>JAVLUX010000024.1:14280000-17062500 GCA_032164185.1 Moxostoma hubbsi | reverse complement strand
AAACTTCTATATTTCCTCTGTCCTCATTTCATGATCTGCTCCATCTCTTATTAAAATTTTGGTGAAATCAACAATCCTGGCAGACTTTTTTGCCATTTACAACCAGAAAAAAAATCACAAAACATATTTCAGCTGAAACATTTAGGATAATATTGATTAGATAGATAACTGACAAAGTATTTTTGTTCTATACGATTCTAAATATTTAGTTCCTTTCCATGCATCACTGGCCTGCTCTTTCATTCATCCTATCATTTAGACAATATTGGCTACAATCTTATAAGTAAATACTATCATTTGAAATTACAATAAACTATCTATAGCATATAGCAATAGAAACAAAAAACATGTAAAGAAAAACATTTTTAAAACATGGTCAAGGGGCACAACTTGCCCTACATAAGGGCTAAGCTGTGTCATGTCAAGTTGAATCATTGGGGAAAACCTGAATGATTCACATTTTAAATAAAAATAGGAACCAAATTTATGAAATATAAAATATATAAAACTATTTATTAATGCATTATCCTTTTCCAGAGAATTATTTTGCTGCTCATTATTCACATTTTATTAGCGATATCCTTAAACCAGCCATAAAACATTTGCTTATTCTGAATATTTCAATTCAGTGAAATAATTTCCAACATTTTGGAAATAAATAAAAAACAAAGGAAAGTTTACAGAGAGATCACCTTTTCCTTTCAGTCATAAAATATAGGCTAAAATCTTATAAGCAAACACTTGTGTTCTGTGTCACCACCATTAGGATGTCCTTGACAGTGAAGTGTCTCTTCTCGAGGCTTTACACATGGTAAAGAGCAGTGATGTTTGTCATTTGTATATGTTGGCGCTGTGGTTTGTGCTGTCAGCAATGTGTGTAGCTCTTATACATAGTGTGGTTGTGAGCGTGGGTGCCTTGGTTTCAGGATGTGGTGTCTCATTCCCGGGTCCCTCCCATCTCCGGGGGCTCGCTGCGGGACGTGTTGGGCTCTCTTATACTCTCTATTGTAGGTGGGACCAGTCCTCTGCCTGCTTGATCCCACTCCACTCCTACACTCCCTCCCCATCACTCACACCGTTTCTCCACTGTTCACTCCCTTCCT
This sequence comes from Moxostoma hubbsi, assembly GCA_032164185.1. Taxonomy (NCBI): domain Eukaryota; kingdom Metazoa; phylum Chordata; class Actinopteri; order Cypriniformes; family Catostomidae; genus Moxostoma; species Moxostoma hubbsi. The sequence goes on along the minus strand of JAVLUX010000024.1, from coordinate 17,061,397 downwards.
CACCATGTCCACCCATGAGTGCTGGTGCGTCAAGGCTTTTAGTCCATTAAAGGCCTTCCAGTGCTACAGGCATGTGCAAAACATTTAGAAAATGTCACCTCTCAAAGCTTGATCACTTGTTGTGCATCAATGCTGGACCTCACTATGAAGAGATGATGGGAATCTATAGCATGGGAATTCTATATTATAGAAAATCTGAATTATCTTTAATATGGCCTTTGCGAAAGATGGATCAAAAATAAGGGGGATGTTCCTGTTTGTAATACTAACACATAAAAGTTTACTTTTTACTGTAAAGTTAGTCATAAATCAGCTATGAATCAGGAACCACAGTGAAATTAAATGTTTTTTAAAGGTATAGTTCCCTTCAACCTCATGTTGCTCAAAAGCTATTTGACATTTTTTCATCCATTGAATACCAAAGGAGAAGTTTAGCGCCAAAGAGTTGCACTCTTCTATACACTGAAAGCAGATGGGAACCAGTAGGGCTGGGCAGTATGGCTACAAATATATATCTCAATATTTTTTTGCCTAGAATATATGACAATATTCAATATATATCTTGCCAATTATGTGTTTGCTCTGTAATGGCTCAAAAGTTGTTGTTTTTATTTACCTGAGGAACCATCATTTTATCCAAACAGCCACTGTAGCCAAGTAGGCTCAATAGTTTAAAGATTTGAATAAAAATCTATTTAAAAATAATAAAGACATCTTTTCCCCACAGTTTTCCACTAAAATGAAGGGAGAATGGATTTAAACATTTTCATTGATATGCACTTTTATTTATATTTAATATATCATATACAATGATACATGGTAGCTTAATAAAATCATTATTTACCTTCATATATTTGTACTGAAACATTTTTTGTAAATTAACAAAGTGTGTAAAAATAACTCCACTAATTTTTGAACCGTAATTGTGCAGGCCTGAAGGATTGTGAAATTAGTTTACTGATGCGCTCCTTATGAAACTTAATAGCCGAATAAAAGCATATTAAAAATCATCATAATATTCACCTATATTGCTTCATTTTAAAACGTCAGCAAAGTCATCACGATTATATTGGATGTATTCAATATTTTGCCCAGCTCTATGGTCAAAAGGCTGTCAAGCTCCAAAATGTACAAAAAAAGCACCATTAAAGCATGTCTATATGATTTTTATGCTATATTCCAAGCCTTTAAATTTGTGAGATGCAAGCTGAAATTTCAGTCATTATTTACTGATAATCTTGCTCAACAGTTGTAGTCGCCATTCACTTTCATTTTATGGAAAAGAGCAGCTTTAAAATTCTTTGAAATTGAAACTTTTGTGTTCCATGGGAAAAAGCACTGCAGGTTTGGAACGACTTGTGGGTGAGTAAACGATGAAAGAATTTGCATTTTTGCTTGGTAAATTGAGGCAGTAAAGAGTTACTTGGTTAATATTTTAAGGTTTTGCTGCTTTTGTTCATAGTTTTGAGTCATGGAAATGTCCACTGATCATTAAGGTAGAATACTCTTTTCACTGAAAGGGTTGTATGTCCAAAAGCTATTTGTAGTTATAACAAAGGTTCCAGCATCATAAAGGCATTTCAGCACAAATGCATGACCATAGGTCATGTGCCACATTGTTCCAATTGACCTCAAACTAGTAGCTAGTAGGCAAAAGCCTCTCATGACATTGCATCAAAACATTCAAATACTAAAACAATTTTCACAATAACATGGCAGTGCTCACGGCATGACATTAAAACCTCTGAAGTGTCTTTATGTTCAGAAGTGTCGGATGTTTTATTAAACCCTGTCTCTACCCTCTGTGTCTTTCTGGTGTTTGTAGGTGGAGGATGAACTGAATTCTCCAGTGGTCGTTTTCAGGTTTTCACAAGAGACCATTGCTCGTGAGTTTTTTTTTTAAAAATATTGTAACAATAATTAGAACTCCAATTTATCTTGGATCTTAAGAGAAGTGTTCAGTGCACTTTGAAAACACACTATAGTTTTAACATTTCAAAACTTCCTCCCTAGTGAAAAAGACTAGCAAAACGAAGCTGTAAAAATGGCTCATTCTGAAATTTCCCATCTTTCTGATGTCAGATAGATGAATATGATTGAAAATATGACTGCTCACTGTAAAGCAGTTCATGTTCACGGGCAAGGAAGAGGCGAGGAACCGGCTGAACATGTGAAATCATAGTTTAATGGAGAACTCAAAATACAAACACATAGGACAACGGACATGTCTGTAATGATCTCTCTCTCACGCACATCATCCGCGGTCGGCCTTTAACCCTCTTGGAGGCTTGATTAGCCCAATACGGTACCGGGCGTGTTGAATCACGACACGGCCCCGCCCTTCACCGTGCCACACTCACATTTACACAACAACAGTGCCTATTTGGAAACTTGGCCCACCCAGTCACAGTGAGGCAATACAGAGAAAGTAGGATAGATACTATTATTTCTAAAGACCAGCAGAAGGATACTGATAAGCTACGCACATGTCCCTGAATGTTTTAGTCCAATTATGTTATGCGGATTTTGCAGAGACTGTTATTGAAGGATGAACCTGTCTAAATTGTATTATACCCGACAGCAAACCTGCAGCCTGTGTGCAAGCACAGCAAAACTGTTACACATTTCACCTCCAAAGAGGGTGTTTACATAAGTCATAAACGCACAGCACCAAAACACTTTTCTAACCTTATTAGCAGATCTCAGGGGCAAAATATTATATGACTCCTTTAAGACTATAATTGTTGCAATACTGTTTGTTCATAATATCATATGACAGACAAATAGCACATATCAAATACATGGTCACCCTTCTTGATTTTTATTTCAGCGTCAAGTGGCGGCTCAACAGAGGAATATTTTGCAGGGGAAAGAGAGTTCCTCGATGCTCTTAACAGATGGGTAAATGCTTCACTCATTAACAAACACTGTATTATTCAAGTCCTATGAGGATGTCACAATGACCTGATTCTTAGATGCTTTTCTTTCAAAAGAATGATCTCATTGCTTTTCATGTGATTTTTCCAGTTGGGTGAGCAGTTGGCACAGCAGGTGCCCATCAGTGGTGTGGATGTGGTTGAGCTTGAAGATGAGGGCACTTGTGTTTGTTTCAACCCCCTCATGACTGCTGCAGGTAAGACTTTTGGGAAGTAATTAAATATCTAATCTGCTAGAACAAAGTGTTTGAGTTTAAACTCATCAGTGCTGACTGGACAACTGGAGAGAACCTGTCATTTGTGGACTCATTGTTTCCTCATTAAAAAAGTTGTACTTCTAAAGAAATAAATACTAATTATGAAATGTATGTATAAAATCATGACATGAGATCAGTAACCTTGTGTATGTATTTATGCTACATGGAGTGGGTTAGAATCACATGCCCAGCTGAATACTATTTAAAGTATTAATAAAGGTAAAATGTTACATTTCATGTAGTGTGTTATATGGCTGTTTGTGAATGTAAAAAAAATTCTGCCAATTTTCAAAAATCAATGTGCTCGACTAATGGATTTATTGACCCCAAAAGAAAGAACCGATTCTGAACACCTGAAACGAGACGTTAGTAATTCCAGACTTACTTCCTTTACTAACCTATGAAATTTGGTAAAAAATGTATACATGTGCAGGCAGTGCAATCTGTTTGTCTGTTAGCCTCTGCTAACCAGCTAGCTCACATTATTGTCAAACTACCTATAAAGTTACCACTGAGAAACGTCCTTTTCTCGTTGTGCTTGAGATGGTGGTTCGGGTTGATCTTCCGATGTATCACTGTCAGACTCTGGATCAAATTGGTACGGTAAAACTGAATTTTTTTCAGACGGAGCTGAAACTCTGATATGGTTGTGGGCATTTCCTTTCCAACACTAAGCGGTAGACCAATCACAACAGACTGGGACATCTGACTAATCAGAGCAGAGTAGACTCTCTGAAAGGAGGAGTTTAGAATGGATCATTGAACGAGTCATTTTTGACACTGGGGGAAAAAAAGGTAATGCTGCAATTTAAATTATTAGCAAATTAAAGTGTATTTTGACTTTAGATGCATGTTAATCTATTGTTTGAGACCTTTAAAACAAAATTAGGCACGTTTAACCATAATAGGTGATTTTAAATATCAGTAACTGCCCTGTTATTGGACACTTTTACTCGTGGATTAAATTAATCATGACTGACTGTGAATAGTGAATGTTTACATTGTAACTGAAAACTATTGTTTGAATGATGCTGCATCCAGGCCCCTAGGTGTCAGTGTAAGTCCAAGATGATTTGTCATTTAAACTAAATGTTACAAATGCGCTTACACTGACACCTAGTGGTGTGGATGCATCATCATTAAAAATTAATAGTTTTCAGTTTCAGATGCCATTCTAGACATTTGGTATTCACAGTCAGTCATGATTACTTTAATCAATGAGTGAAAGTGTCAAATAACAGGATGGTTACTGAGATTTAAGTGAGTAGAATTTGGTTAGTGGTCATCCCCCATGTGCGGACCCTCTCTATGTAGAATAAAACAGCTTTTATAAGGTTACTGATATCTTCATTATGATGCTCATCATTTCCTACATATATTGCAAAATTACATTAATGTCTTTAGGTGTTAAACTTTTTTTAATGAAGAAAAAATATCTGAGTGCACCTTTAAAAAACATATTTTAGAAAGACAGAAAAAAACAAATTTGACGTAGGCTATCTGACTCAAATCCATTTAGTTGCTTCAGTCTGAACAGCTGGAAAACAAATGATTATGACCCATATGATTTCCTTTCTTCTGAGAACACAAATGGAAATATGCTGAATGTGAGCCTCAGTCACCATTTCATTGCAACCCCTCCCCATACTTTGAAAATGCTCTCACCAATCACTGTGCTGTGTGTAGCACTTGGCACTCAGGAGAATGATGTGGCTACACTGGTGGAGAAGCTGGGAATGATGATTCCAGTGCTGAGCTGCACCCTGCGCTTCAGACTGTACTTCAAAGATGAGGTGCTTCAACAGGCTTCCCTCTCTTACATTGAGGATCTGAGCTGGCCTGGTCTGGGAGGTGTGAGGTAAAGTCAGTTCTGTGCTCAATGACGTATTTAAGATGCATTCACGCCATATCGGAATTACCATAATTACAAGTTTACGACTAGTAAAAACCATTTACGTCTGTGTCCAACTCTGAGTTGGCATCTTGTAACTACATTAATTTCAACGCTGCATGAACGTAGCATAATTACCAGTGATGCTACAGGAAACAGCAACTCCAATATGAGAGGAAAGACTCCTGGCTGCAGGTTTTCACAGTGCCATCCAGAATCTTTTTTTTTTTTTAAATTAATCAGGTATGAGCCCAGAAGCACAGATCTTTATGAAGATAAGAGACAACAGAGAGTGGAGAGGATCAACAGCGACCTGCTTAAGAAACTGAAGGAGCTGGATACAGACCTTAGCTTCTCTGTTGGTAAGTGACTTATGGTCCTTTTGATGAATGTTGACATTTACACCGTTACTTTAATTCCTATCAACTCTCTGACCTCAAATCTCTTGTCTTCATGCAGGCCCTGAGTTTTGTGAAGAGAAAAATTGCATATTTATTGGAATGGCAACAGAGGACCTAGATGTGGCAGAGTTAGTGGAAACCATATTGTCTGTTGGGAAAGACATTGAGGAAAGTGGAAAGGTATGCACTGATTTTTAATAAAGCTCTTCAGTCATTTAATAACAGAAGCAGATGCAGAGAATCTGATAAATACTGATAAATAATGCTCCTGTTTATGTTTGTGGCTAGTTATTTGAGAACATGACTGAAGTAGTAAGAAAAGGCATTCAGGAAGCTGAGCAACAACTTCAAAAAGCCAATGAAGAGAAGCTTATGGAGGAGGTGAGTGGATTTGTGTAAATGTCTGAGACCACATGGAAAAACTTTTAAAACTAATTTAAACCGGTAAATAAGTAAAGTTTCTGTATTTTTACAAATGTAAAGGTATGACGTAATGTGAATAAGAAATATTTAAAATTCTGCTTTATTTATAGGTCACTAATCAAATAAAATTTGTGGCATTGGCAAGTCAGATTAATCGCATCCATTGAAGCACACAAAATGCTCTTTAGGACATTCTCAAATCATGCTGGATAACTTTTATCAGGAGTTCATGCCAGCCTGAGTGCATACTGTCATTAACGCATATAGGGCATGTACCAGAATCAAAGAAATTCTGAAGTTAATGGAATAGTTGACCCAAAAATGAAAATTCTCTAATTGTTTACTCACACTCATGCCATCCCATATCTGTTTGACTTTCTTTTTTCTGCAGAACACAAATTAAGATTTTGTAGAAGAATATTTTAGCTCAGTTGGTCCATACAATGCAAGTGAATGGTGGCCAGAACATTGAAGCTCCAAAAAGCACAAAGACAGCATAAAATAAATCATAATTATCCAGTGGTTTAATCCATATCTGAGAGGCGATATGATAAGTTTGGGTGAGAAACAGACATGCATATTTAAGTAATTTTTACTATAAAACTCCACCTTTGACCAGCTCCAACTATTAGGTGGTGATATGCATGAAGAATGTGGAAGTGAAAGTGGAAATTTATAGTAAAAAAGGGCTTAAATATTTATCTATTTCTCACCCACACCAATTATATCGCTTCTGAAGACATGGATTAAACGACTGGATTCGTATTGATTACTTTTTTGCTGCCTTTATGTGCCTTTGGATCTTTAGAGTTGTGGACTTTCATTGTATGGACCTTAAGAGCTGAAATATTCGTCTACAAATCTTAATTTATGTTCAGCAGAAGAAAGAAAGTTATACACACATGGGATGGCATCAGGGTGAGTAAAAGATGATAGGTTTTTCATTTTGGGGTGAACTAATCCTTACTCCACTGTTATTATCATTTGTAAACGTCATTTGTTATTACATTAGAAAAATGCAAAATAGAAGCATTTTCATTTTTTTCTTCCTTTTCTGCTTAAAAATTAAATAATTTTAAAACATGATGGTCATGTGTTGTTTTTCTCCATTTATTTGACAGGGTGTGCTTCGACAGATCCCACTGGTGGGCTCTGTGCTAAACTGGTTCTCTCCGGTGCAGGCTTCTGTCAAAGGCAGGACTTTCAACCTGGCTGAAGGTACAGATTCACAAAATATGAAGGGGAGAAGCACACATATGAGTTCTAGAGAAGGTAACTTCTGTTTTATCTTGTCAGTTATTTCATAGTCTCTATATTTTCTCCAAAGGTTCTCTGGACAGCACTGAACCTGTGTACTCTGTTAAAGCCCAGATGAGCAAAGACACCTCCCCTGATTCCTCCAAGTCCAGCACTAAACGCTTACCAGGTAACATTTCATCTTGTTACAAGATCAGTGTGGCACTAATTACACTAGATTACAACGATCGTAACGATGTCAACACAAAACATTAATCTCAGTTATGGAAAAAAAATTCAGTAACTCTTAAAACTCAGGTTTCACATACTGTGTGATCCACAGGCCAAAAACTCTTCCAGCGCCATGCAGCAGGCTCTGATTCTATCAGTGAGACCAGCTCTGTTGGCCAGTTTGAAGAATCATTCAGGGAAGCAGCACCCATCCAGTCTGCAGCGGTGGACGTGGCTGAGGTCCCTCAGGAGCATTCTTCACATGCAGATGAAGAAGCAATCTCATCAGACCAGCATGTACCAGAGGCCCAAGAACCCGAGGGTGCAGACACCCTTAGATAAGACTCCTAAATGGATGCCCATGCAGTGGAGCTCTGTATTACAGAGGAACCTGCAACCATGACCTTGATGCCTTGAGCAAGCCACTCTTGAAAAAAAGGGATAGTTCACCCAAAAATTACACATTTTTCATCATTGACTGAGAAAGAAATTCATAGGTGTTTGGAACAATATCAGGGTGAGCAAATAAGGACAATATTTTATTTTTGTGTGAACTGTCCCTTTAAGAAATGAAGCAGCTTTAAATGCAAATAACAAAACACTGGAATTTCATTCAAATACTATATAAATAAACATCCAAATCTCACATGTCCAATTCTTAGTGAGAAGATAAGCAATTGATCATTTTAATATTTTGATTAATCATATTTTTATATTTTAATCTTGGGGTCAGCTCACAATTGTTTATGTGCACTGCAAGTATCTCTTTGCATAATTGGTGACTTTAGTTTACTTCAAATTTCGGTTATGGACGCTTTCCCGGATCTCATTTATAGGCCTGTCTGACAGGTTTTTCTGACTCGTTTAGGCACACTTTATTTACACAACTTAAGGGCTATTGTGGCCCTCCCATCGTGATGTCAAAATGTCTTGTTTGCCAAAAGCTGCTCTTATGTTAGCTTGATGTATAGGCAGAGACATGCAGAGGGAAAAGTTTTCATGCTTGAAGACTCACACAACTGTTTCTAATAAGAAAAATTATAGCCTTATTGCACTTTTTATGTACAGAATGTCACACTTTAATCAGAACAACTGAATATTTATTTATTCTACAAATTATTCTATTGGAGGACATTAGACTATTTAGAGACAAGAGTAACATTTGTCTAAACTTACTGTAATTCCCTTGAAGTGTGAGGATTTCAAATCACACAGATCCATCCAGCACGTTTGGCTTTACCAATAGTGAAATTATGATTATACTGCTCTCACTGTGAAGAATGTTTCAGATGTGTTTGAGTAATTGTTACATTTATTTTTTTCATGTTTATGAAGGCTAAATAAGATGTACCAAGATTAATATTTGTAGTTTACACTAACGTTAATTGTTTTAACACAAAACTCATTGCTACTCAGAAATTATGTTGTTTTGTGCTTTTAAGCATATGAATATTGTGTTAAACTCCATCCATGAAAAAAATGACAATACAGCTACTGTAGATCACACTCGTCCATATTTTATTTCAGGCATGAAGTGCTCTTTTGAAGAAGAACTGTGCTTCCTTATTGAATAATGTAACTGTAAATCTGCTCACCCTTTTTCAGATTTATTCTATCTTAACTGGTGCAATAAATGATTGGGATTTTGTTTAGGGGAGAGGAGTACTGACTTGAAATAGTGTGTCAAAAGTAAGAATAGTGGGTTTTATAATTACAATAATTTTATTTTACAATGAGCAATGATGTAAAATGACAATTAAAAAAAATTGTACTGAAGCAAAAGAGTCATGTCACTTTTCTTCAGTTTTCTTTCCTCAAGTATTTTATTTGAGGAAACACTTTCTAGTCATGGATGATAAACAGCTGGTTTATAAAATGATTTCAAGTAGCTGTTATGTTTGGCATCAAATACTGTTTTAGTAGTTTAAATATTTAATCAAAGTCTTTGAGCGGAAATTAGTTATTTTGTAGTTTTAAAGAGGCCAGCGAACAATCGGTTCATCAATAATGTGGAAATGTAATTCTATGATCGACGTTGCTCACGTGCATTTCGTCGTCATACAGCAACACGTGTACTACATTTCCCAGCATTCCACCTAACGTGGTCCACGAGGTCGGAAGAGTCGTCAGCGCACACGAGGAGAACTCGTTCCGACTGCTTAGTCAAACCTCCCTTTCTCTCGCCCCTTGCTGAGAGACACCGGCTGTTTGATTTCAACCAAAAACGGGGAGGAAGGCCACAACGCCACGAACGGTAAGTCTGAACGACGCAAGGGCTGACCATAGGGCCGGACACGAGACTTATCAAGTACGTGGCTTTAAAGTGTGTCTGTGTGACCAGCTGTGTGGCGATGGACGCGGTAGACACTGCCCCTGATTCCTGGGATCAGGAGGACGATGGCGAGGCCCAGGTCGACGTGCAACTTTCCAACGCTTTGAGTACCAGCCTAAACGTGGACGCCAAGCCTTTTGTCCCCAACATTAACGCCGCGGAGTTCATCCCAGTATTCCTGCAGAAGGGCTGCGCGGAAACAGCGGAGTCAGTCGGTGAGTTCCCCGGTTATTTAACGTGAGTTCACCAGTCTGTTAGCCGCGTTAGCTGTTAGCCTCACACACGCTTGTTCTCAGAAGCCCAGCGCCGCTGCTTAGCATCGATGCTACAGTACAGGCGCTAACAACGAAGCGGAAACGGCGCATATGTGTTGGTATTTCACGAACCGCGGAGTTCGGACCTTAACAAGACAACTTAAATGCACTTGAAATGTTTTAGAAGTGCTCACTGAACACATAACACGTTAATAAGACTGTACCAGCTGTTCGTGTTAGAAAGTGAATCAGTTTGATTTAGTAGGGAAGTGTTAATAAAGCGCCACGAGACGAAAACAAAACATGTTTTGTTAGAAAGAAAGATTGCGAAGTGTTTTCACTTGGTTCTCTTTTTTTACAGTCTATGTTCTCGGGTTCTCTGGACAGAAACGCGAATCTGAAGTCACGTGACTGACTTTTTGTCACTTGCACAAGGGGTTATCAGCATGGCTGTACCAGCAAAACTGATGATTGGGGGCCAAACTCTTCATAATCGATCGGTTTCTCCATTTGGTTGAATGCTGTTTTTGAAGGGCCTCTTTTTCTTTTTTCGGAATTCCTGAGGGTGGGGTTTGCCCTCCCATGCTGGCTTACTGATGACATGATGTACACTTATGTGCTGTTTTGGTTTAACAATAAAAGCCATTTGTTGCCCTAATAACTAGAGAAAATCACTTATCTCTTTCACCATCTAATTCTAGAACCACAGAAGGTAGATGATGGCAACTGAACATACTATTAAATGTTTCTACAATAGCCAAGTTACTAAACTCTTACCAGAGGCCTTTAAGAGTGTGTTGTGTTTGAGCACAGTGTGTTTATTGGCACTGACGTGTAGCGTGTAATGGAGTTTATTAAAGTAGTATGATCTGGTTTTGTGACTTGTTAAAGTTTCTTTAACATTTGTAGTAACAAGCAGTGAGAATATGTGAATGTGAAAAACGAGAGCAGATTAATGGGATGATTAAAGTTTACAGTGGCAGTCAATTCACCTATTGCATTATTGGGTAAATGTAGTTTATTTTTTAGCCGTACAAAGATGAAATTTCGATACAAGATGTGAGATTGTTTTGAGTTCAGACTTTGGTTAATTGTCCCATGCTATGGTCTGTCTTACCACAAAGAAACTGGAAGGTGTGCTGTTTATAAACACAGCATGTTGTTTGTAAAAAAAAAAAAAAATGCATGCATTAATGTCTTTCAAAACAACCAGCTGTGGTAACTTGGCCTGTTCTACATAATTAAACTGTTAAAGTAAGCATTGTTTCTTTCCGCAGGTTCCAATACAGATGCCAATGTGGAAGTATCAGAGTCTGAGTGTAAGTAAATACTGAGACATAACCACATTTTTCTTTACATCCCCATAGTAGTGATACAAAAGTTATTTTTCAAATGTGCTTGTCTACATTCCATTTGACCGCCAGCTAACTAAGCTTAAAGGCAGGGTGCCATCACCTGTCAAAATAGTATTCCCAGATCTTCACACAAAGGTGTATAATGTGTGGGCTAACTGATATGAAATTGTTGTTTTTTACACCATTTTCCATGCATATTATCAGTGCATACAAGTATATTTTAACCGTTACTTAAATCTTTTTCTTTGCATATACCGCAGGATTTAATTTCTGGGTGTGTACAGAAACCTGACCAATTAAAGAAGTGTACCCTTACTGTGTTGGGTGGTCCAGGGGCATGCACCCCTCTGGGAATTTTTGCAAAAACACACAAGTGTTCAATTCTGTCGACTTTGAGAGAATCATTTTATTTTTCCTTCAGTATGTGTACTAACATTTATGTAACTATTTGCTACAAAGCATTTCTAAAAGACTTGTTCATGTGACGCAGAACTAGTAGTTTCAGTTACCTCTCAAATATGAGCCTTTTGTTTCAATTGCTTGTAGATACATTTCAAGTTCATCCAGCACTCTGTTCTCTGTGTTGTAAATGATCCCGAAACTGCTTTGCTGCATGGCACACAATCTCACCTAAATTTCACAGGGTGCTGCTTTTCTCAGTTCTTACCTCTAGTTTTATTCAGATTAAACAATTTTTTTAGTATTCAGCCTACATTGTGGCCCTTCCCTTCAGATATTAATATTAAGTTAACTATGAGTTTATAGTATTTATATTGGTATTATATAGACTATTACTGGTACAAATGGCCTACTTATATTATTAAACTTCACAAGGCAGATAATACCTATATAGCCTAGGTCAGATGTTGGAGATGAGGGATGTAACAGGTGTTTAGAATTGTGATGAATTCTGTTTTTAGCATTTCTCTTCAGTCTGAGTGGTTTTGTTAGCATTACACACAAAGCATGTTTTGCTATTTCTGATTTTTTTTTTGTCAAAGGTGCTGTTTTATGATGCGTTTAATGATATGAAGTGACAACTAGAGCGCTCCAATGTTGCAAGCTTGCACTGTATAAACTGTGACGATTGTTGATATAATACCATTTCATGTCGAGTCAATATAGGTTTAATCTTTAAATTCAGCAAATGTGCAACTTACTAAAGCGTTCAGTCAGCTGCGTGTGGAATGAGAAATGTTAGGCACCGCTTTACCAGAGTTAAAAAAGCTTAATGAAGCTGAAGGAACCGAGAAAAGTAGTGTCGCCGAGCAATATTAAAACTAATGTTGCCATTGCTTAAAGGAATAGTTCACCGACAAATAAAAATTCTCTCATCTGCTCACCCTCAGATGTGCAATTTTTTTTTTTTTTAGAAAGATACCTCAGCACTGTAGGTCCATACAATGCAAGTGAATGGTGACCAGAACTCTGAAGCTCCAAAAAGCACAAAGGCATCATAAAAGTAATCCATACAATGCCTGTGGTTAAATCCGTCCTCAGAAGTGATCTAATCGATATAGGTTGATATCAGACCAATATACAATTATTAAAAACCTTTTTTTACTGTATCCTATAACTTGACATCGCAGTCTCTAGGCACGATCATGATTTCAAGCTCTATTACGGAGGGGCTTCTGGCCCCCTAAAATTCATCTCGGCTCACCTAAAAATCTGTGACTTTGCAATCAGCATGTAACTGTTGTGAACAGCTGCAGCCGCAATACTGCACTTGTTTGACTCTTTGAGGCACTTTGGTTGATTTTCCCAAATGTTAAGACTGACTGAGTGTGAGCCAATAGCTTTGGGAGTGTGGACTGTGAAGGAGCATATTGTTGATTTGAGCCACTGAACTAATACTCCCCATTTTCTCATTCAATTCATGAATGAGCGAGGATCAGCTTATGATGGGAGGCAGTGCTGCACGATTAATCATATCGCAATCGCGATGTCAGCCTGTGTGATTATATGATGGCAAATGCTGCGATTTTATTATATAAGTGCATGTAGGGCTGCAACAAACGATTATTTTGATAATCGATTATTCTAACGATTATTAGAACGATTATTCAGCCTTTTCAATTAATTAAAACATTGAGTTATACATATTCTAACTATAATATAAAAAAAGAAAAATTACTTCATCTTTTGAAATGGTGTTTTAATGAACTTTTTTGCTCCATTAATCTTGTAAAGTAGGTTCTTGATGGAAGGATATATCCAGGATTGAATGTAGAAACCATTTCACGAAAGCCTTCTCCATCCACCAGGGAAAGAGGTCTCATGTCTTTTACAATCATGTTTAGAATTGGCTCTGTAAGAGCAGTGGCTTGCTGAGGAGTACAAGAATTTCTCCTCAGAAAAAAGTCATCAATAGGCCCACTGCTTTTCTTAGAACTAAAACAGAAAAAGGGACATTTAGTTCAGAACACAATTCACAAAGAATGGTAAAATATGAATCTGCAAACAATTATAAGTATAAAATTACAATATTTTTTTTTTACATGACATTTGAGCTGACAGAGACATTTTCATTCTCCATTTAATTAACAGTATGAAAAAGTGACTGACATGATATTCTTCCTAACATCTCCTTTTCTAAGTCTTCATGAATATGGAACAAAATACAGGCAAGTGATAAGGCTATAATACCTAATAGTGTTAAAATAATAAAAACAGCCCTGACTCCTAAGCTCGATCAAGCTTTATTCTATGCAAAATAAATCATCACGTTACTGTAATTATATTATTATTGTTAATATTATTACTAGTAGTATTGCATTCTCTAATAAAGAGATGTACAATTAAGTTATTTAGCTCCAGCTGGAGAACACTCACCTCTCACCGGCCCCTCTTGTGCCGGGTTGTTTCCTCTTTAAGTGCTCCAACATGCATGTTGTGCTCCCGTGAAAAGCAAGTTCCGCCTTGCATGTATTCCACACAACAGAATTTTTGGTTTGAAGTTTTGTGAAACTTTCCCACACCTTGCTAGTTCGGATTCGTTTGCACTCCGTCATAATTCGCGCTTTGTTTTCTTCTACCGCAATAGCATTTGTAAGGGCTGCATTACACTCTAGCGCTACAGCGTCGTAGCGGTCAAATCGCGATATTGCAGGACCTTACATTAGGTCACGTGAGATCAAACGACTACTCGACAACAAAGATATTTGTCGACAATTTTTTATTGTCGACTAATCATTTCAGCCCTAAGTGCATGTGATGTGTGGATGTGACTGCCCATTCTCACTGAGAGCTGTTTGCCCATTTTCTACACCGCTAATAAAGAGATGATCAGTCAGTCTCAGTTTAGGGAGTGGCACGTGTGGTCATGTGAGTTTCCGGTGTTCAGCGTGGAAATCCGGTGAAGATGGACGCTGAGCAGACTGACACTGAACCAACTGGTGGTCAGAAAAAATAACACCGATCACGGCTTGGCGATATGTCTTTATTTCATCAATAATTAAAGTTAATATAATACGGGAGCATGTCATGTAAATAAGCACAAACTCCAAAACTGTCATTCTCTGTGCGGTCAGAGCCGCTTCAACCAGTCGCGGAAGAGACCCGATCTGAGCGGGAGTCGAGACGGGAGAGATTTAAAGTTCCGCCGGCTGATGCGCGCACTAACACGAGACGCTCGTCTCTCACCCCCGCTGTCTGCAGCTCGCAACGTGTTGCATCATTGATGAAATCTTATGTGAGAAATAACATTAAAATTACAACAACAATAAAGTGTGTGTGTGTGTATATATATATATATATATAAATACACACATACATGCTTACAACAACAGGTTTAGTGGTACCACATTTTTTTATCCAGTTTCCTTTTCAAAAGAGTTTATACAAAGTACATGTTACATCCTGCTTAAATGTCCCTGTTTGTTTGGACAATCTTATTTTTGTGAAAATTTGTATATTCTTATTTAGGTGTAATATTGAGAAAATAACAAGTTTGCAGTAATGCAAAGATATTATTTAATTTAGTAAAAATATTTTAATTTGAAAAGGCTGTTCATTTATAGTTGTTGCTAGTTTATATGTTTGAGTAGATAAATACACATTTCAGCATTATCAGTAATCTATTTGTGCAATTTCCTTGATAACCAAGCAAGTTGACACATGATACCTTTTGTTTATTAAATCGCAATATTAACGTCAATAATCGCAATATGACATTTTCCCCAAATCATGTAGCCCTAACGGGAGGCATATCACTTGTTTAGTTTGATAATCCCGTTTAACGAGGAGAGAAAGGAGCTGGATTAATTAAAAGTGACTGATGCCTTTGAAAAGACAACATAGCCTAAAAGTAATTACAGGTTTTAATTACGTCCTTTGTTGTCTTTTTTGTAAATTGCTTGATGGTCACGCACAGCAGTTCACAAAATGATATGCTGTTTTGTCATTTGCAGGGAAAACACTGATGATATTTAAACACTGATTAAGTCTCTTAGTAGATACGCTGTTTTGAATAAAGTATAATTAGACTTGTTTTGTGATTTATCAAAGTTTTAAGGACTCAAAACAAATGAAAGATGTTGATTTGCTGCCACCTTAGTGTAGTACACACACTGGCGGGCAAAAGTTTGGAATAATGTACAGATTTAGCTGTTTCGGAAGGATATTGGTACTTTAATTCACCAAAGTGGCGTTCAGCTGATCAGAGTATAGTCAGGACATTACTGATGTAAAAAAACAGCACCATCACTATTTGAAAAATAAAATGAAAAGATTGGCGTAGGCAAAGAAACAGATATTGTACAACAGATAATTGGAAAAGAGTGTTATGGATCTTAACCCCCATTGAGCTTTTGTGGGATCAGCTAGACTGTAAGGTGCGTGAGAAGTGCCCGACAAGACCAAATCTATGGCAAGCGTTACATGAAGTGTGGGGTGAAATGTCATCTGAGTATCTGGACAAACTGACAGCTAGAATGACAAGGATCTGCAAAGCTGTCATTGCTGAACATGGAGGAGTTTTTGATGAGAACTGATTGAAGTAGTTTCAGAAGTTGTATGTATGCATTTATAATATTAAGCTTTGGACACATTATTTTAAAGCCATTATGTATCAGCTATTTTTCATTTTTGTGGTTGGGCCAGTGAATATTTTGGCAGGGCATGTAAAAGTCTGAAGCACTGGCCCAAAAAAATCCTTGGCGTTGAAACCTGGTTTTGTATTTGCAGATGTTAATTGCTGCATTTTTCTAAATATTGTATACAAACATTATTATGTTGACCCAAAAGTAGCAATATTAGTCAAAGGAAATTCTGTTTAACTCATGGACATTGAAGTAACATCCTTGAAAAGTTCTCAGTCAATAACTGCTGTGAAATAATGTTGGTTTTGGCATCAGCTCCACCCATGGAGAACGGTGATGTAGAGATGGCAACAGACGACACCTGGGAGCAGAAAGGGAGTGAGCCTGGTGAGGCTGAGGCAGAGCCGGGAGGCGGCGCAGGAGGAGATGCAGGTCAAGCTGAAGAAGACTCCCCACAAGAGGAAACAATGGAGGAAGAGGAGGAAGTGCCAACCCCTAAAGTCGTCCCTACACAGCCAAATGCCCCCAAGAGGGAGCATGTTAATGTGGTCTTCATTGGCCATGTCGGTTAGTGTTTACAGATTTGTTTTTAGATGGTTTAATAATTTAGACACTTTATGGAATTATGCTTGCAAAGATTTCCCCATTGTGTCATATTACAGTGTCTGTTATTACCAAGAATGTTATTGCATTAACTTTTTTTATCATACTATTATTTCCAACAAAATTATTTAATGCATCTTTTTATGTCTTTCAAACATGTGTGCATACTTGCTGGTAAATATAATTGATAATTCCAATGAGCTCAAAGATGCTGTAGTTTCTTTTGGTGAAATAGGCCTCTTAACTGCTTAATTCTTCTCAATAGCATCATGGCAAACACTTTTAAAACAGCATTAGAGAACAGTGAGTTCACCACCTTTATCTGTCCTGTCCTCACCCTGGATCGCTCTTATCTTCTATTCCACCAGATGCTGGCAAGTCAACTATTGGAGGACAAATCATGTGAGTTGTTGTATGTTGATGCTGTGTTTTTGGCAGATATTGTGGGTTTCTCCAGCCCCCATTTCTGATAGGTTTGCTCTATGCCCCTCCCCTGCAGGTATTTAACGGGAATGGTGGACAAACGAACTCTGGAGAAGTATGAGAAGGAAGCCAAGGAGAAGAACAGGGAAACTTGGTAATTGTGTGGTTTCCAGCTTTGTACTTTCAGCACAGCGATTTAAGGATTAGTTCACCCCAAAATAAAGTCTCATTTACTCACACTCATGGCATCCCGGATGTGTATGACTGACTTATGCAGAACAGCTCTGTAGGTCCATAAAATGCAGTTGAATGGGTTCCAAATTTTTGAAGCCCCAGAAGCACATATTGCCTTCATAAAAGTAACTCCTGCGGATTAAATAATGTCTTCTAAATCAAAACGCTAGGTGTGTGTGTAAGTATTTGTAATTGATAAGTTTGAAGAAAGACAGTCTGGCATGGCATGAAGTTAAAAACATTGAGAGAATTTTCAGTTTTGGGTGAACTATCCCTTTTACTTCATCTGTAATGTAGTAAGTAAAGCATCTGTATTTTCTAAATGAAATGATATGACTAAAAAATAGTGATTCAAAGATACAAATGTTGTATTAGTATTGCAATATCATGAGAAAAGTACCTACACATCTCTAGTCCAAACAAAACTGTGGTTTGTAATCACAATTATTTCTTATAGATTTTCATAGTAAAGTGTTTTTCTCAGGTACCTCTCATGGGCCCTTGACACAAACCAGGAGGAGAGGGACAAGGGAAAGACTGTGGAAGTTGGACGTGCATACTTCGAGACAGAGAAAAAACACTTTACCATTCTGGATGCGCCAGGCCACAAAAGCTTCGTCCCCAACATGATTGGCGGTGCATCACAGGCTGATTTGGCAGTTCTTGTGAGTCATGGCAGTCAATAGACACTGAAGGACAGCCATATAAAATTATCACTCATGCTGTCTGCAGTTCAAAAACTCTGCTGCTGCGCAGTGACCATATCGAATATGATAAAAGCAGACAGTAGATGGTGCTGTTTGAATACAGATGTCGCACTCAAAATGCTTTGACTAAGACCAAAAGCCTCTATTAATAGCTGTCATTATTTTTTTTTATAAAGGTTATCTCTGCAAGGAAAGGAGAGTTTGAAACAGGCTTTGAGAAAGGTGGTCAGACGCGAGAGCATGCCATGTTGGCCAAAACTGCTGGAGTAAAGCATTTGATTGTTCTTGTAAACAAAATGGATGACCCTACAGTGAACTGGAGTTTAGAGAGGTCAGTAATTGGACATTTATATTCAATAGCTATTGTTAATGTATGTTTCTCAAGTTAATTATAAGTTATAACATTTGGTGTCATTAAAATTCATTTTCATAATTTATCTGTAGGTACGAAGAATGTAAGGAGAAACTTGTTCCATTTTTGAAGAAGGTTGGGTTCAACCCCAGAAAAGATGTTCATTTCATGCCGTGTTCAGGACTTACTGGGGCCAACCTAAAGGAACCAGTGGAGCACTGCCCTTGGTATACGTAAGTGTGGCGAGTTAGCTTAATGACTTATGTGCAGTTATTTAATTGTCATTCTAAAGCTTTACAATGGCAAAGTATTAGTAAAACATTTTTCATCTAAAATAGAATGTTTCCTGTTAGAGTTTTATTTTATATAATGGTCTGTGATTTTATTGTCTACTGTCAGAGGGTTACCATTCATTCCACATCTGGAGAGTTTGCCAAACTTCAACAGATCAAGTGATGGACCAGTCAGATTACCCATAGTAGATAAGTATAAAGTGAGTGTATTGGAGTATATTTAACACATTATTGTCACGCATGTCGTCCCTCCATTCTGATGTATTAACATTCTGCAGTGATGGAATTGAGTTTTATTTTCTTCAAAATAATGTTCATGTGTATGCAGGACATGGGCACTGTTGTTTTGGGGAAACTGGAATCAGGATCAATCAGTAAAGCTCAGCAACTTGTGATGATGCCCAACAGGGTAAGATAACCGGAATGCAACAGTTTTACACTTCATGTTGAACTGAGACTTATGACCGTAATTGACTGAATGGAGCACCTCTACCTGTATGAACTGTATTCAGCACACTGTGGAGGTACTGAGTCTGCTGTCTGATGATGTTGAAACTGATGATGCTGTGCCTGGAGAGAACTTGAAGTTGCGACTCAAGGGTATTGAAGAGGAGGAGATCCTGCCAGGCTTCATCCTCTGCACTGCCGAGAGCCTCTGCCACTCTGGGCGCACGTTTGATGCCCAGGTAACTCAACACATCATGCCATGATTAAAGGGAGAGTTCACCCAAAAATGAAAATTCTCTTATCATTTACTCACCCTCATACCATCCTAGATGTGTATAACTTTCTTATGCAGAATGCAAACAAAGATTTTAAGAATATCTCCGCTCTGAAAGGTCCTCACAATGCATGTAAATGGTGGCCAGAACTTTGAAGCTCTAAAAATCACAAAGGCAGCATAAAAGTAATCCATAATGTTAAATCCACGTCTTCAGAAGCGATATAATAGGTGTGGGAGAGAAACTGATCAATATTTGAGTCCTTTTTTACTATAAATATACTCTTTCACATTCTTCTTTTGCATTCTTTGTGCATATCGCTACCTACCGGTCTTGCTGGTTAAATGTGGAGATTTATAGTAAAAAGGGACTTAAATATTGATCTGCTTCTTACCCACACCTATTATATCACTTCTGATGACATGAATTAAACCACCAGAGTCTTATGGGTTACTTTTATGCTGCCTTTATGTGCTTTTAGAAGCTTCAAAGTTCTGTCCACTATTCACTTGCATTTAATGGGCCAACACAGCTGAGATACTCTTCAAAATGAGGGTCAGTAAATGAGGAGAGAATTAAAATTTTGGGGTGAACTATTCCTTTAAGGTCCGAAAGTGGGTTGTTCTCATTTGGTTTGTTTTTTGTTTTGCAGCATTACAAATATTGTGTTTTTCTGACATTTTCAGATAGTCATCATTGAACACAAGTCAATCATCTGCCCAGGTTACAACGCTGTGCTTCATATCCACACCTGCATTGAAGAAGTGCAAATTACGGTAATTGATGAAAATGTGATTGACCAATACTGTCTTCACTGTTGCCCCGCTGACGTTTCTCTGACAAGCATTTGCCTTTTTAACAGTGAGAGCCTATGGTAGTAATGTGTGTTTGAGCCGTTTTAAGCAGGATTTTATCAAAATGATCCAAAATATGTAAAAAAAAAAAAATAAAATAAAATTTGTACCTGTGATACCATGTACCTAGAAAGGACACACGCAGTGTTTTTTCTTTTATATAAATCTCTTGTAGAGAATACAGGATTAAACCGCTATAGCCCTCATTCTCAAATGTACATGTATAACATCAGCGAGGACACCTACATTTGCTCCAAGGTAAATGAAAGCGAATTACTTGACATTAATCAATTTGCATATTGATTCAGGTCTTCGAAAAGGTGATGGTAAATAGTTCACAGCATCATGGTGATTGTGTTATGAGATGTTATAAGCAGTTCTTTTCACTTACACTGTCATGAAGTTTGTAATCGTTATAAAATGGCGCTTTTATCTTTTTATGTGTCTGTTTGCCTCTATTCTGATTCACAGTCCCTGCAGTTTTCAATCAAATTGTGTAATTTGACAATTTCTTTTACACTAAAATGTCTGGAAAAAATGCATTACAGTGTCAGTCTTCATATCAGTCAATGTAATATCCATTCTGTTTGAGAATATTTAGCCAAAAACCATGCTGTTCACAGCAATCTCGCATTAATTCCTAAGGGGAGTTCTGCAGTGCTCGTTATAGCGAGCGAATGTAACCAAGGTGGGTGGTGGTGCTTAGTGAAGTGTCAATTTAGTTTTAGTGCTTACATTGACTGAGGACATTGTCATTAGTGAAGAAATCTATGAATGCAAGCCAACGGATTAGATTTACAGCTAGTTCTGTCTCACAGTAGTTTAATTGTGCTTTTTGGCCCCTTTACAGGCCTTAATATGTCTGGTAGACAAAAAGACAGGGGAAAAGAGCAAAACACGACCCCGCTTTGTCAAACAGGACCAGGTATGCATTGCTCGTCTGAGAACAGCTGGGACCATCTGCCTTGAGACCTTCAAAGATTTCCCCCAGATGGGGCGCTTCACCTTACGAGATGAAGGTGAGTAGAGAGTTGGCCAATTCTAAACAGCTTTTTGTGCCCATGAATGGGGTGCTATTTGAAGGGTAATTCAAAACTAAATTGAGCAACCTATTCCCATCAGGCAGGGCCTTTCAACGAGACTCCAAAACTGATGTGAATAGTGGATGTAGTGGTAATTTTGCGCAAGTAATTTTGCCATTTATGATCATGTGATTCTGAGTGGATTGTCTGCGATATTCATTTTAAAATGAATAAAGAAATTATTAATCTTACTTGGGAAACTCTAGTTGCTCCCATACATGCAAGGACCATCAGTGGGAAATAGACCTTGGATATTTATGTATATATGAGGTTGTCAATCTATTCAAATTTATCATCAAAATAATTACATGACATGCTGATAAAGGAAACACAATTAATTGCTAGCAAAGCAAGCTAAGTGCTAAAACATGCTAGCAACATGTTAAAAGATCCTAGCGATGCCTAGCTAAGTGCTATAACATTCTAAATCATGCTAGCATAACCTAGCAACAAGCTATAAACACCTAGATAATAGGGGTGTAAATTGGACGTTTCATCACGATACGATCTTGAATCGATTCTCTTGGCCTGTGATCTGATATTTGCAGATATTTCAGTCTGTGCCTGTGATCGATATTCTGATATTATATGCCTATTTTACAAAAAAAAAATTAAACCAAAATATTATTTCATTCTGCTCTCCGTTTCCACATTGGGACATCCACAACAAAATAAAGTACTTCAGATGTTATAAAATTTATACAGATAAATAATAGAAAAAGATCACTTGTTTGACAGCTAATTATTCAGTTTAGTCTAATTCAGAATACTTACTTACCCATGACTTGTTTCCAACTATCCGTGGTTTTCTGAGCTTCAACTTCCTCAGTTGTAATGAAAAATTCTGTTACAGTTAACTGGGATAAATGTTAGTAAGGATGTTGATGAGTAGATGTGTTAAGTCTTATAACTGATGCTGGAGCTGAGCAGGTGTTTCTCTTTCCCTCGTTAGTGCTGTTCAGAATGTCGGCGTTATCAAGATGATTCACGTGATGGTTGAACTGCTCCATGGTACTTTTAAAATAGCAAATTCTCATGGAAAATTAAAATGGGTCGCATGCGCAACTATATCGATGGAAGCCCGAATTAATCATGCATGTAAGTCGCTCTGTGTCTCTCATGAGAGATCACTTGTTAAAGAGTGCCTGGTTGACACGTGAACATGCCACTCGGATATAGGACAATTTGGCTTCACAGACTCCGCACACATCAGTGTCCCACATGAAAAACATATTTAGCACTCATAAAGTCAAATGAATGTATTGTGGCAGATGAGTAAAGCTTTGATTAGACCAAACAAAAAGTGTCTTTAGAAGTCAGTATATACTCTTTGTTGTGTTCTCATATAATTAAACAAGCCTACAGTAGACTGCAATCCATTTTGCATAGAGTTTGTCCATGCTGTATGTCCTGCTCTCACAGGACATGAGATGCTTTGAGTGTCTCACTGGTTTTCAGTGTCATTTGTACAAAGTGACCAGATATTTTTTGTTCTTTTTAACATGGATTTGTAATTTAAATCTGATTCTATTACATGAAGATTTTTGCAGTTTAAAAAAAAAAATACAAAATACATTTTCTTGTCTTTCAGGGAAAACCATTGCAATTGGGAAGGTGCTGAAGCTTGTTGCTGAGAAGGACTGAAAAGATGTGTGGTGGTTCTGAAATGACTGACCAAGGCGGAGGTTGGTGCTGCTTCAGCTGCAGCTCACTTCATTGCCCTGCTGTCTTTTGTCCCCTCTGCCTCTTGAAGACCAGCTTAAAAAACTTCTTAAAAGATATCTGTTTTTAAGAAAATGAAAATCAAGTCCACATGTGTTAGCTTTCTCATATTGAGAGCTCAGCGATGCCATTGTTTTAGGTTCACCCCATTACCTGTTCCTCCACATCAACCTGCACACGTTGAATGGCCAGAGATTTAGCTCTCTTCCAAACTTTTTTTTTATATATATAATTTTCTGTTTGCTTCCATGAGAGAGATATAATGGCAGCAGATACAGTAAATGGATGTGGACCAAGATTTGCTTGTTAACATAATGATTTATGAGCAGTAAAGATTAAATGATTAACCAGTTGACACCAAAATGTTAATATCTTGGTTGCACATGTCTTCCATTGTTTATTCCCATTTTGGTTTCTCTTCACAGAACGTTCTTGCAAAGTGCATGAGCGTGTTCAAGTTATTAAAGCATTTTCAATGACAATAAAATATACAATTAGGGAAAAATTTGTGTTTTTTCCTCCCTTGTTAATAACTTGTCTTGTAGTATGACACCTGTTTTTCTACATATCATTGTGATGGGAATACATTTGACCTGTATCTGCCCTGAAAATTCAGGCTATGGATGTTTTAAAGTTTTGCCAGCTAACATCTTTAGAATGTCAGGACTAAACAATATGGCTGGCATTGGTTCGGTGTGTCAGGGCAGTGCCCAATCTGGCTATTATTGTGTTGTCACTACATCTTTCATTGATTTATGTACTGTGCATACTGTACATACAGTGCATCCTGAAAGTATTCACAGCGCTTCACTTTTTCCACATTTTTGTTATGTTACAGCCTTATTCCAAAATGGATTAAATTCATTATTTTCCTAAATATTTTACAAGCAATACCCCATAATGACAATGTGAAAAGTTTGACATCTTTGCAAATTTATTAAAAATAAAAAAACGAAAAAAAAAAATCCCATGTACATAAGTATTCACATCCTTTGCTCAATACTTTGTTGAAGCACCTTTGGCACCAATTACAGCCTCAAGTCTTTTTGAGTATGATGCTACAAGCTTAGCACACCAATTTTTGGGCAGTTTTTCCCATTCTTTGAATTTTTTTTTATAGATTATCTTTTGTGTCATTCCGTCTCAGAAAATTTGTATAGAAGCACCGGACTTGAGCAATCCGATGGTAAAGTTGTCAAGTTCCCTCGATCCTGACTAGTCTCCCAGTTCCTACCGCTGAAAAACATCCCCACAGTGTGATGCTGCCACCACCATGCTTCACTGTAGGGATGGTATTGGCCAGGTGATGAGCGGTGCCTGGTTTCCTCCAGACATGATGCTTGCCATTCAGGCCAAATAGTTCAATGTTTGCTTCATCAGACCAGAGAATTTTGTTTCTCATGGTCTGAGAGTCCTTCAGGTGCCTTTTGGCAAACTCCAGGTGTGCTGTCATGTGCCTTTTACTGAGGAGTGGCTTCTGTCTGGCCACACTCCCATATAGGCCTGATTGGTGGAGTGCTGCAGAGATGGTTGTTCTTCTGGAAGGTTCTCCTCTCTCCAGAGAAACGTTGGAGCTCTGCCAGATTGACCATCAAGTTCTTGGTCACCTCCCTGACTAAGGCCCTTCTCCCCCGATTGCTTAGTTTGGCCGGGCGGCCAGCTCTAGGAAGAGTCCTGGTGGTTCCAAACTTCCATTTACGGATGATGGAGGCCACTGCGCTCATTGGGACCTTCAATGCTGCAGAACTTTTTCTGTACCCTTCCCCAGATCTGTGCCTCGATACAATCCTGTCTCTGAGGTCTGCAAACAATTCCTTGGACAACATGGCTTGGCTTGTGCTCTGACATGCACCGTTAACTGTGGGACCTTATATAGACAGGTGTGTGCCTTTCCAAATCATGTCCAATCAACTGAATTTACCACAGGTGGACTCCAATCAAGTTGTAGAAACATCTCAAGGATGATCAGTGGAAACAAGATGCACCTGAGCTCAATTTTGAGTGTCATGGCAAAGGCTGTGAATACTTATGTACATGTGATTTTTATTTTTTATAAATTTGCAAAGATTTCAAACAATCTTCTTTCACGTTGTCATTATGAGGTATTGTTTGTAGAATTTTTGAGGAAAATAATACATAATAAAATAATATTTCCACGTAATAAAATGTGGAAAAAGTGAAGCGCTGTGAATATTTTCCAGATGCACTGTACAAGTTTTTTTATAACCCTAACCCTACTGGCCTGGGAACAAAAAAAAAAACTTACAGTTGAGCCCTAAATGTGATAAAATGCTGCTTAGTATACCTAATACGTTAAAAAAAATAGTTATTAGTTATTATAGTTAATGGTGCAAAAAGTTTTTTCTAATGCAGTCAAAATCTTAAGTACTTGTTCCCTGTAGCTTTCAGCTGCATATGCATTACTAATTCCAATATCACTTAATATATTGCATGTGTGAATAAAACCTTTTTCGATGTGGGGAGTTGAGGTCACAAATATAATGGTCATTGGTCCTTTAATCTGAGGGTGAAAATACTTCTTTTTTTTTTATAGATAATTTTCTTAGACAATGCCAAATGAATTTTCAGAAAGTTTTTTAGATTACCACATTCATTCAGTTCCTTTACAATAAACACACATTTGCATTTTATCTTAAGCCTGACATGCTGAAAACTGTTTTCACATTCACAGTTATGAATCTCATCTGAATAATGTACTGTACATCAGTGGTTCTCAACCAGGGGGCCTGGAACTACTAGGGGGCCCATCAAGATGACTTAAAATTAATTTAAAATAAGAATTATTAAAAGAATCCTCCTTTATTAAAATGCAAAAAAAAATACTTTAAGATGTAACAGTGGTCAATTTGTCTTGGTGACAGGAGCTTCCAGTGCACAAACAATACAGCAACAAGACACAGATAATAGTAATAAAATTGCATATTAAGTTAGATACTTGCATCTCACCTGACATAAGCACTAAAGAAAACATGTCCATCCAATTTCTTCCCAAATTTTTCATCTTCCTGTGGGGAAAGATGTGTTTATTGAAGGAACACTAAATCATTTTTCTTACATTTAAGAAGAGAAATAATGTTCCTTCTTTTCTTATACTTATATTCTTATTCTTCTATACAAATTTTCTGAGATGGAATGACACAACAAAAGATAATCTATAAAAACATTCCAGCCAATAGGCAGAATAAACACAAAGAACATGTAGATTCATCTACATACTGTCCCGAAGGTGTGTTCCTCCCCAAAACAAGCTCCAGCCTCTAGCAGAATCAACACACAAAAAAAATTATATATATATATATATATATATATATGAAAGAAAGAAAAACTGTTCAGTTTCTTCAGGCAGTGAGCGGGCTGATTCTTAAATGCATCAGATGACTTAATCCATCCAATGGCCTGCAAAAAATATTCCACAAAACAAACTCCATCCAATAGGAAGCACAAGTATAAAGAACGAGCAGATTCATCTACAACTGTCCCGAAGGAGTGTTATTCCACAAAACGAACTCCAGCTGCTAGGCGGAACCATCACAAGAAGAAAAAAAAGGAGCCATGTTCAGCGAGTCCAGCTCACTCAGGAGGAACATGAAAATCCACAAAAAAATTTATGAAAAGCCATCACTTGTTATGGGCATGTAAATACTTTACGACCATCCTTACTATCTATTCTCAATTTGTCCGGAAACAAGTGTTTCTTGCAGTCCTTGAATACATTGATCATGTTTCTCTTTTGGCAAATTCGCAAAGTCTGGGAACAAGAAAATGTTGTGATTCTTCCAAGAAAGCTTTCCTTTACTCCTCGCCTCACGTAACACAAGATCTTTATTGGATGATCTCAGAAATTTGGCCAGAATTGATAAGGGTCTGTCTCCCTCAGCCGATCTCTGAGCCAGGACTCTGTGAGCTTGCTTGATTTCCAGTTTATGGCCTGTTATGTAATGTAGACTTGTCTAGGAATTTCAACATATCTTGGCCTTCCTAATTCTCAGGAATTCCAACAATTTTGACGTTGTTTCGCCAATTACGATTCTCAAGGTTTTCCAACTTTTCCCAGGCGCACTGCAAATCTGACTTAGTCGCTAGTGGATTAGCAGCTAATTCCCTCTCTGATGACTCCAGATAATCGATCCATTTTTGGATGTCTGACAATCTTGTAACCAACTTTTGCCTCCATTGCCGTAATCGATAGACATATTACAGCAAGATCCTCCAAGTCTGCTACAACCTTCGTCAGAATAACAGAAGTGTTAACGTTAAATTTCTCCCGTCGCACCGTCCAAACGGAGTCCCTGGTCTGCGGCCCTGTCAGGGGTGTATCATATGACATTGACGAGCAGTCTTAGACTACTGAGCACGCTAAAAATTAAACTTTGTTTAAACCTTTATGTTATTCCTGCAACAACTTAATGATAATTATACAGCAGTACATAATGAACTGCAGCAGAACAGCAACAAGGATATCAGTTATTGGGGGGACTTGCCCCCCTCTAGGTATATTGTGTTTACAGCCCTGATTTTGTTTAAATTGCTATGATGAGTTGACTGAGATGACTATGCAACTCTGAGAGAACCAAGTCATAAAAATTCACAGAGAAGAACATCTCCATATGACAAACACCCTACTGAGCAAGGACCATAAAACGCAGTTCTCACCCACGTCTGCCCCCCTCTCTTACATACCTCACTTCAAGTAATTTGAGAGTCACCAACAACTAAGTAATGACTTATCCTGTTCTGTAATGTAAAAGGGTTTTTTGATCATACATGTTTGGTATCATTAAAGAGGTCTCAGTGCGACTGGTAACGCCTTCTCATTCCCTTTCAGCAAAGTCAAATCACAAGTAAGATTTAAGAACTTAGTAAAATACTGGATTCTATCAGAGGCATAACCCCACAGGTCTCTCACAGAGACCAGATGCTTTATGCAGATTAGATGCATTCTTTGTAAACCTCCAAAGATCTAATCAATCACAAGTTTTAAAGGTCCACATTCAAACCCCTAAATTGTAAACCAAAACCTGTATAACATCAAACATACACATCTGAAATAACAATATAATCACTTGGTATTTATAATCACTTCAAAGGGCAATCTATTGAAGTTCTCCTCCAAACGGATAGGTTTGTGAGTGTGTCCTTCATCTCTTTCTGTTTTTACAAAGATATACAAAATAAGTGATAAACATTCACATCAATTAGTCAAAGTTCCTACATTACATGATATTAAAGCATGTTTAGCCAACATTAGCAGAGTAGCAGGTTCAGAACATCTCTCTTTTGACACCTGAAGCACAAATGCTAGCGTTGCAAATTGTTTATGAATTGGGTTGCTAGGAGACATCTCTGGTGACAGTAAAAACCTGCTAAGCTAACTGGAGCGTTGCAGTTTTGTTTCCTTAAACGTCATCTTCCGAGCATCTGACAATGGAATGTCTTTATGGATGGAGATCGAAGATATCAAGTAGAAATATCCCACATCCAGCTTGAATGGAACGCAGTCACAGTAGTGTAGCACATAAGCAAAGCATATGTCCACCTGGTTCCCTTACGACTGCTAATGCAATATTCTAATATTGGATATGGTGTTTGAGCCCCACCTTTTTAGGTGTGAAGCTGTCTGCTATAAAACCAGGTGCACAAACATCATTCCTCAAAATTTTCTAACAATTGTTTACAGACATATATTTTCACATTTAATGACTATATCACAATTCCAATGGTTCAGAAGTTTACATACACTAAGTTAACTCAACCTTTAAGCAACTTGGAAAATTCCAGAAAATTATGTCAAGCCTTTAGGCAGTTAACCAATTAGCTTCTGATAGGAGGTGTACTTAATTGGAGGTGTACCTGTGGATGTATTTTAAGACCTACCTTCAAACTTAGTGCCTCTTTGCTTGACATCATAGGAAAATCAAAAGAAATCAGTCTGGTTCATCCTTGGGAGCAATTTCCAAATGCCTGAAGGTACCACGTTCATCTGTACAAACAATAGTACGCAAGTATAAACACAATGGGACCATGCAGCCATTATACCGCTCAGGAAGGAGATGAACTCTGTCTCCTAGAGATGACGTAGTTTAGTACAAAAAGTGCAAATCAATCCCAGAACAAAAGCAAAGGACCTTGTGAAGATGCTAGATGAAATGGGTAGACAAGGATCTATATCCACAGTAAAATGAGTCCTATATCGACATTACCTGAAAGGCTGCTCAGCAAGGAAGAAGCTAATGCTGCAAAACTGCCATAAAAAGACAGACTACAGTTCGCAAGTGCACACGGGGAAAAAGATCTTTCTTTTTGAAAAAATTTCCTCTGGTCTGATGAAACAAAAATGGATTTGTTTGGTGGAAAAAGGATTTGGCTTGCAAACTGAAGAACACCATCCCAATCGTGAAGCATGGGGGTGACCGTATTATGTTGTAGGGTTGCTCTGCTGCAGGAGGGACTGGTGCACTTCACAAAATAGATGGCATCATGAGGAAGGAAAATTATGTGTATATATTGAAGCAGCATCTCAAGACATCAGCAAGGAAGTTAATGCTTATTGCAAATGGGTCTTCCAAATGGACAATGACCCCTAAACATACCTCCAAAGTTGTGACGAAAAATGGCTTAAGGACAACAAAGTCATGGTAGTGCAGTGGCTATCACAAAGCCCTGACCTCAATCCGACAGAAAATTTGTGAGCAGAACTGAAAGTGTGTGCGAGAAAGGAGGCCTACAAACTTGACTTAATTACACCAGTTCTTTCTGGAGGAATGGGCCAAAATTGAAGCTTGTAGAGGGCTACACAAATGTTTGACCCAAGTTAAACAATTTAAAGGCAATGCTACCAAATACTAACATAGTGTATGTAAACTTCTGAGTTCTGACCCACTGGGAATGTGATGAAAAGAACATACAAAGATTGTAAAATGAGTACAGCGCTCGCACAAGACACTCATATTTTGCACAACCGCTTCCCAATGGTGAGTGGCGCATTATATCTTGTAATGAATAACAATGATTGCAAAAAGATTACAGCGCTCGTTGCACATGCATGAGACACTTTTTCAATAAAGAGCTTTCCCACTTCAAAGTCCACACATTATGCACAACCGATTCCCAATGGTGAGCGGCACATTATATATGTTATGAACATACCAAATTGCCCTCTGTCGTGTTACACGGAAGCATGCCGACCTCTTACTGGCATTCCGACTGGGTGCTAAAAAATTATCTAACATGATTATACGATCCAATTTGCACATCGGCCACATGATTTAATCATACATTTCCTTAGAGGAGCAAGACAATTAAATCCACATCGGCCAGATACAGTCACGACTTGGGTCCTAAAAGCACTCGCAGGGCCCCCCTTCGAGCCTTTGGACTCTGTTGAATTGTGCATGCTCTCCTTTAAGACTACACTACTACTGCTGGCATCAGTAAAATGGGTCGGTGAATTACATGCACTATCAATTTGACAATTCATGGCCTTTCAAAAGCCATTGTCAAACCCAGAAAAGGCTATGTACCTTAGGTTCTAATCATGCCCCTTCAGAGCACATGTGGTTCACCAGCTTTCTTCTCTCCTCCATTTAATTTGGATGAGGAACAATCCTTGCATTTGTTATGCCCTGTGCGGGAGCTAGATGCATATGTTGAGCGCACCCGCCAATCTAGTCTGTCTGATCAGCTCTTTGTGTGCTATGGAGGATGCACGAAAGTTATGTCCATCTTCAAGTAAAGACTTTCTCACTGGATCGTTGATGCAATTGCTCTGGCTAATGAGTCGCAGAGTAAGATTACGTAAGATTACCTAGACGTAACGTCTTTCTCTTCACAAGCTCTCACTGTTTAAAGCGCTTACTTTTCCAAACATATACTTATGCCCCTCCCCTTAAGTACGGACTTCCCATCATTTTACACAAATGCCTGCATTCAGGCCGGTGTAATTTACCATAAAGTTTCATTATAAATAAACTCAACTTCCCAACTAGGTTTGTGAAGGGGTTAATTCATACTATATGACTATAGTTCATATATTCATTCTGAGTTCTCCCCTCCTGGCCAAAATGTCACTCACTTGCGGCATACTCATTTCGGTCACTGTCCCGCGGGACTGCGGCATCATGTTTCCTCTTTGGAAGGTTATGTCGTGTAGTGCGGTGTGATGGGATTCTGTTCCCCATATGTGTTAGCACGCATATCAAATGTACTGAGTCATAAGGGAACGTCTTGTTTACGTACGTAACCTTGGTTCCCTGAGACGCTGGGAACGAGACATTGTGAACGCTGGCCGCACTTCAAGACTCAGAGTGCAAAAGATACACTCCTTGTCTCTCAGTCAGAAAATTTTGAGGAATGGTGTTTGTGCACCTGCTTTTATAGCAGATAGCTTTGTTCCTAAAAAGGCGGGACTCAAACGCCATATCCAATATTAGAATATTGTTGTTATTGTAGAGAGGTTTCAACTAAGTCGTGTGAAAGGACACTCCCCTTCTGCATTAGCACACAATGTCAAGTATACTCAGTTTCAGGGAACTGAGGTAACGTACATAACAGAGACGTTTTCTAAGGATTTTGCATATGCGCACAACAGTAGAAGTGAATGGGGACCAAGTTAAAATACTGTTCCAGAAGTATATCCACAAGACATTAACAATATGCATGTAAAAACTATTTTAGTGTGATAAAATTGATTACTATCCTTTTCTGTGTAAAGTTATAGCCAATTTTATAACTTTGTTGCCATGACGACATTGTCAATAAACCCTAAAACAATTATACATGAGTTTTAACAAAATAATTCATGCGAGTGTTTTATAAAAATTTAAGCTTAACATTTCTGCCTTTAAACCTTCTGCCACATTCATTTCCATTGTAAGTGCCTCACTGTAACCTTGATTTTAGATTTATTTAAGAAAGGATTTATTTTTGAGGTAATCAACATTTTGCCACAAATGCTGTTATTTGCGTATAAATTGTATGAACCCATAATATTCCTTTAAGATTGAGATGAAAAAACGTGTTTGGAACAACTTGATGATGAGTAAATGATGACTGAATTTTTATTTTGGGTGAATTATTCCCTTTAAGGACAAATACTTATATTTCTTATTTATGTTCTCACATCATTTACCAAATTTGGCCCAAACATTCTATGCATGACATCGAGGAGCAGTTCTAACCAAGGAGACGTTGAACAGTTTCTGCAGCGCCTTCTAGTGGCCGAGGAAGATAAAGGAGGACTTCTTGAAACAAACGTAACCGAACAACCAACCGTTGGCTCTCAAAATTATTGCGTCGTTACAAATTGGCCAATCAGATACGGGCATGAAACAAACCACGAGCTTACGAGAGTTTTTACACAACAGAAGAAGAATCTCATTGTCAGAAGCGTATCGTGACATACAAATAAATAAACTGCGTGTTGTGTTATTATTTTATTAGAAAGAGTCGTAACCCTAATATTGCGGTATTTCCTCTCATTAAATAAGTACATTTTTGGAGAAAGGTAACGTTGAACATTTCCCAGAGGTAAGTTTGTAGCTGCCGTGATGGCTCTCGATAATGGTGATTGTTTGACCAGTTAACCTCAGCTGAGAGATGTGTTAGTTATATATATATATATATATATATATATATATATATATATATATATATATATATATATATATATATAGCAAGAGAACCTGCTTTTACTCATAGCGCTAAAGTAATATAGTATAGAATATAGATATATAAAATATATAAATATTCTCTAGGAAGTTGTTGAAGTAACCATCTTTGCAAACTGAATCACACGACCGATGATAAAAGTTTGAGTGTCCGGTGTTTTGCTGTTAGCCAGCTAGCACACCGACGCCTGACATCTTTGCCTCTAATGATGACGTTAACTCGTTTGAGTCTTTCTTCTGTGATGTAGGAATAGTACTGCTGGTGTGGTTTTTTGCTTTGTTTATCATTTATAATAAATTTGCATGTCACCTTATTTCACTGTTTTTAGTAGTGAGTGGATAAAGTGTCGTTAGCATGGCTTAAGGTTGTAAACTATCCGTTTGAAGAAGTACTGAATCACCCGGGCCTTAAATATAGACACAAGTTCACAGTTATTTTTACAGCGTAATAGTGAGTTGTATGTCTGAGGCGAAATAACTTCAGCTTTTCAAAATCACGAGAGACACGCCCTTCCTCTTCTGTTTTTGCCTATTAGAATAAACTACACACGCACAATAATAAACCGTTTCAGTGGACACAGCAGTATAGTGTGTGCGCATTATATATCTCCACATGTACAAATGTTTTACTCGGATCTTTCCACTTGTATTTATGTATATTAACTTTGCCTTGTAAAGTGTGCAATTGTCTGGCTATATTCAAACTTATTTGTTGTGGTCTTTTAAATGTGGTTAAATATTTTAAATATACCTAATTGATTGTCGTTATATTTTGCCAATAGACCTAACTGAACAGCAATGAGTGACCCTGAGCCAACTTCATTTGCATCTGTTGAGGAAGAAAGGGACTTCTGGAAAGAACAGGTTGCCAAATGCCAACAAAGGTAGTTAAATATGTTTTTTTGTTTTGATCTACAGTGGATTTGAAGGAACTTTAGGGTAATTAGGACAGTTTGTGTATTTCTGAGCACAGCTTTGTTGCTAACATTTTTAGAATGAATCAGATAACAGCCTAAGAGCCCACATTTAATTTGTCTAATTAAATGGCTTCGCTCTGCTTTCAGAGCTGAGGAGGCGCAGGAGGAGCTGCAGGAGTTTCAGCTGATGAGCCGAGACTATGAAATGGAACTGGAGACAGAACTGAAGCAGTGTGAGGCCCGTAACCGAGAACTGCTTACAGCTAATAACAGGCTTCGAATGGAATTAGAAAACTACAAGGTATTGTGGCAAATAATAAGCACATGGTTTGGAAACAGTTCTTTTGGAAAAGGCTTTAGATAGACAATCTCAGCATATATTTAATCATAACCTGTGAAATGTTGAAATGACCCTTAACCAATTGACCCTTGGCTAAGCTCCGACCCCATGCCTACCGTTGCTCATTCAGACAAGCTTTGCTGAACTTTCCTTAGGAATGATTGGGAGATTGCCATCAATGTCATGGTTTTTGGCAGAATATATTTAAATGGAATTGATATAATTCTATTAGAACATTTGATAAAGTGACATTTTAAAGCATATCTATCTTAACAATTTTTATATAACATAGTTAAATGACACAGTAATTTGATTGAAATCTGTGGAAACTATGAAAAAGAATTGAGGCAAAAGATTATCACAGTTTCTTAAAGAGAAAAGTGTCATCTTATGGTGGTTACACACCTGATAACATTAGTGTAAGTGAACTGCTTGTAACGTCTCATAACACACTCATTTACCATCACATTTACTAAGACCTGAATCAATCCACAAATTAATTAACATTATGTAATTAGTAATGCTGTCGAAGTTAAGGCATTATTAACAAGTTAACGCAAAATTGGTTTAACTTCACTAATATTTTAAACGCTGTTAACGTGTAATATGAAACTTTAAATAAACCGTAGTTCATGAGAACTGCGCCAAGCATTTTATCAATGTAGCATAGTAGTAGAACATGCCCGCAAATTACAGTTAGAGCTCTTAACATTGTAATATCATTGCAGCTGCAAGACAGCTGCCATTTGAACACCAGCCTTGCACTGCGAGGGAAAATTTGCGGTGCTAGCGTGAAGTGAAAGTGCGAGCATGAGGTGAACGTCCGTGTTCCGCGACTTCTACGGTGGAGTTTCTGCTGCCCCCCTAGGGAGTTGGTGTCCTACGCAGACTGCGTAATATGCATATAGGGAGCGGCAGTACTGAATACCGGCTACCCTGCTGCTATATCCAAGGTTCTGTCACAGTGTCTCTGTTTGATAGTGCACAATTCAATGCAGAAGTTGGAGACGTTGCTGGAACCCTGCAGGTAATTACACTGCTATTAACCCATTTAATCCCACCGGTTACATTTGTGACTGGGGTCTAAAATGAGTTGTTGATATATTTTACACAGAGTTGTCAATTGTAAATGACAGTGTAGACTTTTTTTGCATGTCTGTCAAAATAACATAAAAAGAGACAAATATATCCTGTCATAATACACTTACAACTACTATTTTTTTTTTTACATGATTTGTACATTTTCTGTTGTTCAAGTTTTGGGGTAGGTTTTGTGTGGAAGTGATTGGCGGTAGACTGAAAAATACATCTGGATGAAGCATATTTTCCATCCATCCATCCATCTTCAACCGCTTATCCGAAGTCGGGTCGCGGGGGAAGCAGCTCCAGCAGGGGGCCCCAAACTTCCCTATCCCGAGCCACATTAACCAGCTCTGACTGGGGGACCACGAGGCGTTCCCAGGCCAGTGTGGAGATGTAATCTCTCCACCTAGTCCTGGGTCTTCCCCGAGGCCTCCTCCCAGCTGGACGTGCCTGAAACACCTCCCTAGGGAGGCGCCCAGGGGGCATCCTTACCAGGTGCCCAAACCACCTCAACTGACTCCTTTCCACGCAAAGGAGCAGTGGCTCTACTCCGAGTTCCTCACGGATGACTGAGCTCCTCACCCTATCTCTAAGGGAGAAGCCCGCCACCCTTCTGAGGAAGCCCATTTCGGCCGCTTGTACTCGCTACTATGTTCTTTCGGTCATGACCCAACCTTCATGACCATAGGTGAGGGTAGGAACAAAAATTGACCGGTAGATCGAGAGCTTTGCCTTCCGGCTCAGCTCTCTCTTCGTGACAACGGTGCGATAGAGCGAGTGCAATACCGCCCCCGCTGCCCCGATTCTCCGGCCAACCTCTCGCTCCATTGTCCCCTCACTCGTGAACAAGACCCCGAGGTACTTCAACTCCTTCACTTGGGGCAATACCTCCTTCCCTACCCGGAGTAAGCATATTTTGTCCACTAATATTTATAAAGGTATTACGATTAATCCTGATTAACTGCACAAAAAAAATATGCAATTAATCACGATTATATGTTTGAATTGTTTGACAGCCCTAGTATAATTAATTTTAATTTACCTTGAAGCAAATGTAGATGTCCTCGCTGAAGTTATACATGCTCATTTTGGGAATGAGGGCAGAATCATTTACTTGTTTAATCCATAGTATGCTCTTCTCAAGATTTATTTAAAGATATATTTTTTTTTAAATAAAGCAAAAACACTGCGTGTGTCCTCTCTAGGTACCTCGTGTGACTATTACAAGAGACACAGCAACAACATTTTTTACACTTCGTAAATGGTTTTTATAAAATTACACTTATAACTACTCAAACACACATTACCCCCATTAAGTCTTATTGGAAAAAAGCAAGTGCTTGTCAGAGAAATGGTGAACTACAACAGTTGCTAAGATCAGAAATAAGGTCAGAAATGCTATTAAGACGGGGCTTAGCGAAAGGTCAGTTCTCTTATTTTATTGAATGACAAATCCTAAAGAAAAAAATATAGCTGCAAGGAGCCATTATGGGACCAAGCACCAAAATGACAACTAAACACAACCCAAAGATCTCGCAGAGGAAGCATAGATAACATCAACATAGGACGGATTTGAACCATTGACCTTCCGTTCTAGAGTTTATGTGCTTTCCACTACACAGCCACATTTGTCTTTATATTATATATAACTTTATATTCATGTAAATTTTCAGTAAACGGAATTAAAAAATCTTCGATATTGCAAGCATTACACCATAGTAAAAACAACACATTGCATGAATATGACATACAATACAATCCCACACTACTTCACAAGTCACCAAAAAAGTGACAGAAACAGAAATGTTTCACACGTGCTAAAGAGACATACCAAGCTGAGGGTCAGCAGGTTTTGAATAAAAAAAAATATGTAAAATGGTGGTGTGCTGATATGAAGAACAGAAAGAAAGAACAAACCAGTCATGATTTATTTAGCAGTTTTTACAGTTGCCCCAATCTGGGTTTGAACCGGCAACAGTTATGTCTCCACAGCACACAGGTATGGTGCACCTTACCAGTGGACCACATTACCACAAGTGCTGAAGAAACATACCAAGCTGAGAGTCAGCAGGTTTTGAACAATACAATGTTTTTTAATTCAAAATGGTGGACAGCCGAAATGGCTGATATCAAACACATCAGAAGGAAAGAACAGAACGGTCATGATTTATATAGCAGTTTTTCAAGTTGCCCTAAGCTTGTCTTGAATCGGCAAACTTTTGTTCTCCAGAGCACAAAGACATGGTGCACTGACCACTGGACACCATTTTCATAGGTTTTACAGTTTTTTGAAAGACAATAAAGTATTCAAAAGGGTCACCGTCTCGTCACATTTTTTTTTGCCTTCCATTTAGCTTATGAAAACACGCTGCGTGATCATGAGGAAAGATTACGTCAAGATGTTGATTGTAATGCTGGTACGAAATTTCATATACAGCTGTGACATACAAAAGTATTGGCAGTGACAAATTTTGTGTTTCGCAAAGTTTTCTGCTTCAGTTGTTGTGGTGTTGATTCACATTGTTTCTAGGTTATTGTGCAGAGTAATCAGATGCATTTTAAATTATTGAAAAAAGCTTAATTGGCCAAAAAAATTTACTTTGTCACAAAGACCCAAATTTCACAATTTTTTGGCACTGGCACAAAATGACCAGCTAATATAATTTCACTAATCATATCAGCAGCACCTGGGAAAGTGTGAACGAGTACTAGTCAGGTGAAATCACTCTAATGGATTATAAGAGCAGACTGATTGCTATAAAAGGAGGGAAGAAGTGCTTCCTATCATTGTGTTCTTGTTCGCAATGGTTACATCTAAAGAAAGACATGCAGCCAGCATCGCTTGCATCAAAATCAAATCCAAATCAAATCACTTTATTGTCACACTACTGTGTACACGAGTGCAACAGTAGGTGAAAGTCTTGTGTGCAGTTCCGAGCAACATTGCAGTAATGACAGTGACGAGACATAAACCACTTTACAATAAACATCATATTTACACAACACAATTTACATAACAAATGTACACATACTTACACAACAATTTACATATCAAATGTACACAATACACACAATGTAGAATACACATACACTAGATAAGGGTATAAATATATATATATATATATATATATATATATATATATATATATATATACACTAATTGAATTATATTTGACAGAATGAAGATTAATAAAGTGCAGTGCTGATTGTTGATCGTGAGAGATCATGTGTTCAAAAGTCTTATTGCTTGTGGGAAGAAGCTGTCATGTAGTCGGGTGGTGCGGGTCCTGATGCTGCGATACCGCCTGCCTGATGGTAGCAGCGAGAGCAGCCCATGACTCGAGTCTCTGATAATCCTCCGAGCTTTATTCACACACCGTCTGTTATATATATCCTGGAGGGAGGGAAGCTCACCTCCGATGATGTTTCTGGCAGTTCGCACCATCCTTTGCAGTTCTTTGTGGTTGTGGGCGGTGCTATTGCCGTACCAGGCGGTGATGCAGCCAGTCAGGATGCTCTCTACAGTACTGGTGTAGAACCGTGTGAGGATGTGTTGGTTCATTCCAAACTTCCTCAGCCGTCTCAGGAAGAAGAGGCGCTGGTGAGCCTTCTTCACAACGGCCTCAGTGTGGACGGACCATGTGAGTTCCTCAGTGATGTGGACACCGAGGAACTTGAAGCTGCTGACTCTCTCCACCGGTGCTCCATTAATGGTGATGGGGCTCACATGCAAGGAAATTGCTGAAATTGCTGTAAAGAATATAGCACCTGAAAGAACCATTTACCGGATCATCAAGATCTTCAAGATGAGAGGTTCAACTGTAGTAAAGAAGGCTTTAGGACGTCCAAGGTGAAGACTTTTGGACAATGGCCTGGTGTCAAGAAGGGCAGCAAAGAAGCCACTTCTCTCCAAGAAAAACATCAAGGACAGACTGATATTCTGCAGGAAGTACAAAGATTGGACAGCAGAAGACTGGTGCAAGTTATTTTCTCTGATGAAGGCCCCTTCCAACTGTTTGGGACATATGGAAAATAGATAGTCCAGAGAAGAAAAGGTGAACGCTACCATGAGTCCTGTGTCATGCCTACAGAGAAGCATCCTGAGACCATCCATGTGTGGGGGTTGCTTTTCATTCAAGGGAGTGGTCTCTCTGCCCAAACACACTGCCGTGAATAAAGAATGGTATCAAAACGTCCTGCAAGAGCAACTTCTCCCAATGATCCAGGAGCAATTTGGTGATTTATCCATGCATTTTCCAGCATGATGGAGCACCATGTCACAAAGCAAGAGTGATAATGAAGTGGCACGGAGATCATTACATTGAAATTTTGGATCCATGGCCAGGCAACTCCCCGGGATCTTTATCCCATAGAGAACCTGTGCCTTTTCAATCCTCAAAAGGCGAGTGGACAAGCAGAAGCCCACAAATTGTGATCAACTCCGAGCACCAATAAGGCAAGAATGGATCGCCATCAGTCGGGATTTGGCCCAGAAGCCGATATCCAGCATGCCAGAGTGAATTGGAGAGGTTATGAAGAACAAGGGTCAACGCTGTACATATTGACTCTTTGCATATATTGAATGTTTTTGCCAATAAAAACCTTTAAAACTTATGAAATGCTTATCATTGTTTTCCAGTATACCATATAAGTGACAAATAATCTACAAATACTAAAGGAGCAAACACAAGCAAGCTTTGTAAAACTTATGTCACTGCCAATACTTATGGCCACGGCTGTAGATAAAATAGGCTACTACTCTCTCTCGCCGTTGTTGGTGTGCCAGTGATCACCTCTTTGCGTGCCAATGCTGGCATACGTCCCATATGTTGCCGACCCCTGTTCTAAGGTAGCACATCCTATACGACATATGACTACAATTATGACTTGGATCCCATGTAAAAGACACAGTAATAAACTGTTTGACTGTCCTCTGTTCCTGTTTGAGTACACAGCTGTGCCACTGTTGTGCTGTTCTCATAAGGCACATCTATAGGGTTTATCGTTCTGTAATATTTACATTTTCATTTTACTATCTTTAACTGGCTTTTAAGCGTAAGCATATAACCTCAGATAAAAGCATTTGCATGCTCTTTGATTAAAAATGTACATCAAGAAATTCTTTGTCTGTAAGCTTCAGTACACAGTGCTTTGCTTACTGAGGACACAATTACACATTCACAGAAAAACAACAGAGACTCAATTCAGGGTCAAGAAAGCAGCTGATGCTTATTTCTGCAGCAGTGACTAGAGGGCAGTTGGACTCATGACTTAATGCTTATTGAAGAAACATTGTTTTAAAACCATGTTGCAGTGTTGTTTTGCAAAGAGACCCCAGTTAAGTTGCGTTTAAATGATTATTCTTGTTGTATAACAGTGTCATCTGGCATATACCTTTTTCAATAATTATCTTTTTATCAATGGCCTGTTTCTCTTGCTCTAGCGTGGTATGTAAAAAGACAGGAGTTTATCTTGTTTCTTACCAGGAGAAATATGAAACGCAGCACTCTGAGGCGGTCAGGCAAATCTCTACTCTAGAAGGGGATCTTGCAGAGACCACAGCCATCAAGGACCAACTACACAAGTACATTCGGGAGTTGGAGCAGGCCAACGATGACCTGGAAAGAGCAAAGAGGTGCTTTTCTCTAGTACAGAATTATGTAACGGATCAAGCATCCTGTTCAAGATATTCTTGACTTCATAAAACCTGCATGTGTATCCTGCTGACTCTAACAGGGCCACTATTATGTCACTTGAGGACTTTGAGCAGAGAATGAATCACGTTATAGAGAGAAATGCCTTCCTCGAGAGTGAGCTTGATGAAAAGGAGAATCTTCTAGAGTCAGTACAGAGATTAAAGGATGAAGCCAGAGGTAAATTTTAGCAATTTACAGGGAAACTTGTTTGCATAAGCTCTATTCACCCTCACATAAAAAAACTGTATACAAATCAGTTGTGTAATCAAGCAATTTTGTCAGTCACAGATAGATGTGAATGGTGTTTGGAGATGTTTATCTTTATGCTTTGGGCAGATTTAAGACAGGAGTTGGCTGTTCAGCAGAAACAGGAGCGTAAACCATCAATCAGCCTCTCGAAAGACACAGAAAAGCCAGAAGCCACACCTTCAAGACCCTCTTCTGTTGGTAACGCCACCCTCCCATCTGTACTTGCCACACCCTCTAGGCCTCCAGGCTCTGGGTGTGTATTCAACACGCCCCCGGCATCGTACAGCAGAAGTGAGCACAAACGCATATAAACCTATTCACACTTATACTCGCATACATTTAAAAACAAGAAATCTTAAAAGGGATCTCTGTTCATTTCTAACACTGAATCTTACAGTGTTCATTACTAATTTTCAAGTACAACTATAAAATAATTTATTTATGTCCAGTTGAAGGTCTTACTGGAACTCCTCTTACCACATCTGCACGGATATCTGCCCTCAACATCGTTGCAGAGTTATTGAGGAAAGTTGGGGTGAGTTCAGCTGTTAATTCCTTTAGGTAGGGATGTGCCGAATCTACAGTCAAAATCACACAGAAATGGAAAGGGCCTCACTCCAAAATAAAAGCTCAATTTAAATGGAAAGGAGTAATACAGAAATATCACAACTGTATAATTGTGTAATATTCACTATACTCTCGAAAGTTGTGTTTTAGATTATGCTGTGAGGTTCTGTAGAAAAGAATTTCATTTAATAAAATAAAATACAATATAATGTTGTAAGCAGTGTTTCCCCTAGGTTTACAGCTTTGGGGGGGGGGTGTGGATGCGGATGTTTGCCCTGTGGGTGGGGGTGGCGGATGCGGATGTTTGCCCTGTGAGCGTTTAAAAAACGCAAATATTTTGGTCTGGTTTTCATCTGGTTGACGCGACATATTTCCCGCCGCGCGCTCTCTGTCCGCTAGTGCTCATCTGTATGTGACGCAAGTGTTTGTTTGTGTGTGAGTGTGGGATAATCCACTCATTGGGATAATTGTAAACGTGCAAACACAGACAGAAAAGACATGCCATTGTGGAAATTCTGGCGCTATAAAGAAAATCAAATCAAATTTACTTGACCTTCAAGGGGGGCGGGGGGAGCTGTTAGGAGGGCGGGGCGCCCCCCTTATATAATGGTAGGGGAAACACTGGTTGTAAGTTAAATGTTCTATTTTCATTTGATGAAAGTTTTAAAAAATTCAGTTATTTAGACACCATTTTGATGATAAAAATTTAAATAATCTTTTAAATATTGAATTCAGGAAAAATTCTAAAATAATTTATCAGTATCGTTAAGTACCAAAAAGGAAGTATCGGTACTTGTACTCATTCTCCAAAAAAAAAATATATCGTGACATCCCTAGCTTTAGGTATTATGTTACCACTTAAACACTTGAGTTTTTCAATTCATTGGTCTACTGTCTGTGAGTTGTTAATGTGATTTATATTATGTTGCTTTGTTCCTATTTCAGAACCTTGAATCAAAGCTAGCATCATGCAGAGAGTTACAAATCCATGAGAAAACACCCGGTCGTGCAGCGATTGGCCAAAGTACACAAAGTATTTCACGAGAAAACCCAGAAAATCCATCCAATGCAAATGGCCTCTATGATAAGGGGTAAGTCTCACTATTAATTGTAGCACATCTCTTTAATTGAATGAACTCATGTGCATTGTACCACATCCCTGGCTTTTTTAAATAATTTTCCTTGCCATTTTGCCATTGTGTGTTGCAGGCTGGTAAAACGGTTGGACTTTGGAACAGGACCCAAGATAATGCTGTGAATAAAGCATTGTCTGCTTCCATAAATCAAGTGCATCTTTCTTTCCCACATCATTGGGAAATGCAATATTCCTAGCCCGGTAATATGAAAATGGTTAATTTTCAGGAGCTTATAGGAGCATATCCTTCTGCTATCCTTCTAATTCTTCCACTCATCATTAGTTTTCTGTGAAGGGATTTGCTTTTGCAGTCACATCAACCCAATTAATAGAGGTCACTACAGTTCGCCAGCTCTCTCTGTCTTCTGGAATGTCTGTACTACCTGTTGTTTTACTGTTTAGTTGGATATTTTTGTGTATTGAAGGTGTATGTATCTTTTTAAGTTCACTCTGTTTGATTTTTGTTTGTTTGTGAGTTTTTAGGAATCTGGTGACATAGCATTTTAAAATGTATAATCTGCACTGTATTCTTTTGAATTGCTCTTTTTGGGACCATAAAATGGTTGATAGCTGGAGGTGACTGAAACATCTAAATTTAGCCTCACAACCCCCTTGTATTTGGTACTGAACAGTAATCTGAGTTAAACCTGTACTGCACATACTCATTGTTCACAGGACTGTAGCGATATTGACCGCAGGTTACATATTTTTTTAAATGCAGAAATGCCTGATTTTATTTTTTTTATGAGGTCTGTAGGATTGTTACTAACTGATGGAATTTTGTCTTCAGTGTTCGGAGTTAGAAATAATGTTACAAGGCGGTGGGAGATCTGTAGTGAACTGAAGCTGCTGTTCATATCTCATGTTATTGTTGCCCTTTTAGGGGCTTATGCAAGTAACCAACAGTAGCAGAAATGTGTATGCATGATGACAAAACCCACTCTAGGGCCTTTTTAATGTCTAGTAATAGCTAATGCAAGATAGAAAACCTCATGTGCATCATCAGTGCCATCTTTGATTTCAAAGACTTTATCTACAGTACTGAAGAGTAGTTACTGTCAAACCATGCGCTGAACATGAATTTAATGTGCCTTAATTTTGTGGCCATTACAAGCTTTGCCGCAAAGTTAACATGGGAATTGGGGAACTTACTAGCCCGAAGGGAGTTGCAGCTTCTTTTACTATTCTTCCCATTGTACCAATTCTCTGATTTGTCAGGGAGTCCTGGGTGAGAGGAAAATATTTAATTCTAAGTGGAGTTTAATCCCTTAGTTTTCACATTTCTCTCATGCGAGAGTTTTAGATTTAGTCAAGTAACAAACAATATGAATACTTCAGTGAAGGGTACAAATATTTTTATGTTAAAAATGTAGAAGGACTGATACATCATATACTTTCCACTTTTTCTTAGCGGTACAAATGAAAAGTGATGATAGAAATAGACAATGATGGTTGATAGGAAGATTTAGCACATGTTGCATCAGAGTTATCTCAGGGCCTCGAGCAATAACCTCACTAAAGATTCAGTTAAGTGTTTGTTTCTATAGGCAAAAGGCATTCACAGTTGCCAATTATATAATTGTCAATTTGTATTTGATTTGCTATTAATGAATCTGAACAT
Source organism: Moxostoma hubbsi (assembly GCA_032164185.1). Classification (NCBI taxonomy): domain Eukaryota; kingdom Metazoa; phylum Chordata; class Actinopteri; order Cypriniformes; family Catostomidae; genus Moxostoma; species Moxostoma hubbsi. The sequence goes on along the minus strand of JAVLUX010000024.1, from coordinate 17,016,753 downwards.
TTGCTATGTCTGTGCATACCTTTGCAAAGGCAATGCTTAGATTCTCCTGCCTGTGTAAAACCATTTTATTGTTGGTTAATAAATAACCTACAAAATAAAATGTCTAGTTAACAGGAGTTTTTTTTTTTTAACTATACTTTTCAAAAATGATATTGTAAATGAAAGGATAGGACTCTTGGTTGTGAACATTTATTTATTTATTTCTTGAATGTGATTCAGATTTGAATCTGTATCGGAGGCAAGGCACAGCTAGCACTGTATATAGAAGCAGATGTGTAATTTTGGTCCACAAAATGCCCCATAAAAGCTTTCTCATAGAAAATGATTAAGAAACACTATTTGACAAACTTAAATCTCATTTCATTTTTTTCAAAGCATCCTTTACCAAAAAAAGTACCATGGTACATTGATGTTAATACCAGTTTGTCTTACTTTGATTGAGATGTATGTATGTGTGTGTGTGTGTGTGCACATGGTCTTACTGAATGATTGTCAAATTCAAAGTTCAAAAACTATAGTGGTACCATGGCACTCTTATTGAAATATTGTTGTCTATAAAACACTGGGTCTACAAAACCCATTAAAATGAAGTCGGTTTGAATAAATTAGTGAAGAAGGACTGGCTTATGTACCAATCTACCATTTGGTCAAGATTGAATAAGTAAAAATTTTGTCAAACATCTTTAAACATCAACATCTTTAGTATATTAAATATTGCCTATTGTACTGTATATAGAATATATTTAGTCATTAAATATAGCCACACACAAAAAAAGATAGGATGTGCAATGGGGCCTTTGGTAATGTTTCATTAGTTGACATTGATTGGCTCCCTTTGAGGTTCCTGAGTTTGATTCACTGGCGTAGCTGAAGGAACGTCACCTTTTGGGTCCTCAGAACTCTCAATCATGCTCCTATGTGTTCTTCTAAAGCTTCCACCTCCACCACGCCTTAATGGGGTGCTGAAAGATGAGTCACTTCCACGCCTGAGGAATATGGAAATTAGAAACCAGGCTGATTAAGATTCTGAAATATTCAAGGTCAAGATTGCATGGGCTGTAAGGTGACAAAACAATATTTATATTAACTCATACAAGAGATGACATGTACTTTCAAACATACAACCTAAGTCCCTGAAAGTCCTATAGTTTAAATTACTGAAGAAAGCAATACAGAGGATGTCCGTGAAAGGGATGGTGGCTTCATATACATTACAGTAAGGTGTCACTACAGAACAACCTGAGTTTGCTCTTGAGTGAGGAAACCTCTCTGCTCAGGGCCTCATTGGCCTCTTTGACCTCATTCAGCTCTTTCTGAAGTTTGCGGCGAGCAGCAGTTGCACGCTGAGACTCCTCGTCGCTTTCCTCCACCTGAATTTTGAGCTGCCTTGCCTGCATATTTGCTTTGTCAGCCTACAACATAAATGATGTCAGTCAGAGATATCAATGACATAACATAAATCATGGTACCTCAATGGCTCTAAAAAAGATATTTGCATCCCATGCTAATCTTCATACCTGGTCCTTATACTGCTCTGTCTGTTTTCGCTCATTCTCTGTCTGATTCATCAGTTCCTTCAGTTTCTTATCCTTCTGGCGCATGGCCTTGGCAATTACTTGTCTCTCCCTGGTGTGAGAAACAAACTATATGAAATGACCGTCTTTATAGCTATATGTATCTTATAAACCATTTTCTCACCGGCTCTCATGGTCCAGTTGGTCCTCCACCTGAAATAGTTTGGCCTCTAAGGCAGCTATAGAGACTCTTAGCTTGGATTTGAACTGCCCCTCCATTTCTTGTAACTTGGCCCTCAGCTCTTTGTTCTGCCTCTCCATCTGCTGCCAGCCACTCTCGTTGCTCTGAGTATTGGAGCGTTCTATCTGCAACTCATTTGTCAGCTGATCCACCTGGATGTATATGAAAATTGTTTGTGATTTCATCTTGTATTGTTCAAAGTTAGTTAGCATCTCAACAGAGGCAGATAACTGGACACTGAAATAACACCATAACTACAGCATCCAAGTTGGAGTGGATGAATGGGTGCCAATCACCTGCTGAACAGTTCTCCGCAGTCTGTCATTAAGTGTCTCTGAGTTTGCCTGTTCCTCGTCAAGCTCCTCTTCTAACTGCTGGATCTTGGCTTCCACACGACGCCTCTCATCTGACATGCTGGATCTGCATGTGTAGACACGTCATCAGTGGACAGTCCTTGCTTATGTCATTTTATTATGCATGGACAATTTGTTTTCTCTATATTGCATTGTACAGATTAAAAACGTTATAGCTTCTTATTCACCATTTTCCATTTAGCAAAAAAATTATTACTAACGTACTTTCCAAATGAGCCACTTGTCATCTCTGCTGCCAACTCATCCCTCTCTCGTTCTGCATGTTTGCGAGCTCTCTCTGCTTTAGCCAGTTCCTACATCAAGAGGTATTGGCATAACAGTTATTCGGCTATATGAGCAAACTTTGTGTAATCAGAGACAAGCCACTTGTATCAGTGTACTCTATATCTTGAAGTTTTGTTCTCTACTACCTCCTGTAAATGTAAGATTTCCCCCTCCATGGTTCTGGCCTTTCTTTCTGATTCTTGAGCACTTGAAAGAACCTCCTTGAAGGATACCCGTGTGTCCTCCAGCTCCCTATGGGAATCTTTCATCTGAGCCTATCATAAGGAAGGAAAATGTACTTTGATAAATGTTTATAAAGGTCATGAAAACATTGGCTCAACCCCCAAAAATGTATGTCTGAGGTTTCATCCACTGACCTGAGTCTTTCGGAGCTGTTTAATGGCTTCATCTCTCGCCCTGCTGATTGCGTCAACTTGGTCTTCTAGGTCCTTCAATTCCCCCTCAAGTTTCTTCTTTGCTGCTGCCAATGAATTTCTCAGATTCTGCTCATCTTCTAGCTCAGCCTCAAGCTCACATACCTGTGCACCATATAAATAAAAATATGCAAAATTTAGTATATGCATGGGGCCTGGGTAGCTAAGCGAGTATTGATGCTGACAACCACCCCTGGAGTTGCGAGTTTGAATCCAGGATGTGCTGAGTGACTACAGCCAGGTTTCTAAGCAACCAAATTGGCCCGGTTGCTAGGGAGGGTAGAGTCACATGAGGTAACCTCCTTGTGGTCACGATTTAAGTGGTTTTTGTTCTCAATAGGTGTGCGTGGTAAGTTATGCATGGATCGCAGAGAGTAGCATGAGCCTCCACATGTTGTGAGTCTCCGCGGTGTCATGCACAGCAAGCCACGTGATAACATGCGCAGATTGACGGTCTCAGAATCGGAGGCAACTGAAACTTATCCTCCGCCACCTGGATTGAGGTGAGTAAACGCGCCACCACGAGGACCTAGTAAGTAGTGGGAATTGGGCATTCCAAATTGGGAGAAAAGGGGTATAACAAAAAAAGATTCAGTATACACAGAGTACATGGCAACCATTATTTTCAAATGTACTTAATCTTTTGCATCTTCTAACTTGCTTTAGAGGAGACAATCAATTATCTTATTGCTCATTGAGCAATAACTGAAGCAAATTGAAACAAAGATTTCACCTGCTTGAGCAGTTGTTTCCTCCTCTCTTCACTTTGGTCCTCTCTGCCCTGCTGGTCTCGCTGAAACTGGACTTTCAAGGCCTGCATATTGATATCCAGATGGAGTTTGGCATCCTCCGAAGTCTGCAGTTCATCTTCAAGTTCCTCTATCTGAATCTGCATCTCTTCCACTTGAGCCTCCAGTCCACGCTTCGTCTTCTCCAGCTCATGTACCTTCCATAGATTTTACACACATCATTAAGGATAATTAAAATTTCAAACAATGGTACAGTATCCCATTGGATTGATTGTTTATGAACTACTGTCTAAATTTCATGTCACCATCAAACAATTCCAAAAGAAATACACATCAACTCACATTTCTGCCCACATTATCCGTTGAACTGATTAGATCTTCCATATCAGTGCGAAGTGCTTTATTGAGTTTTTCTAATTCTCGTAAGGAGCCCTGGGCTTCCTCCAGTGCTCGAATTAAGGTCAAGCATTTGGTCTCCTTCTCCCGTGCCTCATTCTCAGCACAGTCACGCTCTTCAGCGTACTTTCTGGAGATGGTCTTCTCATCAGCAAGCATCTTTGTGCAAGACAGAGCAGTTCACATAGAGGTCATTGATATCAAAGTAATACTTTTAAAGCACTTGAAACTTTTGTTGAAACATCTAGACATCCAACCTGGTCAAATTTCCGTTGTTTCTTCTCTAGATTTGAAATCAGCTGTCTCTGGTTGTCCAGGTCTACTAGAACATCCTCCAACTCTTGCTGAAGATGAGTCTTAGATTTCTCCAACTTGTCATAGGCTACCATTTTCTCCTCCAACTCTCTGTTTGCGGCCTCCAGATCCCTCTGTAGCCGTTTCTTGCTTTCTTCATTCAGTTGAAGATTGCCAGAGTACTCATCCATCTTCTTCTTCGCATCTGACAACTACAGTAAAACACAAGCTGGTGTTATATATATATATATATATATATATATATATATATATATAAAAAAATCATTTTCTCCCCAATTTTGGCATGCCCAATTCCCACTACTTAATAGGTACTAGTGGTGGCGTGGTTACATACTTCAATCCGGGTGTCGGAGGACAAGAGACTGTCAATCCATGCATCTCATCACGTGGCTCGCTGTGCATGACACCGCAGAGACTCCTAGCATGTGGAGGATCATGCTATTCTCAGCGATCCATGCACAACTCCCCAAGCAACCCATTGAGAGTGAGAATCTAAATCTTGTTGAGATGTTTTTTGAAAACAGTCACTTTGAAAAACTGACCTGTGTGTTAAGGCTGGAGACTTGTCTCTCCACGTTCCTTCTGGCCTCTGCCTCTTCTTCCAACTGTTCCAGAAGGCTGTTTCGATCATCCTCCATTTGACGTAACCGAGTGGAAACACTCAGTTTCTGACGGGTCTCCTCACCAAGTAACTCCTACATAGACAGACAAAAATCAAGAGATTAATGGTTCCTGATATGGGCATTAGAGATTGATGGATAGAATAATTATTTTGATGACACAATACCTGAGCATCTTGGAGTTGTGAGTTGAGGCTGGAAAAATCTTTACTCATCTTGATGTTCTTGCTCTCTGCCTCACTGAGGAAGCTATTGGCACTGTTAAGCTCCATCTGAGATATTTTACAAAAAGGCATCCATTGGTCAAGGATTTCTATAAAGAAACACTTGTTTCTTTAGTAACAATGAAAAACTCACGTTCAGTTTAGATACTGTTTCTCCAAGCTCTCCTCTATGCCTTTCACTCTCATTAAAGCGAGACTGAAGGTCAGCAAGCTGGTTTTCCACCTTCTTTCTCTTCTGTTCCACATCCTGCTTTGCATTACCCAGTGAGTGGAGCTCTCCATTTAGGTCTGCAACCTCCTTCTCAAGAGAGTGTTTTGCCTTCTCCAGATTTGCCTTGGCCTGCATTTCAGGTTCAGTGTAGGAAAGATTTGTTCATATACAAAGTTCATACCATGACTTTATCTCACACTGCATTGGTAACACCACACAATATATTGTAATTTTGATTATGTCATTGTTATACAATGTTCTAACCCGTTTCGATTGCTCTAGCTGCTGAGTAAGCTCATTTAAAGCCTGAGTGTGTTTTTGTCTCATGTCCTGCACTTGAGACTCATGGCTCCGGCCTTCATCTTCCATCTTGTTCTTCAACATTGCTACCTCCTTCTCTCTCTTAGCCCTGTCCAAGAAAGAGACTGCGATACTAAGATCTAAAGTACCAACACTATAAGATGACATTATTAAATAGCATAAAATAATAATTGACTATTAATAAGTTACAAAATAATCACCAGAGCTCTTGCTGGGCCGCTGTGATGTCTAGTCTGTCCTCCAGTTCAGACCTCAGGGCAGTCAGCTCTTCTGCCAGGTCCTTCTTGGCCTTTTCTGACTTCCTAGAGGCCTCCTGTTCAGCCTCAAGTTCATCTTGAAGCTCTGAGAGAAGTCCTTCCATTTCCTGTTTCTTCTTCAGAGCAATGCTCTTTTGAGCTGATTCTTCTTCCACACTGTTTAATATATACATTTTGATAACCGTTGTTACGGAATGATGCAAATGTTACAATTCAAAATTAGAAGTGAACAGAAAAAGTGGCAATATATTTCAATAACCATTTATAATGTAAATAAAGTACCTTGCTTGGAGGTCCTGAATCTCCACCTCCTTCTTGGTAAAGTGGGCCTTGAGCTCTACAACCTGGGCCTGCAGGTCAGTTATCTGTTCCTGTAGATCATTATACTCCATTTCCAGTTTACGCTTGGCTTTCTCCAGATCCTGACGACTCTTCTCTTCCTTCTTCATTCGAACTATACAGAAACAAACAACCAACCTCTTCAAATTGTCTATCAACCTGCCTTTTGCTGTCATAATTTAAAATGAGCCAGAACCCATTATAGTGCATTCTGTGTTTTGTTAACTATATTTACAAACATTTTGGATATACTGTATAAATTGAAATCCTTTTTTTTTTAACCATACCATACAACCATTAGGGGTTTAAAAGTCACAAATGACCAACCTTCAAGATCTGAAATCATAGATTCATGTTTATTTTTCAGTTTAATCAAATTTTTTGATTTTTCTTCCTCCTCCGCAAGGTTGGAGCAAAACTCAGCCAATCGCTCCTCCATCTTTTGTTTCTCCTAAAAACACAGATAAACAAGGCAATCTTCCTCAGATCTGACTTTCCTTGTTTATAAGAGGAATAGCTACAGCTTGGACAACAAGTTGTTGGGCAAACTCAAAAGAAACCTTCTGTAACTTGTTGTTTTGATCTTCCATGATAAGGATATCATCCTCTAGCTTCTTAAACTTCCCATCCACAGTGCCCTTTTCCAATTGAAGCTTCTGTCTGGCATCTTCTTCATCTGCCAAATGGTTCTCTAAATCCTACACACAAGAATATATTTAATCCATGACAAAAGCACTTGTAGTCATTCATCTCTGATAATTGATTACTGTTCAACCTTTAGTTGTTGCTGTAGGTTCGTCTTCTCTTGATGAAGGATCTGGTTGCGCTCCTCCTCTTCCTCAAGCCGAGCCTCCATCTCATGCAGTACCTCCTCCAGCTCTTGCTTCTTAGTCTCCAGCCGTATCCTTACCTCTTCAGATTCTGCATACATCTCTGTCTCCTCCTGCAGCTTTGCCTGTAATTGGTCCCTTTCCTCCACCAACTATCAAAGATTAAATACACATGCACTTACACACTCCATCCAGTATGTGCATATAGATTGTGAATGAGTATGAATGGATTTACCACTGTACGTTTGGATTAAATTTGTATCACACATTGATCCTCCTTTTTACCTGGCTGTGTTTCTGTGTGATCTCTTTTAGTTCATTTTCATACTTCTGGGCAATTTCTTTGGCTTTGTGAAGCTCCTCCTCTTTTTGGCTCATCTCCTCCTCTTGACGGGTCACTTGAAGCAGGGGTTTGACCTAAAAAAATAATGATTATTCAAATTTACATGGATATGTGTTTTTGGACTGCAAAAATGGAAAATCAGCCAACAAATGCCCAAAATTCATGGAAACTACTTTAATACTGTTTAAAAAGCATCCCAGTTTGGTTGAGAAAATGCCTAGTGTCTACACAGTTTGGAGTTTCATTTGGTCACTACATAATGTTCATACTTCCATTTGTGTTTTTTAATAGTTATGATTACATGACTTCCTTTCTACAATGTGAAAAATAAATGGATGTGTCCTAACTTTTAAATGGAAGTTCATGTTGCAATGCATTACACATGTGGGGTTTAACTCTTACTTTAGTGAAAAGTCTCCACCACTGCCAGTTCCTGAGTGTAAGATACACAGCACAGTTCCTCTGAATCACTTTTATGGCTGTCAGCTGTTTTTGTCTCTTGCTGAATGCCCTGTGAATTTAGAGATCTACTGTTTTATCTGAACCATTAAACTTGTCCTAATGTGTGTATAATCTTTTAGTCACACAGTTTGTACTCTGTACAAATCCTATAATATATATTATTGATGCATGGTTGAAGAAGCTGCAATAAATATACAATAAAACACAAGAAACCTCTAAACTAGTAATGGTATATGTCAGCATTTATTGAACAGGAACTCACTTTCTGCCCAGAAAGCCACATGCCTGGGCCTGGAAGGCAATTATGATAACAGTAAGTTTCAGGTCACGTTCTTCCTCCAGTTGTGCCAAAACTCCTGTACGGAAGAATATCTTGCTCAGACCAATGCGGTACAGGTTGGGGTCCAAGTCTAGATGTTTGATCTTGAAGATATTGGCATGAAAGTTAAATTGATCAAGTTGCTAAGATAAAATCAAATTCATATTGCCTGTATCCATGAAACGCTGCAATATAAGTAGCGATATTTTGCACAAACTCACTATAAGGGTGCAGGCCTGTTTTCCATCCATGAACCCTTTTGGAGTTGCCCCAGCAGCCAGGATTTCATAGCTAGAAAAGGATCAATAAGTTTTCTGCTTCGTTAGATATATCCAAATCTACAAATATCATGTTTAAAATAATTGAGCATGTGTTCTAAAATGGCCTCACCGTTGGCGGAATTCGTGAAAAACGATACGATTGGGAAAGCCCTGGCGACAGATTCGGATCCCTTCCAGTACACCATTACAGCTCAACTGCTCTAGAATCAGATGGGCATCTATCTTCCCAGCCTGGGATGAAAACAGTGAAAAACAACAGAGAATGTTTGATTTTTACTTAATTTATTGTTTATAGCCTAATAAAATTAAAAGTTTAATAAGCAATGTTTACTTAGGAAAAAGAGATAGAGACCCATGTTTGAATGCCACATAACCCAGAAATCATACAAAACTCACTCTTTCGAAAATGCGTCTTGTTTTGTTGTACCAGTAAATACTTAAAAATCATTGAATTATAATATTTGGTGAGGCATACCCTTTTTTCATGGTTAGGAATGATGCAGCGTATGAAATTTGGTTGAGTGTTATGGAGCGTGGTCATGAGCTTGCCAAGAGACTCTTTGTACAGCTGTCCCACGGTGCGGAACATGCCTTTCTTGGACTTGGAAGCAGTAGACACAGCGCTATCAGACTTTGCCATCTTAGCCATAGTTTCGAGACCAACTACGCGATCCACTATAAAAACATTGTCAACCAGTAAAAACACTAAGCTTTCTTTGAAGAATATACACCATTTTAATTTCTGCACAACTAGACTAAACAGGATTATTTCTGATCCTGACAAAGACTCACCCTCTTTCCAGATATCTTGCACAAAAGCGCTTGAAGAGTTACTCAACAATGCTGTCACATTGTCATTCAGAGGGTCCATGTTTTTGGTCAACCAAGATGTGGCATTATAATCCACCTAAAATCAAATTAAACAACAATTATATGAATCATTCCTGTAATATTTTCCCCACAATGACATTTCATGTTATGCACTTCTGTTGTTTTGCAGTTGTTCTATTTAGATAGGTTGATAGACAGAGAGGGACAAACATACCTTGCCAGCATAGTGTTGCACAGTGAAGAATGTCTTTTCCTTTAGATTCTTGGGCTTGGAGAATTTGGAGTGGTTTGAGTGAGTGTTTGTTAGTTTATCAACAAAAGAGACATCAGTTGCTTTTGGAAACCAGCACTCCTCATCTAGAAGAGCTAGAATACCAGGAGGATTGTTCTACAAGGGGTAACCAAAACCAATTTCACAACAGAGTGACTTTTCCAGATGATCAAAAATTCTTAGCTAATAAGCATTAACAAATGTTAAATTCAAATAAATTTAAAATGTTTGAATTGTGCTGTTGATATCACAAACTGACCGGTCTCTCAATGAGCTCAATGCAGGGCAGGAGGTCCAGACCAAAGTCAATGAAATTCCACTCAATGCCCTCTTTTGTGTACTCTTCCTGCTCAAGGATGAACATGGTGTGGTTGAAAAGCTGTTGCAGTTTCTCATTGGTGTAGTTGATGCACAACTGTTCAAACGAGTTATCCTTTGGAAAGCGTACACAGAAAAGGCCTTCAGGTTGAAGTTTAGATTTCAAAATCTGGTCATGAATACCTTTGCCCTGTCACACTCACCTCAAAAATCTCAAACCCAGCAATGTCTAAGATGCCCAAAAAAGAGGCTCCTTGGCGCTTTGTCTTATCCAGAGCCTTGTTGACACGTCCCAGGATCCAGCGAAATAGGCGGTCATACATTGCCTTGGCTAAAGCTTCGATTGCAAAGTCAGCCTGTTTAATGTACACGGTATTCATTTTATAACTCACATTTGATCATTTTCTTTAAAAAAGTTACAATAAATAATTAGAGAATTGTATTTATAAAATAATAATTGTTTGGTAAAATAAACCAGGTACCCAAAACAGCAATCAATGAATACATTTATTAAATAAAATCACATCTCTTAGAAAAGTGCATTTAATCGTATTGTAGAGTGTGGTATTGCACCTGTTCTTTGGTCTGTGCCTTCTGTACCATCTCTCTGCCTACTTTGATGCGAGGAGTGAGAATGGCTTTCGTGAAGTCAGTCAGATGAATCCCCTGCAGATGGCACACCTTCTGTGCAGCTGGAGGACACATGTAACATGACATTCAAAAGAGCATAGTGTTTTATTCAGGTTCAGGATAAGAGAAACACTAGAAATTCATCCATTTGTTCCCTGAACGCCTACCTGTGTTGTCTGGCATGCTGGCCTGCTCCTGGTTTTTCTCTGCTTTGAACTCAATATTCCCCAGTTGCAGCACAGTAGAGCATACCTTAAACATGCCTGACAGCAACATAACACAATGTTAAACTGCCTGGAAAGACACAAGCAGGTTCTAATACATAGTTTTGTTAAATACCCATTCTTTCCTCTTCATTGAAGCCCAGGACCTCCATGGCCTCCAGAGTCTCGTCAAACATTTCATCATCCTGCTGGCCTTGTACCTGCACGTGTCCAGCCACCAGGAAACGGTAATTACCAAAGTCCTCCAGCAAGAGCTCATCTGTGGAAAAGAGTGGTTGAGAAGGGTAAGGCTCAACAATCACAAACACTACTGTACATTTTGGAAGCAGAATGTGAGCTGAAGTAAATTAGGTGTAGGCCTGTGAAGGAAACTGGCCATAATTACTGATTTAAATTTTTGAGCTTACTCACGCTAGTGTTCATATACTGTAAGGTAGGAAACTAATTGTCCTCACCATGCATTTTGTCTTTGGCTCCAGCCACCATGTAGTAGAAGATGTGGAATGATCTCTCAATTTTGGCCTGTCGGATACACCGAGACTTTTCCAGGAGGTCTGAATTATTTAAGGCATTAAGGTAAAAATGAGTGTATTGATGGTGTTCGGCTCTGAATATTAAGAAACATTTGCTCTAAATTATTTTGATCCTTAAAAGTGTTTATACTGTATCAGTAATCAAATTAAAAATAGTTTGTAACATGCTTTCCAAAGAATGTTATCTTTGCAGGCCTTAGGATACATGTTTCAATGTTTGCTCCAACGATGTAGCCAGTATTGTCAAAGTTGATTTTAATAAATTTACCCTGAGAAATAGAGACAACAATAGTGTTTATACTAGAGCTCCTCATAATGAACATATAATCAGCACCAAATCAAAACAATAAATTGTTTACTCACAAATCTTGAGGAATTATCATTTTTGATGGTCTTTGCATTCCCAAATGCCTCCAGTATGGGATTGGCCTGCAGGAGTTGCTTCTCTAACTCTCCCTGAAGCGATGGACAAATGAAATGTCATTAATTGTGGTTTAATACAATATAATTTAAAAGCATTCTGATTCCCTTAAAAATAAAAGAAAGTATATGGCATAAAGCTCAGATACTCACAAAAGCTAACTGTGGTCCTTTCTGTTGGTAAATGGAGGTAAATAATGAATTTATTAAAAATAGGTCAAATCTGATATACATTATTGTCAAGAATTATAGTAATTATTGTGTCTTTGGTTTTATTGTTTATTTCAGACATGCAAATACTGTGCAATACTGTAAAATAGAGTCCAACATGTAACATACATATGTACCTTGTTTAGTGCGGAAGAGCTTGTATCCTGTCACAGAGAAGGGAATATTATAATATTATGACTATTCCTAATCAAACACTATATAATGTTACTGATAAACTTGCAAAAAAGGTAATAATGAAATGCAAAACCACTGTTATCTTAACAGATAATACTTTGTGTGAGAGGTATTATTTTATATACACTACCGTTCAAAAGTTTGGGGTCACTTACTCATTCTTTATTTATTTATTTATTTCACATTTTAGAATAATAGTAGTCAGCAAAACTATGGAATAATAGAAATGGAAATATGGGAATTATTTTGTGACCAAAAAATCCAAAATAAATCCAAAACTATGTAATATTTTAGCATCTTCAAAGTAGTCACCCTTTGCCTAGATTTTGCAGACATGTACTCGTGACATTTTCTCAACCAACTTCTTGAGGAATCACCCCGGGATGCTTTTTAAACAGTATTGAAGGAGTTCCCATCTATGTTGGGCACTTATTGGCTTCTTTTCTTCATATTTTGATCCAAGTCATCCATTTCAAAAACTTTTTTTTTTTTAGGAAATTTTAGATTTGTAATTAAATAAATGTATATGTTTTGGCAGAATAATATTTTGTCTACAAAGTTAATTTCAAACTTTTAAGCATACACCTTCAGATCAAAAGATTTTTAAGATCATGAGAAACATTTCAGACAAGTGACCCCAAACTTTTGAACGGTAGTGTATGTATTTGTTTATTTGTTCATGGACAATTCACAATATACTGTCTGTATTGTAACAGAACTTAAAGCTAAATTTCATCCGAAGTCCCCATGCGAAAGTTACTGTACTGCCCTACAAAGCAGTGTGTATTCACAATTAAACATTAAAAAATTATAATAATAATGATCCTGCACAATATTAAACATTCTAAAAAACAATCCACATCAATCCACACAAATCAATCTCAATCTAGTGGTCACTTTTATTTAGAAGTATTACAATCTCTAATAGTCCTCAGCAGGAAATTCCAGTATTCTTCTGCTTTAACTGTAAAGACTGATCTACCAAATTTTGCAGTTTTTAATTTAACAGTCACCTCTAGAATAGGACCTAGTCAATATTGCAGCTATAGTGTGATGTGTTAAAAATTGTTTAAGAGGTGGTATGGCAAATCCATGTAAAATCTTCTATAACAACGTTAGGCCATAATCAAGAACTTATCAAAAGCCAGAAGATGATATTTTTGAATGATGTTACAGTGGAGGTATGAATTCATTTTCTTGTCCAATAGTATTATATTATTACACATCATTGCTTTTAAAAGTATGAAAATAGGTTGAAGGTTATGAAAGTTGAACTCACAGAGCTGGCGTCTCTCTTTCCTTTGTGTGATGATGCCATAACAGCAAGGTACTGGATGACCTTTTTGGTGTTTTCAGTTTTCCCTGCACCTGACTCCCCACTGTTCAACATATATTATGAAATATTGACACAATTGCCACATATTGCTCAAATGGATAGTTCACCCAAAAATAAACGGTCTGTTGTCATTAACTCACCCTCACATTGATTCAAACTCATATTACTGATTTTTTTCTTCTGTGGAACTGCTCTTTATTTTTTTGTATTTGTTTTTTTTTTTTTTTTTACAATATAATGAAAGTTAATGGTTTATCTCCTTGTGTGCTTCATGGAAAGAAAGTCATACGTGTTTGTACAACCCCAGTTCTGAAAAATGCTAATAATAACAAAAAGGAGTGATTTGTAAATGATATTCACTCTTTTCTATATTGAAAGCACCACAACAAAATATTATATGATGTTTTACCTTGTTCATTTTATTTTTTTAAAATGTACAGTAATTTTAATCAGATGATTGCAACACACTCCAAAAAAGTTGAGTCAGGGGCAATTTAAGACTAATAACAATTTGACGAGTTGAAATAACAAGGCGATGTGAAACAGGAGATGTTAAATAGGTGAGGCAATTGTGTCATAGTATATATGGAGTCTCCAAAAACATCCTAGACCTTCAACAGCAAGGATCATTCAAGACTTGTCAATTTGCCAACAGATGCTTCAGCAAATAATCCAGCATTTTGAGAACAATGTTCCCCAAAGACAAATTGGAAGGATTTAAGGCATTTCACCCTCTATAGTGCACAAAATAGTTAAAATATTAGTTAAAGGAATCCGATCAAATCTCAGAGTGTAAAGGGCAAGACTAAAACCACTGGTCTTAAAAAACATAATTCGTCTGTAATGGATATCATGAATTGGTCTTGGGATTTCTTTAGTAAATTTTTGTTAGTCAACACCATTCACCGCTGCATCCACAGATGCAAGTTAAGACTTTACTATGCAAAGCAGAAGCCCAACATCAACACTGTCCAGAAGCGATGCCGACTTCTCTGGGCTCAGACATTTTTAAAAAACACAGCCGTTGTGTTCTCCTGGCCAAAAAGGAAAAGGACCATCCAAGCTGTTATCAGCATCAGGTCCAAAAGCCAGTGTCTGTATGGTCCAGGGGTGTGTCAGTGACCATGGCATGGGTAACTCGCACATCTGTGAGAACACCATGAATGTAGACAGTAATATACAAATTTTGGAGCAGCATATACTGCTATCCAGCACCATCTTTTCCAGGGACGTTCCAGCATTTTCCAGCAGGACAACTTCAAACCACATACTGCCCTGATGTCTAGGGCATGGCTGTGTAAGCAGAGAGTGCGGGTGCTAGATTGGCCTGCCCGCAGTCCTGACCTGTCTCCAATTGAGTATATGTGGCGCATTATGATGCGCACCATACAGCAAAGAAAAACCCATACAATTGTGCAGCTGAAGACCTGCATAATGGATGAATGGGGGAGAATTCCACTTTCTAAACTTAACAAACTTGTGTCTTCAGTGCCTAAGTGCTTAATAAGTGTTATTAGATGTTATTAGAAGAAATGGTGATGTTTCATAGTGGTAAACACTCGACTGTCTCAACTTTTTTGGAGCAGGTTGCAATCATCTGATTTGAAATTACTGTACATTTTCAAAAAAGCAATACAATTCACATGGTAAAACATCATATTATGTGTAGTTGTGGTGCTTTCAATATAGCAGAGGGTGACTGTAATTTACAGATCACTCTGTTTTGTTTTTATTAGCCATTTTCATACTGTCCCAACTTTTTCGGAATTGGGGTTGTAAGAACATAAGGGTGAATAAATAATGACGTTTCATTTTTGCGTGAACTATCCTTCTAAGATAATGATTTATTTGACCTTCATTCCATTTCAAGTTTACTAGCAAATAGGGATATAGTGCTTATAAATATGTATTAATTTATGGCCCATGTGATATTTGATCAGTCAAACTAAAGTTCCATGGCCAACAGTACTTCTTGTAAATCTATCTGCTGATTACATCTTTTTGAATGGTGCCACACAGACACAATGGGTACTTCTTTACTTGGGCTGCCAATGAAATTGAGTGGATGAGTGTAATGCTTCACCACTGAAAGTTTAGCAGACAAAATCATATTAAACCTGTATTTATTTTATGAAACCCTAAAAAAAGTATTTGGACATCCATGTTTTTAATCTCTTTGCAAAATATAACAAAACCAATGTCATTTATTTGAAAGAAATATAGCACAAATGCAATTTTCAAGCAAAACAGTTCACAAAAAACATGTTTCTTAGGTTTCAAATGATAAAACAATAGATATACTATAACAATTAATGATGTTTTATATTTAATGCAATAACATTTAAAAAGTTTAAGAGATTTAAGTGTCCAAATATGTTTTGGGGCCACAGTATCACAGTAATGTATAAGGGTCAGTGTAAAGCATCTAATATGGGGCAAATAACATGTAAGTTACTTGGGCAACGGTTTTACTCACGTGCAGAGAACAGACTGGTCCTCGCGGTCTGCGGAGGAAGAAAAATAGACATTAGGACTCATTGTACAAGGACAGGACAAGAAATGCATGAATTGTCACAGTTAAGAACCTGAACGAGATTAATAAGGGGTCAGGCTGTCTAAACACAAATTCCACTATTGTTCACTGGAAGTCCCCACCTTCAAAATCTTACATATTCTAAATTGAGTACAGGGTGAGATTATCTTAAGATCATCCATCCAAAAATAGATAAAATCTCACTGGCAAACGGAATAGCCCCATGTATGGCAATTTCAATACCTTAAATCCACAGCCTGTGAGAGGAGACTAGTATGGAGTTAGAAGCAGTACCTCATATACACTGTCCACTTTACATAGCTGGCTGGGCTGTAGTAATTATGAAACATCAAAACTCAAGTGTGTAATTTTTTCAGAGATAAATTACTTTCTCCTAGTCCAGATAAATATGCAGAGACAACTGTCAGTGAGCCATTTGTAAGATTACTTACTAAAAAAACAAACACTTTGAGGCTCTCAAAACATTGCTCTGTTTATTTGAGCATCCTGAACAGCCTGAGCAACACGACACAAGCTCAACCAATGGTGTGAGTTTGGGGCGGGACTATCTATTTATCCAACCAATTCCAATGGAAGTTAAGGAAACAATAATCATTTTTGCAATTCTGTTTGTTGACACTAGTAGTTCAAAAAGTTCACATTTCAGCTTCGATTCAATTTAAGTTTTGTACCAATTTTCTTATTGTTCTATAATTTCAATATGCATACTCTGTAAAAAAAAAATATGGGCAACACATATGAAACTAAAATAATGCAATAAACATTAACTAAACTATATTAAATAAACATACCCCAATGTTCATAACTGATATAAAAAAGTGATAAGAAAAAAATATATAATAAAATGAAATTATATAATGAATATAATGAAATGCAATGGATTACAAAAGGACTTCTAAGAGTGCCCGATTATTGTTTTTCACCATAAGTTTAACAATAGTTTACTGTGAAAGTACATTGTAACAGTGTTACACATAATAATTATTATTTTTTTTTTTTACAATTAATTATACAATCAAATCAAATTTTTTTACATCTAAAATAATAATTGTCAATTTTTAATCATTAACAGTAAATTTGTTTACTGTTTGGTTAAAAAGTATATATATTAGGTACTAATCAATATTAGGGCTGACGATTTAACGCATTAATTCAGTGCGATTAATTTTATTAAAAATAACGTGTTAAAAAAATTAATGCAATTAATCTCATGCCCCCGGATTGTAATAAGGAAGATTCCTGAAAAATGCAAGCTTGTAGTACCACCTGTTTACTCCAGAGGGCAGTAATTGAAATTTCAGCTGTGTGTTAACGCACAATTTATACAGTGAAGAAAACAACCAGACAGCACAAAACAGACATTCATTACGTTCTTGCAATCAAAACATTTGATGGAGCGCAAATCCGAACTAAGGGATCTCAAGATGTGTTCTAAGTATTAAACTATGTTAAGTTGACACAGTGACCTAAAAAGTTTATGTTTATGACGCAACGCACCCAAGACGCTACACAAGCATATCTGAGCATTGCTGAAATTGACAGGTCCTTAAACAAGCCCTCGTAATAAATCTCCAACTGATTGACAAATTCACTTGTGAAATGGATTGCTGTGAAATGTATGCCAATGATGGACTTATGATCAATTATATGGGAGTAAATACATTGTATTCTAAAGTCGCTTTTTGTATGGTCTTATCAATGATTAACTCTTCTGCTACAAGAATGTAATGCACTTTAATTATCTGAATATATATATATATATATATATATATATATATATATATATATAATCATTTTTAAATGTTTAAAGATAACTATGTATAAATATTTCATCATATATTGAATTCTTGTTATATGATGGGGCTTTCTCAGCAAATATTTGCACATACGATTAAATGTGATTAATCACGATTAATTAATCGGGACATCATGTAATTAATTTGATAAAAAAATTTAATTGATTGACAGCCATAATATATATATATATATATATATATATATATATATATATATATATATATATATATATATATTATATTTATAGAACCGTATATGTTAAGATTAACCAATTTTTTTCCTGTAGCATTTTTACATTCTTTTTCAGTTTTTAGAGCAAATACGTACAATAAAAAGGAATTCTGTTTGCAAGGAAGACATTTTTAAACATGTCTTGGATGTGAGTACAAAGTCACTCGCCTTACATTCACAACAACCAAATTAAGACTAAATTAAGGTGTTTCCTGTGACTCAAGACTGGTTGTTACCTTGTAGCATGTTCCTGTAGGCATTGTCAGTGATGGCATAGATATGGGGAGGGACCTCATGACGCTTCTTCCCCTTGTACATTTCAATGATCTTCTCAGAATAGATGGGCAACATTTTATAGGGGTTCACCACCACACAAAATAGGCCTGAGTACGTCTGTAAAGTTTAGAATATATTGATAACGATCTACTGAGTTCAAAAACATTTCAGGAAACATTCTTACTATACCTTTTACATATATTAATTCATTGGAACTAATATAATTTTTTTTTCATACTGTGACACAAGGGAGACTGGGGCTTGCTGTCTCACAGAGATGTTGTCACAAGGGCTACTGTATATCTCTCAAAGTATAAGGTTATGAGTCAAAAGTCCAATTCAACAAATTTGAGTTTTATCAAGCAGTGGTTTAGTATGTGGGTTTCAAACACTACATTACATCAGAATATTTTTTGTGAACTCTGGCCTCCAAACTAATATTCCAGTATCACCATATATTTGTTACAGCTCTTGGGTAAACAAGTCATATAACAAATCACATACTGTATTTTCATGGCCTATATTGATGGAAATGTTCGACTGCTTTTTTGAAGCCAATACAAAATCATATTGGACCAACACATTATGTGCCTCTGCTAAAGTTGACTTTCAATACTAAACCTATCCTGAGAAATATTCACAGGAGTAAAAATGTGGCACCTTCTCCGGTCTCTGAAGATATTGTCAAGAATACAGGCTTTAGCAGCATAATTCACTGTGTAAGGTGAAGTGTGAGTACACTTACATAAATGAGACTTGAGAAATACCTCTCCCTGATGTTGTGTAGCACTGAAGCCTCATTCAAGCAAGTCAGTGCAGCCATGTCTTCAACCTTGTTAAACTTGGGTGGGTTCATTTTCTGGATTAAATCTTTGTTGACCGTCACCTTTTTACCATTGTCAAGCTCAACCACCAACTCATTCCCATTCTCCTCTTTGATGCTCGCGGACTCAAAACCCTCCCTTTCTGAGGGTATCCATACCATCTTTTTGGCTGACCAATCGGCCTGGCCCACCCCACTGTTTTTGAAGTCATTGTCAAGGAAAAGGAACTTGTCGCTGTCGTCGTTGTCTGGTTGCATGGTCATTTTGATGTCTTTCTGTGAATTAATCTATGATTAGAACAGAAATGCATTTTATGATCTGTCTGTATTATCTCCTTTGCAATTGTGATGGATGTGCAAACATTCAGCCTTGTTGTATAGTCTAATGAAGAAAACCACAGTCATATCTTTGTTATGCCTTTTCATGGGACACTTGCTCTCAACAGCCCTTTTAAGAAAATGAATGTCGCATGTTCATTCCTGATATGGCATGTGTCCAGTAAAAGCTTTCTCACACCATTGACATATTGGTGGGAAATGGTATTAGCTGCTTTGTATTTAATCATTTGATTCGCATGGCTAATGCCCAGGATATTTTACAGTCAGTACCTCACAGACTTTTGGAAAGTCTTAGAAAATGTCAAATACAATGAAATGACCAATGTTCACATGATCTCAGAAATATTTCAGCATAATTTTGTTGAAATATTGCACTTGTTAAAGTTAAACATACAACATGTTTTAATCGGGTAATCCTTACAATAATTCTCAAACTTTTCTAGAGTTCAAACTTGACTCCATTAGCTAATACAGCGTTGCCTTAAAATGTTGCAAATAGAACTTAATTATACATTGTTCATATATATACACACATCCATCCATATATATATACACATCCAACATTTACTCAAATAATTTCCCATAAAACTGATACTTACATGCTTTGAAAACCTCTTCTTGGTCCTTGAAGGTTGCAAGTGACAGTGTATGTTGGCTACGCTTTAGAGCAGTATCCCAAAATGAGTACCTTGGGTGAACTTTATTCATTTTTGAGGCTTAATTTATGGATGATTTAACTGTGGTGGGTGGAGCAAGTCATTTGGACAATCCTACAGCCAAATTTATCAGAATAAAATACAAGTGTGCTATTGACTTATGCAAATGATAATTCCTGAGAAAAGACAATTTTGCAAAGGTCATTAAACACTAAAGGACCATCTGTTTCTCTCTTGGTGTTTTATCAGTCAAGTAGGCTGTATAATATTTTGGCCCACAATTCTTGTTTTGTCAAGATAAATGCTACCTGTAACTTATACCCAGCCCTTATACACAGCCCATACCAAATGCACAAAATGTCAGCAAATGTGTCTTTTGTTACATGTTACCCATAACCAAAATGAGTGATTCTGGCTCATAATTAATAAGTTCTGCTTTAATTTCACAAAGACCCTTTTTATTTGATCCATGTAGTTTTTGCAGAAAATAAGAGCACAAAAAAATGTAGCTTTTTAAGTCATAATTATGAGATACAATTTCATAATTTTGAGATAAAAAGTAAAAATGCTAAGATAAAGTCAAAATTATGAGACAAAGGGCTCTATTTTCGTGAACGACCACACGCTATGTATTTTTAAAAATATAATTAGCATGAGAGTGCTAATTCTAAGTGCAATTTTTGTGCCAGCCCAAAGTGCAAGTGAGCAAGGGTGGGAGTGTTTCTGCTATCTGTTGGTTTATGCATGCAAACTGTGGATGTATCATATGAAAATGAAGTGGCACAAAGCGCAATTAGCTATTTTCCTGAGAAATTCATCATTGCGCTAAGACATTTCAGAAGCAGGTCTGTGAGGAAGCAGGTCAGGTTTTCTACATTTGCAGCATGGAGATTCCACCAGCAGGTGGTAAAAAATGTATGTCCAAAATAAAGAGGAACATCAAATTATGACAATCACAGTTGTATCCACTTTATGAAAAAGAGATTTGTAAAAAGAAACAAAGGTTTGTGTTAAACTATCTATAGGTCATGGTTTATTTTTTAATTATTATTTTCCACCTATTTTCATTGAATGATTTTAAGTCACTGTAAAAGGAGCCAATTGAAGAGGTTGTAGAGAGTAAAATGTTTGGATTTGATATCATTTTCCCCCCACTTTGATATTTTGATTATATTTTCGTTTTTATTTACAATTTTAATTTATAAATATTTTTGTTAAAAGTTTTCATGCTTTAATAAGTTATTGAAATTGTTCAAAATCGACCAGTTGAAGTGTGTGCTGATACAATAACTGTTAATAATAGAGATGATTTGTGAGTCAGTAGATGAAAATCAGGGCCGTTTCAAGGCATAAGCAAACAAGACAGTCATCTAGGGCCAAAGAGGATGCTGCTGCAATGCACCCCAAACACCCCCCAACGAGGGCAGCAATAGGGATATCGCCTAGGTCACCAGAATGGTTTGGAATGACCCTGATGAAAACGATTAATTGCACTTACATTCTCTAAAATTTTACAGCGTGTACATCCAAATCCTGAACCACATTACCAAAACTTCATTGCCATGCCCATTGACTTTGCACTTATTATCAAAGTTTTTAAGCAAGTCAGTCCACTGCAGCAATTGAGTTTTATCTCAAAATTATACATTTGTATTTCATAATTATACATTTGTATCTCATAATTATAACTTACCAGAGCACTTTTTTTTTTTTTTTTTTTTTTGACAATGGTCTTCCACAGGTTCGAAACTCATGTGATAAAATTGATGAGGCAACAGCGTCCTCTATGTTCCATCTTATGTACCACACTTCCACACGGTCCCAATTGGACACGGTCACAGACGTGTCACTTGTCACGTCACACATCAACAGAGATGATTATTGATATCTGTAATTCAGTTTTGACTAGTCATTTTCATATATCTAAATTGCCCTAACCCCTAGTCAATCTGCTGTGTTGTGACCTGCAATCACTCTTCATTATCCTCCGCAACCCACTTCCTATTGCTGACCTGTAGTGCAATACTAGCTGCTAATAGAAAAATTAAGCCGATGCTTGACAACTTAATAAACAATATCTTGATTCATTTATATATGTTAAAAGGTCCCCAGATAACTATGTGTAGCAAAGTGTTATATGTTATATGATGCAGCACAGATCAATTTAAATATATAGGCTATGATTAATATAGGCAGACAACCACAAACGGGTCTTTTGAATTTATTATTATGCAATATTTAAAATTGTGAAATTGGGCAAATAAATTAATGATGTATTGGTTTAATGCTTCAGAACCAAGGCACCATTAAAATCTTTAAAACACAGTTACAAATTACAGTCAATTAAAAAGAAAGAAGCCTCATTCAACAATTTAACTAATCGATCATAACTGCTATTAAATTACCGTGAATTTTCTACTTACTATAACTTCTGTATTCTGAATTAATACATAGCCCATATTAATTAATGGTACTAACAATTAAATAAATATATTTAATTAGTATATTAAACATGCTTGTGTATTATTTGCCAATACCGTTATAGCCCGCTTGATGGCAGTGTGTAACAGCAACACTGAGAGAAGTTCTGCTGTGTTAGAGTGATGAGACATGGATCAATAAAGTTATTTTCTAATCATACCCACTGTAGACATGCAATGTGCAATTGACATTTGAGCTAATGTAGGGGTCTCTTCTGATTTTATTTTAGTTTATTTAGGAATGATGGCCGATACAATCATTTTTACAAGTGCTCCATCATCATTGTTCCATATTATTGGATTTTATTTTGTTTTTTTTATTGCAAAATTCTGTTTAAAATAAATCAAACATGCAAGATTAACATTAAAATATACATTCTTTATCAGACAAAATGGCAGACAGCAATTTCTGATGTAGGATTGTTTTGTGTGTGTGTGTGTGTGTGTGTGTGTGTGTGTTTTAAGGTGGGACATAACAGAGGCAATTTGCATAAGCATTTCAGATATCTGTAAAGGATTTTTCACTAATAAGAATGCTGATTTAAGATATCTCTTTTGAAATTCTTCCCAGTCAGATGAATTATTGCAGATATCTCCAAATAAAGAGCTTCCTGTTCTGTAATCAGTTTGAGATATACATAAATACATTATATATAACTTTTAATGAAAATTGACTAGTTATAATTCAATTTAAAGATATCTCCAATTAAATATTGACTAATCATATATCCAAATAAAGACTAGTAAACTAAAATAAACTTTATTTTGCCTAGTCATATCTCAGTTTCAGATATCAAAACATTTAATCTTTAAAGATGCAGAATTGAGAATTGTATATATCTTGTATATAAAGATATCTTTAAATTCTGACTAGTCATAATTCAATTACAGATATCTACAGTTGATTTTATTATTAGTAACAACTTAATTAGAGATATCTAAAATTATACTTTGTACTAATAATAAATCAATTGTTACAAATAATACAATATCTACTAAGGAAAAGCTCCATTGTAGATATCTTAAATTGTTTTCAATGCAATCCAGCGGATCCAGTGGTTTCCAGTGGAAACAAATGTCAATTGTTGCATTGCAGATATCTTCAACGTTTATTATGACTAGTCAGAAATGCATTGTAGATATCTTAAATGTGAATTACTACTAGTCAAAATTGCACAACAGATATCTGAAATGGGAGATTTGACTAGTCAAAACATAATCATAATCCGAATATTAAATGATAAACCTGCCTGCCATAGTGTCTCAACTTAGTGAGCAGCCTAACTTAATAGCATATTTTGGGTGTCCTGTGCGCTTTCTTTATTTATTTGGAAGTTCGGAACATTTGTGAGCATTAAAGCCGCACACACTTGAAGAGTTCGATTCACTTTGAGCGCACTTATGAGGGCCACAGTGCTGTCTAGGTAGGCTGTTCACTAGGTTTTGAGACACGACCAATGCTGCTAAAGTAACCAGTTAGCCATACAGCAAACTACCACATATGCATGAAACACTCTATGGACTTTCAGTCTGTTTTGTTCATGACTGTTTATGACAGTTTAACTGTCACATTAATACCATATGAGGAGATATGTGATATGTGTGATCTATAACACTGACACCTGCTCAGAGTGTGTTTATCTGTAAATCGGAAGAGTTGACCACTCACTGATATGATTTTTTACATTTTTTTTAGCTAATACTTCTTATTTTAGTTAATTTACATATAATTAGTTATCATACACAATTATTAGTGATAAATTCAGACAGAATTCAATTCATTATTGTTTAACAGGTTATAATCCAGTATGTGGAAAGTTTACTCTGGACAAGTCAGAGGATAGATAAATGTTGTCTGATGGATAAAAGAGGGACAAAATATTGAATTACGAATAACTCTTTATAATGATTGGATGCCAAGAAAGTGCATTATAAGTTCCCTTGAAATGCTGTTAGCTGTTTTGTGTTTGCATTGTTATCCATTGTTACTCATCCCATTAGTGTCATTATAGATCAAACCACTAAATGGTGGGAAAGTGTTTAATTAATAGTTCACCAAAAATGAAAATTCTCTCATCATTTACTCAACCTCATTCCATTCAAGATTTGAATGACTTTCTTTCTTGTGCTGAACACAGAAGATTTTTAGAAGAATATCTCAGCTCTGTTAATCCTCATAGTGCAGGTGAATGGTGATCAGAACTTTGTAGCTCCAAAAATCACATAAAGGAAACATAAAAGTAATCTATACAACTCCAGTGCTTAAATCCATATATTCTGAAGTGATTTAATTGGTTTTGGGTGAGAGCAGACCAAAATATAAAATATTTCCCCCCACTATAAATTTTGACATCAGCAGTCTCCTTGGCGAGCATGATTTCAAGCTTGATAACACTTCCTAGCAACATTTAGCGCACTGCGCATGCGTCAAGCTCTAGGAAATGTAATTGAGCTTGAAATCATGATTGTGTCTAGAAACTGCAGTGGCAAGATGTACAGTGAAATAGGAGTTACATTTCAGTCTGTTCTCACCCAAAACCGATTTGATAACTTCAGAAGACATTGATTAAAACACTTGAGTCATATTGATTACTTTTATGCTAGCTTTATGTGCTTTTTGGAGCTTAAAAGTTCTGGTCACCATTCATTTGCACCATAAGGATCAACAGAGCTGACATTTTCTTCTAAAATCTTTGTTTGTGTTCTGCAGAAGAAAGAAAGCCAAGCACATCCAAGATTTCATGAGGGTGAGTAAATGATGAACAAATTAAATTTAATTGATGAACTAATAATTTTGACTAATAGCTTTCAGTTTGATAAATTAAATATAGTGAAAATCACATTTGATGTCCTTGTCTTGAAAATGTAAGAAATTTGATATGCTCCTGTTTTAGTCTCAGGACACATGTTATGCAAAGATGTGCACCCTATAAAGAAAATTGATTACATTTTCTTTATAAGGAAAGGTTCAGCATTCTTAAGCAATGTTCAGTTGTCACTGCTTAAAGGAGACTTATTTTGGCAATATGTAGGCTGAAGACCCTCTGCTATTCTAGCACAGAGAAGACTCTTGAGTCTGGTTCTTTGTAAGATCCACTAAAGTTTGGAAGTATTTGTTCTTCTCAGTTCCTTGCACACATCATTAGATCTTTGTGTGCTTTATCAGTCAACAAAGTCTGAATACTCTGCCTTCTCCAGTCGTTACCTTGTTTCTAAGTTTCATCAAAGGAATATTCTATCACATAGAATAGAATGAAACCCCAGTTTGTCCATCTATGTTTTCAGGATTGGAACCGGACATGGCAAACACCCAATCCAGACCTGACACCATGTTTCCAGAGCACAGTGCTGGCTTGGATACCCTGCCTCTACCTCTGGCTGTTGGCGCCATTCTACTTCCTATACCTCAAAACCCACGATCGTGGATACATATGCATGACCCACCTCAATAGAGCCAAAAGAGTGAGTAGGAACAAACAGGATTCTGGTAGTTATTACAGTCAACAACACACCACAACAGCTAACAACTCACTTTTTATCTTGTGGCTTTCTTTGTGAGTGTTTTTCCTGATAACTCTGCCAAGATCAACAGCTGTTTCATGGTCACGTGACTCTCTTAAAGATTATCGGGTTTACCCTATGGCTTATCTACTGGGCAGATGCTTTCTGCTCTATCTGGGAAAGAAGCCAAAGTACTGCTATAGCCCCCGTTTACCTGGTCAGCCGCACAGTGCTTGGCATTACAATGGTGATACCCGTTCTTTCACAAAAGGAAGAACTACTTTTTTTGTAAAATATTTTTCACTCTCTCTGCTCCGATTTCTCATTCAAATTTACATGACCTTGTTCCTCATTGCCTATGGCATGGAGAGTAAAACAAGACAGACAAGCATGCTCTGAAGCCACATTTTAGTTTACAGTTACTTTCATTCTATTGAAAATAGTGGCCAGTACATTCTTCAACATTTCTCTTTTTGTGTTCTACAGAGGAAAGTCATACAGGTTTAACATGAGGGTGAGTAACTGATGAAAGAATTTCCAATATTGGTGTGAACTATTCGTTTTAAATGTAATATACTGAAAAAACGTTGTTTTCAAACACAATGTAACACAGTTCACACTCACAGGTAAGGAAGAGGCGAGAAACCGGCTTAACATTTAAATCATAGGTTTAATGGAAAACTCAAAATACAAACACATAAGACAACGGACATGTCCGTGAACGATCTCTCTCTCCCACACCGCCGTCCGCGAGTGGCCTTTATCCCTCTTGACGGCTTGATCAGCCTAATACGGGACCGGGCGTGCATAATCACGCCCCGGTCCCGCCCTCCGCCGTGCCACACACAAATATCCAACAAAAGATTATTAATTAAATAGCTATGTTTTTAGTCTCCTTTTTTGCAGAGATGACCAAGCAAGCACATGAGTGATCCATGCACATTTGCCAGGGATTTCCCATCAACTTTTGGCAAAGTCATTCACCACAAGAGCTGCAGACTTCCTGTGGAACCATATTCATATTTTCTCTTCCTCCTGCCCTAGCACCAGGGCTGATCCAAGATCAGCTGCCCACTTTGTCCCCACAATGTGCGTAGGTGGGACTGGTGGCTGATATTATGTGTGTTTACTGGGGGTGTTTACAGTTTTTTTTTTTGCTCTGTGCAATATAATGACAGTTTATGTATTTGAACGTCAAACTCATCAGTACAATTTTTTATCACTCCATGTACTCAGTACTATTTAGCTCGAAACAGAGCTCTAAAATGAATGAGAAAAATTGAAACACCCAATATGGTGGACGTAGAAAAGGAATTCCCTCCTTAGAGGTAAAAGAGCCAATCACCTTTCACAGACACAGCAATTGCCTGTTAGTTAACTCGAGAGCACCTTGAAAGGGACTTTGTGAGGAACAACTTTATCTCACTTAATGAGTTGGCACTATAATAAAATTGTCTATCTAAACTATTTTAACACATCAACTAAGGGCACATTTACTATCATGCATGCCTATGAATGATGACCGAGCCAATGAGTGCTAGGGCTTGAGGAAGAGAATATGTATATGGTTCCACAGGAAGTCTGCAACTCTTGTGGTGAATGACTTTGCCAAAAGGCAATGGAAAATCCCTGGCAAATAATAATGCATCACTCATGTGCTTGCTTGGTCATCTCTGCAAAAAAAGGAGTCAAAAAGTTAACAGGCATGCACACAACACTTGCGCAAGCTGGATAAGCCGCTAAGAATTCCGGTAAAGTTATTTACATGCAAACTGAAATCAGGGTAATGGGAACAAATCTGCCTTCTGTGGCAATCGATTTACGATTATGCTTATTTATGCGTAACCATTTTTGACCTTACTATAAAGGAACATAGTTTAAGGCATTTACTGTACAAGACCACATACATAGTCAACTTTTTAAGTATAATATGTATTGGATCGTGCATGTGAGCATGTTCACTAATGGTACACTTCTTGGTCTGGTTTATGAGCAAATCCTGCAGGTGTCACTGGCTTTCTTTAATGATGATAACACTGATTAACTCAAAACAAGTGCATCAAAGCCAAAGAGAAAAATATTAAACATCAAAGGAAATTTGCAATGCCTGTAACTCATATGTCCTTTGTAAAGTACATTTAGATCCTGCTTCACCACCCTGCCCTTGATCCATAAAGCGCATGATATAAAAACTTGTTGTGCTGAGGTCCAGGGTTTAAGGACACAATAGCACCCTTGCCAGAGACCTGCAGTTGCTATTGAAAGTATTACAGGAGCCACTGAGGGCACCCATTCCTGTGGAGGAGAAAAACAGGCTGCAAGAGAAATACAGGTCAGTAGGAGCATAGGCCTGGGGCCTAAAAAAAAGGTCAAATAAATTGAAAACAAATTGACCTTTTGTCCACAAGGGGTAAGCTGTCACAATAGAACCTGCCATTAAACCAGTGGCATAGGATTAATGTGAACATCATTCATGTGATCATCCCTGATCTTGCTTCCATAATTACCCCCGGTTGATCCGCCCCTTGTAGGGCTGTGCCGATATAATAATGTATCAATATATCGCAATACATTTCTCACAATATTGTCACATTGTATATCATTGTATCATTTACATCTCTGTATCAATATTTTTATTTATCTATTTGTGTATTCATATCATGACCAACAGGTCAATAATGAAGATGCTGGTAATAATGCAGGTTGTCTAAATAAGTGCAAACTCTGAGACTGGCGTTGGTCAGTGCGGTCAGAGATGCTTCTTTGTTCTGTTTCTCGACACGCTGGGACTCTTACATGTTTGGCTCAGTTTCAATCGCAATCCAAGTATGATATTGTGATGTATCTATCGCAATGTCTTGAATAGCTCTGCATCATCATATGTATCATATTGTAGGGTGGTTGGCTATACCCTGCACTAGTTTTTGGTTTGTTCTGATTGGGTCGCTGAGAGCAGGGAAAAAACAATGCTTAATGCAACTAATAAAATACAACATGCAATCATGTTAAGTTACTTTTTAATGGCTCCCACGGCTCACTTTTTACGAAAATTCTACGGCACATCACTATACCACATAGGCTAACTGTCATCAGTATTTTTCCTTTTCATGAACTTGTCCATGTTTTTTGTCCGTCTTAGCAGCACGTTTACTTGTAATGATTAAAATTCGGCTATGCAAAAATTTCTCAAAAATTAGACCTTCTCATCATTATTTTTAATCATGAATTTACAGGACGAGTGTACAGCAGATTATGCATATATTTATTTATGAAGAGAACAGATGAACAACAGAGACACCACACAAAGCAGATGAATGTTTTTTCCCCATAGACTTCAATGTATTCTCCAATGCTGACGCAAGTCACGAGAAAGGCCCTTAATGTGTATAAGTATGACTCACTTTTGCATATTAATCTTTGCTCTTCACAGTCACAAAAGTGACTGTTTATGGTTTCAAAGGTGAGGAGTTTGGATCCCTGAAATTATTATTATTTTTTCATGCATTTATTTATTTTGTGGAATTTTATAATTTTCCATGGCACACCTGAGTGGCACAGTGGCTGGGAAACACTGGAGTAGATCAATCTAAAATACGTGAAGAAGAGGGCTGAATACCTCTCGCATTGCTTGTGCTAACATGTGGGACTGTATGCAAATATTTTTTTGGCAGCTTGGATACCGTGCCTTGTGAGAATTTAGCATTTTTTATTGATACATTTTTGTATCTATACTGGTTTGCACGGAGTACTGTGAATGTTTAGTCTGTGTAAAGAATGTAAAATGTAGCTATCTTGTCAGTTAGATCTGGAATTATTTTTTTTTTTATTACAACCACTGTTGATACTGGTGTCTGCTGTGAGCAGAGTTAAAAAGCCTGATTTATCCTGATTCCTTCTGGAGACGTCTGCCCGACAGGGTTCTAGCCAAAAAAAGATTTGATCTCTCAAGCAAGCTTAAAAATAACAGATCATAAGTCTTAACTATTCCCTAAAAGAGTCCCAATGAAAACATTTATATAACATATAACTTTGGACCCTTGCATTTCTGAATGCTTATGGTGTTCCTAACAGAACAATTAATGCAAGATCTGTTTTTAAGATACAACTAAACTGTGGAAAACAACTAAACACTTCATTATTAGCCAATGATGTAATTGCATATTTTGTCACACAATAATTACATATATAATCATTAATTATAATCAATAATATCATTACTGATGGACGCATGCAGAATGACAGGGTTCAGGAGAAAGACCATGTGATACTCCACCAGCAGATAGACCATCTCCAGAAATCTAAAGGAAGCCAGACAGAGCTCCAGACTCTTCAAGACATGCACACATGGACACAGACATAATACCCTACTCACACACAGAAATGTGTAAAGGGTCTTGCTCTGCCTCATCTAAATCATGCTCACAGGACAAGTAAACGTGTAAGAGGTCACAACTGAGACCTGTGGGAAAACACAGAGCTTAATTTTAAAAAGAAATACAGTTATTGTTGGTTTGGCATTTCCTTTGCCCCGACAACTGCTTTATAGTAAGAAAAATAAATAACAAATAAAAAATTAATAATAATAATGTTACTGTACTCTTTGCAATTTTCTTTTGGGTTTGCACTCTTTCTGTTTCTGTTGAGTGACTGAGCAAAATCTGTCTGTAGTTTCCCTCCAGTCAACTGTAACCAAGAAAAAATCTCATACTTTCACTGACTTTTAAAAATACATTTTAAAAGGCATACAGTTTGTTTCAACTGGTTCTCCAAAAAAAGTCAAATAAATGTATCCTCTTAGCTCGGAAAAATGTAGTATTAAATGTGTTATCAGTCAGTCATGATGAATTTGTGCCATGAGCAAACAAGTACAATAAGGATTATCAAGATAAAACGATTAAGATTCGGCAGTTCATGAGATATCAACATGGCGTCCGCACCATTTAAAATAATGCAGTTTTAGTTTAGGCTGCTAATATGACTGGAGTCTTCATACCAGGTGAGTATAAACATTTATAAAGTTTACCATTTTTTTTTCAAAAGCACTTTTCATTTCTTTATGTTTAAAACATAAAGAGAACAGTGAACAATGATTTGATATGACTGGTGTGACACACCGTCTTTGCACAGCAAAGGCTGGATATAGATATGCATTCTGTTCCGCCTCCCGAGCCTTCCATGCTCCGCCTCCAGAGCCTTCTGAGGCTCCGCCTCCCGAGCCTTCCACGGCTACGCCTCCCGAGCCTTCCATGGATCCGCCTCCAGAGCCTTCTAAGGCTTGTCCTCCCGAGCCTTCCATGGCTACGCCTCCCGAGCCATCCACGTCTCCACCTCCCGAGCCATCCACGGCTCCGCCTCCCGAGCCTTCTATGGCTCCGCCTCCAGAGCCTCCCATGTCTCCTGAGCCTTCCAACGCTCCGTCTCCTGAGCCTTCCACGGCTCCGCCTTCCATGGCTCCACCTCCACAGCCTTCCACTGTTCCGTCTCCTGAGCCTTCCACGGCTCCATCCTCCACGGCTCCGTCACCTGAGCCTTCCACGTCTCCTGAGCCTTCCACGTCTCCTGAGCCTTCCATGTCTCCGCCTCCAGAGCCTTCCACAGCTCTGTCTCCTGAGCCTTCCATGGATCCACCTTCCACGGCTCCGCCCACAGGGTCCTCCATGACTCCGCCTTCCATGACTCCACAGCCAGAGTCTGCTCCATGCCACGGCTCAGCCGAACCTCAGTCTGTGCCTGACCCTGTCCTGTGGCCTTCTCCCTGGCCTCCTGACCCAGTCCCTGTCCTGTGGCCGCCTTCCAGGCCTCCTGACCTAGTCCCCATCCTGTGGCCGCCTCCCAGGCCTCCTGACCCAGTCCCCGTCCTGTGGCCGCCTCCCAGGCCTCCTGACCCAGTCCCCGTCCTGTGGCCGCCTCCCAGGCCTCCTGACCCAGTTCCCGTCCTGTGGCCGCCTCCCAGGCCTCCTGACCCAGTCCCTGTCCTGTGGCCGCCTCCCAGGCCACCTGACCTAGTTCCCGTCCTGTGGCCGCCTCCTGACCCAGTCCCCGTCCTGTGGCCACCTCCCAGGCCTCCTGACCCAGTCCCCGTCCTGTGGCCACCTCCCAGGCCTCCTGACCCAGTCCCCGTCCTATGGCCGCCTCCCAGGCCCCCTGATCCTCTCCCTGTGCATATCCCATGCCTCTTGATCCTGGCCGTCTGCCTGATCTACTCTGGTCCCCTTGGTCTCCAGGCCACCTGCCTGATCTTGCCTCTGAATCCAATATATAGTCCTCAAGCACCAGTGATATAAACAAAGACAGCACATTCATTAGAAGTTGTTAGTGTAAACTGATTGTATGCAATTAATTAGAACAATAGAAATATGGACATGTGATTTTCATCAGGATTTGGATGTACATTCTGTTAAATTATATGTAAGAATTATTAATAATTTTCATCTACTGACACAAAGATCATGGCTAGTATTAATAGTGACTGTATCGGCACACACTTCACTTCTACCGGTTTTACCTTTTTTTCTTTCAAACTTTCTCTGGACTGGTGTGACCTTTTTGACTGTTTGGCTGTGTTTTATGCTGTGGTTATTTAGGCAATAGTGTAATGTAGCCAGCTGGTAGGTAGCTGTGCAGTTTGTAAACCTTACTCCTCTGGCCTCAAGAGGTGCACTAGTGAATGATGCTAGTGGTTGTAGCCTTTAGCCTCCTTGTTAGTGTAATAACCTCCCATGCTGGAGACACTGGTTGGAATCCCACTCGGAGCGGGTCGAGCAGGACCGATAACAATAGCACAACTCTAATAAATACTGCATGCTTGTTGGAAGGAGTCTTGTGGTATGGCAGACTAGCAGTATATGAGAAGTGCACCTTTAGTCAGCCATCAGTGATTCTCTGGAGTGTAGCGCCACAATGTAAAACTCATATTCACTGTGAGAAAGTAGGATGGTTGAAGCCGCAATCTTCAGAGACAGTTCTGTGTAGGCTTGCTTGCTCACATACACACATTATCTGATTCGGTAAATCAACAGATTTCAGTCTTATAGATCCTATTTACTGGAGTAAATAAAACGTCTTGGTTACAGATGTAAGCTCTGTTCCCTGATGGAGGGAACGAGACATTGTGTCGATGTAGTCACAATCAAGTGTCAATCTTGAAAGCCCCAATCACATTTGCTTTATTCAGAAAAGGCCAATGAAAATTGCCAAGTGGAATTTGCATGTCACGCTCTGCCCCCGGACATACGGGTATAAAAGGAGATGGTGTGCATCACTCATTCAGATTTGTTCTTCGGAGCCAAGCACATGTGTATGTGTGTGTGTGTTTGTCCTCTCACCTTGCTGTCAGCTGGATCTACGGCGCATTACATCGGTCACCCTTGCATGGACGAGTATTGTGCTTCTCCTGGGTGCTTCGGTGAATGAGTACATAGGTATAAAAAGAAAGTGTATATTTCCTTCTAACAGAGCTCACACAAGCAGCATTGTATAGGATATTCAATTGATTTATTTATTTTTTGTAAAATCATATATATTTTCATATATATGCAATATATATACATATATATATATATATATATATATATATATATATATATATATATATATATATTTTACAATGCAGACTCACCCAGAGAGGGTGACTACAAAGGGTGTCCATCCAGATACTTCTTTTCCTCTACTTTCTTCACTTCCTGTAGTAAATCCTGCTCATTGGGCTTAGCAGTTTACCACATTCTTGTCCATGTAGTCACTTGGCACTGTAAGTGCATTTGACGGTACTTGTGCCTGTATGTTTCAGCCTCTTTCAGTAAGCCAGCCTCCCTTCTCTCTACTTGAGTCTTCTCAAAGCTTTAGTCTGAAACCAAGTTTGTGTAACTTTCCTGTTTATGAGTGCTGGCCTGCCAGGTGGATGCAAGATTTGGACTCTGTAAAACTATCTTCCCTGCTCTCTTTCGTCACTCTGGCTCACGTGTGCCGATGCCACAATACAACAGACACTCCCCTGGAAGAGATAAGAGAACTGCAGTAATAGTCATACCCCAGTTCTCCTTCAGGTTTTGTCTCTCCAGACTCCCTCAACCCCATCCTTCCATCAGTCACATTGGTTTTCAATGGACAGGGAAACTGTTTTATGGCAAGTGATTGGTATACCTCAAGGAATATAAGAAAACTCCAATATATGCAGAGTGGTATGGATCAAAACATAATTGAGCACATTCTGTATTGGAATACGTTTAATAAATATTTAAATGAGCATAAAGGAGGTATTAAAATTTGAAATACTAATAATCCCTTACAGAACTGTATACCTTCTGTTCTGCAAAGAATTATTGGTTTTGCAACAATTGGTGGTTTTGTCTAGTGGTTAAAGCTCAGGGCTGGTTACCAGATGGTTGCTGATTTGAGCTCATAAGGAGCAAGCCATTTCTTTAAACTAAAATTCCAGGTTCAAAACAAGTTAAGCTCATTCGACAGCATTTGCGGAATCATGTCACAACTCACTCTTTTTTTTCCAGATTAAATTTGTTTTATTGATTCACAGCGCTTGCAGGTTCACTACCTGATCCCTTAACGGGGTCGTAGGAACCTTGGGCATATAGCCCGGTTGGGGTCTCAGGATGACGTGAGAGTCTGCTGGACAGAATTCCAGGCAAGTGTTGCTGACAGAGATTGCTTGCAGTTCCCCAACCCTCTTGATAGAAGTGAGCGAGATCAGGAGGGCCGCCTTCAAGGAGAGGGCCTTTAGTTCGACTGAATCTAGTGGCTCAAATGGGGCTCCCAGAAGGCCAGAGTGGACAACAGAGAGATCCCATGAGGGGAACAGGCATGGACTAGGACAGTTCAGCCTCCGTGCACCTCTAAGGAACCTGATGATCAGGTCGTGCTTCCCTAATGACTTACCGTCCACTGCATTGTGGTGAGCCGCTATGGTGGCTACATAAATATTCAAGGTGGAGGGGGACAGCCATCCCTCCAGCCTCTCCTGCAGGAATAAGAGCACCGACCCGACTGCGCAGCTCTGTGTGTCTTCAGATCGGAAAGAACACCAATTTGAGAATAAGCGCCACTTTAGGACATAAATCTACCCGGTAGAGGGAGCTCTGGCTTGAGTGATCGTGTCTACGATGGCTGGTGGTAGACCGTTTAGATCTTCCGCATCCCGTCCAAGGTCCAGATGTGAAGGTTCCTGAGGTCCGGGCATGGATGCCAGAGGGTGCCCCGTCCCTGAGAAGGAAGGACCTTCCTCAGGGGAATTTGCCAGGGAGGAGCCTGATGAACAGTGTGAGTTTTGAAAGAGAGTGATGTGTTAACAATATTAGAGGAGGGTGAAAAGATGTTTTGCCACCTGTTTGTGCTAAGACTCTAAATAACATCTACTAGCTGTACCTCCTCTCTTAGTCTTGTATTTCAACTTAAACTTAAGAAACAATATGCATTAACATGCTTGCACTGTTTGTGCCATAGCTTGCGCAACAGAACATACAGTAAATACTCAAAAAGTTAAATTTGTAATACTACCTACTTATATTACTACTACCTTAACCACTGGGTGGCAGGAAAGTCACATGAAACCTTTACAATTTTTTTTTAATCTTTCTGTTCATTTGGGTAGGCTGAAAGAAGTTTGCTTGAACCACAAAATAAATAAACAAGGTACTGTCCAAAGGTCAGAGCAGCACATGGTACATTGATATTCACATTAAGGGTTTATTTCAAGATACATTAGAATTAAGTTTATCTCAAGAACCTGATTTACAATGCATAATGTAAATTCCCTGTGCATATTCAAGAGGGCTATGTTTGAAGCTTGTGGAGAGTGCCATACATTGCAACTGTATGATGTGATTGCATAAGTCACTGGGCAAGGGAGGGTACAGATGTGAATCTTTGTTTTGGATCCGTGCCTGGGATTTGACAGTCAGATCTGGCAGTAATGAAGACCTGGAGCATCTGGCCAGCTCTGAATGGCTAAGATGTGAGGTGTGTCCTCTCCTCAGAGACCTTTGAGATTGGTCCCCGATTGGATAAGATTGAGGAGGGTGGGAGTGCATGGACGACATGACCAGAGTTAGAGGAGGAGAGGCAAAAAATGAGACAAAGGAGGAGGATGATTATGCTCATTTCCCCACAACACCACACCCTGCCAGGCTGAGTCCCAGACAAACACATTATGTTCGATTAAAGCATGCGTATGAGTGTTGAGTGAATGAGTGTACACTGTAAATGGAAAAGCTGCATCATTCTCTCATCATTTACTCACCCTCATACCATTTCAGATGCGCATGACTTTCTGTCTTCTGCAGAACATGAATGAAGATGAATATTTCTGCTCTGTTGGTCCTCACAATGCAAGTGAGTGGTGGCTAGAACTTTGAAGCTCCAAAAAGCAAATAAAAGCAGTGACAACTAGCTAACCTGTGCGCCCTCATCAACTTTTATTAATTTCTGGCAAGTTAGTATGGAGTTAGAATTGTTTCTAATTCAGAGACAAATGGAAATGGATTCACTAATAGAAAGTTGTTTCACAAATAAATTGAACGAGATCCACAAATAAATGTAAAGAGTTTCACAAAAATAAAGTGATTTCACAAATAAATTAAATGAGATTTGCAAATAAAAAATTATTTACAAATATAGTTTTTAACTCACAAACTCAACTCTGTCCAGCATTTATTTGTGGATCGCTTGTTGTGCATTTGTAGATGGCTGCTCACATTTATGAATTCTGAAACATTTCTTGCGCTAAGAGCTGCAGGCAATCCACAAATAGGTGGACTCCACCCATCGCCTACTTAAGCCAATCAGATAACGGCTACATTCGTCGGACCAATCGTAGCACGTATTTATCGTCAACCAATCACACTTTGTTTTACTATTAGGGTGGGACCAGTGCCACAGAGCTCTCATGAGCATGGAAACAAGCACTTACAGGTAAGCTCCAAGGCCACAAACTTTTAAAGGATGAATACTATACAGAGGAAAATTGTCCATTTGTAGAGTGTCCTGATCATTAGCTTTATAGCGAACCTGTATGAATCTGCTATTTGAATTTTAACCAAGTTTCTTGACTGAAATGTGTTGTCAAAACCTTTACATAGTAGCTCCAAACAGACACACCATTAGACACTACAAAAGATCAGTAGTACAGATAGTGTCTTTATAAAACATGAATCATATTAGATAATCTTAGGGGCACATGTCATAAATTAAAACCTTATATTACATGGTGTAAGATCTGCTATGCCAATAATTTGGTTAATACCCTATATTACACATTGTACAAAATCTGCAATGCCAATAATTTGGTTTCACATTATGTTAAAGTATTTAATAAAAGCAGTTGTAAGGGGAATTTAAATTTTTGGGTGAACTCTCCCTTTAAGATTAAAATTAGTCTTGTGTAAATCGACACCTGCGTACCTTATCCAATACAAAACAGGATGCATTCTTCATGTGAAACGTTACAAAAACTGACACCTTTACTGAAATCACAATGACAGACTATGTACAAATATATATTGGTAAAAAATTCTGTTTAATTTGAGAAAATGTTTCCTTTAAATAAAATGTAACATATTAAAGTATAAAATTATGCTTAAAGTGGTTCTGCAAAGTGTTCGGTATAGATGCACACCAGAAAAGAAAAGAAAACTGTAAAAACGTTGTATTATTGGCAAAAAGTAGTCATTAAATATCAGTACAATGTGTCTATTTTTTCTCTTTTAAGACAGATATGGCATAAAAAGATTTGAAATGTTTTACAAATTGCTTTCCTTTCTTCACTTGGAAACAATCCTTATCTTTTGAAATTATTATGAAACAAGAAATTATTCTCATTCCAAATCTTATTCACAGGTCTACAAATTCTACAGTAATGATAATGCTATGTAGCGCTACAGTATACTGTGCAGTTTTGTGGCCACTAAGTCAACAGTGTAAGGCGCAGTGTTTCAAGCATGTGTTTCAATTGTCTTTACTGGACAATGCCAGTAAAGATAACTTTACAACATACTGTATATAAAGCACTGACGTGCACAGAAAGGGGGCTGCAGGGGCGCCCCATTTGTTCATAAATCTAAAGTTGTTGAGCACCCCCGCTGCTCAAAAACTATTGGGACAGTTTCTATTTCAAGTCCTTGGCAGATTTGTCTTCACACTCTGTCCTTGTCCTTCTGCCACTGCTAAGGTCTGTGCACATCACTGATTTAAAGTAATCCTTCTTATTTCAACAGTTACCTTTTTTTTTCTTTCAGAGACAAATGTATGGTTAACTTAAACAGCATAAATAAACAGACATTCAATAAGCTGCCAGTTGAAAGGTTAGACTGTTCTTTTGGCTTTGTTCTGACATGCATACACATTTCCTCAATATTTGTCATATAATAAATTTAAAAAGTCAACCTTTATGACTTGTGTCAGAATAGAAATGAAACAACAAAGACTTTGCTATTATCAGAGCCAGCTAAACAGCCCTCGTCAGTTAACTAACAACAAAATATACATTAAAACATGGGTTAAGATAATGTATTTCTTACAGTGCATAAAGTGGCCACTGGGGTTCTGAATTGTGTTGTCTTGTACATCTGGTTATGCAAACAGTAAGTCTGATAACTTTAAATTAAAATTTTAGCCATTGCCATTTCACATTTCAATGAATTATGCATTCAAAACCTGAAGATAACAAAAAAATGTACAATTTGGAGATTGTCATCATAATGCCTAATGATAATGATTTACTCAGTCCCATTGAAGTGCAGTAACATTTTCCAGTCAGAGCCCGGACAAAATATTGGTCATCCAAACCTGGAGACAGTCAGAGACATTTTCATTTGCTCAGTTTCGGGACAGGAAATTATCCTGGGAAGAGCTGGGACACTATCCCAATGTATATAAGAACAAAATCTTCTTGGACCTGGAATCTTCTCTAGGCCCTCCTACCTCCATTTTTGGTCTTGAGAACAACTAGAATCACCATAGCTGGGATTAGGCATATGGGGGTCATGACTAGGGCAAGGACGATGCTGGGAGGGGGGTCTCTCAGTCCCTCTGTGGGACACTCTAGAAAATAGGTGGCATGGATGTCCACAAATGTGCGCTCTACAAAATGATTAGGCCAGGGAAGCAGCAAACAGTCAGCAATAGACTCGGTACACACAGTGAAGTTGTTGTAGACACTGCCAGAGAGACAAAAGGAGAAAAAGAGCCTATCAATTACATCAAACACATATAAAGCTACAGATTCCTTTTTGAAAGGAAAAGTTAAGTTCAATCGACAGTATTTGTTGTTTAATGTTGATTCCCCAAAAAATTACAGAAAAAGCAAAAATTGAGGTTCTATTGTGAGGCACTTACAATGGAGGTGAATGGGGCCATGTTTGGGGGTTTTAAAAACTGCTTAGTGAATGCAAAGAGGCATTGCATTGTGAAGCTTATAATTTTATAAAAGCACTTACATTAATTACTCTGTTAAAACTCTGTATTATTTGAGCTGTAAAGTTGTTTAAAAGGTTTTATGGATGATTTAGGTTTTACAGCATTGCATCATCATGGCAACAAAGTTGTAAAATTGGATATAACTTTAAACAGAAAAAGTTAGTACTGCAAGTAATTCTATCACACTAAAATCATATTAACATGCACATGTTTACACCTTGTGGCTATACTTTAGAAACCATGAGTTTTTTTGTAATATATTTGGCCACTTTTTACTTCCATTTTAAGTTCCTCACTGTAACCCAGATATTTTGCTTTTCGAAAATCAAAAATATTTTTTATGGTAATCAACTTTATGCCACAAATGCTGTCGATTGAGCTTAACATGTATATAATCCAGAATATTCCTTTAAGTATGGCATTTTATAACTCAATAGAATGTACCTTTGTACTCGGTCCAATGAACACCAGTCGGTACTGTTAATGGAGTCCATTGCATTTTTAAAATTAATTTGACATAACCATTGAACCAGGGCTTCATAGCATTCTTGAGGTGTCCAAGAATTGCTCACACAAATTGAACAGTATATGTTACAGATGGTCTTGTTAGCACAGCCTGGAAGATGAGAATTAAATTAAACAACTAATGGAATATGTCAACGTGCATCACCTTGCCAAATTACACAATTTTTATATGCAGGAATTGTCCCTTTTTAATAGTAGGCTATGATTATGACAAATAATGTAAATACATACCAAATGTGTTTCTCTCTCCATGACCGAGATCTAAAATATATAAACAAGTAAGTTATACATCTAGGCCTATACATAAATTAATATATCATTAATGCAAAACATGCATACAATGTGTGTCCAAACATAACTGCAATGAAATCCATTGGATGTTAGCTCTTTAAAAAGTAATGATATATATATATATATATATATACTATATACTATATATAACTTTAAAAACGTTTAATTCATCAGAAGTGCACACACACTCACACACACACACACACACACGCGCGTTGGTCTCATTATGAGGTCTATCCATAGACATAATGATTTTTATACTGTACAAACTATAGATTCTATCCCCTAAACCTAACACAACCCTTAAACCTAACCCTCACAGAAAACCTATTAGTATAACTGTTATTAGATAACCATGTTGGTCATCAGCCGCCTGAATTTCCAGATGTCTAATGTAGTGTCTCTACATTCTGAACAGAAGTTAAATCGAAGCACATAAAACTTACCACAGAGAAAAGAAAGTAAGACGCCAAAGAAGCCGAGCGATAACCTCATATCAGAGCAACAAGCGATGGCGATCTGGTCTCGCCCCGCCGCTGAGTATGCTTGAACTTTTACACCGAAGAACGAAGCATAACAGGAAAATCGACAGGGCGGAAGAGAGCGATGATGCGCCGTCACCACATGTGGGATCGCGCTTACCAGATGTTCAGAACGCTGCTGGGCGAGTTCGCGCAACAGAACGCTTTGATTTTCCCACGTAATGAGGCTCCGCCTCGCTCTCTTCCAGTCAGTCTTGCTATTGTAAATACGCTTTGTGTTTAGGATCGCTCCGTTTCCCTGAGGCGCGGATCTGTTCTGAGCTGAGCACACCCAGGCCAGATGCACATCTGCAAACGGCTCTACCCCCTTTAAAAACACTTAATTTCTCTCAGGTTGGTTCCTTGCCGGCTCAATGGTTCTGATTTATTTGTGTTCTTCGCATCTGTTTCCAAACAGGAAACATAAGTGAACATTTAGGGGCAGAGAAGGGCGTCCTGATGGAACGGACGCGTTTAAGAATAACTGGGTCACATTAAACAGATCGAGTTCGGGAAACATATAATCAAAGATTGCCATCTGTGCTCGAAGGGCCGCATGTTCGGTTTCAGACCAGCTGTGATTCAAACAAATTCTTAGATCACCAAATTCAAAGGTAGAGCAAAAAGCGAATCTGAGGAGAGGGAGGACTGAAACAGTTTTTGTAGCCTAACACTTTCTGGACTTGTGGAACCTATGTTGACCACGTGAGATTGACTTCAAGTTGTACCAATAGGTTAAGTTTAAAAGAAAGCATTTAGTTTGTACAGGGTATGTTTATAACGTTTCAATCCTATTACTCTGTAGACATTGATAATTTGTTGCCAATTTTACTTTATGTTATGAGACATAAGAGTTCATTGTACTATGGAAATATAGGCTACTTTGCCTTGCAGAACTAAAAGCTTCCTTCCTGGTAAAAAAAAATACCATTTATTATGTAGGATTGACAAAACATACAAACTTAAGTTAGGTTCCCCCCCAAAACCATAAAAAAAGCAATTGTAATCCATCCTAAAGCATTCAAGCTACCTTCACCAAACTCCGCATAGACCTTCAGACTGTTCTAACTTAACTATCACTTGTGCTAGCCCTTTAAACTCCTGAGACACAAGCCCAACTGCTGTGTGCAATTTTAATTTCTTTCCCTTCTTGATTTGTAACTAGTAGCACCAAATAAACATGCAAAAAAAAAAAAAAAAAAAAATATATATATATATTCCTCAGCAGGAAACCGATGGAGTGCGTACTCCGGGTGGGGAAGGAGGTATTGCCCCAAGTGAAGGAGTTCAAGTACCTCGGGGTCTTGTTCACGAGTGAGGGGACAATGGAGCGGGAGGTTGGCCGGAGAATCGGGGCAGCGGGGGCGGTATTGCATTCGCTCTATCGCACCGTTGTCATAAAAAGAGAGCTGAGCCGGAAGGCAAAGCTCTCGATCTACCGGTCAATTTTTGTTCCTACCCTCACCTATGGTCATGAAGGTTGGGTCATGACCGAAAGAACTAGGTCGCGAGTACAAGCGGCCGAAACGGGCTTCCTCAGAAGGGTGGCGGGCTTCTCCCTTAGAGATAGGGTGAGGAGCTCAGTCATCCGCGAGGAGCTCGGAGTAGAGCCGCTGCTCCTTTGCGTGGAAAGGAGTCAGTTGAGGTGGTTTGGGCATCTGGTAAGGATGCCCCCTGGGCGCCTCCCTAGGGAGGTGTTTCAGGCACGTCCAGCTGGGAGGAGGCCTCGGGGAAGACCCAGGACTAGGTGGAGAGATTACATCTCCACACTGGCCTGGGAATGCCTCGGGGTCCCCCAGTCTGAGCTGGTTAATGTGGCTCGGGATAGGGAAGTTTGGGGCCCCCTGCTGGAGCTGCTGCCCCCGCGACCCGACTTCGGATAAGCGGTTGAAGATGGATGGATGGATGGATGGATGGATATATATGTTTTCCTAAAAATGTACTCAAATGGGGACAGCGGGCCTAAAAACTAAAATTTGATCAGAAGTTTGAAGTGAATACACTTGGCTGCATAGGAAAGCAGGATGCTCAATTGCTCCCTTGATCTCACTGTGTTGTCTGACTGCACTAGTCTCAGACCAGTTTGAAATGCTCCTTATTTTCATCCTAACCCTGTATACAACCTCTTATAGCAATATTATTCAGCGTTTTGGATTCACCTATTGATTCTCAGT
The DNA here is from genome assembly GCA_032164185.1 of Moxostoma hubbsi. Classification (NCBI taxonomy): domain Eukaryota; kingdom Metazoa; phylum Chordata; class Actinopteri; order Cypriniformes; family Catostomidae; genus Moxostoma; species Moxostoma hubbsi. The sequence continues at coordinate 16,973,698 of JAVLUX010000024.1, read as the reverse complement.
TTGATGATGCACAGTGAATATAGGATTTCTAAGGTAAATTAGTCTCATTATCCTCATCTGAGGTCATTGTGTTTGACAGTGTGCTGTTCCATGAGAAATCACTTACATTTTCAAAATGGCATACTGGATGATCGTAGAGATATTACTCTTTTGATACAAACAGGTTGCTGAGATGCAGCGCCATGTTGTTTTGTCACACATGGCTCAGTGTATCCAAAGTTTAACCCTTTAATGACAGCTCATATTGTCCTGAACTGAGATCAGTCATTAATTTCAAATTAAATGATGTGTAGTATATAGCGAAGACAAAATGAAGCAAGGTCGCATGAGGTTAAAGGAATGCTCTGACTTGAGCAACCATCAACCAGCCAGAATACTAATGCCCTAACAAGTTGTAGCATCCACTTGGACAACCTTAGCAACCTCTTGTAAATGCACATTCTGTCTGTCTATCTGACTTTCCGATTTTCTGTCTCTTTCACTGTAAGGCCTGTATAAGATTCAAACTTCAAGCTTTTAAAACTATTGTATATGTTTCTGTAAGCCCCAAAATTGATTAATTGGGAATGTTATATGCTAACAGCAATCCAATCTTTTGTCTTTTTTGGGGTCAAGAGCCTTTCTGTGCTTATTCTGTGTTTATTCAAAACCCAAACTGAAGCATCTGTTTTATTCTGTTATTGAGACTCTCCCATGAAGATAAATATTGCAAGAAAGGCTGATTGAGAATGATAGCAAACTTGTGGTTCACTCTTTCACATATCTTTTCAAATGTACAACTGCAAAAACAATGTTTTTAATGTTTTCACAATGTCTCTAGCTTTATAGAAGTACAATTTTTAAGTGGGAATGTGTCACCATAAATTGTCGCTAAAGTGTGTCATTTCCATACTCATAGCATCACCGTCGCCATACAGAATTGCAAAATATATTTTCGGTATTAAAAAACAATTCCAGAAAACTCACTGTGATGAGGAGGAGGACTACACGCCTGGCCCCCAATAAGGCTAATCAGCCGAGGAGAGGAATAAATGCAATGAGATGCGGCAGTTCAGGAGAGAGAGAGAGCTACAGGCATCTGCCCCATATGCATTTGTGTTTGTGTGTCTTTTTGTTTTGTTTTCATTAAAACATTACTTTGACGCTTCATCCCACCACCTACTTTCCATTGAACTCCTTTACACTCCCCATGTCGTCCATTGGTTGAGCTAATGTTGCTGTGTCATGCTAGTTGGATGTTCAAACTAATAGAGGAATGTATTGATAAACATGATCACATAGTAAGTAGGATTGTAACGATTCATTGATCTAGATCAATGCATCGATCCAATAACCAACGATCCAATGCTATCAATACAATGCGTAAATATCGAAGATAGAAATATTTTTAAGATGCATCTTTATTTTAATACTCTCATGTTTAATACTCTCATCCGCCGATGAAGCAACCTTATCACATTCTTCTGACTTTATGAGGGCTAAATATGCTTTTCATGTGGGACACAGATGTGCATGGGGTTTTTGAAGCCAAATGGTACTTTGCTATCCATGCGGCTTACGCACGTGTCGACAGGGCTTCCCGCAAAACCTGAGCTCCAGTGACAGGATCAGCGCAAGCACGTCAACCGGGTGCTCCTTAAAATGTGACCTCTCATGACAAATGCAGAGCAGCTTACATGCACGATTAATTCAGGCTTCCATCGATATCGTTGTGCATGCGACCCATTTTAATTTTACATGAGAATTTGCTATTTTAAAGTACCATGGAGCAGTTCAACCATTATGTGAAACATCTTGACAAAGCCGACATTCTGAACAGCACTAACGAGGGAAAGAGAAACACATGCTCAGCTCCAGCATCAGTTATAAGACTTAACACATCTACTCATCAACATCCTTACTAACATTTATCCCAGAACAGAATTTTTCATTACAACTGAGGAAGTTGTAGCCAAGAAAACCACGGATAGTTGAAAACAAGTCATGGGTATATTTAGACTTTTGACTAAACTGACAATAAGCTGTAATCAAACAAGTGATGATCACTTGTGCATGATGTTATTTTTTTATATTATTATTGCTACAATTTTTTTTAACATCTGAAGTACCTTATTTTGTTGTCGATGTCTCAATGTGGATACTAAATTAGCACTTTTCAAAGAGCTCAATAAAATATTCAAATTATATTTTGGTTGCATTCGAGGGCAAAAAAATGTTGATTGATTGTGTAAAATAGGCACATAATATTGGAATATCGATAGCAGGGCCCTGAATCAAATCGCATCGCGGCAGACTTTGAAGTATCTGCAAATATCGGATCGCAGGCCAAGAGAATTGATATAAGATCGTATCGTGATGAACTGTCTGATTTACACCCCTAATAATAAGTCGGAATGTTGTTTCCGGGAGTTCCGCCACCCTAGGATCGGTCACATTATGCAGAGTCACCAACAGGTGGCATCTCCTGTCAGACATGTTTGCAATGGCTCCAGTGTGTTTACCTTCCACTGTGGCTTGATCGGAAGCACATTGTGTCTGCAGCATGGGATCCACTTTGAAACCAAGACTAGCGCAATTTAGGGGTTGTATTTTTCCTTTTAACATTACTTTTTTACTCAACGGATGGTTAGGTTTGGTGTTTGGTTTGGGGGCTACATTTAGTCAAATATGCATTCCTCTTCACTGTATTACAGCCTGTACAGCTTGGGGGGGAAAAAACTCACTTTTAGCGGTCCTCCATGGACATTATGGATTATTTTAGCTAAAGAAACTTTAGCTATTATTTTAGTTAAAGAAAATTAAACCTGCTGTTTCTGATTTCACACAGGTTTTGATAGCATCACAGAGCCACAGTGTTATGCTTTTAAGTAAAATCAACCTACAAACTATGCATATTATGCTGGGATACAAGAAACATGATACATCATCTTAAATGCTTGCAGAACCAGCTGCTCAATCTGCACAATCACACAGAAACTTAACATTTCACAAATACATCAACAACTCAGAACTAAGTCAATTGAATACATATTCTGAAAACAGCATCACAGTAGGGATTATTTTGGCATATAACTATGAAAAACAAAATAGCAGACAAGCCTGTCATATTTATACAGCTGTATCACTCACCTGCTCTGGTGTACGCAGTGGTCAGCACTTCAGTTGGCAGGGTTGATGGTATCTGTCTCTAGAGCAGATAAATAAATGTTCATGAGATTCAGCAAATTTTTCAAAACATAATTTGCACAAAAAATCCATACAATATTTCTTCGGCAATGACAGTTTGGGTATGGATAATTTACTAAATGTTTGGGTAACATTACAAGGGATTTTTACTTTTCAAATGTGCACATATTTATCAAATTTCAACACATCTCACCACTGTGTGTTTCTGTCCATTTGAAACCAGAGTTTGAAGCATCGTGAAAATTAGACACAGAAACACTGAAATAAAAGGGAAACGTATGACAAAACACACACTCACAGACAGTTATTTGAGAACATAATAATATATTGCTCACAATATCTAATTAGATATAACTGGTTGCTTAATAAGGCAATATACTGAAATAAGACCCAACAAATACCAGATGTTATGGCAATATTGACTGACATGGAAAAAGTGAAAATTAAACTTGTATTCAGTGGTCTTATAGTATAATATGCACATATCTATTACACCACTAGATGTCAATTGATACTGTAAAATGATTAGAAACAATCCAAATTAAATTCTGCATTTTTCTTCTGGAGATTATCTGTGATTTTAAGTTTCAAGTTCAAAGTTCCCTTTTTATTTTGAGGGTACAGATCTTACTCACCCCACAACTGAAGAGTCCCTACTGATTTTGAAGCAGGTTTGAAGCATATTTTGGCCATTATCCTGTATTCCTGGGTAATTTGTCAGTCTACCTCAGCTTGCACAAATCAATTACATGTTTGAATTTTTCAACAGGAAGACTCTTTTAAACAAACACGATGTGCTCATTTCCTTGAAAGGGGTGGTGGGTTCATACAAATGGACAGACGTTATTATATATATATATATATATATATACAGAATCAACTTTAACCCCCATTATCTCCCCCTCCCCAACCCCATCCTGTCCCTCAACAAACATTCCTGAGGTCAAAGCCTAAATTACATTACATCCACAAAGAACAGAATCCGCAATTACAACCACAATATTGTCTCTCTCCACATGGTCCTCACTGAGAGCCTTCCAGAAAGGACAAATATCTATCCAATTCTTACAATATGCATACTATCTGCCAAGCTGTTTATATGACATCTTTTTAAATGCCACCACCCTGCCCAATTCGGTGAACCATTCTTGAAATTAGGGAGCGCCAATTATCTGTCTGCCAATCATTACACTAGTTTGGACATCTACTTTAATATCTGCCCCATCACCCAATATACATTGTCTGGTGCAGAATTAAATTTGAGTATCTAAAACCTCACAGATAAAATTCTGGACTCTTACCCAGAATTCTTGAATTTTAGCGCAAAACCACAGAGCATGGGCTATGTCTCAATCTTTCAACTGACATCACCAGCAACTAGGTGTGTCTTTTAAACCAAGCCTAAACAATTTAGAGGGAGTCCATTAGAAACAATGCAAAATCTTTAAACGAATAAAGCATTTTTTTAATTCTTTCCCATTACCCATCCTCCAATACCAAGTTCAAATCTCTTTCCAATAACCTCTTAAGTGCTGTTAAGGCCCTGTCACCAAGACACTGAATCAACGAGGAATAATACACTGATGCTTCATGCCCCTTTAGGCTGTGAGCACCATATAGAGGGTGTCTACAGCTTTAGGTTGTTGTGCACTACCCACAAAAAGTTCTGTGACATAGGATCTAAAAAAAAGTCTACGGCAGAACCATCCAGCCCCAGTGCCTTACCTGTTGGCAAGGCTTTAATTACCTCAACAAGCTCCTTCAATGTAATATCTGTGGAAAGACTTTTTGGTCACTTATCATTTTAGGGAGCTCTAATGGCTCTACAAAGACACGGGGCTATAAAGATTGAAATATAATTCTTTTAAGGCTTTATTAATATCTGTGGCCGAAATAAATGCATTGCCTCCAGAAGACTTCACTGAAAGAAAGATTGGGAAAAACTCTCTCTATTTTATGTATTTGGCAAGAAGATTCCCTGCTTTGTTCCACAACTCAAAGTATGTCTGTCTTGCCCTGAATAACCAAAATACATTCTGTGACTAAATATTATTGTACCTATACTTAAGCTGAGTCAACTCGCTAAGACTATTGGATGACATTCAGTGCTTCAGCTCTGTTTCAGCACTTTTAAGACTCTTTTCCAATTCTTTGATCTTTGTGCTTTGATCTTTTTAATGAATGAGTCATATTGTATGATCCGGCCCCTAAGAAATGCCTTAAACGCCTCCCATGCCATGCCCACACAGGATGCTGAGGACCAATTGGTTTCTACATAAACACTTCTGTCTTTAACATATGTTAAAATGCTGTGTCCTGTAGCACCATCTCTATGATTTTCTTTTCTCTATATGCGGCAACATCTCTATATACACCAAAACATGAGCTGAAACTAAAACATTCCCAATTGAGCAGTCAGTGGCAGATGGAATTAGTGACTTAGATATATAAATAAAAATCTATTCTAGAGTAAATCTAATGAAAAAAAAAAAACGTAATATTTTTAAACATCCTCAGTAGTGTCAGCAATGCTCTAAACGGTTTACACACCTTTGCATCACTATGATCAAGGACTGGATCCATTAAAAGATTGAAGTCTCCACCCAAAAACATATGGAGAATCCCAGCTGCTTGTAACTTTCTCTCAAGATCTATACAAAAGTTCTGATCATCAGTGGTGGGTGCATAAATATTAGCCAAAATAAGATTTTGCCCCTGTATTTCAGCCAAAAAAAAAAAAAAATCACTCTTCTTAAATAATCTTTGATCTGTTTAAAGACATTTAATTTGTAAATACTTATCAATGTGAAGACTCCCCTGCTCTTACTCGAACCAGCACTACAAAACACATGCCCACCCCATGTCCTGCCAAGTTTCCTGCGGAGAAAATGTTTCTTGAAGGAACACTATATCAAATTTTTACTCTTAAGGAAAGATACCACCTTCCTTCTTTTTATAGGGTGCCCCATCCCATTAACATTCCACATGGAGAGAAACATTTTACCTATATAAAAGTGTGACATTTTCACATGCAAAGAAAAATAGTATACCAAAGGTTAAATTATATAGACCACTATCTAACATTGATACAACCATAAATTCCCCAACAACCCACAGAACAAAATAAATGTGCTTCAACTTCACACATAACAGTCCAAAATGTTCTCCATCACTCAGAAATCCAATGGTCCATGCACACTCATGAGATTTTCCACACATGCACACTGTTGCTACCAGATTGCTCAATAAAAATATATATATATACAGTATATGTATATACAACAGTTAGTTCTGGTCCTTGAATCTGATTGGAAGAGAGACATTCCACGAGTACTGATGGTCTGACACCATCAGCACTCAGACGCTTCACTGTGTGTATCACTCCACTTGTGTTCGTGCCATTCTAAACTAAAGTGTAAGAGCAGGGCAGAATTGCAGCCATCTGTCTCTTTACATTTAATTTTGTGACATTATATATTTTAGCTAGCAGGTGGAGGCAAAAGACCACTTTTGCATGTAATATGAGCCAGTTGGTGACATGAAGTGAGTCAGCGACACGGTGTTTATATTCAACAGCACTTCGTGAAAAACACTTCATATTACTACTAAACTGCTTAAGCTAGGAAATAGCTTTAAACGGCTTTAAACAAATAACCTCAGCATTAAGGTTCATCACAGCTGAGAGACACAACAGACTGATTAATTACACAAATTCAAAGCACTCTTACTGGACTTTCCACAATGTAGTGGACAAAATGGCGGAGGAGATTGCGGTTTCTATAGTGAAAGACTCTCGTGCACCAGCTAACATGAAATACGGAGGAATTTCCCTGCTTGGATGGCTAATTTTCCACTGAGAAAATAGGATGCATTTCACCAAAATGACATTATCTCCAGAAAGCTGACTAACAGACTACAGCATCATCAACAGGTGATCGCACATGCTCCATATTTCTCTCTCTCTCTCTCTCTCTCTCTCTCTCTCTCTCTCTCTCTCCCTCACACAAACACACACACACACACACACACACACACACACATCCATGCACCGGCTACTGTGAAATAGGGAGGAATACCGCTTGGACGGCTATTTTTCCACTGAGAAAATAGGATGCATTTCACCAAAATTACAATATATTCAGAAAGATGTCTAATAGACTACAGTATCATCAACAGGTGATCGCACATGATCCATATCTCTCTCTCTCTCTCTCTCTCTCTCTCTCTCTCTCTCTCTCTCTCTCTCTCTCTCTCTCTCACACATACACACACACACACACACACACACACACACACACACACACACATACACACATCTTTGTTTCTCCAATAACATGTTAGAAACAGCCCAAGCTGTGATACTAGTAGTTCTGAAGTGATGTTTTTGAGAGGCTTGGATGTATCATTTGTTTGAAACAGCAACAGCAGATTCTGATCCGTCACATAAAAAAGTAGCCCCGTTTTTTAAAATGCACTTGTTCATTGAACTGTTGTATATAAGCAATGTCACACTCACAATCATACTATATGGCCCTAAATCAGCACTGTTGTGATTACCTATGGCACCACAGCAGTGCTGATGTAGGGCCATATAGTACGATTGAGAGTGTGATATTGCTTCAATGAACAAGTACATTTTAAAAAATAGTTTTTAATAGTTTTTAAAGTACTGTCACTAAACATATATATATATATATATATATATATATATATATATATATATATAATTTTTTATTTCTTTCCCCTTAACATAAACAATTCCATTAAACTGTACTTAAATGTGTCCAATAAAATAAAAAATAAAATGGGCCCCAGTAAACAATAACATTGAACCCACAAAGTGAACGAATGACCTCAACAGCAAATCAACAAAGGGAGAAACAAAAGAGGGAACAAAAGTCAGACAGGAGCCAGTGAATAGGCAACAGAACAACAAACCCACTCAGGCTGCATCAGTAAAATGCACAATGTGTAGTCTGTGTTGTTGATTGAGTGCAGGCAAAATTACCCACTAACACTATTGATTTAATAAAAGCCATAGCTGGTTGTGGTCATGTAAATATTTTACATCCGTCCTTGGCATCAATTCTCAGCTTAGCAGGAAAAAGTAGTACAAAAAGTAGAAGCTTACCTTCTGTTGATGCAGTAATTTTTACACTCATTGAATCCATCCCGCTTCACTTGTGTCGCTCTAGCAAAGTCCGGAAAAACCATGATGCTGAGGTCCTCTTAGCACAAATTGCCCTTATTCTTTGCCGTCTATAGAACAAAGTCTCTGTCAGCCGACCGCAAGAATCTTGCCATGATTTTTCACAACGACCGTAAGTGTTTTTGAATGTCCCCACAGGCTGACAATTTACATTTTTCAGACATCCTTGCCTTCCCAGCACAGTTTAACAAAAAAAAAATATATACTGTATATTTTAGCAAAGTTTAAGTGGAGCTTGCCTCAAGCAATCAACCCTCACATAGTGTCACATAACTCCAATGCATTCTCTTTTTAAGGAGACAGGCACTCCAATTTTTCTGGGTTGAAATTTATGTCCAATGTTTTTAAGTATTTTTCTTGTTTTGTTTTAATAGTTACTGATTATTAAATTGAATAATAATAAGTATTTTTCTATATCAGGCTATACCAATCAGGTCTGTTGAAGAATGTGGGGCTCATGCTAAAATCTGTTTTTTCACTGCACACTTGGTTTAACTGCACATACAGTATGTTGTTTGTGTACATCGATTTGAAGATGCCGTATGTTTTTCGCACCACTCTCAATCAATTTGAAAGATTCGAGGCAAATTTGAGTGCAAGGCTTTTTTTTTTTTTTTTTTTTTTAAATCAATGAAACATTAGAATACTTTGGTTTTGTTCTTTTGTATGTCAGTGTATTTAGAGTGTGTGTGTGTGTGATGTTTTTGTCAAGGACCAATTGGCATTTGCTCAGAACTTTTCTGTTGCTGAGGAAATGGGGGAATCTGCTGTTCAGGATGTTTCCTATTTTTTTTTTTTTTACATATTCCATTTATTAGATCCACTTATTATATATTATGTTTGAATTTGTTTCCTCTGTTTATCTTTTGAAGTAATAAGACAGACATAAGGATGTTACTGAAGAGTTCAGAAATGGCCATTGAATTTGAATTTGTGCTCTTTGCTAATCCCTAGACCTTTTGGGATTTTAAAGATTGTACAGTATTTTATCAAATAATCATGTCAATGTAATTGAAGGATCCACATGAATCTGGTAGAGTTTGATGGTAGTGTATGTTTGGTTTTACATTTTTGGTTATACTACCAACCTCAGATCTTTTTACATACACGTAAAAGAGTGTTTTTCATCTTAAAACATAATAATCAAATAATCAAAAATCAACTGTTGAGATACTAAAAAACAAATATGTTCGACATGTTTTTGAAATGTCCGATATAGTTTATGGAGGATTTTCAGTTCCTGTTGATGTTATAGTTAGGGTTGAGTTGCCATTGTTTTGCAGAATTAATTTTGGGGAAAGATTAACTCATATTAGCACTTCTCTGATCCAACTCAAAAGTACATTCAAAGAAAACAACTATTCTCAGACAACGCCCTCACATAGACATCTATTACGATGCACTTACTGTATATACAAATGCTTGTTATGCAAACAGGAATCGGTATGAACACATACTGCCTCCACTTATTCAAACACATAATTTATTCTTTCAAATATTACACTGAAACTGACTTCTGTGATAGGTCTCGCATTGTTTATTGTTGTACAGAGTTCAGTAAGCACCCTCATTCCAAACACATTGTTTCTTTTAATGTTTCTGGAAAGGATTCTATGAACTACATTGGGCCATACAGTGGGCCTGACCCCAGGTGCTTTAGAGAGAGAACAGTGCTTCAGAGAGAAGGGGAAATGTAAAGACTGATGACAAATCCACCAGCTAAGCATTGGCTCAGAGGAGTGTCAACCCTTACTATTGACGTACATAGAGCTACAACACTGCCATTGACGCGTGTACGCTATGACCACCACTTGCGTGCACTTGGCACAGCTTACTAGTGATGCAAGAGGAGAAAGTTTCATTCCCCCTGGAGCATATACACAAAAACACACACAGACACAGATGTGTAAGTTAGCGTCATTCTGTGATCCCCTGCCACCTCCTCCTCCCCCTCATTCCAGCTGGGCTTGGTCAGGGTGCCTTGTGAAGTTCTGTGGACACAAATTGCTTCCACATTTCATTCATATTAGTTAGAAGAGGATTGTTTTGCCTCCTTGATTGGTTTGCTCAGTTAATAAAGCAGATTAAGAGACAGTAAGAACAAAAGAGTTTATTACAAAGATCTGGGTAGGGTTGCACCTGCTTAAGTTCTCACTTAGGATGTAAAGTTCACACTAAGGGCTTAGTAACTACTAGTTAGTTTGTAACTAAGTCAGTGCTTAATTTGGTTGCACCACCTGTTCTTAGGCAAGACTTAACAAGTAGGTTGTAAGCTCTCCGTAAAGTAATGTTTAGTCGCATAATATGACGTTCCCCTCCCTTCTGTCACTCACTCGAAGTTGTGTAGATGAAGTGACACTAGGGGTCGCTCTTGGGAGCCTGATTCAGATCTTTGAGAAAAGGCCAATGAGGATTGTCGAGTTGAATTTGCATGCCATTCCCCTGACATACGGGTGGATATAACCTGCATTATAACTGACCACGTGACTTGACTTGACTTGACTAAAGAGAGGCCAGCAAGCAAGTTCATTCAGACTTTTTCTTCGGAGCCAAGCAGTTGTATTAACAGCAAGCTGAATACTACTGCCGTCCATTCACCTCTCTGCTAAGCATTGATGTTGGATATACGGCGTATTCCAGCGGTTCTCTCTCTACTCAGCACTATGCAGCAGACTACACCCCTGGGCACTTCGACATCGCTTTATAGAGCTTTTGATCTAAAAAAGTGTGTGTTTCCTCTATTAGAGCAGGCACAGTGACGTTGAACGTCTTTTTAAAGATGCTTTTACGTCTCTGTGCCGATCCTGGAGGCGGTCATTAACTCTCTGCCTTTGACGGTAACGATCACTCCCCCCACGTGCCTGGGCTATATACGCATTGACAAAGCATCATGGATGGTTTATGTTCTCACTGCGAGAGCGTAAACATGTCAACGTTGTGGTCGCGGTTTTCCTTCTTTCAAGAGAAAATCACTTTAGCTGTCTTCCTCGTGGGTCCTCTTACCTACGGGTACGAAACACGCTGGTTGATGCTGGAGGCGATTCGGGGGCTTCAGTGGGTACGGTTCCACCGGGTGAATCCCCACGGACCGCCCACTCCCCGGTACGCTTGTTTGCTTCCATCCAGCACTGGGAAGAGACAGGCTTGCCTCACCTTATGTCTCTTCAGGAGCTTGTGAGCCAGATGAAATGTCGATCGCTGCATCGGAGAGCGCGTTGGTGATGTCAGACGCCAAGGACTCGACCGGAATGCTGCCTTCATGTGTGGAAGCCCAGTCTGAGGCTGACGCGGAGCTGACCACCATGCTTGCCCGTGCTGACGCGAGTGTTGGGCTTGAGTGAAACATTTCCCCCGCCCCCGAGCAATCACGGCTTGACGACTGGGTTTTGGGTTCGGTGCGCCGCACACGGCCACGCACCCCTCCAGTCTCGTTCTTCCCGGAAGTGCATAATGGAGTGCATTTACTGCCTGAACCCGGTCCTTTGGCTTGTCCGCTCTCACTATCCTTGATGAGGGGATGGCCGAGGGTTATGCCGCGATACCCCAAGTGGACAAAGCGATCGCGGCACACCTGTGCCCGCTGAGCGCTACCACCTGGCGGACTCGCCCGGCACTCCCTTCCCGAGCTTGTAGGGTGAGGTTGTCCCTGATGACAAAAACCCTAGAGTGGTGCTGGGCAGGCCACTTCCACCCTTCATGCCATGGCCCTCTAACATGTCCATCAGGCCGAAGCTCTGAAAGAGTTACACAACGGTATTTCTGAACGGTGTGATACAAGAACTGCACTCGACAACCAATCTCACCCTCCGAGCAAAGAAAGTCACAGCGCGAGCCATCGTAGACCAGGAGTGCCACCTATGGCTGAACCTGGTCGAGATGAGGGAGGCAGATAAGGCATGGTTCCTCAATGCCCCCATCTCCCAGGCCGGCCGAGGGACTTCACCCAGCAGTTCTCGGAGGTGAAGCAACAGACATAGGCCATACAGCACATCTTGCGGCTCAAGAGAGCGCAACCCGTCTGTTTGCCGAGGGCGTTCCCCTGCGGTAACCCAAGCACAACCGGCTCCACCCCAGCTCGGGCCTACTACTCACCCACGCCGTAGAGCCCCCCCGCAGGAGAACAACTCCCCCTGCTTCTCGGCCCTAAAAGGGCTCCCAAGCGGCCCTGAGATGGGCCACCTGAGGAAGAAGCTGACTGTAGGAACCCAGGAGCTGGTGTACAGACCACTCCCTCCCCGGTGGAGGGCCAGGAGGTAAAGCTTTTGTTCCATTCTTTTCTTTTCGCCACACCCCGCATGGGTAGCGGTACCCACATTGTCAAGAAAAGAGCAGTTTCCTCTCTCCTCAGGTTAGATTGCCAGCGTTCTCGGTGGCCGTGGGGGCGATTGCAGCCTCGGCATCATGAACCCGGCCCCCCTGCCTTCTCATGCCCTGCTGCACCACACAAACCACATCACCGGCCCACCTTGTGCCGGGTGCACGAAGCAAGGTAAGTGCTTGGAGGGTCTCCTCAGCGCTCCCGCCTTGGCTCAGAGCCCCACTCTCTGACGCTCTCCCTGCTTCCCCCCGCTGCGAAGCCCCACCCCCAGAAACGTCGGATGCAATCCTTCCCTCAGTGCCCCTTGCCCGGAGTTTGGACGCGTGGTTATCGCTTCCCAGCCCGTCGTGCTAGCTGGCCAGAACCGTCCAACTCGGCTCTGCAATTCAATTCACCAGGTGCCCATCCCGGGTTCCACGGCGTTCTCTTCAAATCAAATCACTTTATTGTCACACTACTATGTACACGAGTGCAACAGCAGGTGAAATTCTTGTGTGCAGTTCCGAGCAACATTGCAGTAATGACAGTGACAAGACATAAACCACTTTACAATAACAACATATTTACACAAAAGAATTTACATAACAAATGTACACATACTTACACAACAGTTTACATAACAAATGTACACAATACACACAATGTAGAATACACATACACTAGATAAGGGTATAAATATATATATATATATATATATATATATATATATATATATATATACACTAACTGAATTGGGAGAATATATTGACAGAGTGATGATTAATAAAGTGCAGTGCTGATTGTTGATCGTGAGAGATCATGTGTTCAAAAGTCTTATTGCTTGGGGGAAGAAGCTGTCATGTAGTCGGGTGGTGCGGGTCCTGATGCTGCGATACCGCCTGCCTGATGGAAGCAGTGAGAGCAGCCCATGACTCGGGTGGCTGGAGTCTCTGATGATCCTCCGAGCTTTATTCACACACCGTCTGTTATATATATCCTGGAGGGAGGGAAGCTCACCTCCGATGATGTTTCTGGCCGTTCGCACCACCCTTTGCAGGTCTTTGCGGTTGTGGGCGGTGCTATTGCCGTACCAGGCGGTGATGCAGCCAGTCAGGATGCTCTCTACAGTGCTGGTGTAGAACCGTGTGAGGATGTGGTGGTTCATTCCAAACTTCCTCAGCCGTCTCAGGAAGAAGAGGCGCTGGTGAGCCTTCTTCGCAACGGCCTCAGTGTGGACGGACCATGTGAGTTCCTCAGTAATGTGGACACCGAGGAACTTGAAGCTGCTGACTCTCTCCACCGGTGCTCCATTAATGGTGATGGGGCTGTGTTCTCTGTCTTTCTTCCTGAAGTCCACCACAAGCTCCTTGGTTTTACTGACGTTGAGGGAGAGGTTGTGCTCCTGACACCAGCGTGTCAGAGTGTGCACCTCCTCTCTGTAGGCTGTTTCATCATTGTCAGTGATCAGACCTACCACCGTCGTATCGTCAGCAAACTTAATGATGGCATTGGAGCTATGTGTCGCCACACAGTCATGTGTGTACAGGGAATACAGGAGTGGGCTGAGAACACAGCCCTGTGGTGCTCCAGTGTTGAGGGTCAGTGATGAGGAGATGTTGCTGCCCATTCTAACCACCTGACGTCTGCCTGACAGGAAATCCAGGATCCAGCTGCACAGCGAGCTGTTTAAGCCCAGAGCCCGGAGTTTCACATCAAGCTTGGAGGGCACTATGGTGTTGAATGCTGAGCTGTAGTCTACAAACAGCATTCTCACATATGTGTTCCTTTTTTCCAGGTGGGAGAGAGCAGTGTGTATTGTAGATGCAATGGCATCATCAGTGGAGCGGTTGTTGCGGTAGGCAAACTGCAATGGGTCCAAAGAGGTGGGCAGAACAGAGCAGATGTAATCTCTGATCAACCTCTCAAAGCATTTGCTGATGATGGGGGTGAGGGCAACAGGACGCCAGTCATTTAAGCAGGTGATTTTTGATTGCTTCGGTACAGGCACAATGGTTGATGTTTTGAAGCATGTGGGGACTACAGACAGGGATAGGGACAAGTTGAAAATGTCCGTAAAAACACCAGCCAGTTGGTTCGCGCATGCTCTGATGACGCGGCCCGGAATGCCGTCTGGACCCGCGGCTTTGCGAACGTTCACCCGTCGGAAGGATCGGGTTACATCCGCAACAGAGACGGAGAGTGAACCATCAACTGTAGTATCGGCCGCGAGTGCTCTCTCCGTGAGGGCGGTGTTATTGTCCTCGAAACGAGCATAAAATGTATTAAGCTCGTCCGGGAGAGAGGCAACGGTGTTCATGGCGGAGTTTTTATTCTGTTTATAGTCCATGATGATGTTAATTCCCTGCCACATACTTCTGGAGTCAGTGGTGTTGAACTGTTCTTCAATTTTGTGCCTGTACTGGCGTTTGGCTGCACGGATGGAGTTACGGAGGGCATAACTGGCTTGTTTACGCTCCTCCGCGTTCCCGGAATTAAAAGCGGTGGTCCGCGCAGTAAGTGCCGCGCGAACATCACCGTTAACCTAGGGTTTCTGGTTGGGGTAGATCCGTATATTTTTTGTCGGAATAACGTCCTCTACGCACTTCCTGATGAAACACGTTACGCTATCAGCGTAAACCTCGATGTCGTCATCGGAGGCAGACCGGAACATCTCCCAGTCCGCGTAATCAAAACAGTCCTGTAGCGCAGAGTCTGATTGGTCCGACCAGCACTGGATCATTCTAATGGTGGGTGATTCCCGTTTCAGTTTCTGCCTGTAAGCGGGCAGAAGCAGAACGGAGGAGTGGTCGGATTTGCCAAATGGTGGGCGGGGGAGGGATTTGTAGCCATCCCGGAAAGGAGAATAGCAATGATCCAAAACCCGGTCCCCTCGTGTGTTAAAGCTGATGTGTTGGTGGTATTTTGGTGCTATTGTTTTAAAGTTGGCTTTGTTGAAGTCCCCGGCAACAAAGAACGCAGCCTCAGGGTGCGCGGTTTCCTGCTCGCTTATACTGCCATACAGTTCCCTAAGTGCCCGGTCTGTGTCGGCTTGTGGGGTGATGTACACAGCAGTGATAATGACCGCTGTGAATTCCCTCGGTAGCCAGAATGGTCGACACAGAAGCATGAGAAATTCCAGATCAGGAGAGCAGAAAGACCTGATAAAATGTACATTCATCTGATCACACCATGATTTGTTGATCATAAAACATACACCTCCACCTCTGCTTTTACCTGAGAGGTCTTTCGCTCTGTCCGCTCGGTGCACGGAGAAACCCGTGGGTTCGATGGCCGAGTCTGGAATCTCTGCGGACATCCAGGTTTCCGTAAGACAGATAACACAGCAATCTCTCGTCTCTCGTTGGAAAGAGATCCGCGCTCTCAGCTCGCAGAGCTTGTTGTCCAGAGACTGAACATTTGCCAGTAGTATACTGGGTAGCGGGGGGCGATTTGCGCGACGTCTTACTCTGATGAGAACGCCGGCTCTTTTTCCCCTTTTCCGTCTGCGTTTCCGCGGCCGGGCAGCCCAAACAAAGGGCTCCGCTGGCGTGTTTGTAAACCGCGGGTCGGCATTGAGGAATGTGAAGTCCGGTTTTCGGTGTGTGATTGCCGAACCAATGTCCAAAAGCGTTTGTCTGTCGTACACAATAAGGCAGACAACATCCAAGACAAAAAAACCCAAAACTGTAAACAAAACAAACAATAAACTGAAGTGTTTTGACGGAGCCCGCGACGCAGCAGCCATACTCGGCGCCATCTTGGGTATCACATCGGTGAAGAACTACAGAAGGATGAGATAGAGCCTGTCCCTCCAGACGAGATGAAGAGCGGCTTTTACAGCCCTTACTTCATTGTTGCCAAGAAGGGCGGTGGGTTGCGCCCAATCCTGGCCCTGCGAGTCCTGAACCGGGCTCTGCACAGACTCCCGTTCAAGATGCTGTCACAGAAGCACATTTTGTCGTGCATCCGTCATCAAGATTGGTTCGCGGCGGTAGACCTCAGCCGTTTAGGGCTTCGGGTCAACTGGGAAAAGAGCAAGCTCTTCCCAGTTCAGAGCATCTCTTTTCTCGGCATGGAGTTAGACTAGGTGTCAATGATAGCGTGCCTCACGAATGAGCACACGCAGTCGATGCTGAACTGCCTGAACTTATCCAGGCGGCAAATGTCGGTCCCACTGAAGTACTTTCAGAGGCTCCTGGGGCATATGGCATCCTCAGCGGTGGTCACTCCGATTGGGTTGATGCATATGAGACCGCTACAGCACTGGCTCCAGACCTGAGGCGGCACACGGGCGCCGTATGCAACGGGCATGCAGCTGCTGGCTCCTGAACAGGACCTCACCTGCATTGGCACATCAACTGCCTCGAGTTGCTGGTGGTACTGCTCATCCTGTTGAGGCTACAGCCGTTGATTCAGGGCAAGCATGTGTTGATCTGCACTGATAACACCTCGACGGTGGCCTACATAAACTACCAAGGCGGTTTACGCTCCCGTCTCACGTCACAACTCGCCCGTCGTCTCCTTCTCTGGAGTTAGCGGCGGCTCAGGTTGCTGTGCACCAATCACATCCCGGGCAACCTCAACATCACAGCAGATGCTCTGTCGCGGCAGGTAACGCTCAGGGGAGAGTAGAGACTCCACTCTCAAATCAGCTGGACCGCCTGGAGTCGATTCGACAAGGCACAGGTAGACCTGCTCGCCTCCCAGGAATCCTCCCACTGCCCGCTCTGATATGCCTTGAAGGGAGCTCCACTCGCAGGTTCTGTGCAAGTTCAGGGAGGATGAGGAGCAGGTCACCCTTGTGGCTCCATACTGGCCCACTCCGACCTGGTTCTTGGACCTAACACTCCTCGCGACAGCTACTCCCTGGTGAAATCCCAGAGCTGCGCAGTCAGGTCAGTGCTTTCCTTCCAGCTTGTCCCCCTTCACTCTCAAGGTTTATGTAGCTGCTATACCAGCACACCATGACGTGGCTCAAGATTAGTCCCTCGGTAAGCTTGACCTGATCATAAGGTTCCTGAGAGGTGCCAGGAGGCTGAACCCTCCTAGACCACATCTCTTTCCCTCATGGGACCTTTCCATGGTCCTCTCAGGCCTACGGAGAGCCCCCTTCGAGCCCTTCAAGTTAGTTGAGTTACAGTAAAGGCAGTCTCGGGGACCTGCAAGAGAACTCGGAAGACTCTCACATGATCCTAAAGTATGAAGCTAAAGTATGAAGACCTAACATACTTCCTACAAAACAATAACACCATGACTGACAGATAATTTTTCGATTGGTTAATGTCAGAATAGATTATATTAGCCATGATCTCACAGCGCTGATTTTGTGTGTGATTGTATTATTTTAGCAGATACTTTTATCCAAAGCACAAGCAATTTATCATACAGGAGCCAAAAATAATAGTACTAACACACTGCTGAATTACAAATCAGAGTTTTTCAAAAGTTAGAACTGTGCAAGAGAGAAAAAGGAAGGTGATGTTTTTAAATCATGGAACAGCTGCTTGCTGGTTGCATTCCAAACATATTCAACTTTGTGAACACAAAATGTGCAATCTGATGTCTATTAATGCAATGTCATAGGTTACTAAATAAAAAAAAAGAATCAGCTTCATAACCAGAGGAGTTTAATGTTACTGATGTCACTTCTAACAATGTAAAAGAATTGAACAGATACTATGTTTTGTATTACATATTGTTAATAAATGTCACACAAAAAGCCAAGCATGTGTGCGTTCATATGCTTTTACATTGACATGCTTCAGAGTCTCTGTAACTGGAGATGTTTAACACCATGTCAAATGTTGCTATATTTCATCTCACCCTGTAAACTCCAGCCTCAGAGCAAAGAGACCATCCCTTAGTACACACTAATCTTCATTTCACATGCCAAAACTAACATCCAGGGTTTACACTGCACATAATTAAAACTTTCCACAGATAAAAACTCCCTCTTATTTCTATCTTCCTGCTTATGTTTGCTTTTGTTGTGAGGTCCAAGATAAACACTTTATTGGCCTGAAAAAAAACCCATTAGGATGGGCCCACTACTGGGTTAAGGATGTGAGGAAAAATTATGTTAACACCCATTACATACTGTAGCTCTGAGGAATACAACCACAACTCAACATACTGAAAGGTGAAACACCTGCATAACAGTATTTAGCCAAGTCTTTGGGCTTGGGATGCACAACTCAACAAAATTAGCAACGCAAACAAAAGTTGAAAACACAACCACTATAAAAATAAACCACAGCACAACGAAATTAAGCCACAACACAATGGAAATAAGCCACAACACAACAGAAATAAGCCACAACACAACAGAAAAAGCACAACACAATGGAAATAAACCACAACACAGCAGAGAAGCCACAACGGAAATGAGCCACAACACAACAGAAAAAAATCCACAACAGAAAAGCCATAACACAACAACATTGAGGCACAACACCTGCTCCAAACTTACTTCAAACTTCTCTGTCTGCTCGTATGAATGTAACACATGATAAGAAAGTGTTTCACCGCTGTTCAAATGCACTTTGGATCGCATCATTTATATGTATAAATGTTTTCCACCTGAAAGCACTAAATATTAAATGAAACAAATGACAATAAAATGCAAAGTAATCTCTTCAATTATCAAAATACTTTTTGAATGTAACTGTATTCTAATTACCAATTATTAAAATTTTAACTGTAGTGGAATACAGTTACTTATATTTTGTATTTTAAATCCATAATCCTGTTACATGTATTCCGTTACTACCCAACCCTGGCCACAACATAACAGAAATAAGTCAAAACACAACAACATTAAGTCACAACACAAGAGAAATAAGCCACAACACAACAGAAAAAAGCCACTACTCAACAGAAAAAAGCCACTACTCAACAGGAAATCCACAACACAACAGAAAAGCCACAACACAACAGAAAAGCCATAATATAACGGAAATAAGCCACAATGGAAATAAGCCATGACACAACAACATTAAGCCACAACACAACAGAAAATTCACAACACATTGGAAAAGACACAACACAACAGAAAAGACACAACGCAATGGAAATAAGGCACAACAACTGAAAAGAAATTTCATAATGGAAATTAATGTAATTTTTTAATTGTATTCATTTATTTGTCAGGGACCATGCACAAAAAACATTAATCTCACAAGAGATTTAGCTACTAGCTAATTTCCATCTGCAGTCCCTGGGCAGGTAAATAAAATACTATAAATAAAAAACATGCAAATATATGTACATACATACACACATATACATTAACAGTAAAATACTAACATTGTACAAAATTAATGATGACAAGTTTGAAGTCCTAAAAGCCAATTTTTAACATTTCAAGATCTGAAGACTTAAGCCAAAGTGAAACTTTTTGCATTATACATGAGAGCTTTGTTGCTACTTGATCAGCATTACCACCATGTGCATATATGACAGTATCATCTGCATACATCAAAATACCTGCATTATCACACACAGATGGAAGATAATTTATATACAGGCTTAATAACAGTGGCCCCAGTATTTATCCTTGAGGGACTCCCAGATTACATGATTTGAGATGAGATAATGTATTGTTAACCTTAACACACTGAGTACGTTCCATCAGATAAGATTTTATCCAATTTAACACACTAGAAGATAATCCAGAAGATAAGAAGATAATGTATCAAAATGACATACGCAGATCTAAAAACACTGCTCCCACTCTCCCGCCTTCATCTAATTTAATCTTAATTTCTATAAAGTAACAACAAGCACTTTTGTTAGAGTAATTCACATGAAAACCAAATTGCATTGGATGTAATAAATTAGCATTTTTTTAGATGCTCTACTAGCTGCTCAGCAATCCATTTTTCCAACACTTTTGAGATTATCGGGAGAATACTGATAAATCTATAATTATTTACTTCTAATCTATCACCTGCTTTGAATAATGGAGTTATCACAGCTGTTTTAAAAACTCTAGGGAATACACTCTCTTTCACTGACTGGTTTATAATATAAGTTATAGGAGTAATTAAACTATCATTGTTTTTTTTAATGACCTCAATATTAATTCCCCAACTATCTTTTGCCTTTGAGTTTGTTAATGATAAAATAATTTAATTAACTGTCATCTCATCTATTTCCTTAAAATTTTACATAAAATTATCATTCAATATTCCACTATTCCAATCCTCAGATATTTCAGATTCAGTGTAATTCCCACCTAATTTATTAGCGGACTCAATAAAATAATTATTAAAATACTCTGCTATTATAGAACTATCTTTTGAAGCATCCCATCTTCCTATTAAGACTGGTTTTTAATGATTTTTTTAAGCTACATCTCTCGATTTCATTAATTGTCACAAATCTTTATTCAACCATGATAAAGACTGCATGTTTATTCTTCAAAGTTGTTACTTGTTTTTTGTTTTTGTTTACAAGTTGCTGAAACATTCCCATAAAATCTTCACAAAATGTCTGACTATTTTTACCTTGTATTACATTTTTCCAATCCAATTGCTTCAATTAATTATTAAATAATTCTAAATTTCTCTTTGACATGTAAGAATTTTTAAAATTTCCATTTATTTTTATTAAGTTCCCCGTCTGTCGCTCACTTCGACGTCGTGTCGAAGCAGCGACACTAGGGGTCTCTCTTGAGCGCCGAAAGATACCTCTGATCTATGAAAAAAGGCCAATGAGAGTTGGCGAACAGTATTTGCATACTCCACCTCCGGATACGGATATAAAGGCGAGAGAAATACGCTCGTTCATTCAGTAATTTTCTTCGGAGCCGATGGTCGTGTGTATGCAGTCAGCTGCAAGTAACACAACTGATCCTGCTTCTGATCCTCTGACGCTCTGCTTTGCTGTTGGATTTACGGCGCACTACAGCGGCTTTTCTCTTCACTGCCGGTGTGCAGTTTGCCCCTGGGCGCTTCGACAGCGCAGAGTTAAAAGAGTTGAAAGAGTGATTCTCTCCATAAAAGAGTTTATTTCTCTGAAAGAGCATTACACAGCGGCGTTGAACGTCCTTTTCAGGACGCGTCTTTATAAAGATGTAATTTCCGCCCCTGTGTAGTTTCTGGATGCGATGATTTCTCCCCACCTCTCTCGGTCATAAAACACTGTCTTGCATGCCTGGGCTGCGATCACACGCAGGCAGCGTTTTATGAATGGTTTATGTTCTCAGTGCGAGAACATAGCCATGGCAACATTGCGGTCGTGTGGCTTTCTTTTGTAATGAGAGAAAACCGTTTCAGCCGCCCCCCGCGCCTCGCCTCCTTCCTACGGGATTGACGCAGGCGCCGCGGGCGATGACCACGATTTGGGGACAATGACGGGCTCTGTTCGCCGGGTAAACCCCCTTGAACCTCCCGCCTCCCCGGCACGCTTGTTTGCTTCTGTCTGAGCTCGGGATGAGCATTCTCTCCTATGGTTCATCTTCTCAGTGTGAGAACATGGCCGTTATAGCATTGCGGTCGCACGGCTTTCTTTTGTAATGAGAGAAAGCCACTTCAGCCACCCCCCGCGCTCCGCCTTCTTCCTACGGGATCGGCGCAGGCGCCGCGGGCGATGAAGGCGATTTGGGGAATATGACGGGCTCTGTTCGCCGGGTAAACCCCCTCGAACCGCCCGCCTCCCCGGCACGCTTGCTTGCCTCAGAATTGGATGACATCACCGCTGCATCAGAGAGCGTTACAGCGGCATCGGATGCTGATCACTCGCCTGGGCCACCACCTTTGGGTCTGCCGCCCAGCCTGAGCCTGACGCACGGAGATCCGCTATGCTTTCCCGGGCTACTTGATCGGTCCCGCGGGCAGGTGCGCCGCTTACAGCCATGCCCCCCCCCGTTCCTTTCTTCCCGGACGTGCACGACGAGTTGAGCAAAGCCAAGGCTTCTTCACTCCTCCGCTCTCACTACCCTCGCGGTGGAACGGTCCCAGACCGCTTCCACTCTGCACGCCACGGCCCTTCCTGCAACCAACGCCAGGCCAAGGCACTTCAAAACTTGCACCTTGGGTAGTCCTGTTCTTGATGTGCTGCAGGAACTGCGCTGGATGACCAACCGCGCCCCCGGGCCACGGAGGTCAGAAGCGCCCGCACTCGAACAGGCGATGGCCACCCCTTGTGATCCAGAAACGCACCTGTGGACTGGACCTGGTCGAAATGCGGGAGGCAGACAAGGCACACCTTCTTCCACACCCCCGTCTCCCAGCTCCGTCCATTCGGCGCCACCGTTGACGACTCTGCCCAGCAGTCCTCAGCGGTGAGGCAGACGGAGGCCACTGCACATCCTGCCCTGCCGCAAGCCTGCCGCCATGGGCCATGCCCCGTCTGCTCGCCGACGGGCGTCCTCCTGCGGCTATGAAACACCCTGCTCCGCCTCAACCCGGGCCCAGCTCTCAGCCCCATCGTCAAGCACTCCACAGGAAGCGGACGCCCCCGTCTCACGGACCCCCTCGAGGACCCGGAAGGCTCCCAGGCTGTCCGTAGACGTTCGACCCAGGGACCAAGATGTTAGCTCCGGAGGCTGGTAAGACCGCTCCGTCCCCGTTGGAGGGCCGGGAGGAGAATTTTTTTCTTGTCAAATTAATTTTCACATTCTCTTATTCTCTGTAATGAGCTATTTCCTTTTGTCTCTGGGTCACCTGGCCCGCAAATGCCGTTCTCACGGCACTTTGCCCCCAGATATCAACAGTCCTGGCTTCCTGGACACGGACCACCCATCTTCAGCCCCACGACTGTCCCCCGGCCGGCCGGTTCCGACGAGTCTAGAGGACGCCTACCCAGGACCTCCTCCTCAGTCGCTAACCCGCCCCCTGCCGGGTGTGCGGAGCAAGGTAAGTGCTTGAGTCTCTTCTCAGCACCTCAGCCGCGGGTCGCCCTGTCGCCGCCCAACGCTGCCCTACCTGCTCCGCCCCACTGCGAAGCCCCGCCGGGTACGTCAAAATTAATCGTCCCTTTGGTGCCCCTAGCGCAGAGGTTGGACGCATGGCTTTCACTTCCCAACCCGTCTCGCTGGCTGGCCCGGACCATCTGACTCGGTTACGCAATTCAGTTTGCCAGGCCCCCGCCCCCCTTCATGGGCGTCCGCTTTTCCGCAGTACACGGCGAACACGCCCACTCTCTGCGCGCGGAAATCGCGACTTTTCTGGCCAAAGACGCGATAGAGCCTGTCCCTCCAACCGAGATGAAGAAGGGTTTCTACAGCCCTTACTTCATCGTACCCAAGAAAAGCGGCGGCTTACGACCAATCTTGGACCTGCGAGTTCTCAACCGAGCGTTGCACAAACTCCCGTTCAAAATGCTCACGCTTAACCTGCGTCCGGCAACACTGGCTCCAGACCCGAGTCCCGAGACGAGCATGGCGCCACGGCACGCACCGGGTAACAATCACCCCCGCCTGCCGTCAGACATTCAACCCCTGGACAGACCCCTGTTTCTTACGGGCTGGAGTGCCCCTACAGCAGGTGTCCAGACGCGTCCTGGTCACGACCGACGCCTCCAGATTGGGTTGGAGTGCCGTTTGCAACGGGCACGCAGCCTCAGGCCATTGGAAAGGGGCCCAGCTGCGTTGGCACATCAACTGTCTCGAGTTGTTGACTGTCCTTTTGGCCCTGCGGAAGTTTCTCCCGTTAATTCGGGACGAACATATCCTAGTCAGGTCGGACAGCACCACTGCGGTCGTGTACATAAATCGCCAAGGCGGCGTACGCTCCCGTCAC
This sequence comes from Moxostoma hubbsi, assembly GCA_032164185.1. Classification (NCBI taxonomy): domain Eukaryota; kingdom Metazoa; phylum Chordata; class Actinopteri; order Cypriniformes; family Catostomidae; genus Moxostoma; species Moxostoma hubbsi. The sequence goes on along the minus strand of JAVLUX010000024.1, from coordinate 16,949,262 downwards.
ATGTCACAACTCGCCCGTCGTCTCCTCCTTTGGAGCCAGCACTGACTCAAGTCGCTGCGTGCCACTCACATCCCCGGCAACCTCAATGTGATAGCGGACACGCTGTCATGACAACGCTTGCCTGGCGGAGAGTGGAGGCTTCACCCACGGTCGTAGCCACGTTCAACCAAGCCAGAGCCCCTTCTACCAGGCAACTCTATGCCCTGAAATGGCGTCTGTTCGTGAATTGGTGTTCTTCCCGGGCAGAAGACCCACAGAGGTGCACAGTTAGGTCTGTGCTCCTGTTCCTACAGGAGAGGTTGGGGGGGGGGCTGTCCCCATCCACCTTGAAGGTGTATGTTGCCACTATCGCAGCTCACCACGACCCAGTAGACAGCAAGTCTCTGGGTAAGCACGACTTAATCGTCAGGTTCCCAAGAGGTGCCCGGAGGTTAAACCCCTCCCGGCCAAACCTGTTCCCCTCCTGGGATCTCTCGGTGGTCCTCGCTGGTCTTCAGAGATCCCCCCCTGAGTCGCTAGAATCAGTTGGCTCAGGGCCCTCTCCTGAAAAGACGGCCCTGCTGATCGCGCTCACTTCCATCAAGAGGGTCGGGGACCTGCAAGCGTTCCCTACTAACGACACTTGCCTGGAGCTCGGTCTGGCAGATACTCATGTGATCCTAAGACCTCGACTGGGCTATGTGCCCATGGTTCCTACCACGCCCTCTGGAGATCAGGTAGTGAACCTACAAGCGCTGCCCCGGGAGGAGGCAGACCCAGCCCCTCTCACTGTCGTGTCCGGTACGTGCCTTGCGTGCCTACCTGGAACGCACCCAGAGCTTCAGGCGCTCTGAGCAGCTCTTTGTCTGCTTTGGAGGACAGCAGAAAGGGAACGCTGTCTCCAAACAGAGGTGTCTCACTGGGTGGTGGATGCCATTCAGTTGGCCTATCACACCCAGGCCATGCCCCCCCCTTACGGGTTCGCCTCATGGGCACTGGCGAGGGGCACCTCCCTAGCAGACATTTGCAGAGCTGCGGGCTGGGCAGCACCTAACACCCTTACGATCTCAGGGTTGAGTCAGTCTCGTCCCGTGTTCTCTCAGGTCCGAGCCCGTAGAACTCGGTACACGTCGACGATCTGACTGGGTGAACCGCTTGTTCCAGCGCCGTTTCCCTCTGCCAAGGCAAAACAGTGCGCTTTTGTCCCAGAGGACCTAGGTCCCTGGTTGATTCCTCCTTAGCCCTTTGGGCCCGCAGCAGTTCAGCGGAGGAACGTGCTGGTCCAGTCCACTACGGGTACCCCAGGCTACCCCTACTGGAATAGGTGCTCCACAGATCAGGCCTCCTACGGGACTCCTTCTGTGTGTACTTCCGCGGTACGGTCACCTTACAAGCTGACCCGCGTCTCCCTTAGGCAGTCCTTTGCTGCCCTCCGGTCGCCATGTTGTAGCAACTCCCCCCTCCTCGAGGTTGGATCTACCACCGTGCCATTCTTCCCACATGTGACCCAAGAGGCCATGTGATGTATTTCGCCACCTTTACCTCCCCTTTCGGGTGGGTGTGGCCTCCGCAGGGTCTTTTCCCCCTGAAAGAATAGGAATTCGGGTAAGATCCCCTTCCCTCGATGCGGTAAGGACCCCGGCTGCTCTTGCTCTATGCCGAGAAAACATAGAGAGAAAAGAGGCCCAGCCAGGCTTGGCCCATTCCCTAGTTGGGAGCGTCACCTTGTTCCCCCCTAGGGTAACCAAAAGGATGCTGACGCTTTTTCGGGGCATTGGGGAAGAGTACGTGCAGTCTGAACACAGTTGGTCGCTTGTGCACGTACAAATACCTGCCCGCTTCTGTGTCAGCAGTACACGTACACGGCTCAGCGCATGGAGAGTTTTGAAGTGGACCCCTAGTGTCGCTTCTTCGACACGACTTTGAAGTGAGCGACAGACGGGGAACGTCTCGGTTAAGTATGTAACCTCCGTTTCCTGATGAAGGGAACGAGACGTCGTGTCTTCCCGGCCACATCGCTGAGCAGAGCCGCTGAGGTGCCCGGAACACTCCGAAAAATCCTCAGAAAACTCAGAAAAATCCTGAATGAGCGAGCGTATTTCCCTCGCCTTTATATCTGTATCCGGAGGCGGGGTATGCAAATACTGTTCGCCAACTCTCATCGGCCTTTTTTCATAGATCAGAGGCATCTTTCGGCGCTCAAGAGAGACCCCTAGTGTCGCTTCTTCGACACGACGTCTCGTTCCCTCCATCAGGGAACGGAGGTTACATACGTAAACGAGACGTTCCCTGAGATGAAGGGAACAAGACATTGCATTTATTAACGTAGTGCCTTCTTACACAACGTAGTTGAAACCTCTCTACAATAATGCCAATATTCTAATATCGGCTATGGTGTTTGAGCCACACCTGTTTTGGCAGGTGTGGCTCAAAGTGCAAACAGGTGCACAAACACCATTTTCTCAGAATTTCTGACTGAGAACAAGGAGCGAATCACACGTACCTCAAGAACTCTGAGACTTGTAGTGTGGCTAGCGTTCACAATGTCTCGTTCCCTTTGTCTTAGGGAATGGAGATAATGCCATCTCTTGCAGAGTGCCCTGTTCTTCTATTCTAATCTTTTCTATTTGCAAAAGTAATGTTTGGGAGTCTAAAATGTCTCTTTCCTATTGACACACTAAAGCTGAAGATATAAATAACCATCTTAAGACAAATGTTTTTGTGAAACATCTTAAGTGCTTACAACTTTTGCACCATACTGTAATTGCTAGTGACTTACGGTAAATTACAATGGCCTAATGCAGGCGGTTGTGTAAAGATGGGAAGCTCATCCTAAAAGGGAGGAGCATAAGTATATATAATTGGTCAAAGGATAGCAAGTGCTCTAAACAGAGAGAGACGTTATGTCTAGGTTGTAAAACCTTGCGAATGATTTTTGAGAGGACTATCTTGCTGCAAAACATATGTCCTGTAAGTACACACCATTCATCCATGCCCATGAGGAGGCAATGCCTCTAGTTGAGTGTGCTTTGACACCAATTATGCAAGACTTACCCTGCGACTCATAAGCCAGAGCAACTGCATCAACGATCCAGTGAGAAAGTCTTTGCTTGGAGACAGACATTCCTTTTGTGTGTCCTCCATAGCATACAAAGTTCTGATAAGACAGTTTGAACTGGCATGTATGCTCAATTTATGCATGTAGTGCCCGTACAGGGCATAAAAAATGCAATATTGTTCTTCATCCGAATTAATGAAGGGAAGAAGCCTGAAGGTGAACTACCTGTGGTTAAGATCCTAGGTACATAGCCTTTTCTGGGTTTGACAGTGGCTCTTGAAAGACCGGGGCCAAACTCCAGACAAGAATTGTCGATTGATAGTGCATGTAAGTCACCAACCCATTTTACTGAGGCCAGAGCCATCAGTAGTGCGGTCTTAACGGACAGCATGCGCAAATCAACAGAGTCCAAAGGTTCAAAGGGGGGCCCTGCGAGATCTTTTAGGACTAAAATTAATTCCCAAGTAAGCACTGTAGTCAGACAAGGTGGGTTTAATTGTCTTGCTCCTTTAAGGAACTTTATGATTAAATCATGCCGGCCAATAGCGTTCATGCACGCAATACACAGATATAGTTGCTACATACACTTTGAGCGTTGATGGGCGTCTAATCGCTTTTGAAGAAATCTGAGAATTTCATGTATGGGGCAGTTTACTGGGTCTTTGCCATGTGAGAGACACCAATCAGTGAACACCTTCCATTTTAGTGCGTAGAGGCATCTCGTGGATGGCGCTCTGGCCTTTAAAATGGTGTTCATGACTGAACGCATCAGTTCTGTCGCATCTAGCATGCTCCGTTCAGAGGCTATATGTGTCTGGGGATGCCAAATTGTGCCTTGTGTTTGAGAGAGAATGTCGCTTCTTAGCGGTATTTCCCATGGAGGCCCGTCCAGTATTTCTACCATCTACAGAAATCAGGACTGATTGGGCCATTTTAGTGCAATTAACTGAACTGTTTCCATGTCCACTCAGACTTTACTGATGACAGAATGAAGGTGGCACATTGGGGGATATGCATACTTGTGTTTCGCAGGCCATTTGTGTGCCAACACGTTCCGGTGACTTATGTATGCCACTACTGTTGTGTTGTCCAAACGAATCAGAATGTAGTGATTCACGATGTCAGAATGAAAAGCTCTCAAAGCTAGAAAGACAGACAGTAGCTCTAAGCGGTTGATGTGTTACACCCGTTTTTCACCTGTCCAGGTGCCAAAAGTCGGGCGTCCATCACACACAATGCCCCAACTTTTGTTGGATACATTTGTGATCATCAATTTTCTTCTGAAAATTTGACCCAGCATAACACCCTGTTGGTAGAAGGCCGGCGCTGTCCATCGTGGTAGAGCAGCCGGACAGCGGCGAGTCACCTCGATGCGCATGTGGAACGTGCCTCTTGAGGTAATACTGGAGAGGTCTCATGTGTAACAGACCTAATAGTATGACAGCGGATGCTGCCATCATAAAACCCAGCATTCTCTGAAATGACTTCAGAGGTATTGTTTTCCCCAGTTTGAACTTGAGACAGACACTGAAGAATCGTCTGTACGCGCTTTTTCGTGAGGTGCGCGTGCATGCTCACGAAGTCGAGACAAACTCCTAAAAAGGAGAGTTCCTGGCTGAGGAAAAGTGTGCTTTTGCCCAGTTGACATTCAGACCCAGATTTTACAGGTGGCAAAGCAGCAAGTCTCTATGTTTGCTCAGTAGTGCCTCTGATTGGGCTAGTAATAACCAATTGTCGAGGTAATTCAAAACAAGCACACCGTTAATTTCTAATGGGGCACTTGCCGCATCAATACATTTTGTGAACGTGCGAGGAGCCAGAGACAGACCGAAAGGATGGACATTGAATTGATATGCACATGGTATATGAAGTATGCATCCTTTAGATCTATTGATGCAAACCATTCCTGAGATGGTCTATTTGCTTGAGGAGCTTAGCTTGGAAACTTGGAGCGCACCACCATTGTGTGGAATGCTGAACTAGCTTGGCCCGCTGCCGAGTATGCTTTTCCAGGCAGTGCGGACATTAGGCGACATGGCTTGGAAGGATGAATGGGGCGTGAATTCCATGCCCTGCTACTTGCTGGGCAGAGGTGTGCCACTACCGCCTCTTTCACAGGGGGTAGTTGGTCATAATCTTTGTCTTTCTCGTGGGCCACTTTAGCGAGGAGACTGGAAAAACTGTGCGAGCAAGCTGAACAGGGCGCACAGTTCATTATGAACCTCCAGGAAGAAAAACACCATAGCCAATCTTAGTATTGCCATTATTGTAGAAGGGTTTCAACTAGGTTGTTGTAAAAGGAATTTCCCAGCAAATGCTGTGCACTGTGGATCTATCCGTTGGGTTCTCAAGCCCACCCCCGCCCCCCCATGTATATATTTGATCTGTATATATGATTACGAATCTTTCTTTAAACTACACAATTTCAGCTACTACTAAAGAATTTGACCAGTACCCGCCGCTCTCTATAAGCAGACTCCCTAGGGTGGCACCATCTTACCCTAGGAGGGCACCAGAAAGTCCACCAGCTGCCCCTTACTTGCACGTTATACGTTATTCAAGGACCCGAAAGCAGTTGATACCCCCCCCCCCCCCCCCCCCCCCCCCATGCGTAGGGCATCAATTTGGCCACCAGTGGCCCTGAATTTGACAATAATTAGAAGGGCTCTTGTCAGCTGCATCACATTCCTGTCTGCACTTTAACATTTATAATACTTTTTTTTTTTGTCTATATATAAAAGCATAATAAAAACAATATTAATAACAATAAGAGTAATAATAATTATTGTTATTATTATCATCAATATTTATTATTATATTATAATCATTATTATATCACATTTGTTATTTCGTTTTATTACCATGTTTATATCATGTTTATTACATTTTATATTTCAGGCATGTTTGCATTTAGGCTATTAATTATTTAGATAATTAGTTGCATTGTTGTTGTTTTTTCTCAGCACACTCCTACACTAGCCTGTGGTCCAGCCGGAGAGAGCTGGAGAATGTTCATAATAAAGACGTCACCCTCCGCTTTGACCGTGCCAACCAAGTGCGCAGCTCTTAACTGTACAACTACAACCTCGACATGCTTATAGACGACCGAGGAATCCTCGCATCCCCTGCCCTCGTCAACACAAACATTCTGGCATCTGCATTGTCTCGGTAGCCTGGACGGCGTTTTTCACTTCACGACGTTTTGAAGCGGAGATCTTTGCTGAGCATTTAGGATTTAAAGGAAGGAGCAGGGGACTCTTAAGGTATTTCTAACTGCGACAGCGATTATCAGTATCATTATCCAACATGTGCGAGAGCGAGCATGTGCATGTTGATGTGCACACGACATGCTTATATCGTCTCGGTGTGAATCGTTTTAGAGTTTGCTTCACGGTGTCTGTGAATGGCATCTTGTGCAAGGATTTTCAACGTGTTGTTTTATTGGCGTCCCTCAATATATACGCCTTCGTTCGTGCCCGTGTTTCCATTGGTTGTTGTAAGACGATTTTTTAAGCTTTACGCTTTTCTTCCATATATAATAACATATATAGAGTAATAGTTTCTCGAAAGTTCGAGAGAACTGCATTGGAGGGTTATGAAATGGAGAAAAGTCTACTACGCACTTATCCTTACCGTAGTGAAATGGGCTCATGGTAGGGACACGCCCACTTCCAGGGTATGTGTGCGCGAGAGGAACGCATGTTTTTCCGAGCAGTGGCACTTGTATGTGCTTTGCATACCTGTTTTACTCCTGTACAGCCAACGTTATCGTTACTTGTCATTTTAAAAAGTAGATTTATATTAAGCGTGTCTTGACATTTTATTTATTGATCTGAAGTACTGCACGAAGAGACCTTTGAATGGCGTGATAATGCGGAATGTTAATTCTGTTTTGCGAACTGCAGGGGGCGGTCATTGCTATTTGGAGTCAACACTAGTGAATGATAAAGTTTGAGTCATGCAAGGACCCTAGTTTGTGTGTGTGTGTGTGTGTGTGTGTGTGTCAGAAAGAGAATGAGTCACTTTACGGGAACCGTTCTTGAATGATATTCTTTCTATCCTATTATGTTTCCTGGAAAAGACCTAATTATGTTAACGCAGATTTTATGCACCATTGACCTTTTTTGATAAACCACAATTATTTAGTTTTCACTTTGAAATTTGCCCACCAGTACAATATGTGATGTGCACATGGGTAACTGACAAATAACATGCACATGTAAGACATCAATATTTTAGGTTAAAATAATAAGAATGTATATGGTAAAGTGTTTAATTTTAGGTTTAAAGGAATAGTTCACAAAAAAATGAAAATTCTCTCATCATTTACTCAGCTCATGCCATCCCAGATGTGAATGACTTTCTTTCTTCTGCAGAACACAAATTAAGATTTTTAGAAGAATATTTCAGCTCTGTAGGTCCATACAATGCAAGTAAATGGTGGTAAAAACTTTGAAGTTCCAAAAAGCACATAAAGACAGCACAGACGTAATCGATAATACTCTAGTGGTTAAATCCATGTCTTCAGAAGCAATATTATAGGTGTAAGAGAGAAACATATCAATATTTAAGTAATTTTATACTGTAAATCTCCATTTTCTCTCTCACACTCTTCTTTTGTTTTTGGTGAATTACATTATTTGGCAAATAGTCAACTACTGGGCAGGGAGGACAGTTTATAGTAAAAAAGGACTTAAATGTTGATCTGTTTCTCACCCACACCTGTCATATTGATTCTGAAGACATGGATTTAACCACTGGTGTCTTATTGATGACTGTTATGCTGCTTTTATGTGCTTGATGATTCACTTGAATTCAGTGGACATACAGAGCTGAAATATTCTTTTAAAAATCTTTATTGGTGTTCTGCTGAAGAAAGAAAGTCGTACAAACATGGGACAGCTTGTGGGTGAGTAAATGATGAGAGAACTTTTTGGGTGAACTAAACCTTTGAGGTCACCGGTACAGTGACACAAATGTATTTTTTATGAAGTATAATGAATTAGAAGAATAAACTTATAAAAGTACATAGAAAAATGTAGTTAAAATTGTTTTAGATGGAGTATTTCAAATCACACTGCAAGACACTTACTGCTTGAAATGTCTTGTCAACTACCCAAGTGAAATTGTCCCACACTTCCCTCAACCATGAACAGTTTTGTTCCTCTTAATTTATCCTCATATAAGTTTATATGCAGTACTACGTATTTGTACACTGGTGGCCAAAAGTTTGAATTAATGTACAGATTTTGCTGTTTTGGAATAAAATTGGTACTTTAATTCACCAAAGTGGCGTTCAGCTGATCACAAATTATAGTCAGGACATTACTGATGTAAACAACAGCACCATCACTGTTTGAAAAAAGTAATTTTTCATCAAATCTAGAAATCACTTGCTGTTATATCAAACACAGATGAATGCTATTTGGCATGTCTTAAGGTCAGTATTAGGTCAAAAATGTCAAAAAAAGAAACCGCTTTCTTTAGAAACTTGTCAGTCAATCATTGTTTTGAGGAATGAAGGTATGAAGGAGGAATGCTTGAAATTGCCAAAAAATTGAAGATTTCATACAAAGGTGTCCAATACAGTCTTCAAAGACAAATGACAACTGGCTCTAACAAGGACAGAAACAGATGTGGAAGGCCAGATGTACAAATAAACAAGAGGACAAGTACATCAGAGTCTCTAGTTTGAGAAATAGATGCCTCACATGTCCTCAGCTGACAGCTTCATTGAATTGCCCACTCAACACCAGTTTCATGTACAACAGTAAAGAGAAGACTTGCAAAGAAAAAGACACTTTTGAAACAGAAGAACAAAAAGAAAATGTTAGAGTGGGCAAAGAAACAGACATTGGACAACAGATAATTGGAAACGAGTGTTGGATCTTAACCCCCACTGAGCTTTTCTGGGATCAGCTAGACTGTAAGGTGCGAGAGAAGTGCCCGACAAGACAGCCACATCTATGGCAAGTGCTACAGGAAGTGTGTGGTGAAATGTCACCTGAGTATCTGGACAAACTGACAGCTAGAATGCCAAGGATCTGCAAAACTGTAGTAGTTTAAGAAGTTCTGAATTTTTTTTTTTATATTTAAATTGTAATAGTAATTTTTCATGTTATTAATGTCCTGGCTTTACATTGTGATCAGATGAATGTCACTTTGGTGAATAAAAGTTAAAAAAAAAATTCTGTAAGAGCGAAATCTGTAAATTATTCCAAATTTTTGCCGCCAGTGTATACATGCTACGTGTGTGTGTGTGTGTGTGTGTGTGTGTGTGTGTATATATATATATATATATATATAGGTATAAGTATTTACTCCTATGTGCTGTTGTCAGGTGAGGTTGATGATGGAGGAGGTGTCAGGTCCCGGGTCTTGTACATCAAAGCCCCCCCGCAGTCTGCTGGAATGGAAGAAAAGAGTCAAATCAGAGTATATGAGGTTACGACAGTTGAAACGCTTTCGTAAAGCTGAGGAAGTTAAGGTAGAAGATCTTTTTCATTATCAGTCTGTACTTTCGATTCTCTCTTTCATTTGGATTCTTTCTCTTTTCTCATCAAATAAATTGCACTCATTTGTTCTGCTTTTTAGCATCCAAAAATATAAAATATAAGTTTTTATTTTTAATCTTAAATGTGCTCAGTGATTTTTGCCTATTGCTAAACTTTTAAACTAAAATAAAGCAATAGTATTTTTATCAATATTTTAAAGAGGCCCTATTACGCTTTTGGGGATTTTACCTTTTCTTTATTGTGTAATATAGCTGTTTGTATGTAAACCGTCTGCAAAGTTTCAAAGCACAAAGTTCCTGCCAAAGGGAGTTACTCTCTCCCACAGAAAACACTGCTCCTGAACTGCCTGAAATGCCTGGTGTGCAGTCTAGCCATTTCTTCCGTGGCATAGCTACATCACTATGTAACACATTTGCATAATGCCCACCTCAGGAATGTGCTGCTCAGGAAGCCTCAGGAGCAGAAACTCTGTTATGGTAAGGGGTGTTACTTTTCCGAAACACACTCTAAGCAGCTTACCAGTCACAACAGACTGAGACAGCTAACCAATCAGAGCAGACTGGGCTTTTTGGAAAGGGGAGCTTTAAAGAGACAGGAGCTACAACAGAGCATTTCAGACAGAGGGTGAAAAGAGGTTCTGCAGCAATGTACAGTATGAACATTAAAGCATTAAACCTCTTCTAGTAGACCCTCAAAATAAAATGATGAACCTGTAAATGAGTATAATATGGGTTCTTTAAAATGATGCACACTATAGGCTTTATTCTACATTCAGTATATTGATGGCCGCACATTCATGGGTGCCACCGTGTTGAGATCACACGACTAACCGTATTTTACTCAAGTTTCTTCATTGTTTGATCTTGATAATCCCCTGTAATTTAATAATTAATCATGGTTGAATTCAAATAGCATATTTTTATAATGATATTGGTAATTGAGAACTTTTTCTCTCGGTTGAGAAAAATAAAAATATTTTTGAGTGTACCTTGAACTTTACACTGTTATTTGCTTTCCTTTATTTTTTGTTTTAATGGGATAAAGTTTGTCTGAGGCACATGTAACTTTATATTCCATATAACTATTATCGACTGAGTGTTTGTGTGTATTTCACACAGGCTCTGTTCCTGTCCAATCGGCGTAAAATTGAAGGAAGGACTGAACTCCTGAATGAGGAATGGTCTAAGCTCCGAATCCAGTCCATCCCTCTATCCAAGCCAAGTGGCTCTATGCCCAGCAAAAAGGCAAGAATGACACAACTGGGGGTTGGGCTCTGACCACCACTAACAGGTGTCACGCATGATGCCTTTTTGTGAATTGACTTAATTCAGATGAAGACTACCCCCAGCTGATTAATCAGATGAATCAATACATAGTAATTTTTGCCTTACAATTTTGCAAAACTAATTTACTCAAACAAAACACCAGGGTGTTGCACCAGCCGTGCGTAAGTTCTCATGTAAGTTAGTACATGAAGTTCACACTAAGGGATTAATAACTTCGTTAGTTTGCAAAGTCAGTGTTTAATTTGGATGCACCACGCATAATATGACATTTACCTGTATTGATCATATAAACAGCCTTTAAATCTGTACACAGAAGTGTTAAAAAGCCGTCAGTGTCAGTTTTATCTTGTTACGGTTGATGTTCAAACCTTGTAACCCTTAACTGTCAGCTGTAATAAATGACATCCCCATTAAACCTTAATTAAACATTAATATGATAAGTAATAAAAGTAGATTTGATTAATAGTATATTTTCCCTGTGTAAATAACAATATATAGGAACTGTATCTAAAATAAATAAGGGGTGATAAATAAACACTAATACAACACGCTGGAAAAATAGGCATTTATTCATTTTAATATCATATATTTTGAATGTGTTGAAACTAGACACTGGGCGACACACCCTGAAAACTGCACCGTTAGATCATAACATAGAATAATATTTTATGTTAATATTATTTTCCACTTTCAATGAGTAAATTGTTTTTAACCAACATCAGTCCTGATCATAACTACCAAATATTCATTAATGTTCAGGATTTTAACCCTTTAAATGCCAGATTGTTTATATATTGCCACTGTTGTTTTTATGAAAAACAAAAAATGTATTATTTTCCATATACTAAATGCTATGGGATTTATTTATTTTTTGGGGGGGGGGGGGGTTATTACAATCTGGGATATGTCAACACACTCTTGACATCCATACCCACACACCCACACAATTTTAGCTGCATCATTTATTCAATTGGCCTGCAGTGCTCTATAATACAGAAAATAGGGGAAAAAAGCATGTATTTGCTCCATAGGCTAAACATGACAAAAATGGTGCCATCTGGTGGAAATATTTAAAACATTTATTTTGAATCCAGGGCTCCGGAATTAAAGCATTATATCATAGAATTCACAATTTTATGCTTTATTGGCGCTGGGATCAAATATTGCAGTTTTAATGGGTTTCAGTGTGGACATTTTTGTCCTGAAGGTCCTGAGTGTAATTTTGTTATTTTGTGTACACTGTGTATTATAGATGTATTATAGGAACTGAGGTTGAAATATCAAAATTCCCCCTAAAATACACACCTTTGGCAAAATGTATGCCATTGGCATTAACACAAAATTATCAAAAAAACTCAAATGAAAAAGCCCCATAGGTCGCAGAAGGGTTAATCTTATGATGTTAGTAATGAGCTGACTGTGGCACGGTTAACCTCTCTTTTATTAGACAGGGCAAATATTACCAGAAGACTGGCAAACAATGCTGCAAAGTGGAATTTTTCTTCTCTTTATAAAATAGCTCTGTTGCCAAAAATGTGTTTGTATGATTGCCAAGTCAGTGCTTAAAAGCTAAAACTCCTGTGATATCCACAATAAAAGCAGCCTGCAAGCACAGCAGAGCAGTGTGTTCTGTGGAATACTGAGCTGCTCAACATACCAGTACAGCTGGGTCCTGTATCCAACAACACTGGAAAACAATACCTTAACACCAAATCAAATATGATTTGTTTAGTTGAATTATGATAATGGTCACAAATGTAATTGCATATCCATGGAATTCTACCTGTGGGCAACAATTTGTTCTCAGTTAGATTCTTCATGAGATTATTTTTTTATAAATACAAAATAATTGCATTACTGATAATGAATTTATATAATAAATATTGATAATAAATACTATTTATTAATGACTGTTCATTTTTAATTCAGATGCAGTTACCTGTGTGTACATTTTGTGGGAAAATTTAAATGCAATCTAAAACTGCAAACTAATATAATTCTAATTTGTTTTATTCAAATCAGGTTAGCTTATTAACATGTAGGCTTAAAGTAAATGTATGGTTCCTTTTGATTGACACCAAGACATGTCCTCTGTTTTCCTGTCTTCCCTTTCTTGTCCAATCACAGTTGTGCATTGTAGAGTTTGGCTCTCCATCCTTTCCGATCCAGTCAGCTGCCATGCGTCCCTTGACAACTGTTGCTGGGATACCATTCATGTACTCCTGGTCCCCTTTGCAGCAGAACTTTATGGTACTGGATATGCACAATAAGTGCGAACACACATTTACACACATAAAAAGCACTGAATTGTAATCACCACCAGGAGCCTGTGTATGCTCCAAACAGACAGAGAAAGAGAGACAGAGAGAGAGAGAAAGATGAAAAGAGATGGAAAGTCTAATTTTATGACACTGGTCATTTTAAAAGTAGGTCACCCTGCAGCAGTGCATTCACATGACAGCCCAAAGCATGTGTTTTTGTAATATTCTCTCAGGTAGAGGAGGATGTGCATCTTTAAAAGCCTACACTCGCTCACAGGCACAAATATAGACATACGAAACCCTCGCCCCCAAACCCATATACAGACATTAACAGCATTATTGTGCCTTTACCACTCATTAAGAAGAACCTTGCTCATCCATAATCATATGCAGTATAGAGAAATATGTCTTTGTTTAAACTCATAAATCAACTAAATCCAACCCCTCTCCAATTAAATTCTCTGTTTTCCTTTTGTGTTCACCCTTTTTGTCTCTCTAAGGTGGAAGATGAGACATTTCTGCATAATATCCCATATATGGGAGATGAGGTGTTGGAACAGGATGAGGCTTTCCTGGAGGAGCTGATTGATAACTATGATGGGGTGCATGGAGACAGAGGTGAGCATCTATCTCCAAGCTAATACCATCTTTTATTCAACCACTCAACCCTATCCACTAATGGACTGCACATACTGTACATGCTGTTCTTGTTGTAATATAAATATATGATATGCATGGAAGTGTTCAGACAGGTAGTGTGGTGTACAGTAACTTGGTGTCTCATAATTTGACAACAGATGGTGGCTTCATAAATGACGAGATCTTTAAGGAGCTCGTGGAGGCACTGAGCCAGTACTCAGACCCAGAGGAAGAGGAGGAGGATGAGCCCAAAGAGGGACCAGAGTGTAATGAGGAGGAAAAGAGAGGGACAAAGAAAAGCACAACAGAGGGGCCAGAGGAATTAAAAGTGAGCTTCATTAAGAGGAAGAGGAGGAGCAGTGCTGAAGGTGAGTTCTGAGGAGTGCTGAATGTTTTTTAAAGGGGTGGATTACCCAAAAATTAACATTCTTTCTTAATTTACTTGCTCTCAAGTCCTACCAAAACGGGATTACTTTCTTTTTTTTAACACAGAAGGCATTAAAAGCATGAATATTCGAGCCACTGTGAAAGAGGTTCTCTTAAGTGAGAAATGACTTACATTTCGGGTTGTTTCAGCAGTGTAGCAGATCAAGTCCATTAATACCAATATCCTTTCAATGTCATACCCACGTTAGCATGCTAAATCTTTCTGAGAGTTGTCATGACTGAACTGTAGTAATTATGATGACTGTACATTTATAATAAAGTAATAAATCTCTCTAGGTAGTGCATTACCATGATTTTACCATGGTTAGGAACACCCTTTACATTGTAATGCAATCTCAAGTGGCTTAATACTTTTATAAATTGGCAACAAAAGCAATAAGATAAGTAACCAATGTTCAATAAATTGTTACATTTATTCATATTAATAGACAGGATAGACAATTCTTCTGTCATGTAAAATAGTACTTAAGCCTAATTGTAAGCTGTTTGTAACATTGTTTGGCAACCGCAACTTTATATAGAATATAGAATTAATGAATAAGTATTACTATTGAATGTTCGGTTACAGGTGTGCATTTATCAGCATTTTACAATGGCTGCGACGCTGCTCATACAATCAGAATATAGAATATAACTGATTTATCATTTTAATTTTAATAGGCAATCAGATGCAACTGCAACACATAGATCAGAGTTCACATATGTAGACCATTCACAGTGTGTGCAATTGTTTGCTCTGAGTGTCACCTCTGTTCATAGTGACAGCTGTTTGTTCATTCAGTTTGTTTTAGGCCAGTATCCAGTTACAGTACACCCTGACCCCAATTTCACCACAGCAGAGAAAACACTCACTCACAGAAGCACTAGCCTACTTTTGCTTTAAATGTGAAATTCAGATCAATTCTATTTTTACAACATTCTCTCCCTTGTTTTTCCATCACTAGGAAGAGAGCTCTCCACCAATAAGAAGATTCCTCATGACAAGATCTTCACTGCTATAGCATCCATGTTTCCGTACAAAGGCACCATGGAGGAGCTGAAGGACAAGTAGGGCCTACTGTTGAACATTTGATCTTTTATGATTAATTATTTATTTTATTTTTTTGACACATTGTATTGATAAAGACATTAAAGCGAGGAATTAGAGCATGTGCACTAAACACTTTGCCAATCCAACAACATGCCTAACAACTGATCTCTTTAGTAGTACCACAGATTTAAAAAGCAATAGATATCAACATATATAGATATGTAGCCACACCGAAGACACTTTTGGACAGTTAAATCGCACTTAAAAATCTCTGAATTTTATTGCATTCGATAAAAATATATGAATATAAGTGGAATCAGCAAACAAATTATGCTTTTCTTTGCCAAATTTGTAACAACTTTCAACCAGCTGGTGTTTAGGTGATTTTTAATGGATGCATTTAGTGGAAGTCACTTCACCTTAAGTTCCCCCTAACTCTCCTTGCAGAGTATCCACAGGTGTAGTTCATCACATTCATTGGGACATGTTCATACTTATTTGTAATTATTGTGAACAAAATAGCTATTGGTTTTTCATTTCTAAACTAACAAACTTATTTTTCTGAAATAAAGTTTTGCTATTAAGTATATTTGCTATATTTCTTTAAAAACAAATGCCTTTTGTATTTGTATTTTCATAAATAACAATGATGTGTGTGGCTTTAGTGTCCAAAAATGACCTGAGAGCAATATCAAGTCTTAAGGCCTTGCGAGGAGCATCAATTCGAATTCAAAATAGAGAAACATGAACGATTCAAGGAGTGCAAGAATCTCTTACATCAATGCAAGGTCGCTTTTGCACTGATGTTTCCGGCCAAACTGAGAATAGATACTAAGGATGGTCATAGAGGATTTACATGCCCACAGCAAGCGTTATCCTACATAAAGACATTGGAGTGAGTAAGTCATTAGGTGATTTTCATGTTGTCGCCTAGTGGACCTGTCTCACTGAACATGCGCTTGACTGTTGCTTGACTGTTGCTTGACTGTTTACCTTTTTCATGTATTTTTTTTAGAGTTTGTTTTGTGTAGAATAATTTCTTCAGGACAGTTGTGGATGAATCTGCTCATTTTGGGTGCTTATGCCTCCTGTTGGCTGGAGTTGGTTCTGTTGAATATTTCTTGCAGGACATATGAGAAACTTTGACTGCCCGAAGAACTGAACGGCCTGTTTTAATTTTTTTTTTTTGTGCTGGTTTCGCTAGTGGCTGCAGCTTGTTTTGTGGAGGAACACACCTTTGAAACAGTTATGTGGATGAATCTATATGTTTTTTTGTTGTGTGGGTTTATTCCGCTTATTGGTTGGATTTTGTTTTATAGATTATCTTATGTTGTGTAATTCTGTTTTACAATTGTTTGTATAGAAAAACACCGGACTTGAGCAATCCAATGGCAAATTTGTCACGGGGGCTCTCGTAGGCGTACATGGACTGTTTGTGTTTAGAGGGATTGGTTTTCTGTTTGTTTTGTTCGGGGTTGATTGTTGCACCAATGTGGACTTTATAATTTTATTTTTGACACACAATCAATTTTTTCTAATATGTCAAATGTTAATATGAGTAGATTGTCTCTCTCCACGTGGAATGTGAATGGGTTGGGGCACCCCATAAAAAGAAGGAAAGTTATTTATCTTCTTAAACGTAAGAAATATGATATAGTGTTTCTTCAAGAAATGCATCTTTCCCCACAGGAAGCTGAAATTTTTTTCTTTAGTGCTGGCAATTAAGAGCAGGGGAGTCATTACATTGATAAGTAAACATGTATTACTATTATTTTATATATATATATATATATATATATATATATATATATATATATATATATATATATATTATCTGTGTGTGTACTCAGGCTTTGGCAACAGGCATTTGTTTGGGGGGTGGGGTTGGGAGGGGGGAAGGGAAATAATGAGGTTTAAGGGGGATAATGGTTGATTCTGTATATGAATGTTTTGCTTTGTTATGTGTCATGTTTGAGGAGCAACTAATACATGTTAATCTAAAGTCTTATAATTTAGATCTTATTAAATTTTGATTTAATTTAATTTAGTTCATCTTATTTTAGCTGGATTAAATCAATTCAGTTAAATCCAATTAATTTAATTTATATTTCAACTAATTTGAATTCATATCAAACAGTGCTCTCTGAGCTAAATGCCAAAACCCAAACTTTTATCCACAAAAATTATGCAACCATAAAGGCAAGCCTAACATGCACAAACATTCTTCCAGTTATCTTGAAAAGAATACTGCCATCTCAACACCGTGTTAAATGAGGGTTCATGGGAAGCTCCTGCAGCTCTGCTTTCAGCGGGTGTTTGGCAACAGCAGCAGCAGTGGAAACAAAAAGCCGTCACAGTCTGCATTATCATCCAACTGTTTACCATTTCATGCCATTTTTGTGCACTCCACCAGCTGTGCTCATCTAATTTCTTTCCGCTGGCTGGGGAAATGTGTCAGTGAGATTTGTGAAGCACATGAACTTTTATTTAATTCTCTCTTATGTGTGTGTACTAAAGATAAAACACTTTGAAGTTTTAATACAATGCATCTACAGGTTTTTTGACATCATAAAATATAGAGATACAACACATTATCATTCTCAAACTATGCTAAAGCAACAATGTACAAGAGGCTGTGCTATATTGTGAGTATATATTTAAAAAAAAACATTTGTTAGGCTCAACATGCAATGGAGTGCCTGCATCCCCTTCAGCTGTGACTGTATCCACTATATATTCTAACCATAAAATGGTAGTCACATAATACAAACATTAAGGACACCATATTTTATTAAAATGTTATTATATTAAGTAAATTCATAAATTTCTTCCATTATAAGATATTATTCCTGACATAAATAAACATTGCTATGCAAAAAAATTAATGATCATCAATGGGTGATATGGTAAATATATGATATGTTTGGTGTCATAGCTGTTATTAAAATGAAGTTCTAAATGTAAGTTCTGGAGGAGCTTGTTCATGTAGGCTCGCCAACCATATCCCAAGGATATACAGTATAAGTGGCTGCTTCCCTTCAACCGATGAAGCATTTCTCCACCTCTCCATCTAACTATACCAATTATTATATAAAAATTGTCTTTTGAATGCAAGCTTTAGTTGGGGGAGGTGTGGCAGCAACATGCCAAATCTGTTTACCTTAATGCGCTCCAGGTCTATATATATCTATTATAGCTTGGCTGGAGAGCTGTATTGACCAATCAGCATCCAGGACTGGAATTAACAAAATAAAATAAGAATTCTGCAGTTTTCCAATTGTTACTTCAAGGAGCTATTTCTACCTGATCTAAACATTAAACCTAATGTAGACTGGTTTGTTTAGTGATGTTAAATAATATTTTTTACTTGCATCAAACCAGTTAATTTAGAAGTTTCCACAGTAAGCACATTTTTAGGTTAACAATTGTTTTCAGTGTACATACAAAGATAGGTTCTCACTTTCAGTTTCATTTCTTTATCTCTCCCACAGGTATAAAGATCTCCTGGAGCCATCAAGCCCTGTGAAGTTGCCTCCACTTTGTACGCCCAACATGGATGGCCCCTTTGCCAAATCTGTTCAGAGAGAGCAAAGTCTGCACTCCTTTCACACACTCTTCTGTCGTCGCTGCTTCAAATACGACTGTTTCCTTCATCGTAAGAGATGATACTGCCCGTGTCTGGTCTTCTGCCTATTTTTGTTTTAGTTTTTTTGGCGCTTGCTTATGGTAGCATTAATAATATTATTGCTTGTAAGTAGTTATATGAACAAAGCCACAACCTTAAGTCTAAAATGTAGGCATAGGGTGATGTTCCAATCTAATATATCTATTCAATGCATGTCCAATCGTTTCAGTTCATGTTCCTGAATAGCTTGTTTAATCTTTGTCATTTATATCATATTGTACAGACATTATCTCATGTATATCAAGCATACATTTAATGAATTTTAGAACAGTTGATATTTCAGTTTCTAAAAGGAAAAGTTTTGTAAATGAAAAGTCCATGTCTTCTGTGTTCAGCATTCCATGCATCTCCCAATGTGTACAAGAGGAAGAATAAAGAGATCAGAATGGAGACAGAACCCTGTGGACTCGATTGCTTTCTTCTGCAGGTACAAATTTCTGCCTGTGTGTTTATACGTTGGTCGGTTATATTATTATAAATTGGTTTTATTTCTTATTGTTTCTGATCGACTTCTTACAATCTTTCTAACAACTCTCTCTATCGCTTTCTCTTTCCCTCTTACCTGGTCACAGAAAGGAGCAAAAGAGTTTGCTGATCAGAACATGCTAAGGTCGCAAAGGTCTCGTCGGCGTCGGCGACAGCCCCGCCCCTCAAGTTCATGTGGCCCCACCCTCTCAGGCTCAGGTGAAGATGGAAAAGAAGGAGAGAGCGACCACGAAACAACCAGCTCCTCAGGTACACACACACACACACACACACACACACACACCATGTGTAAACACAAACATACAGCAAATAATGTAGAGACATACAGATTTAAGACTCTATTCCACACCCATATTTAAACCACACCTTAATATACAGCAGATAATGGGTCAGTACCAGTTTATCCAGGCCAATAGAATACAGATGAAACACTCAATATTTACAATTACCAGAAATAGTTTTTCAATTAAAGACTGCTCTTGCACCAAGGAGGTGTGTGCATAGGTGTGTTTTTTTTGTATTGCACCAAAGAGACATCACTGAAAACTGCTCACAGGAACACAAGAACATTATTAATAGTGCTGCTAACACAAGCATCTCCAAGATTATTGCTCGTAGTTAGGGTTTGGGATTTTAACAAAGGCAATTTTGCTTTTTGTGCTACGACTGTATATTGAAGGAGTGACCTGTGCTATATCTTGGATTAGGGTTGCCAACCATCCCGTATAATATAGAATCATCCCATATTAGAGGAAACAAAATTGCCATCTGGATGAAATCAGTACAGGATGTATTTCACATCCTATACTGTAATTTTGCTGTATTTTAGCATTTCAATCCCGAACTGCTTAGGATATTTCACAAACCGAGAGATATTGACCTGAAATACTCACCTTTTGGGTTTGTGTGAGAGATATCAACTGTTAAATGTTGCATGGATGCCACACTTGACAGAAGCAATCAGGGGAAAGATCAATGACAATCAGCACGTGTTTTCTGTCAGAAGCAGGATAATTTTGTAAAATACATACAGTAGTTCAAGTACAGTATAGTACAAGTTTAGTACTAATATGATTTTCTTACATTTAACTTGTGATAAAAACTATTTACTGCCAAAAGAATGACACTAAGAAGAAACACACTATTTTTATGTAATGCATTTTCTCTCCCATAAAAATCCATTATAATGCATATGCTGTGTAACACAAGACAGTGGCCCTGAAAGACCAAATTATATATTTTTTTCTTTCAGTGACATCAGTCATTAGTCATATACTGTCTATAAACTGATGAGCCCAATTTGACATATGACAGAAAAATAGTGACTTTCGCCATTCATTGCATCTTCATTCTTTTAGCAAAAAGTAGTGTTTATTTTAAGTAAAGATGTTTCAAAATATAGTCATTGTATTAAAGCTGTTCTTATTTTAGGCGTATTGGGTGGCCGTTCACACCAAAAACATTTTTGCGGACGTCCATGCTGTTTTTCAAGTTTTTCTCATGCAAACAAGCTCTAAGTAGACCTCTTTAACCATTGAGCAGTGTCTCGCACAGGAGCCCCACCGAAGTATTTAGAGCTGGATTTTCCTGTATTTGGCTGGAAGAAAATTTGCAAATCTATTTTGGATCAGAATATCATACAGACTTGGGGGTGGGCTATTTTGACATGGGCCAATAAGTACCACTCAGAACACATTACTGATTAATTATTTTGTATTTACTGTAATCTAGTTCAGTATTGAGGCAAATGGCATACAGGTAGATTTACACATTAGATATAAATCATGTTTTGTGTGTGTGTGTGTGTGTGTGTGTGTGTGCATCAGAGGGTAATTCTAGGTGTCCCAGCCCCACTAAAATGAGGCCAGGAGAGGAAGGAACAGAGCAGTCACCTCTACAGTGGAGTGGAGCGGAGGAGTCTCTGTTTAGAGTTCTGCATGGCACATATTACAACAATTTCTGCTCTATCGCACGACTCATTGGCACCAAGAAATGCAGAGAGGTACACATATATTTTTTCACTCAAATCAACAAAAGACAAAAAAAAACTGTGTGGGTTTAATTGTACAAAGTTGAGTCTGTGCTGTATGTGTTTTTCCCAAAGAGACTGCGGTTTGGCTAACTGGAAATGTGATTATCTCAAGTCATGTGTTGTTCTTGCATTTAGGGAATGATTCAAATCTTTTTCTAGAATATGTTGTTTTGTTTGTGTGTTATTGTGTGTGTGTCTGCATGCTCATATGGCAAAGATCAACACTATAATGAGCATTTATGCCCCATTTGGGTTTCAAAATTCTGACTAACGTCCATAAGGTGTTCAAGGGATTCTGGCTGTATGTGGGTGGAGTGTAACATGTTGCAATGTCTGACTCATGTATTTGTGTGTGTTTGTGTCAGGTATATGAGTTTGCAGTGAAAGAGATGCTGATTCACCGTGTTCCACTGGAGGATGGTGGGATCTCACCTCAGAAGAAAAAACGAAAGCACAGGCAAGATGTTCACCTACTGCTATCTGCCAATCACAGTCATGCTTTAATAACCACAAACTGTGGGGCCTGGGTAGCTCAGCGTGTATTGACGCTGACTACCACCCCTGGAGTTGCGAGTTCGAATCCAGGGTGTGCTGAGTGACTCCAGCCAGGTCTCCTAAGCAACAAAATTGGCCCGGTTGCTAGGGAGGGTAGAGTCATATGGGATAACCTCCTTGTGGTCACTATAATGTGGTTCACTCTCGGTGAGTTGCGTGGTGAGTCTCCACGGTAACGCACACAACAAGCCATGTGATAAGATGCATGGATTGACGGTCTCAGATGCAGAGGCAACCTAGATTTGTCCTCCGCCATTTGGATTGAGGCGAGTCACTATGCCACCACAAGGACTTAGAGCACATTGGGAATTGGGCATTCCAAATTGGGGATTGGGGAGAAAAAAAGAAATAACTACAAACTGGAGGAAACACAAGACTGCAAAATATGAACATTAGAGGTAAACTATGTTTCTTTTATTTGTTTGATAGATTATGGGCAAAGATACAGCTGAAGAAAGGTAAGCACCTCACTTATTGAGAATAGATTTGAATGGCTTGGCAGGTTCAGGAATGGAAAAACAGAAGAATGCAATCAAAATATGGGAAAAGATTTTTCTGTCACTCAGTCCATATTATTATTTGTCAAACTGATATTTTCTTCTAATTTTCTGTTTTCATTTCCACAAAGGTCAATTATTTCTCTTTTGTCCTTCCTGTTTGTCTTATAGACAACTCATCCAATCAAGTATACAATTTTCAGCCATGTGATCACCCTGAGCACCCCTGTGATAGTTCCTGTCCATGTGTGATGACACAGAATTTTTGCGAGAAATTCTGCCAGTGTGATCGTGAGTGTGAGTTCAACACAAATGAACACAAACATACTGTAAACACATAAACAAATGAAATATACATTACAAAAACATACAAATTGAAGTTTAAAAGGTACTATTCTGGACACTTTTTTGTTTATTTTGGAAATTTTTCCAACAAATTGATTTTAGCAACTTAATATTATATACTGTATTTCTTTCACTTTCTTTTTAAAATATGGTGTGTGTGTGTGTATATATATATATATATATATATATATATATATATATATATATATATATATATATATATATATATATATAAGCACTTTATTTTAGGGATCAGAAATTAGGCAATAAATAATGACTAATAATCTGATTTTAACTTGGACTAGTTACAAACTTGTTTGGAATTAAAAGGTTTTTATTAGGCCTTTGTTCGTTGCCTAATAGCCTCTTTACATTTGTTTTTTCCTAACAATTAACTTATTAGGTAAAAACTAAAGATACCAGTAGCTAGTAAGGTGCAAAATACACCCTTTTATGTTCTCATTACACTATGTGAATGTGCAACTTATAAGTATAAAATTAATACAGATGGCAGAGACTTTTGATACTTAGTGTCAATTTAGGCAATAAAAAGCTTCCTCTTTCCACTAAGTGCAAATAGTGTTAGATGCTATTTTCACCCTTATTTAAATTTGACCATACAGTATAGGGTCATCATTGCAGCATGTTTATTGTGTTTATTTAGGGACCCACAAACACCCTACACCAACCACTACCCCTAAATCTGACCATAACCTTCCCTGCTAACCTTCTACATGTATTTCATACACTTACAAGTGTAATTATTAGTCATGAATTACTGCCTATTTTCTGATCCCTAAACTAAAATGTTACACATAGTTAGAATGTTTAAACTTAAAGGATGGTTACTGAAGTTCTTATGTATGTTCTAACATGTCCTTGAACTTTTTTAAACCAACATCAATATTTTAGGTTAAAATGTATGTTCATTATCGAGGGCTCAGAGAGAGAGAGAGAGAGAGAGAGAGAGAGTATAATTAATATGTTACAAAAGCAGCGTCCATAATAATTATAAAAGAATTCGAAAAATGCTGTTTAGAATAGTTTTAGATGGAGTATAGCATGTCACACCACAGGGTGTTAAATTATATTTGATGTCAACTACCCACATATTGTGTGTGATGTCTGTAGTATTATCATGTATTTCTGTTCAATGATTGGCTATTGTTCCAGTTCAACATGATCCAAGGGATATATCATATGAGTGCACCACTAGAGGGCACCAATGCAAGAAAAACTAAATGAGCTATTGAATCATAGTATATCCCATTTTTACCTTTATTCATATTATTTGAATTTGGATTTCAATTTAGTTCTGGCATTTTGACACCTCAAACATTACACACTCAACATGGCTCATTCTAATCTAATTCTGCTCTGTGTCTGGGTTCAAGGTCAGAATCGGTTTCCTGGCTGTCGCTGTAAGACTCAGTGTAACACTAAGCAGTGTCCGTGTTATCTGGCAGTACGCGAGTGTGATCCCGACCTCTGCATGACCTGTGGGGCCGCAGACCACTGGGACAGCAAACAGGTCTCCTGCAAGAACTGCAGCATCCAGAGAGGACTCAAGAAGGTATGAACCGTGATCCAGTGACATTGTGAACAGGGTGTGTAGAGACAGATCAAATGACCTGCAGAAAGCGCTCTTGAATCTGTTGATGATCGCACAATCACTCGTGAGAGTTCTTCAGCCAAAATCATAGAATCTGATCAAACACAATAGTGTTTCACAGAGCTTGGAATCAAATAAGAAAAAACATAAGAAGATACCGTTTGCTTTTGTAACATGCATGTTGAAGCTGTTAACCTTTTTCCTGTTTGCCAGCACCTGCTCCTGGCCCCATCTGATGTTGCAGGGTGGGGTACATTCATCAAAGAGCCAGTCCAGAAGAACGAGTTGATCTCAGAGTACTGTGGAGAGGTGTTTGGAAATCACACACACACACACGCACGCACGCACGCACGCACGCACGCACGCACACACACACACACACACACACACACACACACACACACACACACACACACCCCCCTTCACTGTATGTGCATTAGATGCTGTGAACAATGTGATTCTTACAACTGTTATATTCTTAGTAATGCAATTTTTGCATTGTGTGTATGTGTATGTGTTTGTGTGTGCGTGCGTGTGTGCGTGCATGGTGTGTGGGTGTGTGTGTGCGCGCGTGTGTGTGTGTGTAGCTTATCTCCCAGGATGAGGCAGACAGGAGGGGCAGGATCTATGACAAGTACATGTCCAGCTTTCTATTCAACTTGAACAATGGTATTGGCTTTAGTGATGTTTGGAGTTGTAATGGTTAATGGCTTGTAGGTGTCAATTTGAATTTCACAATCATATGTATTTTTATAACAGACTTTGTAGTGGATGCCACTCGAAAAGGGAATAAAATAAGATTTGCCAACCACTCTGTAAACCCCAACTGTTATGCAAAAGGTAGTGTTTAAAAATGAAAGTACAGTAAAAACATTCAGTCTAAATGATTAAATATATTTTACATAGTCTTGGTGTTGGTTGTTGTTTCAGTTGTAATGGTTAATGGTGATCATCGCATCGGAATCTTTGCAAAGCGAGCCATACAGCGTGGAGAGGAGCTCTTTTTTGATTACAGGTTGGTTGTGTTTTGGTTGTTTCAGAAACAAACAATGGACAATAGGTGATCTGCTCTATCAATATGAGTCACTTTCACCTAAAAACATTTCGAGTTTTATAAACTGAAATAAAATAATGATAATATTTATAATTATAATTATGCAATATATAGTATAGAAAGCTGAGATTTTCCATTTTATGTAATACCTAAAACAAAATGCATTCTCAATGTATTTCTAGTTTGAAGTGACTAAAAATTATGGCTGATGTGTTATACTGCATATGCATTTTAATGGAATGGATCCTTTTGTAGCTTAATGTACATTTTTCTATTCTTCTTAGGTACAGTCAAGCAGATGCATTGAAGTATGTGGGTATTGAGAGAGAAATCGACATTGTGTAGACATGCTTTCATTATGAGGATGTCTGCATCTTTTATCTGGTAACATTTTTTGCCTACTCACTGGAAGAAAAAGTGGTTTCCTGCCTTCTGGGCATTATGAATGCCTATGAGGAGTGATTTTGTAATGCCATACTTTTTTTGAATGACATCACAGAGTCACTTGATGATGCAGTCCAAGGGTGATGTCACTTCCTTGATCCTCTGATTTGACCTGTGGTTTGATTGAATTGTCTGAACAAGCGTTCTTGTTTACCAAAAGGTTGTATCTTCAAATGTACAAATCCACAACTGCACTAAATGGCCAATACCACAGGACCTTGATAAGCCAGATTCCACAATTTTCCATTGATGTTCCTCTACCCACTAAAAGATCATGTGCAGAAGAAAAAATGCCAGTTCAGCCGATTTTCATACATCAATGAGGTTTTTAAATCAAATCTCTCCATTAACAAATCTCTGTAAGCAGCTTTTGAACCGTAAATAGTTATAACCTCTATATGCTCGATATATACTGTAACTGCAATCTGAACGCATCACACACAATTGTTGTTTTTGATCAAAATATTTAATTGTGCTTTACGATAAGCAATATTTCAATGTTACATTTGCACTTATAGTAGTCAGTCAAGTCAAGCTGTTTTCTATTTAGAACAAAGTTAATTATTTGCGCATTGTTCAATATTCCCCTGCAACTTGGTGTAATTTGATGTTAGCCTGTTACTGTAATGTGCATTGATCTGCATCTTTCAAGGCTTTTTCATTATCTTTTCAGCCATAGCATCTGCCAAGTGTTCTAAATGTAGTGTGGCTGGCAAATATTCTGGAAAAGTGTATTTAGATCTGTCTGTCTGTATGTCTGTCTGTCTGTCTGTCTGTCCATCCGTCTGTATCTAAATATCTTTTCCTTCATCAAATGTAAGCAGCTTGTTGTATTGCACAAAGCTGGCTAATGTTGTCAGAGAATAGCATTCTAGATAACATAGCACTAACATAGGCAGTTCAACTTCATCTGTGCTTAAATTGTATAAGGTCAAAAATGATTAATGTTCTGTATTAATAAACAAAACAAGTAACCATTTAAACCGACGGACTGAATGTTAACTGTGAGCTAAAGAGTAACTTAAAAAGCATTGTTTAACAGGCTTTTTTAAAGAATAAGTTTACAAAATAGGCCTAACAAGTGGGTTCCACTGTCATCTGTACCAATTACAGTATGTAAATAAAAATGAAACTAAACTGCAATATTTGTTTAACATGCCCCAGAGTTTTAATTACACTTCACATGTGAAAATTAGAGTAACTTTTTGTGAATGCACCAACAACAAATTTTGTGTTCATCTCATATTCTGGATTTTTAATACATACTGTATGAGAGAAATAGAACATATAGGCCTGAAACGGAATATCAATTTTGTAATGATAAATAATAATTTGTTAGGAATGAGAATAATAAAAGAGGGATTCATTTTAAAGAAACCTTTTCAGGATTGTTTTGGTAAATCCTGAATTTTGAGTTTTTTTATCAGTGGAAAGGTTATGGTGAATATTATTTTAGTGTATATTTCAGAATATAGCACATGTAACAAAACATAGGATGCAAAAATGAAATTAACATACACTGTACTATGACAGCCAAAAAAAAATTATTTAATAGTCATAGCCTTCTCAAATCTTACCTTAAAATCACGTGTACACTACTCTTAACTAAATTTCATGTGTTATTGTGTGAAGAGTAAATATTAGAACATTCACAAATTCAGTAGTTCCTAATTCACTTTTGTTTTATTGGAGGTGGACCTTTAAGAGCAATGTCTGAAATGTCTTCAAAATCAGAAGAACAGTAAATGTCCTGCCATAAAATATTATACTGTAAATTTACTGTACACCATATACTGTAATTCATGACATGTCTTTCTGTGCTTTGGTCAATTTATAATGACTCTCCATGATACATTGTTCCTGTCTCCAGTATGGGGTGCTAAATACCTGAATTTTTTTTTAAAAATGACATAAGATAATATATATTACAATAAAGATAATAAACTTATCTTGTAGCTGAATTGAAAAGGAACATTTTTATAGAAAACTAATGCTGTATATTGCAGTCATCTCTCAGATGTGAATTATGATTTCTTTAGAAAGATATTACAAAAACAAAACACATAATGCACCTACCTATAAGGAATAGTACATAAGATAAAGGGTTCTCAGAGGGTTTCTGCCTTCAGGCTTCTTATATTAAAGTGCCAGATTTGTGTTGATCCTATACAGTCATGGTCATTTACAATGAAAGTGCCACAAACAAAACAAAGACAAAATTAAAGAATAGAGAGAAGTTAAGTGTTGTAACACCTTGGCTTCCTGACACTGTCTTCTTTTAGGACTCTGAGAGACACCTTTACAAGGTTTTGTCTGATCTTGTCAAATTACTGTAGTTCCTCTTTTGGCCTTTTTTAGAGGATTTTTTCAGCAGATGCAATTAATTTGTAGAATCTACAGTACACCAAAAGCAGGGACAATTCCCAAGAAGCAACCTGTTGTCAAGTGGACAGTGGTAATAATGAATGATCGTGATCATTTCAGGTCTCAGTTTCTTGAACCTGCATCCTTTATGTGGCTCTAGAGTCTAAGCCATGATCTATCATGATTGCTGGAAAGGTAAAATGGTCATCAACATATAATTTTAGTGAGAATTTGGTGTATGTATTTAACCCTTATATATGCAAATGCATCTCATCAGAGCTCAAAGTATAACAAACAGCCAGCACGTCTTCAGATCGGGTCTTCAAAACAGGTCTTTCAAACATGTAGTGCATTTGGAAATTGTAAACAATTTTCTACAAAGTAGAAAATGACAAAACCTCACTTTTATCAAACATACGATACATCAAGTCATACAATCTTATGTTCACTGTTCAACACCCCCAATAAAAGCTAACTTGGAGGGTCCATGGTGTTTTATCAAAACTACAATACTAGAAACATGAAACTAATTTTTTTTGTTTTTTATTTTAAATGTTTGCAGTGACAGAACACGACATTATCCATTATCTGTTCCAGTTTTCATAAATAACCTAAACCAGATTATTTACATTGGAAAAATCTATACTAAACACGCCCAAATGCACCATGCACTGTTCTTAAGGAACTTCCAGATGGTGACTGGTGACTGGCAGAGTGGATCCTCATTTTACCTCACAATAATTGTAAAATATTGTTCATTGATTGTTGGTACTTCTAAATTACTAACATTAAATCATCTTTTATCTTAGAACTAAACCGTCACTAGAGGTTAATTAATATACTCAGTTAATATGCACATAGATTTGCCAGTATTTATCTAACACTACATGTTGGCTCATGATAAAACAGTTGTAAAGTGATTACACTGATGTTATGTGGTGAAATATTCTTGTGCATTTCTTATACTGCGCCTGTGATGAGCGACACTCACTCAGAATGTTTAAATATGCAAGCCGTGCAGATTAACGATAGTGACAACATAGTTCTAAACCGACGTCTTATTTAAAACTCTACCAAATACTATACAACTCAGCCACGGTGACCACTAGGCCTATTTAAATTCTAAAATGTATAGTTTAATATTAAGCCTAACATCTTACGCTTGTCTTACATCTCATTAAAATATCAAAATGACTCATTTGAATAAAAATATCAAATTATTCTGTAATATTTTGGTAGGGATTCTCGTAGGTATTCTTGGGGAGTTATGTGTGCGCCTGACATCATTATTCAGTTCAAACGGGGTAGATGGGGGTAGGGTATAAAGGGACCCCACAACAGCTCTGCCACCCCTCAAATAAAGTTAATTCATCACTTTCATTTACACTTACATGGTGACTGCCCACTCTCTTCTCAAGTCATTAGTTAAAATGACCATTAACTTAAATTTGGAAAAGACTGTCGGCAGGGTGCAAGGAAATGTTTTTCTTTTTCTTTTAACATCAACTAACAATACTTGATGCCATCAGGATAAATTGACGTTATGTATGGCATTATTTTTTAAATAAAATATTTTGAGAGGTATTTGTACCTGTCAAGTTTACTGTACATTAAAATAGTATTTGTTTCTTTAAATTTAAGACTTTCCAAAGTATAAATGAATTCAAAGTCTTTTAGTGGACTTGAGAGGGGAGATGAGTAGAGAGAGTCAAGGAATGAGAAATACAATAAAAGAGCAAAACAGGAGAGACAATAGGAACCTTACAGAGGTCAAGATGTTAAAGCTGGGCTTATGAAGAGCAGCCATTTCCACCCTACACACACACACACATTGAAACAAAATACTCCTACTTGCCTGTTTTTTTTATATAAATTAGAATGATAAAAAGAGAAGTACACTTTATTTATACATATACATAAACAGTATACTCTGTGGATAAATATTATGTGATCTCTTTGAGAAAAAACTAAAGAACATGTGCCTGTCACTGGAAGCAGCTGATTTTATTTCTTATTGCATTGAAAAGTAGGGGGTGTTCATCAAAAATAGGTTCAGAACCACTGCTCTAAGATCTGGATTGGATCTGGGTTGGACTTTTTATATGGGTGTCTTCCATTCGCAGACTGTTTCTCTGGGATGTGAGAAAACCGCATGACAACAATAATGGTTATTGTTGTCATGTGACATTCACTTGTGCTGAACTGCTCTGTATCATGTCAGTAACCAAATATAATTCAAAGATGTTCAGATATCCGAAATGACATGAATATGATGTATATTGAGCTGAAGACAAGTTATTGTATGCTATTATAACAATAAATTACATTCTGCTATTGCCTGCAGAAATAATTTTCTTGAACAGATAGAAAGCGACAAAGCTTTCACTTCAGTCACACCCATCTGTGGTATCTGATATACTCTGACTGACAAAATAAAGCTTTCCCTGTCTCTATTCATGTAGGGTTTCTACAATATAAATGGATTATTCTTGATTTCACTAAAGGGATACATTTGCTCATCATTTACTCAACCTCATGCCATCCCAGATGTGTATGACTTTCTTCTGCAGAACACAAATTAAGATTTTTAGAAGAATATATCAGTCCTGTAGGTCCTCACAATGCAAGTGAATGGGACCCAACATTTTTAAACTCCAAAATCCACATAAAGGCAGCATAAAAGTAATCCATACTTTTGCAGTGGTTAAATTAATGTTTTCAGACACAATATGATGTGGCTCAGAAAGATCAATATTTAAGTCATTTTTTGTCATAAATTCTTCTTCCTGCCAGTAGGGGGCGATATGCACAAAGAATGTGAATCACTAAAAACAGAAGGAGGAGAAAGTGTAAGTGAATGAAAAATGACTTAAATATTGATCTGTTACTTACCCACATCTATAATTTCACTTCAGAAAATATAGATTTAACCACCAGGGTTGTCTGGAGTACTTTTATGCTGCCCTTATGTGGATTTTGGAGCTTAAAAATGTTGGCACCCATTCACTTGTATTATATGGACCTACAGAGCTGAGAAATTCTACTAAAAAAATCTTTGTTTGTGTTCAGCAAATGAAAAAAAGTCATACACATCTGAGATTGCATAAGAAAAATATGAGAGAATTTTCATTTTTGAGTGAACAATCCCTTTATCAACTATCAAATTTAGTGTTGAAATTCCTTGAGAATGGTCAACAGATATTGGCTTGGAAATGCTGGTGTGTGTTTTGCTTTAGCAGCGATAAGAAGGATATGTATTCTTTAGTTATAATCTTTTCGTTTTCCTCTCTATATTTATTTCACTATGGCATCGTGAAAACTGTTACCAACCCATGATTACGTCTGCTAATTTGGCCGATGGTTAGATGATTCCCATTGTGTCATGGAAATCTTCATGAATGATAAAACTAAGAATTGTCACCAAGAAGTACACAAATGGAATATGCATCTTAAAAACACTGTTCTGTTGTTTTAAATATGCCACACAAATGAGATTTCCCCAAGAGAACATTGTTCAGCACATTTAAATTCAATCATTGTGCTCTTGAGAAGAAGCTGAAGATATTCAATGCCATTTGACTCTCCAACTATTTTAAGCACTGTAACATGTTGTAGGCATGTCTTGTGTACTAATAACAAACAGGTACTTAAATAACATTTCACAGCCTTGTTTCTGAGCTATTTCCAAGCAATGTTTTAGATCCAGCTATAGCTAAAACTTTCATATTTTCCATTAATGAAGTTTGAGTGATGATGCAGCAGATATATGTAAACATATCTTCATCTTCAACACATTTTCCTCTTTAAGGTTGTCTTTGTGCATTCTGCTCTCTCAACAAAACAACATGACTAAATCGCTTAAATTTATACTACATCTGCCAGTACACAATAATGAGCCAAAAAGATCACTTCATTCAATATACACTGCAAAAATCACTTTTTTAAATCAGTATTGTTTTACAGTCTTGTTTTATAGTAAAAATATCCACACATAATTAAAACAAGACCAATTTACTTGAGAAGCAAAATTGCATGAGATATTAAGACTTTTTCATGTTGGAATTTTTTTTTTCTTATTTTAAGCCTAAATTTTATTTTGTAAGCTTTAAAATTAAAAAAATAAAAAAATAAATGCCAATGGGGTAAAATATATATACATCTTTATATCTTTAGTAAATGTGTCTTATTTTAATGATTAGATATTTTTACTGGAAAATAAGAAAAATACTGATGAATGATTTTTATAGTGTTATGTACTTTCAAAGTTTCCTGTAATGTTGCTGAGGCACTTCAGTTGGCCTGCTCGTTGATTGATGGTAAAGTGCCTCTAGCCTGCTCACTTTGAACCCTGCCAAAAGCACTAAATATCAGAATACACTGTAAAAATAATTGGGGGGTATACAGTTACATTACTATAAAGGCAAAAGAGAAACAAAAAAAATCCCATTTGTAACTCAGTCCTCTGTGTTCAGCCTTCCCCTCCTTTCATCCAGTCATCTTTCATACTGCAGCTGTGTGTTATTCATTGGGACTCTCCTCTATTTCTGACAGGTTCTTTCTCTCCTTGCGCAGAGTGTCAGTGAGGGGGCGAGCGGAGCTGGGAGACTCCAGCTGTTTGGGTTCATTAGTGTGATAACTCCCTTTATACCTGTACAAGTAAATGTAGAGGCTGTACAGGATCAGGAACAACAACATCAGAGACACGGTCACTATTACTGTGGAGAAAAAGACAGAAACTGGTGGTTAAATTTTTCAGAATGATCAGAAACAAAGTTATGGCATCTGAATGAAAAAAAGAAAAGGAATTATTGGCAGTTTGTCAATCTACTTTATTTCATGTATGCTCCAGGCCAGTTTTTGTTTCACACACAGTTCACACATTTTGTCTCCATTCAGTGTGTGTACTTGCTGTGCCAGTAGCTTTTTCTATATCTGGTATGTTAAGTGATTGGAAGACGAAGGTCATCTCAAGACATATGGCAAACCTATCTAATCTGTTGCCTTTTAGACATCAATCCGGCATTGCTGTGGGGTCAAAAACAGATACTGTCAAATTAGCACTTTTAAACATCCGCTCACTAAAGACCAAGTCATTTTTAGTCAATGAACTCAGACAGCAGAGGTCAGACAGCACCCACCACAAAAACTAATTCCCTGAAAACTTCAGTTGTCAAGCCCCTTCTTAAAAAGAGCAATCTACAGATGAATTTCAACTTTTTCATAGGCAAAATTATTGAAAAGGTTGTATTCAAACAGCTGAAACAAATTCTTAATCATCAATGGCTACTTGGACCATTTCCAGTCTGGTTTCCGACCGCATCTCCTGTTTAACCTGTATATGCTCCAACTAGGCCAAATTATGAAAAAGAACATCATGGTTACTGTTGTAACCTCCATTCCCTGATGGAAGGAATGAGACTTTGTGTCGATTGTAGTGACACAAGGCGCTCTATGTTTCTCGTCATAGAGTTAAAAAGTATCTGGGGCTATCTTAATGCTATAGATGCGTCGGGGAAGGTGTCCTTTCCGGTTACTATTCTTTCAGGGGGAAAAGGCCCTGCGGAGACCACAACCTGCCCAAACTGGGGGGAGGTAACTTGAGGTCAATACACACGGGGGTTGTCAAGCCACCTTTGGATATGGTGCGGTGGTAGATCCTGCCTGATAAGGGAGGAGTTGCTAAAGACACGGCGACAGGGGGGCAGCGAGGACTGCCCCAGGGTGACCGGGTCCCACCAGTGGGGGCACCGTACCACGGCTTGGACCTGTCAAAACACGGGATGAGACTGACTCAACCTGAGGTTGTAGAACCTAGCAAAGGTGTTGGGTGTTGCCCAGCCCGCCGCTCTGCAGATGTCTGCTAAGGACGTGCCATGGGCCAGTGCCCACTAGGATGCCACACTTCTCGTAGAGTGTGCTTGAACTCGCAAGGGGGGGGGCACGGCTTGGGTGTGATAGGCTAGGGAAATAGCGTCAACAACCCAATGAGCTAACCTCTGTTTGGAGACGGCGTTCCCTTTCTGCCATTCGCCAAAGCAGACAAAGCGCTGCTCAGGTTCAGCCTCCGGGCGTCTCTTAAGGAACCTGATAATCAAGTCGTGCTTAACAAGAGACTTGCTGTCTACTGCGTTGTGGTGGGCTGTGATAGCAGCGACACACACACCTTCAAGGTGGAGGGGGACAGCCTCCTCTCCAGCCATTCCTGCAGGAATGAAGCACTTACCGAACTGCGCATCTCTGTGGGTCTTCAGATCTGGAAGAACACCAATTTGTGAACAGACGCCACTTGAGGGCGTAAAGTTGCCTGGTAGAGGGAGCTCTAGCTTGGTTGATTGTGTCTACGACTGCAGGTGGTAGACCATGTAAGTCTTCCACATCCCATCCAGGAGCCAGACATGGAGATTCCAGAGGTCTGGGCGCAGGTGCCAGAGGGTGCCCCATCCCTGCGAAAGGATGCGTCAAAGGATTTGTCTCTGCGTGAGCATTCTGAACGGGAGTCTGTGTAAAGTCCGGTTGAGAATGCGCAAGTCCAAGATTGGCCGCAACCCAGTGCCTTTTTTGGGTATGATGAAGTAAGGGCTGTAGAAACACTTCTTCATCTCGGCTGGAGGAACAGGCTCTATCGCGACCCTGAGTAGCAGAGTAGCAGAGGCGGGAGCCTGGCGAATTCAACCATCGTGACGGGCTGGAAAGTGCAAGCCATGTGTCTAAGCTCCGTGGGAGGGGCACTAACAGGACAATCGTTTGGACATACCGGGTGGGGCCTCGCGGCGGGGGGAAGCAGGTAATAGTGCGTTGGGATCCCGAGGCTTGAGTGCTGAGAAAAAAAAACAAAAGCACTTACCTTGGTCTGTGCATCTGGCAGGGGGAGGTTACAGACAGAGGAGGAGGTCCTGCAGGGACGTCCTCGAGACTCGTCAGCGCTGGCCTGCCGGGTCTGGGCAGTCGTGGGTCCGGAGGTAAAATGGCCGCATCCGGGGAACTGGGACTGCAAGGTTTTGGTGCCGGGGTGCCATGAGATGGTGCGTGCCGGTCTGATGTCCCAGGAAGTGAGGGAATTGCTCTTTGACAATTTGGGTACTGCAGCCAGAAGGGGGGTGCGGCGAAGAAAAAAGGAGAACTGAGGATTCTCCTCCCGGCCCTCCACCGGGGGACAGAGTGGTCTTGCTACCAGCTCCGGAGCAAACGTCTGGCATCCTGGGTGCACCGTCTTAGGAACGCTTAGGGCTTTTAGGGACCCTAGAGGGGGTCCTGTAGACAGGGGGGCATACACCACCTGCGGGGCGCTCGAAGCTGTGGCTGAGAGGCTTACGTAGTCAATGACGACGTTTCCTACAGGCCTTGGAGGGGATTACAGGACGGTCCCGCCAGGTGGCGGCGTTCTCGGGGCACAGATCGCAACCACTCTGTCCACCTGATGGACCTCCGCGTACCTGTAGGCCACCCCACCATCCAGGGAAGTGAGGAGGTCTGTTCCAGGCAGTAAAAGGTGCCCTCTACGAACTCGTCTGCTCATCATGCACTTCCGGAAAGAATGGCCCGCGGAACCGATCTAGTAGCCGTGAGGGGGTGACAGAGGTTTCCAGTCTCCTCACGCTCACGGCGTCCCGGGAAAGCATAGCGGACATCTGTGCATCAGGCTCAGACTGGGTGAGCAGACCCGAAGTTGGCAGCCCAGGCGAGTCATCAGCATCAGACGGCGCTTTGATGCTCTCCAATGCAGCGGTGAAATCGTCATCCAATTCTGGGGGCTCGAAGGAGAATGCCGGCTGGCCACGAAGCGAGCCGCACTGATCCTGAGCTTGTACGGAAGCAAGTGTGCCGGGGGGCGGGTGGTTTGTGGGGTTTTACCCAGCAAAACCGAGCCCGTCGTCATCCCCGATTCGCCTTCAAAGCCAGCTGTGTCGTCCTCAATCCCATGGGAAGAAGGAACGACGTGGGGGGCGGCTGAAGTGGCTTTCTCTCGTGAGAAAAGAAAGCCGCGACCGCAATGTTGCCATGGCTATGTTCTTGCACTGAGAACATAAACCATTCAACTCTTTCAGAGAAGTCAACTCTTTTATAAGAGAAGCGCTGTTGAAGCGCCCAGGGGCAGAGTCTGCACGGCGTGCAGAGAGGAGAAAGCCGCTGGAATGCGCCGTCAGATCCAACAGCAAGCTCTTTTGCAGAGGTGGATGAAGCAGTCGTGTGTCACACAGCTCGCTGATCACACAACTGTTCGGTTCCGAAGAAAAAATCTGTCTGACATTCGCTCGACCGCTCCCTTTATACCCATTTGTACGGGGCGGGGCATGCAAATTCTGTCTGCCAACTTGACATTGGCCTTTTCTCAAGTTCAAGTTCAGATGTACGCAAGGCTCTCAGAAGAGACCCCTTGTGTCACTACAATCAACACAATGTCGAGTGAGTGACAGAAGGGGAACCAAATTGCGTACCATAGCTATGCAGATGACACCCAGATCTATCTAGCCCCTTGCCAAATGACTACAGCCCCATAGACTCCCATTGAGAGTGCATTGATGAAAATAACAGTTGGATGTGCCAAAACTTCCTTCAGTTATACAACAACAAGACAGTGGTCATTGTATTTGGCAACAAAGGTGAAATTCCCAAGGTGTACACATACCTTGACTCCAAGTGTCTATCGACAAAAAAATCAAGTAAGGAATGTTGGTGTCATTTTGGAGACATATCTTAGTTTCAGTAGTCACATCAAAGCAATAGCTAAATCAGCCTCCCTTGTTGGGGAATATTGGGTTACGGCATGTTAAGGAGACTTAATATGTGCACATATACTGCAAATCATTTTCTGTCTGCAATATTTGAGATTTGATGCTTACATCTACAGTATATAATTATTCTATATAATATCCTTACACTGAGTTCCATACATCATTTTTGTAACTTTAGAAAACAGATTTTACATTGGACATCAAGTGCCAACCCAACATAATATCATATGTAACACGTAACTCATATTTCATGTTTTGCTGAAAGTGTTCAAGGATAGGGGCATGTCTGTCCAATTTTTCTAGCTTCAACCACCTGACAGATACATTTGCACCAAAATGACAGTTTGATTGGGCACACGTCAACAACAAAAAGATATTGGAAGCATTGGAAACTGATAAACCATGGTATTTTGCTATCCTAACTACACACAATTATATGGTTAGTTACATTTTATTATTTGTATTTATAATTATTATTCCATGTTGTCCCCAGACCTGCAACCATTTTTGGGTTACAACCCACCAGTTGAGAACCACTGCCTTACATTATCCATATATAGCATATTTATTATTGTACATATTATATGACATTTTATAATTTAGTTTAGCAAGTTTCTGACATGGCTACAGTGCAAATTTATGCAGAGGCTTATATTCTCATGGTATTATGAATGTTCGCTAATCCCGTGTTCAGCAAATTAAGAGGATTTCAGAAATAGGTTTTAGCATAATAAACACGTAGAAGGTCAGCAACATTTGGTAGACTGTGAGAGAGAGAGTCAGGAGAGAATGTTTGTGTGATATATATGTATAGAGAAAGAAAGGTTGAAATAGAATACAGAGGAAAAAAAGAGCAAGGTGGTTAAGTGGGACACTCTGATAATTTGTAAATGGATATATCAATGTCATGCCATACAAGTTTAAGATTAACTTGATGCTGATTTGTAGTCATTGAATATACACATAATGATAGATGATAAAGCTTAAAGCTTAAGTGTCCAATTTACCATAAAACCTCTACATACATTTAACAGACATAATTTCTTTCTTGTGTTTTTGGAATACAACAACAAAAATCCTCTAATTATATGACTATCTGCCAGATCACTGTCTATTTTTCACTCATGTAGTGAATTCAGGTCATGGTCACTGAGCCCAGAATTTATAGCACTGAAGAATATGAAAATGAGTGTGACTATAAACTTACATGTCATCCAAGGTGGGGTCACATCATCATGAATGTAATAGAAGACTAAAAAGAAAAAGAAAAGATATCATTAGATGTGTAAAAACAATCTTATCACAGCAGAAATCATAACCAACAGAACTTAAGAGTAAAACATTTGCATTTGTTTAAAACAAATGTTCTTACACTACATACTTGAACAAATAACCTGTTTGAAAGCAAATAAAAGTTGAATTTAGGTAAACTGACCTGATTTTTAACAGTATGATGACCCAGTTTACCTTAATTCACCAGTTATAACAAGGCAATCTTTATGTGAATGGAGGGAAATGTAGTCTTACACAGCCCAGTGAACCAGGGGTCATCCTCCCAAGGGACATATCCTAAAACAGGGGGAAATGCTCCACAATTAGACTCCACCACATAACCTTGAGTAGTCACGGGTGGGTTGGTCACATTGGGACGGAAGTAAACTTTCAGCGGGGCGAAAATGTTGTAGCGGACCCCTGATATACAGCCCATAAATCCTGGACTGTTGTGCCTCTGAATTTCATAATCTACACCTCCCACTTCTATGAAGAAGACAACAAAAACCATATCAATTACATGCAAGTACTTAACTTTTCATCTACAAATGAGTTAACTATGTACTCTAGTTTTTGTCCATTCAAAATCTTAACAGGTTAAGATGAATATAATTTTCTTACCCATGACTCTGCCCAGGAATATAGACTTTGGTGAGTCAAATCTTGGAATCTCTCCTGGTATTAACTTCTCAACCCATGGATCCATGTAATCCACCTAGAAACACATGTGCAAACACACACACAAACAACATTGATACATTTTTCCATTTTCATTCCCCCTTGATCTGGTTGGAGAGCCTACCTGTGTCCATATGGTATAGTTGTGTCTTGTGATGTTGACAAAATGAGGGAAGCCATCCGCCATGTTTCTATCAGTCAACTTAAATTTGTAGCTGATTATACCAAGCCGATACCTCAGTGATAAAGTACCTGCAAAAGAAGTTAACACCAAATCTTGAAATGTTCTCTACATTACGTGACAGTAATATATTAAATTAATTCCTCTGTACAATATCATCAACAATGCCTCTCAATGATCATTACAAAGTTAAAGATCCTTTCTGCATTGTTCCAAGAGCATATTAAAACTGATGTAATTTCTGTTCCACTAACGCCAACAAATGGAATTGCAAAAATAAAATTTGTTTGACCCTGTATTCGGAAAGCTGTTTTAAAAACAAAGAGATAGTCCAACCCCCAACTCAAGCCATTGAGAGAGTCAATGTCATTGTGTTTGTATAGATGGTAGCTCAAAACAAGAAGATCTTTCATAGCACCACAGAGACACAGTGTTCACATTTTTCGAGAAAATTTACCTATGAATGGATTACTTATAGTTGTCTCTGCATATTAAGATTGGATAGGAGTAAGTATTTTAACACAGAAAAAGTTACTTTAGCTTTAAATTTGAAGTCTGTAATGTCTGCATCACTAGCAGCACTAAATGGAATTGCACAAATATTGTGTTCTTAAAAATATGTTACTCATACACTCTCCCAGAATGTCTGGGCATGTTAAGATGGGATAGGCAAACATATTTAAACATTGAGAATATCACACACTTCATTATGCAATGTTGTTTGTGAGTGTGTGTACCATCTTTTTTGAGCAGGACAGCGACGTAATCATTGCCAAAGGAGCTGATATACAACAGCACAGCTGGGGCCTGTAGTGTGCTGAAGCTAAATTCTATGTCATCAGTCGTTGTGTTGTAGCCAAGGGTGAAGTTGTGCCAGTGAGGCTCTATCCAGAAGTTTGCCCACCATGCATCAAAGGAAATCGGCTCTTTACGGATGTCATAGCGAAGCCATGCTCCCACATCAAAGAATGCCCCGATATCTAAAACAATGTAATCAAAGCAGATACCATACACCTGCTGTTATTGTGTCATGTCATGAACACCCCTCCCCCATGTTGGATAATGTCTTTTTCCACACAATTGACATAGCTAGGAAAAAATCTAAATCCTCATTTCAGTCAGTATAAATGAACAGCCTTAAAATTGTCTGTCTATCCCACCTGGTATAATTGTAATGTTCATAATGATTTTATTAAATTTCAAGAAGTTATTATTCTGAGCTAAGTGGGTTTTGATTTGTAGGCCATATGAAATTGCTTGAAGAGCACAGTTTAATTTCCTGTGTTGGCGTATTCCTTTCGGAACATGAAGTTTGGGCAGAACATATCAAAGGTCTCATCCCTTTTTTAAATAGCCAATAGAATTTAGTTAAGTCACAACCATGAACGTCTCGGTTTTGTATGTAACCTCCATTCCCTGATGGAGGAAACGAGACGTTGTGTCGAAGAAGCGACTCTAGGGGTCTCTCTTGAGCACCGAATATGCCTCTGGTCTATGAAAAAAGGCCAATGAGAAGTTGGCAGACAGTATTTGCATACCCCGCCCCGGACATACGGGTATAAAAGCAGGGAAATACGTAGAACACATTCAGGATTTTTCTGAGGAGCCGGAAATGATCCGCCACTGCAATGGCTCAGCGACGTGGCCGGGAAGAAGTGACACTAGGGGTCCACTTCAAATCACGCCATGTGCTGAGCCGTGTACGTGTACTGCTGACACAGGAGCGGGAAGGTATTTCACGTGCACAAGCGACCAATTGTGTCAGACTGCGCGTACCCTTCCCCAATGCCCTAAAAAAGTCGGCGGAATCCTTCTGGTTACCCTAGAGGGGAACAAGGCGACGCTTGCCAACCTGGGAACGGGCCAAGCCTGGCTAGACTTCTTTTCTCTCTATGTTTCTCAGCATAGAGCAAGAACAGCCGGGGCCCTTACATGCATCGAGGGAAGGGGGGGGGTCTTACCCAGTTTCCTATTCTTTCAGGGGGAAAAGACCCTGCGGAGGCCACACCTGCCCAAAAGTGGAGATAAAGGTGGCGAATACATCACATGGGTTTTTTAGGCAACATGTGGAACGTGGTGCAGTGGTAGATCCCACTTCCAGGAGGGGGGAGTTGCTACAGCATAGCGACCGGAGAGCAGCGAAAACTGCCTAAGGGAGACACGGGTCAGCTCGTAAGGTGACCGTACCGCGGAAATACACACAGGAGGAGTCCGCCTGATCTGTGGATCACTCAAGTGCAGGGTAGATTTGAGATACCCACAGTGGATTGGGTCGATGAATTCCTCCGCTGAATTGCAGACCCACAGGGCTAGGGAGGATCAACCAGGGACCCGGGTGGGTAGGATCTCCTGGGAGAGAAAGCGCACAGTTTTACCTTGGCCGAGGGAAAGGGCGCCAGGTGCAAGCGATTCACCCGGCCAGATCGTCAGCGTGTTACCGAGTTCTACCGGCTCGGACCTGAGAAAACACGGGACGATACTGACTCAACCCTGAGATTGTAAAATCTTGCAATGGTATTAGGTGTTGCCCAACACGCTGCTCTACATATGTCTGCTAGGGAGGTGCCTCTGGCCAGTGCCCACGAGGACGCAATACTCCTTGTTGAGTGCGCTCGGACCTGCAAGGGGGGGGGGGCACGGCCTGGGTGCGATTCTAACTGATTCTAGCGGCTCGAAGGGGGGTCTCTGGAGGCCCGTGAGGACCTACTGAGAGATCCCAGGAGGGTAACAGACTTGGCCGGGAGGGGTTCAACCTCCGGGCGCCTCTTAGGAACCTGATGATTATGTTGTGCTTACCCAAGGACTTGCTGTCTACTGCATCGTGGTGGGCCGCGGTAGCGGCGACATACACCTTCAGGGTGGAAGGGGACAGCCTTCCAGCCTCTCTTGCAGAAATAAGAGCACTGACCTCTTTTCAGGGCATAAAGTTGCCTGGTAGAATGGGTTCTGGCTTGGTTGATCGTGGTTACGGCCGTGGGTGGTAGACCAACTAGATCTTCCACGTCCCGTCCAGGGGCCAGACGTGGAGGTTCCAAATGTCTGGGTGCGGATGCCAGAGTGTGCCCCGTCCCTGAGAAAGAAGGTCTTTCCTCAGGGGAATTCGCCAGGGAGGGGCTGTCGCGAGGAGTACGAGATCCGAGAACCAGGCCCAGGTGGGCCAATAAGGAGCCACAAGGGTGACTTGTTCCTCGTCCTCCCTGACCTTGCACAGCACCTGTGCAAGAAGGCTCACTGGGGGAAATGCGTACTTGCGCAGCCCCGCAGGCCAGCTGTGTGCCAGAATGAGCCAGTCATCGAGGTAATTGAGTATGCGGATGCCAGCTTCTCAGAGCAGGGCAAGAGCTGCCTCTGCAACTTTCGTGAAGACGCGAGGGGACAGAGACATGCTGAAGGGGAGGACTTTGTACGGATACGCCTGGCCGTCAAATGTGAACCGTACGAAGGGTCGGTGTCGAGGCAGAATTGAGATGTGTAAGTACGCGTCATTCAGGTCTACCGCTGCGAACCAATCTAGATGCCGAACGCAGGTTAAAATGTGTTTCTGCGTGAGCATTTTGAAAGGGAGTTTGTGCAATGCTTGGTTGAAAACTCCAGTCCAAGATCGGTCGTAAGCTGCCACCTTTCTTGGGTACGATGAAGTAGGGCTGTTGTTCCTGCAGCACATCAAGAACAGGACTACCCAAGTGCAAGTTTTGAAGCACCTTGGCCTGGCGTTGTTTGCAGGAAGGCAGGGTAGTGAGAGCGGAGGACACTCGTCATGCACGTCCGGGAAGAAAGGAACCGGGGGGGAGCGTGGCTGTGAGAGGCGCACATGCCCGCGGGACCAATCAAGTAGCCGAGAGGGGGGGGGGGGATTTACCGGTCCAGCCTCGCGCTCGCAGTAGCCCGGGAAAGCATAGAGGACCTCTGTGCATCAGGCTCAGACTGGGCGAGCAGACCCGAAGGTGGCGGCCCAGGCGAGTCATCAGCATCAGACACCGCTGTAATGCTCTTCGATGCAGTGGTGATGTCATCCAATTCTGAAGCAAGCAAGCGTGCCGGGGAGGCGGGTGGTTCGAGGGGGTTTACCCGGCGAAACAGAACCCGTCATTATCCCCAAATTGTCTTCATCGCCCGCGGCGCCTGCCCCAATCCCGTAGGAAGGGGCGGCTGAAAGGGGGCGGCTGAAGTGGCTTTCTCTCATGACAAAAGAAAGCCGCGACCACAATGTTGCCATGGCTATGTTCTCGCATTGAGAACATGAACCATTCATAAAACGCTGCCTGCGTGTGATCGCAGCCCAGGCACGCGAGGTAGCTTTTATGACCGTGAGAGGTGGGGAGAAATCACCGCATCCAGAAATTACACAGGGGCGGAATGGCATCTTTATAAAGACGTGCCCTGAAAAGGACGTTCATGTATTGAAGGACGTTGTGTATTGCTCTTTTAAAAGAATTATCACTCTTTTAATATGCTCTTGCACTGTCGAAGTGCCCAGGAGCAAATTGCACTGGCGTGCAAGGAAGGAGAAAGCCACTGCAGTGCGCCATAGATCCAACAGCAGAGAGCATCAGAGGAACAGGAACTGGTGTGTGACTCGCAACTCGCTACAGTACAACCATCAGCTCCGAAGAAAATTTCGGAATGTATTCGACGTATTTCCCCGCTTTTATACCCGTATGTCCGGGGCAGGGTATGCAAATACTGTCTGCCAACTTCTCATTGGCCTTTTTTCATAGACCATAGGCATATTCGGCACTCAAGAGAGATCCCTAGTGTCGCTTCTTCGACACGATGTCGAAGTGAGCGACAGACGGGGAACCATGATTTGCTACTTGTTCGTTCATTGCAGATGGTGTTAGGTGCAGGGAACATTCTCATTCTTGAGAGCATTTAATTGGACAAAAATCTGTGTAGCAATGATGAGTCATCAATATTTTTCATCTATATTCCATAAATCTAGACTGTAGATTTTTAAAAGCACTAAAGATTCATTTTGTCAACTTTA
The DNA here is from genome assembly GCA_032164185.1 of Moxostoma hubbsi. Lineage (NCBI taxonomy): Eukaryota > Metazoa > Chordata > Actinopteri > Cypriniformes > Catostomidae > Moxostoma > Moxostoma hubbsi. The sequence goes on along the minus strand of JAVLUX010000024.1, from coordinate 16,905,123 downwards.
AGGAGTACCCCAGCATGTAAATGACCTGAAAGCATATATACAAAGACTGGATTCCATCATATAAGATATATAAATGAAAATGACCCATGATGACCCAAATTGTGACCCATGATGCAGTGGATTTAGAGGTTTGAAGCATAATGTGAAAACAACAGCTAGAGTCTGGCAGTCTTTAAAACCAGTAGCGACACCCTTTACCAGCTTGTATTTCCCACTGAATTCAAGAGTGTTTCATTAATCTTTTATTTAAATCTTTTAAACCTCCTAATCATGGTTTGATAATATTATTATGCATGTTTTGTAATTGACTTTCCCCAGCTGGAATTGAAAAAGATATAATTAGAAATTTAATGATATGTATTAGAAAAAATTTCGATTTCATCATGTCAATTTATGTCAATGTCTGGGAAACAGGGTATGCATATTCAAATGTGTGTTAACTCACCTAAGTGACAGTAATAGCCATCGAAGGCTGTGTTATTGCAGTCACAGACATATGAAGTATACCCATCAATGCACTGGCCTCCGTTTCGACACGGAATGGAGACGTTCAGACATGCTCCAGTGCAGTTCCTCCGTATTCCAGCTCTCTCGTCAACCTTCCCCTCCAAATCCACAGGCACCCCATTCATCCGCAGCCCCCGCAAACAACCCAGAAAAGGCCTTAAAGTGTGATTGGCCGCACCTAAATAGAGATGCATTTTATGTTTTCATATCAAATGCTTTATGGAAAACTTTTATTTTTCGGTGAGCTATGCTTTTAAACAGGCTTATTGAAACTGTCCTCTAAATTCCAGCTCTTTGAATCTTACCTACAAGCAGGGGTTGTGTGAACTTCATGGTGATGTAAGTCTGGCCTGGGAACTTGTGAATGGCAGGAGGGAAAAAATCAACTTTGAGACGTGCCAATTTCACATTGATTTCAGCCTCCACATAGTGCCATTCATTATCATTGAGAGGTTTAGGAGAGCGGTGGGTCACATTCCTAATGCCGTCACCCAACATGAAGATAAATAGCACCTCAGTTGTAGCTATAAGAGGGAAAATTTAAGAGGAATTAGTGAAGAAGACAGAATTAAGTGTACCCAAGTGCCAAAGTCACTATAAAAGCCATATATTTTGAGGATTTACAATTTAATTTACGATACCACTGCCATTGGACACTCACAGTTGAGTTCTATTCGGATAAAATTCCGAAGGTGGTCATCTGAGTTTTCAAGAAACACTCCGTTAGTGCGGTAGGTCCTGAAGTGAAATGTGATGTCGGCACTGGTGCCAGGCTTGAAGGTGGGGAAGGTCAGATTGGTGGGCTTTGTGATGGCTATGGTGTTCCAGATACTTCCTAAGAGAATTATTTGTCATGAGCAAGCCAAGTGTATAATTATAGGTGTTTAATACATGGCTCTCTGGAATACTTGATTCTGATTGGTCAATCGCAGCATTCTTTGGTCAAATATTTTGTTATAATGATCACTAAACTGTATAATTGAATGTTTGCAATTTATTTCCTACATTGCTGTGCTGGTTTCATGTCTCTCATGTCACTCTGCAGTCTCTTTCTTTTCACATAATAAAGTGAGTACTCAAATCAATATTTCATATCTATTAATTTATACATTTAGTAAGTAGATGTGTAATTAGCAGGTCAGATAGAATTTTGTTATTTTATAAGACAGACATTCCATTCAACAGCCATTACTCACTGTCTCCATGGCAATACAGTGCTCCGACACTGTAGTGAGCCTCCGAACCGGTGCGGTTAGTGTCCCCAATGACAATCTTCCTGACTGGCAGGTGGTGCCGGAATGACAAGTAGCCCTTGTCCGAGTGCCTGGTAAACCGAGAGGTTTTCTAAATGAGTCTTTAGACTTCGATTATGTTTGAAACCTTCATAAGACACATAATTACAGGTTGGGTTCATCAGTAAATGTTTACTTTGTACTTGTATATACTGTATATAAATACTCCCCTACTAACTCAAAATGCAATAATGGCTTCAAAGAAAAAAGGCTTTAATGTTTATTAATTGTGCAGTCAAACGTGGATAATAAAATAGTCTCACACTCTGTTTTCTCTGAACCTGAGCAGAATACATCACAATACATATCATGGTATTATAGACCTTGTTTTGCTTATTACCCAGTTTTAACTAAATGTGTTGTTACTGCATTTTGCCTTTGTTTAAGTTTATGGGGTTCAATGCGTTTAAATGGTACTCTCAAAATGTGACGCCAATTTTTTTTTTTGATAAATTATAATTTGTACATTCATGCGCTCTCTCAATCTCTCTTTCTATCTCACCATTGTCGGTAGTCAGCGTCACAGTTACACCAGTACTTTGAATCAGTGCACGTTTGATTGACAGCACATCCACATTTTCCACTCTCAGGGAAAGCTCCGCCCCAATATTCATGACTCTCATTATGTCGACCAATCCAGTAAGCATAAGGCCTTCCATCTGAAATAATAATACAGGAAATCAAAGTAAGATTCAATGAGGAAAAAACAATACTTCAACAGACATCTATAAACTCACAGCTGTGGTTGGTTTACATTATATTCACTTATGCTAAATACTGAAGTTCAGTTACACAGAGATAGATGCTGACTAACAACTATGCAGTGCATATAGGACAGACATTACTTTTTGCATTAAGTGCAACTGACCATAAAATCGTGCATTTAGGTTAATTAACAGGTTTATCAATTTTTAAAAGGGAGGAGGAAATACTTCTCATATCTTTGTTGTTCATGTCTGCTTTGTTTTTTTCATGTTGTCCAAACAAACAAAAGTATTATGACACAAATGCCTACATGTGTTTAATATACTGAATTCCACCAATCATTGAGCACAATGCTCTTGTGCAGTCAAAACAGACACTTACGTGGCGTATTGAGGAGGCGAGACTTGTAGCATGAGAACTCAATCCACTGTTCGCAGTATAATGAGGTGTTTGCTAAAGCAGTGACTTCGTCCCACGATGCATTTACGTATTGGACTTCCCCAATATATGGCCGATCCACAGTGGACCCGCACACCTTGGTGCTCTTCATACGGTTGTGCTCAATTACAGTCCATGATTTTTGCACTAAAAATGGGATAGGATAAATCTTTGTGCAAAACAGACCCTGATCATACCAAATCCTTTGAGCTTCACTGCTAATAATCCTTTTTTTTTTCAGTAATTTTGTCTTTTTTTCCAGTAAGAATATCCAAACATCCTTAAAATAAAATAGGTTTACTTGAAAAATTTCATAAAATATTTAAAAAAATATTCATAAATATAACTTAATAAGATATTAAGATTTGTTTTCAGATAATATATCTTGAATGAATTCATACCTCTTTGGACTTAAGTATAAACCTAACTTAAAAAAATAAATAAAAATTATTGTCAATGGGGTAGGAAAAATAAACTTACTTCAAGATATATTCTCACAAAACAAGTATTATTACCTACAATATTTTGCAAGTACAAGTAAATGTATCTTTTTTTTAAGTAAGTTTAGATATTTTTATTAGAAAACTTGGCAAAAAACAAAACACTGTTAAGACCATGATAGGTAACAATTTACAATATGGTTTCATTCATTAACATTAGTTAATGCATTAGGTATCGTGAACTAACAATGAATAATATATTTTAGCCGCATTTATTAATCTTTGTTAATGTTAATTTATAAAAAATAATAATTGTTCATTGTTCATTCATAATGCATTAATTAATTATAAAGCTACACTGCATAATATTTTTTTGTTAGAAATGAACAAAATTTCATTAATGAGCAAGTACACCAACAATCTGTCTTCCAAACCAAGTTTTTGCCATGTTTTGCCCGATTCACTATGGTAAGCCTATAATAATTATATTTTAGACTTAGATTCTTGGTGGGACAGTCCATACATCCTTCATTTGTCCGCGTGTTTAGGTGATGTCTGTAAATAAAGAAAAGAAGGTTCGGAGCTGCTACAGTGCGTGTATATGTGCAGTGATAGGTGTGGTGGTAGTTTGAAGCTGAAAGCTTGTAGCCACAACAAATGAGCAACATGATTGTCCATGGATCATTCAAAAAGGTAACCCTTTGGGGAATCACCAGTGTGTGCCCTCTATAGGTCACGGGGGTAAAGCTATAAAAGTGTGCGAAACCAAGGCCCGAGGAGGGGTTCCGGTGGCTTGCGCACACAATCATCAACGTAATGTATTTCGTTACATTTCATTCTATAACGTTACAAATAAATATCTATTTACATCAGTTTTCGGACAATGTTTACGCATCAGATATGATGCACCGGTATCCTCAGAGGTGGTGAAAACCATAAGAAGAACCAAGGAAAACAAAATTGCTTTTACCACTACAACCATTTTTCAAAATAAATAAACGTCCAACCGAGAAGAGTCTGCAAGCAAAAAGGGAAAGCGTCAGAGCCCGTAATATAACATCGGATTAGCTTTTCAGAGGTGGCGACAACTCTGAGATCTGAAAAGATTTAAAACCGACCCAGAGATGGAGTTTTCTTGCTTGACAGTTAAGACATTTTATTGGACTGATAGATAGCGAGAGAGCTCTCTTAGCATGGTCATTCATTGGATAGCGTTAGCGTTTCATTTTCGAGGAAGGAAGGACAATGGAATTTTTTTTTACTTTATGCTGGCATCAATGGCAATCTTTAAACCAGTTACCTTGATCTGTTTGCCTGCTAGCTAAGTTATAATAGTTTCCACCATTTGACTATCTGAAATGACTAGCAATCGTTGTGTCTATATCATCATTGCCTAACATTTGTAATGCTATTTATTTTAAAACACTTGTTTTCAATCAGTCAAAACAACAGCGGAAGATGAGCTACTTAACTGCTATTCAGATATTTTATTCAGATATCCGTCTTTTTCTTCCTTTCGTTATTTATTTACTTATTTATTGAGGAGAGGGGGCATGTTTTGTTGTCGTTAGTGACGGTCACTCTGAAAAGATGAACACCTGTAACCATGGTTACACTGGTACTCATCAAACCATTAGATTCATCTGCGCAGAAGATCAGAGCCAAAGCCCGACTGACGGAATTACCAAAACAGTGTTCCTCTGCAAGTAACTTGCAGTTCTATGCTTCAACCGCTAGTGGGCCAAAAGTTACATAGTGTAGCTTTAACAAAAGCAACTTTTAATTTAAAAAATGGATATGTTGAAATTAACTTTAACCAGCATTAAAAAATGCTGTAAAATTATTGTTCATTTTTAGTTCATAATTAAAAATATACAGTAATTAACTAATGTGAACAAATAGAGCCTTATTGTAAAGTGTTACCAAATTATTTTGTGCCATGTTTATTTGTATACATACACATATTGCAGTAGACAGTGAAAGGCTTCAGAGGACCGCTCAGATCTGGATCTATGGTGTAGTTGCCTGACCAGTTCTTTCCATTCAGTCTGTAAGCTTCACATGACTCTCTGTACACCGCTGGGATGGACGAAGAGAATGACAGAGACTTAAGCATTCTCATTTTTCACCAACAAAACATCAATAAAGAGGAATCTCCTCAGTAAAGAATACTCACAGTTATGACAAACTTCCCCTTTATAGCCTGTGTTGTTACAAACACACAGAAAGTCGTTCCAGGACTGAATACACCTGCCTTCATGTTCACATGGGTTCGGAAAGCACCTGAAAAAAAAGGGATGGTTGACATTTCAATAATGCCATTCAAAATACTACATTTGTCAAAATACATCATATGCCTTGTTCTCCTTGGCCACACTTTTGTTGCATTTGATACAAAATAAATTAGGTTTTGCAAGTGATGTTAATGTTAGTTAAATTCATTTGACAGATAAATTGTAAGATCAAACCCTGCACACTAACTGGATTTCTCATTGTCTCATAACGGTATCTTTCATTATATCATTTACGTCAGTGTTTTTAATTAGCATGGATATAGTCTTGTTTCTCCTTGATGATATTGGAATTTAGGTGAAGAGATAAACCCTTCACTACACACACACACACACACACACACACACACACACACACACACACACACAAATACACACCTATCAGTGATCCCGCATGTGCCCAGCAGCACTTCAGCGTAACTGCCCCATTTCCTCTGCAGCATGATATCTATATCCACTGGCTCATCATCTATAAAGATCTGCTGCATGCAGCCGTGAAAGCGTGACAGCTTGGTAACGCAGTGAACCGTGTTATTGGTTTTAGGACAACCTGCAGCAGAGCCAGCACAATAAATATAGTCATGATCTCATTATCTTTGCAGCTATACAGTACATTCAATTAATTCTCATTAAGTATAGATTAAGGCAGTATTTTGACAGTATACAATATGTGTTATTAGATGTGCTTTTTATCTATGTATCTATTTAACTTTTTTATCATTAATATGACTATATTATGCAAATTTTAATTGGTGGTATTTAGATGGTAACACCATTGTACTATATTATAGAACTCAGATGATGACCATATTCAATGTACCATGCTATTTACATTGAGCTCCAAGGTAATTCAAAGAATCGTATTACCTTATGTCAAAAAAGCTAAACATAACCGTACCATAGTTCCATGTCCTAAAAAAACAGTAATACCAAGGTACATTTTTGTTAGTGCAGTGCTATGGTATGAAACATAACATTCCTTATATTCTACATTCTGTCACTCACCTCCAAAGAAGTAGCGGTCTCCTGTGCGAACTGTGAAGGGGTTGGTGATCTTCAACGGTGAACTCTCGTCCTCGTCAATAGTGATGGTCAGCAAGTTGTCTTTGGCAGTCAGGTCCACCGTGTGCCAGAAGCCATCATTTAGACGGTATCCTGGGAAAAGACCAGAAAGGACAATCTTCAGATAATTTGGATCATTTTATCTTTTTGGCCCAGTTTTGGTTCAATCGTGGCCAGGTCAATGACATCACCCCCGCCCCCCCAACCCACAAACACACACACACATTTTACTTGTGTGCACCCCAGTCGGATGGCAAAACGACCAAGGGGGACCCTACTGGTACAGAATCTACTGCCCACCCGAAATGCCAAAATAACCAAAGTTCTCATCCTAATACCGGCCCTTGGTCCAACTAACTTCATTAAAAATTCATGCATCCTGTACCCTTATAGTTACTATAAGATTCTGTTCAATAACATCACATACAGACAGGCTTATTGAAATAATAGTATTATAACTAATATTATGAACACAGTGATTGTAAGACATACCTGCAGCAAAGCGTAATCTCTTGTTCCCAGGTTGCATGAGAGTGACGTTAACCTGTCCTTCACTCAGTCCCAGCTCCAGTGAGCCCAAATCATCTGCAAACCTGGTGAACATCAGCAGCCCTGTGTAGTCCCAGGAGCGGAACTTAAACTTCACTGCCAGACGGTTCTTCCGGAAGAACCCAGGAAGCTGCAGGTAGTTGTTGGGCCCTGCAAAGGTCATGGGCTTCCAGAGGAGGTCACGGCACGTATAATGCATCTTTTTCTGAAGAATGGAAAAGCAAAATATTTTAAAACATTTGAATTTACCTATACAGTGGGCCCCCTAAAAGTGACATCTTATGTGATTATAACACTATAACTTGTGCCTGACTGATGTGGCTTTTTCAATGGCTGATACATATTTAGAGAGCAAGGTGGCTAATGGCATAATGATACCATGCCGTATACAGTATAACACAATTTAATGATAGCAAATGAGACATGCACAAAATTTTGGAAATTAAGTAAATACTTATTTTATTCAATATTTATCAGACAATTCACTTAAATATTTTGTTACTTTTAAAGAGAAAAATGTGGATTATCCATCGACCGTCACAGTCTGTCTGCACCCTTTTCAAGGACTCTTATTTTGAAGTTCTTTCCCTCACTGCACTTCCCAGAAGTCACTGCCCTAATTACTCCATTATCCTCACCTGTGTGCCATTCCCTTGTTTAGTTTCTTAGTGTATATATTCCCTCTAGTTCGGTCAGTCCTTGAATTGTGATGGTTCAATGTTGTGATTATAGAGAGGTTTGGTTTGGTATGTTTGAATAGTTAAGTGTGTTCCTACTCCAGCGTGTTAATGATTAAAGGATTTATTGTTCCTACTCCTATGTCTCCAATCCTCCTTGATTCCCAGCACACCCAAACGTTACAGAAGGACTGACCAAAAGCTATGGATTTGCCAGCCGTTCAAATCCTCCTCCTCGAACAAGGAGAACGTCCAGTCGAGGATCACGTGCGTGAGTTTCTCCATCTCGCTAATTTGGTGCACTATGAAGACAACTCTTTGGTTTATTTCTTCAGAGCAGGTCTGAATAGTGCGCTGAGGGAGCGGCTGCCTCCAGCGGGTCTTCACTGGACATTGTGCAATTTTGTGGAGATGGCACTGAAGCTAAGCGGCTCTCCTTTCACTGTGGGTGTGGAGGATGAGGCCTTAGAATCTCCTCCCACAGTGGATATCCCCCAGCCTTCCACGCCCCCTGTCTCCAAGTCAACTCCACTCCATGCAGCTCCCAAAAATAATTTTTTGGGGAGGGCTAATCATATCCTGTTTCCTGTGGTCGATTCACTGCTGCAGTAGCGGCCACGGTCAGCGAGCCAGAGCCCATGCCTGTCACGGGCAGCGAGCCAGCGCCTGTAGCCTCGACCGTCCCAGAGCCAGCGCCTGTAGCCTCGACCGTCCCAGAGCCAGCGCCTGTAGCCTCGACCATCCCCGTAACCACGCTCCCTGCTTTCAAAAGGAGAAATAGAAGGAAGCGGGCACCTTCTCCCCAGTTTCTGCCAGAGCCTTCCATGGCTCCAGAGCCTTCCACGGCTCTACCCACAGAGTCCTCCTGGGCTCAGCCCACTCCCCTAGAGACAATTCCTCCCGCGGCTCCGCCCGCTCCCCTAAAGTGGCCTCCTCCCAGGCCTCCTGACCTGATCCCTGGCCTGTGGCCTCCTCCTGACCCAGTCCCTCCTGACCCAGTCCCTGTCCTGCGGCCACCTCCCAGGCCTCCTGTCCTGTGGCCACCTCCCAGGTCTCCTGAACAGGTCCCTGTCCTGTGGCCACCTCCCATGCCCCGATCATCCTCCTGGAATTTTTCTTCCGTTTCCCTCCCATTATCTGTCTTGGGGTGCCAGGAGTCGCCCATTTAAGGGGGGGTAATGTCACAGTCTGTCTGCACCCTTTTCAAGGACTTTTATTTTGAAGTTCTTTCCCTCACTACACTTCCCAGAAGTCACTGCCCTAATTACTCCATTATCCTCACCTGTGTGCCATTCCCTTGTTTAGTTCCTGAGTGTATATATTCCCTCTAGTTCTGTCAGTCTGGGTCAGTCCTTGAATTGTGATGGTTGAATGTTGTGTTTATAGAGATGTTTGGTTTGTTATGTTTGAATAGTTAAGTTTGATCCTACTCCAGCAATGTGTTCCTACACCAGTGTGTTAATGATTAAAGGATTTATTGTTCCTACGTCTCCAATCCTCGATTCCCAGCACACCCAAACGTTACATCGACATGGCTGTTGGTAGATTTTGAAATTGATAACACAAGGTGGACAGTTTCTTTAATCAGCCAGGCAGGCATGTTGTCAATTGATCATCTCAAAATGTCCAAATATTATCAATCTTGCCAATATATCTATCCTTTTTTTACCTATTGTTGATTGGTAGTATTTTAGGAAAATTCACATACCTTTTTAGGAGCAAGTCGAATTTCAGGCTCCTGGTATTTTGTCTTGTAGATGACATTGATTCCATTGATAAAGATGTTCTCCATGCAGCCACGAAAATTTACCTTACCAGGGAGGTGGGGTACATCTTTCTCAATCACCCCACCAACATAAATCTAAAGAGGAATTGGACATTGTCAGGATATAAGTAAACATTTAACAACTGCCATAAATGAGGTAATACAAAACGTTTCTTGCTTTTGTATCTGACAAACCTAGGGGATCCTAACTTCGCTGACTTTTTTTTTTTTTTTTTTTTGTCAAGACTTTGTCTTTATCTCTGTTCATCACTCCTTTCTTTGAAGGTATATTCAGGGATCAATACAAGTAAAGCTCAATCGATTGCATGTTTTACATAATATTCACTACCAAACAAAATTATTTGAACTTGCCCCTGTTTTTCTTTAAAAAAAGTTAAAATCTGAGTTACAGTGAGGCACTTACAATGGAAGTGAACGGGGGCCAATTGTTGAACGTAAAATACTCACTTTTTCAAAAGTATAGCCACAAGACATAAAGAATATGCGTGTTAACATGATTTTAGTGTGAAATCGCTTACTGTACTTTTCTGTGTAAAGTTATAACCAATTTTACAACTTTGTTGTCAGAATGATGTAATCATGCAAACCCTAAAAAACATTTTACAGCTCAAATAATGCACAAGTTTTAACAGAACAATTAATGCAAGTGCTTTTATAAAATTATACGCTTCACGTTTCTACCTTTTAAACCCTCCAAAAACTGTCCCCATTCACTTCCATTGTAAGTGCCTCACAACCTCGATTTTTGCTTTTTTGTTTTTAAAGGAAAGGAGGGACGAGTCTAAACAATTTTTTTGTGGTAATCAACATTATCCCACAAATTCTGTCGATTGAGCTTATCTTGTATTGAACCCAGAATATTCCTTTAACTGTGGCGTGGATAAAATATTATTTCCATGTAAAAAACTCAGAGTCATATTAAATTTATAATGTGTAGGAAAATAAGTGAAAATTGTTTGTGTTGGATCCACCAACATCAGGTTCTCTCACCTGTTTGTCCAGGTCGAGGTATTGAAACTCTCCATTAAGGATGGTGGTCTCAGTTTGGCTGTCCAGAGTGAAGTTGACCTCTCGGCCATAGCGTCTGATGGTGACATAATGCCAGTGCTGAGTGTCCAACAGGTTGCCCAGCCTCATTGTGGTCATGCCATTTGTGTTATGAACTGTGCTGCTCCCTTAAGTAGAACAGAAAGACAGTAATGATATATGTTACCATAAGATTGCCTTTGTTAGTCTAGCACCTAGCGATTTCAGACCTTGATCAATATGCATGACCCCTGTTATATATTCCTCCATTTATATAGGTGGCCATACTTGATTCCAAATCCCTCAAATTTTAAATTTCCTGGACAATGTCTCCTAAGATTTTGTAATCTATTTACCTCTGTGAAAGACTGTGTAGTCTTATCATTATTAGTTATCATTACCCAGGCTGATGTGTACGTATAGCCGTCCAGTCTTAAGCTCTAGCGTGATGGAATCTCCCTGCAGGCCCTCACTGTGCAGAAGGACGCCATCCTTCTCCAAGGTTTTAAAGTTCAAAGCGTAGTGGTCCTGAAGTGTCCTCATCTGGCCCCGTGGGAATGAGTATGCCACCATATCATCCCCCTCAAACTGCATCACATATGAGTCTGTTAGGGTCAAATGTCAAGAAGATTGTTAAAGATTGTATTAGGAGATTTTATTTCTCCCAAATTTTTTTACATGAAATAGGCAAGCAAACGGCTTTTCTTTCTAGTCATGATTAAAAAGGTTTTGTGCTGACTGGCATGTAAAACAGCTGTGGTAAGCTGCTTTGTGAACTGTGTGATTGTGATCAATACGTAGATTAAATTTAATTGAACCAAATGCATTTGAATTCAGCAAGGGAGGTCATGATCAATGTCTCAACAAGTTATCCTTGTTAATACTGTTTCTACCATGCATGAAACAGCATACAGTACTTATTTACATGGATATTGAATTAGCATAAGCATTTTTGTGGCTTTTGTGGCTCACTGTTTATACTGTACACTGTTGCTGTTCAGTCATTATGACATCAATTTGCAGGCCAAACCGGAAGGCTAAATCATCTTTTTCTCATGAGTTTTCTCAGGACTTTCCAATGTGTTTTTAGAATAGAGATCTTTGATTTTAGAGTAACAGTGAATTTTGAAGCTGCTTTTTTTAATTGTATTTCTTGTTGTTGAGGAAAATTGCTATAGTCATTTTGTAGCAACTTGTTAACAATTATAGTTTTTTTAAAACACGGTGGTTTCAGAATTCACATTTGAGGTAGGAGTGTTTCATTTATTGTAGTACAAAATGTGAAAGTTTTTCAAAGTACAGTTAACCAAAAGAGAAGTATTAACGAAAATCGCTATTCTATACAGAGAAAATACATTTAATGGAACACACATTTATTGGTAACCCATGCTAATTCTCTTCTGGATTTTAGGGCTACAAATTGAACAGCTTTGTAAGTCGCTGTTTTACACACTGCACCAGAATGTGTGCTATGTAAAAACATATTTTGATTAATGCTCTGGTTGGCATCCCAAAGGCCCGGTTAACGTTACAAAGCACTGAAGAGATTTTCATATTAGTTTTTGGCTGCTGATAATATATAAACAGCTGCCAGAAGTGACCCAGTCCAGACATGTGCTAAGGTTTCTCAGCTGTTTACCGTAAGCACAGCCATAGACCTCTAGCCGAAGGCCGATCTTGCCTCCGTTGTCAGTGTTCCATCCCATGGGGTAGATGCGCAGATGTTTGGCAGTGAACGCATAATGAAAGACGTTCCTCTTCACCTGGTAGTAATTCCAGTTGCCAGGCAACGTCTGAGAGACAAAAAATCTGATATTCAAGTACCTATGAATCAGAAACTTAACATAAACTGATAAAAGTTATAAACTTTCCTCAACTAGCAAATGCTACACCATAAGCTTACTTATAAATCCTAAATAGTTCTGACACAAAATGCTGAGAAACATACGCCTATGACTGCACTCAAAAAAATTAAGTATATAAGTTGCTACATTTCTTGGCATCTGCAAACAGCCTATAGTTGGGCAAATGTACTATTTTCCTTCAGGGAACATTTTGGGGGAAAGTTTATTTTGATTATTACTGTAAATAAATTATGAAGAAACACTACTTTCTGCCACTATAGTCTGTGTGCTACAGAAATTTTTCTCTGCTTCGCGATGAGCCAAAGAAAATTCCTTGGCTGTGGTAAAATCACTGTGGCACAGGGCCTCTTGTGGCTTATTGCTTTATTATCTTGACCTGTCCAGAATGTCTGCTTTCAACCAAACATTGAGACTTGATCAGCACAAGTACCAAATAACATCAGTTGTTGGGCTCTTCAACCACAACTACATGCTGTATACAGACAGTGTTTACCATGTTGCCTCCTTTCATGACATATGGAGTCCACGCATCGAATCGGTCGCCATACAGCAGCATATATTTGGTGATCCAATCATAGGAGTTAAAGGTGCCCTGAGTAGCAATAGCCATGATTTGATACTTCCTCCCCAAGTCAATCTGCATCCATGGCTGCCTGTCCCGAGGGGACGGAGACCACCCACTGCTCCCTACATCATCATACACAAACACATCATAAATAAAACACGTTAGTCAAAATCTATGCCATTTTGCCTCTAAGATGTTTGTGACAAGACATTCTTCTGGCAAAATCACTTACCATACAGTTTGGCAAAGTGTGCAGAGTAAAGAAAGTTATATCTAGAGGATGCATGGAAAGAGGATGCATAGAGTGGAGAGATGAGTGGATCTAAGCATGGCCCTAAACAGAGAGAAAGAAATAGAAAGTGATTGAATTATATTCAGCAGCATTTTTTTCCAGTAGCATTCCATAAAGCAGATAATGAAAAGGTCATATGGTTTGACACCAAATCACATCTTCATATAAATAAGGAAGCACTGTGAAATGGGGTTGACTGGTAAATTACTATTGATTCATGAAAAAAATACATAAACAAATTACCTTAAACACATGTACTGTATAATAGCTATAGCTGAAATTGCAACTCAAATTATAAATAAGAGAGAGAGAGAGAGAGAGAGAGAGAGAAAAAAAGAGAGAAAGAAGGGTGCACTTTGGTTGTTATAGTTGAAGGTTTTGGCTGTGAGAGAAGCGAGGATTCAATCACAGAGTTAACTAAAAAAAGGCTGGTTGGGGGGGGGGGGCCTCTGGAGAAGAGTCAGGCAGGATGGCTTTGGACAGCAACTGCAAATGGAAGGTCAAGCTTGGCGGCAATAGCCTCTAGTGAATGATCAGGTCATTCCAGGGTGACAATCTGCAGATGGGCTGGGCTGGAGAGAATGCCTCATAGGCAGTGTGGCTCAGTACCACACAAAAGGAACAAACAGGATCAGACTGACAGGAAAAAAACCTGAACATGGATAACATCCACAGCAACTGGCATGGGACAGAAAACACAGGGAGGTTAAATAGGGAAGGAAATGATGAGTGTAATGAGGGAGTCAGGTGAGGCAAATAAACTGATAACAAGGTCGGGGGGGGGGGGGGGGTGACCGCTAGGCAGAGGTCAGGCAGGCTTGGGACAGCAACTGCAAATGGAAGGTCAGGCTTGGTGGCAGTAGCCTCTAGCGAATGATTAGACAGTGCGGCGGAGGCTGCTGGACAGAGGTCAGACAGGCTCAAGACAGCAACCACAGGCGATGGGTTAGAAGGGTCAAATTTGGCAGCAGCTACTGGGGACTGGACAGGCCCATCGATGGACATGGGGGACTGGTAAGGCTCGTACACTTGCTCTGCAAAATTCTCACAATATACACATTAGCAGCAATTGAAGTTGAGGTTTGGGTTTAGGAGTCGGGGTTAGGGATTAGGGGTTATGGGTTAGGTTTAGCATAAAGGTTGGTTTAGGGGTATTATTTACTGTGTAACAAGAGATGTAATTAAATGCTGGTACTTTAAATGTAAGTACAATGCAACACCACATACTGTAAGTACAGTACATAATGTATATTGTATCAAATGCTTGAGTACACAGTAGTTAGACAGCTAATATAAAGTGGGTACCAAACAAAACAGGACAGACCCACTTGGTGTGTGTACACACTACTGTTCAAAAGTTTGGGGTCACTTGCTTGAAATGTTTATCATGATCTTGAAAACCTTTTGATCTGAAGTTTTGTTATATATAATTGTGCCAACATATGAATTTATTTAATTACAAAACAAAAATTTTATTTAAAAAATAACGTTTTTGAAATTGATGACTTGGACCAAATAATTAAGAAAAGCAGCCACTAAGTGCCCAGCATTTAGATGGGAACTCCTTCAATATTGTTTAAAAAGCATCCCAGGGTGATACCTCAAGAAGTTGGTTGAGAAAATGTCAAGAGTACATGTCTCCAAAATCTAGTCAAAGTGTGGACACTAAAATATAACAGATTTTTTGTTTTGTTTTGTTTTTTCTATGTCACAACATAATTCCCATATAACCATTTCTATTATTCCATAGTTGTGATGACAACAATTATTCTAAAATGTTACCAAAAAAAAAAATAATAATAATAAAATAAATAAAGAATGAGTAAGTGACCCTAAACTTTTGAACGGTAGTGTATGTGTGTGCATACATAGCTATACAGGTGCTGGTCATATAATTAGAATATCATCAAAAAGTTGATTTATTTCAATAATTCCATTAAAAAAGTGAAACTTGGATATTATATTCATTCATTACACACAGACTGATATATTTCAAATGTTTATTTAATTTAATTGTGATGATTAAAACTGACAACTAATGAAAACCCCAAAATCAGTATCTCAGAAAATTAGAATATTACTTAAGACCAATACAAAAAAAGGATTTTTAGAAATGTTGGCCAACTGAAAAGTATGAACATGAAAAGTATGAGCATGTACAGCACTCAATACTTAGTTGGGGCTCCTTTTGCCTGAATTACTGCAGCAATGCAGCGTGGCATGGAGTCGATCAGTCTGTGGCACTGCTCAGGTGTTATGAGAGCCCAGGTTGCTCTGATAGTGGCCTTCAGCTCTTCTGCATTGTTGGGTCTGGCGTATCGCATCTTCCTCTTCACAATACCCCATAGATTTTCTATAGGGTTAAGGTCAGGTGAGTTTGCTGGCCAATTAAGAACAGGGATACCATGGTCCTTAAACCAGGTACTGGTAGCTTTGGCACTGTGTGCAGGTGCTAAGTCCTATTGGAAAATGAAATCTGCATCTCAGCAGCAGGAAGCATGAAGTGCTCTAAAACTTCCTGGTAGACGGCTGCGTTGACCTTGGACCTCAGAAAACACAGTGGACCAACACCAGCAGATGACATGGCACCCCAAACCATCACTGACTGTGGAAACTTTACGCTGGACTTCAAGCAACGTGGATTCTGTGCCTCTCCTCTCTTCCTCCAGACTCTGGGACCTTGATTTCCAAAAGAAATGAAAAATTTACTTTCATCAGAGAACATAACTTTGGACCATTCAGCAGCAGTCCAGTCCTTTTTGTCTTTAGCCCAGGCGAGACGCTTCTGATGCTATGTCTTGTTCAAGAGTGGCTTGACACAAGGAATGCGACAGCTGAAACCCATGTCTTGCATACGTCTGTGCGTGGTGGTTCTTGAAGCACTGACTCCAGCTGCAGTCCACTCTTTGTGAATCTCCCCCACATTTTTGAATGGGTTTTGTTTCACAATCCTCTCCAGGGTGCGGTTATTCCTATTGCTTGTACACTTTTTTCTACCACATCTTTTTCTTCCCTTCGCCTCTCTATTAATGTGCTTGGACACAGAGCTCTGTGAACAGCCAGCCTCTTTAGCAATGAACTTTTGTGTCTTGCCCTCCTTGTGCAAGATGTCAATGGTCGTCTTTTGGACAGCTGTCAAGTCAGCAGTCTTCCCCATGATTGTGTAGCCTACAGAACTAGACTGAGAGACCATTTAAAGGCCTTTGCAGGTGTTTTGAGTTAATTAGCTGATTAGAGTGTGGCACCAGGTGTCTTCAATATTGAACCTTTTCACAATATTCTAATTTTCTGAGATACTGATTTTGGGGTTTTCATTAGTTGTCAGTTATAATCATCAAAATTAAAAGGAATGAACACTTGAAATATATCAGTCTGTGTGGAATGAATATATACATTATACAAGTTTCACTTTTTGAATGGAATTACTGAAATAAATCAACTTTTTGATGATATTCTAATTATATGACCAGCACCTGTAGTTTGGGGATAAAATTAGCCCCACAAGTGAGCTCAACTTTTGGGAAATTTTGGGATCAATTAAATCATCAATTAAAAAAATAAATAAGCAATACTGTTTTTTTTTCTTCTCCAAAATGTAACAAAGTTATTTTAAAGTTTGGGTTTGGGTGTGGGTGTGGGTTAGGTCTATTATAATTATGATTTGCTTTATATAAAAACAGTAGAAGTCTAAGGCATATCAACATTTAGCTAAGTAAACGTGTGTACATTTTTATGTAAGAAAAAAATCATTTGCACTTCACATATGTTTACATACCAAAGAGAATGAAGAACAATGTTTGCCTTTATTACAGTTGTATAGGTATACACAAATGTTTTTGTATCTGAGTGGACAGGTAGAACAGAATATAAATCAGGCCATTTTAGCAAATATTACTGTGGCATTTCATTAGTCCACTGTTACACAAATCCCTGCTTCATTTAGACCTGGCAACATTTCAGCTTAATCTAAACAGCAGCATCAGATAAACCCACCTCAATTTCACCCTTTCAACAGCGCTCTAATGAACCCATCTGCCCAAATGGTATCAGCAATCATAATTCATCCACTGCACCTCACTAACTACAGCAAACACATAAACAAAGAGCAGACAGAGAAGAGGAAGTGAAAAGAGATCTACAATATGTAGAGCTATCAAGATGAAATACCAACCAGGAGAACCAGGAGACAATATGTGGCTAGAGGCAAACATTCTCCCTAATAAGTAGATAGAATGAAACAAATTTAACATATACAACATCAATCATGTACCCTCACCCATAGCATTCCTATTGTCCCATTGACATTTATTCATGTAGATGCTTTTATCTAAAGCAACTTACAAGGTAAATGCAGTACAAAACAAACTGCAACACAAAGTCCCATAGCTGATATAATCAAGTAATTCAAAAGTTTAAAGCTGTGTTTATATTTTATTGAGTAACCTTGAGTATGGAGTATAGAGAGTGCTTATTTAGATATTAAAGTGCTAACAGAACAGCTATGTCTTCAGAAGTTTTCTGAAGATTGTGAGGAATTAGACTGATCATAAATAGTTTGAATGGTCATTCCATCTTTGAAGGACAATGATCTCACAATGGGATCACACGGGAAATCAACATGCGAATGTTCATGTTCATGTGCCCTATTCTGCCAAATTACACACACACAAAAAAACGCCACCCCCCATCGCCTGATTTACTGACTAGCAGCATTCCTCATCAGACTTTTTTGCATTAATTCAAACATTTTCAACTTTCCCCTGTGACCCTAGCGTATTGTGCAAGCAATCTCTTAAACACAGGTTCTGGCCCCATGGAAACAAGAAAGCAATCACACTCACAATGGTTTACACAATTTGGAGGATGCATTTTTGCTCTAAAGCTATTTGCTCTAATTTTTACTGCATTTATAGTATGGATTGGTTAGGTAAAATTATTCATTACATAATTTACAAATAAAAAATACACCTTTCTTTTTGTGCTTACCCAGCATCTGGTCAACAACACTTCCAGTTTTGGCCACTGGGAACAGTGGTTGAATTTTGGTAAGCACAGATCGATTTCAGCTGCAGAAATTTGAACTACTGTCGCCGAATTCAGAGTGAGATCAATCTGAATCTCAAAGGTTCTAGATAATGACATTGTGCCCTACAACAATCAATCAGTTAAATCACAGACTCTTTTACAAAGAAGGTTTTAGTTTTTGTGCACTTTGCATTTCTTACCTGACTGTACTCTGGGAAAAACTTGCTGAAAAAAGTCCTCAGAAGCTTGCTAAATCTGACAAAACTTACTTTGGTGTATACTTGAAATAAAACGTGTTTTTTATATTCTAAAAATGTCTTTATTTTTCTTTTAATGGTAGGTGTAATTGTAGTTTATAGTAATGATAAATAGCTACATATTAAAAACAATTGAACAATAGCAGTCTATGGTATGATCCCATTTAGTTAGTTAAGTAAATGTGTTTCTCAAGGTGGTTTTATCATGTCTTGTAACAAATGTAAAGAGACAGAAGGGGTAACACAGAGGGAGAGGGACAGAGAGACAGAAAGAGTAAAAGATTGTGTGTGCATGTGTGTGTGAGTGTGGTATTGATTCACCACATTGTAAAATCCATGATAGCTTTGTATTGGTAAATAAGATTGCAAGATATCTGTAGCATTTGGACATTGATATAACAATCACAACATTAGATTCTGATTTCTAAATACTCTTTTTCAAATTGACAAATTGTAGTCTTTACTCATCACAACTTAACATGTTATGCTAAATTTGATCATGTACAAGACAGCTCAACACATTCTTATGATACATGATAAAACATCTATGGAATTTCCTCATAACATTTTTCACTATTCAAAACAGAATAAGACTTATTTTCCAGCCTCTAATATTAGACTGGACTCTAAATACTCCGATAAGAAATATCACCCATGCATTTATTTATTCAGATATAGGCTAATAAATGAATCGATTGAATGTGACCCAGTCTCCTCTCTCTCTCTCTCTCTCTCTCTCTCTCTCTCTCTTTTAAATAAGGTGCAGGGGTTATTGCCTGTGACTGTGCTCTAACTTGAAGTTTGCAGCGCTCTTTTCACTAGATATGAGATCATTGATTTCCACCCTGTGCTACTCTTTTCCCCAGCAGCTAAGCAAAGCAGCAAGAAGCATTAGTGTTATTAAAGCACACAGAGCAGAAGTGCTGCAGGTTAAGCAGAGAAAATCCAATAACACCACAGAGACACACACTTGTGCAAAACTCATGGCATCTAAAGACAAAGCTGTAAAATGCTTAAATCCACACTTTCCTGTCTATGCATGTTGATAGCTTAAATGAGAATGATGTCTCTTTTGAGTGAATCTAAGGAAACCTGTTGTAAAAAATATTGTAACAGTAATGAGAATTGCCATTGAAAATAAAGAGAGTTACAGAAGAAAAATAATTGAGGGGAAATAATGCTTTCATTGTGCTGTATTTTTATGAAAATAATATCCAAAATAGGTATTATTTTTATCATGCAAAATATTATATTATATTTGAAAAAGTGACCTGATCATGTTTCTATGACATCTGCGTTCATATAGTGTTCCATTCTTGCAAAACAATCTCACTACAATCTCACTCCATTTTACTTCCATATGATGCTCTCTCTCTCTCTCTCTCTCTCTCTCTCTCTCTCTCTCTCTCTCTCTCTCTCTCTCTCTCTCTCCCTCTCTATCTCTAACTCATGTGTTGTATCACTGCAGGCTGACGCAGCACTTCTGCTATAGGAGATGTGTGAGCATATCACATGAGTTATCTCTCATCACTGGGAGGAGGTGGAATTACACATGGGTCGAGCTAAACTGCTGGTTTGGATCACACTTTTTGGGCTGGTTAAGAGCATGTTGACTATCATACAGGTAGGAAGGCTTTGGTTAGCATTTTTAGCATGGTCAGATGCAGACGTAGGGGGGTGGGAGTGCACGTTGGTATGAATTATTCAGAGCAGGGCTGGGAGCACAGTAGGTGGCTGTCTTTGAATAAAAGCACAAAAGATAAACTCCAAAGGGATTATGAGTATCAAAATCCTAATTCCCTGAGTCAATCTAAGAAAGTCACCCCCATGCCCCCCAAATAACACCCTCTTCCTGAATCTTTCACAACTTTTTGCAATGGATCTTTTTGATTGCACCAACCACCAGCATTTGAACTCTATTCAACAAAGACACACACACACACACACACACACACACACAGACGGAACATATTTCAGGAAGGACATATTAGATACTGATAAAGCGTACATTGTAAAATTATTTCCCTGTAATGAGAGAGCATCCATTTTAAATCGGGACAATTTCCACTCCCTCCCTCTCTACCAAAGATTTATGACAGTGAATCTGCAGCAAGAGTGCAGAATTGGTGCTGTTTAATCTCCATGCTCAGTGCTGCTTGAATTATCTCCTTGAGACAATACATCATTTTGAAGCACTCATTCTTGTCAAATAATTTGTAGTGAGGTGGGAGGCAAGCAAAGCCCCACTTTTGGGATTTCAGAACACCTTATTGTTTCAAAATGTGATGTTATAGTTTCAACACATTATGCAGCACAATTCCTATTAGCATACAATAGATTGCACTCTCATTCACAAGGGATGACAAGGGCTTACATTAATAATTCAAAATGGCTAAATTAAACTTTAGCTAATGTCGCGTTGATCAAGCTGGTTAAGTCACAGTCCACAAACCCACAAATTGACAGTAAAAATGTGTATTACAAGATTGAAAACACAATACACCCCCATTCCATAGGCTCATGTGATGACAAAAACATCAGTGTTAACACTAACAGATGAATTATTAGACCAAGGTCAATTTTATATCATGGTTTAGCAATTGCAAGCATCATTTTAAAGCAGACTATGTTAAATAGCAGACCAAGTAAAATAATGCAAGCATTCCTGGAACCACAAATTAAATACAAAAATGACTTTTTTTTAGCTAGTAGTGTTTCGATATTTATTCAATTAAAATGCTTCTCTTTTTATTTATATTGCGATTAAAATTCTGTTTTAAGGTAACCTAGGTGTGAATTAGCAAGCAGTCTTTCTACGTCATTTGAATTTATGAGTTCGTAGATAGTTAATGCGCCCACCCTCTGCACATAGGGTTGGTCCCATAACTTCATGGAATTACATCAAAATACACCGAAAAACACAATTAAACACTAAAAATACTCCTAAATGTGCAAATAAATTCTTTCAACAGTCTAAGTGAAACCCGCGTGTCCTTTGCGCGTGTCCCCTGCGCCGCGAGACGCACCTTGCCATGCAGAAACTTGCCAAAGTGAGCGCGCGGAAGCACTGCAATGCAGAAAGAGTCCAGCAGACTCAGGCAGATCCGCGAGCCAGAATTCAGGACAACATCAATGCTTTAATTCCACCACAAAACCTTCTAGATCACACACAGAGATTAGGAAAAGAAACATTTCTATATTAGTTTTACATTCTATTTTCTCGCTGATGACGTAGGCTACATTAAATGCTCACAAATGGTCATTTAGGATAAACATTAATATTTTAGAAACATTTTGTCCTTGCTTTAATCACGCAAATGCCCTGCATTAGACAAATAAGACATATGTAGTGCATTTTGCACCAGCAGTTTGACTTACGTGACGAGCAATGCTGGAAAGCGAGAAAGAGTAAGAGGCACGGGCCAAGAATTTTAATGCCCATTCTTTCCGGTAGACGGCCCCCGCTTAGGTGAGTAAATCAGATGTTATCCTCTCCGCGTAACCGGACGGTCCAGCATCGTTCAGCCGTTCTTTCGCCAACTTTAACTCGCGCGGATTCAACTCTCCCGGCCGGGATGGCGACAGGCTCGCTCGCTTGAGCCGGGCGCGCGTGCATGACAGTGGTGCTGATGCTGCGCTTTGACGGGAGCGCGCATACTTTCATTAAGTAAAATGCATTGAAAAGCTTGATACAAGTGTTGACCATTTGGTCGTAATAAACACCTAAACACTGTGTTAAATGATACAGAGAGAAAGCGGAGTTGTTGCATGGTTTGTGTATACAGTGGACATCCACGATTTTGGTGTCCGTGTTTGCGGTGAGGGAGGGGGCGCAAGATGAGAAGAGTACGCAAGCAACAGTACGGCCTTGCTCATTACTCATGACTGCAGCAAATATATAGTTTCAGAAGTATGATGGTACAGGCCGGTTGCACTATTCCAGTGCAGGGAATTAACGTCAATATGTCGTCACAAAATTCACATCAAGTCCACATTCCCTTTGCCTCCCTTCCTCTTATTACTACAATCAATCAAAGTCGCGCTGCATTGTGTAACTTGATTGTGTATTTACTGCGTGTGTGTTTGTTTGGGTCGGTGCAAAGACGACTTTGTGTTGAAAGAGGCGCTCTATCCATGATTCTGTGATCTAAAAAGGCTTTGGGATTAAGAAGTGGGTTTGTAGGGCATCAGCAGAGCAGGGTGGAAGATGGGGCATGCACAGGGGCAGAGTGGGATTTACAGCGTTTCTTATCAAATCAGATTGGAGTTTTATCACACTCCCTCCTACTTACAATTATCCTACACACTATGCTTCAATATTACTCATTCAAGAATATGAATATGCATGAGGGTGGATGTCTAGAAAAAAAAAGGGATTAACAAGAATTAGATTTTTTCTTTCATAAATGATTGCCCCTATAAAATCTTCATTCAACTCATAAGGAATCTGCTCTGTGTTTATGCTGTAGTGTCTGCCGTTGTCTTTAGGTAGGACAAAGGTAAAGAACACACTAGTGTAATGGCAGCCAGCTGGTAAGTGATGAACCAGTTGGCGTCAAGAAAATAACTAGTCACTGATGGTAGAGGCTGTACTTGCTGTAGCCTTTATCCATTAGCTTACCCACCTCTCATGCTGGCTGACCCCGGTTCAAATCCCACTCAGAGCAAATTGAGCAGGACCTGTTACACTAGTAAGCCATAATTTATTTTTATCAACAGGAAATACAAAGAGATTCAGTGTAGGATTTAGCGATGAAAGCTGTGCAATCCTCGATTTATTTCTTTTCCTGCACTATTCCCTCTCCTCCTCTCTCAAAAATCTATCTTCATAATCCCATCACCCCATCTCTTAATGAAGACCATCTAAGCACCAACTGTTTCAAGTTACCAATGTGCCACAATTTAATAAATAAGTTTCAGAACGAGGGCCTCAATTCCCACAAGCTTTTTTTAAGATATGCAATGATCCCACAATAAACTATAATCACAAATAATAATAAACACACACACACACACACACACACACACACACACACACACACATAATGTATAATCACAAATTTTCTTAAACTACACATGAATGTTTACAAGGTTTGCACTATCAAATGTGCTGCTGCGGTTTACAGTACAGTATATTTATTTATTTTTCACATTCTTATTCAAGGTTATATGATGAACCCTTTTTACTGACAAAAAGGTGAAATCTCATGAGCTTTGATTTGGAAGTAAATATCTAGGCTGACTTTAAACTATACCTTGTTTTCAGTCTGTGTATTGCTTTAGTCATAACTATGTTTTTTCGCTTTGCCTGTTACTGAGTTATTATAACAAATAACCTGTATCCTGGACCTCTGAACAAGCATATAAAGCACTCTATAGAATTGATCAGTCATCAGATTTCTCTTTTACTTAACAAAATGAGCCAGCAGTCAAATCTGTAGCTGTAATCACACACAACAGGCAGCATTATGTCACATTAAGCCTAGCATATAAACCTTTAATGAATAATATATTCCAGATTGTCCTGCCTAGATGTAGGCCTTAATTTGTGTCTGTGTATCAAAAATAAAGACAATCACTATGGCATACACTGATCAAATACCTCATATGAGCACTAGATGGCACACAAACGTCACAACATGAAGTTTGCAGTGAAATGAATGCCTGAGAGCAATGGTTAACCACATAAGATATCTAAGACACAGTTCAAATATTTGGGATTTCAACAGGTGACCTCTCTTTAAAGAGGAAATAATGTATTTGCATATGACTCAGTGACAAATTGCGCATCACTGCACATAAGGGAAGTTTCACGTACACAGCTGTTTGGTTTGCTTTAGTCTCATTGTAGTCTTTTGTCTGGTTTAAGCTTGGTTCTGGTTCAGTTCAGTTTTTGAAAGCCAGGCTGTGTAACATATGGGTGAAAAGTGAAACCACTTAAGTCAGTGTGATTGAAAAAAGTGTGAGGCTTTTGATCAGGTTACAGAATCACACAAATAGGGAGACATTAGGAAGTGGTGTCTTCCTAATGTCTTTATCAAGTATTTGGATTCATTCTAACCAAAATGTTTTATTTGATGTCACTTGCATTTCTTATGGAAGTGTCTCTATTGCTCTTAAATACATTCTATTCTATTCTATTCTATTCTATTCTATTTAACATGATTTTTTAGATCTGATCACATCCATATTTTTATCAGACTATCTGTGTAGTACGTACATATGCATGTGTGTGTTTAGTTGTGTGGCTGTTCTGTGTATGAATTATTCCTATGGGTATCTGCATTTCTGTCTCACCATTTACCCCATTGGTTATCCCAGAATAATTTTCTAAACATTCTCAAAATAGCTTCACTGATGTGGCCTTGTCTGTTAAAGTTAAGACAAATCAGGCAAAAATGTGCATTATCTGACCATTCAGACAAAACATACAGAAAGTATTTGAAACCACATAGTCCATTTTGGTTTATATTTAGTGGTGAATCTGTAGATACTGTAAGTCAACAATCTTAAGAGGGATCCAAGCTTTGTTCTGGCTCAAATTGCATTGGTCGTAAACATCTAAATCACCAGAGTTCATGAATGCTATTAAATTCCTCTGCTGGGGGGTTGTTGGTATCTTTGGACAGGGGGATGGTGGTTGTTGGTGTAGAAAGACTAGCTAAATTGTGCCCAAGACAAAAAATGGCCAAAACTGCAATTGCGAGTAGGGTGGCCAATAGGGTGGCCATGGCCACCATGGACAGAAGCCTGGCCCCCCCATTGGCCACCCCCTAGCTCCGCCCCTGTGGGCACCTACAGCCTCTCCATGGCTCATCATCCACTGGCAGGACAGCTGCTACAACAAGATGGAGTTTATTGAGCAAATAAACAAATAAATAAATACCCTGCGAGCATTGGCCACCTGCCTGACACCATCCACCACAAACCTTCCTTGTAGTATCAGAAAATAAAAATACAATTTCCATCTAAATGAGAAAAGTACCAACTACTTCCTCCAAGAACTATGGATTTCCTTTAAAAGTGGCCTGTTGTGCACTTGGTAAAACGTTACAGTAACTTTACAGGCAAATTTTATACAAACAGGCTTGTTCGGTTCAAAGGCCCCCACTATATCCATCTGACGCATAAAAAACATACTATTGTTTACAGTTAGTTCAGAATGCATTCACTAATATCAATGTGTACAACTTTTAATGTTACAAATTTGTTAGTAGCATATGCAGAAATGATCAAGATCAATAAATGCTGTGAACATATTGTTCATTGTTAGCTCTTAACTATTATGTTACATAATGTTAAAATACTACCTTAGTGTAAAGTGTTAATGTTCAATTTATAAACAATGTGTTATTCTGACAAGCCAGCTTTGGTCACTCTTGACATCGAGGAGGTTAGCGAGCTAGCCTGCTAGCTCTGCCAGCTAGATTTTCAATAGCAGTCGCTTTAGTGTGCAAGCAGTATAAGCAAGTATTGTATTTTACAGAGCTCAGACTAGTCCTGTCATCACGTTCCACTTTACAGTTTTAAATAACCATGACTGCAGCTCAGCTCACAGGCTAGAATAGTGTTTGCCTTATCAGGGTGTCAGTGGTCATCAACCTACACCTTTCAAATGAAATTAGCAACCATCCATTCTCATATGATTTCATGTGCTCTCACAAGTAGAAGTAGAACAGTATTTATGAATTAGTCTAAATGCGGGGAAAATTTGCACACATTTGCAAATGCATTGGGAAGCATGTAAAATGCCATCTTCACACTTGCAAGCATACAGAGGTAGCAAGCACTCAAGTTGACCGAAATTGAAACACAATCCTAGTAACTGCTGCCAAGTATGATAGTCACCACAGTGCTGTCAATATCAAACAAACACTGGCGTGCAAACAAACGGCCAACTAAACATGTGTGGCCTGTCTGACATTTAGGAGGTGAAATTGTGTGTGTGTGTGTTTGTGCAGTCTATATGTTACCGTGAGGATGGATGAGGGTATGTAGATGTGTCAGAAGTGAAAAGAAATGTATTGTACATGTCACTGTCTATATGCATGGAAATTGGGTGGATGGGGTAAGTGTGTATATGATGTATGTGGTGTGACCTGCTGAGTAAATATTTGAAATAAAAGGTTCTGAGCTTCAATCAACAATTCACAGCCAATACTACTCTGTTTTCAATTCATTCCAGGTGCTTAAGGCCTTGTAAAACCTTCAATACGAAACATTGACTGTTTTTGTGTGTGTGTGTGTGTGTGTGATTGTCTGTGTATGCTTGAAGCTTTACTGAACTGCCCTAGTGTAAATGCGGACACCTTGCCAACACTTTGACCCATAATTTTATATTCTTTGCTGTCCTGTCTATTGGCCTATAAGATAAGATATGAATATAGGTGTAGAATGCAGATTATGTCTGTTTTAGTGTGTATGTCAAGAGTGTATAAATAGCTATACATATAAACCAGAGTTGAAAATTTAAGGGGAGCTCCAGGCAAAATTTCCACCAAAAGAAAAATGTGGGGGCAAAAATGCCCTCATATTGAATTCTTCTGTTTTTTATTTGTAACATCTTACAAAGTTCTTAATATTCTAATATAGTCCTATTTATACATATTATGACAGTACAAAGGGCCAAACCTTCAACACCCTTTTACCTTAGATGTCCTTTATGCTTCTGCATGCCCTTACAGCCCATGGATTGACTACTGACATGGTTCAGTTCTCAGTCACACATATATAAACACATACATGCACAGAAGTTCAGGGATTTTGGCAGCTCTTTACGAGTTCTGAGTACTTTCACACAGTCTGGAGGCCATAAATAGAGCAAGGCCTCTGGATGACTGCCCACCCTTCCTTAGCTCTTAATAACCAGTGGTTTTACCCCACAGTTATGGGACCTGCACTTCTGCTCACACGCGAACCTATAAGAAAGCCTCTTTTGTGAAAGGATATGCCTTAAACATGACTGTAAATGTAAGCACACACACCTAAATATGCTACATTTTGGATGCTATAAGAAACTTTAGTTAGGAAATATTCAGTTTCACTTTTCAGTTTCAGTGGCCCTAAAGGGTATTTTAATACATTCTAAAAACACATGTCCTTGCATTGGATAACAACATTTCAAAGCAAGTGTTAAGCACACTTTTCATGCAAAACATTTCACAAAAATAAATATGCATTGTTTGATTAAAGAGATGTTATTTGACATCAATTACAAGATCATGCCGACTAATAAGCTGGTTTTTTGAAACGTCAAAAATAACTTTTAAGTATTTTCAATCCACAGACTTTATGAACATGCAAACAAGAAGCATACAAGAGGACATGATGAAAAATTGTTTGTGTGTCAGACATTCACTACATTTCACCGAAGAAGACTGTGCATGCCATAATATTTGACATGTTTAGTCTACATGTTACCACGACTTTTGATTGACTGGAACCAGAGACGATTTGAGCAAGACGGAGCACTTGCATTAAAATGAATTGGAGAAACTGGAACACCCAGTATGGCGAATGTAAAAGCAGAAGTTTTACAGGTAAATGAGCCAATTACCTTTTAGGTACATACACACTTGTCAGTCAACACGAGAATGTGCATGCACATTAGCTGGACTACCATTTGTTTGTGTGATCTGGGCTAAAGAAGCACAATTTCTCATACCATTGTTGTCGAATTTTATTGTTGATTTTAAATGTTTTTTGGTCATAATAAGATGTTTTAGAGATTTCAGTCTATCTCCAGTCAGGTAGATGGGAGCTGTACTTTCATGCCGCTTGTATACATAGAAAGTAGCTACCCTGAAGCTTTCCAAAGATGGCTGCAGAGTG
This sequence comes from Moxostoma hubbsi, assembly GCA_032164185.1. Classification (NCBI taxonomy): domain Eukaryota; kingdom Metazoa; phylum Chordata; class Actinopteri; order Cypriniformes; family Catostomidae; genus Moxostoma; species Moxostoma hubbsi. The sequence goes on along the minus strand of JAVLUX010000024.1, from coordinate 16,876,515 downwards.
GACAGTCTTGCCTTGATAGCAACTTCGCTGAAATGCATTGGGGTCGGAAATTTTATCTTGAGTATTCCCACCACCAAATATAGATGGAATGCAGCATAAAAATGTCTTTGACCCAGTTGGCTAAAAAACATTGCATAAACGGCTCCGAAAAGTGCAGTTAGTTCTGAGAAATGGTCTAACATCATTTGTTTGCAGATGTCACTTGATTTGCTATTTCAGAATCAAGTATTTATGTTAGAAATTGAATAACGTTTATACATTTTGAAGTTTGAATTAAGTTTCCAAATAACTTTTGGGGGCACTGTATATCCAACATAGTTAGCAAAAGTGTTAGTTATAAAAAACAAGGATCCAGTAAGATAAAAAAGGAGAGAAGAGGAGAGGAGAAGGGAGCGATCCAGCTAGGCTTATCTTTCTTCCTCTTTAGTGTGCACATACCGTGCAGTATGAGTGTGTCTGGATGCTGGTTTTCTCTCACTGCTTGTTTTGCTTTGGCACTGTTTTGTCTTATACCTTCCCTGCTTTATCCAACCCCATATGTATATGTGTGTCTGTGATTGTGCATGCATTCACAGATCTGTCCATTTCTTCCTGGTTATTGTTGTATGGCTCTGATGTGAGACATTGATAAGGCCTGCTTTTGTTTATGTCCTCCTTTCTCCCTTTAATTTTCTAGGCTAGCTCACAATGGACTGAAATCAGCCACTATCAGATAGTAGAGAAGTGTCTCAGATCCTGTTCTGTCACTAATGTGACCAAGAGAGAAATATTTCACAGAAGGAAATACCAGGACATTTGCTTTGAATGGCTTGAAAATATTTGGAAAGGTATTTGAGCTTACTTTTTAGTGTGCACCATGCAGTATACACTACACCACAATAAACTTTTCAAAAAGTAGTATAAAAATGTCTATACATTTGGCAGTCTGGTCAAATAATGAGATAAGAAAGAGATGTGCACTGTGCACAGTATACTTCCTACATACTGCAACAATTATAAAAGCAGTATGGTAGTAATCCTATGCTATTTCGAACATTGCCTAAATAAAGAATAAGACTGGCACTCGCTTTCTGTCTCAAAAGTTAAACAACTTCCTGAAAAAGATCCAGAGAATGGGTCCACAAGGGATGGTTATGAGGGACACATACAGTATGCTTTACAGAAATTAAATGGGTTGTAAGCAGGTTTATGTGAGAGGAGAGAGGGGTTATGGAGGAGGGGGTGTGGGGGAAGGGAGTTGGAGGAACTGGGGTTAAAGATAGAGTAATGGAGACGATGAAGGGAGGTGAGAGGGGGTTGGGAAGAGAGGTCAGAAGTTTATGAAGATTATTTTTTTTTCTCCTCTGAGCCCACTCCCTAACACCCCTCCTGCCAGAGAGACATAAAAATGGGGAAAAGACACACACACACACACACACACACACACACACACAAAGAAAAACATAGAGAGAGAAGAGAGTTTGTAATACTAATTCACTGATTCTCAAAGGTGCTTCACTAGACCAATCCGTAATATTTTACCATGACATAATTTGCATAGTCGTAATTTGTGGCATAGCTTGAGATGACCTCTGACCTTGGCAAACTAGGGCGATAACAGGTATTTAGAGCTTCAATCTATGGAAATACTGGGCATATTCCCCCAAAATGTCTTTTCATCATATATTTCTAGTAACAACGGGTGTAAAAAATGATCTAAATAAGGTTATCACACTTAATAATATAGTCAGAAAAAAGTAATTTAGCACAACATTGAATAGCAATATCCCTTTGTTCAAACTCCTGACAAAACTTTTATGTGTTGAATATTTTCCTCACAAAAAGGACGTGCTTCCAACATGTTAACTCACCATATTCACCAACAGCCAGGTACAGCATCCCACATTTTTTCCTTTGCTAATTAATTCTTAAAATGTTGAGGGAAATAGAGCACTTTAATACAAATGTCTTTAAATACAAGACTGAGGTATGTTCTGAATTTACTGACTACACATTCTGTCGCGTGCATTTGTTTACTTTGGCAACACTCAGCTCTATATGGGCATGCTGTTAATACAACAGTGCCATTTTTTATTTTATTTGTTTAAGTCTATGCCTTGTAGTTGTAAATGATAAAACCATACGTCTGCTTATATATATATATATATATATATATATATATATATATATATATATATATATATATAAAACGCATTTGTGCGTGGAACTACTTTGTTATGCGACATATCAGAATCTGCCATTGCTGATTCAAACCAAATGATGCGTCCAAGACTCTCAAAAACATAATTTCAGAACTACTACATCTTGGGCTGTTTCTAACATGTTATTGGAGAAACATGGATGTGTGTGTGTGTGTGTGTGTGTGTGTGTGTTTGTGTGAGGGAGAGAGAGAGAGAGAGAAATATGGAGCATGTGCGATCACCTGTTGATGATGCTGTAGTCTGTTAGTCAGCTTTCTGGAGATAATGTCATTTTGGTGAAATGCATCCTATTTTCTCAGTGGAAAATTAGCCATCCAAGCAGGGAAATTCCTCCGTATTTCATGTTAGCTGGTGCACGAGAGTCTTTCACTATAGAAACTGCAATCTCCTCCACCATATTGTCAACTTAAGTGTGGAAAGTCCAGTAAGACGTAAGCGCTTTGACTTTATGTAATTAAACTGTCTGTTGTGTCTCTCAGCTGTGATGAGCCTTAATGCTGAAGTTCTTAGTTTAAAGCCATTTAAAGCTATTTCCTAGCTTAAGTAGTTTAGTAGTAATATGAAGTATTTTTCACGGAGTGCTGTTGAATATAAACACTGTGTGATGCTGACTCACTTCACGACACCAACTGGCTCATTTTACACACAAAAATTGTCTTTTGCCGCCACCAGCTGGCTAAAATATGTAATGTCACAAAATTAAATGTAAAGAGTCAGATAGCTCTTAACACATCTGCACTGCTCTTACACTTCAGAACACAAGCGGAGTGATTCACACAGTGAAGCATCTGAGTGCTGATGGTGTGAGACCATCAGTGCTCATGGAACGTCTCTCGTCTAACCAGATTCAAGAACCGGAACTAACTGTTGCCTATATATATATAATTATTTAATTTAGTTTTTGTGTGATTTTATTTTATTACTTGTTTTCCTGTGAGCTGTAATTAAAATAAAAACACACTAGACTACAAATATATGGTTATTCTGTGCAATGTCTATTTTTTCATATCAACTGTTCTTCATGATGTCCATCAACAGTGCAGAGTTACTTTAATTCAGCGTGTAGTGCAACTCATGTGCTGCTTCTGCTACCGATGTAAATACATTCATTTATTAACATAGATGATGAAAAAACATGCACTGCTTCTGTTCTGTAAAACCTGCGGTGTAAAGTCACTAGCACATGCAGCAGCCTCCCCCAGGTCCTAGTGGCCACCCAGTATGAAGTTTAAGATGCGAGGGAACAGTTGACGAAAAAAAAAAGAAATCACTGAGAAAATGTATTGACTGACTGAAAAAAGGGGGGCAAAAAATTCAGCCCTGCTAAAATAGGCCTAGTGACTTCCTTGCTGTACATTTGAACCTAACATCTTTATGATGATAAAACAAAATTAAAATTCATGAACATGTTATGGATGAACCACCCCTATACATCCACATTTAGAGGATGTAGGACAAATAAAATAGATAAGCAAAATGCTTAAGGGTGCATGGTACAAGGGAAGTCACAGAGATAATGTTTATAAACGACATAAATAAAAACAGGAACACCCTTCTTAAAAGAACAGCTTAATGTGATACCCATTCTGGTCTAGTCTGGTTTGTGATGGTAAGTGTTGGTTTAGTGCTGGTCTAGCTGGTGGACCAGCATAGCCATAAATTTCACCAGCAAAACCTAGCTAGTGAAGCTAGTCTAGTCTGAAGCTGGTCTTTTTACCTCAGTCTGTTAGGTTAGCTAATCACACCTCCTCAACCATCACCCTGAACCCGGCGTACCACAGGGATGTGTGCTGAACCTTCTCCTTTACTCCCTCTTCACCTACGACTGCACACCTGTACATGGCTCTAACACCATTGTCAAGTTTGCAGATGACACTACGGTGATTGGTCTCATCAGTAACAACGATGAGACGGCCTACAGGGAGGAGGTCCAGCACCTATCTTCGTGGTGCACTGACAACAACCTGGCTCTCAACACTAATAAGACCAAAGAGTTCATTGTGGACTTCAGGAAGTCTAAAGCTGGCACACACACACCCATTCTTATCAACGGGACTGAGGTGGAGCGTGTCACCAGCTTCAAGTTTCTGGGTGTCCACATCTCTGAGGACCTCTCTTGGACCCTCAACACCTCTACCTTGATCAAGAAGGCTCACCAGTGTCTCTTCTTTCTGAGGAGACTCAAGAAGGTCTACCTGTCTCCTCAGATCCTGGTGAACTTCTACCGCTGCACCATCGAGAGCATCCTCACCAACTGTGTCACAGTTTGGTATAGCAACTGCTCTGCCCATGACCGGAAAACACTGCAGAGGGTGGTGAAAACTGCCCAACGCATCACCGGTTCCTCACTCCCCTCCATCGAGGCCATCCAGGGTAAGCGATGCTTGTGTAAGGTGCACACCATCATCAAAGACTGTTCCCACCCCAATCACAGACTGTTCACCCCACTCCCCTCCGGAAGGCGTTTCAGGTCTATCCGCACCCGTACCAGCAGGTTCAGAGGAAACTTCTTTCCTGCAGCTGTCAACCTACTGAATTCTAGCTCTGCATCCCAGTGACAATTGACTACCCCAATAAAACAATAAAGTTGAATCTAATCTGATCTAATCTAATCTAATCTAGTTGGCCAGCATTGTCTTTCTGATGAAGCTGGTTACGCTAGTTTAAAAGCCTGGTGGGGACACTAGCACACCAGTATCCCATGCTGGGGGACAAGCACCCAAAGCACAACATTACAGACCTCGATATACTTCCTACGAAATTGAAGAACGAACGTGTGTGATGTAATTTAGAACAGAATCTGGCCAAAAAGGTGTTTTTGCATTTGTTTAGGTGGTTCCTAACAGCTCGCTGGTGCAAACATTTAAGAAAAGCTAAACAACTTCTGACTGCTACTGGTACACATCATCAGTAGGTGTGAACTAGAGCTCCACCTACCTTGATACTGACAGCAAGTTCTGTTTATGTTGTTTAGTGAGTCAAAATCAGTCAACATGTACACATCAGTGGGTAAAGTTATTAACAACCTGGTGCAACTTAATTACATCTGTGCAATCGTTCACTTAGAGATATTTTCCAAGACCAAATCATGCGACTTATTTTTGTTTAATTAGTCTACTAAAGGAATCAAATCTTCTCAAATACTCTCAAGTGCCCATTCACTCATGAGTCATCTGCAGCAAAAGCCATTCACACATCTGTCTAAAGTAAGAAATGCCCATGATCATTCTTTTGTCTTTATTCTGAACATTATCACTTTTATACACTTATCTTTGCAATGGTTTCAGTGCTGTGATAAATAGCATTAACAGAGTGTAACCGGCACATAGAATGGCCACATATAGTGAGTTAGCATATTAGCATCATCATGGCTGGACTGGGAAGTGAAATCCAAAGTGTGTCGGCCCACCGGGAAAATGCCGGTATCCAAGATTACCAGTCCAGCACTGAGCATCATTAATTCAGAATATAAACAAGACAAATAAAACATTTTCTACTGCATATAGAGTATATTACTTTAAATCATCATCGAGTGATTAAAACGGCTTCTTTTACTGACCTCATGTGAAGTATACTCATAAAATGAGGCCAAGTCAAGTCATTGATAACATATTTTAGTTTATCACAATTGTTAATGTTTTACATGTAGCGTCTTCATAGATAAATGTACTTCTAAACGCCGCCCACAGTAGTGTGGAAGGTGTCTGAATGTTTGGGAACAGTATACCATTGCTTGGCTGTTTAGAACTTCTTTTTACCCCTGAACAAAGAACAAAAAGGAACTTCTTTGGGACTATATCAGTGCCTTAAGCTGGTGACCAGCAATGCAAGCGTGGTCTATAGGAAGGAATATAAGTGTGGTGTCTGACTAATGTCAGACTGACTCAGGTGTTGACTTCATTCCCCTTTCACCGTTATCTACATACAGGCCTGAAAAGGCCTCATAGACAGGAAATGTCAGTCACACTGAGCTGGGATCTGAGACTGCAGAGGCATGAAATGGGAGACTTAAAATACAAAGGTTCCCAAAAACTGCTATACAAGAATTTTTTTAATTCTACTATGTGAACTATGTGTATTTTCTGACTCCTGATTTTACTATTTTAACTCAAATTATTAAATAACTTCAATGCTGCTATTTATAAACTGTAAAGTCCAAAACATACTCTAAATTTGAACACAGATGCTTCTAGCTACGGAATCAGAACCACATACATAACACAAGTTGCATTCTCAACGTTGCGTACACAGATGCAAGCACTTGGCCAACGCCTGGTCTGGTGTGTTCTTGCAAAAATGTGGTGATAACAAACCTCAAGGGGGCGATAGAGCTACCTTAAATTTCTGTGCCATTAAACTGGATGTGTTATTATTCAGGAAATTTGCTTCATATACTTTATTAAATTTGTTATACTCCACCATAACAGTAGTTGACTTGAATGAGAAAACTCACTGTAGAAGTAGACAATTCACACTAATGTCTGCTATAGCAACCCTTGTGGCAACGTTGAGAATGCAACGCTTACTTGCGATGTGTTAGGAATGGCACATCCTGACACATTTTGGAAAGCAACTACACAATGAAATCGAGCTTTGATGAAATCGTAGCTTTAAGTGTCCGCGTTCTCATAGTCAGGCAAAGTACAGTATGTTCCATCCTTATGTTCAACCTAACCATACGTTGGCTAAGCGCTCGTGTCTGGGTTTGCATATTTGCTTACAGTAAATAAAGTTGTTTCTGTCCTAAGAGTGTGTATGTTGACCTACTGAATATGTTTCTTCCTTCTTTGTTAATTGCTTTTTGCACAAAATCATCTGCAAAATGAATAGTAAATGTAAATATTCTAATCATATAGTGTAGATTACTGGTTACAAAGATATATATCTGAAAAACTATGCAAAAGAACAGACTATGGAAAGGTGTTAAAAGGGGTTGGAGGCAAAGCAGACTGTTGCATAAAGATTGAAACAGAGAAAAGGGTTATTTAGGCCTAACTGTCAGAAAGTGAGGCTGAAAACTGAAAATATCAGTGTGGTCAGACTTCTCTCACTCCCTTGTCTTTAGGGAGAAAAGATGGGTGTGATAATGACAGTCTGTCAGACTGTTTTTTTTTCTTCTTGTAAACCTCACTCTCTCAAAAGCCATATGTAGACACAAGACTCTCTTTTTCTTAGTGCGGGCAGAGAAGAGAGATATAGAGGTAGAGAGAGAGAGAGAGAGAGAGAGAGAGAGAGAGAGAGAGAGAGAGAGAGTGAGCACTCTAAAAATAAAACATCTGTTCCAGGAGCAAGTCAGGTGGGAGGCAGGGCTGACGCTCCATGACAAGAAGTAAAAAAAGAGAGGAATAACAGTTGAGGATACAGGCAGCTCTAAGGAAAATATTGCTGTGCTTGGTAAGTGGGAGAAATATTGAGGAAGAGTCCAATACAGAAAGCGATATGGACCTTTATCAGGGCAAACACCACATTTCATTTCATGCAAATGAAAACAAGGCTTTGAGGGATAGGTAGTAGTCTCAACTGTCATTACAAGAAATACTTAAAGGAACAGTTCACTCAAAAAAAAATGGAATGGTAGTGGATGTTCATGTTCGCTGATTTTAATACAATGCCATTGATAGTGACTCAATTTAAAGCTAAAAAAAACTCTTAAAGTGTCATAAAATTAGACCATGCAATTCATGCATCATATTCCAAGTCTGGAATATTAGTACCCTATCTGTCAATCATTCGACATTGTGTCAATGTAGTGACACTAGGGGTCGCACTTGGAGAGCCCCAAACATCTTTGAGAAAAGGCCAATGGGAATTGGCGAGTGGAATTTGCATGCCACTCCCCTGGACATACGGGTATAAAAGGAGCTGACTTGCAACCACTCATTCAGATTTTTTCTTCTGAGCCGAGTGGTGTTGAGCAGCGAGTTCCACTACCATTCCATTCACCTCACTGAGAAGCGTATGCTGTTGGATATACGGTGCATTTCAGCGGCTTTCTCCCCCTCTGCATGATTGATGCAGAGTATGCCCCTGGGCGCTTCGACAGCTAGAAGAGTATATATTCTTGCAGAAAAAAAGTATATTTTCTCTAAAAAAAGTGTGCACTGATCGCGGCTTGATGATTGGTTACTGGGTTCGGAGCGCCGCTCTCCGGTCCAATTGTTCCCGGAGGTGCACGATGTACTCACAAAGTCGTGGAGGGCACCTTTTACTGCCAGTGGGTACACAGAGATTCCTCAGGTGGATAAGACCGTTGCGGTGCACTTGTGCCCGCAAATACTGCCACCTGGCGGAATTGCCCGCGACTCCCGTCCAGGGCCTGTAGGGCTCTCTGGCGACCAGAGCTTACAGTGCCGCTGGACAGGCCGCCACTACCCTGCATGCCATGCCCCTCCTGCAAGTACACCAGGCCAAGGCATTGAAAGAGCTGCACGTGGGTAGTCCTGACCCCAAAGTGCATTGAAGGTCACACTTGGGCAGGCGATGTCCACAGTGGTGGTCCAGGAGCGCCACCTATGGCTGAATCTGGTCGAGATGAAGGACGCCAACAAGGTCTGCTTCCTCAATGCTCCCATCTCCCAGATCGGCCTATTCTGTGAAACAGTTGAGGACTTTGCCTAGCAGTTCTCAGCAGTGAAGAAGCAGACAGAGACCATCCAGCATATCCTGCCCCGGCATGGTTCAAGGTCCTGCACTCCATCTGCTTGCCACCGAGGGCATCCCCCTGCGTCTGCAACTCAGGCTGCCCTGCCTGTAGGGCATGAGCCAACTGCTCGGCCCCGGCGCAGAGCCCCCCGCAGGAAGCTGATGCCCCCTGCCTCACAGTCCGGCACTAAGAGCCCTAGGAAGGCCCCCAAGCGACCCTGAGACGGACGACCCAGGGAGGAATAGGTCTGCTGGAACCCTGGAGCTGGTATCCAGACCACTCTGTGCCCCGATGGAGGGCCAGGAGGAGAATCCTGTGTTCCCCTTTGTTTTTTGTTTTGTTTGTTACCCACATTTTCAAAAAAAGAGCGGTTTCCTTACTCTTTGGGTCACACAGACGTTTTTTACAGCTCATTATCACTACAGCCGCACACCGTACACTCACGGCCAGGGCTCTTTGAGCGCAGGCCTCCCTTCTTCACGCACCCGGCCATGGGCAATTTGTATCTTTTATAGGGTATTTTTTTCCTTTCTGACCTTGCTACAGTACAACATAACAGACTGTTTTTCTATTCTCCACAGCCTTGTTTTCATTCTCATCAAATTAAACTAAAATATTGCATCTATCCTGGCTAAGATATATGGTGAACCACGATCACACTGATAACAAGCACAAGGCTTCAGACTGGACAGCACACTTTATGCCATATTGCTGAATTTGAGTATGTGCCTTTGCGTGCTTGGTAAAGCCACTGGCAGACTTAAAGACAAACACCAGGGCCAGCTTGCAGAATGATGAATGCGTGGAGAGTGTCAGTACAGAGTGGAGCAGAGCAAACGAGAGAGAGAGAGAGAGAGAGAGAGAGGGGGGGGGGGGGGGGGGGGGGGGGGGGAGTGTAGGCACAGAGGGGCCCTGAAAAATATCATGTGTCATCAGTGTGTTTGTGTGTGAGTGTGTTTGGTGTGCTTTTTGAAAGTGTGATTTATGGGTGTACATGACTGAATGACTGAGCAGTATTCTGCGTGAGACTTAAGGAAAATAAGGATTAGAGTGAGAGTGGAAAGACTAACAGTGTATGTGATGGATAAAATAAAGCTTTAAGACATATTTAAAAAAGCATGTGCTCACATTAGGAAAACTGTCAGATTTTGGTATGATACTTGCTTTGATTCTGTTGCTATTATGCTAACTGGATTTTTAAAGCAATACTTCACCCAAAAACTAAAATTCTGTCATCATTTACTCACTATCACCCAAACCTGTAGGACTTCTGAAGTGTACTTGTAGCTATTTACTCCTTGCAATTACAATGAATAGGGACTGGGGTTACAGGCTTTAAAAACGATGCAAAAACAGGCCCGGATCTAGAAATGTAACATTAGGGGTCAATAACAAATGACACAGGGTTTTTGATCATGGATGCATGGTGGCAGTGTTTTTGATGGTGTTGCACGAGTGATGCTCGAGTGGGTCTCCAGCGCATTTGGTTAGGGGTATGGTTAGCACCATGATGCTAAGTGCTTCACTTGCACTGGAGGGGACATAGGGATAATTTGGGGAGGCAAAGTCCACCGCAGCACCCCTCTAGATCTGGCCCTGATTCAAAAGCACCATAAAAGTGTATATACACACACACGCACACACACACACACACACACACACATATATATATATATATATATATATATATATATATATATACAGTGAGGAAAATAAGTATTTGAACACCCTGCTATTTTGCAAGTTCTCCCACTTAGAAATCATGGTCACCTTTGTTGCTTTTCTGCAATTTCAAATTCTGTTTCCAGAATTCTAGTCAAAGGTGGAGATTTATTGTAAAAAACGACTTGAATATTGATCTGTTTCTCACTAACCCATCATATTGTTCTGAAGGCATGGATGTTACCACTGGAGTCCTAAGGATTACTTTTATGCTGCCTTAATGTCATTTTTTTGAGCTTCAAAGTTCTGGCCACCATTCACTTGAATTGGACCAACAGAGTAGAGATATTCTTCTAAAAATCTTAATTTATGTTCTACAGAAGACATCATAGAAGTCATACACATCTGGGATATCATAAGGGTGAGTAAATGATGAGAAAAAATTTCACTTTTGGGTGAACTGTTCAATTAACTGTTTAATTAATGATACTGATCCGATCAGTTGTTTCCTGGAAGGGAGGTAAAAGGAAACAAGGAATTAAAACGAGTCTGTACAGAATCGCTTGCTCTTTATATTAAAGAATATTAAATAAATAAGTATTTATTAAAAGTTTTACATGACAGAAAAAAAGTTGAAAACTTACATCGCATTGGACAAAAAAGTTGAAGGGGGACATCAGACTTTTTGGAAGCAACACAAAAAGTCTTTCAACCCTCTCCCATCTTTCTCTGTCTGTCTCTCTCTCTTCAGAGCCTCTCGTGACAGGAGTTTCCTGGAATAAAGGAGTCCATCTGCTTTCCATTCAGGCATGTAATGCGTTTCAGGAGACTACATTAGCTCCCAACACACGCACACAAAAAACACAGAGCGCTCATTCACTCCTTTACCCAGAACTTCACACTTACTTGTAACTGCACACAGTCACCACCTCCTAGCTCTATTCAAATAAAAGAAGCTGAATTTTACTTTGTCATTGACTGGAGATATCCCTTCTGGGGTGACATCATAGTTTGGACAAGGACAGATAGGTAAAACCTTGAAAATAGCCCTTATTTATAGAAACGACTATCTGCAAACACAGCACAAACACCTGACATTTATAACAATAAAAAAGTGTATATGCTTGAATATAGTCCAAGTTTGAGGTTAGTGAACAGGGATTTAACATTTGTTAAAGCACAGAACAGTCCTAGTCAAGAGATTACTGATCCTCACTAAACTGCTACTTCCATTTCCTGAAAATCCTGCTTCACATGCGGCCAGACAGAGAGGAGGCGGGGCATTTTCTGGGCGTGTGGGTCATGAGCCAATCACCTCCCGCGTCTTAACACATGGGGCGTCTCGCCCCGCCCACATCATTCACGCTACTGAAAGAGCTTGCATGCTGATGCTTCAGAGAAGCACAGAGAGAAGCTGATAAGACAAGTCATACGCGGAACGCGGTGCTTTATTAACTCTCCATTTGGAAGTACCGGTCGGATTTAAGATATATTTATTGGACACGTATTTTGGATTTACCCTGTAATATAAAACGTTGTTTGTAAAGATATTCCAACCGAATTCTGAAGTGAAGGACTGCGTTGCACAGACACCTGGACTTTTCTGAAAAACTACAGAAATTTAGGACTATTATCTAGCCCGGTAATATTTACCATCCTTTAATTCGCAGTTTATATGTGTGCTGGTATTTGCTTTGTTCACAGGACATCGTAATTGCAGCTTTTGAAGTTTCTTACCTAAGTGGCGTTCACAACGCACTCGTTTTTGCGTTCGTCTGCGCTGTTTTTAAATTGTTGTCTATGTTATTTCAGCGTCTCGCGCAGGAGTGCCACGTTTTTAGACGCCGAAGAACTTCAACTTTAAATAAAGCGTCTCGGGACACCTGCGTTCTGTCTCAGTCTTTGCGTTGCGCTTTATTTTTTTAGCGCAAGAACGGTTTCTGTGTGAACGGCCCGTTTCATGCGACCAGACATCCTCCATCTGTCCCATCTGCGCGACAGCACCGGGACGGTGGACATCACAGGACATTTACAGATAGAGACTGGACGACACGCCGTGATTTGAATGCCTTTGCGAGGACTTTGCTGGCTTGTGTGCTGCAGAGAAGGCTTCAGTTTGCTGGCCCGGGATCATGGGGAAAAAGAGGAGGAAGAGTCGTTCGAGTTACGCAATCAGGACGAGCAGAAGCACATGGGAGGGGTATGTATACAAAACTAAGGATGTGTCGCAAAACCCAGTGAGCTGTCAACCTAGACGGCATTTTTGGACATGTCTGTCTTGACAGGAAGCTCACTGGATGTTAAGACGCAGCCAAACAGATGATTCATATGTGCCTTAATTACTGTTGATTTTACAGCGCGTTATAAATTCTTCCATCTCTCAGTTATAGAAATACTCTGGAAGCATTGGCACAGGTATTGATTTGGTAGTTATAAGTGTTAAAGGTGGAAATAGTCTAATTCGAGCTGAACACCAAGGTTATTCTAGCAAAACTTGTTTTACAGGTCATAAATTGAGAATTGAAGAGGTGTCTGCTTGACATCATTTGTGGCACTTCTTTATTTCGTACACAGTACTGTGCAAGAGTTTTAGGCACTTGTTGAAAATGATGATGTCTTCAAAAACAATGCCATAAATAGTTTTCATTTGATCAGTTAGCATTATACAAAGTCTAGTAAACAAAAAAAAATCTAAATTAATATTTGGTATGATAAACTTTGCCTGCAAAACAACACCAATTCTCCTAGGTGCACCTGAACCGTCTCTCTTCATGCTGTGCCAGACTGACTCAATGATGTTGAGTTCTGGGCTCTGTGGGTGACCATATCTGTTGTAGGGCTCCTTGTTCATCTTCTATTCAATTTGCAACTGATATACTTAAATCAGTATATATAAAATAACCAATTAAGACAAATGTTTTTGTGACAAAGACAATGTGTTAAGAGTTGTGTATGTTCATATATGTATGTGCATATTGGAAATTCGGCAGAAATGTGCTCGCCCTCATGTTGTTCTAAACTTGAATGACTTTCTTCCTAGAACACAAAAGGCAGAATAACAATCCCGGTCACCATGCACTTTCATTGTATGGAGAAAACATGCAATAAATGTTATGGTGACAAGGGGTGTCAATCGGACGTTTCATCACTATATGATCTTATATTGATTTGATATTCCGATATTATGTGCCTATTATGGAGTGGTGGTGGCGGCGTAGTGGTTAGAGCACAGGGCTGCTAATCAGAAGGTCGCTGGTTCGAACCCCACGGCCACCACCCGTGCCCTTGAGCAATTGTGCCCTTGAGCAAGGCACTTAACTCCAGGTTGCTCCGGGGGGATTGTCCCTGTAATAAGTAAGTCACTTTGGATAAAAGCGTCTGCCAAATGCATAAATGTAAATGTATTTTATACAATCAATGAACATAGTTTTGCCCTCAAATGCAACCAAAACGCAGTATGGATAGCTGAGCACAATTTGGCTTCAAAGGACCTCAAAGTCATTATAATAAGGTTGCTTCGTCGCCTGACGGAAGTGAGTACGGACGTGGCTGACATGAGAGAATTAAAATAAAGGTGCATCTAAAAAAAGATGTATATCGATATTTACACGTTGTATCGATAACATTGGATTGTTGGTTATTGGATCGATGCATCATTACAACCCTAATGGTGACTGAGGCTAACATTCAACCTAACATCTCCTTTCGGTATTCACAAAGGAAAGAATAGTAATTCAGGTTTGAAATAACATGAGGATAAGTAAATGATTATGGAATTAAAATGTTTGTGTGAACTGTCCCTTTAAGAACTAAATTATCCTTTTAGTTTAAAGTAATTTAATTGTAACTTTGGTAATATGAAGGAATACAAATATATAGTTGATTCTTTGCCTGTTAGAAACTTTGCATGCATACATGCTACATATGCACGCAAGTGTATTTTTTCGCTGCTGTTGGTGTATTTCATGATTAGCCCTTTTTTTGTCCTGTATATAAAGATGCATGTCTGAAATGAAGAAGGGGATAAAGGGTGACTGTGCAGAGAACTTTTAAGGAAATTCAGCTGAGTCAGCTCTCGAGTTGCCCATCTATTTTACTCCTCTGTGCAACTGAACACATCCGAATGATCAAATATTTATTACTGGTTCCTCTCTCAGTAAAATCTCAGATATTGATCCCCACTTTTACACTAAATGAGTTTTTCAACAGCCAATGAGTGTTTCAAATGCAAACACATACACAAACACCTCGCTAGCAGGTACCATGCACTAAAGCAGAAATGTTGAATTCCTGTATTCTCAGCAAACCGCACCAATAGCACATTAGACACATAATTGTGATGAGTAATTACTTACAACTGAAGTCATTTAATCTCACACACAAGTCTACAGTCATTTGGAAGGATATGAAGAGATGTTGAAATGGAGACACACACACTCAATGTGACTCACACTGGTTTTCAAATCAGGAGTATATTGTAAAACTGCGTTACACATACAGCTAAGTCATGTACAGGCCCAGTCAATAAGAAACGGCCTAAGGGAGCTTTTTTGTGAGTCTCTTATGGACTGACCCCCCCCCCCCCCCCCCCCCAACACTTAATCTTTCTGTCCATCCTTTAGGGACTAATCACCCTTAAATCAATAATCCTCATATTTCATTGGTGGAGTCTTTCACCATTAACCCATTTATGGTTCTGTGAAGGATTCGTGTATGTAGAATATAGGAGGTTAATAGGTCAATGCATCCACCTTCCCACCCCAGATCAGTATTCATTGAACCCCAACCGGCCTCTCACCAGTGTGTGAGGTAACCATTAGATAATGTTACATAGTCAATCGACTGACGCCACATCTTTTGGTATCACTACCAGTGTTAAAGCAGCTTAAAGACTTGATAATCAGCTCTAACTGTTTGAATGGCTATTATAATACGTGAGGTTGACTCATTGTTTTATGGCACGCAGAGACACTGCCAAATGATTACTGAACATTCATCATGATTTATCACAATGTTTTATAGCTGCTTCACCAGAATTCTCTTTCTTTTTTCCACTGCTGTCACAGTGCCAATACCGATTATTGATAAAATATATTGATATCTAGAGTGCATCTGCAAAGCCAAGCTTCCTCTTCATGCCAAGCAGGATCAATAGTCCCAGCAATAACCTTCAGTTGTCCTCCCTAAGAGAGATTGTGTGCTTGCAGCTTACTCTGCTTTTGTTATAGTGGATCATTTCTGTTGAGCTACTGTACGATTATGGTTTTCACGATATCAAAATTTCAGTAGTAAAAAAAATAACATTGCATTTTATTTTCATGTTTAAGTAAACATTCTTACAGCATTGTGTAAAAACACAATGTTGTGAGATATTGCTTAATTATATTTATTATTATTATTAATTATTTTACATTACTGTATTAGTACATTTGACTCACATTAGTACAATTTCATTATATGAGTCTGCAGGCACTGTGTGCTTTACGGTGAACATCCACTCTCCTGTTATCTACTACAACAAGCACAGCACATAATGCTCATAAAATGTGGAGTTTTCAGCATATTAGCTGGTTCACACATTAATACAGTGCAGACTGTATATTTAATTAAATTACATCTTTTGCAGTTTAATAATCACATTTGATTAATTGTGCATTTTAGTGTAAATAGAGTAACAGAGCATGCACTTAAATAAGCATGTGAACATTTGAAAGCTGTTGTGTGTGTCAGTCAGACAGCACGCGGGGACCAAATTGAGTCAGTGCTCGGTACTACCAGTACTGCAGATACACACATTTTTTACTTTCGTTTTAGCTTTGTTCCGAAATATTAGTACTTTTGACATCACCATGTACATCAATGTGTTTATGATTAGCGCCCTGACTTTGGTACCAGCTTTGTTACAAATCATCAGGAGGTTAAGTAAGCAAATTTATTTGGTCTGTTTTGTGCTGGGTGATTTGACAGTCACCTTTGACTTATACTGACACCTAGCTGTGTGGATGCATCATCTTGCAAATGGAACAGTTTTTGGTTAACGATGCCATTGTAGAAATTCACTATTCACAATCGGCCATGATTCATTTATTTTGTTAACGAAAGTGTCTGATCAAAGAGATGTCACCAAGATAAAGTGAGCAGTATTCCAAACTGTGAATTCGACAACAGTAGGTTGAAAGTTTTGCTACTGAAATCGATCTGTGCTTACTGCGACTGCTATAGGGTCATATAGGTGAGGTTTTTGGTGCCCCACTAAGGTTAAGATGGTGCCCCCCTAGGGAGTTAATATGCGTATAGGGAGTGGCAGTACTGCCCAAACCCCAACCCCAAACCTCACTGAGTGAAAATGTAACATCTGAATTGTGTTCATTGTTTATGTGAACCTGATTACTTCCTGGTTCCTATGGGATTAGAACCTGTAAAGGTTGCTCGCACAACGTGATGTCAGTAGCAATAGAGGCAAATGTGTTCACACTTGAATTGTTTTAAAATGTCTGATTGTCGATGTCAGTAGTCAACTTGTTCAGCTGAATGAGGTTGAGGGTACGTGAACTTTTGTATTAAACATGTCAGTTTCCTGTGTGATCGTGATTGTGTTAGTATTCAGCTGGTGATCTCAACATGACTATCCATCTGTAAAATAAAAACTTAGTTGACTGGATTATTCATGTCATGTGAGTGTACATACATTTTATTTTTTTTTCAAAAGTACTATTAATTTTTTGAGGGTTAAAAAAAAATCTGATACTTGAGGAAGCCACCCTTTCTCTCCCCATGATTATTGCTAAAGGGGAAGTGTGTGCTTGGAAGACATGGAGAGGATTTTGCCTGGTTTGGCTAAAGTCTGGGAAGGTCCTTGCCAGAACTTTCCGTTGACGTGTTTATAAGAAGACTTCCTCCATCGCACCCAACACTCTAAAGGCCACAGTGCCACACACTCAAGCAGGTGGTCAGACCTAACAGACGTGTGTGTGTGTGTGTGTGTGTGTTTGGATACTTCCTCTCTGCAGCGACTGTTAACGGTCCTTGTTTCTGCCACAGGAGACCACAGCCGAATGCATAATTTTGACATATTAGGCAATATGGTAGGCCTACCATGTTTATGCTGACTCCATATCCATAGAGTATTGTACTCTTAAGTATAGTAAGTTGGTACAGTATGTTGGCAAAAACAAATCTTGTGTTATGATGCTAAATTGATGCTAAAAATAAAATTCTGTAATTATTTATTCATCCTCATGTTATTCTAAGCCTGTGTCATGTTATGTTTTCTGTGGAATACAAAAGTAGACTTTGTTTTAAATAATCATTGCACAGCTCTTGCCATACAGTGACCAGGGGCTGTCAAGCTCCAGAATACAAATGGAAAAAAAACCCACCATAAAAGTAATCCATATGACTCCATGCACTATATTTCAAGTCTTCTGAACCCATACAATACGAGTGATGTCATTATTCACTGATAATCTTGACCATCCCTGAAGCTCGCAACTAGCTTGTGTTAGCTTCTCACATAAGGACTACTTTATTGGTTTGTTTTTCTTTTTGGAGCTTGATGGCCACTGGTCAGTGTGAACTGTGGGAACAATTCTTCAAAAATGTCTCCTTTTTGCATTCCACTTAATAAATAACAGCATACAGCTTCAGAATATTTGGTTGAAATATTCCTTTAAGGCCATTGATGGTGTCTGCATTGGTGGAGTGCTTGTTCATGGAACTGTGTAAGCCTCTGACGTCAGCAGCTGCCCCCTCATCAAGCTGGCCAAACAGACAGCGGGCAAGCTGAATGACTGCTTCTGTTTGCCCTACATGCTTTTGCTCTTCCCTCCTCTTTCCTATTTTAGAGCTTCCATGTTTCTTAGGAGACATAGATCTTTCTTTCTTCCTTTTTGACATTCACACTTTTCCTTGAAGATGTTATGACACCAGGACACCCGCCCAGTGCAGCTGTTGGGGTGAGGAGCAGGGCATCCTGGGAAAGAAACACAAACTGGCAGGATTTGCTGGCAAAGACTATCAGTGCTGTTAATGTATAATGGTAGAACCACAGAGAGCTTGTAATGGTATTTCCCCCCACACCCTCTGCGACAAGCCAAAATCGTCTGCTATGCAGGCTTAAAGAGGTTTAATGTTTTGGTTGTTGGAGCAATATGGGCAAAATACTCAAATTTTCCATAATGCTACATTTGTTTGGTATTACATGTGTTTTCCCCTTAAGTTTACACTTTTTAGGCTTTGTTTCCCAGCAACTTAGTTATTTTGACACACTGTTTTTGTAAACATAAAAACAGTTCAAAGGGTTTGACTGACACATTAAAATTAAATAAAAACTTTGCAATATTTGATGTAATACACAAGAAAAAAGTTAATTAAATGTATGTATTTTTGGATAGCACCTGCTTCATGTATTGTTGTTGGAGTTATGTGGGTTAATTTTTCATTGTGCTAAAAAATGTTTCCTAAATTTGTCTGCATTCACACTTTTCTCCCTAATGTGTAAATTTTAAGTATTTGATTTCAAGCAACAGTAACGTAAAAGCATCTTGCGTGTTTCAAATGCCAATGCGATTACGTCACATGCGCATATCACTGCTGACCGGAAGCATGATTTAGAGTTTAAAAAGTACTTAAATATTGATCTTTTTCATAGCAAAAGTAATCATGTCGCTTTAGAAGACATTAATTTAATTGCTGGTTAGCAATGATGTTTATGCTGACTGTTTGTGATTTCTGGAGCTTCGAAAGAGAAATCTCCATTCAATTACATTTTAAGGACCTACTGAGCTAAGAAATTTTCAATTTTTCTTCAACTGTGTTCTGGTGAAGAAAGAAAGTAATAAACACATGGGATATCACGAGGGTGGGTAAATAATGAGAGAATTTTCGGGTGAAATATCCCTTCAATGCTATACTTTATATCCTTGGAAAGGGTTTATTAGAAACTCACCACTTAAATAATATCCTTGTCTATGGTCAATATTCAGTGTAGCTGTGTACTAAGCACTGCCCACACCGAGGTCATTGCCAAACAATGAATCTGTCAAAATTCCCCAATCTCCACCGAAAGTGGCAGACTCTCTTTTTGTGTGGATTCACATTAAAATGATTGATTTGCCCAATATATATATATATAAGTCAGTATTTGACATAATTAACAAAGTAAATGACATTTACAGTTGAAGTCAGAAGTTTACATACACTTATGTTGAAGTCATTCAAACTAATTTATTAACCACTCCACAGATTTCATATTAGCAAATTATAGTTTTGGCAAGTTGTTTAGGACATCTACTTTGTGCATGACATGAGTAATTTTTCCATCAATTGATTACAGACATATAGTTTCACATTTAATTGACTATATCACAATTCCAGTGGGTCAGAAGTTTACATACACCAAGTTAGCTGTGCCTTTAAGCAGCTTGGAGAATTCCAGAAAATTATGTCACGCCTTTAGGCAATTAGCCAGTAAGCATCTGATAGGATAATTGGTGTTAATTGGTGGTGTACTTGTGGATGTATTTTAAGGCCTACCTTCAAACTCAATGACTCTTTGCTTAACATCATGGGATAATCAAAAGAAATCAGCCAAGACTTCAGAAAACAATTGTGGACCTCCACAAGTCTGTTTCATCCTTGGGAGCATTTTCCAAATGCCTGAAGGTACCACGTTCATCTGTACAAACAATAGTACGCAAGTATAAACACCATGGGACCATGCAGCCATCATACCACTCAGGAAGGAGATGAACTCTGTCTCCTAGAGATGACGGAGTTTAGTGCGAAAGTGCAAATCAATCCCAGAACAACAGAAAAGGACCTTGTGAAGATGCTGGAGGAAGTAGACAAGTATCTATATCCACAGTAAAATGAGTTCTATATCGACAAAACCTGAAAGGCTGCTCAGCAAGGAAGAAATCACTGCTCTAAAACTGCCATAAAAAAGCCAGACTACTGTTTGAAATTGCACATGGGAACAAAGATCTTACTCTTTGGTGAAATATCCTCTTGTCTGATGAAACAAACATTTTAATGTTTGGCCATAATGACCATTATGTTTAGAGGAAAAAGGGTGAGACTTGCAAGCTGATGAACCGTGAAGCATGTAGATGGCAGCATCATGTTGTGGGGTGTTTTGCTGCAGGAGGGACTGGTGCACTTCATAAAATAGATGGCATCATGAGGAAGCAAAATTATGTGGATATATTGAAGCAACATCTCAAGACATCAGCCAGGAAGTTAAAGCTCAATGGAAAATGACCCAAAGCATACCTCCAAAGTTGTGGCATAATGGCTTAAGGACAACACCGTCAAGATATTGAAGTTGCCATGACAAAGCCCTGACCTCAATCAGAGATCAGAACTGAAAATGCTTGTGCGAGCAAGGAGGCCTACAAACCTGACTTGGTTACACCAGTTTTGTCTGGAGGAATGGGCAAAAATTCCAGCAATTTATTGTGAGAAGCTTATAGAAGCTACCCAAAAAGTTTGACCCAAGTTAAACAATTTAAAGGCAATGCTACCAAATACTAACAAAGTGTATGTAAACTTCTGACCCACTGGGAATGTGATGAAATTAATTAAAAGCTGAAATAAATAATTCTGTCTACTATTATTCTGACATTTCACATTATTAAAATATAGTAATCCTAACTGACCTAAGACTGGGAATGTTTTCTATGATTAAATGCCAGGAATTGTGAAAAACTGAGTTTAAATGTATTTGGCTAAGGTGTATGTACACTTCTGACTTCAACTGTATGCACTTATACATACTTATGTACTGTTGTTGGAGAAATGTGGTCAAAACAAATTTTCCATAAAACTATATTTCATTAATTTTCTGCACTTTTTACCACTCAACATTATGGTCCCATGTAGCCCATCAGAATCTAGGTTAGACATGTTGTGCATTCTGAGATGCTATTCTGCTCACAGCAATTGTTCAGCCATTCTCTGTTGACCTCTCTCATTTTTGTCCACAAAACTGCCACTCACTGGATGTTTATGTTTTTGGCACCATTCTGAGTAAACTCGAGATCAGCAGTTACAAAAATAATCAAACCAGTTCTGCTGGAAACAACAATCATGCCATGGTCTAAATCACTGAGATATTTTTTCTCATTCTGATGGTTGATGTGATCATGAACTGAAGCACCTGACCCATATGTGTATGATTTTAAGCATTGCTCTGCCCCCACACGATTGGCTGATTGGATAATCACACAAACAGTTAGCCGTAGAGGTGTTCCTAATAAAGTGCCTTGTGAGTGTATGCTTCCTAGCAACACAGAAACATTGACAAAAAAAAAGTTGTTTAAACAAAGTTTGATTAGTCCTGCTTGTCCCTAAAAGTCCCCTTTGGGAAGAACGGGGGGGGGGGGGGGGGGGTTGCAAACATCTGCTCCAGAGGCCTGTGGCTGGCAGAGCAGCAACATTTCCACCCGCTTACTCAACCTCGTCTCTTGGGATAAAGGAACGGAAGTGAGCCATGGAACGAGCCCATCACGGCATCTCCTGCCCGAATGATTCATCCAGCTCCTCGTCCTGGAATGCACTTACCAGAGGTTCTAATCATGTCCTTTCCCAACCTCACTAACTGGCTCAATCCTCACTAATCAAGCTCTACTGGAGATATAGAGTGTGATAAAGACACTCAATTTCAGTGCAATGAACTCGTATCTTGGGAAGTGTCTTGCTATGGAAAGTATGCCACAGCTTAAAAAAGAATTCCGACAAGTTCCTTCCTGAAATCGATCTCAATTTGAACTTTGGTCTGTGCATTTTTGTTCAAAGCACTGCAGGCTAAAAGGATGTTGTTAGTATCTGAAATAATGCACGTACACCTGGGTTTGGCAGAATTTAAGAATTGCCTCCTTTTTAATTCAGGAATTGGAATTTGAATAGAATATAACTTCATATATATTCTGTTAATTTTTTCCATCATGTAAGCCTTCTTTATGCAACCCAAACCCATGTTACACCATAATCAATAAATGAAAGAACATTTATTACAAAAATCACACATTAATCATTAATATCATATAATAATTCTTGAAATACCCAATATATTATTTGCATGTTGACTTGTTTGTAGTTAATTCATACTGAAAATATATACTCTACTAAAACTACACTTCATAGCTGTTGATGAATTTCTTTGATTTTAATTTTAACTCTTCTTCCATAAATTTAAAATCAAATTACAATTCTGCTTTATGTTTGCTACCTCAGCTCAAATTCAGGATTTAAATTGGAATGCGTTTTCAATTCTGAATAGCACACATACATGACATACATCACAGTAAATGAAGGATAAGTATGGGCCACTTGATGGAAGAAAAAAAGCGCTTTAATGACAACTCGCAGTCCCTCCAGCTGAGCCTGTTTGACATTTATTGCACGTCTCCACCCTGGTTAAACATTAACTGAGTCTCATTATACACACCCCTTTCACACTGTAACACACGTTTACCTTCTTTCTCTGCTCTCTCCTTTTCTTTTAACTCCACTCTTCCTCTGGCAGTAACCTCACCCATCCGTCTTTCTACACTGTCATTGTGTGTGTGTGTGTGTGTGTGTGTGTGTGTGCACGCGTGTATGTACTAAACTTAGCAGCTCTAGTCGTAAAGTGCGGCGTGTGAGTCGTGAGGTGGCTTGTGGTTGACCTGGATAACATTTCATAGATTTAGCGCCAAACCTGTCACAAGCACCTCAGAATTTAGTGACACATTTGTTGCATGATCATTTTTATGCAGTTTAGTGTGGATGAGGAGGGAATAAACCGAAAAATAAAATAAATAAATATATAAATAAATTTAAACTAGCTATCCAAACCTGGTTGGCCCCGGAGACCAGCTAAGTCCAGCATACCAATATTTACACTGAAAAAGATATTGCAGATTTAACCAGCCTTAGATAGTTTGCTGGTCATAGCTGGTTTAAGTCTTGCTGGCCTCCCTGCCTGGCCAAGCTGGTCTTCAGCTGGTTTAATAGGTTGATCTGCTGTTAAGTACCCCAAAAACCAGCAAATCAAAACCATTCTGACCAGGCTGGTAGACCAGCAAAGACTAGCAAACCAGTTTAGGCTTTTTTAAGAGTTTGTTTTCCAGCAGTGCAGCATATACACAGCAGCATATACACATGCATTTTGTGGCTTCAGAGATCTCACGGCCTTGGAAAACCTGGAAATGTCTGAATTTGGAAGTGTTATTGTGTTATTTCCAGTACTTGAAAAGTCTTTGAGGTGAATAAAATCTTATGAAATCATTGAAAAGTACTGGAAAATTCTATTGTGAATTTAATTCTGTGTAATTCTTTGTCAGTGCAATCTCTACAAAATGATTTTTAGTGACTGAAAAAATGATGGAAAATTCATGGAAACGTGTTGGTAATAATGTACGAAAACCTTTTGTTTTGGATTCTTTGGGCTACAGTGAGCTTGAAAAAGAACTTTCAGCTGAGACCTTTCCTTTGAAAGTCCCTCTAAAAACTGTTCTAGACACACAAAATAATGACCCTTCTCTGGAACCTCTATTCACACAACATTTAACCAAGCTGTACTGAACCAATGCCATTGGTTGGTCCCTGGAGCTCATTAGAACATGAATAAGATTATGCTCTTCCCGTTTAAGTAAAATGTTTGGTGTTTCTTTGAAAGTGTTTGTGTAAGAAAAGAAAAATCTTGCTGACTTTTTAGACTTCTGACCCCCAGGAGCCCCGGGACAGAACATTCCTTTGAGTCCATGCCAGAGCCCTGAAACATGACACTGCAGAGCGACACAGTCTCAGACACACGCACACACAAAAAGGAGCAAGTCTGTGAAAGAGGTCGGTGGGGGGGGGGGGCTAAAGTTACAGCTGATGAGGAGGAGGAGGTGGAATGAGTCCGTTTACAGCCTGGATTGATTCTGATTAACCTCACCGAGTCACTAGATCAAAGGGCAGAATCAGAGCCAAAGCATACCGGCCATTAACGGTAACCCACAGCAATGCGTGGCACCGCAGCCCATGCCTGCCAGTGGGTGGGCAGTTGACAGGGGTCAGATGGGCATCTGAGTGGGTAGAAATACATGGTTGTGTAAATGAGCCTCCTTGTAATTTTCCTGGAAATCAACTTTAACTAGAATCCGCTCGTAAACGGTATTTATTGCAAATTGTGGGCTGCTCACTGCCTGTATGGCGAAACTGTGGCATTATAGAGTACAGGGCTGTTCACAAGAAAATTGCTGGCTAAACGGCAAGAGCAAAATAATCCCTCAGGACACTTTCATGCGCGTTGTGTAGCCATCACCTCCCACTGCTGCCTTTGCTGTGTGTGTGTTTCAGTTTAAATGTGTTGATGGAGACTATTCTGTTGTCAAATATTTCCATCAGTTATGCTCTCTATGCCTGACACATTTCACTATGTTCCTTCTTCACTTATGCTGTTAACATATAAGTTTGGATGCAACCGAGTATTAAGAGTATTATTCACTTTTACTCACCCTCATAATGTTCCAAACCCTTTTGACTTTACAACTTCAACTTTCATGCAACACAAAAGGATACTTCTTTAAGACTATGCTGGTTGCTTTTTCCATGTAATTACAATGAATGGGCACTGAAGCTTTCAAGTTTCAAAATGGATGCAAAAGTACAATATTATGATCATGTCAGTAGTCTATACAACTTGTGTGCCAGATTCTAAGTCATCTGAAGCTATACATATTTGTAAACCAAACCACAATTTAAGTCATTATTCACTGATAATCTTCCCCTCCAATGAGCTGTTAACCACTGCAATCAATCAGATTCATGAACAAATCAAGAATGTCTCAAAAGAATGATTTGTTCATAAAAAATTCTCATGAATGTGCCAAGTAGTGCTGGGGTGGCTATCAAGATTTTCAGTGAATAATGACCTTAAGTTTGTTCTATTCCTCACATTGAAAGACTGTTAATGTAACACATGAGTTGTAAGGACCAATTTTATAATACTTACATGGTGCTTTTGCATACTTTTTGAAGCTTGAAATCATCAGTCTCAACTCATGATACACCAACGAGCGACCAGCAATTCTTTAGAATTTCTCCTTTAGTGCTCCATGGAAGAAAAAAAAGTCATGTGTTTTGAATATCATGAGGGTAAGTAAATACTGTCAGAATTTTCTTTCTGGGTGAACTACTATAACATGTCAAGTAACACAGGTGTGAGAGGAAGCTAAAGCTGACATTAGATCCCTAAGCGAGAAAGGACAGAGTGTGTATTTACTGTCCACTGGGTGTGAAGAGTCTGAGGGCTCGCTGGTACAGGCCAGGGTTTGTCCAGGGGGGATGGGTGGGGCAGAACTGAGTCGGTGTTGCGTGTAGATCGATTGAGCACAAAAGCTCCCTCTGTCTCTTTGTCAGTTCAGAGACTGGCCCTGGTTTTTAATGTTATGTTCTGCCTGCAGCAGTTCAGTGCCCAGGACTGCTGAGTGTTTGTGCTTGAATCTACTGCCAAGTAGCACAGAAGAGAGGCTGTAACTAAGAGCACTTGTTCAAAGGGTTATGCATGTGTGTGTGTGTGTACTGTGTATGTGTGTTTATGACCTAGCAACAAAATGATGAAGAATGTTCCCAGAAGTTAGACAAATCAGAAAAACTCCTTTTTTGGAGTGTATTCATAAGCAAAAATAGGTAATAAAGAGACTAAATAATGTTTATATACATTAATAAAAATGCCAAACATTTATATATTAGAGTTAGGGTTTGTTTATTGTATAGATTTGAAGTTTTGTGTTATTTGTGTTATGAGTGGTTGCCAGGGCACACATTTCTGCAAGTAGGATGGCAGGGGAAAGTAAGTGATATTTATGAGAAAAAACATACCTGATTGCACGATTAAGTAATATTAATCAAGCGCTACCTGATTGGTCAGAGAAACTACAGTATAACCTAACCCTAACAAATCAGGTAGTGCTAAACTCCTAAATATGAGCTAGTCTTCCCCTGCCATCCTATGTTTCTGGAAATCTGCTACCAGGGCGAGAGAAAAAGCACTTTTCCATCACCAGGCTGAACAGTTCTGTGCATGGAGAGGAGCGGTTCCTGTATCATTTACACTCGTATAACATTTAGTCAATAAAGGTCCTTTTTAGCTAGTTTGGAACTTTTAACATTCTGTGTGTTCCGTGTCAGGTGGATGATGGTAAACCTCTCGCCTTTTGCTCTCCTTTTTGCGACATGGACCATGTCTTTCCTAAGAGCAAAAACCATTGGGGAAAACACTCCTAAAAACTAAAATATGTGATCATCCTCCATAGCGCACTCATTCTAATGCTTACCTCTAACGCTGTTGCTAACTGACAAATTAAGTAAATTCTAATCCTGATTTTGCATCACAACAGTGAAAAAAGATAAAATAAAACGTAACTGTGCTAACTTGCCCAGAACGGAACAGAATGGCACATTTTTGCAACATTTTTTGGCCTTATGGTGGAAAAGAAGCTTATGTGGTTGCTAAGGTGTTCTGAGTTGTGTCTAACTGATTTAAATCAAAAGAGCCCACCTCCAATACTTCTATTCTAATCCCTACATATGACTCAGATCGTCCGACAGGTGAAAATTGTAAGTCTGATCACATAGAAAAGTAATAGTACACTTTACCTGATGCAGACAAGTGCTTGTTGAGATGAGCTGCATGATATGAGGCATCATGTCCAAAGCACAAAAATGTGGATGAGTGTAGAAGATTAATATTTAGGGTCAGCTTAATTTAAGAACAAAAGAGGTCAATGGGAAGTCCCAATTTAGATAGCTAGGTGATTTTGTATGGTGGTCTCGGAATTCAGTATTGGGTGGCTAAGAGGAAGTGTGGTCAGTTTTGTATTACTCAGCATGATATCAGATACTGAGCACTTGGGGATTTCTTCAACCCTGGGAGATTTTAGAGTCCAGGAAATGGTATATGAAGTGCCTGTGCATTTGTACATTGTTGTTTAGCAAGAATCATGCAAATTATAATGAAACTTTAATAATGCACTATATCCTAACCCTTATGATTAAAACATGGTTCTAACTATGAAACCCCATACACCCAGCAGACTCTGACTATACAACCTCAATATGAAGTGTTGCTATTACTTGGAGACCTAATGCTACATTTGCTTGTGGTAAGCCCTGTTGAGCTACATCAGAGGGTTTCCAGGTCATTCAGTTTGACCTCTCCTGGACCCCAGCTGCAGTCCAGAGCTCTTAACTCGTTCCATCTTCCCCTATTTTATATGAGCTCTGAGCAAGGAAAGGGGAAGCCAGGCCTGAGGAATGCACTAAAGAATCCGGTCGTCCTTTCAGACCCTAGCGTGCTATGCTGTCAATCATCCGTTCTGAAGTCAACAGCCAAAACAACTCCAACAGCTAATTTTTGAGGTCACTACTCTTGTTTAGGGCATTGTGGTTGATATGCAACTATGTGTTTACGAACAAAGGAAGATGGAGGAAGTGTTCGGGAAATTAAAAAAAAAAAAAACGTGTCACTATTTTTGCAATTCCGTCAGGTGACTTTAGTGCAGCAGAAACTGCACACTTCGGTTTTAAATGAATGCCTGCAGCATACAGTTGCTTTGGTAAAAAAATTTGGGAAAAAGCAAAACCTTAATTCAAGTACTAGCATTTTATGACAAAGTGTTTTTCACCAAAAATGTCAGCATGGCATAGTGTTATTGTTATAATCCAAAGTACCGACACAGAGGAAGTGAAGCAAACTGATGCTCATCAATGTTCCTCATGTACTGCAGATCATTAGAGATTATTTAGCAGTTTACTGGAAGAGATGTACAGAGATCAATACCTGCCAGATGACCATGTGTTCTGTCCTTTCTCTCTTACAGGGGCAACTAGAGGTCACTCTGTCTCAGCCCACTCGTTCAGCCAACGGCACTCCTTGGTGAGTTCAGACATTAATGTTGTTTAATTGTGTGTGTGTGTGTGTGTGTGTGTGTGTGTGTGTGTGTGTGTGTGTGTGTGTGTGTGTGTGTATACATGTTCATACTACATTGTGAGGACCAAATGCCCCCACAAGGATAGTAAAACCTGAGATCACCTACCTTGTGTGGCCATAGAGGGAAGACCTTGTGTGGTCTCCATGAGGGAAATGGCTTAGTAAATTATGTTTTGTTTTTTAATGTAAAAATGCAAAAAGGTTTCTGTGAGAGTTAGGTTTAGGGGATAGAAATTATCGTTAGATCTCTATAAAATACATGGAAGTCTATGGAGAGTCCCCACAATGTAAAAACAAGTTTGTGTTTGTGTGTGTACACACTTAGCTATGGTTTGGGATGGGTGTAAAAAGTACTCAGAAATTATACTTCTATTTCACTGTGAAATATTTCTATCCTAAAGAAATATTTCACAGGAGAGAAATGATATAAATATGGTTTTACAAGTGCAGAAGTAAATAACACATGTACACATTTAATTATAAACAACTTTTGTGATATATTTGCAACATGAATGATAATTTGTGACCTCCACATTCATAACCGTACAATCCCAAAAATAACCAGAAAAGAAAGAAATATATTGTGCATAACGCAGGACTTTAAACTATAAACAATCCCGGGATACACTTACTGATTTTGAAATGATGGAGACTTTACCAAATGTATCTTTGAACAGCCTACATTCACTAGATTAAAACTATTGTCAACTATCTGCATAGATTTTTGCTGATAACTGATAGTTCTAAAAAGCAACCAAAAAGCAATCGGCACTGATTAATCTGTAAAACCAAGATATCGGTCTACCTCTATTAAATATGTGTGTGCATGTTTGTATGTATTGTGGTTCTCAGAGTTTATTCTGTACATTCCCCCAGTGTACTATGAGTGGAGAACTGAGGGTTTTCTGTACTCCTGTTGAAATCACTACTTCCTTATTCTCCCGAATCACACTGTGTGTTTAATTACTGTCAGAGGCTTTTAAACAACACACACACTTAACACTCCAGGTTATACAGCCACTTGTAAGATAATGGTTTATTTGCCAGCCTGACGGTGTCTCAGCTTTTGGTGTGTCAGATCAAATGCTCACTCACACACACACAGAAAAAGAATTTGCCTGCCTATTCTACCCCCTCCTCAAAAACATTGTAAAGGTGCAGTTATTGTGGTGTATTATCAAGATTGAGAGGCCTTGAATCTCTAAGATGTGTGTACGTGTATGTGTGTGTGTGTGTGTGTGTGTGTGTGTAGGCAGGTTTGGGTGGTTTTAGGTCACAAACTGGCAATTACAAGGGTATTGTGCTATAAATGTGGTTTATGAGGACATTTCTAGAGTCCCCATTATTAAAACCACTTAAACATAGTAAACAATGTTTTATTGAAAATGTAAAAATGCAGAAAGTTGTTTGTGAGGGTTAGGGGATAGAATCTATAGTTCTTACAGTATAAAAATCATTATGTCTATGGAGAGTCCCCATAAGGATAGCCCTGTGTGTGTGTGTGTGTGTGTGTGTGTGTGTGTGTGTGTGTGTGTGTTAGTGCGGCACGATTAATCATATCGCAATCGCGATGTCTGCCTGTGCGATTATATGGTGGCAAAATGCTGCAAATGACAGCCCATTCTCTGAGAGCTGTTTGCCCATTTTCTACACATCTAATAAAAAGATGACCAGTTTATAACGATGACACGTGAGATGAGAGGAGAGCTGCAGCTCGAGTGTCTGATAGAAACACAGATCACAGCTTGGCGATATATCTCTATTTCATCTTTAATTAATCTTCAAATAATACGGGAGAATGCCATGTCAATAAACACAAACTCCAAAACTGTCATTCTCTGTGCGGTCAGAGCCGCTTCAACCAGTTGCGGAAGAGACACAATCTGAGCGGGAGTAGAGACCGTCGGCACCGGCTGATGCGCACTCTTAACACGGAGAAGCTCGTCTCTCACCCCCGCTGTCTGCAGCTCGCAACGTCATCATCATAAGATCATCATGATAAGATCAATCTTATATGAAAAATAACACTAAAATTACAACAACAACAACAATAATATATATATATATATATATATATATATATATATATATATATATATATATATATATATATATATATATAGGTTTTGGATATACAAGATTGTCAAATGCTTATCAATAATACTCTTATGTCTAAAATGTTTACAGTGTTCAGTGACTAAAATATGACTAAAATGTAAACTTTTTTAATTGACTAAAACTACATAAATGCCCAGACTTTGTCAAACAAAATGACTAAAAACAATAAATAAAAATAGGATAAATTTGACTAAATATGAAAAAATTAAAAAGGACATTTGACACAGGATTAAGACTAAGATTAAATAAAAAAAACAGATGACAAAATTAACACTAGTATTCAGTTGCCAGGTCATCAGGAGTGTATTAATGCAAAGCCAACGTTTACGTGTTTTTAACATCACTTTTTTGATCAGTATGGTACCACCTCTGCCTCATTTTGAGCCAGGAAAAACCCTGGTTATATGGTGATATTTTGGCACTGAGCAGAGAGAGGTAAAGTGCAAAATTAAAGTTGCTACATCACGTGGCAACACGACAAATTTATATCAGTAGGAAAGTGAGATTTCAGAAAATGATCCACACACTGGACGAGATGCCAGCGATAAGAAATACCAAATACCAGTTGTCATTTAAAAAACACACACAACAACAGTTTTAGTGGTTTGAGTTAACCGCACTTTTATATCCATTTTCCTTTTCAAAAGAGTTTATACAAATTATGTTACATTCTGCTTAAATGTCCCTGTTTGTTTGGACCGTCTTATTTTCATGAAAATTCGTATGTTCTTATTTATTGTTCTATTTTATTAGGGTAAATATTGAGAAAATAACAAGTTTGCAGTAATGCAAAGATGTTATTATTTAATTTAGTAAAAATATTTTAATTTGAAAAAAATTGTTCATTTATAGTGATTTTTGTTGCTAGTTTGTATGTTTGTGTTGAGAAATACACATTTCAGCATTATCAGTAATCTATTTGTGAATTTTCCTTGATAACCAAGCAAGCTGACTCATGATACCATTTGTTCATTGTATCGCAATCGCATATCGCAATATTAACCTCAATAATCACGACATGACATTTTCCCCAAATCATGCAGCCCTAGTGTGTGTGTTTGTGTTAGCATGTTGAGATTTGCATGAAACCTTCAGCCAGATGATGATTTTTTATTTTTTTTGTGCGAGAAGAGATCTGTTAGTCTCATCACGGATTAGACACACACTCTGCACATCTGGCTGTATATGGATTGTCTTGGCAGTATTCTTCGGTAAACACTATTATTTTTAGCAGAGGTCAGAAAGAGCCACCATCACTACATTCCTCAATCACACCATATCAGAAAGAGAGAACGTATTCTTTATCAGCCTCTCTCTATTTCCTCCCTCCTCCTTTTTTATCTCAAACAAAGGATGTCCATGCCAGAACATATATTTTAGGTTTTCTTTGCAGTCTGTTTTTTCTTTCTGCTGGCCAGCTGTTCGACACTTGCAGTCCACGAGAAGTGCAGTGTAATGCCTCAACCTGACAGTTCACAGATTGGTGCTAACATGTTTGCCATGTTTGGACAGCTTACCACTGGTACTTTTCATAGTTTCTGTTCTTTTTTGATTCTCTCTTTATAAAATTTTGCTTGAGATTTTTGAGCACTGAACTTTCTTTGTCTATGAGTCACTACATGGTTAAACGTGACCCTGCTTGTTGTGCACGTACTAAATGGGGATTTACCATAGACTTCAGTTCTTTTATATACAGTATTACTAATTAGAATTATTATAGATGAAAACTTTGTGTACTTTAGTATTTGAAATGAAAGTATTCATTTATTTACTTGAATAATTGAATAGATTTTTCTTGTTGAATTCTTAGAATGTCCCAAAGGCAGGCTTTGTCAGATTTAGCTCACTTATGGGAAAAGATTTGTCCCCAAACTGTCACTAAGTACATACACACACGCATGCATGTACAGTGTACACATATGCATGTATACAGTACAGTATACACACATGTGTCAAATGTGTGCAGCCTTCCAGCAAGGGCATTGCTTGGTTAATAAATAAGCAGCACTGCATTGTAATTAAAATCAATAAGCTATCGACATTTCAACACACCACATAAGTGCACTATAAAGAATAGTGTGCACAGACCTGTTGCAAAATATTCATAGAGAATGTTACACACTCTTAACAAACAAAAAAGTGGGAATACTAACTCTTTGTTTTGCTGTCACATTGTATTCTATTGAGGTCAGCCATGACAGTAGAGAGTTAGCAGGTAGCTATTACCTCACAGTCTGCCAAAAAACAGATATTGTGTTTTATAAGTTTTTTTTTTTTTCTTTCTTCATTTTAGAAAGTGTGTGTGTGTTGTAGATAGCTGGGTCATATTAGACTTTATTGTTATTGTGGTAGGTATTGATTAATCAGGTTATTGATATTGACTCTCTGTTCATTCTTTCACTTTCCTGTTTCAGTCACATGGAGTTTGCAGTGAAACGCACACACACACACACTCTCACACAAAGAAATCCCCTTGATTCATGGGATGTTTATGGGGAGCACATAAAATATGTTTCCCTTCATTCTACCTTTCCTCCATCCCTGCTTTTTTTTAAAATCAGTTTCCTGTCAATGTGGGCCATACAGATGGTTTAGGTTAGAGAGCATAGGCCACAGAGAGCGTCAGAGAGGGAGTGTTGCACACACATACACACACGTCCCTACACTGCCTTCATTTTACCATTCTGTCTGGCATCAGTATAAACCCCTGAGTTTCCAGTTCCATGACGTTAATACCACTGAAAGCTTACAGGAATTGGTAGGGCTTGTGAGATCATGTGCAAGGATTGTTTGAAAGAGCCAAAGAAAGAGAGAGAAAGAGTTTGTTTGGGGGGCACTTGTAACGTGTGGAGAGAGAATTTAAACCGCAGAGGATTTTTAACCAGCTATACTGCAAAGGTTTCTCAGAGTGGATTTGATTTGACCTCAATAAGCATACATAATTTGTTTATGTACATAGTGCCCAGGGTTTAATTTTTTTGTCACCCTTCAGTGTCCTAACCAGATGCAGCGTGATATTGCATTAGTCATCAAATTCCCATGTAGGTTTGTCTTAACCAGTTGCGACCATGACAAGCAATGACTGACAAGACATTTTGTTTTGTCATTAAAATTGTGCCAGGTGCAAGATGATAGGTCCTTTGAACATCTTTTGATTGCTGATTGCAGTATGCATACTCTCTCTTTGTCTTGCATTTAAATGGCTTTAGTTCAATGCAGCACTACAAGAGTTCTCACTCTGAAGCCCTCCTCCTCCCAAGCACTACCTGTCTAGGTCTGTATCACAGGAATTTTGTGCATGTATGTAGTTGTGCAGTAGCATGTATTATGTAGTGGTTGCTGTTACGTGCCATTGTGTTACCACAATAATAGACCAGTGTGCAACAAAGTCTAATTCAAGCAGTTCCAGTCCTTCAGCAGATGTGCAAGAGCTCATTATGTGTACTATTCGAGCATTTCATTTTTCCAATTTCTCTTCAAAACGTTCCTATAACTTTTAACTTGTCTAATGATAGCAAAACAACTTCTACCATATATCGTCTGCAAATATGCAGACTTTTCATTTAACCTTTTCACACGTGAGTTTCTATTGTACTGACGAACCCTCCATCGTGAGTTCTTTAATGTTCTCTGTAAATTAAAAAATGTACCTTACACTTCACAGGCAGATGCACTGAAGGTCAGATTACATATTATCAAACATAATGGGGTATTTAGATGTTTATTATGATAAGATATGTGCAAATGCACATATCTTTTAGGGCGGTTATGTGCGCCCTAAAAGCCTTGCCCATCCACATTTTCTGCACCGGCTTGAGTGAATTTACTAGTTTGTATATTGTTTCTTTGATGTCAGAAAACATGGCTGCATCAAAACAATGTACTCTGATTTGCAGGGAACAGTTTTAAACTTTTATTTAGTGTTTGAATGTTTGTAACATGAAAATAAAGATATTGTTGTGTTGAAAAGACTATTTGAGAAGCTGGTTCATTATGACAAGAGCTTCAGTCCCTCTTTTGCTGGTAAACGGCAGCACGAATGCAGATCTCACCGGTTTGATCAAACGTGTCTGAGCCCAGCCTAGTGTAATCACAATGGTTTGATTGTACTTGCAAGAGGGTTAAAGAAAATGACTGAATTTCTTTTAAATATATAATTCACTAACCTCACAAAATGTGCACATCCAGCGATTTCTTCCCATGAAGCATGTAGTCCTGTGAAGCACTCATATTTCATCCTAAAAAGCATGTATTATGTCCGTCTTGATAAAAACTGTCCCTCTGGATCATGGATGTTGTGTGACGGTCAGTCTGTGACACTCATAGAAGACTATTCGGCCGTGTCAGCATCTCAGTGTGGTTCCTGTGCATTGTGAAAAGTGCTGAAGGTTCACGCATGCAATTCCAAACAAGTGCAAACAATCTTAGATTTATTATACAAATCTAATAACTCCACACAGTAGGTCTATCACAGAAAAGGCGGTGACGACCGCGTTTCACCAGATTTGTCATGAGGAAAACTGTAAACTGATAAAGTCACAATGCACTGTCTTAAAATAAAAGCTCCAGGTGAAGGTAAAGTAAACATGAAGATAGAAGTATAAAATTGGAATAAATATTAAAGCAAATACAGTTTTTGTGGGGCATGGTTTGTGTCTGGGTTAGGGTATTAAATAAAACAAGTCTAATCCTGCAAATAATAATAATTTAGTATTATATTATAATTTTAAACTTGACTGGGTCCTACATTAATAATTCAGTATTATAAAAACATTCAATTGGCTTCCAAAAAAGTGGGTCAAGTTGTAACTTTTGCACCCCATGCACATTCACCAAAAATAGAAAATAAATAATAAATCTTATAAATATAAGATGGTAAATAATGATTAAATATCTCCTTAGTTTATATAGTGAAAAACAGTGGAAAACATAGCTTCATTATTTGTAACTATATTTTACCTCATGCATATATTAAATATGCAAAAAAAAATAAAGATATTATTTTGTATCTAAATTTCTATTTCTATTCTAGTTTTTTGAGTGAAAATAATGATAAATAAAAGTTAACAGAATAATTTAGCAATTTTCTGAACATGTAAATTACTATCATGTTAAATTGTGTGAAATCATGTTTATCGGCATTACATTGGCCTCCCTGCTCTCAAGATTTCAACATCCGCCATTAAAAAAACACATTGGTCGATCGCTAGTCTTATGTGCTCCAAACAGCATGTCTGTGTGTGCTAGCAGTTAAGTCTTTGTACTTGCTCTACATCAGCAGCGTGAGCATATTTGATGTTTATGATCTCCCTGTCTATAGCATGTGTACACTATCAGTATTTTGTGAGAAACTCAACACTTGGTTGACCGTACAGTTTGATGTTTTGTCTAGGCTGCATTATCTTCCGTTTATGTATTTCTCTCTTGCTGTTTCTCCCTCAGGGGTACCATGTCTAGATTTGGAGAAAGCACAGTGATTTTCCTGCACTCCTATTATTCCTTTCGTTTAATCCTGCATGACCAATTGCTTCCTGCTTTGCTCTCCCTGATACAGGAAGACGACTTGCAGGCCGCTCTTGGGGGCTTCTGCTGCTGACTCTGGGAAAAGAGTGGGCAGCAGTGGGTAGGGTTGGGCTGGGTTTGATTGGACAGCTGTGGAAACCTTGGAGACGGAGACCCCCCCCCCCCCCCCCCCCCCCCCATACACACACACACACACACACACACACACACGCACACTTATCTTGCACCACTTGTATTTACCCCGTACACCCACGCTACAGATCCACTACGCTGTTCCAAACCTGTGTTCCAGCTGTGACTATTGTATAAACCCCTACTTTACAATTTCAAGACTTGCTCTTCAAACACCCTCCATATCTAACACATATGCAGACATCACAAAGCATTCCATAATATTCAGTCTCACCCATGAGAAAGAAAAATCACTAATGACACCTCCTCTTTAATATCACTACTGTTTCTTCTAGACAGCTGTGAGATTAATTTGAGCTCAAATTAATTTTCCTGCATCTCAGATATTTCTCTTGAGAAAAATACTCTCGTCATTTCACATACTTCCACTACAGTTTTAGAACTTAACATCCATTGTTCAACAGGGTCACAAACAGTGCTCAGATTTGGCATGAAAGTCGACAATCAAAAGTATGGCAAAAAATATTTCATAATTAAGTCATTTCTCATTAAATTTTCAGAGGCGAAATTATCTAGGCCAGTGTTTCCCAACCTTTTTTTCTGCCACGGCACACTTTTTACGACTAAAAAAATTCTACGGCACAACACTATCCCACATACTAACCATTGTCAATACTTTTTAGACATTATTGGTGAAGCAAAAACGTGTGTGTGAAAATCACTTTGGTGTGACGTCACTTCATAGACTTCAATGTATTCATCTGAAAGACCCTTAACACGTAAAAATATCACTCACATTTGTGTGACTGATTATGTTTTCAAAAGGCGAATTTCTCCGAAAGGTGAGGAGTTGGATCCCTTAAATTATTATTCTTTTTTCATGCATTTTTTTATTTTGTGTAATTTGATAATTTTCCATGGCACACCTGGCACAGTGCCACTATTTACGTGGCACTATTTACGTCAATTTTATTGCTCTATACTTTTAATGTATGTCGTCAATTGTCAAATTTTTTCCTATTATTTTTATTTATCCAAAGGAATATTAGAAGGAATATTATGAGAAATATCTGAGACAAAGTTGATACTTAAATGATACACAAGAGAACTCCAAGTCTCCTGGGTAATTAAAGGGCAACTCTTATTACAAAAGCAACAAAATTACACTTTATATTAATATTGTATTCGCTAACTTTAGTTAATGCAGTAGTTAACATGAATAAACAATAAACAATGCTTTTAAGCATTTATTAATATTGATATATGTTAATTTTTCTTCATATACTACTATTTTTTTTGCATTAAAAATTGCACACATTAACATCTGATAATGCATTATTAACTAAAATGTACTAACAATGAACAACTGTATATTTATAAATTATATATTGTTAGCTCATGATACCTAATGCATGAAATAATGTAGATTTGTAGAACCTTATTGTAAAGTGTTCTTCTAGGCAAATATACTGTATCCTCTCAGGGACTGATTCACTCTTAATAATGCACACAAATCCTTTAAAAATGATCACATTCACAGGTTTTTACATTGGTCCCTTTAAACAGAATGCATGCGTCAACATTCTTAAACGTATCTCTTTCTTGGCTCGAGTCACAGCTCATAAATTTGGCCTGGTGCACCACTCTTATCCTATATAATGGATCAAAGAGTCACACCACGCCTAAGCCAAGCCTGTGCTTTATCAGTGCCTTTGTATGTAGGTGTGGCATTTCAAGTTTAGACACAATAACTGCACAGACACATGTGTGTGTGTGTGTGTGTGTGTGTGTGTGTGTGTGTGTGTGTGTGTGTGTGTGTGTGTGTCTGTATGCTCGATTGCACATGTGTATATTGCAAGGTTTGAACGAGACGTGACCTGCTTCATGTCGATCGGGAGCAGGTATTGTTTGGTAATTGATGACAAGTAATTGTGTTGCTTGTTATCAGGCTTTGAAGGTCCAAGGTGCTTGAACTGATCTAGTTGTTCATTGACACTGAAGGGCCCCACTGTTTAAACAGTCAAAGGCCAACTACTGTAACCCCACTTCCTGGCTTTCTCTATGCTTGCTTTACTTGCTAACTGTATTTTCTCAGGGAAAAGGTCAGATAATGTGGAATTGCAGCCATTCTTGCACTTTTTACAATAAAGGTCTGTCAAAGGTTCTTCAGCAAACGGAGTTCAGCAATGAATCATATTTCTATCAAGAACCATTCTTCACTATGAAGGGTTTTTGAGTTGGCTGTGTGATGTAGGTAGAATTGGTTCCTGGGATCCCGTAGCTCAACTGGTAGAGCATAGCACTGACAATGCCAAGGTCATGGCATTATAAGTCACTTTAGATAAAATGAATAAATGATTTTATTCTCAATGTGCTTTTAAGTCCTCGTGGTCGCGTAGTGATTCACCTCAATCCGGGTGGCGGAGGACGAATCCCAGCTGCCTCCGCATCGGAGACTGTTAACCCTCACATCATATCAGCATCAGAATGGTCAAAGACATCCATCTAGACACCAGTTATTCAATGAAAGTTCCAAGAGGTCTGATCTTTCAATGTCCTTCCCAGTCTGGATAATAATAATAATTTAATCTGTGTCAGTATGGAGATATATATATGTGTGTGTGTGTGTGTGTATGTGTATGTATGTATGTATGTATATGTGTGTGTTTTTTTTGTTTGTTTTTTTGTTGTTTTTTTTTAAGCTGAATGACAGCAGTCCAGTTTTTGTGTTTAAATTAGGGCTGTCGATTTAACGCGTTAATTCAGTGCGTTTAATGTAACAAAAAATAACGCATGAAAAAAATGTAAACAATTAATCGCATGCCCACGGACCATAATAAGGAAGATTCCTGAGAAATGCAAGGTTGCTGTACCACCTGTTTACTCCAGAAGGCAGTAAGCTGTATGACCAACACACAGTTAATACAGTGAATAAAACACTTCAGTAGGCAGAACACCACAAACATGCATACGTCTTTGCGTTCAAAACACTTGATGGAGTGCAAATCCGAACTAAGGGATCTCAAGATGTGTTTAAAGATTGAGCATTAAACTATATTTAACTTGACACAGTGAACTAAACATTTTATGTTTATGACGCAACGCACCCGAGACACAACAAGCATGTCTGACGCAGGTGTAGATTGACGGATCCTTAAACAAGCCCTCAATAAATCTCCAACTGATTGACAAATTGACTTGTGAAATGGATTGCTGTGAACTGTATGCCAATGATGGACTTATGATCAATAATATGGTAGTAAACAATACATTGTTTTCTAAAGCCGCTTTTTGTATGGTCTTATCAATGATTAACACTTCTGCTACAAGAATGTAATGCATTTTAATTATCTGAATATATATATATATATATATATATATATATATATATATATATATATATATATATATATATATATATACACTGTGTGTGCGTGTGCGCGTGTGCGTGTATGTATGTATGTATGTAATTTTTAAATATTTAAAGATAACTACAGGTGAAACTCGAAAAATTAGAATATCGTGCAAAAGTTCATTAATTTCAGTAATTCAACTTAAAAGGTGAAACTAATATATTATATAGACTCATTATAAGCAAAGTAAGATATTTCAAGCCTTTATTTGATATAATTTTTATGATTATGGCTTACAGCTTATGAAAACCCCAAATTCAGAATCTCAGAAAATTAGAATATTGTGAAAAGGTTCAGTATTGTAGGCTCAAAGTGTCACACTCTAATCAGCTAATTAATCCAAAACACCTGCAAAGGGTTCCTGAGCCTTTAAATGGTCTCTCAGTCTGGTTCAGTTGAATTCACAATCATGGGGAAGACTGCTGACCTGACAGTTGTGCAGAAAACCATCATTGACACCCTCCACAAGGAGGGAAAGCCTCAAAAGGTAATTGCAAAAGAAGTTGGATGTTCTCAAAGTGCTGTATCAAAGCACATTAATAGAAAGTTAAGTGGAAGGGAAAAGTGTGGAAGAAAAAGGTGCACCAGCAGCAGGGATGACCGTAGCCTGGAGAGGATTGTCAGGAAAAGGCCATTCAAATGTGTGGGGGAGTTTCACAAGGAGTGGACTGAGGCTGGAGTTACTGCATCAAGAGCCACCACACACAGACGGGTCCTGGACATGGCCTTCAAATGTCGTATTCCTCTTGTCAAGCCGCTCCTGAACAACAAACAACGTCAGAAGCGTCTCAAACGCTCTCAAATTCCAAATTTGAGAGCAAATTTTGCATCTCATTTGGAAACCAAGGTCCCAGAATCTGGAGGAAGAATGGAGAGGCACACAATCCAAGATGCTTGAAGTCCAGTGTGAAGTTTCCACAGTCTGTGTTGGTTTGGGGAGCCATGTCATCGGCTGGTGTTGGTCCACTGTGCTTTATTAAGTCCAGAGTCAACGCAGCCGTCTACCGGGACATTTTAGAGCACTTCATGCTTCCTTCAGCAGACAAGCTTT
Source organism: Moxostoma hubbsi (assembly GCA_032164185.1). NCBI lineage: Eukaryota > Metazoa > Chordata > Actinopteri > Cypriniformes > Catostomidae > Moxostoma > Moxostoma hubbsi. The sequence continues at coordinate 16,835,810 of JAVLUX010000024.1, read as the reverse complement.
ATGGAGATGCTGACTTCATTTTCCAGCAGGACTTGGCACCTGCCCACACTGCCAAAAGTACCAAAACCTGGTTCAATGACCATGGTATTACTGTGCTTGATTGGCCAGCAAACTCGCCTGACCTGAACCCCATAGAGAATCTATGGGGCATTGCCAAGAGAAAGATGAGAGACACGAGACCAAACAATGCAGAAGAGCTGAAGGCTGCTATTGAAGCATCTTGGTCTTCCATAACACCTCAGCAGTGCCACAGGCTGATAGCATCCATGCCACGCCGCATTGAGGCAGTAATTAATGCAAAAGGGGCCCAAACCAAGTACTGAGTACATATGCATGATTATACTTTTCAGAGGGCCGACATTTCTGTATTTAAAATCCTTTTTTTTATTGATTTCATGTAATATTCTAATTTTCTGAGATTCTGAATTTGGGGTTTTCATAAGCTGTAAGCCATAATCATAAAAATTATATCAAATAAAGGCTTGAAATATCTTACTTTGCTTGTAACTTTGCTTTCTATATAATATATTAGTTTCACCTTTTAAGTTGAATTACTGAAATTAATGAACTTTTGCACAATATTCTAATTTTTCGAGTTTCACCTGTATGTATAATTATATATTGATATAATATGTATAATCATTATATATTGAATTGTTGTTATATGAGGGGCTTTCTCAGCAAATAATTTGTATATGACAGCCCTAGTTTAAATACATTTCATTCAGAAGATATATATATGGGACAAGGTCTTTTTATAGATAAAAAAAAAAAATACTGTATGGGCTTTCAGGGTTGTCCCCTGACAGAAGTGACAATCTACTTACACAAATACAGTGCAGCATAAAAATACTGTTTGCTATATACACCGATCAGCCACACCATTAATACCACCTGCCTGAAATTATGTATGTCCCCTGCATGCCACCAATACAGCACCAACCCTACAGTATTCTTCTCACCACAATTGTACAGAGTGGTTATCTGAGTTACCGTAGACTTTGTCAGTTCAAACTAGTCTGGCTAATCTCGGTTGATCTCTCTCATCAACAAGGCATTTCCGTCCACAGAACTGCCGCTCACTGGATGTTTTTTTGTTTTTGGCACCATTTGAGGTAAATTCTGGCGACAGGAGATCAGCAGTTACAGAAATACTCAAACAAGCCGGTCTGGCACCAACTATCATGCCATGCTCCAGATCACTGAGATCACATTTTTCCCCATTCTGATGGATGATGTGAACATTAATAGAAGTTCCTGACCCGTATCTGCATGATTTTATTCACTGCACTGCTACCACACAATTGGCTGATTAGATTATCGCATGGATGTTTGTTGGTGCCAGACGAGCTGGTTTAAGTATTTCTGTAACTGCTGATCTCCTGGGATTTTCACAAACAACAGTCTCTAGAATTTACTCCAGAATGGTGCCAAAAACAAAAAACATCCAGTGAGCGGCAGTTCTGTGGACAGAAATGCCTTGTTGATGAGAGAGGTCAACAGAGAATGGCCAGACTGGATCAAACTGACAAAGTCTACGTTAACTCCGATAACCACTCTGTACAATTGTGGTGAGAAGAATATCATCTCAAAATGCTATCCTGGGTTGGTGCTGTTTTGGCAGCACGAGGGGGACCTACACATGTAATTGAGTACATGAGTGTGCACGGCCGGCCCACAAACGGGCTAATCAGACGAGGAGAGGTATAAAGCAAAGCCGGATGTGGCTGTTAGAGAGAGAGAGAGAGAGAGAGAGAGAGAGAGAGAGAGTGAGTGTCACACGTAGCTGTCGTGTGTGTATTTGTTGTGTCTTTTTACATTTTCATTAAACATTATTTTGATGGTTGGTCTGGTTCCTGCCTCCTTACCCATGTTAACCTTGTTACAGTACACTTTGTGATGCGGCGTTTTGGCAGCTCTGTTTCAATAAATACTTGTATTGCACTGGGAATTAAGTTCTGAAATTTACAGTATGTTTTTATAATAGAAATACATCTTATATGTCAAAATATCAAGGAACATTTGATTCCCCATGACATGACCCCTTTAAAAGCTAGAGTTTCTCAATAACACCTAATAAGTTTAATAACAAACATAAGTAAGACTGCCACATCAGATCAACAGATCATTAGAAAGATAGAAATTAGTACTTTTGGAAAATAATGGAAAATAAATCAGTGTTTTATATCTCTTTAAAGTTCTAAAGTGAAATGAGGCATGTTCTGACTGTGATTCGACTGGATCAGTCACTGCTTGGTGCTCTGTTTTTTCAATTTAGGAACAAAATATTAATTCTTTTAGGTCACCATCCCTGATTTTTCTCCACCTCAGATTCTTAATTTTTTTTTCTACTGAGAGTCTAGACCAATAATAAAAACCATTCTAGCCCCGAGACATGAGTCATAAAGCTCATCTTCTCTTTTATACCCCATATATATCCATAAAAGATCCTACTGCCCTCTAAAGTCTCTATATAGCAGAACATGTGTACTGTATCTGTGTCTGTGTGCTGGGCCCATTCCAGTGGCCTATATGAGAGAGAGACCTCAGCTCGTTTTATCTGTGGGTTAATGCGGTCTAGATTAGGATGAGGGTTATTCTCATGCCTGAGGCATAGGGAAGGTTTTTTTGTTAAAACCGGATTGTTGAAACTGGCTTTCTGCTCTGTTCCATAAACTGGTTCTGACTGGCTGATTCCAGCACTCACAGGCTTCCTCTTTTTGTGTTGTCTGCCTCTCTCTCTCTCTTTCTGTGTGTGTGTGTGTGTTCATGTTTTTTTGAAGATGTAAAAATGCAGAAAGTTTTTTTGTGAGGGTTAGGTTTAGGGGATAGAATCTATAGTTCATACAGTATAAAAATAATTATGTACTGTGTGTGTGTGTGTGTCTGTGTCTGTGTCTATGACTGATGTATGTAAACTTTTGACTCCGTCTGAGCTTCAACTTAAATTAGAGAGTGATGCAAATCCACAGGGATCTGCCACTGCATTTCTATGACACACACACATACTTGTTAACAGACCTGTAAATAAATTTACAGAACATTGATATGGTTAGAGATATGCAAAGAACACAAAAATACATCAGATGTATACATATCAGATTGGAGGTCAATGATAAGGCAACATACTCTTTGGCTAGATTAACAGGCCTTAAAAAAACGCATCAGTAGGTGCTGTCAGAGTGCCAGAAGCCACGTCAGTATTTAAAATAATGTAAAATGGCTTCAACTTAAGACAACATACTCTTTCAAGTATTGTGGTGTTATCTTAAAACAGTGATGGTTTTATTTGGTAAAACCCCTATGTATATGATGTATGTATGTATGTATGTATATGTATGTATGCGTGTGTGTGTATATATATATATATATATATATATATATATACACATACATACATATACACATATATATACACTACCGTTCAAAAGTTTGGGGTCACCCAAACAATTTTGTGTTTTCCTGAAAAGTCACACTTATTCACCACCATACGTTGTGAAATGAATAGAAAATAGAGTCAAGACATTGACAAGGTTAGAAATAATGATTTGTATTTGAAATAAGATTTTTTTTACATCAAACTTTGCTTTCGTCAAAGAATCCTCCATTTGCAGCAATTACAGCATTGCAGACCTTTGGCATTCTAGCTGTTAATTTGTTGAGGTAATCTGGAGAAATTGCACCCCACGCTTCCAGAAGCAGCTCCCACAAGTTGGATTGGTTGGATGGGCACTTCTTGCGTACCATACGGTCAAGCTGCTCCCACAACAGCGCAATGGGGTTCAGATCTGGTGACTGCGCTGGCCACTCCATTACCAATAGAATACCAGCTGCCTGCTTCTGCTCTAAATAGTTCTTGCACAATTTGGAGGTGTGTTTAGGGTCATTGTCCTGTTGTAGGATGAAATTGGCTCCAATCAAGCGCTGTCCACTGGGTATGGCATGGCGTTGCAAAATGGAGTGATAGCCTTCCTTATTCAGAATCCCTTTTACCCTGTACAAATCTCCCACCTTACCAGCACCAAAGCAACCCCAGACCATTATATTACCTCCACCATGCTTAACAGATGGCGTCAGGCATTCTTCCAGCATCTTTTCATTTGTTCTGCGTCTCACAAACGTTCTTCTTTGTGATCCAAACACCTCAAACTTGGATTCATCTGTCCACAACACTTTTTTCCAGTCTTCCTCTGTCCAATGTCTGTGTTCTTTTGCCCATCTTAATCTTTTTCTTTTATTGGCCAGTCTCAGATATGGCTTTTTCTTTGCCACTCTGCCCTGAAGCCCAGAATCCCGCAGCCGCCTCTTCACTGTACATGTTGACACTGGTGTTTTGCGGGTACTATTTAATGAAGATGCCAGTTGGGGACCTGTGAGGCGTCTGTTTCTCAAACTAGAGACTCTAATGTACTTATCTTCTTGCTCAGTTGTGCAACGCGGCCTCCCACTTCTTTTTCTACTCTGGTTAGAGCCTGTTTGTGCTGTCCTCTGAAGGGAGTAGTACACACCGTTGTAGGAAATCTTCAATTTCTTAGCAATGTCTCGCATGGAATAGCCTTCATTTCTAAGGACAAGAATAGACTGTCGAGTTTCAGATGAAAGTTCTCTTTTTCTGGCCATTTTGAGCGTTTAATTGACCCCACAAATGTGATGCTCCAGAAACTCAATCTGCTCAAAGGAAGGTCAGTTTTGTAGCTTCTGTAACGACCTAAACTGTTTTCAGATGTGTGAACATGATTGCACAAGGGTTTTCTAATCATCAATTAGCCTTCTGAGCCAATGAGCAAACACATTGTACCATTAGAACACTGGAGTGATAGTTGCTGGAAATGGGCCTCTATACACCTATGTACATATTGCACCAAAAACCAGACATTTGCAGCTAGAATAGTCATTTACCACATTAGCAATGTATAGAGTGTATTTCTTCAAAGTTAAGACTAGTTTAAAGTTGTCTTCATTGAAAAGTACAGTGCTTTTCCTTCAAAAATAAGGACATTTCAATGTGACCCCAAACTTTTGAACGGTAGTGTATATATATATATGTATGTGTATATATATATATATGTGTATATGTATGTATGTGTATGTGTGTGTATATATATATATATATATATATATATATATATATATATATATATATATATATATATATATATATATATATATATATATATATATCTCATTCAGAGATGCTATTCTTCTCACCACGATTGTACAAAGCCAGTTATCTGAGTAACCTTATATACTTTGTCAGTTCGAACCAGTATGGCCATTCTCTGTTGATCTCTCTCATCAACAAGGCATATCCGTTCGCAGATCTGGAGCTCACTGGATGTTTTTTTGTTTTTGGCACCATTCAGAGTAAATTCTAGAGACAGCAACAAACATTGTGTGTGAAAATCCCAGGAGATCAGCAGTTACAGAAATACTCAAACCAGCTCATCTGGCACCAACAATCATACATGCGATTCATCAGCCAATCGTGTGGCAGCAGTGCAGTGTAGAAATCATGTAGATATGGGTCAAGCACTTCAGTTAATATTCACATCAACCAGCAGAATGGGGAAAAATGTGATCTCAGTGATTTGGTGAATGGCATGATTGTTGGTGCCAGATGGGCTCAGCTCTGACCGATGTGCTGGTAATACCCTGGACTGTTTTGATACTGTCCCCTCATCATGACATTCTCGTGAAAACTCTTCAGGATAAGAAGACTGCATGTGAGTTCTCAAGTTAGATGTTGTGGAGTGATATAGCAGCGGTGTATATTCGCCTTTGATACTCCAGAAACCAAAGAAGCGCCACACAGCGCTTTTAAGACGTTTTGGTGTAAGTAAGATCCTCTCCGACTCCGAGTCCTCACTCTCTTTTTCAGCCATTTTTCAAATTAACAGCCGTGCTGCATCTAATGGGTTGAACTGGATAGGCTAACAAATACAAACTGCGTCAGCTATTTCATCATTGTCACGCGCGCCTCCTGACACAACTAAAATTCGAATGCACGGTTTTTGCGTTCAAAAGTGAATTTTGTTTTTATTCTACGAATACTCGAAATTCTAATTTTAATTTGACAGCCCTAACTGTCACATTCAGTTCCTCTGCTACAGCCTCAAAATGTGTGTGTGTGTGTTTTAGACTATCTGAGTGCCAGTGTTATCGGAATAAGTATCCATCCCTCACTGTCTTGTTAAGGTTTTTTGTTCTCAGTATTCCTCTGTTCACATCATGTATCACTTGTCAGCTAATGATGTCACCTGACTAATCTTTTACCAGCCTGTTCCATGCTGCTATTCAGGAGAATTCCACGTTTTGTTTTGTTCTGATGTACAGTATAAGTAATCATTTGGTAGATGCTTGCAGTTGCTTGCAACCATGGTTTTATCAATGGTGATGACAACAGTTTGTTTCTTGTGTGGATTAAACCAGCTTCCTTCTGATTACCAGCCCTGATCTTTTGTCACTTAACAACCTCTTACAAAACTATGTTATGGTATCAGTACTCGATGTAGAAAAAAATCAGTACTTTCCTCGTTTGCATGCAAAAATACTGTATATAAATATAAATAAATGTATGTAATGATTTTAATTTATTAATAGCCCTAATATGTATATTTGCTCTTTCAGGGAAACTACTGCCCTTTCATATGTAAATAGACAGTTCCTGGCCAGTTACAATATGCACCAAATTGAATGTCAATAGAAATGGTACAGCAAGGGTCTCAAATGGTAATGCCATACTACTCATATTTACCATGGCTCTGAATAATTAACTTATTCATGAACCATGATATTTAGATGGTGCTGTAAGGTACTGAGAGTGGTCCATACTATTACCATAGTACCATGTAACACTTTTTAGTTATTTTGTTGTTAGTGCCCCTAGACCACTCTCTTTCTCCTCATCTCTTCCCCTCTTCCTATTACTTTCTTTGCGTGCGAGTGCCCTTGGCGTCTCTTAGTCACGTTTATTTTCAGTCTTTCCCCTGGCTGCCAGACCGATAAAGCCCAGCCTGCCTGGCCATGGTGGTGGAGAGTAGAGGGATGTGTGTGTGTGTTTTGTTTGTGTGTGTAAAATGTGAAATGTCTGCATATATGAAGTGGTTTCAGGCTATGATATGTGTCCATTTTAGCAGCAGAGGCATTATATTGACCCTAACTTCCCTCAGGGGACAGGTGTGTATAGAATGTACATGTGTATGTGTGTGTGCATAGGGTGCGGGGGGAGGTTTGTGCATACAGTAGTTACTGAGTTACAGTATGCACATTGCTGACGGCCTGTGTTGTGTTCAGTCTGTCAGGAGTACCTGAGGAGAAGAGAAGTCTCATCACAGAAAAGAGCAAGATGCCGGTGGAGGAAGAGCCTGAAGTGCTTGTGAAAGGTGAGGATGAAAGTCTACTGAAAGCTACTGAAGAACTCCAGATCCATTCATGTCTGTCATGCTGGGCATGTGACTAATTGTTTGCATGGATTGGTGCATTTGTTTGCATGCATTTGTGTGTTAACAATGTGCATATTTTTTGAATACTAGACACTTGGAATCAAAGTCAGATTTAATTTGTGCTCATTTTAGTTTGAAAGCTGTAAGAAATATTGATTTTTTTTGAGTGCCTGTAACCAGCCTGTAAGTGTTTAATAACTGATATTCAGCCAGATTTATATATTTTTTATCTGTGCTTTGTGATGCAATGTTAACTAAAGAATCATTTGACTACAACAATAAAAATTAGAACTATTTCTAATTTATTATATTATTATTATTATTATTATTTTTATACTATTAATAATAATTGTACAAATTACAGATATTATGATAATTATCAAAATCAAAACAGTAGATTTATCAGTAGATTTATCAGTAGATTTGATATTAAGTAGCCAATAACCGATTAAGTAGAAAATTGTGAATATTGGTATAAAATATCAGTCAAACCGATAATCGGTCTATCGCTTAAGTTTTTTAATAAAACTCTGGCAACTTTATTAGTAGACCAGTATCAAAGTCAATGTCAAGTCTGACTCGTAATTACCTCTCAATACACAGCAAACAGTGTGATGTCCAGGGTATGGAAGTCTAAACAATATCTACAGTATATGCATGCATTTATGCATATGCTTCTGTTAAAGCTCAATCATTATCCCTGATTGGCTGACATGCTGTACACAAATTGAGAGAGACAAACATCAGTTAATCAACACTTAAGATGCTGACCACAGTTTTTAGTGTGTGTGTGTGTTACTCAGAGTCCTGTATGATCTCACAATATGTGAATGTGAGTGATGTGTGATATTTGTTGCAGTGGAGAGGTAATAATACTCAATCACATGTAATGAATAATAATAAGCAGGGCAAAGTAATATTAGTGTAGAGGGGGCCAAATACTCCGCCAGCCTGTCTCATGCTGACCGGCAGAGCTGCTAAATAAGACAGTCTTCCCCCAGTCTGTCTGGCTCACTATCACACACACACACAAACGCATACATATTCTAAGGGAAATGTAGCAGGTGGTGTGCATCTGCAAGCAGCAGCGGAAAAAAGGTAATATGGTCTGGGTGTCAGAGGTCTTTTGATGAGGGTTTACCAAAAAAAACTTTTCCCATGAAGCTTTTCTTGATTACTGGCACCGATATACTCTTGTGCATAGACAACAAACTTTTTGGATGTCTTGAGAAAGATTTTATCCCCAGCATGACCTTACAACCCTCTATTAAGCTGGGTGAGTGTCGGTTTTGTACGCTGTGTTCTCGGCTAGATGTGGACACACGGGTTTGTGCTATTGCGTTTTTTTCCATGAGAACTAATGAGTCTGAAATGGCAAGAGCACCACAATCTAGCTCCCAAAGAATGACATAACACATTATGCATCTCTCCTTCAGGTTTAACATGCATGTTTGTATTTGAATATAATAGAATATTCATAGTATCAGGACAAAATTTCCCAGGTGCTTAAAACTGATCATTTACTTCACAATGACAACTGACAATGCTGCTACATTACAATTATTAGTACATTTAATTCTTAGCAAAATTGGATGAGTAATGAGGAATAACCCAGAGAGCGACCTAGGAACTGAGCATTATTCAGACCAGGGATGAAAAACAATGTTTTTATTTCAGTTCGCTCTGAAAAGAAACAGTATTTTTTTGTTCCGGTTCGAGTCTACTTTCCGAATGGTAAAAGGTTAGAATGAAATAAAAGAACGGTTAATAATGTTCTTTTAAAATGACATTATTCCGTACTAAGGGTGGGTGATTATACCAGTTGCAGTGTTTCCAGATCTCACATGAAAAACAAGGTACATGTTTCGGAAAACAAGCTCATAATTACGGAGTTGCCTCACCCAAAATAAGCGATTCCATTTTTGTCAAATGGGGGGATTTTCAGGATAGAAATCATAAGCACAGTATTCAGTAGCCTATATAAAGTAAAGTTTTTTTTTAAATAAATGTATCATTAAGATTAAATATATCCTCAAAAGTGTTTCAAATAATAATTTGGCCAACAAAATTTCCTTCCTGTATGCATGAATGCATACACTGCGTGGGTGCGTTTAGGCTAAATGTCACCTTTTGCAGGGGCAAATGATTAAAAAAGATTTAACATTGTTTTTAAACTAGCAGTGTCCTTCAAAATCAAAGTATATGCTCATGTTCTTAAAAAAATAAGAGCCAATTTTTATTTCGGGTAACAGTAAGTGGTGTAATTCCGTAACTGTACCGTGATAAACCCTTTGGTCTTTTGATTTCATTTGAAAAGTTATGTTATCACTCTAGAACAATTAAAAGGGATTTTATTCCTGTTTCCGGTTACGTTCTGCAAACTCACTGCTAAATGTGTTTTTTGTTTTCGTTCCTTGAACCGGTTTTAGTCCCTGATTCAGACAACACAACCTTGATCGCTATGTGGAAAAATATCAGTAGTGTACATATTAATGCTCCATTTTGTTTATTCATCACTACTTCTCTTTAAAGAACCCCAAAAATGAACCAATATGATATGAACCCATTTTTGTAGTCACAAAAATAATGCATTAAAATTGGACACCACTGTAGACATTTTTGGGTCAAATTACACTTATTTTTGAAATGCAGCCCATTTAAATATTATAATATTTAATCATTCATATGATATTATTATGAGATTTGTATTTTTTTTAATGATAATTTTTTACATTAAATATTAGAGTCTAGCACGATAATAACATTTATTTTCTGATTTGTGCTGTTTTGCCAGGCTGGCTTCTGCGTGAGGTGCAGGACGGCTGGCTCCGGCAGAGGAGGTTCTGGTTTGTGTTGACTGCTGACTCTCTCGACTACTACACCGGCCCTGACAGAGATGCTCGCAGACTGGGCACGCTCGTACTAACCTCCCTCTGCTCTGTGCTGTGGCCCAATAAACATACCTACAAACAGACAGGTAACCCACACAGAGACACCTGAAAATACACCTTAAAATAGCAGGTCCCTGTTAGCACCTGCTGGTAGATGCAGGAACTACACCCTCACTTCACTTCAGAGCATGTTTCCCTATTGACGGCCATTCAAAAACAACCATGTATTTTGACTAAATATTTTTTATATGTGAAACATTTTAATCACAAACATTTCATTGCATTGCACTACATCTTTTTCTGATGGCCAATGACATTGAGCACTAGTGTGAAGTTGGAAACAAGCTTAAATCACACATCCTAGTTTGACACAGAAGACACCTGTTTTCTACACTTCATGTACATATCTTATGCATTTGTCAGAATGATCTAATAAACAAACAGAAACTCTTGACTTTGCAGTCTTGTGTCATGGTTATTTAAAGAATATTGATTATAGTGTGTTAGCGTGCAAGTCTAAACATATAGTGCATTCATTTGTAATGCATAATTCATGATACATCAGTCTAAAATGGTGGCATTTTTAAGACAGCTTTTAATTAAGTAAAATAACATCAGAAATTAATTTATAGCAATTTATTTTATACATGTTTTGCCTAATTTGATCACCCAGGCCACACTCGCATTACTGTAGCCTTCCGTTGCCGCGCGCACATTGTGTTATGAGTGTTGAGGACGTAATTTTTCTGAACAACTGGTGCCAAGATCTCGCATTCTTCCAGGGGAGTCGGGGGGACCTTGTGCCAGCTGAGCACTGTGATAGACGTGAATGCGAATGCTAACCGAAATCTCTTGCCAGGTATTTTAGAGCGCCTTGACAAATACTCTGCAATGTCTTTGTGGTTACAGTCTTGCTTACATCACTAAAATACCCACAAACAGTCAAATAGCACACATACATACACCTGCAGACAGCAGGCTGTATGCACATCAACTCAATCCATGACATATTATTACAAATGAATTTACAAAAGGCGTCTGTAACCTCAGTCCCTCAGATTTAAGAAAGAAAATTACAGTAGGTGTGCAGGTTTTCTTCAAATCGATGATTTACTAAAAAATGTCCAAACTTTCAGAGCCCAGCACAGAATAAATACAATATTTCACTTGTTATTTCATTCATTATTTAGGACATTGTTGGACTTCTTCTATCACCAAAAGTGAGTGTAGCTCATGTCGACATTGGTGGGAATTCTTTCTTGTAGGCAGACTGTGACTGGGGAAATGGGGGATTGTTTGAAATGACAATAAGAGATTAAAATAATGATAATAAAACAAGAGAGAAATAAAGGCAGACAAAGAAGACACATTGTTGTCTGGAGAAATTGTTGGGAATGACCAGACAGACTCTGGTCTGAGTATGAGTATGACTGCTTAGTCATACTGATGAATGCGTGTGTGTTTTCAAATAGCACATTTTCAGCTAGACTTCTGAAACACACTCACACAAACTGTCAAACCAGCACAGTTGTCCACAAATCTCTGAACTTTTCCTAGATAAGGTTTAGGGACTTTCCTAGATAAAAGTATGAGTGTGCATTGTACTGTAACAAGTAAAATCATTTAACATACAAATGGAAATCTACCCCATCTCTTACTCTTGTCCCAAATGACAACACTAGGCTATACACTTTGCACTTATAACACACACTATGCAATCAGCCATGTATTGTATCTATTTACAAAGTGCAGTATCGTCCCAAATGGACTCTTGAAGATTTATTTACCATATGGAAGTGTTCACCATTTAATAGCTGACGGAAATTACATTTCAAACATATGCAATGTGTTGCTTCTAGCTTTAGCATGTTACCCAAATTCAGTTCAACACTTGTATCTCTAACAGCGTACATCAGGGGTCGGCAACCTTTTTGACATGGAGTGCCATTTTTTAATTTTCCTGGTCAATGGCTGTGCCAATCTTGCATGTGAATTTTCACAGAGCATCTTGTGAAAGTGCTTTAATGAAGAAAACATGTCCCTTTTGTGCAAAACGAGTTAACACAGTTAATGTCACAAATTTGCCTATTGGATTACTGATCATGAAACTGTTTGGAATCTTAAATATTTCTTATTATGTCATACATTTTCCAAAATCACACAGAGGGTTATTCGCTAGTATGCAAGCAACAGCGAGAGAGGAGCAGTCTATTTTATTTATATGTTTTTAACACCTGCATTCCAAACTACATCTTGATGTAATCCTTCCTCGTGATCACGCAGCGTGATTTCTTCAGCTGAATGGGAGACTAAACACTATTAAAGACTCACGTGCAAGCCATTCGCACATCACAAGCCGATCAACTATTTAGCCCTTTTTGGTGAATTGCACCTGCAAAAACCTAAAACTTTATTTCCAGGTTTAATTTACAGTAAATGTAAATGTTTAATAGGCTCTGGTTTTTGAACCACACGATGTGGGTTTATATTTATACACGGCCCGGCCATGCCGGCAATTCTTGAATGTTCTTTTTAGCATGTTCCCTCTTAATGGTTAGTAAAATGCTGTTTTTATTTCATATGCCCTGTACAGAATGTCTAATTTTGAAGAACTACATTAACAAATGGACCATTACGTTTTGTGTATGTGTGACAGGTTACTGGAGTCTGACAGTGTATGGCCGCAAGCATTGCTACAGGCTCTTTACAAAGCACTACAATGAAGCGGTGCACTGGGCATGTGCCGTGCAGAAAGTCATCGAGAGCAAAGCACCAGTTGAGACGCCAACTCAGCTTCTCATTCGAGACATCGAGGTGAGAAAAAACACACACCTACACATGCACGAGATGTATACACAAACACACTATATAAGACCCACTAGTATGTGATTATATTTCTATATATATATATATATATATATATATATATATATATATATATATATATAATACATACATACTGTGTATATATATATATATATATATGCATAGATGACCGCTTAACTCCTAGACATTGTCATGATAACACGCGTTTATACACACACTGTATGTTTAAACCATCTAAACCCCTCCCACGGTCATCTCACTGCCCCAGTATATTATTATTAGTTTGTTGGCTAGTGATTTTACACTAATAGCTGTGCTATCCCGTGTCTCCTGAAATAGTTTTTAAAGCAACGAGTAGCTCTTCAGAATAACCCTGTTGTTATGATGTAATGCCGGTCCTCTCTGCGAGATCTGTATTAATAGGCCGCTAGTTGCTAGCCTGAACAACTCTACGGAATCCCATTGAGAGTGAATATAAACAGATTCACAGACCGGCTAAAGAGACAGACACATGGAAATAAAAACTCAATATTTTGAAAATGTTCAGCTGTCAGACTCAAAAATGACCTGGACGTTTGCTTGAATACTTATAGAAAACATATAAATGGGTGTTAAATATTTAAGCAATAAGGTATGTGATTCTGTGCTGTATTGCAAATCTGCAACACTTTCAGCCACCAGAATCAGAATGAGCTTTATTACCAAATATGCTTACACATACAAGGAATTTGTATTGGTGACAGAAGCTTCCGGTGCACAAACAATACAACAACAAGATGTGTCTAGGGTGTGAGACTGGACCTTACAAATCTACAGTAAAACACATTCAAGTTGTTAGTCAGTTGGTTCCCTACAGTGTTTAGTGGCAGGAGTCCTGTAGTTCATAAGTTGTTTTAGGCCATTCACACTGATGCAGGGTTTTAAGTTGAAAACTTTTTTTCAGCTTATCAGAGTAGCTTATTTTAGCCACTCTGATTTCCTTATTCAGTGTTCTCCTGGCCTGATTGTACAAGATTATATCCCCACTAAGCATCCTCTTTGGCATGACGAAGCTGCTTGTGTTTTGCTGTACACCATGGTTTGTCATTGTTGTATTGTTAAATAAGTCTTAGTAGGTATGCACATATCCTCACAGAAACTGATATATGATGTCACAGTATCTGTGAGCTCGTCCAGATTGTTGTCTGCAGCCTCAGATACACTCCAATCTGTGCAGTCAAAGAAGTCTTGTAGTTCTAGCTCTGATTCATTGGTCATCTATTTACAGTCTATACTACAGGTTTAGCTGATTTAGTTTCTTCCTATAGGTTTTAAGAAGATGAACCAGACAGTGATCAGAGAGCCCCAAAACTGCTCTTGGGACAGAGCGATCCTTTATTGTTGTGTAGCAATGATCCAGTGTATTTCTGTCTCTGGTGGGGCATGTAATTTACTGTTTGTGTTTGGGCAGTTCACAGGTGAGGCTGGCATTGTCAAAACCGCAGAGAATAATATTAACTGAGTCCGGGTATTGCTGTTCCGTGTCTGTGATTTAATCAATCAGCTGTTGCAGCACTGCGTTCACGTATGCGTGTGGAGGAATATAAACAATCACCAGAAGAAACAAGGAAAACTCCCGTGGCGAGTAGAAAGGCTTACAGTTAATAAAGAGCACCTCCAAATTCTTTGACGTTGTTACATCTGTACACCAACATTCATTGATGTAAAAGCATGTTCCACTGCCTCTCGTTTTCCCCGTTAACTCCGCAATGTGATCCGCTCTGAACAGCTGAAAGCCCGGCAGATGTTTTGTGCTGTCCAGAATGGCTTCACTCTGCCAGGTTTCTGTGGAGCTTGACCAGCACACCGGCTCATTTCCCTCACCTGCGTCTCATAGCGCGCTTCAGCAACACAGCTGTGCCTCCGACTAAAATGGCCAACAAAATGTCCAAATAGTCCAAAACTGTGAAAAGATTGTCTTGGTATGTGCTGTCGAATGTTCAGCAGTTCGTCCCTGGTAAAAATTATTGGGAAAAAATTATTAAACAGGACAAACAAACAAAAACAACAAAAGAAATGGAAAGCTCCACACCAAGGCTGCCATCAGCAGTGCCATCTTGTAAAAACTGGCACTACCACTGTAGTCATAATTTCTAAATTTGTAGTCACAAGTGTCTTATTGCTTTAATAAAACCATAACTACATGATAAAATGACTCATAACACAGATTTTTTCACAGATTGAAATGTCTTTTTAATAAGCATATTCATCTCATCTGCATAACTACAGTTACTATAGTAACTTAATATTATTATTATTATTATTATTATTAAACCTAAACTGGCCTCATTCACCCCAAAATGTTACACAACAGCTTTCATTAAACACACACACACACACACACACACACACACACACACACATAATGATTTTTATACTGTATGAACTATAGATTATATCCCCTAAACATAACACTCACAAAATCTTTCTGCATTTTTACATCTTCAAAAAAACATTGTTTAGTATGATTTTTAAGTGATTTGAATTATGGGGACACTAGAAATGTCCTCATAAACCACATTTATAGCATAATACCCTTAATTACCAGTTTGTAAAAGGTCAGCTATTTACATTAATGAAGATCTACAAACCAAAGATTCCTAACTTGTCGTTTATTAAAATGTGTTTAATTGGCCTTGAACTGCTGTGTATGTGTGTGTTCATGTGTGTTTATGTGTGTTTGTGTAGGAGAACAAATTCAATCCAGAGGTTGTGGAACACATCTATAAGCATAATCCCATACTACGGTACACCCAGAGCCCTCTCTACGCCCCACTGCTGCCTTTCCCCTATGGCAGTCTCCACCACACATGTAAGTCAAGCAAACAGACATCGAAGTATGGGCACTTTTGGCCCTGAGGACTTTTAGAAAATGAAATTTCTAAAAGGGATAGTTTACCCAAAAATTTAAATCCTTTACTCACCCTCATACCATCCTAGATGTGTATGACTTTTATCTTCTGCTGAACACAAATGAAGATTTTTAGAAGAATATTTCAGCTCTGTATGTCTATAAAATGAAAGTGAATGGGTACAACATTTTTGATGCTCCAGAAAGCACATAAAGGCAGCATAAAAGTAATCCATACGACTCCAGTTGTTTAATCCATGTCTTCAGAAGTGATAAGATAGGTGTAAGTAAGAAATTGATCCTTGATTCTCATCATCACAGAAAAATTCTGGCATTTCTTTTAATTTTCCTGACATTTCATCTCAAATTATGTTTTGTGTATGTCTTGTTAACACTAATTTCAGAGTAACTATAGCTAGCAGTATATAAATAGAAGGCATTTGAAAGGTAGCATGAGGAAGCTATGGAAAAAGTTTCCAAGCATTAATATAACAAAGAGAAAAGTTGAAATCTCTTAAAAAACTTTAAATGAATCCCCTAGGATAGAAATGTGCCCATATATTATATGTACTATGCATACATACACAATTAATGCTAAAAGGGAACAGTTCACCCAAAAATGAAAATTCTGTCATCATTTACTCACCCTCACAATGTTCCATGTTGTTAGGCAGAATGTTAGCCTTAGTCACCATTTACTTTCATTGCATCTTTATTCCATACAATGAAAGTGAATGGTGATTGTGACTAACATTTTACCTAACATCTCCTTTTATGTGCCTCAGAAAAAAATTATGTCATACGAGTTTGGAACAACATCAGTGTGAGTATATGATGACAGGATTTTCTTTTTTGGGTCAATTATTCTTTAACATGATTTATCCAAATAGGTCATGTTCATGGATCAACGTTTTTGTTGGTCATGGATCAACATGTAAATTAATCAATCAGATTTTAGAGTTAGACTTAAAGCTAGGGTTAGGGACTTGAATGACATTCTTATCAACCAATCAGAGCCCTCTAGTTTTGGGGTTGGGGCATTAATAGGAACATTGTTCCAGTCCAACAAATTACTGATCCAGGAATATGTCCTACTTCGTTGTGCCAGTTAAAACACCCACCCTCTCTCTCCTTCTGCAGATATGGCCGGTAAAGACTACACGTCCATCCGTGAGGAGGCGGTGAGGCTGTTCAACTGTCTCCAACAGTTAGAGTCAGCCCGCGAGCCCATTCCTCTAATCCAGGGAATCCTGCAGACCTGCCTCGACCTGCGGCCGCTGAGAGACGAGCTCTACTGCCAGCTCATTAAACAGACCAGTGTCACCAACTCGCATTCACAAAGCCAAACACACCTGCAGACGCAGCCGAACCTGCAGCTCAGATACTGGCAGCTGCTCACCTGCATGAGTTGCACCTTCCTGCCCAGCTGCAGCATACTCAAATACCTGCGCTTTCACCTGAAGAGGTCAGTTACTCATCATGGTCATAATAAGTGAGTTAATTTCCTAAGGTGTTTTCAAACCTGGTTCGATAATATACACTAATACAGTGGCCCCCAAAAGGTATTTGGACATTTAAGCAACCAATTGAAATGCTGGCAATACTTAGTATTGTTTGTCAGACACCAGGTAAACGGGTCCATAATTTACTTTAATTTAATGATGAACTACACTTGTAGTTAGTCTGCTAGGACACCTGTGTGAATTTGAGGGGAACTGACATTATACATTAAAAATCACCAAATTGGTTAAAAGTTGGGCTGTTGATTTATTGCGTTAATTCAGTGCAATTTATTATATAAAAAAAGTAATGTGTTAAAAATAAATGATCAGAATTAATCATGTCCCCATAGGGTTGTGAATCATAAGGATTCCTCTTAATGATTCCGGTTTTTTAATGGTTCCAGTAATGATTCCATTCATAGTTGTAGTACCTTTTTTTTTTAAAGAATTATTTGGAAATGAGAATTGCAATTCTTATTGCATTTACTACCCTCTGCTGTGAAGTTTGTCACTTTAAACTTTAAAATGTATGCTTTTCTCAGAACAAAGTGTCCAAATACATTTTGGGGCGACTGTATATATGCTGCAGTGGATGCATTCAGTCATGAACCCACTGAACGGATTCAAACATACACACATAAACCTTCCTCTTTACCTGGTGGTCTTGAGTATAAACACGCACAACAGCCTCCGGTTCTGTGGTCGAATGTGTAGGGAATATCGACTGCCTGAGGTTGACTGGATTGGAAAGTTTACTTCCTGTTCACTTCCTCTTTTCCTTGAGGGGTTTGGGAAAGGCACGACTGAACAATGCGTTCTGCCTCCAACGGCTAATTGAGTCTGAAAATATGGCCAGCCCCGGAGGAAAGACGGGAGCGAAGGACAGACAAATAAGAGAAAAGCTAAATAAATGAGTGTGTAGCGAGGAAATGCTGTGTTGACCACAGGGCTTTAATTACAGAGGCAACCGATATGATGGAGACGGAGCGGTCTGTGTTCTCCAGAGGCCCCCAGACATTTCCCGCATGTGTTTACTTAACACAATTAGGGCCTACGCCATCCATGTGATTACCAAATGCCAACACATCATGTTACAAATACACACACTAAACATAGAGTCCTCACACCTTTGGAGGGAACTTTTGCAGTTAGGACAAGAAATAGGATCTTATAAAAGGTTCCTGTAAAGTCTGAAATCTTTTGGCTCCGTTCACACATTAGTAGAGTACAGATGTCAGCCCTATTTGGAGTGCTTAAAATTGTTCTGTTCAAGCACAGTTTGGTGATAAACAAAAGCAACTCACAACTCAATTTGCTTTGTGAAAAGATCACTGGTATACATATAAATGGGAGGAATTGCATAGCAGCTGTATGAATGGAAGTCCAGTTAAGAGCCAGTCACATTTTTCAACAGCTAAAGAAGCAGTTTTACGATACCGTTGTTGTCAGATTTTTCATCTGATTTGAAATGTTATTAGACGAAATCTTGACCAGCAGTTTTGATCTTTTGCCAGTCAAGTAGATTGGAGCTGTGCTTATATCAATAGAAAATAGTTGCTCGGAGAAGTTACGAATATGGTTGCTGAGTGACCTGACTTGCCTTAAAGAGACTTTGATTGAAACTTTGTGGACCATAAGTTGTCTGTCTTGTCATAGAATGTAATAGACACTGCACTGTGCACACACACACACACACACTCTTGTCTCATGTATGTTGCATTTTTTCATGTAGGGTTTCATTTATCTCACAGAGACGTATATACAGTATTAACTGTATTTAATCCGAAGGTTTAAAATCCAGTCGTTGTTTTGCGGGTGCAACCCAAATGCTGCACTGTACACGTTTAATTAAAATTTAACATCTGAACTCATGCCTCAATTGGACTTGTTTTCCAAATAACGTTGTATCAATTGTAGGAAGACTTTCCGGTGTTATGGAAGTCACCATCTTTGACATATGGCTGATATTTAGTAACTATAGACCTTATTCACAGCAGCGCCATAATTTATTTTTGGCGGGAATGACAACGAGGATGTGAGGGATGGGCATACATTTTCTTCAATGGGCTGTACTGCAATTTAAAGTGTTTTTGGACCATTCTGCTGAAAATACATTGAAACAAATATCTTTCCAAGAACATTCAGAAGACAAACAACTCCAGACATCATGAGTTAAAAATCTGATGTGAACTAAGAGCTTTATAGAGAGCGTGCCTTTGGTAAGTCTATCCATCACAGCCTCGTTTTCATTCTCAAAGATGACGCTACATTGAATAAGGTCTGTTACTATTGTTGCAGGTATTATAAACGGCTATCACAAGACTTTTCATAGACAGGATTTTATTTGCTCCTGTAAGCTCTTATATGAACAAGACAATTCAAGTGTCACACCTGTTAGTGAATATTGTTGTCAATCCAAAACACTGTTTGATATTAGCCTTTTCTCCGTTAGGGTTCAGAGTTTGTGTGTGGACCCAGAGGTGGAGAGCTACGCGTCATTCATAGCCCAATCTCTGGAAAAGACACGTGGCCGTGAGTGTGTTCCCTCATGGGAAGAGATCCAGGGCCTTATGGGGAGGCAGGAGATACTGTGTACTGTGCACTACCCTGGACCAAGCTGCTGCCAGATCCCAATCAACTCGCATACTACGGCTAATGAGGTACACACAGCCATTTCCTCAACAGTGATTTCAATCTTTTCAAATGTTCTAATTCATTTTCAACAAAACTTTGTGTACGCCCTCCAATTCAAATATCATTTCTCACACCTTCTCTGTGCAGGTTGTGAGAAAGATGGCAGAGCGCCTCGGACTGCAGGACAGCAGAAACACATTTGCCCTCTTTGAGCAGAATTCATGCTGGGAGAAAGCCATTGGAGGCAGCACCATAATCGCTGATGTCATCACCAGATTTGAAAAGTAACTTTTTAGTCTTTTACTAAATCTCTTAACCTAGTTGCTGTGGAATTGATGTTTAGTGAGTAAAGGGAATCTATAGAGGTTAATAACATCCCACTGGACATACAAAAAGTGCCAGAAAGTACCATGGTAATACAATGTTTTGTATTACTATGCATTACAATTGTAATTTAGGTAAATACAGTGTTGCATGAAAAAGGTTTCCTGTATCAAGGTTTACAGTGAATTCAAGTACCTTAGTACTACTGTCAGTGTACCATGGTAGTGCCACTGTACTTCTTTGTAAGGGTTGTAGACCAACTTCTTAATTTATTCACTTTCCCAATGCTTTAGCAAAGCTCCACATGCACTTTTAAACATGAACTCGAACACACACACCCACTCTGTGAGAATGGACATGGGTCAGACAGCTTTTTACTTGTATTCACGGTTCCAATAGACATCTCAAGGTGAGACTGATGTCATCAGCATTAACTGAGGTGAAAAGCTAACTGAATTAGATATAAGCAAACCTGGCAGAATTCAAGGCCAACTGTTCCCAGAAGTGGGTTCATGAACACGCCAAGTCTTTTTCTCAAACACGTGTGTACAAACACACAAGCAAAAATGGCACATACAGCAGAAACAGCTCGGTGAATCAGAGTCATGTGATTCTGGTGAGGTGAGTTTAGTCGTGTGTTTAGGGATTGTTGGCAGATTTTATTTGTAATCATCATGCCTTGTCTTTAAATCTCATGTGCTGCAAAAAGACTGAATAAATGTGAAAATTACTGATTTATGTTGCATCAAATGTTAAATAGTGAATTTTAGCTAAAAAAGCAGAAGTTGTTAAATTTT
The DNA here is from genome assembly GCA_032164185.1 of Moxostoma hubbsi. Taxonomy (NCBI): domain Eukaryota; kingdom Metazoa; phylum Chordata; class Actinopteri; order Cypriniformes; family Catostomidae; genus Moxostoma; species Moxostoma hubbsi. Next base: position 16,814,504 of record JAVLUX010000024.1, on the reverse strand, counting down.
GCAATAAATAACTGCTCTTTTGTCTAGATTTACTTAAATTTACATTTACATTTTACATTTATGCATTTGGCAGACGCTTTTATCCAAAGCGACTAACAGAGCCCTTATTACAAGGACAATCCCCCCGGAGCAACCTGGAGTTAAGTGCCTTGCTCAAAGGCACAATGGTGGTGGCTGTGGGGTTCGAACCAGCAACCTTCTGATTAGCAGCCCTGTGCTCTAGCCACTACGCCACCACCTAAATAAGTTTTGAATATTTCTTTTCTCAAATGCCTCATTATTATTATTATTATTATTATTATTATTATTATTAAATAAATAGGTTATTAAGTAGTTCTGTAAACCATATTTATAACCCTAATACAAATATAAATCTTCAGTAAATATTTAAAGGAATATTCCGGGTTCAATACAAGTTAAGCTTAATCACCAGCATTTCTGGCATAATGTTGATTACCACCAAAAAATATTTTGACTCATTCCTCCTTTTCTTTAAAACAAAAGTCTAAATCTGGGTTACATTGAGGCACTTAAAATGGAAGTGAACGGTCCAATCTGTAAACATGAAAATACTCACTGTTTCGAAAGTATAGCCACAAGATGTGATTAAAATCACTTACTAACCGTTTCTTTGTAAAGTTATATTCAATTTGCCATGACAACACAATGCCATAAACCCCAAAACAAAAATAACGATTTAAACAACTTTACAAGTAATACACAATTTTTGACAGAATAATTAATATATTCACATTTCTGCCTTTATACTCTCCAAAAATTGTCCCCATTCGCTTCCATTGTAAGTGCCTCACTGTAACCTTGATTCTGCTTCTTTCTTTTTTTTAAGACAAAGGGTGTCAAAATTATTTATTATAAAATTACTTATATTATTGTTTTGTAACTTTGTCGATTGAGCTTCACAACCCAGATTATTCCTAAAATCTAAATGTAAATATTAAATAAAAATAGAAATCCTCAAGTTTAATTTAAATATAAATCACGAGCTAAACGTTTAGAGAGCATACATATATAGACATTTGATATTTAGCTTAACCTGGACAAATTTGGCAATTTTTGTTGGGTTGTTTTTTGTAACTTACAAAAAGACTCTCACTCTGATTAGCATGGAGGTGTATATTTCTTGACCTTTCTTGTGGTCCACGGTTTAATTTATTTATTAATGTATTTGCTGACACTTCACATGTATATCTGATACAAAGAATTTTCCGTTAACAAATCTCTCCATCTCTCTTTCTATTCCAGTCTGTCAGCTAAAGACCCAGACTCTGATTCTCAGTGGAGACTCTGCTTTAAGCTCTACTGTCTGCTGGACACAGATAACATCAGCACAGACAGCATTGAGTACCTCTTCCTCTATGAGCAGGTATATTAATCCCCAAGGGGCAATATGAGACAGGCAAGAAAAGACTGATGAGCTGAAAGATGAAAAGCCAAATGAAAGCAAGTGGAATAAGAATGTGAATAAATTGAGAATCTTGAATATTTGCTTACATCCTTGAAATAGACTGAAAACAGTGAGACTGTTGATGACCATTTTGATTATTGAAGGAAAATATGATGTGGTGAAAAGTTTGATAGTAAAGGTATTGGAATGACAAAATTTCAGTTGTAATAATGGATCATTTTTTCTCAGAACATTTAGTATAAAAGCTATTCATTCCTGATAGATAATTAAAGCAGGATTGGCGTAACATGACTGCTACAAGCCCTGCTGGAAGACAGCCATTTAAATCATTCTACATGTGCACGAAACAGTACAGAGGACTCAAGGTCACAGATAGAAAGAGGGATTTTTCATGTGGACTGGTTTCACACTGGTGTTGACAGAATATGTGTAACTTCTTTATCAGTTGAATGAAAAGCACACATATGAACAAATACAATTTTCTCTCTTTCTCAGTGTCATGAGATGGTGGTGCGAGGGCAGATGCCAGCCTGTGAGGATGACCTGCTTTCCCTGGCAGCACTGAGACTGCAGTGCCTGCTGGGAGATTTCAGTGCCCTCTCTCCATACCCACCCCTGGAGCAACTCTTCCCAGCTGAAGTAGTGGAGGCCCGGGCCCTGCTGGCCCCCGTGGATCCCCCCGGCTGCCCTTCCTTCCCCGGGGGTCTGCTGGCCGGGACGCTGTGGGGGCACAAGCGCCGACAGGAACAGGACCAAAGACTGCGGGCCAGACTGAGGGAGGAGGGCACCGTGGTGATGTCAGCCATATTGGAGCGCTGGAAAGCCCTAGTGGGATACAGTCGCAGCGACAGCATGGCCGCCTATCTCACGATCGCACGCCAGTGGTCAGGGTTCGGCTGCACGCTCTATGAAGTGGACTTCTACATAGTACGTTTATTTTTAAATTACATAAATAGTTCACCCCAAAATTTTAATTCTCTCATCATTTACTCGCCCTCATGCCATTCCAGATATGAATGACCACAAATGAAGATTTTTTTGAATCAGATCAGTCATTTTTTACTATAAATCTCCACTTTCACGTTCTTCTTTTGTTTTTGGCGATTTGCACTATTCATGTATATCACCTACTGGGAAGACTTTAATACTGATCCGTTTTCCTTTTTGGAGCTTTAAAGTTCTGGTCACCATTCACTTGCATTGAATTGACCTACAGAGTGGAGATATTCTAAAAATCTTCATTTGTGTTCTGCAGAAGAAAATCATATACATCTTGGATAGCATGAGAGTCAGCATTTTTGGGTGAAATATCCCTTTAATAACATGTTCTAAAGCATGAAGAATTCTAAAATGTTGCTAATACATTTATATGTGATTTATTACGTAATCAGGTTTTCATAAGGACAGTTTTTACATGTTGAATTGTATGTTGTTAAATCCTGCATACTGTATTTTTGGTAAATGTTAAAATAATTATGTTTTTCAAAATGTGTGAAACATTTTTTCACGTTTTTTCTTTTTGTATTTTCAACTAAAATAATATTCTATTTTAGTCTGATTAAAATGGACTAAAATGAATGTATATGACACTTAAAACTGAAACACTGAGATTGCATCACACACTTTTATAGCACATAGCTTAATTGGATAACTTAATCAGAGAAAACTGTGCTTGACTTCCTCCTGTTTCTCTTAGAGTTCGACAGGAAGCTTCTCTCAGAAGTTGTGGCTGGGCGTGGCTGCTTCCTGTGTGTCTCTGTATCGTCAGGGTGAGGCTGAAGCTCTGGAGTTTCTTCCCATTGGTCAGATCTGTTCCTATGGTGTGTCTGACAGCAACACATTCAGGATCACCGCAGGAGATCGGGACCTGCTATTTGAAACCACCAAGGTAAAAGGGAACCATCTCAAAAAACAACTTCCTCCTATATGTCAGTTTAGAGGGACATATCTTTGTCCTTTCAACAGGAGGTTGATGTCATTAATATCATTAATTTCACTATATAACTGTTTTTTAAAACCGCTTATTTAATATCTGAAGTATTAAGCTTTGGTGTGTAACTCATCCCGCACCATTTGTGCTACAGACATAAATTATATATTAAACCGTGCAGCTTGTTATGGAGAGTTGTGCTCTTACTTTTCTAAGTGAAGTAAGTACCATCTTTCTTTTTTTTTGCCTGGTGGGCGATTAAAATCCTCATAGACTTGTATTAAAGAAGGGACCCAAGCCATATCTATGAACCAAAATGTAAAAGCGGCTTTTGAGTTGTTATATATTGGTGATCTAGATGTTTGCGTACTGGTCCAACAACCACATAGCAACACCCTTACAACCAACCACAACACACTATCGTCGTGCAAGCTCAGCAGGGGCAATTTCTTCAGAAAATATAAAAATCTTGTTTCAGATTACCTTGGATTTACTGAATAAAAATATTGTTAGAACATTTTACATACACAAATAACAGATCTAACTACCATATGTGCCATAATACATATTTTATGTTCACTCCTAAAGTTGAGTTCACACAACATACAGAAGAACCTTCTGCAATTCAAGTTTTTGAGATTTCTAAACTAGAAATACCATGACGTCAAAGGGTTTCTAGCTCAATGTACGTTAAACCTCCCTGCAATACTTGCACAATACAAGCCAGACCAGCTGTAACATTCAATCTGCACACATGTGGATACACTGAGAGAACCAGTCTTGCTTCTGATATTTACTGCTGGCTGACTTTCCCTTTGTGCTGTCGCTCTTGTGTGTTTAACCTGATGAATCTATCTTTCATGCCAAACCACTTCACTTTACCTCTGCCAGCCTCAGAGCAATGCAAGATCTCACACACACACATTTACAGTACTTCACATGCATTTAATAATGCCCAGTCATCAACATTCACCCTAAGCTGTTCTGAACCCTAATTGCCCTTTAAGCGGTAGCATATATGACAAATTAAAAGCCTCTAAGTGCAGGTGTATCTGTCACCTGCTGATTTAAGATCTCCTGCAGTGTAGTCTCAGCTTCAGAGCCACACCCACAGTCTGTTTACTGACATCTGATGCTTATTGCACATTAAACAGGAAAGTACTAATGCAGCCTTCAAGTGGAGTCAGAAATATCGTTGAAATAGCTCCAAGCACATGAATGATCAGACAAAGTCATTTTTTACCAGTGGAAAACTAGATGATACCCAAGTTGCTGATGTTGTAATGCGTATGCTAGCATAGAACACAATGGAAAGCAGTGATTTTGCAAAATTATTTACATTTTAGTGCTTTATTTCAATAATATTTTCTAGTTGACAATGACTCATTGTCAACTAGTGTAAAGCTAATGACTTGCCTATCGCTGTTTGTTTTTCATGGAAATTAATTAATAAATTGTTTGGTGCCATGCATTAAAAAGTCATACAGGTCTTGTTAAAGTGATGCAAGTGTATTCACATATGCTTATCCTCTACTACAAAAAAAAAGTCATTCTTTGCTGTTTTCTTTAGTTTGGTTTCTTCTGTATTTTGTTTACGACTTGAATGCGTGACATATCATAATAACAAATGCCCAATTCAGACGTAGGAGCTTTGCAGGTGCAATTGAATGTAGCATAAATTGAACTTGTGAGTTTATAGTCTGATTTGCTGACTTTCCACAACTTCCGTTAGATTATTCTGCCTTGAAACCAAGTCATGTGAAACAAGGTACCAAGTTGATACTTTTGAGAAGTAAATAATCACTTTCTGGCAACAAATCTTTGAAAGACTCTTGAAGGCTTTGATATACTAACTACGAAATTGAAAAACGAACTGGTGTGACGTCATTTAGAACGAAATCTGTCCAAAAAGGTGTTTTTGCATTAGTTTCGGTGGTTTGTAACAGCTCGCTGGGGTGAACTTATAGGGAAAATTCTTATCGGCTGCTAAACACCTTCTTACTCCCATTGGTCCATGTCAACGTTAGGTGTGACCTGGAGCTCCACCTACATTGAGGCCGATGGCTAATTTTGTTTGCATTGTTCAGTGAGTCAAAATCTGTCAACATGAGTTATTAGCAAGCTGGTGCAAATGTACTTACATCTGTACGGTCGTTCGCGTGGAGACATTTTCCAAGACCAAGTAATTAATTATTTTCTTTTGTCTGTAACAGTGTCATAATAAATTACAGTAACAGAGTTTAACCATTGCATATTATGGTCACGTGTAGCATGTTAGTGCATTAGTGTCATGTATTCATAATGTAAACAAGACAAATAATTTTTTTCTACTGTGTATATATTACTTTAAATCATCATCAAGTGGTTAAAATAGCTTCTTTTACTGACCTCTAGTAGTGAATTCTACTCAGTATGAGGCATAAAGTCATTGATAACATATTTTTAAGGTTTTACATGTAGCATCCTCTTATTTAAATGCACTTCTAAACGCCTCCCACAGCGGTGTGTCGGTTGTCTGAATGTTTGCGCACAGTATACCGCTGCTCGGCTGTTTAGAACTTACAGTGCATCCGGAAAGTATTCACAGCACTTCACTTTTACATATATTACAGCCTTATCCCAAAATGGATTAAATTCATTTGTTTTCCTCAAAATACTACAAACAATACCCCATAATGACAACGTGAAAGAAGTTTGTTTGAAATTATGCAAATGTATTAAAAATAAAAAACGAAAAAAATCACATGTACATAAGTATTCACAGCCTTTGCCATGACACTCAAAATTGAGCTCAGGTGCATCCTGTTTCAACTGATCATCCTTGAGATGTTTCTACAACTTGATTGGAGTCCACCTGTGGTAAATTCAGTTGATTGGACATGATTTGGAAAGGCACACACCTGTCTATATAAGGTCCCACAGTTAACGGTGCATGTCAGAGCACAAACCAAGCCATGAAGTCCAAGGATTTTTCTGTAGACCTCTGAGACAGGATTGTATCGAGGCACAGATCTGGGGAAGGGTACATAAAAATGTCTGCAGCATTGAAGGTCCCAATGAGCACAGTGGCCTCCATCATCTGTAAATGGAAGAAGTTTGGAACCACCAGGACTCTTCTTAGAGCTGGCCGCCTGGCCAAACTGAGCAATCTGAGGAGAAACTTCCAGAAGAGCGATCTGAGGAGGTGACCAAGAACCCAATGGTCACTCTGACAGAGCTCCAGCATTTCTCTGTGGAGAGGAGAACCTTCCAGAAGAACAACCATCTCTGCAGCACTCCACCAATCAGGCCTGTATGGTAGAGTGGCCAGATGGAAGCCACTCCTCAGTAAAAGGCACATGACAGCCCACCTGGTGTTTGCCAAAAGGCACCTGAAGGACTCTCAGACCATGAGAAACAAAATTCTCTGGTCTGATGAAACAAAGATTGAACCCTTTAGCCTGAATTAACTTATCACCTCTTATCACCTGGCCAATACCATCACTACAATGAAGCATGGTGGTGGCAGCATCATGCTGTGGGGATGTTTCTCAGTGGCAGGAACTGGGAGACTAGTCCGGATCGAGGGAAAGATGAATGCAGCAATGAACAGAGACATCCTTGATGAAAACCTGCTCTAGAGCGCTCTGGACCTCAGACTGGGGCGAAGGTTCATCTTCCAACAGGACAACAACCCTAAGCACACAGCCAAGATAACAAAGGAGTGGCAACGGGACAACTCTGTGAATGTCCTTGAGTGGCCCAGCCAGAGCCCAGACTTGAACCCGATTGAACACCTCTAGAGAGATCTGAAAATGGCAGTGCACCGATGCTCCCCATCCAACCTGATGGAGCTTGAGAGGTCCTGCAAAGAAGAATGGGAGAAACTGCCCAAAAATAGGTGTGCCAAGCTTGAAGCATTATACTCAAAAAGACTTGAGGCTGTAATTGGTGCCAAAGGTGCTTCAACAAAGTATTGAGCAAAGGCTGTGAATACTTTTGTGTTCATGTGATTATTTATTTATTTATTTATTTTCATTTGCAAAGATTTCAAACAAACTTCTTTCACGTTGTCATTATGGGGTATTGTTTGTAGAATTTTGAGGAAAATAATGAATTTAATCCATTTTGGAATAAGGCTGTAACATAATAAAATGTGTAAAAAGTGAAGCGCTGTGAATACTTTACAGATACACTGTATTTTTACCCTGAATGAAGAAGAACTTCTATAAAAGTATATAGAGGCCTAAGTCACCACATACTAAAACGATTCCACCAGCATGGTTCCGTAACCGTCCAGAAAAATCCGGGACAAGAATGGTTTGTAATCGTAGCGTGCTAAACCGGAAATGCTACTGGAAGCGTTCAACACCATGCTCAAACTGTTTGGGTTGATGGTGGAAAAGTGCTGATTGTTGGCAGTTCTTGGCCAGAATAAGCTGCACTTTGGACTAGACCTTATTCTGTTTAGTCAAAGGTCTGGCTATGCGAGACTTAATTACTACAATGACTCTGCCATACTAAAGGTAGAGTACTCCATAAAATGCTTAGCACTGCTTGCAAAATTTACAGTGGAAAGTTACTAAAGTCATCTCTCTCTCTCTCTCTCTCTCTCTCAGCTGACTGAGATCATGCAGTTGATGAATGCTTACTTCAGTGCCACCCGTCGCCAGCTAGGCAAGGATGACTGCATCTCCATGGAAACCAACCCTAAGCTCCACCCCTCCCTACTTGAGCTACCCTCTCACCCGGTGTGAAGGGAATGACTCGCACGCACACACGCATGTGCAGTCCTGGCTGATTGCTCCCCTGAGCTCTGCAAAGTGTAGACATTATCTGTCCAGAAACATGAAAGGAGATGTGTCTGTGTGGAAAAGGACTGGATGATGCCGGGGGGAAACCAAAGAGCCACAACAGAGAAGTTCTGGAACTCAGCATCGCTACACCGCCAACCAAATCCAGAGGACACAGGGCCCCTCAACTGGCCCCTGCCACCTAGGATCCCGCCAAATATCACAGACCTCAGAGGGGGGAGAAAGTACAGCTTTAAACAAAGCGCACAGACAAAAAGAGAGCTAAGAAAAGAAAATGATTTGAGAAACTCATGTCTTCTCAGTGCACTGCAGGAAAAGGATGCAAACACATTACCATTTCACCCATACGAACATACACTTGCTCTGTTTTTTATGTTCCTTTAGAAACTCCCGGCTGGCTCGCTGTTTAACTCATTCATTGAACCTTATATGACCTTGTAATAAAAGCACGGTCAAGGCACTTTTCATTACACAGACTTTCAGAACTGTCCGTTACAGAAATTATGCTTGAATGTGTGCTTGTGTGTGTGATTTGAATATTTTAAGCTGTAGAACAGAAACCAAAGGATCTTGAGCTTATCTGTATGATGCGAGTGTATTTGTGAAAATGCTTTGAGCCTGACCCAGTGCTGCGTGACTGAGCTGTTAGCTTACAGTAACTCAACACTGTGCTTCCTGTAGCCATAACAGCCTCAAATCCTGAAATCCAGTTTAAACGGACTGATTTAAACACCCTGTTAAAGTTCAAAAACATGACCATTTTGCTTCTCTCAAAGCATCCCAGACCTCATAAAATGTTTTAAAAACACTGAAAATGCAAGACAAATACTCAACACTATTGATATGCTACATTATAGTCCCAAATTCTATAGACATGACATTTCCATAAGAGCCTAATCTGTAGCCTATGTCTGTTGCTTGACTTACAGCTCAAGAACAGTGTCTCTCATCTGCTGAGGAAGCATATTGTCTTTCTATGTGTGTTTAGAATCTACTAGTTTTATTTATGGCTGTCTGATGTATACATTGTTTGGAAGTTTTTTTTTTTTATGTTCTTTTTACTTTTGTTTTATATATCTTTCATAAAGACCTGTATTTGTATTTAAGTGCTTGCATTGGAAAATATTACGAAGAGCTGATGATATCATAATGATGTCATAATGTTTCTATAGTTTTTATTGTTATTTGAGTTCATCTTTCCCCTGTTGCAAGAGGTCTAAAAAAAGGCAACATATTACTTGTTAATAATCAGTTTATTACTGTATGTATATCCAATAGGATTATTCTTATTTTATGTCATAAACTAAGTAAACCAAATATGAAGCCATTTGCCCCATTCAAAGTCATGTTTAAACATGGACCAAATATCCAAAGGTTGGGGGGGTCTTCTTTCCCTTGGTGTCTGACTGCCAAACAAACTATCCTTAAAGCAATAAAACCTGCCCAATTATCCTGAACATGAGCCCATTTTCAGAATGGGGCTTCAGGTTGCCTTCAGAGGAGCCAATAGTGCCTGTAAAACATATGGTCTGTACACCATCCAACAGCTTAAACTCATACATGCCATAGTAAGGCTTTTTTTTCTTCTTCTGTATACATAGATCATTTGGTCTACACTACTTTTGCTCCATACCACAGACAAAAGGTTATCAACTACATGACATTCAAAGGTTGAGGGCAATCACAAATTTTATGTTGTTCATTTTGGACTTCATTATGTTCTTTACATTTAATGTTTGAAATATAAGCAGCATCTTTTGCCCCACTGTTAAACCAATCTATGTTCATATTCAGCCCCTATGATGGCAGTAGTGGTTGTCAAATGGTTCTTGCGTTCTTTCCATGTCACTGCAGCTGCAGGCAGCTCTGCCCACTGTCATACATGTAACAAAACTCAAATGACATACTCTGATGCTTAGACGGTTTGTACGCTGCATGGTACCTTATGTGTAATAGTCAATTGCACTATTGTTTGTACAGCTAAATTAAATGTGCAAAATGATGAATACTGTATGTAATAAAAAGCACAGTTAAACCATAACTTGAGATGGGGTACTTATTTTGTGAAGGTGAACATGTAAAAAATATCTAAACATTTTACAGATAGCGAATAATTATATGACTGATGTCTGTTGCCATGATATCATGGATGGATTACCATAAGGGCTGATATTATTAATTTATATTGTTTTGCCAATTGTTCCATACTTTAAAGCTTAAATGTGCAATTAGTAATTTTTTTTAGTATGTCAAAGTGATTTACATGGGTTTATACTTGCGCTTACTGGCATGGATGCTGCATCATTCAAACACAGTAGTTTTCAGATACCAATGACATTGTAGAAATTCACTATGCACAGTAAACCAGGATTCATTTAATCCATGAATGAAAGTGCCCAATAACAGGGCAGTTACTGTGATTAAGCGAGAAGAATTCAGCTGGTCATGTGATCCTAACATGGCTGCCCCTATGAGGCACCCCACCCCATGTAGAATAAAACAGCTTTTATAAGGTTACTGATATGACTGAAATCTTCATCTCACATGAGTGGTCATGATTTGATATATATGTTTCAATATTAATATTAATTTATTTAGAAATTAAACCTTTTAATTGAGGAAAAAGAAAATTACAGAGTGAACCTTTAAAGGAATATTCCGGGTTCAATACAAATCAAGCTCAATCGACATTACCACAAACATATTGACTGCCCCTCATTTTCTTAAAAAAAAATAAATAAAAAATGATTACAGTGAGGCACTTACAATGGAAGTGAATGTGGGACAATCCGTAAACTTTAAATTATTGTGTCAAAAGTATAGTCATTGATTAAACTGAAATTATATTGAACCCAGAATATTCCTTTAAAGTGAAATCATGTATCAAAACATCACAATGTTGAGAAAAGTATAAGCGCTTCACACTTCTGTAACCAGTTGGGTTCAAATTAAAATGCATAAGAAAAGTCCAGTTCTAAGATGATGTCTAGTATCAATTATTTCCCTATAGGCATTTTGATAATACAATTCAATTTCTACATTTTCAAATCTGACTTAAACTGAAGTGTGTAATTTCTGCACCTCTAGTGTCAACAAACAGAACTGGAACCTTTTCGATCATTTTCGAACACTCCCACCATCTGCCATTAATCAAGCAGTCCCACACCAAAACTCACACCATTGGTTGAGCCTATGTTTCTGTGTCAATCTGGATGGGCTGTTTAAAACAGCGATTTTTATAGTGGTAAAGAGAAGCAGTGTTTATAGTTTGAGGAAATCAACCTACAAATGGCTTAATTGTAGCTGTATCTGCATTAAAGCCGAGAAGGAGAAAGTATTTTAACATTGAAAAAAGTTACACTCCTGCTTTTAAGCATCCACATTTTTGGAAGGGCACTAGAGCCCTAGTAAAAACATGTGTTGGAGCGCCATCAAATGAAGGGACACTTTAGCCTCTTTTCCATCATCAGGCTGAACTGTTCTTTTTTGCAAAACTCACGATTTTTTTTCCCCCTTTTCTCCCCAATTTGGAATGCCCAATTCCCAATGCGCTCAAAGTCCTTGTGGTGGCGTAGTGACTTGCCTCAATCTGGGTGGCGAAGGCCGAATCTCAGTTGCCTCCGCGTCTGAGACCATCAATCCGTGCAATCATCACGTGGCTTGTTGACCACGTTACCGTGGAGACATAGCGCTAGGGCTGGGTATCGTTCAAAAAATTTCGATAATAATATCTTGACTTTGAAACCGGTTTCTAAACTATAATTTTCGATACCAATTTTATGAAATCCTTTTTAACAAGATTACAAAAACATCACCTCAAAAAAACTTTGGTTTTATTTTTTCCGTTTGTTGACTTTTTTACAGACTCAAAGACTCATCTCCTGAGCTTTCTGGTCTCCTCATGCCAGGGTCGGCAGGGGCAGAGGCTATAACATTAATGTGAAGAGGAAAAAAAAACAACTGTTAATTCAGCCAAACCTAAGGATAAGTACTGTTTAACAAGATAACTAGTTTAATGTGAGCTAAACTTGATCAGTTACGGTCAACCTTAAAGCATTTTTAGCATTGATTTAGCTAGCTATCTATAGCCATACATCCAATATTTAACATCAAGCATACTACATACTTATCACTGAAGTTGACGAGATTAACCCCTTAGTTATCGAAATTTGGTACCGAACGACAAGAAATTTTTTGATACTCCATTGTTTAGAGGCAATTCGGTCGGTGCCTAAAATGTATTGAATTCGATACCCAGCCCTATGTAGCACGCTATTCTCCACGGCATCCACACACAACTCACCATGTGCCCCACCGAGAGGGAGAACAACATTATAGCGACCACAAGGTGGTTACCCCATGTGACTCAACCCTCCGATTCCGTGCCGATTCGGGCACAGTCATGGATTTTCTTCCACTGCGGTGCTGAAAACAAACTTTGAATGTACACAAGAAAAACGAGAGTCATTACCTTAGTAACGCAAGAGTTTAAGGGCTGCATGAGAAGTGTGTTTACTTTGCCCATATAGTGCTCTTGGCGAGCTTCAGAGAAAAAACAAGTCACCTTGGCAACTGACAAGTGACCAATCGTGAGTCGCGACGTAACCACAGGCATTCCACCAGCACAGTTGAGCGCGGTTGTCTAACTGTACTGAGAATTCCAGGCCGAGAACGGTTTCTAATCGTGCCATGCCGAATCATGTCCGATGGACATGACTTTTAAGTCACCTTTGATTAAACCATAACAGCTAACATGCGTGCTTGATTCGGTATGAAGGAATGTCTGTAGACAGATATTACAATATGGCAGAGATAAAAGGACCAGAGAGCTATTATCACAGGAAAGTAGACTTTCACTCTGTGTATTATGGCAAAATGAACATTGTCATCTGCTGTGAATGATTTTGGCCTGAGCCAAGAGGTTTTCTGAGTGTAATTTGTACTCTCACACACTAATGAAATCAAATTTCCATTTTTCTTGTAGAAAAACATTTATTCAGTCTCATGAACTAAGTAAATGCATTAAGTCTGATGACAAACTATGTACACAGTATAACATTAATAATGACAACACTGAGATTAAAAGAGCACTTACGAAGAGTTTTGGCAAGAGAGTTCCGCATGAAATATTTCTGGAGGTACAACCTTTCTCCAGTCCAAAAAAGAAAAAAAGCAGTAGAATAAACTTATTTTAATGGGTAAACAAGATGCATTGGGGTTGTTGTGTATGAGTCATTGAGGTAATATCACTGATTTGACTGACTAAAAAACAAATAAACAAACAGACAGACAGCACCCACAATGGGATTCTCTGATAGAAAGGATGCATTGAGGTACAGCATAACACTGGACTTTGCTGATCGTCTTTCAAAAATCTCAACTTAATCTTCTAGAGCAGTGGTTCCCAACCCTGTTCCTGGAGGCCCCCCAACAGTACACATTTTGGATATCTTCCTAATCAAACACACCGGATTCAACTTATCAGCTCATTAGTAGAGACTTAAAGACCAGAACTGGGTGTATCAGTTAAGGGAGATATACCAAATGTGCAGTCTTGGGGGGCCTTCTGTAACAGGGTTGGGAACCACTGTTCTAGAGTAATCCATGAAAACTGGTTTCAGAAAAGACAGAGGGGGAAAAAATGTATTCAAACACCACACAATCATTGTCTAGCCCCTGAAAGCAAGCGCCTTTTGTCTTAAAGCATGCATGCGTGAATGTGAGGGAGTAAGATAGCATTCATAAAATACTTTTAATCTGTTTTTTTTCCCCAAGTGGCTTAATCTTTCGCGTTCCCTCCTACAATTACATTCATCTGAGACCACCCAGTCTTATCTGTGTAGACTGACGTGTGTTCACAGAAGCTTGTGTGCAGGCAACGGTGCATCACCTTGACTTAGATTGATGTAGATTTTGTGCAGAAGAGTGCAGAGTGCAATACAAAAATAGACTAAGAAAGAGTCATAAATTCTCTGATAAAAAGAAACAGAGAGAATGGAAACTGGAGCAAGAAAGAGTAAAAGTTCATAACAGCTTAGGATAGAGGCACCAGGTTATGAAAAACTCTTCTGTAGGTCTGAAAACTGATGAAAGTCACATATGCGAGAGGTTCTTACAACAGTAGTGATGCAGAGCTAAAGATCTTTTACCTGCAAGACTTGAGAAATGAAAATGACTTTCTGCTTTTAAGAGGAGAGTTTACTACTTAAATTCTGCTATTTGCTACTGGAGTAATTTCATTATTTACATGATGAATTTTAGGGCTTTTTGTTTGTAAAATTTGCAGATCAAGAGCTTTAGGTAGTAACTGGAGAGGTTTTCACTGCTCTTGTGTACCCCAGGAGATGTAGTCGGGCCGTGTGGCAGCGCTGTACTCATCTATAAGCTGCTGAACCACCTCACGAGAGTTATCCAGCTCGTCAAAGTTGTCCTTGAATATGTCCTCTTTCCTGAACTGCTCGAGGAATGCCTCCCTCTTCCTCAGCTTATCATACTGACGACAGGTTCGCTCAAACAACTGGGAGTGAGGAAGAGAAGACAGATTAGAAAATCCAATGTCTACCCAAATCTATGGAGGCAACTGTCTACAATCAACATGACAAAATATCTCTGTGTACATAAGTGTTGTATTTTGAGATCTGTTAGTACACATCTATCTACTTAAATGATTAAATACCAAAATCTCTAAAACTATTAGATTATGCTTCAATAACATTTCAAATCAACAATAAAATCTGACAGTGGTATAAAATTTTGCTTATTTAGCTCAAATCATGCTAAAAACAGATTTTCAGGCTGGTCCAGGTTATGTGCATGCAAGTCAACAAACTTTATCAAAAAGGTGATTGGCTCTTTAAACTGAAAGGTGGGACTTCCATTCCTCCAGCCGCCACTATTTATTTGTAACGATTGGTCCATCTCATCTCTCTTAAACAGTCTAGGGATGTAACGGTTTCACTGTATACTTTAGTTTCAAAACAAACTGTTTTCATACATATATGGCATACCTGCCAACACTCCCCATTTTACTGGGTTTCTCTGGTTTGTTTTTGTTTTTTCCCATCCCTTGTCCTGCTGTACTACCGATTTACAATTTCTCCCGATAAACCTAAGATTTTCCGCATCCACCCTTGGCTCATGAGAATGTATTAGACCTCCAGGTAGGGTTGGCACCAGTCCCGTAAAATACAGGATCATCCTGTATTTTACAAGATGGTCAGATGGTGTCACGGCAAATTAGTTCCAGAACGTTAATATAACATTGATATTGATATACAGTTGAAGTCAGAAGTTTAAATACAACATAGCCAAATATATTTAAACGATTCCTGACATTTAATGGTAAAAAAAACATTGCCTGTCTTTGGTCAGTTAGGCTCACTACTTAATTTTTAAGATTGTCAAATGTCAGAATAAAAGTAGACCGAATTATTTCTTTCAGCTTTTATTTATTTCCATCACATTCCCATTGGGTCAGAAGTTTACATACACTTTGTTAGTATTTGGTAGCATTGCCTTTAAATTGTTTAACTTGAGTTAAACTTTTTGGGTAGCCTTCCACAAACTTCTCACAATAAGTTGCTGGAATTTTGGCCCATTCCTTTTCAGTTCTGCCCACGCATTTTCAATCGGATTGAGGTCAGGGCTTTGTGATGGTCACTCATATATCTTGACTTTGTTTTCCTTAAGCCATTCTGCCACAACTTTAGGAGGTATGCTTGGGGTCATTGTCCATTTGGATGACCCATTTGCGACGGAGCTTTAACTTCCTGGCTGATGTCTTGAGATGTTGCTTCAATATATCCACATAATTTTCCTTCCTCATGATCCCATCTATTTTGTGAAGTGCACTGATCCCTCCTGCAGCAAATCACCTCCACAACATGATGCTGACACCCCACATGCTTCACGGATGGGATGGTGTTCTTCTGATTGCAAGCCTCTCCCTTTTTCCTCCAAACATAACGATGGTAATTGTGTCCAAACAGTTCAATATTTGATTCATTAGACCAGAGGACATTTCTCCAAAAAGTAAGATCTTATCCCCATGTGCACTTGCAAACACTAGTCTGGCTTTTTTATGGCGGTTTTGGAGCAGTGGCTTCTTCCTTGCTGATCAGCTCTCATTTTACTGTGGATATAGATACTTGCCTACCTGTTTCTACCACATGATCATTTGCTGTTGTTCTTGGATTGATTTGCACTTTAGCACCAAACTACATTCATCTCTAGGAGACAGAATGCGTCTCCATCCTGGTACCATGGTGTTTATACTTGTGTACTATTATTTGTACCTTCAGGTAGTTGGATATGGCTCCCATGGATGAACCAGACTTGTAGAGGTCCACAACTTTTTTTCTGAGGTCTTGGCTGATTTCTTTTGATTTTCCCATGATGTCAAGCAAAGAGGCACTGAGTTTGAAGGTCGGCCTTAAAATACACCCACAGGTACACCTCCAATTCAGTACACCTCCTATCAGAAGCTAATTGGCTAATTGTCTAAAGGCTTGATGTAATTTTCTGGAATTTTCCAAGCTGCTTAAAGGCACAGTTAACTTCGTGAATGGAAACTTCTGACCCGCTGGAATTGTGATATAGTCAATTAAAAGTGAAACAATCTGTATTTAAACTACTGTTGAAAAAAATTACTTGTCATGCACAAAGTAGATATCCTGAATAACTTGACAAAACTATAGTTTGCTCATATTAAATTCTGTGGAGTGGTTAAAAAAATGAATTTTAATGACTACAAACTAAGTGTATGTAAACTTCTGACATCAACTGTAAGTTGGGAATTTTTTCATATGGATGGTAAGGGGTCATCTGGAAAGTACACACATTGTGCTAAAACTGTGGATTTATTTAAATTGAAAAACAGAAGGTTCAATATAAATGTTCAATAAGATGTACAAAACTACACAGATCCAACAACGTAGGAATACATTCACAGAGTCATAAATACAAGAAAAAAAAAGAAGGTAAAAATACAAACTAACACAGATTATACATAAATAAGAAAATGAAGTTAAGCAATCGAAAAAATAAAAATAATTATAAGTCATAAGTATCATAAGTCATGGGTCAGGACAGTTCTCTGCATTTAAGAAAGGATATACACTTTTTTATTATTAATAACTCAAAACATTTATTGCTAAAACTGAGAAGGATGTGGTAAGGGACCATCTGAATACATTTCTTGGTATTATTTATCTTCAATGTACATTACATTACACATATAACACAGTATGTTTAGTGCACCTACTCCCTACAGATGCACCAGAAACTCCACCGCTGTACCACACGGCATCCTATTTTTCATAATTCAATGTTGGCATGTATGATATGGTTCTAATTCCGGGATTGCATGAATATAAAGTCAGTTTTATTTTATTTACTTTTCTCCAGCTCAATCAGTCACATTTACACAGCATCATATAAACATGATGTGATAAAATAAATCTAAAATTGAAATTTCCTAATTTTATATTCAACTATAACATTTTAAAGACATGTCAGAGCCTGAACCTTATTTCCCCCACCAAAGCAGTTGAAGTCATTGGTGTGGGAATACATTGGGTATGTTTAAGATGACCCACGAGGCACCATCAACGTGTCACAAAACGTTTAGTTTTGGGAAACACTTCAAACCTGAAGCACCATCTCTGTGTGCATCATCCCATGGAATTTGTGGAGACAATGTAAGTGGAAAAACAGATACAACACAGTTTTACATGATTTGTAAATGTATTAGGTTATAGGTAGACTAAAACACCCACAAACTTAGCAAACGGATATTTAGCATTTATGATGGGCCAACTGTTTGTTTCTGTGTTTATTAGCTTAAATGCAATGCAACAGTAGGCCTACAATGTGTTCAATACTATTAAAAATTATATGTTTTTCAGAATAGGGTTTACAAAGTGCTTCAGGCATACAGGAAATGGACAGTGGTACTGAAGCAGTAGTGCAAAAAACATTAAATAAAATTGTAATTGAATCATTTATTTTTCAGTAGCTATTGTTTAGAATCAAACTAAATTACTAAAGCAACAAATTACTGAATCAAATCAGTAACCGAACTGTAAACCTGGGCAGTAATCATTCCAAATGATCTACTTTTTGTTTTTGTTAATCAAGAAATACTCATTCAAAATGTACTGTACAATTGACAGCATGGCATAGAATTAAATTGCAGTAGGAAAAAGTCTTTTTTTAGTCTAAATTTTGTTATCACTAAATATTTAACTGCTAATGTTTTATCTTCATACTGTGACACTGTGGTATTTTTTGTGACTGTTATCAAAACGTGAAAATCTCATACCTTTACACTAGGGCTGGGTATTGATACAAATTTCCTGATTCGATTACAAACCACAAGCTCTCGATTTGATTCGATTCAATATTGATTCATATGGCTTTATATCAGTTATAATGTCCCTTTTACTTACATATGAAATAAATTCTTATCAACTAATGCTTTTAATTATACAGGGGACCTTCTAACTAGGTACATTACAAAAATATTAATTTTCCAAATTATATATAATAACTTTTTCCATCATTCTGATCACGATTTAGCTTTTCATAAATGAACAAAGCAAATGTTTGAACAATAAATATGATATTTCCGATATTATTTTGTGTTACATATTTATTTTTAAATTGCACAATTTTTCCCATTTACAAATTGTTGACCACGTGCTAAAACCGGTACCGTTCTGTAAAGAGAGATTCGAACAGCTTTACCTCATCTGTGCGATGCATGATTAGATTTAAATGTTTGTTTGTATTTTATTTTTATTTCTGAGTGTAAAGATCTGAAAGGGTATTAAAAGAGTCCGTATTCAATGACAAAAGGGTTGCGAGAATCTCGTTTTTGGACACACATTACACAGAACAACTTTTACTCTCAAAAGGCTGTGAAAGGATCTTGCTGCTGAACACTTCACGACTAAACTACACAATTAATGATGAGCAAAATGTAAACATTTACCAGCCAGTTGCCAAATACATACATATTTGCATACCACGAAAGTTTGTTACAAATAAGACTGATTTCCTCTCATTGTAGTAGAGGGTTGCGCATAGACTAAAAGATTGATATTGGGATTTAAGAATCTATATCGAGATCAAGTTTAAATGAAGATCGGAAATGTATCGGAAAAATCTATATTTGTACCCTCCCCTACTTTACAAAACGAATACTATAAAAATTATTTTAAAGCAGTAAAGACATGGGGAGATAATGGGATCAGGTTAGGGCTTACCGAAGAGATGCTGGTGTGATTGGCCATCATAAGCCCACTAACACGGTGGGCTGATGGCAGGTAGGGGGATCTGCGGGAGAGCGCCACCTGTATGCTAGCTGGTCCCCATGGGATGAAATTAGCTAATTTCCTCTCCCTGATCCTCTGCAGACTCTTATGCACCTACATCAAAACATTTAAAAATGAGGACAGGTGCATACAGCCCAAAATGTGCTAGTCTCCATCCAACTGTATTCACTCTAACAGAGAGACAGCAGGACTACTTATCAGAAATCACAGCCCTCTAACATGCACACACCTGTGTGGGATCCACCTCTCCCTGGATAATGTTGAGAATAGCAATGTAGCAGTGATTGGTCTGCCGGTCTCGGCCTGTTGACACCATGACGTTCTTAGGCTGTAGGAGCCTCCTCATCACATCAAGAACTGTAGTCTTTCTCACACTGGCCACCTGAATGGGAGATAGCATCATTAATTAAGAGTAGCATTGTCTCAAATGGATGACATTCTCTTTTAAATGATAAAAAGATTTAAAAGTGTGATGAACAAATTTTAGTGAGAATTATCGCTTTGATCTCAAAGTTGTCATCTTGTAATTATGACTTTAGGAATGTTTTAAAATCAGGTCACTTAAGAAATCTTTGGTTCAGTTCAGAAAGACTGTAACCTGCCTATGTAAAAAGCAGACAGCGAGGCAGCTCACTCGGTTTTGGAACAGAGTTTATTTACATTCTGCAAATTATCTTTATGCAAATTTAAACTCTTTGAACACTAGACTTAGCACTACTCACCGACTGATCTGTGGTCAGTGGTGTGTATCCAGTCATGAGGAAGTGTAGGCGGGGAGTGGGGATGAGTGACGCAATCAAACCAATCAGGTCATTGTTCATGTATCCAGGGTAACGGAGGGTTGTTGTGCTTGCTGACATTATGGTGGACACCTGTTTAAAAAAACAAGAACCAGAAAAGCATTGTACTAAGATCAACTAGTTGATGACCGTCTATGTGGATTGGCAACACAAATGGAAATTAATGCATGGAAAGATTTTACATTGTGTCCTCAATTATTTGGGCGTGCTAATTGTACACTTGAAACCTGGTATGTACAGTGTGTAAAAGAATTTGGTGTTTAGAAACACAATAACCTGACTGGTAAAACGGGTTTGGTATCACCATTCTGGTCACACTTCACGGGAATGTATGGACTGTATTGTTGAAGTTCACATATGACCCATTTCAAATGATCAACTCTATTAGCGGCAGAGAAGATGTGATGGATGAGTCGACAAAGTGAACTATTCACCTTACAGAAGGACGCTTTAAGAATGGGCGTATAGGAGGAATGCATAGATGACAATTACACAGCTGATGCCGGGAGTGTCACTGGTTATTTATAAGTTGCTCATTAGTTGAGAGAATGCAACAAGACAGCATGTCAGACAGGTGATTCCATATATTAACTTCCCGAACATGCATCTCACCATTTGTTTCAACCCTCTGATGTAGAACTGATAAGACTGTGCTGTGATACAGTCACTCTTAAGTAGTATTTGGACACTTAAGTCGCACTTAAATTATTATTGCCATTTGCATTCTAGAACAAAATATCAAACTAAGTGACATTTATATTAACGAAGAAGCAGATATTTTTCTATTTAAACAACCGGCATACAAGTGCATCTCCTATCTACTTGAATGGGGAATGACAGAAATCTCCAAAATGGTGTGTCAAGATTATGACCAAAGAACATATTTAAAATCTGCAGTAAAATCTGACAACACAAAAATAGTGATTTTTTGTCTCAGTTTACACACACACACACACACACAAAAAAATACATTTACCGGCTTGTTTGGCTAATGAGCACGCATGATTGACAGGCTATCTCTGTATCTAAAAGGTGATTAGCTCTTTTGCCTGTAAGGTGGGACATACTTTTCTGCATCTATTGAACATTAGGCATTCCAATTTCTCCTATTCATTTTAATAAAAGTGACCCATCTCTGCTAAATATTGACTTTACTACCCTCCTACATGAACCACACAAGGCCTTTTTAATTTTTTGCTTCAGACGAAAAGGGGACTGTAAACTCATCCAAACAGATTTTATATGTTAAAGTAACTATAAATTAGGTGCAAGTGTAAATGACAGAATGGGGGTTACTGGGCTTTCACTGGGTTTTCATGTATAAGGGATCTATAAAATAGTTGGAATCAGTTACTACATTTACATGCACTTAAGAAAACTGTTTATTACAGGATTTTTGCAGAAAGCGGCGTTCTGAAACAATGCAAACTAGAATGCTGATTTCCTTACGCAGTTTCAGGGATTAAGAGAAAGCAGTTTAACACATCCAGGTTTCTCCCAGAGAATGCAGGTTATTTGATTTTGAATGTAAATGCATTAGCAGCGTTTGTACAGGTTTTTGAGGAGTGTGCATGTGTGTGAACAGACTGGATAACAAATGTCACAGAATGGAGCCCAACATAAACCCAACACAGCAGGAAAAAAAAAAAAAAAAAAAAAAAAATCAACATTTCTGGGAGTTCCGTGGGAAAATAAAATACTCTATCAACTATACACATTTATATACACCAGTGTGAAATATCAGCTGTCCCTCAAGTTCATGTATATGTGCTCATACATTGGGGAAATCCCAGAGTTTGACGTAAGGGACAAGGGACAACCACACTATTGCATTGCAATTCCACTGCAGGTCATGATAGAAAGTTAAGAAAACAAACACAAACACAAAAAACAACTCTGGAATAGCTGGAAAGAAAGCAAAGAAATAAAATAGCAAATTCTTCCTTGGTTTTGCTATTTAAACAAGCATTGTGAGGAAATTACATTGCTGTGGAGAAAGCTGCTTACTGACTGAGCCACATGTACAGGAGTAAAGAGTATGCCACTTATACAGAACATGTAAACAGGAACGCTACTTTCTAGCAATAAGCCGCTTTCTGGTGTCCACATAAACATCCTCAGGGTCCATGAGTGCATAAATCTTACAGAAATAATGTTTAATAAGTTGACAACTTGTTCAGTTCATGTAATTGGCTTAACCGATTAACTTTTATTGCATAAGGTCATAAATGGTTGGAGCAAAACAAATTTTACACTCCAAGATATTTGGCTTCTACCCTGATTTTGTTTAAAATGTGTTTATTCTTCAAACATTTGAACATTATGATGTTATATAGTACATATCATGATAATTCCCAGTATTGATTTTCACAAATTTTGGCCAGACCAGTCACAAATGAGTTGGACCACATTAAACAAGGGGGGGAGTGAGGGGTTTGTTTGCATTTGGCAGTCCTACATACAGTGAGCCCAGACCCACACTGCCAACATTCTGACAGTTCTGTATTAGATTCAAGTTCAAAAACAAGTTATATTAACAGTATATTAAAACTTCTGCGGTTTTATTTTGGACTTCTAATAACCATAGAAAAATGTAAAGTTTATGCAGACTTATATCATAGTCAACGTAATAATTTTGGAGTTTAAAAGTGAATTTAAACTTTAAACATCACACTATCCCTATTTGATACAGGCCACCGAGTTCGGTATTTGTATTTTGAGTTTGGATTAAAACCTCAGATTAGGAGATTCTGATCTATGAAAGATACTATGATAAACTGGTAAAAGAGACCACAAAGCCAAATATACTCATCATATACATACACTAACATTTGCTTTTTTGAATTACCAAAGCATTTCAGTTTTGCAACCCCACAAAGTTATGTAATCTTTTAAGTATGAAGATCTCCATAATGCTTTTCATACACCTGATGGGTTAATGCATCTGAAGTAACTGCTAAAAGCCAAACTCTCTTTAACACGCTTAATTATACTGTACAATTGTGATTTTTTTTTTTTTTTTGAGTGATTTACAATGAAAGTTTATATACGTTTGTGACAAATAACAATATAGAAGATACAGGATGTCATTTAAAAACTCACCAGCTGGTTGATCTGAGAGAAGGAGGGGTTCTGAATGTGCAGCCGGTCTGTGGCGATCCTGTTCAAAGCTGTGTTGTCCAACACCACCTGAAAAATAAAATAAGAGAGAAAGAAAAAAAATAATAATTTCCCTCTTTGCCCACATGTCAGAACTGTATTAGCAAAACATTGTTTATTGCATATCTTTACACATGTTGTATGTGTATCCTTTTTATCAAATGCTATGACAAAACTGACCTTTGAAAAGTCCTTTCAAAAATCTGAGTAACAGTGAGGCACTTACAATGGAAATGAATGGGGGCCAATGGAGGCAGAGTTAGTGTTTGGAGGAAGTTTGCCTGGTGTTTGTGTGATGTTTGGGAGGTATGCCAATGGAGTGAGAAAGAACAAAGAGGACTACAAAAAAGTAATAACAAGTGCTAATCACTGTTGGCCAGGATCCTAAGAAAGGACCAAGACATCCAAACATCGACTCAATGTTAAAGCGGAGTGGCTTGAGTAGCGGATGACTTCTAATCGCTGAAGTTACTGTGACGGAGTTAAGTTGGAATCAAGTGTCTGAAATGCCAAGTGATCACCAACGTTTGCTGACCTTTCTTATTACCCTTAATAGTGACTTTCCCTCTGAGTCCTGACAGCCTCAAACTGTCCTTACCAGCACCTTCTCATTCCTGTACCCTCCCAAAACCCTTCATACGCTCTCTTTGAATCCACACCCACAAACAAACATATGCATACCTGATTGTTGTTTAATTGTTTAATTTTTATTTGCTGTACCATTGACTTGTTTGCCTTTGTTCTTTTTGTACATAAGTGAGAATTTGACCTTTTTGAACCAGTGTCTTAACACTGTCCAGGGGAAGATTACACTTTGTGACAGGCCTAATCCTGTCTGGCGCCCGAATTATTGCTTCAATTATTTATTAATTTATTTATTTAAATTTAGTTTAGGGGCCACCACCATTACACATGATATTAATGTGATAAAATTAAAACTTTTCTGTGTAAAATTATAGCCAATTTTACAACTTCGTTGCTATGACGATGTAATGTCAAACCTGAAACGACTGTAAAAAATTACAATTTAACCAACTTTACAGCTCAAAAAATACATGAGTTTTAACAAAATCATTAAGAAAATTATAAGCTTAACATTTCTGCCTTTAAGCCCTCCAAAAATTAGCCACATTTGCTTCTATTGTAAGTGCCTCACTTTAACCTAGGTTTTTTGCTTATTTTTAAGAAAAAGAGGGATGTGTCAATTTTTTGTGGTAATCAACATTATACCACAAATGCTGAGGATTGAGCTTAACTTGTACTGAACCCAGAATATTCCTTTAATGTAAGAGTTTTACATTAGAGTGAAACTTCTAGAGTGCAGACCTTTCTGCATATTGACACATAGGTCTTAATGCCTAATTAGCGCGGTGAGTGCTTTGATTGAATGTTAAGAGGGAAACCCCACAATTGCAGTTCGCTGCAGGTCATGATAGTAAGTTTAGGAAACTCTGTAAATAAAGTGAAGCAACAGAGAATAAAGTGGGGAGGTCTTCTTCGAATGCCATGTTTGTTATTTACACAAGTGTTGTGGGGAAATTAGAGAGCAGTGGAGAAAGCTGTTTACTGACCAAGCCGGATGTATATGGGAGTAAAGAGAATGTCACGAACACAGTGCATTTAAGCAGGAACACAGCTTTCTCGCAATAAGCTTTTTTCAAGTGTCCATGTAAGCATAGTCAGTGTCCCTGTAAGAGTTAATTAAGAGTTAAAGGTGTAGTAAGCGATTCCTGAAAAAGACTGCTGATATTTGAAACTCAACAACCAAACAAACACCCCTCCCTTCAGTGCTCCTTCAGAAGCTCTGCCCCCCAAATTCATGCACGCACAATAGTTTTGTGTGGATCGCTTCGATCCACTTTGTTTATTTTCTCCATTTACAGAGCCAGGGCTGTGTACAAACATCAGATTTTTTTTCACCACACACACAGAACGGACAGCTAGCGGAATTTGAAAAAAAATGTATTGGATTAAAATGACTTACTCCACCTTTAAGTTAGGGTTAATTAAGTCTCAATAGGAACTGGAGTTAAATACAACAATATTAACAATATTTTCTGCAAGTCAGATAAGTAATTTCCCTCTCTTAGCCTCTTCATCTTTTGTGCTGCTCTCACTGACATTATTACACAAGTCTAAAAGGAATAAAGCTAGCGGACAGCTTCAAGAAACACAACATGCATACAACTATTCAAACCCCTTAATATTTGTGACAAAAATCACATTTGAATCACAGCACCACTAATACTCAAATTATGATTTGATACATACAGTACAGGAATAATGTTGGGCCTTTTCATTCTTTTGCTTGGGTGTTATGAACCGCTTTAAAAATCAATCAAGGTTTGGTTCTTCAGAGAGTCAACAGGATATGGTTGCTGTTTAAACATCTGCTCAATCATCAGCTGATTGATATCAGTTAAAGTAATAATAGTGTGGCTTGACACACTGTATAAACTTCTATTCTAAATGTACAGTTAGTCAGTGCTCTCCATCTCCTGCACACCAGCATCAAACATTTCACGGCTTATGGAATGAGCTCAGGAACCTGAGCTATTGTTCATAAGCAGGAAATGGAGGGAGAGAAGTTGATAATCATATAAGACTGTCCTTCTTTCCTCCCCCCTCTGCCATTTGGGGAATGAAAGCAGGAGAGGAAGAAAAGAGGTCTGTTTGGAGCAGTGGATCATGTGCTGTGAGGAAATGTGCAAATGGTCTTGCAGGCTGTGTATTAGAGGGGCTCTGTTTCAACTAAAAACACATTTAAGATCCTCAACCCAGTGTGTTTGCCAGTGTGTGAAACCTCCTGAATTCTAGGCCAGCTGCAAAGGTTAGTAGACAGTGTACGTGTGTGCAGTTAATTCTCACCACACAGTCTGCATTCTGTGTCAGTCTCTTAAGGGTTAGGAGAGAATTATATGGCTGTACAACAACATCACTCATCTCATCCTGGTTTGGAAAGACAGAGTAGGTCTGAACCAGTTTTTTAGGATACCTAAAAAAAAGACAAAGAACAGAGCAGCTGAATGTTTAAAGTCCAAGAGCACGACTTCCGCAAAACCCTCCCGGTGCCCTTGAGGTTGCACATGCAATGGTATTAAACACACCCCTAAAGAGAGGTAATTACACCCCATGATGGCAGCCTGCATCTCCCTTTAATTACACTGACTGCCACCCAAAAACTTTATGACTGCAAAAATCAGTTAAAGTTCTCTTAAGCCAATATAACATCACTGAATCTTTGTCCTTATTTGAGTGTGTTTTCACACCTGTCGTTCAGTCGTTCCAGTAGGTAAGACCCCAGACCAGATCCTGTTCCCCCAGCAATGGAGTGACAAAGTACAAATCCCTATAAGGCAAACATAACACATTTAACAAAACACATGCATGTGTATGTCACAGCAACACTGGAATTGATTTCCAGGGTCATTTTTCTACCTTTCCAAAGGCATATTTGTGTCAAATCATATAAATTCATCAAAATATTTCAATTGAATTAATTAAATAATAGAAATTGCCATTCTGAACAATTATAGATTTACTAGAATGCATTGTAAATGATGGCTGGTCCCAAAAGCACTAGACTGCTTTTTTACAGCTATCTATATATACATTTATATACATTTTTATACTGTCAGCATATTATAGATATGATCAAAAGATGCCACTGTAGTGAATGAAAGGAAAACATTTTTATCCAAAATTTGATATATTTAATCAAATTCTGTTCAAGTGTGTGTGTGTGTGTGTGTGTGTGTGTATATATATATATATATATATATATACACTACTGCTCAAAAGTTTTGAAACACTTGACTGAACTTTTCACATGATCTTAAAATTCTTTTGATCTGAAGCCATTTGCGTAAATGTTTGAAATTAGATTTGTAGACAAAAATATAATTGTGCCACCACATTAATTTAATTATAAATCTAATATTTAAATATATTTAATCTTAAAAAAGTTTTTGAAATGGATGTTTCATCTCTAAGAGACAGAATGCATCTCCTTCCTGAGTGGTATGATGGCTACATGGTCCCATGGTGTTTATACTTGCGTACTATTGTTTGTACAGATCAACGTGCTACCTTCAGGCAGTTGGAAATTGCTCCCAAGGATGAACCAAACTTGTGGTGGTCTTGGCTGATTTCTTTTGATTTTCCTATGATGTCAAACAAAGAGGCACTGAGTTTGAAGGTAGGCCTCAAAATACATCCACAGGTACACCTCCTACCAGAAGCTAATTGCCTAAATGCTAGACATAATTTTCTGGAATTTTCCAAGCTGCTTAAAAGCACAGTTAACTTGGTGAATACAAACTTCTGACCCACTTGAATTGTGATTTAGTCAATTAAATGTGAAACTATATGTCTGTAAACAATTGTTGGAAAAATTTGTGTCATGCACAAAGTAGATGTCTTAAACGACTTGCCAAAACTATAGTTTGCTAATATTAAATCTGTGGAGTGTTTAATGAGTTTTAATGACATCAACCTAAGTGTATGTTTAGATTCTGACTTCAACTGTATATACACTCACCGGCCACTTTATTAGGTACACCTGTACATCTGCTTATTCATGCGATTGTCTGATCAGCCAATCATGTGGCAGCAGCGCAATGTATAAAATCATGCAGATATGGGTCAGGAGCTTCAGTTAATGTTCACATCATCTACCAGAATGGGAAAAAATGTGATCTCAGTGATTTGGACTGTGGCATGATTGTAGGTGCCAGATTGGCTGGTTTGAGTATTTCTGTAACTGCTGAACTCCTGGAATTTTCACGCACAACATTCTCTATAGTGCAAAGAGAATGGTGTGAAAAGCAAATACATCCAGTGAGCTGCAGTTCTGTGTGTGAAAATAGCAGAAGACCCCTCTGGGTACCACTACTTTCAGCATAGAACAGGAAACTGCAGGAGGCTGCAGTGGGCACAGGCTCACCAAAATGGGACAGTAGATGATTGGAAAAACATCACCTGGTCTGACAAATCTCGATTTCTGCTGAGGCACACAAATGGTAGGCCCACTGCAGCCTCAGTTTTCTGTTCTTGGCTGGCAGAAGTGGAACCCAACGTTGTCTTCTACTTTTGTAGCCCATCCGGCTCACGGTTCAACATGTTGTGCATTCTGAGATGCTATTCTTCTCACTACAATTGTACAGAGGGGTTATCTGGATTACCATAGTCTTTCTGTCAGCTTGAACCATTCTCCGTTGACCTCGCTCATCAACAAGTAATTTTTGTCCACAGAACTGCCACTCACTGGATGTTTTTTTTCGCACCATTCTCTTTACACTCTAGAGACTGTTGTGCATTAAAATCTCAGGAGATCAGCAGTTACAGAAATACTCAAACCAGCCCATCTGGCACCTACAATCATGCCACAGTCCAAATCACTGAGATCGCACCTTTTCCCCATTCTGATGGTTGATGTTAACTTTAACTGAAGCTACTGACCCATATCTGCTTGATTTTATACATCACACTGTAGCCACACGAATCGCTGATTAGATAAATTGCATGAATAAGCAGATGTACAGGTGTACCTAATAAAGTGGCCAGCGAGTATATATACTCTTGAAAAGAATTTAGATATTTCACTTAATTCACTACAGTGCCATTTTGTGCTCACATATCTAAAATATCCATGGTATATTTGACACTTTTGGGGGAATTTTTGACCAGAGACCAGGTTAATTTCTCACATTGCCACTCACCTTCCAGTAATTAGTTCAGCATAACACACAAACACAAGTGCATACACGCAACTAAACAACAGATTACTTTAACCTCCGCACCACTCCCTGACTCCCACTTACACACAAGTTACACATGAACACAGCGGTAATTATGGGTGATCAACTATAGGGGAGAATGTAACGAGTCAGATTACACAGGGAGGGCTGGGCATCTCCCTGTTGTTTTAATGGGAGGAACATCTGTAGCTTGTAAATTAAGGGTGCAAATAAAAGGCATAAAATGGCACTTTTCCTGTAAGCACCTTCTACTGTATGTGGATGTCTATTCACATAAATATAATGTATACGTTGCTATAGATATATATAGTTATATGCATCTCAGCATCCTAAAAGCATTTCTGCCAGCATTGTAGAAGAGGTTACCAGTGAAAAGAAGAAAAAAAAAAAAGTCAAACAGTACGTCACACCACCATCTGGAGATCATCAGGGAGTGTTTAAAAATGTAATCAATGTATGTAAATGTAAAAAATGTAAAAATGAAAAACAGTATTAATGAATGACACAGAACTGTAAAAAATGCCCCATTTAAAACATCCCTTTAAGCTACTTTCTTGATTTTCCCATGTTTATCCCTGAACCACATTTAATGTAGTGAAGCCATTTTAAATAAAAAAAAAAAACTGTCAAGCTCCTTCAGATTGGAAAAGTAAGAGAATTCAGTCTACTGTGCAACGAGAGTCACACCTCCAGACTGTCACTGCCATCTGCTTCCCTGTCGATGATGTCGAAAATGTCCTCATGGATTTTTTCCCCCTGAAACGAGCAGAGGCATTAGATGATGAGCCAGGAAAAAGTCTTACAGAATGTGTTCATTTAGATGACCTGTAGTGTGGTCTTAACAATTGGATGAAAATGCTTATTTATGACAAAAATTAGTACAATAATTAAAAATTATAATAAACTTAAAGCATAAAATGGATTTGAACAACAAATGAGGAAGTACTAAAATGGCAGAATTTACATTTATGGGTGAACCATCCGCTTAATGGATGTAGGTAGAAGGTGTGTATCAAGTGTTTATAATACCCGACCGATATATCGGCTGATATTATTAGCCAACGACGTAGCTACTTTAATTGCTTGTCATGTATTCACCAAACTGTTTTGTTCAGGATCACAGTTTGGTACCCCCTTCAACCGAACAATTCCAGTCATTGCATTTACAAAATGTAATATTTAACAGTCTGGTTTTCCACCGTTGAAAGTTTCCCCTGAACTTGTATAGCAGAATACAGCGTAACGCCGCTGCCGCTGTTTATCTCGTGACTCGGCAGGTGTAAATGCTTCTTGTTTTACATCCTGCCCCTAATTAACTGGCAGAATTAAAATAGTCAGCATCTGACTGATACTAAACAGTAATACTGATGTTTATTTAGCAATTTATTGCATTTACATTTATTCTTTATTTAAATAGTCAGCAACTGACTGATACTAAACAGTAATACTAATGTTTATTTAGCTATTTATTGCATTTTTATTTATTCTTTATTTTGTCAGTGTACATTTCTAGAATTTGTTGGCAATGTATAATAATAAAGTTGATTTACTATATTTTGTACTTTTCATGGATAGTTGGCATGACTTGTCAGGCAGTGAGACAAGTTATACTTCAAACTATTTTAACAAACCTTTTTCTAATTCTTGTATAATTGTTATGCATGCAGTTTTTATGAACTCACATAAATTGAAACAATAATGAAACAATTGTACTTGTAAAATTGTCACACTGTAGGACTATTCAAATGAACTGCAAAAACAGCTAAAGAGTGTTTTGAAGAAGGTATTAACTAGTCACAGCTCCAGACATACACCGATCAGCAACAACATTAAAACCACATGCCTAGTATTTTGTAGATCCCCCTTGTGCTGCCAAAACAGCGACAAACTCGCATCTCAGAATAGCATTGATATTCTTCTCACTACAATTGTACAGAGTGGTTATCTGAGTTACCGTAGACTTTGTCAGTTCGAACCAGTCTGGCCATTCTCTGTTGACCTCTTACCAAAAATACATTTCCATCCACAGAACTGCCCCTCAATGGATGTTTTTTGGTTTTGGCACCATTCAGAGCAGTGCAGTGCAAAAATCATGCAGATACGGGTCAGGAGCTTCAGTTAATGTTCACAGCATCCATCAGAATGGGGAAAAATGTGACCTCAATGATTTGGAGCATGGCATGATTGTTGGTGCCAAACGGGTTGGTTTGAGTATTTCTGTAACTGCTGATCTCCTGGGATTTTCACACACAAGTCTAGAATTTACTCAGAACGGTGCCAAAAACAAAATACATCCAGTGGGCGGCAGTTCTGTGGACGGAAATGCATAGTTGATAAGAGGTCAACAGAAAATGGCCAGACTGGTTTGAACTGACAAAGTCTAAGGTAATTCAGATAACTACTCTGTACAATTGTGGTGAGAAGTATAGCAAATCAGAATGCTATTCTCAGATGCGGATTGGTTCTGTTTTGGCAGCTGGAGGGGGACCTATACAATATTAGGCAGGTGGTTTTAATGTTTTGGCTGATTGGTGTATACACACACTTTTCGTATGCATAAACATTTTAACCTAAAACCTTGATGTTGAGGAACAAAAGGTTCAGGTTCATGGACATGTGATTGTCAACTACCCATGAGAAGAACCAGAAAGGTGTGCTAAGATCGCCAACACACTATCACAAACTCCATAGCTGTTCTAATAAACATAACAGTGCTCCACCATGTGGCAGATATGAAATAATATCACTCAGTGTACCTGTGAGAAGCCACTGGCCCAATTGTTACCAGCTCCTCCACCATCCTCAGACAGATAGATGTTTTCTGGGTTATACAGGTTGGCATAGGGGGAGTTCAGGATTGTGTGGATGACCCGAGGCTCCAGATCCAACAGCACAGCACGAGGAATGTAATGCTCATCATCTGCCTGCAAGGGGCAACAGTACGAAGAAAAAGAACCATGAAAAGCCAGTCTAGCCAAGAAGCTTATGATTATTAGTATACTCAAAGTCCAACATTTTGAGACTTTGAAATGAAAGGATCCATGAGAATTATTTTAAATAGAATTATCTTTCAAGGTCATGAAATATCACAAGGGTTAATAAAAAGGAGTACTACCACTGTATATACCACATAACAAATTCACACAACTAGCAGTCATACCAGAGACTATTTAGCCAAAGATGGACCACTGGCATTAAAATGAAAGGGTGAAATTGGAACGGCCAACAGATGTAGAAAAGGAAGTCCCACCTCACAGGTAAAGGAGCCAATCACCTTTTAAATACAGACATCGCATGTCAGTCAACTCGAGATCACACAAGAGCATTAGCATTTTTTAGTGTGATTTGAGCTAAAGAAGCACAATTTATGTTGTTGTCAGATTTTACTGCTGATTTGAAATATGTTTGTTGGATCATATTCCTGACCAACTGTTTTGGAGATTTCGATCTTTCCTAATTTAAGTAGATAGAAAAAAAAAGCTGCCCAGCCTGCCCGGGAGTGTTCAAAAGATGGCAGCCAAGTCGACTTACTTGCTTTGAAAGGGACTTTGGAAATACAGAGGAATTATTGTAATACAGTGACCTAAACATCCATTCATATCTGAAGAGAGCTGCAAAACTCGAACTCTTATTTAAAAAGGAATGTAACCAGTCCCTTTTGAAAACATTAGGATGTCACTGCAATTTCTCTCAAATAGCTAAAATTGGAATGGCCCTTCTGGCCTGAAACAAGAAGCTAAAAGCCATGCCTTCATTTCAATTAATCCACATTAAAATCAGCTCGTGAATAAGCCTCCATATTATGACATCATAGGAATAATTGAGTTGCAAACGTTGGAATTAGGCTCCCCCTGGTGGTAAATCATATGAACAATTCACTCATATCTGAGGAATCTTAAAGGAATAGTTGACCCAAATATGAAAATTCTTGAATGTGTGCCAAATTTTTGAAGTTCCAAAATGCACAAAAAGGCAAAATAAAAAGTGATATAATAGGTGTGGGTGACAAACAGATCAATATTTAAGTATTTTTTTTTACTATAAATTCTCCTCCATGCTCAGTCAATCTTGACTTCACTTTCACATTCTTCTTCTGTTTTTGGTGATTCACATACTTGGTGAAAATTGCCCCTAATGGGCAGGGAGCTAAATTTATGATACAAAAAATGACTTAAATATTGATATGTTTCTCACCCACACCTATCATATCATGTCTGAAAATATGAATTTAACCACTGGAGTCATACAGATTACTTTTATGCTCCCTTTGTGGATTTTGAGCTTCAAAATTTTGGCATCCATTCACTTGCATTGTATGGACCTACAGAGCTGAAATATTCTTCCACTTCTTCTGCAGAAAAAAAAAAAGTGTCACACATCTGGGATGCCGGGAGGGAAAGAATTTTCATTTTTGGGTGAACTATCCCTTTAAGGATGTTGTGCACTGCATTGAACGGATCATAACCGCACATTGGCCAATGCTGGCATCACTATGAGTGTGTTGGCTTTTACAAAGTCCAAAAGAAATATTCCACCCAAAAATTAAAATTCTCTCATCATTTACTCATCCTCATGCCATCCTAGATGTGTATGAATTTCTTTCATCTGCAAAACACAAACCAAGAGTTTTAAAAGAATATCTCTGCTCTGTAGGGACATTTTATGCAAGTGAGTGATGACCAAATCTTTGAAGATACAAAAAGCACATAAAGACAGTATAAAAGTAATCCATACAGAGGGCCAGTGATTTAATCCATGTCTTCAGAAATGATATAATAGGTGTGGGTGAAAAACAGATCGAAGGGTGCTTCTTATTCAGAAGGCTGCAGCCTCGTTATGCTGGATATCTTCGCTGCCATGTCATCAAGCATCATCGAAGGCTGTCTCAATTGTGAGGACACTTGGAAGGCAGCCTTGTTTCGCTGCCTTCTTTTGCCATATTTTGGAGGATATATCGGGTGTATCTTTTGCGGCCTTCAATAACCCACAATCCTTAGCACATGTCCCAAACTATATTAAAAAAGGGTGGAAAATGATTTGGGTGACCATGAAGGCTGAGACTTCATGATGCAGCTTACTTTTTTCTATCTCTTTTCAAGTTTTTCTTTGCAGTTGAAGCAATGACAATATGTAGAAATATGTAAAAATTATAGTAGTTTAGACACAGGGTTTTTCCCTGCACAGAGAATTACTAGGCGGTTGCTGTCATTCATGCCTAATTTCGTGCATAAAACTATAATGATGACAAGCGAGACGAGAGGAGAGCTGCAGCTCGAGTGTCTGATAGAAACACAGATCACAGCTTGGCGATATATCTCTATTTTATCCTTAATTAAAGTTCAAATAATACGGGGGCATGCCATGTAAATAAACACAAACTCCAAAACGGTCATTCTCTGTGCGGTCAGAGAACCGCTCCGCTTCAACCAGTTGCGGAAGAGACCCAATCTGAACGAGAGATTTAAAGTTCCGCTGGCTGATGCGCACTCTTAACAAGTAGACGCTCGTCTCTCACCCCCGCTGTCTTCAGCTCGCAACGTGTTGCATCATTGATGAGATCATCATGATAAGATCAATTTTATGTGAAAAATAACACTAAAATGACTAAATGACAATAACGTGTGTGTGTGTGTGTGTATGTATGTATATATATATATATATATAGGTTTTGGATAGACAAGATTGACAAATGCTTATCAATAATACTCTTATGGCTAAAATGTTTACAGTGTTCAGTGACTAAAATGTAAATATGACTAAATACCTCTAAAATATGACTAAAATGTCAACAGTTTGTCAACTAAAATGACTAAAAAAAAAAAAATAGGATGTTGACTAAATATGATAAAATTAAAAAAGGACATTTGACACAGGATTAAGACTAAGACAAAATTAACACTAGTATTCAGATGCTAGGTCATAGTAGTGTATTAACACAAAGCCAACGTTTACGTGTTTTTAACGTCACTTTTTTATCAGTATGGTACCACCTCTGCCTCATTTTGAGCCAATACAACAAATTAGAAGATTCAAAGAACTAACTAAATAAATAAATAATAAAAGGGCAATTACATGAATTTGAAAAGCTTTAAATATTTTATAGTTTTTAAAAGTCTGGGGTTCCGTTTTTTAATTATTGCAAGGATTTAAATATAAATCCTTAGATCAGTGTTACAAAATGTATTATATAAAAGCTTTTTTGAGGGACACTAGCTTTGTGAATAACAAATTTTGCTAAAATAATTAAGAGATTAAGGACATGTTTCTCGTTTTCTAAAGTATATTGGTTTTCTAAACAAAGTAAAATATTACATGGTTCTAAACTTATGGTTCGGCATGCGCACTTACTAGACCATGTCATTCTA
This sequence comes from Moxostoma hubbsi, assembly GCA_032164185.1. Lineage (NCBI taxonomy): Eukaryota > Metazoa > Chordata > Actinopteri > Cypriniformes > Catostomidae > Moxostoma > Moxostoma hubbsi. The sequence goes on along the minus strand of JAVLUX010000024.1, from coordinate 16,778,936 downwards.
GCGCTGAATGCTTATGACGAGTCTAGCCTACAGCCTCAAAAGGACTGGTCTTGGTAGGACACAGTGTAATTAGGCTACAGCCTTCCATTTGAGAAACACCAAACTTTTAAGTCCTTTTTTACTACAAATTTCCACTTTCACTTCCACATTATTCTTCTTTTGTTTTTGGTCATTCACATTATTTATTTATTGCCACCTACTGGTTGGGGCTGATCAAAGATGGAGAGTTAAAATGATTTTTAACAATTAAAAATGATTAAATGTTGATCTCTTTCTTACCCACACCTATCAAATCACTTCTGAAGACATGGATTTAATCACTGGAGTTATGTGGATTACTTTTATGCTGCTTTTATGTTCTTTTTGGAGATTCAAAGTTCTGACCCACCATTCACTTGCATTTTATGGACCTACAGAGCTGAGATATTCTTCTAAAAATCTTCCTTTGTGTTCTGCAGAAGAAAGAAAGTTATACACATCTGGAATGGCATGAGGGTGAGTAAATGATGAGAGAATTTTCATATTTGGGTGAACTATTCCTTTAAAAGCTATGTGGTTTGTTTGCAAGAATAAAATGTAGACTAAAAAGTAGTCTTGATATGTTGTGGTTTGTGATTGGCACAGTATATTTTGTATTTGTGTACCTGATAGAAGAAGACATCTTTCCGGTCAGTACCCTCAGTGGCAAACTCCTCTACGATGCCCTCTGGGCTGATCCCATGCTCAGCACAGAGCTGCTTCCAAAACTCAAAACCAACTACACATAAAAAGAATGGAGAGACACACAATTTTATTAAATACATCAATGCAGAACAGAGAGAAAGGCAGTCTTTAATAGGGCTGAAACAATTAGTCAACATTATCGCCACCGTCGACAATAAAAATTGTTGACAAACATTTTCGTAGTCGAACAGTCATTTAATTTCACGTAACATGAGATTACATTAAACTGTAATGATGATGCGTAAGCACTGCAGTTCATGAATGACTGAGGAGAGGAAGAATGACACAGATCACAGTCCAGATGCACTCTAAACTTTTCAAACAGCTTCAGATGATGTAGATCTCAGAGTATGAGTGAATTTGACAAAAAAAACAAATAAGTAAATATAGAAGCACTCTCGATTTGAAATAAGCGGAGCCGGAGATCTTTAAAGATAACACCCCGGTGTTACATCTTAAATGCAGTTATATTGAATGCGTTATAGCTTTATTAAAGTTTAAATAATACAGAAGCAAATCATGTAAATAAATACAAACTACGAAACTGGCATTTCTCAGTGTGGTCAGCGCCTCTTCTATGAGCTTCGCAAATGTCCCAATCTAAAGGCGAAAGACTGAAACTGCACCCAGCTGATGCACACTCTGTCGTGGGGATGCACATCCATGCTTTCTGCAGCTAAATTATAACATGATGGCTCACAACTTATTAAATCATAACATATGTCACTGTGCATTTCTTGTCGTGAAGAAAATTGGCAATAGCAGCTTTATTAATAAGAGAGAGTTTGTTTGAGTTAAAGATGGATTGAAGTGAACAGAAAAGTGAGAGAGGAAGGCTTCACCCCATTATTCACTGCAACAAAATACATTTGGATTTGTTTTGGTTTGTTGTCCAATATCTAAAACTCATTTGAAAAAACATACATTTTTTTTAGCCGCTATACTGCAAAAGAAGAAAAAAAACTTTTCTGAGAAGGTTGAATATAATATAAAAAATACAAATATTTTAAAATATATAAAAATCCTTTCAAAAAAAAAAAAAAAAGAGGCAGTCACCTGAGAAGCATCATATAAGATATTTAGACTTGCTTTTAGAGAATAGATCTTGAATAGAAGTATATTTTGTCATTACTGCACTCGCAGAAGTATAATCAAGTGAAAAATACACTTATATACAAAATTAATTTACTGTATATTTAAGACACATCCTCTTAAAGCAAGTCTAAATATCTTACATGTTGCTTCTCAAGTAAATGTATCATGTTTTAAAAATTTTTTTAGATGACATTAAACGGAAAACAATACAAAAACACTTGAATAATATGATTTTTTTGCAGTGAATTTTGTACTGAATTAAACTTGATAAAAAGTTTTTTTTTTCCCCTTTAATTCAGTGAATGTCATTTAGAGGTATTTCTAAAAGATCATTTTGTCCTCCTTTATTGTTAGTAAGCACATTTCATACAACCTTTTAAGTCGGGGCACAAGCTGAATAATCCGTTAAGAGCTAATGATTAATCATTGCAATAATCGACAACTCAACCTTCTAATAATCGGTAGATTAAACGATTATCAAAATAATTGTTAGTTGAAGTGCTAGTCTTTAGTCTATGGTCATCTGTCATTATATATAGCTCATATTGCTTGTTGAAGTTACATAATCAATAAGATAATCACAGCATTATGGTTGTACTGGCTATTGTTTACAATCAATTACATTTTTCGTGTTACAATACAAATATTAGTTTGCTTACAATAACTAACATTAACTCTAACTCAGTCTGTCTCCGCTTAAAATGCATAAACTCCACCTTTCATTAAAGAATGAGATGATTCCTGGTCAGAGTCGTCAAACTACAACATAGTAACGTTAAAAATTTACAACGTAACGTGCATCAATAAATACACTGGCTGACAAGATGGGTTAAACTTTAATTTTACACGGACTGTTCCCGGTTATCTTTACCTGACAGTGTCACTGCTTTATAATTAATGTCTAGCAAATTAATAAATCTAGATGAGATGTACTCAATTACGGTAAATTAATGAAAGAGATGTTGGCTACTTGGCAAAGTGAAATCTCCAATAATAATCCAGAATCATCACAAAAACAAAATAACCTAAAATATTAACTGGTGCATTAAAATGCTAAACAGGCTGGTAGCTAACTAGCTAGCTTGTTACATAGAGAAGCTAGTGTTATTAGCAAACACATCATAATATTGCGAATGTGTCATTAGCTCACTTTGATTCCCACACTGTCCGAGCTGCAGGGTAATGATTTCTCGAGGCATGTTGTCCTTCAACTATATAATCAGAAAAGGTTAGAGAGGCAGTGCTTTCTGTCAATCCTGCGTGTGTGCTGTTCCCGCTCCAACAACACAACGGCCTAACTGACACACATTGCGCATGCGCACTCCTGAGCTTCACCGCACTTGGCTTCTAAACAAATTGTGAAAGCAAGGCAACAAAGGTTATTCCATAAATATTTGTTAATAAAAAATGTAAAATTTTACATAAAAGAGAGAATAAAAAACAGATATACAAAGCAAAGAACGAACAGATGTACAATGCATTATTGACGTACCAAATGACGCATGATTGAGTTAAATATGAACAGTATCAAAGCTGCGTAAAACCTGCGCAAATAGCAGAAATTTCTTGCCGGCAGAGTATTAATGTAATTCAGGTCATGTTTAAATTACAGTCTGCTCTTTAAATTCGTCTGCGGCTGCCAAGAAATACAAGAAAATAAATCAATCATTACATTGCCTTTATTTACACTTACATGTGAAAATAATGTTATTTTAATTCCTTTAGAACCAGGCAATTAAAACAATCCAAGAGAGGAAAACAAACAAAAACTTTTTTTGTTTTAGAATGTAACCGAAAATGGGAATGAATTCCCTTTCAATTGTTCCAGAAGTGAACATTTTATTTTTAAATGTTGTTAAACTGGTTAATTCCATGAAACCAAAGTCTAAATTGTTCATCACAGTACATTTATATATTACATATTAGTAAATGCATCACAAGCATTGAGTTAATGCAGGAGAGTTTATGCATGCAGGAGAGAGAGAAGTTGTAGTTGAAGTCTTAATTGATTTTAGATGGCCAGATGTATTTTGAAATACTTCAAATATGTTTTGGTATACATTTAATATGAAGATTACATTTATTGAAAATTTTGTTTTATATAGACTATTGTAAACTTTGCTTGTTATGATTGCTATCCTTATAATTCCCCCACATGGAACAAAAAAAGGGCTTATTTTAACTTATTTTGGGCTTGTTTTCCAGACCAGGACCTTTTTTTTTTTTTTACTGCAACTGGTATATGTCATACAACCATAGAACATATGTTATTAAACTTTATTAACCGATCTTTAATTTAATTCTAACCGGTAACATTTGGAAATATAGCAGGGGAATGCCGGTGTTCCGGAACGAAAATATATAGTTTCTGCTCAGAATGAAGCAAAATGCTTGCTCTCTCTCTCTCTCTCTCTCTCTCAATTCAATTTCAATTTCAATTTAACGAGCTTTATTGGCATGACAAAGACATTTTGTATTGCCAAAGCAATTACATAGAAAAACAAAACAGGAACTAAACTAAGACATGACAACAATAATAAATATAAAGAAATAACATTAATGCAACATATAGGGTCAGTAACAAGGGGAGGGGATTGGGGTCAGGGGTCATCGATACATCATGTGTTGTTATTGGTTTGAGTTCAGGTTGTCCCGCAGGTTTAACAAGCTTTATTGGCATGACAAAGACATTTTGTATTGCCAAAGCAATTACATAGAAAAACAGAACAGGAACTGAACTAGGACATGAGAACAATAATAACTATAAAGAAATAACATTCAGCGTTAATGCAACATTATATAGGGTTGGGAACAGGGGTAGGGGATTGGGGTCAGGGTTCATCAATACATCATGTATTGTTATTGATTTGAGTTCTGGTTGTCCCGCAGGTTTCTACAGGATACTACAAATCAAATTCGGCCGAATGTTTGTGAGTGTGCCGTTATCCTGAGACTGGCCGATCTCCTCAGGTGTGACTTCAGTCAGTCTCAGGACAAGCTGGCATAGGGGACTCTTCACTAAGCTCAGCTCTTGGTGTTTTAGGGCTTTATAATGGTATGTGTTGGGGTCACTTGTCTTTAGATGCTTCCAGAATTTGATGGCTCTTTTCTGAATGTTCAAAAAGAGAGGGTATTGGCCTAATTCTGCCCTGCATCCATTATTTGGGGCTTTTCTTTGGACATAAATGATTCTTTTACAAAATTCCAGATGCAGAGTTTCAATGGGATGTTTTTCCCAATTTAAATAGTCATATTTTACAGGTGGACCCCACACTTCACTGCCATATAATGCGATTGGTTCGATGACTGATTTGAATATTTTGAGCCAGATCCTGATCGGAATATCAATTTTAATGGATTTTTTAATGGCATAAAACGCCCTTTGTGCTTTCTCTTTGAGTTCGTTCACAGCCAAAGCAAAATTACCTGTAGAACTGATTTTTAGGCCGAGGTAATTGTATGTCTTAGTGGTTTCAATGCTTCTGTTTGATAATGAAAAAATGTTTGTTAGTCCCTGAGATCTGGATCGCTTTTGGAAGATCATGACTTTGGTTTTTTGGTGGTTGACTGTCAGGGCCCAGGTCTGACAGGAACTCTCCAGTAATGCCAGGTTCTGCTGTAGCCCCTCTTTAGTGGGCGACAGGAGCACCAGGTCATCTGCGTAGAGGAGACACTTTATTTCTGTGTCATGTAAAGTGAGACCTCGAACGGGAGATTGTTCAATAGTTTGTGCCAACTGATTGATATACATATTGAAGAGGGTGGGGCTTAAACTGCAGCCCTGTCTCACTCCTCGCCGTTGATGGAAAAATTTGGTTCTTTTGTTGCCAATTTTAACAGCGCATTGACTGGCTGTGTACATTGATTTGATGACATCATAAGATTTTCCCCCTACACCGCTGTCAATAAGTTTAAAGTATAATCCTTCATGCCAAATTGAATCAAACGCTTTCTTAAAATCTACAAAACAGGCAAAAATTTGGCTTTTGTTTTGATGTACATATTTATCAATGAGTGTCTGTAGGGTGAAAATGTGGTCAGATGTGCGACATTTTGGCATGAATCCGATTTGACATTTACTCAAGGCATTGTGCTTCATAAGGAAGTCTAAAAGTCTGCTGTTTAAAATACTGCAGAAGACCTTCCCCAGATTACTGTTCACACAGATGCCTCGGTAGTTATTAGGGTCTAATTTATCCCCACTCTTATAGATGGGGCTAATGAGTCCCTGATTCCAGATCTCAGGGAAATAACCGGCACACAGAACATCATTGAACAGTTTTACAGTAGCCAGTTTAAAGTTGTGATCCATGTGTTTCAGCATCTCATTGAGGATGCCGTCTACACCACATGCTTTTTTGGACTCTAGGACACTGATTTTGTCCTCCAGTTCTTTCATTGTGATTGGGAAGTCTAATGGGTTTTGGTTTTCTTTAATGGATTTTCCAAACTCTTCTCTCTCTCTCTCTCTCCCCCTCTCCTTCCCCCTCTCTCCCTCTCTCCCTCTCTCCCCCTCTCTACCTCTCTCAATTCAATTTCAATTTCAATTTAACAAGCTTTAGTGGCATGACAAAGACATTTTGTATTGCCAAAGCAATTACATAGAAAACAGAACAGGAACTAAACTAGGACAAACAATAATAACTATAAAGAAATAACATTCAGCATTAATGCAACATTATATAGGGTCAGTAACAGGGTAGGGGATTGGGGTCAGGGGTCATCAATACATCTCTCCCTCCCCTCCCCCTCTCTCTCTCCCTCCCCCCCCCTCTCCCTCCCCCTCTCTCTCTCCCTCCCCCCCTCTACCTCTCCCTCTCTCCCTCCCCCTCTCTCTCTCCCTCCCCCTCTCTCTCTCCCTCCCCCCCCACCTCCACCTCTCCCTCTCTCCCTCCCCCTCTCTCTCTCCCCCCCCCCCCCCACCTCCACCTCCCCCTCTCTCCCTCCCCCTCTCTCAGGACAAATACAAACGACTGGACATACCAGTAGCACGCCGACAACATTAGATAAAAATGTTAAATATAGATAGTTAAATATATTAATATAGCCATTCAGCCTCAATTATGGGCTTTTGTTCACTTTTGCTCCATATAAACAGCGGCAGACTCTTGAACGCACCAGGTCTGCCTGCCACCGTGCTGCCTTGAACTGCATCAGGCTAAGCTATCCAGTGACCGACATACATCCATATATCTAAGCCTCGTTTTAATATATCTTCTTCTTTTTCTGTACGTTTTGCTGGTATTTTAGCTGTCCCATTTTGACCACAAGTATGGCTCAAAAGAGCGGTTGCTCGGGGAAGCTGTACTCGAGCGTCGGCCTGAGCAGCTGTTCGTGCTCCAGCAGCGAGACGCACGAGCAGCTCCGCGCGGTGAAAGCAATGTTGATGGGTCGGTTAGGACCGCACGAGCGCCTGCTCACCCATCTGCAGTCTGTGATGGTGTGGGAGAGACCCATCCAGAGTGCCCTGCTCTACACGGCCGTCAACGTCATTTTCTGGTGAGTGGGTGAGCTTTATCTCCGTGGATTTATAACCTGCTGCTTTCAGTTGTAGCTTTTACTTTATTCATGGACATTTTCAGTGTCTTGTATTAGCCCTACTTGTTGTTGTAACTGGGTACATGCACATGCGTTTGCCAGTAGAAGACAAACAGATGGTCCACCGGTTTGTGTGCCTATATTTAGACAGTGTTGTGTTGGTGCTTCTTTAAATGCAATGCTGTGTGTGCAAGACTCGTTGAGTTTTTGTGGTGGAAAAAAATCTGTTTAGTCTTGCATCATGCCACCTGTTTGACTGCTTTGACGTCCTTTCTAATCATGTTTACTTGACAGTGTGGCTTGAATTAGTGTGCCAGCTGATGCACTTTGTCCCCAAACCGGCTAGTTGGGCCAGGTCTGAGTCCTACTTGGATTGCAGCCACATTGTGTGTTTTTGTTCATACCTTGACTTCATACAGGGCTGCCTAACCCTTGGGCCCACACGCCAATGGGAATATCCATAACTTGAACAAGTGTTATATGCATGAAGATTTAGAGAGACATTAAGACTAAATCAGGGAGGACATAATTGTTGTAGGATGAATGGATCTCTCTTTCCTGTTCAGGCATGCAGTCTTCATTCACTTAGTGCAGTCACCCTCTCCATCAGAGAAAGATTCCCCTGATCTTATTATCTCCTTTTATTTGCCTCAGTGAGCAGCAAAGGAGCACAGGTCATGGTGTTTCTTTCCCTTTAAAGATAGCCATTTATTTTGTGAATTGGATACTGAATCCAATGAATGGTTATTATTTGGAGAGGATAGATGGTGGAGTCTATGCTAGGATAGGTCACATGGATAAGACAGTGGGCAGAAAACTGTGGATACTTTGGATAAAAGCATCAGCTGAATAATAACTTGCAAACAATCAATGTATTATCAGACTGTGTAATACCAGTGTTAAGTGCATTAAATACCATAGAAAACAGACTATAGGTCTTATAGGACCCACATATGAATCAGAATCAGAATGAGCTTTATTCCCAATGCTTACACATACAAGGAATTTGTCTTTGTGACGAGCTTCCAGCAACAAACAATAAAACAACAAGCCAGAGATAATACAAAAATAGAAGTATTTCTAGAAATACACAATGAGACTATATGTGTGCGTGTGTGTATGTATGTGTGTGTGTGTGTGTGTGTATATATGTATGTGTGTATGTATATATGTATATGTGTGTGTGTGTGTGTGCGTACACATATGTGTGTGCGCGCGCGTGTGTATATATATATATATATATATATATATATATATATATATGTATGTGTGTGTGTGTGTGTGTACATTTTAGACTCCCAAACATTCCTTTTGCAAATAGAAAAGATTAGAATAGAAGAACAGGGAACCCTGCAACAGATGGCATGACCCCAACAGAGCCCCCCATTGAACATAGTCAGTCTGAGATTACATAAAGAGACCGAAGCAACCGAGACAGCCTAAATAGATAGAAGAAATTAGGTAAATTCTCCAAAAAGCTTGGTACAGCCTATCTGCCAAAAACCAAGAAACAATGTGTCCAGATGTACCTAAGAGAATTGGGTCTCTTTTAAAGGCAAATGTTGATAGCCTGAGGGAAAAAAACTGTTCCTGTGCCTAAAGGTTCTTTTCTCGTTGCTCAGTGCTCTGTAGCGACGTCCAGAAGGCAACAGTTCAAAAAGGTATGATATGCATTGGGGTAGTGAATTTAATCCTTAAGATAAATACAAGAAAACAATTTAATTACAAGAAAACAAAACAAGTTATAAAAGGAAGTTCTAATCCCAGTATTCATCCACCTTTTGGTCAAGTAATGTGGCACAGGCCAGTAATTAGCCATGCTGTTAAACTGTGGTAAATCACATCATTACTGCACAACAGCTCATACAGCACAAGCCACATCTGCGATTTGCATACTTGAACAAGAAGAGATGATGGCCAGAAACACCTGTGAAACAATAACGTGGTCAGTCCATATAAACCTTAATATCCTGCTGCATCCGGCTCGGCTTTGCCCCTCTCCTCGGCTAATTACCCTGACTGGGGCCAGCTGTGCACACTCACGGCACGACCCCGCCCTCCTCCTCTTCACACCTTCCCATTATAAATTGACCCTAAAATTGGAACTTCAATCTTGAGCATTACATTTGGACTTAAGTTCTAAGTCTAAGGAACAAGAATGTGCAAAATGTTTATATATGTACAATCAGTTTTTGTTCCAAGAAGCTTGAACTATCCTGAGCCGAGATTCTGAGGTTTCCGTATATGGTTGTATAACCAAAATTTGTCATGTGCCATGACATAAATATAGCCATTGTGTTTAAACCAAGTAAAATTAAAAACTGGTGGTTTTGCAATATCAATACATCGAGGTAATCACTCCAAAATAAAACATGGTCAAGCGACCAACTTTACAATTATTGGACCACTTAGTTTCCACTCCTAGTTTCTCTCCTCACAAATTCAGTAGATCTTCATTTGTCTGCATGGCAGATGTCGTCACACAACAGGAACAGGATGTCCACTACAAAGCTTACAATGTGGACCATCTGCATGAACTGGATATTTGTTTCCCTTATTATGAAAACCACAGTGTTCCTCTCATTTACATGTTACTAAAAGCCATGCTTCCTTAACAGGTTCTTTGCTCTGAGCTCTTTGAGGTTGCTCTCTCTGCTGGCAGCAGGTCTGGCCCTCACTATTTGTGTCGACACTTGGAGGAATAAAATCTGGCCCAAGATCAAAGGTAAAATGTACCTCTCTCTCTCGCTTTTATACTGCTATTACTTTGTCTGACAACATGTAGTCTCATCTTTTTTCTTTATGTTTTTTTCAATGATTGGACACTTTTCACTTTTTGTGAAAAGTAAAATAAAATATTTGCAATCATATCTTTAACTTAAAACTATGGACCCTTTTCACAGACCTTTCCACCTTATTTAGCAGAATAAATCGAACACTTTTATATTTGCAATTTTTTATTATTTAGTGCAAATGTTTAACATTGTACTTTGTATTATATTACTCTATTATTAATTTAAAAAAAAGAAGGTACCACAGCTGCGATGAGGCCGCTAATACAGCTGCTGAGAGAGTGACAGGAAATTTGCCATCTCTATTCTGACTGTCGTAATCATCGTTTTCCATATTTTTTTTCTTTATTTAAAAAGTTGTGGAAATAGTAGCATTTTCTTTTTATGTTGGAACAAAGTGATAAGCAAAAATTGTATTTGCTGTGTTAAGTGCAACATGTGATATTATGCATATTACTTCAGTGATGATTATGTCATTGCTCCAACATTTTTATTTGATTTATTTATACTTCTGTCTTTTATGTGTTTTTTTTTTCTTTCAGAGAATGGGGTGGGTTTTTGAATCACTCTTAACTTGTTTATCTGGCTTTTGTCCTGTTTCTTTTACTAGAAAAGTTCAATAAACAGATGAAGCTATATATATATATATATATATATATATATATATATATATATATATATATATATATATATATATATAACAACTACTCCCAATCACTGTTATCGAGGTTTACTCTGCAACCACTTTTTCTTCATGTTCCAAAACCCAGAAGTGTGAAAAGGCTCCCTTGCGTTTGAATGATGCTGCATTCAGACCCCTAGGTGTCAGTGTAAGTCCAAGTAAACAAAAGCCCATTAAGACGTACAAAAACTCACTGGTTGCTTCTCATTTCCTAAAATGTACATCCTCTTTTCCTGAATTATGCATACATTCTTCTCACCCTTCTTATCTGGCACAACTGTTATAATACATGTTTCACCTTTACCGTTTAAATAAACAATTATTGTCACATGCTTCAACATTGCACTATCAGAAAAAAGTGTATGGTCGGGGTCGCATAGGGTACAGCTTATGTGGTTGTACCCTCACTAGGTCAAAGTTACACCTTAAGTTACTAATATGTACCCTTTAGTGATAGATAAGGGTCATCATAGGGCCATCATAGGGTCCATGTATTTACCATTTCCCCCAAAAGAGGTACAAAATACTGTTATCAAATGATTTGCCTGGTGGAGGATGTGGTGGTTCAAGGCTGCCAAAGCCAACCCTTCAAGTGCATTAAATTCACTTAATTGTCCCACATGTGATCTTGATAATTCAGTAAACACGCAATTGAAAATCACCCAACATAAACTTAAATAATAAATGATAAAAAAATAAAACTTTATACAGCAAAATATTTTGTTCTCTTTTCACATATAACAGGTGAAAAAATAATGTATGTCTGACCTCTGGATTTTAGTGTTTATATTTATTATTTTTTTTATACATATAAAACTAATTCTTTAAATTACATTAAAAACGAGTTTAGAAACAGTGCAGGGCTCCAGACAAAAAAAAGAGCCATTGGCTCCTTAACTGAAACATTAAGGAGCCAAATTGCTGTTTTTAGTCACCAAATCATATATGCTGTTCAGAAACAACAATCTAAATCAAGTTGGATTCTACAGCTAGTAAAAACATGCATCAAACATCCACATCAACCCAGCCTTATTTTTGTTTTTTAGATATGCAGCCAATAATCTGCAAACAAGGAAGTCTTAAAGGCCTAAACTAAAACTCTGAAAACTAAATTCAGCTGAATCAATACATGTGCTAACAGTCTATGATAATTGCCTACACGGACAACACATGGTTTACTAGAGCTGGCAGAAAATACTCAAAATGTACAAAAGCAGCATATCTATCAACCACAAATAATATAATATTGAGCAGCAATGTTCAATATTGAGAGTTGCATTGGAGAGACGTCAGGAGCTGTCGATCAAGAACTAGTGGCCCAATAGGGATGCAAAACGCCCCTGATTTACATGAAACTACTCACAAATTTTGGAAAACCAAGTGCAGAACTTGGAAACAAAAGCAAAGAAAAATACAGCGTATGCGTACAAAAATGAAAATATGAGCAAAATTGTCATAGAGCACAAAGAACAGTAATACAACCAAGGAAAACATGAATTTGTTTGCAATTCTGATGACTTAAATTTTTTTTTTGCATCATATTTTAAATGTTTATATATTTTTGATTCATTCTTGTTATTTTTTTTATCTGCGCTTATTATTTATTTTTGCACTTATTATTTTGTAATATGCGCTTATTATTTTTTGATTCACCTGTATTATTTTTGGGATCCTTGACTATTTTACCTGGTCAGAAAAAGTAGTCCATTAATTTACCTGATGAACTTTCACCTTTTTCTGACACTTTATGCTTCGCAGAGCTAATATGTGCTCCTAAATCACTTGCCCCTTTATTAGCAACTGACACATAAGTGCCATCTTTACATGTCATACATTCTGATTAATAAATAAAATAAACAGTGTATATATTTACAGTGGTGTTTGTGTGTGTACAAGAGTTTCTGTGTATGCGAGTGAGTGAGTTAATGGGCGCATCCCTGTTTGGTTGACTCTTCCCTCTTTTTGTAGCAGTTTCTGTGTGTGTGTGTGAGTCTGTGTCTGAGTTTCTGTGTGTGTGTGAGTGAGTGAGTGAGTGAGTAAATGGGCGCATCGCTGTTTGGTTGACTCTTCCCTCTTTTTGTAGCAGTTTCTGTGTGTGTGTGAGTCTGTGTCTGAGTTTCTGTGTGTGTGTGAGTGAGTGAGTGAGTGAGTAAATGGGCGCATCGCTGTTTGGTTGACTCTTCCCTCTTTTTGTGTCAGGAAATCCAGGTCGAGATCCGTAGGAAGCAGAATGTATGACATGTAAAGATGGCACTTATGTGTCAGATGCTAATAAAGGTGCAAGTGATTTAGAAGCACATATTAGCTCTGCGAAGCATAAAGGGTCAGAAAAGGTGAAAGTTCATCAGGTAAATTAATGGACTACTTTTTCTGACCATATTACTGAAACTGTATATAGATTTACATCCTCATTTTACTGGCTGTAAATTGATAATTCCTCTCAGTACATTTCCAGAAAGAAGGCAATGTTAACATGAACATGCAATAATTTAAATGACAACAATATACAGTGTAAAAGTGCCTACATTTATAATAGCAATTGATCTACTTCGTAGAGACCGTTGTGTTGTAACAGATGGAGGGTGATTGGTCCCCCTGAGCATTTTGCTGTCTGACCTGGAGTGTTTGGCGGGAGCAAGACACCGTACTGCCATTTATATGAGCATATATGTGCTTCCTTGTGAACACGCATAATGATTGACAGGCAGAAAGTCTTTTGATTGCCTAAAAAAAGGATCTGACCGTGGCCTGTGGAAATCTTTACCTCAGCTGTTTACAAAACCTTGGGCTGTTACAGAGTCAGATGTGAAATTTCTTGGCACCAATAGAGCTGTTCAGGTTGTAGTCCCAAAACATGGAAGATTTTTGCCATGGGTTCCCTTAGGATTTTCCTATGGGTTTTTATATTGGCAGTTTTGGATTCATGAGTAAAATAAGGTATGTGGTTAGTTTAAGCATTACTTGAAGATACGTAGACGTTTTGTTCTACAACATGTTACACGCTTTCATATCTCAAATATGAATTTTAAAGCTGTATTGAAGCAACAAGGCAGCTTCAAAATTCACATTTGAGGAATGACTGTGTGTAATTTATGTTGCAGAACAAAACGTCCAAGTATTTTAAAGTAATATTACCACAGACCTTATTTTATCCATAAGTCCAAATCTGACATTATTAAAACCCAAAGGAAATTCCTGATGGAATCCATGCGAATTAGCCTTCCAGGTTCACCTACAAATTGGTGTCGCAGCTGAACAGCTCTATTTCAATGATATCTAACTGGTAAGAGGCGTTTTCTGCATGTCATTTTATCAAATAAAAAACATCACAACTTTACAGCATCTTTATTACTCACTTTAACCTGAATTTACCAAAATGATTGACATTGTCTTGTTTTTGGACTCTTACAGTTAAAAGACAAGATGAAAGTGAGAATGAGAGGTAATATGTGCATTTGTTAGCTTTTCATATGTGCTCTGCGATGTTTCGGCTTTCTTAAATTAATTCATTCTTCTCTGATTGGCTGGCAGCTGGGGTCTGGTGCAGCCTGGGACTTTGAGCGTTCCTGAATTATGCCACCACATGGCTGAAGTGTGGATAACTGGGTCTTCCTGTGCTGCAGACATTCTGCAATTTAAACGGCAAAATCCAGGGAAGGTGAGATGCCTCTGAGAACAATTCAAACCAAAATCACTGTCAAGGTCACTTTTGAAATTTGTTACTGTAATAATATTGTCATTCTACAGCAGACCTGTTTTAATTATGGCAATTATGTTTGCCTTATGATATATATTATTGATATGATATATGATATTAAGGCATTTGTTTGACACCTGAAAGTTTATAAAATCCTAAAACACCATTAATGTTTTGCAGTTTTGTATGCTGGTTTGTGGCCTGTTTACATTACTGGCCATGGTGGGGTGCTACATACCAGGATTGGTGCTCTCATACGTGGCTTGTGAGTAGCAGAAATCCTTCTAAGCTTACTCTTCCTTTACCAGTGCCTTAAAAAAAAGTGCTGAATATTTAACCTCCCTGTCTCTCACTCTCAGTGATGGGTGTGTTGCTCTGGCCATTGGCATTGTATTATCGGCTGTGGCAGCGTGCATGTTTGAAGCTGGAGCCGGCCCTGCAGTGGCTGGACTTCAGCGTCAAAGGATACATGATGTCAAAGCCTATAGATAACCAGTGTAAGTACAGTTTGAGTCCTGTTAACTGTCTATAGAACAATGGGTATGTTAACATCACTTCATCATGTTTTTAGCTGTGTTTAAGATTTAAGATCATTAGTTTCTGTATTTTGTAAAGGACCAGATTGTTTCTTGTCTTTAAAAGCAAACTGCTCAGGCTCAGACATGTGAAAAGTAAAATGCACAGCAGTGTATCTTAACTACAATCATTCTCATGGCTTGATTACTGTCATTATATTACATGTTTTACATTACATGTATTGGTTGGGACCAAAAGTCTGAGGCTACATTGAAAATCTGGCTTTGTTTATTTATTTAAACTTCTCAACAGTTTGTTATTAACTTTTGCGCACACGGGCAGGTTTTAGTGGTTTACAAGGACATTTTTTTCAGGTTAAAAAACTGGTAATTTACAAGGGTATTATGCTATAAATGTGGTTTATGAGGACATTTCTAGTGTACCCATAATTTAAATCGCTTAATCCCTAACCCATACTATAAGAAGTTTTATTGAAAATGTAAAAATGCAGATTTTTTTTTTTTTTGTGAGTGTTAGGTTTAGGGGTAGGGTTTGGGTTAGGGGTTAGAATCTATAGTTTGTACAGTATAAAAATCATTATGTCTATGGAGAGTCCTCATAATGATAGCTGCACCAACGTGTGTGTGTGTGTTTGTGTGTGTGTGTGTAGTTCTCCGTAAGCCCATCAGAAATGGGACCTTGGATCAAGCTAGTGACAGTGAGGAAGAGCTGGCTGCTTTCTGCCCAACGGTGAGCCCAGTGTTAGGGTCAGGGCTATATATAAATTGGGGGTTCAGAACCACTGCTGGGATTGTAAGGGATATGTAGGTCTAATTCTTTTCAATCCAATGCATCATGCAGGATGCTCACACTGCTTTAAATATTCTGCACCTCTAGTTTGATGAAGCAGCGGTTGCTAAGGAACTGGCACTGACTGACTCTGAACATTCAGATGCAGAGGTATCATACATGGATAATGGTACCTTTATCCTCTCCAGGGGTCAAACCCCCCTCACAGAGGGCTCAGAGGGTAAGACACCCAGGCATATTTTGAAATAAACTACACTATGTGGTCAAAAATAAGTGATCACTGTGGTTCAAGTCTGAACTTTGTAAAGGCTTCCGCACCAGACTCAGTATACTATTTCTTTATGGACCTAGCTTGTGCATTGGGTATTTGTCATGGTTCAAACAGAAAAGGGTTCTCCCCAAAATGTTGCTACACAGTTGGAAGCACACAAATCTCTATATTTAAAACTAGTATGCTGTAGCATTAATATTTGTCTTCATTGGAAATAAAGTGGCCTAGATTAAACTAATTTATTAAAAGTGGGTGTCCACGTACTTTTAGCCATGTAGTGTGTACTGAAATTTCTACTCTTTCTCTCACTTCTCATTCACTGCATGGATCATTTTATGCTGAAATACCTTAATGAATTTTAATTTGTTTAATAGATCTAGATAGGCATAGTGACCTAGAGGAATCATTTGCATGTGGGCTTCCAGACTTCCCCTCCATCAACCCAGACGCCACCCTGATGGAGGACGATGATGATGCCAGCATTGGGCTTCCTAGTCTGAACTCAGCAGCCCTTTCCGGCCCTCGTGGCTCTACCACTGCCTTGTTGGACCTGGAGACCCAAATGGACTCCGATCAGGAAGACCTCGACCTTGATCTGTCCCTAGGCTCCTTAAATACTACCTCTGACCTCACTAGTAACCTAGCAGGGCTCATAGCCAGCAACATGATCCAGGCTGCAATAACAGGAGCCATGCAGCCTCGCCCACCCCAAGATCCTCGAAGAGAGAGCGGCTCACGGCCAAGAGCTCCAAGGGGATACAGGAAGCAGTCGAGCTCAGAGCTGGACACAGACCTAGACTTTGATGGAGAGGACTTTGAGATGCTGGATCAGTCGGAGCTGAACCAGTTGGATCCGTTTGGAGGGGTGGGTGGGAGAGGAGGAGGTCAGGGAAGCCAGAACAGATCCCAGGGATCCAATTTCCTGTCCAACTTGCTTGGGAAGCCACAGTGAGCCCGATGTGTTTTTGTGTGTGTGCACAATACACACCAACTGTACAGAGCCTCCCTCTGTCTATCTACTTCCTGTATATCTACTTGTCCCTTGCACCTTGATCTGTGTAGAAGTTTGCAGTGTTTGATTGAATGTCTACTGAAATGCTCTAGTTTTGACTTTTGAGTGAGTGAATGAGTAAGGCAGAGTGATTGTATTTATTTTGCACTGTTAATGTAACATTAAGTCGAAATTATGCTTTGATTTTTCGGATGCTGCTTCACCTCTTGGCTAGAGAGTTTGATGTGCGTAAGATGTAATGGCAGGTGAAAAACCTAAGCATATCTTTGGCTTTAGGTTCCACTTACCAGGATTTCTCCAAAGGCTGCAGTTGATATAACTGTGAAGTAATCTTGTCATTAGTCTCTCTTTATGCTCATTGAGCTTCCGTGTCCTCTCTCAATTTGTGTGTGATTTATGGGTGTGAGTGAGACTTGAATGTGAAAGACTCCAATTTTTTTTGTAGGCTAAGCAATAGGACAACAAACACAGACACGTTACAATGATCAGAAATATCTTTAACTTCTTAAAACCTGACTTTTTAAATGCATCCCAAACTATATGAAATTGTATTGATCTTTGACACCTGAAGCTTTTTGTTTCATACAGTCAGTATTGTTTGTGTCTTGGATAATTAACATATGTTGGACCAAATCAGACATTCCACCATCAATGATGGTCGACCGTAAATGTATACGAAAAGAAATTAATCTAAAGACCTTATTCACAGTAGTACCATGTTTGATTTTTGATGCAAATGAAAACGAGGCTGTGAGGGATAGACTTTACCATCTCTTCAATGGCATGCACACGAACAAAGCTTTATTAAAGCTCATAGATCCCGTATGATTTTCCATAACTCATGTTGTGTGGTATTTTTTATTTTTTTGTCTACTGAATGTTCTTGGAAATATATATATTTTTAAATGTTTTGTCAGCAGAACAATCCAAAAAACGATTTAAACTACAGTACAGCCCATTGAAGAAACTTTACGTCTATCCCTCACTGCCTTGTCATTCTGGTAAAAAATTAGATGCTGCTGTGAATAAAGTCTGTTTGGAAGACTGTAAGTTCTATCGTCAAGACATTGCAGAACAAAGGAGGGCTACAGCCTGAGCTCATATAATTAAGACTCATAGATGAGAGCTCTTGTTACAGTCACTAGTCAAAAGTGTAATTAACAGCATTTGGGTTATATTGCTATGCCAAAACATTTTTCACTTCTCCATTTATATTTCCATAGATGCATGTCATATTTTCAGGCTCAACATGATTTTAAAACATTTACATAGAAGAGTCAAGAACTCACCTTGTTTTACATATCAGACATTTGGCTCGCATTAACAGTAAAGGGTTTCACCCTCTACATTTCAGAAGGTAATGACAAGTGTCTTTTTTTAACCTGGGTAACTTTACGGTCTTTCAAATGAATCTGTCCTTCATTGTGTTTTTAATGAGAAATGTAAATAAATACACAAACATGTCGGTTCACCTTGCTCACCATCTTATCTCCGTTCGTCTCGATAATATATAGAAGTATACATGGATTTCTTTTTTCAATGACTCTACCTCAAACAAGCAATTTGGCTGTAACTGCCACCGTACACAGCCTCCTTTAACCATTTTGAT
Organism: Moxostoma hubbsi; assembly: GCA_032164185.1. Lineage (NCBI taxonomy): Eukaryota > Metazoa > Chordata > Actinopteri > Cypriniformes > Catostomidae > Moxostoma > Moxostoma hubbsi. The sequence continues at coordinate 16,760,191 of JAVLUX010000024.1, read as the reverse complement.
TTTATACAGGCAAAAGGCAGGAAAACTGCAAAAAATCTCATCTGCTGTACAAATCTGGCTCTGATATTTCTCATCTGATTGGTATGAGATTTGAAGTAGAACAACATCTAGCATTAATTCCAATTAGTGTACACTTTTTATACCTCTGACCCAATGCTGACAAGAGTTGTCATTGCTGGCTTCGTTTTCTTTTTAAGTGTCTGCTGGAAATTAGGATGACTGCAAAAGTGCAATAGTACATATAGTAAAAAGTCTGTTACCATGAATCAGCCAAGTGATTTCTACTCCCCACCTTTAAAAATACAATGATTGCAAGTCTTTGATTTGGTTTTCTCTTTATTTAGAAGACTTTTAAGTCTGAATTGAAGGCTTATTGATCAGTAAGGAACTTAGGAGAGCATTGTATTTTAACAAAGTTATGGGCCATTCAGGAAGCGAAAGGAGAGTTTATCTCTTATCTTCAGTGATGCTGAGAACTGGTGGATTCAGTCTACCACTTCCTGCTGTACCAGAATATGTGTATTACATTTTAAAGCCTATATGTTTCCTTTAACCAACCAACCTGAGTTAGTTAAGAACAGTATAGTGCTGTTTATTGGAGTGATTTCTTTTGCTACTTTGCTGTGATTGTACTCTTTTCCTTTTTTGTGTGTTTGGAAGCCCCAAGATTTGAATTGTTGATGATTTGTTTGGACTGTTGTGATGAGCAGTAAATCAGCTTTTTTGTGAGTGTCAATGTGATTACCATACAACTGAAACATTCTCTGCCCATTTTACCCTTTCTATTCACCTTTTGAAATGTCAAAAGCAAATCAAATAGGACAATAATGTGATTGTTTTTATAAAGTTATATATAGATAGATGTGTGTGTGTGCGTGTGTGTGTGTGTGTGTATTACACCCAGTGTCATCTGTTGATGTTGTATTGATGTCAGTGATTTAAATATGAATCAGTTAGCTGTCTGCAATTTTTAGGCTAAAAATACAGACTCATTAATTTTTTCTCTCTTTGTGTGAAATTTTTTACAGGAGTCTTTCTGTAGCTGGACTCTGAAATGTCAGTGATTTTGTATTTCTTTTCTGTACAGTAGTATTTCCCTACTCCATTCTCTGTCATTGGTTTTGATAACTTTTGATGTGCAAGACAATAAACAGATGAATGAATATTCTCTTAAATTACAGTTAGTTCTTTGTTGTGTGTTATTCTTTAGCTTTACAGTTATGCTATGACCAATTGACTTAAAAGGAATGTATATAGTCAACAAATGAAAATGTTATTATTGTTATTATTATTATTAAAATGAAAATTCCTAGTAACAGCCAAAAATTGCATACATAATATTGAAACAGCCAAGCAAAATCAAATACAATAAAACGGTGTAAGAATGTGAAGCACTATACTTCTACAGGAAATAATATTTCTGCATCAAATCAACGTGTGCATTTTTCAGTTTGTCCAGATCTTCTGAGAATTATGCGATTTAATCTTTTGCTAATTGACCCGTTTCCTGTGACATCACTGTATGACCGCGGTGTCATGTTTGTGACCAATACTCCATGTACAGTCAATGTGCTGCGTTGTGGGATGCGACAAAAGCCTTCTTCAGGAGTTAAAAGCAGCTCCTACATTCATACAGACGGGATCATCACAGACGTTTTTAAATATGTAAGTAAATCAGACCAGAAGACTACACAAAATCATTTGTAACTTCTGAATGAAAGTCAGTCCGCCCCACTGATCTAAATCAGTGGTCCGACCGTGAAACCAAGTCTCTAAGCCGGGGGTTGCTGTTGGTTATCGGCGGCTTTGAAACGGAGAAAAGCACTATAGATATTACAATAACTTGACCGGCTTCATATAATTAAAGAATACATTTTTTAATAATAATAAAATAATCACGCATTCAATGCATGTTTTAGGACAGTTGGTTTTACCTAAATGGTCTTAAAAATACTCAAACTTGCTCAGGATACAATTCTTTTTTCAATCATAATTGCTGGTGCTCGTGCATATACGATTGTGAGGTGTGTAAATATGGTAAATATTTTGTAATATTGTGGTTCACTAATTCTGTGGCACATAGCTTGCCAAACGGAAGATAACTGAAAAACAAGAAATGGTTAAATTCACAATCTATATATGTGGTAATATACTATTATGTTTAACACTCGGCTGCAGGGAAAAGTGACGTCACTGAAACAGGTCAATATAATATTAACCAGAAAATGTTAAATGCTACTGTACTGTTTTCTTAAAGGCATCAACCAATAAGTTCTGTATCTTCAGCAGAGTTACAGAAGTGGCAAAGAGCATTTTGCATATTTAATTTTACATTTAAAAACTCAGAAGTATATATTTTCAGTGTAAGGAGGAATACTAATAAAGGTTTTAGGTGTTTTACGTAAACCAAGTTCATTGTTGGTATTGTTAACTGAAAACACAATTAATAATGCATTATAGATAAACAGACGTATTACAGAAATAAATAAGTAAACACTCAATCCGGAGACTATTTAGCAGAGAAGGGCCACTTCTATATAAAAACATGGGAGAAATAGGAACGGCCATCTGCCAACCAGTGCCCAGCTGCATAAAGCACCTTAAGTTCCCTTACGACTTCAGTCCACTTGACATTGCGTTTACTAATGCATATGGGGAGTGCCTTCATACACAAACTATTTTAAACCTCTCCACAATAATGCCAATATTCTAATATTGGCTATGGTGTTTGAGCCCCACCTGTTTTGGTGCGAAACTGACAGCTCGTTTCAGCGCAAACTGACCACTATAAAACAGGTGCATACACACCATTTCCTCAGAATGTCTTCCTTCCAAGACAGCGATTACCTCTTATCTCGAAGACCTCTATCTTCACCATCGATTCACACCAGTCAGCGGACAAAATCTTCACAGCAGCGAGAAGAATCTCCGCTCCCTTGCAGTGCTCCCACAAACATCACTCCGCCTTGCCGCTTGACGCTTCGCTGGTGAACGGACCTCAGCATCCTGATTCTCCGCAGTGCGTCGGCAGGTGTAGAGTATCCTTTTTAAGCAAATACTTGTGTGTTATAAATATAAGTTATATAAATATAAATCTACATTTATATTTATATATCTAGAAGAGCCGCTTACGTGTTCGCATCTTTTTCAAGATGTCGTTCCGTAAGTGTTCCTTGTGCGAGAGACACATCCCGCCGTCAGACAAGCATGAGAGCTGTGTTTTCTGTCTGGGCCACGCCCACGCAGAGTCAGCTCTCATGGAGACAGACTGTCCTCACTGTGAGGACATGATTTTCAAGTCGCTTCGCTCACGAGTCGTCCTCGTTCTGAGGGCCTCTCGCGCCCTCCCACCCGCCTCTTCTGTGATACCCGAGGGTTCACATGAGGGGGCACGGCGGGGCCGCGAGGTCGAGCAGGACGAACTTGAGGTGGATTTCGTGCCAGCACACGCCCCACAAAGTCCATGGGTAACCTGGTTGTTCTGGAAAGGCATGTATGGCTGACCCTCACGGAGATGAGTGACAGAGAGAAGACATCTTCTCTACTTTGCCGGCGCAGTGAGTACGTTTGCTCAGCGCAACATCACGACTCAGCAGCAGTCACAAGCCATAAGGCACTTTATGCTCAAACTGAGCATACCACAGATGGCTTGCCCCCGCTCTGCCTCAAGCCAGCGCCTGGCTAAAAGACCCATGCCCGCTAACTCAGCGCCCCCCGCCGAGCCACCAGTGAGGCCACGCAAGCCTTGGCCCAGATGGAAGCAGCCGCATCAGCGCCCACCTCGCGCCGACGGGAGGAACTCCCCCGCGCAACGGAAGCGCTCCTGACGGGTGCAACGCTTTGAAGCGAAAATGGAGCCCGTCGTTCCCTCCGGTGCTCCGAAGAAGGCTCGATTGGAGACACAGAACACTGTTCCCCACCTCCCCACTGCTGTTTGACGGGAGAGGAATATTGTTGTTCACGGTGTTTTAAAAGATGTTTTTTCTGTGTCACATGCAATAAAAAATGCAATAAAGTATACAGCACTCGTTGCAAATGCACAAGATGCTCATACATTCTCATACATTCATCTCTTCAAAGCACACACATTATGCACAACCGCTTCCCTGTGGTACGCGATGCATTATATCATATGGTGAGCAAACCAAAGTGCCCTCTGTCCCATTATGCGGACGCGTAGCGAGCCCTAACGGGCATTTCAGAATGAGTGCAAAAAACGATCGAACATGGCCATACGATCCAATTTGCTTGCCGGCCACCCCATTTCAATGCCGTTCTGTCTTCCACGGTTTCGTCCGAAGACGTGCCAGTGTTACGAGCTGAAATACACAATCTAATCGTGAAAAACGTGATAGAGATTGTGCCAAATTGTCAAGCACAAAAAGGATTTTACAGCCATTATTTTCTTGTCCCAAATAGAGAAGGCGGACTTCGGCCAATCCTGGATCTGAGACATTTAAATAGTGCACTTATAAAGTGCCCAATCAAAATGATTACTCAGAAACAAATTCTATCGCATGTACGTCCACATGATTGGTTTGCGTTGATAGATCTGAAGGATGCGTACTTCCATATCCAAATTGTACAGCACCACAGGATGTTTTTGAGATTCGCGTTCGAGGGAAAGCATATCAATTCAAAGTCCTGTGCTAAGGACTGTCTCTGGCTCCTCGCACATTTACGAAGTGCATCGATGCGGTGCTCACCCCTCTGAGACTGAGCGGCGTATGCATATTGCATATTGAACTACCTCGATGATTGGCTGTTACTAGCACAATCAGAGGCTCTGTTATGCCAACACAGAGACTTACTGCTTCAGCATCTAAACAGCTTGGGCCTCAAGGTAAACTGGGCGAAGAGCACGCTCTCTCCCAGCCAAAATACCTCCTTTTTGGGAGTCCGCCTAGACTCCACGAGTGGGCGCACGCACCTCACAAGCGAGCGCGTTCAGGCCATTCTACAGTGTCTGTCTCAGTTCAAACTGGGGAGAACACTTCCTCTGAAGCTGTATCAGAAAGCATTGGGATTTATGGCAGCGGCATCGGCCGTCATCCCATTAGGTCTCTTACACATGAGACCACTTCAGTGCTGGCCGAAGTGCCGTGTGCCACAACATGCTTGGCGCCAAGGGCCCATGCGTATCACTGTATCCCGCCGCTGTATAGCTGCATTAGTACCATGGACAGCCCCTGCATTTTACCAGCGAGGTGTGGCGCTGGGGCAAATTATGTAGTGGTGAATACAGATGCTTCGAACACAGGTTGGATGCCCGACTTTCGGCACCTGGACAGGTCTGAGGAGGGCGTGGTATATCAACTGCCTAGAACTATTGGCTGGAATTCTAGCCTTGAAGGCTTTTCAGTCAGAAATAGCGAACTGTCATGTCCTGGTTCGCTCAGACAACATGACAGTTGTGACATATATAAACCGCCACGATGGAATTCATTCACCGCCACTGTTGAGACTGACACGGCACCTCGCGTCATCTCCTCTCCCTGCGAGCGACACATGTCCCAGGCCGCCTGAATAACGGCGCAGATCTACTGTCAAGCCAAGGGGTGATACCAGGTGATTGGAGACTTCATCCTCAGATGGTGTTGAGGATTTGGGAAATATTCAGCAAAGCAGAAATCTACTTATTTGCCTCAGTCTAGAATGCCCAATGTCCCCTTTGGTATTCTAAGTCCCAAGCCCTGTTAGGAATGGATGCAATGGCACACTAATGGCCGGCGAAACGCAAATACGTGTTTCCTCCGCTATGCCTGATCCACTCTGTCATATGCAAAGTTCGGGAGGACAAGGAAACGGTTCTATTAGTTGTCCCGAGATGGCCCAACCAGCCATGGTTTCCGGAAATGATAGAGATGCTGTACAGCCCACCATGGGAAATACCGCTGAGGAGGGATCTCCTCTCTCAGGCGCACGGCACAATCTGACATCCCCAGCCTCAGCTGTGGAACCTGCATGTGTGGCCACTGAACGGGGCACACTACACGTGCCAGAACTGACGCGTTCAGTCATGAACACCATTTTACAAGCCAGAGCACCGTCCACAAGATGCCTCTATGCACTAAATTTGAAGGTTTTCACTAACTGGTGTCTCTCACATAGTAAGGCCCCAGTAAACTGCCCCATACATGAAATTCTAATATTTCTTCAAGAGCAATTAGATGCAGGACTCACCCCGTCAATGCTCAGTGTATGTGGCAACTATAGCTGTGTATCACGCACATGAAGCCGGCGCCTCTATAGGCAAGCATGATTTAATCATAAAATTCCTAAAAGGAGCAAGATGATTAAACCCACCTCGGCCAGCTACAATCCCGACTTGGGATCTAACTTTAGTCCTAAAAAGCCTTTGGACTCTGTTGAATTGCACATGCTAAGACCACACTACTGCTGGCTCTGGCCTCGGTAAAATGGGTCGGTGACCTACATGCGTTATCAGTCGACAATTCTTGTCTGGAGTTTGGCCCCGGTCTTTCAAGAGCCACTGTCAAACCCAGGAAAGGCTATGTACCCAAGGTTCTGACCACACCCTTCAAAGCGCAAGTGGTTCACATCCAGGCATTCTTCCCTCCCCCATTTAATTCAGATGAGGAACAATCATTGCATTTGTTATGCCCTGTGCAGGCGCTACATACATACGTTTAACGTACTTGCCTGTTCAGACTGTCTGATCAGCTCTTTATATGCTATAGAGGACGCACAAAAGGAATGTCTATCTCCAAGCAAAGACTTTCTCACTGGATTGTCGATGCAATTACACTGGCTTACAAATCGCAGGGCCAAACTTGCCCAATTGGTGTTAAAGCACACTCAACTAGAGGCATGGCCTCCTCATGGGCATGGACGAATCGTGTGTCCTTACAAGAGATATGTTTTGCAGCAGGATGGTCCTCGCAAAACACGTTCGCAAGGTTTTACAACCTAGACGTAACGTGTCTCTCTCTCTCTTCACAAGTCCTCTCTGTTTAGAGCACTTGCTATTCATTGGCCATATATACACACACATATACACTCACCTAAAGGATTATTAGGAACACCATACTAATACTGTGTTTGACCCCCTTTCGCCTTCAGAACTGCCTTAATTCTACGTGGCATTGATTCAACAAGGTGCTGAAAGCATTCTTTAGAAATGTTGGCCCATATTGATAGGATAGCATCTTGCAGTTGATGGAGATTTGTGGGATGCACATCCAGGGCACGAAGCTCCCATTCCACCACATCCCAAAGATGCTCTATTGGGTTGAGATCTGGTGACTGTGGGGGCCATTTTAGTACAGTGAACTCATTGTCATGTTCAAGAAACCAATTTGAAATGATTCGAGCTTTGTGACATGGTGCATTATCCTGCTGGAAGTAGCCATCAGAGGATGGGTACATGGTGGCCATAAAGGGATGGACATGGTCAGAAACAATGCTCAGGTAGTCCGTGGCATTGTAACGATGCCCAATTGGCACTAAGGGGCCTAAAGTGTGCCAAGAAAACATCCCCCACACCATTACACCACCACCACCAGCCTGCACAGTGGTAACAAGGCATGATGGATCCATGTTCTCATTTTGTTTACGCCAAATTCTGACTCTACCATCTGAATGTCTCAACAGAAATCGAGACTCATCAGACCAGGCAACATTTTTCCAGTCTTCAGCTATCCAATTTTGGTGAGCTCTTGCAAATTGTAGCCTCTTTTTCCTATTTGTAGTGGAGATGAGTGGTACCCGGTGGGGTCTTCTGCTGTTGTAGCCCATCCGCCTCAAGGTTGTGCATGTTGTGGCTTCACAAATGCTTTGCTGCATACCTCGGTTGTAACGAGTGGTTATTTCAGTCAAAGTTGCTCTTCTATCAGCTTGAATCAGTCGGCCCATTCTCCTCTGACCTCTAGCATCAACAAGGCAATTTCTTCCCACAGGACTGCCGCATACTGGATGTTTTTCCCTTTTCACACCATTCTTTGTAAACCCTAGAAATGGTTGTGCGTGAAAATCCCAGTAACTGAGCAGATTGTGAAATACTCAGGCCGGCCCGTCTGGCACCAACAACCATGCCACGCTCAAAATTGCTTAAATCACCTTTCTTTCCCATTCTGACATTCAGTTTGGAGTTCAGGAGATTGTCTTGACCAGGACCACACCCCTAAATGCATTAAAGCAACTGCCATGTGATTGGTTGATTAGATAATTGCATTAATGAAAAATTGAACAGGTGTTCCTAATAATCCTTTAGGTGAGTGTGTGTGTGTGTATATATATATATATATATATATATATATATATATATATATATATATATATATATATATGAGAGAGAGAGCGATAGATAGATAGATAGATAGATAGATATTACTTATGCCCCCTTTTTAAGTACAGGCTCTGCATCATTTACATAACCGCCTGCATTCAGGCTGTTATAATTCCATAAATCACAAGCGCTTCATTATAAATAAACTCCCTTCCCGGCGGGGTTCATAAGGAGTAATTCATACTATATGGCTATAGCTCATATATTCATAATGAGTGCTCTCCTCCTGGCCATCATGAGGATCAACTGCGGCATATTCATGTCGGTCGCCGTCCCATATGACTGTGCCGCCATGTTTCCTCTTTAGGAAGTTATGTCATATAGTGCGGCGTGATGGGATTCTGTTACCCATATGCGTTATTAAACGCAATGTCAAGTGGACTGAAGTCGTAAGGGAACGTCTCGGTTACGTATGTAACCTCGGTTCCCTGAGACGAAGGGAAGGAGACATTGCGAACGCTAGCCGCACCAAGACTCAAGAGTTCTTGAGGCACGAGCAATGCGCTCCTTGTTCTCAGTCAGAAATTCTGAGGAAATTGTGCGTGTGCACCTGTTTTATAGTGGTCAGTTTCGCGTCAAAACAGGTGGGGCTCAAACACCATAGCCATTATTAGAATATTGGCGTTATTGTAGAGAGGTTTCAAATAGGTCTGCATGAAGGCCCTTCGTCTCGTTCCCTTACGTAGGTAACCGAGACGTTTTTCCCTTAGGTAAGGAAACCGTTAAGGGTTTTACTACAGTGAGCTAGGTTTTGTCATAAATAAAATTCTATTGATACCATGGACCACGTTCGTCATGTCCCTTACACTGATCTATAATATAGACATATGAGCAATTTTAACACAAAGAATAAATTTTACCTTTTACTGTTTTTTATTTTCATTTTAGTGACTAATAAAGATTATCAGTATCATTATTGTCTGACCTCTGCCGAATTACTGCATAAACAGCATTATCACGTGGCACCAGGGGCGGATCTACGGGGTGGCAAAGGGTGGCAGCTGCCACCCCTGGGATACAGTCTTGCCACCCCTGTTGCCACCCCATTTATAAATCAGATAATATTTTTTAAGTATAATTTATGTTCATAGCCTACACGTTGAAGGCCAATGAGACCTGCACCAAACTCCTCTCAAACAGAAATCGCCGATTTAGAATCCCCTCCCCCTCACAATGGTTTCACCCATCACCAGCACGACAGCGAGGCGACCCCCGTGAAATTTGATCAGTCAGTCACCAGGACAGCTTGGACAGTACATCGGAGTGAGCAGTGAGTTTTGAGGTAAGTTTTTGACACCAAGTCGAAAAAGTCCATAGCAGACAGTTAACCCAACCCAACAACCACATTGTTACGTTATTTACATCCGCAAGTTTTCCATGATCGTCAGGTCAGATAAGGGTCTAACGTTAGTCTAGCTTTGTGTGTGTGTTTAAACTAACGTTACTGCTGTCACAAAATTGGCATGCATCCACTTTCCCAGCATCTATGACTATCCAATTTTGAAAAATGGTCGACATGCCAAATTAAACTGAGATATCTAAGCGGTGATGCACAAGCACTGCACGTGTGACTCACATGGACACCTGTTATCAACAACATGACCGTTTTCTCTGTGGTTGACGCATTTTGCAGTTAGCCCTAAGTTGCATGACTGAAATTCTTCTCAATCACATTCACAACAAGTAAAAGTAGCCCACTACTTTCAAATAGGGGTGAAACGGTACATATTCGTATTGAACTAAAACGGTATGGGGCGTCACGGTTTGGTGCACAATTTTATAAGGAGGGAGAATACACGGTATAAATAAATAAAACTCTAAATAGCGATAAATTTCGCTCTATTCGCGTTTGGTGTGAACGCATATGAATAAAAATTATGTTTATTCAGACAACTTACATACCTGTATTTACTATCTATTTTCGGTCGAAGTCCACAGTAGTCGACTGTCGAGTTTGCGCGCGCGATCATTGGTAACTAATATAACTAATGATCGCGGGCGCGAAATCGACAATTGTGTTCACTCTGAATAAAATCACTCACATGGCTGTTCACCTAAAATTACACATCAAGGATCTAAGTCAACATGGTGCAAATTTTAAAAAGAGGATAACATGATGTAGGCAACACCGATTTTTGTCGTTGTTCTCTGTACTGACAGCTCTCCAAATTTACAAAAAAATTAGCACAATGTTAAAATTGACCGGAGTTCTCCTTTAAGGAAAACAAATATATTGATCTGAAATATAGCAAATTAATTTTAAATTCATTCAGGACAGGTACAATTACCAAAAATATTGCAAGGACTTTTTGTCTTTTTATTAATTTAATTAATAAACTAATTATATAAAACTATTGTCAGTTCACTACAAATAAACTGGTTCTATGCCTTTATTAATAAAACTTATTTTAAAAATACAAGGCTTAAGACATTTATAAAAATGCCTTCTGCATTTTGGTTTTGCTTTTCACTCCATTGTACCGAACCGTGATGTCTGAACCGAACCGTGATTTCTGTGTACTGTTCCACCCCTAATTTACAGAAATTTGGCAGACTTGGTACAAGACTGTCGGTTTATTGAAGACTGGTATTTCATACAATGTATAAGTGCCATGACCAAACATGCAAAAATCATGATCAACTAGAGAGAAAATAAACAGTAACATTGTTAACAGCTGTTCATGGCTCTGCAGCATTGTTAGTTAAAAACTTCTCATGATAATACACAATAGTATGAATCTAAAAGTATTTACATTTTACTAAGGATTAAGATTCAATTGACATGGATAGATTAATTGGAATTGTATGACATGGTTTTAACCAACATGCTATTTTTACGTTTGACAAACTGCAGGTCAGATTAGGATGCAAAATGAAAAGGTTTGGCATAGCCAAGTTCTTTCAACCCAAGAAAAAAAGGGGGGAACTAGACACAGGTGGAGAAGACAGGGAGAGAAGGGAGACTGGAGAGAAGTTCGACAAAGATGAGCAGCACAAGAGACTGGAGCAGACCGAGGGCCAGAAGCAGACCAAGGTTCAGGAGCAGCAGGAGACACTAAGGCGGACCGAGGGCCAGAAGCAGTGTGAGGGGCAGGAGCAGCATGAGAGACTAGAGCAGACTGAGGGTCATGAGCAGGACGAGGGGCAGGGTCGATATGAGGGTCATGAGCAGCATGGGGGGCTGGAGCAGCCCACTGAAGAAGAGGGAAATGTAGGACGAGAGAGAGGGCAAATCAGTGAAGAGTGTGAAAGTGAAACTGGAGAGATGGCTAGGAGCAGCGAATGTCAAGCTGGCCCTCATGGTACGTTGAATCACTGCTGTAATAAAGACATGTCCAACTCTAGGCGGCAAAATTAAAACTGATCTTGTTTAGATAAATGCAACAAAAATAATGTTTGACTAAAAAGGTACTTCACTGAGTCTTTATTGAATAAGAGGGAAATGTTTTGACAGTCATGGTTATCATTGCAACAATCCTGCATTATAATCTTGTTTCAATCCAGATAACCTAAATGTATTGATGGCTTATGGTGAGTGATTCAATCTGTCCATATTTCCTCAAAACTCACTAGAAGACATCATTTGAGTTTTGTTTTTTTATCTCCTGGGGATCATACCCCCAAACCCCCTAATAATTGCTTTTTCACAAAGTACAATTTAAGTATAGACTGCACAGACTGTGGATAGTGATTACACAGAGAAAGGGTCCACAATTCACAAATTAAGACCCACGCCATCCAAAAACCCAGCTACATCTCTCATTTGACTCCCACTCTGTGTAATGTAGTGTAGAGAACAAAATGTAATGAAAACCGTAGCATTTTAAATTATGAATAATGTCCATGGCCCCCCTCCTGAAACCTCATGCCACCCCTTTGCCACCCCAGGGAAAAATCTCTAGATCCGCCACTGCGTGGCACCTGTTGCTTGTCTCAACGCTGTTCTGGATCGATAACAGTCGTTTGTTATAGTTGCAGATGCTGTAGGTTACACGGGCAGATTAGTTTATGTTTCTCAGGTACAATCCTCAAAATTAATAGATTTAAACCCTTTTTTTTGTGTAAATTTATTTTTCTGTGTTTGAATTAAAAAACGTCTTAGGTTTATCATACGGAGCAGTTAATGGAGGATTCTACTTTTATGGCCGGTGAGTGTCCACTTCAGGAAGATACATTTGATAGTGAGCAGTGAAGTGAATTTGAGCAGTGAAGTGAATTTGAGGAGTTAGATGTGATATTACTTTGTCTTTCATCATGTTCATTCCCCATAGTAACCATGCACTTGTTTATTATCGTTAAGATGGTCTAAAGAGCTCTCTCTCCCTGTCGCGATACCTATTGCACTGGTATGCTTTACTCTCATTTCTCCTTTTTAGAAACCTTGTCATTCTTAGCCATAACTTAAGGTGAAGTTTTCCTAACCTTAAGGTTTACTTGGGAAAACGGCAGTTAAGAGGGGCTTTATGCAACACTTAAGAGAATACTTCGGTTAAAAATAAATATTTAAGGGAAATTGTAGGGGATTATGACGTTCTACCTATAAAGGCTTTTAAGTGAAACTTGAGGGTTGTTTTCTGCAACACCATTAAATTTAAGGGAAACTTTCACTTAATGTGCTTTATACAACCGGGCAAAGACCGTCCGTTTGTACTGGCTGCAGTGCAAAGGCCAGTGCCAGCGGCAGCAGAAAAGGAAGTTCCGCCTAACAGGTAAAAGAGCCAATCACCTTTTAGATACAGATGCCTGTCAGTCAACTCGAAACTGCGCATGCGCATTAGCTCGTCAAGCTTGCGAAATAGCATGCTTTATTATTTTTTTTTAGCATAATATAAGGTAAAGAAGCACAATTTATGATAACATTGTTGTCAGATTATATTGCTGATTTTAAATATGTTCTTTGACCGTAATATTGACCCACCGTTTTGGAGATTTCAGTCTTTACCCATTCAAGTAGATAGGAGCTGCTCTTGTATGCCGATTGTTTACATAGAACATTTGCTGCCCAGCCTGCAAAAAACGAAAAAGAACAAAGGGCGCGATCCGACGGATATTACGTCATCGGTATCTTCACAACTCAACTCTGCGCGCGAAAGCTGACTGAAGTAAACCACAGAAGACTGCAGACGTTTGGCTGGTGTAAACTGAATTTACAATGAGCAAAAAAGAAAGTTCAGGTGCGTGACTCCTCAATAATTTACACAAGTTAACATTTATGGCTTAATTTTGTTGTAATTTAATGAATGATAAAGCACAACTCCGAATCCGCGATCTCATTCATACATGTCATTACAGTATAAATGATTTACATATTTTCCCTCACAAACAGGTGTAGCACATATCCTCGCTTACCTGAATGAGAAAAACAGACCTTATAGTTCTCAGGATGTCTTTACCAACCTACAAAAACAGTATGGCTTGGGTAAAACGGTAAAAACAGCAATATACATGTCTGAAGACAAAGTTTTCATCTCACCTGTCCATTTAATCACAGAGTGTTAAATGTGCACCCACAATAATTTTTACTGTGCAAGTCTATGCGCTTAAACTACATTATTTCAAAGTAACAATGTGTTTCTCTGAATTACACAGGCAGTGGTTAAAGCCATGGAGCAACTGGCCCAGGAAGGAAAGATTCGAGAGAAAGTCTATGGCAAGCAGAAGATCTACTTTGCAGATCAGGTTGGTCTTATTCCTCATTTACTATCTGACACTATTTAAACAGGATGAAGACAGTTTGCCCTTCATATTGGAGAACCGGTGCTGCTGAATCAGCATGACAGTTTTCCCTTTTGTCCCTTCAGTCACAGTTTGCCAACGTGAGTGACGCTGAACTTAAGGAGATGGACAGTCACATCACTGAGATCAACACCCAAGTACAGACTATTTCAAAGAACTGCAGGCAGCTGGATACAGGTGTGTACTCAAAAAGAAGGGTGATGCATCGGCTTCCTACATACATACCTGCTCAACTGAAAAAAAGAGACTTGTTTCTGTTAATATTTCTGTCCACAGAGCTAAAGGAGCTAAACAGCTCATTAACCACAGCAGAGATGAAGGCACAGATCCATGAGTTGCAGGCAGATTGTTCTGGTTACAGAGAGCGCCTGAACAAAATCAAAACAGCCACAAACCATGTGACCCCTGAGGAGAGAGAGAAGGTCTTAAAACACTGCTGCTCTTAGCATTCTTGAATTTGCTGACCCATATGACAAATGTTAATAAATCACATGGTGTTGGACCCTGTATATTGAGGTGTTAAAGATTAATAAGATGCTGATATTGAAATCACTGTTAACTGCTGTAGAATATGTTATGGGTGGTTTAATCCATAAAGTCAATGTTGATTCTTCTACAGATTATTGTGAAACTGTGAACTGTATGTTATGTTCATTGACCTAAATGTATTGCTTTATAGGTCTACAAGGAAAGAGAGCTGTATGTGAAAGAGTGGAAGAAAAGGAAGAGATTGGTAATGATCCATAAAAACATTTGTTCACCCCAGCAATTTCTAGCCAACAGACAATGCATTTTGTGCCATCTCATTTTGATCTAATTACTGATTTATGTCTATGATGCCTATTTGTCCTTAGCACCACATTTTATAATTAATGGTTACTGCAGTATTAGGTATTGGGATTTTTGCATTGCCGGTTATCTCTACTAATGGACATCTGACTGGAAACAATTAAATATAAAGTATACTCACGGTAACCGTATGTGACCTATAATAATACGTAACATGTTAATTTAAATGTATTGTACTTGGGTGATTAGTGTATTTAGTTCAAAAGTCTTTTGTACAAATAGGCCTACTGTTGAAGTCTGAAGTTTACATGCACTTAGGTTGAATTCATTTAAACAATTTTTTTAACCGGTCCACAGATTTCATAGTCAAACTATAGTTTTGGCAAGTCGTTTAGGTCATCTAAATTGTGCACGAAACAAGTAATTTTCCAACAATTGTTTATAGACAGATTGTTTCACTTTTTATTGACTATATCACAATTCCAGTGGGTCAGAAGTTTACATACACCAAGTTAACTGTGCCTTTTAAGCAGCTTGAAAAATTCCAGAAAATTATGTCATGCCTTTAGGCAATTAGCAAATTAGCTTCTGATAGGCTAATTGGAGGTGTACCTGTGGATGTATTTTAAGGCCTACCTTCAAACTCAGTGCCTCTATGCTTGACATCAGGAAAATCAAAAGAAATCAGCCTAGACCACCACAAGTCTGGTTCATCCTTGGGAGCAATTTCCAAACGCCTGAGGGTACCACGTTCATCTGTACAAGCAATAGTATGCAAGTAAAAACACCATGGGAGCACACAGCCATCATACCGCCCAGGAACTAGACACATTCTGTCTCCTAAAGATTAATGTAGTTTGGTGAGAAAAATGCAAATCAGTCCCAGAACAACAGCAAAGGACCTTGCGAAGATGCTAGAGGAAACAAGTAGACAAGTATCTATATCAACAGTAAAATTAGTCCTATATCGACAAAACCTGAAAGGCTGCTCAGCTAGGAAGATCTTTTTGCCGAATTTTCCTCTGGTCAACCAAATACTAACAATGTGTATGTAAACTTCTGACCCACTGGGAATAAAAGCTGAAATAGGACAGTTAGGATCACTACTTTATTTTAAAAATGTCAGAATAATATTAGAGAGAATGATTTAAGACAGGGAACGTTTTCTACAATTAAATGTCACTAATTGTGAAGTTTAAATGTAAGGTGTATTTAAACTTCTGACTTCAACTGTATACATGTTATTATAAGATAGGATGCGCACAGCTTTTAATTCAATTTCAAAGGTATCAGAAATGGTAATTATCACTTATTCCCAGGTTTCTGATATGGTTGGAGCTATTTTGGAGGGCTACCCAAAGAGCAAAAAGCAGTTTCTGGTGAGTCATTCCTACCTTGTATTATCTGACAAGAGAAAACCATTTAGCCATTGCATCTGCAAGTAATGATCTCTAAATGTTCTGTTAGCATGTTTTTTTAATGTTGCCTACCTGAGCCTTTTCAATTTGTGTATGTGTTTGAAATCAGGAGGAGGTTGGGGTTGAAACAGATGAGGACCACAAAGTGACCATGCCCAACATCTGATAGGAGGACTCACTGATTTAATTCAGAATCCATGAATACAGTTGTTGGGAAACCAGTAACTAGAGCAGCTCAGACACCAGATGTCTGGAACAGTTGGATAGTGAGGTAGAGGATTCTGTGAATTTGAGAGAAATGCATTGTTTGTGAAATAAAATATAACTCAATTCATAAAAGTTATGTTGAGAAAGGAAAAAAACTGTAAATAAGTTTGAACATTGTTTATTTTTTGATTAAAAATTGTACTGTTACAAAAATATTTCAGATTTTCTTGAAGTCAGAAATGCAAAAGAACGGAGTATAGTTGTGATTCAGTGTGACTTGGCCTCATTTTTGTGGGCAACCCTTTCTCTCCACTTAATGGTTTAAAATATCAAGACATCCCTTTTTCCAGCACTGGTCAAACTGTGATTGTACAATCATCTATAATTTAAAAGTCTTGATACAGCAAAAAAAATTTCCCTGAGATTTAAATTCGAATTTTCACTT
Organism: Moxostoma hubbsi; assembly: GCA_032164185.1. Taxonomy (NCBI): domain Eukaryota; kingdom Metazoa; phylum Chordata; class Actinopteri; order Cypriniformes; family Catostomidae; genus Moxostoma; species Moxostoma hubbsi. The sequence continues at coordinate 16,743,288 of JAVLUX010000024.1, read as the reverse complement.
TGCTTTCATCTGATAAACGTTCAATAAAATAAATATAATTGGATGGTCACATGAAGTTGTTATGGATGCACTGATGTGACCGTGTCTTCAAGGGCAGTTTATGCAGCACAGAGAGAACACACTAATCACAATGTCAAACCATTAACATAGGTTTAGAATAAAACTGAAAATTTAGCTACACATGCAGAATATATACAGAATGTGAAAATACACGATTTGTCTTTCATCTGTTGTGCGTGGATACTGCAATCTTTGGTCACAGCATCCCAAGGGGAGGGAACTTGGAAACCTTAGACTTGGCCCAGCATTGTCTAACTTGGATATATTAAAGCATACAGGACAGTCCCTTTCAGCTGATTTTTGGGCATAACAACCAACTGATATGAACAAATAAAAGATACAAATATAACATACATGACAGTGCCTCCCCTTTAAAGTACTAGCCTGTACACAAAGATGAAACTGTTGTGCTTTGGATAATTATTTAAACATGAGGTAAGATAAATAAATGTATTACACCAAGCTAACTCATAAAAGGTTTCCAATTCAGCAATGAGAGAGAGACATATTTCACACTTCAGTGTGCAGGCTGTGAAGTTTTCTGAGAGCTGCAGCATTTATGCTGTTGGCTACTTTGTCTCAATCACAACCACAAGCCTATGTGAAAATATGAATACTGATGAAGCAAAATTATATGATTAAACTTTAGAACTGGGGTGTGTTCAACAACACTGTGAAGTAATCTTTAATTAGATTTCCACCCTCTAGAAGTTATATTTAATATTCTTAATTTTAAGAATATAGCAAATATGCAGTAGTACCCTAATTACTAGTGTTATAAGATGACAAATGCACCATTGAAATGACAGCCGGTCTACGAAAAGAGCATTCCACAGTTGTTGTCTGCGTTCATTGCAGCAAACACTACCTGAAGAATATCATCAATACTTGCATAACTTAACTAAAGCAAGTTCTTGAATGCACCCCAGTCCATTGGTGTGCTTAAGCCCTGCTGTATAGTGTGTAAGTGTGTGTGAATGGGATAATAGCTGGGTACAAGGATGTCACACCCTCAGTCTGAGAGGCTGGCTGGTAGACAGACAGCTCTAGATTTCAGTACATCTGCCCATTCACCTGCTGCAGCACAGTCACCACAAACTCTCTCAGTGTCTGTCAACAACACAGAAAACAAGGTCAGTCTGCAAGTTTTCAATGAGTTTACCAATGCCTGTGACAGAGGAACACATGAAGGGTTTTGTCTGAAGCTGAAGTTTCTTGTGTAATGATTGAGATTATGTGTGATGCCTCAGGGTGAAGGTGCATATCCGAGTTGGTTTAAGTAGTGTTATGAATACTATTTATGACATGAGTTTTGTGTTTATGAGAACAGTTCACCCAAAAATGGATGATAACAAGGTTATCTGAGTTGGCGTTGCACTTCATCCAAGATTATTTTAGATCTATGCATCATATCACATTGTATTTGGACTCGGGACCATTAAAGCAAGTTCACACTCATGTACCCAAAAACGGATGCAGAATTTTCATTATTCTCTGGAAACATTTTAGATCCCTGAATTGATTGTTTATGTATTGATTTGCATCTTAATGTGTGAGCATGTGCACTTTGGGAGGTACCTGGGGTTTACAGTGCTCCTCGATCCAGCTGAAGACACAAGCAGAGAGTTCTTGAAAGCTGCTGACAGAGACGGAGGCACTGAAGGACTGGAACAAAGAGTCCATGATGCTCTGAAACACGCTGAACTTCACCTGATCTGACACCTGCTCACTGCCCTGCTGAGGGTTATTCTGATGGGCTTTCACAATGTGCTCATAGTTCCTGAAAAACATAAATATGTGTAAGAGGGTGGTTGTGATCATGTAAAATACACTTGGGTTGATTGGGTGAGTCAAAAATAACAAAGTAATATATATTTTTAATTTACTGAGCTAAGGGGGTGCTCAGAGCTTCATGGTTGCCTTGTCTTGTCCAATCTAAGTGACCTTCAGCTACCGTTTAAATGAATAGAATCAGATTAGCTTTGCTATTGGAGAGGTGCTGCTACTACCCAAGGCCAGTATTGGAAAATCATGTTACCATCCTAGATGATTGTAAAAAAAATTCTTCAGTATTTCTCTCGTTTTGTTCAATCTAAAGGGGAGATTTCTATCATTGCATTGCTCTCTTGCATAAGACAGACCATGACAGTAACTGCTATAAAAACAAATTGGCAAGGCAACGTTATTTATATAGCACATTTTATAAATGATGTTAATTCAATGTGCTTTACATAAAAATGATAAAGAAAATACAAGATACATCAAAATCAAGATAATAAAGAAACATTCCAAAATAAATGAATCCCTAAAAAGTAAAGGATATTGAATATAATTCATGGTTATATTGTAATGTTCTATCATTATCTGTCAAATGGGACTTTCCCCCTCATAAATCTTATTTAATTTTGTTTTAATCTCGTTAGAACAATAAAATAGCTTTTGTACCTCTTTGTACATTTGTAAAGCCAGACAGTGATCATATGGCAAAATATTGGTATTGGCCTATAGTTTTTGTTAAAATCGGTATCATATTGACCAAAAATTTTCATATTGGTGCATCCTTAATTATCTGGAAAATAATTAGGCAACTTTGTAGTATGTTGACAGCTTATATTTTTTCTACCCAATAATTGAGTAATGTTAAATGTATCGACTTGAAGAGAAACATTTCAATTAAAATGAATGGCAATAATGTCAAATTTGGTACATACAGTGTGTGTGTGTGTATGTGTGTGTGTGTATATATATATATATATATATATATATATATATATATATATATATATATATATATATATATATATACACACACACACACACACTCACCTAAAGGATTATTAGGAACACCTGTTCAATTTCTCATTAATGCAATTATCTAATCAACCAATCACATGGCAGTTGCTTCAATGCATTTAGGGGTGTGGTCCTGGTCAAGACAATCTCCTGAACTCCAAACTGAATGTCAGAATGGGAAAGAAAGGTGATTTAAGCAATTTTGAGCGTGGCATGGTTGTTGGTGCCAGACGGGCCGGTCTGAGTATTTCACAATCTGCTCAGTTACTGGGATTTTCACGCACAACCATTTCTAGGGTTTACAAAGAATGGTGTGAAAAGGGAAAAACATCCAGTATTCGGCAGTCCTGTGGGAAGAAATTGCCTTGTTGATGCTAGAGGTCAGAGGAGAATGGGCCGACTGATTCAAGCTGATAGAAGAGCAACTTTGACTGAAATAACCACTCGTTACAACCGAGGTATGCAGCAAAGCATTTGTGAAGCCACAACACGCACAACCTTGAGGCGGATGGGCTACAACAGCAGAAGACCCCACCGGGTACCACTCATCTCCACTACAAATAGGAAAAAGAGGCTACAATTTGCAAGAGCTCACCAAAATTGGACAGTTGAAGACTGGAAAAATGTTGCCTGGTCTGATGAGTCTCGATTTCTGTTGAGACATTCAGATGGTAGAGTCAGAATTTGGCATAAACAGAATGAGAACATGGATCCATCATGCCTTGTTACCACTGTGCAGGCTGGTGGTGGTGGTGGTGTAATGGTGTGGGGGATGTTTTCTTGGCACACTTTAGGCCCCTTAGTGCCAATTGGGCATCGTTTAAATGCCACGGCCTACCTGAGCATTGTTTCTGACCATGTCCATCCCTTTATGGCCACCATGTACCCATCCTCTGATGGCTACTTCCAGCAGGATAATGCACAATGTCACAAAGCTCGAATCATTTCAAATTGGTTTCTTGAACATGACAATGAGTTCACTGTACTAAAATGGCCCCCACAGTCACCAGATCTCAACCCAATAGAGCATCTTTGGGATGTGGTGGAATGGGAGCTTCGTGCCCTGGATGTGCATCCCACAAATCTCCATCAACTGCAAGATGCTATCCTATCAATATGGGCCAACATTTCTAAAGAATGCTTTCAGCACCTTGTTGAATCAATGCCACGTAGAATTAAGGCAGTTCTGAAGGCGAAAGGGGGTCAAACACAGTATTAGTATGGTGTTCCTAATAATCCTTTTGGTGAGTGTACAAACACTTTTTTAAAAACTTTTTCTTTCTCTCTAAAGAAGTTAATGATGTCTGCGGGCCCCATCTGAAAACTGTTTAACCAACCACTCACGTTTTCATAATTTTCAATGCCATCACCTCCTTCCTAAGTGTGGAAACTTCCTCTTCCTGCTTCTTCTTTTCCTTGTGGAGAAACTGAATGTAGTCGATTGCTGCAAGCACATACATGTGCACAAGTTGATGAGCCATTCAGTTCCAGGCTAAAAGACATGTGACAATGAAATTCATCAAGTTTTATGGTTCTCACTTTTCTGCAGGACTGTAGCTTTACTCATCTTCTGCGTGGCCATGGCAAACTCAGACTGCTGCTGGCAAGTAGGCACTATAGACTGCAGGTCATCATAACCTTTCTGTTAGGACAGAGATTAGATCAGGCAAACTGGATTCACCGGCTTTCTTTGCACAGTATACCTTGTCAAAAAAAGCTAATGATAAATGAAATACAGTTTTTGGAAAACTGGGAGTTTGCCGACCCAAACATAAAATCAGCCCTTAAACATTACCTGACAAAATGAAAGTCTAATCAATATACTGCCATTCTGCCCAGACGTGTAAAGGCTGATTTATATTTCAGTGTCAAACCTATGCTGTAGGCCATGCGTAGCTACGGCTGTTGTGCCGTTATATATAGCCATAACACGGACCACAAGCGCAGTGTTTATTCCACTTTGTAACCAGAGACCTCACCCTGAGATGATAACAAGGAAATCTGAGTTACCGTTGCATTTCATCCAAGATTATTTTAGATCTGTGCATCATATCACATTGTATTTGGACTCGGGACCATTACAGCAATTTTCTTAATCAGGAGCATCTGCTGGTTAAACGTTCTGTTTATGTTTCATGAAGTTACAAGCATACACTTCTGTCTTTAATCGGTTTACAGTTCATAAACTCAACACTTTATCTCAGGACTTTTACTTGATGTTTATTTGATATTGGAGTTAAATAACGTGTTGCATTGTACTGGTGAACTTCCCGATCTGCACAATGTTTTGACCGTATGTTTGACAGCGGCGTACAGCGATGATCACATTTAATAAATTATGGAACACTTTTTATGCAAGGGGGTTACATTTCCCATAATGTAAAGTCTTTAAAACGGAACGTCAAAATATGTATTTATTATTAAGCGACTCAAGTGAGCATGAATACTGTATTTTCCTCATTTATTTTCTCCCTCCAATGCAGGCAACATATAATATGTGCCTAAATTTCAACATGTTCACATACTTTGAACTAATGCTACAATAATTTAATAATCCACAAATTGCTTACATTACCATTGTTTATTTATGAATGTATAATTAGCATTTTGACTGTACTCACAGAATGACATAGACACACCAATGCAGAACTATAAATGCAAACCAACATGTTGGCCACTATGCAGAGCCTAGTTTAAGTATAAATCAGCTTTAAGGCTACAATACAACTAGATTTCATTGTCTGTCTCTCTTACCTTGATGGCATCCCTTCGTTTCTGCTCTGCCTGCGTGTGCGCCTGTCTCCTCCGGTCTTTATAAGACTCCTTATAGGGGGTCTCATGTCTGTTGTCACTGTCTTCATCATCTGAACCGAAAGAGAAATACTTGTTATCTTTCATACAAACAATTTGATTTTAATACAGAGTACTACAGTAAACATGTCATCAGATGACATTAGATCAGCGGTATTATCACCTGTATTTGGTACTGAAGAGGCACTTGTGGATCCGATGCTGTTGGCTCTTGACACCACACTTCCTTTGCGAGCACTCTCTGCAAAGAAGCCTAACAGAAAAGATTTATTCACATGCATCTAATTTGTTTGATAATTGTAGGTTTAACTCTTATTTTAGTTTATACATTTGTAGAAAACCAATGGTAATTCTATGACACCATAGTGAGACTTTCCGAAATGATTTATAGCTCAGCTACTCACTGTGGTCGAAGCTGCTGTCGCTGAAAGTGCCATCTGTCTGCTGAGACATGGTGATAAGCAATGCAGAAAGACAAAATGAACAGTCAAATACAGCCAGACTTTACTTCCAACTAATTATCACACATGCTAAATGAGCCTGACTTGTCCTGTCTTACCTTTATCTAGGACACCTCTAACTCCTCACTGTGATGTGCCCCAAAATAACCCACCAAGAGGTGATACTTAAAATTCATGCATAGTATTGCTCAAACCCCTCAGATTGTGCAATCACAGTCATATTGTCAAGCTGTCTATATAGCCAATGTAAATTAGGGTATATTAGTTTAATTGAATAAAAACAGCAGTGACTCAGATTGTATTGAAGCAAGAGAAAAAAATATAGTGACTGTTCAAATACAAGGCTGTGTCTCAAATCAAGCTGCCTTGCCTATCTAAACAGCGTCATAAGTGTTGGATTTAAACTTTGAGAAAGTCCCAAAAGGTTTTCTAGATAGGCAGCTCACTAAATTCTGAGACACATTAAGAGAAAATCAATTTAGCCTACATGCTAACATAACAAATTCAACATTTACACATCTGTCAAATAGTTTCCTTTATTCTACTAGCTATTTAAAAAAGTTAGTTTCAGCTCATAGTAGTTTGGGCTTGTTTTTGCAGCGATTTGTTGTCTAAATCAATGCTAAATAAACAGTATTTAAAGTTTAAATCACGTGGGCAGCAGGATAATTTTTTAGTTGACGGCTAGCCAGCTGAGCTACAGAGTGAAAGCGACTATTACAGACCAACACAGATGAACAGAAACACACGTTACAACGGCGATTTGGAGGAATGTAGTGGAAAGTCAACAGTGTGTTATTATTTGAGTAGTTTTGCTTACTTTGAGCCAGGGGTCCTCCGGCGACGCGCTGTTTTCCGTCATGCTGGAATAAACAATGACAGGATGTTTGGGATTGCGCCCCCTGCAGACCGTCGAGAAGCGTCCGCTCCGCTGTCGTCACGGTGGGACTCAGTTCTCGCAAAACTAAAGTTTTTATCGAACAAACATAAATTAAAATGTCAAAAAGGCAGAAAAGCCGTCTGGATCGTATTTCCTTTTACTTTGTATAGTTTTGGTCATGGCTTTCGAGGATGCAGGCAGGACAGTACCTTATATTAATTTGTCAAGAACAAAAGATATGTGAAGCGTTGATAAGCATACCGGACCTAAACCACTGGTCTACTGGCTCTACCTGAGACTGAATACTTTTATGGTTTTATATATATATATATCTCAGAATCAGAATCAGCTTTAATGCCAAGTATGCTTACACATACAAGGACTTTGTCTTGGTGAAAGGAGCTTCCAGTGCACAACAATACAATACCAAAAAAACAGCAGCAAGACATAGGTAATTAAAAACAAAAAAAGACTAAATATAAATAATTATACATATACATACATACACTCACCATCATACATACCCACATACACACACGTAGTGCAAATCTATTACAATCTGATTATAAAGAACAAATACAGTATATTATGTACAGAGCAATGTAAGTAATAGCAGAAGTGGATTTGTTCGATAATATAAATAGACTTAAACTGTGTATTGCACATAATTATTGCTCAATGGGGCAATTTAATTGTTCATGAGATGGATAGCCTGAGGGAAAAAACTGTTCCTGTGTCTTACGGTTCTGGTGCTCAGAGCTCTGAAGTGCCGGCCAGAAGGCAACAGTTCAAAAAGGCTAGTGGGATGGGTGAGTGGGGTCCAGAGTGATTTTACCAGCCTTTTTCTTCACTCTGGAAGTGTACAGTTCTTGAAGGGGGAGCAGGGAGCAACCAATAATCCGCTCAGCAGTCCGGACTGTCCTCTGTAGTCTTCTGATGTCTGATTTCGTAGCTGCACCAAACCAGACAGTTATTGAAGTGCAGAGGACAGACTCAATGACTGCTAAGTAGAACTGTTTCAGCAGCACCTGTGGCAGGTTGAACTTCCTCAGCTGGCGAAGGAAGTACAACCTCTGCTGGGCCTTTTTCACAATGGAGTCGATGTGTATCTCCCACTTCAGGTCCTGTGAGATGGTAGTGCCCATGAACCTGAATGACTCCACTGCTGCCACAGTGCTGTTCAGAATGGTGAGGGGGGACAATGTTGGGGTGTTCCTCCTAAAGTCCACAGTCATCTCCACCGTTTTGAGTGTGTTCAGCTACAGGTTGTTATGACTGCACCAGACAGCCAGCCGTTCAACCTCCTTTCTATATGCAGACTCATCATCATCCCGGATGAGTCCGATGACAGTGGTGTCGTCTGCAAATTTCAGGAGCTTGACAGAGGGATCCTTGGTGGTGCAGTCATTTGTGTAGAGCGAGAAGAGTAGTGGGGAGTGCACACATCCCTGGGGGGCACACGTGCTGATGGTACAGGTGGTGGAAGTGAATTTTCCCTGCCTCACAAGCTGCTGCCTGTCCGTCAGAAAGCTGGTAATCCACTGACAGGTAGAGCTGGGAACAGGGAGTCGGTTTAACTTAGTCCGGAGAATGGCTGGGATGATTGTGTTGAAAGCCGAGCTGAAGTCCACAAAAAGGATCCTTGCGTATGTCCCCGGTTTGTCCAAATGTTGCAGGACGTGATGCAATCCCATGTTGACTGCATCATCCACAGACCTGTTTGCTCGATAAGCAAATTGAAGGGGATCCAGAAAGGGTCCAGTGATGTTCTTCAGGTGGGCCAACACCAGTCTCTCAAACGACTTCATGACCACAGATGTCAGGGTGACAGGTCTGTAGTCATTAAGTCCTGTGATTTTAGGTTTCTTAGGGACAGGGATTATAACTGTATATATATATATATATATATGTATGTATATCTTATTCACCAGTTTCTTGCATTGGACTGAATCTTAAAGCCCAGTTTTATTAATGTTGCATTCTCACCATCTCGGGATAAGGATATTTAAAATGTTTGGATATTTAAACATGGAATGCTTTAATATGTGAGCCCACTTTAATAAAAATTAACAAATCTATTCGCCCCACTTTAAGAAAAACAATGTGTTTTATAGGGGCACCAGCAACAGGGGGGCTTTTTACCCCAAATACTGTCCTTTCACTTACTGGACAGTTATTGAAAACTGTTTGATTTAATGACCTTAAACAAAACTGAAAATTATAAATAAGTATTTTTTCTCAAAAGAAATGTGTTAATTTTAATTCATGCATAGTTAATCATCACAAACAGGTGTTTAAGAAAGTGCTGCGATAGTTTTTGTTGTTATTTAGTGTTTTGGGAGAAATTAAAATAAATGGAGCCTTTTACCCCCACGGGGCCTTTTGCCCTGTTGTACCCTACTTCATTAACAAAACATTTTGCACATAGTTTTAAGGGGTTCTACCCATTATCACAAATGTTGCCTTACAAAGAAAATCAAAACTGTATACAATGCAATGTACAAAATAAAAAGCAAAAATCTATATTTACAAAATATTATTTGACATTGAAAGAAAATTCCAGAAATGATGAGGAAAAAGATTTGAAATTGAAATGCGTCAGCATGGGAAGGGTTACAAAGCTATTTCAAAGGTTCTGGGACTCCAAAGAATCACAGCGAGAGCCATCATCTCCAAATGGAGAAAACTTGGCTCAGTAGTGAAACTTCCCAGAAGTGGCCTACCTTCCAAAATTCTTCCAAGAGCACAGTGACGACTCATCCAGGAAGTCACACAAAAGCTAAAGACAACATCCAAGGAACTTCAGGCCTCTCTCACATCAATGAAGGTCACAGTTCATGACTCCATTATCAGGAAGACACTGGCCAAAAATGGCATCCATGGAATTGTGTCGAGGAGAAAACCACTGCTAACATTAAGGCTCATCTGAATTTTGCTGAATCTTGATGATCCTCAAATCTTTTGGGAGAATGTTCTGTGGACAGATGAGTCGAAAGTGGAACTGTTAGAAGACAGGGGTCCCATTACATCTGGCGTAAATCAAACACAGAATTCCAAAAAAGGATATCATACCTACGGTCAATCATGGTGGCGGTAGTGTGATGGTGTTTTGCTGCTTCAGGGCCAGGGCGACTTTCAATAATTGAGGAAAACATGAATTCTGCTCTCTACCACAAAATCCTAAAGGAGAACGTCTGGTCATCAGTCTGTGAGTTGAAACTCAAGCGCATCTGGATTATGCAGCAAGACAATGATCCAAAGGTGTAAGTCCACATCTGAATGATTCAAAATAAGCAAAATTAAAGTTTTGGAGTGGCCTAGTCAAAGACCTGACTTGAACCTGATTGAGATGCTGTGGCAGGACCGTAAACGGGCAGTTCATGCTCTCAAACTCTCCAATGTGGCTGAACTAAAGCAGTTCTGGATGGAAGAGTGGGACAAAATTCCATCACAGCATTGTGAAAGTCGGATCTCCAGTTATCGGAAGCATTTGGTATTTCGTTTAAGGGGGAAGTTAGTTTTTCACATGGGTGATATAGGTGTTGTAAAACTTTTTTGCTTCAATAAAAAATATACAGAGGCAGCCAAAAGTTTGGAATAATTTACAGATTTTGCTCTTATGGAAAGAAATTGGTACTTTTATTCACCAAAGTGACATTCAACTGATCACAATGTATAGTCAGGACATTAATAACATGAACAATTACCATTACAATTTTAAAACAATGTTCAGAGCTTCTTAAATTACTTCAATCAGTTCTCATCAAAAAAATCCTCCACGTGCAGCAATAACAGCTTTGCAGATCCTTGACATTCCAGCTGTCAGTTTGTCCAGATACTCCGGTGACATTTCACCCCACACTTCCTGTAGCACTTGCCATAGATGTGGCTGTCTTGTCGGGCACTTCTCACGCACCTTACAGTCTAGCTGATCCCACAAAAGCTCAATGTGGTTAAGATACATAACACTCTTTTCCATAACAATCTGTTGTCCAGTGTCTGTGATTTGTTGCCCACTCTAACCTTTTCTTTTTGTTCTTTTGTTTCAAAAGTGACTTTTTCTTTGCAATTCTTCCCATAAGGCCTGCTCCCCTGAGTCTTCTCTTTACTATTGTACATGAAACTGGTGTTGAGCGGGTAGAATTCAATGAAGCTGTCAGCTGAGGACATGTGAGGCGTCGGTTTCTCAAACTAGAGACTCTGATGTACTTATCCTCTTGTTTAATTAAACTTAATTTAACAAACTAAATAGCTTCCAGCTGTGTTGATATAATTTCTAGCAATTTAGCAATTTAGTTTGATTTATGATTTAGTATGACTAAATTTAGCAAATTAGTATGTTTATTCAAGGATAAGGTATTGGAGTGATGGCTGCTGGAAATGGGGCCTATTTAGGCTTGATCAAAAATGACTTTTTTCAAATAGTGATGGTGCTGTTTTTGTTTTTTTTACATCAGTAATGTCCTGACTATATATTGTGGTCAGTTAAATGCCACTTGTGAATTAAAAGTACCAATTTCTTTTCAAAACAGCAAAACCTGTACATTATTCCAAACTTTTGGCTGCCAGAATATATATTTGAAAACTGTTTACGCAGGTTGCCTTTGTTTATGTTATATCTCGTTTGAAGACCTAAAACTAAATTTTAGTATGAAAAATACACAAAAATAGAAGAAATCAGGGAGGGGTAAATACTTTTTCACAGCACTTTACAAAAGCTATTTTAATGTTTTAATAATAAAAAAAAATATTCCATTGATAATGGATTGGACCTCTTGAACACATGACAGGCCAAAATGAAAGATATATACAAAATAAAAAAAGATGAAAAAAAAATAATATCTAAAATTATAATTTATGTGGGGGAAAAAAAGATTATTTTGCACTTCTGATTTTGCAGTTCTAAACAATATAAGTCACACTTTACATATTATGATATTATGAATTATTATATTCAAATTCCTTTGATTTTTCAGATTTCGTTTATTTGTTTTATATTACCCACAGAAAAATTATTATAAACTTAATGCAACACAATAAATGTATGTAATTAATTATAAATACATCACTGGTTTTTCGCATCTGTCTTTTCATGCTTATGTGATTATATAGGTGGTTTGTATTGGTGGTTATAACTGATGGTTTAGTTTGGTCAATAATTGGCCGATAAATATGACGCATCCCTACAGATAATAAATATGGTGGCCGATACATTGGTGCATCCTTTGATACAGATATAATTTTAACAATTTCTTTCTGCTGTGGTACAATAACAACATAAAAGCTAATTATTTATATTGTCTTTACAAAATGACTTAAAAATGTTCTTAATTTTTTCTCTGGTCTTTTTACATAAAAATATACAGTATCCTTTATATTTTAGGAGGGGGTACTTCATAAGGTAATTGACATATTTGGGGGTCCTTGGCATCAAAACATTTGAGAACCCATGACCTAACACTGATTATGAAACAAGTTAAAATGAACATTAATTAATTTATTCCACATGGCGGTGCTCTAGTCTAACAAGCAGAGAACCACATGTAATGTTAGGGTCCTCTCCAGAAGATAATGCAAATGGACTGCTCTCTTAACTCTATGCACAATCATTGAACTTCGATTGGTATGGTAATTTGAAACAGTATATAGAACAACAGACTATATACATATATAAAGTAATAAAGGGTCGTAACATACAGTACACAACCTAAACATGTGTTGTTTGACATCTTTCAGGAAAAGGTCAAAGGATGTTTTCATGCACAAACAATTTAGAATCTCTAACTACAAATGAACACACCCAGTTTTCTCTCTGTTTCTCTCTTGCTCTCTACAGCGAGGTGCTCAGGAAGCTGTGATGCTTCTGCTTTTTCGGTGGTTTCCTTCTGCTCACGCATGCTTCTCATTTCTGTAACACACACTAGAGAGCTCGGACAGGTGCCTTTATGCCAACTTGCAAACATCTGCGTTTTCTTTTAAAAGAAACTTCTTTAGGTTTGATCAGAGGAAAGGTGTGGACATATAGACAGCTTTAGAAAAATGCTCCAACATCTGAGACACTCACAAGACATGAGAGGAAGACTGCTGGACAAAGACCTGTTTCACCGGTAATCAACAAGTTTAACATATTCCCATACTGTGAAACTGAAGTAGCTAAGCTTTTTTTTTTTTTTTTTTTAAAGTACCTCTATTGTCTATATTGTGAAAGTATAAAAAGAGGCATTTCTTGTTCCTTTCTTTTAACTATTCAAATGTGCATTTGGGTTTTATTCTCCATTTTGAGATAGAAGGTTTTCTGTTTGTGAGTTTGATCATTTTGAAGTCTCATTCTATTGAGAACTTTTTCCAGTTGCACAGTTCTGGAGTGGACGAGATTTTAGAGCTTCACCAACTTGTGCTCAGTTGTTTTTAAAACAAGTCAGTCATTTCTAAAACCCTAAACCTTGTTGTACCAACAGCATGTCCTAGATGAGAGAGTCCATGTGCTTCCACTTACACAGAATCTGACTGGCTTGAGAACTGTGAACACTTCAGTGGATTTTTACCAGTGGATTGGTGAGCTGTGGACTGGGATTGGGCTTTTGGAATTGTCGGTGGTTGTTCCAGACTCAGTTCAGTGTCCTGGAATTCCTAAGGAAAGTTGTGATGGGTAACGCACCTGGTGGGATGGAGCAGGTGGAGGGGCAGGAGGCTAATAGCTCAACAGGGGGGATTAATTCCACTCCCTCCATTCCAAAAAAGAAAAATGCTCCCCCTAAACTACCCATGCCCCCCGAGGAGGAGCTAGAAGAGCGCTTTAATGTGGTTTTGGTGAGTGCTTTATATACAGACATGTAAACATTCTATTGTGGATATTGCAACATACCATTTAACTCCATAACAGTTAAGCTCCATGTCAGTCATGACACTTCCTGTTCTGATATAAATAAGAGCCACCATGTTAGGAAGTACAGTACATAAACAGTTTGTCAATATTACATACACACAAACAGACTCATATAGTGGCTGTACCATCAAAAATAAGGAATATATTTTATTCTCAATGCAGAAACAGTGAGCCCTTTTGCAGAAAAGACTCAAATAAAACAAACAAAACAAGAAAACGCATTTGATATTTAATTATAAGCATTTCAAAACTCACACACTGCCACCTGAAATATCTAATGTTGCATGTGGATATTCAAATTTTGTAATATGGGAAAACACTGCTGACATCCATCTGTTTCAGCGTTCTTACAAAGACTGGACAAAACGCAATCCAATAACTGTCACATTAGTTCCACATGGGCTTTTCATTCAGAAACTTGCAGTGGTGGGATGAAAAATTAGGCAATCTCTTTAGAGAAGTCATTAGATCGTCTTTCAGTTCAGCGGAAGACACCAGTGACATGCCAACATATCAGTTTCATGAACTCGCAATGACCAATATACAATATTTTTAGACCATGCATTAATCTTGGTTATAAAAATACAGTTGTTAATAGTTGGTTCATGTTAATTCATAATGTAGTAACAAATATGTATTCATTTTAATTAGAAAAATGTATCAGTTATCATGTATTAGTTAAATGAACATTACCCAAGATTAGTGCTGTAAAACGTTACTTATTGTTAGTTCATGTTGTTTACTAATATTAACAATATAACCTTATTGTAAAGTGTCACTGTGTCATTTAATGAATCATTAGTGGAAGATAAGATATCTTTTATTTGTTCCACTTCAGCATCAAATGGCCTTTTGATCCTTTATTTTTTTAAATACACAAAATAGAATTAGTCAATTTCAAATTGCCATTACTTTGGTCTGTTTCTGCTCAGTTTCAAGCATATGTACTATATGCTTATTAGAATATTAGAAGGAAGCAAATATGCTAAATCATTGTATATCATTGGATACATTCATCACACTTAGAGTCACACTTTTAGGATTCCATACTCATGAGTTTATAGATGTTTCCACATTAAAGTCCATAAGCCCAGACATGTGCATTTGGTGCATTATATTTAACAACATCAATTCAATTCAGCCTTTACATTATTTACTCTTTCATTCGGTACCAGTAGACCACAGTCCTCCTGACACCACCCTAAATTCTCACTGTCCCTCGAGTAACCGCCAAGTCTTTCTAAAAGCACTTTCATTTTTCACACAACTTTTTAAAGTAAAAAGAAGACTATGCTCAGAGCGGAAGCTTCTATCTGCTTCAGGAGGAAACACCCAAGAACGCAAAGCTTCTACCCTGAACTTTACACACTTTTCCACAAACCTCACCCTCTTCCTTTGGTTAACAAATGCAATTAGAGATGTAATATGAAAATATAAAACATAAAGCATAGGAGGATGGATATTAAATTGTTGCTAAAGTGTATTAAGTGTAAGGCACTGAGCAATTTAGCCCAGGGACAGACTTTTCAGGAAGTGCAATTGCATCAGACTAATGACTGACACAGCATACACAAACTCTAAAGGGTAAATTAAGAGATAGGATGAGCACAAAGAAGCTGTAAACAATACAAAGTCTAAAGAGGAACAAAAAGTGCTAAAGAACACATTTGGTAATTACATGGGTCAACACATCTGATGTCATACCTCAGTAATAAATAGCAGGTGTCCTTGGTTCCCTGTTCATGACATGAACTGCAGCCCAAATGTTATATCAGGAAATGTGGAAGAGTTTAAAATACATTTGTAATACACACTTTGATAAAAGACATAACATACAGTATCTCTTTCTCAAATCTTGCCAGAAGTTGCTAGTTGCGACAGAACCAAAAACATTAGCATCACGTACAGTAATTAATGCCAAACATCTTTTATTCCTGTCATGCCTAGTTTGAACTAAATTCTGGATTACATGCCACTGACTGGAGTGATTTACATTTTTTAACGTCCACATTTAGGTTTAATATGTTTATTGAAATCCAACATTACGTGATGTGTGCATATCTGCCAATAGGAAAAAAATATTTCATTTCTCAAAGCAAATCCCACAATGTTTTACCATATGTTCACATACAAGTTTATTTTCAAAGCCTTAACACTCTGAAATTAACATACTGAAATCATTCAAATGCGCAGATCTGCTAACATGTTTGTACGGCTTGAGAAGATTTCATCTGATGTCCAGGTCATCCCTCTCTCTCTCTCTCTTCCAGAGCTCCATGAATCTGCCTCCAGATAAGATGAAGCTTCTGAGTCAGTATGACAATGAGAAGAAATGGGAGCTGGTTTGTGATCGGGTAAGATGTCACAGAGACCTTTCTACTACCAATGCCATATAAAGATGAACTTTAACGTGATATAAATTTAAATAAATACTGTTAAGGAGAACTGAGAGCTTTCCACATCGGACTCTTAGTTTGACTGGTAACGTTCCTATTCCTCTAATTTCTTTTTCAATATTAAATGGTCTGCACTTATATAGTACTTATTTTGGCAGTTTTCAAAGCACTTTACACTGTGACTCATTCACCGATTCACACACACATTCACGCACCAATGATGGCAGATCTGCCATGGAAGGCGCTAACCTGCCATTGGGAGCAACTTGGGGTTCAGTGTCTTTCCCAAGGACACTTCAGTATGTGGAGTGATGCGATTAGTGGCCAAACCACTCTACCACCTGAGCCAGTAATTAAATATTAAATATTAGATCAAATTGCCTCAAAATCAACCTTTAGACACCACATGCAAAGATCTCATGGAAGAGGAACATTTTGCAGAGCATAGTGTCAAACAGGTGTTTAGGAAAGTGATGTGGTAGTTTTTTATGCTATTTGTGTTTTGGGGGAAAAAAATTATCAAAGGAGCCTTTTACCTTATATAGCCTTTAGCCCTGTTGTACCCTGTGATAGAAATTTTTAAAGAATTGTAAGTGAGGTAATATCAAAACTGTGATGGAAGTGAGTAGGCAACTCAAAAAGACAGAAGACAGAGGGGGAAAACCACTGATATGAGGTCAATCTCTTAAGGTGGTGGTGAAACCGTGGCTATACGCACTTCCTGTGTTAATATTTGTCTCTATGACAACTACAGAATGCAAGCGTTGTAGCTTTGCTTGCAAAGAATGACATTTGTTATGGCAACAGAGGCACAGAGCTGTAGGTTATATACCACCTTTAAGGGTATGTGCATAAATACAATCAAGAATCCTAAATAAATGCCAATGGAAAGAAATATGCATTTGCAGTCATATAAACAAAAATATTTCCATCGCATAAACTTGTTCATATACAGTATCTGCGGTCTAATCGAAAATGTAACCTGGCACTGTTTAGAAATGGCATAACTAAAATAGTAATGTTATCTTTTAGATTACATTTTTTATGTAAACTAATCTGATTACTTTTGAATTACCTGCCTGTTTTGATGAAAATCATATTTTAAGTATATTAAGTACCAAATTTCACACTTTATTAAACTTTAGTAAACATGAAATTAAAAGCAATTTGCTTTTTCTCAGTTCCTAATTCTGTATATATCTAAACAGTGCATTCATAAAGTATTCAGTCCCCATTTTGTTATGTTTTGTTATTTTATCAGTCTACACTCCATACCCCATAATTACAAAGCAAAAAAACAGATTTTTGATAACTTTGCAAATGTATTAAAAAGAAAAAACTGAAATATCACATTGTCATAAGTATTCAGACCCTTTGCTAGGACACTTGAAATTTAGCTCAGGTGCATCCCATTTCTCTGGATCATATTTGAGATGTTTCTCAAAGAGTCCTTTCATTGTTTCTCTTCCTCCCTCTGTCCATCAGGAGCGATTCGAGGTGAAGAACCCTCCTTCAGCATACCTGACTAAAATCAGGAGCTTCTACCAGGACCAGGGTGGAGTGACACGCAGGGTTAGTACCATTACACTTTACATTACTCAGTATTTGTTCTATTCCTCACACCTCCATACTCTCTCTCATTCCTGTTTCTACATCATCAGTGCTGACACCCACCTTTAGAAAGGGCAGGTGGAAACACAGTTTGAAGTCTTGATGTGAGGTGTTATTTTATTTTACCTATTCAATGAGCTCATCTCTCTGTGATCCCTTCTCTACAGTTCAAGAAGCGTGTGCAGGAGTCAACTCAAGTCCTGAGAGAGCTGGAGATCTCCCTGAGAACCAATCACATAGGGTTAGTGTGCTTCTTTATAACAACCTTTTTGTATTATTGAAACATTATGTGCTTATATCCAGTATGTCAAGGAAAACTCATTCAAAAGCAAGTCATTCAGAAGTTTTTCATCTAAGCCGTTTCACAAGTTGTCTAATAGTAGGCAATCTCTGATACTAAAACTGTTACGGATACAGTTTTTTTGGAGAATTTTTTTCATATTTCCTGACATAACTGCGTTTCTCTTTTTTATTCTTATTTCTTTATAATACATCCTTTCTCTTTTCTCTGTTTTTCTTTCTCACTGTAGGTGGGCTCAGGAGTTTCTGAATGAGGAAAACCAAGGCTTAGATGTCTTGGTGGACTATTTGTCTTACGCTCAGAGTGATGTGCCGTAAGTTTACCCTTTTGATTACTAACATCAACACCATTGCAGTCATATAATGAGTCTACAGTCATTCTCCATGAAGACCTTATAACTATCTCCAAGCTTTAAACCCTCAAGAAGTAAACAGAATTCACTCCTCACATTAACATTAATTCTCTTAACTGCCTGAATAAATTGAAACAAAAATTTAGTTCAAATCATGTCCTGACATGTTTCCCAGGTTTGAGGTGGAATCTGTGGAAAATGGTGTCTCTGTATCAGACAACAGGAGATTCTCTGAGCGATCGGTGGAGGATCTGGCCAAAAACGTGAACCATTCTCCCACACATGGAGTGTCCAAAGCGGCACGTGCATTCACTGTCAGGTGAGTCTCTATCAACACATTGCACATACACGGCTCGCTTAGTACAGAGAAATGACTGGTTCACCCTGCGTTTAGCCTACAGATTTATGGTCATGTTTGGCATGTTCTAAATTCACCTTGCATGGGTTCATGTACATGTGCTTCTTCATGAACTGAAATTTTAGTCAAACAATGGTACAAGAGGTTCTGCATTTCACTCTTAGGTAGATGGGCATGTTTGTTCCCATTTCCATACTCATCATTTGTTCATTCTGTGTCCATTTCAGAATAACCTCCTTGGCCAATAGCAGGAAAACTCTGCGAAATGCTCGTTTGGCCACCCAGAGGGACGATGTTCACTTGTGCATTATGTGTCTGCGTGCTATCATGAATTATCAGGTATATGAAATGTGGAGCGCACACAAACACAAGACAAAGCTACTCTAAAGGTCATTTAAGGAGAATTTTATGTGACTCAGTTGTTCTTGTTTTAAAAGTCTGGCTTCAACTTAGTCATGAATCATCCCAGATGTGTCAATGAAATCACACTTGGTCTCAACAACAAAAACCCCAGGTACAGTAAATACGCTTTTCTGTGATATGTGTGTGGGTCCTATGTGCTTGCGTCAGTGTTTGTGAATTCATAATATTTGATACATTGTGTATATATCATGCAGGACTAAAGCTCTTGTGTTAGAGTTGTTGGCGGCAGTGTGTCTAGTGAGAGGTGGACATGACATCATCATCTCAGCCTTTGACAACTTTAAAGAGGTAAGACGAATGGCCGAACACACACACACACACACACACACACACACACACACACACACACACACACACCATCTGCCTAATATTGTGTAGGTCCTCCTCATACCGCCAAAACAGTGCATTCTGAAATACTTTTCTTCTCACCACAATTGTACAGAGCGGTTATCTGAGTTAACGTAGACTTTGTCAGTTCTAACCAATCTGGCCATCTCCGTTGACCTCTCTCATCAACAAACATTTCTGTCTACAGAACTGCCTCTCACTGGATGTTTTTTGTTTTTGGCACCATTTTGAGTAAATTCTAGAGACTGTTGTGTGTGAAAATCCCAGGAGATCAGCAGTTACAGAAATACTCAAACCAGCCCGTCTGGCACCAGCAATCATAAATGCAATTATCTAATCAGCCAATTGTGTGGCCCCAGTACATTGCATAAAATCAGTCAGATATGGGTCAGGAGCTTCAGTTAATGTGTGGCATGATTGTTGGTGCCAGATGGGCTGGTTTGAGTATTTCTGTAACTGCTGATCTCCTGGGATTTTCACACACAACAGTCTAGAATTTATTCCGAATGGTGCCAAAAACCAAAAACATCCAGTGAGGGGCAGGTCTGTGGACAGAAATGCCTTGTTGATGAGAGAGGTCAACAGAGAATGGCCAGACTTGTTCAAAAAGTGCTGAAGAATGCTATTCTGAGACGAATGTGGGTTGGCGCTGTTTTGGCGGCACGAGGGGGACCTACAAAATAATAAGCAGGTGGTTTTAATGTTGTGGCTGATCAGTGTATATATACAGTGTGTACACACACACACACACACCCACACACACATTAACTGCCTGTATATTATTGTCAATAATTTACTGTAGCTCTTGCTGAAAGTTTGTTATATGTTTGTTATATGTTATCCATTGTTTGGAACGTTTAGATGTGAATTAAGACATTATTAAGGTACTTTATGAACCTTTTGTCAAGAGGTGCACTAGCAACTAATGCTAGAGGGTATAGCCTTTAGCCTCCTCCCATGCTGGAGATGGCTGTTCGAATCCCGCATGGAGCGGGTCGAGCAGTACATAGGGAGGTCCCAACACAATGGTTTGGTCAGGTCTTGCATTCATTCTTGGGCCATTTTAAGACATTTCATAGCACAGCCATGCAAATCTTCTCTTTTCCTTCCACTATGACACAAAGACTATAATTCTTTTACCATCAGAAATCGTGTGGGCATTAACTCCTCAAATCCCCTCAGACACAAATGGAAGCCTAGTTGTAGAATAGGTTTGTGAATAGAGTATCATGCTAAACACTAATTCATATGTGTGGCTCCCTTGGTCAGGTGAGTGGAGAGAAGAACCGGTTTGAGAAGCTCATGGAGTGCTTCATGAATGACGACAGCAACATAGACTTCATGGTGAGCTCTGACCTCTCAGCTAAATCATGCTCAGTATCACCTATGAATCAGATGACAGTAACCCTGCTAATCAACCTTTTTTTTTTCCATAGGTGGCTTGTATGCAGTTCATTAACATAGTGGTCCACTCAGTCGAGAACATGAACTTCCGTGTACATCTTCAGTATGAGTTTACACAGCTGGGCCTCGACCAGTATTTAGAAGTGAGTCTTCAACTGTACATTAATTTAAAAAAGCATAATAACCGCTACATAACATACATAAATATATCCTAATAATAAAGCAAAATATATCCTTCTGTTGTAACAAAAAATTGTGTGTTTTTATGTGTGTGGCATCAGTCCTTAAAGGAGATGGAAAGTGAGAAGTTGCAAGTACAGATTCAGGCATACTTGGATAATGTGTTTGATGTTGGAGCTCTGCTCGAAGATGCAGAGAATAAAGCAGGAGTAATGGAGCACGTAGCGGAACTGCAGGAATGCAATACACAGGTCAGAAACACACATACACTGTACACACAAACAGTTTTGCATGTAATCACCCATTTCACATATACTGTAAAGCATAGCTGAAAGTATTGTATTCTTGTTTTACAGCTGAATGCTAGACTGCAAGAATATGAAAATGGAGCTGTGGAGAAAATGGCAGAACTGGAGCAACAACTAATGCAGGCCACGAAAGAGTCAGCATTGTTGAAGGTACCACACAAAATTTTATGTATTTTTTCCCCCCATCACATACTTTATGTTCTTGGAAGCGTGTCTCACTATAAACCTTTATATGTGTGTGTGTGTGGCAGGAGAGCTTGCGAGAGTCCTGCAACCAGGTGAGCACTTTGCAGCAGAGAGAACGGGAACGAGAGATTCAGAGAGAGAGAGAAAGAGAGCAGGAGCATCTGTCTAAACCCTCACAGGTAGAAAGAGATAGAGACAGAGAGAAGGTGAGCGAGAAGGATTCCAAACTGGAGCTGAAGTTGAAGGAACTAGAGGAGAAGGGTTTAGTCCGGCTGGAACGCACAGCCTCCGGAAGCCTGGACATTGAAGTCATTCCAGTCACCATAGAGAAAATCGTCACTCAAACAGGTACAGTACGAGTACTTGTTCACAAAATCATAATCATATATTTTGCTGTATGTGTTTGAGTAAAATGAACATTTCTGTTTTATTCTATAAAGTACTAACCACATTTCTCACATAATTATCTGAATAATTTCAATTAAAATATTGTAATTTAAAGCATTTTTTTATTGCTGAAAATGACAACTGGGCAAAATAAAGATGCAGACCATATTGGTGAGGTCTTTTATTATTCTTACTTAGAATAATGCAAAGAAAACAATTTCATATTCATTCATACAAATCAATCAACTTAGGAAGAGTTCAGTCTTGCCATGCTCTCAACCAGTCTTTCACATTGCTGTTGGATGACTTTATGCTTTACGTTGTCAGTATTTTCTAGAATAAAACCAACATTTTCATTTACTCAAACACATACCTATAAAATAATAAATCTGTAGAAACTGATAATTTTGCAGTGGTCTCTTAATTTTTTGCACATTAGCTATACAAGCCAGGAAAATTTAGCTTTTTTTTGCATAATACCTGGTAAAGAAGCACCATTTATGACACCAGTTTTGTCAGATTTGACTGATCTTTGATCATAATCTTGACCAACCATTTTTGAGATTTCAGTGTTCCTCCATTCAAGTAGATAGCAGCATGACTGGAAATAGCCTCCTGAGAGCGTTCCAAAGATGGCTGACAGTGGACTGTCTTGCTATTATGATATCATGTCAGTACAACATAAAAACTCTGTTTTTAATATTCACAGTGACAGTACCAGCTCCTGAAGCCCCAGCACCTCCAGCAGGAGCAGCAGCAGCACCACCCCCACCTCCGCCCCTACCTGATGCAACAGCACCCCCACCTCCACCACCACCCCCTCTTCCTGGATCTGCAGCTCCTCCTCCTCCCCCACCCCCTCCACCTCCTGGTGGAGGCCCACCACCACCCCCACCCCCACCTGGCTGTGGGCCACCACCCCCTCCCGGAGCTCCTCCTGCCCCTGGGGCTGAGACAGGTGATGGGACAAAACTTTTACAATTAAAGAGAGTATACAGAGACTTGCAGTAAGCTTGGAGGACCTTGTAGTAATGTTCTCGATTCTTTTACACAGAAACTAAGAGCCGTAAGCCAATTCAAACAAAGTTCAGAATGCCTCTGTTGAACTGGCAGGCTTTGAAGCCCAATCAGGTGACAGGAACTGTGTTCAGCGAGCTGGATGATGAGCAGGTGTTAGGGGTAAGAGCAATTTAACACATCCATCCATCCATCCACCCACCCACTCAGGGCTGTTTTTAGGTCACCTAGAGGAGGCCGTCACCATGCACCCCAATAACCCCCACCCAATATGGATCTCATCTAGGGCATCAGAATAGAAACGGCCCTACATCCATCCAGCAGAAAAGACCATTATTGCTTGTCACTAGCTTAATGTTATGTTTTGGGTGCCGGTCTCACAACAAAGGATGCCGGTGTGCTGGTGATCCTTACAGGCTTTTACACTAGTTTAACCAGCTTCATAAGAAAGAACATGCTGGTCAAACAGCTTCACCAGCAAGGTTTTTGCTGGTGAAAAGCATGAATATGTTGATCCCCCAATTAGACAAGCATTGGAATTGAATGCTGGCTAAGCTGGTCTGTATAGCAGGGATATCCATCTACTTACCTAACATGCATTCTCTTCTCAGGAGCTGAATATGGACCTGTTTGCGGAGCAGTTTAAGACAAAGGCTCAGGGTCCTCCAGCAAATCTTTCTAAGCTCAAGGTGAAGGTGGCAGAGAAGGCCCCCAGTAAGGTGTCTCTGCTGGAGGCGAACAAAGCCAAGAACCTTGCCATCACCCTCCGCAAGGGAGGCATGAGCCCTAATGACATCTGCACCGCTATTGAGAAGTATGTATATCTCCGGATTGTTGACACATTCAGAGCTGTGCAGCTCAAGTTTTGCTGGTAAACAGCAAGCTAAGCTAATAAAAAACTGGAGCATTATGGAAATGCATGGTTTTCTCATTTGCTTGTTTTTCTACAGATATGACCAACAGTCTCTGAGTCTAGACTTTCTGGAGCTGCTGGAACGTTTTCTCCCATCGGATTATGAGATGAAGCTACTCCAGAACTACGAGAAGGAAGGGCGCTCACTACAGGACTTGAGTGAGGAGGACCGTTTCATGAGTCGCTTTGGCAGAATCCCACGCCTTGCTCAGCGAATCAACACCCTCACCTTCATGGGCAACTTCCCTGAGACTGTAAAACGTCTGCAGCCGGTCAGTTCGAATAATGGTTCAGGTGTTCTACAATCCCACAAAAATGAGTTTTAGAACTGTTTTATTCAAAAACCATCCATTTGTCCCATTTGTTTCCATAGCAATTGGATGCCATCATTGCAGCATCTGTGTCCCTCAAGTCTTCATCTAAGCTGAAAAAGATGTTAGAGGTGAGTAGCCCAGTTATCTGTCCCTCACATTTGGACTCAAAGGTATTAATGCTGTGCTCCTTCAATGCAGTTAAAGCTCACTTATCAATCTCCTCCTTCAGATCATCCTGGCTTTTGGGAACTACATGAACAGCAGTAAAAAAGGAGCAGCATATGGATTCCGTCTGCAGAGTCTTGACCTGGTGAGTGTGTTTAAGTAACTAGAAAAAACGTCTGTTTTTTAGTTACATAAATAGTTCACCCAAAAATGAAATTCTGTCTTTATTAACTCAAACTGTTGTAAACCTGTATGACTTTCTTTCTTCCATGGAACAAAAAAGAGACGTTAGGTAGAATGTTAGACTCAGTCACATCACTGCATCTTTTTCTCTCTCCATGCAATGAAAGTGAATGGTGACTTGAGCTAACATTCTGCCTAGTATCGAGTTTTAAGTTCATTAAGTTCACACTAAGGGCTTAGTAACTACTAGTTAGTTTGTAAATGAGTCAGTGCTTAATTTGGTTGCACCACCTGCTCTTAAGGCAAGACTTAACTAGAAGGTTGTAAGCTCTCTGTAAAGTAATGCGTGGTCACATAATATGACATTTACCTGTATGGATCCAATAAACAGCCTTCAAATTTGTACACAGAAGTGTTAAAAAGCCGTCAGTGTCACTTTTATCTCATTTCGGTTGAGGTTCAAACCTTGTTTGCTCACGTAACTGTCAGCTGTAACAAATTATATTCCATTAAAATACGACATGTAATAAAATAATATTTCACTAATGATACGCTATTTATCTTATGTAAATAACAATATTCAATAACTGTATCTAAAATGAATAAGGGACAATAAATAAATGCTAATTCAACAGGCTGGAAAGATAGACATTTATTAATATTAATACGTTATATTTTTCGTAAATGTTGAAACTTGGCACCGGGTGGCGTACACAGGAAAGTGCTCCATTAGATCGGTTTCATGCTGAAGAAGTACGTTTTTTACATAATGTGTTCTCCCGTAAATGTCAATATCATCATATATGTCGAAAGGACTGAAGCCTGCCAACCAAAACATGAGGTCATTGATGTCATTAAAGGAATAGTTCACCCAAAAATGAATATTTGCTGATAATTTACTAATTTACCCTCAGGCCATCCAGTTTCTTTCGTCATCAAAACAGAATTTAAGATTTTTAGGATTTCATTTCAGGCCTCCTCCTTTAAACAATGCAAGTGAATGAACTATAATATTTAGTGTTCTAGAAAATAATCCACACGAATCCAGTCGACAAATTGATTATTTTGCGAAAGAAAACAATACTTGAATACTTTTTAACTACAAATGTTCGCTTGCGTACATCTCTGTGAGGTGCGCTCATGAGAGTGATGACGTAAGCTTGTTGGTAAGGTCACGCGTCACGTGGAGGTGTCGTCAGGAAGGTGAGTAAATGATCAGCCAATTTTCATTTTTGGGTGAACTATTCCTTTAAGGAAGTCTGCTTTTTCGTTCCATCCGGTACTCCTGGTCGGAGGCTTCCATAAATATTTCATTTATATATAGGGTTACATTTTTTCCAAAGTTTAACAGTGCAACGCTCAAATATTTAGTAGTTTGTAAATTGTGACTTAGAGCCCATTAATGCCACAACTAGGAAAAGTTGTAACGTACGTATAGCTGGTTCTTTTTTGAAAAGAAATTGGGACTTACTCTAAACTTTGCTTGTTGAGTGATTATGAATGTGTTTTACATAAATAACCTGTTTGGTCTAGCACTTCTAGCACTACAGCTGCATCTATATGCTTACCAGGATTTCAATAAGTATATGACATGTTCCTGGTTCAACACCCTTGTTTAACCTGGAACTGCCTTCCTACCAACCAATCAGATTTTAGGATTGGGTTTAGGGGTTAGAGTAAGGTTTAAGACTGGGGTCGGGACTTCAAACAATGCTCTTGAACCAATCATTTCCCTCTCATTTTAAGAACAGTTAATGGAATAGTGTTGGGATTAGGGATAGAATTAAGAGACAATGTTTTTTTTTTAAAGGCCAAAATCACTATGACCATATCTACCTCTACATCTGCCTTTTGTGGCCACAGTAGAACTTACACGTGTCTCTCACTTTCTTGTGTTTTTCAGCTGTTGGACACAAAGTCCACAGACCGCTCCCAGACTTTGCTGCACTTTATTGCGACTATGTTGCAGGAGAAATATCCAGAGCTTACCTCTTTCCACACTGAACTCCGCTTTGTAGACAAGGCTGGTCTGGGTATGACATGCATAGAGTATACATTGCAATTAACTCCAACTACATACATACAAAAAATAAATATATAGATTAATATCTATAGATATATAATAAAATATATATACAATAAAGTAAACATAGTTAACAAATATACATTTTCAATTTAGTCTCCTCTTTCTCCTTTCTCACTCCATCGCTCTCTCAGTCTCTTTGGACAGTGTGCTGCAGGATGTGAGATCTCTGGAGAGAGGGATGGAAGGGACCAAGAAGGAATTCATGTTGCAGGATGACATTCCAGCACTGAAAGAGTTTGTTAAAGCTAACAGTGACATACTAGATTCAATTGTTAAAGATGGCAAGACAGCACAGGTGAGACCACAGGAGTGTGCATTGAAACAAATGCGTTAAAACACCAATACATTTGCATGGCTGGTAATTATTTATTCTAACAGTCCTGCTGTTATTTTCTTTTCTGCAAACAAGGAGGCATACATTTCTGTAGTGGAGTACTTTGGAGAAAACCCCAAAACAACACAGCCTTCCATGTTCTTTCCACTCTTTGTCAGGTTCATCAAAGCTTATAAGGTGAAATAAATAGTAACATTTACATACAGTACACCTCTACACTGCTTATTCATATCAAGATGTACACATTTTGATACATGCTTATGGAAATTGTTTGAAGAATAAGAATAGAACATTAAAGGATTATTTCACCCAAAAAGGAAAATTCTCACATAATTTCCTCACCCTCATGCCATCCCAGATGTGTATTACTTTCTGTCTTCTTCAGAACACAAATGAAGATTTTTAGAAGAATATTTCAGCTCTGTAGGTCCATACAATGCAAGTGAATGGGTGACAAATTTTTGAAGCTCCAAAAAGTACATAAAAGCCATCATAAAAGTAATCTATCAGACTCCAGTGAATTCATTAATATTTTCTGAAGTGAATCGTTTGGTTCGTGTAAGAAATGGATAATTATTTATAACTTTTTTTACTAAAAATTCACGTGGGCCGAGGTCAAGCATGTTGGCAAGTTAACACGAGAACTGACATGTGAAATACAGAAAAAATTGAAGTGCAGTGTTGTTTACAACAGAGGAGCATAGAGAGTCATCCATAAATGCCTCATTCTGCTGGTTTGAATATGTCAGCTGCAGTGCCATCTTGGAATGGTGAACAAGGAGAACAGTTTGGATGCGTCAGACCGACCTCCTGGCTCAGACTGCTGCATAAACTGCTTTTGTAGAAACCGTAGTGTGGTCTATTTCTTACACACACCAAGCGTTTCGCTTCAGAGGACATGAATAAAACCACAGGAATACTATGGATTATTTTTATGATGACTATATGTGCCTTTTGGAGCTTAAAAATTTGACTTGCATTTTATGGACCTTCAGAGCTGAAATATTCTTCTAACAATCTTAATTTGTGTTCTGCTGAAGAAAGACAAATCACACACACCTTGTATGGCATGAGGGTGAGTAAATTCTGAGAGAATTATAATTCTTGGGTGAAATGTTCCTTTAAATTGGCATGTTAAAGAAACTGAGTTCTATACAAAGATCAATGATAATGAAAGATATACTGTTTGATTATTAATTACTGTGATGGTCTATATTTGTCTGTCACACAACAGCAAGCAGAACATGATAACGAACTGAGGAAGAAACAGGAGAGTGCAGCAGAAGAAAAGACAGCCCCCTCACCAAAGAAGAAAGATAGCTCTCCTCAAAAGGTGAGAAAAATCCCTGAAATGTATCTTTATTTGTCCTGCATGACTATATAAATTACATCATTAATGGAACTGCACAACTGAAGTGAAACCTCTGAAATGCTTTGCTTTTCTGTGGTCAGGGACCCATGATGCCCAAAATGCCTCAGATGGACATGATCGCAGAGCTGAAGAAGAGACAAGTGAAGCCCCAAGTCACAGACGGAGCCATTGATGGCATCATTACAGGTAAAGTCCCTTAAATGTGGTATTGATTGCCAAGATGATAATTATTAAAGCAAGGCAAAATAGGTAAAAAGGCATATTCATGTTATTCTAAACTAGATTACAGCTACTTGTTAAAATTTAATCTGGCAAGGTAGATTTTCGACCCATTTAACGTTTATCCAGAGAATTTTTACCCCAAAATATTCTGCAAATTATGCATTAGGCTGTTCCGTTGTTGACCTCAAGACAACGTTAAATTCTGCAGTTTTTAATATTGAGTCATATTGTATTCCTGAAATCAGATCACAGACAACATGTACTGTAATCTTCTGTTATTGTCAGGAAATCATTCAGGCTTCATAAAAAAATTAATAAAAAAAGAATCTGAATGATATAACCCTTAACTTGTGCATGTGTATGTGTGTTGTCAGATTTGAGAAATTCACCTTACAGAAGAGCTGATGGACGGAGATCAGCTCCACGACAAGACAACTGAGTGTTACATGAAGAGATATTTCTTCTGTCCAGTCCATTGCACAGCCCTGTACATACATACATACAGTACATTCAGAAAGTATTCAGACCTTCATTTCATCCACCTGTGGCAAATTCAATTGATTAGACATGATTTGGAAAGGCACACACCTGCCTATATAAGGCCTCACAGCTGAAAATGCATATCAGAGCAAAAACAAAGCCATGGGGTCAAAGGAACTGCCTGCAGAGCTCAAAGACAGGATTGTGTTGAGGCACAGATCTGGGGAATGCTACAAAATATTTAGGCTGCATTGAAAGTTCCCAAGAGCACAAAGGCCTCCTTAAATGGAAGAAGCATGGAACAACAAGGACTCTTTTTTAGAGCTGGCTGCCCAGCCAAACTGAGCAATCGGGGGGGGGGGGGGGGAGAAGGGCCTTGGTAAGAGAGGTGACTAAGAATCCGATGGTCACTCTGGTTGAGCTCCAGAGATCATGTGTGGAGATGGGAGAAACTTGCAGAAGGACAACCATCACTGCAACACTCCACCGATCTGGACTTTATGACGGAAGCCTCTCCTCAGTGCAAGACACATGAAAGCCTGCTTGGAATTAGCAAAAATGCACTTTAAGGACTCTCAGACGGTAAGAAACAAGATTCTCTGGTCTGATGAAATGAAGATTGAACTGTTTGGCCTCAATTCCAAATGTCTGGAAGAAATGTTTGTCATGTCTGGAAGAACCCAGGCACCGTTCATCTCATGTGCAATACCATCCCAACAGTAAAGAATGGTGGTGGTGGCAGCATCATGCTGTGGGGATGTTTTTCAGTAGCAGGAATGGGGGACTGGTCAAGGTTGAAGGAAAGCTGAACACAGCAAAATACAGAAATATCCTTAATGAAAACCTGGTCCAGAGCGCTCATGACCTCAAACTGGGCCAAAGGTTCACCTTCCAACAGGACAATGACCCTAAGCACACAGCCAAGACAATGTAAGAGTCCTTGAGTGGCCCAGCCAGAGCCAGGACTTGAACCCAATCGAACATCTCTGGAGAGACCTGAAAATGGCTGTCCACCGACAGTACCCATTCAGAGCTTGAGAGGATCTGCAGAATAGAAAGGCTGAAAAATCTCCAAATCCAGGTGTGCAAAGCTTGTCACATCATACCCAAAAAGAATTGAAGCTGTAATCATTGCCAAAGGTGCTTCAATTAAGTACTGCGTTAAGGGTCTGAATCCTTAAGTCAATGTGATATTTCAGTTTTTTTATTTTTAATAAATTGGCAAAATTATCAATAATCTGTTTTTTGCTTTGTTATTATGGGGTAAGGAGCATATAGATTGATGTGAAAAATAAAGAAATAATTTAAAGCATTTCAGCATAAGGCTGCAACATAACAAAATGTGAAAAATAAATTAAGGGGTCTGAATATTTTCTGAATGCACTGTATATCCTCTTTACTCATTATATATTAAGCATAAATAAAAACTCAATGCACAGCACCTGCAAACTCATTTACCATTTACACATACACAAAACCACATTGACAGATACGCAACAACAGATGGTGCACAAACACAAAAGAGTCACACTAACAAACACCCATCACACATGCTTACATATGCTTAAATGTGTTTAACCTTTGTACAGTCTTTTTAAACCATCCAGTGGAAACTGTACATAAGGCATAACATTTTTTACATCACATTAGATTATAAACATGCAAACAACTCTGTTGGATTCCATGAACCTCAATTACTATTACTTTGTTTTTACTGTGTTTATATTGCTAATGAAATTGTTAAAATATAATAGTAAATAAAAGAGTTTGCTTTGTGTTTTAATGATAAAAAAAAATAAAAAGTATGAAAATTGTACAGAAATTACACGATATATTTTGTGCACTGAAACTAAAGATGACAACGTGGAACTTTTGTTGTAGAAGAAAGCTGTACTTTATTAGACACACAACCACAGCAAGTATGTACAAAAGGTATCAGCTCTCAATGTTTTCTCACAGGAAAAAAAATTATAATAATAAAGTCACATTTCTCACAAAGTTATCATGGCATTCACGCTGATAAATTAATTTATTTTTCTTCTGTTTCTATAGGTGTTTATATTTCTATGTCTTATTTGTATATAGAGCTATTCTCAGTTGGTATATTACTCTACTCTAGAGATGGGAGGGTCACAGCATGGGTAAAAGGGCTCGCACCATTACTGGTGTGTTGATGGTTAGAGCTGAGTTCTATCTGCTCAGTAATACACACTCAGAGCTTGCCAATCAAGTCTGGTTACCACACCACAGATTACAGTAAGACTGGACATGCCTGTGCCACAAAGATATCAGACATATAAAAGCCACTTTTTCCTACTTAAACTCTACAGCTGTGAACGTCTTAAATCAGTGCATTTGACCACACTATCTCTCCTTTGACTCTTAAAAAAACATGTATATAACTTTGTTTTTAAAATCATCTGCACCGTGCAATAGTTTTTAGAATGTACATGCATTGCTATAATAGTTTTTTAGTATTTTTGACATTTTAATATATACCTTATAACTCCATCTTTTAAATAAAAAAAAAAAAATCTGGACATAATTTTTGTAGGACTCTCTAATAATAACGGCTTTTATTTACATGTTAATGTCTTATCATTTATGTCTTTATTTTCTCTAGTATTGTTTATATATATTTGTTTTTTTAGTTCTATGATGCCAAAATTCACACCCACAAATTCATGTATAAAAATCTCACATAAGGGACTAAAGAGCTCTGGTAAAATACATAATACGTTTGACAGTGTTTCTAGCAATTAACGAAAAATGTGCTTTCTTCAAAGGACTCTCAGTGTGCCGCTTCTTTGCCTTATAAACCAGACATAACTATCCAATAGCAGAAACAGCCAGCTCCTCTTCGTATTTATTTGTCTTTTCGGTAAAAACACAGAGGTCCCAAAACCCGCAACTCAAAATGAGCATTTCTGAGTGTAAAATAAACATTAAGTTGCGATTTGATTTACCAAGGCATTTGTGCACTGACTCAATTTGAACGAGTAGTTGTTTATCAGTAGTGTCTTCATGAAGAACTAGCGTTGGCAATGCAGCGGCAGTATTACTCGCTTCCACTAGAAGGCAGCCGAGGGACGTGCCTTCAAACTGCCAACATTTCCATTACCTTCAGAGACTTCTCTATTCCCGCCAAAACAACAAATGAACAACAGCATGTAAATTACATTCTCAGGTCACAGTAAAGATTTAGAGCTTCATAAACATTAGCACTGGATCATAAATAACCTGATTTCACATAAATTCACCCAGTTACCTCGAATATCAGAATAATTTGATTGGAAAGAGGCCCTTTTGGGTTAACCCAACACTTTACACTCAAAGTAAAACAACTCATAAAAAATTATAATTAACAAAACTATTAATCTGTTCTTGGTTAAGATGCTGCTATATATTACAAATCAACTGGGCTGTACAGATTAATATTTTCAACTCAATATACAAAACATTTTGTGAATAAATTATTTTCTAGTATGCTATACATATTACAAAAACAAAAATATGCAATATACAAAGAAATCTCAATATATATATATATATATATATATATATATATATATATATAGAATCGTCAAAAAAATTATAATAAAACAAATAAATTAAAATTAAATAAAAAATACAAATGCAAAAATTGCATCATACATTATCGACCAACCATGTTGAGTGAAAAATACAGTTTATGCCTAACTTTAATGAGCTGATATCTTACCATTCTGTTCTGAGAGCAAGATCCTTCTTAACATTTTTTTATTTCAACACCTTCCTACTCACCCATACAGCCTCAGAAGAGTCAATGATTTTAAACACGTCTCTTCTTAGCTCTTATTTACTTTACTTCGAGGATGCAGTGTACCTGGACAGGAGGTGCTGTATTTTCTTAGTTTCTCCATCTGAGCATCAAAACCAATTCTGCTTTCTGAGAAACTTTAGCCATGATGGTAGCGGTTTGATCATTTATGCTGCATGAATTGCTAAATTTGTCTCATTTGTTAGTTTTTTAACAGTGGTTTTGGGTTCTTAAATAAGCAATAGAGCTGAAAATATAAAGCTTGCTAGAAACTTTCCAGTTGTCCAAAGTATTTGAGCCTTGCATTTTTAGGGAATTAGCAATAGCGTATGGGTGCTTTGTATTCATCACAAAGTCTACAACACAGAAGCAACCAAATCCACATTTTAAAAACAATGTAATGTAACACAGTAATGCTTCATATGAAAGCACTGCCTTTCTCTTTCACTAAGATATGTTAACACATTCAAACAACACCACAGTCAAGCAATGACATTAAGACTTGGTGCCTTAAATTAAGAAGATTCCATGCATGTAACAGCTAAAGCTCAACCTTTCTACATCTCGCTAGGCCACCCAAGTAAATCATTGAGCATTCCTGACATGAATTTCTGGCCGATTTGTCCCAATGACACAGAGTTACACATCTAATCTCTCCTCTGGCCATATACTCTAAACATCGACCCAGTGCTTAAGCCATTATTTTAAACCCTGCACCACGAGCAATCAATTTCATGCATTCGTTTTGTCAAAGCTGGAAAAATCTCCCCTCTCTCCCTATTCATCTTATTCTGTTCCAATCTTTC
Source organism: Moxostoma hubbsi (assembly GCA_032164185.1). Lineage (NCBI taxonomy): Eukaryota > Metazoa > Chordata > Actinopteri > Cypriniformes > Catostomidae > Moxostoma > Moxostoma hubbsi. Next base: position 16,709,452 of record JAVLUX010000024.1, on the reverse strand, counting down.
ACACCTTTTCAAATTTAAATTCTCTGGGCTTACAAGAAAATAGTCAGGATGTGGCACTGACAGATCCAAAACATAGGAATACCCCTGTGAGAAAAAAAATACTGTGTGTGTGGTTGTTTATATATGTCATAGGGGCTTGAATGAGAATAGAAGAAGAGTGGGCCTAAACAGAGCCTCATTGTCAACAAACTCTACCCTACGGATATTCTCAGTATCATGACTGTGCTGATGTGCAAAGGGAGAAATCAGGTTTCTCAGACTATGATTTTGTCCTGTGTCATATGGGTTTGGCTAAACTTTGCCCAAAATCAGGGACAACAGAGCATGCAATTTGCATTTACTTAAAAAAAAAAAAAAGTTGGCATACTTATTATATTTTCCATTGTAGTGTGGAGAACAATGAAACATGTGCATATGTGCTTGTAACTGTTGCCATATTCATCCATTCATATTCATCTGGTCACTAGTTTTGATACTAGTACGCTTTTGTCCCTTCCAGACTTCTTAACTAGCCACCATAGGTCAGACAGCTTTATCAGAAAAACCATGCTAAACTGCATGGCTATGCTGGTCCACTAGCTACACCAGCACCAAATCTGCATAAACCAGATTGGACCAGTGTGAAAATTCATGCTTGGTTTTGATTTGGATCCACATTCTGGGTAATCACAAGTACCTAATTATGCAGTTTAAAATAACAGAGGTTGAACTTATGATGCCAACTGGAAATCTATAGTTTTGATAGCACTGTATGCGGAAGATATGCGAGGATGAGTTGGAATGTTCTACTGCACAGATGTCTTCCACTCAGTGGATCACTTCCACTGGCTCTGTCATCATGCTTTTATAACCCCTTCATGGTGAACCTAACCATCTGTTTGTGCATTTTAAATCTGACTTAATTTTCTCAATCAGAGAGTCCCAGAGTTTGTGTTTGTACAGTTTGTGCAGAAATGTTCATGATTGTCAGATCATTGTACTTTTTCATTCAAACATATTATCAGGCTCTTGGAATCCTCTCTAGTCTGAAAAACCTGCTGCGCTTTTTGAATGATCTACCTGCAACTAGAAAGTAGCCTAAATATCTATAAAAAGCCTTTAGAAAAATGGTGACTCTTAAGAACTTAAGAGCAATAGCCTCAATACCAACCCATTATATGCTCAGGTAATTAAGAAGTAAGCAGCCCTCCACTTTCATACAATTCCTCTGTTGCTATGACAACTTATAACATGTGATACGTTAAAATGGCTGTATGAAGACCTATTTGAGAGTTAATTATAACAAGAATGGATTCTTAGGCAGTGTATGTGTATTGAGCAAATTAATAACTCAATAACCTGTAACCACATGTGATTTTGCTGTTCAAAAATGTTACTATAATCGTAGCACCAATTTCAGTTATGCTCCTTAAGTAGTACAACTGTTATCCAGAACACCTACACCAGAACAAGTGATACTGCTTTCCATTAAGGTTTTTTTTAAACATTCTATTTGTTGATATAGATATATGAGCAATAAAAACTCTGAACAAACAACGACTACTACAGTACTCACTTCTTGATTATTGCAACTCTACTTGGTTTAACATAGTCTTACAGTCTTGATTTGAATCTTGATGGATATCTACTGGACTCAGCTAGATCTCCAACATGTGAGATTTGGCAAACAAATGAGGGTTTGGGAAAAGAGTCCTTCCCCAGGCCTCCCGTGGGTGTTGTGATGCTGGCTATATGGTGGAGATGGAAACAAGTTGGTGGTGAGTGTCCAAGCCCATCTGTTGACTCTCTGTTTGAGGAACTGCCAGATCTGCAGGGTGGGTAAGGTTAAAAGTGTAGATCTGCTCACAAACCAAAGAAAATTAAACCTTGAATGCAGAATGGTAAATAATATTGTTTACTGCCTTTGTGCACTACGTCACAGTTATCCATATGGCATCTTGGAGAGGATGTCCAGGGAAATGTTGGGTGAACATAATGCAACAAAAACGAAATATTTTTTTTTTCTTTTGACCAAGTATTTAAATCAAATGTTCTTTCTCTTCTTTTCTTCTCTCTTGAAGTTATCCTCTTAGTACTTGTTCTCCCTGCATCCTTTAAATACATAGCATTTTCAACCATGTCTTCTTTTCTCTCCTTACTCATTGTCATTGGGGGTCACTGGCTTGGGTTCAGTCTTGTTCTGCTCCTTTTCAAACTCCAGGCTGCGGATAGTGGATGGTTTCAGGGCTAGTGAGGATAGACTGAGGGAGGTGAGAGCAGAAGGGGAGGAAGGAGAGGAAGAGGAAGTGGGTGAGGTGGGGGAGCGGCCATTGGAGATGTGGAGAGGAAGGGTGGCAGAATTGATGCTCTGCTCTCGTAGTAAACGATGGTGTCTGAAGGTGGAGGAGAGGAGTAGGGCCTCGGCTGAGAGGCTGGATGCAGAGAGGCTAGCAAGCAGTGCTTTGGCCTGGTTGGAGGAAGCAGTCAGGGAGGACAGTACATCCTCCTGTGGGTACTTGCGCAGCCTGGAGGGCAGTTGGCCGGAGAAGCTGGCGGCTCTGGTGCTTGCGAGGAGTGACTCGGTTGCTCTTGCTCTGCTGTTGTTCAGACTCAGAGCCTGCAGGCCAGATGGTAAGGACAAAATTGGTGGAAAAATGATAGGAGAGTGGGCAGAAAAGAAAAAGAATAAAGACATTGAAGTTTATGGAGGTGTTTAAGGTTTTGCTTGTCTTTGTTGTCTTCCCACACTTACTCTCAAAAACACAGACCTAAGGAATGAATGACACTCCAGTGAATATTGGTGACTGGATGAGGTTAGAGGCTATTTAATTCCCTTAACGTATAAAGGACCATAGTAGGGGGGACAAGGGGAACCAGGTAAACTATTGTGGGCTTCAGTCAGGAGATGCTGATGAAGATGTGGTGAAAACGGAGGAGGAGGTGGACAAGCCGTGGTCAGGTCAGGTCGGTTCGGGTTGCTCACTGCTGCTCACTGGGTCGTGGGTCAGACGTGAATGGTTGCCACGGAGACACAGGGGGACAGAGAGGTGAGCGCATTGGGCCGACCAACAATGGCAGGAAACACGCAGGCAGGTAATGGTGAAGAAGAGGAAGGGGAAATGCAAAAGGAAGGGTAGGAGGGGGAGAAAGGGTTGGAAGGATGAAGACAGGAGACAAACACAGGACAACGTTATTCAGGTTAGGATCATTCATGTATGATGAATGATAGCCAGGTACAGAACTCTATAGCTTTGTTACAAAACCATGTGAGTTGCCTCGCTGTCTACTGCCTACGCAGACAGCTGCCTTATAAGGGGCTGTGCACAATGAAAGCATATTTGCATCTGTCTGTGCTGCTTTCCCTTTGTTTTTCTATGCAAATATGCACTAGACGGACGTCTTTGTCAGCGATGTCTCGCTGTTCTTTCATCATCTCGTGCAGGAGAGTCATATTTTTTTAGACGCAATGTCAGGTTAAAAAGACCAGCAACTTTTAAAAGCATTCACACTTGCATTCTGATATATTTGTTGCACTGCGCCTAACTTTTTGTGTAGCGCAATGTCTAAATGGACCCTAAGGCAGCATCCGAACCATCATGGAACCTAATCAATAAGTGACTAATCTGGAAAACTATAGTCAGGCAACAACTCTATTCACCACAATTGATTTAAATAGATTTGGCATGTTGCTAAATCTACTTTTAAAATGTTTAACCTACATTTTAAAAGTAAGCTAAACAGTACACAAATATTAGGTAAATAGTCATTTGTTTTACCCTAAACTATTTTTATCTATACTTTTCATTACTAAATGTAATATAAGTCTCTTACTCTCAAATCTTGGATTTATTTTTCATGTCGGAATGCATTCTGGGATTGCCTTCTACACAAAGGATACATTTATTTAATTTGGACTAAAACTAGGTATCTTAGGACGCAGCGTTATTCACTTACCTACCTTCAGCTATTAGGAGTGTGCAATTGATGCTTTAATATGCTGCCTCCTTAGGTAGCTCACAAGGTTTTGGAACAGAGCATATGTGTGGATTTCACCGCATGAGGGCAAATCCACCTTACATCAGAGACAAACATTACATTTTTAACACTTGCAATGCTACAGTATATGCAAGAGGACTTTGGTGTCAGCAACTGACCATTCACCAAAAGCTTGGCAAGGATAATGAATGTAAGCATATACACATCTCTATTTCCCTCAGTCACTCACAAACACTTTTTCGGTCTTTCCATATGACAGGACATAAGAACGACAGTTCAAACAAGTATTCCTCAGAGATCCAATCAAACTCTACTCTTTTTTGAGAGAGTTAGATGGACAGCACAGAGAGAAAGAGTGAACTGAGAGAGATAGGTTGAAGAGAGAGCCCACAGAGCCAGGTCTTTCCACATGAAGTGCCAATTATTCCACCCTGATAGAGCAGAAAAAGACTCTCCATCTCTCTCGCCCATATCTCTCTTTCCTTTAACCTTCTCCCTCTCTTTTATTTCATTTACTCTTTTCCAAACCAACTGGCCTATGGCCTTTTCACCCAGCCATGTCAAAAAGCCACTGGAGAAAATAAAATGACTACTGATTTTGCACAGTCAAAAGGAAACTCTTTCTCATTGGGTCATCTCACATTTATGTTTTTTGCATTTTTGTAATTTCTCATTTGCCCTTTATAAAGTTGCCCATTTAAACCACAATTTAAATATTGTGCCACAAATCAATGTAACTGAGAATAACAAAGCAGTTCATAGAGGTTCTGCTCTGATCTGAGTTAGCCTATATGTGAAATAAACATTAGCATCTTCTTATTTATGTACCAAATGGGAGAGAGGAGATCCAAAACAACACTTAGCAACAGTAGAAATAAAGGATCTGTCTTGGAGAGAGCTGAGGGTCTAACTAAGAGTGATTTGAGTCTCAATCAAATGTGCATCCTAAATGTCAAGAATCCACAGTTTTCCTGAGTAACCACTGGGTGCCAGTGGTGGGTAGTAATGCACTACATTTACTCTAATACATTTACTTGAGTAACTTTTAGAAAAAAGATTTCCTTTTAGAGTAGGTTTAAAAGTGGGTACGTTTTACTCTCACTCAAGTAAATTTCAAAATGACATTTTTTAACTTTTACTTCTTTACAATGGCATTACTGTCATGACATTACTGGGTTTAATTTTAGTTAATGTGTAATTTATTGAGAGATTATTGAATGGGACTTTTACGAGAGTGGAAGTTCACACAGCGTCACGCGCTGATACAGACTGTCACTCAAGTCGAATCCATCACTGCTGCAGCATCAAACTCTTCAAAGTGTAAAAATTTCTTCGCTCTGCACAGTGAAAAAATAATAGTTTCATCATGCAATGCCTTCAATTAACACCAAGACAAGCGGATATTTCACGATTAAAATCTCATCTTCAATATAAGGCAGCACGTTGAGGTAAGTTTTGGCTCTAATGCTAACACAGGCTTTTCTGTGTAATGTGATGGTCATTTTCAGGGTGATAATATAACTGGGCTCTTATGACATCAGTTTTTAAGTGTACATTTTTAAATCAGTGCAGGAATATATCAGTGCACATTGTCCTGCATGTCATGAGCAGTTTTATGCATTTACTGGAAACTATTGCAGATACTTCAGGCAGATTATCTGTATAAACCCATGTAAACATCCAAGTTAAGTGTAAATTCCTTTTGCTCTGTTGTTTGCGTGATTGACAACTGGAGTGCATAAAGACAGCATTTCCGCGCATGCACAGCGAGGGGACTCACGTGAGAGATGTGCGGGCATGATATGTTCGTATGGTGAAGAGAGTGGCTGTGTCTGAAATCATTCACTATTTCCTATATAGTGATTGACAGTAAGTGCACTACGTCTCAGCAGTGAGTGAAAAAATTAGTGAGTGAATCTGGATGCTGACGGGTACATCGAGTGTAAGAGCTCTGGGGCTGTCGCAGAAACAATGTCACATATGCACTTTTAAAATACTTGGGCCTTACTTGTTACTCTTATTAAGTAATATATTAATACAATAAATCTTCATTCTATTTGTCATTTTTAATATATACTGTATGTTACAATAAAAAGTAAACACATTTTAGCAAGTAAAGAGTACATTCTAAAATGTATCTGTATGTTTTGCCTCTCTAGATGTTATTATGTTATTTTAATCAATAAATTATTTGTCAAAAACTAATTTAATACTTTTACAATAAAACATTGCAGGAGTGAAAGAAGCAGTAAACTCCCAGCTGGTACGTCTTCCCCATGGTAGATTGTGGGCAATTAACCATTGTCGAGTGTACATCAAATGTACACTCAAAATTAGAGTGCATTGTGGGTAAGAATAAGTGAACAAAACTAGGGATTGAATGGCTCACTCAGAATTCAGACCCTCCTACAAAATGGCAGACATTCAAAATAGTGCACTATATAGTGGTTAGGGGGGCAGTTTCAGACATAGCGAGTGTTCCATGACTGGGGTTCATGCCCAACGTAGGCTACGTACGCTGCATTTAGAGAGGGGCGGTACTGGTGTACAGAACTAACTACCTAAATTCTTTCGACACTGAAAACTGTAACTAAACTCAAAAATAAGAATCCACGCAGGACTTTAAAAGCTATGAAATAGCGAAAGTAGGCATTAATTAAGCATGATCTTGCTTTGGTTTATATTTCAGCATTATATATAATGTCCTTGTGGGACATTTTCACGCTATCACCATAATTACTAGAAGTGTTTCCAAACCTCTCTTCATATTGACAAATTCATCCAGATCTGACAAGAGCCCTTAAAGTGTAGTTCAACAAAAAAATTACATTCTCATTATTTACTCACTCTCATGCCACCCCAGATGTGTAGACTTTCTTTCATCTGCTGAACTCAAATGAAGATTTTTAGAAGAATTTTCAGCTCTGTAAGTCCACACAATGCAAGTGAATGGGTAGCAACATAAAGCTAAACAAATCACATAAGTCAGCATAAAAGTAATCCATAAGACTCCAGTGGTTAAATCAGTATCTTCAGAAGTGATGTGATATGTGTGGATGAGAAACAGAGAAACAGATTACCTTCACATTATTCTTGTGTTTTTATTGATTCACATTCTTCTCCGCATATCAAACCCTGCTGGGCAGGGAGAATGAGGTTTAGCAAAAAATTACAAGTATTGATCTGTTTCTCACCCACACCTATCATATCACTTCTGAAGACATAAATTTAACTATTGGAGTCTTATGGATTACTTTTATGCTGCCTATATGTGCTTTTTGGAGCATCAAAATTTTGGCCTACAGAGCAAAAATATTCTTTTAAAAATCTTAATTTGTGTCCTAAAGAAGAAAGGAAGTCATACATATCTGGGATGGCAAGAGAGTGAGTAATTGACGAGAGAATTTTAATTTTTGGGTGAACTATCCCTTTAAAGTTATAGCTCAGCCATAATGTTGTTCCAAACCCGTGTGACCCTTTGTCTTATGTAGAACACAAAATATGTTAGACAGAATGTTAGGGAGCGACAACCTCATTCACCATTCACTTTCAAAATATGGAGGAAAAAACATTCACTGAATCATTCTGTCTAATATCTCCTTTTTGTATTGCATGGAAGAAAGAAAGTCATATTGGTTTGGAACATCATGATGGTGAATGATGACAGAATTCCATTAATAATAATAATTCTGAAGTACATGTTAAATGTGTACTATGCAACGGAATATAGGGGAGTTAACGTCTATTATGTATTTTGTGAAAGTAACGAGTTACTCACTACTTGAGTACTGTTTTAACTGGATACTTTCTTACTCAGGTAATTATTTATGTTAGTACTTTTACTCTACTTCAGTAATATTTTTTATGTAATTGTACAGTTTTTGGCTACTCTGCCAACCTCTGCTGGGTGCCGCCATTATGATTGTAATTGACTGTTTTCTGTCGCAATGTAAAATCTACCAGATGGAGAACAACAACCATTTAAGTTTTTTTTGAGTAAATATTAATTTCAGGCTCAAATTTAGCTGTTGTTGGCTGTCATAACTCAAAGTAGTTAATGATATCAACATAACTAACCTCAGACCATTTGTTCATGTCACCTACACACTTAGTTGAGGCACTGTCAATAAAAAACGGTCATCTCGACTCGAAGTGTCGGTACTATACAGCCGCATGTTTTTTGACAATTTTAACAAATGTAATGCCTTAAACATAACATTACCTGCTAAGAATATAAGCTGATGCGAGTGAAACCACTGGAGACCAGAAATTGAAAACATTTAGGAAAAAGGTGGATAGGTCACCAAAATTGGAATAAACAGATTATATAGAATAAACTAAACATAAACTCAACATATAATGTACATGATGAAAGAGAGAGGTTCTATTTAATTTGTATTCTTATTTTTCACAGTGAGTGTTGAAAGAACCAGTGCAGTACATAATTAAGCATATGGCCCTCTCTTAATCCAATTCAGATTGTCAAATTTTCACATTTAATTTGTACAGATTAATTAAACGAAGTGCAAGTGAAGATAATGAGAGAGAGAGAGAGAGAGAGAGAGAGAGAGAGAGAGAGAGAATGCGGTGAAATGGAGAGAGTCAGACAACAAAGATTATCTAATGTCTTGATCTAAAGGAGATGATGTGTTGATTTATTTTCTGTGTGGGCAGCCAGGGAGAGCACTCTATTGTAAGATAAAGACATTTAAGAGAGAAAGCTTGAGGAGAAATTAAATATAAAACGAAAGACTAAGAGGGGCAGTGAAAAGCACAGAAAGTAGAAAAAAGCATAAATAAAATAAGAGACTGAGCGAAAAGTGATTAAGACTAAGACTAGACTAAGATCAAGATGAAGGCTAGATCAAGACTAAGGCAAGAGCTAGACTAAGGCTTGACTGAGACAAAATTATGACTAAGAATAAGGCCAAGACTAAAACCAGAATAAGACTAACACTATCACCACAACTAAGGCTAGACTAAGACCAAGATCAGACTAAGACTAGATCAAGACTAATGCCAGACTATAGCTAGATCAAAGCCAGTAAGACCAAGACAAAGATGAAAACTAGATTAAGACTAAGGCTAGACTAAGACCAAGATGAAAGAATGACCAAGACTAAGACCAGAACAAGACCAGACCAAGACCAGACTGATAGACGATCCTATGTTTGCTTCCTACCTTCATCCTTCCATCCCTTGCGACTATGTGTGTAATTAATGTGTATGTTTTAGAGTGTTTGTATCCATTTGCTGCTATCAGAGTTAAGAGAAAAAGAATGCATAAACTGTCCACTTCAAAGGGAATAATTAGTGGTTGCACTGACAAGACTAAGCTCTAATCATATCCATTTTAGCAGGAGTGCCTATAACAGCAGATATGCTCTCCTGTAATTATAGCTGCAATGAACTCTCTGATCTCTTTTTCTCTTGCCAATATCAACCTCACTTTTCCTTCCCCATAAAAAACATTCTTGTCTAATATTCATGGCCTGTTGAACAAGGGCCAGATTTATTAAACACAGATTGAAGAGATTTCCAGAGCATCAGCATATCTATCTTCATTTAACCTACAGCATTGAGGCCCTCAGCAGTCCATGTATGTGTAGCTTTTTCTTTCTGTAATCTATCTTTAAAACCTTCCTGTTTTCTCCACCGGTGTCTTTTACATCAGTTATGTTTTAACGCTCAAATTTTCCTTGTCCATGTCTTTACATTTCCTCTCCCACCTTCTCCTGAGACCCTTCCATCTCTGGATTCTTTCTTCTGTTAGGGAGTTTAAAGTGCACTTTATAGTCTCAAAAGTTCTGCGATTGGCACACCAAAAGCTTTTTCAAAGCACCACTCGCATCACTGTTATAAGTTCTCTCCTGGCCTCACTTCGCTTGTGACCTACATTCCCGCACCTCTCCTATGAGAGTGCGTTTTGTAGTAGTCTGAACTGTGGGATGTTATTGAAATTCCCTTAGACAGACATTTTGAATCGGTTACATTTTATATATGGATACAGATAATGATCTTCATAGTTTCAGGAAAACGCTAGACTTGGAAGACCAAGACAAAAATTACACTATGTCTAGAAATCTATGTCAAAAATAAGACTAGACTGGGGCAAGACCACAACTAAGTCCAAGACTAAGTCCAAGATGAAGGATAGACCAAGACTGTGACCAAGATGGATACAGAGAAAGATCTAATCACACCGAGACTGTAAAAAATAAAGACAAAAACTATTAAACCCTTGTACAGTAGGCGGCGCTTTTGCTGTTGTACAAATATTAATACTAGTTTCCTGCCTGGACCATTCAGCAGTCAATGCTATAGATTAATATATTGAACGTTGTTAAAGCATGTGTTTACCTAATTTGGCATACATCCTGTGGCTTTATATTTGCACATCTATTTTGCCAAGAGCATATTCCAAACGGATTCCAGAACCCAACTTCTCTTTTTAATAATGCCTGGTTTAATGACTGGATAATATAATACAAGGTGTTATAAATACACACGAATGTACATTAAGAATAACAGATATTTTCTAAAATATGATACATAATATATATATATATATATATATATATATATATATATATATATATATATATATATATATATATATGAGCAATGTTACATGAATACTTTGTTATATTATTATGTAAGTCTTTACTTATTTTTACTATGAGCTTAGTCCAAACTAATTTCTGAACTTCGCTAACAAGCACAATAATATACCTATTAAATATTGCACATTAATACAAAAGACCAGGTACATACTAGCATTTGATGTAACTGCACATTACATAAATATTCTCAAAAGAAAGAATGTGTTTACAGCTTCTATATATTATTTATTAACTGTAGATTTGTTTTATTTTTTATTTTTGTGGAATGAATAAAAGAGCACAGGAATACACTCCAGAGTCTTTATATTTATGGACATTAAAAATACATGCATATATATTGCAGGCAGTCTTTCAAAAACAGACCAGGTTTATGTTTGCAGTACAAACGGTTCATGAATCACAACTATTTATTTTGAAGTATAGAATTCTCTGGGGTGTGTATCAGCCGCAAGTCAATGTCGTTGTTTGCCTGTTGATAAGCACCACTAACACGCTGGATTAAACTGCTGGAGATTCTGGAAAATTGACAAAAAGCTCATATCTCTTTAGGCAGACAGTTTTTATTGCAATCTGAAAAAGAAAAAAATCGTACTACTCTCCGAAAAAAAGAACCTTCGGATTGTTGGCAGGCGATTTGTTGGATCTGATGTGAATAGCGCCATAGGAGTCCATTGTTCCTATTCAACAGCTGACACACTTGCACTGAAAAAACAGACTTTAGTTTTTGTTTAGTTTCAGTTTGCAATTAAAGTCAGAAAAAAATAAAAAATACAAATAAAAAGTAAGTTAAAAGTGCATACTCAATAAGTAAATACTGCTTTATCTATTACATAGGGGGATAGCCTCAGGCACAAAGGTGGATTTTTAGCAATTTGTCGATCTTATACTCCATAATAGCTTCCAAAGGACAACAGCTTCAATTGAGAATGTAAAGGAATGTGTCATCTTCCATAATATTGTAAGCCATCTTTGTCACCTACTGCTCATAAAATAAAGTTAAGTTTCGCAAGGGTACACCAGTGATGTTTGAGCATGTTTTAACAAAGCAGCATACAAAAGAAAAACATTCAACACTTTCAATAAATAAGATACAGAGGGTTGTAAGGACAGACTTTGGAACACTGAATGAGTTGAGTTTCCTCAACACATACAGTCTTTGTTTGATTTTTTTGTGAATAGAATTGGCTGGACTTGGTGTGAAACAGCCGTAAGACTAGATTAGGTGAAAAATACTAAGTCTGGTCTGAGACTAAGTTCAAGACGAATGACAGACCAATCACGTCACTTAAACTGAGACAGAGTTTACTCTAAACTTGACAAAGACAGGACTAAAACTAGATCAGGATTAAACCAAGAGTACGAATAGAGCAATTAACAGACAGACGGATAGACAGACAGACAGAAAGATAGAAAGTTAGACAGCCAGCCAGACAGATAGTCATACCTGCTGTTGACCCTGGCTCTTCAGGAAGTCATCTCTCTGTTTGCTTGTTTTGCTCTTGTCTGATCCACTTTGCTGCAGGTGCTTCAGATGAAAGAGTGCTTTACCACCACCAGTCTCAGATAGAACAGAGAGGAGAGACAGATGTTATGTGCATGTTTTGTCATTTCCATCCAGATTTCATTTGCTAGCGCAGTCAGAGGAAGTGCTGGAAGAAAACAGGATGCATGCAGACAGGTTAATAGTGAAGTGTTTTTTTACAGAACACGTGCAAGCATCTCTGAGGAATTCTCTCTTTCTTTCTCAGACACACAGATGTGTATTACCTGTCATTTCTTGTTTAAAATTCCAAGACAATAAATCATGGGGATCTGCACAAATTTGACAAAAGCTCTCTGCACAAAACTTGCTAATTAACTCTATCTCTCTCCCGTACTCTCTTTGCATACATTACCTACACAAGAACAAGCACTAGACCAAAGTCTAGTGTCACAACCAGCCAACAGCCCTTTTAAAGCTTCAAGGAGTGGTGGTGTAGTGGCTAGAGCACAGGGTTGCTAATCAGAAGGTCGCTGGTTTGAACCCCACGGCCACCACCATTGTGCCCTTGAGCAAGGCACTTAACTGCACTGGGGGGATTGTCCCTGTAATAAGGGCTCTGTAAGTCGCTTTGGATAAAAGCGTCTGCCAAATGCATAAATGTAAATGTCCCATTAATGGCATTTTATTTAAATGAGAGTTTCACTAATACCTGCAATCAGGTGGACTTGCAGTTACCAGACTCCATTTGTCCGACAAAAGTGGCATGCAATAGCAACCAAGATTGAGGACTCTAACACAACGAGAACAATACCATTGCTAGGAGGAATGATGCAATGTTGGTTTGTATACAAATGCGTGGGCTGAAAGCAGCTTGACGCAGTGGAAAACGCAAGTGACATCGTCCAAATCCTTCCCTGCTGTCACTCAGGAAAATCTGCCCTGTTCTCAGAGGAGTCGAGTAATACACATGACGTCTGGTGGATTGCTGCTTCATAGCACACTCACACAGAGTCAGTTTTACCCTGACAACTAATCTCTAAAGACGAATGAGGCTACTAGGCAAATTCAAGTGTAGAAACACAATACTGCATAAATTATACTATAAAATCACATTTGTGTAGTTTGTTTGTGCAGAGACAAAGAACTTCCTTGTGCTTTATCTTTTTTATTATACGAGGAAACCACATAAAAATAGTTTGATTGTCAAATGTGCCAGAGAAAATAAGACAGGCGAAAGTAATGAAATTGCAAAGTCATTTTAAGAGAAAAAGTGTAGAACGGAAAGAAGAAATGTGAAACAAGAAAATTTATTGTCAGAAAACACAATGATAGGTATTGTCCACAGAGTACAAACATTAAAAGCTGGTGGCAAACAATTCATCAAAGCATCAGTAAAATACACAAAACTGATATAGTTGAGGTGCAAAAGACAAAGAGATTAAATCCTTTCTTCTGAGCAGAGAGATAAGAAATATAGCTGAGGAGAAGCTAAAGGAATGGTTTGCTCAAAATGAAAGCCTTGTCTAATTTGCTCATCCTTATTCCATTCCAAATCCACGACTTTCATTCTTCTACGGAACACAAAAAGAGGAATTAAAATAATAAAATACAATAGCAGCTGAAATTGACTCAATTTAAAGCAGTGTTATTATAGATAATGAAAATGAAAGGAAAACATTAAGTGAAATAAAAATAAAAACTGAATTGACTGGACTTTGAATTAATTTTAGTTTTACATAGATTTGTTTTGTGTCACTTTTATGATACAAACGCCACATAACCTGACATTATACTTTTATAGAAAGCTTAACATGTCTCCTACCTTAGTCAAAAGCAAAAATGAAGAGATTCTCAAGACTGGGAAAAATAACCTCTTTTGATCAAATCCCAGATTTTCTTCAGGCAGTATTTGGTGTGTTCTATAGTGTATTCTAAAATAACTTTTATAGTTTCTTTTACACTTTAATTTAATAAATTATAACATCTACTTTGTACTTTTTTATTGCTTTAAAAAGATCTGTCATTTTCTTTAATATTGCTTTTCCCAGCGGTGGTCATGAAATGAGCTCTGCCACACATTCCGATACAAAATCATAAATGTAAACCCCCAAATGTTAATTGTTTACTTCCCAAAGATTTGTTTAGTAATGGTTGTTAGCCATTTAAGGAAATAAACATGGATACAATAGGGGCCAAGCTTCCTGTAACTGTCCAAGTTTACCCATCTTAACCTTATGTTGTAAAAAATAAATAAATAAATAAATAATGTAAATGTTGTAAAGTTTTAAACATTGAAAATCTACCTTAAAATGACAAATTGAATATAAAATAGAAATAAAAACTAAATAAAAAATCCAACACTATAATAACCCTGATTAAAAGCACCCAAAAGTGTCATAAAATTGGCTCATGTGAAACCAAAATTTAAGTTGTCATTTACTCTAAAATATATATATATAAAAAAATCACTTACCAACTTGTATACACAGAGCCCAAATTAAATATATGACATCATGACATTAGGTCACAAGACACACTAGGTTTGATGTTATTGACATGTCACCATTTTAAATTAGCTCTGTATACATGAATTGATAAAAGTTTGATTGGATTTGAATATAAATGATCAGTTAAATTTTGGTCTTTTCATCATACAATGTTATCGCATGCTTTCAGAAGTCTTGGAATATGACACACATGTGATATGGAACTTTTATGACCCTTTTGGGTGCGATTAATTAATCGGCATGTCATTCATTTGGTTAAATATTTTAATCGATTGAGAGGCCTAAAATATATCCTTTTGGGCTCCATAGAAGAAAGAAAGTCACATCAGTTTGATTGACATGAGGGTAAGTAAATGATGATAGATTTGTCATTTTTGTGTGAACTATCCCTTTAATATGCAAACAACAGAAAGGCCAAGGCTGAAATTTTTTTTAAGGCCAGGCTGAACCTTGGCTGTTGATGTACTGATGAAAGAAGGTTTGGGTGGGACAGGGGGTCTGTTTATTTTGCCTCCCTCTTTAGGGCTATGTGCTGTATGTCGAGTGCTGCTGGATCTCTTGAGGGAGCTGCTGATGGTGGAGGAGCTCTGTGGCTGGGCAGCAATGGGGAAGATGTTCCCAGTTTGAGGGTCAGTGCTGAACTCCATCAAACTAAGCTCCAGCTCACGAATTGTTTCCTCCAGACTGTCTAGCCGACGATAGGTTCTGTGACAGATGTCTTCCTTCTCCCCTCCAATGCCCTGAGTGTGGAGCAAACCCACTTGAGATGTCTCAGAGGGGCCATTTTCCTTCAAGACAGACAATGTAGTACCCAACTTTTGGCAGATTGTCCCAGGCCTCTGATATCTCGATGCCTTGTCTTTCTGGTCTCTCTCCGCCTCAAGAGACTCCTGGACCATCGGCTCCCTCCTCAGGGGCCGTTTCATTTCTCTCTGCCTTGTGTGGCATGGCCAGGACTGGGTCACATCCTGAACAGGAGTCTGCCTCATCTGGGGCTCAATCAGGGCCACATCCAAGTCTTGTATCTGAGAGACTTTTTGGCCGTTTGTCAAGTCTTGTTTCCATAGCAACAGACTGGGAGTCCTGACAATGTGACAAAAGTAACTTACTCCAGTGTCATTTTCTTGTATTGTCTGTGCACAGTCAGAACACTGAACCTGTGGTAAAGCAGATGGACTGGCCTCAACCGAATCCTCGGAAGGGGACATGGGGAGAGTGTTACACTCAGTAAAGACTATCTGGGGGACCGGAGTGGGGGATATTCCATGTTGCATCTGGAATATAAAAGCAGTAATTTGATGTATAATTCACAATTTTCGATGGTTCCCCTTTTCATTATGTTCATTGGTTAATATGACAATAGCTAAAATGAACTTACTGAAGATTCCTCTGTAAAACTGCTGGACTGTTCATGAAAACCAAACTGAGATATGGTCAGCTGCTGATACAGACATACATACAGATGGAAAATTAAACAGAAAACACACACACAAATATGCACACTTACAGTATGTTCACACATAAATGCCACAGAGATACTGTATGCTTCGAACACAAATAAAAAAATCAGCATTGTTCAGATGAAATCTGGGCGAATCTTACCACATCCCAAAGTGTCATGATATATCACACCTCTTTAAAGTCTAGTAGAGGAAAACTGGGCATTTCAAAACACTCAACCCACACTTCCACACAAAGCAGACATGCACTGGCAGGTGCACACTCACACACATTGTGTAGTGACAGGTAACTGTTTAGCTGTAATTGTTATCTTTGTGTCTTTGTTTTTTGTGACTAAGAGCATCAAAATGCACTACTGAAATTCTTTTGATTTAGTGCAGTGAGGTTTTGTCTATATATGTGCATGTCTAAAGTTCTCTTACATAATTTGGGGCAAAAAAGTGATGCATATGTGTATATGTGTTCGTGCATGAGCGTGCAGATGGCAGAAGTCCACACCAGCTTGCAGTACAGGCTGTTACCTGTCTTGGCGAGGGCACATGGGGCAACAGTTGTAAACTAGAGGATAGAGGGTATTTCCTGGGAGAGGGCACGGGGAGGGTGGGAGTCAGTAATTGCTCAAAAAGCTGAGCGGTCAGGGAGATCAAAGAGAATACAAAAATAAATAAATGGCTGCTCAGTTTTAGTCTTGACAAACTCCTTACAGGACTCATCATGACACTCTGAATCTAACAGGTAAAGCATTTAAGAAACACACTACACATTTAACATTAAATCTCATAATGCATTTAATCAAATATTTAAAGTCTTATTGATTTATCTCTAAAGCTGTAAGATAAGATTACTTAGGGTGCAGCAATTATTATTACCAGGGGCATGGGACATGTCTCACCATCATTTAGAAATGCTACCCATGATTTGCAGTTTTAAAATTAAGTATGTGGCATTTCAAGCTTACACGATGTGTTGCCTATGTCCAACATTTATATCTCAATAATGTACATATCCACACAGTGTAGGGTGATGGTAAATCTTTCAGCTCACATTTGCAAAGTGCTATCTTTATGAAAGTTTTGGTAGTTGCCAAATTTACCATTAATTACAATTGTTTTGTCAGGCCAGCACTACAGCCAGGCAACCCTGCCCCTTCCACTACATAGAGCAAGCCATGGCCTCTGAATGTATGAACAAACCTTATGGTGCGTTCAATTCCTCCTGGGAAATTTGTACTTACAAGGTCGTAAATCGTAAATAAGATTTGATGTGTGTCGGAAAGAACGGACCCATTTCGCATTTCATATTTCTTTCACTCCTTCTCACTAACTAGCAAAGGTAGGAAGCTTTTTTTAAGCACCAATGCTAATTGTAATTAATGATTTATCTATCTGTTTTATAAAACTTGTGTGACCACACAAAGTATAATGATGAGAAATGTAGTTTTGTTGCAAACGATTGCATTAACATCAGCAAAACATTTTCATCATTATTTTCAAGTTTTATTGTTATTCTTAATTAACAATACAAAAAATGCATACAAACTATAAAGCTAGTCAAAGTAAAACTAAATTGTTACCAGTAACAATTTTCTTCTGCCATGATTCATAAATTGACAAGCCTCCCCAACTTGGAAAGGCTCAAAGAAAATGTCCCACTCGTAATTACGACTCTGAGGTGGTGTTCATGTGTGCTCAACTCATCAATATTATTATTCCGACATGACTTTAATGTAACAGGTGTACAAAATGGGTTTTAGTGTGTTTCTGTGCAGTTGTTAAGGTTTTGTAAGGAGTTAAAGTCTCTATTATATTCTGGTCCCTAGATAATACTCTGGTCCCTCCCTTATTACAAATGTGATTTTTTTCAGTTGTTTTATCGTCCACTTTGTAAAAATCATAAGTGTGATTAGAATTAACGAGCACCATTAATTATTATGGAGTGATAAACAGTTCTTGAAGTGAATTATTAAGGAGTCAAAACCCTATTGAATGGAAATTCCCGCTGGTGTAAGCTAGAACTTTCAACAGCGAAATCCCTTTGATGTTATTTTAATGTTCAAGAATGGGTTTGTAGAGTGAACGTCAGTACTGTGTGAGTTTGTTTTGAGAGGCAGCTTGTGAGCCCTATTAGTTTTGATAGAAGGGTCGGCATGGTGTCACTGCAGCAGAGCTCTGATCTCCGCAAGTCTCCACAGGGTTTCCAACAGAGACACACAGGGGCATGGGGAACAGGAGACATCTGCTTGCTTCACCCTGTCATTCACTCAACCAAGAGAACTAAATCTGTCTGCTTGCTGGTGTTAATGAGCCTTGTAGTGAGTGTGTGTGTGTGTGTGTTGCTGCCCTAAAGCGGGTCAAGCAAGCCTAAAATCAACACTAGCTCAGCTTAAGTGGTGTCAGTCTATAGAAGCACTGTACTGACCCCAGGGCAAAAAGATGTTAACATGTAAGCTGAGACAGCAAGATGGGTTAGAATCAAACTGTGCACCATTAAAGATATTAGAAAAACATTTGGTATGTGCTCTTAAGTTGTTAACGTGTTAATGCATGTCTGATCTAGACATAAGGTGCATGATTAAGGGAGTATATAAAAACTTTTTAAGTTGGTATTTTATATACCAACATTTTACAAATGGTATCCCACATGCACATTATGTCATTTCTGTAACATAATAATTATTTATTACTTTTGGAAAGGCAAAAAATCTGAACACAAACTCATATTTTCTAACTTTCATTATAACCCTTTGTAGAGACTGCCATGGCATTATTAGAAATAACTTTTTCAATGCTGGCTTATTATTAAGGTGAACCTGCCCCTAAACAGCCAGTAAAGACAAAACTAACTGTGGTTGGTTGCTTTACGTGTCAATCAAATGGTCTGTTCCTGTCCAAGTGGACGATTCATAACAGAAAAAGCTGCAATGAGGACCAGACTCTATGGTGCGAGTCAAAAGACTGGTGTCTAACTAACAGCATGACATCACTTTACATCAGTACTAGACAAGACATTCTAAAACCACTCATTTGTGCTTAATTGGTCATAAGCCAAAGAGCACAGACAGAGATTCAGATCTCCTGCCTGTTAATGTCTGCTTAATGAATGAGCAAACCAGCCCATCGGTGGCACCCACCAATGTGTGTGTATGTATGAACATAATTGTGTTGCACAGTGGGTGTACACCAGACACATCTGGCGCTTGTGACATACGGACATTAATCTTGAACATTAACACCTTTGCTGTTGGTACAGATGGCTGATATGTCTCCTCAGGTAAGACATGTGCTCACCTCTAACTCAGCAGCTAACTTCTCCTTGTCCCCCTCCTCTCTTTCACTAGCGATGGTCGGAGGGGTAGAGGCCGGCCGGGGGGCTTCAGATATACTCCTCCTCAGCTTCACGTGGGGCTTCTGAGGCTCGGTCTCCTCTGATTCAGATTTCTGTTAAAATACACATATATAGTGAAAAGACAAATCTGTACATATGTGCCTTTAAGGCATCATGCTATAGAAAACATAATTTTTGTTGCACTTTTAAAATAAAAGGTTTCAATTCTTAAGAGATCTCATTTTTAAGCTCTAACGTTCACAACATAAATCTCTCTGCCCAGTCCAAAAACACTGTTTATTCAGTATTTAGTAACTTGGCCAGGTTATTTACATTCATTACTCTTAATGTAAAGCAGCAAAAACAGCCTTTATTGGGTGAAAATGGTCTTTTATTGGAGAAAAACTGCTTTAGTTTCAAGAAGCATTGACAGGTGGATTTCAAATCCACAGATAATGCTACATGCTACATGTGTAGAACATGTCCCCTTAATTTTAGTCAGTGAATGTGACTCAGTCTCCCTTGAATTCACCTGTGACCCACAGGCAGGGGTGTAAAGTAACGAATTACAAATACTAACGTTACTATAATTAACTACTTTTCCCCAAGAATTGTACTTTTTTAAGTAGTTTAAAAATTGTATACATTTACTTTTACTTGAATTAAAATTTTTGTGTAAATTATTCCTTTTTAAGCTCGATGTAGCCCCTGTACCAAACAACTTTTCCAGAGTCTGCTCTACCTCCTCTATTGTGCAGGACATGTTTTGAACATGTTTTATGCACAACAATAACACTGTCAGCATTAAGGGAAATTTAGACCCTACTCATAAACTGATTTTAATGTAATTGTTTCATACATTACAAATTAATATGGTGATCAGTGTATTGAAAATATTTTTTTAATCTTTTCAATTCTGTTATCATGTCTCCCTTTTATTTACATTTAGTGTTTATAATAGATAAGTGATTATATATATGATTATATATATATATATATATATATATATATATATATATATATATTAAAAGTTGGCATACAGTGTTCATTATAATGGGGCATAGGTTTTGCAACTCAGTACTCAATAGTCACTACTCATGAGTACTTTTAAATGAGCAACTCTTTTACTCTTATTTGAGTAGTTTTTAAAACAGCTACATTTACTCTATTAACACTACATTTTTGGGGAAGTAACAGAACTTCTACTTGAGTATGATATTTCAGTACTCATTCCACCCATACCCACAGGAGATTTATCACCATGGGAAGAGCTGAGACCAGAGGTTGCACTACAAAAATCTTTAGCCGTCACTATGACAAACTAAGTTGTAAAATCAAATGGTCTATTTTTATCCATCATACTTGTTTTAATTAGACTAGTAGACTAGTACATTCAGAGGCGTAGCATCCATTATAATGGCATATACAGTGGGGCCAAAAAGTATTTAGTCAGCCCCTGACTGTGCAAGTTCTCCTACTTAGAATGATGAGAGAGGTCTGTAATTTTCATCATAGGTACACTTCAACTATGAGAGACAAAATGAGAAAAAAAAAAATCCAGGAAATCACATTGCAGGATTTTTAAAGAATTTATTTGTAAATTATGGTAGAAAATAAGTATTTGGTCAATAACAAAAGTTCAACTCAATACTTTGTAACATAAATTTTGTTGGCAATGACAGAGGTCAAACGTTTCCTGTAAGTCTTCACCAGGTTTGCACACACTGTAGCTGGTATTTTGGCCCATTCCTCCATGCAGATCTCCTCTAGAACAGTGATGTTTTGGGGCTGTCGCTGGGCAACACGGACTTTCAACTCCCTCCACAAATTTTCTATGGGGTTGAGGTCTGGAGACTGGCTAGGCCACTCCAGGACCTTGAAATGCTTTTTACGGAGCCACTCCTTCGTTGCCTGAGCGGTGTGTTTGGGATCATTTTCACGCTGGAAGACCCAGCCACGTTCCATCTTCAAGGCTCTCACTGATGGAAGGAGGTTTTGGCTTAAAAATGATACATGGCCCCGTTAATTCTTCCCTTAACACGGATCAGTTTTCCTGTCCCATTTGCAGAAAAACAGCCCCAAAGCATGATGTTTCCACCCCATGCTTCACAGTAGGTATGGTGTTCTTGGGATGCAACTCTGCATTCTTCTTCCTCCAAACACGACGAGTTGAGTTTGTACCAAAAAGTTCTATTTTGGTTTCATCTGACCACATGATATTCTCCCAGTCCTCTTCTGGATCATCCATATGCTCTCTGGCAAACTTCAGACGGGCCTGGACATGTACTGGCTTAAGCAGGGGGACACGCTTGGCACTGCAGGATTTGAGTCCCTCTCGGCGCAGTGTGTAGCCTTTGTTTCTTTGGTCCCAGCTCTCTGCAGGTCATTCATCAGGTCCCTCCGTGTAGTTCTGGGATTTTTGCTCACCGTTCTCATGATCATTTTGACCCCACGGGATGAGATCTTGCGTAGAGCCCCAGATCGAGGGAGATTATCAATGGTCTTGTATGTCTTCCATTTTCTTACAATTGCTCCCACAGTTGATTTATCACACCAACCTGCTTGCCTATTGTAGATTCACTCTTCCCAGCCTGGTGCAGGTCTACAATTTTCTTCCTGGTGTCCTTCGACAGCTCTTTGGTCTTGGCCATGGTTGAGTTTGGAGTCTGACTGTTTGAGGCTGAGGACAGGTGTCTTTTATACAGATAACGAGTTCAAACAGGTGCCATTAATTCAGGTAACGAGTGGAGGACAGAAGAGCTTCTTAAAGAAGAAGTTACAGGTCTGTGAGAGCCAGAAATCTTGCTTGTTTGTGGGTGACCAAATACTTATTTTCCACCATAATTTACAAATAAATTCTTTAAAAATCCTACAATGTGATTTCCTGGATTTTTTTTCTCATTTTGTCTCTCATAGTTGAAGTGTACCTATGATGAAAATTACAGACCTCTCATCATTCTAAGTAGGAGAACTTGCACAGTCAGGGGCTGACTAAATACTTTTTGGCCCCACTGTACATGACCAATAGACTTAAATTATATATTTTTAACTTGGCAAATGCAGGTCTGGTGAAACCAAGGAGTTCTAGGGTGAAAGTTCTACCAGTCAATTAACAGAGCTTAAACAAGATTTTTTTCAAATTTGTCATTTACGTGCTGCTTAAAAAGGAAATTTACAACCAATCGGAAATTTTGAAAATGAGCATTCAGTGAAGTTTAAAAGTGTACAGTATTTATTTTCTGGTAAAACAGACAAAACATGTTGATGACTCGTCTTACACTCAGGGGTGTATACAAATTTTTTTATGATAAAATGCACGCAATAGGAAAAACATCAACACCGGTAAGAAAACTGGGGTCTTTTAAGAAGAATTGCATGCATAGATTCCCTGCACATGTATAATAATGTGTGTATTGCTGTGTGAATGTCACCAGTCACCTTTATACTCTTTCCTGGAATGATCGTCTCTCCGCTGCGTGTAGTAAGACCAGAGGAGGACGGGAAACTCCTGCGAGGAGGTGGAGGAGGGGGGGATTTTGAGGGCTTCTCCGTTCGATACCTTGCCACAGTCAGCTCATCAGAGCCCCGTCTGGATCCACCCTCTTTACTGGAGAGTTTATGCTGAGGCTTATTAGGCCTGTGGTCTGGTGTGGCATTGGTGCTAGATGGGCTCTGGTTCTGGTTTTGGTTCTGATTCTGAGCAGGTTTGATATGCTTGGCGGCAAAGTCCAAGTCTGGAATGGCCTTCATGAGCTCAGCTTGAGTCTCTTCCAGCAGTCGATTAATGTCCTGAGCACTGTACTGAGTTAGACTGGCTCTCTTCTCCTCCCAGTCCCTCTCTGCTGCCTGAAGAGAGACACAGATTAAAAAAATGATGGTTCAAAACAGCTAGTAATTAGCTGAACTTTTAAGGCCTATTTACACCAAGCTCAAATGTTCAGCACGTACTCTATATAACAAGATTTAAAAACAAGAACAGTACATTCCTTTGAACTCCTACCATGATGATTCAATGATCTTTACTTTTACATTTATTCATTTAACAGATGCATTCATCCAAGGTTGATTTTTAATTGCTTGACTGCCAAACAACTCATTCAGGTTTCCAAATTTTATTTAGAGAATGATGAAAATGTGACATTCGACTGAGTGAATAGTTTTGGTGAAAAAGTGTTGCCAACATTTTGTATCATTTAGTTATTCAGCACCAGACTTGGTGTAAACAGGCCTTTATAGTGTATATATATATAACTGCCAATACTAGATGCCATTTTAAGCATACTAACAAAGATGTAGTGTGTAATTACAGAGCCACAAGCTTTCATAAAATTTTCATAAATTTCCAAAAATTCCCCATTTTCTTTTGTTTGAGCAAAACAGGTAGTCTTGCCCAAATTCATTCCATTGATTGAGCCAGAAATTGACAATGTTTTGAGTAGGGATGCGCATAACTATTTGTAACATTCAGATAACTGCTAGGGTTCACGAATGGTTATTCAGTAATTCGTCGGGTGTCTGGAATAAAGAACGTTTATTACAATGAATACTTGTCAAACACTAATCAAAATAGCAGGGAATAACGTGCACAGTGAGCTATGAGCCCAAACAGCACAACATCTGCAACTCATGAAATCACTCACATTAAAGTAAAAAAAAAGAAAAGAAAGGAAAAACCTTATTCAAGTGCTAAACCTGATATGTGCTCTGCCCGGGCAGGTTCACATTTCCATGACTCATTGAATGCTGGTTCGCAAGTATGAACACCACAGCAAAAGGGAAATAAACATGGGCTTACTGTTTGTCATACACTGATACTTTGCCAGGTGAACAACAATCTGGAATCATGTGTAACAGTGTAATAGTTACATTAAGTCCTGTTTTCAACCTGAACGTCTTGTGGGTCCCAACGGGCTCGGGTTGGGTTGAAGACCTCTCTTGCACATGTAGTGTTACCGAATGGCATCAAATGGTTAACAAAATAATGACTCTTTTTGAGTCCCACATTGTTTACACTCATCACGGAAATCAACCTACAAATTGCTCATAGTTGTCTCGGCAGATTGATAAAATGACCTATCGCTTAATACAACTAAAAATGACAATTTACACAGTAATTTTTTTTTTTTTTCACACAGTAATTCTTGGTCACTTTAACGCTTATTGCTCACCAGTCTCACTTCAACTGATGAGGCCTTATCAGACCCGCTTCGCCCTCCCAGGTCCTCCAGGCCCCGCCCCTTTAATGACCCCACTCCGTGAGAGTCTTTCTCACGCTGTGAGGAAGTGTTAGAATGGGAGTGGCTGTGGGCGTGGCCTTGACTGGAGTGAGGGCTCCAATTCGCCAGACTGTTCTCATTGAGGCTGAGCGGTGGGCTGGTTGAAATGTCAAAGTCTGTGTTCTTCCTTTTCTCCTCCCCTCCTCCGTGTTTAGGGGAGGAACTTGAATACTCATCCTGGTTATTCCACAATCCCTCATTCACCTGCCTGCAGGGACCAAAACAACATCAATCAGAATGATGCAGAACGAGTTGAGTTATTTATATAGCACTTTTCACAAAACTGTTCTAAAGCAGCTTAACAAACAAATTGCCTTACAAACCCCCCAGTGAGCCAAAGGTAAAAGTGCCAATGAGAGTCCAATCACTAAACTCACTAAAATGATTGAGCCAATTGCTGCTGAGTCTGACTGAGTTGCTCAAACAAATAGAACACTGTTTTGATTGACGCACACAAAAACACGTGTGAATAGCCCCTAACTTGCCCAATACTTGAAAAACTGACCTGAACCCGGTCCGAAACACATCAGTTTGTCTTGTTCCATAAGGCTCAGATCGGGTTGAAGAGCTCTATTGCACATGTAGAATAACCGAATAGGGATTTTGGTATTCGAACGGCGCGTTAACCGAAAAACGGTTATCCGTACAGATCCCTAGTTTTGAGTGCCAGAGTGTTTCCTCTTTTCAGGGAAATCAACTAACTAATGGATTACTAATAGTTGTCTCTGCATATTAAGTTGGGATAAGTTTAAGTTAAATGTTACATTTAAAAAATTGGTGGCACTTTATTATACAGTACTGTTCTACATTTACATTCTATATAATTCCAACAACAATAGTATTTACTGGGCCCTATACCTAATTCTAACCCTAACCTTAACCCATATTAAACACATGTAGTTACCTAATATTCCTCAGTTCTTTTTTGGGTAAGTACACTGTAAGTATACTGAAAGTATGCATACTATAAAATAAAATGCAACCAAAAAATCAAACGTTTTCAAACTTCAGAACTAAAGCTTGGGATGAACCAAAACTCCGCCAGTACATATTAAAACGAATTTATACAAAGAATACATGAATACACAAATACATACATGCATACATACTGTACACAAATGTTAATTTGAACAGATGTAATCCACAAAACAGTATTAATGATAATATTATCCAATTTGTTGTTTGTTGTTTCGTGCAATATGCAAACATTAGGGCTGCAGGCTGTGTATGGCAGATAGGGATTGCTGAGAGTGAATTAAATTTGAAACCCAGTCAGAATGTGTGGGTGGACATGAAAAGTAATCTTTCTACAAAAAGTGCTCTAATTAAATGACTGCCGTCAGTACGTGTTTGTGTACCTCCTCAGTGTGGTGAGAGTGTCTGTGATTGATTTGCAGCGTTTAAGTAGAGCATCCAGTCTGTGCGGCTCCTCTTTCAGAAACTTCACCGCTTCCACTTCCACTCTCAAAACCACCCGCATTTTACTCTGCAGCCCTGGAAATTGATCTGAATTAGAGAGACAAAGAAGCAGTGAAGTGAGCAAGCGTCACTGACTCTCTTCTGCAACTAAACAGAGCTGCGGTTCAAGTGTGTGCCTGTGAAGGACAGGAATGAGTTGTCTCACTCTTCAGCTCTGTGAGCGTCTCTCCCAGTTTCCTCAGCAGGGACGTTTTCTCTTCCAAATCCTGTACTGTCACATGCCGGTGATTGACAGACATCTCCTTGTGGATCTCCTCCACTGACTTCTCTAGATCACTGCCAACACAAACTTCCTCTCATTAGTTTTCTTATACAGTGCGCTACACAAGTGAAAATGGTCCTAATGGTCCATTTCTCTCACTTTATGTAATTTTTATCAGTACATAATTACTTTGACTGAATCAATTTCAGTGATAGGGTGATTTGAAAAATTTAAAAGTAGAAAAACGTCTCAGGTTACTTGACTGTAACCCTTGTTCCCTGATAAAAGCGGAACGAGATGCTGCGCTCAAATAGCGCTTTGGGAACAACTTTAGGTGTGACCAGCTGTGAATATGTGTGCAACACGTCAATGAACATTGACCGGAATTTATAGCCTCATTGTAATCATTGGATGCACCTGGGGCAGGGCTATAAATAGATGCATCACAGGAGCATCGTCAGGTGTTTATCTGAAGAGCAGTCCTGGGGCATCCCAGTGTGGCAATGAAGCGCAGCATCTCGTTCCGCTTTTATCATTGAACAAGGGTTACAGTCAAGTAACCTGAGACGTTCTCTTTCAAAAAGCTACACTTATGATGCTGCGCTGAAATAGCGCTTTGGGAACGAGAATACCCACGCTGCCGCACTGTGGATGTCCGGACCCCCTACGGTTGTGTAGTGTGCTCACAAGAGCGTGAGAGGTCTCGGACATGAGCTTGTGATGTCGACTCAAGGACATAAGAGGACATAAATTTTAACTAATAGGTCATTAACAAACATTATTACATTCTGAACTTCCACACAGATCATTAGTTAATGTGCATAGAAATGTCTTGAATTTGATGAATATATTTTCTTTTATATTTAAATGGTTATGAACTACTAAAGTGCTAAGCATATTTGTTAATGACTAACATAATTAATGACAGTAATTTAAAAGTATTACTCTTCATTTTGTTAAAGATCTTAATTCTGCCATCATTTTCTCACTTTCATGCTGCTCCAAAACTTTAAGATTTTTTTTTATTCAAAAAGAGATGTTAGGAAAAATGTTAGGGACTGTTAGGCTCAGTCACCATTCACTTTCATTGTATAAAAAAACAAATACATAAATTCTCCTTTTGTGTCCACAGAAGAAAGTCATATGGGGTTTGAGCAGGTGACTGAATTTTTATTTTTTGGGTGCAAAATATCCCTTTATATAGAAGGGAAGCTTGCTCTCTCTGATGTTTAGACATTTAAAGTTTCAGTAATACAGAACAAGACGAGTGTGGAAAATCCACAGAGCACCTCCCTGAGCCACAGCATCAGTGCCTATTTAAATAAGTGTCAGTGCGGCAGGGTGCATTAGAGTTAAACGACTGAGACACAGCTGGAATGTTTACACTCAAAATCCAATTTAACCACATCAAATAAATCCACCCCCCACAAAATGGTTTGTTACAACACCACCCCGTTAATAATTGAATCACATCAACTGGCTGTTAACTATACTTAATAACCACTATCAATTAAAACCAACATGGCTGATCTGGCAGCGAGTTGATGAGACTGATTTACTCACCCCTGCTGCTATTAATTGGAACAAAATAAATCAATGAATACTGTCCTTTTCCATACAAACAATCTTTAAGATGTGAGTCTGTCGTTTTATAACTGAATGAATGCAGTGCTGAGCTTGAAAGGGCAGCACTGTGTGTTTATATGCTAGTTCATTATGAAGCCATGGCACTTTAAAGGGTAGTCAACCCAAAATGTCAACTTCTCTGGTCCCCATTCACTTTTATTGTATGTAAAAGAGCAGCTTGAACATATATATTGCTGAATATTTCCATTTGTGTTCATTGAAAAAAAAAAGTTTTACAGTAAATACTTGAGACAACGTGAGGGTAAATGAACCCTTGAGGCCATCACATAAAACTGACTATTTGAGCATATTACATTCATTCATCTGGCAGATGCTTTAATCCAAACTTACTTGTCAGTATTTCCAAGCTAGACATTTTATCAGTTTATGTGCTCCCTGGGAATCAAACCTATGACCTTGCCTTTGCTAACGGCATGCTCTACCAGTTAAGCTGCAGGAACTCCCCCCAAAAAAACAACCACATCAACATTAAGAAAAAGATTTTGTGTATGTGAGGCATACTGTAATTGCTGTATTATAAGTTCCTCCTCATTGAGGTATTTGAGTCTCTCCTCTTCCACTAGGAGGCGCTGTCTCTGAAGAGGGTCTTCTTGTTTTCTCAGGGCATCAGATAGACGCAGACTCAGTTCTGTTTCGGTTCTCTTCAGCAGAGAGTGCATGGAGTCCTGGTTCTGCAACTACACACACACACACACACACACACACACACACACACACACACACACACACACATTTTAAGAATGACTATTCATTGCAGTATGCATTGCGTGGCTTACACAATCCTTTGTTCATGGAGCAGCATTTCTCTTTCTCTCTTTCCACCTGCCATTCAGTCAGTCAGTCAGTCAGTCAGTCAATCAATCACAGCCTTTGACTGGATGATTAGAATCCAGCAACATGTCCAAATTTGTCTGATTACAGTACACTTCAGGTATATAGAGATTCACATGTCTGAGGGGAGTGTGGTAACCGTACAGTAGCTGTTTTACGATTGGCTGTGCTGTTTAGGAGTTCAGCAGTTTATAGAATGTCAACTGTCCCAATACATCAAAACAAAACCATCACTGTCAGACACTCATACTGTATACAGGTAAGTGTACATATGTGTATGTGTGTGTGTAACATTGACCTGACTTTGACCATATGCAGCTGTCAAGTTGTGAGTGACGGCATGATTTTTCTCAGTGCTGAATTGTCCTTGGCAGAGAATAAGTGTGTGATGACATATATAAGCATGAATATAATAGTACTGCCTGTTCTTGATAGCAGTGATGGCTTGTATCTGTTCTTGATCTCTTGAGTGCTTGTGAATGCACGTGTCCTTGAGTTAATTTTCTAATACATAGCTATGCTATTTTGCATATTTGGACATTGTGTATATCACAAACTACCTCGCAACGTAAATTTGCCCACTGTCAAATGCAACTTTCAGATTTTGTGCTTTAGACATCCTGAGCTGTAGGAAATCATTGAATCTTTGACTCAAGTGAAAAAATGGTAGTGTATAAGAACGATTTATTCACTTTAAAGATTAATTTAAGTTCAATTTATGAACAAAACACTACTAACTTCAAACAACATTCATAGAAAACAATGGCTTTGAATTTTAGGACACTCTCTATAAGTTTACCTGAAGTGTCCGGTGTGTGACCCCCTTGAAACTTAATAATAATAAAAATTGTATTTAAATAGGGTTTTCTTTACAAAGACAGAAATATGAAAGCAAAAGCAAAACAAGCAGACCTAAGCAAAATAACAAACAAAATTAAGAAAATAACCAAATGGAATATGTAACAAGGACATGTCAAATAATCAGAGAATCACAAAACAAAACAAATAATCATTGAGATGTATCATGAGAATAGCAAAAATGAAATGAGATGTGTTTTCAACATCTTTTTGAAGAATGAAAGGGAAGAGACCTCCCAAAGATTCTGATGAAGGGAGTCTAGGTGCAACAACACTTAATGACCTACCACCCATGGAAAATAATCTAAACTTGGGAACAACCAAAAGACCACACTCAGAAGAGCTCAATGAGCAAGCAGGGGAGTAGGGCATAAGAAGCTCAGATAAATACTACGGAGCAAGATTATGAAGAGCCTTGTAGGTAAAAATGAGAATCCTATACTGTGTGTGTGGCAGTAGCGGATACTGGCATGGACAATATAGGCAGGTGCCTGACAGGTTACTCAGCCTAAATGCTCTAAATGGTTAGGATTATAGATGTTCATAATGCATTCTTACATTCTGAACAAAACATAAGATAACCATAATCAACAGCATAGGCACACCGTGACACAGGATCGACTAAGTGGTCTTGAGAAAATAAGTATCAACCATGTGGTTGCTGGGCATATTTGACAAAGTCATAGATTACTTTACATCAATGAAATCTAGGAGGGGACGGTTCAATTTAAAATGAGGAATTACGTGTAATAGCTCAAGCAGAAATCTGTAAAAATTATGCCATTTTCTTTATTTATTGACTATAATATAATTGTGCAATTTAAGTTCTGTATATATAATTTACATGTTAATATAACTTGCCAAATATATTTACACTGGCGGACAAAAGTTTGGAATAATGTAAAGATTTTGCTCTTATGGAAAGAAATTGGTACTTTTATTCACCAAAGTGACATTCAATTAATCACAATAAATAGTCAGGACATTAATAACATGAAAAATTACTATTACAATTTAAAAACAAATTTCAGAACTCATAATTTTTTGTTCTCATAAAAAAAAAAAAAAATCCTCCACGTTCAGCAATGACAGCTTTGCAGATCCTTGACATTCCAGCCATCAGTTTGTCCAGATAATCAGGTGACATTTCACCCCACACTTCCTGTAACACTTGCCAAAAAGCTCAATGGGGTTAAGATCCATAACACTCTTTTCCAATTATCTGTTGTCCAATGTCTGTGTTTCTTTGCCCACTCTAACCTTTTCTTCACTGTTGTACATGAAACTGGTGTTGAGCGGGTAGAATTCGATGAAGCTGTCAGCTGAGGACATGTGAGGCATCTATTTCTCAAACTAGATACTCTGATGTACTTATCCTCTTGTTTAGTTGTACATTTGTGCCTTCCACATCTCTTTCTCTCCTTGTTAGAGCCAGTTGTCATTTGTCTTTGGAGACTGTATTGGACACCTTTGTATGAAATCTTATTTTTTTTTGGGCAATTTCAAGCATTGTACAGCCTTCATTCCTCAAAACAATGATTGACTGATGAGTTTCAAGAGATTTTCTAGATTTGATAAAAAAAAAAATGACTTTTTTCAAATAGTGATGGTGCTGTTTTTAACATCAGTAATGTTCTGACTACATTTTGTGATCAGTTGAATGCCACTTTGGTGAATTAAAGTACCAATTTCGTTCAGAAACAGCAAAATCTGTACATTCTTCCAAACTTCTGTCAGCCAGTGTAAATATATATATATATATATATAATTTTTGTAATATTTAAATATAACTATGTATAATTATTTCATCATTATACACTGAATTATTGTTATATGAGGAGCTTTCTCAGCAAATATTTGTATATGCGATTAATTAATCGGGACACCACGTAATTAATTCAATTAAAAAAATGTATCGATTGACAACCCTATATATATATTTATATATATATATATATAGGGGTGCCACGTTGGATCTCGCCGAAGGTGCAAAGTAAGCCAGAACCGCCACTGGTGTGTGGTGTACAACACATAGCCAATGCAGATGCTGAACAATGGGAGGAACGTAAGCTGATGTTCTAGTATGTTTAAGGAGACGGCAAGATCTGAACATACTGTAGTCGTGAAAGTGAATTATTAGAAAGGCATGTTAACAGTGAGTTGCAATAATCCAAGCGTGAAGTGACAAAGGCATGAATTACAGTTTTTGCATCCTGCAAACTACAAGGGGAACAAATATAATAAATCTGGCAAAGGTCAAAGAAAGCTGTTTTAACAACAGTGAAACATGTTGTACAATATTTAAACAGTTCAGTATTGACTTGAAATCACAAGCACAGGCAGCATCAGTACCAACATGAATATTAAAGTCTTCTAGTAGAATAACATTGGAGAAGTGCTGAGTATTCAGAAAGCTTTTATATATCCAGGAAGGGTAATGATGTTAGGGCAACAGAGTTTAAAACAGGAAGGAAAAAAGGAAGAGTCCAAGATATTTAAATGATATGAAATCCAATAGTATGAAGACCAGAGCAGTAAACATTAGACAGCCAAAGGCAAAAAGCACAAACAAACTCATCTCTGAGAAGCGACAGCCAGTCATGCACAGCGTTCTCTTACAAAGCGGAAGCCTTTTAATAATTTATTCAATATTATATCCTTTTTTGTTGATTATGTGCAATCACAGCCATGCTGATATTCAGAACAACAGCACTCTTGCTTCTGTGATATTGCTTCATTAAATATGATCTAAAGTATCTATGCAATAATAATAATAAATATTTGCCAACATGATTGAATGAACATAGTCCTACTGTGTATGTGTGTGTGGGAGTTCGAGTGCCACACATTACCATCATTTTGTGATGTGTAAGCATTATACAGACAGTGTTTGCTTGCCCTCAGAGAAATACAGGTTGGACTTTGTCACTTGCAGAGAGCCCATAATGAGAAAAGTGTGTGAAACAGTGCTTTTGCGCAATGTATGTGTGTGTGTGTGTGTGTGTGTGTGTGTGTACATTCCAATAGGTTTTCTAGTATCGTTCCATGGTAGTTCCTCCTCAGGCTGAATAATTTATAAGTCTCATGAATTATTCAACATATCCATGTCTCCTAGGTAACGGGATGGGGGCAAGGGCTGTGTCTGGAGCTCCAGCATTCAGGCAGGTAATTGTCTAACTCAGCAATCTGCTGTTGTCATGACACACAGAGGCTTGACTCTCGACACCAAAGCAACTGACACCAATCAAGCCATTCCCTGGTCTGCACGATCCCAGAATGTCACAACTTACCCTCTGCTTCCATTTCTCCATCCAATTGCTGCTTTTTCTTCCATCCTCACCCTTCCCAAAAATGCCTCCCATTTCCTTGTACTTTCTACATCTAAAATGTTAATTTCCTTTTTTTATACTTTTGTTTATCAAGTGTTCACGGTTGAGATGCAGGTGTTCACTCATGAATCACATGAGCAGCTCTCATTTCACAGTAATTTTTTATTAAAGCAATGCTTACTGAAAGTTGACTTGATTTCAGACTAGGTCAGGAATTACTCAATTCTCTCTCGATGATAAGTCCCTGCTGGCCCATACAGCTCATCAATGGCTATAATATTAAGACTAATTGTCTGCCATGCAATTGCAGTGAAGGGGCAGAAACAAATGACTACTTGGAACACTTGTTCACACGCACATAAACACCAGGGTTCACACACCATTTGGTCAATGATTTTCCCTAATTTTTTAGTTATCTGAGATTCTGGATTAAAAAAAAAAAAAAAAAAATATATATATATATATATATATATATATATATATATATATATATATATATATATATATATATATATATATATATATGAGAGAGAGAGAGAGAGAGAGAGAGAGAGAGAGAGAGAATGTACTCACAAAGAGCAATTAATGCAGATTAAATGTTAAGATCTGAGCATAAATAGAAAACAATTTATTCACTACAGAAAATACCCTGCATTTCCAATGACTTGTTAAAGACTTTCATTTCTATGTCTTTACCATGCCTTGAATTGACCATTTTTTTTAATTCCCTGATATTTCCAGGTTTTCCATGGAATCCTGTTTATACCGGAAAAGAGAAAACAGGATGACTGACAGATAATCCAACGGGATCTGTCAGTCTAGTGTGTTACCATGCTGTTTTCTTTGTGTTTGCTTTCAGCCTTCCCAAATCCTCTTTATCAACACACATTCAACAACACAAACATATTCCTTTATTATAGCACTATTTAACCAGTCACTTTCACGAAGTCGCCATGGCAATCTGAACGCCTGATGCTGTATGTGCACTGGAACATCTTGCAATCCTTACAGTATGTATATATTTCTTATACAGTGCATCTGGAAAGTATTCACAGCGCTTCACTTTTTCCACATTTTATTATGTTACAGCCTTGTTCCAAAATTTATTAAATTCATTATTTTCCTCAATTCTACAAACAATACCCCATAATGAAAACATGCAAGAAATTTGTATGAAATCTTTGCAAATTTATTAAAAATAAAAAACAGAAAAGAAAAAAAAATCCCATGTACATAAGTATTCACAGCCTTCACTCAATACTTTGTTGAAGCACCTTTAGCACCAATTACAGCCTCAAGTCTTTTTGAGTATGATGCTACAAGCTTGGCACACCAATTTTTGGGCAGTTTCTTCCATTCTTGTTTGCAGGACCTCTCAAGCTCCATCAGTTTGGATTGGGGAGCGTCGGTGCACAGCCATTTTCAGCTCAATCCAGAGATGTTCAATCAGGTTCAAGTCTGGGCTCTGGCTGGGCCACTCAAGGACATTCACAGAGTTGTCCCGTAGCCACTCCTTTGTTATCTTGGCTGTGTGCTTAGGGTCGTTGTCCTGTTGGAAGATGAACCTTCGCCCCAGTCTGAGGTCCAGGGCGCTCTAGAGCAGATTTTCATCAAGGATGTCTCTGTACATTGCTGCATTCATCTTTCCCTCGATCCTGACAAGTCTCCCAGTTCCTACCGCTGAAAAAAATCCCCACAGCATGATGCTGCCACCACCATGCTTCACTGTAGGGATGGTATTGGCCAGGTGATGAGCGGTGCCTGGTTTCCTCCAGACATGACACTTGACATTCAGGCCAAAGAGATCCATCTTTGATTAATCAGACCAGAGAATTTAGTTTCCCATGGTCTCAGAGTCCTTCAGGTGCCTTTTGGCAAACACCAGGTGGGCTGTCTTGTGCCTTTTACTGAGGAGTGGCTTCCATCTGGCCACTCTCACATACAGGTCTGATTGGTGGTGTTCTGCAGAGATGGTTATTCTTCTGGTAGTTTCACCTCTCTCCACAGACACACGCTGGAGCTCTGTCAGAGTGACCATCGGGTTCTTGGTCACCTCCGTGACTAAGGCCCTTCTCCCCCGATTGCTCAGTTTTGCCGGATGGCCAGCACTAGGAAGAGTCCTGGTGGTTCCAAACTTCTTCCATTTACGGATGATTGAGGCCACTGTGCTCATTGGGACCTTCAATGCTGCAGAAATGTACCCTTCCCCAGATCTGTGCCTCGATACAATCCTGTCTCAGAGGTCTACAGAAAATTCCTTGGACTTCATGGCTTGGTTTGTGCTCTGACATGCACTGTTAACTGTGGGACCTTATATAGACAGGTGTGTGCCTTTCCAAATCATGTCCAATCAACTGAATTTACCACAGGTGGACTCCAATCAAGTTGTAGAAACATCTCAAGGATGATCAGTGGAAACAGGATGCACCTGAGCTCAATTATGAGTGTCATGGCAAAGGCTGTGAATACTTAAGTACATGTGATGTTTTTAGTTTTTTTATTTATAATAAATTTGCAAAGATTTCAAACAAACTTCTTTCATGTTTTCATTATGGGGTATTGTTTGTAGAATTTAGGAATATAATGAATTAAATACATTTTGGAATAAGGCTGAAAAAGTGAAGCGCTGTGAATACTTGCCAGATGCACTGTATTTGCCCTATCCATTTAATCAGATTTTATATCCATCCTTCTTGTCAGACATGAATGCTGTCTTGGGATATTTGGCCCATATCAGGAAAATGTGACATTTTAACAGATACTGTATATTTAATTGATATATGAATGTTGCTGTTATATCTGCAGAGGCTTTCCTTGCTTCCAAATGAGTAAACATTTCAAAGATCTCTCCTTCTCTCTACTTCTGCCAAATGCAATAAAAATTACAATACCTTTAGAAATTTGTATTAAAAACAGCTACGCAATCAAAGACATCTAAACTCAACAAAGTCCCTTAAACATGTTTGAACAGGTTTGATTTTGAACAAGTCCTCTTGTTTAGCTAAACGAAAGTTTAGTGTGTGATGCAGCATTTCCTGCACCGTTCAGCAATGGAGCTGAACGTTGAGGGTGATGAGATAAAAAAAGATTTTATACTGCAAAACAATACAAAGACAATAAATAGACAACATGTCTATTTCATGGTCCTTGCTGGCTGCAGGCAAACAAACTTACAGCATTACCAGTTTTGTCCAATGAATGAATGAACGACTCTTCTGAGTCAGGATTTGTTTAATGAATCAGTCAAAAAGACTCACACAGACACAAGTTATCATTCTAACAAATAGCTGAATTAGAGTGGTTACTTGACATCTGACTCAATGACTGGATGTTGAGAACATGCAGTTTTTTAAAATAATAAATAGCTATAAATTGCTTTAATAAATCATATTTATTTATGTATTTGTTACATATATAGTATGCATATAGTAGTATTACATAAATAGTGTTGTTTTATTTAGTATGCAGTTTGGACCAATTATTGAGGGGATTCTGTAAACACAGAATTCTGTAGGATTATGTGCTGTACAGTATAGTGATACAACTAGCTTTAAACAGAACTGAGATCAGTGCATCTCCTCCACACCACACAGAGTTAAACAGCATCAGGAGCAACCGATCCACTGTAAATACCAGGAGAAGCCGTTCAGCACCCTGCTCTTTGTTGTCACTATTGTGTGTAAGTGAGATTGAGTGAGATATTGTGAAGACTACAAACTGATGCTGTTGTTCTTGCTATCTATGCCTTCAGAAGTACCTATTGTGACGCTTCCATAAATCTTCCTCTCTGTCAAAAGCCAAACATCTTAATGGCTCACTGAGGTCCTGGTTTATTACAATAATTTACACCAAAGCATTGTTGAATTCCAACGTGCATGTTCCAAACACATTCCACATGTGCTGTTTAATTTTATACAACTACACAACTACAGTATGAAGTAGTTCCAGGTTTGTTGACTCCATTAAAGTAGTACTTAGCCATGTTATTTTCAATTAACAGATATAATCAGAGGCGTAAAGTAGTAATTCAACACATAAGATAATTTAAGGGATGAAACCTGAAAAACACCTTAAGATAAGCACATGTTCATGTGATTTACTGTGGTATAAGTAGAATAATGGACTCTAAACTGCTGAATCACTGCAATTTTAATGCACAGACGAAGTGTAATGGCCAATTTGCTTCGCATCGTTGCCACATTACAACCTTAGGTGTGCATTGCATTTTCAATAATTCAACAGTCCGTTGTCAATTATTCCTTGCCAAATTGTAATCCGTGTATGTTACTATGACTATAAAACAAAGTAGTTCAAAATAGTGCCATCATAATTTATAGGTATGACATTTTTGT
This sequence comes from Moxostoma hubbsi, assembly GCA_032164185.1. Classification (NCBI taxonomy): domain Eukaryota; kingdom Metazoa; phylum Chordata; class Actinopteri; order Cypriniformes; family Catostomidae; genus Moxostoma; species Moxostoma hubbsi. Next base: position 16,672,105 of record JAVLUX010000024.1, on the reverse strand, counting down.
GAAATGTGCATTGGTGTTGTACTTCATCCATTAGTGCTGTGTCAAAAGACAGGAAACACCTTGTAATAACTGCACTGTAAAAAATATTTTGTCAGATAACCTAAAAATGAGCTTGCTTCAGTAACAGCAAAACCAACTGGTTTTATTTAAGTCAAATCCAGTAGAAAAAGATCCTTGAATTTACCATTGACAAAGTTTAAGCAAAGTCATTTTCGTGTCCTCAGTTAAAGCTAAATGCTTCACAAAGTGACCAAATCATAGCCAAACAAAGCAAATTTGATTTGGTTTAACATGCTGTTTAATATAGAGCAAGATATTGGACCAATGAGATTTCACTGTGGGTGGGACTACCCAGCGCGATGCAACAAAATTGAAACTAAGCAACTGACAAATTGTCTTGACATGCCACACAGTTGACGGTAGCCCCTGGTTAACAGAAAAACTCAGATTAACATGGAAAAGATGTGATTTATCGCTTGGCGCCTAATCACGGCATACCTGGTTAACATGCAGTGTTACCTACTGTGTGTCAAGATGTATGAGAGTGATTGTTTGTGCAAAACTTGCTACCTGCATTTTCCGGAGCTGTGCGAGCTGTTTGCGCAGATCAGTGGTGTTCTGTTGTAAGCCGTGTAGGTTGAGCTGCATCTGTAGTCTGGAGACAGTTGAGGCCTGAGAGCTGCTAGATGAAGGTGGAGGCATCAGAGCCAGTGGAGCCAATGGAGTCAGCGCTACAATCACAATACAGGACAAAGAGTCAACACTCTAGGGTCTAAAGACCTGATATTGATACTACACACAAGCTGATATACTACTGACATCCTACACAATCTGATGTACTATATAATAGTGTTGGGGTTGAGTCCACCTTAGTCGAGTCCGAGTCAAGTCCTAGTCTTTAAACAATCAAGTCCAAGTCCAAAAGGGGCCGAGTCGGACTCAAGACTGAATGTGTCCATAACAGGCAGAGTCTGAATTAATCTTTTCATGAATCTGAATTCAAATTGTAACCGTGAACACAATATCAATATTTTTTTAAGCTTATATTAAGCTTATTTTAACTTTCACAAATAAGAAAACACAACTGTCAAATATAAATGCAAAAAAAAACACCTCTATATTTTATGATTAGTTTCTAGCTGAACAAAGTGGTTTCAGAATAAAAGCATATGCTTTAGGTGTATGAAGGCAAAACTGGTCTTCAACACAATTCATATTGCATTCTGTTGACATTTCAGTTATTTGTTACTTTCCCCTCCACTCAAACATAGGACTAAAGAAAGCAAAAGCTGCGTTAGACATTACAACCAGAGTTATTATTATTTTTTTATTTCTAATTCATTTTCAATTTGTAATTTCAATTTAGTGTACTTTATGATCCCTATCAAAAAAATTATATATACTGTGATTTCTTTTTTTGTCTCTATCTGCCAACTGGTTTGGGAAAATAAGGAAATTGGTACTTTAATTCACCAAAGTGGCATTCAACTGGTCACAAATTATAGTCAGGACATTACTGATGTAAAAAACAGCACCATCACTATTTGAAAAAAGTATTTTTTGATCAAATCTAGACAGGACCCATTTCCAGCAGCCATCACTCCAACAACTTAACCTTGAGTAATCATGCTATATTGCTAATCTGGTTCTAGAAAATCACTTGCCATTACATCAAACACAGTTGAAAGCGATTTAGTTCATTAAATGAAGCTTAACATTGTCTTTGTGTTTGTTTTTGAGTTGCCACAGTATGCAATAGAGTGGCATGTCTTAAGGTCAATATTAGGTCAAAAATGGCAAAGAAGAAACAGCTTTCTCTAGAAACTCGTCAGTCAATCATTGTTTTGAGCAATGAACTGGCTCTAACAAGGACAGAAAGAGATGTGGAAGGCCAGATGTACAACTAAACAAGAAGATAAGTACATCAGAGTCTCTAGTTTGAGAAACCGACGCCTCACATGTCCTCAGCTGACAGCTTCATTGAATTCTACCCGCTCAACACTAGTTTCATGTGCAACAGTAAAGAGAAGACTCAGGGGTGCAGCCTTATGGGAAGAATTACAAAGAAAAAGACACTTTGAAATAGAAAAACAAAAAGAAAAGTTTAGAGTGGGCAAAGAAACACAAACATTGGACAACAGATAATTGGAAAAAACTGTTATGGATCTTAACCCCATTGAGCTTTTGTGGGATCAGCTAGACAAGGTGTATGAGAAGGGACACCAAATCTATGGCAAGTGCTACAGGAAGTGTGGGGTGAAATGTCACCTGAATGTCAAGGATCTGCAAAGCTGTCATTGCTGCACGTGGAGGACTTTTTTAATGAGAACTCTTTTAAGTAGTTTAAGAATTTCTGAAAAACTTTTTTCAAATTGTAATAGTAATTTTTCAAATTATTAATGTCCTGACTATACATTGTGATTAATTTAATGCCACTTTGGTGAATAAAAGTACCAATTTCTTTTTTACTTTTGGCCGCCAGTGTAAATCTCTTGATATGATTGCAAATGCTACATCTGGTAAAGCCCACTGCTAATATTAGTGCCATTTAACACGGACATCAAATCACTTTATTGTCACACTACTGTGTACACGAGTGCAACAGCAGGTGAAATTCTTGTGTGCAGTTCCGAGCAACATTGCAGTAATGACAGTGACGGGACATAAACCACTTTACAATAAACAACATATTTACACAAAACAATTTACATAACAAATGTACACATACTTACACAACAATTTACATATCAAATGTACACAAACTTACACAACAATTTACATAACAAATGTACACATACCTACACAACAATTTACATAACAAATGTACACAATACACACAATGTAGAATACACGTACACTAGATACGGGTATAAATATATATATACACTGACTGAATTGGGAGCGAGAATATATTGACAGAATGAGGATTAATAAAGTGCAGTGCTGATTGTTGATCGTGAGAGATCATGTGTTCAAAAGTCTTATTGCTTGGGGGAAGAAGCTGTCATGTAGTCGGGTGGTGCGGGTCCTGATGCTGCGATACCGCCTGCCTGATGGAAGCAGTGAGAGCAGCCCATGACTCGGGTGGCTGGAGTCTTTGATAATCCTCCGAGCTTTTTTCACACACCGTCTGTTATATATATCCTGGAGGGAGGGAAGCTCACCTCCGATGATGTTTCTGGCAGTTCGCACCACCCTTTGCAGGTCTTTGCGGTTGTGGGCGGTGCTATTGCCGTACCAGGCGGTGATGCAGCCAGTCAGGATGCTCTCTACAGTACTGGTGTAGAACCGTGTGAGGATGTGTTGGTTCATTCCAAACTTCCTCAGCCGTCTCAGGAAGAAGAGGCGCTGGTGAGCCTTCTTCACAACGGCCTCAGTGTGGACGGACCATGTGAGTTCCTCAGTGATGTGGACACCGAGGAACTTGAAGCTGCTGACTCTCTCCACCGGTGCTCCATTAATGGTGATGGGGAATAACATGATTGTTAATTAGCAGAAAACATGAGGCAGTTCTACACACACTGCTTGTGCACCTAAAACCCTAATGTGTCTGTGTCTTATACAGTTTTTTTTTTTAAAATAAGAGGCATCATAAACATTTATTTAGTACTACCTTAAAGAAGCTATTTGACAACAGAGACAAAAATAGTAACTGAATTTAAACAAATTATCTGGTTCAAAAGTTTACATTCCCTTGGTTCTAAAAGGATTAGTTCACCAAAAATGAAAATTCAGTTATTGTTTACTCACCACTGTTCTTATAACTCCAAATGATTTTCTTTCTTTTTCTTAACACAAAGGGAGGAATTGTGGAGAAACAAAATGTTCTCAGTGATGTCACAAAATGGCAGTTTATGGTGACCACTTCTTCAAGCTTCAAAAGGATGCAAAAGTATAATTCAGGTGTCTAACAAATTATTGTACGTGACTCATGTCTTATTATGAAGGAATATGATAAGGTTTGGTGTGAAACAAACCAAAATCTGATGTATTATTAAGTGAAACTCTTCAGCGACCGTTGATCTCCTGTGCACGTTCATGAGACAGACTGCACACGAGCATTAGAGCTCCTGGCACGAGATAAAACCGGATAAAACCCTTTAATATGGTGTGTTGCTTTTTCTATGATTAATGACTGTTTGTGTAATAATTGTTCTGAGTCCCTACTTTGTCCTGAGATGTGAAGCTGCCAACATTTCTTAAGAAAGATTCTGTACATTCTTTGGTTTTCCAGCATCTTCTGCACATTTCGGTTCTTCCCAACAATGGCTAAATGATATAGACATTCAGCTTTTGACACTTAGGATAATTGATGGACACATACACAACTATTACAACAGGTGCAAACATTCATTGATGCTCAAGATGGCAACACAAGAACAATGAACCAAGGGGGTGCAAACTTTTGAACACGATGATTTGTGTAAGTTACTGTAAATTTGGTGTAATGTAACTTTTGAAGGGAAGTACTACATCAAATATAGAATCTTTTATCTCTTATATTTGCCTATATTTGCCTTATATTTGTATGTGAAAACATACAGGCCTAAAACAAAAGGGGGATGCAAACTTCTGCAATATATAGTTTGTGAAAATTAATATTTTATTTAATATTTTGTTTTTCAACATTTAACCATATTTTAGATTTTGTAATTTACAAATTCCACATATCCTGTTCTATCCATATAATTTCATACTGCATGTGTAATTATGAGTAGACTTGTCATGTCAGGTACACATTTGAACACAAAATTCACAACATTTAATCCTAAAATTCTAAATAAACCCCCACATCTGAACATTTAAAGGAATGCTCCGGGTTCCATACAAGATAAGCTCAGTCAAAAGCATTTGTGGCATAATGTTGATTATCACAAAAATGTTTTTCGACTCGTCCCTCCTTTTCTTTAAAAAAAAACAATAATCTGTGTTACAGAGAGGCACAATGGAACACAATGGAAGTGATCTTTAGAGGATTTAAACAAAGAAATGTGAAGCCTATAATTTTATAAAAGCACTTTCATTAATTCTTCTTAAAAACTTGTGCATTATTTGAGCTATAAAGTTGTTTAAATTGCCATTTTGCAGTCGTTTCTGGGTTTGCTGACATTACATCATCATGGCAAAGAAGTTGTAAAATTGGTTATAACTTTACACAGAACAGTAAGCGATTTAATCACACTAAAATCATGTTTACACACAAATCCTTTATGTCTTGTGGCTATACTTCTGAAACAATGAGAAATTTAATGTTCACAAATTAGCCCCCATTCACTTTCATTTTAAGTAACTCACTGGAACACAGATTTTTGCTTTTTTTTTTTTAAAGAAAAACGAGTAAAAAAAATAGTTTTGTGGTAATCAGCATTATGCCAGAAATGCTATTGATTGAGTTTAACTTGTATTGAACCCGGAATATTCCTTGAAGTGCTGTACAATGTATGAAAAGTTTAGCTCTCTGAATGTGACACTTATATATCTGATTTACCTCCGTGCTCATGGGAAAAATGAACATTAAGAAAACATCCGGTATACATTTAATGTGTTGCGCAAATACATGGATCGGCTTCTTTCAGCTTTTTGTATTATTTTGGGTATTCGCGCTGACTGACAGGACAACAAAGAGTGCGAGCGCGAAGCGCGTGACGTCATTGTCATGGTAACCAGACATATTTCAGCTGATTTGCTGAAGACTAGAATGAACGTATCGTCAAATCAACATGTGATGAAACAAAATATATTTATTTATCTGCAAACGATACCAGAGACAATAGCGAGAAGGACATTGAGATTATTTAATTTAACAAGAAAAAAAATCAGTGACCCTACTAAAAACCGGACTTTTGGTCAACCAATTTATAATGAAAATATAAACAAAACATTTCACTGCCCAAAATAACTTCATATTTCATAGTGCGTTTTATTGTGGAAATGACAGAAAAAGAACATATTTTAAGCAGCTCGTAAATTTCTTTCCTGACTATTTAAAACGTACATTTAATTCATCAAGTATCAGTTTAAGTTAACACTGCGTGGACTACAAGAGATTACAGATACATACATGTGTGGATACATTATGTCTAAAAAGACTTAATAGCCCAATATTAAGAATATTTTTCAGAAATTTAATTTTATATGTTTTTCAGTAATCTGTGAGAGAGATATGATGAGGGTGACTTGACTTGATGAAGTCCTGAACCAGGATGAAACGGCGATGCGAGCACCATCTTGGCTGCACAAACGTTGCGTGTTTAGGGTTGCCACCTTCAATACAGAAAAATAAGGGACGCCTTTGGGGGGTGGGGGGTGGGGGGAAGACACCCCTCGGGGCCACGATGACCACAGGTCCGATGGTGGTGGTGGTAAATCGTAACTTAAAACATGTTTTCATAATAATATTAAGATTGATACATGGGCATTATAAATTATTGGGCTATTGAGCTTTAGTAATTGTATAAGGTGGCGTGAACACAGATTTTGGATAAAATTATTGTCATTGTTTGCAGACAGTAACACCATCCAAACAGTGAAACCACATAATAAATAACCGATCTACAAACATTTCTAAATTAATGTAAAGCACAATTTTTTTATTATTATTGGTAAGACTATTTTATATAGTCTATTGTTAATTCTACAGTAGCCTATTGAAGAATGCAATCATTTAAATTAGTTAAGTTGTTTATTTGCTTCACATAGGCACTATATTTTTATTATTAAATATATCTCTCTTATCTGTTATTAAAATAATGCTTATGTGTCTGACTGTACGCCTTAACCGTAATAAACAAATCGGTAACACTTTACAGTAAGGTTCATTAGTTAACTACATTAATTAACATTAACTAATAATGAACTGCACTTATACAGCAATTGTTCATCTTTGTTCATGTTAATTTCCACATTTAATAATACTTTATTAAAATCTTGTTAATATTAGTTAATGCACTGTGAACTAACATGAACAAACAATGAACAGCTTTATTTCTATTAACTAACATTAACAAAGATTAATAAATACTGTAACAAATGTATTACTTACTCATTGTTAGTTCATGTTAGTTAATACATTAACTAATGTTTAATAAATGAACCTTATTGTAAAGTGTTACCAACAAATCATACCATAACATGATTCATTAACATTTTTAACATTATTTCTTAACAAATAGGCAGCCTATGAAATCTAATGTAATCAATCAGAAAATTATTGAGGTGATTAAAAGACTGTCATTACACTATCTGCCTCAGGAGATGATTGAGTTATGAAGAACTGTGAGACGGTGCTTTGATTTCTGTGACCTCTAGCATTGCGGGAATGTTGTTCTCCCGAGGCATGCTGTCGCACATCTGACAAGCCACCGTGCGCAACAGAGAACATACAAATTGTGCAATTGGCTTGATACTCATTTCCGCTGACACTTTCCAGCCAAGTATTTGATTCCTCCCACTCTCGTCGGTACTTTTGCATCCGCTTTCGTTTCAGCGCTGGACGCGGGGGGGTATCTGGAGCAGCCTCCGCCATTCTTTCAAATCGACTCTCTGCCAAGAGACCCGCCCTCCTCTGACTGGCCGTGAACCTGAAACAAACCAATCAATCCAACGATGGCAGCGAGTATTACCCAATCAGGGGCAGAATAGGACGAGTCTTCACAGAATGCCGGTGGGATGATGATTTGCATGAGATGCTGCATTAAAAACAACTCCGAAAATACGGGACAAACCCTGTCCCGTTTTGAATCAAAACGGGACGCGCTATTTTATTCTCAAATACGGGACGATTCCGTATTTTAAGGGACGGGTGGCAACCCTACGTGTGATTTTACCAGTAGTCAGGTCCCGTGCTGTGCAAAACTACCATGTAGTTTTTAGTACATTGGCTACATACCTGTCTTTATGTGTTCGTCGTGCCAGCCACCTCAGTAATCGATGTTATACAGCAGTCTCCGTATTCAAGCGTATTGGTTGAATGAGTACTGCTCTGCAGGTGTGTTTGCTCAACACAGTGAAACAGACTCTGGCTAGGTCTACGACATCAGGGGGGGGGGGGGGGTTCTACAACTGCTTGCAGGCAGAGTGTCCATTTATTTCTGTTTCGTTATTTTATTTTATACCGAGAGCTATATTGCATCAAAAATATGCCATGGACTCTGAAAAAAATCCTGAGTCCCAAAGGCTCGAGTCCGAGTCAAGTCAGACTAAAAATGCATCCGAGTCTGTGGCAAGTCCAAGTCCATTAAAATTGGACTTGTATTCGAGTACCCCAACTCTACTATATAATTACTCTAATTTAAATGTAAAAGCTTCCCATCTACACCTTCTACACCAGAATTGCAATCCTGCTCCAGGAGGTCAAGCTTCCTATAGAATTTAGTTCCTGTCCTGCTCTAACACAGCTGCCTAAAATTTCTGAAAACAAACTTCAAAACCATACTTAGCAGCTAACTATGTGTTTGATTACAGATGCATCCAAGGGGTCAAGGTTTGGCTAACTAGCATGGGCAGTTAGCCCCAGCTGGTAGATGCTGTAACTACACCATTATATTTGTCTTTTGATAGCTACTCAAAACAGTGTAATCTTACGAAATAAAACACATAAATTGCATTTTTGACATCACAGCTAGTGCGTTGGCAGCATAATCGCTAGTGAAGGGCTTGGGATTGTAAGAATTCTTGTGGTGGCTTTAGCAATCAGCATTGATAGGACATTTATTTCTTGTAATAATTAGTCACATGGCTTTTACACCTCAGGTGATTGGCTCAAAAACAATTGTGTTGAGAGCAGAGAGCCCATTAACAAAGATGGCAGCATGACGGTTGCATACTTCCCTAGGTGCATGCACCAGCCGAACAACTGCTATTGAGATGAATGGGAATGCTAATGGAAACCTCACTCCAGGTCCTATAGACCTACTTGGTTGGATCTTAACTCTGCAGGAAGGTAGATCTCCAGGAACCCGTCTTTTCTTGTTTTTTTTATAGAGACAGAGATAAACTAACTTGCTCACACACAACGCCTTTTCAAGAGTGAGCATGCTGTTAGTGTGGCATACAGAGAGATCATCAATCTCCAGTCAGTCGTTTTTAACAAAAGGGTACACACATTCTCCAAGATTCCGGAAACATAAAAACCAACATATCCACCTCACACATCATTTTCAGTGTGTGAATATGTCAACTTTAGGAGTGAAAACAGACTGAGGGAGAGAAATATCCAAAGTACAAGCAAACCATAGAGCAGATACACCATAAAAAGTTATAGTGGGAACAGGCACAGGAACATCAATTAATTAGAAGGGTTAAAATTTGGTACAAATAGACACGCACACTACATACACTGGGAAAGGAACATTGATTAACATTAAATATGAGAGAGAGTAGAGGTCAAGCTACCTTTCTTCTTCAGCCGGCCAGCTGTAACATACAATAGAAGCTGTCAGCTCCCAGTTTCTTATTTTTCAGAAAAAAGATTAATGCGTAGTGTAATTTCTGTGCCACTAGCATCACCAACGAATGTTTCCATAATGCTCCACCAATCTGCCATTGGTCAGACAAAAACAGATAGTCTTGCCCTAAATTCACATATTTGGTTGAGCCAGAAGGTTAAAGTTGGACCACTTTGTATAACCAAAAAGAGAAAAGTTGAAAAAGCCACTGAACCTCATTACTATAAAAATTCCAGGAAATAAACCAACAAATGGTTTTCTCGTAGTTGTCTCGAGACGGGATTACAGGAAATATTTTACCATAATTATTATTCTTCTTTTTTTTTTTTTTTACAAACTCACCTTCATAAATACATTTAATAAAGTAAAGAAAAATTATTGTTGGATTGGACTCGTCTTGGATTTGATTTAAGGGTGAGACTAGGACTCACCTAGGCCCTTTTACTGAGGCATGAGACCATTTAGACTCACCTCTTGAAACTGTGGAGAACCTTCAAAGACAAATCAAAAATCAAAACTCTGCCTACAGCCTTTGAAGGGAAAGCCACTCAAAGGCATTCTCTGAGGATGCTGTTACTGAATTGAGAGGAATGTGATGTGAAAGAGAGGACATTGGGGAAACCAGAGAAAGAGCAATGACAGAGGAAGGAAGGAGAAAAGAGTGAACATAAAGAAGGGTAATTCTTTCAAAGTGCACTTTGATAAAAAAAAAATTATGTAACTTGTTTTAATATATTATAAGTACATGCCATGCCAAAGATCCAGGACCGAATGATCTGAGATCAAAAAATTGTCAAACCACTATACCTTGAGCCAGCATAAACATCTAAAAGTTAGTCAACAGCAAAGCCTATCAAAGTTGCTTTAAGGCAAGTCAGTTTACTTGATGGCCATATTGGGCCAGCATAAACATCTTTTGGTAATGTCTTCAGGCAGACTCTTTTTATGTAGGAAATAGGCATACAAGTACAGTTCCTACATGAATGGAGAAAGTCCAAAAATAAAAGCCCTTAAGCCCTTTTCAGATGGAAATTGTTTTGCAGGGTGTTAAAATACAGTTTCATGGCTCCTCTGAGATCAAATTCTTGTGTTCGGATGACAGTTAATTCACGGTGGAGGAGTGAGTTTTGTGATCCTATGAACCTAGAAATTTGCTTCTCACTTGGTCAGTCGCTTGTAATATTTGTAGGGGTTGCACAGTCTAGTAGACCAGACGGCTAGTTCTGCCACTAGTCAACACGTTAGGGTCCATGTCTACTAGTCGTGGATAATGTTTCATTTAAGCATATTGGTTGACTGATTGCCGCTCTGCAGGTAAATATTTTGGATTCATATGGCAATAAAATCACTGACTAACCCCTGTAAATGCTGGAATCACCTCACGTGCCCATGTAAAACAATTACCGTCTGAATGGGTTTTAGTCTGGTCCAGTTGATAGGCATGTGTGTTCTAGAGTAAACAAACTAATCCAAAAAGTGATTGGGTCTTCTAAATGAAAGAAGCCGCCATATTGAGCATTACGACTTCTCACATAAATATTTCTACAAGTGGCCCATCTTCTTCCCATATACTGTCTCTGAACCAACTCAATTACTAAAAGGACATAGGTGCAACACAGTATTAGACCATATCAGACACAATATTAAAGTTTTATAGCCTGCCTGCATGACCGCTTTGGACAACCAAAAATCATGTATTTTGACTTACTTTCTGTGGCGGAGCCGTCGCTGGTGGATTCGGTCTTCTCGCTGGAAGAGAAAGGGAAGGGCCGTGAAAACTCCGCCCCCTGGTCCAGAGGGCAGCCCGCCATCATGCAGAGACGCAGCAGGCCGCATCTGAGGATCATATAGTCATGATACTACCACTGTACTACAGCACCTAACATTACACTAACACTATCTTACACTACTGCACCTCACACTGCACTCACACTAGACAACCCCTCTCTGTACTACAGTAGCTAAAATTATGCTAACGACGGGCTTCACTATCTTGCAGTACAATACTTAAGAGTATGCATTCAGAGGACAATTGTTCCTTTAGCCAAACACTCAACAACATTTTTTTTTAATGTTACCTAACTAACAATTGTGCTTAACAATGAATTAGCACTGTCCTGTATGACCTAACACTGCACTAACAAATCACTAAACTTGTCTGGCAGTGCACAACAGAACTGTGTACTACAGTGTGTTATGCTAGTTTTACAATCTCCAACACTGTACTCCACCACAAATCACTGGCTCTGATAATGACTCATAGTGATATGGAGTAATATCAACTCTTTTTATTTAACCGTCAACTGTCTATTTCAGGCCTATTCACACCAAGATTTTAAAACAAAACAATGCATCCATATGACAATTCACACCGTATAAGTACTCGTGAATAATTTTGGTGTGAATTTATTTGGTGATTTTCATCTGCAATTCATGACATTTTATCTTGTACATTATGTGAATAGGCCTTTGCTTAAAGGAATAGTTCACCCAAAAATTTACTCACCCTCAAGTTTCTTTCTTTATCAGAATTCATTTCAGGCCTCCTCCTTTAAACAATGCAAGTGAATGTACTTATATACTTTTTAACTACAAATGTTCGCTTCTGTACAACTCTGTGAAGCGCGCTCATGAGAGGGATGACGTAAGCTCGTTGGTAAGGTCACCCGTGGAGGAGGAGGCAGGAAGCATGCCATTGTTTACAAGAGAAACTTGCATAGACCACAGTCAAAGCATGGTTCATAAACAAAAAGAGTCCAAAACCATTTCAAAACAATAAAAATTTAAAAATAAAAAACATTACTGCAGTAAATAACCATCCTTTATTTTGGAGCAATGCTGTTGGATTATCTACTTGTGCTTTTTCTTTAGCAGAAATATACAGGTTATATGACTGTCAGGAATTCAAGCCACACAAGTTGTAGTTAGTGAAACAAAGTGTCCTTTGTGTGAGACTTGACAGTGAATTGGCGTGAAGGTGAGTTATTTATGCAGGCAGAGATGAGCGAGTGAATTGAGTGCAGGTGCGGTGAATTAGAAATCAGGTGATGAGGAGCGGAGCGCTGAGGGAGGCGTGACAATAACAAAGTTTTCACACATTCCTGAGTTCGCTGGAAAAACAGCACGGGCACAGCCGATGAATTCAGATATCGAGCCTTTGTTTCTTTTGATGGTCTGTAATCCTCAGGGGTAAAATTTTCACTGCACACTCTCCGATATTTGAGAGAATGTTGAGGTGTACTGATTTCCAGGTTCAGCACGATAAGCCAGAGCTTCAATCGCTCATGATCATGTATATGCAATCGATGAAAAGTTAATATTTTGTGCAATATTTTGTGGGTTTCTGAAGTTTGAAGCATCCAGGATACACACACTTGCTTCTCTTGTAAACAAGTACGCGCTTCCTGCCTCCTCCTCCTCTATGCGTGACCTTACCAACAAGCTTACGTCACACGTCTCATTAGTGTGTGTCAAAGAGATGTAAGGAGGTGAACATTTGTAGTTAAAAAGTATATAAGTATTGCTTTGTTTCTCAAAACAAATCACTCGTTTGATTTCAGAAGAACTTTATTTGTTGACTGGAGTTGTGTGGATTATTTTGATGCACCCTAAATATGCATTTTGGACCGTTATGGAGTTCATTCATTTGCATTGTTTAAAGGAGGAGGCCTGAAATGAAATCCTAAAAAAACTTAAATTCTGTTTTGATTAAGAATGAAACTCTGATACATCTTGGATGGCCTGAGAGTGAGTAAATTATCAGCAAATTTTCATTTTTGGATGAAATATTCCTTTACCACTTTCTTTACGTAATTGACTCTTTATGCCAACATTTTGTTTCTCAAGACTAGCTCAACTCAACACTCTCTTTATTCAATGCTTTTGTTTCTCAACACTACGTTTACTCAGCACTCTCTTTAATAAGCTTTCTCTTTACTCAACAAACTCCTTTTTTAACTCAGTCTTTTCTCAACACTCTCTTTTAGTTGTGAGAATCTCAGTTACTTTTATTCTCTTGATATGAATGACCAGTCACATTGAATATGAATGACTGTAAATGTCCAGCAACATCAAAAGCACCAATACAAAGTGGAAGAAATAGGAATAACCACAAGCAAACACAATTACAATCAAAGCACTTTACATTTAGCAAGTGGAGAAATGTTTGCATACCAAGCTTACTGTATATCAAGCAAGCTTATGAAACACATAATTGTATAACCGATGGCTGTAATGCAAACATGTGAACACAGGATATTATCACATGAGAGCAAAATGGTACCACGCTAACAACAGTGTGAAAAGTGAAATAGTTGAATGCATTATGTAAACAGGTTAGATACTGTATTGCTGTTATGTGTCAAATGACTGAATGCTATACGTAAAAGGGGTTACAGTGACTGGATATCATAAGATTATGAGAACCAGGACAGGGTTTATGGTCCATATGAGTGGGCTGATTTTGGTAATGTCAGTGGGCTCTGGTTCAATGTGAATGTGTTGAAGATGGCTCTGTGAATGTAATGAGGTCTTACGTGCTGTCGCTGTCTGGTGCTCGAGTTAGGACGCTCTGAACCAGTCCAGTCAGACTGGCTATTTGCTTCTCCATTGCCTCCATACGATCCCTGCTAACAAGTGATACAGATAAACACAAATATACACTTATAGTGTTTGTTGGAATGCTCTAAATGTGCATAAACACATTCCTGTGATTACAATCGCAGTAGTCTGCTTAAAAGACCAGCTTGTACCAGCATTAATTTCCATATAGGTTCATACTGGTTTATCAAGACTTTTCGCCAGCTGGGGATACCAGGACACCAATAGGACAACATATATTGCTGACCATCTTAGACCAGCATGAATTTTCACTCTGGTTCAGGCTGGTTAATGCTGGTTAGTGCTGGTTTGGTGCTGGTCTAGCTTTTGAACCAGCATAGCCATGCCAAATGTAGTTGGTAAAGCTGGTCAACCAGCATGGTGTTTCTGATGAATCTGGTTCACCAAGGAAGTCTTGCTGGTTAGCTAGTTAAAAAGTCTGACAGGGACACCAGCATACTAGCATACCATGCTGAGGTACCAGCACAAAAAACACAAGATAATCTAGTGACCAGCAATGCTTGTCTTTACAACAGGGCTGTACATAAACATACACACTTTGCCAGTGCTTACCGTGTGTCTGTCTCATTTCCAGACAATGACGACCCAAACCCGGGTCCCTTGCTCCCATCTCCTAGAGGTTCTGAACTAGAGCTGGGTCTGGACTTCGGGCTCTCCACAAAAACAGACGAGGAGGCGGAGTCCTTGCGGAAGGTCTGTCTCACGGGTGTCCCACGGCTCGGAGACCCGGTGAACGAATCCCTGTCACGTAACTGCACGTCAGAAATCTTCTGTGGGGAGGAAGGTGGCAGACGAAAGCCCATGCCAAGTGTGGAGCTGGGGCCATAAGTATCAGAGTAAAGAGAACCTCCAGGTTTATAAAGGGAATCCTCCAAGTCACCTTGTAGCGCTGCAGCTGAGTATGTACTAAGAGACCGCATCGAACCCCTACGGTACAGTCCTCCTGACACCGGGAAACCGAAGGGGTCGGTGATGGTGGCCAGAGATTGAGTAGAGGCAATGCTAAGTCGGCCCTCATGTACTAGGCTGTAGGGGTCAGCATACAGACCTTCATTTTTCAGAAGAACCATGTTCTTACCAGACATCTCCTCATCCGGTTTGACATCACGGCGCTCCAGGATGGCGGAGGAGGGTGTCAGGCCTTGAGCTTGTCCGTGAGAGGGTGAAGGGTGGTGAGATGGATGCTGAGGGCCCTGGGGATGAGGGTGACCTTGACCAGCAAAAGATGGGGGGCGACCCCCACTGTAGGACAGACGGGATCGTGATGGGGAACTGGAGGAGGGCGAGGCAGTGGAAGGAGGGAGGGTGTTGAGGCGATGAGTAGGTGACGAGTCCCGCGATGTGTAAACCATCTCTCTCTAAAATAAAAATGACAGATAAGTGCTTAAAATTTTATGAACACATCATTCTGTGTCACTCTTCCAAATTATAATTTTTAAGGCTAAATTTTACTTCTGCCACTACGTCTCACGCACACTGTGCATGATGTAAAATTGACAAACAAACAGACCAAGCACAGCCAAGTATTTCAAGACAGTCCATGTCTGTGCATTGTCTATGCCAGTGTTTCCCAACGTTTTTTCTGCCGCGGCACACTTTTTACGACTAAAAATTCTATGGCACACCACTATCCCACATAGGTTAACCATCGTTAATAAGTCACATACAGTGCTTGTATTAGACTTTCTCATCGTCCATCATTTTGACAGACAGGGTTGTAAAAATTCAGTCATAATCTATTATTACCTGTTATATTAATTTTCATATTTTAATAATAATAAGACATTGAATAGCTTTTATTTTCATTCACATTTTCATTTTTAATCATGAACTTACAGGACGATCATATAGCAGATTATGCATTGATTTATTTCTGAAGAGAACAGATGATCAACAGAGACACCACACGAAGCAGATGAAAGTTTTTTTCCCCGCAGTGACAGTGGCGGCAACTAAAACACAACATATGAACAACACAATATTACAAAAAACAAATCCGATTAAAATATGAACAAAACACATATAAAACGGAACTGAACAGAACTCAATCGACAACTCAAATCTTCCTCCTGGTCCGCGTTGACTTAAACTGTGTGCGCTCGTATGTGCGTAATCAAACGCGTCAAGGGAGACTGATGCTGAGGTGATTGTCATTAGATTTTGTGTCTTTGCCTCGGACAGACGACTTCTCGTGGCAGTTTTAATTTGGGTCTGGAGGCTGAACCCAGTGTCAAGCACTACATCGCCCTCCACATGACAAGAGTTGCAGACAGCGTCACAGAGGGGCGATTTTACCAGTGTGCCACGTAAAAAAGCGGGAGGTGTTCACAATAAACATGGAAAACATGTATTTAGTGGAGAGCAAAAAAAAAGCTTGCAGTTGCTTTGATAGCAGAAATAAATAAAATGACTCGTTTATGTTAAGGTTGAAGTGTTTTCTTGGTGAATTTAAATGAGTTAAATAACTGGGGTCTCTGATATTCGTAAACGATAAGGTAATATTAATTAAAAGAAATTATGGGACATACAATGTCTCTTTACAAATTTGGAGAGTTTTTAAATATTTCTTGTTCCTTAGTACTCTCAAAGACATTATTGGTGAAGCAAAAACGTGTGTGTGAAAAACACTTTAGTGTAAAGTGGCGTCACTTCATAGACTTCAGTGTATTCTGCAGCGCTGATGCGAATCATGTGAAAGACCCTTAACACGTATAAATATCAGACACATCTGCCCATTAATCATTGCTCTTCACAATCACAAAAGTGACCGAAAGGGTCACAGTGGTTGGGAAACACTGGTCTACGCATGACCCTGGTGTTGACTCTCCTAAATAGTATCACAAAGCAGTACAGACAAGGAAAACTATTACTGACTTAACCTTTGCAGACGATGTTGCTGTACTAGCTGAATCCTTAGAATCACTACAAACAATGATAAACCATATCATCCAGAGGGCAGAGGCTGTTGGCCTAAAATGAAACTGTGCAAAATCCAAATATATGACTCTAAACCTCGACCCATTTGTCCCAGTCATACCAATCACAATAAATAAATAACCTTAGCCAAGAGATAGCATCACGTATACTAAAGGCTTCTGGCATATTTGCAGCACTCAAATATTTCTGGAATCGGCGTGATATAAAAATTAAGTCAGAATTTAAAGTCAGAATTTACTGTGCCATTGTTCGTGCTACTCTCCTGTATGCCTCAGAAACATGGCCCTTAAAAGCAGACCAGTTAAAGAAATTAGAGGCCTTCGACCATAGATGTCTCCGCCGCATAGCCAAAATCAGCTGGGCAGATTACATTTCCAATGAACGTGTCCGTGAACGTTGTGGTATAAAAGAACCCCTATGCTCCACAATGACTTTACGGCGCTGGAAATGGATAGGACATGTCCTGCGGATGCATCCGAACCAGCTCCACATACAAACTTTCACAGCACTACCTGGACCAACTTGGAAACGTCCGAAAGGTGGCGTCCGGATGACGACCCAGAGATACTTCCACAAAGAAGCACAATCATTCATTATGAAACCATTCGGGCTCAGCCAAAAACAATACGACAAATCATGGCAACAACATCTAGCTTCAGTCGCAGCTGACAGACTGCAATGGCGACAGATTTCAAAGGATATCGCCTATACCCACCATGGGTGACACGGCGCTTAAGCAAGTAAGTAAGCATCACAAAGCAGTCATGTGTATGCGTCGAACATATCCATTTGGTGTTGCGGTCAAAAGAGTATACTTTGAAACTATAAGCAGGTGGAACGACACATGGAAAAAGAAAGTATATTCTAGCCTTCACTCAGTATTTTAGTCTCGTTATTCACTACAAATTTCTAAGACTCTTTAAAACAATATACATTGAGAATATACTTGAGAAGCGAAACAATATAGATAATCTGTTTTTCCCGTGAAATCTGAGCAATTTTGGGGGGTTTATGCTTAAAAACAAAAAATTTCAATCAAAGAGAAAACACAAATTTTTCTTGTTTTTCATGTTTCTTGTTTACAGCCGTGAGACACCAACACATTGCTTATGTTATCGCTAAGCCAATCATCACAATTACAAGAGTGAATCTTGTATTGTCTACACATACAGAGTGATCATTTTAATTTGGTTGTTAAATGCAGCTGTCACCAAGTCATTGGCCTCTTATGAACAATGCCTGTTCAAGTCCCAAGAGAGGAACAAAATTGAAAACATGAACACAAAAGTGATTCACAGTTACATTCGTCTTGCCAAAAAGATGGAATGAGGGTTAGGGCACAGTTAACTGGAAAAGTGAATACGTACAAAATCATTCAGAAGTGAAAATATGGAGCTGGCAAATAAACCTCAATGACAGCAAAAGCAAGAGAGATGTACTGAGGTTTAGTGAGAAACCGAGACTGAACTCTAGAACTTATTGTCCTCATTCTCTCCTTCTTTCTCACTCGTTCTTTTCATGGGTCTGTAATTCAACTCTGGGGAGCTCTATTCAACCTATTCACTGCTTTCACCCAGCCTAGCTAAAGCTACTGGCATAACATTGGATTACATGACACCCATATTCAGATTCTACCGCCACTTCTGAGCACATATACTTTACACAGTTACAATGAGCAGAGGAAAAGAACTTAAACACAAGGGAACCCACACTCATTTAATATCTCCATTTCTATTCCTCAATATCTTCGGTTCTCTTTTCACCACTCCTTCCTACTTCCTGCATATCAATACGTAACTTTTACATCTCCATGTCACTTGCATTTATGCCAAAACTTTTGGTTTTGTTTTATCTTGAGCCACTCATCCATCCTTTTCTTAAGAATTTCTTTTTTTTTTCCTCTTCCCTTCTCTGCTCCCTTTTGTTCCACTTAAGTTGTCTGACAGTAGTCAGACTTACTGAGGCATTACAGGGGATATAGCTTGTTAGCCTACATACACACAAAAATCCACAAAAAGCAAATACACACTCCAGTTGACATGTTCTATACAACATTCTGTTGATGACAAAGGATTGGTAAGTATACACATAATACACACATAAGTATACACATAATACTCAATCACACAGACCGGAACAAACACATAAATACAATATGTAAATTTTTCAGAGCCTTGGGATCCTATAGTGTTCAATTATTTAAAATAAATCCCCCAAGAGGAGAGTTTTTATGCTGTAATTTTTATTTAGCTATTTATTTTTAAGTGGCGCTTGTTTAGGCAAAGTGGTGCCAAAGTTAGGCTATGCAATTATAAGTTCATAGCACTTTTCCACTTTTAATTTAATTACTGATGAAGACAATCAAGTTGAAAATCTGAATAAATTATTATTATGGATGAAGTTAAATGGATGGAATTAAAGATGTAAAATAATGAAAATATCTGTGCTGTGTACTTAGGATAAGGCATTTGAACAAACCTTAAAAGTTAAAATTAGGGATTTGAACAAATTATAAATAAAATTACATTAAAAATAAAAATCCCATTGACACATTGAAGCACATACCTAAGCTATATAATAGAGATTTTGCCACCCATTGTTAGTACATTTGCAAAAAAAAAATTTATAAAACAAATGTAAAAATCTAGATTCATTTTACAATAAAACCCCAGTATGAACACAACAGACAGACATCAAGGTGCACACATACACACCACACAAATAGACAATCAGGCCCACATTAATGCACAGGCTTACTGGGGCTGAAGCCCCAGGGCCTATGAAGACAAGGGGCCTATCATAAGCCAATAAAAAATCACATTGTTTTGTAGTTTGTCGAATTTTCTGTCAATCACTTGATATTCATGTTTTTGGCTGCTGATTGATCCAATTTACAAGTGACCCACGTGGGAAGCATGATATGACAGCCTATCAGAATATAGACAAATAGTTGTCGCATGCGTTGTCGTCTACTCTAGTCGTCTATTCAAATGTATGCTTATAGTCACTCACAGAAGATAGCGGATAGCTAAATCAAAATGTCGGGAAAGAAAAAGTTTGAGAGTGGTGCTCATAAGCGAAAAATATTGCGACAGAAAAAAACAGTGAGAAGGAATTGTTAAAAAAGCTGACAGGATTTTTTAAACCTGCAAATGAAGGCGAGTCGAGCTCATTAAGCGGAGCACCGATGAACAGTGCGGAGGACAAGCAAACAGGCGGGAGACCGTTAACTCGTGCTGCAGAGGACGATGACTGGCTGCATGGAGCAGAGCCAACCGGGGACGGACAGACCGGAGGACCTTTACCTCGCTTACCTGGAAAAGAGGAGGAGCGTGAAGAGCAGTGCTCGAATTGAGGGGGGAGGGCTGGGGGGGGATCCGGGATTCCCCATAAGAAGTAAAAAATAGACTTAGGGGGGTCCCTCAGATATTTTAGCTGATTAGCTGATTAAATGCATGAAATGGATACGGTAAATTTCGTGAATTATTTACAATAATTTATATTAAGTTTGTTTATAGGCTAGTTGCCATGTCTCTTCAAAATGTAAACACCCCGCCCCACATCTAAAGAGCGCAGTATTTATGCGGGATTCACTCTTGAAATAGCAATGATTGACATTGATAGCCATAGCATTGTTTGTTCCTGAATAAAGCAGCCTTTTTCACTGAAATGGTTGAATAGTCTGCTGACTGACTTACTCACTCATAACAGTCCTTTCCCGCCTCCTACTGGACGTAACTAACGTTATGTACAAATCGTATGCACTAAAATCGTTGAAAAATCCCCACCAACACACAGACTGTTTTGTCACAATTTATATGTTTAATATCTAATAAACTAGTTTCATGCATTTAATGAAGTCTTTTGGAACAAACATTATTATCACAGTGTCACATTAATCATCCAGTTGTTTTAGTTGTAAATTCTACATCGGTAAATAAAGCTAGAATCATTCTGTTGGATGTTCAAAAGTTCATTAGTATCTTCTGCTCACCAAGCCTGCATTGATTTGATCAAAAATATACTAAAAACAGTAATACTATGAAATATTATTACAATTTAAAGTAATAATACAATAAAATATAATTTATTTCTGCGATTAAAGCTGAATTTTCACCATCATTACTTCAGTCTTCATCACATGATCCTTCAGAAATCATTCTCATATGATTTGATGCTCAACAAACATTTATGATTATTATCAATGTTGAAAACAGTTGTGTACATTTTTTTTTTTGGACTCTGATGAATGGAAAGTTCAAAAGAACTAAATTTATCTGAAATAGAAACTTTTGTAGCATTATACACTACCATTCAAAAGCTTGCGGTTAGTAAGAATTTATATAAAAAAAAACATGTTGGGAAAGAAATTAATACTTTTATTGTTGTGGATTTTTTTATGGAATATTGTCTTCGTTAGGCTATATCTCCCCGAGAGAAACTTATTTCTGCTTTTGTTGTATATAGACAAACATGGTCATTAGACTTTTTTTTTTATTGTGGGCCTACAAAACCTCTCAGCCCCAGGGCCTGACGGCAGGTTAATGCGGGCCTGTAGACAATAATAGAATAATTTGCATACATCAACTGACTCATATCTAATATTAGACGATCAAGCTGGTTTGACATTCTCCGAGGTATGAATGGTACAGACATCTCAGAAAAGATGTGTAAAAACATTTTATTTGATCGACAGTGGGACGCAACCTAATTGCATTTCAAAGTCAAAGCACATCAAGCTCCTCCGGTAACACTAGCACACACATAAAAAAGAACTCCCAAGTGATACAACAAAAAAAAAAAAAAAGATTCTGCGTAATTCAAAAACATCTGAGTTCAAGAACATTCAAATAGAAAAGATGGTACTCAATGGATCAAACAACGGCAGTTTTAAAGGGTTCTTCCCTTTTAACACTCAAAGAGGACTGTGACGTTGAACTCAAGGTTGGGTTTGTCTCTGATGTTGCCACATACTGGATTTTAAACTTGTAACCTTGTGTTTTTTTCTTATTTTGACTTGAAACAGAAGACATTGTATAAATATGGATGGCTTGGTGCCTTCTTATACACTTTAAAAAACCCATGCTGGGACAATGTAAGATGTGGCTCATGGCAAACAAACTAGAGGTGGGAGTCAGCAGGGACATGAAATACATTATTACATTTGAAATACAGTATGGGTCGCAACAGGATAATATTGCAATTATTTATGCTTGGTGTATTGTGATTCTTTATGCTTAGTTTATTAAAATCTTTTAATCACTTGTTTCTTATTCATCTCATTGGATTTTGGTGCTTTGTGCAACAAGTGTTAAGCTTTCAGCTTTACTTCATCGTAGAGTTATAGAATTAGCGAAGAGCGTTGGCACATCAGTGTCAGTAGATTGTATCATTACATGAAAACCTTTGCAGCAATCTATGCCAACAGCTGCTTAAAAAGCTTAATTGATAAATACTTAAAGGAATATTAAGGGTTCAACACAAGTTAAGCTCAGTTGGTAGCATTTGTGGCATAATGTTGAGTAGCACAAAAATGTATTTTGACTTGTCCCATGTTTTCTTTAAAGAAAAATACAAATAATCAAGTTTACAGTGAGGCACTCACAATGAAAGTGAATGTGGCCAATTGTTGGAGGGTTTAAAGGCAGAAATTTAAAGCTGATCATTTTATAAAAGCACTTTCATTAATTCTTCTGTTAAAATTCATGTATAATTTGAGCTGTAAAGTTGTTTAATTTGATATTTTTACAGTCATTGTTTTAGTGTTTTAGGGTTTGTTGACATTACATCATTAAATTGGCTATGACTCCACACTGAAAAGGTTGTTATTTTTTTTTTCACACTAAAGTCATGTTATGCCCTAATGTTTACATATTGTGACTAAACTTTTGAAAAAAATAGTTTTTTTAAAGGTTAAAAAATTGTCCCACATTCACTTCCATTAAAAGTGCCTCACTGTAACCCAGATTTGTAGTTTATTTATTTAAAGACAAGGAGGGGCAAGTAAAACATATGTTTGTAGTATTCACTATTATGTCACAAATGCTGTCGATTGAGATTCCTTTAAAGCTACACTATGTAACTTTTTTTAGGTTAAAAAAAACAAAATGTTATTAATGAGAGATTAATAAAAACAAAAATCCATCTTCCAAACCATGTCTTTACTTTACACAAATACACTTGGATTTCATGGGAAATTGCATACATACATTCGTCCCGTGCGTGTTGACGTCATATCCGTACACAGAGAAAATAAGATCCGGCTACTGTAGCGCGTGTGGTGTGGGAGTAGCATGAAGCTGAAAGTTTGTTGTCACAACGAATAAGACAAACATGGATCATTCAAAATGGCAAACCTCCAGGGAATCACTTTGTAAAAACAAAGAAACCTTGAACAGAGCAGAGTCTACAAGCAAAAAGGGTCTGCGACAGAGTCTGTAATAAAACCCGAATGAACACCGGCATGGCTTTTCAAAGGTGGCGACAACTGAAAGGATTTAAAAGTGATCCAGAGCTGGCTTTTTTTTTACTCAACGGATAAGATATTTTATTGATATGTTTATGTATAGTTGTGTAATGTGTGTGAGTAGTGAAATACAATAATAATACTGTAATCAGTGCTAGCAATCATTATGTCAAATGTTAACAACGTTGACTACATTTTGTAATGTCATTTATTTCAAAACATCAATGTTTCCAAAAGTCAAAACAACAGCATAAGCTATGGCACTTATCTGCTCAAATGACATGTTTTCAGATATCCAACTTTTCCTTTCTTTTGTTATTTGTTTTTCCATTCACTCTGATAAGATGTCCTGTATTCATGTGTACACCAGTGCCTCGAACCACATTCATTCACGCAGAGGAGCAGAGCTGAAGCACAGCCAAAACAATGTCCTTCCGCAAGACTCATGCAGTTTTATTTTTTAACCGCTAGAGGGCCAAAAGTTACAAATTGTAGCTTTAATTTTAGAGCAATGTAACAGAGCTAAGTCTCCATTGTATCTAGATAAAAGTCCCTTGTGTGTTTTGGGCTAGTTTATAGTTAAAAGTCCCACGTTATGCATCTAATCATAATTTTCGGTTGTTGATGGTATTATTATGATTGAATAATAAACTCTATCTGGGATTTTATTTATTTTTGAAACTTGTAGCCATTGTGTCTGTGCCCATCATAGTAAGGAAAGACTAAGAAAAAATATAATAATAATACATAGATTTTAAAAAAGCTGGCCAATTAATCTGTTATCAGTTTCGGCAAAATCCACTATTGTTTTGCATTTTGCTCATGATGCGGATGAGAAGCGTAACCATAGCAAAATCAGTGATTTTTCTCATTAGTATGGATGTGGCCTTAAATTTTCACTTCTTGGCATTAGTTTATCAATAAATTATTATAAAGTAAAAAAAAAAAATTTAATTTCCCTTTTATTAAATAAACTGAGGTACTGAATGAGGTTAGAAACACTCACCCTGAGGTCTCCATTGGGCAGATGTGCAGCAGGGTAGGAGGCATAAATGGGCTCTTTGCGATAGATTTTGATGATGCTGCGGTCCTGTATGTCTCTCACATCCTCCAGCTCGTAGAAGACGTTTCTTGCTTCGTCTTTAATCAAAATTGCAGTATTGGGAGACTTCAGCATTCCTGCTGTCAGCTTTTGAGGGAACATGTGCACAATGAGTGCGTGCAAGGTCTCCAAACTGTTGAGATCGTGAGTAATGTGAACACGCCTGGTCTCATCTCCAAACTGCAGGAAGAGGACACCTGAGGAGAGACAGAGAGGTAAGAATAAAGCAGGAAAAAACAATGATCAAATAGGAAATGGTGAAGCATACTAAACAACTGTGTGTGAGAGTAATGTACAAATTTATAAGTAAGAGAGAACAGGGGATGTCAGTGACAGTAAGCCTCTTTTTTTCTGCTGCTGAACTCCCTCTGCAGACTTTCTGTCATCATTTTCTGACTGTTTATATCTGTGCACTTTACATAATAGGACATCAGGCTATGTTGAGCCTCTTGCTAATTGAACAATAATCTCCCTGTGGGGAACAGCTAAAAAAGAATAACTTTCAGCAAATATTTATCACTTACAGCTAACAGGCACTGTGCTTTAAAAGCTAGCAACCAAGCTCACAAGAACACTGTATCATCATTGGCAAGTGATACTTCACGCCATGGTAACCAAACGTGTTTGTGTTTGCCTACACAAACTGTTGAAGGTCAACTAATATGAATGCATTTTACTGCTGTAATTAAATCACTGCAATGAACTGTCAACAAGTAGAAAAACAGTTCACAGAATTTAATTGCAGCAAAGCTAAATGTTATCTTCAGCCAGAAGCCAATTAGAGAAACATCTTAAAGACATATGGAAAACACAAGCAATGGAAATCCTATACCAATAACTGAGATACAGTCTACATTGTTTAATTCATCTAGACTGCAATTTTAAAAACTATTATTGTATTGCAACTTTAGAAAATAAGGACCAACTTAAAGGAAAAGTTCTCCAAAAAATTATAATTCTCTCATCATTTACGCACCTTTATGTCTTCTCAAATTCTTATGACTTTGTATCTTCAGCAGAACACAAAGATATTTTGATGGAGATATGAAGTGTCTTTGTCCATACAATGTAAGTCAATGAGGTCCAACACAAGCTCCAAAAAGGATATAAAGTGGTTTAATTAATGTCTTCTGAAGCGATACGATCGGTTTTGGGTAAGAAAAAGACCAAAATGTAACTTTCTGCTTTTTTCTGCATTCTGCTTTGCAGAATCAACAAGTGCTAGATGCATTCGCAGAGTGCAAGTGTTGGACCAAATTGACTTGAGTTGTAAATAAAACATATCTCCATCATAAAATCTTAATTTGTGTTCCACAGAACATGGAAAGAGAGTCGTATTGTGAGCATGCATGCATGCGCTACAGCCCTGACACTAGTAAAAATGTTAAATCTAAAGTGTGTACTGCACCACTCTCTCTTTCCTAGCGTTTGTCCCATGTAGGTGCAGGGTCCGCTTCATGATAGTCAGCATATATATATTTTGATATGGCACAAGTTTTACGCTGGATACCCTTCCTGACGCAACCCCCAGTGGCTGGGGGACTCTCACTCACACACATACGGTGCAATTTAGAGTCTCCAATTCACTTAGCATGCATGTTTTTGGGCTTGTGGGGGAATCTGGAGAGAACACATGCAAAAACAGGGAGAACATGAAAACTCCACACAGAAGGGGGACTTCTCAAGCCAGGACTCGAACGCAGGACCTTCTTGCTGTGAGGCGACAGTGCTAACCACTGAGCCACCATGTACAGTAAAGTTTCCTGAAAGCTCCCAATCCCCCAGCACTTTACAGTGCTGTTCAGGATTCCCAAACTAACAGAGCAATTTTAAGTCACAGTATTTAAATTTTTCTGGGAAATCAACCAACAAACTGATTACTTATATTTGTCTCTGCACATAAAAATGGGAAAGGATTACTGTAAGTCTTTAAACATAGAAAAAATGACACTTCAATTTTAACTTCTTGTGAATGTGTATATAAATGAATAAATATATATACTTGTGGCGGTGGGGGTGTGGTAGAGGTTTTAAGAGCGAGCCAGATGACAGTGAAGGGAACGAGAGCTACCCACGCACGCACGCACCCAGGAGAGAGCGTGTGTTGACAGTCCGCTGAAAGTGAGTTTTTGAGTGTAAAATAAATTAACTTTTGAGTTGAATTATGCTGTCTCCCGCTTCCTCCTTGCCCCATCACAAACTTTGTTACAGTGAGATTTGCTGAGTTTTGTAATAAACATACCTTGAGAGTTGAACTTCAATGTTCTCCACTTCCTCCTTACAAACATGCCTTGAACTTGTTACACTGTTGCTAAAACCTGGGAGTTTGGAGGAAGTACACACCAGTATGGAGTCCTCGCCATTGGTGGAAGTCATTCAAGTCCCTCTCCAACATGCACCATTTACAACATTAGTCCCTTTGCAAGGACCAGGATTGCCGGTTCCAGGAAGTGCTCCAGGATCAGGCAGAGGATCGGCAGGCGATCCGGAGCTTACTGCACCAGGAGAAAGCCCCAGCCTGGATACAGCAGCCACTATGTATCTGGTCGCCCTCATGAAAATGTGGACAGAAGATGATCTGGAGGCATTCTTGGACTTATTCGAGTGAACGGCCAAAATCTGGAGGTGGCCGCGTGGCAGTTGGTGAATCCGCTTGGCACACCAAGAGCGCCTTTGTTCACGCCTCCTTTAATTGAGGCCCACTTCGAAAGAATTAGCATGGACCTTGTCGGGCCATTTGAGTGAACAGAACACAGACATCTATTTGTATTGGTTCTGGTGGACTATGCAACATGATATCCGGAAGCAGTGCCACTGCGCAACAACTCAGCACGTAGTGTTGCGGAGGCACTCTTCAGAATAATCTCCTAAAGAAATCCTCACTGACTACCACCCCTGGATTCGTGAGTTTGAATCCAGGGTGTGCTGAGAAAAATTAGCTCCAAGCTCAAGAACGTCAAAGCTGACTCTGCGAAAGGGGCACTCAGCTATGGGAATTTACAATGGGAGATAAAGTGCTTGTATTACTCCCAACGTCAAGCTCTAAATTACTTGCCAAGTGGCAAGGGCCCTTTGAGGTCACATGCCATGTAGATTTCGATTATGAGGTAAGGCAGACAGATAGAGGTGACGCACATCAAAAATACCATCTAAACCTCCTGAAATTGGATTGAGGTGATTCCTGTGACATTGGCAATGGTGGTTCTAGAGAGGGAGGAGCTTGGGCTGGAGGTAAATTTAAAAGCCAATCTTGTCACCCCGGTCACTTATGGAGGCCGCCTCTCGCCGCCTCAAATCACAGAGTTTGCTGAGTTGCAAAAAGAATTTGCAGATGTGTTTTCACATCTGCCTGGTCACACAAATCTTTTAGAGTGCCAAATCAAGACTACACTCAGGGTAGTGGTACGCACTCATCCCTACTGGCTTCCCGAACACCGTGAAAAAAACGGTTCAGGAAGAATTAGATGCAATGCTCAATATGGGGGTACTAGAAGAATCCAAGTGATCGTTCTAGTCCCTAAGAAAGATGGGTCAGTATGATTCTGTGTGGATTATAGAAAAGTCAATGCTGTGTCTTAATTGGACACATACCCAATGCCTCGGATAAATGAGTTGCTTGATTGGTTGGGCACAGCTCGAATTTACTCAACACTGGACTTAACGAAGGGATACTGACAGATCCCCTTAACACCAATGTGCCATGAAAAAATAGCCTTTTCCACACCGTTTGGATTACACCAATCCAAACCGGACCCCGGTTACATTCCAGGGGCTCATGGACAGAATCCTCAGACCACACTTGGTGTACACCGCTGCCTATCTAGATGACATGATTGGCAGCAGCATGTATATCATCTGAGGGTTGTCCTGAGATCGCTGAGGTGAGCAGGAATTATTGCAAACCCAAAGAAGTGTGCAATTGGACGGGCAGAGGTACAGTATCATGGACAGATGCGTCTCCAAATAGATAAGACTGCATCGATTGCAGCCTGCCCAAGACCCAAGACCAAAGGCAGATGAGACAGGTCCTGGGGATGGCTGGCTATTATTGAAGGTTTGTGCCTAATTTTTCGGCTGCCATCAGCATTTGATATGAGGGCATTACCTGGAGAGCGTAGTTTGTTCTGGCTTGCTGAGCGGGAGAGTGGAAGGCTCTGACGGAAACGGTTCATCCGGTTGAAGCCAAGTGGCATGTCGGCCTCAGACATGGTCTCCAGAGACTCAGCAGAGGCAAAGGACAGCTTAGAAGCCTGATCTGCCAAACCTGACTGAGTCGACTGGGAGTGACGTGGGCTACGGCTCTAAGAGACAGAGAAAGATACATTTTGAGCATTTTTCACTAACATATTTCAGTATCAGAAATGACCTTTTCCAATATTTTCCCACTAGATTTTACATTTCAAGGGCATTGTTTTAACCACTGCCCCATATTTTATGTCAAGTGCTAAAATTTAAACCATTCATTAACACAAGTTCTCATTCTAAATAATTACATTGCAAGTACATTATCTCTACACACAAAATGAAATCAACAGCAATTGGAGTAAGAGATTATGTATTACATTAAAAAATATGTGTAACTAGGCTTACAATACAATAATAAGGACTATATCAGATGTTACAAATAAAAAATAGATATTTATTACAGGGGGAATTTTAGGGCACTTTTAACACTTTTTGGAGACATTTCTGCCCCAAGCGCCCTTCAATTTCTGAACCTTTGCAATATACAGTAACAGAGAACAAAAAGAATCTAAGGCCAGCAGCCAATGATCAGAGTAAATTACACCTGCACTCCCCAAGTCTCCCCAACACACAGAGGATATGACATCACTGCTCCTGCTCAGGGTGGACAAGTAAGGGGGTGAGAATGTACCTGCTCCTCTATTTGTGTAATATGCCCATGTGCAAAGACATGAAACCACAAAAACCTGTCTCTGTGGATTTGAATCCCAGCAAACAGACTGAGACTGCTAATGATTATGTGGAATAAACTTCTGTATTTTTCTCTTACTCGCTATAGAATACACACTAATTGTGGAATTGCAGAATGGTGTAATTGTTGTCAAATGTGTATGGTTATTTAGCAGCATTTAATGAAGAGGATTCACACAAGCGCATCATGGTGAGCTTTAAAAGCTCTGAGACACCTGTAATTAGATCTCAGGAAATCCTTGTAAAAGATTTGCAAGCTGGTTTACAGAGCAGGACATCCACAGTGCGTCATCACCATATATCAAATAAATTCTCCTCCTCCAAAACAGACAAAATAAGCTCTTTAATAGCCCAAGAAATTACCAAAGTTCATCCATGTAACTATATGTGGCAGAAACTGATGACTGAATGACATGTTAAGACAATCGGCTCACATTGTGTAAGCTGACTGGTTCTTGTTATCAGGTAACCAATCAACTTGAGACTCGCTCTTTGCCTAATATTTAAATTGCTCAGTTTTGCTGATGAGCTGGTTTCTTTCCAGCACACTGCTAGAGATGTTCTCTGAAAATGCTATTTGCTCAGGTGGTTTGCTGGGGTTTTTCTTCTATCAGCTTGTAAGGGAAGATCTGCTTTCGGCCATGACACATAGAAGCGTGTCTTTAACAATGTAAGACTTGGCCAAATATGGCTGGCACACATCTTACGTTATTAGATTAAATAAATTCACACATAGCTAGTCTATGATACTAGTTAAATAATCTTCAGGCTTTTTTAGCTCAGGTACACATTATGGATCTGTTCCAAAACAAAGTGAGCTTCCTTTGGAGGCCGCATTTTAAGACATAACAGGTGTGCTCCCGATGCAAAGGCTGTTCCAAAAGCAAGGTATCTTAATTTTGCTGCCTCATAAAATACCTTGTTTTGCCAGAATTCTACGGTAGCATCGTATGTATCCTTCTCGTGTAGGCGATCAGAATGCACTGTGAGGAGCTTGGTGGAAAAATAAATCCAAAATGGTGAACAAAGCGAGACAAATTTAGATTATAAACATACTCATAATCCACTCAATCCGGAAAGTGGTGATAAACATAGTTTAATATCATAAAAAAAATGACTAATAAAATATTTGTGTGCTATGTGTATTTATGCTCATTAGAGGTTCGCATCTTTCCTCTCACATCACCCGTGTTGAAATGTGTTGCGAGCAGTGTCTCTTGTGTGCTAACCATGAGGATGGCTTTTTGAAAGATGCGTAGAGTTGCTGTCTATGTAGAGCATTCCAAATCGCTCTCTTATGAGGCACCATCTCAGTAAGTATGCTGCCATAAAAGACAGCTGCCTGTCTGGCAGGATACAGCAAGGCAGCTCACTAAGTTTTGGAACTGACCCTATAGGTCACTAGCTGTTAAGCTATTTGGCTAGCAGGCCGAGGCACACATAGAAATTTAGTACATTAGCATTACACCATTGGTCTGTGGGCCAAGGCACACCTAGCTAGCATACACTCTGTGCACATGGCTCTTCGGAGCAGCAGCAGTACATATGTCTTGTGTTTGTGTTTATGTGTTAGCAGCATTTAATACATACTCGATGCTGCACATCTTGTGTTTTGTATATATATTTAGCAGCAGCAGCAGCATGTTCACATGCTAACTCAGTATTTATGTGTATTTTCTAGGAGTAGCAAGTCTCCAGGCTCTGTAACAGCAGCAGCAGCGTGAGTAGACATAGTCATTCCCACATTAACATGCTAAATCTTTGCGAGAGTTGTCATGACTGAACTTCTCTGTAATGCTTATTTGCACTTATATACTCTTATATCACAAAAGTGAATGAAAAGTTTAGAGAGAGAAAGAGATGTTCAGATGCAGAGTCCTTGTCAATTCTCAAGTCTTTTGTCATGAGTCCAAGGCAAGCCTTAAATCTCTTTTGGTAACAGTTTTTTATAAACTGCATGTTAGTTTTATAAACCCTGTGTCAGGACAAATAATTTCATATAGAAAAAATAGCAAATGATTGTAAATGTTCACAACAAAAAGCAACAGAGAGTGCATTAGAGGTTTCCTTGTATCTAAACAATGTTTCAACATTCAGAGAAAATATTTCCCACTGTAGACATATATACTTATCTAGACATGTTAAATCTATTGTTTTAAATCAAAAACGACAAACTTCTTTTTGTTAAATATTTTGCTTGAAAAGAGTGTTTGTGCTATATTTATTGCACATAAATACCACTTGGTATGCAATTTTTTTAATAATGCAGTTTTAAATGCAAATTGTATACAAAAACTTTTTGGGGCCACTGTATGTTTAGCAGCATTTTTTTTTTTTTTTAGGACAAATACTTACAATGTCAAATCTCAAAAACACCATACACTGAGAAGTAAATAAGTGTGAAAGTCAATGAAAGAACCGACAGAATCGAGAGCATCAGATTACTGCGTCTCACTCTAATGGCCCTGTTTACCACAGCCCGAGGCCATTTTATGTGTCCTTGTACAATTACACTCACTGTTCTACAGCACTAATCGCATCACAATATAATAGACATTCTCTTAATCTAGGATAAAATAATTTTCAGCATACTACAGGTTGACCAAGGGAATTTAGTTAATTTAGTTAAGAATACACATCAGCACTGCCGCTAATTGAGTATGTTTACAATCTTATATTCTCACTCAACAACCACAGAAATTATAAATAATTGCAATGCAATTTTATTATAACTATGTTATAAGCTCTCTGTAGAGACTTTATTACTAACTGGCCAGTGTCATGAGAGCTATAAAGCATCTTGAGAGGTTTGAGAGTTTTATGAGTGGATATATAAGAGAATGGCTGCTCGTGAATCAAAGACAGATAAAGAGATAAAGAATGGGGTCATGAGATTGATAAGGTAAACGTCAGTGATGCAGATCATAGTACATCACTCATCAGCCTCAAGCCCCCATAATCCATACATCAGTGACCTTAACACTCACCTCAAGACTGGGAAACTCTACACACACAGCTAAATAAGGACATAAACTTCTATTATTTATATATAAAGCTAATTATAACTTTATTACTACAGACTAACATCAAACCATTTTAATCCTAACCTAACCTTTTTTAATTTTTATAATAATAATAATAATAACAACAATAACTTTTACTCATGATTTATGAACAATTTGTGTGAAGACGCCACAAATGTCTCCAAAAGAGGCATTTTTATTTTATTTTAAATGAAATGAATCTTTATTGTCCACTAACATGGAAATTAGTCTTTGGCTCCCCACTTGGTAGTAAAAAAACATTAAGAGTGTACATGTACTTAGACACAAACATACAGTACATAGTAGTCACAGCACTGACCTTAAAGCTCCAGTAGTTTGGCTGTTGCTATGGAGAGAGAAAAGAAAAGACAGAGTGAGTATTACTTTGACAGTTATCTCTGTGTGTGGTCACACCTTATGCACAGCCACCATCTCCAACCAATTGACATCTTTTGTGATAAAAAAAGAATGTGAAGGGAGTGGGAGAGAGAGAGAGACTATAGCACAAAGAGGCAGAATCAGTGAGATCTCAGTATATCTGTGACAATTTTCAGAGAATTTACACAGGACATACACAGACTAATTGCAATCCACTCAATTATAAGTAATACAGCATAACTTAAGACACAAGGTGACACAGAGGCAAATAATTCCATCAGTCTGGGTCTCTTTTCTGTATTGGCTGGCCATCTAAATGAGGTATTTAGAGGATTTACTCTAATTCATCTTGCAGCCATCCATCAGCTGCCCTGAACGACTGACTGGATTGCAGCAAACAAGAAAACATTTATAACAATATCCACTCTGTCTCATTCCTTGGCCTCCTAGCCAGACATATCAATCATACCAAAATTGGTCAGATGTCTGCAGCGCTCTCACCTACGTACCTTTGCCATTTCATCTGTGAATTTCACTTTTACACAAAGTCAGAGATGTTATTAGCAACATCAGGATTCTAATTGTATAGACTTTGGGGTTGGGGAGATGGGGGTTCGCTGTCCTTTTCTGCATATCGCGGCACCATTTTGTGGTCCGTTCTGCATAACACGGAGGCTCATTTTTGCTTATCGTGGTCCATTCGCCATGTTTCGCGGAAACAATCCGGTATGCCAGATTACCAGTCACCTGGACACTACATAGAATTATATTGTTTTTGCATAAAGCTAATGATAGTCAATATAGATTTACCCTAACCCACACCCTAACCCAAAGAAAACAGTGTCCTGAGAAGAAAGGAGGTTTTGTCAGATTTAGCTCACTTATGTGGACAATTTTGTCGGCTTACTATACAGTATATAAGTACACACGCAGACACACAAACTGAAATGACAAAGTGCTAAACCATGCAAGCACTAACAGACAAACATGTATTCCTATTATAAAATACACTGACACTTATTTTAAAGGGATAGTTCACCCAAAAATGAAAATTCTCCATCCTAGATGTGTATGAATTTCATTCTTCTGCAAAACACAAATTAAGATTTTTAAAAGAATGTCCCAGCTCTATAAGTCAATACAAAGCAAGTGAATGGGTGCCAACATTTTGAAGCTCCAAAAGCACATAAAGGCAGTATAAAAGTAATCCATTTGTCACCAGTGGTTAAATCTACTGTATATATTTAGAAGTGATATGATAGGTGCGGGTGAGAAACAGATCAATATTAAGGTAGCTTTTTTCCTATAAATCTCCACTTTCACTTCCATATTCTTCTTATGCTTTTGGCAATTTGATTTGTGCATATTGCCACCTACTGGGCAAGGAGGACAATTTATAGTAAAACAGGAATATTGATCTGTTTCTCACCCACACTTACCATATCGCTTTTGATAACATGGATTTAACCACTGTAGTTTTATGGATTACTTTTATGTTGGCTTAATGTGATTTTTTTGGAGCTTAAAAATGTTGGTACCCATTTACTTGCATTGTGAGGACCTACAGAGCTGAAATATTCTTCAAAAAATCTTTGCTTGTATTCAACAGAAGAAAGAAAGTCATTCACATCTGGGATGGCATGACGGTGAGTAAATGATGAGAGAATATTCATTTTTGGGTGAACTAATCCTTTAAGAACTCTACTCTGATCAAGACATTTAATATTTATTTTTCAAGGCTAGACTACATAGTGAACTGACTAAAAGAGTGTGCATGTGTCTGTTCGTGCACATATACCGTATATAAGGAGAGGAAGACGTACACAATAACTGAAAAGCTCTTGAAATTTTCATATTTGAGATCACACTCAGCTCTGCACTGAAGTAAAACAATGGTAAAACATGTAACCATGCCCATTCTCTTCTTGGAGATGATCAAGGCCAAGTTTCAGAATGTTTTACTAGGTTAAACACCTCATTAGAAGACCTCCAGCCAGAAGAATGCCTTATTAATTGTCTTATGTGTTCAAAGAGAGTTAAAAATGAAACATAAGCAAAAATATTTCTATGGTCAAAAGGTCAAAAGGCTCTGTAACCCACTTTCAAGAATGTAAGCATACAGTTTAAAGGTGAATCATTTATAACTTACAATTCATATAGCAGTTGTTCAGCATTACACCCCTAGTCAAATATATTCAGTGTAAAAACTTAAACCAGCCTGTGTTGCTGTTTTAGCTGGTCTTCTAGCCTGGATAACATGGTATTAAGGTGGTCTAGTTGGTCTCCCCTTCTGACCAGCTGACAAGTGCCCAAACTGATCTGCCCTTCTCAGATGACCCAGTTTTTATTCTGTAGTAAAGGAGGCTAAACTGTTTTTTTGTGTTCTGGCTCTTGTAATGGTTGATTTTGTGTGCCCCTGCAGATAAAAGTTGGTCAGATAGAAGGACGGGGTTTTATTCTAGGTTACCTGATGACAGGTACTACTGAGCAGCAGATGGACCCATTGCATTGCTGCCAGGAGGTGTTCTGGAACTGAGCTTCAGCCTGGACAAAGCCAAGCCTTTTGTACAGTTCTCAAAAATGGCCAATCCAGGGGGATAGAGTGCACCTTAGGAACAGCTTGGGATTTAAGTGTCTGCTCAAGCACGTAATATTAATGTCCTCCTAGCAGGATTTTCAAACCGAAGCAAGCTCAAAATCTCAATATGTGGGACTTTATATTGTCTTGCATGAAATGCACAGCAATGTAGCCAGTCTGTACACTCCTTCATAACAAACTTTTAAACAAAAAATAATTGCAATAGATCAACCTTAACCCAATCCTATCCCACCAAAAAGTATTTTTTTCAGATTTAAATAATTTCTGTGGAGATAACTGCAGACCAAGCCTAACCTCAACCCTGACCCTAAAAGAATACTTCTTGCATTTTATTAATTGAAGGAAAGTTTAGAAACATTATTTACCGGTCACCAAAAGGAGGATTTGTTAGATCTAGCTAACTCCTGGGTACATTTGTCTACAAAAGTTTGGCTAGGTTACACACACACGCGTGCACACACACACACACACACAGATGCATGCACACACACATACACGCACGCACACAGACACAGACACACACACACAGATCCACGCATATAGACACACACATGCACGCACCCACACGCAGATACACACAAAGACACACAGACAGACACACACACAGACAGACAGACAGACGCACACATCAACGGACCCACAAGCACAGACACACACACACACACACACAGACAGACACACCTATACAGAGACACACATCCAAGCACCCACAAGCACAGACACACACACACACACAGACAGAGACACACACACACACACACACACACATGCGCGCACGCATGCACACACACACACACGCACACATGCACGCACATGCACACACAAACACACAGACATACACATACAGATACACACATGCACGCACACACCCACACGCACTGACACACACACACACACACACAACACAGACACGCACAGACACACACACACACACACAGAAACACGCACAGACACACACATGCATGCACGCACGCACACACCCACACGCAGACACACACAGACACACACACACACATAGAGAGACACACAGACACACACACATGCACACACGCACCCACACTCACACACAAACACACACAGACGCACACATACAGATGCACGCATGCACCCACACGCACAGACACACACACACACACACGTTCACAGACACACACACACACTCACAGACACACACAGACACACACGCGCACACACATATACGCACACATGCACAGACACACACACATAAACACACACATACACACATGCGCACGCACACACGCACACACACACACACATACACACACACAAACACACACATACAGACACACACATGCACATGCACACACACACACAAACACACACAAACACACATACAGACACACACACATGCGCACACACACACACACAAACACACACACAGACACACACACATGCGCACACACACTTTGTGCTGTAATCTCTTGCTAAACCACAGGAAAAAGTGTTTCTTTCACAGCTATGTAAAGTATGCTGATTGCCTCTAAATCGTTTTGATGTGACAGACATGATCCAGCTCTAAAGTTCTCACTCCGACATTGCTTTTGATATATAACGTAACACAACTACTGACACCATCATATTAAATAATAATTGAAGGGTGGCTTTGGCGTCTTATAGATTTATGCACCGCAAGGCCAGTGAATTGTGGCTTGTGATGTTATTTTCCCCTAACAAGCAGAAGTCCATGTAGCGGAGTGAAGCCAGCGTCCACAGTTGCTAAGAAACGACCCTAAATGGAGCATAATTGGCTGTCTAGCTGTGGCTGCCTTTGCCAGATGAAATCAACGGCACGATTAAGGGTTAATAAATGTTACAGGTTTGGCTTAAAGTAAAATTTAAAAGGAGTATATCGTGAAAAAGTTATTTTCTTACTCTTTTGAGATACTTTAATATTCCAACCAGATCGTTTATTTCTTTTAAACTAAGCTACACAAATTGATCAGTAACACTTAACATTGAGTTTGTATTTGTTAACATTAGTACATACTGTACATTAGGTATCATGAACTAAAACAAAAAGCTATTTTTATAACAGCATTTATAAATCTTAATTAATGCTAATTTATAAAAAATACAATTGTTGATTGTAAGTTCAAGTTAGTTCATAATGCATCAACTAATGTTAACATTTACAATTTTGTATTATAAAATGTATTAGGTCTTATATAAAAATTAAGGGAGGGTAGAAAACATTCACATAATTCTAAATTACATCTATTGGTGCGAGAACCTTGACTAGAATTAAAAGTGCTCTTTATTGTGAAAAAGTAAAATGCTTCTAAAGTGTACAACACGGCCCTTTGAATTTTATTTAAGCTGACAACATCTACCTGAACAATAAGGCTTGAACATTTAAAAGTATTTTTTTATGAGTTAGACCACGTAGAAATAGATCTTTAAGGTAGATTACCAACTTTACAGTGAAGCTCAAATGCATCATACAGTACATCATCATTACAACACACTCACTAAACTCTAATGTGCGCTACACTCAACACTCAGGCCTAAATACCAGTTGCATCTGGTCCTGTAACCAGCATTAGTCTCCACCTGAGAAACATGTGTCTGCCCAGCAAGACTACATTCAGTGTTCACTGGTGCTGCAGGTTAACTGACAGAAAGGACAGAAGCCTAGTGAAGCTATACGCCACCTGATCCGCATGCAAAACAGCCCTCTCTTTCTCTCTCACTCACACATGCATGATTGCATACAAATACATCCATTCATACATACATACATACATACTCCCTCCCTTACTTCTCTCACTAACACTGATTTCACACATATATATATACAAAGATACATTGTTTACTGGCAGTGTAACACACAGATCCTAGCACACACACATAAACTCCAACAACCTACAGACAAACACACCTGCAGCACAAACACAGGTACTTTCCATCTGCATGTAGTCATCATGCTCACAATAGCCAAACAAATAAAGCCATCAGCGTAAATCTCACCTGCACCTGCGTGCGTGAGTGTGAGTGTGGGTGCTTCCTCCCTGCACACACATATGCACACTAGCGAGATGCCTTCAGTCAGTCAGTGTTGCCAGCTGGCTGTCAGGTGTACGCAATACTCATTCTCTCAGTCCTGTTCTCTCTCTCTCTCTCTCTCTCTCTCTCTCTCTGTCTCTCTGGCACATGCAATGGCAGATTTCTTTATTTAATTCATTACAGCATCGGCTGGCTACTGGCTGCCTGCTTTAACTCTTCAGTGCTGGAGTCTCGGGAAAAGCTGGCAGAGGGTAATTAACTCTCCTGCCGGTGTTTGTGCACCATTGCACTCATCTTTCCCCTCTCTTCTC
Organism: Moxostoma hubbsi; assembly: GCA_032164185.1. Classification (NCBI taxonomy): domain Eukaryota; kingdom Metazoa; phylum Chordata; class Actinopteri; order Cypriniformes; family Catostomidae; genus Moxostoma; species Moxostoma hubbsi. The sequence goes on along the minus strand of JAVLUX010000024.1, from coordinate 16,633,243 downwards.
CTCCACTTCCCCTCCCCCTTCCCATTTTCCCCCTGTGCCGAAGGCAAAGGCTGCATATAGGTAAAAAAAAATAAGGAGGAATTCCAGTGATGCGTCTCGTTCAGAGGTAAGGATATTCCGAAACCCTTCCCGTTCTCTCTGATATCTCTTTGCTTTTAGGTTTTCACCTTCTATGTCTCTCTCTCTCTATTTCTTCCTTGTTCTCTCTCTCTTTCTCTCTCCAGCCTGACCTTTGCAATATGATATCACCAGTTTCCATATAAGGGCGGTGTTGCCTTAGCAACCATGGACTCCACCTGTCTCTCACCCAACCTCCTCGTCTCTCTCTCTCTCTCTCTCTCTCTCTCTCTCTCTCTCTCTCTCTTATTTAGTCCTATCCTCTCTCTTTCTCACACATTCACTGATCATTTATGTCAAGCACAGGTATATACTGTGATCAGAAATCAGAATCATTGATATAAGGATGAAAGACCTGTATAATAGGTGACAAACATACAAAAAGACAGAGTGTTGAAACAGAGAGGAAAGAAAAGAAGAAATGTTTGAACATACCTAGAACAGATCTTTAAAGGAATCGTTCACCAGAAAATGACAGTTATGTCATCACTTACTGACCCTTATTTTTTTCCAAACCTGCATGACTTTCTTTTTTCAGAGGAACACAAATAATTGCAGATTACCACTTTTTACAGTATAAAAGTATAATTTTGAGATTAAAAAAAAGATAGTGAATGATTGTTTGTTTGGAAGTGTTTTGAAGCAAAAATAAGCATTAAGACAAGATTAAGAATGAATAACTCGTGTTTCTGAGGGCTAACTGCAGTAATTTCCAGAGGGGATATATATAGATGTAGAGATAAAGGGATGATTGGTATAGAGGACTGAAGTAATAAAGGTTTCTCTTAAAAACATCTGTACAGCAGCATTTGATTGGCTTTAGGGTAAATGTGCATGTTACCTGTGTCTCTTTCGCACCCTTTCTAATGAACACAGCTGATTGGCTGATATTGGCTTGATGCAGTGACATCATCCATATTTGGAATCAACATTACGTCACCCTCTTCCATATGAACCAGTTGTTCCATTCACAGTGCGACTGCGCTTTCTCTATCCTCCGGCATGCGACTGGGTTTTTTGTATAGTGGTACAAAATGTTTGTGTGTGTCTGTTTCAACATCATTTTGACAGCTTCTCTTGAGCTGTGTGAAAGGAGAGGGTGCATAGTAAGTCTATACCACCAGTGACTGAGGCTCTATGTATCTCTTTGCCAATGGCCCACTCCTAATGAACTTTATGATGGGTATAAATACATGTTGGTGTCTTTGTTTGTGTAAGAGTGTGTCCATGCATGCTTATTGTAATTTACACAAGACTGGTACAACATCTTTTGTTGTTCCTGGAATAACAATCTCATCAGGCAATCGGGATTGGCAGTCCTAACCCCTACACCATGTCCTAACTAGGCGTGATGCTAAGCAATTTGTCAGTCCACACTGAATGCGAAACTGCTGCATAACACTATGCAATCACTGCCAAACTGAAGATTTAAGATTTATGTTTATTGTACAGGTATAAGTATGAGGACCTTGAACCAATGAGATATCACAAGATGTTGGGTATCCCATATGTATCCACATATACATGCATTTATAATAAATAATATGTTTCATATATGTATCTGTTTGAATAATATTTATAAATGATATTATATGACACTCATCACTTATTACAGTTGCTGCTGGTTGGGACAAATAAGGCCACAACCACACTAATAAGTTTTTGCTTGAAAACGCATAATTTCTCTAAGTTTTGGCCTTCTGTCCACACTGAGATGGGGTTTTTTGTCTGTGAAAACCAAACGTTTTGAAAACGCTCCCCCAAGTGGATCAATTTGAAAATGCCATCTTCATGTTATAGTGTGGACTAGGAAATTGAGATATCTGAAAAGTATGACTTATTTGTTGTCATGTGGCACAGTCATGTTATCCTTTGACCCAAAACAATCAAGATGGCGGCCCATGTGATGGCGGCCCATGTGATGGCGGCGCTGTTGTGCCTGATATTCACTTTGATAGCGTTGTTAAATATAAATGTTACTTTGTACAACATTCACATTGCATTCCTTCAAAGGCGATGGGAAGTTTACTCGGAATTGTTGTCCGATGACGTATCACAAGGACAATTGCTTTTCAGACCATACATGTAACGTCGATTTTTCGCATGCGCATTATGGGGATTTAAGCGTTTTATATATTTCAGTGTGGACAAATATTTTTTGGAAAGCACTTGAAATCAGCAGTGTGGACAGAGTGCATTTCGAAAATGAAACATTATTTTCAAATGTATCTCTATAAAAATAGACGTAGCCCAAATCTGATTCACATGGAAGAGATTTAATTGCATGTTGCTTTATTGCTCCCGGTTAGGACACAGTGTAACCCTTACACCAGAGGGCAAATAGCCCTTGCCCTAATCCTAACCTTAAAGTCAGTTTGCAGTCATTGGTTAGTAAAAATGTTTTTCTAACTTCATCCAGCACAATGCCCTTGTTGTGATAAGTAGTAAGTTTTTTGTTGACCCTGAAACACTTTCCAACCAAAAATTGTCCTATCCATGTCCATAATCAAAACCCTTACGAAACCCTTCAGAAAGTCCTGCATTTGTTGTTTTTTGGATGCTGGTTCTCAGCTTCGTAACTGGCTCAACCAGAAATATTTCTTTAGACATTAAGCCTCAAGAGAAAGACGAAGCTGGACATTCAGCTTCATCAGATAAGATTTGCTGGTGAGCAGCATGGCAATGCTGGTATACTGTACAATCTAGACCAGCACCAAACCAGCACTAACCAGCATTAACCAACATAGACCAACATGTAAATTCATGCTGGTTTTAGTTGTTTTTTGTTTGTTTTTTTAGCATAAACTACCCCTAAAATTAGAGGGATGACAGGTTAATGAGAATGTTGTTCAAGCTCCATCCACAGCTACCCCTTACCTTAACTCTAAAATCTAATTGGTTGATTGGATTGTTATTCTAGAAAACAGACATGTTGATCCAGGAGCACATCCTACTTGGCGAATCACATACCTGTTCTCGAGCATTCCTCTCGGAGGTGCCCCTCATGCTGCTATGTGAGGGTGATGGAGAGGGTGGCAAGGAGTGCTGGGGTGGGTACTTGTTCTTCAGATGATCCATGAAGACATCCCGCTTGCGTTCCATGTCGGCCTTGTGCAGGTTGCTGAGGGCCTCCAGGCTCTGGGCGGCAATAACCGTGTGCCGGTGCTCAGAGGTGTGGACCAGACCCACGTTAGAGAAGCGCCGTGTGCTGTTCCCCAGCGTCCGATATTCGCGGGGGTACTCCAAATCATCTGTGGAGATCATGTGACCTCCGCCACGCTCCGGGTCTGCTTGGGGGCGGGGGGGGGGGGGTGTTGCATCAACACACACACATTCATTCAATCATGCACAACCACACATTTACATGACAAAATGCAAATCCATTCAGGCAAACAGTGGAGGAGAGAGTGGCGTAGAGGGGAGGGAGAAAGAGAGAGAGATGGGATGAGATGTTAGACTTATTACAACAGAAAGAAGCACAAAAGCAAGTGGCTGCTTACTGCACAGCTATTGATCTCAGATTTAGAGGTAAAGAGGGAACTAAGAAAAAGTAAAAGCACTAAGCTATATATGCTTTCCGAGGACACATGCTGAATCACATCCCACAAGCACACATACCTCTGCATGCACAATCGCTTCTGCACACATTTTTATACAAGCTAGGGGAAAAAGCACTGAAAATAAATAACTACAGAGGAGCACAAATGTGCATAAACATTCCCATACTGCCTCTTAAGATCAGAGACGAAACTGGATGCACGTTTAGCTTCAATGCTTCTGCAATATCTCGTTCTCTCACTGTCTCACACTCATGAAGCAAGGCTAGTACATCACACCGGCAAAAGCTGTGAGACATGGAGCACAGACCAGAGACAGAAGTTAACCAGGGTTGAGGCAAAAATGCCAATGATATTTAAAAAGTAGGGACAACCATAGTGAATTATTCTGATGTTTTATGTTATCCAATATTTGATATGCTTCATAGTACTCTATTAGGCCTATAGGTGTGGGTTTAGTGCCTCTGCAGACACTGTAATGTCCTGAAGCTGGTCTCATAGGCATAGTTGAATGTGTTGTTGAATGTGTTGCTGATATGAAGTGGTTTTTCCTGAAAATAAAATAAATAAAAATAAATGTCTACACACGATAATTGCCTTTGGTGCTGCTGGCAAGAATTGATTCACAAATCATCTCTCTCTTTTGTTTTATGCAAAAGAACAAGGACCATTGTTCAATCAATAATACAAAATAAAAATGAAAACCTATATGAGGCCAGATACCACTGGCTGTGGTTCACGAAATACAAAAAAGCTGCTTCTATCATTCTGTGTAAACAGAATCTTTTGGTAAACAGCCCCTAAAATTTAAAATATCATAAAGGGAATCGAGGGGCCTGGATAACTCAGCAAGTAAAGACGATGATGTCGATGACTACCACTCCTGGAGTCATACGGTTGGAGACCGTCAATCCGAGCATCTTATAACATGGCATGTTGAGCACGTTACCGTGGAGACAAAGCATGTGTGAAGGGCTTCACGATGGTAACACGCTCAACAAGCCATGTGATAAGATGCTCGGATTGACGGTCTCAGACGTGGAGGCAATTGAAATTCGTCCTCCTCCACCCGGATTGAGGTGAGTAACTACACCACCACGAAGACTTAGAGCGCATTGGGAATTGGGCATTCCAAATTTGGGAGAAAAGGGGAGAGAAAAAAATGGGGTTGGAAGCATTGTAGTTGGTGACATATGCACGTATACACTGCATGCTCCCTTTTTTCCCAGGGCTGTGTAAATTTCACGACTTCTAAGGATCAATATTTGCATATGTGCTCGACATACATGTTTTGCTGCTTCAAAATGCCATAATCTACTGTCATGCTAGTTTCCACTTATCTGTATTTCATGTTTTTTTGTGAAACTGGAGATTCTTTGTTGTAATTGGTGCACTTGAATTCTGCCATTTCCTGCCCCTGACAACCGTTGTCACCGCCATCACTGACTGAGTGAGAGGAGAGAGAGAGAGTCACCCTCACGCTGAAGCAGTATCAGGTCAAATTAATTAACAAAATATATCAAACGTCCAGTAAAATATGGAATCATTTCATAATTAAGTTCCGTATGATATCCATACACGATGCCGTTTGTCCCATATTTTAGCATTGCACACACAAACTGCTGAGAATGTTTCACAAAAAGAAAGAAATGGACCTGAAAGACACACACCTTTCGCGTGAGTTGTGTGTGATATCGGAAGTTGCTTTACACGGATGCTACACTTGACAGAAAAGATCAGTTACAATCAGCGTACGTCTTCTGTCATGTTTTCTGTCAGAAGCAAGATAATTTTGACAAAATCATATAGCATTCAAGTGCATGTTAATTGTTTCCCCCATTGGGACTTTAAAACACCAGTAAACGCACCTATTCATAACATGCCATTACATTTTATTGCATACGTCAGAGCATATGTTTTTTCACTGCAATGCCTTGTCTTGTGCAGGAATGCCTGTAAATATGGGTCAATCCTCAATTTGGTGACATGTAAGATCCATGACAAGTGTGTGTGTGGTATTTATATACCACATGTCCCAAAAACTGCACGTCACTGCATGTCAAACTGCACCTCAAAAATAAATGCTAAATCAATGGATTACATTTTTTCCCCCATACATTTAAGAGTTTAATGTTACATTCTCTAAGTATTCATTTGTGTCCCTTGATTTATTGTCCACCCTGTTATGTCATGATGCTATGACCTTTCATTGAAGATATATGTTAGGAAATGACATCATGCACACTGGAGGTGGACATCAGCCATTCTAAAAAAATTGTTATTTGAAGTTTATAACTCTATTGTTTTATTAATGTTTTCCTATATTTTGTGGTGTTAGTCATATGTGGTCAAGTATAAGATGTCCACCCTGTTATGGGAAGATATATGGAGAATTTATATAATTAAGAAATTTCAATATACAGTATTTCTGTTAAAAGAAATACAATTATACATTTTTGTTTAAAAATATGCTTGCTAGATATAAATCACAGACATGGCTGGACTGGCAGACTGCCCATCGGGAGAACCGAGTGGGCTGATGGGGCTGGTGGGTCACTGAACATAACATCACTCTAATAACAGGTTACTGTACTACAGGTGTCTACATTGGACATTCATTCATTCATTCATTCATTCATTCATTCATTCATTCATTCATTCAGTATCTCATAAATGTATTATTTCACTTATCAATTCATTCAAGTCCCTTGCAAAACAATTTATTTGTCATTTTTATTTGCAGTAAATGTGTGGTGAATTATTGGTAAAGGCTTGCAGCACTTCTGCAATTTGCCACTATTGCCAAACAGTTCTATGTTAAACATTTGGCAAATATAAATGTCTGCCACTACTGTTAAACTGTTTCATGGCAAACAGTGGGCTTACTATGTGGCAAACATTTGACAAATATAAATGGCTGTTGGCAAATACTACTATAGCAAACTTGATGGCAATAACAAACTTAACTCCTACAAGGGATCAACTGAGATTTTTTTTCCAATTTTGTGGGATACATTGAAACTAGGTTGAAGCAAGTAACTTTTAACTGGCCAAAACTTTTGCATGCCTGCAACCAGACATAGAGCACACCCTTGCAAACAGTATTTACTTGAGAAACTTGCAGTTAACATAGGTTTAAATATGTGTCACACTAAAACTGGAAAAAATAAGCTCCAAAATGACTTCTCACTGACACCATGTTCTCTCCATTGGCCCTTAAACCCCTTGGTTAACCACCTCGAGCTTGCGGCGAAAAATATTTTTACCATTCAATAATTGATTCACAAATTATTTGAAGTATTGAATCTGAAAGCTGCAAGTATTTCGTTTAGCATGGTGCATTAAACAAACATCTTGTTGTGCTGCAATAATAGACAGCAGCAGAGCTCCTGAGTAGTGGCTAAATTGAATGACCTTGTGGTTAATGTTGTTAGCATTGAATAAGTTAATAGCACACACTCCTGAGAAGCAGCATTATCTTTCAGAGAGTTGTCTGTTGAAGGACAGACACAACTGATACACACTTGCCATGATACTTGCTCTAGGGAGAAAGTAATATACCCTGACAATCTGACTAAATTTTGTTAGCATTAGCAATAAGCAGCATCAATGGTAAAAGGGTGGACATAATCAATTCCCTTTAACAGGCTAGGCTACAAAATTGAGTGATATCTCTGTGTTAGAGTTGTTCATTAGTGTTTTGTTTGGAGATCAACTGCTTTTTTGTGAGTTATATCGACCCTTACAAAAATGAACCATGATTTTACTGCAGTACCACTAACTGTACTGTATCAACTGTATTTTGGTGGAAAAAAAACTATATTCATTACACATAGTAAAGATCCTATTAGGGGATCCATCCTCAATCCTGTATGGAAGAAGGAGGGACACGAGGGGTGGCTGAAGTGGCATTCACTTTGAGAAATGAAAGACACAACCGCAACGCTGCCATTGTCATGTTCTTGCAGTGAGTACATGAACCATCCACAAATGCTGACTCAATGTGATTGCTACCCAGGCACATGAGGCAGCATCTATGACTGTCAGTCTTGGAGAGATATCGACCGCATCCAGGAATCCATAAAGGCATCTTTAAAAAGACGCGTCCTGAAAAGGACATTCAACACCTGCTGTGTATTGCTCTTTTGTGAGTGAAAATAAACCCTTTTAGAGGGAAAATACTCTTTTAAGAGAGAACACTCTTTCAGACAGAAGCGCTGTCGAAGCGCCCAGGGGTGTGGCCTGCACAGCGTTTAGAGAGGGAGAAAGCCGCTGGTAATGCAACATGGATCCAACAGCAGTGTTTTGCCAATAGAGGTGAGTGGAACAGTAGTGAACTTCAGATTGCTGTTGCACAACCACTCGGCTCCGAAGAAAAAATCTGACTGACAGACGCACACCCGCTTCCCTTTATACCCGTATGTCCAGGGTGCGACATGAAAATTCTGTCTGCCTATTTCTCATTGGCATTTTCTCAAGTTCAGAGGTATGCAAGGCTCTCAAGAAAGATCCCTTGTGTCACTACATTCGACACAACGTTGAGTGAGTGAGAGAAGGGGAACTACTTTTTTCATTACAATAGAGATTAAACCATAGTAATGAGAAGGCATCAGGGATGTCATGTCTAGATGTGTTTTTGTTCATGTTTTGTTTTCATGCCTTTTATTTTGAAATTCTAGTTCCAGTTTCATGTCATGTGGTTCCCTTGTCATGTGATTTCATGTTTCCCTCCATGTTCACATGTCTTGTTTTCATTGGTTTATTGTCTAATCAGTTCTAGTTTGTCATTGGTTTAAGGTTATTAGTCTTGTTATCTTCTTTATAGTTCTGTCTGTTTATTGGTTTTCTTGTTATTGTTTTACCCAATGTCTTTGTATTTAAGCCTTCTCCTGTCAAGTATTGTTGATGTAACCTTGTTTGGTAAGTTTATGTTCAAGTTAATTGTTCATGTTTGGTTTAGTTTAGTTATGGTCTATCGTTAGGGTTTTGGATTTTACATCAGTAAATAAACTTTCTTCAGGGAAGGGTTCTTCATCTTCCTGTCATCGTCTTTGTCATTGCACGTGCCAGCACAACATTACAATAACATTGACATGCATAGTACGTACCATAGTTAAACTAATTCTGTTACAATTTACTGATCCTCATGTTGCTGCAAACCCGTTCTGTATTTCTTATGGGAAACACAAAGTGAAAAATATAAGAATATTCTTCATTCCTTCTTAAGATTTTCCCTTAAAAAATACATTTCAAGTGTTTCTAAATAAAACCCATAGTATGTCTTCAAAAGATTTGGAATATGATGCACATGTTGCATGGACTATTTTTATGTTTCTTTAAAGTGAGTTACTATCAACTACCATTATATTGAAAAGATGGAGTGGGATATCCATTTAAGCATCTACTTTTATGTTACGCAGTAAGAAGTTCATACAGGTTTGGAATGACATTAGGTTGAAAATAATGACATAATTTCATTTTTGGGTGAACTATTCTTTTAAGACTCCTGTTGTCTTAGGGTCATTTTTGACCCAGATAGTTAACGAATATGTTATAAATACCGAATAGCTTTTGGAACTGCGACCAAACATTGTTACTTTGTCATCACCATCAAAACAAAACATTTAATTTTGTACTTAATTCTTTAAGAGAAATTACATTTTAAAACAAATTGTTCCATTGTGACCTTTCACTTACAAACTTTCCAGATGTTTGCAGCTTGAAATTTTCTTGATGTTTCCTCCTAAAGGACCTATTAAATATAATTTGCTCCTTAAACTTTAGATGGATAAAATACCTATTACGGAACCTTCCTAAACCCCTGTAACACTGCAATAAATTGTTTGATATTAGTGGGAAGGAATCGATTTGTTGCAATGGATGTGCAAAGTGGGCCCATTCTGAATGCTGGAAAAGGCAATAGAGATTCATTTGTGAAATAGGCATGTACTAAAATTGTAACTTTAAAATGTACACTGTTGATTTTATACAAACAGACTAAATAATTAATAAGTTATTGAATAATGTTACTCCATTAATATTCCATATGTATAATTTTTCCCCTATCATTATACAATTTTGGACCATAATTTTTAGTGCCATTGTACAATAATCAAGAATTTATGGATTTTAAATGGTTTTCAATACGGGTCAAAAATGACCTGAAGGACAAATGTTTCTTAAAACAATAGGAGGGTTAAATTACGATTACTGTGTAGGATAAACAGCACAGCCACATGTAGTTCTGCTCTGAGATGTACTAAACAACATGCAGAAAGTATGGCTTTATTACTTTTAGATGGCATTGGTGTCCACTCAGGGCCAGATTAATGCAATAAATGGGCAATGGCCCTCACCCACAGGCAATACTTTCAAGAAAATGACATACAGTAATTCTGTCTCTTTCTATCTCTTTCTCTCACCTCAGATCATTTAGCCACAGCTAACTTATTCCCTTAATAAAGATGCTTAAGAAAAATAATTGATTTTAGTTTAAGCTGGTGGAAAAAGTGTCTTCCAAGGATTGAGAAGGTATTGATTTGACATGTGCATAGAAGCAGATACCATGATTGTCAACAGTTCACTCTCCTGACATGCTAAAGCAGGTAACTAACATGGGCAGAAAGCCAGAGGGCGGAGAGAGCGAGAGCACAGAATGCCGGAAGTGTAGATTGGTTGCTTGCCTCCATCCATCACAGAAGCCAAGGTAGAATTACTCTGACAGGCAAAATCAATGCAAAATAACAGCAAGGGAACTTGTTAGCGAGACCTTTTAAAAAAGTATAAGAGAACATTGATGTTTGGCAAGAGAGAGAGAGAGAGAGAGAGAGAGAGAGCAAGAAAATGAGAGCTAACAAACTAAACACTAAAGCCATTTTTATCCCACTGTTATGAAGATTTTAAAATTGGGCTGCAACTAATGATTATATTGATAATATTTTAATCTAACGATTTTTAGAAGGATTATTAGAATGATGACTGCAACCATAAATCATTAGCTCTTAACCGATTATTCAGCTTGTGCCCCGACTTAAAAGGTTGTATTAAATGTTTACTAACAATAAAGAGGACAAAATCATTTTTAGAAATACCTCTAAATGACATTCACTGAATTAAATGGAAAAATGTTTTTATCATGTTTATTTCGGTAGAAAATTCACAGCAAAAAAATACTATTGTTATCAAGCGTTTTTGTCTTGTTTTCCTTTTAAAGACATCTAAAAATTCATTAAAACATGATACATTTACTTGAGAAGCAACATGTAAGATATTTAGACTTGCTTTAAGAGGATGTGTCTTAAAAACACAGTAAGTGAATATTGTATATAAGTGTATTTTTCACTTGGTTATACTTCTGCGAGTGCAGTAATGACAAAATATACTTGCAGTGTATAATGGGGTGAAGACTACCTCTCTCACTTTTCTGTTCACTTCAATCCATCTTTAATTCAAACAAACGCTCTCTTATTAATAAAGCTGCGTATTGCCAATTTTCTTCACGACAAGAAATGCACAGTGACACACATATTACAATTCAATAAGTCGTGAGCAATCATGTTATAATCTAGCTGCATTAAGTGTGTGTGCTCGGGGTATGAGCGTTGTCAGCTGGATGCAGTTTCAGTCTTTCCCCTTTAGGTCAGGCGCTGACCACACAGAGAAATGCCAGTTTCGTAGTTTGTATTTATTTACATGATCTGCTTCTGTATTATTTAAACTTTAATAAAGCTATAACGCATTCAATATAACTGCATTTAAGATGTAACACCGGGGTGTTATCTTTAAAGATCTCCGGCTCCGCTTATTCCAAATCGAGAGTGCTTCTATATTTACTTATTTGGTTTTTTGTCAAATTCACTCATACTTTGAGATCTACATCATCTGAAGCTGTTTGAAAAGTTTAGAGTGCATCTGGACTGTGATCTGTGTCATTCTTCCTCACCTCAGTCATTCATGAACTGCAGTGCTTACGCATCATCATTACAGTTTAATGTAATCTCATGTTACGTGAAATTAGTTGTCTATAAAGTGGACTAATCATTTCTATGTGTAACATTATTGTGTGCATATAGGCAATACTTGTGCTGAATACACTTAATTTAGACAATGAGTGTGTGTGTGAATTGAGTGGCTGCTTTACAAACCACACAACTTATTTTAATGCATATTCATTTAAAAGCAATTACATTTTTCACCACAATGTCTTAATTATATAATTTACAGTTCCTAATTATAACATAGTTAAAGAAGCTATTAAAAATGTAATGTTGTAATGCATCTTTTTGGCAACAGTGACGTGTTAACATAAAAAATGGGGTCTTTTATTCAAGACCCCATGAAATGCCTTGACGAATGTAGTTTAGTTTTCTTTCAGTTTTTGACATTTTTCCTTTTGAAACAAGATGGGACAGCACATATTAAAGGGCTCGTTCCTCTTTCAAATAGCCAATAGCCTATTGTGCATGTCACATATGTGAACCATGATTTACTGCTAGTCAGATGTAGTAAAAGTCTCATTTTACAGAGCATATGTTATATGTGAGAACAAGGTTCAAGATTCATCTATATTTTTGGTCTTTTTTCCAAGAAGAGAAAGACACATTTTTAAATATGTACACTGGTGGCCAAAAGTTTGGAATAATGTACAGATTTTGCTGTTTCAGAAGGAAATTGGTACTTTAATTCACCAAAGTGACATTCAACTGATCACAAAGTATAGTCAGGACATTACTGATGTAAAAAACAGCACCATCACTATTTGAAAAAAGTCATTTTTTTATCAAATCTAATCTAGACAGGACCCATTTCCAGCAGCCATCACTCCAACACCTTAACCTTGAGTAATCATGCTAAATTGCTAATTTGGTTCTAGAAAATCACTTGCCATTACATCAAACACAGTTGAAAGCTATTTAGTTCATTAAATGAAGTTTAACATTGTCTTTCTGTTTATTTTTGAGTTGCCACAGTATGCGATAGAGTGGCATGTCTTAAGGTCAATATTAGGTCAAAAATTTCTTTAGAAACTCATCATTCAATCATTGTTTTGAGGAATGAAGGCCATACAATACTTGAAATTGCCAAAACACTGAAGATTTCATACAAAGGTGTACACTACAGTCTTCAAAGACAAAGGACAACTGGCTCTAACAAGGACAGAAAGAGATGTGGAAGGCCAGATGTACAAATAAACAAGAGGATAAGTACATCAGAGTATCTAGTTTGAGAAATAGATGCCTCACATGTCCTCAGCTGACAGCTTCATTGAATTCTACCCGCTCAACACTAGTTTCATGTACAACAGTAAAGAGAAGAATCAGGGTGCAGCCTTATGGGAAGAATTGCCAAGTAAGAGCCACTTTTGAAACAGAAGAACAAAAAGAAAAGGTTAGAGTGTACAAAGAATCACAAACATTGGGCAACAGATAATTGGAAAAGAGTGTTATGGATCTTAACCCCCACTGAGTTTTTGTGGGATCAGCTAGACTGTAAGGTGTATGAGAAGTGCCCGACAAGAAAATCTATGACAAGTGCTACAGGAAGTGTGGGGTGAAATGCCACCTGAGCATCTGGACAATCTGACAGCTAGTCGTATGGATTACTTTTATGCTGCCTTATGGCCTTTTTGGACCTTCTGATTTTGTTCAACATTCACTTGTTTTATATGGACCTACAGAGCAGAGACATTATTCTAAAAATCTTTGTTTGTATTCTGCTGAAGAAAAAAAAGTGATACACATCTGGGATGGCATGAGTGTGAGTAAATGAGAATTTTCATTTTTTGGGATAATTACTGTATCCCTTTAAACACACATCCACATTTTAAGACAAACTTCAACAAATTCACTAATACAAACACAAATGAGAAACAGTCATGTAAAAAAAAACAAAAAGAATTTACTCAATTATGTATAGACATAAACACAGTTTTAAGCTGAATTTCAAACAGACTGGAGAGGCAGTTCCAAAAATCAAAGGCACTTTATTATTTCTTCAGTTTATTAGTTTTTTAATGTGCACTCAAAAGCAATGGCCTGTTTAACAGTGGCCTCTAGAGCCCAGCAGCTCACCAACAACACTTGCTGCATTGCATTTCATCCCCTTTCACCATGGCCTCCAAAGTGACCGCCCACCCTGCACTGCCGTAGTTACGCAACTATTCCGGCCACTAACACGCAATTGGTTGACTCAATGCTGCTTTGTCAGACTGGTCAGAATCCTCAAACAATCAGAGCAATGTTTTGGTAATGCCACAGAGCCACAGTTACACTTTTTGGAGAAACCTGTCACAGGATGGAGGCAGATGTAAGGACCAAACTCAGAGTTCAAAAACCTAAATACTATAATAAACTCCCACGAGGGGAAACAAAAGCATAAACAACCCCAAAGGGAACAAAGGGAAAACCAGGCTGGGAACAGGGGTACAGGACCGGGCAGACCAGGCAGGGCAGAACCGGAATGACAGGATACATGGACTTGACTGAAAACAAGAAGAACTGACAACAGTTCAGCCAACACAAGGAGCCTAATATAGATAGAGAAATCAAGTGGGTTAACAGACAGGGAAGGTGTGACTAATGAAATAATAATGAGCAAACAAAGAGTCAGGGTATGATGTCAGACAGAGAAATACACGGCGATACAGAAACAATAACAAAGCCTCGTATTCTCACAAGACAGCAAACAACCGAATGACATGAGTGCACATCGGCAAGACAATTGAGGCTCTATACTCGCATGCCAATCGACAAACAGGAAGACAGAATGCGTAGCAACACTAAACAAAGTGATGCCACGCATTCTCACACACAAAACAAAACCTGAGTGTAGATCGCGAGGCGTATGCCACATAATGCGCGCAACTGGCGACAAAACAAGACCAGCCACGTGTCAGAGTTTGGCCACACATGCAAACGATACCGAAGTGATTGAACCTCAGCACAACATGAAGACCGCTTGCGACCCGGGTGCGGCCACCAGAGACAGTCACAAAGACAGACAAACAGTAAGTTTGTAAGTGCAGAGTGCACCCACGTCAATAACAGACAGACAAGTGGTATGGATGTCCGGGTCCCGACAGAGACCGGAACCAAACTAGACAGGAAGTCAGGACCCAGACACCATACTGCAAACATGAAACACAACCTGTGTCTCGTTTCGAAGGCTGCATGCTAGGTAGGACACATCCTTTGAAGGCTGCAGCATACCGTGCGTCCTCCTTTAAACAAGCCTTGTTAAAACAAAACAAGGTCTTAGTATGACAAACGAGAATGTAACATAGTTGCTATGACAGCACGCCACTCTTTAGCGATTGCTATGAGTGAGAAGGTAATGTATGAGGTAAATTTTAGGAGAGTTATAATGATGTAAAGAGAAAAGAAAATAGATGTTACGGGTGTACTTCTAGTCTGATCATTTATTTTAATTATATATTAATATAATTATGCATATTATATACTCTGCATCCATCAACTTCAACTTGGGAATTAACATTACTTGCGTTTGAACATCATATTTACGGGCAAATTGGTGTAAATTATTTTAGACATTTCCATTGAAGCAAAGAAATGTGGGTTGTGATACACCTCATACACCTCATGCATCCTCTGAATTCCCATGAAAGATTTGCATTCAAAGGCTGCATTCGAAGTGTCCTACTCGCTTTTCTGAAGCGAGACAGCCTCAATGACGTATGTGGCCAACAAATGCGACCTCCGGAGGATGCAGTCTTCCAAACGAGACAGCCACAGACAGAAGAGAGTGTGGCATGGAATAAAACAGAGACCACACGCTAACACAAAGACAGACATGGGCAGATAATGCCACGGTCCCATCAGACCAAAACACTTTGTCAAAACACTGACAAAGTGATTGGAACTATGACAAATTCAATATAACAATGGCTTATTTATCAGGGTTCAATGGTAAGGAATTACTAACCCTTATTTTAAGCAATGTATTTACCCATGTATGCCAGAATATTGTTTTATTAAATGCTGCATTTAAAATAATAATAATAATAATAATTACTAGGCTTATAATTTACAGTAATAGCTGGACACTATGATGCTATAATGTATTTCCATAAAAGCGATAAATGTACTAGCAATCTTGCAGGAAAATTATATAGTTGACTCTGCATATTAAACTGGAATAGGAGAAAGTGTAACAAAAAAATTACACACCTCAGCTTTAGTTCACACAAAAATTTAAATTCTCATTAATTACTCACCCTCATGCCATCCCAGATGTGTATGACTTTCTTTCTTCTGCTAAACACAAATGTTGGTCCATTCAATGACTGGTGAATGTTGACCAGATATCAGAAGACCCAAAAAGTGCATAAAGGCCGCATAAAAGTAATCCATAAGACTCCAGTGGTTAAATCCATATCTTCTGAAACTATATGATAGGTGTGGATGAGAAACAGGTCAATATTTCAGTTCTTTTTTTACTCAATCTACAATTTTTTATTTCACTTCCACATTCCACATTAGGTGTATATTGTGTTGCGTAACAGATGTGTAAACTGTGTTGTGTAAATCAGATGTTTATTGTAATTGGCATACTGCTATGTTGCTTGGAGCTGCACCCAAGACTTTAACCCTCTGTTGCACTTGTCTATATGGTTGAGTGACAATAAAGGGATTTGATTTGATTCTGGTGTGGAAGTGAATTTTACTTTCACATTCAACCACATATTTGTTGGGGTTGGTCAAAGGTGGAGATTTATAGTCTTATATGCAGGACTTAATATTGATCTGTTTCTCACCCACACCTACTATATCACTTCTGAAGAAATGCATTTAACCACTGGAGTCTTATGGATTACTTTTATGCTGCCTTTCTGGATCTTCTGAGATCTGGTCACCATTCACTTGCATTGTGATGTCCAACATATCTTAAATATTCTTCTAAAAATCTTTGTGTTCTGCTAAAGAAAGAGTTTTTGGGTGAACTATCCCTTTAACAATAAAAAAGATAGGAATTACTTAATCAAGCCAAAGGCATGTTGAAATGACCATATCAGGTGAAATGAGCAATTCAGGATGAACAGAGTGAGTGAATCAGTCTAGTGGAAAAAAATGCAACAAATTGGCCAGTCATAGGCTATATGAAAAATCTTATAGGGTTGGGAGGGTTACTTTTGAAATTTATTCCACTACAGATTACAGAATACATGCTAAATGTAATTTGTAACATATTCCGTTAGATTACTCAAGGTCAGTAATGTTTTCTAAATACTTTGGATTACTTCTTCACATAGGTAGATTTTTTTCATTTATTTTGAATATGAAAACTCTGCCAGTACATTAAGACAAAATACACGTGTTAAAAATACATTCTCTGAAAAACCTAAATATCCTATGCAGCGTTGTTTCTAAAACAAGATAAATGAAATTGGTCTTTTAGATATTTTAACAGGAAAACAATACGAAAATTATAATCAAGAATATGACTTTTGCCCTAATATCAAAGATCTTATTGGAAATAAAGAAATTGAGATCTAACGTGTATTTTCTTGATAAAAAAAAACATGATCGTGTCTGGTAACATGTGCAGGTAAAATGACTAGAATAACATTTTAGTTTAGCGTAAAGCTGACAATTTACACAAGGATTACTTCTATTTCTTCTGCTCCAAACTTACTTCAAACTTCTCTGTCTGCTCGTATGAATGTAACACATGATAAGAAAGTGTTTCACCGCTGTTCAAATGCACTTTGGATCGCATCATTTATATGTATAAATGTTTTCCATTTGAAAGCACTAAATATTAAATGAAACAAATGACAATAAAATTCAAAGTAATCTCTTCAGTAATCAAAATACTTTTTGAATTATTTGTAACAGTATTGTAACAGTAGTGGAATACAGTTACTTATATTTTGTATTTTTAATACACAATCCTGTTACATGTAGTCCTTTACTCCCCAACACTCTGGAGGAGGTACCAACAATCAGATGTTGTTAAATGAAGCTAAACAACTGCAAATGTTCAATCATTTAATTTTATTCATTCTCTCTCTCTCTCTCTCTCTCTCTCTCTCTCTCTGACAAATATATGACAAAGCATAGCGACCTTTCCTCGCTGCTGTATAATTGCTATTACCGACTAGGGGCCATCAAACTGACTGAGAAACAACTCTTTCTCTAACAAGTCCATTACGGATGAGTCACAGAAACACAAACATCTACATACAGTACACACACACACACACACACACACACACGAACGCACGCAGGCACACACAGCCAACTCTATGTATTGCATGCTCTTTTTCCTATCTCTCCATCTTAACAAACATCTGATGTTTGAGAAGTGTTCATTATTCAGCACTGCTTTTGAAAACTTGATTAAATGCACACAGTAAGATTGAAAAGCAATCTGGGTTTTGCCCTTGGGCTTCAGAATACACACACTCACCTTTCGACATAAAAACGCACAGGCCAAGGCTGGGGCAGATTGCAAGCTTGTTTGTTTCCCCTGGTGTTAACAGCATAATCTTTAATTAAACTAAACAAGAGATCACCAAACCACCACCTCCCACCCCTCTCTCTGACACAGTGGAGACTCATCCCATGTGTCTGTCATTACAATAACAAGGCTGCTAACAATTTCAAAAGACAGAGTGGCTTTATACATCACTAAACTAATGTTTTGTAAGACATATGTGTTTCTATGTGGGCTTTTGGCCTATGTGTGCGTATCAGTGCGTCACATTTTTCTTTAATGCGATTCTGGAAACCATAAGAGACATAATTATAAGAGCAGAGAGACAGAGTGAGAAGCACAACATCATCTGCTTGCATTTCTGTTCGCTCCACAGGCCTTCAGTCTAGCAGAAATGTTCACTGTCAAATGCTTTTAGATAATTGCCAACATCAGAGATAAGCAGCAATGTCACATCAAATAAAACAAAATTCCTGCTGAGCAAAAATAAAAAAAATGCTTAAAAGAAATATTTCATGCCAAAATGAAAATTATATCATCGTTTGCTCACCCTCATGCCATCCCAGATGAGTATGGCTTTCTTTCTTCTGCTGAATACAAACAAAGATTTTTAGAAGAACATTTCAGCTCTGTAGGTCCACAATGCAAGTGAATGGTGGCCAGAACTTTGAAGCTCCAAAAAGCACATAAGGCAGCATTAAAGTAATCCGTATGACTCCTGTGGTTAAATCCATAACTACAGAAGCAATATGATGGTGTGGGTGAGAAACAGATACATTTTAAGTCCTTTTTACTATAAATCTCCACCTTATACAAACCCCGGCCAGTAGGTGACGATATGCACGAAGGATGCGAATCGCCAAAAAATAGAGGAATGTGGAAGTGAAAGTGGATATTTATATATATATAACGCAGCAAAAAATGAAACCCCTTTTTCAGGACACTGTATTTTAAAGATAATTTTGTAAAAATCCAAATAACTTTACAGATCTTTATTGTAAAGGGTGTAAACAATGTTTTCCATGCATGTTCAATGAACCATAAACAATTAATGAACATGCACTTGTGGAACGATTGTTAACACACTAACAGCTTACAGACTGCTGGCGATTAAAGTCACAGTTATAAAAACTTAGGACACTAAAGAAACCATTCTACTGACTCTGAAAAACACCAAATGAATATGCCCAGCCTTAGGCATGCTGCATTTACATTTAGCAGACGCTTTTATCTAAAGCGACTTACAGTGCACTTATTACAGGGACAATCCCCCCAGAGCAACCTGGTGTTAAGTGCCTTGCTCAAGGACACAATTGTGGTGGCTGTGGGGATCGAACCAGCGACCTTCTGATGAACACTTATGTGCTTTAGCCCACTACTCCACTGCATGGAGGCATGAGGACTGCAGATGTGGCCAGGGCAATACACTGCAATGTCCGTACTGTAAGACGATTAAGACGGGAAGGACAGTTGTTCATCCTCGCAGTGGCAGACCATGTGTAACAACACCTCCACAGGATAAGTACATATGAATATCACACCTGCGGGACAGGTACAGGATGGCAACAACAACTGCCCGAGTTACACCAGGAACACACAATCCCTCCATCAGTGCTCAGACTTTCTGAAATAGGCTGAGAGAGACTGGACTGAGGGCTTGTAGGCCTGTTTTCAGGCAGGTCCTTACCAGACATCACCAGCAACAACGTCTCCTATGGGCACAAACCCACCTTCACTGGACCAGACAGGACTGCCAAAAAGTGCTCTTCACTGTCGAGTCCCGGTTTTGTCTCACCAGGGGTGATTGTTGGACTGGCGTTTATCGTCGAAGGAATGAGCGTTACACCGAGTCCTGTACTCTGGAGCGGGATCGATTTGGATGTGGAGGATCTGTCATGGTCTGGGGCGATGTGTCACCGCATCATCGGACTGAGCTTGTTGTTACAGGCAATCTCAACGCTGTGCATTACAGGGAAGACATCCTCCACCCTCATGTGGTACACTTCCTGCAGGCTCATCCTGACATGACCCTCCTGCATGACAATACCACCAGCCGTACTGCTCGTTCTGTGGGTGATTTCCTGCAAGACAGGAATGTCAGTGTTCTGCCATGGCCAGCGAAGAGCCCGGATCTCAATCCCATTGAGCTTGTCTTGGACCTGTTGGATCGGAGGGTGAGGGCTAGGGCCATTCCCCCCAGAAATGTCCAGTAACTTGCAAGTGCCTTGGTGGAAGTGGGGTAATATCTAAACAGCAAGAACTGGCAAATCTGGTGTGGCCCATGAAGAGGAGATGCAGTGCAGTACTTAATGCAGCTGGTGGCCACACCAGATACCAACTGTTACTTTTGACCCCCCCTTTGATCAGACACACATTATTCCATTTCTGTTGGCCACATGTCTGTGAAACTTGTACAGTTTACAAGGACTTAATAATTTATCTGTTTTTCACTCAGATCTCGGATACAGATTTAACCACTGGAGTTGTGTGGATTATTTTAGGCTGCCTTTATTTGCTTTTTGGAGTTCTGGTCACCATTCGCTTGCATCGTATGGACCTACAGAGCTGAAATATTCTTCTAAAAATCTTTGTTTGTGTTTTGCAGAAGAAAGAAAGTCATACACTTCTGGGTGGCCTGAGGGTGAACATTTAAAGCGGCCTGGTCAGAGCTGGTTTAAGCCCAGCTGGAAAGTGCCCAAAACCCCTCTAAAAATACCCAAATGATAAGGTTGGGAGACCAGCAAAAGCCAGCCAACCAGCATTTAGATTAGGAGGAAAAGAAACATAATGGTTTTGCTAAATATCTTGTTGAAAAGACCAGTTTAGACCAGCATTATTTACCATGCTGGTCCAGGCTTATGCTGGTTTGGTGCTGTTCAAAATGGTGGACCAGCATAGCCATGCTGTTCACTAGCAATAAATAAATAATGCTGCTCAACTATTTTTATTATAAATTATTTTTGTATATATTTTATGTTTTAATTTAACCTATGCTTGCTTTGTGCCTACGAACACACCTTTATTCATCTTTGAAATCGAGCTTAGCGAGCTGTTGGCTTGTGGAATCAGTGCATCAATGTCTATATGCTTAGAGAGAAAATAAAACAAGAGCAATTTCAGGTTTGGTCAGACGATTTGACAGAACCGGTCAGGTTGAATCATGTCACAGCCTTTGATGTCACTGAAGACCTTTTGTTTCCTAACCCTATGACTAAAATCAGGGATAATAAAATTATGTCAGAGTTTTATATTTTTATGTGCATTTTTTTTAGCCTTAGAGTTAATAAAGCCGTAGAGTTTGTGCAAAGCATATAGCGCTGCACAGAATGACAGTGAATGCATTTTTATGCACACCGTTTATGCTTAATAGACTGCCATTGTGTCAGGTAAATGCCTTAAACAGCTTTGCTTTATCAGAGTATGGTCATAAACAGTTTAGGCTAAAACCGATCAGCACATGTAGATTTTTGCACATTTTACATAGCTTGTAAACACCTTTACTGCCATTCTTACTCCTAATCAGTTTATCCAATGTACACTTTTGCTGTGTGCATGCCTGTTTACGTTTTAAAGTCAAAAGCAGAGAAAAGATCTGATGATTTTTTGAATATGCTGATTTTTGGTTGTTATCAGCATACTGGTGTGCTTGTAAACACATTTAGCGTGTTTACATGCACGATCATACAGTATATCTATAATGTTTAAGCTGACATCATGTACCGTAAGGTCATGTAAATGTCTTAAAGGGTTTTCCTTTATTGGGATATTCCATTAATAGTTTAAGCAAAAATGATTGAAACAGATTTCAGGTCATTACCCCGATTTCACTCTGCATGTAAACAATTTACCGGCCTTCTTACGGGCATATCCAATGTGCACAAATGCTGTACACATGCCAGTTTACAACCTGATGTAAAAAGCAGAGAATAAATGGATGATTTCAAGTCTCATGTAAACACGTTTGTCTTGCATTTATCAGATTTATGTTTTATAAGCAGATTTTTGGAAGTCATCTGTGTTTTGGTTTGCATGCAAATTCACTCAATGCCTTTATTGAAAAATGCCTGGTGCAGTGCTAAAGTTGGACTATGAGTGGTTAGTGAATAAGTCTAGGGGTTTTGTGCTTTATGTGGACAGATATCGGTGAATGGATGAAATAAAATGGTGAGGCTTTGGGTTATTTTCCACAATTCACTCATACTGAACAAGTCAGAGCAAAAGAAAAAGAATCTTGATCAATTCTTTAAACATATTCAATGATCACCTCCACAAATTATTTCTAAAAGTTCAAGAACAAAATCAACAAGCAGGTTGGAAGGAGGCACAGGCATTTTTTTATTTCATCCCAGCTGAGTCACACAGGATTCTGGATCTCCATTTATTTAACTGTTATACAATACCAGCAAAGAGCAGGTGGGTTCAGAATAAAAACCTAGGTTTATTTTGGATGAGATTGCTACCAGCGGCAAAGTTTTTCATCTCTCTTTCTTTCGTTCTCTCTCTTTGTTGCATGCTGAAATAACAGGGTCTGCCAGGTCAGCTGTATTGGAGCTCTACGTGCGCTTTTCTACTCATCTCTGTACCTCACAGCAAAGAAGCAAGCAGAAGAATCGACCCACTTTCAAGTTCTCTCAAGAAAGACAAGCGGTCCTGCACACTGACCACCACACACACACACACACACACACACACAAAGAGAGAGAGAGAGAGAGGTTTAGGTCTTCATAATTCCTTTAAAAATCTTTAAGATTTCTATGAAACATGATTAGCTCTCAATTTAGCCATATATTGTTTTCCATCCATTACATGATGGATTTCATTTCAAAACAGCCTAAATTAATGAATTAAGTGGATTATTAGTCTATTCCTTCATTTGATACGAGGCGGCAGATGTTAAGCCTGTTATTGTAAGGCTGCAGCTTTGTAATGATGATGTCATAATGATGTATAACTTAAGGATGAAATCTGATTAAGCTATTGATTGTTCAATTAAATTCAATTTGTACTTTTAAACTATATAACAAAGCAATTGGAATATGCATATAAATCCATCAAACATCCTTTTACTGTTCAGCACACACTCACAATGCCCCACACATGTTCAATTTAATGTAAACATAAATATGTCTCACAATTAGAGCTGAACAACTATCACATAAATTTGCATCATAAACCACCCAGCAGTTTTTTTCTGGCTGACCTCTCTGCTGGCAGAGAAGAAAGGTTGCGTGACATTAGAATAAACACTGATCTTACCTTTCCATTTGCACACATGCTGTTTGCCATTATTAAATCTAGTCTATTCCTGCACACAGCCCAGAGTCATGACAAATGGTTGAATGTAAACAAAATACTGTAACCCCAAATAAAAATTTAAAAAAACAAGCAGAACAGGAGTTCAGCTCAGACTGAGTCATGGTGAACCCATGACAAGAAAAAGTAGGAAGAGTGTGCGGTATGAAAATGAATCAAGTCAGTTCTAAATAGTGAAAGGTTGATGCAAATATTGCATACAGTGCAAAAGCGTGTATGCAAAATGCTTGTGACCTCAGATTATATCTAATATCATTTGACAATGCTCTAGTAAACCTGTACTCACAAAAGAACAGTTTTGTCTGCAGAGAATCATTACATGATGAGTAATGCATTCTGGGGAAAACAAATATTGGAACAGGGAAAAGTAAAGGAGATGAAAAGATTTGTTCGGTTACCATGACAACCCAGTGAATTCTGAAATAACTTTCTCTGTCCCTTTCTTGCTCATACACATATAACACAGAAAAGCTTGTTATGAACTATTATGACTTACAGTCTATGACTCAGGTTGACAAATAGGCCAGGTGTATGTTACTGTAAGACTTAAAGACACCATAAAGACGACTGCACAGAAGGACAAACAGAAGTCTGTTTTTTAAACAGAAGTAGTGGATATTAATGGTGAAGTGTGACATTTCTGAAAATGGGAGCGGTGCTTGCCGTGCCAAAACTGGCTGATACAATGTCCAATCAAGGGCCTCGGCACACCGTCCCAAGTCAAAAGAGCCCAACCCATGTCTTTGTGCCGAGATATGGTGTTCTGGGTGGTTGCTACGACATTGCTAGAAAGTGAAAAAAAAGATGTGGGGCTAGTTACGTGCCACATTTTGGCGGAAAAAGAAGAACGAAAGTTAAATCAGTAATTGAAGTAGCACCTTGCAAAAGCAAGCACCACTAACGACTGTTTCTCACTGCATATTAAACTGAGATAGGAGAACAGCGATAGATTTCAACACATACTAAATTAAACAAGTAACCTGTACTGTAAGTACTTGCATTAGGGATACAGTAATAGTTAAGGACTTTAGTTTCTAAGACAAGTTCCCAGCATTGGTCTCAGGTAGAAGTGACCTAGAATACAAGCTGAGAGTTAAATCCCCTAGTGTTATTTATTATCACTGTACCCTTGAATAAGACCCTTAACTCTTGGTTACTCAAGTGGAGCTGTCCCTGCTATAAAATTTACAGTAATTCACTTTGGATAAGGTACATCAACTAAATGACAAGTTAGAGGAGATTAGTTTTTAAACAGGAGTCATTTCCCAAGGAAAAAAAACAGAGCCAGCTAAATTCCTTGTAATAAAGGGCCTTTCAATGCATCTTCAAAATGACCGTTTTATAAAAGGTCCGTGTCATTAACTTAAGTCGCATTTCCCAGATTTCCCAGATGAGGAAGAAACAGCTACACAGGAAGCTAGCTAGGATAGCTAGCATAGTTAGATGGCAAGTCAATAGCCAAACAGATTATTCATAGGCTTTTGTCAAGAAATAAACTGTAGTAACAGCAGAATTTTAGCGTTACTTGATTCTTTGTAGCAGAAGAGACAGCTTCTCCAGGTAACAGAAAAGACAGCAGGGGCAGCAAGAGAGACAGCCTCAGCTGATTCTCATTGAGGGACAGACATTCAAAGAGGGGCAGCAGGGCAGGTCCATCCCATAGGGGCAGCAGGGGAGATAGCCTCCACTGAGGGAGGGACAGCAGGTGATTTTAACAGTAGAGAAAGGGGCAGTAGGTCAGAATAGTTTTAGTAGTTGTTGGTGTATGTGGGAAATATTTATTTTATTTATGCCATCTAGGTGCAGGCATACACTGGAAATCAGGGTGGAATCCTGAATGGCTGCAATTGCCCCAGTTTAAATACTGGCTTTATGTTAATCCACATGGTAAGTTTAATTCAACTTGTGTGTTTATGATTAAATTACTGCTAGAGCACAAAATTCTTTATAGATCTTAGATTTGCTCTCAAAGTGCACTAGATTGATGCATTTAACTTTAAAATTCAAACATTTTTCTTATGGGGGAGCATATCCCTGGATCCCCTAGAGGGTCTGACCCCTGACCTAATGAGTCATTAATGTACTTGCTGGTATGGTCCTCCATTGATCCAGCTGTATTGACTTTGGCTCAAAGACTCTCAATTGTTATACATGAATACCTCATGTGAATATATTATTGAGAGGTGAAGGTGAAGTTGAACAGAGGGCATTTTTCACACAGAGCGAGAGAGATGTGAAATATATTATGCACCCTAATCTTCCTCTGCCAATTTAAATCTGCAATGAATGAAACATTATTTCACTATGAAAGGTGGATAGAGGGCCACAACTCCCAAACGTTAAACAGCAAATATTCCCCTTGGGGACTAATAAAGTATTTATCAATCAATCAGGAAAGATTTAACAGAGCTTTAGTCCCCAGGAGCCATCTCTAAATCTCATTCTTATTCTCATTCACACTGGATCATTTTATCTCTTTCTCAGTCCCTCACTGTAGCCCATAGGGAGTGGTTGCATGGAAGGAGGAACGGGTGGGGCAGCCTCACAGATGGACTGGTGGGAAGGTTACTGTGGTTACAGGTGAGGAAGATGAGGAAGAGAAGCCATCTGGCAGTGGTTTGGTGAGATGACGTGTCTTGCTCCTCACCCACAAATCCCTCAACCGAAAAGGCAACTTCCCTACAGCTCCACCAACTGTCATACAAACTACAGGTAATACAGTACAAGTACAGCTACAAGTAATTTTACCACCTGCTCCACAAACTGGATGGATTCACACCAACTAAACATAATCAGACCCCAGTTATTTCACTACCTGTTTAATAAACTACAATAAATATATAACTAACTATTAGGTGATTATGGTGACAGATGTACAAAGAGTTAACCAGCAGTCATTGCAACAAATACTGTCAGCAACAGACATCACTTGTGATTTTCTCTACAGCATGCACTAAACAGATATATATATATATATATATATATATATATATATATATATATATATATAGGTTTTAGCCTGCCCAATCCAAGGGGGTCAAGTTTTGGCTGGTCAGCATGAGCTGTTTGCCCCTGGTGTTAGATGCTGTAACTACCAATCTGTGGGTAAAATGTCTGTTTCGCCATTGATGGCCATTCTAAAGTCATTTTTATTTATTTATTTATATTTTGCATTCAAAGTAAATGTTTTACCAGAGCCCAATTATTTTGGAGGGCTTTTAAAACCATGAAATAGAGTTGTTATTTCCCTGTCTACTACTCTTGATGTCACAGATGTCAGGATAGTCCCAAATGAAAGGCCTGGGAATGTGCAAGTTCTTGTAGTGCCACCAGTCAGTCAGTTATTTCAGGACAGAGTTTTCCAGAATAATTAGTCACATGGCATTTTCGGATTTATATCCATCTTGAATTTTACTTGTAGGGCATTTACACCTATCGTATAGCAATATGTTCTGCAAAAATGTAAATTGTAAATACGCCCAAGATAACTATCTGTATTTTTTCTTTAAAGTGGATATCTTTTGTGTTCTACATAAGAAATAAAGGCATATTGCTTTGGGGAAAAAAAATGGGGTTGAGTAATTATAGAATGTTAATTTTTCAGTGAACAATCCCTTTAAAGCTAGGGTGTGTAATCCAGTGAGGCTAGCAGTTAGCAAGCTAGCTTTGAAAGCAGAGAGCCCGCATCAGAGGTGTCTACAAAGCCACGCCTCCTCTATCAAACATGAACACACACACACACACAGAGCAGAGTCTAAACGCCAGGAGGAGAGAATCATTACATTAACAAAATATATCAAAAACAAATCAAACCATGTAATTACCTGTCCAAAAGAAAAATAGCAACCATGGCATCATTTTTCAGACCCTTTGAGTCCCGCAGTTGCCTCCAGCGTGGAAAAGAAACGCCAATGTTAATTCTACTTTTAGAATGCTCTAGACATTTTTTCATTGTAGAAGTTTCTAACACAGTCTTTCCTTTTACTGGTGGTTCAGGAGGAATATAAGGTACCTGCGGTTCACCTTCCATTCTCGAGCTTGCTCTGCACAGCGTCAAGGAACCTGCACTGATGATATGTGATTGTCTGCGCGAACAAGTTGACTGGCGGTATGCAAATATTGATTGACAGACAACAGTGTGTGGGACAGACAACAGTCCATGTTATCAGGAAATGCCAAATTGTCAGCTCTGAATCCACCAGGCAGTTAGAAAGGGTGTACAAAAACAGGGACAGAAAAACATAATGGATAGAACATAAAATTGGGGCAAGGGAAGAGGTGGTCAGAAGAGGACAGTAGGAGGAAATTGGAAACAGAAGACAAGCATGAATTATGAGCAGCTCGATCTGCAGGAATGGGGTGTGACAGAGAGAGGCTTGAGGGATTTTGTGGAGCACTTGATGTCTTGTTAGCCTTCACCTTCCTGACTCTGTGATTGGCTAAGGAAATCACATAGCTCATGTTGAACAAGGTGCATTCTGGTATGTGGCACTGGAGCATTTATCATAACATGGCCCCTAAAGTGCCAATGCAACCTTTAGTTCTTTGTCTCTCTTCGTATCTCTCATTCCCCAAAACCAACACAGCCATATGCCTCCTTTTTTCCTGCCCATTTCTGCTGAAATCTAGCACAAACTCAAAATGCTAATCATACTGTTCTATGCCCTAATATTCTGATATTTTTTATAAAGTACCTTCTACGTTGCCTTAATGATCCACACTCTTCTTTTTATACTTGTACATAATTCATCAGGTCATAATCTTAATACGTAAAACATCCTTGACCCTTTTATAGCTACATACGACATCTACAGCAGTGCTGTATTACGTATCCTATATATTTACATATATATATATATATATAGATCCTCTCCCCTCCCCTCTTCTTTACTCTACACATCACTCTGACGCTCATAAATGCTCTTCCTCTTTTCTAGCCCATTTCATTCTATATTTTGGCCTTTCTTTCCCTCTAGATTTCATCTCAAATACCTTTTTATTTGTCTCTCATGTTCAGTCCTTCCTTTTCTATTAATTTTTTCTGCCTCCAGCATCAATGCTACTTTGCTTCAGTTGTGTCTTTTATCTAATACACTGATTGGTAGGGTGGGGGAAATGTTCTCTCTCTTTCTACATAAATACATACATACAACCATAATAGGCACTTTGAGTCTCTTCCTCGACCCTTCAATTTAGTTCCAAAACTTTTTTCAACCCAAATGAACTTAATTATTTAGTATTACCCCCTGCATTTTCAAGTAATGTGAGCCTATAAGCTTACAAAAAATAGAATGGATTTCATAAATATGCATGTTTGCTTGTGAAATATTTTCTTACTACTACATTTTAATGAACATTTTTACATTTATTTAAAAATCTAATTGAAATTTCCCTCAGGAACCCTTTGACATGATCAAATAGGATATAGACATGCATAGACATTGCATTAATTCAACTGTGAATATATTCTCTAGTCTGGGCAACCTCAGAGACACCTGTTCTAATCCCAGGGATGGTAGTAATCGCTTTCACGTAAACATTGTTGACAGCAAATTGAAGGGTGCTTTTTCTAATTAGTTTTTTAATAAGTGAAAATTACATTTTTACTCCACTGAGGGCCTAGTTTAGGGTTGGGGTTTAGGGATTAGTAAAATATGCATTCCTCTTGACTGTACATCATTTCCAACTTAAAAAACAACTCACTTTTGGCACAACATTTCACTTAGAAACTGGAGCTTACACATGCCTATACATTCAATAGCACTTCCAGCTTCGGCCACTGGGGGCACTGATTAGAATTTCGAGTAGTGGAGATCAATTTCAGCAGCAGAATTTTTGACATCCTTTTGCCAGATTCACAGTGTGATCAGTCTGAACACCTAGAAGTTTACAAACCCTGGTTAGAAAAGCCAGGATTATATGATTACCAATAAACACTCAATGAATTGAAGCTCCACTATCATCACACTGTGCATCAAAACTAAAGACTCTCAGAGCAAAATTCACAACTAGTAATTACATAAAAGACAAACCCAGGAAAAAAGCAAACATACAAAATACCATAATCCTCCAACTGGTAAAGACAAACTGTGAGCTAAAAAAAAATATTAAAAAAGGGAAAGAGAGAACAATTTGGGGGTAACTTGTTTGAAGATGAATAAGAAGAGAATTATTTAATCAAACCTGGCTCTTCATGCGCCTCATTTTTCATCACCTTCACTATCTCTTCCGTCCAGATTTAGTCCGACATCATTCCTTACATTTATCCATTCCCAAAATGATAAACCGTACCACTGAATACTTCTATGGCAATGACAGCACAGACAGAGAGATAAGGAGGGAAATAGAAAACTATGGTCATAGTGTGTTGGGTTGGTTACAGAAACCTGCTACTTCCTGACTCTCTCTCTCTCTCTATCTCTCTGTCCGACTGTGTGTTCCTTTCTGTCCATCCCTCTCTCTCTTTCATTATCTACAGCTCACTGCATAGAGGACAGAACAGAGAGGGAAATAAGCTATTACCAACCTAAAACTCTGCTGCAGTTTATGAGCTTATGAGAGTTTGTGAGGTATAGATAGAGACATATTTAGGTGTGTGTGTGTGTGTGTGTGTGTGTGTGTGTGTGTGTGTGTGTGTGTGTGTGTGTGTGTGAGAGTAAAAGAGAGAGAATGAGCAGATGGAGGTATTGTTAAGTCACTGGGTGATAGATAAGGTGGGATGTGTCATTGAGGTATCAATATTACCTAACCTGGCTACCTGACAGTCCTACTGAGAAGGACACTTGCGTTTGTTTTTCTATCACGGTATGAAGTTTCCAAATAACTGGATTATTATTTTTATACTGAGCTAATGAAATGTTCTATCCCCTAACACCATGTACACCTAACCCTCACAAAAAACCTTTTTGCATTTTACAACTTTAACACTCATTTATAGCTATTGAAATGAGAACATATTAAAATGTCCAGCAAAGGCAAAATGCAGTAACTGCACATTTTGTCAAAATTATGACTGAAATCGGGTCACTTCCTGTGTCAGATGGATATACTTTTGACATATCATCAGAAAAGACAGCTCGCTAGAAATGGACATCATGTTTGGTAAAGTTGAGGGTCAGCGAAAAAGAGAGAACCCTCAATGTGATGGATTGACACAAGAGCCACAACAACGGAAACAAATACAACAAAAATCAGGAAAATGGCACAGGACCAGGCAACATTTAGTTCTGTTACACATAGGGTCACTTTGAGTCATAGATGACTCGACGGCAATTAACATAATATTTAGGGAAAATATAGTGGGACTATTTTAAATTCCACATTGGCCGGACAGTCCTTTAAAATGTAATCTATTTCTCTGAATTTTGGTAACGTATAGTTACTGTGTTTTGGCTTTGTAGGACAGTAATGACTTAAATTGTTTTTAAATAAATAGTTTTTCTTTAAAGCCAGTTATTTTAACTATAATAACAAGCCTTTATGCATTTTTGTAATATTTAAAAGCTTTTGCATTATATATGAATGTTTCACTTGAGAATCTCTAGAATGCCCCCATATGGAAGTTTTGATCAAGATGTAGCTCACATTTTAGAACAGTTTTGTAGCTAATCATGTACATTTTCACAGTGGACTTTCAGTCTTTGTGGAACTCAGAAGACTGACAATCTCTTGGCTTAAAAAAGTTTTTATTAATAGAAGACAAGCAGTGTGTTTTTTATCAGCATGACCTTGAAAAGCATAAAGATTCCATTTTTCTCATTCAAGATTACATTATTGTACAGAAGGTAGACTCACTGACAAGCACCATCTCCTATCAGACATGTTTCATCAGCTCCAGCATGTTTACCTTCACCTGTGGTGTGACTGAAAGCTCATCGCAACAGCAGCGTGGGAGACCTGGCTTCAGTGACCGCATTGAAACCATGAAGTAATCGTGTTTGCATAATCAGTGACAAGCGCAATTCAGAGATTGCATATTTCCCTCTAACATAACGTTTTTAATCCACTGATGGTTAGGTTTAGGTTTGAGATTTGGGTTGGGGGGTATAAAAAATGTATTCCTCTTCACTGTATTACAGCACTTTAAAAGAAACACCCCGGCATTACATCGTAAATGCAGTTATATTTAATGTGTTATAGCTTTATTAAAGTTTAAATAATACAGAAGCAAATCATGTAAATAAATACAAACTACGACTCTGGCATTTCTCCGTGTGGTCAGCGCCTCTCCTATGAGCTTCGCAAAGTGTTCCAATCTAAGGGGGAGAGAAAACTGCATCCGGCTGATGCACACTCTGTCACGGGGACACTCATCCCCCTCATGCGCACTTGCTGCAGCTAGAATATAACGTGATGGCTCGCGACTTATTGAATCATAATATATGTCACTGTGCATTTCTTATCGTGAAGAAAATTAGCAATACATAGGTTTATTAATAAGATAGTTCATTTTTTTGTGAATTAAAGATGGATTGAAGTGAACAGAAAAGTGAGAGAGGTAGTCTTCACCCCATTATACACTGCAACAAAATACATTTTGATTTGTTTTTGTTTGGCTTGTTTTCCAATATAAATATCTAAAACTCATTTAAAAAAAACATACATTTTCTTTAGCCGCAATACTGCAGAAGAAGAAAAAACATACATTTTCTTTAGCCGCTATACTGCAGAAGAAGAAAAAACATTTCTGAGAAGGTTGAATATAATATTAAAAATGCAAATATTTTAAAATATATAAAAATCCTTTAAAAAAAGATGCATTCACCTGAGAAGCAGCATATAAGATTTTCAGACTTGTTTTTAGAGAATAGATCTTGAATAGAAGTATATTTTGTCTTTACAGCACTCGTAGAAGTATAATCAAGTGAAAAATACACTTATATACAAAATACACTTAAATAAGATACATTCTCTTAAAGCAAGTCTAAATATAATATACGTAAATCTTCAGTATATCTCAAGTATCTTATACTGTACACAATTGTAATCTGTCTTAAGCATTGCCGTCTGTATCACTTAATTGCTGACATTCATTTTTAGGCAAAACATTTCTGTAATAATAGCATAAAAAACATGAGAAATGACCTGAAACTCCGACATTCCACACACACGAATGATATACTGTATGTTGTTTCCACGTCGATAGGTGTCGGTTTAGAGTCTAAGACCACTGCCACATTGGCAAAAAGGAATACGAATAAGAGCCATGATAATACTCGCAAAAAATCGCTTAGTGCACCTTTTAGCATGAATGCACAGACAGCTCACTGTCCAGCTGTTCAGACCCTCTGCTCCCCTGTGCTGTGTTTTAAATGGCTTCTGTCAGGACCTTTGTACCAAGGAACTACATTTTAATTAACCATCGAGTAATTAGACAGAATTTGGAAACTTTCCAGACAGCTTACTCCAGTAACAGTTACACATATACCCACTTGTAACGTGTTCAAGTTTAAATGTGTGTATTCTTTATTCTGTTCTATCTTAAAAGGTAAAGTGTGTATTTTTTTCAATGCTGAAATACTTTTTTCTATCACAGCTTTATATGGAGAGATCACTATTAGTAACCTGTTCATACTGATTCCCCCAAAAAGTGAGAACACTGAGACTGTTGTAAAAGCATACTCTGCTTGTTTTAAGAATCCTGACCAGCCCTACACAGCTACACTGGCTCAACCAATTATGTGAATTTGGGATGGGATCTGGTTGTACAACCAAAGTAAGATGCCAATTTCTACAAACCTATTTGAACACAGTCATTATTGTTGCAAAAATACACACTTCATCTTTAAGATTTCCAGAAAAATACAAAACACACACTTTCTACTCACACTGTTCAACACACACACATTTTGGACTCTTTTCAGCAGTGTGCTAAATAAAGAATCATGTGTTATTTCTGTTGAAAGACTGGAGCCCTCAGTGCTCAGAAAACACAATGGCAGGATGCACATACATTACAGAAATTTACTCTTGTAACCCCCAGGCCGTTCCACTTAATATATATCACTTGATGAATATTCAAACCCAGAATATTTTTCCTTAAAGCATGGCCATTCTATAGCCAACAATATTAAGAAACCTAGAGAGTTAGTTCCCTAAAGTTATATTATTTACTTGTGGAAAAGTGAGAAGAAACAGGAGTCATGATTTCCAAAGCTGGCCAAGGTTTTGAGAGGGTTTTCATGCTTTTTTCTCCACAACACACACACACACACACACACACACACACACAGAACTTTCTTCATGAAGTATAACTTTTGAAATAATTGCTATTTTTCTTGCCACCTCCAACCCAATTAAAAACAAACACTTAATCACAAGTTTCTGTCAAAAAATAGCTGAACTTTCTCTTTCCTTTTCTATCTCTCACATATGCACACACATAGACATACAGTATTAGAACTTAATAGAACAACAGAATGAACCACAAACAGATGCCTTGGTATTGCAAGTGCCATGCTCTGCCAGTTGCTGCTTGGATGTTAAAGAGTGTTAGATGGAGTAAAACAAGAGACACAATATGGCATGGCGTGAGAGACACAGATGGAGAGACAGACACTGACCATGTTTACATGCACTAAAAAGATTAGTTCACCAAAAAATTTAATTCAGTCATTGTTTACTCACCCCTGTGTTGATATAACCCCATTCGACTTTCTTTCATTTTCTTAACACAAAGGGGGAAATTGTGAAACAAAATTGTGCTCATTTATGTCATACAGTGGCAGTTTATGGTGACCACCTCTTCAAGCTTCAAAAGGACACAAAAGTATAATTTATAAGTCTAATAAGTTCCATGAGACTCATGATTGTTATGAAAGCATACAATAAGATTTGGTGAGAAACAAACTGAAATCTAATGTATTATTTATTGAAACTGTTGACAGACAATTGCTCTCCTCTGCACATTCATGAGACTGCACGTGAGCAGTAGTACACACAGCCCGCTGTTGAAAAGGGACGTTCAGGTGAAAACGTGTTTTGTTTATCTAAAAACAGGTCTGCCACAATGATGCTTATGAACAGAATACAGCACAGCTGCACGCAACCCAAAGAACCGAACTAACAAAACATGTCTTAAAGAGTTTGTAGTCCAACAATAGATAAATCTCTAAGCCCAGCCTTATTTATATTTGTTTTATTTTTTTAGCCGAAGTACGCAATCAAACTGAGAGAGATAGGCTGCATCCAAAAACGTAATCAGTTAACGGCTTTACCGAAAGCGTTTATGAATAAATGGAACTCTTATGGGAACTGGTCTCAGAACAGTTTGAAGAGCACCTTATTTTCATCCTACCTCTTTATACAGCCTCCAAAGGCAGCATTTTCCAGTTTTTGGATGCAGCCATAGACAGAGGAGGCTGAGGGCAGCTACAATCACACCGTGTCCTAACCTGATGGCAAACGACATGCGATAAAAGGTATCTTTTCTATGTTATCATCAGAGTTTTTTCCTAACTATCAGTGAAAAGCGACGGAACATTCTGTCATTCGATTGGTTTCTATTTTCGTCATCATCGCACTGGGAAACCCTGCACGCTGTGAACTTGCATGGTCCAATACATTCTCATAACAGTATATTGAAACCAGCATCTCATGAGCCTGTTAAAAACAACTTGATTTTGGCCAAGAATGCCACACCTACCGAATGTTTCACTAAGGTATCGCTCTCTTCAGATGGAGGTTCAGAATAGAGAGTAGGTGCCAGACATTTCCACCAACTCTATCTCTGTTTGATTGAGTATTTCGTAAAAATTTTTTTAAAAAAAGCTGGGCATAGAAATGCATCTATTCTTGGACTACAGACTCTTCAGACATGTTTTGTTAGTTCGGTTCTCTGGTTTGTGTGCAGCTGTGTTCTGTTCTTTAGTATCACTGTGGTGGACCTGTTCTTAGATAAACACAACACTTTTGCTTGAATGCCCCATCTCGCCATCGGGCTGCGTGAACTACTGGTTTCATGCAGTCCCAGGAATGCGCAGAGGAGAGCAATGGTCCGTAACAGTTTCACTAAATAATACATTAGATTTCGATTTGTTTCCACCAAAATGTCTCATATGTTTTCATAACAATCCTGAGTCTCATGGGATAATTTATTAGACTTCTAAATTATACTTTTGCATCCTTTTGAAGCTTGAAGAGGTGGTCACCATAAACTGCCACTGTATGACATCACTGACCACAAAATTAATTCACAATTTCTCCCTTTGTGCTAAGAAATAGAAAGTCATATTGGGTTATAACAACACAGGGGTGAGTAAACAGTGAATTAATTAATCCCTATAAGAAAACAGTTTATTCCAGTAAATTTCCTTACGTCATTTAAGGGATTAAGAGAAAGCGGTTTAACACACCTAGGTTTCTCTCTGAGAAAGCGGCTTGTGTGCATAAGCACAGTTCTGATGGTTGTCTGAAGAGTGTGGGTGCATGGAACAGATCCAATAACAAACATCATTGGATGGTGCCCAACAACAAGTCAACACAGCTGAAAGAATTCAACATTTCTGGGAGTACAGTGAGAAAATCACATACACTATAAACTATACCCATTTATACACTTACATTGGGGGAATCCCAGAATTTTACATAAGAGGGAAACCCAACTACTGCATTGCAATTCCGCTGCAGGACATCATATAGAGTATAAACACAACAACAACTCTGGTATATCTGGAAATAAAGCAAAGCAACAGAGAAAAAAATAGCAAAGTCTTCCTTGGATCCTATCTTTGTTATTTACACCAGCGTCACAGGGAAATTACATTGCCATGCAGAAAGCTGCTTACTAAACAAGCCGCATGTATACGGGAGTAAAGAGTATGCCACTTATACAGTGCATGTAAACGGGAAAGCTGTTTCCTAGAAATAACCCACTTTCTCACAATAAGCTGCTTTCAGGGGTCCATGTAAATGTAGTGAGTATGTCTAAGCTGTGTAGGCGGGTGTAATGTCTAAGCATATCTAGAAATGGCTTCCTATGTAAATGTATGTGTGAGCATACACTGTATGCCCATCAGGAAACACATATGTTTATGCTCTTGGCATAGGCTGACTTACATATACACAGATAAACACCCATGAGATTATTAAGGGTGAGATAAAGGCCTGGTAGCAGAGGGGTATCTTTGCTTTTCACACCAGGGGTAAAAATAGAATTATGTTTGGGAGAATTTCAATATAATCTACAGCTCCCAGACACTATTATCATCACATTAAACAACTACGAATCAAGTAAACAAACTTTAATGACAGATTTTGTGCATGTGGGTGTCTGTGTGTGTATGTGCACAGCAACAGAGTAGTTTGGGTATGTGTCTTGGCTGATAATGATAAGCTGGATGTATTCTAGAATGTCTAATCCTTTTAAAATGTTTTCCCAAGAATTCTATTGTATAAACATAAAAAATTCATGGCAAGATGCACAAGCTCACACTAACGTGCATTTGCACAACGTCTCTGCAGTCTAAGAATGACAAATTCAGCACAGAAACAGAATGTCACACATGGATATCACACTATGGATATATAATGCATCAGTCACACATCGAAACACAGATTCACAAGCAAACATACACACATACTCACAACATGATGATAAGGCCTGGACAAATTTCAAACTGAAAAAGGAAGAATAGTCTGAATATAGAGAAGCATATGAAAAAGAAATCTGTTTAACCTTTGGGAAAAATTTACATTTGTCCAAATGTCCAAACACTTCTTTTGCAGATGTTAAGGGTATGAAGGACAACCTTTGAGTGTTTTTATATTGAATGTGGAAATGTCAGGTCTATATTTAACAATCTCTCTCTCTCTCTCTCTCTCTCTCTCTCTCTCTCTCTCTCTCTCTCTCTCTCTCTCTCTCTCTCTCTCTCTGTGTGTGTGTGTGTGTGTGTGTGTGTGTGTGTGTGTGGGTGGGTGTGCAAAGCCACAATGTGCATTAAATTCATCCATGTGCTCACCATCTGTGTGTAACCACTCTTATCTGACACCTTCAGACTAGTGCCACAGAACAATGTGTCAAGAAATCACAATTTTCACAACTCGGCTTGAAAAATAATGGTGGCACTAACAGTGGAAAATCCTCACTGAGTAGCACTTGACACACAAAGCCAGACAGCTCAAAATAGTTCAGCTGAATTACCAAAGGACCTAAAGCATTCAGCTTGTCAGCATGTCACCTCACAACAACACAACAAAATCACCGAATAATAATTAGCCTTTAATATGACACATTTTACACAGATACTGTACAATTTAAAAGTTTGTTTGGTTTCTTAGCAACAAAATAAGAACTTTGCAGAAAGGTCCAAGGAGTAATTAGATTGATGAAATTATAATTATAATTATATTACTCAATAGAAAAAATGAGAAAGAGGTAAGGAGAGGAAGGGTGTGTGTCAGAGGGTGAGAAAATCAATGAGGATATTGAGAAATAGGATAACTTTGTTAAAAGATAAAAATTCAAAGTAAATTTTATATTAATACTTTTTTTTTTCTTCACTAAAATAAAAATTCAGTTAGCATTTAGTCACTCTCATCTTGTTCCAAATCTGTATGTCATTCTTGCTTGGAACACAAAAGCAGATGTTAGGCAGAATGTTAGGGACCTCAGTCACTATTCACTTTCGTTGCACCTGGTTTCCATTTAAGCGCAGCGTAGTTCTAGCGGGAAGACTAGCAGCTGTACATCATCACACTATTAGCTGGGTAATTCACAGCCAATAACATGTATGCCATTTCTTTATAAGTCTGCTCACAATCTATCACATTGCTGTTTCAGTGCGCTAACACGGCAACCTCCACCACCCCACCACCACCAGTTGAGCCCCGTCCCGCACGGGGGTAGGCTCCTCGCCCCTGCCTCCTATCTCCGGCAAGATATGATGGTTCCGAGTACAACTCCCTCGGACCGCCAGACGGGGCCTACGCCAAAGAGAGACATTACTTTTCTATTCTACATTCATCAAATAAATGGCATCTTAAACTTCACTCAAGCCTGCGTGACTTCCCGATAGAAATACACTTAAAGTGAAAGGTGACTGAGACAACATTCTGTCAACATCTCCTGGCGTGTAACAGCATTATGGTGAGTAATGATCACGGTAATTTTAGGGTTACCTATCCATTTAAAACAACTAGATTGAGAAATAATTGCCAGCCAAAGTTACAATTAACAAGGAATACAGAGAGGAAGGAAAGATTAAGAAAGAAAGGGGAATGATGGAAGAAGGATTGAGGATGAGCGACAAAACCTGCAAAAAAGGTTAACACATAAATACCTATCAAATATTGTCTTCGCAAATGCTACGCTAAAATCTTGGCCAAACAACAGACTTGCCAGCCTATCACAGCAGAATATCTCAATTCAAACCTCCACACACATTAACAGAAGAATATGTAAGAAACAGGCATCTTTATAGAAGAATGCACTGTCACTTACTCATTTGAACAGAACAGGATGATAGTTAGTCCATTAGCTTTAGATAAGAACAGGCTGAAATAATCCACTGTAAATAAGCCATTATTCCAGCGGTGTCTAGCATGAGTGAGCGTGCATTAGAGTGCTACACTCATGTGAGGATGATGACGATGAGTATACATGTGAAGAGGGCAAATTCTGACACCAGAGGGATGAGCAACCAATCAGAGCGTGCAATCAGATAGTGGGGCTTTTTGTGACATTCTCTCATCCCTTTCTCCTCTCTCACCTGCTTTGCCTTTCTTATTTCCTTCCCTCTTCCTCACTCTTGCTTTAGGGGAGTGGGTGATAATGGGAGACTGTCCGTCATGTTAGTGAATGACCCAGATTCACAACAAGAGAGGGGGAAAGGGGAAAGTGACTGGACAGAGTGAAAGTGAGAAAGCAAGAAAAGGAGAGAAAGAGTGGAGGAAGAGGGACGATGGCCGTGATGATTTGATTAGATGCACTGATCATGAAGCGGAAGAGATGAAAGATCCTCATCAGATAGTGGAAAGAGGCAGTGAGAGAAATAAATGGAGAAAAAGTGACAGAGTGAGAAAGAGTGTGTGGAAAGGGGGAGGGGGGTTCTGCCACAACATACAGTGCCTGGCTGTAATGCCCACATGCATACTCACATTTACTTAGCTATCTTTCTAAGGACATTAGGACTGCACAATTACCTGAAAATTAATCAAGATTACAGTCAAATGTAAGCTAATAATATCAACTACAGACTAAACCTAGCACAAACCCTATCCATAAAAGCACATTTTGGAATTTTTCACAATAATACGGCAATATATATATATTGCCGTATTGTGCGCTTCATAATGCACCACACATTCTCAATTGGAGATGGTCAGGACCGCAGGCAGGCCAATCTAGCAACTGTTTTCTATGCTTATTCAGCCAATATGTGGTTTGATATTGTCCTGCTGAAAATTCTGGGACGTCCCTGGAAAAGACTATTCTGGATGGCAGTATATGCTGTTCCAAAATTTGTACATTCCAAAATGTACATATCTGTCTGCATTAATGGTGCCCTCACAGATGTGTGAGTTACCCTTTCCATGGGCACTGACACACCCCTGGCCCATACAGACACTGGCTTTTGGACCCGACGCTGATAACAGCTTGGATGGTCCTTTTCCTCTTTGGCCAGGAGAACATGATGGCTGTGTTTTTCAAAAACTATTTGAAATGTGGACCAAAAAACACGGTTCCACTGTTCTACTTTCTATCGAAGATGAGACAGAGCCCAGAGAAGTCGGCATCACTTCTGGACAGTGTTAATGTAGGGCTTCTGCTTTGCATAGTAGTCTTAACTTTATTTAACTTCAAGTGTTCCCGAAGGGAGGTTTTGTCAGATTTAACTAACTTCTGGAGACAAATTTGTCCCCAAAAATTTGGGATACCAAACGTAATTAAAACTTTTTTAAGATATGAAACGCTTAAGAAAGTTTAAAAAAATTCATTAGAAATTTTTAAGATTCAGCACTTTAGGTCACTAATCAAATACGCAAATTTGTGACAATGACCATTTGTACAAAAGGTCAGTTTTCCCTTTTTTTTCCATTGAAGCGCAAATGTTGCTCTTTGGGGAATTATTAAATCGAGCTGGATAACATGGATCATTAGGTTTTGCATAACTTGTGAAGTCAGCTTGAGGACATGCTGTCATTGAAGCAAAAGAGGGACATACCAAATCCTAAACAAAATGCACCTTTTCACTTACACTGTTATGCTGATAATATATTTGGAATAAAAAACTGTGTTCAATTAGAAAAATGCAAAATAGGAGCATTATCACAAGTGGAATTTTGAACCCATCTGTACATAAAAATACATAGACGCATGAACATAAATACACAAGCGAAGGAACATATTCAGAATCATTTGGTAACTCCAGCTAAAATTCAAAACACAAACTGCCGAAAGAGTTTATGATATTTAGTGTCATTTAAAAGAAAAATGTAATCAACTTTGTTTGTAAAGGAATGCAAGCTTTAAGAAAGCCAAGTCTCACTCGGCCGAAACCAACACTTACCTCCTCCAAAAAGCAAGATCTCATCAGCATTAACATACTGTACGACTCACATTAAACACATTCACAGGCTTTCAAAACCGAATCACTGCAGCCAACACAATCTGTACCATTCTAGACAGCAACAATATAAAACATGCATTAAATGGAAGCATTTATGGTAATAGGAGAGTCAGCATTGTTTTCAGCACCAAAGACAGTTCCAGGTTAGCCCAGCTTATCAGAACCTTGGATAGCACCAGTATGTACAGCAGAGGTGACGCTCAGTTCACACAGCCCAGAAAACACCAAATTGCTATGATTGTTGGATCAGTGTGTTAACATTGTTGATGTTTATTGTTTGAAAATACCAGTTATGTTTCTCAACATCCTAAATCCAACAGCCAGCTTTAAAACTTATGAAATGTTGGTATTTATTGGTGCAGAAAGTTAAGAGTTATGTTTCCCAACATTCTAAATCCAATAGCCAACTTTATAATGAATGAAATGTAGGTGTTTTTTTGGGGCAGCTTGTAAATGATAGTTATGTTTCCCAAAATTCTATATTCAAACAGCCAACTTTAGAATTTTTGAAATGTTGGTATTTGTTGGGGGCAGTTTAAAGTTGCAGTATGTTTCTCAACATTCTAAATCCAACAGCCAAATTTAGAATCATTGAAATGTTGGTGTTTGTTGGGGCAGTTTGAAACGGACAGTTGTCGTTTGTTTCACAAATTTCCTAAATCTAACAGCCAACAATAGAATTTTTGACATGTTGGTATTTGTTGGGGCAGTTTGAAACTGACAGTTGTCGTTTGTTTCCCAAATTTTCTAAATCCAACAGCCAACTTTAGGATCACTGAAATGTTGGTGTTTGTTAGGGGCAGTTTGAAACTGACAGTTGCAGTATGTTTCTCAACACTCTAAATCCAACAGCCAACAATAGAATTTTTTAAATGTTGGTGTTTGTTGGGGGTACTTTGTAACTGACAGTTGCAGTATGTTTCTCAACACTCTAAATCCAACAGTCAACAATAGAAATTTGTAAATGGTGTTTGTTGGGGGCAGTTTGAAACTGAACGTTGCAGTATGTTTCTCAACATTCTACTATAAATCCAACAGCAATTTAGAATGATTGAAATGCTGATTATTTGTTGGGGGCATTTTGAAAGTGACAGTTGAAATATGTTCCTCTACATACTAAATCCAACAGAATGCTTCAGTGTTTTGAATGCTGGTGTTTGTTGGGACAGTGTGAACCACCATAACACAGAGCACTGGTGCAAGGGGAAAACTGTACACATCTGTAGCTGACTAAACTTCTGATATGAGACATGCACTAAAATACATTGTAAAAAAAAAAAAATCTGATCAAAGGAGGAATGACTAAAAAGAACAAGTGGTGCTATAAAGTTTCAGACTGTAGAGGGCTGGTGAGCGTGAGCAGTATTTACAGTCTGATGTAAACATTGGTTGATTGCACTCTCAGTGGGAGAGTAAGAGAGCAGTACTTCTCCAGCGCTGTCTTTCACTTGCCCTTCAAATCACTGCATCTTTGAACAGCTCTTGTTCTCTTTCCTTATGCTCTCTAAAGCACATTTTATAGAAGCTATGTTATTTAAATCAAGATTTTTCTTGCTCTTTTGAAATAAAATTGTTTGATGTACTATTCAGAGAACGATCACAGTGCAAAGCTCTCGCTCTTATGTATTTGAATCTTTATGAAAATTAAGCCGCAAAAATGGGTTATTCAACCATCTTTATTGTTGTGAAGTCATAGCCATAAACAATGTATAACCAGTGGCATTAGTGCAGGCAGCGCAGGGTGTGCAGTCAGGGTGTGACCTGGGGAGAGACGACGGGTCATGAAAACGACAAAGAGGGACCCAGACCGCCACTGCATATGACTTCCCATATTACATTCAGTTTCAGTTTACACCTAATCAGTTTTCAACAGCATTACCCACCCAGTCACAGCGAAGTAAAAAGAGGAAAGCAGGAAACATACTATTATTCCTAAACACCAGAGGAAAAAGATGATATTATTCCTGACAATACTTTCTAATACTGACCAGCTTTATTTGGAGCAAAACCTCCAGAATTTGTGCCGTTTCTGTATCTCTACATATCCTACCAAACAATTCCAATGTTAGAAATCAGTAACTATAGTGAATTTTTATCAGAGTCCCTGATCATTTCAGTCTTACAACTGTTTGTGTGAGACATTTCAGCACAGCTTGCTCTATGAACCTGTCACAATGTAACGCAGGCTTTGGAAAGAGAATGGAGCAGTGCCAACTATATTGGACCCGATATCACTTACTTCACATGTGAAGAGCCAATAGCCAATAATAATAAGGGTAATTTACATTTACTGTAGAAGTATGGTACCAAATAAAAAACCTGTTTAATTCTAATAGTAAGAGAGAATGGACTGTTTTGGGGCAAGAAACCTAACTTGACTAACATTAAAAATGGATGTGGTCCCTTTAAAGTGGTTCAAATAAGTTCTCAAATAGAGAAATTTCTTGGCAAATCCTACATCAGAGAAAATGTTTTCATGTCCTCTGTGAGATAAGAAATCAATTTTTGATCACTGAAGTGGAAATCATTTAAGGCTGAGGTTTGCTAAAATAAAATGGAACACATGTATCTGATTGATTCTTTCTTTTCCAGGTTGTACTATTCTTATGCTTACACTTTCTTCTCTCTAACTATCTGTCTCTAACTAACTAACTAACTAATCTTTCTAATATGTGGTATATCGAAATTAAGAAATCCTCTTTGCACTAAAAAAAAGAAGTTCACTGAACTTAATTAAATTGAGGGAAACTTTTCCACACAATGAAATGAAATGAAACAAAAAAAAAAAATTTGGTTTGAACTGACTTGATCTTGTTCTACAAACTTACATTTATTTTGTCAGACCAACTATATACAATCTAATTAATTGTCTTAAAGGTGCTATATGTAATATTTTTACTGTACTAAATCATAAAATGAC
Organism: Moxostoma hubbsi; assembly: GCA_032164185.1. Classification (NCBI taxonomy): domain Eukaryota; kingdom Metazoa; phylum Chordata; class Actinopteri; order Cypriniformes; family Catostomidae; genus Moxostoma; species Moxostoma hubbsi. The sequence continues at coordinate 16,589,315 of JAVLUX010000024.1, read as the reverse complement.
CATAATATGTCATTAGAGAATTTGGAAACATGCTAAGTTATAATACTGGCTTCTCTGATAACAATGCGACAGTCAAAATATTCTACTTTGAAGTTTCAATTCCGGGTAGGATTTTCTGTTTATGTTTTGGCCTGTGTGATCCCGCCCACTGCGCACTCACCAATAGTATTTCGGCACCGCCGGACTGTCAGATTTGAACAAGTTTGCAGGCAAACAACACTGTGTGCTGCAGACATGGAAGCCAGCAAACGAACTGGATCAGAGATAACAGATTCCTTCCAGCCGATCTAAAAAGCCGCGCCATCCATCCGAAAACCACCATGACCAGAGGCGTAGTAAAACAAGGATAAATGTTGAGATGCCTTTGGAAAATGGAGACAGCTTAAAGCCCAGAAATCCTTTCAAACAGATTCTGAGTTGGCTAATTTGCACGTCAACATTCTTGCAACCCGCATGAGCCTCGAGTCTGGAGCAGACAACTCTCCAATATTTTGAATTTGGACTGCAGTATCCATTTCAAATGCTTGTTGTCAATCTTACATATAGCACCTTTAGGTTGATCCAACTAAATAAATTGTATTAACCATTAGTATAGCCCAGGTGAACAAGTGTAACAACAATGAAACTGTTGCACTGTCAGTTTGATAGCAACAGCTTTTAGAGCCAATCAGCACTTGTCATACTTCACCGAAAGTGAGAGTCCATCCTCAGCCTGAGAACAAGCACCAATCTTCACCAAAATGATGACTCCAAAAACTCCAGCCTAACAAACAATCCTTTTAAATGCCAATATAACACAATATTAAAAAGGAACAAATCTCTTCCTATTCCTATATTCCTCAAAAATGCATAACATAACACTTAGTTTCCACATTTGTTCACCCTATCCTGTCCCCTGCAAAGCATGCTGGGAAATGGAAATCCCCTGCCCAGTTTCATCAATGCTACAAAAAGTATTAATGCAGTCCTAACTCAAATTGTTTAAGTACACTTAAATCTTAAAAATGTAATTGGATAGAACGTAATGAAATCAAAACAAAATGTTCTTGAATTGTGTTGCTTTAGTTCATTTTAATTAAGTAAACTAATCAACCCGCAAAATTCATTTTTTGAGAGTGTGTACCTTTAATTTCTCTATCACACATACTTCTGACCCCCCACCCCTTCTCCCACTCCTCTGCCAGAACCAAATATCGCTCTTTTAATTTTCCCTCCTCTCCTTCACTTTGATTTTTGCTAACTTTGGAGACAAAGAATAAGTAATCTCTGCATCTTTTCAATCTGTCACTCAGCCGGTGAATGGCAGAGGAGCGGAAGAGAGGGAGAGAGAAAGATGGATGGGATCTTTTCATTTTAGAGTGCTTGTTAATTTCCCCCAGCTGTCGTTCACTCAGAGCGGCGCACGCACTGCTATAGATAGAAGCTAAACAGTTTAACGCTGTGGCATACTTTCATGACTCATTATGCTGAACAGAGGCAAGAGTTCGCAGAAAGCTGCTGAAATATTTTGTGACCTTGAAACCTTTAATCTGATGAGCAGTTTACGGTCTCAACCTGATGTCAGGAAAGTGATTAGGCTTGCTGTCCGATATCAAAACGATTAACAATAAGCAAACGTTGCAATAACCACTGATAGCACAATATACAAGCACAATAAGTATGTTATAAGTACTGGTAATAGGTAATATAGGGATAATGCAGTCACATTAAGGTTTTGATGTCTTAACAAATTATTTTGTTGACAGGCAGGGTTGGTAAGCGTGTTTGTATAAGTGTGTGTCTGTGTGTGTAGGAGAGGTTTGGGCGGTTTACGAGAACATTTTGTTTAGGTTACAAACTGGTAATTACAAGGGTATTATGCTATAAATGTGGTTTATGAGGACATTTCTAGTGTCCCCATAATTCAAATCCCTTAAAAACAATGATTCATTTGAAAATGTAAAAATGCAGAAAGTTTTTTGTGAGGGTTAGGTTTAAGGGTAGGGGATATAATCTATAGTTCATACAGTATAAAAATCATTACGTCTACGGAGAGACCTCAAAAGGATAATCGCACCAACATACTTTTTTTACAGTTTTTTTTTTTTGCATTTAAAAATAGAGTTAGAGTTAGACCGGTGAATGCTAAACTTGGACTCTTGGAATTGAAGCCAAACAGTTCAATCTTTGTTTCATCAGACAATAGAATCTTGTTTCTCACAGTCTGAGAGTCCTTTAGGTGCTATTTTGCTAATTCCAAGCAGGCTTTCATGTGTCTTGTACTGAGGAGAGGCTTCCGTCTGGCCACTCTGCCATAAAGCCCTGAACGGGTGAGTATCGCAGTGATGATTACACAGTTCTAGGAAGAGTCCTGGTTGTTCCAAACTTCTTCCATTTAAGATTTATGGAGGCCACTGTTCTCTTGGGAATCTTCAATGCAACCGAAAACATTTTGTAGCCTTCCCCAGATCTGTGCCTCAACATAATCCTGTCTCTGAGCTCTGCAGACAGTTCCTTTGACCTCATGGCTTTGTTTTTGCTCTGATATGCATTTTCAGTGTCATAGAAAAGGGTCTGAATACTTATGTAAATGTGAAATTTCTGTTTTTTCTTTTTAATATATTTTCAAAGTTATCAAGTATCTGGTTTTTGCTTTGTCATTATGGGGTATGGAGTAAATTTATGTGAGATTAAAAAAACATTTCATTTTAATTATTCATTTTAAAAATAAAAATAATTTTCTGTCAGAGGTAGAGTTAGGGTTAGACCTCTGATTGCCAAACTTAGTGTAATCTAAAAATGCAAAACAGCTTCTGCGAGTATAAGGGGACAATACATATTAATAGTGCAGGATAAAAACAATAAAAGTCAATGGAAAGTCCTCATCATGATAGAAAAACAAATGTTTTTGTGTGAATGACAGAAGGACATTGGCATAAAGATGGATAGAGACTGAGCACGTAAATCAAGACTTATAATCTGCAGAAGCACTGAGTGTAGCACTCCTCTAATACATTTAAAGTTTTTCTCAATTGATTTGGCAGATTTACTGAAACAAACTTACAATTGTCAAAACTCTAAGTACAATCCTCACATCATGTGGTACATTCAGCACACAACTCTATGTGACCTGCAAAAGGTGATTACTCAATCAAAAGTATTAACTCATGTTTCAAATGTAAATAAATCCATCAATGAATAAATCATTGTCATCAAAACAAAAGGTTCCTTTATCATTGCTTAGACCAAGACTTGTCAAATGAGCAGTGAACTCATACACTGAAAGTGTGATAGTTAACCACTATGTTGTCCAATTGGTAACATTGTATATGTAGGCAGCTGAATAGTATTGACATAAAAATGTCATGGCACACACTTTCAATAAAGCATTTATTCAAATATTTCTCATCATTGTATTTACACACTTTACAGCCAACAGAAAAAAAAAACGTAAAGATAGCTTGTACAGAAAAAATATATACAAGAGCAAAATTCAGGAACTATGTGCAAGAAAAAAGAAAATATGCTGCAAGTTCATCAACCTCATGGATCTTCCAATCTCTCCTCTCTGTTTGGCCACAACATTTAATCTACATCACACCTGATATCCTCCCTTGCAATGCAAAGATGGACAAATCTTTTGGCATGACGCAGCCACACCCTACAACAATCTGCTGTGATATCCTCACAACCAGCATCCATTGCACCCAGTAAGGACAACTGGTCATGAGGACGGTGATCACAGACCTTCCATCTACATGCAGAAAATAACTCCTTAATTTTGGAATGGCAAGTAATTTCTTACCAACACCCTCTCATTCTCAGAAATGAGATCCCTGTAAAGAGTTTCCAGGTATTTGTGGAAAGACGTTGGAGACGTTGTTTGTTATAGGGCCCAATGATGGGAATGTGGCTGAGTGTACCATTGGCATGGTACCATGGCAGGACACATTGTATTGTTGCCTCCACACTGGCCTGGCACCATCAACAGTGGCTCTGTGACCAATAATATTATGGCCAAGTCTCCTGACTTTGATCAAGTTGAATCCTGCCTCATCAACATACACAAAAATGCCTCCAGTTCAATTGCTCTCTATAAAAGATAGTAAAGCAATTTAGCAAATATTTTAAAGTAGATATTATAAACCATACAGTTACACATATCCCACATTGTGTAACATATTCTGTTTATACAGGTTGTATTTGTCAATGCTGAACGACAAGGAGATTACAGCACTGTGTAGTGTACAATGATGAATTCTGACCTGTACAATACTGTACATTGCTCTAAATTGTGAGGAAATTGAATTGTTCCCCATCTAGCCTAAGTCTATCCATCTGACAACTATTACAACAACACCACATAACTATCATGTATCTAATATATGTGTGTGACAGGTTAATGTGATTGTTGGTTGTTTTATTTAGCATGTAGGAATTTACACAATGAACATGTGAATAATTGCATTTGAGAGTAATATCATTCAATAGCAAAAGAATGCAAACTATTTTGATCTGCAAGGCTTACTCAATGCATTTTGTGCCAAAGAAATTATAAATTACTACAGTTATGTGAACAAATGACCTAATGTGCATACAGTTAAGTCATATAATTTGACAAAGTTTAATAGTCATTCGACGATTGTACCAAAGCGATTGAGAAAAACTGTAACAAAACATGCCACGTTATGCTGAATCACTTAGCCTTTGTAAATTTGAGAACCTTAAACAACACATTAAACACACACCAGATTAGCTCAAGACAATCCTCGCTATTTGTTCTCCATTCACACAAAACAAGAAAAGTCAACTGGAATGGAATTTAGGTAGAGGAACATTAGTTAAGTCTTCCTGAGCTCAGTAATGCTCTCTGGCAGTCATAATCAGTCTGTTTCCTGACTTGAATGCTTGCAGAACCAAAGCATGACTCATTCCTCACAGCTTGGAGAGACCACAGAGCAGATGAGATTCAAGCAGCAGAGTTAGCTTAAACCAATTGAAATCATGGGATCTGACAGGGCTCCATGAATGCATGAAAAAAAAATTCCACATCAATCCGCACTCCATACACTCCCATAATGACCCAAAGCAAAAACTACATTTTTGATAACTTTGCAAATTTATTAAAAAGAAAAAACTGAAATATCACACTGACATAAGTATTCAGATCCTTAACTCAGTACTTAGTTGAAACACCTTTGGCAGCGATTACGTTTTTTTGGGCATTATGCGACAAGCTTTCCACACCTGGATTTGGGGATTTTCTGCCATTCTTCTCTGCAGATCCTCTCAAGCTCTGAATGGGGACCGTCGGTGGACAGCCATTTTCATGTCTCTCCAGAGATGTTCGATTGGGTTCAAGTCCTGGCTCTGGCTGGGCCACTCAAGGACATTCACAGAGTTATCTCTAAGCCACTCTTGCATTGTCTTGGCTGTGTGCTTAGGGTCATTGTCCTGTTGGAAGGTGAACTTTTGGCCCAGTTTGAGGTCATGAGCGCTCTGGACCAGGTTTTCATTAAGGATATTTCTGTATTTTGCTGCGTTCAGCTTTCCTTCAACCTTGACCAGTCCCCCATTCCTGCTACTGAAAAACATCCCCACAGCATGATGCTGCCACCACCACCATACTTCACCGTTGGGATGGTATTGCAAAGGAGATGAGCCGTGCCTGGTTTCCCTCAGACATGATGCTTGGAATTGAGGTCAAACAGTTAAATTTTTCTCCTTAGTCCTTAAGGTGCTTTTTAAAAAAATTCCAGGAGGGGAATAAGGAGAGGCTTCCGTCTGGCCACTCTGCCAGATAGCCCAGATCGGTGGCGTGTTGCAGTGATGGTTACTCAGTTTGGCCAGGTGGTCAGCTCTAGGAAGAGTTCTGGTTGTTCCAAACTTCTTCCATTTAGGCATTATGGAGACCTTCTTGGGAACCTTCAATGCAACTGAAACATTTTTGTAGATCATAGAAAACATTTTCCCTAGATCCTCGACATGGCTAGGTGTTTACTCTGATATGCATTTTCAGCTGTGAGACCTTATATACACAGGTGTGTGCCTTTCCAAATTATGTCCAGTCAATTGAATTTGCCACAGATGGAATCAAAAACATCTCAAAGATGATTCAGAGAAATGGGATGCACCTGAGCTAAATTTCAAGTGTCATAGCAAAGGGTCTGAATACTTAAGTCAATGTAAATTTTATTTATTTATTTTTTTATATATATTTTTAAAGTTATCAACAATATTGGGGTATGGAGTGTAATTTGATGTGAAAAAATATAATTTAAAGCATTTTAGCATAAGGCTGCAACATAACAAATTGTGAAAAAATTAAGGGGTCTGAATACTTTCTGAATGCACTGTAACTCTAAAGCTTGCTGTGGATTGTTTCATCGGTTCCCATGATAGTTTTGCTCTGCCATGCTCTTCTGATGTACTGCACTAATTGGCCTGGGCTGTCAAAGGCCACAGTGCATAATATGAAAGGGGAAATTGCCAGCATCAAAAGAAATCAGCCAGAATGCCTGCAGAGAGAAACCTGTTCCATCTCTCTCCTTTATTTTTTCACTGTCACAATCATTCCATCATTCTTCCAGATCAATGTTACACATATTTTTTTTTTCTATTAAAAATTCTCTATTAAAATAAATCATTTTTAATCCTTCTCTTATTAAGAACAATTTTACTGTCTAGTCTAGTTGACTATATGGCTATTCTGAGACCAAAAATGAATAGGTTATAATTGGTTCTTTAGATAAGCATATTATTTTCTGGGATCTTTAAATAAATATTACAAATACTGCGTGCTCATAAATCAGAATCTATCCTGGAAATCGGAAAATCTACTTTTCTTTTATTAGACTTTTAAACAGGGAATAAACAGAAAGCTTGAGGATTTAAAATAATAATAATAAAATGAAGAAACTATATGAAGAAACTATAATTTTTCACTATATGATACTAATCAAAGGTATATAAATTTGTGACATTGTTAACTCATATTAAAAATGTAAAAAGTTCAGATTTCCTTCTTCCTTTAAAGCACACAAGAATCTGGAATAACATAGACCATCAATGTTTCCAGAAACTTGTGAAATCCATGTAATCTTCAATGCATGCAGGCATTAAAGCAAAAACATATCTTCTATAAAATAAAGAGAAATAAAAGATAAAATAATGAAATAACAAAATAATTATATACATAATTATGTAATGCAAAAAGAAGCATTTTCACAAATTGCAGAACCAAAGAAAAAAACAAAGAAAGAATAAAAAGTTCTTAACTCAAAAAATAGTTCATCTGTGGCATCAGGCTATATATTTTTGGCTTTAATTGGATCCTTTATTTTGAAGATTGTTTATCCACCATTCTCTCTCAGATTTGTAATTTTCCCATTTTTTTTTCTTTCTCACAAATAAAGTAATGCTCCTTTTCTCTCTATATTTCTCTAAAGTCACTTAAAGGATAAGTTCACCCAAAAATTTAAATTCTCTCATCATTAAGTCACCCTTATGCCATCCCAGATGTGTATGACTTTTTCAATTCAGAACACAGAATAATTAAACTCTGTCGGTCCATAAAATGCAAGTGAATGGGTGCCAAATTTTTGAAGCTCCAAAAAGCACATAGTGCCATCATAAAAGTAATCCATACGACAGTGGATTAATTAATTTCTTCTGAAGCAAAAACAGCGATCAGTCTGTGGTGGCACAGAATTTTGAGGGCAGCATTTTCCTATCATCATAATGATGGTGGTTGTTGGGGTAGAAAGCAGAGGTGCGTGAATACAAAAACAGAGGGGAGTGGATACAGTGACACCCGGGACAGAGAGGAGTGGTGATGTTGGTGTGTGCACGTTAAGTCTCCTGTGTGTTGCGGTTGTACAGAGATGATTCCACCTCTAAAAAACTACATTGTGCACAAGACAAAAAAAATGACCAAAATGGCAATTGCAAGTGGGGTGGCCAATTGGCTTCGGTCCATGGTGGCCATGGCCACCCCCTAGCTCCGCCACTGGTCTGAATGCAAGTGAATGGAGGAGATGCCTCACAGCTCCTTGCTCAGAGCGCTGCATAAACAGCTTTTGTGTGGAAACAGTATCGCTGTCCATAGGAACAGCTGCTAATAAGGGATCTACTTATGAATGTCAATGCAGAGGAGGTTTTCAAGCTTGCGTCACATGAGAGGCAGTTTGAATTCCACCCTCGTCAATGAGCTGGCTGAAAGCGAACATTTTTAGCAAAAAAAGGGTTTAAATATTGATCTATTTCTTACATGCACCTAGCGTTTTGCTTTAAACGACATTCATTAATCCACTGGAATTGTATGGATTACTTTTATGATGGCTATGAGTTTTTAGTTTTTTTAGGGCTTTAAAATCTTAGCACAGATTCAATTGCATTTTGTGGACCTACAGATCTGAAATATTCTTCTACAAATCTTAATTTGTGTTCTGCTGAAGAAAGACAGTCATACACATCTGGGATAGCATGAATTTGAGTAAATGATGAGAATAAATTTTTTTGGGGGGGGGGGTATTTACAGTCATACTCTCCTGAAATTTCAGATCGGAGAGGCAACAGTCTCTTATGAGGGGGTTATATTGCACCAAATATTCAAGCTGCACCACACACTCACGACATAAATGCCATTTGTGCATTTATCTTATTTATCTTATGCTAATGATGTGAACAAACAATTAAGAAAATACAAAAGCTTTTCATTTCTTTGTCTATGCAATCCAAGCACAGCACTATCTAATCTGATCCAATCTGAACAGCAGGCAGAGGGAATACAGCTGCTGTCTGCGTCAAAGGTTTTACGATCTCTATGAATTAAAATACTATATTGCATGTAAGCCAAGCCAGCCTACAGTTCTCCATGGAAGGGAAAACCTCAAGAGTTATACCTTTATAAAAAGCTTGGACCAAATTCAGACACACCCCGGCCAAAACGTACTGCATGGAGACAATTCCGGTGAGCAGAAGCCCTCCCCATCCAGCTCAAACATCAGGTAATCTTCCTGCATGGCTGCTAGAGATTACAGTTCAAATATACATACTGCATTATCCCTCACTGTGTGTGTGTGTGTGTCCACAGTATATGTGTGAAAATGTATTTGGAATGGCCAATGGTATACATAATTGTATGTCATGAATGCGCACACGCACCGACACACACATGCATGCTCACACACACTTTAAGTTACTTTTGGCTGCACACTTAAGAGTATGTCTATTCAAAATATGAAAGAGACAAGCACCAGAGGGCATGAAAGCATTTAATTCCCTCTTTCCAATCTCTCTCTCTCTCTTCTTTACCCTATACCTGTCTTATAACAAATATTGCTGCCCCATTAGCTTAAAGGAATAGTTCACCCAAAAATGAAAAGATGTATCTGAGTTTCTTTTTTCATCATACCAGAATTTAAGTTTTTTTTAGGATTTCATTTCAGGCCTTTCAGGCCTTTAAACAATGTAAGTGAATGAATGAATTTTTTGACGGTCCAAAATGCACATTTAGGGTGCATCAAAATAATCCACACGACTCCAGTTGACAAATAAAGTTCTTCTGAACCCAAACAATTGATTATTTTGAGAAACAAAACAATACTTATATACTTTTTAACTACAAATGTTCACTTCCATACATCTCTGCACCCTAAATATGCATTTTGGACCATCAGAAATTTTTAGCATATTCACTTGCATTGTTTAAAGGAGGAGCTCTGAGATTAAATCCTAAAAATGAAGAAAGAAACTCTTGGATGGCCTGAGGGTGAGTAAATTATCAGCAAATTTTAATATATGGGTGAACGATTCCTTTAAACCCTCTTCATACCCCTTCAGGGAAGCATTGATTAACATTTAAAAGAAATGGAAAAAAAAAATGGATGACCCATGTGATGTGTGAAAATGTTATATGGACACAATTAAACACTTTTTGGGACACTATATAGCAAGATCATTTGTTCACATGCACACATAGGGTACAACAGGACTAAAGGTCACAACATGTATCAAGGTAAAAAAAAAAAAAAAGAGATTTATTTTTATTGAAAATTGATGGAGCAACACAATATGTGAGAAAATAAATAATAACAGAAGGTTATTTTGATTAAAATTCAGTTTTAAAAAACTATGTTGAGGAAGCCTTTTACCACAAAAGTCTCCCTCACTTGGGGTAAAAGTCTCCCACACTTGGGGTAAAGGTGGGTTATAGGGGGTTTAAAGTGATATTGTGTAGATACTGGGGCAATCGTTATAGGTCACAATCTGTCAACTAATGCAAATCATTTTGAGACAGCAAGATGCCTTTTTGAGTAACAAATTGAGATGATGCTCATTCAAAATAACTACTTCAGAAAACATCAACCATTTCCTGTTAATATTGAACCCATTTGGCATTTTATTACATTTCAAGTATTCTATAAACAAACTTGTTCTCTATTATGATCGGATGAGTCAATGTGAGCCCACTTTAAAAAAAATTAACAAATCTATTCGCCCCACTTTAAGAAAAACAATGTGTTTTATAGGGGCACCAGCAACAGGGGGGCTTTTTACCCCAAATACTATCCTTTCACTTACTGGACAGCTCACTGTCTGCTAACACTAATGTTATAAATACAGCACTGGCCCGATCGGGCAAGTGACAGTTCTAGCAAATGGTCCAAAAGATCTCTCACACTAGCCCTGGTCCATCGGGCAGTCCTTATTGTCGAGCCCTGCAAACACAGAAATCTTTTTGATTTTTAAACTTTCATTAAGACTAGCACCTTTCACACATGCAACCTGGTAACCATGCAATTGCTAAATATTTGCTATTCAAACGTGAAGGTTTCCATCTTTTTTCTCTTTTTTTTTTTTTTTTGCATTCACACATTAGCATCAAAATGTCATTAAACTCTGATATGTAGCTAGTTATATTATCAGTCGACAAATTTCTTCATCCATTCTGATGAACAGAAGTGCTTTGAGGCTGGATTACACTCCACCACTTCTAAAATCTGAACTGATTCTAAAAGTAGGTATCACATACTTACCGACAATGTAAATGGATACAGACAAAAATTGGGCATCAGACACTAAATGACTGAGGATCACTCTGGCTGTCAAGTCAATCTAATCACAAGCTCACATGGAAACACACGCCCCTATTCTAGGAGACACATGACAGATGTAAACAAACGTGAAAGTATGGGAGCACTGCCGTTGATGTTACCATTTCTCACGAGTTCATTTGGGTGCAGTCTTGGATGGAAAGATGAAGACTGTGATGTGAGTTGGAGGTGAGTGCCATTAAATGTATTCTCCATTTTGAGTGCTTGTTCACCATCTCCATTACTTCATGGTGGCGAGCGGTCAATATCCATTGGGTGCTAAGCATGTGACCTCAGATTTGAATCGTGGAGCATCATACACTACAAAATTTCCTTTATAGTCAGATCAAAAATATCAAACATGTTTTGTATCATCTGACTAAGTGTAATCATTTAACAACCTCTCCAAATTTATGACATTTTTCGGACCCCAGATAACTGAATCATCTCGGTCTCGCCAGCACGCCCTGATCTGGAACGTGCCAAACGGTTAAACTTGCGACTCTGTTCAGACATAGAATAACAACTGAACTTTTCAGGTAATGTTACAGATTCTCACTAACCGAAATAGCCAATGCTACACTTATTTTCAAACGGGTCATGTTCAGACATGACCGCTTAACTGAAGATAGCTGATATTTTTTTGGAAAAGGCTGTATGTGTGAAAGCAACTATTACATAGTAGGTTTATTATGTAAGATGTTTTCCTCATGGGGATGGTTGGCTGGTCCCTATAATGTATTTGATTTCAGTTTTCACTATCCTTGTAGAAGGCATTTGGCCCCAGTCAAAACCCGACCCACACAAACATAAATGTGCGTGCTAAAGGTTGTTCTTTGCTTTTAAATGACGTAATTAACCTCTATTCAACCCTAGAGACAATGCTGAAAACACATCAACAAAAACAGCAGACAAAAACCAGTTATCGGTTGCTCAGTAAACACAGCTCTTCAATCCTGCACACTTTATCTCTCTTTTCACTCTCACACTTTCTCTCCTCTTCCACTCTCTGCCAAATTACCTCCTTTCTACAGCCTCCAGTTAAAGTGATTATGAGTGTGCTATGCTATATATGTGTGTGTATGCAGAGAAAAGAGTAATAACATACTGATTATAGCTCATAGAAAACGTGCATGTGTGGCTGGGCAGTCAGTGTCTTGAAAGGATGCATGATAATTTATGGGCCTATTATTCCTCTGTGTGTGTAAACATTTGTGTCTGTATTGTGAAAAGAACATAATTTAGCATTTGCAAATTTTTTACATTTTGTGAAGTGAAACAGAATATTTTGTGCACATAATGTTAACCAAGACTTGATTTTATCAATTGGGATTTGATTGGATCATGAAAAATTGAAATAATTAAATTATGAAAAAAAATATTTTTTATATCCTAATGTTCACTAATGAATCATTCAATAACACCAGGGACATTAAGTAAATAAACTATTTTAAAGGTGTAATGGTGGCAGACTGGAGAAGGCAGGATTAATTTCTTCCCACTACACCACCTAATGGTGGTTCGATCCCCATAGACACCACCATTGTGTCCTTGAGCAAGGCACTTAACTCCAGGTTGCTCCGGGGGGATTGTCCATGTAATAAGTGCACTGTAAGTCTGTAAATACACTGTAAATGCACTGTAAGTCTGTAAATGCACTGTAAGTGGATAAAAGCGTCTGCCAAATGCATAAATGTAAATGTAAGAACACAAAGCACATTACAGACTGAATTAACAGAACAAGAACAGACCATGAACAGAGGAAAACACAGGAATTAAATACACAGAGAACAAATAATGAAATGAGGGACACAGACACCAATGAACACAAGGACCAATGAACAAAGACCATGAAAAAGTACTACAAAACCCATAAACAAATGAAAGCCAATAAATGAACAATAAACATATATAGCTACCCCTGGTGGTCTCCCAGGTAATCAGTACAGAGCTGATTATGGGCTAAGGAGCGGCTCCAGAAGCTCTTGAACACATGAAAACAAAAAGTTAATGGGATGATCAGGAGGTGGAGGTGGAGCCCCAGAGGGCGGAGCCGCAGAAGCCTCAGGAAATGGAGGCTCAGGGGAGGAGCCGAAGGAGTCTCAGGAAATAGAGTCCCAGGGGGCAGAGCTACAGGAGGTGGGGACTCAGAGAGCAAGGCACTAGGGGACTCAGGGATGGAGGTGCAGGTCTCAGGGGGGTGGAGCCTAAGGAGTCTCAGGGAATGGAGTCCCTAGAGATGGCGTCAGAGAGCAAGGCACTAGGAGAGTCAGAGAGCTAGGGTATTCAAGGGGCATAGATGTCATAGAAGACTAGCACTGGCACAGACTGAGGAATAACCAACATGACTGTGAGTGCTGGCAATGGCAGGGGAACGACCTCCATGGCCATGAGCACTGGCAGTGGCAGGGGAATGGCCTACATGGCCGTGAGCACTGGCAGGGGAATGGGCTCTGTAGCTATGAGTGCTGGCAACAGCAGGGGAATGACCTCCATGGCCATGATCACTGGCAGTGGCAGGGGAATGGCCTACATGGCCGTGAGCACTTGCAGGGGAACGGCCTCTGTAGCTATGAGCACTGGCAGGGGAATGTCCTCCGTGGCCATGAGCGCTGGCAGGGGAATGACTACCATGGATGTGAGCACTGGCTGTGACTGAGAATCAGAAGCCCTTCTACACTTCCTCCTCTAACATATGGGTGGGAGCACTGCTGTGGGAACGACCTCCATGCCCAAGGATGCTAGCACTGGGACGGACGAGGCCTCAGGTCCTGGCTCTGGGATGGGCGAGGCCTCAGGCGCTGGCTCTGGGACGGGCGGCGCCTCAGGCTAGTTGACCATGGCAGACATGGGCACTGGCTAGTTGACTGTGGCAGACATGGCAGCTGGATCATTGACCGTGGCAGGCGTGGCAGCTGGATCGTGGCAGGCGTAGCCGGTGGATCATTGACCGTGGCAGGCGTGGCCGGTGGATCACTGAGGTCAGCTGGCCCTCTGAGTTGGGATACACTGGGACCTCCATCATGGGAATCTCTGAGAAGGAAGCCTTGAGAGCCGCATGGGGACTGGAGCATTACCCCACTGTGTAGGGGGAGCAATTTAGCAGTAGGGCATAATCTATGTACTGTTCCAAAGTACAGTTAAAGTTGCATCCAAGCATCCATGACTTGATGGGCTTGTGAGCCCAAATCGAAATAGGTCCTTTAGCATGAGCTCTCCCCAGTTTACACAATCTGCGTGGGCACAAAAAAGCTCAGTGAACTCTTCAATTGTGTCACCCTCCTGCTTCAGAGAAATCAATTCCAATGCTGGATCTATTTCTTTGGGCGGTTCTTCTGTAATGGCGGCAGACTGGAGAAGGCAAGATCCAATTGCAGTTTTAATAAAAAATAATGGAGACAATGCAAATCTAGAACACAAAGCACATTACAGACCGAACAATAACCAACCATGAACAGAGTAAAACACAGGGATTAAACACAGAGAACTAATGATGAACGAAGGACACCTGACACTTATGAACACAAGGGCCAATGACGAAAAAGAACTACAAAACCCATAAACAAACGAAAGACACTAAATGAACAATAAACATACATAGCGACCCCCTTATTGTCGCCTGGGTAATCCTTACAAAGGGGTAGTAAATTAATAAAGCAAAATTCACTATAGTAACTTCTATAGCGGTGAATGGGAGACCACAAAAAATATTATTTTTGTGTTCGTATTTGCTCAAACAGCAAAAGAAAAAAAAAAATCTCTTTTACATTTCCCCGACTTTACTTAATAGGATAAAAATAAACAAGATGGATTATGGCTGTCAGAAAAGAGAAAGATGCTAAATTTACTCTTATCCCCTCAGCAGATATTTAAAACCCTATCACAGCAGTATTGACTGCTTTTACTTTTTTCTTTTACATTCAACATTTTTTTAAGTTTGCTAGATTTATACTGCTAAATTAAGGTAGAAATGCATCATCACAAACTGTGAAAAGGGATAATTCGGCAAACCTGTTTGAAACAAATTTTCCAGTGACGCTAGTGGCACAAAAACACACCTTTTTTTTTTTTAACACTTTAAATAACTTTTCACACCTTTAAACACACTCTCAGCATTATTGGTGTTAAACAAATAAAGTAACTAACTTTATAAAACCCTATGCATAAAAATGTAAGGCCTCGTTCACCACAGCACTTTGTATGCTGAACAGATTGAAGGTCATGCTAATGGAGCACAGCTCACAACCAGAGCAGAGAACAGCAGGATCTGTGGCTTAGGGCTCCATGCTGTACATAGAGTTGATGGTGGGGTTGTCAATAGCCTTTATGCACACTGAACAAAAGATGGAATGAATAATCCAGAAAGAGAGAGGAGAGAATGAAAAAGACAGAACTGATGAGGGAGGGTGCAATATCACAGCAATGTGTCAAACAGACAGAGGAACAGCAAGGAGAGCAGACAAGATGAGAGGTAAATCAATACTGTTTCATATGCCTAGCATGTAAAAATTAGATAATGCAGAGGGGTGGGATAAGTGGGGAAGAAAGGAAATTACGGGCACAAATAGGTACTGTGGTATTGGTTTCCTTATTAGACATGATTATTTGACTCCATTTCTTTCCCTTTCACACACTCATTGAGCACTGTGAATACCACTGCCTCAATTAGATCTTGAATTATTCACACTGCACTAAATCCCAACTGAATAATGCAATTGTCCAGTATTACTACTGTCTGTCTGTCTGTCTGTGTTTGATTTTTGATTTTTTTTTACTCAAAATAAGAGAGTTGCAGTAGCAGATCTAGATTTTCTTTATTTTATGGGGTGACAAGTGAGTGGCATGAGGATTGTGAGGGGTGGCAATGCCAAAGGAAGTCTTAACTTGACAGCTAGCAGAACTGGTTACCTAAAGTCACTGAATAGATCACACGTATTAGCTGTCATTGGGGTAGAAATTGGGAAAAGCACAATCACAGGGCAAAAAGATAAAAAAACTATGCAGATTAATAAAAGACAGATTATTTAAAGCAGGGTTGTAAACCACATTTTAAATTTAGGGCCAGATTGGACTAAATGCAAGCATGTAGATTCCAGGGGGGGCGTGGGTGAGGCAATCCCCCCAATAATCAAAATGACCAATTATAACCCCCAATGATCAATGGAACCACATTAAAGATTTGTTTAGTTTATTTGGTAACATTACTGGTATATCTAATCGACTGTGAATTTGTCTTAAGGCAAAAAACTCAAGAAATTGCATACCGACTGAGGCAAACAAACACTATTGAAAACACTGGTGGTCCAGTCACGTTTTTATTTTTAAAGTACTTTCCACAATACCCATTTTAAAAGCAACTTTACAGAAAGTTGTGCCTAAATGTATAAAAACATTTTAAAAGCACCCAGTCAGCAGTTTTACAGAAATCAAGTTATGTGCATGTTAAAGGTGTTCATAGAAATGATTAGTTGTTTAATCTGGTTTATGTGGATACGGCGCAGTGAGGAACAGGATGAGGACAGCAGCCAGGCTGGCATTTCAGATCAGCAAGTAAGAATTAGAATTTTCTGATAGGGAAAATATTTGATGATGCACAATATGCAAATATTTGATAGTATGATATGAATTATAATTTTTTTTTTAACAAGGTGCGTTTGATCTGTTTGTAGAAGATGTATTTGAATGGATAAACAAACATTTACAAGTATAAACATTAGACAAATAGAAACATTAGTTAGTGTTTAGGTGAAAGCCAATAAGGTTGATAATTTGGGCATTTAGGATACAGTTGGGTACATCGAGTCCCTCAACTGTCATTGTAACAAATTAGCGAAAACACTATTTTAGTTTGGTACATTAAATTATGAAAGTAAGAATTAAAACTTTCTAATAGGGAAGAATGTTTGATGATACACAATCTATAAAAGCATTTGGATGCTATTAGATTTCTCAAAGGAATCTTGAGTTAGCCAGAGATGGGTAGTACTGCACTACATTTACTCCGCTACATTTACTTGAGTAACTTTTTTGGAAAAAATTAACTTTGATTCTGTTTTATGGTTGGTATTTTTCACTCTTAAGTAAATTTCTGATATTTTTTTTTAACTTTTACTTTGTTACAATGGGCGACATTCCTATCATGACGTTACTGGTTTTAATTTAATAAGCGTTAATAAATGTGTAATTTGAGATTGAGCTCTGGTCACCATTCACTTGCATTGTATGGTCCAACAGAGCTGAGATGTTCTTCTAAAAATCTTAATTTGTGTTCTGCAGAAGAAACAAAGTCATACACATCAGCGATGGCATGAGGGTGAGTAAATGAGAGCATTAAATATAATGTTTAACTATCCCTTTAATTTGATGCATGGAAGAAAGTAGTCATATGGGTTTGGAACAACATGGTGGTGAATGATGACAATTTCCATTATTAACAATATTATTATTATTATTAATCATTCTGTAATGCATGTTAAATGTGTATCATGTACTGGAATGGAGAGTAAACATCCATTACGTTATATATGAAAGTAACTAGTTACTCACTACTTGAGTATTCTTTTTATTGGATAATTTCTTACTCTTACTTGAGTCATTTTTAGCATTATTCATTTTACTTCCACTTGAGTAGCAATTTTTTTTTACATTTTTTTTTAAGTAATTGTACTTTTACTTGAGTAAAGTTTTTGGCTACTCTACCCACCTCTGGTGTTAGCAGAAAAACAGTAGTTTATTTGCTCTGAAATGTTTACAGAGGTTGAGGATAAACACAGAAATGTCAGATTTGGACGGGATTCAAATCACAAAAGGATATCTGTGAAACACATCTTCCTAACCTCCTCAGGGAAAAACAGTCCCATCCGAATAGGGCTTTGCAGTGATGTTTAGGATGGTTTCGCAGAGTGTTTTGGTTTAGTGCGGTGATGTTTAGGATGGTTTCGCAGAGTGTTTTGGTTTAGTGCGGTGATGTTTAGGATGGTTTCGCAGAGTGTTTTGGTTTAGTGCGGTGATGTTTAGGATGGTTTCGCAGAGTGTTTTGGTTTAGTGCGGTGATGTTTAGGATGGTTTCGCAGAGTGTTTTGGTTTAGTGCGGTGATGTTTAGGATGGTTTCACAGAGTGTTTTGGTTTAGTGCAGTGATGTTTAGGCAGGGCCGTTTTTAGGCATAGACGAACTAAATGACTGGCGATTAGATAAGTGTTTAGGGACCAAGGTTTAGTGTTTTAGAAACCTATGTCTAGTGTATTGATATTTTTAAAGGTTAGTTTTTGAAGAGCGTTTAGATTTCACGTTTAGGTTCGTATTTTAAAAAGTGTTTTGGTTTATTGCAGTGTAAGATTATATATGGAGAAGTATTCCAGCAGCATGATTTGAATCTATGGAAAAACCAAGCCTTTCAGTTTGGAATGTGTCAACGTCGTAATGTACAGGCCATCAGCCAGAACCCAGGTTACAAGGACCATCAGATTTGCACAACTCCAAGACATTTCATCAGACATTTTTAATCTAGCCTTGCTAGACAATGCTGAAAATCACTTTGAACTGTGGTAACGTTTGTAACTGACAAATGAATGATAATAGCCTGATGTACCTCTTTAAAATGTGTGTAGTGATGTGCAATCACCTATAATTGATAAATATAATCTTTAATTCTGTATGATTTATCTCATTCTACTAAGAATGGTAACAATAAGGCTTAACTTGATAAAATGCAATGATGTGTAAAACCAATATGATTTTGTATCCAGGGATTTTCACGTTTTGTTACCTACATGTATTACAGCCATGAAATAATTTCACATTTAGTATGCAAGCGTTCGCTAGCATATGCAGAGAAAGCCATGTCTCTTTTACCATTCTCAAGATATAAAAGCTCATGATTAAATATGCCCTATTTTTGAGCGGGACATTTTTAAGAGTCTGAAACAAAAGGACCATAACTCAACTGTCGGAAAAGACAGCCCAGTTGACCACGTGACTCTGAAAAGTCACTTCTGATTGGCGCAGGACACCTTTGGGGGATGCGACCATTCTTAGTTAAAATTGTTCCAAACAGGAAGAACACACTCTCGTGTCTCTTCTCTCTTCATTGTCTCTACATTCTTTGTGAATGCGACCAGACGAAGCACGTGCACCGTCGCTGACCAGTAAGAGTTCCATGAGATGTGAGGTCCAAGGAAGCTCGGAACTCACTCTCTGCGGCCTTGCTTCAAAGCTAACCCCATAATTCATACAAACAAAATCATCATTCATACAGAGATCCAAAACATCGATGGAACAAACTTTTGACCAAGAACCAAGCAACACAAAGAACACAAGGAAACACCAAAGACACACAAGTACATCTCCAATATTGAGCTCAAAGTGCTGGTGTATTAATTAAATAATTTGGTAGTCTGATAGCAAATCGATGTAGACTCAAAGAAGTATAAGTGGTTCTTAAGGTATTGTCAACAGACTCCATAAAGTTCATTTTCACTGTACTGAACATTTCTTTCACATTGTCACTCTGTTCACCAACGTGTCTCAACATGTATATATGTGTAAGATTAGATTTATGTTTAGAATAGTAATAAAGTTTGTCTGTATTCAAAGATGAATGACTGTGGTATATTTTGATAAATAATCTCATCCCTGTTTCTGAAAGATTTTGCTTCAAAGCTGTACCTAAATATGTGTGATATTTATGGAGGCCCAAACCTGCAAAAATAATAACAAATAATTAATCATATTTCACTTATTAAAGCTAATTTCTTACAGTAGAACTGAGCTGATACAACTAGACATGGATATTATGTTGTCAATGGTGGAGAATCTATTAAGACAAATAATCTAGAAATGTATAATGGTTGTCAAACGTGACTAATCCCGTTATACATTTCATTACGTAATAAGGTACAATAAGGACAGTTTAATTTAGTTCGTAGCTTACATATTTCAAGACCCTAAATTCCCTTCTAAATTTAGCATAACAAATATCCTTACATATAATAGTATGAGAATGAGGGCAATTTAAAGTTCACTTCTAATGTCGGATTTCCTTTATTCCCTACAGTAGTAATGTTTAGGTTAGGTTTAGTGCAGATACATTTAGTTTAGATTTTAAAGTGTGTTTAGGAAAAGTGCAGTAATTTTTAGGTTAGCTTTTAAAGAGTTTGTAGGTTCAATGCAATGGTGTTAAGGTTAGTATTTAGTAGAAAAGCATATGTTTGTGCAAGTTCCCTCAATATTGCTAAAAGCTCCTGATCATTCCCTGTATGCATGGCCTTCCATTCAATCCCTCTTTACTCTCATTGTTTTTCAAACATTGGACAAAGGTGGACATCGGTTTTCATTTTGTTTTTTGCTTGTTTGTGGTTGTTTAATTTAGTTTAAATCACCATAGGTGAAATCTCATAAGCGGTGTCTGTAAAGCAGTATTTTTCTCACTCTCTTGCATTTCATATTGTCCGAAAAAACAGGCTCCTTAAATAAAAACTGCAAAACATAGAAACCCTCCCATGGGAAAAACTCACGCACTGCATCAATAATTCCAGAAGTTCATGTATATTTGAAGATTCCAAACCGGAGATGGTGACAGGAACTAAGGATGCAGAAGAGAAATATAACTGAGTGCACAGTAGAGATTTAGAGCTTGAGCGCATGTGTTTGACAGAAAGAAAGAGAGAGATGTCAATGCTTTGGTCACCATGTGAATATCGAAGAGGATCTTTAAGTGACAGCAGTGGTGGACGGTTATTGATGGTGTTTCAGGACGGACAAACAGAGTAAAACTGCAACAACTCTTCAGTTACTGAAAGTTCACTGTGTTTGTGTGTGTGTGGGTGTGCGTCTAAAAGCTAAACAAAACACAGAGCATCTTGCCCACACAGATGCCAGGCTGCAGAGAAGCCAGCTCTTTGATACCTGTCCAACAGTGACGACATCACATCCTGTCCACACAGCAGGAGGCAACAGATGGTTTGTGTCATCCGCTATCTACCTTGGGTGCTTTCAAAAACATCTTTCACTCCTCAAAAATGGTTGTGATGGAAGATGAATAGAAGAACACATAAGAGGTTGAAAGTGAAAGAGATGGAAGACCGTTTCAAGCATCTCCATGACTACAGTATCTGTCTGGCCAAATGTGGCTAGTCATTTTAAGTGTGTCTATTAAGTGTGTATATGTATGTCAACACATTATTTCTATTGTATTCTGGTGTCTGGATTAAACCAACATTATACTTGATAGTGTGTCTGTGTGCTTGGCTATCTACATCATATCTTTCTACTGTACATCTATATGTGATGTCAACATGAGGACCCCATCCTATAAAGCTATACTCTATGGTCAACTCCTGTTTGATATCCTGTGGAGCAAAGAAATAACCATAGCAAATAGGAAGATATGAACCCCACTTACAGACCACTGTGTCAGAGCATTACATACCATATTATTTATGTATCTTTGCTGTTTTTTCTCACTCTCTTCGTCTGTGTGTTCGTTCAAGGTTCAGCTGATTCACAAATTGCTCATTTCACCTATGTGAAGGTGATAGAATCAATGGGCATTTAAATGCAATATAAATATAATTACCTATGTAAAGCAGCTGTTTAATTAATTTTGGGGTTGTGTGGATCAGGTTTTGACAACATTGTGACTAAATCTTTCCACATGGATAGTAAAACCAAAAATCACCTACATTGTGGGGACCAGCCAAAATAATTGGCTCAATCAACATACTAGATCATGTCTTCTTTTCATGAAAATATAAAAATGCAGAAAGTTATCTATGAGGATTAGGTTTAAGTTTGGGGATACGGGATATAAATATAATTTGCTTGGTATAAAACAATAGAAACCAATGCAAAATCCCCACCATGAAAGAAACAGAAAAAGGGAGTGTGTGCCGGCATCTTTGTTGCACTCTTCCTTCTGATTTTGGTGATGAAGGTCAAACAACAGGAGGCTAAACCTGCTCAGATATAAAAAATGCGACACACACACACACACACACACACACACACACTTACATATTCTCTAACACTCGCTCCCTCCTTTCCTTTACTTCTATCCATCATTTCACTCCTCATGAGTGTTCCTGGCTGCCAGCATTTCCTTCTTCGTTTCCGCCTTTCTCTCTCCTCACGTCACAAAAGCATTAGCAATTCAGCAGGCAAATTACCATGATACAGTGGACAAGAAAAACATTAGCCGACCTTTTGCATGTGTTATTAAGCAACATCTAAATGTGCATCACATTATTTTCCAGTTGTTCACTGTAGAACACCACTAATGTTCAGCTTGTAAACAAAACCCTGGAGTTCTTATTATGGAGTTAAAATGCTAGCAATTACTGCCAACAAACTGAACACACAAACTATGACATACACATACTAAATTGTTGAGAGTTTTAGACATATTAAACTGTGCTGCTCAAGGGAGTGTGTCATGTTTGGCCCAGGTAATTTTCCCATCCCATGCTGCTCACTCTCAGCCCCGATTTCTACTCCTCATTTTACTACAGTGTAAAAAATGCCTTGATAATGCCAACAAGCTAATTGCAATTCAGCACCTGTGTTATACAGAGACATAAAATAAAAATACTGTAATATTATGAGAAGGTGTGAGGATTGCTAGCAAGGTGTCATCAGTGCATCACCTCATCCTGACCTATTACCCTCCTCCACCCCCACACACTCCTACATCATCTTTCTCTTGCTTTGTATTCTGGAGCCGCTTCTGTGCGCTCCATCTCTCTCTCCAGCAGTGACGGCTGAAGAACAGAGGGAGGGAGACAAGTGTCAGAGGGAGACCAGGCATTACCACTTCAGTGCAAACACACA
Source organism: Moxostoma hubbsi (assembly GCA_032164185.1). Taxonomy (NCBI): domain Eukaryota; kingdom Metazoa; phylum Chordata; class Actinopteri; order Cypriniformes; family Catostomidae; genus Moxostoma; species Moxostoma hubbsi. Next base: position 16,566,415 of record JAVLUX010000024.1, on the reverse strand, counting down.
CTTTCACAGCTTCAGAAAGACACAACAAATGCAACCACACATGCAACAGCAAATATAAACACATATGAATGGTGTGCAAGGAATTCACATGGATCCTTTACATTTACATCCGTTTAGTTACAACTGTGTGAATGTGTGTGTGCAACTGTGCATATGTGTGTGAGTCAAGTAAATCCAGGGGTAAGTCACATTTCTGAATCAGAACGATACATATTAGTGTGGCGAGGTTGTGGCCGAGCTGTGATGATGCATGGCCAGCCCTGTATCAGCTGATCAGCGGGAGAGCGAGATAAAGGGGAGCCGGAGGCACCAGTTCGAGAGACACATATGGCCGCGTTGCAGGTGTGTCTGTTTGTTTATGTTTGTTTTATGTTGAGTTTCTTATTACATTTTGTTTACCGTCCAACCGGTTCCCGCCTCCTCCTTGCCCATCCTTTAACTGTTATAGTTAGACAAAATCATATCTGGGTGGATCTTCAATTTTATGCTTTTTATGACCATCTGTGTTAACATATTGTGGCACGGTGGAGGGCAGGGCCGGGTCGTGACTCAACACGCCCGGTCCCGTATTAGGCTAATCAAGCCTCCGAGAGGGTTAAAGGCCGACTACGGAGGACGTGCGTGAGAGAGAGATCGTTTACGGACATGTCCGTCGTCCTGTGTGTTTGTCTTTTGAGTTTCACATTAAACCTATCATTTATATGTTAAGCTGGTTTCTCGCCTCTTCCTTGCCGGGCTTCGGCACCAATGTAAAACAGTTCACTCTAACGGGCAAGGAAGAGGCGAGAAACCGGCTTGACATACAAACTAAAGGTTTAATGTAAAACTCAAAAGACAAACACACAGGACGACGGAACATGTCCGTAAACGATCTCTCTCTCACGCACGTCCTCCACGGTCGGCCTTTAACCCTCTCGGAGGCTTGACGACCCGGCCCCACCCTCCTCCGTGCCACACATATGTAGCTGGATGTTTCCCTCACAAAATTTGTTTGCATTTCCTGCACTGATTTTGAGGGGAAATCTGCAGAATTCTACATAAGGGATTTAAATATTGTGAAATGTGTTAAACTGAGCTGAAATACTGCACTCTTACTGTATTAGTTGCTGAAAACATCATGAATATAGCCAAAATATTTAACAAACAAACATGCAAGTGGTGAAGAATGCACTTTTATGAATGACAGATGTCGCAATTCTGCGGAAATCTGCAGCCTCTAAAGTTGTGCATACATTTTAGATGCTGTCAATATATTCACATTGTTTGTTGCAGTGTCAATCCAAATAAACAAAAATATACATGTATGCTTTACATATAAATCCCTAGTACGAATACAAATGATATCACCATGATATTAAACACCTTCCTGCAAATGCATATGGCTATTAGATGGGCAACTTTGCTCTCTTCCTCATCTCCCACTATGTACTTTGACCTTCACACACGGCAGACATCTGTAACGATATAGGCAATGTTCCACTTCCAATTATCTATAAATACTGCAGATTGTGGCAGGGCGGAGGGCGGGGCGGGCCGGGTCGTGATCCTATACACCCGGTCCCTTATCAGGCTAATCAAGCCTCCGTGAGGGATAAAGGCCAACTGCAGAGGATGTTGCGGGAGAGAGAGATCACTTACAGACATGTCCGTCATGTGTGTGATTGTGTCTTTTGTTTAAGTTCATAATTAAAATATGATTTATATTGTCAAGCTGGTTCTCGCCTACTACTATATGTCTGCATGGAATGATTCATTGAATGTGTTTATTGAATTGAGTTATGGAGCTCAGTGCTGATAGTGCCTCATTGTCTGCCACTAATGGCTAACTGCAAAGAACTGTGGGTTCCCCGGGCCAGATAAAGTGGTGATTGCTTGTTTCTGTCTGCAGTCTCAGACTCAGGCTCCCAACTCACCAAGTCTGACCTAGTTCTGCTGCTGACAGAAAAGAATTACTGTTTTACTCAATTGTTAAGATGCCTTTACTGAAACCAATAAGGTAAAACACATTTCTCAAAATTCCTGCCATAGGATCAATACTAAAAACTCAACTGAACAAACCTCGAACTTAAATATTCAACACTTTATTCAAAACTATATTATCCTAAAAAATCTGCATGGGGAAATTGTTTGCTGATTGAGTGGATTCCCACTGAGATGACTGATTTTTGCCCGCAGAATTTCACCGTGCAAATGTAAACGTGACAACACCTTTAAATGTAATTGTATACATATAAATACATAATACATACATGTACATAAGTTCTTTTCCTACAAGAATTCACATGGAGATAATTGTCTCTTAACTAACTCAAGAACAACAATGTGATGGTTTTTAAATGCTGTGTGATGATAGTGTAAATGTTGAATTTGTGAATTGTTTTTACAAATTTGTAACTTGTGAGACATGCTGAAAAAGTGAGAGAGAAAGAGATCAACAGACAGAGAGATTCATTTGCAATTTGTGTTAGTAATGGGAGATTCCTAAAGACAAAGCTACTAAGATATGAACACCAAGAGTATAAGAGACAGAAAAGTAGAAAAGAATAGACAAAAAAAGATCAAAAATTCCATGTTATCCCAAGACAAAAAAATTTGAATATTATCTCTGACAGTTATTATGAGATCTTATCTGTTTGAAACTAGAAACCCACTAGAACATACGGAATAAGGTATATATGGTAATATATATGACAATAATACATAATAATACATTATAATACATAAGGTGTACATGAAATATATATGGGTAAATTATTTTTTGGAGCACATAGATGAGAACAGTAAAAAGAGAGTCAGAGAACAGTCAAGTAACTACCAAGTGATATTGAAAAAGGCAGTGGGCTCAGTAACTGCAGGAGAGGAAGAATAGGCTCAGACACCCATGTGTTATCTGTGGAGCAGTGCGATTGACACACAGTTTGAATTATATCAGGTAATGATAAGAATCAATGAAGAACGACATGGAGATTTTTTTGACAATTTTTCCAGGAGTAACAGCTTCTAAAAGCCAGTTTTCATATTATAACTGAACATCAGAGACAACTGTGAATCTGAACAATAAATCAAATCAAATCAAATCACTTTATTGTCACACTACTGTGTACACGAGTGCAACAGCAGGTGAAATTCTTGTGTGCAGTTCCGAGCAACATAGCAGTCATGACAGTGACAATAACAACATATTTACACAAAACAATTTACATAACAAATGTACACATACCTACACAACAATTTACATAACAAATGTACACAATACACACAATGTAGAATACACATACACTAGATACAGGTATAAATATATATAAACACTAATTGAATGGGAGAATATATTGACAGAATGAGGATTAATAAAGTGCAGTGCTGATTGTTGATCATGAGGGATCATGTGTTCAAAAGTCTTATTGCTTGTGGGAAGAAGCTGTCATGTAGTCGGGTGGTGCGGGTCCTGATGCTGCGATACCGCCTGCCTGATGGAAGCAGTGAGAGCAGCCCATGACTCGGGTGGCTGGAGTCTTTGATAATCCTCCGAGCTTTCTTCACACACCGTCTGTTATATATATCCTGGAGGGAGGGAAGCTCACCTCCGATGATATTTCTGGCCGTTCGCACCACCCTTTGCAGGTCTTTGCGGTTGTGGGCGGAAGTCCACCACAAGCTCCTTGGTTTTACTGACGTTGAGGGAGAGGTTGTGCTCCTGACACCAGCGTGTCAGAGTGTGCACCTCCTCTCTGTAGGCTGTTTCATCATTGTCAGTGATCAGACCTACAACCGTCGTATCGTCAGCAAACTTAATGATGGCATTGGAGCTATGTGTCGCCACACAGTCATGTGTGTAAAGGGAATACAGGAGTGGGCTGAGAACACAGCCCTGCGGGGCTCCAGTGTTGAGGGTCAGTGATGAGGAGATGTTGCTGCCCATTCTAACCACCTGACGTCTGCCTGACAGGAAATCCAGGATCCAGCTGCACAGCGAGCTGTTTAAGCCCAGAGCCCGGAGTTTCTCATCAAGCTTGGAGGGCACTATGGTGTTAAATGCTGAGCTGTAGTCTACAAACAGCATTCTCACATATGTGTTCCTTTTTTCCAGGTGGGATAGAGCAGTGTGTATTGTAGATGCAATGGCATCATCAGTGGAGCGGTTGTTGCGGTAGGCAAACTGCAATGGGTCCAAAGAGGTGGGCAGAACAGAGCAGATGTGATCTCTGATCAACCTCTCAAAGCATTTGCTGATGATGGGGGTGAGGGCAACAGGACGCCAGTCATTTAAGCAGGTGATTTTGGCTTGCTTCGGTAAATGTTTATTAAATATTAAATGTTAGTCATTTAATATCTGGGTGGATTTTCAAATAGGGAAATATTTCTGACCCCTTCTGATTTTAGAAAAAATAGCCTTACATTTTTTTAATGTGTCTCCTTTATTGCTTTTCCAAATTAATAATTTTTTTTTTTTTAAATTTCCCAGTTTGGACAGTTTGGACTTTTTCTAAGAGTTTAGAAAAATCTTTGCTCTTTTATAAGAAAGTTCCTTCCTCTGAAAGAATTTTAACAATATATATTATGTATATCTAACATTTCACTTTATTTTATGTTTATGAGTAAAAAAAAAGATTTAGAACCCAAGATAACGGTTTTAACATAGATTTTACACTTTTAACCAAAGCGAATTATCAAACATTCAAAGTATACATTTGATAAATGCTCAAACATACAGCCTTGGTGTTGCTAGAACCAACATTATCATGTTCCTGTGACAAAATAGGTTTTTTTTAATGTTCAATAAATATGTTTCCGATAACAGAATCCCTAATATATAAATATACTGTAGACTATCTAGACTAGCATGACAATATGTCAGTCAACGTAAATGTAAATGTAATGTAAACTGTAAATGACAGAGAAAGCAGTGGACTGTTCTGACCAAAACAAAAAATGATCAGATATAGATTAGAGTCCATATCTACACAGACAGGCCGAAAAAGAGAGCAAAAGAAAGAAATGTAAGAATGGAGAAAATGGCAGAAATTGAACACATACGACAAGAGGGATGTCGAAGGGTATCTGGCTGGCTGTTCATTCATAAAGACTAATCGATCCACAGAAACAAATGACTAAGAAAGCATTTTGTGGGCTTTATTAGCTCCCCAGCAAATTACACACTGTTCGATATAGATCCTGCATAGATAAGGCAGCCAAGTACTGGATATATGATGTAAATCTTTAGACACACACGTTCAAAAGAGCTGCACATACAGTACACACAGTCGTGTTCAGGGGTGTAATGTTCTGATTTATTTTATGGTTTAACTCGTGAGCCAAGACCTAATGCCCCCAGTAAATCCTCTCTTATACAGATAAATAAACACATACTCAAATAGACAGGTGTATGATCGTGCAAGCTCGCACACAAATGCTGCCAACGTACTACATGTATCACATGCATATATTAGCAATTCCAGCCCTGGTAATACCAGCCAGGTACTCACATATCCAAAAACAACTGAGCCTGTAAAGAAATAACTGACATTAAAGCAGCCCTGCTGTTACAAAACCTCAACAAATACCAGCAGCACCTGTTTGTATGTGTGTGTGTGTGTACCAGGGTGAAGAATTGAGAGAAACAAGAAGAGAGTGAGTGAAAGGGAAGGATGCATGGATGTCAAGGTTATCGGTCACAGCAATGTCATTGACAGAGGACTGGCACTTCCCATGTTGCCCGATACTGTGGATTAGAGCTCTAGATGATTTAAGTGCAAAAGCAGTGACACTACATCCAATCATCAAAAAATTGTCACAAAAACATTGTCATCATAAGCAAATCTCAGCGAAATTCATATAATAACTCTCCTGAAGACACAGTCAAATGTACTCAGATTAACATGCAAACATTTGTATTGAAATTTTTTCCTGAGAAATTTGTTTTAAAAAATAAATATGATGGCAGGGCTATCCTGAGGACATGTCTACACACACACACACACACACACAGACACAGTCAAATGCATTCCTATTAGCATGCAAAAACTTAATCGTGATAGGAACACTGGCCTAATATCGCACAGCTATTAAAATTTCATAAGTTTCACTTCTACTGGAAATATATCCCTGGTTATTTTAATGTTGCAGCTATAAATTTCATTATTCAATATGCCGAGTGTTAAAGTGGGTGTTAGCAGTTAAACACAATGCAAATATCTAAGCATCTAAAAAACAAATCCAGCAATAAAATTAAACTAATTTAAATCCTCTTCCCATCTCCTCAAATAAGACTATTGATTCACTCCTACCCAACTGCAGAAAGCCTCATACTAAAGACTTGCTGATAGCTTGACATTTGTCAATGCAGCTGTTGGAATTTAAGTTCTAAGTAGTCCAAAAACAATTCATTTGTTATTCATGCTTAAATTATTTGAAATTATAACACCCAACAAGGAGTATGAATATTTGTGTTTCATAGTGTATCCACTGTAAGAAAGCATAATTCCGACAATCAAGAGAGAAGTACCGTGCCGTGGGATATATATACAGCCATTTACTGAGGCAGTAATATTCAGGCCTGTTACCTTCCCTGATGTAACACAGAGTAAAGACTTGTTCTGTAAAACTTAATTTCTGCTTATTTTTCGGTCTGCTGACAGCACTGCGGAATTGATCAAGAAATTGTATGATCCAAATTATCTTCTGCCCGCACCAAATCTGAAGCGGTCATATGCAACGTACTCACTTTTGTGCAGCTGGACTATCAGAAATTACTGCAGCATGGTATGATGACGAGGAGGGCGTGGCCAGGCTGTGAAGATGCACGCTCGGTGCGAGTTGTCCTAATCAGCCAGGAGGGGGATAAAGGAGGCACCAGGTGGCACCAGTTCGAGAGAGAGAGAGACACACACACGGCCGCTGCGTTTATGTTTGTTTAAGTTGAGTTATGTCATTAAAAGTTATGCTGACTGTTCCGCCACCTCCTTATCCATCCTGGAGCAGGAAGCAGAGGAGCCACGGTCAGGAGCGGCTGTCAGCCACCAGAAGGCTGAGGACCAGGCGACGGCATGTCCCGGGACAGGCGAGCAAGTATTTTTCTCTGCCCCCGCCTCGATCTTTCCCCCTCCATCCCCTCGACTCACCCAGGACTCCAGAGAGGCGGGGAAGACCTGCCAGCAGAAGGGTGGCCAGAAGGACAAAACCTCCCCTCCAGGAAGGGAGGGGAGTATGTCAAGTCAGAGGTTTCCCTGGCCCGAGTCGTGTGGTGGAGGAGTGTGATGGATGCCCTGGTTGAAGCTGGTGACAAGCAAGCGGATGATTTCTTTTGTGCAGTGAGAAACTTTTATTCAGCATCGGTGGATTACCTCAATTAGAAGCCGCTCATTGTAGAACACAGAAAAACTTGAGTGGGCACTACTGAGAGACATCCCAGATTGGAAAGACATTCAGAGCAGCCTCAAACACTTCTGCTCCAGAATCCCAGTTCTCAGTATGATTGACGAAATCACGCTCTTTGATGAGAGGGCTTGCGCAAAAAACATGGTCACTCGCCGCATTACTGAGTGGAACATGAACAAGATGCCCGTATCTGAGAGATGGACAGATGTTTTTCGTGAGTTGGAGAGCAAGACCATCAACTTGAGTCTTAGCCAAGGTCGCGGAGTTTGTTTTATGCCTGCCTGGGACATCTGCATCTGTAGAGCGTGTTCTCATTAATGAACTCATCAAGGACACCAGATACAGTAAATCTCAACTCAGTGTAACATTCACGAAGGCAGTGCTTTTCATGCGTCTTAATTCTGGACTGGACTGCTCTGCATTTTACGATAAACTCTTGAAAAACAAGTTCACACTGAAAAAAACTGCTGCCAGCAAAAAGTACAAGGTGACAACAGTTACAGATGCGGATGCACCCTCTACTTCGCAATGATATGTGCCTTGGTAAGGATACATCAATTTCATTTTTGTAGGGAGGGAGCTGTCCTGTTTTCCACAAGTAGGACTATGGTCACCCCATATTTAAGGGCCCCATAAATTGAGGGCAGTTTGGTGAATGAGCATTTAAAGAATCAATTTTCACTGAATAATGTCTCTTTTCTTTCCTTTTCTGTTATTTACAGTCAGGTTTATTCTAAACACAAATACAGTAGCACAGTGGTAAAGAAACTTCAACAGAAACATGTTTGATGAACTGTGCTATATCTTTAAAGATACAGTATCATTTTTGTGCTTGTTATAAATATTATGTAAACTCAAATGTAAATACTTACACTATAAATTATGCATGCAAAAAACAAATGTGTAATAAAAATTTTAATAAATGTGCAATTACTTAAAGGGACAATCCATTATGGCAATATATTTTAACTTCAAACGCTTTAAATATTCAAGAATTCCTCAAGGCTCCTACTGTATCTGTGCATGGGTTTGGTGAAACCGGTGCAAAGCCCTGCTCTTAAACCTAGTGTTAATCTAGAAATATTATTAGCATAAAATAGTAATAATTATTTTAGGGCACCCACAGAGGTAAATCATGCTTGTCACATTCAGGCAGCTAAGTACATTTGCCAGACGACTTTTTGTTGATTTTGTGTCAGCAATTAATACATTGCAGCCCATTATTCTAGCAAAGAAACTTGCAAACCAGTTTAATGTCAATCACAGCCTTGTTTTGTGGATTTTTGATAGGTAGGCAGCAAAGGGTAAGGGGTGAATGCAGTTTTATCAGACACATTATATACATATATTGAATCACCACAAGGATGTGTACTTTCATCAATTAATTTAATACTTTACACAAATAAATGCTGAAGTTATCAAGCCAATTGTCATGATGTTAAATATGAAGATGATACAGTTCTTCTCTCCCTGCTTTCAAGCTTGGAGAATGACGATAGCCCTGCACTGCATGAGTTTATTACCTGGTGCGATGGAGCAGATTTGCAACTAAATATCACTAAAACAGATAAGATGGTGGTCGATTTTAGAAATAAAATTCTTCCAAACTGCAGCTGGTATACATTCATGGAATTGAGGTGGACTGAGTAGAGGAGTAGAAGTACATTGGGACAATTGTTTGATAATAAAATACAGTTTGAGCAGAGCACTGAGGTCGTTATTAAGAAACCTCAAAGACTCTATGTTCTGAGGAAACTAAACTCTTACAGTGTCCAATAATCTATCTTGATAACTTTTTATAGCACTTTTATGTTGGTTTTCATCGCTCTCTTAAGAATAGGAACCATCTGCAAACTATAGTTAAGACTTATTTGAAAATTACTGCCGTGCCCTTTTTATGAACAGCAAGTTTTAAGGAAGGCTTCGAGTTTTATGGGAGATAACACACATCCTTTGCATCCCCATTTTGAGTTATTGCCCTCAGGCAGAAGGTTACGAAGTGTAAGGTGTCTAACTAATTGTCATAAATTTACTTTCGTGCCCAAGGATATCAGCCTATGTAATTCTTAAAATGTGCCAAAGTATTTGAAATTTTAAGAACTTATTTGTATACAGAAATGTGCTGCGGGTACAAGCCCTTAAATGTTATATTTGGAATTCCATTTTCATTTTTAGATTCTTGTGAATATTTTGGGTTAAAACTGTGTAGCTGACACATGAAATTTCAAACAGTAACAAAGGTTGAATTTGTATCATTTTAAAAAGCTAAACTGAGTAAAATCTCCAATGTGTCAATAGAGGATTGCAATGCAATGTACACATTGAAAAATCTTTTTAATTTTTACTTCATTGTAAATTACCCAGTGTCAAATTGTAAATACCTGTAACAACCACTATAGTCTGATTATACCATTGTAAAAATGACAAAACTTTATTTGCTATTTTTAAAGGCTATTTGATTTGGAGTCTTTTACATATTAGTCCAGCCAACTGTATAAACCAGAGACAGTTTAGTTTAGCAGAGACGGACTACTGGTAATACAATTAATCGAAGAAACTGGAATGCCCAACGGCCAATGGATATAAAGTAGATATACAAAAGAAATTCCCGCCTTACAGAAAAAAAAGAGCCAATCAACTTTCGGATACAGACATCGCCTATCAATCAACTCAAGAATGCGCATGCACTTTAGCTGGACCAGCCTGAAAAATAGCTTTTTTTTAGTGTGGTCTGAGCCAAAGCAGCTAATTTACGATACCATTGTTGTAATCTTTTTTAAATTGTATTATTATTTTTTTCACCTTTTCTCTCCAATTTGGAATGTACAATGCCCACTACTTAGTAGGTCCTCGTGGTGGCGCGGTTACTCATCTCAATCCGTGTGGCAGAGGACAAGTCTCAGTTGCCTCTGCTTCGGAGACAGTCAATCCGCGCATCTTATCACGTGGCTCGCTGTGCATGACACCGGAGACTCACAGCATGTGGCGGCTCATGCTTCTCTCCGCAATCCTCGCACAACTTACCACGCACCCCATTGAGAGCGAGCACCACTAATCGTGACCACGAGGTTACCCCATGTGACTCTACCCTCCCTAGCAACCGGGCCAATTTGGTTGCTTAGGAGACATGGCTGGAGTCACTCAGCACACCCTGGATTGGAACTCTCGACTCCAGGGGCGGTAGTCATCTTTGATTGTAATCTTTAAATTTTTAAAATGGCTACCCAGCCTGCCCAGGAGGATTTCAAAGATGGCCGCTTAGTGGACTAACTTGCCTTAAAAGGGACTTTGATAACTAATTGATAATCAAATATACTTTGATTTTCCCATCAAAGTGCCCTGCAAATGCATCATTTACAAAATCCCCTACACCTACATTACACACTGATGGAATGCTCAAGTGAGCAGAGTTAGTTTTGGAATGTTCATGGTTTCTGTCCAAACTCACACACACAAGCCCTATAATCAGCTTAAAGATGTCCGTCTGTCCATCCATCCATCCGTCCTTCCGTCCTTCCTTCCTTCCTCTCTCTCTAAACCTCCTAACCGGAGCTATTTTTTTTTTTAATGTAGGGCAAATATGCAGTTATAATAATGAATAGAATAATATACTTTTTTGTTCAACAACACCTTTTATTCAAAGAATAAAGCTTAAACGGAGCGCAAATTTTTTTTTATTAGAAATAGGGAGGCAAAAGGATCCTGGGCACTGGCCCTATCAGCCTGATCCATAATTCACCTATGTTTGGAGTGCTAAAAACTATTCTGTTAATAAACAGTTTGGTTATGAAAGAGAGTGACAACTGCATTTCACAACTGAAGTGACTACCTTAAATTTACAGATGTCAAACCCAAATTAAGAGAGTGAGTTCGATTGATGTGTGCTGTATGAATGGAACTGCAACTGACGACTAATAGTCGGTCATGTTGTTGTCATTCCTTAAGAGGCACCAGGAGGTTGAATCCTCCAAGGCCATGCCTCATTCCCTCATGGGACCTCTCTGTAGTCTTGCTGGGCCTACATAGAGCCCCGTTTGAGCCCCTGGAGTCAGTTGAGCTAGAAGCCCTCTCATTGAAGACGGCCTCCTGACTGCGCTCACTTCCATTAGGAGGGTTGGGACCTGCAGGTGTTCTCTGTCAGTGATTCAGAGTTCGGTCTGGCATTCTCTCACGTGATTCTGAGACCCCAACTGGGGCTATGTGCCCAAAGTTCGCCGAGCACAGTTCTGCTCTGCCATCAGTCGCTGCGCTTGTAGAGCTCCTCACTTTCAAGTTAGGACCGACCGCGGTGACTTCTTTCCATGTGTGGTACTTTCCGGTTGGTAGGTCCATGTGATGTATTCTCCACGTTAACCTCCCCTTTGGGCAGGATGTGTTCTTCTCTGTGTCTTTTCTCCATGGGGAAAAAAAACACCTTCACTGTTGGCAAAATATATTGGTCCCAGCTGTGAATTTTTCATTTTCAAAGAGAGAAAATTTAAAAAAAAGGCTGATGTGACATTACCATTGCAAGTACGTCTGTCCCCCCATTGGGGTACGAGGGACTATGCAACTTATCTGGGGCATTGGAAAGGTTACGACGGGGCTGTGTGCATTTGTTACTAGGCACGCTGTAGCTTGCCTGCATCTGCACCACCGATCCGCATAACACAGTTCAGCTGGTTGTGGCATTTTGTACAGGGACCCCTAGTGTCACTACATTGACACAATGTTGAGTGAGTGACCAATAGGGAACGGCTTGGTTACTGTTGTATCCTCCATTCCCTGATGGAGGAAACGAGACGTTGTGTCCCTCCTGCCACAATACTGAACTACCCGCTGAAATGCCCGGGACATTGTCTCGGCTCCTCAGCACAAACCCAAATGAGTGGATGCAAGCCATCTCCTTTATACACGGATGTCCTGGGAAGTGGCATGCAAATTCCTCTCGCCAATTCTCAATGGACTTTTCTCAAATAGTGGTGTTTGGGGCTCCCAAGTTTGACCCCTAGTGTCACTATATCGACACAACTTCTCGTTCCCTCCATCAGGAAACTGAGGTTACAACAGTAACAAAATACTTTTTTTTTTTTTTTTTTTTACACAAAATACTATACTATTGATATTATGACGTAAGAGATACTATATGCCTCCTATAACATTACAATTTTTACCAGAGAAAAACTACAGTAGATCTACAGTAGATACATGTATATGTAACTTTTACAAATATAAATACTGTAAATTCTAAATATGGTAAAGTACAGATATTTTTACTTTTACTGCAGATACTCTACTATATCACAGATCCAACACCTTTGCAAGAGACAAACTACAAACATATAAATTTAGTTTTTAACCAGACATACTGTATTATAGATATTGTAACATTTACCAGAGATACAAAAGGCCTAGGCCTACTTAAAATAGTATAATTTTTCCAAGAGATATTGTACTATCAATACCATAACTATTACTGGAATTGCTTTTATATGATTTTGTAAATGGAACTAGAGAAATACAATATATACTGTAACTTTTACTAGAGATGGGGTGCCAATAACTTCTACTAATGATATTCTATAGATTTGTAACTAGAGATGGTACTATAGTACATATCCTATAGATACTACAAATACTTTTACTGTAGATACTACACCCTATTTCCGCACTGCCCTTATCTGACACACCTATTTCAGGTCTTAAAGAGCAGTTGAATCAGGTATGGTATGTTATATATATGTAATATGTATAAGTTAGGGTTGTAGGAGACATCAAGAATGTGCATTGATGGGGTCCTCTAGGACCAGGATTGTGAACCACTGCTCTAGATACTATGACATTTTCAATATATAATAATAAATTAAGATACGAAGATATCACACAACCAACAAACACAAACATACAATCAGCATCTTATTGAACCTAGACATGACCAATGTCTCACCTTCAAGTTTCATCCTGGAAACTTTTCTCCTTCATGTCATCTCTCTGTCCCTCACTTTCATCGTAGGGTTGCTTTCATCCTCTTGCTTTCCTTTCATCTCCACACTGTACTCTCACTACACCCACCTGTCTTGACATTTCCATTTCACAGAGCAATGCTCTTACCCTCTCCTTTCTCCACACCTTCTACACTTCCGCTTTCTGCACTTTTCACATTAGTATGTTTAGTCAGACTTTCACTAATTTTATCTGTTAAAGCTAAAGTGAGTAATTTCTCTCAGTTTTTTTTCACCTTCTAATTTTAGACCCTTTACTCCCCGATTTGGCATGCCCAATTCCTGCAACCTATTAGATCCTCATGGTGGTGGGTTATTCACCTCAATCCAGGTGGCAAGTCCCAGTTGCCTCTGCTTTTGAGACAGTCAATCCGTGCATCTTATCACAAGGCTTGCTGTGCATGAAGGCATGTGGAGGCTCATTCTATTCTCTGCGATCCACGGACAACATACCACAAGCCGCATTGAGAGCGAGAACCACTAATCACGAGCAGGTTACCCAATGTGACTCTACCCTCCCTAGCAACCGGGCCAATTTGGTTGCTTAGAAGACCTGGCTGGAGTCATTCAGCACACCCTGGATTCGAACTCGCAACTCCAGGGGTGGTAGTCAGCGTCAATCCTCACAGAGTTATTAGTGGTTCTCGCTCTCAATGGGGTGCATGGTAAGTTGTGCATGGATCGTGGAGAGTAGCATGAGCCTCCACATGCTTCAATGCGGTGTCATGCACAATGAGCCACGTGATAAGATGCGTGGATTGACCATCTCAGAAGCGGAGCTAGAAGCTACACACTGCATCAGTTAGGGTTAAGAGAATTGTTGCCAGCTAAAACATATTAATCACTGCAATAATGATCCAATCAATGGCTCTTACATACCTGCTTATTTAAATCCAAACAGCAACTGCCAAGCAGTGTATTTGGAGTCAACAAAGCCACAAAAGTTATATACTTCATCACTGATTTTTAATTAGCTTTCTTCACATATTTGCTCTCCTTATATAAAGAGAGTTAGAAAAGTTGAAAAGGAAAACTCTTGTTCTCCTGTTCTCAGCTAAATATTAGTGATGTTCACCACCCTCGTTCTCACCCATCCTTCTGTCCCTCCCTCTCTTTGCATCCTTCCGTACTGTTTTATCCCATGTAAGCATTGCCTATTTAAATATCCATCTCTCCATCTCCCATCTAATCTGCCATTATTCTAAACTCTTCTGAAGAATTTCCTTGTCTTCTTTTGTACCATTCCTGTCCCAGGCCTCATATGAAATGTTTCTATCATTCTTGTGATCCCATATTTCTCGCTCTCCTCCAAGCAGACTTCAGGTTCAAAAGCCTCCAAGCCCATCTCTATTTCACTGGCAGTCTCCATTTCTCAATCTTCTTCCTTGAGGAGTTACTTTAAGGTATGACAGCACGCCACTCTTTAACGAGCGCGAACACTTTGAGTGAGAAGGGAACAAAGTCCCTTTAGAAGGGAATGTATGAGGAACATTTTAGGAGAATAATAATGATGTAGAGAGAAAAGAAAATAGATGTTACAAGTGTAGTTTTAGTCTAATACTTTTAATTATATATTAAGATAATTATGCATATTATATACTCTGCACCCATCTACTGAGGTACTTCAACTTGGGAATTAACATTACTTGCATTTGAACATCATATTTACGGGCAAATTGGCATAATTTTTTTAGACATTTCCATTGAAGCAAAGAATTGTGGGTTATGGAGTGCCCACGAAGGATACACCACATGCATTCTCCGAATTCCCATGAAAGGTCGCATTCGAAGGCTGCATTCGAAGTGTCCTACTCACTTTTTCACTTTCCTACTTGATGACATATGCGGCCGACAAATACAACCTCCGGAGGACGCAACCTTCCAAACGAGACACAGCTCTAATGTGTGCTTCTAAATCACTTGCACATTTATTAGCAACTGCCACATAGGTGCCAGCTTTACATGTCATACATTCTGCTTCCCACAGATCTCGACTTGGACGAAAGCATGGGAATCTTTTGTGCAAATCTTCTGTAAATTTGCACTTTTGTTTGGGCATCATTTCCACTCAGCTGTCATTTGCTGCTACTGTCAAGCAACTGTTTGATGCCGCACACAACAGCGCTTTGCGTGTTCATGGAGAGATTGACAGGCAGGAATTTGGCCAATAGTTACAGCAAGCCTCTTGGCGAGACTTACAAAGAGGGGTTTAAGAAATGCAAATATGTGCACACACACACAATGAAGTATTAGACCATATGCACATCATAATGCAATCCTGGACATTTTCGCAAATTTAGAAATCCTGACCGGATGCTTTAAGGTCCAAAAAAGAGGACGTGTCTGGGAAAAAGGAGGATGTATGGTCACCCTAGTTTGGGTCAGAAATGACTTGGTATAGTGCAGTAAATGTAAAAGCACACCTTCCTTGTAATTATAAACATGGACATTGACATAGGCTTGTTTTTCAGATTGAAGTAGCATTTCATCTGAAACTAGTGCCACCTATATGTCTGTGGTGGTACTATTCTCTTAATGTATAGTACTAGATATACAGTAAAACATTAAAAAAAATAAACAAATACAGAATTATGGTTTATATTTAAAAAAAAAAAAAAAAAAAAAAACAATTCCAGAATATAAATGTATGCCTGGCAGACAAAAAAAAAGATAAATTCCCCCAGTCCCCACACATATCTAGGGATCATATATTCTTTGAGGTTTGGGGATGGTGTCTGTTGACATGTGCCAGCAAGCAACCATCTAGTGTTTATTTAGTAATGCCTAAGCCCCAGTGCCTTAGTAAATAGCAACCCCATATTAAACACTCCTTACTTTGCATAAACTTAAGCAAGTATCCTAAACATGTAATACAATATTTTTTACTTTATTCGTTGTTGTGGAGAATGCAAAGGAAGTTTGACCAAATACAATATTAAGATTTGTTATTCACCTATTTTAATTTAACTAAAAAATGACCCAGACATAACAGGAGGGATAAGTCTCAATATTATTGTGGTCCCAAGATATGGCTCGAGTCCCTCGTTCAGTAAACGTGAAGATAATTATTTGCCCAATTTATTATTATGGAATATTTGTAATCATTCAGTGAATCCATTTTTGCTAATTGAATATGTATGCAACATGCAATGATCTATAAATGACAATGTGTAATCAATGTACTATGAATAACTGCATTAAGAATGTTATTCAATATGTTAGCTAGTTAATCATTCATTTATTGATTTATCATTTACTCAGTTTAATAATCAAAGTGCAAATCATGGAAAAATGCAGCTTGATGGAGAATTACAGCCTCTTTCTCTATCTCTGTGTATGACCTTTTATGTGAATGATCCAGAAAAACTGTGTATTGATACTAAAGTGATGATCTAATGTTTTAATTAGAACAGAGCCAGGCACTGTCTGGTACCTAACTGAAAGAGGCAGAGGATACATGTGCATGAATTAGTGCTAGAAAGGAGATGAAACAAATGTATGTGGGTGTGTACACATTTCCCATCTTACAGGAATGTGTGAAACCAATGACTGTAATAACGGAAATAATTTAATATACTAATCAAATGAATGCAGGAAGATAGTCAATATAAAATATGCAACCATATGAAGTGATTACAGTGTGTCTTATGCAACTAAAAATTAAATATTCATGCTTTTGCCATCATTGACACAAGTTGGGCAAGTAATAAAAGTCTATTTTTGGAATCAGAACTTTGTGCCTCTAAGAAATCTTTGGCTTGACTGTGCATCGATGGCTGTTGTGGGGAATCTGCCACAACATCATCCACCAGGCAAGTGAACACTTTGAAAAGTAATAGCACCCCTCTCCTCAACAAGCTGTAAAATTTGAGGTTATCATTCATGTATGCAGCACAAACGGTACAGGACGAGTTACGAAGCAAAAGTTTAATACTGCACGAAAGGGGATTGTTCAAATCCCATACCCGAGGTACAGTATGGAATAGTCATTGCCTTAACCACCACTAATAAATCTCACCACATGCTTACCGGTATTCCTACATCACCATCAAAAGCTCAGACACACACCAACAATACAATACTGGAAAGAGGGAGGGAGATAAAACAATGTGTCTCTCCAGGCATGGATCCACACCCACTAAGGCAGCCTCCCCACCTCCATCTCTCCATCCCTAGATACCCTCTTCACCAGCATAGCCTTGGAGCCCAAAGTACAGAGCAAAAAGAGAACCACACACACACAAACACACCCTCCTACCTCACCTTGCCCCACCCCCCCTCTCCAAAGTAAAAAAATAACAGCATATGAGGGGGAAAAACAAACACGCAACACCCGCAAAAATACCTGCTACACAGGAATGAATGGAGATACAACTGATTTACCTTGAGATGGTGCATTTCCCATAATGCCTTCACTGTGCTCCGCTGCCTACGAGAGAGAGCCACCAGTCTGCTTCCTGATCCACCCTCCTGTCCTCCTCCTCTCTCCTCTTCACTCCGTGTGTTAGCCTCTCCCGGAGCCGGTCGTGCTTCTATTCGCTCCTCTTCTCCTTCCGTTCCTGCCTTCCTTCGTGTGTCTGTGTTCTCTCTCTCTCTCTCTCTCTCTCTCTCTCTCTCTCTCTAGCGTGTGAGATGGGCTTTCTCCAGCTGATTCTGGCAGGCAGTGCTATACGTGCTCGAGGCAATATGTGTGTGTGCAAGTCAAGGAGAACAAGCGCATGCGGTCGTGTGTGCATGTGTGTGTCCTTGCTCAGCGCAGTGGAATTGAGCTGGTTTATGCGTGCTGAGGAAGCTGCAAAGAGCTTTCGCTAAACACGGCTTGGACTGCAAAAAAAAAAAAAAAAAATCAATCCATGATAGATTAGCATGTTCTTGTTCTCTCTCTTTCTCTCTCTCTCTCTCTCTCTCTCTCTCTCTATCTCTCTCTCTCTCACACACACACACACACTCACTCTCCCTTTCTCTCTCTCTCTCTCTCTCTCTCTCTCTCTCTCTCTCTCTCTCTCTCACACACACACACACACTCTCTCCCTCTCTCTTTCTCTTAAAGATACAGTCTCTTCTATGCAGCGATTGTGCATTGGGCTGTGGGATAATCGGTGTCTCTTTTCTCTTTGCCACTCACTCATTCACTGTCTCTCTGCAGACTTCTTCGTAGAGCAATATTGGAAGCTCTAGGGATCGGAGCTCTCTGTGGTGCTGAAAGTCCCAAGGATAACCTGTGGGATTGTCGATGAGACTGGGGAGAGTTGAGGAGCCACGGGGGTTCCTCCACACACCGCATGAGATGAAAGCGACTAAAATGTAACATGAACCCCGTTTATACCTGCTAATAAGATCCATCTCGGGTGATCCAATTTCAAGTTAAACGCAATAAATACATTGTACGTTATTGAAAAGAGACTCAGGATTCAATAGATCACTGTTTTGCTTATAAATTGTAGGAATCATGACACTGAATATGTTGGCTAAAGGAATGGAATGGCCTTATAAATAAATGACCATTTTGATAGAGACATTACCTGTCAGTTTTCATAGACAATTTGAAATCTGTTGCTTGCTTATAATCTTGACCAACCATTTTAGAGATTTCGGTCTATCTGCCTCATTCAGTAAACAAAAGCTGTATTTTCCTGTATCCATTGAAAATATTGTTGATCTGTCTTGTCTTGAAGGAACTTTTTTGAGCCCTCAAATCACATTCAGAAGAAGTCAAAAACACATATGTCCACATCACATTTAATTGTGTTCAATTAAAGGAAGAAGAAGACATACATCTGGAATGCATGATGGTGAGTAAATGAGAAATCCCTTTTAGATCTAAGACAGGGAATGTTTTCTAAGATTAAATGTCAAGAATTGTGAAAAAATGAGTTTCAATGTATTTGGCTAAGGTTTATGTAAACTTCTGACTTAACTGTAAATACAAGGTGTAAACAGCAGTCTGTCTCTGTTGACCACTCTGTTGAGCGGATGTTAACAGCAGGTATAAACTGGGCTATGGAGATGAAGGTAAGATGGAGTTAAAAAAAAAAAAAAAGATGATAATGACAGAAATTTACAGCCTGAAAGTGACGAGGAAAAGGTGTTGTCACTGACAATTTCAAACAAGGGAGGATGGAAGTGTGATGGTGTGAGCGTATTTAGCATAAGGAAACATAGTGAAGAGCGATCCTGAGTGTTTGTCAGGATCTCAATGTAGAATAGCAATGCTGAAGTGTTTCATGATTGCGAAGAAACATGTTGAGGTTGCCATGACAGCAGCATATCCTTCTGCATGGGAAGATTTTTTTCTTTCTTTTTTTTGCCAAAGATAGTAGATTAGCGAAGCTGGTGAAGGACAGGACACCGCGTCCTTCAGCCACCAAATGTACAAACACACTCTCAAACACACACACATACAAACATACATCAATGACATTGAAAGAGTGTGTAAGACTGTTAGATTAATTATCAAATCACTGCCAGACATTGCAGACAAAGCTAAACATGATGTTTTTGGACCAAAGCAGAGATATATGCCCAGTGTGGGGATTCTACACCAATTGCATTGCCTGTGATCACACACTAAAGTCAATCCATCTCCTTCACATCATACTGAACAATCATCAAGGGCATCCTAAGGTCACATAAAATAACTGTGGACAAACTATGACATCATGCACTACAGGTTTAAAGCAATGCTATTTTCATAAACTAAAGTAAAATAAATATTTCAAAATAAATGAAACACTAAACTAACTGAAAATAAAAATGATCAAAAATAAATGATCGTTTTTGTAACCAACGAGCTCTCATGACATGCTTGAAACATCTGACCTGTGTGTGTTTGAGATGTGCTCATCTTCAGCGCCACAGAGCCATACATTCTCGGGCTGTTTAAGTGAACACCTGCAAATGCCGTTGTGGCATGTAATGCACATGAGGTTAGTCCTATAAAGCCTATATTAAATAATAGTCAGAAAATTAAAATGTCACATTTTTAAAGAGTGGCTTAAAACAAATTCAATTAGCAACATGAAGGCAAAAGGGTCCTATAAGTGGGCTGGGGGCCCTCATAGTCACAGGGCCCTATTGCAGGGGATTGTATAAGATGACAGCTGTGGGGGCAACATATTCATGCATTTATAAACATTTGTTCAAAGTTGATGGGCTGCCAGACCTTGCAGCCCAGGGTCCCCCTGGATCCCTGGTAGTCAAGGGACCCTGGGCACTGGCCCAGGCTGTAATACAACTATACAAAAAAGTGCTGTTTGTGGGGTTGAAACACCCTGTTTTCCACAGATTATTGGAGATTAGTGCTTCATCAAATTTCCACATGATCGTTGCATCAGGAAAAACACAGGATTTTGATAACCCCACAGGCAGATTTTTTTTCTTGTTTCGAGTCTAAAGTTCACAACATTTTGTTAGATTTATTTTAAAACAAGACTAAATATCTTATCACATTTTGCTTGACAAGCAGTGCAAGACCACCATATAAGATGTAACAGGAGGAACAGATCCCATCTCCACCACCGTAGTCTCTGTGAAAGGATAATTGAATAAAAATAATGTCGTACAGCGAAAATGATGTCTTTGCATTTATTTTGAAGGCAGTACATAATATTATTCTATCGAAAATGGCTGTTATTAAGTTTGGTTATGGAAAATAATCATACTGCAGTAAGAATAATATTATTTATTGTTTGTGGGTTAATAATGTAAGCAGTTAAGACACATATTGCATGTCTGATGGTAGTTTTCATTTCAAAGTACACAAATTCTTAGGCTTTAGTAGTGTGTTTAAACGTGTGAGGATGTGTATTCATCAACCTGTTACATGTCCAACATAATCATACAGGCTCACTGAACTAAGTTTAAACTTGTTTTGCCGATAATTCAGAAAAGAACCACATAATTTCTTCACTGTAAACCATAGATATTCCTTTATAATAACTTTATTAACATTAACATTACATTCTAAAAGCTTAAAAGATTCTTAAAACTGTAGTGCTGCCTATTTCCACCATTAAAATCTGCAGCTCGAAGGAACCTGGAAGCGTGGATTCCTGCGGTGTGACAGAGTCATTTAATGTATAAATATTTTCAGGTCCTACTGTTGCGAAGACTGGCATAGGTAACAGCTGCAATACTATGGCAAAGGCTCTATCGTTAGCATTAGCCCATGTAAACATTACAAATTACACATTCTAATGCAAATATCTTACTTTCAATAAACATAATGTAGTTATAACAGCTTTTACGTATTTCATGTGGAATCTATTCATAGAAAGAAGCAGAAAGAGTAATATTTCTAGAATCTGCAGCCTGAGCCCAGTGCCAGATACAGAACTGTTCAATAAACCTATACAAATACAAGCAATCGCCTGAAAAATTTGACAAACCAAACATTTTCGTAGTCATCTCGATATTCATGACATCAGACTAAACATTATTTTTTCACTTTACACAGTTTATATGTATAGATCCAAATGAGGAAGTCTGATCATGTGGTCTGATGTGATATACTTTTTTCTTCATGTCCATATTTGCATAATTTCTGCGCTGTAGTCGCATCTCGCAGTGGTGTGTAATTATATGCTAAGGAAACACAAAATTGTAAATGGGCATACTCTATGATAAAGCAATAACACTTCTGATCATAACTAAAGGCAATAGAAGGGAGCATGGACATGTGGGAGGTTTTGCAGTTTTTCGCAAGGATCCAGGGCTGGACTGGTAATCTGGCATACCAGGCATTTTCCCGTTGGGCCGACGCACTTTGGGGCCAATCAGGGGCGGACTGGCCAATGGGAAAACCGAGCGGGTCATGAAACGGCCAAATGGGCTGCAATAAGCAAAATGAGCCACTGCGTTATGCAGAACGGACCACAAAACGGCGCTGTGATATGCAGAAAAGGACAGCGAAACCCAACCCCCCTCGACAATTTTTGGGCCAGTTGCTATGTAAAATCCTGGGCCGATTTCACTTCCCAGTTCAGCCCTGCAAGGGTCTGTTTGTGTGCATGTGTTTTTATGGATGCTTCACAGAAAGGGGCTGTTAGATTGACAGATAAAGGGATGGCAAGAGAGAGAGCGAGAGTTCTTAATGATTTGTCTCATTAATAATGTATGGCCAGGCAGGCTCAGACTCAGGGAACACGACTGCCTGCCTGCAGTCCATCTGCTAAATGACAGCAAAAAAACAGAAGAGGACAGCTTCAACCTGCTGCTTTACCTCTATTAAAAAGAGGGAGATTACAGGACATCTCAGGAAAAGCGCCAGGCAGTTATGCAGTTCAATATATTGCTTGCATTCCAAGATCAGTTTAGCCAATAAAATCCTCGGCATGTTATAATGAGATGGGTCAGATCTGATTGCAAATCAACCTCAGTGCGGTTTTAATGGTTCTAACAGAGCAAAACGATGGATGATTCAGATCAGAAGCACACACATATACACACACAAACACACACTCATTAATATGCAGTACTGCATGCGGTACAGTTAGACCACAGGGGTCTATCACACTCAAACATGTGCATGATTAAACACACTCAAACACACACACACACTCTCAATCATGCTCAACTTGCACTGTCTCTAATTTAGCACATAGGCACCATGACGATGATGATGGGGATGATTATAATTGCCAAGAACTTTTCAAGGTCATTACGATTATGATGGAGAAAAGCAAGGGAGGGGAGAGGAAAAAAAACTTTATTGGGGAAAGGGGAAACGTGAGCGTGAGAGGGAAATATGGATTTATCAAAAATAATGACCACACAGGTCCTTGGACCCCTACCAAGCCTGGAGCCAGAGAGATCTACACAACCCGTACACAACAATACAATACAACTGAGATATTGATGGGGGCAGAAATAGCACTCTAGTTTGCTACATTTGGGACAAAACATTTACCTCATTAAAAAAAAAAACATTTCAGAATGTGTTTGTGGTTGATTTTACCTGCACTGTTTAAGACATCTGTCAGTGACAATGGGCTGTCTACATAATTGCATTAAATGCATTCAGTCCTGAATCTGCGGTCTCTTGTTCCCTACTCACATGATTACTGTACCTGTTATTACAACAACTGCATTAGTCAATGTGCAACCTGATTAAACAAACAACTTGGGGTCACTTAGATGATATATATTTCTGATTGGGGTGTTGCATCTATTATCTGGCAACCGTGAGCATATTAAAAGCTTGGGGATGTGTGATAGGTCCCAAAGCCAGATAAATGAAAGATCTAATAAAAAATGTTCATGATAAATCGACCCGCAGGCTGTAGTTTGCCCTGGTCTGCAATTGAGGGTGTTATAAGTTTCGTTTAAGGGTGCGTTTCTCTCAAGCACCCCCTTAGAACCGGCCTGGGGCAATGTGCTAATGGAATGGGTGCCTGGGTTAAGTGCAGATTATTACTTAAATCTTAGGTTCTTCTCTGGTTATTGAAATGCCTGCGTCCAATTATATAGTCCATTCCCTCAAGTGCCAGCTATAAAAACAAAGTCAGTACATTCATATGAAGTTGATAGGTTAAACGGACTGTATGAATTAGAATAATAGAAATATGGACCAACTCCTTTTATATGCTTAGAAAATTTGAATCTTGTCAGGATTTGGATGTACATTCCATTAAATTATAAGTACTATTAATAATTTCATCTATTGACACACAAATCTTGGCTAGCTTTAATAGTGATTTTATCGGCATGCACTTCTACAGGTTGATATTGATTTTGAACAATTAAATTTATTGAAATTCAAATTACACTAAATATATTCAAAATATAAAAAAAGTGGTCAAAAAAAAAACATACCAAATCCAAACATGTTACTCTTCTTTCACCAGCACATTTTGCAGTGACTAAAAATCATTATGACAAATTAGATCATAAAAACAATTGTAAATATAATAATAATAATAAAATAAATCATGACCTATATATGGTTTAACACAATCTCATACATTTTTGTTTCATAAGACAGCTATACAACTCTGATTGTCGGGGACATAATTTCATGTTCCACAATATTTGTAGGCTTTGGACAGGACATTTAAAACTACCTACTGGTGGAATCTCCAAACTGCAAATGCTGGAACAGATTTTAAACATTGCAATGAAATCAGACCTGCTTTTGAAACGTTTAGTGCAATTACCTATTTCTTGGGAAAATATCAAATAGTGCTTTGCACCACTTCATTAACATACAATACACCCACAGTGTGCATGCATGCACAGGCCCACCCACAACAGCGCAAACACTTCAACCTGCGGGCACTAGCATTTTGCACTGCCATGAAATTTGCGCTTAGAATTAGCACTCACAAAAATTGAAAATAGTGCCCATTGAAAATAGTGCCCATTAAGTATCAGCCCATTATTAATTAATGAGATTTAAAGTCATAATTGAGATATTAAGTAATTAAAGAAGCAATATGTAACAGTGACCTCAAGCATTTAAAATGGGAACTGCAGTCCAAATTCAAAATATTGGAGAGAGTTGTCTCCCCCGCACCCTCCTCCCCAGACTTGAAGCTCACAGGGGTTGCCAGGTTGAGGAAACGCAACAGGAACAAGCAAACTGGCAATGGCAAGCGGCAAGCCTTACACTGCAAGTTGTTCAGCTAATGTATACATTTGCACTGTTTTATTGTTTTCAAATTATAAACCAGCTCATGTGGAGTTTTTTTTATAACTCTGTCAATGTTAGCTACAGTAGATGTATTGCTGGCTTCCTTGGCTGCAGTGCGCTGTGTTTGCCCGCTAACTTGTTTCAAATCTGGTAACCCGGGGTGTCGAAATACTATTTGGGAAATGGGCAGTGGGCGGGATCACACAGACCAAAACACAAACAGAAATTCCTGCCCAGAACGGACATTCCAAAGTAGAATATACTGGCTGTAGCATTGTTTTTGGAGTCTCTTCCTAAACCTCTAACATATGATAATGTTATACTTAAGTACAGTAAATATATTACATATTGCACCTTTTAAGTAATAAAAAGTCCAAATTGAGATAATAAGTCATAAATATGAGATTAATAGTCATATTTAAATTTTGAAGGGTTAGTTCACCCAAAAATTTCAATTCACTCATTTACTCCCCCCTTATGCCATCCCAAATGTGTATGGCCAAGTACACACTACAAAGTTTCAGGAGTGACAACCACATTTATATGCAGGAGTTAAACAGTGCACACACTCTCTGTACTGTAATGTACGGGATAGGCTATCCCGAGAAGGCAGGACTGAGAGAAACTACAGTGGAGAGAAAAAGACTGGAATATATGAATGAAGACATAACTCTGTAAGTGTGATTTACACCAGGAAATGACAGACAGATCTTACAAGTGCCATTAATCATGTCATTAACAACTAGTTGTTCAGTTGCATACACACCACATGAAATGTTTGAAAACGCGGTTGTCACTACCTGAATTGTTTGGGAGTTAATTTGTTTGTAGAACGCGGTTGTCAATCCTGTATTTTATCGATTTTGCTGTGTACACAGAACAGGATTAAGCACTTAAGGGTGAACTGACAACCGAAATTAGCTACAGTGTGAAAGACTTTCTTTCTTCTGCAAAACACAAAGATTTTTTTGAAGAATATCTCAGCTCTGTTGGTCCTCAATGCAAGTGAATGGTGACCACAACTTTGATGTCTAAAAAACCACTATAAAATTATTCCATAAGACTCGGGTGGTTAAGCACATGTTTTCTAAAGTGATATGATAGGTGTGGGTGAGAAAGATCAATATTTTTAACTGTAAATCTACACTTTCACTTCCACATTCAGCCACCTACTGGTTGAGGCTGGTCAAAGGTGAAGATTGATAATGAAAAGGGACTATTGATTTGTTTTTCACCCACACCCATCATATTGCCTCAGAAGATATGGATTTAACCACTGGAGTATATGGATTTCTTTTATGATGCCTTTTGACCTTCTGGTCACTGGTCGCCATTCAATTGCATTATCTGGACCTACAGAGCCGAAATATTCTTCTAAAAATCTTAATTTGTGTTCTGCAGAAGAAAGTAAGTCATGCACATCTGGGATCGCATGAGGGTAATTAAGTGATGAGAATTTTCATTTTGGGGTAAACTATCCCTTTAACATTTTTTTCTCATATCCCAAATTTAAATGCAGTCAACTATACGCCATTTGTAGGTGGAGCCAATGCAGCAACATTGGCTTAATCAATAGTGTGAGTTTGGGGCAGGACTATCTGTTTGTACAACCAATGAAAGACAGGGGGAGTTCTGTAGAATCTGTATAAAAACAATGGTTATTTTTGAAATTCTGTTTGGTGGTGCAGAAATTACATACTTCAGCTTTAACCATTAAAAAAAAATGTAACGCTAATAACATCACCGAGAATTATGTTGTCTCTTTTTTCTAACTGAGCATCCCAAGTCTGAAATTCGAGTCATCCTGCCATCAACTGACAAACCATCATTGCTCTTCTCAAAATGCATAAATGATCAATGACTCAAAGACTCAATAACAAAATGCCTTTAAAAATGTCAAATAGAATGTCAGCTTGAACAGCCGGTCTTCTGAAGCCAACAGAATCATCACAAAGCAAATTTTACAGTGACATTTGGCATGACATTGAAACATTCATCTACAGTATAAGGAGTTTCTTTGTCGCACATTTAATCAATGTCATTTTGTTAAAAATTCCCGTTTCCAAAAGGCATCCTTGATGATGTTATGAGAAAATGACTCATGACGTCCTGTCTTCGTGAAGTATTTTTTAATGAAAACAGTCCATAATTGAGTCTATGAGCACTAATCAGTGGAGGCATGCTGAGACCAACTGAGGGATTTGATTACTTCAATTTAAATATCGCCAGGGCTTGTGAGCTCTACCGACCAGCACTGAAATTATTTTCCCTGAGAATTCTAGTGAGTGGCTATTTTTTCTGAGGCAGAATTTGCAGTTTCACAGTTTTTAATCTCTTCCTTCTAAAGCTGCACAAATTATAGAGCCATGCACTACTGACAGTTCTTAGCTGGATGAGACTAACCACTGCTGACCATGTTTATTTCTCCTTGAGCTCTTTGACGATTTATGCATGTTGTCTGGGTTTAATCTCAATCATAAGGGGTTCAGTGAATGTGAATGCTTACAGGAGTTCTATTGTAGATCCACCAACCTATCTATCCTGTGCCCTCAATTATATACTTGTTTTCCTGATGCTTAGGAGTTTGTGTCAAGGTTATAAAAGTATTAATCTTTTAATTCAGTTGTCTTTAGCTCTTTATTTTCAATTTGTTTTTTTCAATTTAGTATAGTTTTTGTTAGTTTTCACTCTTTGTTATTCATAAGTTCTGTTTTAGAATTTGTTTAGCATTTTGGGGCTGCTAAAGTTAATGTGTTAACTGATACGATCTAAATATGATTTAAGGAATAGTTTACCCAAAAATAAGAATTGTTATGTTGTTCACAGTGGCACGAGTACAAGGGAAAACTTGCATTGCTTTAGCACTAAACAATGCAAGTTCTGTGAATGAGCTTCTCTAATAATGCTCTTGAATGTGCAACAGACATCAAGACATTCACTGAACAATGTCTTAAAAATGAGGTTGTTCCTCAAAAAAAAAAACAATTATATGCCATCAGAGGAATATGGAATAAGTTTGATACTTTTCAGTCCTTATCTACTGTAAGCTTTAAAGTGAAACAATATCAATTCATTAAAATGTATCCTTTTGTGTTCCAAATAACTAAATAAATGGGTTTGGAACAGCATATGGGTTAGTAAATTATTACATTTTTTTGGTGAACTTCTCCTTTAAAGCCATTAAACTTCAAGGCTGTTTTTGCTTTCAACTGACATTTTTATGCAGGTTAAAAGTTACATATTTTTTAAAATACAGTGCATCCGGAAAGTATTCACAGTGCTTCACTTTTTCCACACTTATGTTACAGCCTTATTCCAAAATGGATAAAATGTATTATTTTCCTAAATATTCTACAAACAATACCCTATAATGACAACATGAAAGAAGTTTGTTTTAAATATTTTAAACATTTCTTAAAAAAATAAATCACATGTAAAATAAGTATTCACAGCCTTTGCTCAATACTTTGTTGAAGCACCTTTGGCACCAATTACAGCCTCAAGTCTTTTTGTGTATGATGCTTCAAGCTTGGCACACCTATTTTTGGGCAGTTTCTCCCATTCTTCTTTGCAGGACCTCTCAAGCTCCATCAGGTTGGATGGGGAGCATCGGTGCACTGCCATTTTCAGATCTCTCTAGAGGTGTTCAATCGGGTTCAAGTCTGGGCTCTGGCTGGGCCACTCAAGGACATTCACAGAGTTGTCCCGTTGCCACTCCTTTGTTATCTTGGCTGTGTGCTTAGGGTTGTTGTCCTGTTGGAAGATGAACCTTCGCCCCAGTCTGAGGTCCAGAGCGCTCTAGAGCAGGTTTTCATCAAGGATGTCTCTGTTCATTGCTGCATTCATCTTTCCCTCGATCCGGACTAGTCTTCCAGTTCCTGCTGCT
The DNA here is from genome assembly GCA_032164185.1 of Moxostoma hubbsi. NCBI lineage: Eukaryota > Metazoa > Chordata > Actinopteri > Cypriniformes > Catostomidae > Moxostoma > Moxostoma hubbsi. The sequence goes on along the minus strand of JAVLUX010000024.1, from coordinate 16,537,545 downwards.
GAAAAACATCCCCACAGCATGATGCTGCCACCACCATGCTTCACTGTAGCGATGGTATTGGCCAGGTGATGAGCCAATTGCCATTCAGGCCAAAGAGTTGAATCTTTGTTTCATCAGACCAGAGAATTTTGTTTCTCATGGTCTGAGAGTCCTTCAGGTGCCTTTTGGCAAACTCAAGGCAGGCTGTAATGTGCCTTTTACTGAGGAGTGGCTTCCATCTGGCCACTCTACCATACAGGCCTGATTGGTGGAGTGCTGCAGAGATGGTTGTTCTTCTGGTAGTTTCACCTCTCTCCACAGAGAAATACTGGAGCTCTGTCAGAGTGACCATCAGGTTTCTTGGTCACCTCCCTGATTAAGGCCCTTCGCCCCCGATCGCTCAGTTTGGCCGTGCGGCCAGCTCTAAGAGTCCTGGTGGTTCCAAACTTCTTCCATTTACGGATGATGGAGGCCACTGTGACCTTCTCATTGGGACCTTCAATGCTGCAGAAATTTTTCTGTACCCTTCCCCCGATCTGTGCCTCGATACAATCCTATCTCGTTGGTCTACAGATAATTACTTGGACTTCATGGCTTGGTTTGTGCTCTGACATGCACTGTTAACTGTGGGACCTTATATAGACAGGTGTGTGCCTTTCCAAATCATGTCCAATCAACTGAATTTACCACAGGTGGACTCCAATCAAGTTGTAGAAACATCTCAAGGATGATCAGTGGAAACAGGATGCACCTGAGCTCAATTTTGAGTGTTATGGCAAAGGCTGTGAATACTTATGTACATGTGATTTTTTTTTTTTTTTTTGAATTTTGAGGAAAATAATGAATTTAATACATTTTGGAATAAGGCTGTAACATAACAAAATGTGGGAAAAGTGAAGCGCTGTGAATACTTGCCAGATGCACTGTACAGTGTATCAAAAACAAAAAAAAACTTGGTTTCAGTTTACTGTTACATTTACAGTTTGTTACTTTTTATTTCAGTTGAATGGTTTCATTTAGATAACACTGATGTTCCCATGCAGCTTTTTGACTATTCATGTAGTCTAGGTTTCACCTTAATCATAAGTGGATGTGTATCCTTACAGAAGGCTTTTTGTGTCTACCTTCTAACTCAATTTATGCTGTGCCTTTCATATTCTTTACTTGCTTTTGGTGTGTGTGCGCGCGTGTGTCTATGGAGTCTCCTCATATGGATAGCACGAACATGTGTGTGTGTGTGTGCCTCATTAGGGAGCTGGTTGTGTTCAATAAAGCACTGAGCAGCTTCCTCCAATGCACTCAACCTTCTCTTCCCATTGTGTGCACTGTGCTGCACTCCTCCTTTGCCTCCTGCACTCTAATAATATGTCATCCCCCTTCACTGCTCTGACTGCACAGTAAAGGCGATGAGGACAGATTCAAATGCCTGCGTTTCTTTAACCTTCCTCATCTCTGCTCTCCTTTAAATTTCTCTACCTGCCATTTCCATCAGAAAGGCCACCGACCACTCAACACAGTTGATCTCTTCCTCGGTGCGTGTGCGAGCGCAACTGGGTTTTCAACAACTGTTCTCCTTGTCGTCTGTTTCCAGCAATGCCCCTCGGAGCAGACTGCAGCTCAACTAAAATATTTTTTTCTGCGCTCCAGTGACAGCATTGCTATATGGCAGTTCTTACCCTATTGGAGGTGGAGATGTCAATTTGATATGTGAGGCTATTGGCTTGAGAAGACAGGATCAGACAGGGCTGTTGAGTTGGACAGTAATCACAAAGACACTCACACATTTCCACTTTCCACACATACACTTATTGCTGGTAGGCCAGCAGTGGAAACCAAATTTAGATAAATCAATAAAGGCACACAACCCACAGACATGTACTTCACTAGTCTATCACAGATTCACAGCAGTTTTAGAAGATTGCCTACCCCTTTCATTGAAAATAAATTATGCTCAGTACTGTCTTTTAAAATACAGGTCAAGTTAATCAAATTAGTAAAATCACAAAATAAATTAAATAAAATGTAGCCACGCCGATTCCTTGTTTGACGAAAATGCAGGTTTTATTATGAACGGTGTTAAAAAAATAAGTATTACGTTATTACTATGGACTTCTCAGAGAATGAACTGCTGCCAACTCTAATCATATAACAAGGGATACTTTACTATCCCCTGCCTGCACCTCGGACTTAGGATGGACTTCACCGGAAATAAGCTGCCACAAGCTTCCAGATGGACTGCAAGGCACACTTTGCTGACCTCTGCCAGTATTATGTTGGTCATAGGATGGACTACATTCGCCTTAAATGGAATATATTGACAATAAAATAAAGGCTAATTAAAGCCTATTTCAGCCACATAAAATGGACACTTCTTCAACATACACTTCGACAGAAAATCAGGATGGACTTCAAATACACTTAATCATTAATATTTCAGTTCATACAAAATCCTTTAGTTTTAAACATTGCCCTTCAACATCTACCCAGTTTACTCACATAAAACAAAACTTGTCCTAGACATAGATAACTAATATTGGCATTATATCGATGGTTTAGCCAATGGGGTTGTGGCTGCCTCAAGATGAGCCTGGTTTCTCCCAAGGTTATTTTTCTCCTTAAATGAACATTTTATGAAGTTTTGGGTTCCTTGCCACAGTTGCCTTTGGCTTGCCCCAAGGGGCCTAAAAACAATAATTTTTAAAGGTACAGTTTTCATCAGTTCCAAAACTGCTTTGAAACAATGCATTTTGTGAAAAGCAGCATACAAATAAAAATGGCTTGACTTGATTTATGATTAACTATGTGTCAGAATATGAATTTAGGTCTCTGTGATTACATGGCATTATATTTTCCTCTAAATCAACTAAGTAATTAACATTAATAGATAATGTTTTTTGTCAATATAATTGCACTGCTTTTGCAATGCAAAAAAGGCTATTTCAGTCATATCAAAATAGAGTTGCAATCAATATGAACTAGAAAAGGCAGATGATAGTTTGTAGACTGGAATAGGTCCGGAGCTGTTTTTAAGTCCCAACCCATACTTACACACAAAACTGAACATGTTATTGTGCATTTATAATAGCTCCCCCCAGTTCCATTTCCATATACAAAAACACCAACACCGAACACATGCCATGTAAACGCATATGGATTTGTTTTCACACATCCCTGGGCCTTTGCAACTGCCTTTCAATGGATGGATACACTTGAATATCTTCTTTCATGGGTACAGAAACAAACACAAAAATACCTAATATTTAACCTGCATATTTGTGCTCCAACCATTAAGGACATATTGAATTGTGTGTCATGGAACAGTGATGTAGAGCTGAGCTGATGGATAACTGTAAGACAGCACACAGGCACAAAGGATTTAATAAAGTTTTTTTATGACCCTGATGTGCTCTTCTGGCAAGCCTGCATCAATGCAAGCTATCCAGTGGTCTATTGACCAACAATCCAGCTGCGGATGCTCTTGACCAATCACTTCGTACTGAAGTTGTCATGCCAGAGGAAAAATCATAGCAGACAAGGTGATGTCAAATGCCTGCTTTTTATTAGCCTCATGGTCTTGGTGACTAGCACCCCAATGGCCTGCACTTGTTTCAGAAACCAATGCCTGGACTCGAATGAAGACCACAAGTGCGTAGGGTGCGATTTGGGACAGGGCCTTGAAGGTTGCATTTTTTTACTACATTGACGTTAAGTTTAGGATTAGGGTTTGGGTCAAAGTTAATGAAATATGCATTCCTGTTGACTCTAGCTGTCTCGTTTCGAAGACATTTGCTAGGAAGGATGCATCCTTTGTAGGCAGCAGTAAAGCTAGTATTCTCAACTTTGTTTAAATGAGAAAGTATTCGAAAACACAAACAGAATGTATATGGTCGCAATGACAAGATGCATCTCACTCAGAGCGCTTGTGCAGGTTGAGAGCAAAGGGAATTTCTGAGATAACCTTTGAGTTATAATGATAGAGATTTTGCTGCTATACTTATATTTACTTAATTATACATTTATGGTATTATAATTTGACATTTCATATATTTTAAACCCATCTACTGAGGTACTTCAATTTGGGAGTTAACATTACTAGCATTTGAACATCATACAAGTAATTCAATAATTGTTTCAGGGAAATGAAGTATATTTTTGTTGAAGCAAAGAATTGTGGGTTGTGGGTGCCAAGGAAGAGACCACCTCTTGCATCCTCCGAACAACTGTGAAAGTTGCATTCAAAGGTTGCATTTGGAATGTCCTACTTTTCTGCAACGAGGCCTGTTTTACACTTCAGAAGAGGTCCAATTTTTCCTCTCCTGGAGAAACTAAAAGCACCCTAGGTGAACAAAGCCACCATTTATACTATGCGCAAAGTCATTTAAAAAAAAAAGTTTGTTTAAGGTGATGTCACAGTGTTTAATGTACCGTTTTAGCCACAAGTTAAGCCAATAATGCAGATTTTTCTCTTAATGGACCACCGCTTTTAGCACTGTGCAGCTTCTTTGCTTTATGAAACTTGTCACAGCCCCTTTCACTTTTAAAAACTCAGATCTCTCTCCACTCATTTGTCGTGGCCATGCTTGTCTTTGTAGTTTGTGTTGCAAATGATGTATATATATATAAAAAAAAAAAAAAAAAGTATACTTCCACACCATCTCTGAGAGACCTATTATTACCTAATTTAAGACAATAAAAAAAAAATACAATTTGCTTTTGCCCCACTCTGTGGGCATTTCACTCAGAAACTAAGGCATTCAACATAATTTCAAGTTTTAACAACAGGGAGCAGTGATTCGAATTTCGATAAGCACAGACTTAAGCAAAACATTCTACCAACTGTTGCCAAATCAAAGTATGATCAGTCTAAACCAGACTGTATAGTTAAGGCATCACCATCCAAACCCTGACTCCTTGCCCAAAAAGCCTCTAATAATTTCTGTGCATCTATGTGCATTGTTCTGCACAGACACAGAAAATCAATATTCATTTTCAACTTCGATTTGGAGTCACATTTGATTTGTATTGGTGTAAGTTATTTGAGATGATGTAAAGTTTTGTAATGGGTGGGAACAACAGATATCAGTCTTCCTTTTTTGAAATAATAATGTGAAATAGGATGGTTATGATGTGCATATTACATGCCATCACTCATGCCTTCCCTCAATAAATAATTCTCCATCTCTATGCTAGACTCATTCCTATGCAGACAGTCACTTAAGGAAAATGTAACAAGAGAACTGTTCAAGCTCTATGGAATCTATAAAATCACTAAATATTCCAGCATCTAAATCATTATATGCTTTATATGGAGGAATCTTTCCTCAAATAATAAATATAATAAAAGTACAGCACACATCATCACGACAACCCAGACCTTTGGGTTGCCATGGCTACCACACAGGACTGGTGGAGGGGGTGCTGTATTATTTGCATTGTCGTGCAAGATGAGGAAAGCAAAGAAACCATGTAGAGCTGTTGACAGGGTCTGCAGAGATCTATAGGGCATTGAAGATGTCTGTATGTGATAGGGCATTGTAGCAACTAAAGGCAGGAAGCATTTGGAATGGACAGAAATATAGACAGAGAAGGTGAAGACGCTGTACAGAAAAATACACGGAGGTGGTTTTAAGACTTCAAAGAAATGGTGGGTAAAACAAATAAACAATGAAGGGACATTGAAAATATCCCTGAGCATTGAGCTACTGACCACTGCTCTAATGCCCTCACACACGAGATAGAGAGACAGACAGACAGACATGCAATGTCCCTTGAGTGTGGCTCGCGTGACAATGATTGTGTGAGAAGCTGAATGTGAGCCATCAATTTGAGGAGAAAAGGGCGATCTGACAATTCAAAAAGAGGTCACATAGCAGATGAAAATCTCAAAAGACACAGAGAGACACAAACCCCAAATGAGCAAAACCATGTCCATACAGTATAGCAACATAAAATGTATCAAACACCTTAATGCATACAGGCGAGTTCACACAAACACATTAATATATGCAAAAACATAATGAATTAGTAAAAGTGCTTAAATGTTAAAAAATATTTTAAAAAGACACATGTAGCAGGCTTTTCTCAACTCTCAATGTATAGATGGATGGAAGAATGGATGATGATGAACAGATGTACAGATGGATGGCTACTCAAGATGAGGTGAAAAAAAAAATCATAAGAGTGTGAAAAACCTATACTAAAAATCAACCACTTTTCTGAATATTGGGGGAGACTCTGTTCATGATGGCTACAATCACGGATGGATGAAACATACAGCAGGTTTTTCTTAACTCTCCCGCCAAAATTGTATTCATTTTTCTTATTGAAATACTTGTCTAACATAGAAAAATAAAAAGGATGGATGGACGGACGGACGGGCAGACGGATGAACAGACAGCAAGATAAACTAGATTAAAAAGTTTGCCGAGACAAACTTTAAGTTGGCTTGTGAAAGTTTGGCCCAGAAAGTTTGAAGAAGTTTAAAGTAGTTTGAAGATTAAAGTAGTTTGAAGATTAAAGTAGTTTGAAGATTAAAGTAGTTTAAAGTAGTTTGTCACAGTAACCAGGTGAAGGAAATGAGGAAATTAAATAAAGTCAACCCAGAAGTCTCTACGATTTTCTGTTGCATAGATATGTGATTTGTTACTTGGTTGCTAGGGTCACAATATCTGGTTGCTAGGCAGTTACCAGAGTGATACATATCAAGGCTACTTTCCATTCTGAGTGAAATAAGTCAAACAGGAAGTCTCTACGACTTTCTTGTGCAGAGATATGTGATTTATTACTTGGTTGCTAGGGTAACCCTGACTCGTTGCTATGCAGTTACCAGGGTGATACTTGTCAAGCCTCCTTTCCATACTGAGTGAACAAAGTCAACCTGGAAGCTACTATACTGTGGCTATGAAGATTTTAGGTCATTACTTATTGGCTGCTTGATAAAATAAATCCTCTGAGGGAGAGAGAGAGGGAGAGAGGCAGGGCTGACAGGCCCTTTTTTGTCTGTGTGTGTGAAAACGTCAGTTGGGATTTAAATTTCTGAACATTCCGCAATGTTAAGTCAATGGGAGTTTTTCCGAGTTTTGATCGTCATTTTTAGGAAAACCGTAAGTCCGATCAGTTAGAAAAGATATAGCAACTAACTTCAGAACAGTCCAAAGGTCTAGTCTGAGTTTGGAGTTTGTAGAGTTAAAGCTCTAGGCTGCATTAAAGTTAACAGTTTTCTAAGATACAATATCAGTAAGTTGGCTTTCACAAGCCAACTTAATGAACAGATGGATGGACGGATGAACAGATGGATGGATGGGTGGATGGAAGGATAGGCAGATGGATGTACAGAGGGATGGATGAACAGGGAGCTAGATATATGGATGGATGGGGTTGTTTGAAAAACATACATTAAAATCGACCTCTTATCTGAATATTGGCGGGGACGGACATGTCCCTTGATGTCTATGGTGGTTACAATCCTGTATGGATGAGTAAAACATAAGAATGCATGGAATTATGAAATGAAGAGGTGAAATAGGTATGACCTTTAACATATACCATTTAACATCCAAAAAAAATGGGAAAATGTCTTCTCAATTATACTTTGCTCCTTTATGACAGTGAGGAGAATAAAGGAGGTATAAACTCATCTGTCCTCTGCGCATGATTGCCTTCAAACAGTCCACTGGGCATAATGGGAGGAAAGATCCTCTGTGTGGTGGAGGATGAAGTTGTCGAGGTTGTCAAATTAATAAGTGCCTTCAAATTTCAGAGGGTCCAAAAGCCTTTGAAAAAGACTGCATGTTCTCTCCCCTTAAAGACATAAAAGGAAACAATTTAAGGTTGCTGGGTGTGGTTACTATTGCATTAAACTAATGTGTGTGAGAGGTGTGGGATGCTGAATACCCAATAAATATTTGAGAGATGTGCCTCAAAAACCCAACTGCAATTAGAAAAACAGGAGCTTTCTTTTTCTCATCTCTTTCTCTCTCTCCTCAGACTTTACAAATAAGTAAGGTTCAGTTTCCAGGATATCATGTCCCCTGAGATTCAGCCCCTTCTACTGCTGGGGGGAAAAGATGGCAGATGCACCAACCGTCTCATACAACAGGTCACACAGAGTCCTCACAACTTCTACGCACATTATCATCAAACATTTATGAGCAGTGTGACTGGTTACATACGTAACAGTCATAGATATATCCGTGTGTCCCCCATTTCCCATAATTCCTTCCTGCAGTGTTTTTCGCACTGCCACAACATCGTTCCCCATCAGCGGTGCCCATTAAATCACAGCATATGGGGATGCTTTTGTGCGTAGACGTATAACTACATGTTCATAAACTGGGTAGAAAATTTTGTCCTACAAGTACATTGCTACAGCACTTCTGTTACAATGAGAACAGATGCCGAGCTGTGGAGACCTGAATATTGCTTCCGCTGTAAAATGTTCATTGCAGAACATTGACTGCTGACTTTGCTCAAATCAGCGTTTTAAAGAAAAGTGGGAAGCTTGTTGTAGTTAAGCATTTAAAAGGTACATATCCTTGGGTATGTTTCACTGAAACAGGACCAGGAGTGTTTTTTGACAGACAAGACCAAACCTCTCACCAGAGACTGTGTTAAACAGCTCCCTCTAGTGTTGGCTTATACTGTATATGAATGTCAATGCAGCAACCAGGACCGTAGTAAATGGTAAAGGGTCGGCACTTATATAGCACTTTTTTTTTTAGCCTGACCAATAGACAAGTTCCCAAAATCCCCTTTATACCAGCATGACCAGCTAAGGCCACTAAACCAGCTTAAGCTAGTTTTAGCCATTTTGCTGCAGTTTGGAAGATTTCTGCTGTCCTCGTTGAAGTAAATCAGAGCTGTATTTGCATGACTTGAAAATAGCTTCCAGACCCTAAGGGCTTTACCAAGATGGCCGCCGAGTGAACTTGGCAACTTGCATTAAAGGGACTGTGCTTGAACTTAATGAGCACTATAGTCAAACAGAGTTTGTTGAGGTGTTAATGGAACACACCAGGGAGTAAGAGAAAATAGTATTAACCTTCTGATTACACACAGCATGTCTAGTGGGAAGAGTATCCAGTGAAAACCCTCCTTGTCTCTCCTCCTTTTCGATAATGCTAATTAACATCTTTAAGCTTAGCAGATCCCAGGAAACATCAAAGCATATGATTAAATTATCACAATTAGTCCACTGGAAGTCATTATCTGCCGATCATCCTAAATAGCAGCCTTTGGGATTGGGAAATAAAGGGAGGAGAGATGGGTGGAGAGACGAGAGGGAAAATGGGAGGATGGAAAAGAATATTATAGGAAAAACAGAATGAGAATGAAAGAGGGATTTTGGATGCTCATTTTCATTTCTCACAAAAGCTCATTTGCAGATTTATGCTGATATTTCTTTAGCTTAGCTAATGAATGACATGGGGAAGCCTTATACAAGAGTGTAGCATTCAAAGTGGACCTCTCGAGCAACACACACTAACCTCGTTGACTAATTGGATGTCTCGTTTGGAAGGATGTGTCCTGCGGAGGTAGCATTTGTCACACGTAATCGAGGCTGTCTTGTTTCAGAAAAGCGCTTCTAATGCATCCTTCATTCTTGGGAATTCGGAGGATGCATGAGGTGTATTCTTCGTGGGCACTCACAACCCAAAATTCTTTGCTTCAACGTAAATATAATGTTCAAATGTAAGGAATGCTAATTCCCAAGTTGAAGTACCTCAGTAGATGGGTGCAGAGTATATAATATGTAAAATTACATTAATATAGAATTAAAATATAGTATTAGACATAATGCACACCTGTAAAATCTATTTTCTCTCTACATCATTATAATTCTCCTAAATTTTACCTCATACATTCCCTTCCAAAGGGACTCTGTTCCCTTCTCACTCAAAGCACTTGTGATTGTTAAACAGTGGCATGCTCTCATAGCAACCATGTTGTTACGTTTCCGTTTGTCCAACGAAGGCAGTCTCATTTAAACGAGGCTTGTTTAAAGGAGGACACTCTGTATACTGCAGCCTTCAAAGGACGCGTCCTACCTAGCACACAGCATTTCAAACTAGACACACACAGGTGTCGGACAGCTGTCTGTAAATCTCTCTCTCACACTGCTGTCCTTGGTCTGCTTTTATCCCTCTCGGAGGCTTGATTAGGGGCCGGTTGTGCAGCATCACGACACAGCCCCGCCCTCTGCCCTGCCACATTCCTCCCTCGTTACCCAAGGCCGGGGAGCTCCCGGCATGACGTACACCCCCCCTTTCCCTCAGCCCTGTCTGCCGGCAGGTCATCCCTGCCTTCATGAATCTGGTAAGGAACAGGGGGAGGGAAACAACAAAAACAGAAAACAGTAACTCCCTGTAACAGAGCAGTATCCCCTAAAAACCAAAGTAAAATTTAAAAGAGAGGGAAAGGCCAATGCGTAGCGGCAGATGGAGAGAGGAGAGAGAAAAAAAAAAAAAAACACTTACTTGCCAGTTCTCCGATACACCATAGCTTGGTCCCTGGCCACCACTCCACAATCTAGCGGACGACAGCCGCGCCCATCCAGATGGATCGGATGTAGTACTCCGCCCCCTGGCGGATGGAACACACCCCTGCATTTTTGGTGGACGGTAGGGGTCTCCCCGCCCCTGGCAGCGGTAACCACTCCAGGCGGTTGGTTGGAAATCACTTACTAACCGTTTCTGAGTAAAGTTCTCCCCAATTTTACAACTTGGATGTCATGGTGGCGTAATGCTGTAAACCCTAAAACAACTGTAAAAATGACGATTTAAACAACTTTACAGCTAAAATGCACACATTTTAACAGAAGAATTATTGTAAATGCTTTTATAAAACTATAAGCATCACATTTTAGACTTTAACCCAAAAGCTGTCCCCATTCACTTCCAATGTAGGTGCCTCACTGTAACCTTGCTTTTCGTTTTTAAAGAAAATGAGGAACGAGTCAAAATAATTTGTATCAACATTATGCCACAAATACTGAGCCTGGAATATTCCTTCAACAAGCTTAGAGACCAACTAACCCACCTTAGCCTGGTTTAATATTTTTTTTCTCTCCATGATGTGATTCAAATCAAACGTTTTTTTAGAGAAAAACATTATCTTTTAAAACTTCTATCCGCCATGTAAAACCAAATAGGATCTAGTGTTTTTCTACAGAACTCCATGTGATGACATAAATGAGTAATCATTTCATTAAGCCACCAAAATGAAAATATGAGGGACAAAAACACAATTACTAACATAAAAAAAATTATGCAACATTTATTTTCTTGCCTGTAAGAAATACATAGGCCTATAAATTCTCAATTTATCCACTATTGGCAGGTGTTGCAAAAAAGTTCATTTTGGACCCTGGCTGTAGAAGTCTTTTTCTAGATATATTCAGAATTACTTAAATGAAAATTACTTAGGCCAAGTGATAATTATCAGCCCCTTTGGTTAACAGCCTGAAATGGATGAGGTGTTCAAAGTTGATTATTCAAGCAAAATAATGTTAATTCAAACTCATTTGTGTTTAATTGCTTTGTTTAAATCGCCTGGCATCCATACCTTGAGCGTAGTGGTGACCGCATCTTGATCGGTTTAATTTTCATTTGGAGGAACTTTAAGTCTGCAAGGCTGGTTTGGATGAACAACAACAACAACAACAACAACATGGAAGAAGCACTGGTGGAAGTTTTAGCCAGTCCTTGTGGAGAACATGCTTGGGTCCCCCATAGATCTGCATCTTGTGTGAAGATGAATTTCTAGCAGGACCACAAACAAAGGGAAATGCCTATGAATGAATCGAGTTGAAGGTTAGAATGTTTAAATGTCCAGTCTAAATCAGTATGTACTGTAGCCTGAAATTTGTGTATCTGCTTGTAGCTCCTCATGCCAATGTGTGTGTTAAATGACTATTGAGGCAGTTGCACAAATGAGGAACACATGGGATATTGTGCACAGCCCAAGATCAATTTCTTGTGAGTGAAATACAACAGAGGGCTACCTCTGGTGGTGTGGAGGGGTGTCTACAGGGAGGGATGTTACATCCAGTGTTTATGGAATCGGAATGTTTATCCGTAGCCTATTAAAGCTCCTTGGTGTAGTCACAGCATTGGATTCTTTTTAAGTTTCTTATTTATTTATTTTGTACTTTCTTTTCTTCAATTAATAAGATCCTTTTCTCATATTTGGATGGATGATGGGGCCAGTCATGCTGCACTGTTTGAATTTGCTGGAGGCTAAAATTAGGTTCTTACTCTGCCACTATAGTGAGGGCATGAATTGAAATGGTCACCTAACTTTTGATTGTTATTGATTTTGAAGACTACACTTTCTTATAGTGTCATCAAACATCAAAGTGGAGGAAGACTTTCCGCAATAGCACAAGGATTCTCATTTGATCATTTGCATGAATCGCCAGGTGCCTCGAAGTGTAGAGCTGACCTGCTTTTTCATATTTTTTTTTCTGACAGGTGAAAAGCGTATGTCTATTATGAACTATCAAGGCCGTCTTTACCAGTGGAGCTCATTTCACACGCCAGGCAAATGGCAAATGTAGGCTTTTTCTATTAAGAGAGATTCTTTTCAGTTGGTGGGCAACTGAGATTTCCCTCAGTTCAGTAGTTTTCCTGATGTTTCTCATCTACTTTATTCAGTTCTTGGCTTTCACTCTTCAGTTTCATCAGGTCTAAAATGAAGCCATTACATTTGTCAATTCACTTCAGGGGAGGATTATAAAATCAATGAATTGTCATTTACTTACACTCATGTTGTTTCAAACCATTATGATTTCTCATGAAACGCAAAAGGAGAATTACATTTTCACACAGATTTTTTCCCCTCTCTCCATACAACAAAATTGACTGGATGCTGCTGACCTCCAAATGACAATGCCACCTTTTGTTGGATGTTGAGACTAAAACGCTGACGAACATTTGGCTTTATTGCTGCACAATGACCATACGTCTGCATTTCATGCATTTTTGCACAACAAAATTAAGCACCTGTCATGCACGTCTCCAACAATATAACAAATTTTCAAGATTGTGTGTGTGTGTGTGTGTGTGTGTGAAGTTTTAAGATGGAAAATCCCATTTTGATCTAGAAGATTGTGCACTACTGTAATTACTGCAAAGGGACTATGTACAAATTATTGACTTATAACTCTTTTTTTATTATTATTCATTTTATTCCAGAGCAATTCATTTTCTTGATTAAATATTGATTCATAGTGTGCCGAACTTGTGTTTAATGGTTTAAAAAAAAAAAAAACTGTATTTGAAGGTATAACAGAAAATGCACTACATGTTAGAATTGACACTGTCTGAAAATGCAGACCAGGGTTAGGTACACTATGCTAGATCACCTATCCAATAACAGAATCTGAAATGTGCACTTAAGAAAGATCAACTGAACTTGAATGCTCAAATCCTTATCAACCTAAAATATATTTCTAAAAGGAAATGTATTTATTAAAACTTAAAGGTCTGCATACAAATTAAGGTTAAGGTTAATATGAAACAGCTTGAAGACAAAAGAACCACCGTCACTCAACTGGATTGTGACAACTCCGGTCTGGGGCAGCAATTCACAAGTGCAACATTAGTATTTTATGCTCTTATCTCTCAGTGATCTAGCAAATGTCATATTTTTCCTAAGGGTGTACACATGTATTTTTGAAGCTACGATGTGATGTTTTATGTGAAGAACATTATTCTGTCAGGACCTGTTTGTGTGCTTTTTCATCACAAATATCAAAAACAAAGAAGGGATGACAACAAAACAAAATTGTTTGGGGATTAAGCAAATTGTGAGGTCTTAAAGACCTACTAGCTCAACTCCTCAACGGTGCTACTTAGATTAGATTTGACAAATATCTGAATCCATATAGTCATGTATTGTTTTTCTGTTGAAACCATAAACCCAGTCCTGTCACCAATCATCTTGATGGCAAATTGTAAACAGTTCCGCAGCGCCACAGGCACTATGCAGTGCCACCAATAAGAACAATACTGAAAAGTTGGATCTTGCTATTGTAAACAAAACAAGGTAAAATAAGTGAAACACAAAATTAAAGGAACAATAACATCCATTGTAATAGAGATCTCTTTATTATAGTGCATTTATCAGATGTTACAAGATGGGTTTTAAAAAAGGCTAAAACAAAACAAAAACCATTTTAAGTAAAGGTAAACAAACATATGCACACTTTCCTTGCTTTTGCATTATTTTACAGAATTGTTTTGAAATTAAAGCTTCACATCTGAACAGAGGGTGGCTAATTGAAATTGGCAAGCTAAATACAATTTCATACTTGTTCATACACTTGAATAGATGTCTCATAGATGACGCTTTTTCAAATAAATCTTTATCTACTACTGTAGATCTGTATAACAATCACAACTAAAAGGCCAAAGAACATTATATTAGAGTTATGAAACTTGCTGACTTTTGGTGACAGGTGTCACACAAGGTTAAACATCACATTTTCCCTTGTGAAAGGTCAGTACAGGGTTAGGACCTTTGGGGTCTTTCAGAACATGACCTATACAGAATGCATGTTCAGTGTGTATTCAACACTACAGTTGCCTATGGAATAAGAAGGAAAACAATGTGTTTGTCAGTTATCAGGGTTACAAGAACATTTAACGTACACGACTTTTAAAGTGAACATATCCCTCTCTCTGCTGGTGCTTGTATCTATCAGTGACATGTTGAAAATGAATCGGTGCATCAGGTAAAGCAGCCACCAACAGATGAAGGTAGAAAGTAATATGATATGTGGGACAGAGAAGACAGTGGGTAATTCCCTGTCAAGTTAATATAGCTGGATGGACGAGTTTGCGTTTAACTGCAGCTGTTCTCTGAGTCTGGGAGGATCTCCAACAGAAAACCACAGATAAAACCAGGCATACCTGGATTTAAGCATGGTTCTGTTTCCTGGGCAACTTCAGATCAGTCGCACTTTAGGATAAGTTGCAGATGTGCCTGGGTGTTAAGTTTGTGGATATGCATCAATCAGGCAAAAACATACATGCACCCAATAAAGCCCTTAGTTGCCTCGTCTCAACACTCAGATTCGGACTGTACTTCTGACACAAGAGACCACAGTAAACTGGGGTCAGGAAACCTTGAAAGATACCATAAAAACTAAAAAATAAAATAATCTATAAACCATCCAATAAAGAAAAAGAAAAAAGATACACTGGAGAGGAAGCAGGGCCCAAAAGGCCTCACTGCTCCTACAGAGGATGCTCACTCTCTCCACAATCCCAAACACAGACACATCTCTCCTGCCATCACTTAAACACATGTAAGGCTGTTTGTGCCTGGGACCTAGTTTGATGATGATACTATAGCATTTCCTCATCAGTCTGCGTTTGATCACGTCACCACATAGCTCTACAAGATTCAAGAGATCAGTAACACGTGGTCAAAGATTTTTCCAACAGGTAATTAAGACAACATCAAGCCATTTAACATACTAACTTGTAAACTAAAGGTCTCACTGGCTTGTGCTTAAATGCAGTAGTGAACGTGAGCTGGTTTTCACAAGAAAACTATCCTGGAAAGCTTCATGTTATAACTAAAAGCCTTTGCATGATTTTCAAAAAACACAAAGAAGAATGGATGGAAAATGTCACTTTATTGTCAGATTTTTTTTTTTTCCTTCTTTTTCCTAACCTGATGCAGGTTACAATGAGTTATCAAATGTGGGGGTCAAAGAATGGCAACTCACACCTTGCAACATTTTAGTCATGCGTGATTGCTTTAAACATTGGGAAAATTAATATCAGGCCTATAGTCTTATTTAAGTGTATTACGTATCAGAAATATTTAACATCCTGGGTAATTTTTTGCGTGCAGAAAACCACGGGGATCAGGAGGGAGAAGGGAGAGAAAGAGAGAACCGTGCTGTACTCTGAGTGTCTATTTTGAAAGGCACAGCAACGCTGCTCCCACCCTCAGTATACACACACTTACATACACAAACACTCACTCAAACTCTTGCATGTGTATATTAGACAGCACTGGACAGAGCCTCTGATGTTTACAAGACTGGACAAAAGAAAGAAATTAATAAACTGGGCAACCGGGTGAGACTGAAACCAGTGCTGTCTCCCTTTACACACTCGTACACACAGCACTGACACAAGAGGGGAGAATGGAATGGATCATTTAGCGTTTTTCAGCTGGTTGGAGAGCCAGTCGAGCCCTTCATATAGGCCGTCTCCACTGGTGGCGCAGGTGGCTTGGATGTACCAGTTACGGTGACGCAGGGAATGAAGGCCCAGTTTATCTGTGATCTCTGCTGCGTTCATTGCATTGGGCAGGTCCTTTTGGAACACAGACAGATAGAGTGGTGCAATCAGTTATTGAGCATTTAAAAACTACAAATGAATCAATTAGAGGAGTCAAAAAAGAAACCAAATCAACTGGGGCTGCTGGCGTTAGGAATTTTGTATAGCTCTCTCACCTGTTTGTTGGCAAAGACAAGCAGCACTGCATCTCTCAACTCATCCTCTGCCAGCATTCTCGTCAACTCCTCCCTTGCCTCGTTCACTCGCTCCCTATCGTTACTGTCCACAACAAAAATCAGTCCTGTGAAAGAGACAGTGAGAGAATAAGAGAAACTGATTATGTAATTTTAAACTATGAAATGATTAATGCCTGGTAAACTGTGTATTAGGACTGAACAGATCCAATCACGTATCAATATACTGCAATATTATTTCTCGATATGGCATCGATACAGCAATTTGTTACAGTTATTTGTGAGCGCTTTCATATCACATTCCACTATTCTCATTTCTCTGTGATCAGAAGTGCTTCTTTACGGTACTGTGCTGGACAAAAAGTGAACTGCGCAAGACCGATTGAAACTGATCCTGTAGATTCACACACCATCACAGATACATTGTCTCTCTCATGCATGTTACGGTTTCACCCTCTCTCACAAACACACATTCTTTAAAAGTGTACCATTTAATTCTATGCGTCTTTTCATTGAATTTACTCAATAACATCATTTCAGAATTTCTTGTGAGCAGTGACAAATGTGCTCTAATTATGATATTGTGATTCAGTCATGACCTCTGTATCACAATTAGGGATGGGCATGTTCTAACCCACAAAAAACAAGTGCCCGATTACTCAAATTAAAATGCATGTAAAAAAAAAACCAAACATGCATGACACATACATGAATCTTAGATTTCATTTCAACAATTGCAGTAATAAAAATGGAAAACAAAATATTCAACAGTGAAAAACATTTGCGCTCACCTGGAGCTTAGTTAGAAACCAATACTGATGGCATAAATGTGATGCTCAGATATAAATGCAGTCTACATAAAGGCTATCAAATTTTTATCATTTCACATATTATTCAGAAAAACAAGTGGTGAAAGTTGGTTCTAATTCTACAAATTGAATTCAGTAAGGATAACATTACAAGTATTGCCATGTAAAATAATTTGGCTTTGCTTTAAGCACAGATTCCAGTATAAATCTTGTTCTCTCATCCAGCATCTCACCAACACGTATTGAACAATGTGAGTTATCGTGTGAGGCAGTTGGCGATACTCAGCAATATGGTGTATGCGTGGACACTGACCTTGTGTGTTCTGGAAATAGTGCCTCCAGAGTGGCCGGATCTTGTCCTGACCGCCAACATCCCACACCGTGAAACTAATGTTCTTATACTCTACTGTCTCAACATTAAAACCTGCACAAAGAGACAGGGGGCAAGTTAAACAATAGCTCAAAGAGACACGGTCAGATGGAATGAGAGGCGAGAGGGCATGAACTGGTTGTCTCATGCTGGGGCCCCACTCTAATAACACTAAAGCCTGAGGGCATACAATTTTACTTTCCTAACCCCCCCTGACAGACAGACAGACAGACACACACACTTTTAAAAAGATCATAGATAATAGAGGTTCAACTTCAACAAATTTTGCTCACTTTTCAATACTAGAACATCATGCAAATAAATGGGCCCAATGTGAATTCAAACAAGGAGAGCAGGTGCATCTCTACAAAAGTGTTGCAGAACAAGAGCTTAAAAATTAAGAATAATAACCTATTCACACCAAACGAGTTGCGAGACAAACTGTGGATGAAAGGTCTATTCACACCAAAACCAATACCATTGTTTCTCGGCTATATGAAAAGAAAATTCACTCCAGAATAACACGTGGCGTTTAACAAAAAGCATTTTAATCCAGTACACCAAGTAGTGAGATTCACCTTTCTGCTGGAGTGACATCCTATCAGAGAAGGGGTAGCAAAGAAGAAAGCCAAAACACTAATTATGAGTTCGCCAGAATCAAAAGATACTTTTTTTTTTGCAAACCGTTCTAAAAAATAAAAAAAACAAATCAATCTTTAATGCTGCTTTCCAGTAGTTGTTCTTTAGATGTATACTGTTGGTTTGTAAAGTAACTTTAGTGCATTGTGCCACAAACAATCTGGATTTTGTTGCTGCAGCGGTCTGGGACACTTATCTCATTGGCCGGTCAATTTCTTTGCATTCCGGAAAAAAAGAAAGAAAAAGACTGCTCTACATTTTAAAGAAAATCTTTAGATTGACAGCAGGCAATTTGTTGGACCCAAATGTGAAAAGCACCCTAGAAATCCATTGTTGTGATACAAAAGTTTACTCGCAACAAACATTCGCAATGCAAATTCAAGGCTTGGTGTGAATAGGTCTTTAATATCTGCAACAACAACAAAAAAAAAAAAATAGCATTTTTCAAACTCTCTTCCGATCTGCCATTCCTTGGAAAACAGGTAGCCCCACCCTAAATCTCATGTCACTGGCACTGAGTCAATGTTGCAGGCCACCCAACAACAACAAAAATTGCAATTCCGTTTGGTGCTGCAAGTGGCACAGAAATGTACAAAAAAATTGCAACCATAACAATCTGAAAGCAAATGAATGTGAAAGACTGCATTTAAGAATGTAACGGGGTGTGTCAGTGCTACAGACCGATAGTGGGGATGGTGGTGACTATCTCTCCTAGTTTTAGTTTGTACAGGATGGTAGTCTTTCCAGCAGCATCCAACCCCACCATCAGGATTCTCATCTCTTTCTTCCCAAAGAGATTCTTAAAGAGGCCTGCAAACATATTCCCCATGGTGGCAGATCTATGGAGAGGAACAGAGAGGATAAGTGGAGTTATATTGCAGTACAATAAATGCCATATTTGAGTCCCATACCGACTGACATTTGATAAAACTAAACAAATAACTTTTTAAACTTCTGCTGTTTTCCACTGGCAAAAAGGAGTGCATGAGAAATGAAAGGTGATGCAGGTCATGACTTGACAGTCAACCACTGTAGCTTTGAGACTCCCACTCGAACAGTTTTTTCCCTGCAATCTTCTATTTAAGTAAAAGTGTAGAGTCACCAAATTTAAATTGCCTTCAATTTACTCCTTGCACAATAGTTTTGGTCTCTTAATACTAAACATGCTGTGATGTGAGTAAAAAATCTATTTAATTACAATTATTTGTTAATTTTCTTATTACGCAACAACAGCACTGAGTACATACAATAGGAAAACTGATCAAAAATACATTAAATAAAGAGGTGATTGTGACAGGGCGGGGCCAGGTCGTGATTATACACACCCGGTCCCTTATCGGGCTAATTGAGCCTCAGAGAGGGATAAAGGCAGATTGCGGATGGTGGCGCGAGAGAGAAAGACTGTTTACGGACATGTCCGTTATGTGTGTGTTTTGTCTTATGTTTAAGTTTTTCATTAAAATATTATTTGCATTGCCAAGCCAGTTCTCGCCTCCTCTTATCCATTAAACTGAGTTACAGTGGTATATATTTGTGATGGGAAGATCGGACCATTTTACTGACTTGGATCTTTAAGTCTCGTTCAGCAATATGAATAAATCTTTATTCAAGTAATTTTGTTCATTTGAGCAGATTTAAATTAAAATGTTACATTATCAATAGCAAATCTCCCTAACACGTCTACTTACACAAACTTTGATTATTGTCCCAATAAGGAACAAAAATATAATGCAGCAAGGAAAAATTATGAAAAACAGAAATGATTTAGTTCACATCTGGAATCTTCTTGTCCAAGTCGTTCATTATTTTGTCATGTGACACCCGTATATGCTAATGTATACTGCTGTCACGTGACAAAAGAACGAACAACACTGACCAGAAGACTCGAGAGGTGAAGTAAATCATTTCTGTTTCCTGAGTGAGTAATGTATAGCATATACAGCTGTCATGTGACAAAAGAACGAATGACTCGGATAAGTCATAAGTCAATGACTCGGAGTTGAAAGGTGAACTAATAATTTCTGTTTCCTGTGCAGCGCCTATGCGGTTTTCACATTACAAATGACGGAAGGCGACAAAAAGTGAACAAATCACTCTCCGAGACTACTCGTTCTTCTGAGTCACATAAAAGATTCATTCAAAATTAACGAATCGTTCAAGAATGACCCACCACTAATATATATTAGATGCACCAACATAAGGCATAACATCGTAGGGTTGCTCCAATACCAAAATTTTGGCTTCGATACGATACCAGCCTTGGTACCTCGGTATCGATACTAACTCGCAACTAACGCAACAAATAAAAAAATTGGATGAAATTACACAGAAAATTACTTTGCTAAAATAACTGCATAATGCCTTATAAATACAAATTATGCCTTTTTAAATTTTTCTGGATTTCATGTTAAATGTTTTAATTAAATGTTATTATCAAATTGTGTTTAATCAGATACATACTTCACAGCTTTAATCAAATGAAAATAAAATAATTTTCAACAATATATATTAGGAATGTCCCTATACCATTTTTTTGAGAGTGAGTGCCGATACTTTTTTTTTCTTCCAAATCCGATAATGTGTGTTAGTCATGTTCGTTACTGTCAAACTCAAAAAATGACATAAAAGAACCATAAACACACAATTTAAGTAGTTCATATGATTCGTGCATTTTATTCAAAGCCACTTAAAGACGTGCAATAGCTCTGTGAATCACAAAACGGCTGTGATTAATAAGTAAATATATAAAATGCACATGCAGCTCCAGTGCGTCAGTGAATGGCACTGCTCTGTTTACACACACACACACGCACACGCACACGCACACACACACACACACACACACACACACACTCGTGACTATTTTTAGCGCAATATTTGAGCGCTACTCACGAATAACATCTCAGATGTAGATGCTCAATAGTATGGTTCACTTTTACTATGCATTTATAATGGCACTGGAGATGCATTTTACCAGAATTTGAATAAGCAGCAAATTAAACTGTGAACTTGCCAACAATCAGACATATACAGGACTTCCAGGAGAGTTTAGAATGTCAAAATAAAAGCGGTTTAAAAGTTAATTGTGCACGATTGAGATATAATTACTATTATAATATATTATTATTGGTTTACAAATTATAATAATATTTAAGTTGAATGGTTGAAACTGCCTTTCTACTGATGACTTATACTGGAATTACTGTTAATCCAGTATACTAGTTAATAATAAAGTGTTTCTTAATAAGCAATGCATTTATATTGAAATAATGTGTAGTTAGAGGTTTGTGTTTCTTTACATATTACAGGAGTACTCCCAATTAGTTCCACACAATAATGTAAAGATATTCTAAACTGATTATGCAAAAAACAACACTGGTAATTTCCGATATAGGAATCGGAAGAGAAAAAGTGGTATCGGTGTATCCCTAGTAACCAGAGTGCTTGGAGCCACTTCAAAAGTGCATAGTTTTAAGATTATTATGGGTGCGCAACATGTAGTTCATGGCATCAAAATTTTTTTTTATTGTAATTAAATCAATCTAACCACCATAAAAATAAATAAATAAATAAATAAATAAATAAAAATAAAAAAAATCAACAATCCACAACACCTCACAAATAAACCCGTGGACCACGCATAAAAAAAACATTGCTTTCAGCAGGTGATTTAAAGGCTGATAATGATAAACATGTACATTTACTATTGAATGCGGTGAATTTGTACACAAGCAATGCTTTAAATTATGAGACGCAACAGTCCGTTTTCATTCCAGCTAAAACGTTTACTATATTGGCCACCATAACTGTAATTGGTGAATTTTCCCCAAAATTGGTATCGGTCTCAAAAACCCCATAACAGTCAGGCTCTAGCCCCGTGTCTGATACATGTGCCTTGTCCTAGTTTCTAGAGATCTCAGCTGGTAACTAAAAGGTTGAAGGTTCAAATCCTGCAAGAGGTGATCCTTGAGCTACCACCATTTTAAGTGTGAAGCTAACTGCTCTTAACTGATCAGAGCACCATGAAAGCAGGGTATGGTTCAGCCACATCTGTTAGCGTGGAAACAAGTAGAGCTCAAAGCTGATTCACCATGTGAAGAGAAAAGATATGGGAGGAGAGGAGAGGCAGAGAAAAACAATAGGCTCAGTGATGAGGTGAATGCACGATGCCACTGGTAGGAAGAATACAGGATGTAACTAGAAACCTGATCAACCTGTAAGAAAAGACACCTGCCCTCTGAATTAATCAGATAGACAGAGAAAGAGGACTTGAGAGACTGGCCCCCATCGATTGAGTTACACTTGAATCCAAACTCTAACTCAAGAGATAAACTGCCGTTTTAGACAATGGTGTCTTCATATCCCTATTCAGACCAAACACACTTTGACATAGGAGTCATCTCTCCTTTTGTGCCTACAAAAATAGGCAATTAAACAAACTACATTAACAGAATTTGCTCAATAAACAGCATGCAAGAACAAAGTTGCCCTTCACCATCCATGTAAACAGGATGATGTAGCGCAGGAAGAAGCAGAAGATTATTCCCAAAGAAGTGACAATTTTCAGGGAGACTGGAGACCAAGCTGATCCCAAGGACAAATGGGAATGACAGCTTACACTGCAAAGCCCAATGAAGCATCATGTCATAAATGCATATCTGTAATGCCAATTTGAAGACAAAGCACCAAAGATTCTTTCAAAATACGAGAGAATTGCAGAAGTCCAACAACAAGAATACCTGTACTCTTGTCTACTGTGAATAATTGTGGCACAAAAGGTAGGAGCCAAGAATGGTTTGAGAACACACCGGTGTTGTGATGTCAGAGCGGTGTCCTCTGAGTCAAGCAAGTAAGGGTGGGGCTTCATATAGCAGAGAGTTGGAACATACATTCCTCAAAACAACAAAACTATTTCACAAGCCTCAAACTATTTGAGAAAAACTATTTTGTTACAGATATAGGGCTGACATGAAAATGATGGACGGGAAATTCCCGAGATAATTCCCCAACATGGAGACATCATGAACTGTCACTGGAACTGTAAAGTAGAAACAGGTAGGCAGAACTTCTTAAAAAGCAAAGATTGTTTTGAACAGCCATAGCATAAGCTGTACCTGCCACAAATTAAGTATCATGAATTATTCACAAGAACCAAAGAAGTTTCATTCATAAAATGATCGCTGAAACAGTTTCAAATAATCCTGAATAACATGATCATCAGGTTTTGTTCATGCCAGCTGTAGTGTTTGCAGTCATCAATGCTGAAGGACATACCAAATTATGAATAAACTCTTGAATTCATGTTAATTCTTCAAATAAACTTTTTAATCAAACTATTATGCTGATAACATTATTTGGATACACGCAAAACAGAAGCACTTTAACAATGGACTTAGACTTTTGAAACGCACGTTATACATACAGTACACATACTGGGGGAGGGGTTTTATTTGGCACATTGATTAACAATTTTAAATGTCACCATGTCAAAGGAAAGATCTCCTTTAAATTTTCAAACTCCAGCTACATTCACAGTAACTGCCTTGGACAGAACTTCACACATTAAATGCAGACAATTTGTATTTCCCAGTAGAGAGTAGTAGCTACATTCCAGAAATTTGGGAAAGAGAATGAAAGACAAGTAGCAACAGTTTGCTGATGTCTGAGCTGCTTCATTTAGAACATATTGATCAATGCAATAGAAATACTACAGAATTGTGTTCAACAACTTTGTATATGACAATACTCGGGCTACTGAACAACTCAATATGAGAGATCAACACCTGCAATGCAACGGCCAAGTGAAGGCACTTCAAGCATGAAAACAGATATTGCAATCAGGCATTGCATATGCTCATTAACTGTAACTATAAACACATAGCCAACACTTTTTACATGTACACTGGATCACTTCTACCAAACACAAACCGGGAGTCAACAAATATGCAAATCTCTAATGAGAAATCATTCTGTCTGTGTGGATTGTTATAAGAGAAGTGAATCAGGCTGATGCATCAAAAATAGGCTACTTCACCAGTATACAAATATAATGCACATTAAAAGTGCAAGAATGGCATCAAAATTGTAATCCGTTTAAAAAAAAAGTTCATTTTTACCATAACTCATTTATAGACCATTTCAAGGACTGTTCGTTGGTGACGTCAAGTGACATCACTGTTCCATGAACATTTCCTGCTCGCAAAAACACACTATTTAGCAGAGACAGGCCACTTCTATTAAAATGAATGGGAGAAACTAGAACGGCAGCCAATGAATCGGAGTGCAATCGGAGTTAAAGACGCACACTTTATTACACCAGTTGTGATGAAACAACACGCCCCTCCCGTGGATCACCGTCGCCAGTGGTGAATTTTCCCCGCGAGTTAATGCAATGTCGTGAATAGGAGCACATGTCGCAGCCAACGGGCCAGGATGTCGGGCCGCTAATTTTAAATAAATGAATTGTGTTCATCCTGACTCCACATCCAATGTGTCGGAACAGTGTTGCCATATTTATGTGCTTATTTGAAATATGTTCTTTTATCATAATCTTGACCGACCGTTTTGGAGATTTCAGTCTTTCCCCATTCAAGTAGATAGACGCTGCACTTTCATGCCGATTGTTTACATTGAAAAACAGCTGCCAAAACTGCCCAAGAGTGTTCCAAATACGGCCGCCGAGTGGACTGACTTACCTTGAACGAGACTTCGTAGAATGGATCTGAAAATACGTTTTAACATGTCTAATGTATTTGATTTTTGTTTACATTCTTGAAAATGTCTATAAGGCAAATGAGGAAGTGAGAGCACATCTGAGCCTAGAAGAAAACAATATCACATGACAACGTTTGATTCCATCCAAAATATTTACGTTGCAATCACACAGCCATTAGAACTTTTTCACAGACCGTGATGTGTTTCCACCTTATTTAGTTAAGAATATCTAGAAATAAAATTATATTACACATTTTTTTAAATATTGAGTGTAAATGTATAACATCATTCTTATTGTTATATGACCGTGGAATTAGTTTTAAAAGATGAATTACTACAGCTGTGAAGGGGTTTCTATTACAGCTGCCGAGACAGTAAATGTATCATCTCCCACTTTACTGTATTTTTTTTCCTCTTCTGGAAAGTCATTCAAACATACGAGTGAAATTAAAATATTTGCTTTGATCTCCCATTCTCTGCTGTCGAAGTTTACCCTGCAAACGCTTACTTCCGCGTACCAAAACCCGTACTGTGAAAAAGGTCTACTATAGTAAGAAGTGCCACCTAACCTGAAATCAACACGTCAGTCACTCATAAGTAGGATGACAGGTAGGCTAGGCTTGCTTACGAAACATCTCACAACTCACCAGCATTAGTAAACGACAGCATGACGCTACACTGCCAGAAAACGTATGTACACGTCATGGCTGTGGTTTTCGTAATTGAAGACTGAGCTTGGCTTGTAAATAAAAGGGGTTTAAATTAATCATCATAATGTATACTGGACTTGTTTCGTACTGCGTAAACAACAGCAACTCAAAAACACGGCCTAACAATGAATCAGATAACCCACTGTAACAGTGGCTCTGAGTCTAAGTACTCTGTTATGCGCTTCCTCAATCCAATCTACACTACTAAGACCCTATAAACTAGACCGATCGTGTGAAAGTCAACGAATCAATGTACGCGCGTCAGTTTTGATTGTGAAGGAAGCGTTGTAGTTGTGTCAGGCGCGACGCCTTATCATCTGCTGCTAATGTGCTAAGGGCGCAGGCGAGGTAACAAGATCACTCTGTTTACTGGACTGCTACCTCTTTTGTCCACTCTTCTGAGTAAATATACCACCTGCGTAAACCCCAAGTAAACACATTTACATGTATAAATGAGTACTGAAAAGGTATGATTAATAGGATAAGCAGGCGCGGGCTGGTTCTGCAGTTACACAGCTAAGCAAACATCCGCTCTTTAGCCTGCTAGCCTCCCTGACTGAAGCGACAATTTCGAAACGGAGGTCTCGTTACCTATTGGCAAAATGTGGACGGCATTCAAATTAAATGAGCACACTTTTACATATGTCAGAATAACAACGCAAAGTGTGAAGTTTCGGCATTATTTACCTTTTGGTGCAGTTTCGCTACAATTTTCCGGTTCTCCTCCTCACCGCTAAAAACAAAATGGCGTCTTTCTCTAGTCCGAGGACAGTGGCGTCATGGGCCACGCCCTTGCAAATCTGTTGTCCAATCATATTGTCCAAAGTGTTTATGATAGCCCACCCTGTTAATGTCATCGTCCAATGATTGCCTTGTAGGAGTGAATTCAGAGTCTACGCGTGTACAGGCCGCCTCCTGCCATGTATAATGAAAGATGAGTCGACCTGTTTTAGCCAGATCTTGGTTTTAGCAAGTGCATGCCCCTGATAAGGGCTTCATGCTGTCAAACCGCAATAACCAGAGGGCCAAATTACTACGTAGATTGATAAATAAATGTGGGCTTGTGTAGGAGCGGGGAATTGTTAATATATAAGAGATTGGCTATTTCGAGGACGATTTAGTGTATGATGTGACACTCTAGTGGCAAAAAATACTGCAGGGTGCTCGTCCTGCCGTTTAATTGCCTACTTTGATAATAATATTGATAATAGGCCTTTTATCCGTTGTCCCTTTTGTATTCTCCTAAATCTGATTTGACACATCATTTATGGTTTCCCGTCCATTGGGTTATCCACCTTATTTTGCAACGCGGAAGTAAGCCGCGGCTTCGTTTCCGGCGAATGTGAGAAAGTTCCGCTGGCATTGACAGCAGTGTAAGTAACTAGAAGGTTATAATACCAGTTAATGATCTGGGCTTATAAACTATCACAGAACCACATGATGTACAGCAGAATTATGAGCCAATGTCAGATACATTTCTAACATCAGCCATTATAGTAAAAGAGTAAGTAAATCATTCACTTGTTGCTGTGTTGTTGTACTGAATAGACGGTAAGAAAATCTGCCTCTTTCTTTAACGAGATTGTGAGGATACAGTGTTTCTTGTCGCCATGTAAACCTCCGTTCACGTGTACCTGCATAACCTCTGATGATGCCTTTATTTATTTCTAAATGTGATGTTTCATAAGCCATGCTGAATGCGGATCTGTGTGTCTGTTTACTATACAATGCTAACAAAGAGAGAATGCTCTCTGAAAAGAACGGAGAGTAAAATACGTTTAGTATTTTGCCAAGACGAAACAAGATGCCATTTTGGTGCAAAGAAAGTTGAAGCATAATGTAGTATTTTTATATAGCTAAAATAGCTGGAAGTGGCTTCTACCGGAAGTGGTCCACATTCATTGTTGATAATGTTGCACCCTTGTTTTGCTGAAAAATAAGGTGGATAGTTTAATCTGTTTATATTCAGTGCACAAATGGAAAATGGACAGGGTAAAAAATGTGGGTCTTAGTGTCCAACCTATATAAAAACATAGATCAAATAAAATAAATCAAATAAAAAGTAGTTAGACATACTAT
This sequence comes from Moxostoma hubbsi, assembly GCA_032164185.1. Lineage (NCBI taxonomy): Eukaryota > Metazoa > Chordata > Actinopteri > Cypriniformes > Catostomidae > Moxostoma > Moxostoma hubbsi. The sequence continues at coordinate 16,509,753 of JAVLUX010000024.1, read as the reverse complement.
TAAGCTAAGTTTGTTTTCTCAAAGGAAGATTACCTTTTTTTTAAAAAAAAAAAAAAAAAAAAAAGGGAAAAAAAAGCATCAAATCATAGCATCAATAGTCCACTAGATGGTGTAATATGTTCTCATTAGCCCTTTTCACACATACAGCCTTTTCCAGAAAATTACCTGCAAATTTCAGGTTAGAGGTCATGTGTGAACACAACCGTTTTGAAAATACTGGTAAATTTTGCTCTGGTAATTTCCCTTTATGAGAAGTTGCATCATTAATTATAAATGTCCATATTGATGGTTTGAACAGCACATGTAGTTTACCAGTAAAGTCAACCTAACGATTTTCCTGTAATTTACCTGGATGCATGTGTGAACAGGGCTAATGTCTCATTGAGCTATAGCAGTTACACAGCCTGAACTGGCAATTATTTGAACCATCAAAGCAAATATAATTTTTGCTCTTCTACTTGGATGGCAGACATGAGATATTAAAGGAATAGTTTACCCAAAAATGAAAATTCACTCATCATTTACTCACCCTCATGACATCCCAGATGTGAATGACTTTCTTCTGCTGAACACAAACAGAGAATGTTAAAAGAATATTTCAGCTCTCTAGGTCCTCACAATGCAAGTAAATGGTGACCAGATCTTTGAAGCTCCAAAAACACGTAAAGGCAGCATAAAATATTCATACAACTCAAGTGGTTAAATCTTCAGTTAGTTCAGAAGCTATATGATAGGTGTGGGTGTGAAACAGATACGTTAAGTCCATTTTTACTGTACATTCTCTTCCCTGTCCAGTAGGTGCGATACACATGAATAATGCAAATCAGCAAAAACAAAAGAAGAATAAAGTGAAAGTGAAAGCTAATAGAAAAAAATACTTAAATAATGATCTGTTTCTCACCCACACATTTCATATCTCTCCTGATTATTAGATAAATTAGATGAACCTACAGAGCTGAAATATTAATCTAAAAAGAAGAAAGAAGAAAGAAAGTCACATACATCTAGTATGGCATGAGGGTGAGTAAATGATGAGAGGATTTTAATTTTTGGGTGAACTATCCCTTTAAAGTCACTGTGGGACCCGGAGGTGCTCATTTGGGCCAGCATTATGCTCTGACCATTTGAAAGCTTAAAAATGTATGTTATAAGTATATGTAAAGTATGTTAACAATAAAGCTGGAAACATGGAGAGTCTGACCTTATATTGATTAAAAAAAAAAAAATCTTTACATTCAAAACTTCAGGCTGAAGAGATGTTTTAGCAAAGAAATAGACCATTTTACAAATCAGGCTTTTTTCTCATACCTGAGAGATCCCTAAAATGAAAAATAAGTAAATAAATGAACAAATTGTTGGATAAATAATTGCATTTGAGTCCATACTATGATTAGTAACAATTCCACAAAGTTATTTGCTTTTTGTGTGTATACTGTATGAAGAATAACATTCTCAAGGACTAAATTGCCTAAAATATAGTTTCACCAACAACTCAAATATCATTGGCACCATTCTAGATTCTGGTATGCAACAAGATAAACCCATTTGAATACAAAAACATTCTCAAAGTGCATGTATTGTCTTCTACATCATCTCTAAGACAACAAAATATGGCAATGGTCCCTCTAAGATAAAAAAGGATTGTGTATTTACATTGACACTTCACATAAATGTCTTATTCACCCATATTATTCACATTTCAATACTATGTCTCCTCCATACTGTTTGCTTTGCTCATAGCACAACCAGGAAGTGCACCTGACACACCTCGATCATATAGATAGGTGTCTTAAACAAAGAAGGTGACATCATAAGGGAAATCTGTTGCCTAGTCAGTCAGACACTGATGTAAGGGACAGGAACTGAGATGAAAGATTAGTCATGATTAACTATATCATGATTAATTATATCATGTGCTTAGTGATGACAAGAGTGAAACAACAGCGTCAAAGATGCCCGTGTGTTAATGATGTTGAGGAAATAAGAATGGAGCCACAGTTTTGTAAACAATGTGTTGGAATTAAACAAGAGTAAACAGACACTCATTATCATTACTGACCTCAGAAAACATGTTTACAGATTAGATGCTATAAAAAAGTATAACAATGATGTGACGCTTAAAAGTCTGAATTATTCAATGTTCTGTCAAGGCTGGTTTGACATCAAAAATTAAATACCAAGGTGGTAGGACACCAATAGGAGAGTTGATATCAAAGTCACATTTTTTAAGTGACAAACCTTCAGATACAGTAGACTATATATACATATACACGCATGCTCCATTGTTTTGTAAACTGTTGCCTATTACTATTTCAAAAACAGGAAAAAAGGTAACATGTAATGCACATAATGATAATTTTACTTGATAATTCACTAAACAAGAAATGATTAGTGCATTTTAATTGCATAGTGTGAATGCAAATGATTAGTGCATAATTGTGGTGCTCAAAGATTAAATGGCTCTCTGCTCAGACCTTGACGTTGGAAACGATGGAAGTTGTCTGAAAATGCCCTAAGTAGCCTAAATGTGAACTACTTGTGCTATTCAGCAGGTACGTGCACCTGCCACTCTGTTGCGAAATAAGAGTAGTCTCTTTGGCACTGGGAGGAGTAAATTACGGATGATCCAATAAATTTGACGCGCGTTCCACACGCCTCACCCCTTTTGTGACTGCGCCACTCCAAGCGCTAAAATGAGTTTCTGCCTCTTTAAGAAGTTGCGCTGTCCAGCACAGTGGGGATTTCTACACGGACAGACAGCGCAATGAAGAGCAGCGTCGACCCGTCATCATGTGCACCGGGCTTCCGAGGACTGCCTGTCCGCTGCGACTTTTTGCCCTCTGCCTCCTTCTCTCCCACGCAGCAGCCTATTTCGGGTCAGCAGTGTTTTTATATCATCCCTCTTTTCTAAATTCATGAAAATTGTCTCCGAGTGCATCATTTTAATATTTGACATGGACTATTCTCATTTTATGTTATGGAACAGAGAATAAACGGGTCTTTTAGAGCTCTGTCTTTCGCAACAGGTGGAGAGATGTTGGTGATCTTGGATATCCCATGCGTAATTACGCATGTCTTGTTATTGTTTTTTTTTTCTTCTTCTTTCTTTCTGTTTCACAAATAAGAGTGAAACGTGGGTTGTATAGTACAAATAATCAAATGCGAATTAAAATTATTTGCAATATGTGGTATATTCATACCACATATCTGACACTTAGACTTCTGACCTGCTTTCATAGACCTGAATGTACCAGCTCACATGCATTTATATGTTGTATTATTATTATTATTATTATTATTATTATTATTATTGCTACTATTAATGGTATGTTGTTCAAGCCGATTATTGCCCTTATAAGCACTGCAGTGGATATGGATCCAGATGTCTTTCGGTGGTTTTGGCACCGTGTCCTTGCCTTCGCGCTACCTGATCATTAAGATCTTTCTGGCTCATACTCACAGGACGTTGCCCCACTGGTGTTTATATTAAGAATCCTATAAACATGTAAAAACACTCTGCAGTGTATTTTATTAAAGAGTGGTTGCTGTAGTTTCTTGTGCGCCACAGCAGCGCGTTTCCAAATAGCTACAGGCGCGCATTCTCCAATCTATTGAGTCACTCTGGAAAAACACGTGTGCATTCTCTATTCAAACACGACTATTCAAATTATGTATTTAAAAATGTATTCAAAGCGCATGTGTCACCACCACCACCACAACAACAACAATATGATTAGGGTCTTCACTGACAAGTTCATCAGCAAGAGAGCAAAACGTGCAACTTCTATACAAATAATTGTATTCATGACCTACCTGATGTTTCAAAAGTTATTTAAGGCTTGATGTCATATGGTGTGGGTGTGTGTGTGTGTGTGTGTGTTATTGTTTAGAATCAAAATTGACCTTGTTGAAAAGTCTATGTTACCAAGGCAAGTAGTTTTAGTAACTGGATTGTGTATTTTTCACTGTTAGGCTTACAGGTCGCGAACCCCTGGTCTTTCTGCCGGGTCCATTCTCTAACGAGCCTCCGAGCGGTAAAGCGCACCTAAAGCAATGCGAGCAGATGACTTTGACGCGCCGGCAAAAGCGCCTGTGTCGGCGGGAACCGGGGATGGCGGAGACTCTGAGGGAATCTGTCCGCCTCAGCTTCCTGGAGTGCCGCTATCAGTTTCGCAACGAGCGCTGGAACTGCAGCATGGATGGCCGTGAAAGCCTTTTAAAACGAGGTAAGGTGTTATGGAAAATGTAAGACCCTTTATGTGTTTTGAGATCCCTTCGCACAATGTTGTTCAAGTTTTATATTGTGAGTCTGAAAATAACCCACAAAACACAAATGAAAACGTTTGATAGCTTTTAAATACTACCTCGCTGCCTATACGCCTGAGGTGGGTGTTTAGGCCTATTAACAACGACGCAGAACCTTCCATTTATCTTCCCGTTAATTCGTGGTGCCTCTTTCCAAACGGACATGTGCAGGATATGAATGTGAAAGCCATGCGGTGGTCAGATCGCTGGTAATTAGGGACTTGGGAAGCGCGGAATCCCTGTGCGGTGAGGCCTCGAGAGGCCAGATGGAGTATTTTTAACTCGCGGAAAAGCGCCCTGTTCTCAAGAGGAAAAGGGCGGCGTGTTCGCGCGCTTTCATCTGACAGAGAGCGTTTCCTAGTCAAAATAATAATTAATTGAATCAAAATACACCCCTCGCCTCAGCTGTGGGCTAAGCAAACAATAATATGAGGGGAAAGGGATTGGCGAAGGGATCATGACAAAACACTGTAGCTACATACTCACTTAATTGGAAAAGTTGTTGTATGTGGTCAGAAAATTCAACAAGCATAATGGAGGACTTAAATGGGAGGGTAAGGGACCGTTCACACACAATGCGTTTTAAGACTAGCTTATATGCGCTGTTTTTCAATTGTTTTGTAAACTTGGGCTAGACGGACGTCTTTGACCCCTGCGCCGCTTCTCGTTTTTTATACACCGTCTAACGTACAAAAAAGGCATCTTCCCGAGACACATGCGTTCGTGGCGCTTCATTTAGCATTTTGTACGCACAAGGAGTTTTTCTTTTAAAATAAGCGTCAATTACATTAAATGAGCGCATTGACACTGATTTGTTTGGAAATAATGGAAATGAGCATTGGAATTTCCTTTTAAAGACATTTGACATAGTATGACATTTAGGCCTATATTTGCATGTGCATTTACATTTAGCCTATTTATTCAGCTGAAGCGCTTTGTCATAAGAAGACATTCGAAGTGCTGACATATTTAGGCTCATATCCACTATATACTTTTGTCAATTTAAAGAAGCTATGCACAATCCTCAATAATGAATTTGTCCATCTATCAGGTTTTAAAGAGACGGCCTTTCTGCTCGCGGTGTCATCAGCAGCGCTGTCTCACGCGCTGGCCAAAGCGTGCAGCTCAGGGCGGATGGAGCGCTGCACCTGCGATGATACTCCGGGTCTGCAGCAGCGCGAGGCCTGGCAGTGGGGTGTGTGCGGGGACAATCTGAAATACAGCACCAAGTTTCTCAAGAAATTTCTGGGGCAAAAACGGGTCAGCAAGGACCTGCGTGCCCAGATCGACGCTCATAACATTAACGTCGGTATTCGGGTAAGCTGTAAAATGGTGTGAATTATTTCAAAGGTAGTGCTCCAGGTTTAGTGCTGGTCCAGCACTGCTGGAGTTATTTTAGCATTATAGACATATTTAACCTATTAAAAATGAATTATTGCAGCTAACTCACAGTGCACTTCCCAGATCCGAGAGCAACTGAATCAGAAACTGTTGATTTATTCTGTTGTGTCTCTTACAAAAAAAGTAAGGCAGTATTTGGTATCAAAATGTAATACTATGGTATTTGATATGACGGTACAGAATGATTACAGTTTTTTTTCCAATTAGATACACACATTTTACAGAATAATAGATCTATTTCCTCAAACTACATACACAAAGTCCATTATAAGATACCACATTTCTAAACACACGCAAGGATAAACTCACTATTTGCTGAAAAACTTTACCCACAGCAGTTAAAACTAAATTATCCAATCAAAATCACACTCATAAAAGCATTTATGTTGCACACACTAAGCATCAGTTTATGCACTGTGCTGCAAAAGAATCATCAAAATGAATTTTATTCAGATTGAAAAAAAACAAAAAAAAAAAAACATTGTCTGTCTTTTTATTTCCCAATTTGTTGAATTTACTGCATACACAGTTCTCAATGTATTTAGTGTCAACTTTAGAAAGAAAAACATGGCTATGTACTGTAAAATAGTAGCCAAAAATAGTGATATCGCTACAGTATTGGCCACCAATATATAGACAATTTGAGCTTCTTAATTTGGGGTGAAGAGGCAAATTTGATGGTCTTCTCTCAATAGATATTGAAAAAGTTGGGTTTTCCATACATAGGAAAGTGACGTATTGTGCAAATATAAAATACTGTAAGAAATACATGTAACAAACAACTTTCCGGTTCTCAGTTCGAAATGTCCTAATTATTCTAGCTACAGTATAATAATTTACTTGTACCAGAATTCTTGGTCCAGCTTCTGGTAAAATTCATGCCATTGTTGATGACACTATATTTCACAGTAGCTCTTATCTTGTTTGATGTATTTCTGTGTCTTTGTCTTCATCTACCTCCTCATGCTCTTTGTTGTTCCATGTTTTTGATGTTTTAATGAGCAATTGTTTGACTTTTATATATTTGTGACAATGAAGTATTCAGTATTGGTTGATTGTGTTTGCACGGGTAAGATGTGTTTACCATTTGACAACATTATCTAACTGAGTTTTGTTTGGTTGACTCCATTGGTTTTAGATTTGGAGCAGGTGTATTCACAACAATTGTACTGGACTGCTGAGTGTTGTGTGAGGAGTTTTGCAAATAGCTTGCATGAGAACCGCAAATTGTGCGGAAGCAGGAAAAAAGTGTTAACTGTTTTACAGAACGGTATATGTTTCTGGCACATTAGCAAGAGAAATTGATGAACTGGGGACTCGTTTCAGTCAAAGTTTTTATACAATTGAAAAAAACTGTAAAGAATATTCATTTACCATGATATTTATACAGTAGCGGTTTTAACCACCGCGCAATTGCATGGGGCCCCGGACGTCGGGAGGGGGGGTCCACCCCTGTAGGAAAGCTCCTCAAGTGAAACCACTTGAGGGGTGACATGATGTTCTGGGTACACGCGCGAATATGCTGTTATCAGCGAGGTCCGCTGGGTTCGGTCAGTTTTTCAATTAGGACTTTGGGTTCAGGTTAGTAATTTCTGAAAAAATATACAGGACTTCTGAACTTGTTTAGCCCACAAGTTAGTGGCCGTTCACACCGAATGCGCTTATGCATGTGTCTGGTCTGGTTTTCTAATGTTTTCCTATGCAAACGTGCTGGACGAACATCCTTGACTGCTGCAATGTGTCTCACTGTTTCTTCAGTGTCTCACGCAGGACCAGCAGATTTTTAGACACTTTGTCAAGTTAAAAATAACTTCAGGTCTCAAAACCGCACGTCGAGTCGCCTGTGTTCTGTTTCATTCATTGCTCGGTGTCTAGATTCTTTGTAGTGCTGGTGTCACTAAGATTTAACATTTTGAACAAGTTCTGGTTACAAAGAGTTGACTGTTACAATGTTTAACATTATTCCAGAATATGCTGAACCAAGCTAATTTTCAGCACTTGTTAAACAATGTTTTTTCCTTTCTGCTCTAGTGAGCTAACAGATTGCCATGCCTTGTATGTTTACTGTTACTGAATGTTGCCTATGATGCTTACATAAAATACAGCCTTTTGCAACATGATGAACAGTACACTGCAGCATTAGAATTTAAACTCCAGGTGAAAGTAAATAAGACAGAAATGTATTAACATTGTATACAACAAATCCTCAAAGTAATAATAATAATACTGTATCATACTGTATTATAATGAAAAACTGGACAAAAATTTATAAATGTTGGGTTATAATAATAATAAATAACAACTGATTTCCAAAATGTTAGTGAATGAAGTAGGTTTAGTGAGGTAGTAGGCTTCACACACCAAGTGTTTTGTAAAAATATATGTAGGTAAATATTGCTTTTTTTATCACTGTATTGTCGAAAAAACGTGAAAGCATGCATTAATTATCTCGAACTAGAATTGCTTTCACTCTCCTCTTAAACCCAAAGAAGAGAGCATCTTTAAAGGGTTAACGTCTCTCTTATCTTCTTGTCCTATGAACACTAGTCGAGTTTCTTGATTGGGGGGTGCGGTCTCCTAGTTCATTGTAGCCCAAAGGAGAGTTCCGTGAGTGGAGTGAGGCAGGTAGGTGAGCAGGAATTGGCCACCTCTGTGGAGCCAGGTGTTCCTTTCCCTGGTCCAGGCATGACAGCGTTTGCTGCGGGGGCCCTCTCAAAATTAGAGGTCTTCCAAAAGGGCGATTAGTGGAGTGGAGGCCTCCGTAATATACGAGCATTCTTTCCACCTACTGTATTCCTCCCGCTCTACCAGTCTCACTGCTGCAGCCGCCACCGCCACTCTCCCAGACTTTCATAAATCCTCATAACATCCCCCAAAACAGCCCTGTTACCAGGAGACTGGTAGCCTCAGGGTGAAAGAGACAGAACGTAAAAGGAGTCAGAGTTTATGAGAGAGAGAGATATTCAAGGAGAGCATAAGAAAAGAACGGCTGGACAAACTCGGATCTTATCTTATCAGTCTCCGGTTTTGTTGTTTCCCACAGTTGACACCTCAGGCAACAGATGGCAGTGAACAAAAACAAGCAAAGGTGGTTGAGTCCTCACAATGCACTCCCCATTCAGATTCCCTCCATTTCCTCGCTTCTCCTTCACTATCTTTCTCAGGTGGCCCTGAGGTGGGTCCTCATACCTGTGTAGGGTGGAACACCCCATTCGACCATTTGACCTCATCATCTCCCCTTGGGCACTTTTAGATTGACTGTTCTACAACTTACCAATAAGTGGACTGAGGAGGGGAAGATGAATAGGACATATAAACACACAAAAAATATGTAAATAAAAACAACAAGATTTGGCTCTCAAACTCAGGGATATATAAAGAGAGGGCAAAGGAACAGAGATGGAAATGTGACAGTGAAATCTGACCATAGATCAGGAATGGCAGTGTTAGGTCCTCATAGAGTTGGAAGAAATACTGCCTGTCCAGGCATCCACAGACATCCATCATTTACATCTACTTACTACCTTTAGCTCAAGGCTGTGGAGTCTCAGAGCACCCACCAAATTCCACAACGCTATCCTTGTGAACATCACAACAGGGGCGTAGCAAACATTACAACTTAGGCCACGTCCACACTAAGCCGTTTAAGTTAGCTAACATCATCTTTTTGGAATGCGTTTTTGAAATGCTACGTTTTCAGTGAAGGAAAACGATCTTCCAGTGTGGACGAAAGGTGTAAACGAAGCAAATTCAATGTGGTTTCAAAGGAAATTATTTTTGTTTGGACGTGACCGTAATATAAATACACTTTCAGAACCTTCTACATTTGCCCACACTTAAGAAATCACATTTCTTTGAATGATAGTGTTGTATTTTGTGTCACATTCATTTATCCTTATATCCTTGTCTTTTTCCCTTTCAGGCAGTGAAGAGTGGACTTAAGACTACTTGTAAGTGTCACGGTGTCTCTGGCTCCTGTACTGTGAGGACATGCTGGAAGCAGCTTTCCCCTTTTCATGACACGGGCCACCTGCTGAAGTATCGTTATGATACCGCCGTTCGTGTGCACAGTGTCACCAATGCCGCCACGGGGGAGACTGAACTGGCAGGGCCCCATCGTCATAGCAACACAGGTCCCCGGCTACGGCCCACCGAACTGGTGTTCCTGGAGGAGTCACCCAGCTTCTGCAGGCCATCTCGCTATTCGCCCGGAACGGCCAGCAGACAGTGCTCTAAGGACACAAGCTGCAGCAGCCTGTGCTGTGGACGTGGCTACAACACAGCCCTGCACCTCACAACCCTCTCCTGCCACTGTCAAGTCCGCTGGTGCTGTCACGTAGAGTGTCAAACATGCCTCAGAGAGGAGGAGGTCTATACCTGCAAGAAACATTAAGAGGCCATGCAGGAGATTGAAGGAGACAAAGAGTAAGTGGAAAGTGAGGAGGTTACTTCATGCATTACATGGAAAATTCAACTGTAGAATTTAATGAGAGGATAAATGCACAAGATGTTTTTCAGGAGGAAAAGGTTTGGAGGTTGTCATCCAGGTAATGCTAAGGTAGAAGTTGTTGATGGTGATCAAAAGAGAGAACATCTGCCAGTCTCACCCAATTTGGATTGGCTTCAATGAGATGTCTAAATACTGAACGTCACTCTGGGCTCCCAGACAAGTGTAGGCAAAACTGTACATGGGTCTGAGAGCATTTGTGAGATGCTTGACTAAATGAATATTGCTCGTCTTCTGTCATGGAATCCTTGTCTTCTTGAGCTCATCTCGCAAGAAGTGGAACTGCTTGACTTTTGCTGAAATGTAGTGTTAAGCCAGTGACTATCTAATAACCCCATAGGGAAGGTTGCCTTTTGATCAGTTTGTGCCAAACACACTTTATGGGAATGGACTTGAGATTTGCAATGTTCAGTAATACTTAAACTAATACTTTGACAGTGAGACGGCAGTCTGCCCACTTAAATTTTTGACAGCATGTCTGAATGTCTGTCTCTCTATTTGCCTATACTGTATATCTGTCTATTGCTCTGAGAGTCCACTTACGACTTAAAACGTATACTGAGAATATGAAGCACTTCTGAATGCTTTTGGTGAATATATATATAACAGATATAATAATGTGGGCGGGGGGGGGGGGGAGTTATATATATTATATGTTACATAATAAGCAATGTTATGTTTATATCTTGAATTGTCATTTAATGGCTGCATCTGGTAATAGATAGGAACATATTTATTGCAATTAGACAAAGCTGATCAACCGTTGCACCAATTAAAAGTACACTTACATTCTCTGGTATTCCAGATAATTTTTTGTTTAATCTGCCATATTGCTGCATTATATGCCACTTTCCTGCACATATATATTGTGTCAACTATCACAAGCATTAGGGAACATCTAGAACAAAGTGTGTCATTACAGTGTGACCCAAACGTTACCTCTCCCTACAGCTGTGTAGTGTGTGCAAACATCTGGCCATCTGAGTGTGTAGTCTTTATAATTTACTTTCCCATCAATGGCAAGGAGAGAGAGTGTGTCTCATTCAGAACAAAGGAAAACATTTCTTTACCTAGTAAGCCAACCTCTTGGCCCTATAAATTGAGGCCCATCATAAGCCCTTTCATGTGTGTGAAGCCTTTGATAAAGTCCATTCCAGTGCCTTATTTAGCTCATTACCAATCAGAGCAAATAACAGTGCTTTTTCTCCAGAATGTGCCAGAGTTCAAAGTTTGCATGTTGGATGCCTAATAGAGGTCTTTGTAAAGAAGTTTTTTTTTTGTCCATTTATTATTTTTCCATTAGAAAATCATGTTTCCACACAAATTACAAAGAATGACTAAAAAACCATTTCAACATTCAAAAGAAAGTATTACTTCTATTTGCTGTTAACATTACTTACAAGAATTTCTTCACTTAGAGATTAATCCAAATGTAAAGTATGAGCATGAGAGTGTACTTGCTTGCGTGGCGGCATTAATCAAGAGGAAGAATGCCCAAGCATTCAGTAGCACGCCATTCAGTTGAAACATTTGTAATGTTTAAAAGCATTTGGTGCAAGAAGGCTTCTTCACGTTGAGATTCAAATGCAAAGTGTGAGAGCTTTCACCTAACCTATTCCGTTTCTATGAAAGCAAAAAATATAAAAAGACTCTGGAGTTCTCACACTGACTCAGCACATGCAAATACCTGAAACCCCAATGGTGGCCATGGAAACCCAAATGAAATTGTTCCGTAGTTTTGAGAGTGCATTTGTACATATGAGCGTGTTCTGCATATGCATGTTTCTCTTTTGCGACTGCTGAAATTATAAAATTTAAAGCACAAACTGTATAGCTATAAAACCCTTTGTCAACCTGAGGGTCACAGAGTTTATGTGTTTGTTTGTGTTGTCATAGCTTTGACAGTGTAATGTTTCACTTTGTGTTTTAGACATTTCACGCCGGGGATCTTTTCTACTACCTCACCCGGTTTATGGGGGAAATTAAATATTAAGATTAAAATGTTAATTTTTCACCAGATATTTAAGAAAATGCTTCATTTAAAAGCTTTAGATGTATTTTATTTTTTTTCTTTTGGGTCATATTTCCTTATTTAAGAATTAAGATATCATATTCAAATAAACTTAATGCATTTGTAAATATAGTGTCTCAAATTGGTCAGAATATTATATCTTTAAATTGAAATAGGCTTAATTTTCCTCTCTCTGTTTCTCTTTCTCTCTGTATTTCTGTGTTTGTAGTTGCACACCTGTCCCGAGCTCTGCACGCAAGCACTTGCTTTCTAGTTAAATGTATCTTGACCTGCATTATTTCCCTGTCACTTCTTTCAACCATTCTCATTTCTCATTTCACTCACCCAAAACATATACAAATAGTTGACCTTTCATGTGATTATGTACACCGCATGTATACCCACAACAAAACCTAAGTAGTGGACACTGGAAATCTTCCAGAGGCCAAGTAAGTGTCTTGGGACCAATTGCATCATGCACCTATTTTTTTAAAGGGGAAACTAGTAGTGGTCCTGGCTAGTTTAAACATGGCGTGGGACATGCTTTAAAAATGTAGCAGGTAATGTGAGCAATGTTAAAGATTTTGTGTAGAGTGCAAAGGGACCCAGGTTCAAATCATGACCAAAATATATATTATTTGTATTAACAATATAATGTATTTAATAGAAATTTGAAATAATGTAACATATTTATAATCAGGGGTTCAATTGGGATTTTGAAGGTGAATCCTAAAATCAGGCAGTGATTCTGGTGCCCTGGGTGAGATTAAAACATGACCCCACCCCCTAAAAGCATATATAATTTTGTAATTAAACAATAATAAAACACTATTTCTTACTAATTATATGATCAGCTTAGTAAAAGGATACTTTTACATGAATTTAATTTCTTAATGTTCAGTGTATGGAAATACATGTGCAATTGAACCTTTTACTCAAATTATTATGCTGATAATATAATTTGAAATAATAATATAAAATTTTCAAAGAGTGCAAAATAGAAGCATTTTCAACAGTGAACCCCACATATATGGTATTTACCAGACAACAACAACAACAAAAATTCGAAACTTGGGCACACACATGCAGCAGATAAATATACCTTCCTCAGACCTGATCATGACTGCTGTGTGCATTTTTCTTTTCCCTTTTTGATTTGTAACTAGTGGCACCTATAAACATGCAAAACATTTTAATAATAATATGTTTTTTGAAGAGCATATAGTTTCCCTAAAAATGTATGTCATTTGGGGACAGCAGGTCTAAGTTGTGAAATTTTAAATAATACCAAGCTATAGGAAATCAGATTTTGTATTCATATTTTTTATTGTTTATGATGTTTCCAGGGGTGTTGGTTATTCATGTTTTAATACTTTACAGACATTACAGCTGATTTTCTGTAAGGCTGCTTTGGAAAAATTTGTATTGAGGAAAAGTACAAATCAAAATGTCTGCAAATAAAGATTATTTTACTTGATTTGACATTTATGTTGCGTGTTTTCTACTTCGGCAGCACAATTTCTATGTGCTCTCTTTTCACAGTCAAACAAACAAGTGATAGCCAGTGCTGAAGCGTTTTACCAATCAGAAAAGTAATTCTGATTCAATGTAATTGCCAGCATCATCCAATCACTGTCTACCATGCTCAAATACAATGAAACATGGTAAATTCTGAATCTACTGTATACTTATAATCATTGTCCCATGTCTGCCAACCATTTTGAGTGGTTCCAACATTATCTACAGCCTGAAACTGAACCTTTTGGTCAGATTTTAGGAGTGAATGCACTTGACTGCATAGGAAAGCTATAGGATGCTCCCTTGCTTCCTTGCTTTCAATTTAGTGAATGACTTAACCTTCAGTGTGTTGTCTGTCTGCACTGTTCTCAGAACAGTTCAAAATGCACCTTATTTTCATCCTAACTCCATATAAAACCCCTCCAAGCAACATTGATTCTCAACGTGATAATGCTCAGTAAATATAGGATTATAGGAGTCAGTATAAATTAAATTAAATTATGCATAGCGTATAGCAGAGACAAAACACAATGTCCGTAGAGAAGGATGTGGGTCACACGAGTATACAAATAGCACTGAAAACTTTCCAGTTTGGCCCAATTTTAACTGCTTTTGATTTTAACTTTAACTTTGCTTTTGATGCGAGTGGTCCCGGATTCAAAACTCCTCATACTGCAATTTATATGTACCCTTAATAGCAAATGGACCACGGAGAGAGAGAGAGGTAAGTGTGCCTGTTTTATTTTATTTCTTTATTTTGTTTTGAAGGTGCCAGAATGTCATTTTGAACTGGCTCAATTTAACCCAATTATTATTACGTTTATCATTTTCAATTTAACCAAGCAAAATTGTAACTGTATTGACAGCTAGTAATCATTATAGATCACTATAATTACCTTTTATTTACTTACATTAAAACTTTGAATATAAAAATGTTTAAAGAATATATATATATATATTCAAGTACATATAAAGTCAATACATACAGTATATTCTTTAGGCATGCATGTGAGTAGTATGAACAGATTCTGGACATATTGTCCTTTATCCGGGAATGTGAGCATTGTCCCGTGACCCGAACACATGACAACAGCCGCAAAAATAATCTATTCTGATTTTGTTCACAAGCACCATTTACTGTAAGCACAAGTTCAGCTTTCTTGATTTACTGTATATAGCCTACCACTTACTGTTGAGTAGAGCCATCTGACTCACAGTTCTCTGCCGTTTTTTAAAATCCAGTGGTTCTAGTATGATGTCCATTCAGCTCCCAAGGTATTATGGGATTGTAAAGTGTCCATTGGATCTTCACTTTAGAATCTTGCCAGAATTATTATGTCATAAGGATATTTATTGCTTAATGTTTTATTTTTACTGAGGATTTGGACATAGTACTCCATAGGCATACTGTTTTTGGCATACTATATAGTAGAGAAGTATGGGTATTCTGACATAGCAATAGTCTTGTTAGTGATAAGTGTTAGTGATGAGTTCATAAGCTGACTCATCACGCAATGGTCAACTCATCAAGATACACAAGTACACATACACAGTGCTTTATTGTCTGATCATTAAAGTATGCGTGTATTGCCGTGTTTGATGTGTGTTAAAATAATAGCTCTAATAAGACTCTCCCATTCTCTGTTTAGACGTAATGAGCATAATGGCTGTGCTCTATCAAACAGATGTGTGCTTTCACTGTCTGCCTATATCCTTAACACAGACCTCATTAATGACTGTTTACCAGTACTTACATTTATTAAAGAGACACAGAATTAGAGGTTTGGCAAAGCAAGCCAGAGATTTCATGTTTACAAGACAACACACATGTCATGTGGCGGATTTGTGAATAAAGGCTGATTTGGTAAAACTTAAAACAGTTAACTTAAGCCTTGTCAAATAAACTTAAGGACACACATTGATGCATGCATGCTTCAACAAAGGAATTTCTGTCCCTTGGGGCATGTCAAGAAGAGAAAGGTAGAGTTCAGATGGAAGGGAGGGATGAAGAATGAGTGAGTGAATGAGTGAGCGAGCGAGCGAGCGAGCGAATGAGCATGGGGATGAATAAATAAAAAATGTGTGACAGCCCTGTTGAAAAGACCATTGCTGGTCACCAGAATGTTTCGGATGCTGGTTCCCACTAGTTTCAGAAATGAAAAGAATAACTCACATTTACTTTGTCTCAAATTCATATAACTTTTGATGGAAATACAAGGTGTTTTTGTCCATACAATGCAAGTCAATGAGGTCCAACACTTCCAAGTACCATAAAGGACATAAAGGCAGCATAAAGTGGTTTACTCAAGTGGTTTCATCCATGTTTTCTGTCTCTCGCATGACGTAAGCATGTTGGTATGTTCGCGCCATAATTGAAAAAATACAATTATTGTTGTATTGTTTCAATTAACTACTGAAAGTGCAGCTTGATTTGCTTACAAGAGAACACTGTTCACAAGCTTGATTGGTTTTGCTATCATTCGAACATGCCGACATGCTTACATCACACAAGAGTCTATGTGAACTGATTCCCCTCATGGACTCACATTAGAGAGTGATCAGAAGTAAACAATAATAGTGAAAAAGACTTTAACATCGATCTGTTTCTCACCCAAAGCAATCATATTGCTTTAGAAGTCAATAATTTAACCAGTGGAGTCGTATGGATAACGTGTATGCTGCTTTATGTGCTCTTTGGAGTTGAAAAGTGCTGATCCCTATCCACTAGCATTTTATCTACAGAGTTGAGATATTCTTTTAAAAATATTCGTTTGTCTTTTGCAGAAGAAAGAAAGTCATACACATCTGGGAAGGCATGAGGGTGGGTAAATAATGAGGGAATTTTAATTTTTGGGTGAACTATCCCCTTAATCAAAAAGTTGGCCATCTAGTGTTCGAATTGAGGGGATGAATGGAGGTTCCGGACCACCTTAAGAGATAAGGGACCCCCATAATGACAAAATAATGTAATTTGGTAGGTCTCCTGGTGTTTTATTAAAACTAGGGGCAACGCTTTAGATTACAGCCCGCAATTTACAGTGTAAGTACACAGAATTTACAGTGTACCTTTTTGTAATAATAGTGTACCTATAAATTACTTACGTGTAGGTATAAGGGAACAATATGCAAAGTTTGGGGAATAAAGGGGTAACAACACAACAAACAATAACAAAAATATTTATACTTTAAGTATTTTATAACTAAGGGGTAACTATTCTTATATTACGTGGTACATGACCTTATACTATGCTAAACAACAATCTTACTTTGAGAGCAATTAAGCTAGAACATACAAAGCATATCTTTTTGTAATAATAGTGTACCTACACATATAGGCTACTGTAGGTATTTTTTAACTATGGGGTACATACTCTATTATTTCAGGATACATGAGTTACCTGTAAATACATAGAACAAGGGGGTAACAAGCACCACTTCAATTTACAGCCCACAAAAACCCTATAATTACATGGAAAAGGGGGTGACAAATTGGACTTACAACAAGGAACAATGGTATATTAACTACTGATTTTTTTTTTTGCAATAGTTATAATTTTGCTTGCCTTGTTTTCCCAAGTTGCCTTGCCTAGTTTTAATTTAGCTTAGATAGATAGATAGATAGATAGATAGATAGATAGATAGACAGACAGACAGACAGACAGACAGAAGTCACTGTGTGTTTCTCAGTGCTAAGAACATGTTCTCTTTCTGCTGTTCTTGTGCAAATCACTCTTGCATAACTACACTTAAAGGGCGAACTCGGAAGACATGTGGATATAAAATGCATCTATGTGAGTTTTGAGATTCAACAACCTCTTAACTATTTTCTTTTTTGGAGTTGAGTGATGATGCCATTATAAAGTCCACAGGAACGTAAGAACACAGAAAGAAAGGACATTGTGAAACAGTCACTGTTTGATGTTTGTTTGAGACATAAGTAAGAGAACTGCGAGGTCTGGGAGGGATGATGCAGCACTAGTTTAATAATGAATCCTAAAGCCTTCATTTCCCCAAAGCCCAGCGTCCACAGCTCTCTTCTCACGCACACATCTCCTAGAGAGAGGCCCGCAACAGGGGAGAGAGTGTGTGTTCCTCAATAACTGTGCATTTCTATGTCTTTGATATATATGCATATTTCCATCGTTTCATTGTGTCTCAAATTGTGCTTTTGTTCTTGGGGGGGGGGTTGGGTGGTTTATGAGGAAATTTTTTAGGTTACAAACTGGTAATTACAAGGGTATTATGCTATAAATGTGGTTCATGAGGACATTTCTAGTGTCCCCATAATTCAAATAGCTTAAAAAACATAATAAACCATGTTTTTTTTGTTTTTTTTTTTAATGTAGAAAGGTTTAGGGTTAGGGGATAGAATCTATAGAACTGTACAGTATAAAAATCATTATGTCTATGGAGAGTCCTCATAAGGATAGCTGCACCGACGTGTGTGTGTGTGTGTGTGTGTGTGTGTGTGTGTGTGTGTGTGTGTGTGTGTGTGTGTGTGTGTGTGTGTGTGTGTGACACTCTTTTGTTTGCTCAGCGAGGTCAAGCAGGTAGGTCTGTTACCCTCTTGGGACAGGACAGTTTATCTGCCATCTTCAGTCTGGATAGAAAGCAGACACACATAGCATAAAAACAACAGATAGCTATTTGATAAATTACAAGTAAATTAAATCACATTTGAAGCTCAAAATGAAACACCTCAAGCCAACCCAGGACAGTGATGCATACAAGAAGGATGATTTCCCTTTTGGTGATGAGGTGCATTTAAGTAAATAGGTCACATTCAGTGGACATTTTCATAAATCTTATTTTCCGTTGCTTAGCAAATGTCCTCTATCCATAATGGCTTACATAGTTTTACATAGATTACTGGTTTATGTGTTACTTATTGGAACATATTGATGCTTAGCTCCTTAGCCTTGAGCAAGAACACATTTCTATGAATTTGCAACCTTATGGTTTGCTTTGCACCATATAAGACCACCATATGACATGTATTGGGAGAGTAAATGGTAAAAAGTGTTTCCCTTTAAAAAGATAAAGGGAAAAGTAATGGAAAAAAGTAATGTCTGGCAACTTCAGGCAAGAGAGAGAGAGAGAGAGAGAGAGAGAGAGAGAGAGAGAGAGAGAGAGAGAGAGAGGTAGACGATGGTACAGAGTAAGAATTTGGAATGTGAAATGAGTAATGTTGTTGCACAACCCACATCACAAAGCCATAGTGCCTGGAGCTATGACAAGCTGAGTGCATATCTTCATAACTCCATCCTTCCATCTCTTCATCCCTCCAAGGTTTTGTACATTTTGCATTCTCTAGTCCTTTATTTGTCCAACTCTCTATAATTATATTCTTTTATCGCTGTGTACTGTATCAAATCCAGTCACCAGTCATACTTTCCCATTTTCATCTGCACTAAAAAGTACCTTGTTAATGATTTAGTTACATTTAACAGATATAGGAGAATGCAGGTAAGTGATTTAGTCCCTGCCTTGCTGTCTATTGCCTATACAGACAGATGTCTTCTAAATGTTACCTCATAAGTGACTGATTTGAAAAGCTCTACATAGGAACCAAGCATCCAAAATTTAAGATTAAGGGGACCAAATGTAAAAATGTTTTAAAACTCAATTAATCAACCTCTAATCTGAATATTTGCAGCAACGTGTCCCCCTCAATAGCCACTTTCATACATCAAAACCATTAAATTGCAGTAAAAGTGCTGGATTACCTTTTCTGGCAAATGTATCACATCTGCTATCAGTATTGGGTGCAATCTGATAAAAAAGTCATAATTTGTTTGTCAAAAAAGTAGTGTGATGCATTACATTTTAAATTGGTTTAATGAGATTACAGTTACTGTCTTTCAATTAAATTACTTTAAAATACATTACACATAATTCTATAATAAATAATATTATTTATGTCGAAAACATTTAAAACATGAATTATGTTAAAATGTACAGTACATCTTTTTGTATTTCTGTGACAGCTTAAGTGTCACTAATGAGTCAATGTTAAGGAATAACATGAGTTTCTGAGTGTTTGACTTGTGTGTATTGATACTGTTATAATACCATTCACATATCAATTCGCGATGAGGGCGCTGAGGCAGCTGAGGCAGCTGTCTCTTCAGATGATGGCTTATGAGATATATTTGGTAGTTGGACGGGCTTGTTATGGTGGGTGACTAAAGAAATAGGTTTGAGGGCAAAGGTTAGATAGAGATCTGCTGGAGGTGGTTTCTACCTCTGCACACACAGACTCTCTCTCTCTCTCTCTCTCTCTTACACACACTCTCTTTTCTTGCACACTCTAAACAGCAAGTAGCTGTTTATGATTATTTCCACAAAGACAAAAGATCACAGGGAACTTTTGCAAACCTACAGGGAAAATATAGCTGCAAGCAGCAATTACTGGGCCAAGCACACCAACGACATGTAAGGAAATATGATTGGAGATCATTATGATTTCTATAAAAGCTATATTAAAAAATTTGATTTTCTTGTATTACAATATAATTAATTATAGCTTTTGACCAAGAAATGGCCCTGTTACAAAATTTGTATGGCACAATCAGGGTGTGGTGGCAATGACACATAAAGTTTAATGTCAATACGGCAAAGCCTTGCTGAGATACAGCATCTTTTTGGTGTCTTGTCATCTAATTAGTTAGTGTGCTAATCGAGAACTGTTTGGCCTATTAAAAAGGATTAAAAGGAAAAGGTGTGTCCCTAGATGTTACACAACAAATTTTGTGCAAATCGGAAGTACGGTCTGGGAGGAGTTTGAAAAAGGTTTTTTTTTTAAATTCAGAATGAAGGTCAGGAAGAATGTCCGACCATGGCAAATTGGGTATTATTGTCCATGGCATGACCCAAGAAATCAGTTCGAGGACAATTGTCTAAATTAATCAAAAGTTATTGCCATTTTTAAACATTTTGATATATCTTTAAACAATGTCCAACACTAGAGAGTGCTTCAGTAGTGGGGAATAAATATAAGGTGCTCTATAGTCAAGGGATCATATTAGTCCGAAAATAAAAAGTTAGATAACATGGCTCTCTCAATAACTAAAAAGCCTATATTATTATCACAGAAGAGTGTCATGATTATATAGTTACATCTTTTGACCACATGGTGACGCTGTGACGCTGTCCGAACGTTGTAAGTACCCTCAAGGCATGGTGCCGATGATGCGTACCAAGTTTTGTAATGATACCTCATTGCATATAAAAAATAGAGCAATATTAAGGAACAATTGATATAATTTGAATCCATATTCCCCAAGGAATTTGAACAGACCAGTCTCATGATTTTAGGAAAGCAGAAGTTATCAATATCCATTTTCAAATTTTTTGACCACTAGGTGGCTCTCTGCTGAAACTGCTCAGGTCATGATGGCTACGACATATACCAAGTTTCGTGTTAATATGCTAAAGTGCTGCGAAGATACAGCCTCACGTACATATTCGCGCGCTTGCCATCAAATTCGTTGAAGCATTATACGTGAACGGTTTAGTCTATCAAAAAGCTTTTAACAACGTTTTGCCTAGACTGTCGTACAGAGAACATTTTGTGTAAATTGGAGATACGGCCTAGGATGAATTCGAAAAATTATGTGGTTTGGAAATTTCGAAATGGTGGAAAATCTAGTCGGACAGAATGAGAGGAATCAGATGAAAAATCATTTTGATTCTAGGCCTTATGGTTCAAAAGTTAGAAGCATAACATAAGTATAACTTTGAACATTTGGTGGTGCTAGAGGGTTTGAGATAAAGACCCCAAATTTGCCACAAGGAAGTTCAGACTCCCGCCTAACTTTTTACCATACAAATCTATGGGCTGACGATGTGAACTCAAAGTCAGAAGAAGAAGAAGAAGAAGAAGAAGAAGAAGAAGAATACAAACAGATATTATAGGGGCTTCTGCACCTTCGGTGCTTGGCCCCTAAAAATTCTGATAAGAAAATTAGATATCGTTCCAAACGTGTCCCTTGTGCATTATGTAGTTCAGCCTTGCAACCAATGTGAACTCATACACACTGATACACAGATCAGGGTTAAGTCTTCTCACAATTCTGACTGGTTGGCTGAGGGCTGGGAAAACGGTGGGGGAGGATTTCTCATGAGCCTTGGCATAGTGATACGTAGACACCTGTAAAGTTTAAACCAAAGCCACCCAGAATAACATTCACCCCACACATATTATACAATTCACTCCTTAGACAAGTGATAAAATATCACTTAAACATAATGGCACAACCAAAGATATGACTGAACATCACAAAACATAACATTTAATAACTGTTGTAATGTGCAAAATATATACAAACACATATACACACTGTATAGTTAGATCGAGTCTTGGACCTGACCTCCGTTAGCAGTGACATCAAGATTTTCCCAGACTGATCAACAACTGCACAAAAGATAACAGCAGATGGGAGACAGGAGCAGCCTTCACTCCTCTCCTCTTCACATCAACATTAATACACATACTGTACACATCACATGTGTTCACCTAAATATTTCTTTTTGTGCTCCCTTTCTTTCCCAAGCCTATCTGTAATACAGCAATCTGCACTCTCACTTTGGACAGTCAGACATCTGTGCATTGATAACTGTAGTACAAGGATATTTAATTTCTCAACCAA
This sequence comes from Moxostoma hubbsi, assembly GCA_032164185.1. Classification (NCBI taxonomy): domain Eukaryota; kingdom Metazoa; phylum Chordata; class Actinopteri; order Cypriniformes; family Catostomidae; genus Moxostoma; species Moxostoma hubbsi. The sequence continues at coordinate 16,487,360 of JAVLUX010000024.1, read as the reverse complement.
TCATTTGCTATCTTGAGTCTGTAAAAAAAGCTTAGTTACAGCTCAATATTTTGTGAATTCAAATATCTGAGTTCTCTTTTTCTCACACATGTAATAAAACATACACATTGAAAACACAGAAGTAAAGAGTTCTAAACCATGACAGTGCAAAATAAGGAAAGTGTGGGGAATGTAGGAGGGGACAACAGCATCTGAAATACATGTAACGGCGTTTACGTATTCAGAATACAAAAAAATGAAGTAACTGCATTTAGCCCCTGCTAAGTTTTCAAGCACCTGTATTCAGAATGCAGATACTTTATAAAACTTTGTTAGAATACTTCTATCACAATGACCACAAAATAAGGCATAAAGAAAACATTTCTTGTCAATCAAGTGAGAAACATGATTTCTGAAGAGTTTTTTTCTGAACAGCACTGGTGCTTGCTGCAAACGCGTCTTCTTGCTCCCTCTTCCCAAGAGGGAACTGCAGAATTGTCAAGGTTTCATTCCAAATTCCAAATTCCAACATTTGAAAACACAATCGCGGGTTAAAATATAAGAACAACGGATTGAGTTTTTGAGATCATTTAAAAATGGCACCGGTCTCAAAGGCAGCAGTATCAATATAGTCGGCGATGTTATTTCCACAAATATAATATTAGAGCGCATTATACATTGTTTCCCACGAATGTTGCTGTGTAAATACATTTATGCAGCGGCAGATGCGGCTTCTGTGTAAAGACGGAGTGAAGATGGACGGCTCACGATAAGCATTTGGTGAGTCACGTCCACATCGGAAACTTACAGAACTGTTCAGAAATAGCAGTTATTATGGACAATAATAGAATACTATGAATAGGTAAAAAATTAATATAGAGAAAGTAGGCCTAGTGCAAAGACTGAAAGAGGGAAAATGACTTGAAGTAGATCAGAGTTCAGACGATGACAGACAAACCTCATGTAAATAACTACTAATGTGTGGCTTGTAGACGTATGGGGCTGGTTTAGTGTATAAAATACAACCATGTTATTATTATTTCTCACTTTTAAAAAAACATCTCACATGAAGTGATTTACAAAAATACAAAAAGAAAAAATAGAAAACAACAAAGGTAAAGCTAAAAAAAATAAAAGATGAGTAAAAGAATCAATAGCACCCAAAATAAACGTCTTGGTAATAAAATAGATTAATAAATCAGCCTATATGGAAATATGCAAGCAAGCCTAGTAAAAATTATTTATATATAGTGGCGTCACATGACGACTTTATGGTATCAGTATCATCTCGAAAATAAATACGGTTTATTTGCATTTCTTATCTAATTTTTTGTCAAAATGTATTATTCTTTGTCAGTCCAATCAAATAATGGATTAAGAAGATTAAAATATTTTTAAAATATTAAAATATTTTAGTTAACCACAAACTAACTTCTGTTTGTCTTTCTTCCATACTCCTCATCTAATTAAAAAAACAAGCTATTCACATTCACTTAGATTAGGTAAAAGTGATGCAGCACTTCAGATAAGATAATAATGACATATCACACTTCATTCCTCCAATTGTGCCTTTCCTTAATAAATATGTAATTCTAATTCTAAAAGTATTTTGAAATTCTGAATATGTTACTTTTATTTGATGTATTCAGAGTATTTTACTGAATACATTGAGAGTATTCAGTATTCAGTATTCAGACCAGACTATTTTCCTAATGTAATCCGCCCAACCCTGTTGCCACCTTTACCTGCTGTCAAGATAAAGGAAATCACATAGACTGCCATTATTTCCACCAAACATCACACTTAATTGGCTCAATAACACAGTATTTTCCCTTATATGTGAAACAAAGGGATAAGACAACACACCTCGACTGTGCTGTGTATATCTTGCCATAAAATAATAGTTTTGTTGCTCTAGGCACTGCTAAGAAGTTGATGTAAAAAAGTAGTTTTGATTTTATTTATAATAGGGTATGATGGTGAATTTTTAAATGTACCAAGACCTGGTCTGATATAAGGAATGATAGACCAGGCACATGTATTGGCATAAAGATGTAGTACAGTGTTTGTCTTGTTATTGCTATATCAATATAGCCATACATGGTTCATGTATATTGCAGAATACTGTAAAATATTAGCACTAGATTCCCATATATGAAAACTTATTATTTAATATATAACATTATATTTTCCAATATATTCACATATATTTTTGTTTCGTAAGGGATTATAGCTACTTTTCAGATTTCTTCACTCAACAGTGTCTCAAGCTGTTCCAAGATACAGTCTGTATACGAAAATTAAAGATTAAAGCACAAATATTTCTCATAAATTTAATCTAAGACTAAAATATCAGAGCTCTGTCATCCACATTAAAGTAGTCCACTAGTTCACTGGTTCATATATTCCTGGAACAGGCAGACGGATTTGGCTTGCTGTTTAAAATAGACTTCATTCACGCTAGCGCCATCTTTGATTTTTAATGCGAATGACAAGGAGGCTGTGAGGGATATTCTTTTTACAGTCTCTTGAATGGGATGTACTGCAGTCTAAAGTGTGAAGAACATTCGGCATACAAATAACTCCAAGACAATAAGATGTGATCTAGGAGCTTTATACAAAATATCGTTCGTGCAATTAAAGTGGCTGTTAATCTATCCCTCACAGCCTCATTGTTGTCATTCCCATTCAAAATCAAAGATGGCGCTAGCGTGAATAAGATCTATGGAGGGGCTCGAGCACAGGACAGCACACCTTGCAAAACCCCCCATGCCACTGTGCGAGTGCTTGTCTGTGTATGTGGAGTGCGACTGGAGAAGGTTGAATGATGTTCTGTCGCTGGAGGAAAGATTGCTTTGACATACAGTATGTATAGCCACTAAAAATATGATAGTAAGAAGCAAACATTCCATCATTCTATCTACTTCCTTTAACCAGAATAATCCTCCCCTTTTTCAGATCTCCTGTTTTTCTTCAACTTCCATTTCTCATGGCCCCTGTCTGCTTATTCCTGTGAAAGTCTCCCTCCTATACCTTTTGCCCCAGGATGTGTTATGACAGTAAGGATGGAGTGCAAAGTGTAGAGGGTGGGTGAAGAGCAAGAAGGAGCACGAAGAGAGATGGTGCTGAGGGTGTGCTGAATGGAGGGTAGATGGGAGTTAAAAAAGGGCCACTGTTTCAGAAAAGTAGCCTAGAGAGACAGGTATCAACCACCAGCAGCTCCATTCAAACCTGTCTATCTCACCCACCACACTAATGGTTTGGGGGAGTAAACTTCATCTCCAGTCAAAACAGGTACCTGCCCTGATCTTGAGAAACACACACACACACGCACACGCACACGCACACACACACACACACACACACACACACACACACACACACACACACACACACGAAAGAGCACAGACAGACACCTATAATTACACACACCTGACTCAAAAACACCTCTGGTTGCCAGATGAATTACTGGGATCAAATCTACTGTGTCTATTAATTCAGTGCAAAATTATTATTTTTTAAATACACTTTTACAATACAATTTTAAATAAGTAAAAATATTGAGACATCCTTAACCCTAAAAAAGGCAATAATTAATTGCTATTTTAAAACACATTAGGAAATAATACACTTCCGAGTGTCTTTTTTGATATATATATATATATATATATATATATATATATATATTGCTTTAATTTTACAGCTTGTAGAAATCATGACAAACATTGAAAAGATAGGACTATTTACGTCAAGGTCAGCTGCCTTCTCAAAAAATGCCGCCAAAAAAACTTCCAAAAACAACTATATTTCTTCTAAAGACACAGATTAAACCACTGCAGTCGTATGGATAACTTTATGTTTACCTTCACGTGCTTTTTGGAGCTTAAATGTTTTGGTCACATTTAACTTGCATTGTATGGACCTATACAGCTGAGATATATTTATCCTTGTTTGTATTCTGCATAAGAAAGTAAGTCATAAACATTTGGGATGACATGAGTGTGAGTAAAGGATGAGATCATTTTCTTTTTGGGGTGAACTATTCCTTTAAATAGAAATAGAAAACACGTAATATTGAGTCTTTATAGCACAAATATTTTGTTTTGTTTTTTAATTCTCACAATGTACAACATTGTAAGGATATATATTTTGACTGGGAAAACAAGACAAAACACTAAAGGATTTTCCACCCAAAAATTATTATGTCAGAATTTACATATCCTCACATCGTTCCAAACCCATATGACTTTCTTACTTATGCAGAACACATACGGAAGAGTGTTAATTAATATTTTAGTCCATCTTTCAATACAATTACAATGATAGTGAATCATATTAAAGCTTTGAAGGACCTAAAAGAATCATAACATTAGTCCATGTGAGTTATGTGTCTTATTCCTAGTCTTCTGAAGGTATATGATAGGCTTACAAAAGACAAAAAGAAAGTCATATAGTTGCACAACATAAGGGAAAGTAAATTATGACAGAATTAAAATTTTTGGATAAACTATTCCAATAGAAACGTATTTTTGCCTTGTTTATAAGAGTACAAATACCCTCAAATTTCTATTGCTTATTCTGTTTACCCATGTACACCTTAATACATACTTACACATCACATCCACACATACAAACCTGTCTCTGGAGAATTCAGTGTGACATTGTTGAGGTTTAACCACAGGGGGAAAAACCCAATGTAGAGAAATCAACGTCCCTTTCATTCCCTCAATTTTGTCAAACTGTGACGATCTCATCTTGCTATTCATAGCCATAGTGTCTGTGTGAGATCTGTTTGCCTCTCCTGTGGAAAGTTTGATATCATTATTTTGTCTGTGACTTCAGGCATGGGAGGCAACAGAACTGACTGTATCATTTTGATACAGAGTTGCGGAAACCAGCATAATTAGACAAAGCTGGGATGAGTGAAAGGAGTTGACAAAATCTAGCCCCGAGAAATTTTGTCATTATGTTCTTCCTGTCACTGACGCTCCATCAAGGGATGAAAGTTGACACACCTTCCCCCAGGCCTCAAGCTGTAACCATCCTATGGATGGTATTTGGTTTTCATAAATGCACAATTGCTGGCTGATTCATGTTACACATTAAAGTTTAGATTAATAGCTGTCATTTAAAGGGCTTTATAGAGAAGATTTCTGTGGTAATGCAAAATGCAAATATACTATGAGAAAACTGCTTTAATTCATATTATGTAAGTGTAAAGCTGGCTACTAATTGCGATACACAATTCAAACATTCTGGCATACAGATCATTTGAAGAATTTACCTTGGCAACCATAGCTTCTGCCAAAATACATAGTTACCATTGGAAGAATTCATATCATGAATTCATGGGCCTCGGCCCTATGAGTCTATACTATATTGCAGTGTCTCAACTGGTGCTTTGTGACCAAGTTTATAGCAAGTTTATTCTAATGTCCACGAAGTGTCATAGACATGACAGAATAAACTATGCTAAATGCACATTATAAATGCAACCATATAATCATGAAAAGTTAAGATTGCAAAATAAATAGGCTTATCAGCCTAAAAAACAAACAAAAAAAACAACACTTTCCCTTTTCAGCATGTTGTTGTGATGTCAAAAGCTGTTCCTAATAATACTCTAGCTCTGAGGTTGTTAATCAATAGTACCATATATACTTCTGTTAAAACCATCAGTCCGTATTATTTAATTTACAAGCAGTGCCCGTCCTAACCTTTTGGGAGCCCCAAGCAAAAAGTTCAAATGAGTGTCCCTGTCAACATGTTTTTGACAGTATGGGGGCCCTCTGGCGGATCAGGGGCCCTCAGCAACTTGCTCAGTTTGCCTATAGGGAGGACATTTGAAGAAATCGTGCTTCATTATCTCTGATCGTGTATGAACTACAGTCCAATGGAGCACTGCAAATTACAAACAATGGAAAAATATAAAACTAGTAATTTAAAGTTGTTGCTTGTAAGTATAGAAGCAGTATATTTTTTATTTTAATGCAAAATATTCAGATTTTATACAAGTAGTTTGAGAGTTTTAGGAGAGTGTGCTTCAACAGGGGCCAGCCATCGATTGACAATCTTGGAGCTTCATGGTAGGTCTGTCTTAAAAGGTTTATAAGTTGTCTAAAAATCTTCCTATTTAAAAAATGAATATGATTTTTATTCCAAACCAGATGTAATTGTCACTCGGACTCCCTACACTTTCAAAATACTTAAATATTTGTATATCTGAATATTTTTCAATAAACTTAAATATGTTGTTTATACTGTATATTCTTACAGTATAATCATCAACTTAACATCAAAAGTTTGATATTTTTCGATAAATTTTATACTTATTGGATTACATCATTTGCAATGCTTCTTGGAATTGTAATTAATTCCCTCATGAAAGATGCAAAGTTCAGTTTTGTACATTTGCCTTCTGTCCGATTTTCAAAAAGTTTTTTTTTGCTTCAAATCCCTGCACAAGGATGATGATTTATCGACTTTATAGACATTACATTTTTATCGTCTGTTAATGCTGAACTTCTGTAAAGCTGCTTTGAAACGATGTGTGTTGTGAAAGGCGCTATACAAATAAAATTGACTTGACTTGACTTGACTTCAAATCAAAGTTTGTGAAGTTGTGATTCACCTTGGAGCTGGTTGGTTTGGTTCATTGCTTACAACTCTTTTATGAAGTACTTATAAAACTCACATGGGAAAAAATGAATTGGAGTGGAACGAGTGGCCAGGCCTCTTCTCTTCCCAATAACTAATGACGTGTTTGAGTTTTAACAGTGTAAGAAGCTTTCTTAATCTTTCAGTCATTTTGTTTGTTATATTTTTAATTAATTATTTTTTATGACAGTGATGATCCACTATGTTGCCAGTTTTATTGTAGAAACAACTGGCAGCAAATATGGTTACCATGGTACATTTTAACTGCTGGGCATATTTTTGCTTATAAGATGAAAGTTATAAAATGGTGCAAAGATGTCCTGTGTTTTTCTATTCTTGCTTAAAGGAAGTTAATCAAGGACAATTCTCTCATCATTTATTCACCCTCCCAGACGTGTATGACTTTCTTTCTTCTGCTGATCACAAATAAAGATTTTTAGAAGAATTTCTCAGCTCTGTAGGTCTATACAATGCAGGGGAATGGTAACCAAAACTTTGAAGCTCAAAAAGCACATAAAGGCAGAAAAATAAATATATATATAAAAGAAATCCATAAGACTGGTTAAATCCATATCTCTTGAATTTAAACCAAAAAAAGATCAATATTTCAATCCTTTTTCATTTACTCTAAATCTTTACTTTCATTCTCACTAACACCTTTCATACTGCTTCTGAAGATGTGGATTTAGCCACTGGAGTCTTTTAGAATACTTTTATGTGCTGTTTGGAGTTCAGGTCATTCACTTGCATTGTGAGGACCTATAGAGCAGAAATATTCTTCAAGAAAATATTTGTTTGTGTTCAGCAGAAGAAAGAAAGTCATACACATTTGGGATGACATGAGGGTGAGTAAATTATGACAGAATTTTCATTTTTGAGTATCAACTATCCCTTTAAAAATATGTATTTTGAAGCATCACCTCTGTCGGTGGCGCTGTTTTCTTGTCCAAAGCTGCGTTCAATCCAGTCAGGCGGATGAGAGGCCGCCTAAAAGAGGACCCTTTTCCTGGTGACGTGTTACGTTCTTTTGACAGCGATATGTGAAAGTAAGCGATAACGAAAGAATTAAAACACTGAATAGCTTTTGATTAAGAGGCTTTTACTGTGATATCGGTGACGTCTTCTACCGTCAACGAAGATGGAGACGCTTTACCATCAAACCAATAAGTGAGTTTGTTAATGGTGTTTATGATAATCATTTGCTAGTTAGCTAGATTAGCTGTAATCAGATTTCTCAAAAAATGTCTAATACGTTTTATAAATTCCCTCTAAACACATCTAACAAATAAAAAGCTCGTTGGAATCTGCTGTGTTGAAATAATAATAAACTGACACCATCTGTTACTGGAGTAAGTGTAGATGATATGGATATCATATTATTCTCTAATATTGATCTGATAATTTATTTAGGTGTTTCACTTTCATTTTATTGGACTCTGGCAGCTTTATAGTGTCACAGGGTCTTTACCAACACTGACCGTAATGCACTTGATATGTAGAGATGCAAGCCGGACTATATTTTTATATTTATTCAGCTGAAGTGTTTTTATTTCTCTTAAAAACACATTTGAATAATGGCTTTCACGAGGCACAGCATTTAGCCTGACTCTCTCTCTCTCTCTCCCACTTTTCTCCCCTCTGTTTCTTTTACAACCAGACATATCCAGGAGATTCAGTCTCAGATGGGACGACTGGAGAAAACAGATCGCGAGTCAGTTCACTGTAAGCGTGTGTGTGTGTATGGGGGGGTCGGTCCCCACCATAAGACACTTATTTTGGTTGGGATTAGTCTCATAATATACTAAATATTTATTTGATCATAATATGCATAACTATGTACTATTTATTAAAAACAGGCTTACATAAAAGAACAGGCTTTTGTGTTGATAAAATTTTATATATATATATATATATATATATATATATATATATATATATATATATATATATATATATATAAATCAGTCCAATGTTATATAACAATGAGAGAGAAAGCTACTATTTTTCTTTTATATGACTTGCTATATGACTTGCCAAGCAATACTGGATTTAGAGGTTGACAAAGCAGCAGACCCAAAAGGGGGACTACATATAAGGCACTTGAAGACCTGTAAAAGCATGGGACCTCAAAATACATTGAAATGTCTCAAAAACAGTAGAATATAATCAGATGGCTTCCAGACTCCCTGGATGTTATCACCGTCAGATTCAGCAGTGGCACTGGAATAATTATTTCATAATGTCTTGATAAGAAGTGACAAAGAGCAGTCAGTAACTTCAGAAGGACCTGCTTAAGGACTTTTTTATGACTTATACAGTAGCAAAAGGATGGCAAAATACTATCAGACTGTAATGATACTATAGAGGGGAGATTAGGTATGAACCCAGGTGTGGGAGCTTTATTCAAAGAGTGCAGGACAACTGGGAAACAGGATACAGTCTTTAGAATAGTTCACAAGTTTAACATAGGCATGTCCACAGGAGATTCTCAAAAGTCAACTCTGCATTCATACATAACATTAGTCAAGGTAATACTAATTTCAGGAACCAGTGTGTGAAGAAATAAACCAAAACTCATGACGGATAAGGATCACTGGTAAGCATCAAATTTCTTCAGAAGCAGGGATAACAAAAATCTCAAATGAGGAATGAAACTCAAACAGAAATGCATACTCAGGCTAGGTATAAACTCCGTCTCTTTGCCCACAACTGAAACGGAGGACTGAACATAACAGGTTTCTCAATGCAGGTAGGAATAAACATAGTAGTTCCAAAATATAACTTTGAAGTAGCTGAGTGAATATTCTAGGAATTTTGAGAAATAACAGTCATGAATCAAACAAGGAAAGTCTCTTTTTCAATATAAACAGCACTCGTAGAAAACGCGTATCTGAAGTCCAATCTGAGACACAAATAACTTCCAGGAAAACATAAGACAAAGAGTCCGTCCATGAGTGCACAGAGAGTAAGTACAACATTCAAGGCCTGACAAAGACTGCTTGTCACTGCATTGTTTTTAAAGCACACCAAATGCTCCACTAACGAGCATCTGGTGTGGCTCTTAGGTAGATGAGAAAGCCTAAAGTTTTCCAATTTATGCAAGAAATACAAAAGCCCTGACATGGAGTGGAAAGACATAGCGAGAGAGAAAATCACCCCTCAAAAAAGTTAGTAAGAAGCTTTCTCTTCCCGAGTGCGAGTGGAGGTTTGTTATTCTCCATTTTTTTTTTAGCTAAAGTTAGCTTCACCGGAGCGGCGCTAAGCAAGCAGTCATGTCAACTATGTCATATATTTAGCGGTCTTTAGATGTGGGGTGGGGCGATTTACATTTTAAAGAAACATGACAACTAGCCTATAAACAAATTTAATATAAATAATTGTAAATAATGAATTCACAAAATTTACCATATTCACTGCATGAATTTAATCAGATTTGTCATTATTATTTTTTACTAAAAAATAAGTATCTTGGGGATCCCTTAAGTTTATTTTTTATTTCTTATGGAGGGTCCCTAATGCCTTATGTGGGGTCCTGGATCCCCCCCCCCCCCCCCAGCTCCCTCCCCTCAATTCAAGCACTGACAGCCCTTGATCCTATAGATAAGATATGTTTCTCAGACAGAATCCTAAACAAAATGACAATCACAGATAGGGCTGGGCAGTTTGATATACATTTCCTTGCAGATATATCATAAAACTGTAATATTCAATCTGTAATATCTTGCAATAATAGCGAACCTCCTATCTTAAAGCAACAGTTCACCCAAAAATTTAAATTCTCTCATTTATTCACCCTTATGCCATCCAAGATGTGGATGACTTCTTTTCATCTGCTGAACTCAAATTAATTTGTCAGCTCTTTTGGTCCATACAATGCTGGTGAATGGGTGCCAAAATTAAATCATATCTTCAGAAGTGATGTGATAGTTGTGGGTGAGTTTTTTTTTTTTTTTTGTACTATTCTCCTCCCTGCTCAATCAACCCCAATTTTAACTTTCACGTTGTTGTTCTTTTGTTTTTGGTGATCCACCTTCTTCATGCATACACGTCCTACTGAGCAGGGAGAAGAATTTTTCTTGCAAAAAAGGACTTAATTATTGACCTTTTTCTTACCCACATGTATCATATCACTTCTGAAGACAGGGATTTAATCACCGGACTCTTATGGATATCTACAGAAGAAAGAAAGTCATACCCATCTGGGATGGCATGAGGGTGAGTAAATGATGAGGGAATTTACATTTTTAGGTGAACTATCCCTTTAATCGCTGAGCCATAACTTGTCCTGCTCTTAATCACAACTTGCAACAATGCTGTGTTCACGTTTCATCTGTATTACCTTAATTATGAGATGATTCTTCTTTTAAGAACTGTTTTACATCCTGAGACCCAGAAATGATTGATTTCAATGGCAACACAACTAATTTATAAATTAAATTTATGCTTTAAATCTATGCCGTAACCTGTACGTGGTGGTCTATGCGGTCGTTTGCATTTATAGATCTGCGTCATTCTGCCAGTGCAGAGACAAAATGCTACATTATTACTGTGTAAACATGCTGAGAAAATGCCTAAATTTCTGAAATTATTGTAACATTTCATGAAGAAACAAAAGCAATGTAATTCGCAGATTCAAAAGTGTTCATTAAATGTTTGTATCTAGGGGTGGGTAAAAATATTTATTTTCTGATGCTTCGTGATCTTTTGAACGATCTCGATATTGATTCTTAACTCCCAAGATCGATCTTTTGCTCTATTTGTAACCCTCCACTGCAATGGGAGGAAATCACTTGCATTTGCAACCAAATTTGACGTTATGCGACTTAAGTGAATATATTTGGTAACTGGCTGGTAAATGTTTGGATTTCACTCACAAGTGCAGCGAAATCCTTTTTTTGCGTGTTGAAAGTAAAAGTTGTTTCGTTCAATGTGTCCAAAGACGAGATACACTGAATCCATTTGTCATTGAATAGTTTCTCTTTTAATACCCTTTCTGTGCTCTACAGCCAGTTGATGTTCAAAAACAACAAAAAATAAACAACATTTATTTCTAATCACACATAGCACAGATGAGATTTAAGTCTCTCTCGTTTATATGCGCTCATTTACAGATGCTCTTTACAGAACTGTGGGCTTCTTAAACAGACAGTACACAATTTTTACAATTTGCTGTTTAACAATAAATATGTAACAAAATATTATATATGTCATATAATATCATAATTATGCATTGATTTGCTCATTTTATAAAGCTAAAATGTGATCAGAATGATGAAAAACTAATAAATATAATTAGTAAAGTAATTTTTTTCTTAATGTACCTAGTTAGAAGGTCACCTGTATAATGAACAGCATTAGCTAGGAGAGTCTTTATGTAAATATAAGGGACATTATAACTGAAATATGAAGCAGTATTGAATGGAATCTATAGTTTTTTGTCATCCTGGTGAAGGGACTCTGGTTACAAAGCAGACCAATCTCAACTGTTGTGGTCTGTGTAGACATGACGCATAATTTCGGCTTTGTTTATGATGACAGGAAAATACTTCCGGTCACTACATTAATTCTACTCAATATTCTCTTGCCAGATAATTAAATAACTAAGAAAGTGCAACAGGTAACAGTGGCTTTAATAAAATGGTATATTAAACCTAATATACCAAATATTACCTGCTGAGTACATTTAATCTTGGTTAATTGCTCACATGGTTCATGTGAGTTAAGCATTTGAAGTGTCAAGATCAGTTAGCAGCTGTCCCACAGATCTAGTAGTAGACTTTAAAAAAGTCTGCAGAGTCAGCATGGTGCCACCGGCCAGCTGATTGATCTGTTGAAGTGGAGCTGAGCAATGAGAGCCAGGCTGGTGCCACAGCAGGAAGGACATGGAAGAGTAATTGGGTGGGGGGTGAGAGCTGACAGAGGATGGAGAATGGATGTTGGAGAGGAAACTTAGTGTGTGTGTGTGTGTGTGTGAGAGAGAGAGTGAGTGTGAGTGTGAGTGAGGCGGTGTTGTGGCTCAGTCGGGATAGATAACATCTCGGTAAGGGATCCACCTATGCATACTGATGACATCATATGAGATGTCATAGGAGGGAAGAATGCGTAATATATGCACATGTTGGTGTGTGAGAGAGAGTGTGATTGTATTTTCTCATTGGGTGGGGGAAGTTTCTGCCCAAGAAAATGTCTGATAAAAGTTTCCCAACAGTCTCGGGCTCTTTCCTAGGAAACTGCACTAATTCCTAATCAGTGTATATGCCTGTCGATGCTTAACTCTGTCTGTAAAATGTACACTGTGTGTGCATGTGTGTGTGTTTGTGTTTGTTTGTTTGCTTTGTCAGGGATTTAAGCTGGCTGTCGCTTATTTACTCTGAACTCTGATTTTCATGTGTTTATTCATAATTATTTGAATGAATATTCATTTGAGCATTTTTTTTTTCAAGGGGATGAATGTGATAGAATTCTTATTTGTGTTCTTATGTTAATTTTTGTATATTCCTTCAGTATTTGAGAATGAACTACAAGCCAGAATTGATCAAATCTTTAACCAACTGGAGCGACTGGAGATTCTAGCCAGCAAAGAACCACCAAATCGGCGCCAAAATGCCAAACTGTGAGTGCATCATCAACCATGTCCATGATAAGTAGTTATTCAATCATTCCTGTCTAGGGCTGTAACAATTATGAAATTGTGCTGATGAATAATTGTCAAACAAATGATTGTGACTATGGAGATTAATTGTCATATAAATTGTCATACTACTTACAGGAATTTCCAGGGTTCAGTACAAGTTAAGCTCAATTGACAGCATTTGTGGCATAATATTGATTACCACAAAAATTTATTTAGACTCGTCCCTCCTTTGTAAATGAATATGGCCAATTTTTGGAGGGTTGAAAGGCAGAAATGTGAAGCTTATAATTTTATAAAAGCGCTTACAATAATTCTTCTGTTAAAACTTGTGCATTATTTGAGCTGTAAAGTTGTTTAAATGGTAATTTTTACAGTCGTTTTAGGGTTTACCATCGTCATGGTAACGAAGTTGTAAAATTGGTTATAACTTTACACAGAAAAGTAAGTGATTTCCCACTAAAATCATGTTTACATGCATATTGTTTATGTCTTGTGACTATACTTTTGAAAAAGTATTTTAGCGTTAAAAAATTGGTCACGTTCACTTCTATTTTAAGTGCCTCTGTAACCCAGATTTTTCTTATTTTAAAGAACCTGTAATATTCCATTAAGGTGTGTTTATGTTTTCCTTTAAGACATGAAACACTTTATTCAAACTTTCAGGCTGAACCTAGCCAACCCGAATAGCTATTATGCTTCACAACGCTTCAGAAGTTGTTAGTAGGCTCAGTAAGAAGGTCAGAGTTCATTTGGAGTGCTCACATAATTCAATAAAACTGGAAAATGAAACACAAAAATGTACAATTTCTATATTTGTTTGAAATTCCATTACTTGGTTAGTAAAATGTGATTAAAATCTTAAGAGCAAAATAATTGTGGTTATCTTAAATAATCACAGATAGATGAAATAATTGGAACAGGCCTATCCCTGATACATGCCAGCTGCACAGAAGTACGCTGGAAAGCTCACCCTCGCAGAAACCATGTCTTGCCACCTTACACATTAATAAATAGGATTCCAGTGCATGTTATACTGAGTGGAGTCTTGATTCAAGGCTGAATTTCTTCATAGCCCTCTGGAGATCAGATTATGAAATTGGAATCCATTTTGATCTGTAATAATATCCAAAACAGAACCAGCAATTCACTTTATTAAAATATTAAGTAAATTTATTAAGTATGAGGAAGCTTGAGGTGGATTAAAGAGAAAAGGATAGGGCTGTTGTGGGCTCAAAGCCTAAAAGGTTCATGGGCTACCACCATCGTGCCCTTGACAAAGCAATGAAGTTTGCTCCGGTGAGATTTTCCTTTTATTTAAAATGTACAGTAAGTGGCTCTGGATAAGAAAACATCTTCTAAATGAAGAATGATGTAATGTAATGTGAGGTGATGAAGGTGAGGAGTGTTTGTGTTGTGTGTTCCCTGTGGCAGAGGGCTCCAGCGAAAACATTCTATCAGTGACCACGTCATCACCAGCATTCTTGCCCTGTGTGGCAAAGCCTGGCTACAACACTGCACAAACAGACCTGAGGCCAGCACACCTGAGACACCCACTCAATCACTCACTAACTCGCACACACAGAAGACACCAAATACCATAAAAGACAGACACTTCATGACGAGTGCCTGTATGTGAATGTGTGGATGACTTCAAACACATTCTCTCCCTCTTACACACATAGAAATTACATAATCGCAACCCAGACAAATGTTGCAAATCTCTGTTTTAATGGATGTTTTCAGTTATAAAAGCTGTTTTATTCTACATGGGGCGGGGCGCCTCATGGGGGCAGCCATGTTAGGATCACATGACCAGCTGAATTCTTCTCGCTTAATCACAGTAACTGCCCTGTTATTGGGGACGTTTTACTCATGGTTCATCGTTATTGGTGTCTGAAAACTACTGTGTTTGAATGATGCAGCATCCAGGCCACTAGGTGTTAGTGTAAGGTACTTCGACATACTTAAAAATAATAATAATAATTACTGAGTGCACCTTTAATTATTCAAAAAGCCCTAAATTGTCTAAATGCAATGTGAAAAATTCTGTTTATTTTGCAGAAGGCTTTAAGCTTGTACTGGTTGAAAGCAAGTGTTTTTTGTTTTCTTATGTCTTAGTAGGTGTTCTGCAACTAGTGCATCACACAATAAGCCCTGCAGGCTGCTTTGTGGCAAAAAAAACACACTCTTCCTCTGTTTTTCTTTTTGTAGGCGTGTTGATCAGTTGAAGTATGACATGCAACATCTACAGACAGCCCTGAGGAACTTCCAGCACAGACGCTATGCTCGTGAGGCACAGGAGAGAGAGAGAGATGAGCTTTTGAGTCGAAGTTTCACAACTAATGTTAGGCCACAAAAAACATTTCAAAACTCTAATACTGATTTGTTTACTTGTAGATTATGCCTAGAATGTCTTATAACATCTTAAATCTTTACCACTTGATTATTAATGGACATTTTAATGCTAAGATTATTTTGACACAAATTTTTTATACATGTGTGTTTATATGTAGGACGCTGACACCTCCATCCCCATTGATGAGACCCTGCAGTTCAATTCCAGCCTTCACAATGCTCACAGAGGAATGGATGACCTTCTGGGCTCAGGCTCCGGCATCCTTAATGGCCTAAGAGAGCAAAGAAGCACGCTCAAGGTGTGTATGAGACAAGAGAGCATCTATAGCTGAAATAACCGTGATGTCGCACATCGCTTTCAGGTTCTTCAGTTGAGCAACATTTAATGGTGGATATGAGCAGCACTGTGGTTTTAATAATCTGTTAACATATAATAATGTAATAATGTTTGTTGATGTTATTAAAGGGATAGCTATGGTTTATTGCGAAGATACTGTATAACCATTTTGAACTTTGATTTTGTTGGACATGTAACTAGTTAATGAATACACATCCTCACACATTCGAAAATATGATATACACGATCAACTACAACATTAAAACCACCTACGTAATATCACGTAGGTCCCCCTCGTGCCACCAAAACAGCTCTGACCCATTAAGGCATTGACTCCACATGACATCTGAAGGTGTCCTGTGGTATCTGGCACCAAGACGTTAGCAGCAGATTCTTCAAGTCCTTTTAGTTGCAAGGTGGGGCCTCCATGGATCAGTCTTGTTGGTCCAGCACCTCCCATTGATGCTCAGTTGGGGAGTTCTGGGGAATTTGGAGGCCAAGTCAATACCTTGAACTGTTTGTCATGTTCTGAAACCATTCCTGAACAATTTTTACAGTGTGGCAGGGAGCATTATTCTACTGAAAGAGGCCACTGCCATCAGGGAATACCGTTGAAGGGGTGTATGTCGTCTGCAATAATCTTTAGGTAGGTGGTATGTGTCAAAGTAGCATCCACATAAATGCTAGGACCCAAGGATTCCCAGCAGAACACTGCCCCAAACGTCACACTGCTTCTGCCGGCCTGCCTTCTTCCCATAGTTCATCCTGCTGCCATCTCATCCCCTGGTAAACGACGCACACGCACCAGCCATCCACATGATCTAAAAGAAAACGTGATTCATCAGACCAGGCCACCTTCTTCCATTGCTCCATGGTCCAGTTCCGACAGTCACGTGTCCATTGTAGGTGCTTTCGGCGGTGAACTGGGGTCAGCATGGGCACTCTGAATGGTCTGCGGCTACACAGTCCCATATGCAGCAAGCTGCGTTGCGCTGTGTGTTCTGACACCTTTCTATCATGGAATAGACAGGCTAGCCTTTGCTCCCCACATGCATCAATGAGTCTTGGGTGTGCCCATGACCCAGTCGCCGGTTCAACGGTTGTCCTTCCTTGGATCCGTTTTGGTTGGTACTAACCTCTGCATACCAGGAACCTGCCGTTTTGGAGATGCTCTGACTCGGTCATCTAGCCATCACAATTTGGTCCTTGTCAAAGTCGCTCAGATCCTTACGTTTGCCCATTTTTCCTGCTTTCAACACATGAAATTCAAGAACTGACTGTTCACTTGCTGCCTAATATATCCCACCCCTTGACAAGTGTCATTGTAATGAAATAATGTTATTCACTTCACCTGTCTGTGGTTTTAATGTTGTTGCTGATCAGTGTATGTGGCATATAAAAATAATTACTACCATCTGACAAGCAATATGCATCTTTACTGCTCTTTGGTCCTCTTACAGTAAATAATAATAATATTTGACTTCTTCAGTATTCAAACTTCATAACAGACGATTACATACTGCATTCAACACAAATGCAAAGACATATTTTAAAAGTGTAGCATTTTTGTTGCATATCCTTTCACAAACAGCCAGTATGCACTGCAGTGGTGGAGATGGGATCCAGTTTGTTCCGCTTGAGCTTACTAGATGGTTTAAGATTACATTTGGCCTTATATCTGTCACAGCAGTTGCGCTTAAGGCTGTTTGCGTGAGAGTGTTGCATCAGAGTGTGTGCGATTTACCTTTTTCTGCCCCAACTGAAAGCAGTTCATTTCTGGGGTACCAACAGAACCCCAAAATGCTTCCGCTCAACATTTATTTGTAAACGGTAACTTAAAACAATTTTTTTTTTAAAGGGGAATCATTCCTTTTTTTTTGTTCTTTTATAACTTCCTAGATTTCAAATAGACATCATGATAATTGCTGTCAGAACTTATTCCCATAAACTTGTGTGAACTTTCACAGTATCTTATTTTTCCTGACTGATAAACTCTTAATGAAATCCCTTTTAAAATGTTACTTTGATTTTTACTTCATTAGCTAGAACTAAAGAGTTTCTTGCATGAAATGATTTGCTTTTAAAACATGGCTTAAAAATGTATTGAAAAACTTCTTTAATAACCGGTTTGTTACAGCACTAGTTTCAGGGGTTGTCTTATCAGAAAATATGCATATTGTTTTCTTGGATTGTTCATATAAATAGCAGAATGGATGTGTTCTCCAGTCTTAATATGCAATGATTAATAGAGAATACAGGAGAGAGGTGTGCAAGCAGAGGAATGTTGAGTGTATAGATGTTATTTGGTGTTAATAATAGGTGTGCGAGTTTGAGGTAATGCAGCCACATATAAACACTGACACTGTGTTTCCAGGGAGGAGGGAATGCTCTTCCTGAAGCTCCTCTTGATTAACAGCATCCGTGAGAGTTTCTCTGATTGTGTTTTTGGGGGAAAGGGGGGGTGATCTATACTTCAGATATTTAACTGAGTGAACGGAGGTTTATCTGCTGTTCATAGGATTTTAACAGAAATGTGTTAAAGGGATAGTTCACCAAACAATGAAAATTCTCTCATCATTTACTCACCCTCATCCCAGATTTTATTCTTCTGAACACAATGAAGCATTTTAGAAGGATATCTCAGTTCTGTTGGCCCATTAAATGAAAGTGAAGGGTGATCAAATGTTTGAAGCCCCAAAAATCACATATAAGTAGCATACAATTAATCTATATGAGTGGTTGAATCCATATCTCTGCGGGTGAGAAAAAGATCCAAATTGAAGTTTTTGTTTTGTTTTACTATAAATCTTCAATTTCACTTCCACATTCTTTTGTTTTTTGGTCATTTGCATTATTTGTGCATATTGCCATCTACTGGTAGGTGCTGGTCAAAGGTGGAGATTTATAGTTGAGTGTAAATAAATATTGATCTGTTTCTCACTCACACCTATCATATCACTTCTAAAGACATGGATTTACTTCCTGTTGTCGTATGGATTACGATGTGATTTTTGAGTTCTGGGCACCATTCACTTGAACTGTTTGGACCTGCAGAGCTGATATAGTTGTGTAATGACTTCTGAGAGTCTTGGTAACATCTTGCTATTTCTCTTTTAGGGTACCCATAAGAAGATGTTGGATGTTGCAAACATGTTGGGCTTGTCTAACACCGTCATGCGTTTGATTGAGAAGCGAGCATCGCAGGACAAGTTCATCATGATTGCTGGAATGCTGGCTTCTTGTTTTGTCATGTTCCTGGTGGTGAAATACCTTAGCTGAACTTTCTGACCTTTAGCCGACCTACTGTCTTGGTGGAGCTCATCAGTGGTGCATTCCATCTCATATGGACCTGAAAATGAAGTTTTTAATTATAATCAGATCCAATTCTAATTTAACTCACTTTTGAGGGAAAAAAAGGCAAATTCAGTCACTGTAAAGTCTCATTTTTGCCGCTGTAATGCTCAAGCCTTTATAATATCAGCAGTATTTTGATTTCTTTCGTCATTTGCCTAAGTAGACATAAAAAAGCTGCTTGAACAAGCACACTGGTGCTACAGCACCTTATTTTGAAATCTCTACCGCTAATGTCTGAAGAACTCTTGACTCAAGTCTTTCCCTTTGCATCGCTGTTTTGATGTTGCTCATTGTATATTAGTACCAGAGCGGTTAGTGTTTAAAATTTGTAAGTTACAACATTTGCAGCAGAAAGGATTAAATAATTTGTCCTTTTATTCTGGCTCTTTATTGCCACCCTCTGGACACAAACCCTGTGTTTGACTCCTCAGTCTTTGAGTATTCCGTGCTGTGCTGGAATCTACTGTATTGTTTATAATGCTTCTAAACCTTACTAGGCTGTATACACTTAAATGTTTCTGTGCAGCAAACACGCGCACACACACAAACACAAAACTATGCCCTTGTTTGTAATCTTAAAACTGTCAGTGTATGTGCCTGACTCCAAGCAGGGGTCACAGCCCCTGGCTAACAGGAAATTAGATATTTTATTGGACAGATGCTGCTTGATTTACTTTGTATGCACACTTTCAGATCTACTCAGGACCCCTGCAAGGTAAGCCTCAACAACGTCCTGCTAGAACAGTTCCAGTATACATGACATCTGTCTTATATACCCTGAAATTCACAGAAACTCATTCTGCTTCCAGGCCATAGAGCTGCATGTGCTGTTGGCAGATAAGTCAACAGACTTCGGTTGTTAATCCAATTGTTTACGTGAATTTAATTTAAAAGACATTTGCTAAAAATTCATAATTATGACAACATCAGCAACGTTTGTAGTCAATTAAAGACCGAGTTGTGCTCTGACACCTGACAATACTCGTAACAACTAAATGATTAACACGTTTGAAGGTAATTTCTCCAAAACAGTTTGTCCTGAATCGTCTAGGATGGTTTTGGAACATATCCTGCTTCCTGTTCCGAGGCAATGGAAGCACGCTCCAACAGTGCCATCTAGTGTTTAAATCCAATAATCTTCTGTAGTTGATGTCGATTGAGGCTATCAAAACACGAGTAAACGTACACACGCTTGCAATAGAGGGATCTATGTTAATTTACTATGTACAACTATGTATTTTTTTTCTGTGCAAATAGTCAAACACAAGCCCACAGGGGACCTTCAAATCTGAGTTTAATTTATCTTGGCAAAATCTCATCTTGCAGCTGTTTTCTGGCGTTTTACCTAGCCGGTAGGGCATTGTTGGGTAAAATACCTGCACATTAGAAATGTTTGTTTCCAAGCATTATTTTTTGTTACGTTACAGATTAAACTAAGTTTTTACAAAGCATACTTAGCCATGTCTAACAAAATATGATACATGTTGGTGTATTGCCACTGTTAAATCATGTACAATTATTTCTGAGATTAAGCCAGAGTAATTAAATGAAGGCATTTGTTAAAATGGTACCTATGGGGTAATGGGTTTCAGTGGCCTAATTAATGGTAAGCTTTGCATTCAAATGCAGGAAACATCATCACATAGGTCTCAGTGAACCATGAGGGTAAGGAGATAGACAACATTTCTTCTTAAAATAAAAAGGGAGCACTAGCAAAGAGAAACCCACCCTTCAAAGTCAAAGAAACAGTCCCCTTGATGCCAAAGATGTTCTCCTTTGAAAAGTTTTTTTGTTTTGTTTACTATAATAAAGCAGGTTCTGGCTTATTTACACCTTTAAGAAAATATCCATAATGTCCTGCAGTTTAAGTAATACACTTTCACTCTTCTAAAATAGATTTAGGCATATTAGTTTCTCTCATTCAAGTAGAAGAATGTGACTGGTTATGGTGGTTCGCAAAAACATCAAAAATTGTCCCAAATTTCTGGTATGCTGTTAAATTTATCTAAAAGAAAGATAAAATACATTAAAAGTATCAGACTTGAACAAGTGATTACAACTCAGTTTTATTTGCTGATGCATCAAGGACTTAAAATAAAAAAAAAAACTTATGTCATTGCTGCAATTTACAGTACAATTAATGTCACCAAAAGTTGTACAACATTCTGCTGTCCCTCCACTTTTCAAAGACTCCCCTGACCTCTGTAATACCAGCCCTGATCATGTTATGATATACTTTTTTTTTTTACCATTTTCATTTCATTATTCTTTTTATTAGCATTTTTAAACAGGTGTTACCAACCTTTATTTTACATTATCGTTTTACTACAAGTTTATTTACACTGAACTAATTGTACAGAAACACAAACAAAACATTTTCCAGAAAAAAAAGAAAATAATTTAAAATAAAATAGAAAATAAAATTATTGCAGAATACAATCATACAGTTGTTACAAGATGCAAAAACAGCATCTGTAAAAATTTTTTTCAGTGCAATATTTCACAATTTTATAAACAAGTGATGGGAACTCTCAAATCCCAAAGTGTAATCTGGTATGCAGTTTCAACAGCCTGTGACATTATAAAAATGTGTGACATCAACATTTGTGATGTCTATATTCCATACACTATTTTCAGATAAGTTATAAGCTAACAAGAAAAAAAATAGGTATACATAGTTGAATGCCAAGTATGGCTTTTAATTTCATGTTTTGTGACACCATGGTATGGTACTCTAATGATAACTGGTATGAGCAAAAAAAATGACCAAATACTATGTTAACCTTGCAGTGGGCCAATCGTCAAATTCATCACAGCCTGGTTTTTGAGAACCAGGCACAAGTGTATCTTTGCATATTCATATAATGCATTAATTCATAAACTCTCAAGAATGTTTAGCACACAGAAAAACATTTTCCCCTATGACCCTCTAAGACTGCCCATGTCAACCCTAGGCCTACAGCCAGCCTTGGATATAAGAAACACATCAGACAATTAACAAAAATGTATGACATACCATAGAAAACAAGATATGCCAGTGGTTTCTTGTCCTTTATATAGTTGTAAGATACATGCCCTTGGCCTATAAATCAAACCTTGAATTGGTACTACACTCCTTGAGGGAATTTACTGTATGTGATATACCACTAACTGCCAACCAAGCTCCTGGTCCTAATTTCACATGATTTTCATCACATTACAATCTCAAAAGGCAGCCAAAAAGATCTTACTCTTATTCTTTAAATATACCCAAAAACCTTCCTGCTGAGATCCCCTTACAGTAGCAGAATACGTAGAGGACAGAGGATTTTGGGTAGTCATAGCATCCCTCCCACTGGCTAAAACTCTTTACCCTTTCACACTACTGGGCCTGGTCGTCTTTATATGAGGAGCAGTATGCAATTTTCAGGAACCATGGTTTGGAGGGTGTTGGAGGTCCTGCCCTGAGAAGATGGGGTGAAGAAGGGGGTGTAGTTGCAGGGCAGCCGCTGCTGCTGCAGTGGCTGGCCGATGGGCAAAGAGAGTTGGGTAGAGGGCAGCATGGGGTACATGGTGTAGAGCAAAAGGGGTGTGATGGAGCGCAGAGGCTGGTATAATATGTATTGGTTGGCCTGACAAAAAGGCAGTATGGTGAGATGGTATCAGGCCTGTGTGTCCTAAAGAGTGACCCAATGAATGGCCTAAAGAATGGCCCAATGGTGACAAGGAGATAGGGGTTAGATGATGTTGAGGGATATGGTGAATCTGGGCAAGTTGGGCATGTGCAGGGTGATGATGGTGTGGGGTATGGGCATGAATGCCCATAGCAGCAGCATGATGCTGCAGGATGGCATGCTGCATTGTGGTAAGGGAGGTAGCAGATGCTGCAGAAACTGTGGGTTGCTGGATGTGAATAGGCTGCAATGCAGCTGGTGGAGGCGGAGGTGCAGGGGCAAGGTTAGCAGCTGCTGCCAAGTTAGCTGCCGCTGCAGCAGCTGCAGCTGAAGGGAAGCTCTTCACCTGCTTGGCTAACAGCTGCTGCTGAATGTGCTGTTGAGCTGCTTGCTGCAACTTGCTGTATTTTTCCACTTCCTCTGGGGTAAAGGTGATTGGTTGACTTTCTAAAGGTGCAAGTCCATCATCTTCAGCTTCCATACCCATTTCCCCATCCTCCATAGTGGGTGCAGGGTAACCAGCATAGGCATGCATAGTAGGCTGTGGACCCATATCAGGCCCCATCAGATGTCCATCCAACATGGGATTACTGGGGTCTTGCCTTGCCTCACCTTGGTATTGTGGCATCATCATAGCTGGATCATGCTCATATTGTTGCTGAGACTCATGAAAGGCCTGTGGGTCTGAGGCTGTATGTCTGGTCTCTTCAGCCACTACAGCATTTGGTACAGCCTCCTCTAACTGCTGCTTTTGTTGTTGCTGTTGTTGGACTGGTGGCTGGGGTGGAGGAGGAGGAGGGGGAAACTCCCGAATAGGTTCTACCAAGATCACTTCACTACTATCAGAATTTTTCCCCTGTTCTGACTTTTCACCTTCAATTAAACGTGTAAGAGAAAATAATGGCAGTTTCTTTCCAGCCTGGAGTTTACCAAATAGGGGCAAAATACTTTTGTTTCCAAGGACAGGGGGGAGCTTCGGCCCAAAGTATCCTTGTGGGGGGTCCTTGATCTTAATGCCTGGCTTGGTGCCAGTTCCAGACTCATCCCCTCCTTTTCGAGACTGGATTTTCTCCAGTAGCTGTCGAGCTGTGAATGAATTTCTATGTTCTGCAGCACCTCCGTCCTCCTTTGAGGCAGCTCCACCACTACCTCTAGTTCCTTGTGCAGATGAAGAGTTGCTTTTTCGGGTCTGTGTGCGGGAAGAGGACCTTGGAGACTGGGAACGGTAAATGTGTGTCCGATTGAAATCACGTCGTTGTGTGGCACTGTCAGATCGCCGGCTGCGACCGTGACGATGTGGAGAGCCCTTAGTGGAGCTAGATGAACGACTAACAGAGCTACGGCTGCGACTATAACTACTGCGTCTATAGGAGCGAGCACTGCTGCTCCTACTACTGCGACTAGAGCTGCGGCTACTACTCCGTTGGTGTCTCCGCCTATGATGTTTCCTGCGACTATGTGAGCGTGAGCGGGAACGAGAGTCCTCAGAGGAAGATGAGGAGTAGTGCCGTCTGTGAGACCTGCCACTATCACGCCTCTCATAGTCTGAATCTGAAGAAGGTCTTCTTGATCTGTGGTGACGTTCTTTATCACTATAGTCACTGTAACTGTCTGAGTAACTATGACTACGGCGGCTGTAAGCACTGCTCCTTGCAGAAGAACGCTCAGAGCTACTTGAATAGGATCGACTGTGTGACTTCTGACCTCTGTGGCGTCTATGGTTACGGTCACCTCCACGAGATGATCTACTACGTGAATGTCCTGATCGTCCAGAATCATCACTGTGGTGTCTGCGCTGCTCACGTGGTGGTGTGGAGCAATGGCGAGCTGGTCGGGAACGTTGAGAAGATGATCCTCCATCCTCCTCACTGTCACTGCTGGGAGGTCGACCTCCACTTAAGCTCTTCCGGGCTGAGGCAGAACAAGAGGCAGCAGGTGCGCTGGGGTCAGATTTAAGGCGTTTAGAACCATTGCGCTCCTCTGCAGAGCTGGGCTTTTCTGCACCGCTTTCCTCCACTCCAGAACACTGTGAAATCTTGTGGGATCGTTTTCGCTTTTCTCCCTCATGGGACACTGTTACTACTAATGACTGGGCAGAGGAAACTCCATCTTTGACCCCCTTGTCTTTCTCTTTTTCCTTACGGTCAACTCCTTCATTGTCCTCAGCATCAAGTGGTTTATTTTTGCTTTTCTTTCTTTTATGCTTCTTTTTCTTTTTAGTTTTCTCTCCTGGCGTCTCATTCTCTAACTCCCCCTCCACTACTGCTTTTTCTTTTTCACTGTGTTTGGAACGCTTGCTTGATTTCTTGTGTTTCTTCTTCTTTTTCTTTTTCTTAGACTCTCCAGACACATCTTCACTACTTGGTAATTTCTGCTCTTTGTTCTCATTTTCAGCACCCTCCTCGTTTAAGGATGTATGTCCCTTTAGGTCAGTATTTGGTCCTGCTACCATTGTGGTAGTGCAGATTTCTCCACTAGAGGCAGGAGTAGTATCCATGTTGTCAAACTTAGATCCCTCTCCTCCATCAGTGCTAACTGGCTTGGCAGGTTTGCTGTTTTTGCCTGCCCAGTTTCCTTTGTTTCTTGACAGCTTGAAGTCAAAGTAGAGAGGATTACAACTGTAGGAGAGAGATGGCTGAGCCTTAGTGAACTCCAGCAATTCAGAAGGCCACTGCAAGGTGGTGCTTTCATCCTTACTAAGCACAGGAAAGAAAGGCCCAGATGGAATGCGGGGACCTGTGTCTAGAGGCTCAGACATTCCTTGCTTGGTATCAGCTGGTTGAGAAGAGATATCTATAACTGCTGTATTACTTTGCCCCACTGGGGTACTACATGATTTTTCCTCTGTCTTCATTTTGGTTGATGTGGGAGAAGGATTTGTGCTTTGCTCATGTATAGGTTCATTCTCAGTCTCTTTTTCAGATTTACTGCTGACTTTTAGCAGTGTTTGCTCTCCATTTTCACCAGCTGCTGCCTTCTCATCTTTCTCTCCATCCTCTTCTTCCTTACTGGCACACTGGTCAGATGCCTTCATGAAAAGCAGAAACTGGAAATGGGGCTTGACCCGACAGTGTGCAGGAGGTACATAATGGTAATACTGTGGTTCCTGTCCAGAGTAACCTTCCTCCTTTTTCATCATCATCTTTAGCTTATTCAAGGTAGAGGCCAGGGCTTCTCCATCATCTGGTTGTGACTGTTCATCCTCACCACTGCCACCACTTCCTCCATCCCCACCTCCTACTGTACCTTGTGGACTATCAGTGTTAGGTGCCACAGCTCCTTCCTCTGCTTCAGGCTTTTCTCCTTCCTCTTCCTGACCTTCTTCTCCCTCCACTGCCTCCTCAACATGGTCTGCAAAGACAGCTGCAGCCGTCTCAAGTTTGACAGGGGCTTTTTTGGCAAAGGAGAAAGAGACACTGACTTTGGGAGCCTGTGAGCCTCCACAGGGTGTTGGGGAAGAGCTAGTTTTATTGAAGCCAAAGCTGATGGTAGGGGCTGTTCTAGGGGAGCCTTGACCACCAACACCACAGACTCCTTTATCTTCACTAGTTTCTGTGTTGGAATCTATGGTCATAGGCACACCATCCATGGAGTCTTCTCCCTTCTCACCACCTACTGTCACTGTGGTGGGTTTAAACATGGGGCCACTACCAGGGACACTGTAAAATAGAATGGTTAGGAAAAAGAAAATATCATGGCTTCTATTTCATTCCTCTGAAAAGTAAAGCTAACATTGTTGGCATGGACATATCTGTAAATGGACAGTAAAATGCCACAGTGAAAACATGTGCTATGACCTTGTGCTTTGACTGGTAACACTTCCCAAAAACCCATTAGAAGATAGATTTAGAATTTAACTTACTGATCTTGCTGCTTCCTTTGTTCTGCCAATTCATGAAGACGGCGCAGCATCTTCTCCTGTTTCTTGCAATCCTTTCTAGAACGAGAAGACACATTCCGAGCAAACTCTCTCTGCTTCAGCTCCTTTAGTCTCTGTAGGATTAGCATAGAGAAAGGAACAAGAATTTATTGAGTCGAATGAGGGCAAAGTGGTGTCACAAGGTGAATTCATCTTTGAACAAAGAAAACAATTCCAAGTTCAAATGTATGTTTTTCAGTACAGTCATGCCCATGTGAATCTCTCATACCTGTTTGTGTGCATGGTCATAGGAGTTGATGTGATTGTCAAACTCCTGATGTTTCTGATATTGCTTATCACACAGCTCACAGTAGAAGTTGGCCCTCAGGTCCTCCAGAGCTTTGGCTATGGCTTTCTCCTTTTCCGCATAATCCTACAAAACACAAACAACAAATAAAACATTAATGGAGGGAGGTTGAGTGCATCTGGAAAACTGAAAAACGTTCGCATTTGTGGAAAAAGGCAATGCGAATCTTGAGCTAATGACTGTGGATAGTTTGATAGGGTTTAAGATGTCAAGTCTGTGCATTGCGTGTGAAGGAGAATGCAGAATACATTTTCACATTCATCTGCTGATAATGAGAGAGAGAAGCATACTCTAAATAAGAGCAGTCTGTCCAAGGCTGGTGACTGAAAAATCAGTCTTAAACATCCACAGTGTTACTCTACAACAAAGAGGATATTGAGGAGTACTGAAAAGAGATGATGAGCAAAGGGTCAACAGATAAATGAAAAGAGACCTTGCTCCTATTACAGAATTTCACCTTGTATTTTTGGCGCAGTTCCTCCGTGTCTTCTTTTTCTATCTCCAACACCCGCCGCTTCTCTGTGGCATCTTCAGCATAGTCCAGCTATGGGTGTGGACACATACAGGTTAGAGATGCCTAAATTATTATATTCACATTCAGTAGAGAGTAAGAAAAGAAAGCACACACAACCATCATCTCACCTCCATCTCCATGCGCCCCATTCCCATGACATCATATTTGAGGACGATGGGCACAGGGTCAGTCCGTCCTGTGAGTTTGGGGGGGAGAGGCAGAGAGAGAGAGAGAGAGAGAGAGAGAGAGAGAAAAATGGGACAGAGGTTAGACTCATTCAGACAAAAGACAACACTTGGGGCGGGACAGCCTGCTTAGAGCACAGGGTGCTGGGTTAGAGAGACTGCCTTCAAGTGCAAGAGACCAGAAAGCTACAGTGAACCAAACTCTAGCCATTCTCACAGCTTCATGTGCAGCTCTCTTCTAAAAGGCCATTCCAGTTGCTGCAATGTGATTTTAAATAAGGCTAGTTTTCATGTTGTTTAACATTTGAGTTTGCTGCTAATTTTTATTTTTTAAACAGTTAACTGCATAGGAACTGCATACACAAACACTATAAAAAAAAGCTTTCATTAAACGCGAGAGACTGAAAACAAGGAGAGGAAGGTGGACTGAAAATTTTGTTTTATATTTTGCAGTATCTCTATAGTGGCCGGATTGCTGTGGATTGTCATTTTCTACCTTTCTTGCTTCCTCACGTTATCCCCCATAACTCTCTTTTTTTACCAACCTATCACAATGCAGTTCTGTCCAACTCATGTTCTTAACTCAGGGCAGGAAGCATGTGGGTTGCCAGAGGGTGTGTTTAAGAGAGGGAGGAGTAATTAGCATTTACTGCATTGTTTTGCAGTGCTGCGACAAAAACTGACTTCCTGATCCACAGCATGTCCTTCCTGTATGCCTTACATATCCATTATCCTCTTCAGACTCTTTGACCAGATGCAGTTTAAATCCCTGCAGGTCCACCTAGATGCAAATGAAGATTTATGTCCCCCATGATATTTTTGTTTTACTGATATACATAGCCCGTCATTTATTTATTTATTTATTTATATTTATATATATATATATATATATATATATATATATATATATATATATATATATATATATATATATATATATATATATATATATAAAAAATACACAAGCTGTGAAAAGACCTAGATCAGAGGAAAAGTAACATCAGAAAAAATGAACAAATCAGAATGAAAAAAAAGGAGAAAAAAAAAAGACAAAACTACATTGAATATTGACACGTAATTGCTTAATCCACTCATAACCAGCCAAACGAAGCAAAGAGAGAGAGACAGGGAGGGAGGCAAAGAGAAAAGAGAGAATAAGGACACAAGCACTGAGCTACAGCAGCAGTGATGTCAAAAGGCCAGAGGTTGCCATGGTGATAGTGCAGGGTTGGGGAAAGGATGTTCTTACCTGGGAGTGTTGGGATGGGGTGGGGGGTGGCAAACATACAGACACAGAGACAGAAAAAGGTAGGTGGGGGTCTCAAATAAAGGAGAAAGACGCACAAGAATTTGCAGTTGCATGGAGATCACCATGGT
This sequence comes from Moxostoma hubbsi, assembly GCA_032164185.1. NCBI lineage: Eukaryota > Metazoa > Chordata > Actinopteri > Cypriniformes > Catostomidae > Moxostoma > Moxostoma hubbsi. The sequence goes on along the minus strand of JAVLUX010000024.1, from coordinate 16,458,089 downwards.
CTAAGTTAATCACTCTCCAATTAATTATTTTGATTTCAGTAAATTATGTCAGTCTTCGTTTTTTGTCCAACTGTATTTATTCCTTTTTTTGGGGGGGGGGGGCTGGTTTGATCAAGTTTTAAAAGCAGGGTCAGTTCATACCCTTGGGCTGATGTGATGACAAAGGGCAACAGGGAACAAACTGTGAGTAGCACAATTTATATGACATGATTCAGCACATATGTGAATAGTAATTTCTACATTAAATTAAATAATGGTGTAAAAGGGCTAGGAATTAACATGAGTTCTGATTATCCACAGCTAGTGTCACATTATGGGAATCTCCTTATACTATCAACATCTGTACATTATATATGTACAGTATTATCTGTACAGTGGTAAATAACTTATTAAGAATAAAAACAAGTTAAAATCCTGATAGGTTGCAAAACTTAGTGGAAAATAAAATTAATTCCACTGTTACCCCTGTTGAACTACCAGTAAAATTATAAGTATTTTATATTTCATAAAATGTAAATAATTAAAGAATCAGTAGTATGAAGCCAGACATTTTGAGAAAACTATGTTTGTTGTGTCACTACAGATGACTCATTAAATCCTAGCCCTTGAGTTGAAAAAGATGCACATGATTTGGAAACCTTAGACTGTCTAATTTGTGGAAGACAGAGACAGGAGTTTCAGCCCAGTGGTATAATTATTCCTGTAATGAAGTGATAAAGGAGCGTGTGTGGAACAATAAAGGCCTGATGGGACTCCAGCCCCCACCATACCTTACAGAAAAGTGCACTGTGGGATTCACCCTACCGATTGGGTGCACTAGAGTTTTTATAAACAGTAAAATATAGAAAAACAATATAATAAATTATTACTATATGTATTAGATATACGAGTTAACATTAAGGTATTCAAATATCTGGTTTTGTAATTAAAATAGGGAAAGCCTTTTTCTTGTCATAATTAACAGATAATCGGTATAGCCTAATTATGGCATAATTTGAAGATTAATTACCTGTGTTGTTAGAGAATGTCTGATAATTTTCCCTTAAAGGTAAGGGGGAATCCCAAAATCAGGCCCAAAGCCAAATCTCAATCCTTTCCCTTCCCAACAATCACAGTCTTTAAGAACAATGTGAGGTAAAACTAGCATTATGCATTCCAGTGAAAGAACATAACGAAACTGGACGAAAAAAGTGCAATGCAACAAAAAAGGGGAAGTTAATCTAAATACCCCCCCCCCCCCCCAAAAACTGGAAACAAACAGAATGAGAGTGTTCTAGAAGAGTGCATTTTGAACACTAAGAAACGGGCAGCAGAATGAAGACTAATACAAAGAGAGGTAGAGACAGTTTAAGCCTATTAAACACTGGTGCTCTGATGATGAGAGTCATATCAAAACAAGAAATGGGGGAAGTAAAATCAAACAAAACGAAAATGAAAAGCATAAATCAAATCAATATAACCAATTCAATCAGGGGTAAAAATAACATTTACCACTAAGTTTACCATCAGCACAACATGGCCAGGATCATAATGCTGCAAAAAAGAAACACCAATTGGTTAAGCAGGAAGACTGAGGCACAAAGAGAGCGTTCAGGGGTAAAGGGTTAGGGGTTGAGTTTGAGGGCAGGGGCTTTGGTGTACCCCCTACCATTGGGCCGGAGTGATTACAGGGATACCCTCTCACCATCCCCAAAATTCCTGCTCTTCTTCTCTTTATTGCCCATTTCAGAACATATAAAAAGTACTATTATGTCAGATGTTCAAGTTCCTCAAAGACAAAGCAAGTATACAGTTACTAATTTCTGACTCATGTTTTAGATGGAAGTCACAGCAAAACACTAAGTCTCCCCGCTATCCTTCTCTCATGGTCCTAAAGCTGTCCACACTCTCGTTTCCCCTCTCTTGATTGATTGTCAACAGAAATATACCAACCGTCACATGATCCAAAAAAATAACACCCTCCTCCCAGCTTCCCCCTTTCTCCAATCCCTCATGTGTCTCAAAGTCTCAGGGTAAATGTGGTTCTGAGACAGGGAGACCATCATATGCATACTTCATCACGCAGCTGTACAAGCTATGAGAAGCATACACTGTGATTGAGCTTTTAGCAGCGCATGGTATTTAGAGGACTAAATCGATTTCACTGCCGATTTCATTGCCATTTTCCTCTTGCCATTAATCTAGAATAAATTCCAATTTTCTTTTCAGTCTCTTACGTTGCTGAAAACTCAGGTTCACAAGATTGGGTCTCTACAGCCAGCATGCTTTGCAGGAGAGGGGGAAGGAGATGGGTCAGGTAAGGCTTTCAAGTGAATACTTATAAGAGAAGTGGATGCAGGCAGGATGGTGTGAAGACTTCTCCCTGCAAGCTAAAACACCTGAGCCCCCACCCCTTGTTGTTTGTGACACACATAAACACTCTCTCATTACATACAATTTCCACACCCACAGGTACCACACGTGTACATTCACTTCACAAAATTGGACAGAGGCAGATAGGCCAATCAAAGGCGGAAGGAGTGGAAGAATGGGCAGGAGATTGAGGCTCATTCTGCAAGCCATTCAAGGGGGATCATGGGAAAGAGGCAGGATCATGTTTACAGCCAATCAGAGAGCCCCATCTCATGTTCTCAGCCAATCAAAACACCCCTCAAATTGCAGAAAAACATATATTAAACTAATATACAAATACTATTCTAATATAGGTGAATTCTGAGCACAATCAAGAGGAAACATGTAAAAACTATATTAATGTTTACTGATTTAATTTGGGTATGAGTTTCAAATCATAGCGCTGGTATTTTGAGCAGAGAGCATTTAGTGATTGTAAGCGAACAGAGAAGAACTATGAGAAGCCGTTAGGCTACACTGTGAAAGGGGGAGAGTTATTTCATATTATATTAAAAAAAAAAAATATATATAAAAAAATATAATCCACACACACTTACTCAAGCATACACACAGACATACAATTGGGCGGGGGAGTCCTACAAACCTTACCTAAAAAACAAGAGTAAAAAAAGAAAGAAGAGTAAAGAAAAACAGTCAATACAATGGAAACTCAAAGCATTGGGGAGACATTTCAGTAAATTCACACTCCGTACCAAGGCTCTGTCCAAAAGATAGAGAAAAGGAAAATGATGATGTTCGAACACCATGGCATTAGCACCAGAATGGGTGAACAGACGTGTTTTTGTCGGTGCGTGTGTTTGTGCTTGTATGCAGTCAAGTCTAAGATTAGTGCAATCTTTCAAACAATTAAGACATCTCAAACTAACACAAACGTAAGATCAACATAATGCAAATATAGCCACTTTACAGGGTCAAAACACACATACACAGATCAACTACTTTTGATAAGGCTTGACTTAGTTTCTTCACAAGTTCCACAAAACAATTTGCATTTAATTTGCAGTGCATGCTTTCAAAAGCACTCTCATGCTGCCCCTCCCTCGTTCTTTTCCTGCAAAATGGAACTAATCTACGTCATCATGCTCGCTGCGAGCTCCAGGTCTTATCTGATCTGGAATCTTTCTCTCTCACTGCAAACAAACTTAGACCCTCCCAGTCTGCTGTGTATTAAAGACAAACAATTAGATGACAGGATGAAGACAACTAAAAAAAGAAAAGACTCAGATCTTTGAGTCAGTGTTGTTGGTGTTTGGGTCTTGCCAAGCTAGAAAACAGATGGACAGCCCCGGTGGACACTGGAAAGATTCCTAATCTGTCACACACTTGACTTGGCTGGGATGACAACCTCTGGCTATGGCTACTTTAACCGGCTCCGCCGCACTCTAAGTTCCAAGAAAACAGCCAATGGAGTGTGTTGCTAAGGCAAAGCCCAAAAAGAGAGCTGCCATTATGCTTGCTGCCATTACAGATTAGGGAAACTCATTTTCTGAGTAGGGCTGGGCGATGTCTAGTATTTTTTTTGATACATTACAATGATTTTGTTGGCAATATACAAATACACATTGTAAATATTACAATGGCTATGTTCACACCACAGCTGAATGTGGCCCAAATCAGATTTTTTCACTCACATGTGACAGATCTGTTAATTTGATGACAGTGTGAACATCCGAAAGTGCTTTGAATCTGATATATTCCAATTCGATCTGGGACACTTTCATATGTGGAAATAAATCAGATACGCATCTGATTTTTTTCCAATGTGCCTTCAGTGTGAACAACCAGGTCTGGTTTAATGTGATTTTTACATTAAATCTAACTCGACATTTGAAGGCTTGTTTTACCACATTTACAGGCTTACGGTTAAAAACCTATAGTTGTGAGACACATTTCTTCTAGTTAACGCATTCAGATCCTTTTCAAAGGAAAGAACAAATATTATAGGCTTCAATTACCTAGGGATTACACGTCATATAAAATACCAGATTTACCAGGGATAAACTGCTGAACATTTGGCAGGACATAGACAATCTTTTCCTGGTTTGACTATTCAGATGCTTTTTGCTGGACATTTTAGTCAGAAGTGAAGATGTGTTAAGAAGAGGGAAACGAGCTGACACGCTGGTCAGGCTTCGTGAGAGTATTCATCTAGCAAATCTCCACTCTCATCCTAACAAAACGGACAAACTATATCTCCTCACCCATACAAACAAGGACTTTTCAACCTCTGCTGCTCTTGTGCTTCACAGAAACCTGGCTGAGTGAAGCCATTCCTGAGAGCGCGTTACATCTGCTGGGCTTTCAGCTGTTCAGAGCGGATTGCATTACGGATTTAACAAGAGGCAGTGGAACATTCTTTTACATCAATGAAAGTTGTACAATGAAAGATGTAACAACGTTAAAGAAGATAAGCTGTCCTAATTTGGAAGTGCTCTTTATTAACTGTACACCTTTCTACTAGCCATGGGAGTTTTCCTCATTTATTCTGGTGAGTTTTTATATCCGGCCACATGTGTGCATGTACGCAGTGCTGCAACAGCTGGCTGATCAAATCATAGACACTGAACAACAATACCTGAACTCTAGTTAATATTATTCTTGGGGATTTTACAAAGCAAACCTCACACGTGAACTGCCTAAATACAAACAGCACATTACAAAACAGAACATTGTCATGAAACGGATCGATTATCTGCAAATCAGCAAATTCGTGTGATTTAGTTGGAGTTAATTTTGACCCCTTAATAAAAATAATTTGAGCACGATGTGGGCAGGTGGGCTTCATTACATTTATCTATGATTGGGAAGGTTAATATTATTCAAATGCATTGTATTCCAAAATTCAACTACCTGCTACAATCTCTCCCTGTAGATGTCCCCCCCCTCTCTTATTTCAAGATTACAGATTACATTTCATTAAATTACATAAACCAACTGACAGTGGGCAAGGCCTACCCAAAATTTTGTTTTATTAGTATGCATTCAAACTCAGACATTTGGCTCATTGGTTGCTTTCAACTGAGAGAATCACTCCCTGTTTTTGTACTGAACAGGAAATTCTTGCCACCATTTCACCATTGCAAAGCCTATCAAACTATCCAGTGTGTTCAATTCTGACATTTATTTAAATGTTGGCTCGATCATATGGCTGAACCCAAAATGATGTATTAATAAGTCCACTTTCTGCTGGTCAGAGTGGATTTTGAGTGAGGTTAATATGCTCGGAGACCTATATAAGAGGAGTGTTGAGATCTTTTGCAAATTTTTTTCAACCCAGATCTCAGTACTTTAGGTATTTACAGCTGCGCCATCTGCTCTATACTATTTGGGGAGTAGCATACACCCCCCTAAAGCAGCAGAAACTCTGGGAGTGGTGATTACTGCTTTTGGAAAAGGTCATGAGGCATCAGTATATTACTCCCTGCTGATTCAGAGTCTGAGGGATGGAGCATTAACTTCTATCAAGAGATTATGGTAGAAAGATTTAAACTTGTTATTGGAGGGGGGAGTCTGGGCTAGGATTCTAAAAAAGTTAAGTTTGTATCAAGAGAAGCAAGGGTGCACCTTATGCAACTCAAGATTTTACATAGATTCTGTTGGACCCCTTCTAGATTGTATAGGCTTGGCCAAAAACACACCCATCTGCTGGCGATGCCAATCAGAAGATGGAGGCACATCCCATGTTATTTGGTGGTGTGTTAAGCTCCAAGAATTTTGGTTGAAGGTTCAGAGTTGTGTGTGTGATGTATTGGGCACTCAAATTACATTTTGCCCCAGACTATGGGGCGGTCTGACCAAGGTTATGGGATGGAAGTCAGCTGGAGCGCACTAATTTTGGGAGTAGTGCACGGAGATGGGGAGGGTGTCATGTAGAAGACTGGGGATCTGGGATTCATTTGATGGAAATTAAGGCAGTTATTTGGCGTTTTTGGGGGACTCTGGGAGGGGCTGTGGAGAGAGAAGCATAGATATGTGTATGATTATTTATTTTGTGTGTGTGTGTGTGTGTGTGTTTATACCACAGGGATGTTCGTTGAGGGTCAGGGTGGGGTTGGTGATTGGGGAAGGGTAATAAGGTGTTAAATGTTGATTCATTGTAGTGTTGTCAAAAATACTGAGTACCAAGTCGGTACTCAAACAAAAACAAAAAATACGATACCAGAATTTCTGCAGGTACCGGAGTACCGGGTCTACCCAGTTCCCATGAGGAGTCAGGAACTTTCGAATGCTCACAACAAGCAAAAGATTGCAACAAGCAATGAAATACAGACACCCGTATTTATTCAAGCAACTAAAGCAGGTGAGTTTAAAAGCATATTATCATTTGTATTAGGGCTGTCGACATTATCGACAACCTCGCAAATAAAAAATTGTCGAGAAAAAGTTCTGTTGTTGAATGTTCGTTTGATATCATTTAACGTAACATGAAATTACATTAAACTGTAATGAAGTGTGAGAGCAGCACTGCAATTCACGCCTGACGGAGGATTTTCCCTACTTGACTTGTCTGATTTCTGCAAGATTGTTAGAGAGCATATTATTCCCAGCTTTCAACTTTGTTTTAAAAATGTTTTATTTGTTGTTTTTTAGCCATGACATGTCTCTTCATAAGGAATATTATTTGATTAATGTTCTGCTTTTGTTGGGAAAGTTTAGTATTCATAAAAATATGGTGGTTATAAACCATTAGTTTTAATTTTTAATTCAGAGGTTCAGCAATACCTAAGAACAATTTCCAATTTGAGTAACAAGAAAGCTGTAAAGTGTATTGAAATATGTAAACAATTTGATATTTTTATTTAAACTGTTATTTTATTTTCCTTTTTATTGTTGTTTGTTTTAACAAAAATAATTGTGTTTGTCAAAAATGGTCAGCCATTGGAAATGAAGGGATTAGCCTACAAAATACAAAAATATTAAGTTTCCAGGAGCATCCCAGTCCTTTAGATAAGCACATATGTGTAGTCTTCGGACATTCAGACAATTCCCAATGCGCTCCAAGTCCTCTTGGTGGCATAGTGACTCGCCTCGATCTAGGTGGCAGAGGACGAATCTCAGTTGCCTCCGCGTCTGAGACCGTCAATCCGCGCATCTCGTCATCTGAGGATTGACGCGCTTTACAGCGGAGGCATAACGCCTATGGAGGCCCACGCTATTCTCCACGGCATCATGCACAACTCACCACGCGCCCCAACGAGAGTGAGAACCACACATTATAGTGACCACGAGGAGGTTACCCCATGTGACTCTACCCTCCCTAACAACCGGGCCAATTTTATTGCTTAGGATACCTGGTTGGAATCACTCACCAAGCACTGGATTCAAACTCCAGGGGTGGTAGTCAATATCAATACCCAGGCCCCCAAATATCATCTATTTTGATCAGATCAAGCAAGTGGTTATTTAATTCTTTATTTTATTTATTCCTCAGGGAGTCCCCACTAGCCCAGTTTAAGCTCAGTTTAATGATTCATTCTATTACTAAAATATATATTTTTTTACATTTTGATAATAAATACATTTAAAAAAGGAATACAAAACAAGCCATAATTACTACAAAAGTTGAAAGTTGATAAAAATATCTAATGCATGATATATATATTCTATGCATGATATATATTTTTTGAAATACTTTTTCAAAAAAGTATTCTTTCTTAGTGGGCTGGTCATTTTTGAACACAACAAAATGGTTAAATATTGTTCTAGTGATTTAGTAAATGTTTTTTGTACATTTTGAATCAACCTAGCAACAATGGACTTCTGGCTGAAATAATAGTTCCACTGATTGAGGAAAAAAATACTACCTTTTTAACCATATACCAAATACAACAGCAAATACCATATAGCTGGTAATGTCAAGCACTAATTTTAAGGAGAGGAGAAATAAAGGCAGAAGGGAGGGAAGTCGACATTGTGAGCAGATATTGTGCATTTCTCACTAAATACTGAATTAAGATCTTGGGCTTTTACACAACGCTGACTTCAGCACTTGAACAGTGGAGAGCAGTGTTCTTGACAGCATGTGTGGGCACATATAATGTAATAACAGGCAATAAAAGCAGTCTCAAGGGAGAGGCTCACATATTCCATTGATGGGCAGACGGACCTTGTACAAAATACTAAGAAATAATTTCTTACTAAACTAAGAAAACACTAAATCGTGGGGAAGTCAGAGAAAGCTTTCTAACGTATTCATATTCTTCTCTAATACGAATTTCTCTTGAAATCACATTTCTGATAAAAGTGATTTGTAAATGTAATTTGAATGAGCCAGCAAGTAAGAAAGGCAGCTGGGTTTGACTTTCACCTTGTGTTGGGAACAGCTCATACTGATTTCCATGTGGGTACATCAATTTCCTGAAACACGAGGGAGTTTAAATGTTTCTGTGCAAACAAACAAAACCTCTGCACTCATTTATTTTAATGAAAATAAGGAAAGAAAAAGAACAAAAGAAATCTAGACATCAGTTTTACCTGGCTTTCTTGTTGTGCTTGGAAATCTATAAAAAGAAAATAATCCCTTTCAAGCTGCGATAAACAGCACATCAAACATGTATTTTTAATGTGGGTTGATGCACTATGAGACCATACACAGAGGACGATTCATACAAGCATTCCTCAGCATGTGCATTCTCTTCCTTTGGGCTTTGCAGTGGAACCGCATTAATGCAGCACTAATGCATCCTGATGGGATGAGAAAGAGCGTGTGTGCAAGTCTCAGAATCCACTGATCAAATTCTAAATAGACCACAGTTTGTCTCAAACTATACTGAAAATATGTAGCAAGAATGAGTTTCTAGATGCTTAAGAATATCTTTAAGGTTAACATTGGGGCTGCAAAAACGAAACGTTAAAATCGATAATTACCGATAATGGAAATCGTCGACAACAAATTTAATGATCGATTAGTTGGACATATGACATGAGCACGGAGAAACTCCATCAATGATGTCCCTTCATAGCCCGTGTTGCATGATTCAACTCATTTGAAAACCAATGGCGACAAGCTAAAATGGAAAAGACACAACCTAAGCTGTCCAGTACACTAAAGCACACTATAAAACACTACAAAGAAGATCATACAGATGCGGAGCGGTTGCTGCATCAGGTGCATTGAAAGAGTGATTGTGCCTTTTGATGCGCTTAAGAGTTGTTTCTCTCCCGTACTATTTTCTGTTTTATAATGTATATGCTGTTAATTTGAAATCAGGCGTGTATGATTATTTTGCATAAATTTTGCTAAACTTTATTTTTATCACATGCGAGTCTCCGTTAAGCTTCACTGAGCATGCGAGCGCATTCACATCAATCAAGCTGATCACAATGGAGAAAGGAAGCACAATCACTTTGACTAAACTTGTGCAACATCATACTGCACTTTCAGTTTCAATGTAATTAATTGAGCAGCTTTCACGGATGTCACGCTGGTGTCCTAGAGGTCAAAGTGTGTGGTTTAAAGTATTTTAGATTGTTTCTCATCATGTGAGCGCATCTAATTCAGTGAGCACCGGGATGAGACTTTTCAGTGCAAGAGTAAATCTGCACTGCATTTACAAATGACTGTACTCTATTAAACTGTATATAATGCAGAATATAATGTATAATAATGCTAAGTGTAATGTCTGATTCCACCAGTAAATTTATACCATGGCAAACATTATTTTACTGGATAAAATACACATTGCCATGTCATCAGCGACAATACTATTTTAAAATATACAATATTTAAAATACATAATGTATGTTATTTGTGACAGTGTAAAAGCATATGTATCTAACATAATTATACATTTTTCAGCTGGGCAGAATTATTAATATTTTTATTCTGGGGTCACCTTTTTTTTTTTGTCCCACTCTATCCCCGATGGATCATTTTACTCTTTAATGAACAGTACTTTTTGTTCTACAAAGTTTTACAAGTAATATAAAGAACTGTTTTGCATATGTACTGAAAGTAATAATAATAATTTCAAACTTAACTTTTCATGATTCAGGCTTTGTTCAAAGTTTTGTGGTTATTACTCTAGAATTTAGAAATTTAAATCAAATCCTTATGCCCTTTATCATTTGTTTTAGTTTTTTTTTTTTTTAATCTTATTTTTTTTTTAAATACTAGAAATATATATTTCTGATATTATCTGATTAATAGATGAAATGGTCAAAGATTAATCAATGATCAAAATAATCATTAGTTGCAGCCCTAGTCAACATGAAATAAAAATGACCCTATTTTTTTGTAGGTCTCAATTAAAGCTTCAGGAGTTTGACAGAGGGGTCCTTGGCAGCACAGTCATTGGTATACAGGGAGAAAAGTAATGGGGAGAGCACACATCCCTGGGAGGCACCAGTGCTGATCGTACATGTGTTGGAAGTGAATTTCCCATCTCACTAGCTGATGCTGCCTCTCCGTAAGAAAGCTTGTGATCCACTGACAAGATAGTCGTGGGAACAGAGTTTAGTCCAGAGAATAGCTGGGATGATTGTGTTGAAAGCCGAACTGACGTCCACAAAAAGGATCCTTGTACCTAGTCTGTCCAGATGATACAGGATATGATGAAAAGGAATTCACACTGCTCCAGTGATCTATTGAAGATACGTGTGAAGATGACAAAGCGTGCATTAGCGTCTCCAAGTGGGAGGTCGTTAATCACCTGATGTCGGGACTCCCTGCTGAGATAATGGTTCAAGCAACAGAAAAACATATTAAAATGGTTAGAAATTTTTTTTCAATCACCGAGGTTAGGTCTTGTTTTCGTCAAGTGACCAATGATCATCATCTTTTACCGAGGATCTGACAAGACATCAAGCTGAACTTAACATTTTCATCGCACTCAGCTGCATTAAATGACAAACTGATTGTAATCCACAGTCACTTAAGCATTTTTTCCAGCCTTTTTTTCCTTCACTAAAATTACCTAAAATGGAGCCACAACAGTTATGTTTTTATTGAATGTAATTTCTTACTCACTGAAAGCAGTATATATGGACATAAGCGTTATTCAGCAAGCCTTGGGGATATAAATACAGAGTCTCATACTTTCACAACGTATGTTGCTCCATGAATTGCACATCTGGCTAATTTGCAGCATTTGTTTCAGAATCTGTAGGTCAACTCGCCACTGTTATGCCAAGTTTACACGATTTTAAGCCCGATTTTCGCTTGCCGACAGTTATGTGGAGATCGCCATAAAAAGCTTGAAATCGTGGGCAAATCGGAGCTTGCTCCCGTAAGCAACAATCGCAATGTATGAAATATCAAAGATGATTTGAGAGAATCGCCGATGACAGCGAGATATTTAAAAATTAAATATCTGGACCTGTCTGCGACTCCAAATCGTGCAGTGTGAAATATGTTTTGACTGAATATAACAACAGCTTTGACCTACAGCCAATGAGAGCAAGAAACGGGGCACGGGAAGATTCAGTGGGAGGAGTTCTGATGTACCTGCAACAGAATATCAACTAGCATGGCTGCAATATCAAGAAACTCTAACTGGACCGAAGAAATGGGGAAATATTATTGGAACATTGACAGGACCATCAGGGCCTATTTGATGTTTCATCTGAACTGTACCACATCCGGGTGGAGAAAGAGAAGTGTTGAAGAGAAATTGCCAATTCTCTTGGACAGTCAGGTAAGCAAATAGGTCGATTTTTCAGGAGGTACTTTTTCATATTGTAACCAAATAAAATATATTAGGTGATTAAAAACATACACATCAAATTCTGAAATGGATAACATATGATCATGCACTTGTTTTCATATCTTGTATCACTTCTCGCATGTACTCTGTTGTGAAACGTAACTTGGAGTCCAGGCAGAGTCGTCAGGGATTCGTCAATAGTGAAATGTCTTCTAATGTGTTCACACCTGTTGCGGAGTTGTCATGTAATTTGAAAATGCTACGACTTTAATGACCAGACAGTTTTGTAATACGAACGGTACCATGATACGATGTCTTTGAAAGTCGTGTAGTGTGTAGGAGCCATTATCCATCATCAAAATTTAGATATACCCTTTTGCTGGCTTTTATACAGTGCATTCATAAATTATACAGACCCATTAATTTTTTCACATTTTGTTATGCTGCAGCCTTATGCCAAAATGCTTTAAAATATTATTTTGTTCACATCAATCTACACTCTATTCCCCATAATGACTAAACAAAAACAGATTTTTGATAACTTTACAAATTTATTAAAAATAAAAAAAACTGAAATATCACATTGACTTAAGGATTCAGACCCTTAACGCAGTACGTAATTGAAGCACCTTTGGCAATGATTACAGCTTCAATTCTTTTTGGGTATGATGTGACAAGCTTTGCACACCTGGATTTGGAGATTTTTCAGACTGTTCTGCTGATCCTTGGAATTGAGGCCAAACAGTTCAAGCTTTGTTTCATCAGACCAGAAAATCATATTTCTCACAGTCAGAGTTTGTTAGGTGCTTTTTAGCAATTACAAGCAGGCTTTCATGTGTCTTACACTGAGGAGAGGCTTCCGTCTGGCCACTCTGTCATAAAGTCCAGATCGGTGGAGTGTTGCAGTGATGGTTGTCCTTCTGCAAGTTTCTCCCATCTCCACACATGATCTCTGGAGCTCAACCAGAGTGACCATCGGGTTCTTAGTCACCTCTCTTACCAAGGCCCTTCTCCCCCGATTGCTCAGTTTGGCCGATTGGTCTAGGAAGAATCCTGGTTTTTCCAAACTTCTTCCATTTAAGAATTACGGAGGCCACTGTGGAATCTCCAATTTTTTAGTAGCCTTTCCCAGATCTGTGCATTGACACAATCCTGTCTCTGATCTCTGCAGACAGTTCCTTTGACCCAAGGGTTTGGATTTTACCCTGTTATGCATTTTCAGCTGTGAGACCTTATTTAGACAGGTGTGTGCCTTTCCAAATCATGTCTAATCAATTGAATTTGCCAAAGATGAACGCCAATCAAAGTGTAGACACATCTCAAAGATGATCCAGAGAAATGTGATGCACTCGAGCTAAATTTCAAGTGTCATGGCAAAAGGTCTTATGAAAACTTATTTCAATGTGCTATTTTGAATTTCAAATGTCCAATTTAAATTGACAGAGCACACCGATCACTACAACCTTAGAGAGATGGCCGGTCGAGCTTTCATTGTCCGAGTTCATCATTATCAAACAGAAGAACGCATTCTGCGCCAGAAGCAGACACAAATGCTTGACGGCATTCGAAAGAAATGCTGGGAATGTGAAGATGCTGTTTTCATTTTCCCCTCAAAGTTCATCGTAACCGTAAGGGACAGACACTAGTGTTTTCGATGTACCTGAGCTAGCTGAAACATACCTATGGAATATGGTGGAAAACTGGTGAAGGTTGCTGCGATTGTTTGCAGGGATCATCCAAGAAGCAATCTGAACTTGTACATTTGATTTTGCGAAAAAGCCTTGCAAGGTTTCATTGCAGCAGTGTTTTAGTGAAATGAGTGGAGGGCTACTTTAATATATGGAATGCCAAAGGGCATCGAAGGTGAGATGACAGATGCAAGTGTTAATTTGTTGTGGGGAAACATCCATAATGGTATCATGGCATGTATATAGTAGGGAGAGGTAGGTGAGCAAATAGGCTGTGTTTGAATTCAGAAGGTTAACAATGTTCAAGTTTGTGACAACACATTAAAACTATTGAGTTGGAACGTATGTGGTCCAACCAGCACATCTCAAGAAGTTAAATGCAGAGATAATTTTTCTTCAAGAAACGCAGTCTACCAGTCAAATTACTCAACTAAATCTAAAGTAGCAGCAATACTGATTAAGACGACGATTCCTTTTATACGTAAGCAAATGATTACTGATAGAAATAGCAGATATCTGATCGTGTGTTTACGATTTTGCTTACTACCTTAGTGAACGTGCAAGGTCCTAATTTTGACGACCCATCATTTTAACAGAAGGTTTTCAAAAACATCAGACTTTATGCATTTACAAGTCATCATGGCAGGTGATTATAATTGTGTGTTAAATACTAGATTGTAAACAAGTCCTCATCGTAATACAACAAGAAAATTGACTGCTGTATTGAACCATTATATGCAAAAATTAAGCCTGGTAGATCGCTTGAGGGCATTACACCCCACTGACCATGATTTTTCATTTCATACTTCAGTTCACAAAACATTCAAGGATCATTTCTTCCTAATAGTCTCAAGATTACTGCATTATGTAGATTCAACACAGTATCACACTAAGCTGTAATCGGATCATGCTCCGGTCTCACTTAACCTGAAAATAAAATTAAGGCAACTATCCCTGGAAAGTTGATATGCTGTTGAACGATGTAAAATTTTGTGACCATCTTTCAGACAAATTTACATTCTTTCCAGAAAATAATGATACAGGTGAGGTTTCTTATTTGGTACTTTGGGAGACGATGAAGGCAGTTATCAGAGGAGATATTATATCATATCAGACAGCTAGGAATAGACCAGATAGAGCTAAATTAATAGAAATTGGCTCTCTAATAGTACATTCGGAGACAGATTACAGATCAACGGGTAGTGAGTTTTACACTTAAGAAATTAATAGCTCTGCAGAGTGAATGCAATTCCATCATTTCTAAAAATGTTTTAAAACAGCATATTCGTATGAAACAAAAACAGTTTTGAAAAATGTTTTTACTTGCAATTGAAACATGCACAGGCAGTACCGACAATACATAACATTTAATCTGGTAATGGCAAGATTCTTGTAGATCCAAAAGAGATTAACCATAGATTTGCTGATTTTTACAGAAAAATCTATAAATCAAAATGTAACGCAGATCATAACGCAATAGAATTGAAATAGATTCTATAGATTTGGAAATCCACACACTATAACAAGGTCGAAAGAAATTCCAGAAATGATAAAGAAAAAGGAGATTGAAATACATCAGTCTGGGAAGGGTTACAAAGCTATTTCAAAGGTTCTGGGACTCCAAAGAATCACAGCGAGAGCCATCATCTCCAAATGGAGAAAACTTGGCACAGTAGTGAACCTTCCCAGAAGTGGCCAACCTTCCAAAATTCCTCCAAAAGCACAGTGACGACTCATCCAGGAAGTCACAAAAAAGCCAAAGGACAACAATCTCTTGCATCAATAAAGGTGACTTATTCATGACTCCACTATCAGAAAAACACTGGCCAAATGCCATCCATGGAAGAGTGGTGAGGTAAAAACCACAGCTAACCCAGAAGAACATTAAGGATCATCTGAATTTTGCCAAAACACATCTTGATGATCCTCAAACCATTTGGGAGAATGTTCTGTAGACTGATGAGTCGAAAGTGGAACTGTTTGGAAAACAGAGGTCCTGCTACATCTAAATCAAACACAGAATTCCACAAAAAGATCATCATACTACGATCAAGCATAGTGGTGGTAGTGTGATGGTGTGGGTATGCTTTGCTGCTTCAGGCCCAGTGGCGACTAACAATGATTGAGGGAAACATGAATTCTGCTCGCTACCAGAAAATCCTAAAGGAGAACTTCCGGTCATAAGTCCGTAAATTGAAGCTAAAGCGCAACTGGATTATGCAGCAAGACAATCATCCAAAGCATAGGATTAAGTCCACATCTGAATGGCTCAAAAGAAGCTAAATTAAAGTTTGAGTGGCCTAGTCAAAGTCCTGACTTGAAACTGATTGAGATGCTGTTGCAGGACCTGTTGCAGTTCATGCTTGAAAATAGGGCTGGGCGATATGGCAAAAATTATCACTATATTCATGGAGTTTTTTTTATCGCGATAAATATTGATATCATTTTATCACCTAGCCCTACTTTAAAACCCTCCATTGTGGCTGAACTAAAGCAGTTCTGCAAAGAAGAGTGGGCCAAAATTCCATCACAGCGTTGTGAAAGACTGATCTCTAGTTTTCTGAAGTGTTTGGTTGCAGTTGTTGCTGCTAAAGGTGGCACAGCCAGCTATTACGTTTAAGGGGGCAGTTAGTTTTTCACATTTTAAATTAATTTTTATATATATATATATATATATATATATATATATATATATATATATATATATATATATATATATATATATATATATATATATATATATATATTTATATTATGTGTATACTCAGGTTGCCTTTGTTTTATGTTATCTCATTTGAAGATCTAAATCAATTTAGTATAAAATAAATACACAAAAATAGAAGAAATCAGGAAGGGGGAAAATACTTTGACATCACTGTACAATATAAACTTGATAAATATATGATGTGTTTGGCTTGTGAAATGGGCAGGGGAGCATTAAGGGCAGGTTTTAGGACAATGCTGCAGGACTTTTGGCCCAATGGTGGGGATGCAGATCGATATTGGTCTTGTGGCTTGAGGTCTGTGGCTTTTGGCCCTGGCTGACCAGTTGATAGCTCTGTCTCGAACTGGCATGATAGTGGAAAAACATTTTTTTTGAACAAATCAAGCAAGCTACAGGTCTGAAAAGGCCCTAAATCACTCTGCTTATGCTCACGCGGTACTCATGTTGTTATTTTGGCGAGCTCCATGTGACAGTGATTAAGAGAAAGACCATTTTGACACTAAAAGGTCTAACAGTTTAAAGCAGTGTGTGGTCCAGACAGATTGGCATGTAGCCTCCTTTGATGAAAGTATGTAGCTGACGAACTTCAGAATGCGCGCTGGAAGATTCTGTTAATAATATTCTCAGCTAGACCAACAATCCACCACTACTGCCAGCGTGTTTTCTGCAAAAATGTGTGATGTATAACATGTCTTCACAAAGCCTGAAATAGTGACATATGGCAAAAAGTCTGATCATCTAATCAGAATGGACAGTGTGAAACAGATTTCCAGATATGTGATTTGAATAGGATTTAAAACCACATATGAATGTTGCTTGAAATGGATTTGTAAAATTGCCTTTCATGTGATTTTTTGCCATTCAGACTTGCTAAATATGATTGTATTCCAATCGGATATATAAAACGGATTTGGACTGACAGCCTGAATCTTCGATTTATGCTGCATGTGTGTAAGAGTGTATCTTTCCGTATTTACTCTGGTCTAGACCATAATGCTCCTTGGGAGAGCTGGTTTACAGTGGTTTCATTTGTCTAACACATCACACTCTAACCTCTTCCTCCTCCAAACTCATTCTATCTTCCCCCATTAAATGTATATCATCAGCACTATACCCCAAACTAATTAATTTCTCAGAAAGACATCATTTATGTCAGTGCAGATGAGAAATACAAATGGGTGTACAGGAACAGAACAGAGAGAGTACAGAATTTTTTTTTCCCACATTTTTTTTTTATTTTTTTTTTTACAACCGATCAAACCATAGGGAATTGATGCTGTGGGTGGAAATCAAGTGTGTGTGAGAGAGAGAGAGAGATAGAGAGACAGAGTTTAATAGAGAAAAATGCTTGCTTACCCTGCATGGTTTTCCCCAGGCCTTGACCCAACTTCCAGCCATGTTTCTGAAGGAGTCGGTGCCCAATGTTATCCTGATGGGAGGAAGAGAGGAAAGACCACAATATTCCAACAATAAGAAGCGCTTCCAACACACGCACAGACACACACTTGGTCACAAGCACACATGGTAGCCAGACAATGGTCATAACACCTTCACTGTTGTCAACATTAGCAACATCTGCTACACCTTTAAACTCCTTGTCAGATAAACATGGGGAGCAGAAAGGAAAGAGAGGGAGATAGAAAGAACAAGAGGAAAAGCCCCTACAGCCTGGAGGAATTTGTTGTGCAGTTCTCTAGCAATAGGGATAACTAAACCTTACTAAAGTCTATAGTCTAAAATCTAATCTCGCTTAATATTGGGCATTCCTAGTGAAGGTAACAGCTAAAAGATAATGCATGTAAATGCTACCAACCTCTGAGTATACAAACTCATTTTCAGTCTCAGATAATTGGGGGAATGAATATATGCAACACATAAATTCATATATAAACCGCTTTGGATTAATACATAAACTAAGAGTAAAAAAAAAAAAAAAAAAAAAGGAAGAGCAGCACATACATTAGAGAGCTTGCATACAAATAAAACCAAACATTTTCACAAGCTTATGTAAGTTCACCACCATGACAACAGAGCCACCACAAAAACATACAGTATGTAGCTGTAACAAGAGTGAGAGGAGATCGAGGGGCAAGACAGTGAAAGGTAGATCTATAGATTCACATATACACAAAAAGGAAGGTGGAGGGAGAGGAGGCCTCGGGTTACCATCAAGAGGCCCAATCTACACATGTATGTGTGTGTGCTGTGCATTTAAATGCTCCTTAAAAAAAATTAATAAAGAGAGGATATAGAGAGAAAAACATGATGCAAATATATAAGCAGGTATAAAGTGACAAAAAAATAGAAACAGCTAAAAACTGATACAAGCATAAAGAAAAAACATGTAATATATGGATAACATACAAAAAAATAAAATATGCACGGGGAAAAATATTAGTCACATCTACACACACCAAAATTATGAAAAAAATATATAAATTAAGTGAAACCCAAATTAACCAGCATGCAGCTTTTTGTTAAACCACCTTAACAAAAAGAGACGGCGGTGTTAGTTTTGTCTGTATAGACCATTTCAAGAACGTCAACTAAAACAAAAGGTTTAGAACAGTCAAACCGTATTTACAGATCCTTTCAACAAAGTGTTTTTTACAAGTCGCGGCCATTTTTGGAACGCTCTAGGGCAGTTGGAGCAGCTATTTTTCTATGCAAAAAAAGTGGCATGACAGTGCAGCTCATTTCTATTTGAATGGGGATAGACCGAAATCTCCAAAATGGTTGGTCGAGATTACGATAAAAGAACATTTCAAATAAGCAGTCAAATTTTATTGGTCCGAGGTGCATGTGGCTTAGGCTTCACTAGAGTGGCCCCACCACGACAAGCGCGCCAATTCCCGGCATCACATCTAACTCACAGCGAGGGTGCGGGTCTGGCGATGATTCCAACTCACACTGGACCCTCACCACTCCGATCCTGGACCCGCAAAGATGCCAGCAGGTATATGCTAGGAGAGGCGCGATTGGTATTTAAAGGCAGCGGTGATGAGGCTGTATTTTTTCCCACTGACTGCTGGCTGCTGTTGGGCGTTCCAATTTCTTCCATTAATTTTAATAGAAGTGGCTCATCTCTGCTAAATTGTCTGTTTTGACAACCATGAAATGTTCACGGAACAGTGACATCACCAACGTAAAATCCTTGAAATGGTCTATAGTAGTCAGCATATACAGGGAAGGGGAGGGCAGCAAAGAGCTTAGGATATCATTAGGGATGAGGCCGAGCATACAGCAGTGATGCACAAGGTCATCAAAATAAATGTTGCAATCTATGAGATTAAAATGGAGCAGGCCAAGCAATGTTGGTGGTGTGAAATGCGAGGAATTGCATGAGAACCAGGTTAGAGCATTATGAGTAGGGAGGGAGTGATCACCACCCTAAGACACACCCACTTTCCATAAGTGCTGCCATTTCTTTGCCACGCCCTTCAATGGTTTGGACAATCTGGATGTTAAATGCTAAGCTGACAGTCCTATCCATCCATACATCTATCTATCCATCTATACACACACACACACACACACAACATTAAAACCAACTGCCTAATATATTGTGTAGGTCCCCCTTGTGCCGCCAAAACAGCGCCAACCCGCATCTCAGAATAGCATTCAGAGATGATATTCAAACCAATATTGTACAGAGTGGTTATCCGAGTTACCGTAGACTTTGTCAGTTCGAACCAGTCTGGCCATTCTCTGTTGACCTCTTATCAACAACGCGTTTCCATCTGCAGAGCTTCCCCTCACTTAATGTTTTTTTGTTGTTGGCACTATTCTGGAGTAAATTCTAGAGACTGCGTGCGGTGTGTGAAAATCTCAGGACATCAGCAGTTACAGAAATACTCAAACCAGCCCGTCTGGCACCAACAAACATCCATGCGATTATCTAATCAGCCAACAGTGTGGCAGCAGTGCATAAAATCATGTAGATATGGGTCAGGAGCTTCAGTTAATGTTCACATCAACCATGAGAATGGGGGAAAAAAATGTGACCTCAATGATTTGGAGCATGGCATGATTGTTGGTGCCAAACGGGTTGGTTTGAGTATTTCTGTAACTGATGATCTCCTGGGATTTTCACACACAAGTTGAGAATTTACTCAGAATGGTGCCAACAACAAAAAAAAAAACATCCAGAAAGGGGTAATTCTGCAGACGGAAATGCATTGTTGTTGAAAGATGTCAACAGAGAATGGCCAGATGGGTTCGAACTGACAAAGTATATGGTAACTCAGATAACCACTCTATACAATTGTGGTGAGAAGTATAGCAAATCAGAATGCTATTCTGAAATGCACGTTGGCGCTGTGATTAGAGAACTTAGTTCAAATAGCTATTCCATTTTCCCCTGCTTTTGTATCAAGATTGCTACTGGGATTTACGTGTGTGTGTGTGTATACACACACACATTTTTCATTCATTTATTTAATGGGGTTATTGCAACAGGCATCCTGATATGCCTGTCTTGCTAACTCACTTAAGGGTTGGGTTAAGATTACACTGGATTCAAATTAGAAATTCTGAAGCACTTTTGAATTCAAGGCATCTTGCATCTTTCTTAATGAAATTAAACAATAGGGGAGGAAAATAAGTTTTACACAGGAGTTTTCAAAGTGAAGTCTTGAAGGGGGTGCTAGTGGGTCCATGGGAAAAAAGGGTAAAACATGTCATATTTATCAAATTTTAATATATTACCACTTCATTCTGCTTCAAAAGACAACTAGTACATTTCAATTGAATTTAAAATGTGTCTCTTCAGATTTTACCATCTAACATTACATAATAGTGGATAGAAAAGAGATATGCTGCCAACTTAATACAAAAAGAAAATCCTCCAGAAAATATTTATATTTTTTACTGGCTTTATAATACATGTACAAAATAAAAGCCAAATATTTAGTATAAATGGTTAAAAAAAAAAAAAAAAAAAAAAACTTTTAATCAGGAAATTCTTGGCATCAAAGAGTTTGGAAAACCATCTTATAATACGACATATAGAATATTAAATGTTAAATCTTCAGTTGACTTATATGAACTCGTGTGTGTGTGTGTGTTAAGAATATACAAATGTTTTCTCCATATGGCTAATGAGTGGGGAGATGCACTAATCTTGTAAAATATCCCCTTCAGGACACCCTCTGGAAACTCAAATACTGCTGTGCATGTTCTTTCGTTCAAATTAAAGGGATGCAAAAAAGACTGGGGGATAATTGTCTATCAGATAATTTCCATTTCTCTATTTATAGATAGCAGGGGAGGCCACAGAGCACATGTCAAAGCCAGGATAAGGCCAATTCAAACATGTGACTTACATGTTCTGAATGAATACATCACCATAGAAATATCTACATAATTTGATGAAAAAAAAAGGATTTATTACAACATGTAATGTACAACCTGACACACCACTGTGAATACAGACTGGAGGATCCAAAGACTGCAAGTCCCAGGATCTTCAGTTTATCAGCAGTGCAGATGTGCCTGCAGTAAGCCCAGCCCAAATGGCCTGCAATGCAGTGGCTCTGCAGCATCCTCTGCCAACAACACACAGCATTTCATCATTCTGTGGACTGGCAAGGCATCTAAACAGGAAACACGTTGAGCTGACCTCATGTTACCTCTTCCTGCTAAGTGGAGCACTTTACATAGTAGTTCTAAACTCCTCCCTCTTAAAAAGGAGACCAATAGAACAACATTTTAAAAGAAGAGTTGTCTTATCTGATATGAGGAATAAGACTAAACTAAGCAAAATCAGTTGAATGTGGCCTTGAGCCAATCACAGGCACAGTGATGAAGGTTTTGGCATGTCAGGCAGATGTGGGAAGCGGGTGGGTCTTGTGCAGAAAACTGATGAATGCATAAAATAAAACAGACAGATGAAGAGCAACAACGCCGAAGAATCCAACAGCAGTGCAAGTGGAATGAAAACATGTCAATACGAACCTGGCTTTTAAACCCTGGGCTGTCAAAAGAACAGTCAAATGTCACACAAAACTGAAGAAACTGGCCAATCTCTACAGGTTTCTAATGGTCAAACTGTCTCTTTGATCCACTACATTACCACAGTGAATTCACACATCCACTAACGGTCAGTTAAAAAAAATAATATATATATATATATATATATATATATATATATATATATATATTTATTACACACACACACACTCAAAAAACAAATTAAAATAATGTTTTGTCCAAACAAATACACAGTCAAAAAAAAAAAAAAAAGTGATAGAGGGGGAGAAGTGTGGTTGTTACCATAGTAATAGCAAGGAGGGAAAGTGTGGGATTCAATTAAAAACAGGGAGAGAGATGTGCAGGGCAGCGAGTGCATTTCTTCATTCCAGTGTGGCTATGAAGGTTTGTAAGGGTCTACCCGGACAAGTAATATAAGTGTTTAGGACCAGCCCACAAAAATAGCATGTGCTCACAGGATTTGAAGGATTATCATGCGGACACACTGGAAATAAAAAGCAACTCAGTGATATAACCACACTAGAAACCAATGGCCCCTTTGGAAATGTCAAATCAGAGCCTGTCTGTGGTGGCTGAGGATGAGACTATTTGAGGTGACAGTGTTCCCGCTAAACTCACCTTCATATGACCGTTATTCTCCACAGCAGGTCAGCAATGGTCAGTTGTTTTTAAGTGAGTGAGGGCTATTAACAGCATCAGCCAGAGTGAATCAGAGCAGGAGAGTGTGGCAGAGGTGTCCAAGTTAAGGTAGGGTAGCAGTAGTTTGGGGGTGCGAGTATGTTTGTTTGTGGACCTGGACAGCTGGTGTTGTTTCAGTGTACATAAGGGGGGTGAGGGGTTGGGAGAGAGAGAGAGACCTAACGCATTAATTTCCTTGCCACCAAAAGGTGGAACGGGAGGAAAGCAGAGGGGCAATGTGTGGTTTTTACATTTTCATTAGTAATACTCTTCACTTTTAAAATGTTTAATAATACTCTTCACTACAGAGACCAAGTGTATTTGGACACTTAAGCCATACTTAATGTATGAATCTCATTACATATAAAGTTACAAACCATGTGGCATCTGCAAATTGATCATCTGCTACCAAGGTAACTGTAAAGTGATTAAAGGGAAACGAGGCGGCGAGAACCGGCTTGACAATATAAATAATAGTTTCATAATAAACTGAACCAAAAGTGTCAAACACACAGGCTTCGGGAAGCTGCCTGTAAATCTCTCTCTCTGTCACACTGCCATCTCTGGTCGGCCTTTATCCCTCTCAGAGGCTTGATTAGCCTGAGTAGGGGCCGGGTGTGTAGCATCACTCTGCCCTGCCATAACGTTTAGTGGATAAAGTCAGTTCTACTCAAATTCACAGATGTGTTCTTGCAGAGTAACCACAGGTATAATTCATCGCATTATCTATGGATGTGTACAACTAAGTTTGACAACCTGAAAGTGTCAAACTATGTTTTAATTTTGAACAATTTTTCTATAGCTATTGTTTTATCCTTTTAATACTTAAAACTTTATTTCTGCAAAATATGCTTGTGCTGTCTTTAAAACTAAAGCCTCTTGGATTGATTTTTTTTTTTTATTTTATTTTTTTTATCTAATGCAATGATATTTACACCATAAAGTGTCCAAATCAGTTTGGACCACTGCACTTGAGAATTCCTGACCATCAACCTCACAAATTTCCTGTAATAAAAAAACAAAAAAAACTTTGTTTGCTATAAGAACTGTCAACGTAGAACAGAAAAAAAGATGTAGGATCGGTGTCTACAGCTCAGAGCTGTCACAAAATAACAAACCTTGACCTTTCCCTAAAAACATTTCTTGGTTTAATTTTCACGCAGGAGGTCATCGACTGCTTCACTGAGGGGTACGGAGTATGTGTATCCATGCAGTGACAAACCTAAACCGTGTGAACAGACATTTTTGAAGAATACGTGTCAACTTCTGGCCAGTTAGGTGGTAAATATTAGGGATGCACCTATACCACTTTTTCCTCTTCCGATCTTAATCCTGATCCGATACCAGTGTTGTTTTTTTGCATAATCCATTTAGAATATTTTACATTGTATGTATGTATGTATGTATGTGTGTATGTATGTATGTATGTATATATATATATATATATATATATATATATATAGAGAGAGAGAGAGAGAGAGAGAGAGAGAGAGAGAGAGAGAGAGAGAGAGAGTGGAATTAATTGGGAGTATTCTTTAATATGTAAAGAAACACAAACCTCTAACACATTATTTCAATATAAATGTATAGCTTATAAAGAATTTTTTTTTTTTATTAACTAGTATACTGGATAATGTAGTGACAAAATTAACAGCAATTCCAATCTTCAAGTCTTCAGTAAAAAAAGAAGACTTTTTTTTTTTTTGCAAAATGTCAACTTGTATCTGAACTTTAAAGGATTCAGATCTCTTTTTTGTTGACTTTAGTTGTAAGATATCATTTCACTCACACAGTTATTTTTTGGAACCCATATAACTTAAATATTATTTTAAGTTGTAAACAAAATGATGATAATAATAATAAATTATAATAGAAATATATAGTAATTAGGGCTGTCGATTTGACGCGTTAATTGAGTGCGATTCATAAAAAATACAAAAAAAAAAAAAACGCGTAAAAAACATTTACACAATTAAATCGCAATGCCCCTGGACCGTAATAAGGAAGATTCCTGAGAAATGCAAGCTTGTAGTACCACCTGTTTAATCCAGAGTGCAGTAAGTGAAATTTCAGCTGTATGAGCAACGCGGTTTATACAGTGAAGAAAACACTTCAGTAGGCAGAACACCACAAACATGCGTTACGTTCTTGCATTCAAAACCACTTGATGGAGCACAAATCCGAACTAAGGGATCAAGATGTGTTTAAAGATTGAGTATTAAACTATATTTAACTTGACACAGTGACCTAAACATTTTCTGTTTATGACGCAACGCACCCGAGTTTCGCATGCATTTTATATATTTACTTATACACAGCCTTTTGTGATTCACAGAGCTATTGCACGTCTTCAAGTGGCTTTGAATAAAATGCACGAGTCATATGAACTACTTAAATTGTGTTTTTATGGTACTTTCACATATTTTTTTTGAGCTTGACAGTAACGAACATGACTAACACACATTATCGGACTCGTTGGACCGATACCCGATACGTCTAAAAGCTTATCCAGGTATCAGACCGGTGCATCCCTAGTAAATACTTGCAGTGAGCTACATAATCATAGCGACTCATGGGAGTTTCCAACGGTGGTCTAAGTGAAGTCAAAAGAGCAGTCGGTCAGATACAAAAAAAAAAGCTCAAATAATTAAGTATGTAAGATTTGTTATAATGTTTTTAATTTTTTACTAGATCACTGCCCAATGCACATCTCCTTGGGTTGGGTGACAGGGGAAAGAAAGATGTGGGTTGAGGTACATAGTAAGATGAAGGAGAGTGTGTGAGTGTGTGTGTGTGAGAGAGAGAGAGAGAGGGGGGGGGGGGGGGGACTAATACTACTGACTTAACATGCATACATACAAAAAAGGTGTTTAAAGTGCAAGATAGAAGAGGGAATGAGTAGATAAAAGCATAAAGGAAAATAAGAGAGGATCCCAATTAAAAGTACCACAGACCTCTAGCTGCCTACATATCACACAGAATGATTGGCAGAGGAGAGGCAAGGGAAACAAGTGCATGACAAACACAGTACTCTAATCCAAGACACACATACATGCAGTGATGGCTGTCACCGTCCACCCGGACCAGCTGCTAGGCGTTCAGTGATATAAATACACCATTGCTGTTTGGTGAAAAATAGCTTTGACGCTCCAGATCTAGAACAGGAAACTGAAGGGCAAATATGCCTCTCTCTAAATGAAATCTAATGTGCTTTTGTGTTATTGTACATCATGTGTCCTCAATACTATGTGTACAGTATATACACTGAATGAACTGACAGGGATAGCCATCATTTCCTGCAGTGTGTAGTGCTTTTACTCTTCATGAACACTGCATGTGGCAGCTCTGTTTTCCACACCCCTCCATAGACAATAGAGCAGGAGCAGGAATCATTTATTTGGTTCAGGCAGGCAGCCAGGCCACCTCTCCTGCTCTCTCTCTCTCTCTCTCATGTCGTTCTGACCAGTGCTCTGGGATGGTGGGTGCTCCCAACTACATCCAAAAGATCTGAAGAGCTGCCAATGTTGAGGCCTGAGAATCTTGCTGAAAAAGGATTTATCCTGTTCATAACTAGACACATGAAAACATACTTCTATGGTTTGTGTAAAAAGTATAAACATAAAAAAGGGATTATTGGATATAGCGAAATCTGCAATTCAAATTATTACAAAAAAATGCAAGGATAGCCTGCAGTGAGAGAGTTTCAGGCCAGTTGAACAATCTGTGTTATCACAAAATGTTACATTTGTTAATCATGTAAACATGTTTTTATGCAATGAAAATGAAATATTTGGAATTATGTGATTATCAAACAATATTGTTGCAAATTCTGCTGATTTAAATTCATCAAGGAAACCAAGGTATCTGGTTGGCTAACAAAGTATTTGTTGAAGAATTAAAAATTACATCAGTAAGAATGGGTTAAAAACTACAAATCAATTAGTAATGTTTACATTGTATACCATTTTTATCTAGCAAAGCTTGTTTTTCATGAAGAAAACTCAACGTTTAATAATAAAAAATAAAAAAATTATACCTGGCACTAATGTGTAAAAATTGTTAGAGAATATATTTTTTGTGTTGGGGTCAGTAAAATGTAGGCAGGGCAATTAAAATCTGAACTACTGGCCCGAATGAGCGAACAGAAAAAAAAAATCCTTATCGCTGAGACCTGCATGTTATCTGAAGATGCTTGACATACTGAAAATATGTCTTCTGAAAGAATGTAAGGAAAATGCATTTAAAAAAAATAGCTGCTTTTAAATCACCTTCATTATTTCCAGTATCACTCTATTGTCAACACATGGGAAAATGTTAACTGGTGGAATTTATTAAACAGATGACCTGCTTTTAAACATCGGATTGCAGATTAGGACACAACTTTTTTTTAGCTTTGAAGTTAACAACATCCAAGAATCTTTTTAAAAATTCTTAATACATTCGAGAATAGGGAACTACAACAGATTCTAATGTGTCCTATTAAATTAACTAATTAAAAGTACATAAACTTTCCTGTCTGTCAGGATCCAATTAGAACAGAAGGTATAGGTCTAAATAATAGGGTCTCTCATATGACTGGAGCAGAGAGAACGACCTGGAGAGAAGGAGAGAAGCATCAGGCATGCAAGCCTCTGAATTTACAGAGTAAACCAGAGGAAAGAGACAGACAGATACGAGAGCTGCCTGCGATATTATCTACATGCCAAGTTAGCGAAAAATGCAGTCCCAGTTGCGCAAGCACCATGCCAGCACATAATGACAGAGGGTACTGTACACCGAATCACTGTGTTGGAGAGACAGAGAGAGGGACAGAATGATGAGTGAGAGACAGAAAGAGAGAGTAGGGGAGAGACAGAGAGAGTGAGAAAAGCGTTACAAGGAGCCCCTAAAGAGACAGGAGGAGGGGAGCAGAGCGTGCAAATACAAACCGGGTCAGAGCTGCTTAGCTAATTGGGGCCAATTTGCTGCAGGAGAGAAATGTCGAACACCCCAAGTTGTGTACAATAATGAAAATATCTGAAATGAACTATCCTACACAAACACTAACACAAAAAACAAACACAAAATACTGGGCACTGGTGTACTCAGTCACACACACACACACACACACACTTCTCTCTCTCTCTCTCACACACACACACGTGCCACTTTCTCACAATCAGAACACACGCATAGGCCGTGTGTCCACCAAAGCGTTTTTGCCAGCTCAACATGACAGGCGCTCTTCTGAAATCGTCCAGCTGGGAGCGTTGAGGACACTTTGGAGGCGCAACATTTTTTCAGCTGAGACGCTTTGGTTGATATGATACGGAATATCCGCAGAAGTGTAAAAATGTCAGCACAATGAAGAGTACTTCCTCTGGATGAAGGGAAGGCTGAAGCATTATTTATTCATATTAATATTGTGGTAGACCGAGAATGTCATATGGTACAGAAATGAATACTCGAGACCATCAAACTTTTCCTCCATTGTTGTTCAGTCATTGTACAAGTAAGATGTGACGGTTGGTCGTGTGGTATTTGTCCCGCCCCTCCTCCACTGTGATAGGACGGCTGGGTAAAAAGCACTGCGTTTTACACAGTTGAAAAATGTTCAACACTCGGCGACCGGAAAAAAAAGGCAAGCACACAGCTTGGAATAGATGCTCAGCTCCTTGTTACGCTGCTGGCATTTTTAAATATGCGGCACTCCCATTGCAAACAATAAAAAAAAAAACACTGGCCTAAGCAAAAAATGCTTTGGTGGACACAAGGCCATACTCCTCCCTTTAGTTCTCCACTATGTGGGGTAGTGGATGACACACTGAGTGGCTCACATCTAAATCAGGTCAGTCTAGCTTTAAGCGCGCACACACACACACACAGCAGTTGTATAATTTAATTGGTCGTGTGCCTGTGTATCAGAGGTTTGCCTCAGAGTCAGTCAAATCTTGTTGGAGTCAGAGTTAATTTATTGATGGAATGCCTTAATTGATCCACTGGATGTTTGTGTGTGTATAGTTGGCTGTCCATTATTGTCCGAGTCTGGCTCCGAGTCATCTTTTGAAGGGGCAGTTTTGTTTTGGAGCTGTATCTCTGCTCTGTATGCTTATTGGAGCTCCATTTGCAGTTAGAGAGAGAGGACTAACTGTACTGAGGTCTGGAAATACTGTGGCTATTATGAGGGCCCTTAGCATCCTCCTACACAGCAGCTGAATTGAGCTCATCCAAGTCACAGCAGCATTTCTGATGTACAACAACACTCTGTAACCAACTAGGCTTGCACTTTTAGACAACCTTGGATAAAAGCTATTAATCATGGGTAATATATCAAAACCGATGTGGTGGTGAGAGAATCTGGGCTATGTTAAATTATATATTCCACATATGTGACTGTCCATGACTTATTCTACTTGGGTGATTTTGACACAACCTGTAAAGAAAATGCCCTGGTCCTGTTTTACTCCAAAATCAAAATACATTTTATTTTGAATATAAAATTTAATATATATATATATATATATATATATATATATATATATATATATATATATATATATATATATATAAAAAGTACTTGTACAACTGCATCTTTCTTTACTGAAATAGAGGGGGGAAAGTTGCGGTAATGAGAATTATAATTGAAAACAATGAGAATAGTTAAAGTAAAATGTCCGGATGTGCTACAGTAATTAGAATTGAGGGGTAAAATGTGCTTAAGTGTTATAATGCATGATACAATCATAATGGTCCTAAATGTAGGCTTTATTTTCTTTATGAAAAATAGATTGTCATTTTAAAATCAAACTTTTTTTTTTATTGATTTGGGGTTAAATATAATTAGGACATTATCTTGACAGGTTTCGTGAGAATCTTCCACCTTTTGCCTTTACAGTGTGCCATCCAATCCACAATTTAAAAATGTCAAACTAAAATGCTTCAGTCTGGAATATCAACTAACACTCACACAAGCATGTCCATCAATACACACAGACACATTCACACCTTACGCTCATATCTGTGATCAAAAGAAGAAAACTGCAAGCTGATCACAGTGATTGGTTCAATCCAACAGATCTCCTTCACCTGTGTCTACGTTATACATACACAGGTGATGACACCAGCTGTGTTCACTGACAGTCGGAGTGGAGAACAGGGAATGAATCTATACTGGCTGCAGAGGGACATAAGCCTACAGAAATGGAGTGCTGACTTATTTACCAAAAAGTTAACACTACATTAGGGGGAAGGGCTGACTACAAAGGAGGTGTGGCTATCCCTGACTGGACCAATCATCCACTATCACACACAGGAAGCTGCTGTTCTAGTGCAAAAGTACCAAGTGAGGGGTGTGGTCTTACCGATTCTATGGGCTTGTCCAAAGAGGCCTGTTCCAACTCCAACTGACCTTCCTCATACTGGTCAAAGTGATTTCCAGCCTAAAAGGCAGCAACAATATGAAAAAAAGAGACAGATTAAAGCAGAGCAAACAGTCTCTGTAAAATATAGCCTAAAATGATAAAATGTTGACAAAACATACAGATGGTGCCATGTTCCACTTTTCAACAGGAAATAAGCAAACAGAACTGAAACGCAGTTTTCATGAAACATCTTTGGCTTCAAGCACAAAGCCAAACTCCAGACTAACAGGATCATTCATCTGCCTCAATTCTGGCAGCAGGAATTTTATCAGAAAAACAAGGCCATCTTGAAAGGGAGGGGTGATTTCCAATCCACCTACTCTTCTTTTTCTCTATGAAAGATAGGTCAGTCAGTCTAGGGAAGATACTCACCACTCCTGCTCTTTTTATTCTACTCTTGATTTATTTTTTTAATTGATTTTCTTTTGCCACTTTTCACTGAATAGAGACAGTGAAGAAGAGGTAACTGAATTGGTGGGGGGAGAGCAAGCGAATGTATTGGAAAACAATATGGGCATTAGAGGTCGACTGATGTATAGGTTTTGCCGATTAATCTGTACTGATGATAGATTTCTGCAACTATTGGTTATAGCCAAATATCCACACCGATAGTTTTCCCTGTTGGGTCAGGTGCTGGAGTGGTTGGGAAGGGTCCACTGTCATTATGCAGTATGAGAGCGGCCTCTAGAAGCCAAATAAAAACCATCACTCTACTGATGCCTTGTAGTGTTTGTTTTGACACGTGAGACTACACTCTGCATGGAGCAGTATGAACAGCAGTATATTTGCCGGCAAGACTGAGAGGATGCTAACATTAAAGCTAACCTCATTCGGTTAGAACAATGTGACAAATACACGCATGTCCTAACCAAATGTTTAAATGTCACGATTGTTACCATCTATTTGCATAAGTTTATATCTAGCTGGTCATGTTTATGCATTTGTTAGCGAGCTAAGTTGCATATTTAAAGCTAGTGACGTATAATGACTTATATTTTTATCCTCACTATAATATGATGACTTCAGATCGATCACATTCTTGCACTATAAAAGGTTAGACACAGCACAACAAACAGTTTTACAGAAAGCAGGTGTCTCAGTATGCGTTTAAAGTTCTTTATAATTAGACACATCAACTAAAAAGTCAGCGCTCCTGCACAAGGCGCTGAATAAATGATTGCGCATTTACATAGAAAAACAAATGGATGGTTGTAAAAGCATTCGGTATGAACAGCCACTTACAGTTGGTGGACGTCTTTGGCCCTTGCATCTTACTCTCTTTTAAGCATTTCTCAGATTAAGCAAAGAGTTGTTTAAATGCTTTGTCAGGAAAGATTTTCAACTTGGAAATGTGGGACTCCAGATTCTCTCGTTCGGTTCCAATCTGTTGCGTTTCATCTGTCTCATAATCGGAGCCACTTCACCAAAGAGTTCATACCACTGCTATCTGCGAATATGGTTACTACATTCAACTGTACTGAATATAAAAATGTGGTATTTTGCTGTTATTATGAAGCTTGAGTCTGGAGTAGTAGGAATCATTGCAAGTGTACCACCATGGGAACTGTCTATTTAAGCATTTTCCCCCCTAATTTTAATATGACATTTGGGAATATGGACCGACTAAAACCTTTTATTTATTTTATTCACATTAGTTGAAAATTAAATGGTCTTTTTTAACTTGTGGACTAAGGAAACAACGTGAAATTTAAAAATCAGCTGACTTTAAAATTCGAATATTATATATATATATATATATATATATATATATATATATATATATATATATATATATATATATATATATATATATATATATATATATATATATATATATATATCTCATTTAAAAAAGTTCAATACATTTTCATGGTTCAGTCAGTACTGTTTATTTTTGTAATAAATTTCAGCACTATTTAACTTTTGAGTATAATTTTTTCATTCAGTATCAATTTTAAAAACGATCAGTTGATTAATTGGTTATCGGCAGGTACTGTCCAACCAAGTTATCATCTCAGTAAAATCCACTATCGGCCAACCTCTAATGGGCATGAAATCGAACCAGTGCCTCCCATGTTAGAGCCACGGCTCAATAAGCCCACCAACCATGCCATATCTCTGACCTCTTCAGCCTTTTGATATGCAATTGGAGTAAGGCGTATTACATCATAAAGCGGGGACCACTCAAACAGTAACATGCAGTTTCTCTTGGGAAACAAAACCGCTCTTCAAGTGCATTACTTGGAATAAAAATTAAAGTATAGATTTTTCAAAACTATACACATTAATCTATGAAAATGTATGTTTGTAAAGTGCAGGATCATATGGCAAATGAGTGGACATAAAATGTATTTAATACTAAACACAAAGAGCTTAAAGGATTAAATTACAATTATCTCATCATTTACTCACCCTCATGCCATCCCAGATGTGTATGATTTTTTTCTTCAGAACACAAATTAAGATTTTTTTAGAAGAATAATTCAGCTTTGTAGGTCCATAAAATTCAAGTGAATGGGTGCCAAATTTTAGAAGCTGCAAAATGTTCTTATAGCCATCATAAAAAGTAATCCATAAAACTCCAGTGGAGTAATTAATGTCTTCTGAAGCGAAACGCTTGGTGTGTAAGAAATTGATCAATATTTATTTATTTTTTACAAAAAATTCACGAGGGTCGAGGTCAAGTGCATTGGCAAGTTCACTTAAGAACTGACACGTGAAATTCAAAGAAAAAAAAGAAGCGCAGTGTTGTTTACAACAGAGCAGCATATATAATTATACATACAGTATCTCACAAAAGTGAGTAAACCTCTCACATTTTTGTAAATATTTGATTATATCTTTTCATGTGACAACACTTTGCTACAATGTAGTGAGTGTACAGCTTGTATAACAGTGTAAATTTGATGTCCACTCAAAATAACAGCACACAGCCATTAACGTCTAAACCTCTGGCAACAAAAGTGAGTACACCCCTACTGCTGCATGAGTGCTGCCGGCAGTGGGGAGCTACAGTACATTGAGGGAACCATGAATGCCAACATGTACTGTGACATACTGAAGCAGAGCATGATCCCCTCCCGTCGGAGTCTGGGCTGCAGGGCAGTATTCAAGCATGATAATGACCCCAAACACACCTTCAAGATGACCCACTGCCTTGCTAAAGAAGCTGAGGGTGAAGGTGATGGACTGGCCAAGCATGTCTCCAGAACTAAACCCTATTGAGCATCCTCAAACGGAAGGTGGAGGAGCACAAGGTCTCTAACATCCACCAGCTCCGTGATGTCGTCATGGAGGAGTGGAAGAGGACTCAAGTGGCAACCTGTGAAGCTCTGGTGAACTCCATGCCCAAGAGGGTTAAAGCAGTCCTTTAAAATAATGGTGGCCACACAAAATATTGACACTTTGGGCCCAATTTGGACATTTTCACTTAGGGGTGTACTCCCTTTTGTTGCCAGCAGTTTAGACATTAATGGCTGTGTGTTGAGTTATTTTGAGGGGACAGCAAATTTACAGTTATACAAGCTGTACACTCAATACTTTACATTGTAGCAAAGTGTCATTTCTTCAGTGAAAAGATATAATCAAATATTTACAAAAATGTGAGGGGTGTACTCACTTTGAGATACTGTAGATGCCTCATTTGGCTGGTTTGGATACGCCAGCTGCAGCGCCATCTTGGAACAGTGAACAAGGAGAACAGTTTGAATCGGTTTGAATGCAATTGAGTGAAAGGAGGAGGTGCCTCAGACCGACCTCCTTGATCAGACCGCTGTATTAACTGCTTTTGTGTGGAAACAGTTTTGCGGTCCATAGAAACAGCTACTAATAAGGGATCTACATATGAATATTTATGCAGGAGGCTTATAACGCTTACGTGACAAGCAGCAGTTTGAACCCCACCTTCCACAACAAGCTGGCCAGAAGTGAACATTTTTAGGAAAAGAAAAAAAAAAAAGTCTTAAATATTTATCTATTTCTTAAAAAGACCTAGTGTTTAGCTTCAGAAGACATTAATTAGACCACTGGGATCATATGGATTATTTTTATGATGGTTATATGCACTTTTTGGAGGTTCAAAAAGTTGGCACCCATTCACTTGCATTTTATGGACCTTCAGATCTGAAATATTCTTCTAAATATCTTAAATTTTGTTCTGCTGCAGACAGACAGTTATACACATCTGGGATGGCATGAGTGTGAGTAAATTATGAGAGAATTAAAATTTTGGGGTGAACTATTCCTTTAAGACAAGTATCCTGTATACTGTGTGTTATGCTGATATCATGT
This sequence comes from Moxostoma hubbsi, assembly GCA_032164185.1. Lineage (NCBI taxonomy): Eukaryota > Metazoa > Chordata > Actinopteri > Cypriniformes > Catostomidae > Moxostoma > Moxostoma hubbsi. Next base: position 16,423,261 of record JAVLUX010000024.1, on the reverse strand, counting down.
TTTGCATCACTCTTCGGCGCTGTGTGCCATCACAAGCCTCTGCTACAGGGAGACAGTGAGTCCAAATGACAGGCCAATGACAAACACACACACACACACACACACACACACACACTCCGATGCAATCTGCTCAAAACAGGACTGGCTGCTAAAGCACAGATTTTCAAAGTACTGAGCTACATTTCTGAGCTTTTAAGATTCTTCAGATCACTGCGATAAATTCACTTTATACAACAGAATTACTGCACTCGAAAGAGCAAATTGTAACATTTTGTTGGTACACTAACATACAATAGCAGACACCCACATATATTCCAAGACAATATTGTCTGCTCCTACACACAAAAAAAAAAACCTGTTCTCGGCAGGGTCACGATTTCACACGCGCCTGCCCTCAGAGACAGCACAGCATTTTGTGGCAGCATAACCGGAGTTGAATAGGGACACTGCATATGAAAGATGCATGTTGAGTGTTCCCTAAAAAAAGGAGGAGTATATCCCCTTCATATAACAGGCAACTCTGGGGCTGCCTTTGTTTAAACTCTGACCCCAATCACTGCTTAAACGCTGTTGGCATGAAACATCACCTGTTCTGAGAATTTACACCACACTCATATGCACAGAAAAACTACTCGGATAAACCTCAGGAGAGAATAGCCCCCACACTGAAAGCTCAACGCTTGCAAATAAAACACTAATTTCCATTCAGCCTTCCTCAAGAAAATGAATAGCTGATGACAAGGTTCAGGCACATTATGTGAGGCTTGTATGAGACACCACACTATAGTGTTCACCTAAATCTGATGATTAGGCATGGGAATCATTGGTAATTTAACAATTCCGGATTTAAGGATTCCTTTTAAGATAATGGCACTTGTTCCTAAACTATTCCACTCACAATTCTTTAAGTATTTTTGAGGAAAAAATATTTGGAAACAAGAAATGGAACTCTTTGGATAGGCTGCTTTCACACTTAGTTTGGTAGCTTGGCCCAAACCCAAGTTTGTATTGTTTAAGCATGCTAACAGTGTGCAGTGCATTTGAATGTAGTTACTTGGGAGTATGGTAAACTTTGAGAAGTTGCATATTAAATCAACCTCATTATTTAAATTATTGACTGTATATATTCAATACATTCAACAATAGTTGTGATTTATTGGACTTTAAAATCATTATCATTATGCATAATCCACAGGTTTATTTGTGAGGCGTTGTGGACAGATTAGTTTATGAAGTCTCTTGCCAATTCTTTATGGTAGGGTGTAGGGCTATTCCCGACCAAAGATTTTCCTAGTCGACTAATAGTCGTTAATTTAAGCCATTAATCGACTAGTCATCACACGTTTATGATATTCATTTAAATGCTTATATGTTGAGTGGGGCATAAGAAAATGGTTTGAGTTCCAGGGCTGAGAATGTTATAAGTAACAGAGAAATACTTAACCGTAATAATGAGCCTTTAAAATATAAATTTTTAATATACATTTACATATATTTAAAATATACAAGTGCACACACGAAGTGAGCTACAGCGACACCGGCAAAGCGGATTCTGAATGTGTCGGAAAAAAACCAGCAAGAGACTATCTGAAAATGTTTTTAATTTATAGAGAGAAATGCATATAAGGGTTGAGCAAACAGACTATGATCTCTGGGATCACCGATGGTCAGTGATCACACCAATAGCTGATGCCATTCACCATGTCATGACGCTATTTGGCTCGTTTTCCAATTAATGTATTAAATTATTATTCGACTTAGTATTATCAAATTAATATTATAAATAAGACGACACATGCTTGAAGAAACGCACCATTATATTTTTAAGATCAGATGACAGAAAAGCCATCTATGCGCATATATGACGCACTAATATGGAGGCGTGCAGTCTTGTCAAGCGCATCAAAGCATCTAAACTCTTTGTTTCTGCCTTCCGATTTTTTGAGTGCTGCAAATGACCTCAGACATCTCAGCTCATGAGGGGATTTGAGCTCAGTTCACTTTATTTCCACAGAACAGTTTATTGTTAATGCAACTCTACAGCCTCTAAAATATACAAAATATATCAAATACAAAATTTATAAAATAATATATATTTATCGTGAAGGAGGGAACAAAACTAATTTATTCACACACAATATATTTTCCTGGATAACAAAATACCCGACCAGTCGAGAATGCACAGATGAAGTAGGTTATTTGCCAGAGAGATGTTGTCAACTGTTGTAAAGCCATCTTCCAAAAAGTTGAACAACACACATTTTAAATGCACTTGTTTTTTTCCCCAGTTTCATTTGAACTTCAAGTTCAAAGTGTGAAATCAAGGTGCCTTGCTTTATTGTGTAGGCTTAAGCCTAACCCTGCTTAATGAAAATTATCCCATAGCACCACCTAGCGTCCAACCAGCGGTAATACCGGTTGAGTATTTTTTTTCTTTGACCAACCAAAACTTGGTCGACCAATACTCCTCATCGACTAATGGTTAGTCGACTACCAGGGGGGCAGCCCTAGTAGGGTGTCTGAAGATTGCTTTAAAAGGGTCATGAAATGAGGAATAAAATTTTCCTTCATCTATTGACATACAAGAGGTAATTTGTACTAGGAGCGTAATGGTTCTCTGTTAAAAAAAAAAAAAAAAACAACTAATCGTACGGTTCACCACAAGTTTAATGACGAATCTGGAGCACAAGTTTTGGTCAAGAAAACAACATTTCAAACAGACAAGCACAGTTACAACCTCCGCTAATGCACCTGAATGGATACGCTCCACCTGCGTTTCACGTTGGTCAACATAACACTGTTCTGCAAACGTTGTGTGTAGTTGAAAATCATGAGGAAAAAACGAGCCACTGTTAGAGAAACCCCCTGCGTTTCTCCTTTAAGAACATTTTCTTTTTGCAGTCAATTACAACAGCGATGGTCAAAAGACACCGTCTGCAAACAGTGCCTGTTTTGTCATCGCTCGACACGAGTGCCGTATACTGGTAATACATATCAATAATACGAATGAGGGTTTATTTAAAACGTGCACGTTTTAAAAAGTACATCCCGTTTACACGGCTGTAAACTATTGTACACACACACACACACACACACACACACAATCTCACAAAAGTGAGCACAACCCTCACATTTTTGTAAATATTTGATTATATCTTTTTATGTGACAACACATATATGACACTTTTCTACAATGTAAAGTATTGAGTGTACAGCTTGTATAACAGTGTAAATTTGCTTTCCCTTTAAAATAACTCAACACACAGCCATTAATGTTTCTTGTAATGTTTTTCTTGTGCATCGTCTTCAGAAGAGGCTTCTTTCTGGGACGACAGCCATGCAGACCAATTTGATGCAGTGTGCGACATATGGTCTGAGCACTGACAGGCTGACCCCCCCACCCCTTCAACCTCTGCAGCAATGCTGGCAGCACTCATACGTCTGTTTCCCAAAGACAACCTCTGGATATGACGCTGAGCACGTGCACTCAACTTTTTTGGTCGACCATGGCGAGGCCTGTTCTGAGTGGAACCTGTCCTGTTAAGCCGCTGTATGGTCTTGGCGACCGTGCTGCAGCTCAGTGTCTTGGCAATCTTCTTATAGCCTAGGCCATCTATATGTAGAGCAACAATTCGTTTTTTCAGATCCTCAGAGAGTTCTTTGCCATGAGGTGCCATGTTGAACTTCCAGTGACCAGTATGAGGGAGTGTGAGAGCGATGACACCAAATTTAACACACCTGCTCCCCATTCACACCTGAGACCTTGTAACACTAATGAGTCACATGACACCGGGGAGGGAAAATGGCTAATTGGGCCCAATTTGGACATTTTCACTTTGGGGTGTACTCACTTTTGTTGCCAGCGGTTTAGACATTAATGGCTGTGTGTTGAGATATTTTGAGGGGACAGCAAATTTACACTGTTATACAAGCTGTACACTCACTACTTCACATTGTAGCAAAGTGTCATTTCTTCAGTGTACAAAAAGGTGTACTCACTTTTGTGAGATACTGTATACCGATATGGGCTTTTTGAGACGATACCGATTTTAGAGGGGGAAAATTCACAGATTAAATACACAAGCTTCGTACATCTCTCTCCCATCTGCCGTTTATTAACGGGTCATTCATGAACGAATCTTTCATTTTGTACAAATCTTTGAGAACAAAAAGTAGTCTCAAGAGTGATTTGTTCATTTTGTGCTGACCGCTCATGCGCATTGCGCAACCGCTCTGGTTACGTGAAAACCGCATAGGCGTTGTATATGAAACAGAAATTATTAGTTCACCTCGAGAGAATTCTGGTCCGAGTCGTTCGTTCTTTTGTCATGTGACAGCCATATACAGATTCCAGAGGTGAAATAATATTTCTATTTCTCATAATTTGTCCTTGGCTGCATTATACATTTTTTCCTTTTAGGGACTACAATCAAATAAATGAAATTACTTGAATAGAGATTCATTAATTTTGCTGAATGAGACTTAAAGATCAAAGTCAGAAAATTATCAGATCTTTCCATCAATACTGGAGTGGTCTCTTCTCCTTAAATACTCCCGCCTCCCCTAACTGGAACGCGAGGCCGGTGTTGCGCAGAAGTGGAAGTCATTCGCCACTTATCTTCCCAGTCTTGCTCCGCACCGATGCTGCTCTGCTCCGCACTGCTCACCACAAATAGCCATTTAAAGAGTTACGTATGAATAAAGAGTGCAAACTAAAAGTTAATGTACCTCATTTATTTTGAAAGGGAACAGACAAAAAAAATGCAACAATAAAAGACAGACATATTACCACATAATTGCAACAAAATTACAAGGCTAAATTACTTCTGTGCTCATTAAACTCTACCCAGAACAACTTAACACCTAATGCACTGAATTACGCAATTTTAGGGATATATAAAATTGGTAAATTACTTTTTTTCTTCAAAAAATAATTATATTAAAGCAAACATTTTTAATTAATCAGTTAGCAATAAAAATAAATAAATTACACAAAAATATATATACACACTGTGGTTGTGTGTGATATTTACATTTACATTTATTCATTTGGCAGACGCTTTTATCCAAAGCGTTTACATATATACGGCAGACCTCTGCCTGTCCTATGGAGAGAGCGGGAGTCCACATAAGACTCAATCCACATAAGAAACAATCCACATAAGACTCAAATGCTACACTTTTCAGTGTACATCAAAACATAAATGTGCTTTTCTGCACAATATACAAACACATTCAACAACACTCAACAGCCTTGCTTTTCAGCAGTCACTGTGGCAGTCACACACAGCTCTTCAGTCTTTTCTCATTAAATACTCCCACCGCTCCTCCCAGGAACGCGAGACCGGTGTGCAAACAGGTGGAAATTGTTTATCACTTAGCTCTCCGACCTCACTCAGCCCTAACACTGCTCGGCCATGCCCTGCTTACCGACAGACAGACAAACAGTCAGACAGAGGTGTATTGCTTCAAATTTCCTCACAGTTCTGTTTGTATCACGGTTTTAGGGTCACTGTTTTTGGTACGGTTCTGTATCTTTTTTGTTCAGAAAAAGAAACATTACTGCCAAACCCAAAATAAATATATTCTATTTGCTAAGACACTTCCAAAAGATTTGCCCTCACTACAAATCACTATGGTACTAAAATCATAGTATCCACAAAATTAAAATTGTTACTGTCATGGTTAAAATATGGAAATTACAGTTACTAATGTAAAACAATGGTTAATTGTATCAAAACTATGACTTTTGCCAAGAAAACAATGGTGACAGCCAGTGGTATAGTCTAGTTTTTGTAGTGAGTACAGCCGTGTCCAAAAGTATTGACAGTGGCATAAATTTTGCTTTTGCATAAATTTTGGTCATTCTGCTTCAGTTGTTGTGGTGTTGATTGACATTGTTTCTAGATTATTGTGCAGAGTGATCAGATGCATTTTAAATAATTGCAAAAAGCTTCATTGGATTCACTAATCATATCAGCAGCACCTGTGAAAGTGTAAACAAGTACTAGTCAGGTGAAATCACTATCATTCTGATTGGATTATAGGAGCAGTCTGATTGCTATAAAAGGAGGCAAGAAGTGCTTTGAATCATTGTGTTCTTGTTAGCAAAGGTTACCTCTAAAGAAAGACGTGCACCCATCGTCGCTTTGAATGAAAAAGGCCGCAAAGAATATGGCACCTGAAAGAACCGTTTACCAGATCATCAAGAACTTCAAGGAGAGAGGTTCAACTGCAGTGAAGAAGGTTTCAGGATGTCCCAGATTGTCCAGCAAGCACCGGGACCATCTCCTCCTGAGGAGTCAGCTACAGAATCATGTCACCACCAGTGCAGAGCTTGCTCAATATTGGCAGCAGGGTCTGCATGCACAGTGAGGCAAAGATTTTAGACAATGGCCTGGTGTCGTCAAGAAGGGCAGCAAAGAAGCCACTTCTCTCCAAGACAAACATCAAGGACAGACTGAAATTCTGCATGAAGAACAAGGATTGGACAGCAGAAGACTGGTGCAAAGTGTGTCGTGCCAACAGTGAAGCATCCTGAGACCATCCATGCGTGGGGTTGCTTTTCATCCAAGGAAGTGGGCCCTCACAATTCTGCCCAAAAAATTACATGAATAAAGAATGGTATCAAAACGTCCCGCAAGAGCAACTTCGCCCAACAATCCAGGAGCAATTTGGTGATTATTCGTGCATTTTCCAGCATGATGGAGCACCATGTCACAAGGCAAGAGTGATAATGAAGTGGCTCGGTGATCATTACATTGAAATTTTGGATCTGTGACCAGGCAACTCCCCGGGATCTTTATCCCGTAGATGTAGAGAACCTGTGGTCAATCCTCAAAAGGCAAGTGGATAAGCAGAAGCCCACAAATTGTGATCAACTCCGAGCACTAATAAGGCAAGAATGGATCGCCATCAGTCAGGATTTGGCCCAGAAGCTGATATCTAGCATGCCGGATTGAATTGGAGAGGTTATGAAGAACAAGGGTCAACACTGTAAATATTGACTCTTTGAATATACTGAATGTTTTTGCCAATAAAAACCTTTAAAACTTATGAAATACTTAGCATTGTTTTCCAGTATACCATAAAAACGTATAAAGTTATCTACAAATACTGAAGCTGCAAACTTTGCAAAACACAAAATTTATGTCACTGCCAATACTTTTGGCCACAGCTCTATACTGTGATTTTTTTTCCCCCTCCCAGCCTCATACTCACCCATCCCAGAGCGACATCCCATAAGCACCACCACACTCACCAATGCATAGAGTATGATTCTACATGTAATTGAGAGCATTCTGAAAGACTGCTTATGTGTTATTAACATGTCAATTTATTATAAGCAACACAAGACTTATACAGCTGGGGAGACTGATTTTCTACAGTTTAGTGTTAATCACCATCTAAATCAGCCAGTTAAGAGCTACATTTAGCATTAGACCATGAATATGGTCCCTGGAGCACAGGTTTTATCAGCTGGCAATTTTCAATGTACATTTAAGAGTGCATGTTGGAACTATTATTAACAATAAATAGAAAGCAGAGGCTTTTTTTCTGTGAGGACGCCAGTTGATTTTGTTGCGCTGCAAACAGCACAACCTGGAAGTAAACAAAACCATGACTAATTAGCATCATCATGCAAGTTTTGTACCTATATTAGCAATAACATCTGCTGAACAGGGACAACATTTTCTCAAAAGTATTTCATAAACTGTTTACAATCTTCACACCATGGCTAGCAAATACATGAATAGCAGGCGACAGGAGAAACATTTTCCACTCTTTCAATAGTTAATTATCTGACAACTATTGATAACTAACATTACCATATAGTAATTTAATGGTGTAAATGTTTTAAATTAATGCACATTTAAGATTACCATGAATTAATTCTCATTTGTATAGTCATTGACTTTAGGAATTCCAATTGTTTAAAATCAGCTTTGCATGTGTGCTGATATCTACCTAACTTTCTGTCCCTCCCTCCACTCTAACCAAGGATGCATGTTTTTAAATTCCCTAGCCTGACTTTGTTCACAAGGCTGGCCATGAGTTCTCCTCTCTCTCATCATCTGAAACATGGAGATATAAACATTGCATTCTGTTTACTACAGTACACAGACACACAGTATCCAAAGTTCTCCCCTTCTCCCGCATTCATTGATCCACCACACTAACATTAGTGAAATTAGCTAATTCTAGATACAATTCAATATACCAACAATCTCCTGCTGTTACAGTTGTTAATAATAACATTAATGATAACGTATATATGATACTTTTACTTACCAGGTAACATTACATAGGGCTCGTTTTCTGTACCGCATAGGATAGCATCAGCCTCATTTTTTGTAGTTTCTGTACCATTAATGTTCGTGTCATCTGCTGCTCAGCAGTGTCACCTGAAGCGGCAGTAGCTTCAGGTGCAGGCTTACGAAAACACTGAAAGAGTATAGTTTGAGTTTGCTTTCATTTCAAATCTCCTTTAGTGATTCACATTAATTATTTCAAACTTGTGCTGAGAATGACCGCCAAGCACCTGTGTTGTTGTTCCTAGGTAGATGATGTCAGATCCAGGCCATGGCCCTAATGGCCAAAAGTCAGTGCTTCGCAACACAGACGGGCAAGCAGGATGACTTTAAAATAGTTCTCTTATATTTACCCAAGTTGCTTCAAAATTGTCTAGAATGTCAAATGCCAAATACACGTGTCCACCTTGCATTGTTTTCCAAAAGCCAATGGGTATAAATGGACCCATGGTGCTTGAGCCCGTCGTCGCTGATAGCGGCTACATTTATTATTATTATTATTATTATTATTATGGTCATCATTAGTAATGGTTTACAATTTATAACAGTATTTAAGTTTAATGGGTTCCAAAAAATAACTGTGTGAAAAGTGGTCTTATGTCTTACAACTAAATTGAACAAAAAAAGAGATTTGAATCCTTTAAAGTCCAGATGTAAGCCGAAACATTTTTTTGGGAAAAATATAAAACACTGGTTTATTCTTTACTGAAGACTTGAAGATTGGAATTACAGTTAATTTTTCTGCTACATTATCCAGTATACTAGTTAATAATAAAGTGTTTCTTAATAAGCTATACATTTATATTGAAATAATGTGTAGTTAGAGGTTTGTTTCTTTACATATTAAAGAGTACTCCCAATTAGTTCCACACAATAATGTAAGATATTCTAAACGGCTTATGCAAAATACAACACTGGTATCGGATCGGGAATTCCTGTATCTGAAGAGAAAAAGTGGTATCAGTGCATCCCTAGTTTTTACCTACTTCCCATTTATCTGTTGTGTATTTTTTCAGAAACACACATCTCTATGAAATGTGTCCAGTTCACATATCTCTAAGAAATGTGTCCACTAAAACGTTTAGTTATAATATTACTTTTTTTTTTGGCCTCAGTGCTTTTGTATAATAAGAAAATTAGCAAATAATCAGAATACCGGTTGACCAAATGTTTGAAAACACTGAAATGTGTTTCAGTTCACATATCTCTAAGAAATGGGTCCACTAACATGATTAGTTATGATTTTTTTTGTTTGTTTTTTTTGGCCTCAGTGCTTTTGTATAAGAAAATTAGCAAATAAGCAGAATACCGGTTGACCAATTTTTTTTTCTCGGAGGGCAATCTAAAAGGTCAAAACCGTACACCACGGCATTCCTTACTGTAACTGCATTACAAGGAGAAGCTGCACACATTTGGGAACCATGCCACAGAATAGCGATGCAGGAAACTAAGTACGCCATTTCATTATGGCGTTCCGTTTACATAGGCTGAAGAATGCTTGTTTAAGAATCATTAACAGAACTGAGACATCATTAAGTTACAGAATAAATAAAAAAATTTGTTCAGACTAAGAACCAGTTATAGGTTCTAAACTCTACTGATGAGAAAAAAAAGGCAGCACTCATTTAACCACAAAGTCATGTCATTCAAGCTGACCATGCGAGTCAGTGTTCCTTCCACAAACTTTGTTGTTACACAAGACAATAACATTAAAATCACAAAATAAAACTTCTTTATGATTTGTGAAAATTAAAACAATGGGTTTGTTCTGGGACAGAGAAAGGAAGATGGCGGAAATGGTAACACTGGAAGAACTCATCCACACTCCACGGTGAGAATTCATTCTAGAAGGACATGAGAGGCTGAAGGTGACATCTCCCTCAAGGAAAACCTTTCCAGGAAACATATTTCTGCGCATCCCGCATTCTTCTCTCATCTTGTCTGCTGGTAGCACAGACATCAGCCCGACAACAATAGGATCTTAGACAGTTTGAGCCCAGACCCCTCAGGAGCAAGAACAGAACTTTGATAGTTTTCAATTCCAAACTCCTTGTTTAACTGCATTGAAATTCTTTGTTGGCTCCAGTTATTTTGATTGACAGTTTGTTGGACTTCGATTGTGGATCAACCAAGCAAAACATGTTGCTCGGACAGTGAAGCAAGATACATTTTAGACTGTAAGCTAACCTCACTCCTCCAGTTCTGCGATCCTGTACACAACAGTACTGCAGCTAGAAAATACAACCAAACATGGAGTGAGAAACACACAGCATAGAGCTATCACACACACACACACACACACACACACACACACACACACACACACACCAATAAATAATCCTCTGGCAGTTTTTTGCTGGTCTCCCTCTTAAAGACATCTCAACCTTGAGCAAGCTGCAGAATACCTTGTTGAACTGATCCACAGGACACTGTGTAGTAATGATGTGATGCTCAATTTTGTATGTGTGTGTCCTTGAGTCAAACTCACACCACTCTGAATTATTATATGACCCTCAGGGAGAGCAGTGGATTTACAATAGGAGTATAGAGAACACTCAAACAAACAAATAAAATCTCTCTCTCTCTCTCTCTCTCGCTCGCTCTCTCTCTCAAACACAAACACAGTTCAGTGCAGTACACAGTGATCCAGAAACATATTTATTTAGCCTCTTCAGGTATGCCACATTAGCAAAGATATAAAAAATAAACAAATGCACAGTTCTCCAAACCACTAAAGCCATTCCAGAAGTGGAAAAATCTCATCAATACCCAACATTCAATTAAAACAAGCCTTTGACACACACAGTCAGAATGTTTCACACAACTTGACAGACGTAGCCTAGATCTACAGAAACATACCTCATACATGAAAATGCACCGGAGAAATAAAGGTCACAACACACACAGAGCTCTCCATAATGAGCTGAAAGGCAAGTACGTGGAACAGCCCATTGGTATGCTGGCAAGAGGGACTGCGATTCAAAAACAGACATCACACAAATAAACAGACAATAAAAAAATAATACTTAATATTGGCCGATTTACTGGCCTCTGCGATTTATCGGTCGACCATTAGTGTCTATTTTCTCTGTCCACACTACAATATGAAGACGGCCTTTTCAACTATATCCGCTTGGGAGAGCGTTTTCAAACAGCTCAGTTTTCATAGCCAAAAACGCCATCTCAGTGTGGACGGAAAATTAAAGCGTAGAGAAAAAGATGCATTTTTCAAACAAAAATGTATTAGGGTGGACATGGCCTCAGTGTGTTCAATTAAAGATCCACTAAAAAAAAATAATAATAATAATTTGCTCCCCCTCACGCAATCCTCCCCATGCCTCATGAGAGAACTTCCGGTTGTAACGTGCATGTGTCAATTCTCACTCGAAAATGCAAGCATGAACAAGCTTCTCTTATGAACCATGTAGGAGAACAGGGTGGGAGTGAATCATTTTGGTAAATAACAACTGAATTTTTGCTTTGTTTCTAATCTAATGTGATCATAATGCTTCAGAAGTCATGGACTAAACCATTTCAGTTGTATTGATTACCGTTATGCCGCCTTTATGTCCTATTCGGAGCTCATGGACCCTACTGACTTGCATTGTTTAGACAAAATTATCTCATGTAGCCTATTCTTCCAAAAAAATCTTCAATGTCATATGAGTTTGAGATAGCATGATGGTGAACATTGTTTTAAAGAATTATAATTTTTAGGTGAACTGTTCCTTTAATGGTGCAGTCTCAAATGAATTTCAGTAAAAAAAAAACAAACATATTATATACACTGTATATCACATTATAAAGCCATGGCAATGCAATGAATTCTTAGATACATGTAAATTTATTACGACTGCATAATAACACTGCATATTTCCATGCCAGTATCACTACATCATTTAAAGTTCACAGCATTACCACATGTTGTTTTCTAAAATCGCAAAAGAATAAATATAGCTTAAATCTATCTCCAGCTCCTGACACGATGCCAAGGTACAGCTCTCAATTTTGTTGCAAGATCTACTCTAAATTAAGGGTTTCACACTGCTCATGGGCACAGTAATAAAAGACTGTTTTGTTCTAGTTAATTATCAATGTGCAGCCCAACTGGTAGTTTTAGAAACCATTCTTTTAGAGGGAACTCTTCTTTGACAATATGGCTCATCTTCCTACATATATCAGTATAGAAAAAAACTAAACCAGTCTCTAGCTAGAACAGCAGAAAACTTTCCCAGAAGCACTATTGAGGATTATATTAAGATCTCATAAAAAAACAACATATCTTCCAAGTCAAAAATAACATACCAGAGACCTTCAGGTTGCTAAATGATGTTTCTCTAGTAGAGAGATGGGCTATTTTTCGTACAACAGAATGGTTGCCATTTAAGATCTGTTCAAAACCACAATTTCAGCCAAACATTTCACACGTCATACACTTTACATTCAAACATCTGTTTGAATCAACCACCCTTTATAGCAGTGGTCATCAATTAGCGAACTACGATCTGGACAGGCTAGGTTTCACACGGACCACAAGGCATCATGACAATGGTTGCCCCATCTTAACATTTCTACAGTTTAAGTGAGCAACATGCAAAAACTACAGAGCTGTACACACCACGCTAATGAATATTATTCTCTACCACCGAACGCACTTCATTTCCGCTAACAGCATGTTGCCTCTCTCTCCCTGATATAGACCTAAGGTGCCGCATAAACCCTGATAAGTAGAGTTGCAGGCAACAGTATTTTAACAACAGTAGTGGAGACACGGTGAGCAGCAATATAGATGGATACTAGCATCTTTCGCCTAAACACACTTTAGAAAACAAGAATGAAGCAAATTGAAACTATCTTCATCTGTCTGATATATCAATCCAGTGGTTCAGCTAATGCAGAGTTTACACTACACAATTTTAGGCCCCATTTTCATTCGCAACATTTTTGTGGAGATCGCAAACAAAAGCCCGAAATCATAGGCAAATCGTAGCTCGCTCCCGTGAACGACGAATGTAACGTATTCATTATCAAAGATGCGATCTGAGAGATGCGCAGACGCGTCGCCAATGCCAGCGAAATATCTAGCATGTTAAATATTTGGACCTGTCTGCGATTCCAAATCGCGCAATGTGAAATGTGTTTTGACTGAATCCAACTACAGCGTTGACCTACGGCCACTGAGAGAGCAAAAAACGGGGCACGGGAAGTTTCAGTGGGAGGAGTCCTGATGTACCTGCAACAGAACATCAACTAGCATGGCTGCAGTATCAAGAAAGTCTCATTGGACTGAAGAAATGGAGGGAAAAATAGTGGAACATTGGCAGGACCACCAGGGTCTATTTGATGTTTCCTCTGAACTGAACCACAACCGGTTGAAGAAAAAGAAGTGATGGAGAGAAATTGCCAATTCTATTGGACTTTCAGGTAAGCAAATAGGTCGATTTTTCAGAAGGAGATACTTTTTCATATTGTAACCAATAAATTATATGATGCCTTTAGGTGATTATAAACATACACATCATATTCTGAAATGCATAACATGATCATCCATTTGTTTTCGTATCTTGCATCACTTCTCGCGTATAATCTGTTGTGAAATGTAATTGAGTCCAGGCAGTCTCATCTGGGATTCGTCATTAGTGAAATATCTTGTAATGTGTTCACACCTGTCGCATATTCTTTGTGTAATTTGAAAACTCTACAACTTCCATGACAAGACAGACAGTTATGTAATATGGACAGTACCACAATCCGAAATCTTTGAAAGTTGTGTAGTGTGTAGAAGGCATAAGCCAGGTTTGTGACAGGATGTTAACGTGGCACCTATAACGTTTTTTCATTAATCAGCATGTTACAAGACTTTCATTATATACAAACTAGGGCTGGACGATTAATCGAAAAGTAATCTAAACCGAAATTCAGAACCTCTAAGCGACGTAATTTTCCAATGTCTGTTATTTCGTTTTTTTTTAATCCGGTTACTAATTTCCCCTTAAAAACATACTACCACGTGTGATCACGTGATTCCGCCCCGTCCAGTCAGCTAAATGGAAGCAAAATAGAGGCGAACTAAAACACTGAGTCAACGGAGCAACAGGAGCAGGTTGTACCAAAGAAAATGCAGTGTCCATCGTTTGGACACATTTCGGCATCAGACAAAGGTAATACCACCAATCCGTTTCAACACTTGGAGCACAATCACGTTACTGAAAACGAACAGTGCATGACTCAAAAAAAGAGAGAGACTGACAAGTGCCCAGTAACAAGTGCCTCCACAAAGCAGGTGTCAATAACACAAGCATTTACAAATTATACACAATATGAAAAGGATAATAACTCATGCCATTTGATACTACATCGCAAAGGATATGGCCTCCCATAGCTACAGTGGAGTGCAGTGGGTTTAAACACCTCGTTAAAACTCTGGCCAGAAGAAACTGTGATCCATCATGACCATATTTTTCCTAAACTGCGCTGCTTCAGACCCAGCCTGAAATCTGAAAAGGTAAACATGCTAGTTTTTCTTAGTAAGATCCTAGAATAAATACTTACATGAATATAGAGTGACAGTTCAAGATCACTAAGAGGAAGATCACATGGAACAGCGATCATGAGTCTGATTCAAATCTATAAAACTAGGAGCACACAGCCTGCTAATCCATTAGAGGTGCCCTGTCCAAGCCCTGCTCTTGCTCTTAATCAGCAGTGTTCTTTTTAAATTTTTGCACATGGCATTATTTAAAACATTTGTTTACAGGAGATGCAAGTTATTTTCTACTTTTCACATTGCATTATTTAAAATAATATTTATTTACAAGAGATGCAAATAATTTACTACTTGTCACATGACAATATTTAAAATAATGTATTTTCTTTGCAAAAAAAGTTATTTATTTTCTAATCTTTAGGAATCTTGCTTTTTACACAAACTGAAATGTGACGTTTTTCACAAGACGTTTTCATTTCAAGCAATTTGTGCTTTGTACGAAATATTCAATAAATAACCATAAATGGTTTCAATTATTTTAAAATCACAAAAGATAAGAAATGCACTCTGTCATTAGAAAAAAATTATTTAATAGTTGAGCATATTTACAAAACAAACCTTGTCAGTGAACTATGAGGGCAAAAAAATAAAAAAAAAAATAAGCAAAAATAATACAAAACAATCGTTTGTTAAACGTAATCGAGGTAAAATGCTCAATTAATTGAGATTTTGATTTTAGGTCATATCGTCCAGCCCTAAAACAAACAGATTTTTGTTCTAATTTTGTGAAAATTAATCAAAGATGTCAAATCGCTAGCATGGATGGCAAATAAAAGACAACCAAAACTTTGAAACAACTAGTTATCCTAGTTCTCTGCCGTTGAGAACGTTTCCATTATTTCACAGTCAGCCTATTTACACCTACAGCGCATCCGGAAAGTATCCACAGCGCTTCACTTTTTCCACATTTTATTATGTTACAGCCTTATTCCAAAATGGATTAAATTCATTATTTTCCTCAAAATTCTATAAACAATACCCCATAATGACAACGTGAAAGAAGTTTGTTTGAAATCTTTGCATATTTATTACAAATAAAAAAAACGCGAGGTGGATTGTTAAAATGACAGCAGCACGGGGAAAGCGGTTCCCTAACGTTGGGAGTGGCTTTGTGTGGATTTGTTCTGCGTCACTGGAAACGCAGCCTTAGACTGTATGAAGTTACCATTGCCCCCACGTTCTGGATCTGGGCCCCAGATTGATTTCATCTTGACTGCAAAACATCAGGACGACAACAGCGCCGGTTACATCATATCTGATGTTTCTTCGCTGTATTCTTGAATATTTTTCTCTAGCACTGAAACACGTTCATTGATGCCCTGTCTGCACCCACTTCCTCTTTTCCCAACATGTGCGTAAACATGAGGTTCCAGAGCGCCTTTAGACCATAGTTATAATTTCTAAATGTAGTTTTATTAATCAGCATGTTTCAAGCCTTTAATAATAAACAAATAGATTTTAGTTCTAATTTTGTGAAATTATTCAGATGTCATCATCTCTGTCAAGGAAGAAAGACAAAACAATTACCAGTTTGTAGCCTAGTCTTTCTCACTTTAATGAAAATAGAAAAATGGTCCATTCAGACTTTCACATTTTCAAAAGTTTCTCTCTGGAGGTACCCCTGAACCCCCATACAGTATCATTCCTCAGTCACAAGGGCTTCTATGCCCCCATACTTGGATATTTGTATGTAAAAAAAAAATATGAAAATTTTCATAATGAACAGATCATATTATAACATTCATATCAAACAGTACTCAATAAATTATTGTAATATTTTCATAGAAGATCCCTCAGACACCACTGCATTGGTGGCGTCTGGGCACCCAACAAAGTTTTGTTAAGACTATTTAGACTTTGTGCAAATGTGATTCAATATCGTTATCGAATGAAAAAGAATATTGTGATAATATTTTTTTCCATATCGCCCAGCCCTAGCTGTAACATAACAAAATGTGGAAAAAGTGAAGCGCTGTGAATATTTTCCAGATGCACTGTATCAGCAACAACATTAAAACCACCTGACTAATATTGTGTAGGTTCCCCTCGTGCCACCAAAACAGCGCTATTCTTCTCACCACAATTGTACAGAGTGGTTATCTATGTTACCGTAGACTTTGTCAGTTTGAACCAGTCTGGCCATTCTCTGTTGACCTCTCTCAACAACAAGGTGTTTCCATCCACAGAACTGCCGCTCACTGTATGTTTTTTGTTTTTGGCACCATTCAGAATAAATTCTAAAGACTGTGGTGCGTAAAATTCCAGGAGATCAGCAGAAATACTCAAAGCAGCCCATTTGGCAAAAGGTTGGTTCTTTTTGTTTTTCTGTTTCAAAAGTGGCTTTTTCTTTGCAATTCTTCCCATAAGGCCTGCTCCCCTGAGACTTCTCTTTACTGTTGTACATGAAACTGGTGTTGAGCGGGTAGAATTCAATGAAGCTGTCAGCTGAGGACATGTGAGGCGTCGGTTTCTCAAACTAGAGACTCTGATGTACTTATGCTCGTTTAGTTGTACATTTGTGCCTTCCACATCTCTTTCTATCTTTACAACTGTTAGAGCCAGTTGTCCTTTGTCTTTCAAGACTGTAGTGGACACTTCTTCAGTTTTTTGGCAATTTCAAGCATTGTATAGCCTTCATTCCTCAAAACAATGATTGACTGATGAGTTTCTAGAGAAAGCTGTTTCTTCTTTGCCATTTTTGACCTAATATTGAGCTTAAGACATGCCAGTCTATTACATATTGTGGCAACTCAAAAACAAAGACAATGTTAAGCTTCATTTAACAAACCAAATAGCATTCATCAGTGTTTGATATAATGGCAAGTGATTTTCTAGAACCAGATTAGCAATTTAGCATGATTACTCAAGGTTAAGGTGTTGGAGTGATAGCTGCTGGAAATGGGTCCTGTCTAGATTTGATCAAAAAACACTTTTCAAATAGTGATGTTGCTGTTTTTTTACATCAGTAATGTCCTGACTATAATTTGTGATCACTTGAATGCCACTTTGGTGAATTAAAGTACCAATTTCCTTCCGAAACAGCAAAATATGTACATTATTCCAAACTTTTGGCCGCCAGTGTGTATGTATACACACACACACACACACACACACACACACACACACACACAGGAAGAATTGCAAAGAAAGACACTTTTGAAATATAAAAACAAAATGTTAGAGTGGGCAAAAAACAGACATTGTACAACAGATAATTGGAAAAGAGTGTTATGGATCTTAACCCCCACTGAGCTTTTGTGGGATCAGCTAGACTGTAAGGTGCGTGAGAAGTGCCCGACAAGACCAAATCTATGGCAAGTGCTACAGGAAGTGTGGGGTGAAATGTCATCCGAGTATCAGGACAAACTGACAGCTAGAATGTCAAGGATCTGCAAAGCTGTCATTGCTGCACGTGGAGGATTTTTTTTTATGAGAAATGATCGAAGTAGTTTAAGAAGTTCTGAACATTGTTTTCAAATTGTAATAGTAAATGTTATTAATGTCCTGGCTTTACATTGTGATTAGTTGAATGTCACTTTGGTGAATAAAAGTACCAATTTCTTTCCATAAGAGCAAAATCTGTAAATTATTCCAAACTTTTGGCCACCAGTGTGTATGTATATATATATATATATATATATATATATACACATTGTTTCATAGCCAAACTGACTACTGACACCGTTTAAGTTATTGTTATCCTGACCTTTGCTGGGAAGGAAATAGGGCTGGGCGGTAGGACGATGTTACTGGATACTGACAATGTCTTACAAAGATCCCAATGCCATTTGCGACACTCATTGACAGACGATTATCGACAATATCAGGAAATAGCAAAACCATGGATCTGGGAAGTCGCCAAATATATTAAACAGTAGCCCAGGGTGTGACACTACCACCAATCACCCGCAAAATGTGACGAGGCTGAATCCAGTTCACAAGATCCTTGTCCAAATGTATTTCATGCGCTGTTAATATTGCTGTTAATATTGCTCATCTACCCACAACAGGCAGGCGACCTGTTAGACAACTCGAAGCGACACATGACAAGAAATGCTGTTAGTCACAAAGACACGCGCTTGAACACACTTTATTATATTTTTAAGAACAGACAAAAGAAAAGCTGTCAATGCTTGTGTCTGATTCACTGTTTGTTCAGAGGCATGCAGAACGAGCCTGTCATGTAGAACACACGCATGTCGGCGAGCAGCACGAGCCTGTCATGTAGAACACACGCATGTCGACGAGCAGCACGAGCCTGTCTTGTGGAACACACGCATGTCGACGAGCAGCACGAGCCTGTCATGTACAACACACGCATGTCGGCGAGCAGCACGAGCCTGTCATGTAGAACACACGCATGTCGGCGAGCAGCACGAGCCTGTCTCATGGTTACAAGTGCTTGTAAAGAGTTTTCACTCTTTTCTCGTTTTCAGTAGTCTGAAAACTGTTTGCAAGAATAATGTCATACATGAGAATGCTCCAAATGATCTCCGATCATTTCAGGAGGTGTTGTGAGTTTAGTTTGCTTTATTTCCATGTGGTTGGCATACATTGTGAACACAACTCTGCAGGTTCAGTAATATATACAGGTATCTATGTATTAAATAAACGAAGACGGAAGTGATTAAATCAAAGAAAAACAAGACACGTTTCCCTTGAACCTAAAATTTAGTTTATTTTATTTTCTTTAGGCAGCATTAACTGTATAAAATGCAAACAGAAATTTGATAAGAACACACATTTGACAGCATCATTTTGGGAACACTAGGGAATATATTAGGCATATTTATTATTATTATTATGGTCTTTACATTTATGATTGTCTTTAGTTCTTTATCTGTAAGCTATTAGTGATTTTCTACCTGGTGTAGTTGATGCTTGTGATGCAAATGGAGCCGTTGGAGACTGTAAATGTTTGGATTTGTGGAGGTATATAAATAAGACTTTGATTACTTTATTTTAATGCTTTTTTTTGTTTGTTTAGTTCAAAGTGCAATTTGAATTTAGAAATATCTTATGTTTTGTGTGTTTCAATAAATGAATTAAATGTTTAAAGCAAAATTAATCACAGACCCTTGCAGGGGAGGGGGGTTGTGGGGTGGGCCTGCAGCGGTATACCGGTTACACCGTATACAAAGGTTTGAAAATTGACGGTTATCATACCATGTACATTTGCTTATCTACGGTATTGAGAAAAAAATGCAACCAGACGGAGAATCTCACATGCGCTTGCGCATCTCCTTTCCTTCGTGTCTGCCAACTTGAATCACACAGAAATGCAGCGGAGAAAATGTCAGAGAGAAGCGAGGCAGTCTCACATGAGTGTGTGTGTGTGAGTTAAAGCAGTGTTTCTCAACTAGTTTATTTGGACTGGGTCGCGGACAGCAGGGAAAGAGCAATGCCATGGTTCTCCCATTGAAGATAGATGTGATAGACTATTTAGTGATCGACTATTTAGGACTGCCGAGGCAGATTTAATGATAATCTCGCAAACAGCTAAAGCAAACATGGGCAATTGGATCAGGCCCTCCACATCGTTTAATGTGGCTCGCGGCTCATTTTTCGTAAAAGCATTTTATTTCTCATTGGATATTTCAGTTAACTTGCATTGGGACATGACGCGTCTCCACGAGCGTTTAACATGCTCATGGTTGCCAGATAAGAGACGCAACACCCCCAGTTTGAGATTTATACTTGCGCAAACCTGAAATATTCCGCCTAATGTAATAGTTATTTTGTGTAATCTGGCAACCATGCACGTGAGTGTTATTTCTATCTGGCTTTCCCCTTTGAACAAATTTAGCGATCTGTGGTGCAATATTCTGCTCAAGGAAAAGTGTTATACGGCTACTCTGTGTCCATTCTTGAGGCTGCTTGTGATGTTTGGTGCTACTAATTTTGCAGGTAAACCTTCTCAGTGATTAAATGTATATAAAAGTAGATCTCGGCATCATTGACATGCGAGCAAAAGCAAGCCAGAGACAAATATGTATATGTATTTATTATTTGTGCAATTTAGAAATGTTGAAGTCCCTTCACGCCTGTATGTTAATCTAACTCTTGCAGTAATCATTTATCATAGTCATGCAGTCTGTGTTATTCAGTGTGCTGAAAGTCAAATGTTGACATCAACAACAAAAATAATGTCACTTGATGCATGTCCTTGTACTGGAAAACCATGAACAAAACTATGCAACATAAAGGGAAATGCAACCCAGTATACATTAAATACAGGTTATGTTTAATCTATGGCAGGTCGACACTTGATGTCCAATGTAAAATCTGTCCTGAAGCAAAACCAGTTGAGAAGCACTGAGTTAAAGGTACAGACAGGAGCTGTCTAGAATATATGTCAACTGTTAATAATCATAGGACATTACTTCAAAAGCTCACACAGCTTATTTTATTTTCATTTAGTAGTTAATTTAACATATAAACTAACATGCTTTAGTTATATAACATTTTGTTACATGCTATTTTTTAGCATGTTTATAATTCGATTTATTATTATAATTCTGTTTGCTTATTTTTCAATTTATTTTATTTTCAAAAGGGAGATTTTTTTTTACACATATTTCAATAAAATAATTGGTTTCAAGTTTCAATTATAATAAAGTGTTTGTTAAAAAATAAATAAAACAACCCTTCTGTTTTCACTGATAATACTAATTGTGTAATATCGTATACCGTGATATTTTCTGAGACGGTTATCATACCGTGAAAATCTCATACCGCTGCAACCCTAGTTGGGGGTTGACTATGTAATCATATATCGCGATATTCTTAAGGCGATTATCGATAAATATATATATATATATATATATATATATATATATATATATATATATATATATATATTTAATATATAAAGAAATTAACTTTATGAACCTCTTGAACTTTAATTGAATAGCCCCTGCTTTAGAGAAACATATCCCAACAATAACGAGTGCAATTCACCAGCTGTAGTTGACGGGAAAGAAGAATTTTATGAGTTGGCAAATCAGGTATGCAAAATACAGAACAAACATGGTTTTGTGCTGGACAAGAGACAAAAACAAATCAAACAAAGCGTGCATTATTCACATGTAGCCAAACGTCGAGCAGATGATATCATGGCTAACGTCCTAGCAAAGTCAAACCTGCACAATTTTGACTAAAATAAGCTTAAGTTCATAAACTAAATCTTTGGTTTTGAGGCTTCGCACAGAAAATAGAACATTTTAAATTCAAATCGTGTGTATTAGTCGGTCAGTGTACGTTAGTGCGTAGATATTTGTTCATATACCAGGCCGGACCCAGCTGCGGTCATCCTAGCAGCGTCCAACTTCTTCCCAAATTATCAGCATACCACTGTTAAACAGGTGGGGTCAAATAACGATGATTCTCAAACTTCAACTCCCATTTGTTATTTCGTTGGGAATCCTTAAATATGTATGAGTTCATCTGAAAAGCGACACAGTCATCTCACTGATCTCGAGCTTGTCAATGCTAAATTGGGACGACTCTGCTGCTCCAGTGTCACAGGAGTAGCGCGAGCTCAGAGTGCCAAACATAAAACGCTAAACTGTAAAAAAGCAGGCTGCTCTAAAATGCACACTGGCCCAATTAGTTTCGGATACGTGGTACTTTTGTGCATTTTACCTGGAAATCACGTTCTTCGTTGAACCTAGTAAATCTGTCGGCCATTTTCTCTCCAGCTCGCCTCGTCTCCTGCGTTTCGACTTGTCCCTCTGTTGTTGACTGAAAAACCTAGTGAAGTAAGAGGCTGAGCAATGAACCAATAGCAGTGCGTTAATGTTGATTGATAAGCTGGATGCCCAATCATCTAAGAGATACTGTTTATATATATATATATATATATATATATATATATATATATATATATATATATATATATATATATATATATATATATAGCGCCTTCGGTATAACATCATATATATATATTTTACCCAGGAATTAGTTTTAAAAGATGAATTACCACAGCTGTGAGGGGGTTTCTGGGGGGGAACTGCTGAGAGAGTGGCAGTATATTTATCATCTTCTCTCA
This sequence comes from Moxostoma hubbsi, assembly GCA_032164185.1. Lineage (NCBI taxonomy): Eukaryota > Metazoa > Chordata > Actinopteri > Cypriniformes > Catostomidae > Moxostoma > Moxostoma hubbsi. The sequence continues at coordinate 16,400,349 of JAVLUX010000024.1, read as the reverse complement.
TCTGACCTGTCTTAATCCATGACGAGTGGATTTTTTCTTTTGGTCTTGGAGAAAATGTGTAAATGAAAATATTATTTGCTTTGATCTCCCATTCACTGCTGTCGAAGTTTACCCTGCAAACGCTTACTTCCGCGTACCAACACATATTGTGAAAAAAAGAAAAGAAATTAAAGGAAGAAGAAAAGAAAAAGTGAAAAAATGTTTCAAATGAAATCAACTATCAAAGAAGATCAATCGACAAAACATTCAAAATGGGATTCTGGCAAGAAAAATTGCATTTTTCCATCAAACTGACACAAATATTACAATAAAAATACAATATTCAAAACAAAATCTGCTCTTCTGGAAACATATCTTATAAGAAATGCCATTCAAACCACAGTCAAACCGCAATCAAATTTTTTTAGTGATTCTTCCCATGACTGAAAAGAAAACAAAGTTTGTTTGAGATTTTAAGTTTCATCAATGGAAAGATTTGTAAAAAAAAAAGAAAAAAAAAAGAAAGAAAAAAAAAGAAAAAGACAGAAAGCTCTCATAGAAACAAAAAACTGAAGAAAAAAAATTCTACAAAACTTATTTCAAGAATAAATACAATATCAGTTTTGTATTCCTTATCTGATCTTTATTCACTCTTGTAAAAGCATTAGCTCAAGCTAGGCTATGGTAAGAGGAAACAATTACTTGGAGTTAGATGTGAGTTAAAAACATTCCTCAGAATTCCCAGGCTAGTTGACTTTGGCCAATCTTCAGAATTTGCATTTCACGTTTTTCCACACCCTCTCATGGGGTATTTCTTTACCTAAGGACATTTCTGTGAGAAAGCTGGTATGGTCATGCCCCAGTAGATGGCGCTGTAGATCAAAATAAATGAACACGTAACAACACACAAAAAAAAATGTATCAGGAAAGTCGAGTCCAAACTTTTCTGTTTAAAAATGACATAGAAAATAAACTATAATATACTTTCCACAGTTCAAATATTTTGAAAGGTGCTATAGTGTAAGGGAGTATTTTGGCCTAAACATTTAAACAAATAGGATATGGGTGGGACTGCCACATAACAGGCCTTTTTCCCCATTATAAACACCAAACGTATTATATGTTATCACAGTTGTCTTACAGAAGCATTATTGAACGCCCAAACCTTTCTAGTTTTAAAAGAGTATAAGGCTCCAGTGGTTTAATCTATTTTTTCAGAAGCTATATGATAGGTGTGGGTAAAAAACTGATGAATATTTTATGTCCTTTTTTACAACAAATCCCAGTAGGTGGTGATATGCACGAATAATTCGAATTGCCCAAAAACTAAAGAAGAAGAATGTGGAAGTGAAAGTGGAGATGTATTGTATATATCTATATCTATATCTATATATATATATCTATATCTATCTATCTATCTATCTATCTATCTATCTATCTATCTATATATATATATATATATATATATATAGATAGATAGATAGATAGATAGATAGATAGATAGATAGATAGATAGATAAAGGACTTAAATATTTATATTTTCTCACCCAAACCTATCATATCACTTCAGAATACATTGATTAAACCACTGGAGTCATATGGATTACTTGTATTACTTTTTAGACCTACAGAGCTGAAAAAATCTTTAAAAAAACTTTGTGTTCAGATGAAGAAGAAAAGTCATAAACATCTGGGATGGCATGAGGGTGAGTAAATGATAAGGGAATTTTCATTTTTGTGTAAACTATCCCTTTAAGCTACTGGACATCTGCACTGTCAAGTTTTCACACAGAAAAGCAATTAAAGTTACAGAAAGAGACTCTAGTCTGTATTAAATTATTAATGTTATGCAGTAGACCTGGCTACAATAATTTTACCAAAAAAATGGCTAAACTATGGTTACCAAGGGGTGTCCACAAATGTTGTTTTCCATACTTTACTGTAATGTATTTTCTTTTGTATTTATTCTGTGTTTATTTTTGATAGCAATTATGCAAAAACAATGATTTGAAACAAACAAAGCAATCTTATAAATAAACCTTAAACTTAAACATTGCTTTCATTGATAACTGTTGGCCTACTTTAGAAATGACTCTCCAGCTGTGACGTCATATACCGTTCTTCAAAATGTAGTGAACTGCCTTTCTGTACAACCTCATGAACGCGCCTGTTATGCCCAAAAATGCTGTCTAGGTAGGCAGCTCACTAGGGTTTAAGCCACAGCCTTAGTCTTCCTGTCTCAGGCAATCAGAAAAGCCCTACATACAACCGACAGAAGTCCGGTCTCCGCTGTCGATTTAAACAGTTACGGTAAGTCGCCTCAACTTTACCGAATTATCGTCATATTGACTAACACGAATGGGTGTGTTTAATACACACACCACTTCAATTAATTGAGTTTTGTGTCAGATCATTTTCGATCTGATTTGTACGAAATGGCGGAGGCGCAAAGGAGGAAGTTAAAACGCTTCTGCCTCCATCCTTTTAAAATGCTTTGCCTTTTGCAAAACCTTATAAAGACTTCAACAATTTTTTAAAACATTAATCAGCATTTTAGATTGGCCTAACTAAGAAACAAAACACGTTCGATTGCGAAAATGAGAGATAATGTTTGGCGCACTTAGCGTACACTACACTCTTATTATTTGATGGATGCAAATGACAAGACAAACACATTTGGGCTTTTGCCATATTGCACTGTGTTACATTATATATTTAGTTAATCGGCTGTAACAGTTGTCGTGAATGTGCACGCGTGAGTGTATGCATGTGCATGAATCCATTCACTACATGTGCAGTAGTCTCTTATAATGTATTTTATGTTCATCTATGTAAGCATTTTCTGCATTACTATGGGAACAGTGCCTCAAAGCAAAGGTTTTTCATGTGTTTGTTCTGTGTGTCTTGGTGGCATATTAGCAGGAGAGGGGCCCCTCATGGCTGGGATTCAGACGGGTCAGTGTTTAATGGGCTGATCCAAATGTCACAGATTTTGCAGGGCTTCAGCAACTGAGCTTAGACTTTTTTATTTCAGGATTTACTCAGGCCAGAAGCATCTTGTCCATCTGTGGGGGCGTAGATGAGTCACTGCCTAATGAATGTGTGTGTGTGTGTGTGTGTGTGTGTGTGTGTGCGCTTCAGTCTGTTTTTCTCAAATTGGAAAACTTGTTGCGTTTCATTCATTCTTCGACCAGTTTGGTCATTCATCCATCATGGTTTTGAATGTAGAGTACAGTATTTAGTGACTAATAAAACCAGAGTGTGGAGGGGGGTGGGGCCGGGCTGGAATGTTGCACGCCCGGTCCCCAATCGGCCTGATGGGGCACGCGAGGGATAAAGGCGGCTGGTGACGACGGTTCGAGAGAGAGAGCTCAATCCTGGACATGTCCGTTGTGTGTGTGTGTGTGTGTTTTTGTGCTTTTGTTTTAAGTTCTTCATTAAAATATTATTTATATTGACAAGCCGGTTCTCGCCTCCTCCTTGCCCATCTTAACCCCGTGTTACATTGGTGCCGAAACCCGGGAAGGAGGAGGGATGTCCATCACAGAGTGCTCGACACTGCCGTCCACCCCGGGGAGCGCCGCTGCCTTCTGCCGGGTGACGGAGTAGCCCGACCGCCCGGATGCGGGAAACGGCCGGCGTCCGCGGGGCTAGTGGGGACTGGATTCCCTGACTGCCTGGAGCGAAGGAGCCGCTGCCGGGGGTGGAGGAGTGCCCTGCCATCCCCAGAAAAGCGGAGGGGTCGAGGGAAGACCGCCGTCCGCGAGGGGAGGAGGGAAGAAACTCCTCGACCGCCCGGAGCGGTAGGGCCGCTGCCAGGGGCAGAGGAATGTCTCCACTCGTCGCCAGGAAAGCGGAGGGGCGTTCTGTCTGCTGGGTGTCGTAGGTTGACTCCGGTTTGCCCGGAGAGGAGTGGCTGTCGTCCGCCGGAGAGTGTGGAGGAGTGGTCGAGGTGCCATGCGATGGTACATCAGAGAACTGGTGAGTGAGCTTTTTCTCTCTCTCCTCTCTCTCTCGCTCTTTCGCGCCGTGTTGGCCTTTTCCCTCGCCTATTTTTTTTTTTTGTTGTTGTTTTCCCCTCCTGTCTCCTCCCTGGTCGAGGAAGGCGGGGCTAACCAGCCGGATCGTAAAGCATGCCCCTCCCCCGGGAAAGGGGGGGGGGGGTGTACGTCATGCCGGTGGCCCCCGGCCTGAGGTAACGCCGGGAGGAGTGTGGAGTGGAGGGGGGCGGGGCCGGGCCGGGCTGGAATGTTGCACGCCCGGTCCCCAATCGGCCTGATGGGGCACGCGAGGGATAAAGGCGGCCGGTGACGACGGTTCGAGAGAGAGAGCTCAATCCTGGACATGTCCGTTGTGTGTGTGTGTGTGTGTGTGTGTGTGTGTGTGTGTGTGTTTTTGTGCTTTTGTTTTAAGTTCTTCATTAAAATATTATTTATATTGACAAGCCGGTTCTCGCCTCCTCCTTGCCCATCATAACCCCGTGTTACACAGAGTAATACAACCTCTCATTCCTTGCATTTATGACAGTATAGGGCTGGCATATTCAAACATCCAAATACTTTTAGTTCGTCTCACCTTTTCACTCTCTCCATCAATGGTGTCTCAGAGTCATTATTACTGGTAAGGAACAAACAGTTATTTAAAGGAATGGTTCACCCCAAAATGTGTATGCAGTATTTCCCACATGATTTTGTGAGACTGTGGTGGGTGGACCTGGGATCATCTAGTAGGTCCATCTGGTGCACTTTGAGAGCAAAAGTAAGAGGAGAGCTTTTTGCTCTTGTAAACAATTTTGTGATGTAGTAATAATTTAACCTTAAACACATTGGTTGTATAGATATGAATGACCAGAAATCCAGATCGACAAAACAAAATCGACTAGAGCAGTGGTTTCCAAAATGTGAGGCACACCGAGGGCACCGCAGGAAAGGCGCGGGGAGACTGTGGGATTGAAGGAGAAGTCCATTGAAAATGTTTGGTATATAACTATTATTATTAGGCGTAAATTTTTGAATTATGCTTCCTATACAATTGAGTGTTAATTGTGCAATTGATTGATATATTTCAGCTGGACCGTTGCATCTGTAGAGGACAGAGACTCTCAGTGAAGAGAGATGGCTGTTATGCCAGTTTGTTTTCTTGTTGTACATTTATACAGTAATAAATCCACTGTTAAATCTACTTCTTTTGTGAGAACAGGGTTTTTCCTGCATTGAAAAATTTTCAGCTGCAGAAATACTTGCTTTTGCTGTTTTATAAGCATTAACTATGCTTCTCATCTGGAACATGGATGAGCGTAGAGTGCTTAAATAATGGTTTCACGTGAGTGTTGTGCAATCCACCGATAATCACACGCCAGATGCGCTCTGCTCAATTCTAGGCTTTGTTCACACTTCAGGAAAAATCCAAAGTACCAATTTCCTTCCGAAACAGCAAAATCTTTAACATTATTCCAAACATTTGGCTGCCAGTGTATGTGGTTGTGTATTAGTTGTCATGGTAATGCAGCAAACGTGCCTATATTCACCATGCATGAGATTTTATGGATGTTTACCAGTTATTTTGCTTTTCATGAGGGCATTATCCAGATATGAACGTTCTTCACAGACAACGGATTAATATGGGAAAGGTGGCATATGCAATGTTTGGTGCTGCTAGTATTGTTGCTGATGGAGACGTCCTGTATTTTGGCCGAAATTTTGACGTCTCATACGGGACACTTTTATCTTGGGGTCCTGTATTTTTACCAGAGAGCGAAACATCCCGTATTAAAGGCTTTGTGTCTCATATTAAATAATAAAAAGTAGGACGGTGAGACGAGGACTGTGATGGAATGCTCAAAATGCTCAAGCATCCCGTATTTGCATTACATTCAATACCTTATTGTGTTGTGGTTTATCTCAACCGGTATGGGTCAATGCACTTTAGCGCGTCTCTTTGAATAAGTTAAGCCAATGTCTGTATTTTAGAGGTTTGCAGTGCTTTGCGTGCCCTGTAACATAAATGACATATGGGTGTGTTTCATTTAGAAGTGATGATTTCTATGCTCTGTTTACCTTCCAATGTTTGTAGGACTGAAATGTTTAATAAAACGAGCTGAACTCACTTCCTTTTTATTGAAAGTTTAGTTTGTAACAATCCTACTGCGTGGCCATCATTATTGTATTACATTCGAAGTGCCCTGAGAAGGCATTAATTATGCATCAAAACCTGACAAATAACAACCATCACTCACAGCAAATAATGAAAATAAAACATGAAATCTTATCTGACCGTTCAGACTGAGATGCATTAAGAAAAAAAATATTTTTATCTGATTCCAAACCACCTACGAATGTGGTTTGGAATAATAGGCTTGTAAAAATCTATAGATTTAGTATGTTTTGGTCCTGTTCAGACTACAAAAAACTAAACAGATTTGAGTGACTGCATCCAAAAAATCAGCAGTGTGAACAAAGCCCTACTGTATTTCTGGAGCACGCGTGACGCGCGTCAACCAGGCTTCGCTCATTATGTGAGCTCCAGTGATGGAATAGCATAGAGCGGATCACATGTCACTGTCTTATTAAAAAGGGCTTCTCTCAGTATCGTGGCGCAGATTACAAAATTTATGGACCCATTTGAAATTATCATGAGAATTTTGTATTTTAAAGCGCTATGGAGCAAATCAAACATTTCAAACGGCTACAGCACTGACATTATGAACAGCTCTGAAATGGAAAACTCCTGCTATTCACCAGCATCAATTACAAGTTTTTTCACATCTATACATCAACACCCTTACTAACATATATCACAGTAAACTGTGACATAATTTTTCATTACAACTTTAGAATTTGTATTTAAAAAGTGGTATTAAATGTGTTCAGGCTATTATTTTTAACAAATAAACATATATTATTTTTAAGAAAGGCTAAATAACCACTGTAATGAGGAGACATCCATGGTCTTTCTTGTGGTTATGGCATTCAAATGCAACTGTTAAACGTGACATAAACGAGGTGCATTGATCAGTTGGGATCCCTTTTGGAATCCCAACTCGGGTGATTATTTTAAAGAGTGCATCTGCAACACTGCGTGCTGAAATATTTCACAAGGGCACTGCTTCAGGGTATCGCTTTGCATAATCCACCAAGACGAATACAAAGTGATGCATCCGTTGGGTTTTCCAGGAGGACTGGAGGGGCAGAGGCCCTCACTTTCCTCCGGGTTTCCCTGAAGTGTAGCTGACGTCAACGGCTCAAGCAACTACTCCCCAGCCAGCGATGCACAAATCCCACACAATTACAGTATTGCAGGACCCATCTGCACACATTCCCATTAATAATGTCTGAAATGCTGGCCAATTCGTAATAACCACCCAGTTTTACCTGATTGCAACCAGAATCAACCAAGGCTTGGTATGTACCCCCTTGGGTCCGGCAAGCCGCTTTGAGAAAATTACCCCCCGTCGCCGGGGGTAGGGACAGGAACAGTATGGGATGGGGAAGGTGAAGAGAGAGAAGGAGAGAGAGAGAAAGATGAAGAGAGAGAAAAGGAATCGCCATTTCTCAGATACGATGCCAAGTGGTCCTCTGCTAGCTGGAAGGCCTCCTCCAGTGATGCCGGATGGTGGCACTGGACCCACTCCGCCGTTTCCCTTGACAGACGGTCAACGAACTGCTCCTGCTCCATAAGTGCCATGGTTCTCAGCCAGCAACCACCTCTGACAGGTGTCACTAAGCTTTTGAGCAAAGGTAAATGGGTGGATGGACTCGCCGAATGTCAGCGCCAAGAAGCCCGTTGCAGGATGGCTCCAGTAGACTCCGACACCAGCAGCAACAGACGGACAGCCCACTGCGCTCTGGACCATCCGACCCCTCCATGGCATGCTAGAACAGTTCTATAAAGGCTTCGGGGTCGTCCTGTGGTCCCATTTTCACCAGCGTGATCTGAGGCACATCAGGCGTGGTCGGGGTCACTGCTGGAGTAACCCCCTGTTCCAACGAGCTCAGAATCACCTGTCGGTCCTCTGCCTGGACTTGAACTTGAATCAGGGCCTGGAACAGCTCCTGGAGGGCCTGATGTTGCATCTGGTGGATGCCAGTGAGGGTTTTGATGATCTCAGCAAGCGGAGAGGACTCCATGACGGCTAGATTTAGGTATCAGCACAACTGTAGCAAATCCCTTAGTTCTATGGAATGAGGAAGTGGGAGACATATTTTCGTTCCAAAATACAGTCTTAATTCAAACACAAAGTATTTGCTTTCTCAAATGCACACACACACACTGCTGGAATCTCAGCTCTCTCATCTGCTGCCACCTCCTCCCCTTTTATCTCCTTGTCACAGCTCACTGGGAATACAAACAGGTGTTAGCACAGGTGTAAATCCTTAACCACTCAGCTTTCCTGGACCTCACTCCCCACAGATCAGCGCTCGATCACAACTCCATGGAGATATACACAAAAACAGAAGAAATCAGGATGAGGGCAAATACTTTTTCACAGCACTGTTGTGGGTGTGAAGTAGATTTAGGTTATTAATTAGGTCCTTTTTTACTACAGATATCCCGTTTTACTTTCACATGCTGGTTTTGTTTTTTGGCAATTCACATTCCTCATGTATATCACTACCCTACTGGTTGGAGCTTGTCTAAGGTGGAGATTTATAGTCCAAATGGACTTAAATATTGAACTATCCCTTTAACCAACATAAATCGAAAAATCCTCACAGATTTTTTTGTTTTGCAACATTGACCGATAATTCCAAACGCTTTCCCGTCATTTTGACTAGGGGTGGGTAAAAATATAGATTTTCACAATGCATTCCAATCTTCATTTGAAAGATCTCAATATTGAATCTTAAATCCGAAGATCAATCTTTTTCTCTATGCGCAACCCTCCACTACAATGAGAGGAAATCACTTGCATTTGCAACCAAATATTGGCCTATGTGGCTAAAATGTTTATATTTGGCAACCAGGTAGTAAATGTTTAGATTTTATTCTCTATTATTTTATTTTGATATAAATGTTGAAACATTCAATGTGTTTGTCATGTCATTTGCATCCATCAAAGACTAATGGTGCGTTCACATACAACGTGATGCGAGAGGTTTGCGTGGTGCGATGACATACAAAGTCAATGCAAAGATGCGAATTGACGCAAATTCTCGCTGGATGGCGCAAATGGCGTGACTCGAACACGTGAAATCGCTTTATTCGCGTGAGTTGAAAGTTTTCAACTCGAGCGAGAAATCTGCATGACGCGTGTCGCAAAAGCCTATCAGCATTGAGATTGTTCGGATGTCACTGACGTACTGACGTAGTAGCAGAAGAAATCTGGAAAAATGGATGAAAAAACTGTTTTAGCGGTGTGTGGGCACCTGGAATTGTATGACACATCGTCTCAACTTAATTCCAGCTATTGGTTGTACTTTACTATGAACCAAGTTGTAGAAGCTCCTCCTCTTGTCCTTTTCCAGAAGAGAAGGGGGAATACTCAGGGGTTCGCGTTACTTGTGAAAATTTTGCGGAAACAACATTTTCTTTGCATTGTATGTGAACGCACCATGTGAACATATGTTTGTGTGTTTTTGGCTCAGTTTATTATTAAAGTATTATTTATATTGCCGGTTCTCGCCGCCTCCTTTCCCTTATACCGCTTTACACTGGTGCTGAAATACGGAAAGGAGGAGGCGAGAACCATCTGGGCAATATAAATATAGTTTAATAATAAACTGAACCAAAAGCACACAAATATAAACCCACAGAGCAGCTGCCTGTAATTCTCTCTCTCTCTCGAACTGTCGTCACCGGCCGCCTTTATCCTTCGCGTGCCCCCATCAGGCTGATTGGGGACCGGGCGTGCGTTGTTCCATCCCGGCCCCGCCCTCCTCCACTCTACAATATGCTAAGTGTCACCATCGCTCTCCTCCATAGAGAGTAACACAAAAGCATTGATATTTAACTATTTCTGGCTTGTGGTTTTATCAACACTTCCCTTTATCTATACAGTGAAAAAGGGTCTGTAATTGGCCTAGCAATAAAAGAACTACACTACAGTTCATGTTCAGCCCAAACACACAAACATATAGTCATTGTGAAGTGGACATTCTATTTGGTTAACTGATTTGTTTTGTCACACGCTTAACAGTTGTAAAAGCTGTCATTGTAGCTCTTAGGATGTGTTTTCTTTCTTCTCGGCCCTGGCCATGGCCCCAATACCACACTGTTCCTGTTTGAGCTGCCAAAAACATCCATAGTTCTGTATGCTACATGGCTTGCTGAATCCACTTTCTGTAATTTTGTGATGTCTTCCTCATCATTATGGCTCTGTGTTCTCACTTCTGCAAAAAAACTGAAGCTGACATAAAAAACAAAACAGAGAACCTGCATGTTTACATTTAACCTGTTTATAATTACAGGTCATGAGTTTGATGCTGTAACTAATGTAGAAAAGTTAACGGCCAATAACTATTTTTTTGCCTGGTCGTTGCAAGGCAAACCACACAATTTCCCTTAACTGTTCATTAGAAGTGACAGGTTTGATGTTTGTTTTAACTTGTGGAGTTATCGTTATGACTGTGACAATCATGTATAGAAAAGTTTGAAGTGTGAAATTGGCTGTGCTAGATGTGTTCCTTTTTCCTTTGACACATCTTTAGACAGAATATGTGTTGTGCCTTCTGAAGAATTTTTCGCATAAAAATTCAGCTTTGTTCACTTCAAAAAGAAAACAGTAGCATGCAGTCAGATCCACTGATCTGTAATAGAAAAAGGTTGTCTAATTATACAGTGGTATATTTACAGTACATACCTCTCTGATGACAAATCTATTTAACTATCATTTAGTGAAGCAGGCAAACCAGTTTTATAAAAATGTGATAACCGGGAAGCATGTAGATGCTATGTTGACAGAAGTCATTAAGCTTGTAATATATTTACTATTATTATTTTCAATAATTTTTTCTAGAACTGACACTTTTACATTTTTGTTTTGCAACCCCCAAGATCAACAGCTCATTTATTATTAGATGACCTGCATGTAAGTATTCTAACTACAACATTGATTGTAGTGTCAGAAAGTCAGGTAATAAGCTTGACAGTGATTGAATTGTAAGGTAGCAGCAGGAAGAAAAGAGCCTTTCTTTATTAGAATGTATGCATCAATTTCAGATCTTCAATACTACATGGAAATTGGGCATGTTGGCATGAAAATACTTTTAACATTTGGTTTTGGGTGGTGCTTGCTCTCTTGCAAGAAACAAGAGGAAAATACATTTTGTACAGCATCTCTTAAGAGTCTACTTTTAAAAGATACCATTTTAATTTGAGTATATCTTGTCAGGTTTGTGCTAAAAAAAATGAGCCACCACTTAAAGGAATAATCCACCTAAAAATGGAAATTGTACTTTTACTCACTCATTTACTCACCCTTATATTGTTCAAAACCAGTGGCAGAATTTGTGTTTAAAGTCTAGGCCTTCAGTGTGATTCATGCCTTTAAGAAAACCCAGTTTCACAATGAATAACACACCCTATGCCTTTGGGTATCATACATTATGTCGCAGCTAAATAGTAATAACAATTGACATGTTTCTTGCAATACATTTTGTTCTTCAGGGTACACGGTATTGCTGCATCCATTCAAGTTGGATGAGGGATATTCCTACTTGATATCTCTGACCATAAATGCATTAAATTCCCCGATATTCTAAACTGCAATGCTCCTGTTAGCTTAGCAGGGGTTTGACTCTCATTAGAGATGTCTCCTAGCAACACAACTGATAAACAATGCTGCAGCGCTAGCATTTGTGCTTCAGGTGTATGATTAATCAAAAGAGATTATAATGTTTCATACACCTGTTTCTGCAGGCGTTTGTTAAACAAGCTTTAATATCATTGTAGAGTGGAGGAGGGCGGGACCGGGCTGGAACAATATGCACCCGGTCCCCAATCAGCCTAATGGGGGCGCACGAGGGATAAAGGTGGCCGGTGACAGCGGTTGCTGTGTATCTGCTTTCCTCAGCCTTTGAAGAAAGTAGAGAGGCTGCTGGGCTTTCTTGGTAATAGAGCTGGTGTTGAGGTACTAGGTGAGGTTCTTCGCCAGGTAAACACCAAGGAATTTGCTGCTTTTGAAGATCTCCACAGAGGAGCCGCCGATGTTCAGCAGAAAGTGATCACTCTATGCTCTCCTAAAGTCAACAACCATAATTTTTGTTTTGTCCACATTCAGAGACATGTTGTTGGCTCTACACCAGTCTGTTAGCCGCTGCACCTCCTCTCTGTATGATGACTCGTCCTTCTTGCTGATGAGACCCACCATGGTCATCGGTGAACTTGATGATGTGGTTTGAGCTGTGCATTGCTGCACAGTCGTGAGTCAGCAGAGTGAACAGCAGTGGACTGAGCGCACAGCCCTGGGGGGCCCCAGTGCTCAGTGTGGTGGTGGAGATGCTGTTCCCAATCTGAACTGACTGAGGTCTCCCAGTCAGGAAGTCCAGGACCCAGTTGCAGAGGGAGGTGTCCAGGCCCAGCAGGTTCAGCTTTCCAATCAGGTGCTGAGGAATGATTGTGTTGAATGCTGAGCTGAAGTCTATGAACAGCATTTGAACTTGTGTGTCCTTTTTATCTAGGTGGGTGGTGGCGATGGCATTGTCTGTTGAATTATTAGGACGATACGCAAAGTGCAGTGGGTCTAGTGAGGGGGCCAGCTGGGTCTTAATGTGCCTCATGATGAGCCTCTCGAAGCACTTCATGATGATGGGTGTGAGTACGATGGGACGGTATTCATTGAGGCAGGACACTGAAGACTTCTTTGGCATGGGGACGATGGTGGTGGCCTTTAAGCACGTTGGAAAGACGGCGCTGATCAGAGAGATGTTGAAGATGTCGATAAGAACATCTGCCAGCTAGTCTGCACATCCTCTGAGCACTCTGCCAGGAATGTTGTCTGGTCCAGTAGCCTTCCGTGGGTTGACCACATCCTCACGTCAGCCGTGGTAAGACGGCGCATCTGGTCGTTGGGAGGAGGGGTGGTCTTCCTCGCCACCACGTTGTTCTGCGCCTCAAAACGAGTGTAGAAGTCATTCAGCAAATCTGGAAGGGTGACATATTTGTCACAGGCAACTGATGTTGTCTTGTAGTTGGTAATGGCCTGGATGCCCTGCCACATGCGCCGGTGTGTTGCTGCTGTCCTGGAAGTGACTGTGGATTCTCAGGGTGTGTGCGCGCTTTGCCTCTCTGATGGTCTGGGATTGTTTGGCCCTCACTGTTCTTAGGGCCACCTTGTCGCCTGCTTTGAAGGTGGAGTATCGGGTACTCAGCAGCCCATGCAGTTCTGTAGTCATCCACGGCTTCTGGTTGGAGTGTGTGGTGATGGTCTTGGAGAAAGTGAAATCATCAGTGCACTTGCTAATGTAGCTGATAACTGATGCTGTGTATTCCTCCAAGTTGGTAGAGTTGCCATATGTTGCAGCCTCCCTGAACATGTACCAGTCAGTACACTGAAGAGCAGAGATGGCTCCTCCCAACGAGTGGTCTGTAATCTGGGATTAGCTTTACAGAGATGTGGTCTGCGTAGCAGAGGTGGTGTCGGGGCTCCGTCCGGTACACGCCTGGGATGTTTATGTAAACAAGATCAAGCGTGTTCGCCCCTCTCGTTGCAAAGTCCACATACTGATGGAATTTAGGGAGCACTGTCTTGAGATTTGCATGGTTGAAATCTCGGCGACAATAAACAGTCCATCTGGGTGAGCGTTCTGCAGTTCGCTAATAGCCCCATACAGTCCACAGGGCGCTTCCTTAGCATTAGCGCTGGGGGAATGTAAACTCCAGTTATAATGACAGTGGTGAAATCACATGGTAAATAAAAAGGTCTGAATTTAACAGTCACAAGTTCCACCAGCGATGAGCAGTAGCTAGAGACTAGCATAGAGTTCTTGCACCATTCCATGTTGATGTAAACACACAAGCCACCACCGTGAGTCTTACCGCACAGAGCTGCATTTCTGTTGGCACGAAACGAGGTGAGCCTGTCTAGCTGAATGGCGGCGTCCGGAACTCTGTCGCTGAGCCACGTCTCTGTGAAAACAAAGCCGCAGCAGTCTCTAAACTCATGCTGCATAGTCTGCTAGAGTCGGATGTAGTCCAGTTTATTGTCCAGGAAGCAAACATTTGAGAGCAGGATAGCCAGGAGAGCTTAGGTTTGTTTCTAGCCTAGCATGGACTCCCTCACTTCCGCATCGCTTACGATGTCCTCTCCCCCAGCCACCGGCATCAGGCGACGACAAGGACTGGAGGCCTGGTCTCCGCAGCAAGCCGAGGTGTCTGGCGGTGGTAAACATGAACACCGGTTGCTCCGATGTCCGTGTGCCGTAAAAGTCGGGCTAAGTTACAAAAATAGCACTATTTTGGATAAGAAGTGGCCGCTGCGTTCAATGTGCCGCCATCTTGGATCCTAATGGGATATTAGTCTTTTCTTTGAGACAGCACAAAAAGGAAAGAAAAGATGACTGAAACAGGCAGATTGCTAGCAATGCAGACACAGTGTTTTTCTTTACTGTGTGAACTTAAAAATACATGTATCTTTTAAAACTAAATATTGTAAAATTTTGGGCCTTTATCACATTTCAAGCCTATATTCAGCATAGATGGGTAGAGTAGCCCAAAACTGTACTCAAGTAAAAGTACAATTACTTTAAAAAAGATTTACTCAAGTATAAGTAATGATAATGATAACGTGAAAGAAGTTCACATGTGAAATCTTTGCAAATGTATTAAAAATAAAAAAAATCTTTCACCAAGTATAGCCTTTAGTTTTATTGAATTTGATGCTACAACATTGCCACACTTATTTTTGGGCAGTTTATCCCATTCTTCTTTGCAGGACCTCTCAAGCACCATCAGGTTGGATTGGGAGTGTCGGTGCACTGCCATTTTCAGATCAATGTTCAATCTGGTTCAAGTCTGGGCTCTGGCTGGGCCACTCAAGGACATTCACAGAGTTGTCTTGTAGCCACTCCTTTGTTATCTTGGTTGTGTGCTTAGGGTCGTTGTCCTGTTGGAAGATGAACCTTCGCCCCAGTCTGAGGTCCAGAGCGCTCTGGAGCAGGTTTTCATCAAGGATGTCTCTGTATATTGCTGCATTCATTTTCCCCTCGATCCTGACTAGTCTCCCAGTTCCTGCTGCTGAAAAACATCCCCACAGCATGATGCTGTCACCACCATGCTTCACTGTAGGGATGGTATTGGCTCACTAATTTTTTCACTCACTGCTGAGATGTAGTGCACTTACTGTCATTCACTATAGAGTAGGGCTGGGATAAACAATTATTTTTTAAATGATTAATCTAGCGATTATTTTTTCGATGCATCGATTAATCTAACGATTCATTTTTTCTGTCCGATCGATTTCGATTCAATTATAAAATGTAAAAAAAAAAAATCGCTGGGAGTTTGATTGACAGGCGATCTGATCAATTAATCATAATACGGCATTTTTGTCCGACAAAGTAGTCAGGAGAGAGAAGATTTACGTCGGTGGATTTGAATTTGAATAATGGATTGTAGGCTATTGTACTGACGTCTTTCTGCGGTTAAAACAACAGTCCTTCAGATGTAGGCTACATTCATGTTTAGCCTATTTGATGCTATAAATTAACCAAGAAAATATGATCGGTTCACGAGCAGCTTTAACTGAGGCAATCTGTCACGACACATTAAAGAGCCACAAAATAGTAGGCCTATTTATGGTTTAATTTTCTTTGACTGACCAAATTTGAAAGTTGAGACTTTATTAAATGTTACCTGCTTGGTCCTGTCTGTCAGCGCATTGTCAGTGTCCTCTATGTATTTTTCACGACGTTCATAGCTATAAGCGCATTATTAATGGCTATAAACGAAAACTTTAGGTGTCGACAACATATTATAGCCTACTCCAACATCGAATGCAAAGTGGGAAGTTGAAAAAAAAAACTTACAGTGCTCTGTCATCTGCAGCTGCTCCCGGTGGCGCCTCTTCAGGTGCTGGTGCATTGCCGTGGTGCTAGAATGGAAGGTCATCTCCATTTTGCAAAGACGACATATCACGGAATTGTTTCCTTTTAAATTAAAGAATTCCCATACTTTAGAGGAACGAGTGTGTGCCGCCTTACACTTCTGATAGTCTGAGGAGCCACTCGTGTTGCTAATACTCTCCGGTGCTGCCATATTTGTTTTGGGTCTGACGAATCAACGCGCATGACGTCGACGCGTTGTCCCAGCCCTACTATAGAGGAAATGGTGAATGATTTCGGACACAGCCACTCTCTTCACCATACAATCGCCTCGCGCCTACATATCCCTCATGCACGTGCCTCGCACCCCTCGCTGTGCATACGCAGAAATGCTGCCTTAAATTGAAGCTGAGATTTTAATCTTGAAAAAGCTGCTTATTTTGGTGTTAATTGAAGGCATTGCATAATGAAACTATTATTTTTTTCACTGTGCGGCGTGAAGAAAATTTTTCTCTTTGAAGAGTTTAATAATGTAGCATTGATGACTTGAGTGACAGTCTGTATCAGCGCGTGCAGCTGTGTGAACTTCCACTCTCGTAAAAGTCCCATTCAATAATCTCTCAATAAATTACACATTAATTAAAATTAAATCCAGTAATGTCATGCAGTTCAAAGTTCATTCAGCACCTTTACTATATTAAAGGATCAAAGAGGACCATTATATTTTTTCCTCAACTCCCGTGACCCCCACCCCCAAAATGATTTGCCCCCCCCCCCCCCCCCCCCCCCATGGATACATGGATACAGCCTTGGTTAAAAGGACATTTCTGTAAAAGAAAGGTGAAGTTGTTGAGAGGCCTCTCTGCTGCCTCAGAGAGGAGGAGGGGAGAGCAGAGAGGGGAAGTGGAGATGGATTTCTCGTAAATCAACCCTGTCCAATCAGAGCGCAGCCACACTCGACATGGCAGAGAGCCAGCGGGATTAATCGTTAGAGGTACACACTGACTAAAGGAGAGGGAGAGGAGGGAGTGAACGCACTGTTGTGTTAGTAAATGAGTATTAGGTGCGAAGTTCAGAGGAGCATATGCATTCTCTTGCTTTATGCATTTGAAAAACAGAAGCCTGCATAAACAACACTTAACTGGTATGTTATCTCTCTTTCTCTCATCAGTAAATGTACTCCGTAAATGTGAGGAACTTTTGTATGTTTCCTAGATTAAATATGTTACTTTTGGCATCATTGTTAAGATGAAAGCAAGCGACTATAGGAAGCATGGCTGAAAGAAATTTTAAATAAAAAGACAGCACTGGCACTCTTGTCTCATGATTTTATTTTTTGCTTGGGTAACTTGCACACTCCTATGATAATGCTGTGTGAATCAGGTCTCAGTTTAAAAATTGAGGAACTGTACAGCAGGGTTGCCAAGTCCTCGGTATTATAGTTGAATTGGACAACTTTTAAACTGTTTTAATCTGGGTTTTTTGTTTACTGTGGTTTAAAGGTTTGACAAATTGCATAAATTATATTTGAATTAAATGTTTGCATGGGATACTTTGCACTACCCAATTTTTATTGTTCTGTGGCGGGATTCTCTGCAAAGATGGCTAACAGTGTAGGGAGGGGCTCTGATAGGGAGACTGTATGACAAGGACCAAGACATTTCAAAGCATATGAATAAAACCCTAAAACTGTAAATAGTTTAGTTTAAAGGAATACACTCCATTCCCCTGCAGAACAGTATTCAGGTAAGATGATTTCTTTTTTTTTTTATGGAAACATTGAACTGCTTACTATACTGTGAATTAACTGTTGAAATGGTGTTCATTATAGGGAATGTAAAAAAAAAAGTATGGTGTGATTATAGTGATGTATTGTAAAAACATTTTATTGGTCATTTGGCTTGTTTTAGGCTTTGGTTATTTTTGGGCTGTCTTTTTAATTCACACCTTGCAGTATTAAACTAGGGGTTGTTTGTCTTCGTGCATGACTTTGTTCCATTGCTCATGCATTAATTGTCTATAAAGCAGTTAGAAGATTAGTTTTATTTTCCCACAGTTTTTAGTCCTCTCAGGAGTCATTTTGATGATGTAACTACCTCTCTATTAGGAATCAAAATGGACGATTCGGCTCCTAGCAGCCAATGAACAGTTGGCAACATTTATACGTATGACGTGATCAGTTTTAGATGGAGGCCTGTTTTCTCTTAGTTTAGAGGTATGCAGCTGTAGAGGGACAGAAGGAGAGAGAGAGTGGGACAGATTAACTAGGGTCATTTGAAGGCTCACTGATGCAACAGGCTGAAACTGCGTGAGATTAGTTCTTACAAGTTCTTGTACAAAATCTAGTGTATCTTTATCATGACAAAGTTTCTGTTATAATGGTCTCATCATGCAAAATGCAATTATTATGACTCAAATGACTCATTTTATAAATGTAACTTTTTAAATGTGAGTGGTGCCAAAACCACATGATTTGCACATGATGCAGGCGAGTTTAAAACCAAAGTTTAAAGAAATAGCTCACCCAAAAAAATTATAATTCTCTCATTACTTACCCTTTTGCGTCCCAAACTCATATGAATTTCAAAGATATTTTGATGGAGATATGATGTGAAAATATCAATACAATGCAAGTAGATTGGGTCCAACACTTCCAAGCTCCAAAAGGGAAGTTCTTCCCCCAAAACCGATCCTATTGCTCCAGAAGACATGGATTAAACCACTTTAGTCATATCTTTATGCTGCCTTTATGTCCTTTTTGGTGCATGGAAGTGTTGGCGCCAATTGACTTTTATTGTATGGAAATATTCACATTATATCTCCATCAAAATAGCTTCATCTGTGTTCTGCAAAGGAAAGAAAGTCATACGAGTTTGAGGCAAGTTTGAAAGAATTTGCTCATTTGTGAATTAACTTTTCCTGTAATACTTATGGGTTATGGGGCATGTTCAGATCCCTAACCCTTAGTATAAGCAATAGAAATAGAGATGCATACCCTACAAGCTTCACAAACAAAAAAATTCTGTTTTTGCAAACAATGAGGAAGTTAAGAGAAAATGTTAACCACACCTTATTCACTTCTGCTGAATTTGGTTTGAGAATGTATCGTGGATCAATCAAACAAGGAAAAAGATCTTCTCGATATGTTCACCTCCCACAGTTACTCACATTATGGTAGTGTGAAATAGTCACTAGTGTTGGGCTTCTGATAACAAGCTAACTTTGTGTAATGACTCAGAGAAACAGATCTGATATAATGTCTCGATATTTTGTCTTTTTCATAACCAAAATGAGTCCTTGATCAGATTTGGCTTTAAACTGGTTTGCTTGTGTGTCTTGAGAGCCACACCTTTTTTTAAAAGGCGAAACAGCATCTAGCTGTCAAACAGTGTCAAAACGCAGCCGAAGTGGCGTGTTTAGACCCCACCCTCATCTTGATAAGCGATTGAAGCAGGCATTTCAGGTTTTGTCCTTGGCTAATGGGGGAAGTGACTGGCTCCCAGAGATCAACCTTTGGGAAAAGGAAGTGTTAAAGTAAAGAGTAAAGTCTTTGTCTTGACAGCAAACACTTAGAGCAGTGTCCTCTGTTACTTTCAGCAGGTACAAAGTTCAGGCTTGGTGAGCAAACCACTGTTGTGATGGCTAAATTAATATGTATCACATCATCATGTCTGAAGTAGTGTTGCAGCGGTATACCGGTTTCACGGTATACCACGGTATAGGAAAATTGATGGTTTTCATACATGTACATTTGCTTATCTATAGGTATTGAGAAAAAAATGCAACCGGACGGAGAATCTCACCTGTGCATGTCCTTCTCCTTTCCTCCTCGTCTGCCTGTCACACTCGTCAGCTTGCACCACACAAACACTTGCAGCTGATAAAATGTCGGAGAGAAGCAAGGTGAGGAGGTCTGACATAAGTGAGTGCGTGTGTGAGTTAAAGCAGTGTTTCTCAACGGGTGGGTCGCAGGTCTATTCGGACTGGGTCGCGGACAGCAGGGAAGGAACAATGCCATGGTTCGCCCATTGAAGATATTTCGGAGGCCACCCAAGTGATAGCCTATTTTAACAGCAGTTTTAGTTAAAGTTTCAAGATGTTTCAGCTAGTGTTTATTTTTCATAAATACTATAATTTGTTATTATTACTACTATTAAGACTAGCTACACTGACCTAACCATGGTAATGAGGAGTCTTTCCTTCTGTGTGATATGCATGTTCTGTTTGAAATTAGGAAACATACGGGATACTATTGGGTTCATATAAGTACATATGCTCTTCAATTTTTAAAATGTTGAGAGAAAACTTCCTGTTGCTTTTGTTGTTGACGTCTCTGGCAGCTCTGGCTGCCCTGCCAACAAAGCTATCGAAGATTCGTGGATGCTCTGACGTAGTTGAAATAGGCGGCAACGTTCGTTCAGGATGCTTGGTTTTGTGAACTATATTTAAAGGGGCCACAAAACATCCATACACGTCGACCGGTATCTTTTTGCTGACCTATCAGTAGCGTAGATCTTCATGAAATCTTTTAAATGTGAAAGTAAGAAATCGATCGATGGTAGAAAGTAATTAAAATTTTGGTTGTTTGTTACCAAAATAAACAAAATAAAATGCATATATCCCTGTAAGCAAACAGGGACAGATCATATATTACTGGAAAACCCGCCATGGCAATAATTAGTTTCTCCTCCATTTCATTGTCTTCAGAAATAATGTTTGGTGGGAACCAAAGTTTACACGGTTGTGTTCTCTAGACTTCGTTAGAGCGGAGCACTTCTATATTCCAATAGGTTGCTGCTGAACTGCATCAAAGCTCATTACCATAATGTTGCCCGCACTTGAACTTTCCTCTGACGGCCACAACGCCCAAGACATGCCGGCGAGAGACGCTGGCTGCCATAGAAAACGAATGACTTCCTGTCGATTTGATGCTCTCGACGCCTCTGGTCTGAACGCACCATTAGTAGTAATTTAACATGCTATGCTATGTTACATATAACTATGTTACAAACTAACTTGCTTTAGTTATATAACATGTTATAGTTACATGCAATTTTTGTAATGTTTAGAATTCGTTTTATTATTATAATTCCATTGGCTTTCTTATTTATTTTCTAAAGGGAAACTTTTTTTCACATACTTCCATTTAAAAAAAACATGTTTTTATAATTGTTTCATGTTTCAATTATAATAAAGCATATGTTCAACTAAAATAAAAATAAAAAAACCCTTCTGTTTTCACGCTTTTAAGGGTCATTGTAACTGATAATAATAATTGTGTAAGTACGTATACCTTGAAGCTGCGATATTTTCTGAGACGGTTATCATACCGTGAAAATCTCATACCGTTGCAACCCTAGTCTGAAGGAAAATACTGACCCCTTCCGTTTAGCATTACCAGCACTGGTTTGAGAAGGCTAGGTGTGTGATAACAGAGTGGTTATGTTCGGGCTATGTGTGTGCATGGGAGAGCCATTCCATGGGTCTGTTTTTTTATGGAGAAGTGTGTCATTTATTTGGAAATTAAAATATTAAATTTTTCAGCTGGATTGCTGTTTGAAATTACCTAACTATTGCGTGACCTTCTTTCTTCTTTTGTATGCAAAAAGCGCAAGCTTTGTACCAGCTTGTACCAGACTTCTCGTGTGAATGAGCCATTGTGCTTGCATCACATGATGGTAATGTGATGCGTCGACCTCTGGCAGGAAGTGATTTTTTTTTTTTAAAGGTTAATATAGTTTCAATTATTTATTTATTTTTTACACAAACATATCGATTCAGTTCAAAGACATTTATTGATTGACTGAAGATGTGGAGATTACTTTTATGCTGCCTAAATATGCCTTTTGGGCCGTCAAACAGCCAGCAGCCTGAGGGTACCTGTTTACTTGCACTGTATGGACAAATAGAGCTGAAATATGCTTATAAAAATCTTCATTTTAGTTTTTCTGAAGAAGGAAAGTCATACACATCTGGGATGGCTTAAAGGTAAGCCAATTCTGAGAGAATTTTGATTTTTGGGTGAACTAACCCTTTAAGAAGCTCAACATTACAGGAACATCTTTAGCACAACCAATGGCATAAAAACAATCCAGGGGCGATTCTAGGATTTCAGTCTTAAGTCTCATCCCCCAGTGGCACTATAATATGTGCCCATTTGATGAATTCCACTCTGTTGCAGAGAAAATGTTTTGTTTATTTTTAAACTGTTTACATCAAGGTAGCCAGCTATTATTCATTCAGAATATTGTCATTTTCTATAAGTAGCAATTAATGTTATAAAATAACCAAAACTACTTGAAGAACCATAGACAAACCATAAATAGCTGTCTATTTATTGGCAATACGTTTCATCTGTCCTAATCATTCCTATTTTAGCTCTCCATTTGTAGATCATTAATCCGTAATTATTAAATTCATTAAACCTATTATTACAATAAAAATCACATTTAGTTTGTTTACTGATTTTATTTAGTGGAGTGAATTAACTGCTGATGATGTTTTCCTCTGTCATTAGTTCGAGACTCAAGTCTTTTACAACCATTCAAAAGATTAGTTCAGATTTGTTAATTGTGGCATAAATCATTGAGTGACCATTTTTGTAAATCACACTTTCAGGCCAGTAGGTGGCAACAAATGAAAGTCTGTTATGTGTTTTGAATGAGTCATTAAACCATTGATGAAGACAGAGTCATTCAAGACAGAAACAAGTCTAATTAGACTTATTATTAAAATCTGTGTCTACTTTCAAACAATGTTTGTTGACATTTGTGGAAAAACACGTGTGATATCTAAAGCAAATCTGTCTTTTTGTGAACTGCTGTGCATGCCTTTCAAGCAATACAAAAAAGACAACAATATTTGCCTTAAAATAATTAAATTTTTTTATTTATTTCATATATCATTGTAATATGTTCAATCACTTTTATTCATAATACATCCAGTTTATTTTTTATCTTGTTAGACGAGATTACAAAACTAAACTAACAACATCCCTCATCTCCTTCAGTCACTCAAGAGATGCTGATCCTAACTTGTTCACGAATTGTCTTATTGAAACTCAAAATACCGAAGGGCCATATTTGGTCTGTGGGTAAAACTATGATATGCTACTTCACAGCCCGCACTCAAATGCTATTGGCTTGTGCTATAGTAGTCTTTACAAGTGGGATAAGCCACCAAAGCATTCTTGTGCATAGCACTAGCACAGTGTTGCCGCTGTTAAAGAGCTCACAATGGGTAATCACATGTGCATACTGATTGCAAAGTCACAGTTTAAGGGGTCTGAAGCCCTCCTAAATTGGGTCTAGCAATGCCTATGGGACTGTATGTTTGTTCGACCAATGGAAGATGGGCAAGTGTTCGGGAAATCTGTCTGAAAGAGTTATTTTTGTAATTCCGTTTGATGCGTAGAGGGACAGAAATGACATACTTCACTTTTTGAAGCACTATGAAGTTTAATTTTGCAATTAGCCTAATTACTAATGTAACAAATTCTGCTATGTTCATGTGAGCAAATGTGAGAATGATTAATTGATTTACTCCCTGCTGTTTTTTTGTGGTTTGTAGAATTTCAAAGATGCAGAGAATATTAAACTCCACCGTCCCATTCTCCCATTTGGCCCAAAGTGATATCAAAGGTTTCAACTGCCTAAGCTCCAGTCCAGCCTCCCTCACAGAGAGAAAAGGAGGAGAGGTTGACAAAATGGATCCGTTGTCAAATCCCTTCCTGTGGAATGTCATCTGCCAGGGAACTGCCAAACATGTGGACACATCCTGGACACATGGGATGGAGAAACAATCCATTATTGCCCAGGCAGAGTGTAAGTACTGACTTTGGGACAGCATGGACTGGGCTGACAATTGTATTGATAATTCAGAACAATAATCTACACACAGTAGAATCAGCATAGACAATTTACCCAAATATTCTGAATCCTAAGGATAAAATTACTCTTTAATTGAATTAAGAGTGAATTGCTGAATTGTTTTCCTCTTTGTATAGGTGAGTCCCAGGATTCACAGGAGTTCTGCCCCAATGGCAGGTAAAGATGTCACACTGACATGCATTTTCTATAATTAATAAGGCATACTTTTATCACTACAAACTAGGTAGACGTTCTCCTGTATCTGAAGCATTTTAACTGAATCTTTTTCAGCCACAAAAATGGCCCACATATTAGAGGGTTCACCTCATCCCTTCTTGGCTCCATCTCCCACAGTCGGGCCAGAAAGAAGCGGCGTAAGAGACAGAGGCGGCAGAAACGGGGAGAGAAGGAAACCCAGCAAAGAGACAAAACACACACTGGAGTGCCAGAACAGGACAGTGGAGAGTGCCTTTCATCCCTTAATCAGGTTAGACTGAATTTAGATGCAGTTATCATAGACTTGAGGGACAGAAAGGTAAATATACTGTATACAAGCATATAGTATGGAGTAAAGGAGCATAAACCAAAGACTTGGGTTTATGCTTTGTTTAGACTGTAGCTTATGTCCAAGAGGAAAAACAACAATTAGCTAACTATTGTGTCTCACAGGCTAAACAAAGATTGCCTTTGCTCTGTTTAGAGGCCTGAAGCAAAAGACCTAAGTGGAACACTGATATTCATACATTTGCTTACATTCATGATATATCAACTTCCTTTAGTCTATCTTTACACAGTGCTTGGCAAGTGTCTTTCTAATTGTCCAATCACATTTATTGTGTCCTTTTGGTTTAGGGTAGAGACCAAGTGTGCATCAGCAGTAGCAGTACATACAGCAGCAGTGCCCTTAGCACGGAGAGGGTGTCCGTGCAGGAAACAGAAGGCCCATCGTACTCTTATCAGTGGGATCCCCAACGGACCCCCTTATTGAGAATCTCCTCCTGCCAGAGCTATGCCCATGAGAGCCAAGAGCTGAAGTCTCCACTGAGAAGTGAGAATGAATGTCCCCTGGCTGTGACGGCCCTGAGGAACTACGTTACTACAGAAGATCGCTGCTTTGTATACAGCTTTATCAAAGATGTGGTGAAAGAGGAGAAAGAGAGGGATGAGTACGAGAGAGAGGAGAGTGACAAGATCGAAGGGATCCTGTTTAAAGAGGTGATTTTAAAGAGATGCTACAAAAACACTGCAAATGTACATGGTACACATACAGTACGAGGCATATTGAAATTGACACATGGATGAACTCATACTGAAAGAGCGTGATGCAGAGACCAGTTGTCTTGCATGCTAAAATGCTAATTTACGGATGAGTAATCATACAAGCACACACAACCCAACACCTTTAGAAAGACAATAAAGATAAAGACAACATAAGCATACTAATACAGAGAGGAAGAGAGAGAGAGAGAGTGAGAAACACAAGCACACATGCCTGCATGTGTACACATAGCCAAAAGTCGACTTGTGGTTGGCGATTTCCTGTTTTGCTGCGTTCTGCAAGGTTTTGTGTTTACCTCACTAGCCTAGTTCTTCTTGGGGAGTTTCCTCACAAAGAGACATAAGCAAACACCGATAAACTTTTCATACACTCACTGTACAGGTCATGTGTTTTAATATCTTTTCGGGTGATAATGAAATTAAGCAATATCATATTTCATATCCATGTCATTTTTTCAGTTGTACTTCACTCTCAAAACAAAAGAAAGTAAATGATGTTATTAATATATTTAAAAAAATAAGATTTGTTCCATTCTGAAATAATTTTTTTCTTTACAATACTTTACAAATGTACTTGGCTATATGGATATTATTTTAATTAATATATAATATTTAAATATGTTAATGGCCCTAAAATAGGCTTACAATTTGGGTGGAAATATGACATCGTTTTCTTGAGATTCACACTTTGAATAGTTCTATGGTAACAGTTAACAATGCAGCACTATACATGCATGCAGACTCCTTGTGTTTAACACACAGTTAGGAGTGCTTTCATAGAATAATCGATTATGGCTTCCTAACATCTCAAATCCCTTGTTTTAGGGACTACAACCGGTGAACTATGAGTATAGAGAGGGACGGGAGTATGAACGCAGTACATTTCTAAAGCAGGGCTCCTTCGGAGAGGTCTACAGCATCAAAGACAAAGGCACCGGCTTCACGTGTGCTGCCAAAAAGGTATTTTTGACTACCGTGATATCCAACATTCTCTTCCACAACTTTTAGTTGCCATTGCTGAGTCTGTGTACATTTGATCCGTAAATGTGTGTAAATGTGTTTTCAGGTGCCGTTAGTGAGCTTCAGCAGTGAGGAGGTGGGCTCGTGGAGTGCCCTGCAGTCTCCTCATGTGGTGGAACTCTTTGGAGTGGTGCGTGAAGGTCCATTCATCATCCTCTTCATGGACCTCAAATCCAGTAAGAACACAAAGCACATTCATTGACGCTTAAACGCAGGGTCCAAAAGGTTACACTCGCCAAGTACCAAATGCAAGTAAATTTGGCTATGTTAAGTAAATTATTTAGTATAAAATTATTTGTTATTTTTATTACTGGTTAAACCAAAAGTTACTGGTCATTTGGCTGGTAAATTTATTAGGAACTGCAACACAATACATTGCTCATTGCAAGAACAATTGTCTGATTGTTTTTTTACCTGATGAAATAACACGAATGATATCCAACTACTCTACTAAAGCGATCGTGCTTTTTGCCACGAAATGCAAGAAAACAACAGATACATAGTCTCAATATCATAAAGACCGTAATGTATTTTTGTATAAAAATGATGTAAATGTAAATAAACAAGAAAAATTCCTGCACACTGCTGCTGTTTGCAAATAGTATACAAATTATTAATACAACATTTCAGTCATGCAACCTTCGTCAGGTATTTATTGCATGAAGCAGAAGTGTGCAGGACTTTTTTTCTTCTTTTTTTGTATAAAAATACAGTTTCATTGTCATAGGAAATAATTAAGGCCAGTAAATTTGATTAATTCACCCTTAATTCAAAATTCATTTTGGACCCTGCTTACACACCACACACACTTTCTGATTGTCACAATTCAACACTTTTCAGTACTTGAGTATCCAGTGTTCTGTGCAAAAGATGATGTGGAGAGAAGGGAAAGCTGATTCCATGCTTTGATCTGCTCTTTTTGCACTCTGTTCAGGTTCTCTTGGGGAGCTAGTGAAGGAGAGAGGCCGTCTTCCAGAGGATCTTTCCCTGCACTACCTTCAGCAGGTACTGAGAGCGCTAGACCACCTGCATAAGAAGCGCGTTCTTCATCTGGACATCAAAGGTAATTCCAGAATGTAGACCGGACTATGTACATTTCTGAAAGTGTTGAGTGGTTGAAGAGTGGGGTTTGAAACGATCCTTTGGAAGTCACAAATGCTTGTGAATGTTGTTCTCTCCTCTCTTGACTAACCCAGGGTGTCTCAATTCTCTTTATGTGGAAAATTGACATCAGTGTCCCATCATTCTTGATTTCACTTCCCCCAGTGGTGTCTGTTCTTTCAGATCTGCTAGTTCTTTGGAAACATGGTTATTTTCAAAGTTAACACAGACATGTGCTAACATATGACACATGGTTTCTATTGAGCTAGTTACCTATTGGCATAAACAGTATGAAGAATTGCATTTGTTTTAAATGTGCAGTTTAAAGATGCACTCAGTAACTTTTGTCTTTGTGTCATCTTGGGCTTACACTGACTCCTAGCAGCTTGTATCATTTCAAATTAATAGTTTTCAGTTGCAAATGGCATTGTAGAAATGTAGTATTCACTGTCAGTCGGGACTGGGAATTTCCCACAGTGTGACTCATGGGGGGAGGGTGGGGGGGGGGGTTACAGAAAGAGAGAACAAGAGAAAGAAACAAGAGACTGGATGAAATGACCATCTATAATCCAGAAAGACATTAGAGATTAATTGAGAAGAATTGTCTTTTTAATCCATTTGAATTGATAAAGGACAGTAAAATTGTAGCACTTCAACAAACATTTCTAGTCCGACACCTACAGTGCCATCTTGTGTTTAAATACACTGACTCTTTGATAATCAGAGTTCTAATCTTTTCTTTTTTCTACAGTTGACATGTTGTGAGTTGCAGTTTAGAAACCGAAAGTCTTTCAGAGACCCATTTTAACTTTTCCAGGAACCGGCAAATGCTTAAGCAGAGACTTATGGGAAGAGATGTGCCAACTGACAATCTCACACATTTACAATTTATTGTCAACATGAAATAAAAATGGATCCTTTTACTTTCTTAACACATGTTCATTGTATTATTGTGGAAAGCTTATCAGGATTACATTACAGAAATGTGACGCTCGGAATCTTAAACTTTCCTTTTTGACTGATGTTACCTAGGCTACACAGGCTGTTGGCTAATGTTAACCAATTGCCAAATAGCTGTTTAGACAACTATTGTGCATAATGCAGCCTTCCTTAATTCATGCCAGTAGTTAGCACTTTAAATGAATGCTGCTTAATTTGAACATACAGGTTACTTCAATAATAGCAAGTAATGATAGATTTTAAAAAGAATGGGATACATCAGTATGATTTTATAGGTGAACTTGACCTTCAGTCTCCACATCATGGTCCAGAAGTCTCATCAGAACTGGTTGCTGATGCTTTTTAAGGAGGGGAGTGATTTGAATCTCCAGTTTCACTTAGAAATACGCCATTGCGGCAATAAAATGGATTGTGAATGCTATCACAAATTGACTTAAATGACCAATGGATGCACTAATGTAGGCAGTGCCCTAAAACAAACAGAAACTGCGGCAGCTCTGAGTTGTTTTTGACAAAGACGCTCACTTTATGTTCTTGTTTGTGCTCTTTTTCAGCCGATAATGTTTTATTGTCAGAAGATGGAAAAAATGCATTCCTGTGTGACTTTGGAAATTCAGAGAGATTGGATAAACAAGGACTTAGTTTTTGTCAAGGTAAGTAAAGTGGTGATATCATAACAGCTGAAAACACAAATTTTAAGTGAGTTATTAACAAGTAATTATGTGTGTGTTTAGGGCTGAAAGGCACAGAAACTCATATGGCACCCGAGGTGGTGCTCAATGAACCCCGTTCTTCAAAAGCAGACATCTGGAGTAGCTGCTGTATGCTTCTGCACATGCTCAACGGCTGTCATCCATGGACCCGCTATTATTCCCGTCCACTCTGCCTCAAGGTAAGGCATGATTGGATACTGTCTGACCATTTAAGTCAGCCCTTCCCACTTCTTAATGTAATTTTATTTTTAGTGTGCAAGGAATTGAGCTTATGAGTGAATGCAAATCATATTGGTTTCAGAACATTGTAGGACCATTAAAAAGTGTACATACATTTTGTGTTGTAACAGATAGCTAAAGAGCCACCGCCACTGAGGGAAATTCCATGTGACTGCAGCTCCCATACTGTTGATGTCATAAAAGCAGGACTTCAGAAAGAGCCAATCAAACGAGCCTCCGCCAAAGATCTCATTGTTAAAACGGCAAAAGCACTCAAAGAAGGTATCGATAAAATGCCATGCAACACACTCCGGAGTATTGTTTATATTTGTAGATTCAAACAATATAACGAGCAAGTGTGCTATTGTGCTGTATATCAGTACAACTGTGATTCAGCACAAGGCTGATATAGCCCAACCGCACAATTGGGAATGTGATATTGCTTATGTACAACAGTTAAACAAACAAGTAAATACTGTAATATTAAATATCTCATGTTTAAAGGGTTCATGATATGAGGAATCAAACTTTCCTTGATCTTTTCACATATAAAAGGCAATTGTTCTATAAAAAACACTGTAAGTTTCAAAACTTAAAACTTCTGCCTCACTGCACAAAGAGCATTTGTTGAAACTAAGCTGCCAAAACAACTCATTATCTACTTCCTCCACATTGCGATGTCATACTGTGGTAGATACTTTATTTGCATCGGACCACCTCCACAACAACACATCAACACCTACTTTATCTTATCACTTCTGTAGCTCACAGTACTTGTGAGCAGTGAAGTGGCAAGTAGAGAGTAGGTCAGTTAAGGGCAGAGAGCCAATCATAACAATGGGCATTTACTGTCGAGTCTTAAAGGAGAAGCAGCACCAAAACAGAGAGTTTTTGTCAGAGTGTCAGAATGACGGTGATAAATTATGTTTTACATATACCTCAAGGAACATATTACAGTATTAAATAAAGGTATGTCATGACCCCTGTAAGACAAAAATGAGCCACTTCATTAATATCTCCACAGTGAAAAAAGATCCAAAAGAATCCAAACCATCAAGCGCAACTCCACTCTCACCGTTTTGATCTAGCTAGCTGTGTTTCGATCATAAGCAAATCAGTGTTTTTTTAACAAATCTTGTACATGAATGAATTATGCTCATTCATCATTGTTTTGATGGTGTTTTTAAAAAATCAGTTGAGTCAATGATTCAATGACTCTCCATAACGAAAATGACATTTGTCGCCACCTACAGGTGTAAATATGCAATCTCCAGAAATTATCAGTGAATGAAGACAAAATGAATGATGAATCAAAATCCCAACCACTAAATAGAAAATCACAAACACTTGATATATATATAAATCAGTAGAATACATTTAAAAATGTTTGTCATAAATTTATTTGCAGTCGGGGGACTCCGCAGCTCTGCAATAGGAGGAACCTATCAGAAACCATTGGCGAAGCCAGATAGATCTGACCCCGCCCATTCGACCACACCTACCACATCCCACTACACCACCTCCTCCCATAGCTCTCAGATGCAGCGGATGCACTCAGAGAAAATGAGGAGAGATGCTGGTGAGGAAGACAATGAGAAACAAGTGGAAAAACAGTGGAAACACTCAGAAGAGGAAAGACTAGATGAGGGCCACTCTCCTCCAGAGACACTGATCCACATTCAAGCCACTCCACCTGACCCAAGAATAATCAGCAAGACTGAGCCAGAACCCACAGTGCCTGAGCAAGAGCTACGGAGATTGGCGAGAGGTGAGTCACCAGTCATCATGTGATCACATTATGATCACAGTTTCCAGTGAATTTTGCATCAATCAACTTTACTCCTTAATGACTAATAGTTACTAATAGTGACACTTTGTTCTCTCTTTCACTTTATCTGTAGATTTCTTCCTGAGCAGCCTTTCCCAGCCTCATTCTGCTGAGCTACAGGAGCAACTGCTCTCTTGCCTTGGTAGTGACTGCCTCTCTTCTAGAGAATACTGGGACAAGAAGGTACACAAACCCAGGCATCATGTTCAGAATGCTCAATACATGGCAGCCTGAAAATTCCTCTAAACCTGATACATGTCTAATAAATACATTGTAGTTGTTAAGAGTGAAAGCTGATTACTGTCATCATCAAGTCACACATCTGAAAACATTCACCTGTTGGCTGCTAGTAAATAACACACTTGGAGAATCTTGGTATGCATTCATAACCCAAAATGCCTGTAAAATTCAAAGGGTCTCTTGGCTTTTTTTTTTTTTACTCCAGGATTCAGGACGTTGGTCAGTCGGCCCTGGAGATGATCTCAGCTCGGGCGTGTTTTCTTACAACAGCCAACAAGATGGCCAGAGCTTCAGCAGGGACTGGCTTGTCCCCCCGCATCAACCTCCTCCCCGGTGCTTTGAGGGTGTGTAAACAAGTCCTAATAACATAAAAGAAATGTAAACCATCAATATACAGTACTGTGCAAAAGTTTTAGAGTGCTAAGTTTTTTTTCACAAAAACATTTGTCTTAAGATGGTTATTTATATCTTCAGCTTTAGAATGTCAATAGGAAATATGCAGTTTAGACTCCCAAACATTACTTTTGCAAATATAATAAAACAGAAAAGAACAGGGAATCCTGCAACAGATGGGATAACCCCAACAGAGCCCCACCACTGAACATCGAGTCAGTCTGGGATGACATGAAGAGATGGAAGAAATGGATACAGCTAGAATAGATAGAAGAACTGTGGCAAATTCTCCAAGATGCTTGGAACATCCTATCTGCCAAAAACCATGAAAATCTGCATCCAGGTGTACCTATGATAATTGTGGCTGTTTTGAAGGCAAAGGTGGCCACTTCAAATATGTTTTAGCGTGTTTTATGTTTACTTTAAAACTATTTATGCCATTATTTTTGAAGACATCCTCACTATGCAACAGTTTTCAAAAGTGCCCAAATCTTTTGCACAGTACTGTATATAAAAAGACATCCCAGTCAAGATGAACCATTATTACACATAATGCAGTTAAGTGAGCTATGAGAAGAGCAAGAACATATTTAGATGCCATTAATCAGACAAGTGGGCAAGGTTATTTGTACCATGCTCATTTCTGTTCTTTGTTTCTTCAGGGGTGGATGTTTACATCAGGGACTTCGATGGGAAATGCTTTCATATTCGGGAGACGCCCAGGGTTAAAGTAGGCCACATTGCCAGAGGAATCAGCAATCAGGTAAAGATTGTATATACTCAATAATACCGTCTCATTTAAATGCAAAATCCATATTATCTACATTACTGCTTTGTGTTTGCAAGTTATAATACTTTTCTATCTCGAGCAGATCTCAGAGAGCGTCTTTAGCCTGCAAACAGAGGATGGTTGCTTGGTGGCACATGACAAAGAGGTTCAGGATAAAAGCCTCTTCTTGCGTTGTGTCCCTGCTCCTAACAGCATACATCATCAGCAGCACAGGAACAACCCCTGCTGCACGCTTGCCCCAGACTGTGAACACCGCTCTTGCTGCAAAATGTCATGGAGCTGGAGGATCAGAGAGGGGGTGCTGGAGACCATAGACTGATCTCTTTAGTCCCTGATCAGTTACTATAAAACTTCCTTTTCCTGTCTTAGATGACTTGGAGAGTCTGTATCCATCTGTCAGAAATGTTTTAAGCCATTGTCATATTATCAGTTTACATTCTTACTATTTGAAAGTTGTTTAAAAGAACTATCTGTTCTTGCCTCCTTGTGTTGTTAACATTATCATGAGCATTCATTAAGTAAATTTATGCTTCATCGCAAGATACATTTGAAGGTTTTTGGTCAATCAAGTATATGCCTTAACCCATAGAATATCTGAATTAGTTTATGTCAGAACGATCTACATGTGGAACATATATAGATGCATAACCATGTGCCTGAAATAGTTTTTAGGAAGAAAAAAAATTATATTTTTTTACCTGTATTTTTAAGATTTAGAACTTTTTATCTCTTTGTGTTAATAAATGAATTTAAGACTTTTTTTTAGCACTTGTCTTAATGATGTATGACTGGAAAAAAGTTCAAAATCGCTGTTTATAAAAATCTAATTACACCTATAATCTCATTGAACTGAATAAGTCAATAAAATGCGTGGGAAGAAGACCTGCATCATACAGTACACAACAGATCTGCATTTGTAAATCATATAGTATGGGTCAAAAGTCTGAACACACCTGACTGAATATATTTTTTTCATGATCTTAAGACTTTTTGATTTAACGGCATATGCTTAAATGCTAAATTATATACAATACAATATAAATTATGCCTATAATTGAATTTCTATACAAAAAAACTATTTAAGATTTTTTAAAATGGATCAATTGGATTGAGAGTGAAGGGAAAGCAGAGAATAAGCGCCCAGCATACATGGTTAGCCCTTTAATGCTGTTTATAAAGCATGTCAGGTGGATACCTTGAGAGATTTCAGAACTGTAATCTACTGCAAAGATTCGCTACTTTAAAGAATATAAAAATAAGATAGTTTTGATTTGTTTAACAATTAGTACCTGTGTTCAGCTCAAAAAAACACCCCACACTTTTATTTAAATCCATAAAAACAATTTATTGTTTCATTTAACATCTTAAAAACTCATGAGCTCACAGCACGTAGACTGCCTTAGGGTGTACAATTCATACCATTTTACAAAGATGTAGAAAAAGATGAAAAAGTGGTGGCTAGCATCATAAAAAAGGCCAAGGCACTGTCAACAAAAAAAGAAATGGACACTTCATCCAAACCAAAACAGAAAGGAAGATAAAAAACGAGCAATTGCAAGTAAAGGTAGGTTGTGGGTGTGGCTAACCATAGTAAAAATACAGTACTGAGAAGACTTTACTGAGGGGAAGAGCTCAACCGATCTCTCTGTAAGTCCGAGATGAAAGTCTGTCTGTGCGTTTTACAAATGCATACAATCCCTAAGACACTGAGTGTTTGCACCAGCTCGAGCAAAACAAACTGCTATTCACAAAGTCCCCATTTGTTGAATAATTCAAATCTGCACTTTTCCTGTCTTGGGATAGTCAGGCAGGTAACTACACTGTTTGAAAAGGAAAATATTTGGTTATGTAAAAACACGATCGTCATGGCTCAGAAAAGTTTAATGCAAGAGTCTAGTCTTGTCCATCTCTGTAAAGGTAGGGCTCATTGCTCATATTAACTTAGACACAAATAACTTAGACACATACTGCAACCAGAGTGTTGATTGGTTGGCTGCATTGTCACATTCCATTGCTCAAACGCTGTTGCAAACACCATGAACAAAGAAAAGAAGAGAGGAGGAATAAGGAAGAGAGGAGAAATTCAGATATCTGTGGAATACACCCTGAGCCCATTACCATCCTTTCAGATGACAGTACGTTCGAGAGAAAAAAATACAAATAAAAAATATATATAAATATATTTTTTAAATAACAATAATTCAACACTTGCAGGGCAATTATAAACTAATCAAATTTCGATTGTGATTATGCTCAATTTGACTTACAAAAATGCTAACAAAGTATATAAGGTGGATCCTAAAGGTATACATTTAAACTATGTCAATAAATTAAATCAAATAGCCAATATATCCAGTCTCTGAACCTAAATGACCTAAACACCCATTTCCCCAAACATAAAAAATAAATACCTAAAATTACGCCTAAACATTAACTCCTGTACATTAATCGCTCTCAGTCATCTTCAGTGCAAATATTATAGAAATTGAAGCTTGTTGATGGGAAAGGGTACAGGCTCAGGAGTAACAAGAGTGGCTCTTCATCTGTATTATGATAGACTATCACTCTTTCCTCATCTCTCTCTCTCTTTCTCTCTCTCTCTCTCTCTCTCTCTCTTTCTATGAGCTGAAATCATTTTCAAATCTCTTATTCATCTCTCTCTTCATTCTTCTATTCCAAACCCCCCTCGTCTTTCCATTCCCTTTTGCTGGACTATTTCACCCTCTGCTCTCTGTCTAACTTTCCCTTCTCTCGCTCTCCACCTTCCTCTCTGTCCTTGTCTTCACATCTTGCGGATCACCAGCACAGTGGTGAGAACTCCAGCCAGGAAGACCCCAATAGTCTGCCATGTGGGGGTACCAAAGTAAGAGCGAATTCCCTCCTGAAGAAGAAAAAAAGTGGTTTGTGGGTTCAGTGGGTTTGGTAAAGGTCTTTGTGGCATGTGTGAAATTGTATTATTAACACCCGATACTTTACATTTTTAATGAACTGACAGGGTAAGTCATCCTTTCGTTACTTACCCAGCCACCCTGTTCCCTGATCCAGTTAATAACATGCTCCTGAATGTAGGACATTGTCCAGCTGATGATGGTTCTGATGATGTCAGGAATCTTGGTCAAAATAGCCTGAGAGTAAAAGAGTTAGGAGAATGTTAAACAAAAATGTTGAAATGTTTGGTTAGTTCACTCAAAAATGAAAATTCTCTAATCATTTACTCATTCTCATGCCATTCAGGTTTGTATTACTTTCTTATATCTGCTGAACTCAAATTAAGATTTTTAGGAGAATATTTCAGCTCTGTAGGTCCTCACAATGCAAGTGAATTGGTGCCAAACTTTTGAAGCTCCAAAATAGGGCAACACCTAAGGGCAACATAAAGGTACTCCAGATGACTCTGATGATTAAATTCTTATTTTCTGATAGGTGTGGGTGAGAAACAGATCAATATTTAAGTCCTTTTTCCTTCACTTTCACCTTTTGGTGAATCACATTCTTCGTGCATATCGCCCCTACTGGGCAGGGAGGATAATTTATGATAACAAATTTCTTAAATATTGATCTCTTCATCACCCACACATATTATATAGGTTCTGAATATATGGATTTAACCACTGGATTTTGGAGCTTCAAAATTTTGGCACCCATTCACTTGCATTGAAGGGACCTACAGAGCTGAGATATTCTTATAAAAATCTTCATTTGTGTTCAGTAGAAGAAGGAAAGTCATACACATCTGGGATGACAGGAGAGTGAGTAAATCATGAGAGAATTTTCATTTTTGGGTAAACTATTACTTTAAAACAATGCATTGTATCAATATGCGACTGAGCTTCCGTGTGACTTCACCTTGATGACAAGCCGACATGCAAAGTAGAAAAGTGCCACCACCCGGCCCCAGTTGAACTTCCCATCAGAGAAGATCTCACGGGCCACTTTGATGAAGATGTCTTTAGTAGGTCGAAGTGCAGAGTCATTCAACATGCTAACACAAAACGACAATGGAAATGCACATCACTAAGCAGAAAATAATCAAAATAATCTATTCCTGTAATATTCCTGTAATATAGAGGTGATGCAAGTTTATTGTAGTTTAATGCTCAAAATTATCCCCTCAGAAATATCGGGAATATTAAATCGATCATATTATAATCAATGAAGCCATTCAATGAACCTCTCTGCATGACCTGCGGACAAGGTAATATTTAATTTTTTTTATTATAAAAATACTTTTCTTGTCTCTTTCTGCTACTCCAGCTACTCTGAGATACTGTGTGACAAATTTCCTGTTATGCTCCTCATTTGTAAGTTGTTTTGGATAAAAGCATCTGCTAAATGATTAAATGTAAAAGCAAATTAATTGTGCAGCTTCACTCATTATAATGGGAGTGATCTATATTCACTTTTAGAGCTCTACCTTTCAAACTCACAATTAGTTGGCATACTTTTTGTTCAACTGCCAGAGATAAGATGTGTGCTACAGTTGTTAGTATTGCACCTACAGTACAGCTGCAGTACAGCTGTCTCACTTCACTGCAGAGGTTCATGCATCCATTAGCTTTTTGCAGAGATCTAAACTCTGTAATTTCCATTACTTCCATGCATCCAGGGAGCATCCAGCCACCAAACAACATGGTCCACATTTTAATAATGACATTTTAGTACAATTGTGTTAATATTAGTTATGTTAATCGTGTCAAACTCACTATGAATGAAGCCACAACTAGCAGGAAATGTTCAAGGGAAAAAGACGTCACTTCCTTAAACTGCCGAAGAGTCCTTGAAATGGTCTATAGTATTACTATAAGTCTGAATGTACACACAGTAGATGTAATATATTGTTAGGGCTGTGTATCGAGTTCGATACATTTTAGGCACCGACCGAATGACCTCTAAACAATCGATTTTGATATCTAAGGGGTTAATCTCGTCAACGTCAGTGATAAGTATGTAGCATGCTAGATGTGCCCAAATCTAAATGTGCTGGTGATTGGCTGTGTTTAGGCATCAAGGAAAAACACTAGTTTCGGAAAATGGTTTGAGTTCCAGGGCTGAGAAAGAATGTTATCATTAATATTGCTCACACTGTTCTACATTACAGAGAATTTCAAAACCGAAATAATGAGCCATTTAAAACATAATTTTTACAAGCACACGCACAAAGCGAGCTGCATTGACACCGGCAAAAGCGGTAATGATTCTGAATGTGTCGGAAAAACCAGCAAGAGACTGTCTGAACATTTAATTAATTTATAGAGAGAAATGCATATACGGGTTGAGCAAACAGACTATGATCTCTGGGATCACCGATGTCACCATGTCATGACGCTATTTGGCTCGTTTTCCCATTAATGTATTAAATTATTATTATTATTATTATTATTATTAATAATATTAATATTATTATTATTATCATCATTTGACTATTATTATTATTGTCAAATTAATATAACAAATAATTTGCCCGTAGACACAAAGACACACGTTTGAAGAAACACTCTTTATTATATTAATAAGAACAGATGACAGAAAAGCCGTATATGGGCATATATGTGGATCTCACACTTTGTTTCTGCCTTCCGATTTTTATTCTTTACGAGTGTTGCAAATGACCTCAGACATCTCAGCTCATGAGGGGTTTTGAGTTCAATTCACTTTATTTTCACAGAACAGTTTATTGTGAACGCAACTCTGCAGCCTGTAAATAATACAAAATATATAAAATAATACAAAATGTATAAAATAATACAAAAACACGTTCACCTCGAACCATCATTTATATTTCAGTGATTATTATCATCATTATATATATATATATATATATATATATATATATATATATATATATATATATCATATTTTCTTTTTCGTTTGGAGTGCAATTTGAATTTAGAAATGTATTTGATTGAAGTTTTTCGTTTTTTAAATAAATTATTTAATTTTCGATGCAAAATCAATAAAGCAAGAATATTCACAAATCCCTCAGCCCCAAGGTTTCCGAAGTAATTGGATATATATAACGTGAAGGAGGGAATTAAACAAATTTATTCACACACATGATAATTTTCCAGGATAACGAAATACCTGACGGATGAAGCTTCTTTGCCAGAGAGATATTCACAACTGTTGTAAAGCCATCTTTCAAAAAGTTGAACAACACACATTTTAAATGCACTTATTTTTTTCCAGTTTCATTTGAACTTTTAGTTAAAATAAAAAATAAAGTTCAAAGTTTGAAATCAAGGTGCCTTGCTTTATTGTGTAGGCTTAAGCCTAACCCTGCTTAATGAAAATTATCCCATAGTACCACCTAGCGTCCAACCAGCGGTAATACCGGTGTTTGTCGTTTTCCTGCAGTTTTTTTATTTAGACCAAAGTATCGAAAAAAGTATCAGTATCGAACATTTTTGAATGATACGCAGCCCTATATATTGTATGTACATAAACCAATAAAATCTGAATGTACATGTAGATGTTGATAAACACCACTGAGACATTCTTTGTAGGATCCATAAGCCTGATTGCCAACTTACCTTTGCAGCTGCACATTTCCATCAAGTTCATCACCAATTTTCTGCAAACATTGTGCAAGTCGTTTATGGCTTGGGTCACATAACTCCCCCCCCCCACCCAACTGACTCCGGGTCACCACAGCATCACAGTCGCCATGCCGACGAACCCTTTCATAGATAAAGCTGAGAGAGAGGGGAAAGATGAAAGAGGTAGTAATGAAGAGAACAAATGATGAGAACATGGAAAAAAACAAATAGATTTAAGTAGATACTCACTCTTTAAGAAGTGCAGCTCCCAAATTAAGAATCTGTTCGTTGCCAGTGCCTTCAAAAATAGGAAATAAAAAATTAAGAACAATGCAAGTTGAAAGACACTCATAGTAAAAGAGAGGGATGAGTAAGAACATTTTACTCAGACACCATTAAACCGCGTACACACATACAGCGACTTTAACGCAGTCTTTTCTATGAAGTCGTTAGTGGGGGAAAACTGGGAGGTAGGAGGCATGTGCTGTCGCAGAGTCCTCGCCGCTGCCATCCGCCAGGGGAGAAGCCGAGTCCATCTGCCTGGGGACGGAGGGGTTGCTGCCGGCATGTTTGTTTTAATTCAAGTTTGACATTAAAAATGTGTTTACGGTTCAGCCGGTTCCTGCCTCCTCCTTGCCCATTCTTGAACTGTTACAAACTAAGAAATCGTTCTAATTTGACAAGTAATCAGTTTGTCACAAAAACGCACATTCTTCAGGGGAGAGTGTTTATATATCAACTGCAGCAGTGGTCAATGCATCATACCACTAATAAGATAAATGATGATTCAAGGTACAAATTAAACTCACTCAGACTGCCGACAATTTATTTTCCATGCATCATTCCATGTATGTGGTTACAGACATAGTGTCAACTATGAACATCAACAGTGAAACCACTCACAGAAGCTTCTCTCTCTTGCCTGACCTCGACTCATTATTTCAAAGGAAATGGGTGATGTGAGCTCCACAGACACCCTCTTCCCTCCTAGTGTAAAGTACTGAAAGTCGCTCCTCATTTGAATAAAGTTGATCTTTTCTCAACTTCCTCAAGTTGCTCAATAGGCCTTTTTCACAGACTGTGATGATGCATTTCCGCCTTATTTAGCAGCGTAAATCTATATATATAATCTGTAAATTTTACATGATCATTTTATAAAATACTGAGTGTAAATTTATAACATTATGCTTTGTGTTATATAACCCTGGAATTAGTTTAAAAAAATGTATTACAACAGCTGCGAGGGGGTTTCTATTACAGCTGCTGAGAGTGTGACAGGAAATGCATCATCTTCTCCCATTTGACTTGCTTAATCCACCACTTTTTTTTTCTTCTGGAAAGTCATTCAAAAGTAATTGAGGATTTTTTATTTTGCTCTTGGAGTCAATGGGTAAGTGAAAATAATATTTGCTGCGGTCTCCCATTCACCACTGTTAAAGTTTACCCTGCAGTTGTTTACTTGCTCCTTCCAAAACCCGGAGTGTGAAAAAGGTCTATTAGGTATTGCTGCATCTCCAAATGGGGGCTGGGTAACTCTGGAATTGGGCGTGGTTACTTCAGAAGTGAGTGGAGCAACTCCAAAAAGGGGGTGCCACTTCTACCCACTGTTTAGTTTAGTTATATGTTAGGGTCTCCCTATATCTTTGCTGGCTGTTTGAGCTCCCACCAATTTTTTGAGCCTCAGCCTGCAGCTATATCCTTCTCAAGTCGCTGGACACGCCCACATCTAGTCGCTGTTGCTTGTGTCACCGGAAGTCACCAGCTCTCATTGAAAATGAATGAGATCTAGTTGCTTTGTCGCTGCGAGTGTGACCACATTTGTTCCAACTAATAAATCAAACTTGTTAAATAAATAAAATAAAATTCTTATGAAACAGTCACAGTTTACTTGAAAAACACAGGTCTGATTTTGTAAAAGAACACAGCTGCATTTCCCAAAAGCATCGTCAGCCTAAGTAGATTGTAGAAACCTTTGGTACCAATGGCCTCTACAATCAGCTAAGCTTGTGATGCTTTAGGGTAACGCAGCCCAGATAAGCATCTGTCAGTTGCATAGTTCCATATTGCTTGTTACATAACTCAGCAGCAGTATATGTATAATTCAGTACACATTTGGTTTCAGTTTCCTGGTGAGTCATGTTGATGCAAAGAAAATAATATTCATAGGCTGTCCTATGCAGCAAGAAACTTGTTCAAGCTAAATCTGAACTCTCATAACTACTTTCCGGCTACATATATTTGAATACACAAATAAAACTAAAGACTTGGCTTTAAGATAATGCAGAACTGAACACATGACCTTAAACCTTTTCATGAAACACATACACAAAAACATACAGGCTGTCTCCAATCCTAGTTAGTTGTCTACTTAGACATCACATAATGGGACTACCTATTTAGGATGCCCTAAAATGCTGTCTAGGTAGGCACTATGTTTTGAGACCCAGCCATACTGTGTTCTGTCACCAACCTTTAGATGTCACTGGAAGATACAAACAAATCATGCATAACTTTCAAAAAAAGTCTGATCAAATTATTAAAAGACCTGTGATTTCTATGGCAGCTCTTATCTCAGTCTGATCCTGACTAGACGACCAACATGTCAAACAAGAACAGATTTGATTTGAGATCTGGTGAATTCACATTTCTA
The DNA here is from genome assembly GCA_032164185.1 of Moxostoma hubbsi. NCBI lineage: Eukaryota > Metazoa > Chordata > Actinopteri > Cypriniformes > Catostomidae > Moxostoma > Moxostoma hubbsi. The sequence continues at coordinate 16,358,797 of JAVLUX010000024.1, read as the reverse complement.
GGGAACAATAACGACACCATTAAACTTGCTTGGATGCTTGAAAACACAAAATCTATTTCATTTCTTTTCATCCAAGTATTTAAAGTGACACGCAAGACAACTCGAAACTTGTAAATGCAATATATCGCTACGGTGTGTGTTCAGTACCCCCTCCTAACTGATCATCGTTGAAACGATGATGTCATCTCTTCTAGAGATCAACAACATCGTGGTATCGAGCATATGAGCGCAACCATCACAAGCACACAAAGGCTGTCACACGCAAACACTATTGAGCTGCCTACCTAGACACCATTATTTGGGCATCATAGGCGCGTACCGAACGAATCAACCGAGAATGGTGTCTAGGTAGAAAACACAAAGGGTTTTGAGACGAAACCAGAGTCTTATGATATGTTTTTTTTTTGCTTTTGCGTTATGACTCCACTGCGGTCAGGATCGTTAGAAATAAGCAGTCCTGTTTGGCTGTTCGTCCGGTATGTATACGGATATGTTTCAGACAGCGGTGTTGTGACAGTGGTCAGCAGTGAGCTAACGAACTACTGACCAGATGTCGACCAAAGCACCCTACTTCATACTCTGTTAGGCATTTGTGTTACGGCCAAAAATTTAAACGTAAAAGCGGCACTCACCCGTATCGCCTCCACCCGACGGCGCTGCCATATTAGAATGAAAACGAGCGAGAATGCTTCCGTCTTCTGTGACGTCATTGTTTGACAGGAAGGAAGTCGCTCGAGATTCATGTTGGACGGTTCAAATTATATTAATTACACAAAGGTATTTGGTAGGTGACTCATTTAGTTGATTCTTGTATTATATCATGTGAGAAATTCTGCCTGAAATATGATTTAGTTGGCAATCGGAACACATTCAAATTCATAACTGAAGCCATCCCCAACGCTATTTTATGTTTAATTAAAGGCATTTTTACACATTTTATTCCAATCACCCCGCATATCCACAACTTTTAATTGGAGGCTGTGACTTTAATAAAATTAAATTATAAAAACAAAACAGATTTGATAACATCTTGTACCCTATAGTAGCATAGTGAAACTCGATTTCACAATTTTTTTCTGCAGTAACGCGTTTATCAAGCCATGTGATAAGACGTATGGACGTCTTCTGCCTCCCGGATTGAGTCACTGCACCACCATGAGGACTTAAAGCCCATTGGGAATTGGGCTTGATGGGCGTGTTACTGCAGAGACAATTGGGCATTCCAAAATGGGGAGAAAAAAAATTCCTCTAATGTCAATGAAATCCATAATTTTTTTTTTTTTAAACAGAGTAAATCCATCCAGTGAATTCTTACAACAAAGATTTGGAATTGAAACTAGTACATGTGTATTTTGTTACAATACTGAAACTACTAATAATTTATTTTCCCATTGTATGTATGCAGATGCTTTACGGCATGATATACAGGAATGATTTTACACAAAGTTTCCTCACCTTGAAAACTTTCTCAAAAGGACATTGTTTATGGACTTGTTATGAACAATGACAAAGATGACTTTCTGGTTAATAACATCCTTATTCTGGGAAAATGTTATATACACAAGTCAAAGTACATGAAAGTGAAACCTAGGTTTTGTGTATTTCATAATGAGTTTATTTCTTAAAGGCATAGTTCGCCAAAAAAAGAAAAAAGAAAATTTGCTGATAATTTACCATCTGAACCCAATATTATAAACCCAAACGAATGATTATTTTTGGCTGTTTTTACGTGCCGTCTCGAGACCAGAAACAGAAAACAGGCAATTAGAATCATCCTGTTGTTTTTCAGGAAAACTGTGGATAGATTCCCTTTGAATGTTATATTTTAAATGTTGCTGTCAGCATTCCAGAGCACATTTCTGCTGTATTACTTAAAAAGTCTAAATATTATTTATGATAATTTTGAACCTATATATGTTTAAGCACATCTATTATATCAAGTTCATAGAGTGCTCTGTACAAACAAGCTACATTCCAATCAGCACTGAAATTCCTCCTATCTTTATCGACGTCTTAATTTCGGTGCAGTAAACTGTAACCAGATCAGCTGACAACCCAAAAGAAGTCCCGCTTAATTAGCTCCGCCCTCGTTCTTTCGTCATGTCCGTGAGAACCTCTCTTCCGTCTGCCTCGCGCATATGTAGTCCTCTTTACAACTCGGCTGGCGAAGATGGCGGACACGCAGGTATGTGAGAGCAAACGGCGTGGTTACGAAAACGTGTTTGTTTTAACATCAAACTTAATTTCTAAGTTACACATTTTGTTCGTTAATTGGAAAGTAACCCATTATCCCGCCCATCATGCCCAAATGGACTACATAGAGCTGTCATATATGTGGTTTTTCCATCCACGCCGGCGTATGGAAGGCATTGAAGAGCGGAAACTCGAGCGGCCATGGTTAGCTCACCAGTAAAATGTGATCTATTTAACATGCATCCTTTATTTGCAATTGTTTATTCGCTCTATACTTAAGTTAAATTGCACTTCTATTTAGTCTTAATATTTTGCATCGTGGTGTGGGAGCTGAATTCGTCGACAAGTCGCTGCTGCACATGTATAGCTTTTTCTTGCAACTCTGGAAGTCCAATGGCCAAAACGACCCATAATATCACTAAGCTCGATTTTCTTTAGCTAATTACGAGACATTGCTACTTATAACAGATCCCTTCATTAACAAATTACTTTAGTGGAAATTGAGACATTCAATATTAAATCACTTTATGCATATATTTTAAGAATTATGAATGACACGTGTGAATGTGGTTTGTTTCAGAACGAGAGGGCTTATCAGAAACAGCCCACCATCTTCCAGAACAAGAAGCGGGTTCTGGCAGGTGAAGGAAGTAGCAAAGAGAAGCTGCCACGCTACCACAAAAACATTGGCTTGGGATTCAAGACCCCCAGAGAGGTGTGTGTGTGTTTGCACACAAGTGTGTCCCTTTTTGCAGATGATGTTTATTCTCACGATGGTCTTCCTAGACTCTTAAGAGAGCTCTGAGGATACTGCCTATGGCAACACTGATGCAGTAGAACATGATTTCATGTTGTAACCTCAGTTGAGTGCAAATCTCTAAAGTTCTTGGTGTCCACAGGCAATTGATGGGACTTACATTGACAAGAAATGCCCATTTACTGGAAATGTATCCATCAGAGGCCGTATTCTTTCCGGTGAGTGTACACTTTTTGTATGGTCCTTTTTTTTTTTTTTTTTTTTTTTTAATTTTGTTGGGCTGCAAATGATGTCTTATCTCACGATGGTCTTCTGAACCCTTCGGGTCTTGAGGACAGTGCCTGATGGCTTTACTGATGCTTCCCAGAATCTGAACTTTGCACTCATTTGGAAATTAGACATATTTAGCGATTCAGTTTTCAGTCATCTAGAGAAATCAGAGGTATCCTTTAAGGTAGCATAGTATTATGTCTATGCTTCTCTAGTAGTTCACAACATATCCATGAGTTACCAAGTGAAATTACTGTAACCTTTTCCCAGGCGTTGTGACCAAGATGAAGATGCAGAGGACCATCGTCATCAGAAGGGACTACTTGCATTACATCAGAAAGTACAACCGTTTTGAGAAGAGACATAAGAACATGTCTGTTCACCTCTCCCCATGTTTCAGGTAAAACCACTCTTCATCCTTTAAAGACCAAAAAGACATTTTGTAAACCCATTTGTGTCCTTTAAATGATAAAGCAGCTGCAAATGATGTATTTTCTCACGATGGTCTTCCAAGTCTATGAGACTCTGACGACAATGCCTTATGGCATTACTGATGCAGCACAAATTTACTAATGGATTTTTTTTTTTTGTTATGCCTTTTTTGATTGGAGAGAAATTTGACTGCTTTTTGGTTTTAAATGTATTTAATTTTTTTCTTTGTCATTTTTGTAGGGACGTAACTGTCGGTGACATTGTTACAGTTGGAGAATGCAGACCTCTCAGCAAAACCGTGAGGTTCAACGTCCTGAAGGTCACCAAGGCAGCTGGAGCCAAGAAGCAGTTCCAGAAGTTCTAGAACAGTTGTTTTAACAATATGGCTTCTGTATTGTTTGTGGGGGGGAAAACTGTTCTTTAAATCTTTTACATGGATTTCTTAGCAATTCAGTAAATTTGAATTACCTGTATTTTAAGCCACTTTGGTGAAAATGCATCCTGCTCTGAGGCCCTCTAAAACTTCATGTAAGGAAATAGTTATACCCAGTAAAGAGACTAGTATGAACAATGATGACCAAGGGTCAGAGTTGAAATTTCAATCAATAGTTTACTGAAGATGAAGTTCTCCACAAGCGAGAATGAGTTGAGGATCTAACTAACTTGGATTACTGAAACAACAGAAATTTTAGGCATATGCAAATTAATTGACGTTGCTTCTGAGTATGGAGATCTGGTTGGTGAACAGTATTCCAGAAATCTTACAAACATGATCCAATCATTCAAAAGATTATATTTTTAGAACACTAAATTGCTAAGCAGAAATGGGTCAGAGGGGAGTCTTTTTAGATAAACTGGCATACAGTTACTTCGATTTGGTCACATGATTCTCAAAACTACAAACAATCCCTCCAATGGCATCAATAGACAAAACATGTTATATTTTCTCTCATGGTTTAGACACTCGCTGGGACTTATCCCGATGTATAGTTGCTCTCTGTGAGCTGGACTAAACGAGAAAGCACTTAACTGCATTCCAGACATGGGACAGACCCTGTCACACCTCAGAGCTCAAATACACAAATCACCTGTAACATTCATAATTAGAACATAACCTGAATAAATGCACATGACAAACACTTTGATTACATTTTGATTATAACAATTGCTAGTAAAAGTATTCAGTTAATCAATAAGCTGAAGAGAGCTGTAAATCCACCACTTCATTCACATTTTGAACATTTATCTAACACCTGATTTAACAGATTGGTACATGATGAATTTGGTGTGTCATGTTAGCGCGACAATAGTATGATCTCAAATGTTCATGTTTGTCACCAATTCAATCAATCCTAAGCATTAAATATATTGTAGGCTGAGAAAATTTAATTGTCTAAATTTTCATTTATTTTAATTACCAAAAGCAATATCATTAAGCTATCCTCTTTTTTTTTTTCATGCAACCATGAGAAAAAAATTGAACGTTTATTAGAAATATTACACCTCAAAAGTAATGTTGACCATTCAATTTTTATGCAACAGGATTGACAATGTGTCTAGATTAACCATCCAACCTTGTTGCCAAAGTTATTGTAAGAAGAATGATCAAGGAATGTGGGTAACGGATGTGACTGTACAAACCATATTAGTATTTATCAGCATGTGGCCCCCAACTAGAAATCCCCCATTTAGTTATCTCTCCCATTGTGCTTGATATGCTTGAAAATAAAAGGATGCTAATCATGTCTTTTAAAGACCCGTCACAAATCTTGGAAATTGTCAACTTTGGATCAAAACAATATAGTCATCTATTATTTTGTCTTCCTTTAATTTTGCAGATCAACTTTTTTCTGAAGGTTAGCACCCCATTTTATTGATTATTTATTAAAAAAGATTAGTGGAAAATGACTGCTGCCCAAATGCTTATGTTTGCAACCTTTAAATGTGTCTTCTAACTAAAGGCAAGGATAATGTCGGTCTCATTTGCTGTGCCACTTTGTTAAAATTTTTTGAGAGACTTTAGTGCTTAATGAGGCGAACTCGTATGTTCCAGCATGAAATTCGTTTGTTCAATGAATGTTGTCAAAGACTTTTAACAGAGACGGGACAATTCTATTAAAATAAATGGGAGAAATGGGAACTCTCAACCGGTGTCTCGTTTGGAAGACTGCGTCATCCGGAGATCGCATTTGTCGGCCGCACACGTCATCAAGGCTGTGTCGTTTAATGTTTTTCTTATTTTTTTTAATCTATTGTGAATACCTTTTATGTATATGCGCTTACATTTCTCACAATTTTAAAAAAAATTACATTCCCAATAATAAATAAATGGAAAAAAATGAAACGAGACAGCCTCGATGAAATATTCCAAACGAGACAGCCATAGTTGTCACTGTCGACGCCTTTAAATTGTGTACACTTTTGGAGACATACTTTGATAATTAACCCCCTTGTAAAATATTCTTTTGGTCTTTTTATATATTCATTTAGTTATTATTTATTTGATAATTTACCTCTGTTTATTATGTGTATTTTTTGTTTGTGCTGCTATTTAGCTTTGACGCTATGTATTAAGTTTTATGTTTACTGTGGCTTCTTTGCATTTTCATTCAAGCAATTATTAAAAAGAAAAAAAGTTGGCACTGTCGCTACCGATCCGTACCGGAAACATGATAAATACACACAGGTGCCCAACGGATGCAGAAAGCAAGTCCCACCTTTTTAGATGCTGACAACGCCTGTCAATCAACTTGAGAACGCGTTAGTTACACAAGCCGGGAAAATGATGTCTTTAGCGAAAGAAGCACCATATATGACACCAGTTTTGTCAGATTTAAAGTATGCTCTTGGATCGTAATCTTGACCAACAGTTTTTTTTAGATTTCGGTGTTCCCCAATTCAATTAGATAAACGATGATAAGAGCTGCATTTTCATGACCGAAATATCCTCACGAGAGCGTTCCAAAATGGCCGCCAGTGGACTGGCATATGTGCATCATTGAGATGCATCCAGCAGGTGGCGCTACTGCATTGACGCTAAACACTCCTTCAAACAAAATACGTCACTTGCATACGTCACGCACGCTGTGCGTGTTTGAATGCGGCGGCGCCGCCAAGGTGTGAAATTTGAAGACTCAGCAACGTATCTTCTACGTTTTCATGTTTACATATCTAATAATAACAAACAATTTAATGAGTTGTTTGAGTCCATAATTTGCGCTTGACGCGTTATACATCTGTTCCTGTTATTCACAGATCTAACATGACAGTCACGGTAAGACTTTGCATTAGCCTTATTACATGCTATTCGCAAACATTGTAGTTAATAACAGTTCTGCATAAAATTACAGTACAAGTCATTTACCACCACGTTGTTGTAGACAAACAACTATACAAACTGTTTGTTTTGTTTGTCATTCGTTTGTTTAAACAGGCTTGTGATGCATGGAAAGGCTTGTTCAACGTTGGAGAGGAGTTTGATGATGAGGTCTGGGACTTGATTTGTCTGTTTTGAGTTTTGTGATGCATTCTACAAATTTTTAACTTATGAAGAACTCATTCCTCTTCTCCCTGAGAACTGACACAGCTTGTCCTTATTGGTACATTTCATCTCAGTTCAAGATGTTTAGTTGATTAATGCTTATTTGATTATAAGACTATTTCAGCAAACTTTGAGTGTTTAGATTCTTTAAAGGGACATTCATCTTTAACTTTTTTTTTATAGTAAAAAGTTTTACTTCTAAATAAATTAGTATAAAATTTCAAACTTATTAAATCATGGGCACTCTCATGATATGAAGACTAGTTATATCAGAAACCTCATAAAAGCTGTTTTATTTTACATGGAGATTGTCCCCACATGGGGGCTGCCATGTTGGGATCACATGACCAACTGAATACTACTTGCTTAACCTCTGTAACTGCCCTGTTATTGGACACATTCACTCATGGTTTAAATTCATCATGGCCAACTGAGAATAGTGAATTTCTACAATGGCATCTAAAACTGTAAACTATTGCCATTGATTGATGCTGCCTCCATTCATTCCTTGTATACTTATTTTTGCTTGCCTTTTCATAAAATTCATTTTCATCAGCTCACATCTTTGACTTTTCACCTTTAGGATTTGCTTGAAGCTGATTGGACGTGTCCATCAGAGCCCTCTTCTGCTTCCACTTATGCAGTAGCCCCATCAGCTTCCTTAAGAAAGTCATCTGAAAAATCCACCCTTGTCCAACAAAGCTCTGTCAGCTCATCTTCTGGTACTGAGGAAAGTACTTTAGGATCTGGTTACGTAGCACCTCTGTGTACCACAACATGCAGCTCTTTCAAAGCCTTAAGTGGCCTCTCCATCCCTGGCCATCAGTCACTCTCTTCTTCTGTTCCTTCCCTTCGGGCACCTGCATCATCTCTGCATCCCCCCTCTAACAGTATTCACCCTCCTCCCACAGCATCTCTCAGTGTCCTGCAGAGAGACCCCCATACTCAGGATGACTTTGATGACTGGGATGTGGATTTTGAGGAACTAGATGAAAGCATCCCTCCAAAAGTTTCTCAGCCACAGAAGAATCCAGCTTTACATCCACCACTGGACAGAATTTCACCAGCAAAACGAATGAGACCATCAGCGTCTAGTGGAGCAGCCTCAATGGCAGCAGTTGCACAACTCTTGGTAAACACCTAATTTACTTCCACCAACCAAAAGCCCAAACATTTACAGTTGAAGTCAGAATTTTACATAAACTTAGGTTGAAGTCATTAAAACTCATTTTGTAACCACTCGACTGATTTCATATTGGCGAACTATAGTTTTGGCAGTCTTTGTGCATGACATGAGTAATTTTTCCGACAATTGTTTACAGACAGTTTGTTTCACTTTTAATTGACTATATCACAATTCCAGTTGATCAGAAGTTAATTGTGCCTTTAAACAGCTTGGAAAATTCCAGAAAATGATGTCAAGCCTAATTTAGCTACTGATAGGCTAATTGGAGTCAAATGGAGGTGTACCACTTTGCTTGACATCATTAAAAGAAATCAGCGAAGACCTCCACAAGCCTGGTTCATCCTTGGGAGCAATTTCCAAATGCCTGAAGGCACCACGTTCCTCTGTACAAACAATTGTACACAAGGATAAACACCATGGGACCATGCAGCCATCATACCGCTAGGGAAGGAGATGCATTTTCTCTCCTAGGGATGAATGTAGTTTGGTACGAAAAGTGCAAATCAATCCCAGAACAACAGGAAAGGACTTTTTGAAGATGCTAGAAACAGAAGGACAAGTATCTAGATCCACATTAAACCGTAAAAGTCCTATATCGACATGACATGAAAGGTTGCACAGCAAGGAAGAATCCACAACTCCAAAACCGGCATAAAAAAGCCAGACTACAGTTTGCAAGTGCACATGGGGACAAAGATTGTACTTTTTGGAGAAATGTCCTTTGGACTGATGAAACAAAAATTCAACTGTTAGGCCATAATGACCATCGTTATGCTTGAAGATGGGTGAGGCTTGCAAACCAAAGAACACCATCGCAACCATGAAGCATGGGGGAGGCAGCATCATGTTGTGGGGGTGCTTTGCTGCAGGAGGGACTGGTGCACTTCACAAAATAGATGGCATCATGAGGAAAGAAAATGTTGTGTATATGTTGACGCAACATCTCAAGACATCAGCCAGGAAGTTAAAGCTCGGTGTAGACCATTACCCTAAGCATACCTCCAAAGTTGTGGCAAAATGGCTTAAGGACCGCAAAGTCAAGGTATTGGAGTGGCCATCACAAAGCCCTGACCTCAGTATGATAGAACATTTGTGTGCAGAACTGAAAAAGAGTGTGCAAGCAAGGAGGCTCAGTTAACCCAGTTCTATCTGGAGGAATGGGCCAAAATTCCAGTAGCTTACTGTGAGAAACTTGTGGAAGGCTACCCAATAACGTTTGACCCAAGTTAAACAATTTGAAGGCAATGCTACCAAATTCTATTAAAGTGTATGTAAGCTTCTGACCCACTGGGAATGTGATAAAAGAAATAAAAGCTGGAATAAATAATTCTCAATACGATTATTCTGTAATTTCACATTCTTAAAATAAAGTAGTGACCCTAACTGAACTAAGACTGGGAATGTTTTCTATGATTAAATGTCAGGAATTGTGGAAAAACTGAATTTAAATGTATTTGACTAAGGTGTGTTATCTTCTGACTTCAACTTTATCTTCCGCTATCCAGAGTCCTAGTCATATGTGTGCCCCAGCTACAGCAGTTTCGCGATTCTCCATACCTGTGACTCCTAGGCCAGCAGTTGTGTCGCCTCAAGGGCAGACCGGTCCTCCGACACCAAGAATCCCTCTGCAGTCACGGGGGTCTCTTTTCCACGCAGTGTCTTCAGCTCCCTCTCCTACACTTAAACCTTGTCCCCTCAGCACACCCATCCTGACCAATCACTTGGTCCAGCTGGTGTCTGCAGCCAACAAGACACCTCAGAGACCACAAAGTGGTATGATTCGAACCAAAACTCGCCGTTTCCCCGGCCCAGCTGGAGCACTACCACAACAGGTTTGGCAGCCACTGTTAATGTTTGTTGTTTATGACACACATTTCTGGCCTATATATATTATGTCTTTTGCAATACCTTTTGTCCTTGACATTTGTTTTTCTGTATTCACGAATTAGGTTTGTATGTTTTTCACACCACCCACTCCACATTTGAAGTTTATGATTTATGCGTGTTTGTACAATTTCAGTACTGTTGTCTTGTAGGTCAGTGCACAGAGTCTTGATGACATTGTTGTGTCAGTTCCTCAGACACCTGCACACGGAGCTGTTGCTCGCCTGCGAAGTGAGGTACATAAATGTGGGATTTTCCATACAAATTTACAGAAAATGGCATTAAAGGGAAAGTTCACCCAAAGTTTCTCTAATCATTTACTCACCCACATGCCATCCCAGATGTGTATGACTTCTGCTGAACACACAGATTTTTAGTAGAATATCTGAGCTCTCTAGGTCCTCACAATGTAAAGTTCAATATGATAGGTCTGAGTGAGAAACAGATCAATATTTAAGTCCTTTTTTACCCTATAAATTATCTACCCTTTCCAGTAGCTGGCAATATGTTGGAAGAATGTGAATCGGCAAAAACAAAAGAGGACGAAATGTGAAAGTGGAGATTTTGTTGTTAAAAAAAAAAAATAGGAATTAAATTTTGGTCTGTTTCTCATTGCCCGCTCAGCCAATGACATTGAGCACACGGCGCTCAGCTCTCTATATAGGCGGGCGGCATAACGGCATCAGTCAGAATTTATCTCCTTCACTCCTGGATTTCACCGTTGAATCGCACTTACCTGCAGTGTACTGCGCTTCCCTTCCGTGCTCAGGCTATAAACAATACAGTTCTGTGGATATACTCTCACAATTTACTTTCACTCATGTAACAACATGCTCACAAACTTCCAATCATCAGACTGAATGTTGCTGGTGTGTCCATTTTTCTCAACAGGTCTCAAACTCTCAGGTGAGCGAGGAAGAGGAGTTCATTAGGGGTCCGTGGGAAGTGATGAAGTCTGAAATGGGATTGAATGAGAAGAACCCTTCTTGTTTCCTGAACTCTCACAGCATTGTCATGGTGCTACGCAAGGTGAACTACTATTATCAAATCACGCCTTTGTATTTAGACAGCCATTTTGGAACGTTTGCTCTAACAGGATTGTTAAGGAGAAGTTCACCCAAAAATTTTAATCTCTCATCATTTACTCATGTCATCCCAGATATGTATGCAGGGTTCCCATTAGGGCTGCACAATTAATCTAAATGAAATCGAAACCAAGGTATGACTTTTTGCGATTATTAAATTGCAAAGGCTGCGATTTAATTAAATAAATAGTCTGCTCCCTTCAAAGTTTATTTGCACTGCTCAGTCCAGTCTATATTAAATTAGTGCATTGTTACAGTGTTTTCAGTGTGGTTCTGTGCTCAACAACTCCCTCTCATGCTTAGAGTAACAGAAGTGCTCAATGCCATTCCGTTTGCTTACATGCGCTAAACGCTTTATTTACACTAAACTGGTGCGTCCTGCGTGAAGCGTTTTGTTTATTATTATCTGCGGTAGCAGCATCTCAGTCTCCGCAAGGCACAGATATCATAATAATATTGCAGAATACAAGATGGGGTATAATTCAAGCATCTTTAACAGCATTAACAGTAACACCTGTAGAGTCCAGAAACATCTCTTCCATTCTCCCGTCAGCGCCCTTATTACACTCCCTGCGGAAACAAGTGAAAGCGGAACTAATATTACCAACATCCAACAAAATGAAAAGGAAGGAACATACATATAATAAATCTATATAAAATATTTAGTTACTATAATATAATGCATTGCTAAATTAAATATACTGAATAAAAATAAATTAAATGGTGACAAACTAACCAAAATTTTCACTTTATTATACCAAAAATTACACCAATGGGTTATCAGTTCAACTTCAGTTTGACATTAAGAGTCATTCTTTAGGGCTCTCTTATATACAGTAAAGAATATTTTGCATAAACCTACTAGTTTTTAAGGCCTAGAATAAAGAGTTACATTTATATTTTGTTTATACTGAATTATTCAATCAACCAACATTATTTTTGACAGCAAAAACTAGGCAACTATGGTTGGGGACAGGGATCCATAGGGAAATTTAGTTAACAGTGACATTGAGCAGAAAGCTTACATATAACCAGTTTTGACAGCTGCTGATAAAAAGTTAAATGATCAGCATCGATTGATGAGATGAAAATTGGAGGTTGTGTCAGATTTTAAAGTCCTGATTGGAGCATCCCTAATATTCAAGTTGACTGTGTTTCAAAAACTAATGTTGATGATTAGTGAGCTGAGATCCTGTCACAAAATGGACAAAAACAGGTACAGGGTGGATGGTAACATTTGGATATGAAGAAGACTTTGTTTCACTGTTTATATATTTATTTGTTTGTGGTTGAACTGAAAAAGGTCTAAGATTGGTTCTTTTTAAGAAGGCTCAAGTGTAAAAACCCCAGCAGCCTCTTTGCAGTTGAACATGTCTAAAACATTACCATCATAATCGCAGTTCAAATCACAATCGCAATATTTTTCTAAATAATCGCAATATGACTTTTTGTCCAAATCATGCAGCCCTAGTTCCCATGCATCCTGGAAACCCTGGAATTTTGCAATGCAATTAGAAAAATACGTAAATGTCCTGGAAATTAATTATTTGTCCTGGAAAATATTTTAAAATGGTTAATAAATAATAAAACGGGTTGAATGTGTTCAATGTACAAAAACACGGTAATGATCGGGACTCAGAATAGGAGTCATTCACATTAGTGTTGTTTTTTCAGCGCCGGCGGCTGTACATTGTGTAACAATATTAACGGTTAAGATGCTTACACTCTTGAGATTGATTACAGCCGCACCCATTGTTGTGCTTGGCAATCGCAGTCAAACCAAGGCAAATCGCTTGATTGGTTCCAGCTACAGCCAATTGCTTGGCTACAGCAGAGTGTGCGCAGTGAGAAGTAGGACTTCTCATTCATTTACAAACTGAACGACCTGGTACATGAACCAACTGAATAAGAAGGGCATTTTGTTCATTTACTTGAGCATCGGCAGGTGAGTCCACCTTGTTCATCACAGAGAGAAAAGGGCGGAAGAGCTATTAATGTGTAAAAGTGACTGGTGTTTATACATGTTGATGGGCCTTTACATGACTCGCGTCAGCGCCGGCAAATGCATTGAAGTCTATGAAGTGACACGTCAGTGCAGCCTCGACTCCAACTTCACCAGTGTGTTTTTCTCAAATTTTTTGCCTCACAAATGATGTCTTTGATAGCACAAAGCTTGAAGAAATATTTTAAAACGGTTTCTGAGTATCCAGAGACCCCAGTTATTGAACTACAGTAATTACATTCACCAACACCCCGGCCCCCCCAAAAATGCTTAGATGTTAACATAAATGATTACTATTTTTATTTTCAGTAAATAAAGCAATTGCCTTTTTTTTCTCTCTTTCAAATAAATGTTTATTGTGCACACCTTATGCTTTCTTGCATGGCAAGCTTGTAAATTTGCACCACTGTGAGGCTTTCTGCAATGCTTGTCATGTGAATCATCTCAACTATTGTGAATGCACTTTACAATGATGAAACGATATTATTGAAACTCAATTATTATTATTAGGCTATTTTTGTTGTTTTATTCTGATAAAAGTCATGCTCAGCAGTTTTAAATACTGTAGGAAAATCATACAGGAGATCTGCTTGGTTCATATAATGCTTAAACATTCTACTGAAGTCAGTAGATTTGACATGCAAATTTGAATAAAAGAGAAGGTAAGGATGTTATTGAAACTCATTATTATTATTATTAGACTATCATTGCTGTCTTTTTGAATGAAAAGTTATACTGGCGAGTTCACAAACTGAATGGAAATTATAGATCTCCTTTTCTTTTAATGCTTAAATACTATAAAGTCTCTTGGCATATTTCGGTCGTGAACCTCTCAATGATGCAGTGACTCACTCGAAGCACATAAGACACTCACTTGTCACCACATAGTGGCATCTCCAGAATGGTCACTAATCTAATAATTTAATGAAACAAGCCACACCAAAATTCCCTTTATTGCAGCAAATTTTTCACAATTGTGCAGATAATTTACTATTCTTTAATCATTAAAATAGCTTAAGTTAGTGCTTCTAGTTTATTCTTTAAAAACAACCACAGAAAACATGTTCAAGGATCAGTGATTTTTGACACTCATGAGTTTGCATCCCAGTGCGTTATAAATTTAAACAACAATGATAGTCAGTCCATTGGGTTAAAAAAAGAAATAAAAATAAATATATATTTATTTACACTGGGTTGGTAACTTGGTGATTTCTGATTTGGCCTTAATACCTCAGGATGTGAATTCATTTTCAATAATTCAATGGTCGAAGTCAGCTTATACCAAGGTTACCACATATATTATGTGGAAAACACGGAATCTAGTCATAAAAATGGCATTAGCAATAAAACGCAGAATGTCATGGAATATGACGTACAGTATTTGGATGAAAATGAATGTTTTAAAATTAATGAAAATAATGTACACTTAAGCAAATTAAAATTGTGATATGTCCTAGTGTGATAAACAAAAAAGTATCTGATTTAATTGAATAAATTATCTTCCATGATGCATGCTTTTACTTTTTGATGAATGTGTAGAGCCGTCCACTCATACAATGTAAACGCCTCATCGTGATCATCATGCGCTTGTGTGTGTGTGTGTGTGTGTGAGATGACTGCGACAGAGCACTCTGAAGTGCACAGCACATACAGACTCTGTATTTATTAAATCACAGCTTTATGGGTATTAATAATCACACTGGGCCATGATTGGGTCAGCAAACTGCTTATCTGGAGGTGAGAAACTTAAAAAAAAATCATTACAAAAACAGCAAAAAGGACTGTGAATTTGCTTCAGTATTACACTTGTTGGAGGCATAAAATGTCCTTGAAAATTGTACCTTGAAAAGAGTGGGAACACTGGTATGACTTTTCTTTCTTCTGGTGAACACAAATTAAGATTTTTTTAGAAGAATATCTCTGCTCTGTTGGTCCATACAATGCAAGTGAATATTGGCCAAAACTTTAAAGGTCCAAAAAGCACAAAGGCAGCATAAAAGTAATCCAGTGGTTAAATCCAAATCTTCTGAAGCGATATGGTAGGTGTGGCTGAGAAAAAGATTTATATTTACAAAAGGACTTAAATATTGATCTGTTTCACACCCACACCTATTATACCTCTTCTGTACATATGGATTTAACCACAGGAGTCGTATGAATTGCTTTGATCAGGGATGCAAACTACTCACCTTTCAGCTAAATTCACCTTTTCGGGAAGCTAATTTGCCCAAATTGTTTGGTTTAATTTTCCTTAGTAACATCATTTGAAAGGGATGCTTTAGGCTTAAACACACAAAAGCTTTAAATACAACAAACAGTTCAACTGAAAATGTACATCTGTAACATGTACTATAACTTTTTATAACTTTTTTTTGCATACCTGTTTTATGCTACCTTTGTGATTTTTGGAGATTCAAAGTTATGGTCATCATTCACTTGTATTGTGAAGACCTACAGAGCTGAAATATTCTTTTGAAAATCTTTGTTTTCTGCTGAAGAAAGTAAGTCACACATCTGGGATGGCATGAGGGTGAGTAATTGATGAGAGAATGTTCATTCTTGTGTGAACTATCACTTTAAGGGTAGCTCTTTATTAGCCCATAGACTTCTCCTTTTTTTAATTTTAGCCAAGTCTGGAAATTAGAAGTAATTTCACAAGTAATCAACTAATTGTGTACCAGTTCAGCACAGAAGATTTTGTACATTTTAAAGTTGAATGCATCATTCTAGTGCACTTGGTTGTATAGATATGACAATTTAATTGGTCATTCACTTGTCTGAGTAAAAGAGTTTTCCAGAGTTGTCCAGTGAGAAAAAAAGGACATTTAAGTTACATGCTCAAGTAACTTTTCTAAAATTATGACCGATGCCCAAAATAATAGTGTGCCTATGCAATCAACTAAATTCTCTGCAACAGAAATGTGAACTGCACTGGGTCGGGGAGGAGGCTAATGTTATATGTTGATTATTTTATGTTACGTATGGTAGTCAAATAAAGGAAAGCCTCACCATCATTTACAGCAGGGGTGCTCACATTTCTATGGAATGATCATGTTATTGCAATAAGATCTACCATACACAATAAAGGCTATACATTATCTCAATAACAAAAGTTCAGTCAAATATTGTCCACAGTGCTTTCCAATATTAATACTAGTCAACAACATCAGACTGAAATGTGAAAGTTAGCATTGTGGTAAGGCTGATTACCAGTTTTTGAATACCACCAATTTATATTTTTTACTCTGTTTGTCAAGTTTCAAATAAAGAGAAAATTATTTAAGAGGAAGTAGTTTTCATTTATGAAGTATTTAATTCAATGTATAAAAATAGGCATTATTGTATGGTTATTTAATATATAAACAAAATAACTATAGTGAAATTAGTGGTGATATGATAAGATTTTGGTCATATCCCCCGCCCCTAAGGGTCATTAATGGGAAACACTGCTATTAATATACTTTTTATATGAAAAAAAGTGATTTTATATGATTTTCTTTTGCATATTTGCCTGCTGTAGGCAATGCTGAATTATACTGTACTTTCCCTCTGAATATCTCACCAAATCAGTCAATAATGCATTGAGAATTGAATTAATGCATATTGTACTTTTACCTTTTTTTTTCTGTTCTTGATATCATTAGTGACTAAAACAAAATATGTGTCACACCTGTTATTTTTAACTTGCATTTTAATTAACCCACAAAAAACAAGTAATCGATTATTTGTTAAGAGTTCTCGACTACAAATTTACTCAATAATTCCCATCCCTACTGGAAATTAATTTTTGTATTACTTATTTTGTGCTTGGAGTGGAAGTCCAGGACTATAATCAGTATTAATGAGGAGTCTCAGCTCTCATAATAATTAACACAAACATAATCACCTTTATCATTAGTCACTTTAAAGTGATTAATAACATTATTATTATTTTTTTTTTTTTTTTTGCCTAATGTGTGATAATGATCCTCTGCTAATGGCACACGTGTTAAATATTCATTAGGCTGACAAATGCTGATTAGCTTTTCACTCTTTTCATTACCCGAGGCCTTGTAGCTGTGCTGAAACTTATGTTTTTTCTTCTTTTATTCTCTTGTTTTTCTCTGGTGTTTATTTGTGACTTGTTATCTGTCTCTCACTCCTCCCTCTAGGCTGCTCTCAGGCAGTTGGCTAAGAATAAGGTCCCTAACATGGCTGTTGTCTTGAAGAGCATCACACACACACATGCAGATGCGAAGGCCATCTTCAGAGACCCCACAGGTAATACGAATAATCGGGTTCTAATGTAATAAAGGCATTTCAAACATATTCCATGGGATTATTGATTATGCTATCAGTGTCTTACATGCTCACCATAAGTTTTACTGCTCTGAGCTGGAAATCAGAGGGTCCCTGACTGAGCTGGCGTGAAAGGCTGATTCTCTGTTCTTGGTCTGATTGCACACTCATACACTTGTTAGTGACAAGCCTCTACTCAAGTCAAACTTTTCTTTTGACTTAACTCTTTTTCTGTATTTTTTTTGCTCTCCGAAGGTGAGATGCAGGGCACTGTTCATCGTCGCCTGCTGGAAGACAGACAGGGAGAGCTTAAGACAGGAGCAGTGCTACTACTCAAACAAGTAGCTGCCTTTTAGACATTAACATGTGATTACATCAGAAAATTGTATTACGTCAGAGTCGTTGCCTAGCAGTTAGAGCATGTCATCTGACATGTTGAACTGTGGCACAACATAAATCTGGCTCATAACATTTCCCAATCCCGTTCTCCATAATTTCTTGTCCTGCCTCTACTGTGTGCCTATCCAATAAAAATGGCAAAAAATAAGACAAATTTCCCATTTTTTTTAAAGGTGGGTGTGTTTTCACCAACACATCGAAATCACTACCTGAACGTCACACCTAATAACCTACTCAGGATATACTCACCTGATGGAGTTCTGAATAACTCTCAGCTATCTCATCCTCCATTGGTGAGTCACCCTGTTCTAGTGGATTTCTTAAAGGCATCATCTGAAATAGGCTTTCCATCTTGCTTTGTCATTGCAGGGGCTTTTTAATTAACCTAATATAGTGATATCCATCATATTGCTTGTCTGTAGCAAGAAGTACAATCTCTGAGGAGGTATTCACCTTCCAAAGCAGTCTTTAATGTCTTTATCATTTGTTTTGTGTTCATTTTGACCTGGTTGTGGGATGTGTAAACAGGAGCTTGCATTGCCCACCAAGCCTGCAGGGGGCCCGGTCTCTCAAATGGAGCTACACTTTGATGATGATGAAGATGATGATGAAAATGCAGTTCAGAAAAGTGTGGCTGCTGCTGGATTACATCAAACTTCAGAGGTCTCTAATGAACTCTTGTCAAGCACCTACAGGGTCTAGGATAACCGTGGACACGGCATGGGAAACAGGTGTGTGAGTGTGTTCACTTGTATGTCTGTTGAAGTATTGTCATTGCTAATGCACTATATTATGTGACAGTTATCTAGTTCAGTAGTTCTCAAATGGTGTGCCACGGCACACTGGTGTACCGTGGCAGGTGGGCTGGTGTGCCATGGAATTTGCAGAGCTCCAGCATTTGCGAGTGAAAATTACTGGGTGCGAATTTGGACAATTATTTGGCTGCGCTGGTGCGAATGACAGCTGATCTTACACCCAAAGTTATGAACTTATTATTGCAACCTACAATCAGAATAAAAACTCCCTGATGAGCTTGCATTATATACCAAATACTTTTAAAAGTGTCACGTTAGTTAGTTTTGCATTCAAAGCACCATTTTCTCAGTCTCACACGGCTGCGAGTGCTCTCCTCTCCTCTTCTCTCTTTCACGTGCACACACAGACCGACAGATAGTGAAGATATACCAGGTGAAGATATTTTAAGCTGAGATTCTTGCTTGTAGGCATATCTGTCAAAGTGATGGACAGCATTTTGAATAATTATTAATTGATGGATGATGTCTTAACCTTGTGCAAATACGCAAGTTTCTGAGACAAATAGCGAGTCAAATAAAAATCCATGAATCAATAAAATGTGCGATACCAGTAATCAGCATGTCCGTGTCCTCGTCTAACTCAACATGATTAGCAAATTCTCAAACATCAATAAACAAGAAATGTCACTAACAATAAGAGCCTCTGCACAACTGCAAGAGGGTGATAGCGCACTGAACCGAACAGTATTCTGCTTCTATCGGAAGTGCACATTGTAACATTATAACCACACACTGCCAGACTGCAAAAACCTATTAAAACTTTTCATCCTGTTCAAATGTTCATATAATTTATACGGTTTCAAGTCCATTTTCATTTGTGTTTCATAGGAAGGATAAGGTTAAATACAGTTTATTCACCTTTATGAGGATGCATGCATTGTGTTGTGAGGAAAAAAATGGTGTGCCTTGGAAATTTTATATATACAAAGATGTGCCTTGGTACAAAAAAGTTTGAGAACCTCTGATCTAGTTGTCCAGTGCTGTTTTTTTCAGTATTTACACAGTAAAGATGTAATGTACTCACTGTAAAAATGTAGGAGTGAGTTAGGGCTGGGTCATGTGTAAAAAAAAAATTACAAATATTGCGATATACAATTATATCCTCCTCCTGCCGAGGATCTGTGAATATTTTTGTTTTATTGATTTTGTTTAAAAAATGTAATGAATTTATTGAAACATCTTTTGTGTTTTTAAATTCAAATTGCACTTTAAACTAAACAAACAAAAAACCCATTAAAATAACAATATAACCTAAAAAAATCTTATTTAACCACCACCCCAATTCAAAAATTAAGAACTAAAGACAATTATTAATGTAAAGATGATGATGATGATGATGATGATAATAATAATATTAATAGTCAAACCTGAATTTGAATGTTCGTTGAAACGCTGTTTACTAGCTATAGCAGTCAATAAGTGACTATTATATCTGAATGGGGTTAGGGTTAGTTTTTCTCAAGAAGATAAAACTAAATTTTAGGTTCAAGCTGAACATATCTTGTATTACTTTATTATTTAATCACTTTCATCTTTGTTTCTTTAATACAAAGATACCTGTATATATTACTTAATCAGCAGAGTTGTGTTCACAATGTATGCCATCCATGTGGAAATAAAGCAAACTAAACTCACAACACCTCCTGAGATGATCGGAGATCATTTGCAGCATTCTCATGTATGACATTATTCTTGCAAACAGTTTTCAGACTACTGAAAACGAGAAAAGAGTGAAAACTCTTTACAAGCACTTGTAACCATGAGACAGGCTCGTGCTGCTCGTCGACATGCGTGTGTTCTACATGACAGGCTCGTGCTGCTCGCCGACATGCGTGTGTTCTACATGACAGGCTCGTGCTGCTTGCCGACATGCGTGTGTTCTACATGACAGGCTCGTGCTGCTCGCCGACATGCGTGTGTTCAACATGACAGGCTCGTGCTGCTCGCCGACATGCGTGTGTTCAACATGACAGGCTCGTGCTGCTCGCCGACATGCGTGTGTTCAACATGACAGGCTCGTGCTGCTCGCCGACATGCGTGTGTTCTACATGACAGGCTCGTGCTCCATGCCTTTGAACAAACAGTGAATCAGACACAAGCATTGACAGCTTTTCTTTTGTCTGTTCTTAAAAATACACTCACCTAAAGGATTATTAGGAACACCATACTAATACTGTGTTTGACCCCCTTTCGCCTTCAGAACTGCCTTAATTCTACGTGGCATTGATTCAACAAGGTGCTGAAAGCAGTCTTTAGAAATGTTGGCCCATATTGATAGGATAGCATCTTGCAGTTGATGGAGATTTGTGGGATGCACATCCAGGGCACGAAGCTCCCGTTCCACCACATCCCAAAGATGCTCTATTGGGTTGAGATCTGGTGACTGTGGGGGCCATTTTAGTACAGTGAACTCATTGTCAGGTTCAAGAAACCAATTTGAAATGATTCGAGCTTTGTGACATGGTGCATTATCCTGCTGGAAGTAGCCATCAGAGGATGGGTACATGGTGGCCATAAAGGGATGGACATGGTCAGAAACAATGCTCAGGTAGTCCGTGGCATTTAAACGATGCCCAATTGGCACTAAGGGGCCTAAAGTGTGCCAAGAAAACACCCCCCACACCATTACACCACCACCACCAGCCTGCACAGTGGTAACAAGGCATGATGGATCCATGTTCTCATTCTGTTTGCGCCAAATTCTGATTCTACCATCTGAATGTCTCAACAGAAATCGAGACTCATCAGACCAGGCAACATTTTTCCAGTCTTCAGCTATCCAATTTTGGTGAGCTCTTGCAAATTGTAGCCTCTTTTTCCTATTTGTAGTGGAGATGAGTGGTACCCGGTGGGGTCTTCTGCTGTTGTAGCCCATCCGCCTCAAGGTTGTGCGTGTTGTGGCTTCACAAATGCTTTGCTGCATACCTCGGTTGTAACGAGTGGTTATTTCAGTCAAAGTTGCTCTTCTATCAGCTTGAATCAGTCGGCCCATTCTCCTCTGACCTCTAGCATCAACAAGGCATTTTCGCCCACAGGACTGCCGCATACTTGATGTTTTTCCCTTTTCACACCATTCTTTGTAAACCCTAGAAATGTTTGTGCGTGAAAATCCCAGTAACTGAGCAGATTGTGAAATACTCAGACTGGCCCGTCTGGCACCAACAACCATGCCACACTCAAAATTGCTTAAATCACCTTTCTTTCCCATTCTGACATTCAGTTTGAAGCAACTGCCATGTGATTGGTTGATTAGATAATTGCATTAATGAGAAATTGAACAGGTGTTCCTAATAATCCTTTAGGTGAGTGTATAATAAAGTGTGTTCAAGCGCGTGTCTTTGTGACTAACAGCATTTCTTGTCATGTGTCGCTTCGAGTTGTCTAACAGGTCGCCTGCCTGTTGTGGGTAGATGAGCAAAATTACTAGCGCATGAAATACATTTGGACAAGGAGCTTGTGAACTGGATTCAGCCTCGTCACATTTTGCGGGTGATTGGTGGTAGTGTCACACCCTGGGCTACTGTTTAATATATTTGCTGACTTCCCAGATCCATGGTTTTGCCATTTCCTGATATTGATGATCATCGTCTGTCAATTGAGTGTCGCAGTCAGCATCAGGATCTTTGTAAGACATCGTTGATATCCGATAACATATTGCCCAGCCCTAGTGTGAGAAAATTCTGAAAATGAATGGAGTCAGTTTGGTTATATAATGCAGGTGTCACTCTTATAACTGAACTGTGTGTAAACATTATTGTATTTAGCACTCTACAACAGGACTGACAACCCTATTCTGCTGCTGTGTAGCCAAAAACAATATATTTGAAATGGTGTATTGCACTATTGTATGTTATAAACATCAAATATATGAGTATAAGCATATTTGAAGGACTCTTGATTAAATAGATCTAGTTCTTGAATGAGCTAACATGATGTATGTTATCAACCAAAATTTTGAGAGTACCGTGATATCAATTCTTGCTTATCACACAACCCGAAGCTGGACTTATTTTCATTCAATAATTTTTCACATCATTTTCTCACTCTTATTTGAACTTAAGATATGAATATTTCAGATAATATTAATGCAATTTCCTTGAATGGTCTTTATCACGCAATTCATCAGACTCTATTACATTTCAGCAAATAGTGTTTTGTCTTTTAAACAGTGAGTGCTAAGCTCAGTTTTTACTATATTTGTTTTAGGGAAATAAAGAGACTTTAATTTTGTGTTGTCGAAAAACTGTGCATTGTGTGGTAATTTGTTTTTATGTTTGTGTGTGAATGTTTCTCTTCCTAAGATGATCTTGATGAGCTGCTCGGGGAGTTACCTGTGGAGTCATATGGCGGAGTACATTAATCCACACGCTCACTTTAAATGTATTGTTTGCAGTAGACCATGCCTGATTTTAATAGATACTAAGACCATACCTACTATTCAACACAACATGGCAAAACAACAACACCCTCTAACTAATGACTCCATTATTTTTGTTCAGGTTTTGTGTAAACATTTGTAAATATGTACATAAATCACTTGTCTCTTGCATAAATTGAAGCAATAAATACATGATAAGACCTGTAAATCGATATGTTCAGTTCTTGAGTGGCTGGATGTGTTGCGGACAAATGCATGCCACATTTTGTAGCTAGTATTAAGAGTTGAAGGAACATGGCTGTACACATTAAGGTT
Organism: Moxostoma hubbsi; assembly: GCA_032164185.1. NCBI lineage: Eukaryota > Metazoa > Chordata > Actinopteri > Cypriniformes > Catostomidae > Moxostoma > Moxostoma hubbsi. The sequence continues at coordinate 16,335,262 of JAVLUX010000024.1, read as the reverse complement.
AATTTCATGCTGAAATTAGCCAGTAGTCTGGTGTGCCCTTTTTTGTTGTAAGCTCAGGTTGTGAATTTAAATCAGCCATTAAGACTACAATTTGCCAGCTGGATTCACCCTTAAATGACTTGAATGGCATAATCAGTCATTTCTGATGTGCAAGCAGAGTGGCTTGCATAATGGGGTTTGCTCATGCTGTTTAAAAGCTTTTCCATGTCTGTGTGGAGGATGTCTTGAGTGGTTGACATTTTTAAAAATCATTTTATTGATTTTAATAGTAAGTTTCAGCCTATTACTTTCTCAATTTTTACCCCCTCTTTTAATTGTAATTTTTACTTTGTCTTAATGTGTTATGAATTGCTCTGTAATATGCTTTCTTGGTCTCTGCGTCTCGCTGTGTGTATTATTGATTTGTAGATTAGGTGTATTCACTGCGAGTCATTTATAAAGTCACAAATGTATAATTACTTATCCTTTTCTCCCTGACATGTCAACTCTTGTGTAATAATTGATTAAATATTTAATCTCCTGTTGTCATTGTATAACAGGTGGTTAAGATCAGTCAGGGGTCATATGGTTCTGTGCTAGCAGATTTTAGATTATGCCAGGCATATTGCTGTCATTTATTTGATGGTGCATTTATATTAGTGTGTCTATTTGCTTAGGATTTTCTATTGCAAACAACCTACATCCCAAACATCTTATCTATATGTACAGGTATATTCACTAACCATTTTTAAAGGGATATTTCACCCCAAAATGTAATTTCTTCTTTTCATTTACTTTCCCTCATGCCATCCCATATGTGTATGACTTTATTCTTCAGCATACAAACATTTTTAGAATATATTTCAGCTCTGTAGGTTCATACAATGCAAGTGAATGGTGATCAGACCTCCAAAAACCACAGGTAAAGGTAACATAAAATAATCCATATGCCACCATTGTTTAAATCCATGTCTTCAGAAGCAATATGACCGGTATGGGAGAGAAACGGATCAATATTGAAGTCCTTTTTAAGATAAAATCTCAAATTTCACTTTCAAAATGTGTGACTTGCAGATGTGAAAGTGGGGATTTAGAGTAAAGAAAGGACTTACATTTTGATTTTTTTCCCCCCACACCTATTGTATTGCTTCTGAAGACATGGATTTAACCACTGGAGTCGTATGGATTACTTCTGTTTTCTTTATGGGAGCTACAAAGGTCTGATCACCATTGACTTGCAATGTTTGGACCTACAGAGCTTAAATATAATTCTAAAAATATGTATTTGTGTTGAGCAGAAATAAAAAAGTCATACACATCTGAGATGACATGAGGTTGGGTAAATGAGTACATTTTCATTTTTGGGTGAACTATCCCTTTAAATGGTTAAATGCCCCATTAACAGGTTAATACCGGTAGTAATTCTAAAATTGTTTTGGAGTCTCATAGATATTTTCACCATTTAATAAACACTTTCTTTAACTCCTGTTGCAGTTTGACACTGCCTAAGTAGAATATTGAGCTTAGAACAAAATAGGCATCCAATCTATCAGCATGTCACAGATGCCTCTTGTTACTTGGAGATTTAATGTGTGAGCTTTACCTATTGCCCAGAGAAGTAATCCATGTTTAAACTTTGCTCATTACTGCTGCTCAAGGTTCGAAGGGACCTTGCCTTAGTCGCTTCATTAAGCCATTAACACTCTGGAAGCTCTAAACTGAGTTCCACTGTGATATTGGTGGTAGATGAGCTTTAAATGACAAGTGTGAGTAATAAAGCACATGAATGATCAGTGACTGCAATATGGCATTCATCTTTTCAAGTATATCCTCTGTAATTTGTACTCTTTCCCATTGCGTCAGTGTTGATCAACATTAATTTCTTTACAAAAGATATGCGCTAGGCATAATTTTTTATTTAATGAGAAATGAGTTTACTCGTCTAGAGTCTCACATAAAACCCCCTAATAATCTCTTGTGGATGCAGAAACTGAAGCAGTCGCAAGGGGGCGACTTGAGCACTAATTAGGCACGTGCACGGTGTCATTACGGTGCCTAATGTGCTTCCGCAAAGTTTTTAATTGCGGTCCATGAATACATTACTTTGCAACTTATCTTCCCTCCTTTTTCTAGGACTTGGTAATTAACCGACACTTGAACTGAACGGAAGCCAGAATTCATCGGTAAGGTACAACGAGGCTGAGGGGGAAATCCTTTTATTTTCTCCCAAAACACTAAATAGCATAAAAAACTACCAACATCACTTTCCTAAACACCTGTTTGACGCTATGAACTAGAAAAATTCCTGTTCCATGAAATCTTTGTGTGTGGTGTTGGGTTGATTTTTTTAGGCAATTCTATCTAAAATAAAATAATAATAATAATAATTATTAATACAATGTCATCAAATCAAACAGTTTTCAATAACTGCCCAGTAAGTGAAAGGATAGCCTAGTATTTGGGGTAAAAAGCCCCCCCTGATGCCCCTATAAAACACATTATTTTTCTTAAAGTGGGGCGAATAGATTTGTTAAATTTTTTTAAAGTGGGCTCACATTGACTCATCCGATCATAATAGAGAGCAAGTTTGTTTATAGAATACTTGAAATGCCAAATGGGTTCAATATTAACAGGAAATGGTTGATGTTTTCTGAAGTAGTTATTTTGAATGAGCATCATCTCAATTTGTTACTCAAAAAGGCATCTTGCTGTCTCAAAATGATTTGCATTAGTTGACAGATTGTGACCTATAACTATTGCCCCAGTATCTACACAATATCACTTTAAACCCCCTATAGGGTCTTTTACCCCAAGTGAGGGAGACTTTTACCCCAATTGAGGGAGTCCTTTTTGTAAAATCTAAATTTTAATCGAAACAACCTTCTGTTATTATGTTATTTCACACAAATTATGTGGCTACATCAATATTCTCTCTCTCTCTCTCTCTCATATATATATATATATATATATATATATATATATATATATATATATATACACACACACACATATACATATACAGGTGCTGGTCATATAATTAGAATATCATCAAAAAGTTGATTTATTTCAGTAATTCCATTCAAAAAGTGAAACTTGTATAATGTATACATTCATTCCACACAGACTGATATATTTCAAGTGTTCATTCCTTTTAATTTTGATGATTATAACTGACAACTAATGAAAACCCCAAAATCAGTATCTCAGAAAATTAGAATATTGTGAAAAGGTTCAATATTGAAGACACCTGGTGCCACACTCTAATCATCTAATTAACTCAAAACACCTGCAAAGGCCTTTAAATGGTCTCTCAGTCTAGTTCTGTAGGCTACACAATCATGGGGAAGACTGCTGACTTGACAGCTGTCCAAAAGACGACCATTGACATCTTGCACAAGGAGGGCAAGACACAAAAGGTCATTGCTAAAGAGGCTGACTGTTCACAGAGCTCTGTGTCCAAGCACATTAATAGAGAGGCGAAGGGAAGAAAGAGATGTGGTAGAAAAAAGTGTACAAGCAATAGGGATAACCGCACCCTGGAGAGGATTGTGAAACAAAACCCATTCAAAAATGTGGGGGAGATTCACAAAGAGTGGACTGCAGCTGGAGTCAGTGCTTCAAGAACCACCACGCACAGACGTATGCAAGACATGGGTTTCAGCTGTCGCATTCCTTGTGTCAAGCCACTCCTGAACAAGACACAGTGTCAGAAGCGTCTTGCCTGGGCCAAAGACAAAAAGGACTGTACTGCTGCTGAGTGGTCCAAAGTTATGTTCTCTGATGAAAGTAAATTTTGCATTTCCTGAAATCAAGGTCCCAGAGTCTGGAGGAAGAGAGGAGAGGCACAGAATCCAGGTTGCTTGAAGTCCAGTGTAAAGTTTCCACAGTCAGTGATGGTTTGAGGTGCCATGTCATCTGCTGGTGTTGGTCCACTGTGTTTTCTGAGGTCCAAGGTCAACGCAGCCGTCTACCAGGAAGTTTTAGAGCACTTCATGCTTCCTGCTGCTGACCAGTTTTATGGAGATGCAGATTTCATTTTCCAACAGGACTTGGCACCTGCACGCAGTGCACACAAACTCGCCTGACCTTAACCCTATAGAATATCTATGGGGTATTGTGAAGAGAAAGATGTGACACGCCAGACCCAACAATGCAGAAGAGCTGAAGGCCACTATCAGAGCAACCTGGACTCTCATAACACCTGAGCAGTGCCACAGACTGATCGACTACATGCCACGCCGCGTTGCTGCAGTAATTCAGGCAAAAGGAGCCCCAACTAAGTATTGAGTGCTGTACATGCTCATACTTTTCATGTTCATACTTTTCAGTTGGCCAACATTTCTAAAAATCCTTTTTGTATTGGTTTTAAGTAATATTCTAATTTTCGGAGATACTGAATTTGGGATTTTCATTAGTTGTCAGTTTTAATCATCACAATTAAATGAAATAAACATTTGACATATATCAGTCTGTGTGTAATGAATGAATATAATATCCAAGTTTCACTTTTTGAATGGAATTACTGAAGTCAACTTTTTGATGATATTCTAATTATATGACCAGCACCTGTGTGTGTGTGTGTGTGTGTGTATATATATATATATAATATATTTTACCTTGATACATTTTGTGATCAGAAAAAAACTACATTTCCTGGCTTAAGGGGTGCCTTTAGCCCTGTCGTACCCTATCTCTTCTGTCAGTTTGAAATGGCATCTATTGTTAAACATTAAAGACACTTAAATAATCAATCAGCCTACTATTGGCAAGACTACCTTCCCCCTTTGAGCTCCCATGATGCCTCTTTGAATGCACAATCTCTAAACAAATCCAAGTTTCTCTTTTGTGATTTTGCTTGACTGAATTGTGAGCTTTCTCATCCGGCTAGAAGAAGTGAAAAATCATTCTAACTAGACAGTTTGTCTCTCACTGGATATCTGGTTATGCTACTTCAGTTTCAGTGACGTTCAATTAAACCCCTGGACCAATAAGATGTAAATTTCTCTGCCTGCTGTAAGTGTCAAGTTGTTATTTTGTCCTGGAAATGCCAGGCAAGTCTGATAAACTTGAGATTAGCAGCATTTAGAGCAATACCTGAGACGAAAAATCCTCTCTGCTCTTTTCCAATTTTGCTATATCTGGTAGCCATCAGCCTGATTGTTCTTACATGGATCAAATTAGATAGCCATTTCCAATGGGAAATGCCAGTGCAAGGTAACAAAATATTAGCTTTGGGTCTTGTCAGGAGTTGTACAGAATACATGGTCAAAAGTTAAAGGAATATTCCAGGTTCAGTTCAAATTAAGCTCAGTCGACAGCATTTGTGGCATTATGTTGATTCCCACAAAAACAGTTTCAACTCGCCCCTTCTTTTCTCTGCAAAAAGCAAAAAAAAAAAAAAAAAAAAAATGAAAGGAGGGGAAGAGTCCAAATAAATTTTTGTTGTAATCAGCGTTATGTTGTTATGTTGTCAAATGCTGTTAATTGAGCTTAACTTGTATTGAACCCGAACATTCCTTTAAAGGAATAGTTCACCCAAAAATAAAAATTCTCTCATTTACTCACCCTCAGACCATCCCAGATGTGTATGACTTATTTTCTTCTGCAGAACACAAACTAAGATTTTTGGAAGAATATCTCAGCTCTGTAGGTCCATACAATGCAAGTGAATGGGTACCAAAAATTTGAAGCGCCAAAGGGAGCATAAAAGTAATCTATAAGACTCCAGTAGTCAAAAGAAAGTCATACACATCTTGGGTTGCATAAGGAAAAATATATATGTTTATAATTTAATAATGAGAGCATTTTCATTTTGGGGTGAACTATCCCTTTAAGCTGGCATATGAGGTAGTATTTTAATGTTGAAAATGTTACACACTTCAGCTACAAACTTTGCTTTCATCATGAAGATCAGAGTGTCTCAGCTGTCCACAAGAGTCAACATATGAACCTTATGTGCAACTTTTTTTGCAGTGTAAAGGTACCTATAGAATAGATGAAGCCTAAGAAATTATTTTCTATGGCAAGTCAAAAAGGCGATTGTAATTTAAAATTTCACACTGTAAGTATAAAGTTTATTAAAAAAAAAAACTAATATAGATGGAACATCTAATGGGCCTTCTGTTTTATTTGCTACACTGTGTCCATTTTGTTTTCTTTGCGGAAGAACGTGTTAGGTCTGAATGGCCCCTAAGGCCACAAAATTATCTGTAAAGTTGTGAAATTAATTGCTGAAAATTGTGCGGAACAAAAGGTAGTAGTTCTAGTAAGAGGAATTTCAATACAGGGCCTTCTTGCAAGCACTATAATTACCTAGAGACATAACTGTAAAACAGGACCGTACCGTTACATACATCATAAAAGCTGTAGCCACTGCACCTGATATGGGCAGTAGGTATTTTCCCTCAGGTCATGACTGTATGTTTTATATGCCCTTTACTCTTCCCAATAGCTCTGGCTCCACTCATGTCATTACAGGCTGTCAGAGCTCCACTATAAAGTTCCAGCCTTGCCTATTGATCTGTGTGCCAAACACACTCCGCCTTGAATCAGAGCAGTGTGTGAGTGAGTGCGTGTCCCGTACACCCATTTTGCGTAAATGTATTTGCAGAGGTTCATAAATTACCTCTTTTCTCATTCTCCTCTCTGTTCCTCACATCTGCGTACCCAGGGCCGAAACGGATGAGAAAATCAGGGGACTGGAATGAGGAAATGAAAGTGTGCAGGAGAGAGACTGATGAGGGAGAGATATGCAGAATAAAATGTGTGTCAAGGGCAATGAAAGAGAGAGAGAGAGAGAGAGAGAGAGAGAGAGAGAGACTGAGGAACATTTTATCCACCTCACCGAAAAACAGGGAGACTTTACGGTCTGTTGTAAAAGACAAAAACAAGCTTCCTGCTTTCTCGTCTGGATGATATGTGGAAGTTTATGAGAGGTGAAGAGAGCTCAAGGAGCCGTCCAGTTCCCCAGGCCCTGCTGTCTTAATGCAATCTGGCATCTGCAGCCAGATGAGGTGTGAAAAATGTGGTGGAGAGCAGGCGCAGAGGATGTCATTCACTGCAAGACTGTCAGGAGGAGAGATGGAAGCAGAAATAAATGTGAAAATTATTGTCGAATGTTCTTCAACAGTTTGCATATGTTGACGGAGGAATGACATTTATTTTATATTGGATTTTTCACCAGCTGGTCTCATCCATTTAAATGTAATTTTTATCCCCCTCTGGCCAATCCGTACTTTCCTCAAAATTCTGCTCGCGATGTCATCTTATTTTTCATCTCACAGTCTCTGCTCTCTTCCAGCTATCTCTTTCTCTTTTTTTTGTCCTACTTTATTCCTGTCAGCTTCCATTACAGCACACACTTGTAGCTTCTCTCTCTCTCTCTCTCTCTCTCTCTCTCTCCTTGTTTCAGTATCTCTCTTAATTCTCCCCCACCCCCTTTAATTGTTTTTGACATGAATGTTGAGCAGACGCAAGCACTAAACACAAAGGCATCTCTATCTTATATTACACATCATTGCAGTGTGATAGCTGTCCTCCGGGCACGAAATACAGTAGCTGTCGTTTGTACAAAAGTTGCGACTCTCCTCCCCTCTGTTCTCCTGTCTTTTCACAGTGCCTCTCCCCCTCCTCTCCCCTCTCTATGTGAGATTCTTTCCCATCTCCTCAGTTCCTTCTTTTTGCCATTTGTTACCATCAATCTGCTTCTTGTATCCATCCATCACCCTCTAAACGGAGACGAGTGAAGTGTAAACGCACGCAGGAGGAGAGGAGAGACAAAAGAGCAAGAGAGAGGGAAGACGGCACAGGCAGGGATTCAGTGACCATCTCCTGGAGAGCAAGAGAGTGCGAGAAACGCTCTGTGCCCCCTCTCTCTGTCTCTCTCTTTCCGTTTCACAGTGCTTGTGTCTCTACACGTGAATGTGTAGCTCACATCTGTACCGGCTCAACTGTTATTCGCTGACGGCGTGGATACAGCAGGGAGTAGAGCAAGAAGGCGCGTGATGTTGGTCTGGCTGGACTAGAGCGGGAAGCGTTGGGACTGGGAGAAGCTCACACACTCCGTCGACTCAGGATCAACGACAGCATCTTCTCAGGCCCTCTCTGACCCGCCTCCTTCTATCTGTCTCTCTCTCACTCTCTCCTTCTCTCTCTCTTACACACACTCATGCTCGGCTGGATGTTGTGTCGTTAGGCTGCACGTGAGGTGCTTAAAATTGCCATTGGTTGTCCAGTGACTGAGTAGATTTGTGTGTGCATGTGCATGAATTTGATGATAGGGCAGGATTAGTTTTTAAGCTTTTCGTAACAGATTTTTCTAGATTTCTCTCACTCATTCTATGTAAAATAATTTCAGTGTTTGCTCCAGACATTTTCAGAACATCTTATAATGTGAAGAGGAAGAGAGTGATGTTGTGATAGAGAGAGTAGCATGGAGAAAGTGAGACAGAGAGATGTAAAGTGAAGGAAATATAGTTGTATTTTGGGGGTGGGGGGTGGGTCCTGGCATTTGGAGTGGCTGAACAAAAGAAGTGGGTGGAGAGAGAAATGAGGGAAACCCTTGGGCAGCATCTTTCACTCCATCTCTGCCCTCTCAAACTGCTAAACTGGAACAAGATCTGTGCTGTTTATCCTTCACCCATTGCTCTGTTATGTGTTTGTGTGCACTGGTACACCCTGATATTTATTTATAGGAACAGCTCTGTCTTCTAGTGTTCAATGGACCCTGACTCTATCTCTCTCTGTATATGTGTCGCTCTCTGTGATTGGTCAGGAGACAATTTGGCAATGGTTTCAGGGGGTGTGTGTGTACCTCAACTTGTCTCTCTGTTTAGTCTATAATGTTTTCCCTTCCTTCCTTACTTACTTCCTTCAATCACTTTCCCTTCCTTCCTTACTTCCTTCAATTATTTCCCCGTCCTTCCTTTTTTCTTCCTTTTATTCTATCCTTTCTTTCTTCAATCTTTTTTCCCTTCTTTTTTATTTTTCCTTCATTCTATAATTTTTTCCATCCATATTTCAATCAATCCTTGTTTCCTTCATTTCCTTCCTCTTTTATTTCCTTCCTTCATTTTTACTTGTTTCCTTTGTCTTTTCCTTCCTACCTTCCTTCCATCCATCTTTCAATCATTCCTTGTTTCCTTAATTTCTTCCTTCCTTTTCCTTCCTTCCTTCCTTCATTTGTATTTGTTTCCTTTGTCTTTTCCTTCCTTCCTTCCTTCCTTCCTTCCTTCAATCCATCTTTCTATCAATCCTTGTTTCCTTAATTTCTTCCTTCCTTTTCCTTCATTCATACTTGTTTCCTTTGTCTCTTCCTTCCTTCCTTCATTTGTATTTGTTTCATTTGTCTTTTACTTCCTCCCATCCATCTTTCTATCAATCCTTGTTTCCTTCCTTTCAACACACACCCTTTTCCTTCCTTTCTTCCTCTTTCCTTTTTTCACTTCTCTGTCTAAAACGGATACAGCTTTTGTTAGTAAATGGGGTTCATGTTACATAAATCTGCTGTCCAAATAATGTCTAAATTCAGTTTATATTTTTCAGATATCCTTACAGTGTCACAGTGTCCTTCCATGTTAGTCTCAAACCCCACTGTTACAAGAAAGTGTCTGTATTACATGATCTATTATTGAGCAGGCTGTGAAACTCTAATGAAGTGAAATAAAGCCAGAACAAGATGCAAGAGGGTTCTTTGGCTTAAGCTGACAAACACTGTGTGCCCCACAGGTGTGTGTGTGTCAGTCATGGACCTGAAGGAGAGCTGTGGAAGCGAGGCAAGTCGTGAAACTGAGAGCGGTGGCATGGGAAGCATGGGAGGCCAATCATTTTGGCAGTCCTTCGCCCACCGAAGCACCCTTCATGGTCTACGCTTCATCTTCCCTTACTCCTCCTCTTCATCCCCTCGCCGCTCTGCTTCACGCCGTCTAATCTGGAGTGTGGCCCTGCTGGCCAGCCTGGTGCTACTGATCCTGGAGAGCTCGGAGCGGCTGGCCTACTTCCTGTCCTACCCCCATGTCACCAGCGTGGATGCGGTAGTTTCTGGCAGCCTTGTCTTCCCCGCCGTCACCGTCTGTAATCTGAACACCTACCGTTTCACACGCCTCACACAGAGTGACCTCTACCACGCTGGGGAATTGTTGGCATTGTTAGACGTGCACTTGCAGATTCCCGAGCCGCACCTGGCCGAGCCCCACGTGCTGGCCTTTCTCACTGAGAAATCCAACTTCACTAACTACAGACCCAAGCCCTTCAGCATGCGGGAGTTCACAGAGCGAGTGGGCCATGACCTGAAGGACATGATGCTTTACTGCCGTTTCCAGGGCCAGGAGTGCAGCCATCAGGACTTCAAAACGGTGAGTACCTGGATGATGCTTGTTTTTACAAAGCTTGATATTCCTGGAAGGAGTGTTTCATTGCTGTGGACTAAAGAATAATCAGCTCATTGTTGTGTGTGTGCTAAAGTTTATACAAGTTGTTTCATAGGTTTGTGAAGAAATTAAGTTATGAAATGTTGCTTATGGTGAAGTTCTGTATGCTAAGATGTAAAGCGATGAGTTTTACTACTCGCTTCAGCTGCTCTCTGAATCTGTGTTTGGCTGGAAGAGATTGTTTTCACTCTGAGGGTGCTGAGAGCTTTTTACTCCCTAACTGTGATGATGTTTTGGATGTCTATGATTCACTGTGCTTTTTTTTCCAAAAATACTGCAAGAATTATGAACAGACTATACATTATTAAGTTTACAGATATATTTATGTTTGCATATATGACAGTGTCGAAGTTTTAGAATTGTGGGGGAAAAACCTTATGATGTAAAGATTCTGCATTCTTACTAATCAAATATAGGCACATTGGTGAAATTTACCATGTTGGCACCTTTGTACAAAAGGTCATATTTTGTTTTGCTCTTTAGAACCTTCTCACTCTGGATCATCAGGTTTTGCACATATTGTGTTGTCCAAGTCAGCGCCACTCATGCTGTCATTAAAGCTAAAGTTTGTCAATCAAAATAATATGACATTCTGAAATGAAATTAACTGTATATATGCTGTTTGTATATAAATATGTGACATGGTGGCTCTGTCTCAAAACATATTGTTGCTCTCTATACTGCACAACATAAACATCATGATCCTAATTACATCAAATCGCTTTAGTCACCGATCTGAAACTCCCTTTATAGACAGCAACGTTGTTAACAACCTCTCATGCATGCCATACAAATCCTTGCGTGAACCTCACAAGAGACTTGCCTGTTGCTCAAAGCTGTCTCTGATGTTTGCATTTAGGCAGCAATTTAAAATTACAGCAAAACAAACTTTTATGTATTATCAACATCTCCCTCAAACCTGCCATATTTTTAACTGAGCTCATCGCATTGCATTTTAGCCTTAATCCTCAAATCAACTGCTTCAAATTTTGTGAAGTATCTTTGGAAGCATTATTTGCTGACTACAATTAGAAAAAGCCTTTGTCAGCAGCATGCCTGTGTTGCCACAAAAATGCTCACTAGTTTGTGAGACAGAGCAATCCATGTTTATACACATCAGAAATGTAATTTAATAGTTTGCATGCTCGAAATATTCATACTTTAAAAACATCTCTGGAATTGAAATCTGCAATATCATCAGACAGGTTGGAGAGCTTTTCTTGGCAGTGTAAATGCTGGCCACAGCTGTGTGTAAAGAATGTGTTTTTCTCACCACTGAGAGTTGAGATGATGAGGGTTGATAGCTGGTGTGATACTCAGTTGGAGTGCTGCTATTCTCCTCAGGGGTTGAGGTCTGTTTATATCCCCTCAGTTGCTGCACACGTGTTGCTAACAGCACACACATATACACATTATATATATAAACTCACACCCATACACTCTATACACCAACTTGGGGTACTCTATACACCAACTTGCTTTCTTTTGCAGTCTCTTCTTATTTTCATCGGTCATGTGTACATTATGAGTCAGTGTTTATGATTGGCAGGCATAGCAGTGCTCTTGCTTTTGAATCTCCCTATTAAATAGTGCTGTTGATGTCAGCTTCTCTGCAATTTACTAACAAAAAGTAGCTAACAACATTGAAGGTATTTAAAGTGCTAACTTATTTTTAAATATATAACCTTCCGATTATATAAAATGTATTCAGCAATAGAGCTGTTCAGTCATGCCGTTAATTTGTAGGCCAACCTTGAAGTGTATTTTACGATTGGTTCTTCCAGTTATTTCAAATTTTTGAGTAAAGTAAGATCTAGGCTTTACATTACTTGAAGAGACTTTAATGTTTTGTTAAATTACACACAGATGTACCTCAAAAGACAAATTTGAAACCATTTTGAGCTTTAAAAACATATGTTGGTAGCAAGTTGCTAAAAATAAACTACAGGCATTGTTTGATTAGTTAAACACATACACTTGCATGCTTGTGGTAGTTGTAGTCCTTATTTAGCCACTTAAATAATGGAATACTGAACTGCTAACCATTCTCCAGGAATGTTACAACTCCTTGGTCACTGTATAGTCAAGCCAGAATGATTTAATATTCTCTTTATTTATTTTCATAGCAGTATCATTTCAGTGAAATGTACATCCAGTTTATATGACTGAATTGGCCTTTCGGTATTGTCATGAACTGTGTAAGATGCAGCACCTCTTTCCTCCAAACAGATGAGGCCAGCACATCAAATGGCTGTGCAATGCAGATTACTTCGAAGATTCCCTCCATTTTAAAGATAAGTGCTTTCCGTGTAAGCAGCAGAAATCAAAGGCAAGAGTTAGTGTGGTCTGGCATGACCTAATGAAACTCTTCACATTCAGCCAGTGCTTGAAAGGCGACTGTGAACAGGATAATGTGTATATTTTGTTCAGCAGCGGTGCTGTTGTGTGCACATCCTCAAGCCCACAATGCCGGACCCGTATTAACGTGTGTCGGTCAAATAATAGATTAAAATGGGGTGTCAAACTCAATTTCAGCATGGGCCACATCAGGGTTTATTTGTGCTCTCAAAGGGCCCTTTGAAAATGTGGCATTAACACCTGCTTTGGTAGCACCCATGCAAATAATATTACATGTTATGTTTGGAAATACAGTATTGCATTGATTTTGAGGTTGGGATGCAGATGAAAATGATGATTTTAACAACAGTAACATCTGTGGAAAAAATTAGCACCTCATTTGTATATGGTTATATTAAAATATTCTGACAATGTGCCTAAATTGGGTCTTTTTTACAGATTCCTTTCATCAGGCTCCTACTGATTAAACTATAGTCATCTCTTGGAATTTCTGAAGGCAAACAAAACAACATACATTTTCTTATAATCAGAGATCATTACAAGAGTACAGATTTTACACAGATGGAAAACTGATAATTATGACAATGCAACATGTTTCTTACATAGTTAATCTAAAAACATAAAACTAGAATCCATAGTTTTAACAATGATATTTGTAATAGTTCATAGTAACCATAAGTAAAACCATGCATTGCTCCTCACTACCATGGTTAGTAACAATTTTTTCTATATAAAGAACTATGGCATTTTTGTAATGCGATAACAGCAGTCTAAATGCACTTAGAAAGTATCTCACTGGTTTATAAGTGTATTTATAATAGTCTGTTCGGTTGAGAACAGTCGGTGAATTACCGCACCTGCTCTGCCCTCGTGCTGCTAAGATAAAGCCATGTTGATAACTGACCCGTGTAGCACTGTTTCATTCCACTTTTGAAGCGAGCAAAATGCACTCCAAAACAGGGGAAGTCTCATTTATATTCACGAGGAAAGCGCTAACTAATCGTTCAGTGAAACGTTGCAATCCCCGGTCAGCCTATGTTTCAGAATTGAGCTTGCAGGCCACTTGAAATGAAACGAGTTTGACACGTGTTGCTATGCGGTGATGTCACTGAATGTGTGTGTGTGGTGGGGTCTCTTTCGCAGTGTAGAAAGCACACAGCTGACTGGGGCTTGCAAGCGTTATGTTGTGTAAAGAATATTAAATTTACCATGTGAAATCCCAGTAGCGGTGCTCATAATTGGTGCAGCGCCACTGCAAAATTCATATAAAGGAAACACTGCATTCTGTACTATATGTGGGCTGCTTCAGTTGTTGTTAATGTATACTGATAGTCTGGCAAGATATAGAATATGGAAACAGTTTTTTTTAACAATTCAATGCTTTCTGTGCTCAAACATGAGCCTGTGTCTGTTATTCCTTGGAGAGGATGGAATCAAAATGAAAATGTCTGTCAGCAATGTATTCATGTTTCATTTCTGTTATTTCTGAGTTATGAGTAGGTGTTACTGTCAAGTAAGCCTTGGTTTATCAGTTTTAAAGCTTATAAAAGTCAGTATCTATATAACTATCGGTGTCCATAATGTTCTATGTTACCAATAACACAGGCTTTGATTGCAGTGTGTGTGGTTAAGAGCAATTCATGGATTGATAGAAAGTTTATCTGTTCTGTGTTTTTAACTTGGGTCAAGTGAAAGACATGGCTCGAGATGATGCTCGTGTTCCCACATGTTGCACTTTGGTGCTTATGTGGAGGTGACCCGAGTCTGAATGCGGCTTTGGTCATTTCCTGATCCCTTCCCCCTGCTGATAAAAACGGCTTTAACTAGCCTAAGGTGCTTCGCTGGTTTTAGCTGGTTTAGGATATTTCAGTTGGTATCCCAGCTGCTAAAGCTGCCAAAAAAGTGCCCAAAACCACTCTAAAACCATCTAGGCTGAGAAACCATCTAACAACATTAGGATGGTTTAAGCTGTTTTCTTTTTCAGCAGGGCAGTCTTATCCTATCATGTTTCCTGTCACTTCTATACTTTCCTATCAAATTACAGACAATAGCTCATAAAATGAATTTAACTTCAAGCCTTTCTCACTGTTCACTCTGGAAAAGTAATAGTTAGGGTTGGGAGGGTTACTTTTGAAATGTACTCCACTTCAGATTACAGAATACATGCTGTAAAATGTCATTTGTAACATAGTTTAAATACTTTGGATTACTACTTCAGCACTGGGAGATTTTTTTTTTCACTTGTTTTAATGGATTTTTAGATATTTTTAAAGGAAAACGATACAAAAAATGATCAAGAATACGATTTTTGCCCTAATATCAAAGGTCTAACAAAAAAAAAAAAAAAGACTAAAAATTATGATCTAATGTAAATTTTCTTGCTAAAAAAATATGATCGTGTCTGGTTACGTGCATTTAAAATGGCTAGAAATAGCATTTTAGTTTAGCTTAAAGCTAACAATTTTCACAAGGTTTATTTCTATTTCTTCTGCTCCAAACTTACTTCTCTGTCTGCTCGTATGAATGTAACACATCATAAGAAAATGTTTCATCGCTGTTCAAATGCACTTTGCATCACATCATTTATATGTTTAAATGTTTTCCACCTTTCTTCTGCTACTACGTCAGTACATCAGTACGTCAGTGACATCCGGACAATCTCAATGCTGATAGGCTTTTGCGACAACGCATCATGTGGATTCGCTAGGAATATGCAAATGAAGCGAATGAAGAGATTTTGCATGTTCTAGTCACGCCATTCACTTCATTTGTGCCGCCTGCCGTGAATTTGCATCTATTTGCATCTTTGCATTGACTTTCTATGTAATCGCGCCACGAGCAATGCTCGCTTCGTGTTGTATGTGAACGCACCATTACTATTGCTGCAAGATGAGTATGCAGCGTGTAGTGTGCCAGTTTTTATCTTGGCGACAGACAAATTGCGAAGTGTTTATTTTCCAGTTTACTAATGATTATTGAAACAGGTGTAAATTTAAAGGGGTCATGACATGCCTTTTATTATTTTAATATGTTCCTTGAGGTTCACTGATCATATTAATAATGTTTTTTGCACAAAGAAACAGTCATATATTTGTTAAACATGTGACTCATTTGTTTTTCATTTTCCCCCCTTATTCTGACACTCTGTCAATAACGCTTGATTTTGGTGTTGCTTCTCCTTTAAGACTTGACAGTAAACACCCACTGTTATGATTGGCGCTTTGCTCTAAACTAACCTGCTCTCTTCTTGCCATCTCACTGCTCACCGCTGCTGGGCGGAGCAACAGATGTGATAAGGAAAAGTAGGCGTTGATTAAGAGTATAGCAGTTTCTCACAGTTCGGTTTGTATCATGGTTTTAGGGTCACGGTTTCGGTATGGTTTGGTACTTGCAACGTTTAAAAAATGTTTTTGTGTGTGTGTGTGTGTGTGTGTGTGTGTGTGTGTATGTATGTATATGTATGTATATGTATGTATATATATGTATATATGTAGTAGGATTTGTAGTGTTTGAAAAAAAGAAAACATTTGCATTTACTAAAATTAGATTTCCTAAAATGTATTCTATAAGATTTCTGAATACAATTTTAATTGTTTAATTTGTTATTAGTATCAGTTTACATTTTAGAAATAATCAATCCAACATTGAAATTAGACAGAATTCGTAAACATCTGTCTAAACTTTATTTGACCTAACTGCCAAAAGTTTTTTTTTTATTATTGGATTAAAATGCAAAATAACTGTAAAACTGAATAAAACATGTAACATAAAGAACACTGCACACTATAAAGATGTCAGCAATTTCAATGGAAAAAGAATGTAAAAATGCTAGAGCAAAAAAACGTTAATTGGTAAATGGGAAGTTACCTTAAAATATACAGTAAAAAAATAGAATATATTTAAAAATACAATACATATAATTTTACAGTACAATGTTGTAAAAATAAAAGATTTTACATGTAAAAGGTATTATTTTGCCATATAATTATGTTTAACAAGAGAGTAAATGTACTTTTTAAGGTAAATTATTGTTAAAATTTCGGTTAAAAAAAAATCAATAATTGGGCCTTCCCAGAAATTTATGGGAATAGTTGTTTCTTCTTATTTTTAATATCAGTTATGTACATTTGGGGTGTTCTGTGTTAGATCTGATAGCTTAGTTAATGTTTATTACCTCATTTTAATTTCACATGTGTTACTCTGATGGCGTTTAGTGTTTGTGGGAGTGACACTGAGCACTTTCTCTATAAATGTTTATTGGACATTTCTCCTGGAAAGGCCACTACTGATGAACTTCATGTCATCATGTGCCCTTCTGTAAATACTATGGTGAGTAACAATACATTATGAAGTGAAAAACAGATTTTTGCAGTTTCAGAAAGTTAAAGTATTAAGTTTATATCATTTAATAATATAATGCCCTGTAAAATATACAGGCATCAAAATTACATCCCGTAAAGCCTGAAGCGTTGTTACTATATTTTTTACAGTAAATTTAACAGGATTTTTTTTTTTTCTGTCTTGCCTTCTAGTATTTAAATATTTATTACAGAGTAACCCATACAGTTTCACTTGTATGCTAGTATTCCATTCCGAACATAGCCTTGGAGAAGCTCCTAAGCTTTTGAAACACCTTATGCATGAAAGAGGGCAGCCATCACTATGTAATGTTGATAAACCTTTCTCTCTCTTTGACACGCTCCATGATTGTGTATTGACCACACAATACTCACAATACACACAATAATTGAATACACAATCCATCTCTGAGATGGTTACTCACAATGCTTCCTTATGGTGTCTGTGATTTTGATCCAAATGTGGCTCTATGTCCTCGCCTCTCTCTGGAGTGCTGTTGTCCTCTCTGCTGTGACTCATTTGTAGTGTGCTGGTGCTCTGAGTATTGGGTCTAAGCTTGCATCCTGGAATGACCCTGTTCTGTGGCATTCACTACTGCATGATGCTGTCAGTTTGGAAAATGTGTTGTTTTCTCAGAGTACTTTTGTTCATATTGTGGCAAAAGTTTTGTTTAGCTGACTCTTTGGGCTTTAAGAGCTGACTAACTCCTCTATGACTTTCCCTTTCTGTAAAACAAGAGCTTTAGTACCCTCCTGAAAATTATTTCAATCCTCTCACTCCGATAATTGCTATGGGCTTTTAATCTTTACAAAACAAAGAGGACTGGTGAAGACATCCTGGGAAGGAAGCACAGGTTGAATTTTGGGGTTATGTAAGTCGGAAATCTACAATATTGTCTAAGTTAAGGATGTTAGATATTCATCTAAACTTTGTGCTCTCAGGAGCCACCTGCAGACATTCTCTCCCAATGCACTGACTCAATAACTTCCTGTTCGGTGCTTTTAAAAGTGAAGCATTCCTTCTCATGTCCTTATGTTCTTTTCCTCAGCTCTCTCCCTTTCTCTTTTGTTCTATGTCTCTCCTACGTCTGTTTGCGACACAAAAACAAATCTACATTTGTTGTTTGCTCGACTTAGTCCAGGATGTTAATTGGAGTACAATTGTCCTCGGTGTTGTGCACTTTCTCTGAAAGACAGAGATAATGTGCAATGTGTATTAAACACTACCTCAACTAACATCCTTCAAACATGTGAGTATATATTGTGTCATACTTGGGCATTTAAACATACTGACTGATAAATGTCAAGGTATTATTGTGAAAACATGTACCTACCACACTAACAAAAAAAGTATGTTTTTTTTCTTATTTTTTTTTACGTCTTACCATTGTATTCTTGGTGTACCTGTTGTATCCTGTAAATACCATGGTATCTTAATATATTAATAATTTAGTATTTAGTACTATGGCACATTTTCCGACTTTCACCATCACAGTACCATGTTAGCAGCATAGTACTTTTTTTGATAAAGGTTGTATGTGATCGTTTAGTATGTGTACGTGTACTCAAATAAATCATAATACAGTGTCTGTTATTTATGGGCTCTCAGGAAAATGACTGTTCTAGATGAGGTGAAGTTAGAAATGCTTCCATCCTACAGGTTAGATTAAAGCTTGTGTAATGTAACAATGGAAGAGATGTATGGAGAATACAAATGAGCCTGTTGTGTCAAGGATTGGGGAGCTGAAAAAGAAACATTTATTACCAATAAATATAATAATAATAATAATAATAATAATATTAATAATACAAAATTAAAAAGTCTGAGACAGAAAAGTCCAAAACTAATATACAGGCCGCTGACAATGCAGGCAGGGAAAAACTAAAACAGGGAAAATGTACAGGCAGGCACACGGGCAGAGACTCACAGACTCACAGACCACAAACACAAAAACCTGTGTTTTTAATCCACAACATAGAAAACCAAAGTCAAAATCCAGGAGAGAAAACATTGATGATGAACTGACAAACACACTATGGAACAGACAGAATAAGCTGTGTAAGGAGAAAAATCTGGAGGGCAAATTTGGGAAAAAGGAGAAACTAATAATAGGACAAGCTAGGGGGCGGAGTCAAGACAAACGGGTGACAGGACCCTGACTCTAAATAAAAACTCAACAAGAGTGTCAGGATCCTGACATATTGACCTAGCTTACACTCACATCGTGCTCTGTTATTAGCAAGTTATCTCAGTCTGTCTTACATAAGAGTTGAACATTGCTTGTTAAAGTAAAAACTCATGAATTCTTGTTTGCACAGCAGTTTACAGGGATTTGACAAGTTTCCTACGCAACGTTTTGAAACTTTAGGTGTGCCAAGGTTGATTCAGGTCCTTAGTTATTTCTTTGAGCCTGATGTTGTGCCCACTTATTTTGAGAAATGGATCCAAATAAGATATCAATAACTAAGGGATCAACCGAGTCTTGCTATTCCAGTGTAATTATCATGTAAAATTGAATGTCAATCCTTATTTCAGTCATGTGATGTGTTCAGAATAGCCTGTGAGTGAAAAAGAGAGAGGTTGTCATAATATGTTGTTTCTGCCTATCTTCATAGTGTATTTTCACAGAAGAGAGAGAGCGAGCACTGACTGAAAAGAGCTGTAAGATTTTCTGTCTACACAGAGACAAGTAGAAAGGCAATCCAGACTCCTACATTCATTCGGATGGAATTAGACATAGAAAAGCAGATAAAGGCAAGAAAAAGACATTGGAAGAGGTGTACAGAAGTGGTGTTGAAACAGGGTGAAAAATGATTGTGTGGTGGGTAAAGAGCATTGTGAGGAAAATGTTCATCTGTATATTGTCTGATGGCAATTTGGCTCTGATGTATTGCTGGATGGTCCATTTTAAAGGTGCATTCAATAAGTTTTTCCTGATTAAAAAGTTTTGCCCCTAAAGATATGAATAGTACTTTTAATTGTAAATTTGTTTAAAAATCAAGTACACTCACTTAAAATGAATTGTCCAGTCATATCAGTAGCCTAATAAAAGCTTTAACTGTGATAACTACATTTCTTCAATACATCTGTAACCGAAAACTATTTGGTTTTGGGTATGCTGCATCCATGCCTAGGTGTCTGCAATGCTGCGTTCCATTAAACTCGGAAAGTCAGAAATTCCAACTTTCTGCTTGGAAAAGTGCAATGGAACGCCACTTGAAGTCAGATTTCCAACCAGGATATCAACATTTCTATCATCAATCCTGTAGCTAAAGATTAACATAATTTCCTTGATATTTATTTCTGGAAGTCAAGCAGAATTCAAATGAACGGAGAAATGAAGGCATATTTTTATTATATCCATGAAACAGCTGTCTCACAGTATGCTGCTGTCTCATATAAACAGCCTGCCTCTCTTTATTACAGTAGGTCAAACACAGATAAAGGGATGTAATATTACCCCAACACCTCATGTGTGTCCCCACCCTGAATGTATCTCGCCTAGGGTCTATTCTAAAACCTAGTGAGCGTCCTCAGGTGGCCGCATTTTAATGCATCATAGGCACTCCCCCGACTCAAAGGCTGTTCCAAAAGGTAGGTATCTTAATTATGCTACCTCTTAAGATATCTCGTTTTGGCAAATTAACAAGGTAGCACTGTATGTATCCTTCCCCGGTTAGGCGATCCTAGAATGCACCGTGATGAGCTCGGTGGAAAAATAAATCCAA
This sequence comes from Moxostoma hubbsi, assembly GCA_032164185.1. Classification (NCBI taxonomy): domain Eukaryota; kingdom Metazoa; phylum Chordata; class Actinopteri; order Cypriniformes; family Catostomidae; genus Moxostoma; species Moxostoma hubbsi. The sequence goes on along the minus strand of JAVLUX010000024.1, from coordinate 16,314,411 downwards.
GATGGTGGACGAAGCGAGAGAAATTTAGATTATAAATATACTTATCTATTCAATACTGGAAAGTATAAATAAATAACAGTTTAATATGACACAAAACCAGCTATTTTACCCAAAATGTGTGTGTGCGGCGTGCATATTTAGGCTCATTAGAGGATTGCGTTGTTTCTCTTGCGTCACCTATATTGAAATCTCACATGCACTGCGCAAGAGGACTGCTATTTGAATGATGTGTGGAGCTGCCGCTTATGTAGAGTGTTCTGAATCGCTCTCTTATGAGGCATCATTTCAGTAAGGATGCTGCCATGGAAGACAGCTGCATATGTAGGCAGGAGACAGTGAGGCAGCTGACTAAGTTTTGGAACAGACCCCTTATATAGATGCAGATAATCACCTCACTTGACTCTTCCTCAAGGACATACATCCATTCCCAACATGATAACATGGGAAGTCGACATGTTGTTTCCGATACCCTATGATCAGCAACATTATGCTGACTCACCGAGAAGTGCCATCTCCTATCAGACATTTTGCTCTCCTGTGGTGCAACTGGTAGTGCACTTCATCAGCAATGTGGGAGATGCAAGTTCAGATACTGCTTTGACACCAGGAAAGGCAGGATGGGGGGTTCAGTTTATAAAATGTGTATTTCTCATCAGTGTATTACAGCCTATAGAGTTGAAAACAACTCGCCCCTCCATGGATATTACACGTGGAAAATGGAGCTCACACATGCCCATTCACCTGAAAACAGTTTTGGGGCATTATGGACTGACCGATTTTAGCTAAATAATAGTCAACCTACTTTTTTCTGATTTCACTGTGAGATCAAGTATGTCCTTTCCTGACAATCTGTTGAAACTAGAGGCATGTAGCATCACACTAAGACCATAAGAATACTCTTTATGTACGAGTGCATACTGTGACATTTGGATTCTTTTTTCGTTAGAATGTAGAACACACAAATCATGTCTTGTCATATGACCTCTGACATTTAGTTTCTTCCTGTAATCAGGCATTGTGAATTTTTTTTTCAGATCTTACCCTTTCTCTTGCGTTGTGTTCAAGGCTCCCCACAGCTCTTTTCTGCTGCTGCTTTATCTTCAGTTTTTTTTTAGTGGTCTCTCTGTGGGTTCACACACATACACCATCACTTTGAAGAAAATATGCAATTGTCAGAGCTCCTCCTATGCGGTGTCTTAAAGCAGTGTTTCCCAACCACTGTGCCGCAGCACATTAGTGTGCCATGAAAGATTGTCAGGTGTGCCGTGGAAAATTTATAAAAATCCACAAAATAAATAAATACATGAAAAAATGTTTTTATAATTTATGGGATCCAAACTCCTTACCTTTCGAAGAAATTTGCTGTTTTGAAACCATATTTGGTCAATTTTGTGATTGTGAAGAGCAATGATTAATGGGCAGATGTGTCTGATATTTATACGCATTAAGGGACTTCCAGATGACTCGCGTCAGCGATGCAGAATACACTGAAGTCTATGAAGTGACGCCACTTTACACTAAAGTGTTTTTCACACACACGTTTTTTCTCCATTCTTTTTTCTCTCCTCCAAATACATGTTCTCAATGTTTATTGTGAACACCTCCCGCTTTTTTACGTGGCAAACTCGAAAATAGCCCCTCTGTGAGGCTCATCTTGTCATGTGGAGGGCGATGCAGCGCTTGACACTGGGTTCAGCCTCCAGACCCAAATTAAAACTGCCACGAGAAGTCGTCTGTCCGAGGCAAAGACACAAAATCTAATGACAATCACCTCAGCATCAGTCTCCCTTGACGCGTTTGATTACGCACATACGAGCGCACACAGTTTAAGTCAACGCGGACCAGGAGGAAGATTTGAGTTGTCGAATGAGTTCTGTTCAGTTCCGTTTTATATGTGTTTTGTTCATATTTTAATCGGATTTGTTTTTTGTAATATTGTGTTGTTCATATGTTGTGTTTTAGTTGCCGCCACTGTCACTGCAGGGAAAAAAACATTCATCTGCTTCGTGTGGTATCTCTGTTGATCATCTGTTCTCTTCAGAAATAAATCAATGCATAATCTGCTATATGATCGTCCTGTAAGTTCATGATTAAAAATGAAAATGTGAATGAAAATAAAAGCTATTCAATGTCTTATTATTATGATTAAAATATGAAAATTAAAATGACGGGTAATAATAGATTATGATGGAAGTTTTAGGACCCTGTCCATCAAAACGATGGACAATGTGACTTTTTTGTTTTGTTTTTTTTGCATACCCGAATTTCAATCATTACAAGTAAACGCGCAACTACGACGGACAGAGAACATGGACAAGTTCTTTAAAAGGAAAAATATTGACAATGGTTAGTACGTGGGATAGTGGTGTGCCGTAGAATTTTTTTAGTCCTATAAATGATGCCGTGGCAAAAAAAGGTTGGGAAAAACTGTCTTAAAGGAAGCCCTTAAGAGAATGTTTGAACACAATACCTATTTATTCCATGAGGACCCCTTCAGGCAGAGTTTGAAAGAATGCACTGGAATGGCCTGTGCCTGTGTGGAGTTGATATGACATACCTGTTAACCCTTTAGAATAATACTATTCTCATGACCATTGAAAATAATATCAAATATGTTGAAATATTGTTTGAGCACAGAGTGTAGATCAGATTGTAGATCAAGTTACGATTTAATTTATCAAAATATGTCAAATTCTCTTTGAATACAAATAAAACTTTATTGACTAAACTACAACATACTAAACTAACACATATCAGACAAACAGGTTAATGCATGAGTTTTGACAGAGAATAAACGGAAATGATCTGTAACAGGAAAAATAACTTTATTGAGTCCTTAAACTAGTGGTTCTCAAATCCCCCAAAGCTGTCACTTGGTGTCCCTGGGTACATGCCTAAGCCCACATCAAAAGTTCCACCAACTTCCCTTCTCCATACATGTTATTGAAAGGCTGATAGTGGTCGCGGAACACTCTCTCCACCAGACGATTGTCCACTCTCACACCCATCTCAAAATAGTCATATCACTCATGCCTCCTTCTTCTGAAGAGATTCTATAATGTTGTATGAGAACAGACCAAAATTTAAGTATCAATTAATCTTTTATCCCATTTGAGACTGGTGCGCATGAGACATCTTTGTTTACATAAGTGCAGCTGTGAGCACACCTGACACTGACTATACACTTTGGACTGTGGAAATCTGCACGCAGGAAGCGCTGCAGTGCATGGTGAAAGTTTAAACAAGGCAGGAGAAAAGGTAGAGGAGAAGAAATTGTGCACATTGATTCTTGCTTGTATTGTCACAAATGATGTTGAATGTGTGTGAAATGATTTGAGAATGGGACAGCATTCTGCGCCGCTCCTACAATACCTCCATGCTCCCCTACGGAGTGCGCCCCACACTTTGAGAACCACTGACTTACACCATGCCTTTTAAAATCCTTAATACTTCATTTAGTACACTTTGAATGGAGATCGTGCTATTCAAATTATTAAAAAAACACCAGCATTTTCAGCGAAAGTTAGGAGGTACTTGCCTTACGTTGTTTTTGTTTTGAAGTCCTTTGGCTTATGGAAGTTTATTTCAATGATCTTGATGTTCTGATGCACCTGTAGCTTGAAAAAGGCCAATGTTTTAGTCATGAACTTAATATATCTTAAATGCAACAGATTGTAAGGATAAAATTAATTCACCCATTGTTTTCCTCACGAAAAGGCAAACATTTATATCAAATACGATTTATCTGCTCTGAATAATAGTTGAATAACTATTTCAACATGGATAATACAATCATCAGTTATAGAAGTGATTACAAGCCATCGCACATATGTTAAAGGTTACATCAGGCTATAATCATTTGTGTAAGATGAATGTGTACATTTTTTTTATTTATTGTTTTTTTAACAATAATCTCAATCATGCTCTTCACTTTTGTTGACTTGGTAAAATAAAAAAAATGTTAGTTGAAAAATAATTGGTGTGGTGGAGATTATACCACAACTGTGGGACAGTTTTCACAATGGAACATCCCATTAAACCAGTGGCATAGGTTTCAAGTGAACATTGTAGGAGAATATTCCCCTTACGTGCTATGGCTCAGGGAAGTCGGGCTGCTCCAGAAAAGCCACCGTCCCCCGCGTCCCGGACCAAGTAGGGGAGCTCATGCCATTGCCTGATCCCACACATTGTACCTGAACCTAATCCTCTCTTCACTTCCCTCCTTCACATATCTACCCCACTTTGTTTTGAACACTATCCCCATGGATACTTTATTTTCCCCCGTTTGGACTTTTAATGTTGTTCATAATTTAAAATAAATGCCTCTCTGAGGCTTGATGACACACCCACTCTGTCTGGCTCTTGCATTCCACTCCCACAAATGATAGTGAAAATTTACTTTGGAGAGTATAGAATAGTCAAAATATATTCAAATTTAAAATTATTTAGAACTAGGCCAACATACAAAAATACTGTTAGAGAAAATTGCACACATTTGTGCAATTTACCAATTAGATCCTAGTATACATTTATCCTCTGTTAGATCATTTTTTTTTCAGAAGAACAAATGGTGGGACTCAAAACAAATCCTAAAGTGACATAAAACCTGAAGAGCAGAATAAACCCAGCAAACATGGGTTATGATAGTGTCATAATCCATGTTGGCTAGCTTTAGTCTGTTGCATCAGGATTATTGGACATTGTTTCTTGCTAATTAATCAGACTCTTTTAACAAGAGCATATGTTGATTTTGATCTCAAACACATCCCATGATTTAATCCCTGGTTACAATTTGGAGCTTAACCTTTCAAGTTTGCATCCTTTTATGTTTGTAAATCCAAAAGGTGGAGAGTAATGGAGACATTGCTTTTCAAATTTACACCAATAGCTAATCACTCACTTCGTGTTCAGTCTCATTTGGTATTGAGGTCAAATCACACACCACTGACACAGAAGTCAAACCTTTTTTCGCCCAATTTTTACAAGCGTCTCCCACAACAATTAAGAGTGCAGAGCCCACAGCTGTAACTTGGCACTTTAAGAATAATTAATTTCTTACACCCAAGATATTAAACCAAATTTAATATCAGTAACATTGTCTGTTTGTAGCTGAGATATTGAAACAGAGCACATTACTCTGTGTGTGTGAGCGTGTGAGCATGTGTTTATGAGATAAGATAGGCAGAGAAAGGAAGAAAGTATTAATCTGTTTGTGTGTCAAGCAGGTAAACGGACCAGCTGTGAGATGAGTGGAATGCTTTTTATACAGTGGCTTGATCCTCGGTTTATGTGGACGTGAGAAGGGTAGCAACAGACCAGAATGCGTCAGTCCACCACTCTAAATGTTACATCAGAAAACTGTGGGCACTTTTCCGGTCTAGTTTTGTTGTCTTGAATCCAATCTCAAGTCTGCTGCTTTTTTTTTTGTACATATATGTCAGCACTCATCTCTTCCTCCCTTCCCCTTCCTTCAGTCTCTCCCTCTTTCACTCTCACCCGCTGTGCTCTGTTTGTTCAGAGGGCTGTCAGGGGTCCAAGGCATTAACACGGAGTGCGGTTCTTAGCCCGTAAATCAATGTGCGGTTCTCAACCCGTAAAATCAATAATCCACTGAGGTTTGAGAGACACTCTGCAGCCATTCCTTTAATGCATCACCATCTAATAGGCCTTTTGTTAGAACACTCTAAACAATAAAGTTTTCTGATGGTATGGCGTTTTTGTTTTCCAACTTTAAGGACAGGTGCATTTGATGGTTGGAAAAAATCTTATTGTGGAGTTTTATGTTATTGGTGCAATGTCTCTCTTAACGGAAGCATGGATAATAATCTTGGAGAAAATGCGACGATTCTTTGCGACGATAATTTTGAGATATCTTGTTTGTTATCCTGGGGGATGGTCTATGATTACAAAGCAGACCAGTCACAGCTGTGTAGTCTGCATTTTTGCACATTTTTGAAGAGGTGCACGTCAGTCTACGGCATAGGCTACGCCATAAACGCCATAGCTACGTGATGCCTACACTGTAGGTTCGACGCAGAAGTATAATTCGGTCTGGTAGCACTTTATTTTACAGCACTGTTCTACATTTACATGCTATATAATTACAACAACTACATTAATTACTAGGTGCTAACCCTAACCCTTAACCTAACCCCAACCCTAACCTTAACCCATATTAATTACATATCTTGTTACCTAATGTTACTCAGTACTTTCTTGGGTAAAAACACTAAGTACACTGAAAGTACTATAAAATAAAGTGCATCCCAGAAACATAATTTTTCAAAAAGAGAGAGGTAAGATGGAAGGATTCTCATACCAGTTGTTTTTGGCTACATCTTGTGTCCTGTGGTGGCCTCATACAGCTCTGAACTGAAGATCTGGGAGTGACTAGTTTGGTGCCCTTACCCTTTCTTAATCCTTTTCCTATTCTGGGCTCTGAATGGATAGTTTTTGAAAGCCCATTGTTTCCTTTCTTTAACCGTTAGAGACCTAATCTTTGATACACCTCACTGACCCTTAAGTACTGTACCCGAAAATGCATATTTATAAACCTACCTCATAGTTGCTTTGACCTTTATGAAAGACTTCCCAGAAGGCTAGATGGCTGAAAGCTCAGTATGTTAATCTCAGTCAGAGCACTCCCTAAAGTTTCTTTAGACTCTAGTGACAGTCATTTGGAATATTGAACTGTGATTTACTGAATGTGCTCTGTTGTGTGAATAACTTTTAAATATTATTGACCATTGAAGTCCTGTTCACATTGCCAGCAACTCGGTCACAAAGTGACAGTTTTTCAGTGAGATCTGGCAACTTCCAGCTACATGAGTGACAGTTGGTGTCAGGGTGTGGGCGTGTCAAGAGATGCGACAAAGTTGAGAGAAGTTTTAATTTATGCAGTACCAAAGGGAGTGTAGCACAAGTCATCCATATCCTGTGAGAATCTGCTGTAGGCAAGACAGAGAAGTTAATGTTCTCATTGATTTCACTTTTCTATATCATTTGTCTGTAACCACATACATGGAAAATCTTATGCTTGGAAATTTTTTTTGTCTGCATTCTGTTTGCATTTAATTCATATGTTAATAGATCGTTCATCATGTTAATTATATGATGCATTGAGCACTGCTGCAGTTTATGTAAAAAAAAAAAACAATTTCCCCTCAAGATTGCTTTTTTTTGCCATGTAAACTGATTTCTTAACAAATTGGATGTCGTACATACCAGAAATTATTGGCATTGTAAATGAGTTTGAGTCATGTATTTATAGATTGTTCGTGATAAGATGTTAATTTTTAGAGGCAAAACAAATATTCCTTTGTCCAATTATATTTTCGTTTTGCTGTCAATATATCTCATGTGTCCAGATTCCAAAAATGATTGGCTAGTTGCACAGCCGAACAATACAATTAGAGCGACAGAAATAGGAACAGTCTGACTAAGTACAAAGACTAGCGACATCCAGCATCAAGGTCACTGACAATGTGAATGAGGCTTAAGGCTTATTGTTGCATTTGCAAAATTCAGAAAAAGCTTTTCTCAAGATTGTTGCTATTTTCTATAACTTAGCAGGCTGGGAGTTCTATTTTCTAGATTGCTAGATTGATTCAAAACAACAATGGTTTCAGTAGGCATTGACCATGTTGTTTGACCTTTTGGCATTTTGAGAAATTCCAATTATAAATACTTTGCTGCCAAACGTGATGATACAGTGTGAGCTGCTGTTGAATGTATTTTTTACCCATATTTAGTGAACAATAGAAATTATTTAATTGCTTTAAATAAGTGTTACAAATATGCTCAACATGAAACAACATTTGCTACCCATTTTACTTCTAATGTGCTGAAACAGAATGTTCAAACAGAAAAAATGAGTACAAGGCTTAATTTGATTCCATCTGTATTGATTGAATCATAAAATATTGGGTGCAACATACCATAATGGAGCCAGGAGCTGAAAAACAAGAGGGCTTGGTGACGTCAGCCAAAATGAAAGTAATTTCAGTGGCAGAGCAGGTGTGATATTTTGATGATAGATTATAAAAACAAAACTATAAAATCTGTGGAATAATGTATACTGATGAATTATGAATTATACCTCCAGATACACTGGTGTCCAAAAGTTTGGAATAATGTACAGATTTTTCTCTTATGGAAAGAAATTGTTACTTTTATTCACCAAAGTGGCATTCAACTGATCTCAATGTAAAGTCAGGACATTAATAATGTGAAAAATTACTATATCAATTTGATAGTTTATCTTAAACTATTTTAAAGAGTTCTCATCAAAAATCCTTGTGCTCCACGTGCAGCAATGACAGCTTTGCAGATCTTTGGCATTCTTGCTGTCCAGATACTCCGGTGACATTTCACCCCACACTTCCTGTTGCACTTGCCGTAGATGTGGCTGTCTTGTCGGGCACTTCTCACGCACCTTACAGTCTAGCTGGTCGCCAGTATACAAGTACTAAGAAAATAAACCCCACTGAATTTTGGGTAACACTGTACAATAAAGTGCTGTTTGTTAACAGTAGTTAACATGAAATAACAATGAACAACACTTTTACAAGATTTATTAATGTTAATGCATTTTTTAAATCTAAAGTTGTAATTGTTAACATTAGTTAAAGGGATACTTCACCTCTGGGAAGATGAATGTGTATTTAAAATTGGTCATTTATATAGTATAAATGTGAAATTATTTTTGAATTTGAAGCATTCTAGACTGAGAAAATCAGAAAATGTATTTTTTACACATGTGGCTGAAAGACAACAACTCCCAGAATGCACTTGCTTTGCTGCCCTTACGAGGCCACTCCCAAACCACGCCTACCGGTTACAGGCGGCAGTATCTGAAAATATGATACAACTAGGCTTGCTTTGATACATCGTGACTCTATAAATCGTGAGTTAGTTGATAAATTGACTGACTACGCGGGAAGAACATTATGATAATTCCGGGTGTCCAAACTCTGTACATGACGTCTTAGTAACAAAAAGAAAACAAACAAAATACTCACTTTACACTAAGCCGTCCGTTTGTCCCTGCGGGCTTTGGATGGCGTTTCCAATTTATCTTCGGGATCCTAAAATAAGTTTCCAGGACTCCCCTGTCCACGTGTGGTACAAAACTTGGGTGCTTAGTTATACATGCTCATGTTATCGGTGCAGTTTCATCAGCGGATTCAGCGATCTCGTCCAGAAGAAAATGGCATCGCTGAAATTCGCGACAGCAATAGGACTCTCTATCTGTTTCCATAGGCGCACAGCGAGAGCACTGACACCACCAGTCCGCCCCAACTCGAGTCTGGCCGGGCTCTTCCTCCTGCCTGCCAAGCAGGTTTTGCTCCCCTGCTACAGCAGCTGCTCCAGCCGCCTCTTGTTCCTCCATCTCCCGCAACTGTTCATCGCTGTATTGCGGCTCGTACAGGTAGCCGCGAGCATCAGATTCTCGCAACAGATTTTCGAAATCCCCTTCTGCCATTTTAACTTCAAAACTACCTTCCGCCATCGTGATTAGCCTACTTGTATACAAACTTTCTATACAGAGCAAGAGCCTGTTAGCTTAGCTTCTACAGAAAGATGGCTGACACTATCTTTACATTCTGTGAGTGAGATCCCGCCCCATATGGGCGTGGTGAAAACATGCGGAATACTGGCTGTAGTTTTAAGCCTCTGGCCCAAAAATCCTCCAATGACGCAAAATGACAATTTTTGCGTCATCGGAGGATTTTTTCCAGACTAAAAATAAATAAATCTCAGGGGGATATGAGGGGGGGGGAGCTCGATAATTCGAAAATACTACTGGTTTTCTACTGATACAAAGCTTAATGCTAAATCCTGAAGTAACCCTTTAATGCAATATGAACTAACTAACAAAGAACAATTGTCATTTTGTTAGCTAACAATGAAAAATCTTAATAAATGCTGTAATAAATATATTGTTCATTGTTATTTAATGATACCTAATGCATTGACTAATGTTAACAAATGGCACTTTATTGTAAAGTGTAATCAAATTTGGATTTCATGTTGACCTTAAAATGATGTCAAAAATATAGATGGGGTATTTGGAGAACTGACAAAAGTATATCTATATTTACACTTGTTATTCCTCTCCCCAGATTTATCCTGTGGGGAAATCCAGTTAAAATAAGCCTTTGATGATAGCTGGTTTTACATTGTTTCTTGCTGGTTGAGGTTGGTCATTAGCTGTTCCAAGCTGGTTTAGGTGGTTAATCAGCTGGAATACCAACTAGTGGGTTGGTCTGGTTAGTCAGCCTAGGGTGTGTTTCCCAAAAGCATTATCAGCCAACTAGGGTCGGAAATTCCATCGTTAACAACATAGTTCAACGATTTGGTGTTTCCCCAAAATAGTAGTTTCAATGAACATTCCCAAACAGCAGAGTGGTTGGATCTACAGTACTTTACCTGTGGTTAGAAGCATAGTTTCTTGTTAGTTTGTGGTGTGGACATCATTTGACTTCACTGAGGCTTCTATTTCTTTCATTTCATATATATTGTTTATTCTGTTAACACATTGATCATGTTTACATGCATTACACCCTTTTTCCAGGGTTTTGCATAAAGCGCCTTTCTGAAACCTCATGTACAATGCAGCCTTTGAAGGGTTTATTAAAGGCTGTTAGGAGAAAGCGCTTTATCACATAGAGTTTTTGTCAGAGAACAAGGCTTTTTTTGAGTTTTTATGTTAATGAAAAAGTGGCGTTTATTTATTTTTGAAAAGTGCACATGTATGTACAGTATGTGCTCAAGTGCTTCGGTAGAACCCCACTTTTGTGTCTTTAGCAGCTTTTGCACATTAAACGTCTTTCTGGTGTATGTGATAATGAGCTATTAGTAATTGATATCCTCAGAATTTATTACTCCACCCCCTGCATAACGTCATTAACGTCAGCTCTATATTGCCGAACCACCATGGTTCGAATGATGGATGTGCGAGCAAACTAATTTCTCCAATAATGCATCAAACTACTGTGGTTAAGCAGTGATTTATGTCTTGTACGGGAAATGCACTCCTGGGCAGGGCTGTTTGCCTACCTTTTCTAAGATATTAGAAACCTGGTTGAGCTGAGGTGCACTTGCATGAGTACAATTTTTGATTACATTTGCTAACATCTAATAGCGTACATGCAGCAACACGAAAACAATTGAAATTATCTGATATCGATGCCTTTGTAAAAATGTGTTGTTCGCAGTCAGCCTTGATTAAATGTATTCTGCAGTTGAAAGCATCTGATAACATGGGATTATTGAGCTAAAGCAACCAATTTTGTCTGATCATATAATCTCAACATTGCAGTGCACTTTATTGTCTTGCGTCTCAAAAATGATCATGTTTAGGTCTTAGGTCTTTAAGTTACTCACAAGCACTCTTATTTTCAAACATAGACACATGCAATGACACAGTCTTGTGCTTTGACACTTAAGTCTCTGGACATTCTTATATTAGTTAGTATTCCCAGTCATTCCTGATAAGTGAATTCTGGCACACTTGGCCTGAATTCTTGTCTCATTCATTATTCAGCAGACTCTGTGTAACACAGAGACAGAATCTGGATTAGGACTGAGCCCCAAAAATATCTCACAGCTACATTTTCATGCTCCAGAGCAGAGAACCGACCGCTGCTGACACTACCATAAAGCCCAAGAATCAGAGTCGCAGTCTGAGCCCTAAGTGCGAACGGTGTCATTTCAGCCTGTGGGATTTTAATGCAAATATGCTTATATTGTGGCTCCGTGCCACAGTGGAGATTGAGGTTCTCTGATTTGTATGCATGGTAATGTGCCATGCTGAGGGATTGGAGTATACAGGCATGCTTGTCATCTTAAACCAATTAAGATAGCAGGTGTTTAATGTGAATTAGAGAGGATTTGTTTTCAAATAATCCCTGTAGTAATTGCAGATAATAATTAAATCCATACTCTATAAAAATGTAGCTTGCGTCATTGTGTTAACCAGCTTCCCAGATTCACTCGGTAAATGGATTGCCCGGACACATTCCCAGCACACACATACATTCCAAATAGTCTCATATGTCAATAGGCCTATGGCAATATTTAGAGAGCAGGCTTGCTGATAGCTAGTGTAATGGCAATTTATAAACCATTTATAGAATACTGTCAGTATACACCAGATATATGCACAAAATTTCAGTAAATAAATGAAATTTACTTTTACACAATATTCATTCTGTTTACTTAACCATATGCAGATTTTGAAGCTGAAACCTCAGCCAAGTTAATTGGCTTAATGGGCACACTTATTAGCTGATGGCTATAATTTTAAAAATGATCATCTGCCGTTATAACCACTTTCACAACATTTTACAATCTTATTGTATAATGCACATTACACCCGTGAGGTTCACAGGACTCAGACCTCACAGGATGAAGTCTAACAGGAATCCAAAAATGACTTTTCCCTATCCAAGGTTTCGAACCATTCAGCATGGACTCTAGCAATAAACATTTTAGCTCCATATTACATAACATACTGAGACAGCTAAACATATGAGAAAGAGCAGCAGTAGCATATATTTAGTTGCAGGATAGCAAAGAATGGACAGTGAGGTGTTTGGCAAGATATTATGTTGCTTAGATGTAAAATTGAGGTTGCCATGTGGAATCAGTTCTCCAGGCCCAGGTGGAATATCTATTGTCAGCTTTTTTCAACTGCGTTATGATTGCATAAATCTGCTGGGTTATGTAATACTCTTGTCCTCTTGTCGGAAATATGCTGTCAGAGCAAGAGCTTTCGATTTAGACCAATTCACCTGTATCCTGAAAATTTGGAGACGGAGTTAATAATTTTATGAATGCTAGGCATAGATCTTCTAAGGTCAGACAAATCATCTGCATAGAATAAAAGTTTGCGCACCACAACTTCTGCTACTATACCCGGAAAATCATCTATTCTTATTGTGGCTGCTAATGGTTCCAGGGAAAGACGAAACAATAAAGGGGAGAGAGGACAGCTTTGCCGGGTTCCCTTACTAAAACAAAAATAATCTTAATTTAATCTATTAGTTTGCATTGCCGCTGATGTTTATAGGGAAGGGGGAAGGATTAGGGAAGTTTATAGAGGAACTTCCCTAATCTACCCAATAAAGGTGTTCCCAAACCTGTAAATTTCCTAAATCATAAATAGAAAGCCCATTCCACCATATCAAACGCCTTCATGGCATCAAGTGAGATGGCAGCGATCGGTGATCATTCACTTCTGACTACATAATATTTATAAATGTCTAATATTATCAAAACTACGACCACAAATGAACCCCACTTCCTAAATCTAATCAAAATTAATTGTTTTTTCTGAAAAAAAAAAAATGCTTTTAAAAGATTAAAATACATTTGCTTTCATCTTCATTTGACAAATTATTTTTTTTAAAAACTGAATGAGAAGTTACACTTCACTCCAGGGTGCGCTTGGCAGGAAGAGAGGGAAATTAAGTGAAGGCTAATTGTGGGTGGACAGACACAATTCTGTTCAGTTTCTGATACTTCATTCAAAAACATCTACAGCAACTAGTAGCAAAGTAGGGCCAGTGAAATTGCCGCCAGGGCAAGAAAAATTCGGACTGTAATTCTGTTTAAAATAATCACACTGGATATCGGCCTCTTAGTTTAAAATATTTTGCCACTAATATTCTGGACGAGCGGCAAATGTAAATGCCCTACAAATTATCAACGCTGTGCCTCATATGTCACATCCAAGATACTACAGTTGAATAGGGGTAAGGGAAAGAAAGCTGTTTTGATCTCAGTACTTTATAATTAGGTGTAGGGTTTGGGTTGGGATTATGTAATGTAATAACTGCTCAAATGTTTCAGAAATTCGGATGTGCTAAACCTTTCACGTCACATTCTTTATGAAGTAGTAAGTGAAATAACGCTGTGGTCTCTGAACTTGTTATATGTTGCTCCATTCAAAGTAGTTCTTGCACTTGTGCAATATGTTACAATTGTAGTTCCAGCTTCGGCCACTGGAAGGAGGCACATTCAAAAAGCATGGACTACAGTACATTGATTTTGGTAGACATAACATTTGACTTCCTGTTACCGATTATTTGTGAGATCAGTCGGATAGTATTACAGTATTACAGATTGAGTATTACATAGGCTGTTTTATCCAGAAAACGTGCCACCACAACTGATGCATTTTAAATATTAACGCCACTTTAATTCTGTTTGAAAGTGAACAAGAGAAAAGGCACTCTTTTTTCAGGTTATATGAATAAAGATATGCACATCAGGTGGAAGGAGATGCTAATTTACTGTGAAGTGTGTTGGATGACCTCCCAGGAGAGAGCAGACTGTTCATTACCAAACGAGAAAGGAAAAGATAGAGAAATATTCAGCAGCTATAGATCAATCCCATCTGTATATTTGTTTACAGGTAAAACCAATTGAACAGCCATGACTATTTATTCAATCCCTGCTTATTTGCATTCCGTTTTTTATTTTCCTTTGTGACGATATGACATCTCCACACCTGTGCCTTATTTGTTTTTACATTCTCGCTCTCCCTCTTTCATCTCACGGTAATGTGATGATTTTAGATTACATTTTGGAACTTATTCCGACAGCCATATCAGACTAAAATTACTTTCCATAATGACTGGTGGAGGATGCAGTGTTTGCCTACACTGCAGAAAGAAATATGTGACCTGATCTCAGTTCATCAGAATCTGCTATGAGAGCGAGACATTGGTCGCTCCTTCTAGATTGATTGTGAGTGGCCACTTCAGAGGTGCCAAGCCATAAAGATTTGGTCTTCTAGCCTGATTAACTTCTTTTCCAGTGTAATTTGCATAAGCAGGGGTCACTGCAGATTCTGCAGCCATAGTGAGCTCATTTTTTGAGCCGTCTGTCAATAGCAGTGACATACCCATTCCTGTGCAACAACTTCTTTTGCAAACCCAGTCAGCGGCTCTATCATGTGGACCAAATTCATTCAATGACAAAGCCTGCAAACATTTCACTAGGCACATGCATATGAATGAACATTATGCAAACAGAGCACTCGAGGTCAGTTGTTGAAAAATTAGACATTTTCTTTTTTGTTAATTTGGTCTTCTCTTTTATTGAGTGTCTACAAGAAACAAATGTTTGCGACTTGTGTGTAAACACATTTCGCTGTAGGAAAATTCTGATCTCCTCTTGTGGGTTTTCCAAGGCTGAGTGATTATCGTATTCTTTTTAAAATTACATTTGGACCAATCTGACCTCATTAAGTGTTGACTCATTCCACCACCATCCAACAATCCTCTGGGATTTTCTGTTCTTGTCTCATTTGGTTTCTGTTTCTCCCACCCAGGGTGGCTCTTGGGCTCTGTAGTTTGGATTCTTGCCTTTTGTAGTATGATGAAAAATTCTCTGTTAAATGTAGGATGGGCTTCAGTCACCGTGAACTAACCAAGCAAGAAACAAGTTGTTTACCCTCAAACTCCCTCCAGGATCATTAATTATGTGCATAGGTGATAAGCCATAGATCTTGCCTGCTGAGATGCTTGGCTGTGCTGCCTGTTGCCTTGCCAATGTTCACTGCAGGAACCATTGATATTGTACAGTTAATCAATACTATAGGCTTGTGAGAGATGGCGAGACAAATATGACGTGGCAGTATGTTTACTCTGAGATATTCTTATACTGAACAAACATAATTATTGCTGCTCACTCCTATTTTTAGTGATATTTAATGCAGAAATGCGCAAATAACGAATTATTAAGCTACTGCGTGAGCATTTATCTGATTTTCATTTCAAATAGAGCGCTACACTGTTGTTTTTTTCTTTTTCTTTCTACCGGTCAATGATAATTCTGAGAGAAAACGCACCCAGCCTATTGTTGCTATAGTAACGAATGCAACTTCCACACATCTGATTGACAGGTAATGCGCTCTCTCATTTCAGTTTATTTTGTTTATTTTTCATTATTTCAGCAGATTCATACATGAATACTGACAGCGTTAAGTTAAAGAGGGTAAACCTCATAATTCAACTGAACTGTGCACAAGCATTTAGACACTTACCGGTAAGTTAGCTGCACTCTGTCCGTGCACTGAATGAATGTGCATCCTTGAAAGAGCTAGTATTCCACGCCTTTACTTGAACCGCTCAGGGAATGTCAATGACCCATTAATGGGGTAGCCCTGGTTAGTGAAGAGCATAGCACTGTCGCCTCACAGCAAGAAGGTCGTGGGTTCAAACCCCGGTTGCCCCGGCCTTTCTGTGTGGAGTTTGCATGTTCTCCCCGTGTCTGCGTGGGTTCTCTCCGGGTGCTCCGGCTTCCTCCCAACATCCAAAGACATGGAGGCTAGGTTAATTGGTGTCTCCAAAAATTGCCCTAGGTGTGGATGTGAGTGTGTGTCTGTCTATGTGTGGCCCTGCGATGAACTGGCGACCTGTCCAGGGTGTACCCCGCCTTTCGCCCAATGTTAGCTGGGATAGGCTCCAGCCCCCCGCGACCCTGTACACAGGATAAGCGGTTGACGATGGATGGATGGATGGAAGTAAATAAATAAAAAAAGCGGGGCAGTGGGCTATATCACATACACATTTTTTAAACAAACCAGCTATAGGTATAGCTGTCTGAAAGTGTAAATTCATAAATGCTTATAAGAATGCCAATAACTCGATATCTAGTGGCCGCATGATTCAAAGACTGAGCAAGCGCTCATTCATTAGAGTAGCAGTGTATGTGTGATTTCATGCGTAATGCCATTAAAAATCTATACTGGCGACTGATCGATCGGCTCATCCCTATTGCATGCTTGATTTTATGCACCTGTTAGAAATAGATGTAGCTGAAATTGCCAAAAGAGTGAAATAGTAGAATGTGTTTTGGCCATGTAGTGTCAGTTCAGAGGGGGATATTTAATGGTGCAGTAAGCGATTTTAGCATTCTGAAGCTTTCACGTGACTGAGCCGTTGAATTAGCCATGCCACTTATTCCAAAAACCCACCCTCCAAAGATAATTCTGAGACTAAAACCGAGCAAAGAGTGGCATTGTTTCAAATTCAACAGTGGCACAATAGCGCCCTCAAATAACAATCATTATGAATCATAGCCTCAATGATCCGCTTCAAATAAGAACAAGCAAAATTATTGACAGGTGAATAGTGTCAATGTCCGTGGTATGCAGACACATTTCCGTTTGCTGTTTACAAAGTCTACAGCTGTGAGATATCTCAGGACACTTATGTCATTAATATCATTAAGGGAGTATGAAAATTTTTTGCTTACTTTTCCATGAAAAAATCACTTACAGCACTGTTATTTGAACCAAACACAGTGGAACTGAAGTTTGCACTTCAGAGATTGCTTTAGAAATGCATGTTCACCTAAAGACCCCAGATTGAAACATTCTCTGTTGACTGTAGAGCAGGACAGAAAATGTTCAGTTTACGGTAAGACTCCCCGGTGTCTGTTTCTGTCATTTTGTGTTTAGGATTTGGAGCTCTGTGTGAGCGATTGTGTTGTCACATTGTGTTTAACATGGCCGCAAGGTGTTCCAGCTTGTGTTCTTCTGCCCTCCTGTGTCATTCTGTGGTTGCTATTGGACTTATACACTGAAGCTTAAACTACATGTGTCTATTTCCAGCTGAGGTCTATGTACTGTATGTGTGTGTGCGTGTGCTTGTACTTAAATACTATTTGGGGACAAAAATATGTAAAAAAAAAATCTGTGCTAAATCTAAGAAACAAATAAAATGAATCTCCCTGTGGGGGACCTTACGGGACATCCTCATTTGGAAAAATTATTTGTATATACAGTTTTAAAAACAAAAAGAAAGCTAAACCAAAAACAAAAGTTTACTTTTAGGGTGTGGGTTAGGGTTGGTCTATAGTAATAATATAATGTACTAACCATTATAAAAAACTATAGAAGTTTATGGTATGTGCCCATTTAGATAGCTTAACAAACTTATGTGTGTGTGCAGGGCAAGCTCATGACCAACATGTCACCTTAGCGACTTCATCATCAAAATTTATTGTCATTTCAGCCAATTGTGAATGCATTTAATAACATCACGTTAAGAGAAGAATAGTCCGTTATTTTAGTGGAGTAACTGTGTTAAATGAGCCTTCCAGCTTCTCATCTTACACTTTTCATCTGGATAAGACCATATTAAGCAACTATAGACCGATCTCAAATCTTCCTTTCATAGGCAAGATCATTGAAAAAGTTGTCTTCAATCAACTGAACAAATTCTTGAACTCGAATGGATACTTTGACAATTTTCAATCTGGTTTCCGATCGCATCACAGCACAGAGACAGCGCTCATAAAGATAATAAACGATATTCGCTTAAATACTGATACAGGCAAATTATCAGTACTGGTACTACTTGACCTCAGTGCTGCATTTGACACTGTCGATCACAACATACTTCTGGAAAGGCTGGAAAACTGGGTGGGGCTTTCTGGGATGGTCCTAAAATGGTTCAGGTCATACTTGGAAGGGAGAGGTTATTATGTAAGTATAGGAGACCATAAGTCTGAGTGGATGCCCATGACATGCGGAGTCCCTCAAGGCTCAATTCTTGCTCCACTCCTGTTCAACCTGTATATGCTCCCAATTAGCCAAATAATGAGAAAGAACCAAATTGCTTACCACAGCTATGCAGATGACACACAGATCTACTTAGCCCTATCACCTAACGATTACAGCCCCATTGACTCCCTGTGCCAATGTATTGATGAAGTAAACAGTTGGATGTGCCAAAACTTTCTTCAGTTAAACAAAGACAAAACTGAAGTCATTGCGTTTGGAAACAAAGATGAAGTTCTCAAGGTGAATGCATACCTTGACGCTAGGGGTCAAACAACTAAAAATCAAGTCAGGAATCTTGGTGTGTCTCTAGAGTCAGACCTTAGTTTCAGTAGTCATGTCAAAGCAATAACTAAATCAGCATACTATCATCTGAAAAATATTGCAAGAATTAAATGCTTTGTTTCCAGTCAAGACCTAGAGAAACTTGTGCATGCTTTCATCACCAGCAGGGTGGATTATTGTAATGGACTCCTCACGGGCCTTCCCAAGAAGACCATAAGACAGTTGCAGCTCATACAGAACGCTGCTGCCAGAATTCTGAGCAAAACCAGAAAATATGAACATATCACACCAGTCCTCAGGTCTTTACACTGGCTCCCAGTTACATTTAGGATTGATTTTAAAGTATTATTACTGGTATATAAATCACTCAATGGGCTAGGACCTCAATATATTGCAGATATGCTCACTGAATATAAACCCAACAGATCACTCAGATCATTAGAATCACATCAGCTAGAAATACCAAGGGTTCACTCTAAGCAAGGAGAGTCTGCTTTTAGCTATTATGCCAGCCGCAGCTGGAACCAGGTTCCAGAAGAGATCAGATGTGCTCCTACAGTAGTCACATTCAAATCCAGACTCAAAACACATCTGTTTAGCCGTGCATTTACTGAATGAGCACTGTGCCACTGTGTGTCCGACTGTTTGTACTGTGTTTTATTAGATTTTTTTTTTATTCTAAACTGTTTTAATTATTCTTATTTTATTATTCTTTTTTTTTCTACTATGTAAAGCACTTTGAATTACCATTGTGTATGAAATGTGCTATATAAATAAACTTGCCTTGCCTTGCCTTTATGTTCACATCATGGACTATGAAGTTCTGTGATCTTGTGCATGTGTGTATGCGTTTTAACCGGCGAAGTTTAACTCATTGGTTTCACCGGACTCAAACAAGGGGAGTCAAAAAAAATTTATGTGCTATGCCCATCAATGCCTTAGTATTTATAAAATGAAAACAAGTATGACTGATAAAAATGGACCATGGCAGAAATTTTACAGAGAGTGACGAATTACAATTTTTTGGGGGGCAATCTCTGAAAAACGATGCCACACAAACATCCCTAATAATTTAATCTCAGCACATAACACCACTAAGATGTGCACATCCACATCAAAAAGCCGAAGTGTTCATGAAAACCCCCCACAAATAGGTATATCATCAATCTGTGTGCATATTATCTCACTAACTCAAATGAACAGCATAACAAAACTAATACAAATGACAGACTCCCAATATTTAGCATTAATTGATATCTAATACAAACCAATGCAGCAACAACACAACACCTCAATGCAATGGCATACAATTCAATGAAATAATGAACAGTGCTTAACTAATCCAACCAACAGCACGTTAGAAAACTTTTTTTTTTAAAAACTTACCAATGAAGTTACCAATTCTGCATAGAGAGTGCGTGTTCATGATCAAAATGTTTCCTGTAAACTTGCAAATATAGTATCAAACCATACAGCTCTGCTTCTGTTCATTCATACAATTATTCTGCAATTATTCTGCCTTTTTAGATGTGATATATCAGGAGAGAAACAAAACTGGAGGTTGAGGAATCAACTCACCATTTGGCCGGAGGGCGTACTGTTTACGACTTTGAAAACCCTGCCCTAACCCAACTCCATTCCTAAAGTTAAAATTAAGGTTTTAATTGCTGAAAATCAATTAAAATTAAGGTTTTAATTGCTCTTTTGTTGACAGTCAAATCTCATTCAAAAATATACCTCTAATCGGTCACATGAAATGACAGAGTCCATTGCATTTGACATCACTGATGTCATAACTGGTCGTAACACTTTTTATGGCAGCAAATTTTAATGTTTAAATGAACCATAAATTGGGAGCTGACTGTTAATGGGGATGGAAGTGCTAAATGTTGCTGACTTAAAGTTGCATCTCTGTTCCTCATACAAAGCAATCACACAGCACCAAAAGATTCGTGATACAGCTTGTGGATTATTTTTTATGATAATTTTTACACAGTTTTTCTAATTTTTTGAGCTGCAAGGCAGACAATGTGACACACACTTTGTGTTTAACAGCAAACAAAACAATGAGCTAATAAGTAAAAAAATAAAGCAATGAGTAGGCCTAAATGATGACCAAGTTTTCAGATAATTTAATATTAAAATTTTCGTTGTGTAAAGCAATGGAATGTTTTGAAATTAGTTGAATACAGCAATAGAGTGACATTTAACATTTGGACCAAGGGTGACATTTCAGTTGTGCACGCAAAAACTTCCCCCAGTGTCGTTTGTTCATGACAGTGCTTCAGCCAAGTTTTGGCTAAACTGTGGAGACCGTATGCCCACATAAGGACAGTAAAACCTAAAATCACTTTAATTCTGGAGACCATCTATAGTATATTTCCTGTTATATTTGTACTAGTCATTTCTGTGACCGACTTTAATGTGGAGCATGCGGCTGTTACCATGGGAGACCTGTAACCATGGACACAATAGAATTTCATGTTCTTACTGACTCAGCCACAATGTATAACATAGTCTTAGGATGCTCAAGACTGCTTGTAAAACATCAATAAAAGTGTTATCAATGCATGTATGCCTAATTTTATGAGTAGAACTCACACAAGATCAGTAAAGAAGCTGTATCAACCACTCTGATTTAAAGTAATATACTGTGTATACTATGTATGCAGTAAATATTGTGTTATTTGTCTTGTTTACATTCTGAATTCATGGCGCTAATGCGCTAACACACTATACACGGCCATAATATACGCAAATTAAACTCTGTTGTGTTAGCTCAATATATGATGACAATGTTACTACTGCAAAGATTGGTGTATAAAGGCATATTAATAGGTAGAATACATATAAAAGAATGATGATAGCCATCTCTTACTTTGGGCAGATGTGTGAATTAGCACTCATGAGTATTTGAACAAATGTCAAGTCAAGTGGTTTTTATTGTCGTTCAACCATATACAGTTAGTACAGTACACAGTGAAACGAGACAATGTTCCTCCAGGACCATGGTGCTACATAAAACAACATAGGACATACACACATGAGACTACACAGACTAAATAATATTTCTACATAATATTTCTATAAAGTGCACGTGCAAACGTGTGCAAAAATTTACGGGACAGTACCCTAAATTACTAAAAGGAACAGGACAATAGGCACAGTAAGAGACAGTGCAGCGTCGACCAGTACACATTTGTAATGAATAGTGCAAAAAGATGACACTTTCTAAAAATGCCAGATGTAAACATAACATAGTATGAGATAGTGTTCTATGACCATAGCAGTTATTGAGGTAGCAGCCAGGTATAAAGTGACAATAATTAAAGTGCAACTCTGGACATGTGCAAAAATTGGATGGTGTACAGGTGTGTGTGTGTGTGTGTGTGTCAGTCCAGTGTCAGACCCTGATGATCTTCTCAGCTGTCCTCACTATCCTCTGCAGGGCTTTGCGGTCCGAAACGGTGCAAGTCCCAAACCAGGCAGTGATGCAGCTGCTCAGGATGCTCTCAATAGTCCCTCTATAGAATGTAGTGAGGATGGGGGGTGGGAGATGTGCTTTCCTCAGCCTTCGAAGAATGTAGAGACACTGATGGTCTTTCTTGGTAATAGAGCTGGTGTTCAGTGACCAGGTGATGTTCTCCGCCAGGTGAACACCAAGGAATTTGTTGCTCTTTACGATCTCCACAGAGGAGCCGTCAATGTTCAGCGGAGAGTGGTCACTCTGTAAATTTGATTTGCATTACACGTCTCTACGCAAACATTTCTCTAATAACTCTACACGCCGATGTTTTCATGTTGACTGATCATAACTGAATGAACAGGCCCTCAATGTATGTGGAGCTCCAGGTCACACCTAACGTTGACGTGGACCAATAAGACGTTGTTTAGCAGCCGGTAAGAACTTTTCCTGAAAGTTTACCATGGCAAGTTGTTATGAAGTATCAAAATGAAAAAAATTTCAATAAAAAACAAATTTGGCCAGATTTTGGACTATATGACTTTTTTCTTTGATTTCTTGGAAGTCTGCAGGAGTCTTCATTTCTTCTCTTGTTCTGATATATCGCTTTGCCTTTGTCAGATTTAACTAGACAGAGAAAAGACCCCCAAATTATAATACAATATCACAATTGTCTTATTTCTGTGTACAATAAAACTTTGTCCTTTTGTGATGTTGCTATCCAGGATGAAAATAGAACAAACCTCAGGTTATTTCTGAATCATTAGGAAATAAATGTAATCACTCACACCCATTTAAGAGTGTCTAACTAAGGTAATACGTACAACTACATGTGCATGTATGTTATTTGTGTACAGTATGTGCCCATTACCTTAAAAAGTACCTCAGTATTTAAAGTGCCTGCAAGGTAAACATTCTGATAAGGGGTATTAAACTTCAGCAATTAATTCAGCCCAAACTGATTTACATATAGACCTCATTTAAACTTTGTTTTGTTGATCATTTTAAACTTTTGTGTACTTTCCTTTAGTTTTGGTAAACGTCCTACTTTTTAAAGAAATGAAAGTTTACAATTTGAAAAGCCCCCATTGTTTTACATTTATTATATTCAGTCTTTCATCTATTTGCATACTGAATTTAGCTACTTTGAGTTGCATTTACACCATGAATGTGTTGATTCATGTGTGCAGCTGACCAAACATGCTGAGTGTCATGACAACACCTCTAATGCTGCAATTCATTAATGCAACCAAAGCAAACATCTTAACTGTACCCTAAAACTTTAAGATAATCCTTGTGCTGCTGGGCAAGTACTGCAATTTCCTTTACGAGATGCACATTTGTTGCCGTTTTCTTTACACACTTACTGTAACACCAAGGGTGTGTTTAATAGTTAAACACTTTTGCATATACTGTTCTGTGGTGTGTACCTCATGTTTAAATGTATTAAAGTCTCTTAATGGTTATCAGCTCAATGCAATATTAATAATATCAGTACTAACATTATTAATTCAGTATTGACTAAAGAGATTCCGCCTCTTAACAAAACACACATTCATTTGCATCCTTTCGGAAGTTATCCGTCCAATATTGCATCAATTATGTAGCCTAGAGAGTTTGGGTCTCAGATCATTCAGAGAGATGATCATCAGGGATGATACTTTTAAGTTATAATCCATAACGTTACTTTATACTCATTATTATTTATGCATTTGTAATTGCTGTAAACAGCCTACAGTGTGACTGAAACCACAAGGGCATGACTGAGAATGCAGTATCACTGGAAAAGGAGGGAGAGAGTTATTAC
This sequence comes from Moxostoma hubbsi, assembly GCA_032164185.1. NCBI lineage: Eukaryota > Metazoa > Chordata > Actinopteri > Cypriniformes > Catostomidae > Moxostoma > Moxostoma hubbsi. The sequence continues at coordinate 16,290,276 of JAVLUX010000024.1, read as the reverse complement.
TCTTGGCTGAGGCGGCGTGGGTGATTGTACGCCTCCCCAGCCCCTTTATTAGCTCACTCCTCAGCTGATCACCCTTGTTCAGAGAATAGACATAAAAATAAGAACTACATCTTACTACAGTCTTGGGGATACAAGAAGCAATATATCCAACAGACCCCCACAGCACTCAAGTACATTTGTTATACATGAACAAACATGCATTATTATCTGGCCCAGACAGGATCTGTGGAATTTTTCTGTGCTGATATTCATGGACATTATGTAGAATTCTTGTAATATTTCAATATTAAAATATTTAGTTAAATAACATATTTTTCTCATCGAAGTAGACTCTTAACAACCGAGTGCTTTGTCATATATTGCCAATTCTTCATGTGGCACATTTACTCGAGCTTACATTCCTTCTTTGTACTGCTAAGTACAGACAACTCTGAATCAATTTGCATTCAGAGTACATGTGGATATTGTAAACTCACATATCACAATGCTTCAGAAAGTTTTTGACTTTGCTGTGTACCATTCAGTGGGTGATTAATTTTAAGAGGATTTATCAGGTAATTACTTTCTAGTCGGTTTTCAATTTGACAGATTGTCCCGTATTTCACAATACAATTAATGTAATGTTATTATTGATTTTACTCTTTTAAATAGGTACTGTCTTAACCTACCTTTTAATACAGTATATTAACATAATAAATCGTTGTCCATAAACAAGTATTATATCAAATGGATTACTTTTAAATAATTTTTGATTCGTTTTCATAATTTGAATAAATATGCAAGAAATAATTATACCCCAGTTTGCAATTTATTGAGATGAGTACAGTTTTAAAAATGTAACAAATGATTTTCTGCAGACTATATATTATTCCTATAATTATTCAAAATGGTAGACATCTATTTTCAAGCATTTTCAGGCAGTAATCTCAGAGCTGATGGCATTTAATGCATTGCATTCCTGTAACGTTAAGGTCATTAGGGTTGGTCTACATATAATTCATATTTTGAATAGTTTCCAAAAACTATGCTTCAATAATATCTAAAATGTGAGTAATTTCCTTTTAAATGTACAGAGTATTCTTAGTATACTCTGCCATTATATCCAAATTCAGTAGGTGCTCTTCAGTATGTCCACAAACTGATGAATCCTTAAAAACCAACATTGCTATGAAGCAGTCATGGATAGGTTTCCTAAAGCACTAAGCAGAACATTAGCTTGACATAAATAGTGCTTCATCTCTACAGCATGATTCCCAAAAGTATTTTTGCCTAAGTACTACATAAAACATTTGTATATTAACGAGAGCCTCAGACCACTCATAAGTCCATTACATGCAACTTTAATAGAGCTTCCACAGTTTACCAGAGACAAAGGACACAAAATAAATTATATTAATGTATAAATTGTACCCCCCATTTGGAGACTTCTGAATCCATATGGGAGGGACTACACATTTTCTTTTCATCAGTTCATTAGATTTACTCTAGTATAGATTTTTTTATTTATTTCTAAATCCCTTATTCTATTCCACTGATTGCTCAGTTGGGAACATTTTAGTTTAAAATCATTCTTTGGTGTGTTTAGAGATGTTGCCGCATATAGAGAACAGAAAATCGTATAAATGGCGCTTCTTATTATAAATGGCACTTCTTATTATACCCCAGTTTGCAATTTATTGAGTTGAGTACAGTTTTAAAAATGTAACAAATGATTTTCTGCAGACTATACATTATTCCTATAACTATATACAGTAATTATTCAAAATGGTAGACCTCTATTTTCAAGCATTTTCAGGCAGTAATCTCAGAGCTGATGGCATTTAATGCATTGCATTCCTGTAACGTTAAGGTCATTAGGGTTGGTCTACATATAATTCATATTTTGAATAGTTTCCAAAAACTATGCTTCAATAATATCTAAAATGTGAGTATACTAGCATTTCAACAAATGTTAAAGACTGAAGTTAATGTTTATGTAGAAACCAGTTGGTCCTCAGGTGCTCTCTGTGGGCGTGGCATGGGAGGCACTTAAGATATATGCCTCATTCATTCAAAATATAAAAGCAAAGGAATTTATAGAATTGGAAAAGAGTCTGAAACAGAACTGAAGCGCTGAATGTCATCCAACACTAAAGTCTTAATAAAATATAGATACAATACTATTTTGCCACAGAATGTAGAGTTTTGCTTATTCAGGGTAAGACAGACATACTTTGAGCCGGGAGACAAAGCAGGGAAACTTTTTTTTTAACACCATTCCTTCAGTGAAGTCTTCTGGAGGCAATATATTTACTTCTATCGGGAAGACACGCAGGCTTGAGTGAGGTTTATGATGCCATTTATTTGATGAATGTAGAACAGAAAAGTAATGTCTCTCTTTGGCGTAGGCCCCGTCCGGCGGTCCGAGGGAGTTGTACTCGGAACCATCATATCCTGCCGGAGATAGGAGGCAGGGGCGAGGAGCCTACCCCCGTGCGGGACGGGGCTCAACTGGTGGTGGTGGGGTGGTGGAGGTTGCCATCTTAGCGCACTGAAACAGCAATGTGATAGATTGGGAGCAGACTTATAAAGCAAAGGCTTACATGTGATTGGCTAGGAATTACCCAGCTAATAGTGTGATGATGTACAGCTGCTAGTCTTCCCGCTAGAACTACGCTGCGCTCACATTTCTGCCACAGATAAAAATAAAGCCTAAAAATAATTATATTTCAATCTTTATAGTTCCATGTCTTCGTCTACCGATAAGGATGTTAGCAAATTCATAGAGCCATTAGAACTTACAATTGACGAATTATCAAAAATATTTTCTTGACTCAGATATTACTTTGGAGGAGCCCTGATCAGTCTCATTCTTAAAAAAGATAAAGACCCAAAGGAATGTTAAAGTTATCATCCAAATTCTCTGATCCAGTTAGATGTAAAAAATATTGTCTAAAATTCTGGCTAATCGATTAAGCAGAGTTATTACATGTCTTATTCATATAGATCAAGTGGAGTTTATTCATGGTCATAGTTCTTCTGATAATATTAGACATTAGGGCTGCACGTTTTCAAGTTTTTCATTAAAAGTTGTTTTTCCCTTTAATTTTCTATACAGTTTTTATTTGACCTACAATGTATGAAGGACAATGAGAGATCCTTGGCAGAAAAGTACAATTTATTATATATAAATGTAAAATTAGGCACCTTTCACATAGGCTAAATCAAACATATTACTAAACGCCAGGCAGCACATCACAAACACTTAATAAACGCGTTTTCGTCAATATAGCAAGACTCGCTTTCTTCTGCACTCAACAGGCGTCAAGAACTGCAATATGCGCGCACTCGGATCTAAATCACGGCTGGCTTGACCGCAGTCATGCAGACGTCCCGGTCCATCAAGTTGGCTTGCAATGAAATTAACCAAACGTGCAGGGTCACTTTATTGTCTACGACAAAGTTGTAGACGTGATAGTCTTCTAAGGTGTTTGACACTAATCTGGAAGTTGTCAATGACATCCAGATATCCTTATTGAAAACAACTTATTTGTTTTGTCGAGATCACGAGAAAATTAAGTCGTGATCACGAGAAAACAACCTTAGTTATGTCGAGATCACGAGAAAACGAGACAGAAAAAAAAATAATAACGCAAGGCCTCTTTTAGCTTCCGTAGTGCGCCAGGGATGGAAATTAACTTTTTTGTCCACCGGCCACTGTGGATTTCAAAATCTACCAGCTACTCAATGTTTTTACCAGCCACTTTCTTGTTTTTAACCGACAATGTGTAACTGCATGTGATAATGAATACTACAAGATCTACAATACTTAAGCCGTTTATTTAATCTCAAGTCTCAATGAAATACTGGCATTTTCTCTTTCTCTCTTATAGCCTACACACACAATCCATGAACTGATATTCATTTCAGTTCGCATACGAGGAAAACACAATGTTACGGACGTGAGCGCTCTGAAAGCGGCACTGAAAGATGCTTTAAAACTTCCACAGAGACATCAAACAGAAAGCACATTTCTTTAAAGTGAATTTCGTTTTGTATTAATTGTGTCTTAATTTTAATCAATGTTTCATCAACCAATTGCCTGGATTTAATAAATAAGAATTAAATATAGCAGACGATATAATCACAAAGCGGAGGCGCCGGCGCGTGAACTGGAGCTCGTCTCATAAATGAACCGAAACTCAGTGTATAAGGTAGCCTTGCCTCACAAATAATTCAAAACTAAAGAAAACAGACACAGACTGCTCTCTGCTTATGTAATCCGTAAGAAATGTGCATTTCTCTCTGGTGCGTTACTGCGAAGACCGCGAGTCAGCATCGTCAACTTCATCTTTGCAAATGACACGGACAAAGAAAAGACTTGTTTATTAATAAATAATTAAAATATCTCCTTGCTATATTTTACATATTCATAATCATTACTTTTGCCAGTTCTTTGTGACAGATTTTAGATTTCTAACCCTAACTGGTCAAGACTACTTCTTGTGGCCATTACAAATATCTGGGAGCGCTCTGGCAGTCTCTGGTGGTGCAAAAATGTATTACAACTAAATTCAATGCACGCCATTGACGCCACTTAACCGAGCAAAATGTTTAACTCGGTTACGCAATTTTTAACGGTTAATCGGTTAATCGGTTAACCATGGACACCCCTATTAGACATTTTATAAATATTATGTGGTCAGTAGCGAATGATCAGTCCCCGATTGCTGCCATCTCACTTGATGCTGAGAAGGCGTTTGATAGGGTGGAATGGGACTATCTTTTTAAGATTTTGGAAATATACAGGTTTGGGAACACTTTTATTGGGTGGATTAAGTTATTAATTTCAATGGCCCAAGCAAGGCATTAGTTAATTAGGTATTGTATTTCAAGCAAATCTGAGAGATTTAGTTAGAGCTAAGTTTTACCAGTAAATGAAAAAGTTCTCGTGTGATGTTGATAGGTGGGCTTCGCTACATTTGTCTATGAGATCAATGTTATGAAAATTAATTGTATCCCCAAATTAAATTATTTACTGCAGTCTCTCCCTCAATAAGATCCTCTTTCTTATTTTAAACAATTTGATTGAATATCTGTCTTTTATTTGGAATAGTAAACTGCCTTGTTTACATTTCTGTATGTTACAGAAACCAACTGACAAAGGAGGTTTAGGCCTCCCCAACATTTTGTTTTATTACTATGCTTTTAATCTTAGACACTTGACCCATTGGACTCTTCCACCTGAGAGAGCCCTTCTTGGTACAACATTGAACAATTGGTCCATGCCCCAATTTCACCATTGCACAGCCTTTCTATTAAATTACCTAGAGAAGTAAAAATGCATTCCATTATTTCACACTTAAATTCAGGCTGGACAAAGGTTCCCTGTATTTTCATATTGATACTTACCTAAATGTTCCCTCAACTATATGGCTGAACCCCAAATTATGTATTAACAAGTCCCCCTTTTGCTGGAAAGAATGGAGAGGGGTGTTGCTACACTTGGTGACCTTTATGAAAACGGAGCCTTGAGATGATTTGAAAATATAACATAGCAATTTGGTATTTCTAGGTCTCAATTTTTCAGGAATTTACAGTTGCGCCATCTACTTTGTACTATATTTGGTGGTAGTACACAACCCCCTAAAGCCGCAGATACTCTTTGCATGGTGCTCACAGCCTTTGTAAAGGGGCATGAAGTGTCAGTGTATTATTATTACTCATTGATTCAGAGTCTTGGTGACGGGGCCTTTACATCTCTTAAAAGGTTATGGGAAATAGATTTGAACTTGGTATTGAAGGATGGGGAGTGTGAAAGAATTTAAAAAACTGTTAAAACTATGTGTAGGTATGCAATGGGATACCTTATTCAGTTTAAGATTTTGCATTGTTTCTACTGGACTCCCTCTTGATTGTTTAGGCTTGGTTTAAAAGACCTGCTGGCGATGTCATTTGGAGGATGGAGACATACGGACTACGATTCAATAATTTTGGTTAAGAGTCCAGAGTTTTATCTGTATGGTTTTAGATACTCAAATTTAATTCTTCCCCAGACTATGTACAGTATATTCGGTGATGGGGCGGTTATTAAAGTAGATGACAAATATAAGAAAAGCTGGGTCCAAACTAGTGTAATGATTTTCAGACAGATAATTCTGGGTGGAAGTCAATTGGTGCTCCCTCATTTCAAGAATGAGCAGTCGAAAAGATGTCATATAAAAAGCTTGGCATATTAGATGCATTTGGTAAGAATTGGGACAAATACATGACATTTCTGTAAGGCTCTCGTTGAGGACCATGTGGAGAGAATTTTTTTTTCGTGTTTATATGTGTATACTCAGGTTTGAACCATGGGAATGTTTGTTGAGGGTTGGGGACTGGGAGGGGTATTGGGAATTCATGTTAGTTAAAGGGGGATATTGGTTGATTCTGTGCATGTATATTTTTCTTTATTCTACATTGTGTTTGAGAATCAATTAATAAAAAATTAATACATATAATTTGTTGTTAAAATTGCCTTTAAAACCATCCTCTGCAGTCTGCGTATACCACATCCCTGAATTTAGGATTTCTTTGATAAGCATAACTGACTAATTGCAGTAGATACATTTTATATTCTTAATGATAATATTAAGGCAGATACTATTTGCACACTTTTGCAAATAATGATATATAATATTTGCACCCCAACCCTGGTGCAAATCATGGTAGATGCTAAATGCAACCTGGTGCAAATATTGTCAGAAACAATTTGCACCCATATTTAAATACTAAAATACATACTGTATAGCAAATAGCAGCATGTTTATTATGTTTATTTAGAGTTTCACAGACACCACTACATTAACCCCTAACCTTAACTTAGAAAAAATGTCCTAGGTTTTACTACAGTATCCATGGTTGCAGCATGGAATTTTCTGTCAATTTACAGTAACCACAAAATTAACCGTGGTTACTATATTAACAACATATTATTGTACTTAACATTCACCGTGACCAAATCACCGTGACAAGATTTGTATTAATTTATATCTATTATTTTTAGTATTAAATGACATTGAGAGTGGAAACAGGAAATCGGATGGGAAAAAAAGTTTAACAAAACGCAGATTCGAACGGCGGTCGCTAGGACAACTGTGCACAATCGCACACCGTCTTTACTCCTTATGCCACTGCAGTGACATCTATTGTTTGGTTTGTCATATATTTCTTTGGTTCCATCACACTATTGGGGTGCAAATAGCTGCACTGTGTGCCAGATGCTGCTTACACCGGGGTGCAAATAGACACTCAGTAGTAATTAATTTCACAAGAAATATGAGATCCTGCAACAGTTAATATAAATGTTAATGCATGAGATTTGTGTATTTGCTAAACAAGCCTTTTAGCACACAGAACCTTAACTTACAAACAAACAAACAATTAAAATTAAGCTGCATTAGTGGAAAAATGGTAAATTTGGTATTAGCACACCTGAATTTCACATATTAAAAGTAACTGTATCTTGGCACAACCAAGATAACTAGCTGGAAATTTCATAGAATTTGAATGCAATTCTGTATAATTGTAACTCATGAAACAGCATTTTCTTTTTGTGTGTGTAAGTCATAAATCAGTTCCATCAGGTAGACCTATTTGAAATTGTTGAAGTACTCTAAATACTGTAGGCTTAAGAGAACAACTTACAACCTGGGCATCTCAAAACTGAGCTTACAGTTAATGTATTCTTTATGATTAAATGCAAATGGAGATTTCAGATAGATTATTTTGCAGAGTCCTGCAACTTGCCAAAGGGACCATTTTGAAATGAAATGAAATTTGAAAGTTATCATAAATAAAGGCTCTGATGTAAAATTCACTGAAGACACACTTGTGGAGCTGCAGTTGTTATGAGCGGTATTACAGACATTTTTGCATAAAACCATCTCTCTTTTTGTATCATTTTGAATTTTAATAATTTTCTGCTTCCTGTTGCGAGTAATAATGTCAGGGAATTGAAAGGATAAGAAATTTTGTTTTTGACAGCATTTTTCTTTATTTGTTTCACCAATTCTGACAGCTAAATTCTGACAAAGCTTCAGTATGTTAAGTGAATTAACTGTTTGTAGCATATGAATGTTTAATATTGATCTATTTCACATTGTTTGAAAGTTCAAATCATTCCAGTACCTCTTAACCTTCAGGACACATCTTTACTGGTTTTCTTTTTGTTCTCTGATGTTGTTACTATTCATTTCATGTTGTAGATAGAGTGCTACAGAAACTTCTAATTTTTACATTTACTCACACATTTCCAGAAGTTTTATGAATGAAAAGAAAAAGTGATGGCAAAGTAGAAAGACAATATAGAGTCCAAGCACATGTTTGAATAAAATGACTAAAATTACAAAATTTGAAAGAATTTGTTTGTGCTGCAGTTTTTTGGTGGTAGATTTCAACACACAGTTGATCATTTTTGTTACTTTTTTTCAGTTATAGTGCCACCATGCATTTGTGAATTTATTACATTTGGCCTGTTTCCTCATATTGACCTGCGGTTTACGTGTTCCAAGTTTCATTAAGATTTAAGTGAAAATGTAAAATATAATATACACACACAGTACTAAACAAAAGTTTTAGGCTCTTATATATATATATATATATATATATATATAATATATTAGTATAATAGTGTAACGTGTCTGTTCACTCGCCTGGATAGTGGGTCGGATTTGGGACCATCCCACCAAAGTTGGTGTCTGAAATTCCTGTTATATATTTCAGAGTATGTGTGTGTGTGTCTGCCGTTCTCATGGGGTTAGTGGGTGTACAGCATTATATATCAGACGTTGTTGTCTTTTATTCACTATTAATGATGACAGGCCTTCACCCTGGTACATTATTACTGAAACCCTCTGTCTCTCCATATCAATAACCTTGAAAAGAGAGACAGAGGCTGAGGATTAGAGAGATGAAGTGAACTCTTTTGTAATTAAATTTAATTGAATTTTTCTGAAAATGAAGCTGTCCCTTGTCCTTATGTAGAGAGTACGCCTGTGTGTATGTGTGTGGGCTGGGTTGTTAGTGCAGCAATTGAAGATGATGGCTCTCTGAGCCTTTTGCTAACTCCGCTAGACAATTTCAAACAGCTTTTCTCCCAATATCTCATCATTAAATGGTCTGGCTGTGATTGTGCACCTCTTCACGAAACTCTCTTTGCATGTGTGTGTCTGTTGTGCATGTCTGTATCTGTATGTACCACTGTAATTCACTTTTTTTGTATTTCCTTTTTCTCCCTGTGTGTGTAAACATGATTTCAGAATCTCAAAATGAGCTGTAGAAAGTTGTTCTCTCTCAACCTTCACAAATTATGCTCACTTTTTATGACTAATAGCTACACACACTTGCACAAGCACAAATACTGATCTCTACAGCCAGGTTAGGTAAAAGTCAACTAGTTGTTATGCATGTGTTTTTATGTTATTCTCCTGCTAACATGGTTAGAATGTATCACACTTACCTTAATGTTACGCTACCCAGTACGACAGTCATCTTGGACTTAATATTGACACGTTTTGGCTTGTATACAGAATAAGCATCTATTTCAAATGTTTTCGATTGCTAATATGAGTGCAGAAATACCTTATTTGTCACCCACTTATTTGGAATAGTGTGGGATGATAGGTGGAATACAGAGATGTAAATTAGTAGCTTAGTATTTGGCTGGTCATGTGCAGGGATTAAGCAACGGTTCAAGGAGTGAAAATGTTTTGCAGAACAGAACCGAAAACGGGAACAAAGAGATTTTTTAATTGTTCCAGAGTGATAACGTTGTCTTTAAGTGCTTGTAACCAGTTATAACTGGTTAATTTATTTTCACTAATTTTTAAATGAGTGTTTTTCACAGTACATTTTTCTTCAACTACTGTACACTACTTCAGGTTGCTTGAAATAATTAAACATGTGCTTTGATCCTGAAGGAAAATGCTGCACACATTTCTTTGCCTAATTGTCTGTTGTTGATGTTGCATTCTGTGAATAACCTTTTAACAACAAATTTAATTGCTTATTTTTGCTTATTTTGATGAGGCAAGTGGCTTATTTTGGGCTTGTATTTCCAGACCAAGATGCTTGTATCTCTTGCGAGATCTGGCAACACTGCTATTGGTATTTGACCAACTCCTTAGCGCTAACATTATTAACCGTTCCTTTATATTGTTCTAACCTATTAACATTCGGAAAGGAGGCTGCAGAACTTCTGAACCAGAACGAAAAATTTTTTTCAATATGGTGGCCCCCGAGAGGGGGTACCAGAAACAAACACTTTCTCTAGGCTACTGATACGACTGGAACCTTCATCTCATGCAAGTGTACATTTTTTAAACATATTGTATATTATCATTACTCATTGCTTTATATGTAAAACTTACTGGGGAAAAAAATATTTAGTGTTTTTAAATGTGGGATATAAAGTGGTCATTCACGCATATTGTATACGCGCACAGATTTCACACCATTCTACAAAGGGAAGTCAGAGGATATGTTTAAAGGATTGTTTTTGGATCAAAAAACCATGACAACTAGTGAGAAGAAGAAGAATGGAGGCATTGGAGCAGAAGGACCAAGACAAATTAGGACAAAGAAATTTGATTAAAGGATCAACTCCCAACACTCTCTCTAAATGTCTGAGAAAGCTGGATTTTCTTTTCTCACCCCTGTGCCTTTATCATTAAAACAAACAGGCTTCTCCATTGTAAAGGATTGTTTTGCAAAATTTAACATGAGAGCTAAACATAAATTAACAACCGGAAACTGTGGTTTACAGACTGCAGTTCAAGGTCTTTCAGCTGAAAATATGGCTGTATGAAAAACTCTTTTACAGTCTTTTAAACAGGTTCATTAAACTATCCTGCGGAACTACAATAAATTGCTTGAGTAATGCCCTCTTTTGCTGAAAATGGTGTCTGGTTCACAGTTCATCCATTTTCATGATTTTCTTTCCCCCACATTTGACAGATTTATCAGTTTTTATCTTGTGATATTTGCCGTTGAAAGGAGTTTCAAGGAAAGCTACCACTAACTTTGGGTATGTTGCTATATAAAGCATGGGGATTTTCTTTATAATTTGGTGTTAACCTTTTATAGATCCTGCAATATTTGCCAAAAACGCCTAAAAAAGGCCTACCCAAATTAAAATGCATGCTGTTCTTGAACCCTTTGGAGTATATGCATGCTTTTGGTCTCTTTTGAAAGGGGAGACTTTGAGGTTTGTTCCTAAATAGTCAGCATCACTGTAAGTCTTACTTGTATTGAGTAATAGAACTTTGAACTCACTCAAAAAGGGGAAATAAAATTCCGCCTACATTTTCTTTTTGTAAAAAGATGCCTGCAGATAACTACAGCTGGGAGGTATTAGCTGGAAAACACAATTAGATCACAGCATGAAGCCTTACCAAACCCAATTTAAAATTTGATAACAATACATTAGAAAATGAGTGTTTTACACATGTTTATCTAAGTGTATGTATAGGCTTCAAGGATATTGATACCTGGTCACACCTCTATCATGCACCGACTGGCTCAAATGACCTGTCCATCTAAAGTTCAGGGGTCAGCGGACATTTTGACATAAAAATATCTGTAATGTTTACATGTTCAAGGTAGCTTCATCAAAGAATGCGTCGAAGTTGTGTTAGCTCTGTCGGTTAGCTCGAAATGCTACGTCTATACTACGTGGGTGTTTATTGATATATAAATGTGTTATGGACCAAATACTTCGTTGAATTGGATTGTATGGACCCTTTTCAGTGTAACTAAACCATTTTTGATGGAATGAAGTGGATCAGTAGAGTAAGATGAGCTTTATAGGTGAGTTTTTACCATTTTGTATTTTTTTATTTTGCTGTAAGTGGTCTGAGAAATACTTCGATTGTACCCGCTGTGTTAAGTGAATATTAAAATGGTTTACATCGTTCGAATCACAAGAGTCTCAGCTTTCCAACGATGTAAGATATGTTTATCTTTTAATTTTTGAGTTTTTGCATATGACTTTATGACTCTGTTCACACATAACATTAAAACTGAACATTTCAGGCAAATTTACCACTTCTTATTCACGGAAATATCCAGTGCTATATTTACCGGAATTTTCGAATGTGGCTTGTTCAAACAGTCCTCTAAACTGAAAATTGCAGGTAATTTTCTGGAGAAGGCTATATTATGTGATAGCAACTATTAAGAGTTTGTGACCACCACTACGCTCTAGAAATTACCAACAAACAAACAAGCTAAAAACACCAAAAAAACACTAAATGTTTTTGTTTTTTTGTTGTCACAGAAAGGTTAAGGAAGAACCCAAGCACAGATGGCATCAATGAGCTTTTATTAAATAAAACAGAAAAACATACAAAACCAAAGCTCTCTCGATGGAGAAAAGACAAAACAAAAACCAGGCTAGAAAAAACACAAGAAGGACTAAACTAACAGGACACTGGAGCACAAGTTGACAGGAGCGAACGAATGAAGTGAAACAATCCAGCACAGGACAGCATATACGAGGAGTTAATGAAGGGGAGAAATCAAACCGGTAAAACAGGGACGGGTGAAAACAACAAACTAATAATGAGACAAGGAGGCGGGGTGTGAAGCAAGAATGAGAGACACTTGGCAATACAGAAATGAAACAAAGCCCTGTGCTCTCATAGACACAACACCCAAATGACATGACTGCATATCAGCAGAGACAGTGGCAATATGCGCTCGTGCCAAACGACAGACAAGATGGGACATTTATGCGAGGGTTCGGCCACATATAAAAATGCAACCAAGATTGAAGCAGCTGAACCCTAGCACAACATGACAGCGAATCATGACCCGGACGCACAGCACGAGCGCAACGTGAAGCGTGCCCAAGGTCGCGAGAAAAAAATTTGACACGAGTCATGCCACAAGAATGAAATAAGAGCAATGCGTTTGTGCCAATAACCAACAAGACAGAAGAATGCATGACATTGCCAAAAATGGCAAGCCATGCATTCTCACGTAGACTAGACAAAAATACTAAAAAAGGATGTCAGAGCTCAGCCACAAAGACAACAACACACAATCAACATAAGTGGCGGAATAAAGTCCTTTGAAGACATTCGATTTCTTTGTGTGAGGAACAGAACGAAATTTAAGTCATTAGTCATTATAATCTTCCACTCCAGCAAGCTGTTAACTGAAGAAGTACTGTGACCAGATCAATGAGTCAGTCTGACTGAAATACCTGTAAATCATTCAGTTCAACCAGTTCATTGGAAAAAGCCGATTCAAAAGAACAATTTGTTTGCTGATTCTGTTTGGAAGATTATCAGTAAATAATGACTTAAATTCAGTTTTTTAGGCAAAGATCCCACATGGATTCAGAAGACTTGGAATATAGCATATAAGACATATAGCACCTGCCATCTTTAATCATCTTAAACTTTTATCATCCTTGGAGTTTAACAGACAATGTCTATATGAACTGTAGTTCTGTAGAAAAGAGCTGTGTGAAACTTCTACAAAAATTATCATTTCGTATTGCAATAACAGTTTTATAATGGCATGACATAACGTCATGAGGGTGAGTAAATATAGGCAGAATTTTCATTTTTTTGTTCATTTAAACTATTTCCTTATATTCCCATGTCAGATAACTGAGTCCTGTTAGGCTGAATCACAAAAGGCAGCCCAAATTCCAGCTCTGGATTTTAGCAGTATGCTTCTCTCATATTCTCTCATGCAGTTTCAAACACTGGACACAGCCCCAGTGGTTATCTCCAGGCAAGACAGTCAGAATCAAATGCTTAACACTGGGGCCCCTCTGCTATATAAAAGAGCAGAGTGAATACAGAGGTGTGTTTTGTAGGGGAAAGCAGGGATGAATAAGATCACAAGGCTGTTGTCTTTCTCTCAGAGGAAGGGGAGCTGTTCTAACATGGCTTGACTCCCTCTAAGTGGCTCCGCTGGAAAAGCTATGATGATAAAGTGTGTGCATTTGAGCAGTGCAGCTTGTGCAGCTTGTGACTGGGTCAATGCAGGTAAACTCGCTTTGAACTCTGACCATGTCTTTAAACAACAGGCGAGCACCACAATGTTGCACAACAACACTAGATCGCTCTTATTTTAATCAACAAAAATGCAAGCATGTGGTGAAGTTAGAACTGTTTACTCAAAGCTACAATCCCCTTCAGAATTTTTCAGTAACAGTTTACAATAAGGTTCCATTTCTTAACATTTCTTAATGCATTGGGTATCATGAACAAACAATGAACAATATATTTTTACAGCATTTAGTAATCCTTGTTAACGTTAGTTAATAAAAATACAGATGATCATTGTTTGTTGATGTTAATTCATATTGCATTAACTAATGTTAACAAATATAACCTTTGATTTTAAAAATGAATTAGTAGGCTATATGTTGAAATTAACATATTGTTAAAATGTAAATAAATACAAATATTGTTCATTGTTAGTTAGGGCTGTCGATTTAACGTGTTAATAACATGCGATTAATTTGACAAAAAATAACACGTTCAAAAAATTAATGCATTAAATCGCAATGCTTTCCTGAGAAATGCAAGCTTGTAGTACCACCTGTTAACTTCAGAGGGCAGTAAGTGACATTTCAGTTGTATGTGCAACACACAGTTTATTACAGTGAACAACCCTTCAGTGGACACACTTGAAGGAGCGCAAATGCGAACTAAGGGATCTCAAGATGTGTTTAAAGATTGAGTATTAAACTACATTTAACTTTACACAGTGACCTAAACATTTTATGTTTATGACACAACACACCCGAGACACAACACAAGCATGTCTGACGCAGATCGTATGGTCTTTACCTCACACATATTTAATTACCAACAAGGTTAATGAGGTGTCCTTTAAACTGTTACACCGTTTTTACCCAGTCAATCTTTATTTAAGAAACATGCTCCCTGAAATAGATTCATTTAGCTCCTTCTGTAATGCTATAGATGAATCTGCCCTCACCTTTTATGGGAATGTGTCCACGCTGTAGTATTTTTGAGAAAATTTTGTTTGTTTGTACGTACCTCTATTTTGTATTTTATGTACCTCTATTTTGCAGGTGTACATTGATGGGTCCTTAAACAAGCCCTCATAATAAATCTCCAACTGATTGACAAATTGACTTGTGAAATGGATTGCTGTGAACTGTATGTCAATGACTGACTTATGATCAATAATGTGGTAGTAAACAATGCATTGTATTCTAAAGCCACTTTGTGTTGTCTTATCAATGATTAACTCCTCTTCTACAACAATGTATATATATATATATATATATAACTGTCCACTTCTTTGAAGGATTATTTTCAGCCAGCCAGCCAGATTGACTGACTGACTGACAGACAGACAGATATACAGGCAGACAGACCCAGTGTCCCAGTCTAAACCAAGTTTACACAATAAATTCCCTTTAAACATTTTTAATTTCCCATACACGCCTCTGTATGAGGATACTGATGCTGGCGGCATCCGAATTCAAAGGCATTCAGAAGTTTTGATGTTGTTAAACGAGTTGGATTGTTTGTGTTTGTCTGGTATAACAGGCCAAAGAGCAGAAAACAAAGACTGCTAACTGTCATGAATAATGGATGGAGAAGGATGTGAGAAGGAAAAATAGATAGACCCAGAACAAGTGGCTTGTGTCAGACAACAGTAGTTCTTGCTGATGTAAAGTCTCTAGATGCAGACAGAATGTATAAAGGGAGGAGTGTAACCATGGTGATACACTAACTTAATGTAATCACAGAGATCATGCTTTTTTTTCTTGAATTATGTGGTCCAAATAAATTGTAATGTTCCTGTCAGCATATTCTGCATTTACTAAACATACAATTATTATTTTTTTTCTGCTTTTCTCTTCAGGAAATACTGGAGATGCTACTCTGCATTTATTATGCATTTTAGTAATTCTGCACAGTAATTTTCTCAACTCATTAATACTCATTCATGATTTTGATGTTAGCACACAAGAGTGCAAGGTCTGTATTGTATATGGTTTTGTGTTCATATCTTGCCAGTAAAAAATGTTCTTCAAAAATGTATTTCTTGTATACACTGTGTAAAAAACTAAAAATACATAAAATAATGGTAAATGCATGGCAGCACAGGGTGTCAAATGTTTACCATAAACTGAAATAACAGTTTTAGACCGTGAAGTGAATTAACACGTTTACTCTGCAGAATGAAATAGGTGTTTCATCCATAAACTGAAATAACATGTTTAAATTGTCTTGTTAACAAACTAAATTGAAAGGACATGTTTCAACTATAAAATTAACTTATTTGTATTGACTGTTCATTTAAAAAACAAACATTTGTAGACCATTGTGACAGAAGCAGAAGGCGGTGTCGGGTCAGGATTCTACACACCCGGCCCCTTATCAGGCTAATGAAGCCTCCGAGAGGAATAAAGGCAGACTGCGGACGGTAGAGAGAGAGAGAGAGAGAGAGAGAGAGAGAGAGTTTACCGGCAGCTGTCCATCATATGTGTGTGTGTTTGTGTCTTTTGGTTTAAGTTTTGTATTAAAATATTAATATAAAATTTGACAATTTATATTGTCAAGCCGGTTCTCGCTGCCTCCTTTCCATTAATCCCTTTACACTGGTGCTGAAACCCGGGAAGGAGGAGGGAAACGCCGTAGTAGAATTCTCGCTGCTACCATCCACCCCAACGAAGCAGCCATGTCCATCTGCCTGGAAGCGGAGGAACGGCCGCCAACAGCGAGGTGAGAAGGGGCTCCTAGTCGACATCCTGGAGCGGTCAGGGCCGCTGCCAGGGGTGGGGGAGACCCCTACCAGCCGCTAAATGTGGTGGGGTTAAGAGAGGACTGCCGACCGCGAGCAGGGAGGTGCTCCCGGCCGACCACCTGGAGCAGGAGAACCGCTGCCAGGGGCGGGGGAGACCCCTTCTGTTCCCCCGAGAATGCGGTGGGGCATTCCATCCACCAGGGGCCGGAGGACTGCCTCCGATATGCCCGGGTAGGCGCGGCTTGACAATATAAATAATATTTTAATAAAAAACTTAAACCAAAAATACACAAACACACATATGAGGGATAGCTCTCTCTCTCGCACCACCGTCCATAATCAGCCTTTATCCCTCTCGGAGGCTTGATTAGCCTGAAAGGGGCCGGGTGTGTAGAATCACCACCCGGTCCCGCCCTCCGCCCTGTCACAAAAATTAAATAAAAAAATTAAAAAATAATTCTGTTAATAGAAATAACATTGTTTAATTCCTTTAATGCTGCCTTTATGTTCTTTCAGAGCTTCAAAGTTTTGGTACCCATTCACTTGCATTCTAGTATAAACTAACAGTGTTATGGTATTCTTCTAAAAATCTTTGTGTTCAACAGAAGAACAAAAGACACATCTGGGTTGGCATGAGGGTGAGTAAATGATGCAAGAATTTTCAATTTTGGAAAAATGATTCCTATAAGCAGATGTTAGACAGAATGCTAATCTTAAACATCATTTACTTTCACTACATGTGAGTGGGCATGCCCGGCCCCCAATCAAGCTTATCAGCCGAGGAGAGGGATGAAGACGAGCAAGATGTGGCTCATTTTGCCGTGTATGCGTTTGTGTTTTGTCTTTTATGTTTTAGTTTTACATTAAATATGACTTTGATTGACAGTTCCCGCCACCTCATTTCCCATTTTAACCCTGTTACATTGGTGCCGAAACCCGGGTGGAAGGAGGGATGCGCTGTTGTGAAGTCCTTGGCACTGCCGTCTGCCCATAGGAGCACCCGCGTCTGTCCACTGGGGGGCGGAGGAGTTGCTGCCAGCCGCCTGGATGCGGAGGAACGGCCACCGTCTGCGAGGGGATGGGGGGCTCTCTGCTCGAAACCTGGAGCGGTGGAGCTGCTGCTCGCTAATTAGAATATATGCTGATGCGAATGAAAACACTGAAGACCAGAAACTGAAAACAGGCGAATCATGGAACACTTCCGTGTTCAAGAAAAAGGTGTATTAGGGAAGACACGGACAATTTTGCATCAGGTGGGTGTCTGTTTACAGCTCTCCCCATTCGTTTGTATGGTATTCACAAATGGTTACTTTCGTAACATGCTAGTTAACTGTTACGCTCTCTCCTATGATAGAACAGCGGAGGTTGTTATCTCCATAATTAAAATTATCTCTGGATTGTCCTGTTTTGTCATTGGACCTTGATCAATGTGTTTATTAGTCTTGCTAATTGGTTCTGTTTTGATATTGGTGGTTTGGT
This sequence comes from Moxostoma hubbsi, assembly GCA_032164185.1. NCBI lineage: Eukaryota > Metazoa > Chordata > Actinopteri > Cypriniformes > Catostomidae > Moxostoma > Moxostoma hubbsi. The sequence goes on along the minus strand of JAVLUX010000024.1, from coordinate 16,272,027 downwards.
TTTGTCTTGGTGGCTTGTTACCCTTAGTTGTGTATTTATTATAGCTTTGTATTTTTTTTTTTATCAGTCCTTGTCGAATGTTGAAGTTGTTTGATGGTTCATGTGTCATGGTTTTTGGATGTTAATCTTATTAACATTAGAATATTTCTGTAAGCACAGCCATTGGTTTAGAAAGTGTATATAGATTTATGTGTATATACAGTATTTCATATTAGTGTTCATGTTACAGAGTAATTAAGTACAGAGTAAAACTTGAATTAATTGAAACTTGAAGAAAAATTAATTGTAATTAAGTGTATTTACCTCTCATTCTTGTACCACAAACACTAACATATAAATTTGTATCATTGTTTGTGAGTTTGTTTTGCTTCTGACAATTTTCAGAATCGATAAATAATTGACTTCTTACCAAATTGCAAATTGCCATCTCCTGGGAGAGACTTTTGTTGACACAGACCTGCTGGAGCTCATGTCAACAACAATGATTGAAATTCAGAAGGAGAGTAAATGTCAGAGCACTGCTGCAGTCTGCTCGTGTTTAGCATTCACATAGAGAAACAGACAATGAGTGATCAAATGGATGGAATTAATGAGGGAAATTTCTACACATGTTCTATACCATTCTTGCAGGAGTGTGTATATCAGTTTGATCACTATTACTTTGTATAGTGTGTATGTGTGCAGTTAGGATAAGGTCATTTTATTGTTTAAGGATGTTTCAGGGATATTCTTTTCAAGATTTATTTAAACATTGTGATTACCAACAGTAAAATGGTTTACCTCATCTGATGTGGAAGAACTTGTGCCCAGACCGACACCCTGAACACCTTTGGGATGAATTGGAACCCTTTCTGTTAGCCAGGCCCCATCATCCAACATCAGTGCCTCACCTCACTGATGCTCTTGTGTCTGAATGGGAGCAAATTCCCACAGTCATCTTTCAACATCCAGTAGAAAGCCCTACAGGAATAGTGGAAGATGATGTAACAGCAAAAGGAGGACTGACTCCTGATTAATGCAGATGGTTTTGACCTTGTAATATATCACCTCTGATGACTCAACCGTTAGGCTCTTTGCCTTTGCTATGACATCAACAGTGTTGAATTAACACATTATTGCACTTTAACTGTGGAGAAAATGGCAGGTATACAGTATATAGGGATGAGTGAATTATGTATGCAGTGCATTTGTTCACTGCTGCAATTGCTGTGATGACAGATTGACAATATGAGGGATGGCTTTTGGTGCGACCGGCGAAGAGCAGAGAGACAGAGAGAAATACATATCAATATGCACACTCAATTCAGACAGTTCTGCTGATAATTTTATAAATGTCATTCTCCCAAACTCAAACTGAGCAGCTGGCACAGTGTACATGCTAGTGTGCCTCGTCCTGTTTTTCTAGGCAGGTTAGTAAATGCTCTGCAGCAGGAAATCTGAAATTCCATGGAATTACCATTAGAGTAAGGTAATTAAAGGAAATATTTTCACCCAAAAATTTTGTCATTATTTACTCACCCTCATGTCATTCCAACCCTGCATACTGCAATTTTTTCTGGAACACAAAAGAAGCTTTTTTTTGTTCAGACTCAAAATTTAATCTGTGACTGGATTCGGTTCTTAAGTTTCACTCACTTAATTTGTCGTGCTCTTAAGAAAATTGTTTATTCCAGGGTTTTGCAGAAAGTGGTGTTCTGAAACGTAATGTAAAACAGAAGTCTGGTTTCCTTATGCTCCTCAAGGGATTAAGAGAAAGCAGTTTAACACACCTGGATTTCTCCTGGAGAACGTGGCTTAATGTGGCCACGCAAACGCATGAATGGTATTTGTACAGGTTTTTTTTTAGGAGTGCACGTGTTCGTGAACAGACTGGATAACAAATGTCACAGGATGGAGCCCAACAACATGTCAAAAAGGCGGAAAAATTTAAAATGTCTGGGAGGACAGTGGGAAAGTTACATACCCTGTCAACTATACCCATTTATATACACTTATGTAAAATATTGGCTCTGCCTCACGTTTGCATATATTCGCTTGTTTATTGAGGGAATCCCAGAGTTTTACGTAAGAGTGAAACCCCATTATTGAGGTGTAATTCAGCTGTAGGTCACGAGAGAAAGTTAAGGAAACAAGTGCAGAAACACCTCTGCAATATAACTACTTGAGAGAAAGTAAATAATGACAGAATTTGATTTTTTGAGTTAATTATTCCTTTCAGGATCTGACCAGAGAATCACTTTGATTGGTTGAGGGGAAGCCTAAAATTAGATTTGACTGGCTTGAATTTTGTAGGGCCTTTGGGAGGCAGCTTCTGATTAGGACTTTATTGGCAATGAACCCAAGAGCTTTCATAGCTCAGTGAATTCATTTGGGGGGCTTCATAGTCTAGTGAGAGGTGAAATCTCTGGCTGATGGGTTGATCAATTGGACAGATTACTCTAAAGGACTGGTACTGAAGTTAAGTCAAGTAATTTTTATTTGTATAGCACCTTTCACAACACACATTGTTTCAAAACAACTTTACAGAAAATCACACATTAACAGAAAAATTAAACCGTAATATAAAGTCTTAGTCATCATTGTGTAGTTTGATTAAATATGATTATGAAGTGTGTATAAAAAGAAGTAATTAAATAATAATTGTATTTAGAAACCCAGTTGACTTGCTCATTTTCATTATCTATGTGAATGTTGAAGTCACCAACAATTAAAGCTCAGTAACTACTAGACTACTAGATCTGATAGAAAATTTGCAAATTCACCAAGGAAATCAGAATAAGGCCCGGTGATCTATATAGTATAGCAAGGGTAAAAGACAACAGATATGTTTTACTTATATCTGACAGTGTTACATTAAGCATTATTAGTTCAAAAGACTTAAACTTATATCCAGTCCTCTGAGTAACCAAAAACATCACTGCAAATTGTAGCAACACCTCCTCCTCGACCCTTCAGATGAGGCTCATTTTTCTAACAATAACCTGGGGGAGTGGATTCATTTAATTTAATATACACTCACCTAAAGGATTATTAGGAACACCATACTATTACTGTGTTTGACCCCCTTTCGCCTTCAGAACTGCCTTAATTCTACGTGGCATTGATTCAACAAGGTGCTGAAAGCATTCTTTAGAAATGTTGGCCCATATTGATAGGATAGCATCTTGCAGTTGATGGCGATTTGTGGGATGCACATCCAGGGCACGAAGCTCCCGTTCCACCACATCCCAAAGATGCTCTATTGGGTTGAGATCTGGTGACTGTGGGGGCCATTTTAGTACAGTGAACTCATTGTCATGTTCAAGAAACCAATTTGAAATGATTCGAGCTTTGTGACATGGTGCATTATCCTGCTGGAAGTAGCCATCAGAGGATGGGTACATGGTGGCCATAAAGGGATGGACATGGTCAGAAACAATGCTCAGGTAGGCCGTGGCATTTAAATGATGCCCAATTGGCACTAAGGGGCCTAAAGTGTGCCAAGAAAACATCCCCCACACCATTACACCACCACCACCAGCCTGCACAGTGGTAACAAGGCATGATGGATCCATGTTCTCATTCTGTTTACGCCAAATTCTGACTCTACCATCTGAATGTCTCAACAGAAATCGAGACTCATCAGACCAGGCAACATTTTTCCAGTCTTCAACTGTCCAATTTTGGTGAGCTCTTGCAAATTGTAGCCTCTTTTTCCTATTTGTAGTGGAGATGAGTGGTACCCGGTGGGGTCTTCTGCTGTTGTAGCCCATCCGCCTCAAGGTTGTGCGTGTTGTGGCTTCACAAATGCTTTGCTGCATACCTCGGTTGTAACGAGTGGTTATTTCAGTCAAAGTTGCTCTTCTATCAGCTTGAATCAGTCGGCCCATTCTCCTCTGACCTCTAGCATCAACAAGGCATTTTCGCACACAGGATTGCCGCATACTGGATGTTTTTCCCTTTTCACACCATTCTTTGTAAACCCTAGAAATGGTTGTGCGTGAAAATCCCAGTAACTGAGCAGATTGTGAAATACTCAGACCGGCCCGTCTGGCACCAACAACCATGCCACGCTCAAAATTGCTTAAATCACCTTTCTTTCCCATTCTGACATTCAGTTTGGAGTTCAGGAGATTGTCTTGACCAGGACCACACCCCTAAATGCATTGAAGCAACTGCCATGTGATTGGTTGATTAGATAATTGCATTAATGAGAAATTGAACAGGTGTTCCTAATAATCCTTTAGGTGAGTGTATGTGCTTTGGATGAAAGAGATCTAATAGTTTAGTAGCCCTACCTTTTATATGATGTTGATCTTCAAATAGTTTTTTTCCAAGATTAACATTTAATCAAATATTTTTTATTTTAGTTAGGGATTGTGTTTGGTAGTTTGGGGAACAGACACAGTCTATATATGATATTTAGGTGATACAGTCTCTGTGTTGTAGTTTATGTGACCTGTGTGACGTCTCAAGGCAACTAGTAGACATTCGGATTAACCAGATTGTCTGCTTCCTGACCTGGACCCCAGTTATTCAAATACTATTATTATTAAGACTATGATCCAAATTACTAGAGAGGAGAGCAGCACCTTCCCTGGAGGGATATAGTCTGTCTCTATATAGCAGGTCAGGTCAACTCCCAAAACTCCTCCAATTGTCTATAAATCCTATGCTACTCTCCTGTTATCCAGCCATTCAGTGACACTAATCTACAGGGAGGGAGCAGGGAGGGGGCCAGAGCATATTACAGTGTTGTACATAATTTTTGCAAGTTCACACACCACTTTAAAATTATCTCTAGTAGTCTCTGACAGGTGAAGCCGGACATTGTTAGTGCCGACATGAATAACAATTTTAGAAAATGTATGTTTAGCATTAGCCAGCACTTGCAAATTTGATCTTATGTCAGAAGCGTTGGCACCCGAAATGCATTTAATGATGGTGGCTGGAGTCTCTATTTCCACATTCGTTACAATAGAATCATCTATAGCCAAGGCTCTTTCAACATGATTCTCAGTGGGAGCCTCACTGAGTAGGGAGAATTGATTGTAAACCATAACAGGAACGGTAGAGTGGTGTGGCTTTGCTGAGCGAGTGTGCCACAGGGACATCACCTATACGCCCTGCTGCGGGGGCTCTTCAGCCGGAACCAAATTGTGTGTGTTGCTCGCTGTTCTACTTGCATACGAAACAGTATCTACCGGCTTCTCTTTCTCACTGACCTTCACTAGTGTTTGGATCCACTAGTGTTTGGATACGGGTCTCTAACTCTAACCTTCTTTGTCAGCCTGACTAATTCCTTACATTTATCACATGTGATAGAATGGAAGAAGCTTTAGTAAACATGTGGCATGTAATGCAGGAAGGAATAATATGAGTGGATACCATGAATTACCACAATTGTTTGTTGTTGTTGGTTGTTCCTGAGCACCGAGGGTTTGAGATTGATGTGAATCCCTCACACAATTGTTTGTTGTTATGGTTGTTTTAATAAGTGGTGCTTTGAGATTGATCCAATAATCAGTGTAACACAGATGCGAAAACGGGTGCGCACTGTAAAATGCACACAGTTTAATTGTGATAAAAATAGAAAGTGGATGAACGTGGACAAATTTCCGCAGTTGAAGCGCGATAAGAGGATAATGTGGGGGAAAACCTGATGTGTGCTGAAAAATGGCAGATATGAAAGATTAAAAGCTGGAAAGAGATAGATAAGCAATGCTAAAAAAGCTGGCAGGCTACAAACACAGACTCGAGTATTTAAGTTTAGTATTTAAGTGAATGATTGTTTTATGGAGGAGAGGTTTTTTTTTGAATGGATGAGACTGAAAGGTCAGCTTCCCCCTGGATTTCCCTTCAAGCACTTTTGTCCTTCCCTTTCAGCCAAGTGCATCGATCAACTGCAGACCCAGAGCAAGCCAGTGGAAGGCCATTCTTTAAATATCCGTCCACTTAGAGCTCAACCATGGTCTAAAATGAATAATTTGCCTCACCTGTGAAGAAAGGTTGAATTTACTAAATGTACTGGTGTACTTTTTTTTACTTAGAAAATGTATTTTACAATACTTACATTATTTCATGTACAATGAAAGTTGTCAGGCTTGTATGTGTTTTTGTTCATGTATTTTACTTTAAATTAGTTCCATGCCATGTTAGATTCTGTTTTCTTGTCATGTGATCTTGTCATGTGTTTCCAGTGTTCTTGTGTCTTGCCTCACTGGTTCATTGCTTCATTAGGTTGTTAAGAGTCTTGTTGTCTTGTTTAGAGTTCTAAGTGTTCATTGGTTTTCGTTGTCGTGTGTTCTCCTAAAGTCCAAGTATTTAACCCTTATGTTTGCCATTGTCCATGGTATTGAGTATTGTTAATGTAACATTGTTGGGTTTTTCATGTCAAGTTAAGTCAAGTCAAGTTTAGTCAAGTCAAGTTTAGTCAAGTTACATTTAGTTCATGTTTACGTTTTGTTTCTGTTTGGATTTACGGTTTTTAGATTTCACATTTGTAATAAACTGCACTTGGGTTCACCGCATCATCTCGTCTTCGTCTGCCTGTCATTGCCAGCCCCTTGTTACAGAATACCTGACCTCAAACTTAACTCAGCAGTTCAGCTTCTTCGTTTACATCAGGAGAATCATCCCCTGGAGAAATATGTAGAGGATTTCTGCGCTCTGGCCTGCAGGGTCGTCTTTAATGAGATTGCCCTCAAGGACTGTTTCTGTTTTGGGCTGAATGGGCTGTTCTCCTCCCTGATGCCTGACGGTTGGAGTACTTACAGCCTAACTCAATATATCGACCTTACCCTACTGATAAGTGGTTCACCATTCACTGTGGGGGAGGTGGATAATGAGCCAGAGTCCCACATCAAGACCACCAAGCCAGAGTCCCACGTCATGGCCACCAAGCCAGAGTCCCACGTCATGGCCACCAAGCCAGAGTCCCACGTCACGGCCACAGTGTCACACATCACGGCCGCCAAGCCAGAGTTCCACGTCACTGGCGCCAAGCCTGAAAGGGCAGCTTCCCCTTGGATTTCCTTTCAAGCTCTTTTGCCTCACCTGTGAAGAAAGGTTGAATTTAGTAAATGTACTGGTGTACATTTTTTTACTTAGTGTATTTTACAATACTTTTCATGAACAATTAGCAGTTGTCAGGATTGTATGTGTTTTTGTTCATTGTCTTTTGGTTGGTTCATTGGTTTTCATTGTCATGTGTTCTCCCTAGTCCAAGTATTTAACCCTCATGTTTGCCATTGTACATGGTTGAGTATTATTAATGTAACGTTTTTGGATTTTTCATGCTAAGTCAAGTTCATGTTTATATTTATGTTTTGTTCACATTTAGATTTACGATTTTTGGATTTCACGTTTGTAATAAACTGCACTTGGGTTCTTCACATCATCTTGTATACGTCTGCCTGCCATTGCCACCCCTCATTACATCAGTATTAAAATGAATTTAATAAGGAATTTGTTATAGTTACATTTGTATTCTGCAAAACATAAAAAGACCAGACCACAAGGAATAAGCTCTTGAGGTGTCTACAGGTTTTGGTCAGGATGGCTCTGAAAGTTTTCCAGAGCATAACTCTGAAATAGATGATGGCGTGGGTGGGTCTGCAATAACTGTTCTGATATTGTGAAGCTCTTCAATCGATACAAGATTGCATCCAATCAGTTTTTCTACACATTTGATTATGTGCTAGAGTTGATTTTTGGATTGTGCACTGGTCGTGCCAAACCAGACAATGATTGAGTTAGCAATTGATGGCTTGCAATGATGGCTCTGTAAAAATGCAGAAGAAAAGGTTGTGCAATTTTGAGCCTCTTAAATCTTGAAGCACAGGCATTGTTGTGCTTTTTTGTGATGTTTTCATTCTATCTAAGAGTTTTGCAGATTGCAGAGCCTGAAAATCTGTGGGATTCCACCACCTTGACTCTCAAGTTCATGATTACCAGGGTGGCATTTGCTAGAGGATGCTTACTAAATTCTATTATAATTTCTACGGTTCTTGTGGTGTTGAGGCCTGGGTTGATAGTGTCAAACTACAGAATTACCAAATCCACACTTTTTCTATACAGGTTTCTATATTTGTCCTTTATGAGACTTACAGGTGCTGGTCATATAATTAGAATATCATCAAAAAGTTGATTTATTTCAGTAATTCCATTCAAAAAGTGAAACTTGTATAATGTATACATTCATTCCACACAGACTGATATATTTCAAGTGTTCATTCCTTTTAATTTTGATGATTATAACTGACAACTAATGAAAACCCCAAAATCAGTATCTCAGAAAATTAGAATATTGTGAAAAGGTTCAATATTGAAGACACCTGGTGCCACACTCTAATCATCTAATTAACTCAAAACACCTGCAAAGGCCTTTAAATGGTCTCTCAGTCTAGTTCTGTTGGCTACACAATCATGGGGAAGACTTCTGACTTGACAGCTGTCCAAAAGACGACCATTGACATCTTGCACAAGGAGGGCAAGACACAAAAGGTCATTGCTAAAGAGGCTGACTGTTCACAGAGCTCTGTGTCCAAGCACATTAATAGAGAGGCGAAGGAAAAAAAAAGATGTTGTAGAAAAAAGTGTACAAGCAATAGGGATAACCGCACCCTGGAGAGGATTGTGAAACAAAACCTATTCAAAAATGTGGGGGAGATTCACAAAGAGTGGACTGCAGCTGGAGTCAGTGCTTCAATAACCACCATGCACAGACGTTTGCAAGACATGGGTTTCAGCTGTCGCATTCCTTGTGTCAAGCCACTCTTGAACAAGACACAGTGTCAGAACCGTCTCGCCTGGGCTAAAGACAAAAAGGACTGTACTGCTGCTGAGTGGTCCAAAGTTATGTTCTCTGATGAAAGTAAATTTTGCATTTCCTGAAATCAAGGTCCCAGAGTCTGGAGGAAGAGAGGAGAGGCACAGAATCCAGGTTGCTTGAAGTCCAGTGTAAAGTTTCCACAGTCAGTGATGGTTTGAGGTGCCATGTCATCTGCTGGTGTTGGTCCACTGTGTTTTCTGAGGTCCAAGGTCAACGCAGCCATCTACCAGGAAGTTTTAGAGCACTTCATGCTTCCTGCTGCTGACCAATTTTATGGAGATGCAGATTTCATTTTACTGGACTTGGCACCTGCACACAGTGCCAAAGCTACCAGTACCTGGTTTAAGGACCATGGAATCCCTGTTCTTAATTGGCCAGCAAACTCGCCTGACCTTAACCCTATAGAAAATCTATGGGGTATTGTGAAGCGGAAGATGCGATACGCCAGACCCAACAATGCAGAAGAGCTGAAGGCCACTATCAGAGCAACCTGGACTCTCATAACACCTGAGCAGTGCCACAGACTGATCGACCCCATGCCACGCCGCGTTGCTGCAGTAATTCAGGCAAAAGGAGCCCCAACTAAGTATTGAGTGCTGTACATGCTCATACTTTTCATGTTCATACTTTTCAGTTGGCCAACATTTCTAAAAATCCTTTTTTTGTATTGGTTTTAAGTAATATTCTAATTTTCGGAGATACTGAATTTGGGATTTTCATTAGTTGTCAGTTTTAATCATCACAATTAAATGAAATAAACATTTGACATATATCAGTCTGTGTGTAATGAATGAATATAATATCCAGGTTTCACTTTTTGAATGGAATTACTGAAATAAATCAACTTTTTGATGATATTCTAATTGACCAGCACCTGTATAACAATGGTATCATCTTCAATCTTGTCCAAGTGCTACAATTGTCACGCTGAGCGTTTCACACCATAAATTCAAAAGAACCGACCCATATGATTAATTTGTTTGGGAATCGGGCTACACTGATAGCTGCTGAGTGGAAACAATGTCAAAGTATTTTGGCCACAGTCACGGCCACAGTGTCACACATCACGGCCGCCAAGCCAGAGTTCCACGTCACTGGCGCCAAGCCTGAAAGGGCAGCTTCCCCTTGGATTTCCTTTCAAGCTCTTTTGCCTCACCTGTGAAGAAAGGTTGAATTTAGTAAATGTACTGGTGTACATTTTTTTACTTAGTGTATTTTACAATACTTTTCATGAACAATTAGCAGTTGTCAGGATTGTATGTGTTTTTGTTCATTGTCTTTTGGTTGGTTCATTGGTTTTCATTGTCATGTGTTCTCCCTAGTCCAAGTATTTAACCCTCATGTTTGCCATTGTACATGGTTGAGTATTATTAATGTAACGTTTTTGGATTTTTCATGCTAAGTCAAGTTCATGTTTATATTTATGTTTTGTTCACATTTAGATTTACGATTTTTGGATTTCACGTTTGTAATAAACTGCACTTGGGTTCTTCACATCATCTTGTATACGTCTGCCTGCCATTGCCACCCCTCATTACATCAGTATTAAAATGAATTTAATAAGGAATTTGTTATAGTTACATTTGTATTCTGCAAAACATAAAAAGACCAGACCACAAGGAATAAGCTCTTGAGGTGTCTACAGGTTTTGGTCAGGATGGCTCTGAAAGTTTTCCAGAGCATAACTCTGAAATAGATGATGGCGTGGGTGGGTCTGCAATAACTGTTCTGATATTGTGAAGCTCTTCAATCGATACAAGATTGCATCCAATCAGTTTTTCTACACATTTGATTATGTGCTAGAGTTGATTTTTGGATTGTGCACTGGTCGTGCCAAACCAGACAATGATTGAGTTAGCAATTGATGGCTTGCAATGATGGCTCTGTAAAAATGCAGAAGAAAAGGTTGTGCAATTTTGAGCCTCTTAAATCTTGAAGCACAGGCATTGTTGTGCTTTTTTGTGATGTTTTCATTCTATCTAAGAGTTTTGCAGATTGCAGAGCCTGAAAATCTGTGGGATTCCACCACCTTGACTCTCAAGTTCATGATTACCAGGGTGGCATTTGCTAGAGGATGCTTACTAAATTCTATTATAATTTCTACGGTTCTTGTGGTGTTGAGGCCTGGGTTGATAGTGTCAAACTACAGAATTACCAAATCCACACTTTTTCTATACAGGTTTCTATATTTGTCCTTTATGAGACTTACAGGTGCTGGTCATATAATTAGAATATCATCAAAAAGTTGATTTATTTCAGTAATTCCATTCAAAAAGTGAAACTTGTATAATGTATACATTCATTCCACACAGACTGATATATTTCAAGTGTTCATTCCTTTTAATTTTGATGATTATAACTGACAACTAATGAAAACCCCAAAATCAGTATCTCAGAAAATTAGAATATTGTGAAAAGGTTCAATATTGAAGACACCTGGTGCCACACTCTAATCATCTAATTAACTCAAAACACCTGCAAAGGCCTTTAAATGGTCTCTCAGTCTAGTTCTGTTGGCTACACAATCATGGGGAAGACTGCTGACTTGACAGCTGTCCAAAAGACGACCATTGACATCTTGCACAAGGAGGGCAAGACACAAAAGGTCATTGCTAAAGAGGCTGACTGTTCACAGAGCTCTGTGTCCAAGCACATTAATAGAGAGGCGAAGGAAAAAAAAAGATGTTGTAGAAAAAAGTGTACAAGCAATAGGGATAACCGCACCCTGGAGAGGATTGTGAAACAAAACCTATTCAAAAATGTGGGGGAGATTCACAAAGAGTGGACTGCAGCTGGAGTCAGTGCTTCAATAACCACCATGCACAGACGTTTGCAAGACATGGGTTTCAGCTGTCGCATTCCTTGTGTCAAGCCACTCTTGAACAAGACACAGTGTCAGAACCGTCTCGCCTGGGCTAAAGACAAAAAGGACTGTACTGCTGCTGAGTGGTCCAAAGTTATGTTCTCTGATGAAAGTAAATTTTGCATTTCCTGAAATCAAGGTCCCAGAGTCTGGAGGAAGAGAGGAGAGGCACAGAATCCAGGTTGCTTGAAGTCCAGTGTAAAGTTTCCACAGTCAGTGATGGTTTGAGGTGCCATGTCATCTGCTGGTGTTGGTCCACTGTGTTTTCTGAGGTCCAAGGTCAACGCAGCCATCTACCAGGAAGTTTTAGAGCACTTCATGCTTCCTGCTGCTGACCAATTTTATGGAGATGCAGATTTCATTTTACTGGACTTGGCACCTGCACACAGTGCCAAAGCTACCAGTACCTGGTTTAAGGACCATGGAATCCCTGTTCTTAATTGGCCAGCAAACTCGCCTGACCTTAACCCTATAGAAAATCTATGGGGTATTGTGAAGCGGAAGATGCGATACGCCAGACCCAACAATGCAGAAGAGCTGAAGGCCACTATCAGAGCAACCTGGACTCTCATAACACCTGAGCAGTGCCACAGACTGATCGACCCCATGCCACGCCGCGTTGCTGCAGTAATTCAGGCAAAAGGAGCCCCAACTAAGTATTGAGTGCTGTACATGCTCATACTTTTCATGTTCATACTTTTCAGTTGGCCAACATTTCTAAAAATCCTTTTTTTGTATTGGTTTTAAGTAATATTCTAATTTTCGGAGATACTGAATTTGGGATTTTCATTAGTTGTCAGTTTTAATCATCACAATTAAATGAAATAAACATTTGACATATATCAGTCTGTATGTAATGAATGAATATAATATCCAGGTTTCACTTTTTGAATGGAATTACTGAAATAAATCAACTTTTTGATGATATTCTAATTGACCAGCACCTGTATAACAATGGTATCATCTTCAATCTTGTCCAAGTGCTACAATTGTCACGCTGAGCGTTTCACACCATAAATTCAAAAGAACCGACCCATATGATTAATTTGTTTGGGAATCGGGCTACACTGATAGCTGCTGAGTGGAAACAATGTCAAAGTATTTTAGTATGATGCTCCGTCCACGTAAGCAGAAGAATGCACATTCAAGAAGCCTTAATTGAAACAACATTTATAAAATGAATTTGGTGAGAGTATACTTAAAAAAAAAAAAAGAAAAAAAAAAAGACATTTAAATGGTTCTCGGTTTCCAACCTCATTTCCACACACATATTTGCATATACATACTCACACTGTCTTTCTCAGTCTTTCCTCAGTAGCCCTGGCACTGTCATTCTTGCACACTGAAATGAACAAACAGAATATTATAGTCCCACTCACGCTGGTCTCTCCATCACTTATCTGCTCTGACAGATGGCTCAGGGTTGGAAGAACACATCTGCCCTCTGCACCTCAAACCCCACTCTGCCAGAGGTCAACAAGAATACATCTACATGGTGATCAGTGCTGCAAACACCTCTTCTAACACTGCCTTCACTGTCCTCAGGTCAGGTTTAACACCTGAACTCCAACCCACTCCATTTCTCTGGATGTACAGCAGAGACCATCTCTTATAGACTCATAGACTTGAGAGCAATATTATCACAACACTGTCATTCAACTGCCAAGCTCTATCTATAGACTGTCAAATGCAGAATGTCTTACTCTTTCAGTTCATACTGATAGATAATCTGTGTGTGGGACATAATATTTTGAATTTCCGAATTTAAACACACCATAAACATCTCTCTTTCTCTCAATTCAATTTCAAGCAAGGCTTGACATTAACACCCACCCACCAAATGCATGTAGAACATGGCTGTGGCGGGTAACTGGTGACATTTTCAGAGTTTTTCCTGCATTGAAAATTCTGTAAATGTCGGGCCACAATTGAAGCAAATTTTATTGAACTGATCCTGCACTAAGCATTTTATGAGCACTAAATTATAGCTTCTTATATCCTACACATGCATCTGTGCGTGGCAAATAAAGTGTGATTTAGTGTGAACCACTGCAGCACACCAGACTAGTGTCACAGTCTGGGCTGGCCGGTCCTTCCTGCCTGACTGTCTTGTCTTGTGTTGGTGTTTGTGTTTCCCTCTTTCTCCCTCTTGTGTTTTGCAGGTGCCACGTGGAGAAGCCAAGTTACAAGCTCTTATATATTTTCTCTTAATTGGATTGTTCTGCTGTATTGCAACTCTGTTCTGGTCTGATCTTTGTTTCCAGTTTCGGTCGGTCTAGTTTCTGTTTTGTTTTCAGTTGTTTATTCTTCCCCTCGTGAGAGGTTTGATTTGTATTTTGTATTTTATTTGTTTATTTAATAAAAGACCTACTCTGGCTTTCTGGATTCTTCTCTGTAACAGAACAAAACCAATTCTGGATACAGCAGAAGGAAGTATTGGCATTTTCCTTTTCCCATCTTCAAACCTCTGTGGTTCCATCAGAGTGCGATTAGCCCAGCTTACCTGGCTTCATTCTCTCCATCAAGGGGAGGCTGATGTGAGGGATTTTGCCAGCAAGTTTCTAAGAACAGCTGAGGGGCTGGACTACAATGACACCATACTCAAGGAAATCTTTAGCACCTGCCTTGAGGATCCTCTTGGATACTGGGAAATGGGAAGTCTGGGAAGTTTGCCATTTGAGAGTTTCATGCGCTACCTGTCCAATAGGGTTTACTGGATCACATCTGACTATGGGAAGCCTCCCATGAGTGACCATTAGAACACACCCCCATCCAGTTAAACTCACAGATCTCCAATGACTCCGAAGCAGAGGAAGAGAAGGAAGAATGGTTTAGCTGCAGCCCCCTTGTTGAGCATGTTCTTGACCACCAAGGCAAGGAGGCCATTCCCCAATCTCTGCCAGTTCTCCCGGCCATGGAGGCCATTCCCCAGTTGCTGCAGGCGCTTGCACCATTGAGGCCGTTCCCCAGTCTCTGCGAGCACTCACAGCCATGGAGGCTGTTCCCCTGCTGCTGTCAGCACCCTGATTTCAAAATACTTTCTTGGCATGATGGTTTTACATGTAATATTGATAAAGCAACAATACAAGGTAAAAACCGAAATACATCAGAAGAAGCTAGAAAAAGATAGAAGAAAAATAGAAGATAAGATCAGAAGAAAAATAAAATAGGTGCTCCATTAACATTTGAGGTGGATCTTTTTCTTACAAAGATATTTCTCTTTCTCTCAATACCTCCACTCCAATCCCTTCTCCCCTCTTATCATGAATTTCTCCTTTAATCCTTTTCTAATAGCTAGCATTAGTGAGAGATTACATGAAGATTAGACTGTAATTGCTGTAATGTGAATGTATCCAAACAGCCCTACACTTCCACACAAACTCTCTCTCTATTGCTTGGTTTTCTCCATCTATTATTCATTCCTCTGGGGCTTTGTGGTTGTGTGTTTACCGTGGATCCTGTCCTCTTTCAGCCTGGGCTGCAGAAGATTCATATGTAAACTGCTGCACTGATCTGTGTATGTATGTAAGTTTGGATTCGTGCTTTAGAGTCATTGCCCTGCATGAATGCATTTACATCATCATTTGCTCTCATAATAATCACACACTTACCTGCTTTTACCAGTGGACAAATTATACCTATTTCCTGAAGTGTATGCAAGAAGCGATTGTAAGTGTTTCAATGCTTTTTCAGTAATTTGCTAAAAAGGAATCTCATTATCATGGCCCGACCATTAGAACTAACTATCTTCTGTGGAAACCCAGCTGACACGCAGCAAACTGGAAGGCAAACACACGCCCGACATGCGGGCAACCAGCAGATACACGAGACAGGACCAACTAGGCAGAGAGAGTGAGGTTAGTTACTTCACACCAAACAACAATCTAGCAAAGATACTGAGAACACAAAGGGTTTAAGAAGGGAGTGAATTAGAGGAGCCACTGGAGCACCTGCCTGATATGCTAAACATGGTCCAGGATATTCTAGGAGAAAATCAGAATATCATCAAGAGAGATAAACACAAAACGATCGACCATGTCTCTAAGCACATCATTTACGAGCCCCTGGAAAACGGCAGGGGTGTTAAAAAACATCTTTCACTCATCCCCCTTCCTAATCTGATAATCTATACAGGCTATAAGCAAACAAACCCACGAAAAAGGATATATTTACAATAAATGTGAGCAGTCACTGTGGATGTCGAGGATCCTGGCACCGGGTGCAGCAGCAGGGAGAGATGACAGAGAATTGTGCACGCTGTGGCCGTGCCCGCAACAATCCGTGAAGAGTGTGTCAGTAGAATAAGTGTGTGCGTCGTGGAAGTCAGGAATAGATTCATGGAATCCTCTGTTGAAGCTTAGTGAGATGCTGAATGATGCCCAGCAGGGTAGGACGATCTAGCTCCTGACACTCGGATAAAGACAAGGTATCCTTTGTGGAAACCAGCTGACAAACTGCGAACTGGTAGGAAACCACACACCCAACACGTGAGCAACCAACAGACACAAGAGACAGGACCAACTAGGCTGAGAGATTGAGGTTAATTACTTCACAACAATCTAGGAAAGATACTGAGAACACAAAGGGCTTAAAAAGGGAGTGAATTAGAGGAGAACAGATGTTGCTCGGTGACAAATTAAGAAATAAAGACAATTATAAATGTAAAGATAATAATAATCATAATAAATTAGCCTAATAATTTTCCTTATGTTCCCAAATTAATGCTGCCAAATGTATTGCATTTTGGTAATTGTTTATGCTGCCTAATGAAAATAAAATAGTACTCAGTTTTAGGTTCAAGGTGAACGTGACTTGTATTATTTAATTATTCACATTGATAGATGAGAATAAAATCAGGACAGGGAAGTAGTGAACACAGATGGTGGGAAAATAGCGCAGTAAAAGCAGTTACAGCACTTAAAATGTACTCAAGTAAAAGTAAATGTGTACAATTTTCAAACTAAAATAAACAAGTATAATTCATGGGAAAAAGTAGTTAATTATAGTAATGTGATTATTTGTAATTCGTTTCTTTACACCCCTGCTATTGTCATCGTCATTTTTGTAAGATATCGTTGATATCCAA
Source organism: Moxostoma hubbsi (assembly GCA_032164185.1). Classification (NCBI taxonomy): domain Eukaryota; kingdom Metazoa; phylum Chordata; class Actinopteri; order Cypriniformes; family Catostomidae; genus Moxostoma; species Moxostoma hubbsi. The sequence continues at coordinate 16,255,266 of JAVLUX010000024.1, read as the reverse complement.
TTACATTGTCCTATCAATGTTAATTAAAACATTACTTTAAATGGATATCTATGTTATAGAATAAATGTAATTAATGGTAAATTACTGCTTAAATTATAAGTCTTCGTACAGTAAATAATCAGACATATTCAATATTCAAACTTATTAACAGTCGATTTAAATTGACCAAGTTACTTACTGTGTTCAGTAAGACTTTAGGTGGCGAGGGGACCATTCATCCTGTTAGATCTTCAGTGGTGATCTTGTTCATGTAAGATCATTATTAGATATTTTTTTAGCCTCAGTGGTTCCACTTTGGTAAGTAAAAACAGTAATTTGCGATCAGAGTTTGTGTGATTCATGAAAATGTTAAATCTACTAATACCAGCTGCGTGGCAAATGGTCTTATTAGAGCAGATGCAATAACAATGACAGTGATTCCTGAAATATGCCATTCATGCCATATCCTTTATGTTGGCTACACCTCCAAAACAAACTTAGAACCGTGCATTACATTATTGCTATTTTGTACAAATCAAATTCACATTGGACTGCTTATTAACATGACATAACAAAACTGTTATTACATTTTTTATAAATTGTACACAGAAATCGATCAACGTGACAAACTCTCCCATTACAACGACTGCTGTCACTCACTGCAGGTTTACACTGAGAGAAGCATTTCGACGCAAGCTCAGTGACACTCGCACAATGTTCTGCACTCTTGTGAATGCTCTAATTAAAAACAAAGCTGTCTAATCAGCATAATAAATCATTTACACCGCGTCTGTACCTTGATTAGAACGAGAGCGCTTGATTTTGTCCTGTTGCTCATTTGCAGTGTATTTAACATCTACGTTCTAAGCGAACGGTGCAATGTGCAATGAATCAAAAGTAATTAATCCAAGTCCTTTTCACTCTTGTTCTATAGCTTATTTTCATGTTTCTGTTGATGTTTCTTCTGTATTCATTTTCGTGTGCCACCGCGAAGAGAGGTGGAACATTAAACAAAACACGTTGTAAATAGATTCCAACAGGAGCAGGCTTAAATTGAACGCTGCAATCGTCAGTTTTCACGATTACATAATGGCTGCCGTAATCGCGATTTTAATTTTCCGATTAATTGTGCAGCCCTAGATGTCAATCTGTTTAGACAATGAATGAGTTTTCTTGCTGCTAAAAAGTAACATTCTGAAGGGGAAAACATTTTGAAATTCACTTGCAGTAGAGCATAATATATCATATCAAGTACAAGGTGAACATTATCAATGCATGAATCAAACACACTTTGAATCCTGATCATTCCTGACACTGTTTTCTACACATCATTTATTTGTATTGTATGTCTTTACACTGGGAGAGACAAACTGTATATGGAACAGTGAAATCGGTCACAGTAGTATTAACTTCCAACACTTGATATAGTGTGATACAGAAGATGGATCACATGTGCTGCAGTCCTCATTATTATATAGTTGTTGCATCTCTTTCTGCTCATTTGCATAATGTTAAACTTTTCTCAAACAGCAAACGGTTGCTGTTAATATCACCAGTCATCTTTCACTGAAAATGATTGACTTCTATTTGCTTTGTCACTGCAAAACATTGCACAACAAAATTCTGTTGTGTGGGATTCTGTAGTGTTCAAATAAAAGGAGCCCTATATCCAACTTCTTACAAATTCCATCCCTTCAGGAAGAAATCCTTCTATTGTAAATGTCTGTTCAATCATGCAAGCAAAAGCTTAAAAGAAGCAAACAAAACTCAGAGACAAATTTGGATAAAAGCATGACAAATCTGCAACAACGAAAAGCAAGTACAATATAACATTCACAAAACAATCACTTAAAACATTACTAAGACACAATTATGTGCAACAAACAGCCTTAAATTAATTTCGTACCTGTTAAAATACATTTTTTACACACTGGGCTCAATATACTGCTCTGTTCTGGTCTACCTGGGTTCTCTAGGGAATCCAAAAATCTAAAGTATACCCATGCTTTAAACACTTGCATCATATTTCAAATTTACTAGCATTATACAAGCATATTACTCAACCTGTTTACCATAAACGCAGAGGTTTTAGTTGCGTCTTCACCTTGTTAGGTTATGTACCTCGCTTAAATATCTCAGTGTGTGTCTCTTTAAATACACCAGTTGTTCCACCCCCACCCAGTGAATCCAGAGCCGCATGACTCTGTACTTTGGTGGTCACTCAGTACTACTGCTCTCTGTATATTGGCCCACAACGGCGCAACTCCAAACAATGCACATTCTTTTTTGGCCACGATCTAGCCACAGGATCTGTTCTTTCTAGCACATGGTAGGGCAATTCCTCCCATACACCCTGGATTTTATTTCTTCCCCTTAATCCCTGATTAGGTACACAAAGTCACCTGAAATGAGACTTACATCTTTAACTGCTGCATGCTGTTGTCGTCTCCTCTGCTTGGCCATTCTCTGCAACTGCTTGTTAGTCAGACTATAAACCAGCTAAAGTCTCTGTTGATGTTCAATCACCCAGGTCTCCACATTACCCTCTCCTCTCTTTCTATATCCACCACTCAACAAATCATCAATTGGGAGGTCAGGAGTCCTACCAAACATCATAAAAAATTTAGAAAATCCGCTAGAAACATTTTTTGTAGTGTTATAAGCAAACAATACTTCCTGCAAGTGCTCATTCCATCTTACTTTCCTTTCAGGAGGAAGGGGTCACAGAAGGTCATGCAATGTTCAATTAAAACGTTTGCACTGCCCATTAGCTTGGGGGTGAAATGCAGTGGTCCTGCTCTTCTGCATTCCATAAAATTTACACAGTTGCTGCACTATATCAGCCTCGAGACAGTGTTTCAGGATCACACAGGAAATCGGTGGTTGCTTCCAAATGTTCATGTACCCAGTGTTATATAAAATATCCATTTGTCATACTTGAGTAGAAGTAAAGATAACTTAATGGAAATTGACTCAAATAAAAGTTAAAGTATCTGTTGGCCTACTGTATCTCTAGGCACAATCATGATTTCAAGCTCAATTTCACTTTCTAGTGCTTGACACATGTGCAGAGCCCTAGGTGGTGCTATAAGAAGTGTAATCGAGCTTAAAATCCTGATCTCCAAGGAGACTGCTAATCAAGATTTATAGGCAAGCAAGGAGTTATATTTTGGTATATTCTCACCCAAAACCAATTGGATCTGTTCAGAAGACATTGGTTGACACCAATGGAGTCTTATGGATTACTCCTATGCTGCATTTATTTGCTTATTGGAGCTATAAATGTCACCATTTACTTGCATTGAATTGACCTTCATAACTGCAATATTACATTTTTTTTGTTTGTGTTCTGCAGAAACAAAAAAGAAAGTTGTGTTCTAGGATCGAATGAGGGTGAAAAAATTATGAGACAATTTAAATTTTTAAACAAACTATCCCTTTAATGGCACATTTAAGTCACTTCAGAATTATCATATTTATGGGATGAGTGTAAATGAAAACCACAGTCCATAAAAATTGGAACACTGAAGGAGAGAGTTGAGTCATATTAGTGACCAGAACAGAGACTTTTGGGGTGGGCTCTTTTCATTTGGGCCAGTAAGCAACCACACAGAACACCCTGGCAACTGCATATAAATGAGCTAAAACAGAGTTAAAACAACTTAACAACTGCATAGCAACAACCTGACAACCACCCAGAGAACCTTGACAACTTGATGACCTAGTAACCATCCAGAAAACCCATGTAATCACATACTGTATCAAAAAATGTGCTCCAAAGCAAATATAACACTTTAGCAACCACCAGAAAACTAGTTTTGCTTATTCAAAGACTATTCATCCATTTTCATAAAACATACAAATAAATATTGTTGGACATTTTCATGAATGCTGGTAAAGTAATTATTCATACACATCGCACCTTGGTTAAATGTAAAATGTGAATGCATGTGACTTTTATATGAACAGGTAACAATAACTTCACAGCTTTCATAATGTTTAAACCTAAATTTATCAAATTAATTTGTCAAAAAACTCATTTAAATTTACATGAGCAGTTTCTTAATCTGACACGCGCTTCGCTTGTGATCTTGATTCAGATGCGTGATTCGCAAAACAAATCATTCAGACCGCTTTTTTAATCTTTTTGTTCAGTTCAAGGGAATCAGATTCAAATTAAATGATTCTTTTAACAAATCATACATCACTATCGCCGATCTGCATGCATTTTTGCAAGTATTTTTTTGGTGTTATCATGTCGTAAAGTAACGAAAGTGTCTGGAGAAATTTATCGGAGTAAAAGTATACATTTTCTCTTCAAAATGTAGTGAAGTGAAAGTAAAAGTCCAAAGAAATATTTATACTCAAGTTAAGTACAAATTTGAAAAAAATTAAATTGTACTTAAGTACAGTAACAAAGTATTTGTACTTTGTTACTATATACCTCTGCATGTACCCTGGAATCAACCCCATTCAGATGAATTACTGACCATCTCCCATCAGCCATTTTTGCATCAATTCAAGCATGATTGTATTAATTCATGCGTGATCATCCTGTAGGGTTCTAGTTCTGTGGGATCCAGGAAGAAATCACATTCACATTTAAAGTGGTGAGCTTGATTCGGAGGAAGCATTTTTGCTCTATTGTGTGTATTGTATACTGTACATTGCATATTATTATTTGTATATTGTGTTGTGTGTAATAATGTGTATATTAGACATGTAAATCTGATGTTTATTATAAATTGGTATAGGTCTCATCACTGTCATGACTGCTATGTTGCTCGGATCTACACCCAAGTCTTTTACCTACTGTTGCACTTGTTTATATGGTTGAGTGACAATAAAGTGATTTGATTTGATATGTTCAATAACACTTCCAGCTTCTGCCACTGGGGGGCAGTGGTTTGAAATTCGTCAAGCACAGACTAATTTCAGCGGCAAAACTAGTGTGGCCAAATTCATGTTGTGTTCAGTCTGGTGTGAACGCCCCTTGAGTGGGTGGGTCTTGGCAGGAATAAGCTCCAATGTAGACTTTATGCCAGTAGTCAGATGCTTCGCTACATTAGACTGAAAGCATATCAGAAAACAAACACACTTTTTCAAGCACTAAATTCTCCACTAAGAACATAATTTTAAAGATACTGGCAAAGTGTTGGTACAATAAAACTGCAGTTTTCAAGCATGAAAAAGAATAAATTACTTAATTAAATAATTAAAAAAAAAAACTATATATATATATATATATATATATATATATATATATATATATATATATATATATATATATATATATATATATATACACTACCGTTCAAAAGTTTGGGGTCACCCAAACAATTTTGTGTTTTCCTGAAAAGTCACACTTATTCACCACCATACGTTGTGAAATGAATAGAAAATAGAGTCAAGACATTGACAAGGTTAGAAATAATGATTTGTATTTGAAATAAGATTTTTTTTACATCAAACTTTGCTTTCGTCAAAGAATCCTCCATTTGCAGCAATTACAGCATTGCAGACCTTTGGCATTCTAGCTGTTAATTTGTTGAGGTAATCTGGAGAAATTGCACCCCACGCTTCCAGAAGCAGCTCCCACAAGTTGGATTGGTTGGATGGGCACTTCTTGCGTACCATACGGTCAAGCTGCTCCCACAACAGCTCAATGGGGTTCAGATCTGGTGACTGCGCTGGCCACTCCATTACCGATAGAATACCAGCTGCCTGCTTCTGCTCTAAATAGTTCTTGCACAATTTGGAGGTGTGTTTAGGGTCATTGTCCTGTTGTAGGATGAAATTGGCTCCAATCAAGCGCTGTCCACTGGGTATGGCATGGCGTTGCAAAATGGAGTGATAGCCTTCCTTATTCAGAATCCCTTTTACCCTGTACAAATCTCCCACCTTACCAGCACCAAAGCAACCCCAGACCATTATATTACCTCCACCATGCTTAACAGATGGCGTCAGGCATTCTTCCAGCATCTTTTCATTTGTTCTGCGTCTCACAAACGTTCTTCTTTGTGATCCAAACACCTCAAACTTGGATTCATCTGTCCACAACACTTTTTTCCAGTCTTCCTCTGTCCAATGTCTGTGTTCTTTTGCCCATCTTAATCTTTTTCTTTTATTGGCCAGTCTCAGATATGGCTTTTTCTTTGCCACTCTGCCCTGAAGCCCAGAATCCCGCAGCCGCCTCTTCACTGTACATGTTGACACTGGTGTTTTGCGGGTACTATTTAATGAAGATGCCAGTTGGGGACCTGTGAGGCGTCTGTTTCTCAAACTAGAGACTCTAATGTACTTATCTTCTTGCTCAGTTGTGCAACGCGGCCTCCCACTTCTTTTTCTACTCTGGTTAGAGCCTGTTTGTGCTGTCCTCTGAAGGGAGTAGTACACACCGTTGTAGGAAATCTTCAATTTCTTAGCAATGTCTCGCATGGAATAGCCTTCATTTCTAAGGACAAGAATAGACTGTCGAGTTTCAGATGAAAGTTCTCTTTTTCTGGCCATTTTGAGCGTTTAATTGACCCCACAAATGTTATGCTCCAGAAACTCAATCTGCTCAAAGGAAGGTCAGTTTTGTAGCTTCTGTAACGACCTAAACTGTTTTCAGATGAGTGAACATGATTGCACAAGGGTTTTCTAATCATCAATTAGCCTTCTGAGCCAATGAGCAAACACATTGTACCATTAGAACACTGGAGTGATAGTTGCTGGAAATGGGCCTCTATACACCTATGTACATATTGCACCAAAAACCAGACATTTGCAGCTAGAATAGTCATTTACCACATTAGCAATGTATAGAGTGTATTTCTTCAAAGTTAAGACTAGTTTAAAGTTGTCTTCATTGAAAAGTACAGTGCTTTTCCTTCAAAAATAAGGACATTTCAATGTGACCCCAAACTTTTGAACGGTAGTATATATATATATATATATATATATATATATATATATAGTGTATGAAAAGAATGATTGGTTCATGAGGTCCTCAGATTATGTTACTTGATATTCAGGGTACTTGGCCAGCCTAGTTTATCACTGTCTTTTATGCCAGAAATAGGAGATGGTCAATTAAGACCGTATCGGATACATTCACACAGCATAATATATGGTTGATGTGATAAAATAAACCTCTAAATTGCAATGTTGAAGCCTGAGCCTTGTTTCCCCCAGAAAAGCAGTTGAATTCCACTGTGTGGGAATACTTTGGGTGTTAAAGTCCCACAAGGCACCACTAATGTTTCTCACTTACCCAGTTTGAATTGTTTATCGGACGAAAGTGTCACTTCTGGCAGGACACACTGATCTCATCGAGCACCATCACAGAATTTATGGAGATGAATGTAAGTGAAAATACAGTATATATTATATATATATAATATATACAGTATATATATATATATATATATATATATATACGTATTATTACAAATTTTAGACCGCCTTTCATAAGTGGTATGTGTATTCTACATTGTGTGTATTGTGTACATTTGATATGTAAATTGTTGTGTAAGTATGTGTACATTTGTTATGTAAATTGTGTTGTGTAAATATGATGTTTATTGTAAAGTGGTTTATGTCTCATCACTGTCATTACTGCAATGTTACTCGGAACTGCACACAAGACTTTCACCTACTGTTGCACTCGTGTACACAGTAGTGTGACAATAAAGTGATTTGATTTGATTTGATTGATTTGATAAAAACAAACAAACATCAGATACAATATGGTTTTACATGATTTGCAATGACACACTAGTTTTGTTGATAGACAAACTTTATGTCTGTGCTTTCTGTCACACTCACATTTGCAACAAACGTGTTTAAGCGATTACTGTATATACAACATTATAGATGGCCTGACTGTTTGTTTATGCATTTATTTATTTTAGTGCAGCACAACAAATGCATTTAATACCAGTACTAAAAATAATACATTATTTGTAATGTACTAAATGTGGTTTACTAATTGCTTTAGACATACAGGACACTGATGTTGATACTGTAGCAGAAAATAGACTGTACTAGAAAAAAACACCAATTAATAAACTGCAATTGAAAAATCATTTATTTTTATAATTTATAATTTTTTTTGTAGGTATTGTTCAGAATCAAACAAATTTACAAAAACATCCAATTACTGAATTAAATGCATATCTATCTGTTAACCAGAAGTGTGTTTCCAGTGCAACAACGTAACAGACTGCTTAACAACCATATGGTGCATAGTTTGAGAAATGAACTAGCTAGTCACGACTGTTTCCCGAAACCGTGGTAACTACTGCATATCACACGCCTGTAGTCTGAACCATGTTGGTTTAATAATATAGAGCTGCCGTTAATTACATTATGCAGTGGGTGGAGTAATAATTTCTACGGAGATTGAATGTATGCCAAATTCTAGCATGTTTATAAGGACACCAGAAATCAGTTAATTGCACAAAAGCTGCTTAAGATACAAATGTGTTTGTATGTACTGTGCAATAAGTGTTATTTTACCCCTATGTACTTGCATGCTGGTAAGTTTCCTCTTTTGCGTCATACTGACGGGGCATGGTAGTATTCATTGTACCTCTTAAGAATGCTTTGGGGAAATGCACACCAGGGCAGTAATTATTAAAAAATTATGTTTTTTATAATTTGTTTTTGCTAAATTCAAATTCATGTGTTAAAATAATAATTCAAAAATAATGTTTGAAAGTATGGTGTTCAATTAAATTTAAGTAGGGAATTTATTTATTATATATTTATTTTTCTAGTCTAAATTAGTCTATAACTAATTACATTTTATAAAATAAAAATATAGCTATATATGTAACTATAAATATTAAACTGCTAATATTAGCAATGTACTTTAATACCAAAGTGTTATTGTGGTATTTTTTTGAGACGGATGTCATACCCTGAAAATACTGTTACATTCCTAGTATGTGCAGATGTGTGTTAGAAGCTAGTGATGGGTCTCGTGCTCATTCATTTTCTCATTTAGTCTAAACAGTGAAGTATGCAAACAGAAACACAGATCCTGCCTGCTAATGAGAGAGAGAGAGAGAGAGAGAGAGAGAGAGAGTTCATGTGTTTATTTTAAAATAGTCAACATTTACTCAGAAGCTCTTTGATGTTTTTCATAATCAATATTGCCTCTGAAGGGAACACTTGCTGTTGTAAAGATCACTCAGGCCGCATAGGCTGCAAGACACTCTCATTCATCTCAGCTCTGTACAGGCTGAAAACTCCTCCATGTGTCCCCTTGCCTCTTTATCTCATCACATGGAGCTCCACTACCACACTTTCTCATTCCTTTCTTAGCTTTGGCTATGTGTGTATCCGCAAATGAGCTTTTCTCTTACTCTGTTTATGAGCACTGGTGAGTGTGTGTGTGTGTGTGGTGGTATTATGGTCAGTTTTGCAGCAGGACCCAAAAATGAAAATTCTATCATGATTTACTCACCCTCAAGTCATCCCAGATGTGCATGACTTTCTTTCTTCTGAAGAACACAAATTAAGATTTTCAGTAGAATATCTCAGCTCTGTAGGTCCATACAATGCAAGTGAATGGTGACCAACATTTTGAATCTCCAAAATCCAAATAAAGGGAGCATAAAAGTAAATCCATAACTTCTACAGTAATATGATTGTGGGTGAGAAACAGATCAATATTTAAGTCATTGTTTATCATAAATTCTCCTCCCTGCCCTGTAGGGGGCGGTATGCCCAAATAATCTGAATCACACAAAACAGAAGGAGAAAGTGAAAGTGAAGGAAAAGGAACTAAAATATTGGGTAACACTTTTTAATAACAGTATATGAATAATTATTCATTCATACCTGAATTAATAGTTACTTCCACATAAAGTAATGATGAGTTAAGGAATGAACTAAACAGGAATTAATGAAGAGCTAACATTATCTACAACATGACTCATATGAATTCATGCTTTAATAACGATCACCTTAATTGCATGTTAGTTTAATAGTTAACGCATTAATTGTAATGGTGAAATAACCTAAATCAAACAGGCTTCATAAGAAAGAATGTGAAGTACATCAACCTTAAATTAAATGTGCATAATTTGATGTCTTCAGGTTCGCCACAAACATCACTGGATGATGCAGGATCATTCTGCATAATTTACATGGATCATCATTATCAAATGTTGAACACATTAAAGGAATAGTTCTCCCGTCTTTTACTCACCCTCATGCCATTCCAGATGTGTTTGACTTTTTTTGTCTGCAGAACACAAATGAAGGTTTTTGGAAGAATAACTCCTTAATATGCCTAGTATGTGACTTAATTTGAAGCTTATAACAATGATGATAATTCTCTTCAATTGCCTGGTCCAGTTCATAATGTTAAAACTGTCCCGACCAAATAATCAGTATTGTGAATTTTGATTTTGAGTACTGATGAATCTCTATATCTAAAAAAATATATTGAGAAATATATAACAAAAACAAATATTGATCTAGCAACATAAAGACAACCTTTCCTATTTTTATGGTCTGAATGAATGGTGAATCGAGTGGTAGTTTGAGAATGAAATAAAAGGGATGGAGAATATTGTGAAATGGGCTGAAATCAAATTATTGTTACGTTTTTTATGTCCTTTTGAAAAATGGCGGAATTATACAGCGTCATTCAATCATGTTTTGTGGTAAAACTGCAGATTGCTTAAAGTATAAAATATTTTAATAATGACAATATTAACTATGAATCCGGTTTCCCACTCATCCTGGAAAACATGGAATTTTGCAATGCATCTTTCCAGTCATGGAAATTTTAAAAAAATACCTAAATGTCCTGGAAAATAATTATTTGTCCTGGAAAATATTCCAGTATAATAAAATGGTTTGACTGTGTTACTAGCAAGGTGTCTGTTACATGTACAAAAACATGGTGATGATCGGGCTCGGAAAAGGATTCAAAAACACAAAGGCGTATAGTTGACTCTGGTGTTGTGAACACGGAATCTAGTCCTAAAAATGGCATTAGCAATAAAATGCAGAATGTCGAGGAATATGACATTCTGCATTGGACAAATTATTTGGACAAAAATGAATGTCTGAATGTACAATTAATCAAATAAAAACTGTAATATGTCCTAGTGTGATAATTAAATTAAAAAGTCTCTAATTTAATTGAATGAATAAATAATCTGCAAGTGATTATTCAAGCGCACTTCAGAATGAATGTGTAGAGCCGTCTGCTCATACACTGTAAACACCTCATCATGATCATCATACACGTGCTTGTGTGTGTGTGAGATGACTGAGACAGAGAGCATTCTGAACTGCACAGCACATACAGACTATGTATTTATTCAATTAAATCACAGCTTTATTGGGATTAATAATCACAGTGGGCCATGGAGTTTATATACAGGTGAGGAACAACCGTCAAATATGAACAGAAACACTAAAATAAAAGCTCAATTTAAATGGACGCAATTAAATGGATGTAACTAAGGTGGATGTTTTTAAAACATGAGTTAATATGAGTCATGTTATAGTTAATGTTAGCTCTTCATTAGTTCCTGATTAGTCCATTCATAACTCATCATTAATTTATGTTGAAGTAACTATTAATTCAGGTATTCATGATTATTCATGTATTTTTATTATAAAGTGTTACCAAATATTGATCTGTTTCCCACCCACACCTATCATATCACTTCAGAAGGTATGGATATAACCACCAGAGTTGTCTGCAGCACTTTTATATTTCCCTTATGTGGATTTTGATGCTTCAAAATTTTAGCACCCATTCACTTGGATTATATGGACCTACAGAGCTGAGATATTCTTCTAAAAATGTTCATTTGTATTCACCAGAAGAAAGAAAGTCATACACATCTGGGATGGCAGAGAGTAAATAATTAGAGAATTTAAATTTTTGGGTGAACTAACCCTTTTTAGGGGTATAATCACGGGTTAAGATTTTTGGCCCCCTGACAACTTTGCACTCTAAAATCTTTATTATAAACAAGATTATCTAGAGCAAAAAGTTGAAAAACAAAATTGTTATAATAAATCTAACTAGACTTCTCCTTTTCCTTTTGTAGTTTTAATATGAAAATCTCTAATTTTTTGTTTCAACATACCTGTAACTAAGTTGGTGTTGCTACAATAATGGCACACCGTTTTTTTGTCTTTTCCTTGTCAGCACTGTTTATAATCTTGGGGCTGTCTAACCTTATGAGATACTGCTTCAAAGTAGAAAATGATTGGTTTAATGCAGGTATTGTAGTCAGTGCATTGTAGTTTATCCCCTTGCACGATCCATTCAAACCTGGTTTGTGATGCATCCAGTACGAGAGTTATGGTGGCCCTGGGTGTCATAAAATCTTAGCTAAAATTTTTTAGAAAGAGAGCAAGAGAGAGGGGAGAGGAAGAAAGAGAGACTATGAACTATTTATTTGGAGTTCATCTTTCATCTCTCTGTGACTCTCAGTACTGGCACATATCTGACCTCCATCTTTTATTCCAAATCTCCTGAGAACACACACTGTTTTCAGTTGCTTGTTCACTTTATCGGTAACCTAACTTAGATTTTCAAGTTGCCTTTATGTCCCGGAATCTCTGTCTTGCATTTCTATAAATCTGATCAAAAACCTACTGAGCTGCCTAATTAGGCAACATTATTAGGCATCATTGGCGTGCTCCTGACAGGAAGGCTATTCCAAAGAGTGGGCTGTACAACTCTGGCGATTTTGGCCTAAAGACCAGCTTAGACCAGCACCACGTGTTTCATTTGCAAACTGTAATCAAAGATTGCTGACAGATTTAATTAAAAATGCAATATGTAAGGGATGATCTACAGTCAGTCTGTTATTATCCCAAATGTAGCCCAGACAGTAATAATTACGTTATTATGTAAGAAAAAAGACTGCTGATTCTCCAGAAACAGTTTAATTTTAACTCTGGTTTGCATCAGAATTCTGTAAGGTGTTTAAATTGCAAAAATTACCATCTTATCCCGCTTATTACATGACTACTTGCCAAATAAATAAATAAATGGACATGAAATATTGATTTAAGTTAAAATGAATTTCATTAGATTACTTGTAAAGATCGCAGAGTGATACATGTAAGATTTTATATGTAAATAATTGGTTTAAGAAACTTGGCCACGTTCGACCACCAAAATAATGTAGGGAAATAAATGTGAGATGAATGAAACCTGAGAACATTCAAAATCTGATAAAAATTTCCCACCATTCAATATGTAATACAACAGGCTTGTTGTATCTGCTAATAATTTATATACATGGAATTTAGCTCAATGAGGGAATTAGCGATTGATTTGGGGAATATAAAAAGAATCAATGTTTACATCCGATCAAAGTCTTAGCGATGATTTGATCAGAATGTTAAAATAATGACTTTTATAGCCATTGAAAATAATATCACAGTAGATTGAAATACTGTTTTTTGAGCATGTAGATTTCAAGGGAACAATATGATTTAACAAAATACACAGTCAGTTTCTCTTTGAATACACACAAGACTTTATTAACTAATCTACAACGTAAAACTAAACTAACATAGACAAACAAACATAAACATGGGTTGGTAAGTGAGTTTTTACAGGAGATGAGTGGAAAATTACCTGTAACAGAGAAATTAACTTTACAGAGTCTATAGACCTTGCCTAGAACAAATCCTGAGAACATAATTTAATATGCTTTGATTTTAAATTGGTTTAACCAAATTATATTAAAGATTTCAGATTTCAGCAAACGTCTGGAGTTTTGTACTTGACTCTGGAGCCCATGGTGCCACAGATGGCTGCCTCGGTGTGTGCGCGCGTTGTTTTGTTTTGTGTTTTAACTCTGTTTTTTGCGAGAGATGAGCTCGTGAACATCAGGGGAACAACAGCAGAGGACTTATTTCCTACTTTTCTTCTCCCTACACTGGAAATTTTGGGCATTCTGGTCAATGGTTCGCTCACCTTTGCTCACGCAGTGAAACACCGAAGGAGAGGGAAGCGGGCTGGTGCGCTTGTGCGTCTTCGCCAGTGAGGATTAAGCACACCGTTACCGGGAATATTTCTCTCTAATGTGCGTTCACTGCCCAACAAACTGGAGGAATTACAACTGCTGTTGGGGAAAAACAGGGACTTTTCTTCATCTACTGTTTTGTGCTTCACGGAGACGTGGCTTTGTGGATTAATACCGGACTCTGCGCTGCAGCTGGCAGGCTTCCAAATTTACAGAGCGGACAGAGACACAGAACTTTCCAGCAAAACTAAAGGTGGAGGAATCTTTTTTATATCAACAGCGGTTGGTGCAACGATGTGACAGTGATCCAGCAGCACTGTTCTCCTGACCTGGAATCTTTCATCATAAACTGTAAGCCTTTTTATTCACCCCGTGAGTTTACTTCATTCATTCTGGTCGGTGTTTACATCATGCCGCGGGCCAACGTGCAGGTCGCACAGTGCATGCTCATGCCAGATACTGTGTGTGGAGCGGACCAACCCGGACTCTTTAGTTATTGTCCTTGGTGACTTTAACAAAAGAAACCTCACTCATGAACTCCCTAAATTCAGACAGTTTATCAAATGCCCGACCAGAGAGGAAAACATTCTGGATCGCTGTTACACCACAGTCAGGAATGCTCCGTGCTGCACTGGGACACTCTGACCATGTCATGCACCACCTGATTCCTGTGTACAGGCAGAAACTAAAGCTCTGCAAACCTGTAGTGAGGACATCAAGGAAGTGGATCAGTGAGGCTGTGGAGGATCTCCAGACATGTTTTGACTCTACTGACTGGGACGTGTTCAGGACTGCTACAAACTTTCTGGATGAGTACACAGAGGCTGTGACGTCATATATCAGCTTCTGTGAGGACTGCTGTGTTCCATCACACACCAGTGTGAGTTACAACAATGACAAACCCTGGTTTACAGCCAAACTCAGAAGGTTAAGATTTGATAAGGAAGAGGCCTTCAGTAGTAGGGACAAAGACAGATTTAAAGAGGTGAAGTACAAGTTTAGCAAGGTGGTGAAAGAGGCTAAATGACGGTACTCTGAGAATCTCCAACACCAGCTCTAAGCCAACGACTCTGCGTCTGTCTGGAAAGGGCTCAGGCAGATCACCAACTACAAGCCTAAAGCCCCCCAGGCCATCAATAACTGATACCTAGCCAATGACCTGAATTAGTTCTACTGCCGCTTTGAAAGACAAAGGGACAGTCCTGTAACCGTTCCCCACGACACCTCCCAAAAAAGGACAGTCCTGAAACCATCCCCCACGACACCTTCCAACAGCTCCAGATACCGTGCATCACCTCTACCTCCCCCACCTCAGCAGGGGCCTGGGCACCCCCACCAATGCCCACCTTAAAGGTACCCCCCTCCACCCACCCACCCACGTGACGACTCTTTCCATCCATGAGAGGGATGTCAACAAACTCTTCAGGAGACAGAACCCCCGGAAAGCTGCTGGTCCGGATCCTGTCTCCCCATCCAGCTTGAAGCACTGCGCTGATCAGCGCCAGTCTCCAGTGTTCACAGACATTTTCAACACCTCACTGGAGACATGTCACATGCCAGCCTTCTTCAAGTCCTCAACTATCATTCCTGTTCCCAAGAAGTCAAGGACCACTGGACTTAATGACTTCAGACCTGTTGCCCTGACCTCTGTGGTTATGAAGTCCTTTGAGCGCCTTCAAACCTCAAAGACATCACCAACCCGCTCCTGGACCCCCTGCAGTTTGCATACAGATCCAACAGGTCTGTAGACGATGCAGTCAACTTGGCCCTCCACTACATCCTCCAGCACCTGGACTGCGCAGGAACCTATGCCAGGATCCTGTTTGTGGATTTCAGCTCTGCCTTTAACACCATCGTCCCGGCTCTGCTCCAGGAGAAGCTCTCCCAGCTAAGTGTGCCTGACTCCACCTGCAGGTGGATCACTGACTTCCTGTCTGACAGGAAGCAGCATGTGAAGCTGGGGAAACACGTCTCCGACTCACAGACCATTAGCACTGGATCTCCCCAGGGCTGCGTTCCTTTTCCTCTGCTCTTCTCCCTGTACACTAACAGCTGCACCTCCAGTCACCAGTCCGTCAAGCTTCTGAAGTTCGCGGACGACACCTCCCTCATCTGACTCATCTCTGATGGTGACGAGTCCGCCTACTGGTGGGAGGTTGACCACCTGGTGACCTGGTGCAATCAAAACAACATTGAGCTCAACGCTCTAAAGACCAGTGGAAAATGTTGTGGACTTCAGGAAGAACTCAGCCTCACCTGAACCTGCCCCCATCACCCTCTGCGACTCCACAATTGACACTGTGGAAAGTTTCCGCTTCCTGGGAACTATCATCTCCCAGGACCTCAAGTGGGAGCTGAACATCAGCTCCCTCATCAAGAAAGCACAACATAGAATGTACTTCCTGCGGCAGCTGAAGAAATTCAACCTGCCAATGATAATGATGGTGCACTTCTACACAGCCATCATCAAGTCCATCCTCACATCCTCCATCACTATCTGGTACACTGCTACTACTGCCAAGGACAAGGGCAAACTGCAGAGTGTCATCCGGTCTGCAGAGAAGGTGATTGGCTGCAATCTGCCACCGCTCCAGGACCTGTACGCCTCCAGGACCCTGAAGCTTGCTGGAAAGATTGTGGCTGATCTCTCCCACCCCGGCCACAGTCTCTTTGAGACACTCCCCTCTGGCAGAGGGCTGAGGTCCTTCAGGACAAAAACCTCACACCACAAAAACTGTTTCTTCCCATCCGCCACTTGCCTTATCAACAAGGCCCGGTACCCACCCTGACACTCTCCACACTCCACCTCTGGCTCTACATGCCACTGTACTTACTCTGCTGTACTGCTCTCTTTTATTTTTATTCTTACTTTTAATATATGCTGTGTGGACATATTTATATTGCTTATATTTTAATACTTGTTTCTTATATTTAGAGAATGTGTGACATTGGCGCCTACAACACCAAAACAAATTCCTTGTATGCACAAAAAACTTACTTGGCAATAAAGCTTTTTCTTATTGTGATTCAGGTCTTTCTGGGTCAGAGGTCAAAGTGTGTGAAATCCGAGGAGCAGGCTTTGTCCAGGCTGGTCTTTTAACCCCTTTGGTTTGTTCAGATATCATGTGATTATCTCACTGTACCATCTTCTGAAGGTTATTTATGAGTTTTTGTGTGTGAAGATTTGCTTCCTGCTCAAAATAGGGCAATGTTTATTCATGAACATTATTATCATAATTACACTAAGGAATATTAAAAAATAACCTTCATTAGCATTCGAGACATGCACAATGAAACTCTATAGCAATGATAGCAAATATGACATACTGTCATGAACATTAAACATGCTAGATACAAAACATGAAATTCCTGATTAAAAATCATAATGGTTAATTGTAACGAAATGGGCAGACGAAGAGTGAGGATCCAGTTGCAGCTTTTATTGAAAATAACTCCAAGTTAAGCGGAGTATGAAAACAGGAACAAATAAAACGTCCACAATGGGAAAACAAAGGTAATAACACAGGATATGACCACTGTTAATCTTCCAAGGAGGGCTCAGGCAGAAACATTGACGAGGGCAGGAGACACATGCAACATACATCAAACAATAACCGACAAAGGACAAGGTGAACATGAGGGCTTAAATACAAAACCAAAGGGGAAACAAAAGCCAATGGGAAAATGGGAACTCAAAACAAGATGATAAGGCAATTAACTAAAACCAATGACAAAACTAGAACTGATAATAAAGTAATCAAACAATGAACCAATAAAAACCAGACACATAGACATGGAGGGAAAACAGGACATGACAATACTGGGAAACAGGATCATGAGTGAATTTCAAAATAAAAGTGCATGAACAGAGAACAATATGGAACATAAAAGGTGCCAAAAACTAAAAATGAAAGGTACACAAACCAAAGACGGTGTGGATCGTTACAGAGCCCCCCCCTTTAAGGAGCGGATCCCAGACGCTCCTAACAAAAGGGAGGGCAAAATGACAACGGAGAACAGGGGCAAACAGGCAGATCAAGGGGACACGAGGGGCACAGAGGAACAAGACTAGGACAGGGAGACCATGACAGAACAGGAGGGCGGCCAGGAGACCAAGGAGGCCAGGCTGATGCCCAGGGGACCGAGGGGACGACTTGATGGAGGGGACCGGGTCGGGAAGTCTGGGAGGCA
This sequence comes from Moxostoma hubbsi, assembly GCA_032164185.1. Taxonomy (NCBI): domain Eukaryota; kingdom Metazoa; phylum Chordata; class Actinopteri; order Cypriniformes; family Catostomidae; genus Moxostoma; species Moxostoma hubbsi. The sequence continues at coordinate 16,237,090 of JAVLUX010000024.1, read as the reverse complement.
GCTGCGGGGTCGAGACTAGGTCAGGGGCCAGGGAGGCAGCCATAGGGCAGGGACTGGGTCAGGAGGCCAGGGAGATGGCCGTAGGGCAGGGACCGGGTCAGGTGGCCAGGGAGGCGGCCATAGGGCAAGGACTGGGTCAGGAGGCCAAGGAGGAGGCCTCAGGACTGGGACAGGATCAGGAGGTCTAGGGGATGGCCACAGGGCTAGGAGGTCTAGGGGATGGCCACAGGGATAGGACAGGGTCAGGAGGTCTAGGGGATGGCCACAGGGCTGAGTCAGGGTCAGGAGGCCAAGGAGATGGCCACGGGACTGGGACAGGGTCAGGAGGCCAAGGAGAAGGCCACGGGACTCGGTCAGGGTCAGATGGCCTAGGGGAAGGCCACAGGACTGGGACAGGGTCAGGAGGCCTGGGAGGAGGCCACGGGACAGGGTCAGAAGGCCTGGGAGGAGTCTCAGGGGAAGCGGGCGGAGCCACGGAAGGCTCGGTAGGTGGGTCCAGGGCAGGTACAGGTGGCAGAGCTGTGTAAGGCGGAGCCGAGGGGGACTCTAGGGGCGGAGCCATGGAAGGCTCTGGAGGCTTTGAAGGCTCTGGAGGCTTTGAAGGCAGAGCAGGCGCAGGCAGAACCGTGGAGGGCGGAACCATGAAGGCCCTCTGGGGCGGAGCCGTAGAAGGCGGAGCAGGCAGAGCCGTGGAAGGCAGAGCTGTGGAAGGCGGAGAAGGCGCAGGCAGAGCCGTGGGAGGCGGAGCCAAGGCAGTCTTCAGAGGCGGTGACCTGGGAGGCTCAGGTGACGGAGGCGTGGAAGGCTCTGGTGACGGAGGCGTGGGTGGCTCTGGAGGCGGAGCGCTGGGTGGCTCGGGAGGCGGAGCGCTGGGTGGCTCGGGAGGCGGAGCGCTGGGTGGCTCGGGAGGCGGAGCCGTGGGAGGCGCTGGCTCTTGGACGGTCGAGGCTACAGGCGCTGGCTCTGGCTCTGGGACGGTCGAGGCTACAGGCGCTGGCTCTGGCTCTGGGACGGTCGAGGCTACAGGCGCTGGCTCTGGCTCTGGGACGGTCGAGGCTACAGGCGCTGGCTCTGGCTCTTGGACGGTCGAGGCTACAGGCGCTGGCACTGGCTTGGAGGACGGAGCCGTGGAAGGCGGAGACTGGTGAGCGGAAGCCCTTCCTCTTCTCCTCCTCTTCCTGGCAGACGAGGCTGGCAACGCTGGCGCTGGGACGGACGAGGCTGGCAACGCTGGGACGGACGAGGCTGGCAACGCTGGCGCTGGGACGGACGAGGCTGGCAACGCTGGCGCTGGGACGGACGAGGCTGGCAACGCTGGCGCTGGGACGGACGAGGCTGGCAACGCGTTGGCCGTGGCAGGCGTGGCCGTTGGCTCGTTGGCCGTGGCAGGCGTGGCCGTTGGCTCGTTGGCCGTGGCAGGCGTGGCCGTTGGCTCGTTGGCCGTGGCAGGCGTGGCCGTTGGCTCGTTGGCCGTGGCAGGCGTGGCCGTTGGCTCGTTGGCCGTGGCAGGCGTGGCCGTTGGCTCGTTGGCCGTGGCAGGCGTGGCCGTTGGCTCGTTGGCTCGTTGGCAGGCGTGGGCGTTGGCTCGTTGGCCGTAGCAGGCGGAGACTGAAGAGCGGAAGCCTTCCCTCTTCTCCTCCTCCTCCTGGCGGACGGGGCTGTCAACGCTGGCCCTGGGACAGACAAGGCTGGGGGCACGTTGGCCGTGGCAGGCGTAGAGGAACGAGTCATGGAAGGCTGGGAGGTGACCACTGTGGGAGGAGAGATAGCGTCCTCCTCTGCAACACCCACAGTGAAAGGCGAGCCACAGATCTTCAGGGTCTCCTCCAAGAAGTCCTGGAGCGTCCAACGCGGGGTCGCTGGAGGCAACCGCTCCCTTAGCAAACTGTTGAGATTGGCCCTGAAGAATACCACCAAGCTAAAGTCCGGGAAATCCGAAGAATTTGCCAGCTCCAGAAACTCACTGACGTGGACCTCTATCGGGCGGTCCCCTTGTCTGAGGCTGAGAAGCAGGTAATTCGCCTGCTGGGAAGTGAGGGCTGCTGGATCCATTGTGGGTCGGTTATTCTGTAACGAAACGGGCAGACGAAGAGTGAGGATCCAGTTGCAGCTTTTATTGAAAATAACTCCAAGTTAAGCGGAGTATGAAAACAGGAACAAATAAAACGTCCACAATGGGAAAACAAAGGTAATAACACAGGATATGACCACTGTTAATCTTCCAAGGAGGGCTCAGGCAGAAACATTGACGAGGGCAGGAGACACATGACACATGACACATGACACATGACACATGACACATGACACATGACACATGACACATGACACATGACACATACATCACACATCAAACAATAACCGACAAAGGACAAGGTGAACATGAGGGCTTAAATACAAAACCAAAGGGGAAACAAAAGCCAATGGGAAAACGGAACTCAAAACAAGATGATAAGGCAATTAACTAAAACCAATGACAAAACTAGAACTGATAATAAAGTAATCAAACAATGAACCAATAAAAACCAGACACATAGACATGGAGGGAAAACAGGACATGACAATACTGGGAAACAGGATCATGAGTGAATTTCAAAATAAAAGTGCATGAACAAAGAACAATATGGAACATAAAAGGTGCCAATAACTAAAAATGAAAGGTACACAAACCAAAGACGGTGTGGATCGTTACATTAATACATTGGTTTTGCAACATGGGTAATACATTATTACACGTTATTATGAGAAACATACTTGTAGTTGTTATCATCTGCATAAGATGCATTGGTCCATATTTTTTGCATAATCCTACACACATGGCTGTGTATTTGGATTGTAGCGAAATAAGAAAAGTCCTACGTCTATGTCAAATGTTCAGGAATTGAGATTCATGTGAGCTGGTAAGCCGGAAACATGCCTCAAGTCCCTCAGCAAATGGCCAGTTATGTGATGAGTTAAGTTGGAGGTATATTTGATTAACAACAAAGACAGATGAGTTTTTTTGTGCTTTTCTCCACATTCACCATTGTTCTTAAGGCAGTTAAGATTTGCCAGATGCGAGAAACTCAGACTTGCTGGTTCCAGTTTATTTTAATCATTCTGTGTAGAATTGTTCATCTTAGTTTGCTTCTGCCTTGAAGTCCTACATACACGAAGTATGAAAGATTATTTGAAATATCCCTTTATTCCCAGATGTGTGCCATTATGTGGAAATATCAGACCATTAGAATGTGCAATTGATCAATCAGTGTTCAGTGTGAAAATGTTAACATTAATATGGCTGCTGTAGGAATGGAAGTCCCGTCTTACAGTTAAATGAGCCAATCGCTTTTTAGATAGAGACATAACCTGTCAGTTCAATGAGAATATGCATGCGCATCCGAATCAGTCATTGATTTAGATTTTTTTTGTGAGTGATCAGCGCCAAAATAGCACACTTTATGATACAATTGTTCTCAGATATTATTGCTTATTTGAAATATGTTGCTTGTAATCTTGACCAACCGTATATGAGATTTATTTATTTTCCATTCAAGAAGGTAGGAGCTGCACTTGTATCCATAAAAATTAGCAGCCCATAGGCTGCCCAGTGGCATTACGAACATGGCCTTAAAGTGACCTGACTTGCCTAAAATGGACTTTGATAAAACTCTAGAGTAAAGAAAATCACTTGTGTCCTTTTTGTTTGGGGTGCTTGTATTGTGGCATGCATGAGTGAGTGTTAATGGAGTTGCTGCCCTTCAAATCATTCCCTAATGCGGTTCCAATTTCTGTTAGGATACCTCCCCTTACCACTTACTGACATAAATTTGGCGCTTGTTACTTTCACATGCTAATTTTGCCGCAAATGTTTGCAGCGCTTCACCAGAGGTGATCCTTCCGCAAACTTTTGGCAACAATGGACAATTTGCCGCAAGTTTATCACAAAGCTCATTTGCATGTGAAAAAGATCAGTGGTGAATTTGCGGCAAGTTTGCAGCATATTTGCCATGTACTCTTGATTTTTGTAAGGGTCCTTACACAGTAGATGCTAGCGTGCTTCATTTTTTATTTGTTTGAGTGTTCCAATATATTTTTGTCAAACAGTGCTTATCAAGCCTAATGATTGTAGGGCTCTACGTTTAGGAGTGGGTTTGGTTATTAGCAATAATTGATAAGTATCGTAGATACTTATCAATTATTAAAATCAATAGAACACTGATTATAATTAACACTAGCTTAATGATCCTTCAAATTCAACAATCACCAAGATAATCAACAATTATCAAAATCAATAGATATTAATAATGATTAATATCACCTTTGCACCACTTTGTAATCAGGGACTAATAACCAGGCAATATAACAGTCTCAATATTAGATTGTTCTTTTAGGAAAATCCAGAGAGCATCAATATTCAAAAGGAAATAACAAAGTCTTGAATCCGAGCACTGGCATTCCCTACCGGCCTTTGAACCATGTGTATGCAAAACAAACCAAAACACTTCTCTTTGAAATATAACAAAGTTTATGGATGCAGTAATATTAATTCATATTCACTACAATGCAGTCAATAAACTTCTGACTTACAACTACAAAATAAACAGTGACATGATTAGATACGGTAACCAAAATAAGCCTATAATACATGAGGAAGGTTTGTGTGTGTGTGTGTGTGTGTGTGTGTGTAAGGAGGTTCTGGCAAGAGAATATGGCCGTGAATATGGGTGGAGAAAAGCCGGTCAATGGCGTCTGCCCATTTACCACGTGTCTCTGCTTGTATGCTAATTTGGGGACAAAGCTGAGCTTTATCACCAAGTTATCTACTAGCCAAATGTTTATGAGGGGTCACGAGTGTGTGCGATTAGTACGACAAATAGAAAGAATAAAGTGGCTGCGCCGAAGCCGGTTTCACGATCGTGGGAGAGAAGGCAGCTGTTAGTTTATCACTCAGAGATGTGGTGAATGGCTCGTAAGCCATCCAGCAGTTTTGGATCCTTTGGATAAACACAGTGTGCCGGTCTCATCCATGATGGCGTAAATACACAACAGTCCAACATGGTTGGATTACAACACAGAAAAATCTCATTCGTGATAACAGAGCATTACATTAATACCATGAGTATTATTAGCAACAATAAGTGGACTCGGCGGTCTGTAAACTGTACAAGCAATAACCTTAATACACAAGAATAACACACTATAAAATTATCTCTCTGCCCAGATGTAAACCTCTTACTTGCATCGCGTGAGGATGCAGGTAGAATGTGGGTTCATCCGTCCTTTAACTCCGACTCAGTTCCTCGAGGCTCAGTTGATGATGGGAGGCAGTTTCCTCGCTCTGTCGGTGGGCGGTACGGCTGCTGGTTCTCGGCGGGCTGGCGGAGAAATCAGCGACGTCGACTTGGTTGAAGAGGGAAGAGAAATCTTCTTTCTTCACTTCTATAATAAGCCTATAATACATGAGGAAGGTTTGTGTGTGTGTGTGTGTGTGTGTGTGTGTGTGTGTGTGTGTGTGTGTGTGTGTGTGTGTGTGTGTGTAAGGAGGCAGTTTCCTCGCTCTGTCGGTGGGCGGTACGGCTGCTGGTTCTCGGCGGGCTGGCGGAGAAATCAGAGACGTCGACTTGGTTGAAGAGGGAAGAGAAATCTTCTTTCTTCACTTCTGCAGGCAAAACGGATGTAGAGGCTGATTGCTCAGCGGTCTCCTTCGGATCCATTAATGTGTTTGGTTGATCTCAACTTGTCCAGCGAGATGGAGATTGTATGGCCACAGTTTCAAGTCGTACGTTACTTCCTTGTGCAACGAGGCTACACCTGGGAGCAGCGATGAGCTACGTCTGCGCACTGCAAGCAAAGTTACTGGAAGAGATGCCCAGAAGGATCTCAGAGGTATTTCAACTTCTAATGACAACATGGTTGAGGGGCGTTCTGTTGAGCCCCTCAGGAGTTGAGAGTGCGATCCTTTGGAATTTCACACATAGGTGTAAAATGAGCAAGGCTTTATAGGATTTGTAGTCTGTTTTGGACTCCCTTTGTTTGATTTTGGCACAGTTTTTATCAGTAATATTTATGACTGTGTTTGTAGGCCTGCCTTTGTCTTGTATCTGAATACATGAGGCCCAACATGATTAATGCTCTCACAGAGGAGACACATTAGCCCTATGGTGTCAATGATGTCAACACATGCACAAACACTGATGCAGTGATTGGTATACTGGTGAGTAAGGACCACACTTATGTTTCAGTTTGATGAGTGAAGCATCCAGGTCCTGGGTTACCAGATCCCCCTGTCTGTTTGACAGCGACCAGCATATCTTCTCTAGCAGGTGATAATGAGGGGTCTTGGCACTGACTGACCACCTGCTGAGAGAGTTTGATTTTAATGATCTTACAGAAGGCAGCCTGTTAATGAGATGTCTTTTCCCCACAAAAACATGTGTGCGATAAAACGCACTCCCTGTTAATGAGCTGTCTGGCGGAAGAGTGGGTGTATAGCAGGTTTAGCATTGTTGCACATCCAAAATGACTTGCACTTCCTGAACCCTCTGTTCTCTAGAATATCACGCTGCGACTATTCAGCTTAGCGAAGACACCATGTTCCTCCGTGGAGGAGTGTGTGTGTGTGTGTGTGTGCACAGCTGTGTGGGCCAGAAGTATTCACATAAACACACATGCATATGCATATGCATACACACAAATTCACACAGTTAGTCATGACCAGCCACACCATTAATCTTAGTTAGCTCTGTCAAGATGCAGAAGTCCTATTTTTGCATGAGTGTGTATGTGTGTGTTCGCCCTTCAGCAGAGCGGGCCAATGCTGAACAACCTCCCACTGATTGAAACCACCGGCAGAAACACACCAACATCACTGATTATCCATGTCAAAGGAGAATTAAGAAAAGGAGCAGAGCAAGGTTATTATTATAAAAGGAATAGTTCACCCAACATAAAATTGTGTTGTTCCATATCTGCATGACTTTCAGTCAGAGGAGATGTAATGCAGATTGTTAGCTTCAGTTACAATTCACTATCTTTGGATCTTTTGTTGCGATACAATGAAAGTGAATTGTGACTGAGACTAACATTCTGCCTAACATCTCCTTCCACTGAAGACAGAAAGTCATAGGAGTTTGGTACAACATAAGGGTGAGTAAATTATGGCATCATTTTCATTTTTGTGTAGCCTATCCCTTTTATGAAAACTATTACGAAGTCCAAAACTAGCATTGAAAAACACGTTTTTATATACAAAAAATCATGCGTTTGCAGAAGAACTAACACTAATCTCAAACTATAAATATACACTAAAATACGAATTAAAACTTGACAGATTAAATTACTTTAGTGTTCATAATTTCAGTCAAAGTTGGATGGACTGATTTAATTAATATCCCATGCCTACTCAACAAAATTATTCAAGCACCATCTGATTGACATGTTCAACAACCACAGTTCGCTTTTTGCATTTTCAGATAAAGTGTGTGTGTGTCATCAAAGGCAGAAGGAATGGTACTGTGTAGGGCTTCACAAGTATTCTAGATAAAATCTAAATGGCAATGTGACCTTATGCAATTACTAAACCACAATGTATGGTCTTAGTATGTGTATTACAAATTCTAATAGTACGCGTGAGTCTAGTGAAACAGTGCTTTTTGTGTTTTCAGAGCAGTTCGACACACAATTCCACCTCGTGCTTAGACTAACAGATGTTCTCTGAGTGCGGTTCTGTTTTGCATACCAATATTCGAAATGCTGCCCTCTGTGTCCAAAGTGGTAAGTGTTGTTGGACATTTGGGCATGTGTGAGCTCCATTTTCCAGGTGTATTGTCCAAGAAAGGGTGCCAAAAGCAAGCTGTGAAACTAGTTGTTTTCAGCTGTAGAGTCTGTAAGACAGTGAAGGGGAATGCATATTTTACCAACTGAACCCCTCAACCCAAACCCTAAACCTTGCCATCAGTGGAGTAAATATTTAATGTTAGATTGAAAAATGTGACTCTCCCATGCTGCTTCTGGTCATGCCACAGGGGAAGTTAAATATGCTGGAGCAGATGCAAAAATGTCTAAAAGGAGATGCCGATGCAAGTGTATGGAACTCTCAGAAACATGCAGACTTCCCGCCTGATAAAATTGGTATGTCAGTGTGGGTGAGCGTGAGCGAGGGTGCTTTTAATAGATATTAAAAGGACTTTGGATAATATAGATATTTTTATTTTTATCTGATTTATGTTGCCAATGTCTTAATGTCTTAATAACTTAATAAAATATTTGGCGAAGTGATATGGAACCGTAATGTGGTCAGTACTTGGAGCTACTTTATAGCCGTGGAGTTATTGAAAAATAATTCAACTCCTTAAAACATCTGTCAACCAATTAGAGTCAAGGATTCAATAGTGCCATGTAATAGTAATAATTAATGAAAGTTGAAATGAAATAAAAAGTAAAACTAAATATTTTCTAAAAATACAAACTAATTAAAAACAAGTTAAATCTCACTAAAGCTAAATTGAATTTGAATCAGGAGTTTTTTTCCCAGAGTTTTTTTTTTTTTTGGGGGGGGGGGCAGAAACAAGGAGATAGACAACTGGAGTGTGAAAAGAGTACGGTGACAGAATGTCAAACAGGTAAACAGGTTTGTCCTGCAAAGGCTGATTAGAGACAATGTCTGTGGCTGTTTGATATAAATAATGTAAGAGGAGAGAGAGAGAGAGAGAGAGAGAGAGAGAAGGGATTCATTAGAAGGAAGGAGGAAAGGCAGAAAGTCGAGGGGAGCACAAAAAATAGTGAGATAATAAAGAATGTAGTAAAAGGTAACAGGAGTATAAAAAGAGCACACACTCACATGAAAGAAAAAAAGGGAAATGAGTGAAGCAAATGTAGAAAAGTGTGAAAGATGGAAGGAAATAGGAAAGGAGAAAAGATGAAATGTCAAGAAGTAGATGAAAAAAGCAACTGAATGTGGGAGATAATTCATGTGCTTTGCATAATTGGTGCACTTTGAAATTGCTGATGGGAACTGTTGTCCTAAGATTCACCCTATACCTCGTTCCCTTAACATAAAAGTACACACGCTTGGGCACACACACACATGGGACTTCCAGTATTCACAGACAGTTGAGATGACATGATGAGTAATACATATTTGCTGTAAGAGCAATTCCACAAAAATGTCAATCATACCATGAAAAAAAAGCAAATGAATAAAATCTCTTTTAAATTGTCCATTTAGATCTACATTTTACTGTATTATAGTGCTATTATGATTTTTATTAGGTTTTTACACGGTTTATCCACCTCTTATGATGAGTTCACCATTTCTAAAACACCATTTTTAACCAGCCATATTTCATTGTTACAAAAGAGGGTTCAAAGGACTCATTATTTTCACTTTATATTCTAGAAAGATATGAAGATGTATAAGACATGTACAGTTATTTTGTCGTAACAGCACTTTTTCATTAATTTAAAAGAGCAACAATTTATTAGGTCTCTATGTTTCAGCGCTGTCACGTCCGTAACATTTTAGATGTTAAGTTTACATCACTCAAACAATATTCATTCAAATAAGTTTATACTTTCTGTTCAAAACTAACCTTTGTCAGTGTTCATTATGATGAATAAGTTGTCTCCCTTCCTTTTTTAAACACCCATTATAATGTGTTACGGACGTTACTGTTACGGACACATCATATTAAATCATATGGATGAATAACTAACCTCCCAGTTCTGATGCTTATTTTTTTACATGGTGTACTCTAAATTCTTGTGCTAATTTAAAGAAAGAGAGAGAGAGAGAGAGAGAGAGAGAGAGACAGAGACAGAGACTTAAGTTTATGTTTCAAACATATTTTATTATGGCTTTTTTAATTTATTTTTTTATATTATTTAACATTATCGTTTTTACCTTAGGCTTTATGTCAAGTTTACATGATATATTTGCCTTTTTTATATATTATGTATGTACGTCTTTTATTTCACTTGTATGCAGCTCAGCTGTTAAAGCTTTGGCAATACGAATTTACACATATTTGTCATGCCAATAAAGCAACTTATAACTGAAACAGAGAGAGAGAGAGAGAAAGAGAGAGAGAGAATTAAGTGGGTCCTATCTCGCATGGCCGATTTATTAATATCCTACCATAAAGGACACGCCTCTCACATTGATGTATTTTCCCTCCTCGCTATTGAGCACGCTGTCATTAGTCATGAAGTCTGTCATTTCTGAGGTATTTCCCAACCTCTGATTTTTCAAATTCCCACTTTATTCCCACTAATTCGTGAGTCATTTGACACTTTTTAAGTATATGTAAATTTATCTTATAAAATAAAAGTTCTAAAAGACATAGAAACACTCTGTGCTAATCAGTTTTAACTGCATTATTTATTTCAATACAGCAATGCTAACATAAAAAATAAATAACAAATAATAAATATTGAAAAGAAAACAATAAAACTTTATACAGTAACAAATGAACAAAAAAATAACAAATTAATACACATTACGGCGCAAAAATGAATGCTGAAAGACAGTAGACATTCAGGGAGAGGAAGAAAAATTATGAAAATTGAAAAGGAAAGGAAAACACGCAGGAAGAATGAGAAAGATGAAAGACAATCAAAACAAGAGAAAGATAACCAGATAGTCAGAGCTCTTGCACGACAAAGGCAGAGAAAAAGGTGTTTACTGAGAAAAAAAAAATCCCAGGTTCCTAGTTCACCACAGAGATCTCAAAAAATGCTGTCATAAAATGTTTTCCATGTTAATGGGCCTTCTTCCAGTGAAAAAAAAATTATGCGACACCCACTAGCACTACATATGATTGTATATTTCTATTGCTGATTTCAATTTCAAGACAAGCTGAGAGAGAGGGAGGGCTAAAAAAGAAGATTCAGAAACAGCATTTGATAATGTCCATCCTAGAGGCCTACCGCTGTTTCATAGGTGAACATCCAGAGCCTGCAATTGTAAATCAAAATTTGACAAGCTACGGCCATCCCATGTGGATATACCAAGGAATGTGTGCCTTTGCCGGTACCACGCAAATATGAAATTATCCCTGGACTGCGTGCACCGTGTGATTCCAAGGCAAGTATTTCAAAGCACACAGCACTTTATTGAGGCTATATTCTGTAGTCCAGACAGGCCTCGGTGCATGTTAGGCCAGTGTGCTGATTGCAAAAATAATGAACTCTTGGAAATGCGTACCCTCTGCCACATCCCTGATGAAGACAAACAAATTAAGGTCATTTGGTATACATGGGAAGCAACATGAGGGCTGCCATGAAAGGTACAAAAGAATGGCACACTGGGTGATATTTTTTTATTTTCTCAAGGCATTCTCTTCTAAGTTTTTGCAGCACTGTTTTCTGATAGCTGTGATTGACAGCTTGGAACATGACAACAGGCTTGTGGCAACATTCCTCACCAAGGTCACAGAACATATTCAAGAGAAACATACTGAGATGAGACTTCAGTAATGGTGTTGCTTCTCAATTTAAAAACAAGTTCATCTGGGGTTTCTTGTCAACCAATTTTCAGGAGTTGTTCTCAAATTTAAGTGTAGCCACAAGCCATGGCAAAGGTGCTGTAGATTGTGTGGGGGCAACAGTAAAACAGACAGTAAATACAGATGTTTTCTGCAGATGGTAAGTCCTTGTTACAGACTTTGCATCATTTGTAGACTCAGAAGTTGCCCAAACATTGAAATAAAACTGATCACATCCATGGACATCAGAGACTTCACAGAGCAGCAGAAGCTGGATGACAGGTGGGCCAAAACCATAGCTGTTTCGGGCACTCAGTCCATCCATCATATTGAGCTAGTCTCCTAGGGAATTTATTTTTGCAAACATAGTCAGAACAGTCAGGTGTCCACAAATTTCTGCTCTTAGGGACCACATCTACTGATGCCTAACTGAAGTCTCCTGAGTCCCAGTTAACTGCTGTAAAGAAAATAAAAACTGGAGATTGTGTCTTGATGCGGTTCAAGGCAAAAAAATTCCTTCCGCAAGTTTTCTGGACTTGTACATAACAAGGACCATGAAGCACTTGAAGTACTTTTCTTGAGAAGAAAAGATGACACTGGATTGGAGTACATCTTGCCTATGGTGGAGGACAACGTTTGGGTGACATCAGCCGAAGTTATTCAGACTTTGAATCCATAAGTCGACAACAGGGGAAGGTATCACTTTGCAGAGACCGTTCTGGCAGAGTGAAAGAGGAACAGAGGAAAAAAGATGTTAAAAGAATCCTTAATGAAATGTCAGTCACTCACATTTGCTCATATTTGTTTAGATTAAATTTATATTTATTTCCCTTGTTGAATGATTTACATTAACAATAATACTTCAGCGTTTCTGCACTTTAATAGGTTTAATAGGTTCATCACAACAAAGTGTTGTGAATGTTTGATATTAAATGTATAGTTGTTTACAGTTTGTGTGTGAATAAGGTTGCTTTTGTCAACTATTTCTTTAAATTGTCATTGCTAAAATTATTTCTGAAGAATTTTTAGGTTTTACAAGTAAATAATACATTTGAAATTAATATGAATACTTAATGTGAAATATTAAAGGTATGCCGAACTTGTCCTTCACATCTTGATTTGTTGCTGCGTCTTTTTTTCTCTTCTTAGAATCCAAAGTGCTGAAAGTGACATCTTGCATTGTGAGAGATCATTAGACATGATTGTAATAACAAAAACATTGTAGGCTAATGTGATCTTTTTGATGCATGATTGGGACTTAAACTGAGATGGACTAGATTAAATATAGTAGCGTGATCATTTTGACACAAAAACATGGACCATGTGATCATTCTGTCACGCTCGTGATATGTTCTGTAACATTTAACACACATGTAGCTGTTTAGACTACTATAGGCATATCTTTCATCACAAGCACAAGAATAGCATGAATATCACATTCTCTAAATTCAGTATTATCTACAGTACACACATCTCTGCCTTCAAAAAGTGCCTTCAATGATTGGTTATACATATGAGCATGCGCCGCATGTGCTTCGCTTAAATTAAAAACAATTTACGCCATCTTATCATTATTTCTGGTTTGTTCATTTTAATTCACAGAGTTTTTACAAAGTGTGTGGTCTCCCAAAAAGCTTATGTCCATTTTAGTCACGTCCACGTCAACGCACATTCATTTTCCAGTAAACGGGAAGAAAACTTGTTTAGAATGAATGTCCTGATGTCTGGACTTTATCTGAAGAGATTTATGATTATACTTACAAATGGTAATATATACTGGTACTGAGTACTTTCTATGAGAAGTTCAAGTTCAAGTTTTCACTGCAAAAGTCACATCCGTGATGCTTGATTTGCTCTAAGTGTATGTTGTTAGTGTGTAAATGTACAGTATATGTACAGTATATGTTCTACAAATATTCCAAAAAAGTTGGGACAGTATGAAAATGCTAATAAAACTAAAGAATTGCTTTCTTTTTTAATGTGCATTAATTTAAGATCAGATGATTGCAACACGCTCCAAAAAAGTATAGACATTGGCAGTTTAAGAGTAATAACAATTTGACAGGTTGAAATAACAAGGCAATGTGAAACAGGCGATGTTAAAACAGGTGAGGCACTCATCCTAGACCAAGGATCATTCAAGACTTGTCAATTTGCCAACAGATACTTCAGTAAATAATCCAGCATTTTGAGAACAATGTTCCCCAAAGACAAATTGGAAGAATTTTGGACAATTTAGCCTCTACAATGCACAAGATATTTTAAAGTTTCAATGAATCTGGTCAAATCTCAGTGTGTAAAGGGAAAGACGAAAACTACTCTGACCTCTTCAGTAAATACAAACATCACTGTCTTAAAAAACATCATTCATCTGTAATGGATATCATGAACATGGGCTTGGGATTACTTTAGTAAACCTTTGTTAGTCAACACCATTCACTTTACTATGCAAAGCAGAAGCCCAACATCAACACTGTCCATAAGTGCTGTCGACTTCTCTGGGCTCAGTCTAATCTTAAGCCCTATTTGGACAGCAATTATTTTACATGTGGACATAAGGTAATTCCAGCATTTACAGGGGGTAGTCAGTGATTTTATTGCTGTCCGAATCCCAAATGTCTGTGTTTTCTCCCACCTCCTGCGAGAAATTCCCGGCCAAATTACCTACTGTTTTTGACAAACACCAAGGTTGTGTGGTAATTTAATTACCACCTGAATCCACATCCAATTTTTTTAAATAGTTCTCAATAATAAAATTACGCCGCCGCTCCACCACAGTGAGTGGGAACTCTTTAAGTAGAAGGGAAAGACAAACGAGAGCCAGATCATGCATACATTTGAAATGGTCCATTATTATGGTAGCAATGTAATAAAATCACAATATATCACATTTTAATGTAGAAACGTTTACTAAATACATTTATACATAGGGCTTGCATGACTACTCATTAATATGGGTGCAGAAAAGTTGCCATGTTAATGTCTTCTTTAAAAAAATTTATTTCCACCTCCACTTTTTAAACACTGACAAATAATTCCAAATGATAGGTAAAAAATAAAACATAAGAAAACCATTTCTACCATAGCTCCTAAAATTAACCATCTTTACTGTCCTTGATATGTGCTGCTTCTATATCTTCTTGCGTGCGCTTTGGAGAGAGAGTGCGCAAGCGGCACAACTGAGGTGATGTGGGTGACGAAACATGCGCATCCCCATTGACAGATTTAATTTGTTGCGTTGATAAAGAGTCTTGTCCTTACATTTTCTTGATTTGTTAAATTGCTCTTCACAAGAATTTTGGTTTGCTCCTTATTAAGGATTTAAATTGGACTTTTCATCATGATACAATCTTATATAGATATTTTATGTAAGATTGTATATTTTATACATATTTCAAAGTCTGCTGCGATTCAGTTTCAATTTGATTTGATTCAAACCACATGCTGGCTGAATAAGCAGAGAGTACAGGTGCTAGATTGGCCTGCCAGCAGTCCTGAACATCTCCAATTGTGAATGTGTGGTGAATTATGAAGCGTACGATACGGCAACCAAGACCCCATACAATTGTGCTGCTGAACCTACATAATGGATGAATGGAGGAAAATTCCACTTTTTAAACTTAATAAACATGTGTCTTCAGTGCCCAAATGCTTAATAAGTGTTATTAGAAGAAATGGTGATGTTTCATAGTGGTAAACACTCAACTGTCCACATTTTTTGGAGTGTGTTGCAATCATCTGATTAGAAATTGAAAAACAAAAAAACAAACAAAAAAAGACTGATGAAAATGAGATTAATGAAATTAAGGTAAAACATCATATTATGTGTAGCTGTGGTGCTTTCAATATTTCAAAGTGTGAATATTATTTACAAATCACTCCTTTTTGTTTTTCTTAGCATTTTTCATACTGTCCCAACTTTTTTTGAGTTTGGGCTGTAGATAGAGCGCTGTACTGCACTTTTCAGAACTGCTTTTCTCACAGTTTTTATGATAATGTATTGTCATTCTCCATATGCAGCTTTCAGCTATTTTTGAAAATAATTACAGTGCTTGCAAGGCATCATCACAGTATCGATATTCCTCAAACATTCTGGTTAGGGCTATTAAACTTCTGCAGTTAATATTCTACAGTACAGACTGCATTCAAACTTTATTGTACATTGTTTCAGCCTTAGGTGTGCTGTCTATTGTTGGAAAAGTTGTGCTTTTAAGAAGTTTGAACATCTCCCAATGCTAATGCTAGCATTTTGGAAATTTTACTCGGAGCTATTCATCTACTTGATGTGATTTGTTTCTATGCCAACACTCATAACGCCAAAACAGCTTTGTTGTTGATAACAGCTAAATATTTATCCCTACATTGGGGAAAAAAACATCTTCCCTGGCATGAATGTATAAGTGAATTTTTCATTTAAAAAAAAAAAATAAGAGAAAAGGTCAAAACAGCTGGTGCAGCCTATTCCCATTGTAAGTACATCTTGCCCTGGGTATGAGGGACTATGCAACTTATGTGGGCCATCGGGAAGGTTACGATGGGGCTGTGTGCACCTGTTACTAGGCACGCTGTAGCTTACCTGCACCGCCGACCCACATAACACAGTCCAGCTGGTTGTGGCATTTTGCATAGGGACCCCTAGTGTCACTACATCCACAACAAGAGCGAGTGACAGATAGGGAGTTGTAACCTCTGTTCCCTGATGGAAGGAAGGAACGAGACATTGTGTCTCTCCAGCCAAAATACTGATCTACCCGCTGAAATGGCCTGGACTTTGTTTTCGACTCCTCAGCACAAACCTGAATGAGTGGTTGCAAGCCTTCTCATGTTATACCCGTATGTCTGGGGGAGCGGCATGTAAATTCCACTCGCCAATTCTTATTGGCCTTTTCTCAAATAACAGAGGGGTTTGGGGCTCCCAAGTTCGACCCCTAGTGTCACTAGATCAACACAACATCTTGTTCCCTCCATCAGAGGACAGAGGTTACAACAGTAACCAAGATGATTCTGCATCTTTTTTGAAGGACTCCCTCCAGATTATATTGGCTTGGCCTTAAAGACACACCCACTTGCTGGTGATGCCAGTTGGAGGATGGGGACATAGCCCATGTTTTTTGGTCCTGTACAAAGATTCAAGAGTTTTGTTCGAAGGTTCAGAGTTTTGGGTGATGGGGCAGGTTTTAATATAATGAATAAACATATAAAGAGCTGGGTCCTTACCAGCGTTATGATCAGCAGGCAGGTAATGCTAAGGGGATTGAAGTCGGCTGATGTGCCCCCATTTCATAAGTGGTGCTCTGAACTGGGCAGAGAGGCAGCGTTCAAAGAGATGGTACATAGATGGCTGGGCAGTTTGGGTGCATTTGGGAAGATGTGGGGCAATTATCTGGACTTCTTAGAAGGTTACCAGGTAGGAGCAGTGGAGAGAGAAGTGTTTTCTAAAAATTATATGTGGAACCCTTTTTCTTTTATATTGGTTAATTGTATATGTTTTTGTTATGTCATTGAGTATTTTCATTGTCTGTTTGTTTATATATGTGTCTGTTGTTATTTAATGTTTGACCACTGGGATGTATGTTGGGTGACGGGGGGGTGGGGGTCAATGCAGCCAGAATGATGCAGAACTTCACTTATCTAGAACCAAAGCCTTAAACCTAGGCTTATCTAAAAATGTAACGCTATTCTTTTTTTGCCTTGTAAGCAACTGTACACTGTTGTTGTGACTGTTTGTAATTGTTGTTTTTGGGATATTAGTTTGGGCTAGTTTGAGTTATTTTAGGCATTTAAAGGACCTCTCCAGCACGGTGTAGATCCCTGTGTATGTTTGCGTGGGTGTGGGCGGGTTTGGGTGGTTTACAAAGAATTTTTTTTTTAGGTTACATACTGGTGGTTATTATGCTATGAATGTGGTTTACGAGGACATTTCTAGTGTTCCCATAATCCAAATTACTTAAAAAAACATATTAAACTGTTTTATTGAAAATGTAAAAATGCAGAATGTTTTTTGTATGGGTAAGGTTTAGGGTAAGGGGATGGAATCGATAGTTCATATAGTATAAAAATCATTATGCCTATGGAGAGTCCTCATAAGGATAGCTGCACCAACATTGCTGTGTGTGTGTGTGTGTGTGTGTGTGTGTGTGTGTGTGTGTGTGTGTGTGTGTGTGTGTGTGTGTGTGTGGTTTTAGGTTTGTACTGTGAGAGTGGAACCGGTGGGCATATTTAGCTTCTGTCAGCCTAGCTCTCTGCCCCAGAGCAAAATCACTTTGTCTGCATCCCTCCATCTGTTTGTTAATGTGTGTGTATATGTAATTGTGCCAAATTGATTCCCTGTATCAGAGTTTTACAGCTTTACCATTAGATCGTCACACTTTTTCTCAGAATAGTTACAACATTCAGAAACAAACCATATGATTTTTACCTTAGAGCAGGGGCCGGGAACCTTTTTTCACTAAGGAGACAATTTTGTAATTTTTGGTTGATGCATTTTTTCAAAAGAGCCATAGCACAAATGAATAATTTACTATTTTCATAATTTTTCAATAGAATAAAATGTTTTTATTGCCATAGACTTCTCAAAAAAAACAAACAAAAAAAACAACAACAAATATGCAAAAATTAATAGGTAACATTGAAATATGGAATTGAGGACACGTGTTTGTGCGGGTCTCCATAAAATAACGTAATTTTACAATTGTTTACATTTCTAATGATTTTTTTTTACTTCTTTACAATGTGTGTCGTTACAGTCATTACATTACTGGGTTTTTGAATTAATGTGTAATTTATTGAGAGATTATTTAATGAGACTTTTATGAGAGCGGAAGTTCACAGCTGCATGCAATGAGACGCTACCACTTGAGTGATGACACTGTCACACAAGTCATCAGTGCAGCAGCATCAAACTATATATCAGTGTGCTTTGTCCCGGATGTCATAAGCAGTATGCATTTACTCTGCACCCTTGCCAGGGTACTGGAAACTATCGCAGCTACTTCAGGTGGATTGACTGTATATATCCATGTAAACATCCAAGTTAATCACTGCCATTCGCCTGATCGACAACTGGAGTGCAAACAGAGAGCATTTCTGCGCGTGGACAGCTAGGTGCACTGGGCACGGACTTGTGAGATGTGTGGGCATGAGGCGATCGTGGCGACGAGAGTGGCTGTGTCTGCAATCGTTCACTCATTCACTATTTCCTATATAGTAAATGGCAGTTAGTGCACTATATCTTATCATTAAGTGAACGAAATGAGTGAATTTGGACGTGTGTTGGAGCTCTAGGGCTGGTGCAGAAACGTCACCTTATTTGTTATTCTTATTAAATAATATATTAATACAATAAATCATTTTTAATATATACTGTGTGTTAATATAAAGAGTAAACACATTTGATCAAGTAAAGAGTACTTTTTTAAATGTATCTGTATGTTTTGCCTCTCTAAATGGTATTATGTTATTTGAATCCAGTAAAGATTTGTCAAAAAGTAATTTACTACATTCATACATATACTATTAATATTTTCCTGTAATTCTGTGTCTAGCTGTCTATTTATGTATGTACTGGAAGCCAGGGATGAGTAGTATTTTAGATACATGTATTTGAAATACATATTAGAAATACAAAATACTACTTTGTATTACTTTGTCTTTGGAAAAAAAATTAAATAAAATACACGTTGTATCTAAATACATTTAAGTGTATTTTCAAGTGCTGCACTTCTCCACCATTATATGTAGGAACAGTGTGTGTGAGCTAGGAATTAAATTAAACTGTCCTTATTCTACATTACTATGTAAGGAAATTTATAATGGAATTAGTCGTGTTTGGCAACCGTTATAAATTAGATAAATTACAAATAACTAGATTATTTGCCTGAATAAAATTCTCCACCATTAAAATCGTAATAAAACATCTCGTTGTCACAATTTGTAAGGAATTAATTTAATAAGGGAATAATGATTAATTAACTTATTTCAGTAATATTATACTCATGGATTATTGAAAATAATATTACACATATTTAGGTACAGCTTTGAAGCGAAATCTTTTAAAAACAGTGATGAGATTATTTATAAAAATATACCAGTCAAATTATTTTTGAATACAGACAAACTTCATTGGTACTCTAAACATAAACTAATCTAACACATAAAACATGAAACAGGTTGATGAGTAAAGTGACAGAATGATCAATACAGTGACAATGAACTTTATGGAGTCTGTTGACAATGCCTTAAGAACCATTTATCCTTCTTTGAGTCTAAATCAATTTGCAATTACCCAAAGTATTCAACTAAAACACCAGCACTTTGAGCAAAAAGTCTGGAGATGTACTTGCGTGTCATTGTGTTTCCTCGCATTGCGTTCTTTGTGTTGCTTGGTTCTTTGTCGAAAGTTCATTCCGTCTATGTTTTGGACATGATCATGGATAGTTATGGTCTGGATGAAGCGAGGCCTTCTGCAAGGAGGACTCACAACTCCCTTTGGGTGTATAGAGCAGTGAATGAGAGGCTTCCTCTGGACTTTGTGTGTCCCGAGTTTTCCTTGGACTCTACATGGCACAGAGGATCTGGAAGCAGCAAGATAGCCAAAGAGGAGAGACCAAGCGATGGTTCAACAGAGAGTGTTGCAAGAGAAGTTCAGCAGAAGAGGATGATCAAGAGAAGAGGGAGTTCTTCCTTGGTAGGACATTTTTTTAACTAAAATTGGCCGCACCTTGGTGTCCTAAGCCAATCAGAAGTGACTTTTCAGAGTCACGTGTTCAACTGGTCTGTTGATTTACGATCCTTTATGGAGGATTCTTACAAACTCCCGCTCAAAAATAGTGCATGTTTAATCATTAACTTTTATATATTTTGAAAAGAGTACAAGAGACATGACATTTGTTGTCATCAACATTCTTATGAAAACAAGCAAGTATTTACATACTAAATATGGCATACTTTCATGGATATTATACGTGTAAGTAATAAAACATGAAAATCCCTGGTTACAAATCATACTGGTTAATTCATTGGTTTCACAACATTACACGTTATGAGAAACCTGATTGACGGGGTATAATATTCAGTTGAATAATTACCATTCTTAGTAGAATGAGAGGAATCATACCAGATTAACAATAATAATCATCGATTTGTCAGTTATAAGTGATTACCAATCACTACACATATTTTAAAAGGTACATCAGCTATAATCATTAATTTGTCAGTAATACAAGTGATCACAGGTCATAGAGTCATTTTCAGAATTATCTAGCAAGGCATGGTGTATATTTTATGAGTTTAAATCACAAGTACTGGGACTGGGATGAGGATCTCACAAGGAAACCTTTCAAAGAAAACCTGCTTTAGCTCTGTGTGGAAGTTCAAAAGGTCATGCTGAGGGTTAAAGTTTGTGGAACAAAGAAGGATATTCTTTATTGGTCAGCTCTGTCATTACAAACCCTAGTTTGAAATTAAGACTCTCTAATGGCTCGGTGGGGGATCTTTCTGATCTGTGGAATGTGATGTTGTGTTCATCTGATGGCTTTGTTTCTGGATAATCCTACACAGCCTCTTTATTAGGCTGCTGATTTCCTGTATCAACTAGTGTAGGCATGACCCCCAAACACAACTTTCATACACGCGAGCTGCAGCAGCCCAAGAAAACTACACCACCTTGTATTGCGTGAGCGAATTTTCTGCGTTCCTGCAAGGAAATATGGCGTAAGATAAGGTGAGGATGGTCGATTCTACTTGTTGCAAAAACCATAATAATTTCTGGCAACTTTTATTTAATTTCCATTAAAATATTAAGGTAGCTATGTAGGGCTGCCAACTGTCCCTTATTAACCGGGACGTCCCTTATATTGGGCCTAATTGATTTGTCCCATATGTGACCTCCCTTGTCCCGTTTATTGACTGCTACGCTGATTTAACCACTAACTGATACAATAGCAACAGCAGATCACGACACTTGAGAATGATCAACGACACCTGTCATCATCCAACCACAGCCCCCCCCCCCCACACACACGCATCAGTATACGTTAAGTAAATGCACCAATTCCTCCACACACACAAAAAAGAAGAAAATTAGGGCAATGACACTGTTCAGTCAATTTGGCATGTGGAAATACAGATTAAACTTTAAATATTGATAAACCTGCAAAAAAGAAAAGACTGTGAAGAAGATGCACTTGGGAAGAACGAAAGCTGCGATGATCACAATGAATATTTTGGCACCAAACACTGTGCGGGATATCCTGAATGATCTATCCCTGACTGAAGGTGAGCCTGTGTTTTACAAGGGAACAAGGTAAATAGAAAAGTGTTTCTAGAGTGTGTGAGATATTTTTCGGTGTCTGATGGAGTGCGGTGCAAGTTACTTGACTTTTATGAAGAGAGTGATGAAACGGCAAATCATATTTATCAAGCTCTGATGATCTGCCTGAAAAAGTATGGATATAAATCACATCACAGCCTTTGCGGCAGATAATGTTTAATAATATTAATAATAATAATAATTTTAAAGTTCTACAGCCACTTCTCAGTATCTGCTTCCAGAAGAGAGGAACTGTGTGCATTTTTTGCCTTTATTGACATTGAGTGGCATTGAAATTCTGTGTAATGTTTGCACGCAGAATGGATACCAGACCAAGCAGCTGATGGACAAACAAGTGTCAGCACAGAGATCAAAGCAGCAAAAGGACTTTCTGAAGTTCTGTGACTCTGTCATAGCGTACATTGACAGATTGTTTGATTTCTCATCAGAAAATGTGATGATGAAACTGAAACGAATCGGCCTACTTGAGGAGCTCTCCTTCACTGACCAGGAGCAGGTGGTGGTTGCCCTCAAAATGAAAGAGACAGTGAGTATGGACCAACTCTATGAAGAGTTTTGTGCTAGCAGGGAAGAAATTAATAAAGCCACACAGGATACCACAAAATCCACCAGTGAGAAGTGGGTCACAGTTTTCCAAAACAAAGGGAAAGCCAACATGATCAACATGCACAGGATTGTCTCATGTAGAGAGGATCTCTCTGATGACCATTAAATGGTCAGACTAGAGAAACAGATGCAGCACAGAGATGATCAAAAATGAACTTAAAATATCTGTGAACTGTGACTTGTCATGTAAGGACTTTTCTCTGGCTGCACAAAAGGACAAAAGACTGCTTGAATCAGTCAAGAGCAGCCAAAAATATCCATGGAAAAAAGTAGACTTGGTGAGCAGAGGCATGTCCCTCTTTTCCTCTTTTGCATTTAAATAATTTCTTTTGTCAAGTTTTGTTTTCCAACTTATATATAGTTTGAGTGAATACGAATTTGAAGCATTTATTCCCCACCACTGTTTGTGTTCACAGATGGTACGCGTTCTGAGTCTCTGCTATTTGACTCCTCTGAAAACTACAGCATACTTACAGCATTATTACTGTAATTTTACATTTTTTACTGGGCAGGGGAAAGGAAGAGTTAGGTTGTTGTACACCAAAATTATTTGCATTCAGAATAGGTCCAGATAGATTTCAGCCTAATAGTGATACTTCATTGAATGGCCAATTTTACATGTAGGTTACATGTTTTCAAGTTACAAAATACTCTTTAACTATTTTATTTTAGTTTAATTTTTTTCCCACACAGTATTTGGTATTTTATTTTAAAACATTTAAACTGAGGTATTTTGTATTTTTATTTTGAATACATTTTCATTTATTTGTGCCCTTCACTGCTGGATTGTTCTGATCAAAATTGAGGCAAAATTCATTGTGTGAGTGAGCACATCTGGGCAAAAATTATGTGATATCTGATGATATCAGATGGTAATACCATGGTATTTTTATATACAATTGCCATATTTATGCACCGTTCTGTATTTACATGGTGCTTCAAAATACCACAAGAATACCATTGCAGTTCGATATGATTAGCATATTCATATACCATTATATTAACATGGTGCTACCAGATAACTGTACTTGTCCTAAAAACATGATAATGCCATGGTACTTTTTTATGTGTTTTCGAGTAGGCTACAAAGTGTTTTGATACTCTTTTTATGATAAAACGTCTTTACCAGCAGTAGTCGTCACAAGCTACAGATGTGCAGAACTTATTAAAGACCTTCTTCATCAGTGGCAAACAATGGGATGGAAGGTCCGGTTTCCATTGATTTGTAGATCCACTGCAACCAGCATTATCTTTATTTTCCTATTTTAAATACTCCACGGCTTCACTATTTATAGCAAATCAACTACCCATCACTGCTGACAGCTTGCTGTTTTTTTTTACAGTGTTCTTAGCTCTGCATTGTTTCACATGGCCATATATCAGATATGTTCATATGCTGTCTGCTCACTCATTCTCTTACATTTCAGTTACATCCGTTCCAAATTCCCTCAGTCTAGTGAGTGTTAAAAGTGTTAATGTGTATGTAAAGGGTCTTCAAAACTCTTAAACTTAAAAAACATAAAAATGTATACCTTTCAAGCTAAATATTTCACAAGAAGAAGTGAGATTTAAAATGATAAACATTTATATTATATTGTTGAGACAACTAACAAATGGACACTTTCTGATTCTCAGACAATGTTTGCACCAGTGAAGGCAGGTGACTGTAGCAGCAGCGACCTTGTACAGAGTCAGGAAAATCAGTAGTTGAGATTAAAAACAATGGATCCAAAAATTGGCCAAATGTAATGTTTTGTCCAGAAGCAGGAAGTATATTAAAAATCCAAAAGCAGATCACAAAAAACTAAAACAAAAGCATCAGCCAGATGCACATGTGTTATCTGATGTCCACCATCAGTCATTTGCAGATGACACTTTGTTTGATATTTTGTTATATAATGCATTGTCTCTCAGACATTTTTAAGTGTGACTTAAGTGTTCAAAAATGTCAAATTTTGGAGCCACTGAAGGTGTGTCTATATGGTATGTTTATGCAAGAAGCCTGCACACTATTATTGTGAGATATGTGTGAGTTTTATTGCAGGATGGCAAACGATTTGGTCACAGATGACCCTCTGCAGTGCTTCATTACTATAGGTGTGTTTGACTTGAACGAATGATGAGATTTGCCAGTTACAGTCGAGAGAGGATTAGAAAAGAGAGCCATCAAGCCGGACACTTAGCACTTCCCGCCATGTGCTAAATCTACACCAGTCATGGCAGACTGTATAATGTTTGCAGATGAAGTGAAATTCAGATAGACGGAGGTTTTAATTTTTTTAACCAGAAACATTATTCATTTGAAAGTGTTATGTGCTGCTGTGCGTACAAGTCCAATAAAAGTTTACGTTACTTTAATACAAATTTAGAAGTCAGTATTTTGAATTGTTGTTTATGAATAAACATTATCTAACTATGATAAACATAAAATAACATGGCATAAACATGATGTACTGTTTTAAGAAGGCAGATTTGTGAGTTTAGCGGAACTAAAGGTGTCAGAATAAACACCTGCCGTATGGCATACTATCATACTACTCTTACTGTTTATGCAGTAGATTGACATAGCAGATGTAGTATGTGTAGTATGTCACTGCAAACTCAGCCCATGAAACACAAATCACTGTTGTCATCACTGAGTCTGGACAATTGCGGTTAAGCTTGTGTAGCTGTTCAGGAGCAACAGCACCAGCTGAGCCAGATGGCTAGTCTCAAATCACTCTCCTGGCTCTTTGATGGCATATGTCATTGTGACGTGGCGGTGGCACCGTCTAAAGTCTGACAAAATTTCGAATACCATACCAAGAAGCCATAAAAGTCAGATGGTCACAAAATCACATGACACAGCATAATATCCATACTACAACAACAAAAGATAATACACTTTCCATAGTAAATAAAACTATACAGCACAAGACCTATTTAAAACAATTGATGCACAAAGACAATATCAAGTTAAGTCAGAAATGTTTGCCACCCTGCAGTAAAACTCACACATATCATGAATACAGTGGTGTATGATTTTTTTTTTACAATAATAGCGTGCATGGTTTATGGAATTCTATTTGGAATTGTGTGGTTTTCAAACTGGGGTCCGTGGACCCCCAGGGACCGCAAGGGGGAGCTTGGGGGTCAGTGGGATTTTTTTATTTAAATTTTTTTTATTTATCTTATTTTTCTTAAAATGCCAAACACACAGTATTTGCATTTCTATCAGGAAGACGCGCAGGCTTGAATGAGGTTTAAGATGCCATTTATTTGATGAATGTAGAACAGAAAAGTAATGTCTCTCTTTGGCGGTCCGAGGGAGTTGTACTCGGAACCATCATATCCTGCCGGAGATAGGAGGCAGGGGCGAGGAGCCTACCCCCGTGCGGGACGGGGCTCAACTGGTGATGGTGGGGTGGTGGAGGTTGCCGTGTTAGTGCACTGAAACAGCAATGTGATAGATTGTGAGCAGACTTATAAAGCAATGGCTTACCTGTGATTGGCTAGGAATTATCCAGCTAATGGTGTGATGATGTACAGCTGCTAGTCTTCCCGCTAGAACTACGCAGCGCTCACATATAGTTTCATGCTTTGTGTACATCCATCATTTCTTATAAGGTCCCACAATAGTTTGCGCTGTTTACATTTGAACGGAGTGTGCTAAACAGAGCTTTTAGCAGCTTTAAGGCTAAATACATTTTCTGTAAATGATGGAACATTTTTTAAAGAATACCTCCACTGCAAGCAGTTTGTGTCAGTCTGACTTTAATAACACTAAACAAAAATCAAGAAAATATGATCAATCTTACATTTTACCTGTTTAATTAAGCAGGGAGTTGAGAGACTGCAGTGTATTCTTTGCCATGAGGTTCTCTCCAACGAGTGCATGAAACCATCAAAGCTCAAATCCATCAACAACAGAAACATCCCAGTGAGGAAGCAAAATCCATTGACTTCTTCAAACATCAAGAGATGTGCTTGGCCCGACAGGCTAGTACTTTTCAGCAGCAAATAACAGTTCCTGAGCGGGCTTTAAAGGGCTTCTCCTCGAACTGACATATCCTAGAACTACGCTTATGCTTACATTACCTGTCACCAATGATATTGTCAGGGAGCTATTTGGAGAGGATACGGCACAAAAAATGTTTTGTGTGCCTTTGTCAGGCAACAAAGTAGGCAGAAGAATAGTCTACATGGCCAACAATGTTGCTTCACAGCTTTTAGAACAGGTTGAATACAGTGAGTACTTCACGTTGCTATTAGATGAGAGCACTTATGTTGCTAATCAAGCAGAGTTTATGGTCTACATAAGTTTTCTCAATCAGGACAAATTTGTCGATGAGCTTCTGTTCTGTAAACCCCTTGAAGGCAGAACTATGAGTCAGAACATATTTCATGTGATGAAATGATAAATACATGGCAGTCTCTGTGTGTTGGAGTGTGTATTGATGGTGCCGCTGTCATGACCAGCAAGCGCAGCAGTGCCGTTGCTCTGTTCAAAGAAAAATCCCACAATGCAGTTACCACACTGTATGCTTCACTGTGTGGCTCTTGTGGCTAGACGGATTGATGATGATTTGTATCAGGTTTTGAGGGATGTAGTTAAAATTGCACCTCTTGAGATACAGACTCTTTTCTCTGAAAGGAATTGGGCACTGATTTTGAGAGCTTGCTGCTCCACTCAGAAGTGTGCTTGCTTTCCTGCGGGGCTGTGCTAAATCACGTGTATGCGAGAGTTGAATGAGTTTCTTTCCACTGAATAGTGGAGTTAGCCAGTGGTGGTAAGAGCACTGATTTGCACCATTATCTGGTAGCAACAATTTTAATACAATGGTATATGAATATGGTAATCAAATATCAAACTACCATGGTATTGTTTGTGGTACATTGAAGCACCATGTAAATACAGAATGGTACATTTTTACTTAAGCAAAAGTACTGCTACTGAATAAATGATTAACGTCAGAACAAGTAGAAGTATTAACAAATATTATGACTCAAGAAAGAGTAAATTAGTTATTTGCCGAAAACTACTCAAGTAATTATGCTACAAGTTACTTTATGAAAATTATATTTGATTTCATATATATATATATATATATATATATATATATATATATATATATATATATATGCTTCTATTTTTTAGAACACAATGAAATTTTGTCTTGAAAGAAACTTATGCTTCCTTTCACCAAGGATGCATTAAACTAATCAAAAATAGTAAATATTATTACGGTTTAAAATGAATGTTTTAAGTGATATTTATTACATTTATTATTTACCTGTAATGGCAAACATATACAGTGTCATCTATTCCTTACAAAAGCATACTAAAGTGCTAATTTAGTACTCAAGAATTTTTATTATTATTATTATTATTAGAACAATTTAAAATGGTTGTATTATCATGTGGAAATCACAATACGGTGGGGTTTTCCCCATTTTCTGAGGTATTGAGTTCTTACAAGTTGCTTTATACTTGGAAGTAAAAATTTGGTTTTAGGCAAAATAGGCAAAAATAAATGCATTTCTCCTGAAATTCTATTTTCTTCTAAAATCTATTGTTTTAGAGAGATGAAGGCTATTTCATGCATTACTGTTTTGAAAAGAAAAGAAAAAAAATCTCTAACCAGGATAGAGCGGGAAGTGGATGGCCAGATGCACAAAAGACAAGTAAATCACAGTATCTAGTTTGAGAAACAGACTCCTCACAGGTCCTAAACTAGCAGCTTCTAAATGAAAAAGTCCTGCATTGCTGCAAGAGTATTCTTGGACAAACTGAACATTTAAAGAATACATTTATTTAAATAGAAATAGCAATTTGTACATTCTAAATGTCTCTAAATCACCTCTAAACTACATAATATGCATTGTGACTGAAACACATTCCTATTTCAGGTTTTTCTCATTCATATATGTCCAAGTATTTTGGCTATTAAGCTAACATTCTGTACAAAACTAATATAATGCTATATCATAGAGGAGGAAATTTATCGTCATTTATTTTGCAGCAATTATCCAGATATGAAATGAGATTATTAAGCAAATTGTTATCAACCCCCAACTGTGTAAAAAAGGCAAAAATAAACATTTCACACAGTGTTTAATGAGAGATATGATTGATTCAAACTCTAAAAGTGTCTGTTCTTTATATGTATTATTGTATTACAGTTGTAATAATAAAGTCTTAATTAACATTATGGTTGTTTAACATATTGAGATATTATTATTAGGTAAATGGTAGCATTTGGTTACATTATGTTTTTTGATTTCTAATACCTTCTTTATATAACACCCATCCTTTCGCACTTTTGGCCTCTGGGTGAGACAGGGCAGGTAAGTACAGCACCATGAGCGAAAGTGTTTCCCGTTAGTACAGTACATTTTGAACAAGAGGGGCGAATGTTTATGATATTTAACATGGGAGTACAATACCGAACTGATGTGGATTGATAGAATCAGACCTATCTGTGTGCGAGTTGGTGCGAGGAATTATGTTCAGTGAAAAGTCACAAGAAGATCATAATGTATGAATCAGATTTTATTAATAAAACATGGAAAGTCATTGCATGGGCATTTTTTGCCCCCATATTTAGAATTTCAGGATATTATTGTACATTTCTGTGGCATTTTTGCTCCAAGTCCCAACACTCTTGGCATTGTAGCTAAGGTATTTAAAAAGTTTGTTTTAGACATAAAGTAGCATATCAAACTACATTGTGTTAATGTTTGACACAGTTAAAACATTGCCTACCTTTAAAAACAAGTGAAGTTTGATCAGTGCTTAAATGTGTTGAGACGGTTCCCTCGACTTGAATGAACGGCTCCTTTCCAGAATAAAATGAAATATGCAGAAAATCACCGTATTACAGTTCTTGTATATCAAGGCTCTGCAACTACTTTCTTGCGTGGGCCAAATTATCTAGATGAAAACTTATTTCCATATATATCATAGCTAACACTTTCATTGCAAGTAACATGTTACTTAAAAACACCCTTAACACTGTGCATTTATTCATATTAAAATAGTCACAGGGTATACTGTACATTGAATTATTATTTTTTAAAGTCTGGCCATAAATTCCTTCATAAGATCTGGCTGAAGAACAAACATGACTTATACTCTTAAATAACAAATAATTTTCAATCAACTTTACTTTTGGTGAAAAAACACAACAACAATTAGGTTGGCCACTAATTGCAGGTTTGGCAGTTCGATCCTGGCCCACATGAATCCACATACTGAAGTGTCCTTGGGCAAGACACTGAATCCCAAGTTGCTCCCAATGGCAGGTTAGCGCCTTCCATGGCAGCTCTGCCATCATTGGTGTGTGAATGTGTGTGTGAATGGGTGAATGAGTCACAGTGTAAAGCACTTTGAAAACTGCCAAAATAAGCACAATATAAGTGCAGACCATTTAACAACAACATAATAATAATCATAATTTGAACATTGTAGGGCTATTGTTTACAAATTATTAAAGCTGAGGAGAAACATTAAGACCTGCTTAAGCCCTCTCACAATATGAACCCACATATTGTCCCACATGAAAAAAAAAATTCTATTCTTCCATTTTCTCTATAAAGTAAGGACAAAATGTGTCCTGCAAATGTTGTGAATTTGCACAAGGGCACTCCGGTCTGGACAACTGATGACGGCTGAATGCTGTTGCACGTGCCAATGAGCATTGTTAAACTCTCCACTGATTGCTGAGGCAATTTGTTTGAGTTTTGCACAGCGAGCATTCTGGTATTTCAGATGGTGGGCTGGATTTGGCCCGTGGGCCGCCAGTTGACTAGCCCTGTTGTATAGTGACGGGGCAGAAAGTCTTGGAGAAGCTAGAAAAGAGCGGACACTGGTGGCAGTTTATGAGAGTTGGTTTGCCCTGCAGGCTTCCGTCGTGTGGCGCACAGCACGTTTTAGTTTATAAACAGATTTAGATCTTCTACCTTTCTTCTTCCCAAAAATTCAGATATATGATATATTTTTTTTGTACTTTGTAATTGTGGTGAAAAATAATTGTAGCGAAGTTGAACACTTTGAACATGTTTAATCAACTCAAGTAAAAGTATTCTTATTTATTTATACTTAAAAAGTTTAAATTTACTCAAGGACTGTAACGAGAGTAATTCGTTACCTCCCACCTCTGGAGCTAGCCAGCTGTTTCACAGATAGTTCTTGGATTTTGAAGTTGGTGTACATGGCAGACTTTTTCCAGCCTCTCAATGCTCTCAATCAGAGTATGAAAGGGCCCAATGTTCACATTTTGAATGCGCAAAAAACGCGCGTTCACGCAAAAACTCTCTCTATTGGAAGCAAAACTGAATAACAGAGTTATAGAAATGTTTCCTCTGTATTACCAGGAACACATCACCTCCACTGCTGACAACATCATGCCCATCATCTTGTCTCAATTGTCACATTTTCAGGGCTATCTCAAGCAGTATTTCTTTGATTTGAGCAACACCATCCTGGACTGGATTAGAAACCCCTTTGCACCCAGGGTTTGCACTAACCTGAATCTAGCAGCCTAGGAGGAACTAATTGAATTAACAAATGTGGGAGAAATGAAAATAATGTTCCCTTGAATTCCTCTGTCACAGTTATGAATGTCTGTGAGACGTGACTACCCTGTTTTGTCTGAGAAGGCAATTAAGTCTATTTTACCATTTGCCACAACCTACTTGTATGAAGCTAGACTCTCAGGACTCGGAACACTTCAGTCTAAGCATAGAGCATGGCTGGATGTGGAAAGTGACATGCGCCTGGCCCTCACGAAAAATAAAGCCTTGACCAACTGTGTCACAGCCACCAATCTCATCCATCCCATTAGGAGTTCTTGATTCAGTGAAGCATGTGTTTGTTTTTTACGTTTGTTTTCATAAAGGGATATTTTACACTTCAGATTCAAACATTTAGCAGTGTTTTAAAATTGTGTAAAAAAATCTACCCTGTTGAGTTTATGTGAATGTTTTCCAAATTTGAGAATTTGTCTGTATAGGTCCCAAAGAATCACATTTTAGCTTCAGCATATTTCAGCAGGTCCTGCTTTTAGACAGTGGTTCCTCCATCCCATTAGAAGTTCTTGGTTCAGTAAATCTACTTCAAGTGACATGGACCTAAAACAAAGCATTTTGACAAACTGTGTCACAGCCACCAAGCGTATCCATCCTATTTGGAGTTCTTGATACAGTGAACCATGTGATTGTTTGGTTTGATCCATGTATATGTTTCCATAAAGGCAAATGGTACCCTTCTGGTTTAAACACATACCAGTGTTTTAATACTGAATTGAAAAAGTACCCTGCTGAATAATTTCCAGATTCACAGAAAATAAAAGAATCATTTTCATTGTTCACAAAAAATTGCTCATTGTAAACCAAAAAAAAAACAACACTTTGAAACAGCATTTTTTATGTATTTATATTAAAATATGGCTTTAACATGCCCTTATATTATAAAAGGGGATCTTTTCACATGTTATATATGGGGGTCCTTGACATTAAAAAGTTTGAAAACTGGTCTAAAAGACGCTGCTAGTTCCCTACAATGTTTCACCATTTGTTTTTCAACTTCATTGCTGCCACTTCTGTTGTGAAGGTTAAATATGTCCTCTATCAGCAAGATTAATTGCCTGACTCAAACCAAGGCTGCTACTTGCTTTTACTGAACAAGAGATTGAGAACATTTTGTTTCCCCAAACGGACGTTTTTAGAGACACTTCAATTGAAGCAACAGTGTTCAATCGTGAACTTATAACTTACTTAGGAGTATACTAGATTTTCTTTTGCCTTTACTTTTTTTGCATAGCATCAATGCAAATAATTTTTGTTGTTTTGACATTATTATTGCTGTATTTCCAAATGGAACTTACTGTAGAATCTGTTTACAGTGTTGCAGTCGATTTTGTTGTTTTTACAGTATTACTGCTGTATTTTACACCATGCTTTACTGTAGAAACTGTTTACAGTATGTTGCAGTCAATTTTGTTGTTTTTACAGTATTACTGCTGTATTTTACACCATGCCTTACTCTAGAAACTGTTTACAGTGTTGCAGTCGATTTTGTTGTTTTTACAGTATTACTGCTGTATTTTACACCATGCTTTACTGTAGAAACTGTTTACAGTATGTTGCAGTCAATTTTGTTGTTTTTACAGTATTACTGCTGTATTTTACACCATGCCTTACTCTAGAAACTGTTTACAGTGTTGCAGTCGATTTTGTTGTTTTTACAGTATTACTGCTGTATTTTACATCATGCCTTACTGTAGAAACTGCTTACAGTGTGTTGTAGTCGATTTTGTTGTTTTTACAGTATTACTGCTGTATTTTACACCATGCCTTACTCTAGAAACTGTTTACAGTGTTGCAGTCGATTTTGTTGTTTTTACAGTATTACTGCTGTATTTTACACCATGCCTTACTCTAGAAACTGTTTACAGTATGTTGCAGTCAATTTTCTTGTTTTTACAGTATTACTACTGTATTTTACACCATGCCTTACTCTAGAAACTGTTTACAGTGTTGCAGTCGATTTTGTTGTTTTTACAGTATTACTGCTGTATTTTACACCATGCCTTACTCTAGAAACTGCTTACAGTATGTTGTAGTCGATTTTGTTGTTTTTACAGTATTACTGCTGTATTTTACACCATGCCTTACTGTAGAAACTGTTTACAGTGTTGCAGTCGATTTTGTTGTTTTTACAGTATTACTGCTGTATTTTACACCATGCTTTACTGTAAGTACTGTTTACAGTATGTTGCAGTCGATTTTGTTGTTTTTACAGTATTACTGCTTATTTTACACCATGCCTTACAGTAGAAACTGTTTACAGTATGTTGCAGTCGATGTTTTTGGTTTTTACAGTATTACTGCTGTATTTTACACCATGCTTTACTGTAAGTACTGTTTACAGTATTTTTCAGTAGTTTTTTTTCTGTTTTTACAGTATTACTGCTGTATTTTACACCATGCTTTACTGTAAGTACTATTTACAGTATGTTGTAGTCGATTTTGTTGTTTTTACAGTATTACTACTGTATTTTACACCATGCTTTACTGCAAGTACTGTTTACATACTGTACCTAAAGTACTGGTGTAGAGCCAACAACCTGTCCCTGAATGTGGACAAAACAAAAGAGATGGTTGTTGATTTTAGGAGAGCACAGAGTGACCACTCTCCGCTGAACATCGACAGCTCCTCTGTGGAGATCGTCAAGAGCACCAAATTCCTTGATGTTCACCTGGCGGAGAACATCACCTGGTCTCTCAACACCAGCTCTATTACCAAGAAAGCTCAGCAGCGTCTCTACTTTATTTGAAGGCTGAGGAAAGCACATCTGCCACCCCGCATCCTCACTACATTCTATAGAGGGACTATTGAGAGCATCCTGAGCAGCTTCATCACTGCCTGGCTTGGGACTTGCACCGCTTCGGACCGCAAAGCTCTGCAGAGGATAGTGAGGACAGCTGAGAAGATTATCGGGGTCTCTCTTCCCTCCATCAAAGACATTTACACAAAACACTGCATCCGCAAAGCAACCAGCATTTTGAATGACCCCACACACCCCTCACACAAACTCTTCACCCTCCTGCCGTCTGGCAAGAGGTACCGAAGCATTCGGGCCCTCACTGCCATACTGTGTAACAGCTTCTTCCCCCAAGCCATCAGACTCCTAAATACTCAGAAACTGGACTGACACACACACACACACACATGTGTCCTGAGTTGCACTTTAATTATTGTCACTTTATACCTGACTGCTACCTCAATAACTGCTATGTCCATAGAACACTATCTCATAGTATGTTATGTTTACAGTTGGCATTTTTAGAAACTATCATCTTTTTTCACTACTGTGTACTGGTCTCTCACTCGCTCTCACTGTGCTTATTGTCCTGTTAATTTTTAGTAATTTTATTGTACTGTCCCGTACTTTTTGCACGTGCACTTTATATAGGTATGTTATTTAGTCTGTGTAGTCTCCTGTGGTTCTGTGTTTGCCCTATGTTGTTTTATGTAGCACCATGGTCCTGGAGGAATGTTGTATTGTTTCACTGTGTATTGTACTAACTGTATATGGTTGAACGGTAATAAAAACCATTTGACTTGACTTGAGTGTTTGTGTTTTAGATTACTGGTGTTTGTGTATGCGGTCATTTTTAAATGTTGTGTTTTTAAACAAATTTACTGTGAAGACCTTTGATCAACTCTGTTGTTTTAAATGCTTTATAAATAAAGCTAAGTTGAGAGATTAAAGTGCAAATGCTGTGATTTAATTATATACATATACAGTGAGGAAAATAAGTATTTGAACACCCTGCTATTTTGCAAGTTCTCCCACTTAGAAATCATGGAGGGGTCTGAAATTGTCATCGTAGGTGCATGTCCACTGTGAGAGACATAATCTTTAAAAAAAAATCCAGAAATCACAATATATGATTTTTTAACTATTTATTTGTTTGATACAGCTGCAAATAAGTATTTGAACACCTGTCTATCAGCTAGAATTCTGACCTTCAAAGACCTGTTAGTCTGCCTTTAAAATGTCCACCTCCATTCCATTTATTATCCTAAATTAGATGGACCTGTTTGAGGTCGTTAGCTGCATAAAGACACCTGTCCACCCCATACAATCAGTAAGAATCCAACTACTAACATGGCCAAGAACAAAGAGCTGTCCAAAGACACTAGAGACAAAATTGTACACCTCCACAAGGCTGGAAAGGGCTACGGGGAAATTGCCAAGCAGCTTGGTGAAAAAAGGTCCACTGTTGGAGCAATCATTAGAAAATGGAAGAAGCTAAACATGACTGTCAATCTCCCTCGGACTGGGGCTCCATGCAAGATCTCACCTCGTGGGGTCTCAATGATCCTAAGAAAGGTGAGAAATCAGCCCAGAACTACACGGGAGGAGCTGGTCAATGACCTGAAAAGAGCTGGGACCACCGTTTCCAAGGTTACTGTTGGTAATACACTAAGACGTCATGGTTTGAAATCATGCATGGCACGGAAGGTTCCCCTGCTTAAACCAGCACATGTCAAGGCCCGTCTTAAGTTTGCCAATGACCATTTGGATGATCCAGAGGAGTCATGGGAGAAAGTCATGTGGTCAGATGAGACCAAAATAGAACTTTTTGGTCATAATTCCACTAACCGTGTTTGGAGGAAGAAGAATGATGAGTACCATCCCAAGAACACCATCCCTACTGTGAAGCATGGGGGTGGTAGCATCATGCTTTGGGGGTGTTTTTCTGCACATGGGACAGGGCGACTGCACTGTATTAAGGAGAGGATGACCGGGGCCATGTATTGCGAGATTTTGGGGAACAACCTCCTTCCCTCAGTTAGAGCATTGAAGATGGGTCGAGGCTGGGTCTTCCAACATGACAATGACCCGAAGCACACAGCCAGGATAACCAAGGAGTGGCTCTGTAAGAAGCATATCAAGGTTCTGGCGTGGCCTAGCCAGTCTCCAGACCTAAACCCAATAGAGAATATTTGGAGGGAGCTCAAACTCCGTGTTTCTCAGCGACAGCCCAGAAACCTGACTGATCTAGAGAAGATCTGTGTGGAGGAGTGGGCCAAAATCCCTCCTGCAGTGTGTGCAAACCTGGTGAAAAACTACAGGAAACGTTTGACCTCTGTAATTGCAAACAAAGGCTACTGTACCAAATATTAACATTGATTTTCTCAGGTGTTCGAATACTTATTTGCAGCTGTATCATACAAATAAATAGTTAAAAAAATCATATATTGTGATTTCTGGATTTTTTTTTTTAGATTATGTCTCTCACAGTGGACATGCACCTACGATGACAATTTCAGACCCCTCCATGATTTCTAAGTGGGAGAACTTGCAAAATAGCAGGGTGTTCAAATACTTATTTTCCTCACTGTATAGTGTACATGTGCTGAATGGTTCACAATATATTAGTGCTCTGCTTTGTCATCTGATACAACATGAATGATTTTCAATGCCTTTGGAGTTTCCAGTGTATGAGCGGTCAGACATACTGCTCGCTGGTACCGGATTGAGTTGGTGCTCGGTACTACTGGAAATACAGAAACACTGATATTGTTATCTAATTTTTTAATTTAGTATCAACTTGGTTCTGAAGTACCGGTACTTTTGACATCACTAGTATGGACACTGCAATTTAATATACAACATACAAACAAGTACCGTAATTAATTTGACTGTAAAGCTAATATACTGTATTTTAGTATACATCATACAATTGCCATAATTAATTGTACAATATAGCACATACTGTAAATCATTATACAGAATGCTGTAAACTACTGTAGATAGTTTTACAGTAATTTTACTGTGGTATGTAATACAGCAGTTTGCTGGCTATTTGTTGCCAGTAAGTTACTGTTGATTTTTCATAATTTTTTACAGTAAATGCATTAAGTGAATATGTCAGCATCAAGAGAATTCCATAAGGTTTGAGAATACAACATGAACCTATGATTGGTCAAAAGAATGATGAATTCTGTAACAAGTGGTGTGAAATCCTGAACAAGGATTCAGTTGACCTCACAGTCCTGGTCATAGTCCTTGTCAGCATGGAATTAGATAGACTTGCAACCAGATTCTTGAACTTAAAGAGAACATACAAAATGTGTATAGTAATGATTATCTCAATTATATGAAGAGTGATATGCATGCTTTAATTAAGTAAAAAAAATAAAAATAAATAAACACTTACAAATACAAGAGATGCCCTTGACTACCATGATGATAAATGTTATCCTTGGCTCAACACAAAATCAGATACCCTAGGTCTCTGAATATCCTACAGAATCTGAGGGTGATTTGTTTATCTGACATCAACCAACCCAAATACTTAAATGCGAAGAGGCAAGAGGGGAGCGTAAGTGAGGTACGCATCAAGAAAAAGACCAGCAAACAGGGACAGAAGAGGATTTAATTTTGACAGAGGCTATTTGCACAAAGTGCAAATAGTGAAAGCCTCTTCTGCAAATAGTTTTAGATGCTATTTGCAGCCCGGTGTATGTAGTGGCAGATACTATATACACTCTTAATTAAATATTAACATACAGTATAGGTGCATCCAGGGGTGTAAAGTAACGAATTACAAATACTCACGTTACTGTAATTAAGTAGTTTTTCTCAGGAATTGTATTTTTAAGTAGTTTATAAATGGTATACTTTTACTTTTGCTTGAGTACATTTTAAATGCTGTATCTGAATTTTAATGCCCTTTTTTCCCACCATCTGTGTTTGCTACTTCCCTGTCCTGATTTTATTTTTATCTATCAACATGATTGGCTAGGGAGATTCTCGTGACTCCCGTCAAATCAAATCACATGTAAAAAAGCATGAAAAAGCACAGTGAGCCTCAGATGGCACCAACTGTTATGGCAACATGCTGGTTATGGATGTGGAGGATGCCACAAACACATTTCAACACCTGAACATCACGGCCACACCTGGAAGGGCTTTTTGCAGTGAAAAAGGCCAATCGCATGACTGTGTTATGTGAGTTTAACTTGCTCAAGCCAGATGTCAGCATTAATCCTGAC
Source organism: Moxostoma hubbsi (assembly GCA_032164185.1). NCBI lineage: Eukaryota > Metazoa > Chordata > Actinopteri > Cypriniformes > Catostomidae > Moxostoma > Moxostoma hubbsi. The sequence goes on along the minus strand of JAVLUX010000024.1, from coordinate 16,199,139 downwards.
ATATCGAGGTAAATTTCATATTTCTGCTTACTAGATTATGTGTCTATAACGTAACCTGGAATTTAACTGTATTCTATCCCTGAGATTATTGGGCTGCTACGAGAGATTAAGGCAGTGTTATCAATAGGGCTGGGTTCGATGTTTCTCTGAAAAAAAAAGAGAGATATGTCCTTGATATCGATGATAAACTTTTGATAAATTTTCTGTACTTTGCCTTTGTTCTACATCTAGAACAAGGGTGTTTATTACATCAATCGTGATAGCAAGACAGCCACTGATTGGTTGATCTAGATCAAATATAAAATATTAACTTTTTATTGTCTGACGTCTGTAGCTGTGTGCTGTTTGATTGACAGGAGGCTAATGTTTGAGCGCTAATACGGTTCACGCCTAAATGATCAAATACACTTTATAATTCCGCCAGTGCCCGTCTTGTTGAGGCATTAATGTAAACGCAGTCATTTATATCTTAAGTGAATTTAAACAGTGGGACAAAAAGTGTATTCGTATCAAAATGTCATACTTGAAGTGTACATGTATCCGAATTGAGCATTGTCTTGTAGTCTATGTCATTTAAAGGCTATTAATCAAACAACAATAACAAGGAAACAAGAAAACCACTCACTACTTTTGGCTGAATAATTTGAGTAGCTTTAAAAGTATTAATGTAATAGAATAAAACAGTGACATTATTAAAAATAATATTTGTAAATAATATTGTTAGTTTTCTTTTTATAATACTGGTCCCTGATGTAGAGAGTTTGTTAATGTGTATAATAAATGACCAGGAAAGTAGAGATGATAAAATAATGTATAATTATTCTTAGCCTTTATCAAGTTTTTTCTAACGCCTGATAGAAAAGTATTTAGATGCAAGAACTAAATCAATGTTGAACATTGTATCACAAAAGGAGGACAATTTGGCCCCCCATGTGCTACTTTAAGAAATAGTTCACTCAAAAACTCTCTCATCATTTACTAACCCTCATGCCATCCCAGATGTATATGACTCTCTTTCTTCACAACACAAATTTGGATTTTTAGAAGAATATTTCAGCTCTGGAGGTCCATACAATACAAGTGAATGGGTGCTAAAATGTTGACACTCCAAAAACCACATAAAGGCAGCACAAAAGTAATCCATATGAATCAAGTTAAATCCATGACTTCAGAAGTGATATGATAGGTTGGGTGAGAAACAGATCAATATTTAAGTCAACTAGAAATTCTTCTCCCTGCCCAGTAGATTGTGATATGCATAAATAATGTGAATCAACAGAAATAAAAGAAGTGAAAGTGAAAGTAGAGATTGACTGAGCATGGAGGAGAGTTTAAAGTAAAATTGTACTTAAATATTGATATGTTTCTCACCCAACCTATCATATTTCTTCTGAAGACATGGATTTAGCCATTGGAGTCACATGGACACATTTGGCACCATTCACTTGCAATGTATGGACCAAAAGAGCTGAGATATTCTTCTAATAATCTTCATTTGTGTTCTGCTGAAGAAAGAAACTCATACACCTGTGATGGCATAAGTGTGACTAAATGATGAGAGAATTTTCATTTTTGTGTAAATTATTCCTTTAAAGCCTGATATGGCCCCGTACCAAACAACTTGTCCCACCTCTGCTCTACCCCTTCTATTGTGTGGGACATTTTTTGCATTCCTTGCATTGTTCTGAACATGTTTTATGCACAACATTAACTCTCTCTGTCGGCTTTAAGGGAATTTTTGACCTTACACATAAACTGATTTTCATACATCTCATAATATCGTAAAGTTTCATACATTACGATATTAAATGGGGATCATTGTATGGAGAATAACTTTTTCATCTTTTCATTCCTGTAATCATGTCACCCTTTCATTTAGATTTTTTTTATTAGATTAATGTAGTGTTTACAGTATCGTCAGATTCAGTGTTTACATATCAAGGATGCATTTTACAACACCTATAAAATTCCTATATTTTTTATTCTTTCTGGAAAACAGCCAGAACATGTGTGCTACATTTTTAAATTGCAGTACAAAGTTTTTATCATAAAGTAGCATAGTTTTCGCAACTCTGTGCTCAATACTCACTACTAATGATTATTTTTAAATGAGCTACTCTTTTACTTTTACTGGAGTAGTTTTTAGGACAGTTTACTCTACTCAAACTACATTTAAAAAAAAAGTAACAGTACTTTTACTGAGTATTAATTTTCAGTACTCTCTCCACCCCTGGGTCATCACTTACTGGGTATATTTAGAGTCCCAAAGACACCCTACACAATACCTACCCCTAAACTTAACCCTATCCTTCCCCTACAAAAATTAATCTTGGTTTTACAATATTAACTATAGTATCATAATGGTATTTTGTAGTAAATGTATAGTAACCACACAATTAAACATGTTTACTATATTAACACCATATTTCTGTAAGACTAATTGCATTAAAACTGTCTTCCACCAAAAACATGGTAACTACAATATGTTCTACATATTGTAATATAAACATAGTTACATTAACCTGGATCAAAACATTCTCTCCAATCCCTACCTATCACCTTGACCAAATCACTGTGAGAAAATTAATCTTTATATTAATTTTAATTTATTATTATAAGTAGTATTATAGTAAATGTTAATAGTGGAGAAACAGGATGGGGAAAAACTGTGACAAAAGGCAGAATCGAACCAGAGTTGTCCACATGAGAAAAGCACATCCACATGGTCATTAAACTCCACGCCAATGCAAAGACACTACAAGCACAGTTTGTCTTAAATTTCTGTGTTTCCTAAAGACTATTTGAGTGCAAATAGATGAGCTGTGTGGCAGGTGCTATTTACACCTAGTGCAAATAGTCAGCCCATTTAATTTTGTGCTAATAGTAATTTAAGTAATTTAAGTAATTTAAGTAGCCTAGTAGTAATTTAATCATAAATACATTGGTTGTATAGATATGATGACTTGCAAAAAAGTCACACCTACAAAGCAAGGTAAATGAGACTTGAGTTCAGCACAGTTCAAAAACTGAACTAAAAGTACCTTGATCTTCTGCCCCTTTCTCTGCTACTAAAATCATCTGCTGTCCCTCCCTCAGTGGAGGCTATCTCCCCTGCTGCCCCTATGGAATGTACCTGCCCTGCTGCCTCTCTTTTAATGTCTGTCTCACTATGAGAGTCAGCTGAGGCTGTCTCTCTTGCTGCCCCTTCTGTCTCTTCTGTTACCTGGAGAAGCTGTCTCTTCTGCTACAAAGAAACAAGTAATGTAAAAAAATCTGCTGTTACTACAGTTTATTTCATGACAAAAGCCTATGAATAATCTGTTTGTCTATTGACCCTTCTTGTCCAGTGTCTCAGCTGGTGAGTCCAGCTAGAAAGGGTGATAGAGCACCTCTGTTTAGTCTCCCTTTTATTGACATCACTTTTTCTCATATTGCTGTAGATGTAGTGGGTCCTTTGGAAAGAAGTAGAACAGGAAACTGGTATATTCTGGTGGTTGAGGATTATGCTACTAGATTCCCACAGGTTTTTCTTAAAAAAATGAAAACGATAAATTGTAAATTAGAAATTGTTAATACCCTTGTTCAGCTCTTTTCACATGTAGGCTTACTCAAAGAGATAATTACAGACCAGGTAACCAACCTTACATCCAAACAAATTAAGCAAATGTATTAAATGTTGCATATATATCCTTTTAAGTCCACTCCTTGTCATACTCAGACTGATGGTATGGTTGAAAGATTCAATCAGACATTGAAAACAATGTTGCACAAGTTTGTGTCTGATACAGGTGCAGACTGGGACCAGTGGTTGCTGTACTAGATGTTTGCCATTACTGGCCAATTGGCAAGGGCCATATGAAGTGTTACGGAAATTAGGTTCTACCAACTACTGGATCTCTTTACCTGGCTGTAGGAAGACATCTCAAGTTTTTCATATTAACCTTTTAAGACTGTGGCATGAGAGAAAATGCTTGTGGTCAGAGCAGCTGTGGGCAAAAAAGATCAACGAAGAAGAGGAACTGCAGGAGCAATACATCCCAGTTGATCAAAAGTCAATTAACTTTCCAGCGATTGATCATCTTACAGCCAAACATCAGAGAGATTTCTTGAAACAAGTACCAGAGTGTCTCTTCAGTGACAAACCAGCAAAATCAAATCTCCTACAGCATAATATTTGCCTTCTACTAACAGAGCCCATTAGGGAGACTCATTGTAGAGTACCTGACCACCTGATTCCTGCTTTGAAAGAGGAAGTGAATGCATTCCTTTTGACTGTTTTACATAAAATTATTAATTACTGTATTAAACTGTATTACTCTAACTTTAACTATACTGTAACGGTACTTTACCTGTATTACTGTCTTAAAACAGTGCCGTTATAAGGAATATAGTGGAACAGTTTCCACCACAGACTACTCAGAAGCATAATGCTAATGCAATTAAATTTAAACAAATTTAAGTGTGTTTTTGAGTGAGCACAAATCGATCACATAGCTAAATGAAATGACCCAAAACTGAAATGGAGGTTGAAATTACAAACAAAATGCTAATATATTTATTTTCTTTTTTAATCAGATGTGTCTGAACGCTGTTCCGGACTGTTCCGCCCTAATTTAACCCCTGTTTACTACTTAAAATGTGCTTTTTGCACCACTCAGTGAACATTTGATTAGGAAACTGAAGCTTGCATGTGCCCAATATGTTCAACAACACTTCAAGCTTCAGCCAGTGGGGGGCAGTAATTCAAATTTCGTAAAGCACAGACTTATTTTAGCTGAATAACATTTTATCTACTGCTGACAAGTTCACAGTGAGGTCAGTCTGGACCTCATCAAAGCTCCACATTCCAGGCAAAATCAGGCAACTTCATTCCCTGCTGCATTTGTTGTCAAGTCATTTTTATTTGTGTAGTACTTTTCATAACACACATCGTTTCAAAGCAGCTTTATAGAAAATCATGCTTTAACAGAAAATTTGACTGTAATATTTATTGAGTCATAGAGTTATCATTGTGTATAAAATGTGTCGGTATAAAAATAAATAATTTAGTAAATAAGTAAACAATATTTGTATTTAGAACCCCAGTGACTGTACCAAGGAACACAAAACTCCATAAGATGTTTATGGAGAAAAATAACCTTGGGAGAAATCAGGGCCACTATGTGCGCCAGGTCCCCCCTGGCTAAACTACATGAAAATAATTGAAATATTAGATTTTTGTGTGTAGTGCATATCATGGTTTAAAATGAATAAGCCAAGTAAGCATTAATTGCCAGTGTATCCCATGGGGAGCATATATAAGGAGAAAATCAGAGGCCCTAAAACTGATCCCTGTGGCACTCCATACTTAACTTTTGCTTGATCTGACAATTCCTCTTTTACACAAAGTGGAAGCAGTCAGCTAAATAGGACCTAAACCATGCTAATGCAAGTCCACAAATGCCAAAATAATTCTCTAGCTTATCCAAAAGTCAGGCACCACTAAGATCTAAAAGCACTAGAAGAGAAATGCAGCTGGGATCAGATGATAAGGGCAAGTCATTTATAACCCTGATAAGTGCAGTCTCTGTACTATGACGGGGCCTAAATCCTGACCAAAATTGTTGACATATACCATTTCTCTGTAGAAATGAACATATTTGAGAGCACACTACCTTTTCTAGTTTTTTCTACATAAATGGGAGATTTGAAATTGGCCTACATTTATATTTACATTTATTCATTTGACAGATGCTTTTATCCAAAGCGACTTACAAAAGAGGAAAACATAAGCGAATCATCTTAAGGAAACAGTGGTACAAAAATTGCCATACTACAAAGTTTCACTAGCATCAGAATATTATTCAAAACAGATTCAAGTGCAACAAGAAATTTAGATTTTTTTTAGTGACTGATTAAGTGCTCATGGAAAAGATGTGTTATAAGTAATTTTTTTGAAGATTGAGAGTGAGTCAGCTTCACAAATGGAGTTGGTACGGTCATTCCACCAACATGGTATGATGAAACTGAAAGTCCGAGAAAGTCTTTTGGTGCCTCTTTGTGTCGGTACAACAAGGTGACATTCCTTAGCCGACCGCAGGTTTCTGGTTGGCGTGTAGCTCTGCAGAAATTGTTATAGATATACTGGAGCAGACCCAGAGACTGTTTTGTATGCCAGCATCAGAGTCTTGAATTTGATACGTGCATCAACCGGCAGCCAGTGGAGAGAGACAAAGTGTGGGGCAACACATGCTTTCTTTGGTTCATTAAAGACCAGACGTGCTGCTGCAGTTGTGATCATTTGCAGAGGTCTAGTTGCACATGCTGGGAAGTCTGCAATGAGAGCGTTACAGTAGTCCAGTCTAGTTATGACAAGTGACTGAACAAGCAGTTGTGTGGGATGTTCAGAGAGGAAGGGTCTTATCTTCCTGATATTGTAGAGTGTAAATCTACATGATTCTGTGGTCTTTGAGATGTGGTCTGTGAAATTTAGCTTGTTATCGATGGTTAGATTTCTGACCGTTTTGGAAGGCGATACTGTAGTTGTACCCAGCTGCACGGTGATGTTGTGTTCAACGGCAGGGCTAGCTGGAAAGAGAAGGAGTTTGGTCTTGGCTGGGTTAAGTTGCAGGTGGTGTTCCTTCATCCAGGCCGAGATGTCTGCCATGCAGGCAGTGATTCGAGCAGTCACTGTGGTGTCCTTGGGCTGGAAAGACAAGTAGAGTTGTGTGTCATCAGTGTAGTAGTGGTAAGAGAAACCATATGACTGAATGATGGTTCCCAGTGATGTTGTGTATATAGAGAAAAGAAGTGGCCCAAGCACTGATCCCTGAGGTACCCCAGTAAGTAATTGATGTGGCTTGGATACCTCACCACTCCAGGCTACCTTGAAGGACCTACCTGAGAGATAAGAATTAAACCAGTCAAGCACAGTTCCGGTGATGCCCAGAGTAGAGAGGGTGGAGAGTAGGATCTGATGGTTGAATGTGTCAAAGGCTGCAAAAAGGTCCAGCAGAATCAGGACAGATGATCTGGATTCAGCTTTCGCCTGTCCCAGCAACTCAGTAACAGACAGCAGTGCAGTCTCGGTGGAGTGTCCACTTTTGAAGCCTGTCTGATTGTCATCCAGCAGCTTGTTCTGTGAGAGATAGGCAGAGATTTGATTGAAAACTGCACTTTTAATTGTTTTTGCTATGAATGGGATGAGCAAGACTGGTCTGTAGTGTTCTATTTGTGTGGGGTTAAGTGTGGATTTCTTCAGCACTCGAGCCTGATTATATGTAGTGGGAAAAGTGCCTGTAAGGAGAGACGTTTTAATTATGTGTGTGAGTCCAGGTAGAATGGACAGAGAGATGGCCTGGAGAAGGTGAGAAGGAATGGGGTCAAGGGAACAGGTGGTGGGGTGGTTGGAGAGGAGGAGTTTAGAGACCTCAGTGTCAGTCAGAGAAGAGAAAATAGAGAGAGAAGAGTTGCATACAGAAGACAGGTGTTTGACTGGGTGTGGTGCTGAGAATGTATTGCTGATGGTTGTAACTTTAGTAGTAACAAATGTGGCGAAGATATCTACCTGTCAGTGATGTGTCAGGTGGTGGAGGGGGAGGGCAGAGAAGTGTGTTGAATGTTCTAAAGTGTGTTGAATGTTCTAATGGTCTATTGAAAATCAGCTTCTTAAGCGGTTTGATAACTGCCATTTTAAATGTTCTTCTCTACACCGCTCATATTCACTTGTAATCACAGCTCACTTGTATTAAAAAAGTGCCAAAGGATGCTGACACCAGGACTACATTTCCCAGGGGGCACAGCAGTTAGTACCTTAGCAAGTGACACAGCCTTCTAATTGAGTTTTTGTAACTGTCCTCCAATCTGAAAGACACTCAGAATGATAAAACATCACTGAGTAGCTATGAGGGTACAAATTATCTGTAGGGGAATATTTCTTTTATCTTGTCTCAAACTTTTTTACACTTTGATTATGCATTCCTTCCTTTTAACAATTTAAGCCATTTTATTATCTTACATTGATTCTCCCTTTCTCTCTCCCTCTCTCTCGTTACAAATGTGAACTCGTAATACTGCTAATAAAAGGATTCTCTTTCTGAACGGAGTATAAAATGCTCAAAACGGTCACTCTGGACATCAATTATCATAACATATCTGTCACTTATTTCATTTTTAAACGCTTCCTTTCAACAGATCATACACTTTAAATATGCAAAAATGCTGTTGTAATCTTAAATGTATAGTTCAGCAAAATAAAAAAAAAGTACAAAAATTCTGTCATCAGTTACTGTCATATAGGGAGCTCATGTTGTTCCAAACCTTTTCTCTTTGAACACAAAAGGAAATATTAGGCAGAAAATTTGCCACACCTTTTACTTTCTTTGAATGTAAAAAAAGATGCAATGAAAATTATTGGTGACTCAAACTAACATACTACATAACATTTGTGTTCCACTGAAGATAGAAAGTCGTATGAGTTTGAAACAACATGAGGATGAATAAATTATGACAGTAATGTATATTTTTTCAGGCATCCCTTTAACAATTAATTTCAGCACCATGGCCACTGTAATCTTTGGAAACCATCAAAAATCTGTCTGAACAATGTTAAAATATTTGCCATGGCAGTTTTCCTAAATCCCATGATGCTTCTAGCCTTATCCAAGACCTGTTGACACATTTTCCCTTTAGCAAACAAACTCTGTTGTGCTAGAGTTTGGAGAATTGCTGTTTAACAAACATTATAGTTACACATTTTATTACCAAATCCCTATAGGATTTACTGTTAGAAAAATTCATAAATCTACATAGTATGTGTTTTTGTGAGAAAGGTGGGGTTTTAACTCAAGATGAAAAAGTTTAAAGTTAAACCAGTTCTCAATTTCTGAAACAGAACACTTAAGTTTTCTAAACATATATCAAATAATTTGTGTGAGACATGAAAGTCTGGTTTAAAAGAACTTTAATTCTGACATTTCCTCATCGTGTGAGAAATTAATTGAGAGGAGAAAGTGTTTTGGAATGGTAGACATGGAATGAAAGAAGAGGCTTATCACTCTTATCCACAGCACACTCTGATCTGAATGTTTCTCCCTCTTCCTCTCTGTCTCTCTGAAGGCATATGGGGCTTCAGCAGACATACATGCCTTCAGAGAGTGTTATATAACTGTTTGGCTCTCATCTCTCCTGAGGAGACACTTGAGTGACATTTCAAAAACTCCAAACATACAGTCAAAAAAACTGAAGATACAGTCACTTTGTGTCTTTCTTTCTTTCTTTCTTTCTTTCTTTCTTTCTTTCTTTCTTTCTTTCTTTCTTTTTTCCAGTAATAAATGGCAAATAATTGACATGAAATACTTTGGGGAAGTTGACATTTCGTGCAGTGTGACATGCTAAACTAAAACTGTTACTGCATTTGAAACTATTTTAAACAGCATTTAGCTATATTTATGGACTACATTAAATGTTTGTACTTTTTAAGATACATTTGTAACACTGCAGGGCCCTTTACAAAATTAAATAACGAATAATAATACAAAAATAAAATATGTAAAAGAATTGATAACCAGTAACATGACTTAAGAGAGTATACAAGCTCCCTTATACATTCAAATACATTTTAAACTAAAATCTTGATGTTGATAATTTTTGATGAATGTTTAAGGAGAAATTAAAACAAAGACACACAACACAAACACACAAACTGCAGCTGCATGTGGCTCTCTCTCGAACTGCTGCGTTTCAGCTGATTAGCCCGATTGGGGGCCGGGCGTGCGTAGCCCCGCCCTCCTCCTCGTCACAGTGAATGAAAAACATGTCATTGCTGTTCAGCAGTGTTTTGATGGAAATACTGTCAGATAGCGTTTTATATTGCAAAAGTATAAAAATAATAAAAATTTGTGAAAGATAACTCATTGGACATTTTTATAAAACTGAAATCCGTAAATCTTAAAATAGCCTGTTGTATGTGGCCCCAAAAAGTATTACTGGACACTTAAGCTGAATTTAAAAGTGCATGAATTCCTTGCATTTGAGAACAAAACATCAAATCAATTTGAATTTATTGTAAAGAAAGACAACATAAGCACACTTTTCAAGTAGAATATTTAACAAAAAGATTTTTGTGACATTTAAATTATAAATCAAGTAGACATTCCATTGAAATAACATTCCCAAACACTCTTATAGTAATAGGAGAACATACCAAATTGCTAAGCTCTAAAATTCCTGTTTTTCAATTAAACTTTTCCCTCAAAATGTTACTTGTTCATTTGCAATGAAAATAAACTGTAATAAATTAGATAAATGTAAAATAGAAGCATTGGACTTTTGAAAGCCACCATTTCTCTTTGAAACGTATATGGTTTTATCTTTGCAAAGTTACTTTCTCTATGATCATTTAATTTGCAATCATCTTGTAATTAAGAACAACAATAAAATGTATTTGATCTTTCAACCTGTTTTATAATTCAATACAATGATAATACCGTTTACCACGATTAATGGTTCAGCAATTATTGTGATGACAATTTGATACCACTACATTCCTAAAAACAAGAGATAAATGGTGTAAAATTAAGACAACAAATGATTTGGACACATGATAATGGCTTCATTAAAGATTACAAGACTGTGACACTGCCACACATTAGGGTATTACATACACACACACACACATTAAACATTTACCAAAAAAAAAAAAGTAAGCATTTGATGTATTTGAATTGAGGTATGTACAAAACTTATATTTATGTCCTGATCTGTTCACTAAAAAAATGCTATACTGGTGAAACATTGAGTTTACGGAGTTGGAATTCATTTAATATACTTAGTAATAATGAGTTCATTTTTTGGGACCTTTATAAAGGAAACCTGTTTTTTGAGGTTAAGGGAGACTCTTATTTTGATCTGCCCATGTGGCTTTTTATTGGACAGTCATTTTAGGGGTAGCCAAAAATCTAAAGAAACTGGAGGTTTAACTGTTTGTGCGAGGCCTGCTGCTAGTAAAAAAATTCCCTCTTTTTCTTGGATTTACTTTGTGGATTACATGAAAAGGACTGTTTCCAAGAGAAGACTTTTGGTGAGACTGTATTAAAAAAAAAAAAAAAAGTTTTTTATTGTTGGCTGTGGCACGGTGGAGGGCGGGACCGGGGCGTGATTACGCACGCCCGGTCCCGTATCAGGCTAATTGAGCTGTCAAGAGGGATAAAGGCCACTCGCAGACGGCGATCGAGAGAGAGAGCTTAATCAGCAGACATGTCTGTTGTCCTATGTGTTTGTTTTAAGTTCTTCATTAAAATATTATTTATATTGACAAGCCGGTTTCTCGCCTCTTCCTTGCCCATGAAAATGATCTTCTTTACATTGGCCAGGAGCCCCTCCTCCCCTCGCGGTCGGCATCCGTTCCTCCGCGTCCAGGTGGCTGGGCTCCTCCGTCCCCCGGCAGATGGCTGCGGCTGCTCCGCTGAGCAGTGGCGAGAACTCCGCTACGGCGCATCCCTCTTCCTTCCCGGGTTTTCGGCACCAATGTAAAGAAGATCATTTTCATGGGCAAGGAAGAGGCGAGAAACTGGCTTGTCAATATAAATAATATTTTAATGAAGAACTTAAAACAAACACATAGGACAACAGACATGTCTGCTGATTAAGCTCTCTCTCTCGATCGCCGTCTGCGAGTGGCCTTTATCCCTCTTGACGGCTCAATTAGCCTGATACGGGACCGGGCGTGCGTAATCACGCCCCGGTCCCGCCCTCCACCGTGCCACATTGGCCAACAAGACATTCTGCGGACCACGTAAGCATTCTGGATTATAGTTTTTCCTTGGTGATTTGTTGGGAAGGGCTGATTTTTTTATTTTTATTTTGGACTTGTTAACAGGACAAATTGTGTGGACTCATTGAAAAGTATTTTTTTGTTTTTGAGTGACTTTGCGACTTGTGTTTGAAAATTTCTTTATAACAATATATCTGATTATTTCATTTTACTGCTGCCTCTTGTTGATTTTGAGTTTAATATCAAACAGTTGGACTGATTGCACTATTTCAGAATACACGATCCTTGCAGTGATAGTTGTATTTCTCAATAAGCAGAAGCCAATTTGTTACAAGTTCAAGTGTTTTAGTTTTTAGTTTGTAATCCTTTCATTTGCAGAACTTCTTGATAATGTCTGGACATAGAATCAACAAGTTTCGGTAAAAACTGTGGTGAAAGTTTCCTCCAGGTTGCAGCCACCTAAGCTTTGTTCATCCACACTAGAACATCGACAAGCTGACATTTTCTTCATAAGCAAAAAACGAAATCTTCCATCTGCCACAGTTAAGTATATTGCAAAAAATCTCAAAGATGAAGGACTTTTGAATAAGAATAGAAAGGACACAGGCAGACCCAGAAAGACAACCAGCAGATTGGACAAGGTAATTGGGAGTAAAATCAAGAGAAACGGGCAAGAAACTGCTGCAAGAATGGCCTCACACATCAATGAGAATTACCAGATACAATTTAGTTCAAAGACCATTTGAAACCACATCAATGAGTATGGTATGTAGGGAGAGTAATTTGGCAAAAAAAACATGCACAGAAAGACAGCAGTCTTTTTAACAGATGAGTCCAAATTTAACCTGTATAGATCTGATGGCAGATTGTGTGGAAAAAGACATGGACAAAGGGTACTGTAAAGCACAGAGATGGAAATGTCAGATTCTGGGGCCTTTTCTCTTACAGTGGTGACCGTGAGCTTGTTCATTGGTGGAATCTTGATTTATGATGTGTACAGAGAAATTCTGGATGCCAACATGAAGAAATCAGTGAAGAAATTAAGACACAGGAGTGGCTCTTTCAACAGGATAACGATCCAAAGCATATCGGCTGCTTATTGAAAGAATTCTTTGCAAAAAGAAATGAAAACTTTGGTTCCAAAATGGCCCTCCCAGACCTAAACCCTACACAGCACCCATGGGATGCAATGGAAAAGAAAATGTCAGATCGTCAATGTCTAGTGTGGATTAACTGAAAGCTTTGGTGGCTGAAACCTGGAAAAAAAAAAAACTTTCACCACAGCTTTTACAGAAGTTGATTCTATGCCCATATGTTGTCAATGAGTTCTGCGAATGAAAGGATTGCAAACTAAAAACTAAAATACTTTTATCTTTGATAAAGCCATTGTCCAGATAATTTGTCAGTTTTAAACCATATAGCTTTTGTTATAGAATTTAAAATGTAAAAAAACTTTTTGTTAAATGTTCTGCTAGAAAAGTGTGCTTATGTTATCTTTCTTTACAATGCATGCAAATTGTTTTTTGTTCTCAAATGCAAGGAATTCATGCATTTTTATGTTCAGCTTATGTGTCCAAGTACTTTTTGGGGCCTGTGTGTTTGTTTTGTTTGTTTGTTTGTTTTTGTTTTTTCAATTATTACAATCCTGCTTAAAACTACTCAAACACACATTACTCCCTTGGGCTCTCATTGAAATATAGCAAACCCGTGTCAGAGTAATGGCAGCCCGGCAACAGCTGCTTAGACAAGATTAGTCAGAAATGCTCTTAAGGTGGGGCTTAGTGAAGTGTCAATTACAGTATGTTATACTATTATGTAAACATGAAACCAAAAAACTCCAATTTTTTCAGCACCTTGTTGAATCCATGTGATAAAGTATTCATGCTGTTCTGATACTCTGGATTAACAGGGGTCCTAATCAGCATTAATAAATGTGTGCTTAAGCGGTCATTCAGTACATATTCTGTAGATTCTACATTAATTATAAATGTGTGATAGTGATGGATTTTCAGACTGATCTAGGAATATGTTGTCATGAGGTTGAAAACTAATCATTGCCCCCAGTGGCCAAAGCTAGAAGTGTTGTTGAAGTTATGGCTTGTGAGCTCCAGTTTCCAGAGAAGGGGATAGCTGAAAACAGAGAAAAGGGGTGGGAGCTCAATCTCTAGCAAAGTTACAGGGAGTCCCTTACCTAACCCATTCCCTAACCATCTGTGGAGGTGTTGCCTCCTTTTGGAATTGCTGCAACCCCCTTTTGGAGTAACCCCGCCCCTTCTGGAAAAACCATGACCTATTTTGGATTTCCGCCCCATTTGAAGATCTCCGGCCTGGAGCTATACCTACTTGAATTTCTGGGTGAAATGTCCATAGAGTGGCGTAAAAAGCAATTTGTAATTTTAGGTGTAAATTATGTAGTTTAGTCAACAGAAATGCATATTTTATCAACCTCAAACCCCATCCCTAAACCTATAGTGGAGTAAAAATGTAATTTTAGTTGCAAAATTGCAACCTCTGAATTGCACTCATCACTGTTTATGTGAACACAATTACTTCCTGGCAGAACCTATGGATCAGATGCTGCTTGTGCAACACACTATTAGTAGCACTAGAAGGAAAGCTAAGCATAGTTGGGGTATGACTGTTTTCAGTAATTCAGCTGTGTGGGTTGATTTTAGGGTACATGAACTTGCATAAGCAACGTGTCAATTTCTTTTGTGATCCAGCATTTTGTTTGTACTTCATTTGCATCTTCATTAGTGTCTTAATCTTTTGTTCTTTCATAAGAAGTTTATCTCTTTATTGTCTTTACAATAAAATTGGCATAGCTCCCAGGTAAACCAATGCTCAGCACATATGCAAACACAAACATCGAGTCAACCAGCTGAATGTGTTATGCGTTTAATTGTGCCCAGTGTTAATTCATAATTAAATTCATTCTGGTTACAGGATGCTACATCACCCACAATGCCCCACTTAATCAGCAAAGAGGACAAGTTCAATCCTTTTGGGATACAAACACACACTCAATTTTTCTGGTGTATAGTGGTAAGCAGATGCTGTGGTAATGAGCATGTAACAATGGTTTCGTCAAACAGTGGGTATGTGTGTAAATGTGAGTGTATGTGTGTGCACATGTGCTTGTGTGTGTTATTTGTACAGGATGATGGATTGCAACATTATATGCCAATAAAGCAGATCCACGTATAAAGACCCCACCCACACACATACTAGCAGAAAAAATGTGTTCACCCCTTGCTCTGTGCCAATAGGAATCCTTTTCATTGATGTAGTTATTTTAAGTGTGAAGATCTTTAGAGATCAGTTACATTAATATCTAATCCACATAGCAGCAAGGTTACGCAGAACTTGCCCTTAGCCCTCTAAGTGGAACAAAACAACAGTGTGTTTTGTGTGGATGTGTGAGAGTCTCTCTGTCTTCATCGCTAAACTTATGCATATTAACACTAAGTGGCACATGTATTGGTTTATATTTCTTAAATATGTGCAATTAACAGCAGTTCTTTAATCCAATCTATTCCCTTTTGTTTTAAATTTGGTAATTGCAACTTTCTTAGTTTGCTCTGCACTTTACTGCATTACTTTGCTTCATTTTTACTTTTAAATATATTTTTATTTTACTTTTGCACAGTACTGTATATATAATATAATATACTATATAATATTGCAATTGTGATTTGATAAACAAAATCAACAATTGAATTTGCAACAGGTGGACTTCGATCAAAGTGTAGAATCCTCTCAAAGATGTTCCAGAGAAATGGGATGCACCAGAGCTAAATTTCAAGTGTCACAGCAAAGGATCTTAAATACTGTGTGTGGTACTCTCAGCTCTGGTTAATACATTTTATCATGCTTGTATCCATTCCGCAGAATTTTTTTTATAGATTTCACCACAAAATAAGAAAACAGAAAATGTGGAAAAAGTCTGTAAGAGTCCGTTTGGATCTAACTTTTACATACCAGCTTTGTCTGGCCCATATTACCTGATAGCCCAATTTACCTAAATTCACCGTAGAGGCTTCATAGGAGGTGTAGTCAGAAGGACTTCACTATTAATAATGGTACTGATAAATAGTCTTTCAGTAAAACGCCAAGGATCAGCTAACACATGTTATTCTGTTGTGTGTGGCTAATCCATTGCTGTTTGTGGCATGTTCTTTATAGCATGAGAATGTGTTATTGGTAGATTTAAAAAAAAAAAAAAAGAAAAATGTATAACTGCACACTAAACATGACTTAAGCACATTTTAAATCATGATATGCAACTGAACCCTAAAGAGACACCATATCATAAGAGAGCCCTAAACACAAACCACATGCACATATACTATGGTGGTAAATCAGTGCCAAAAATCTGTGCACATTTTTGATGCTCGCACATGCGATAAATTGAAGCCACGCAAGGAAACATGTAGAACTCATGCACGTGTTTTAAACCCTTGCAAGCATTGACACTCACGCATGGCAGTTATACACCCTTTTGCACACAAAGTCTCCTGTGCATGCAATACAACCTCTTGCACACTAGGAAACCTCTGCCATGGGAGCAAGATCATTCGCCTGCCTTTGCTAGTTCGAACATCTTTTAATTTCGTTAGTCATGGGGTGGGCTCTTAGTGTTTTGTGTATAACCCCAAAATTCATTGGTTATTCCCCTTTCCTCTAAGTTAGTTGTGATTGGCTCCCTTTTACTATGTAGAACCATAACAAACTCCCCTGTTATTCATATATATTAGTGACATGGCTTCATCAAGGAACATTCTGCATGTGAATCGTTATTACTTTTTTGTTGCCATTTTTTTGTTGAATAGGGCTGATTTCATACTATATAATGTTTATCTTTGCCAGACACTTTAAAACAGCAAGTTTACTAAGTATACATGCTAGCTACTGCATTCTTGTGATGTTAGGTAGAACTAGAACATTTGCTATTTTATAAATTGTAGTACTCCAGTGTGTGCAGGGAACATAGACTGCTGGTTATTTAACATTTACTTTAGCATTATTCGTTTTGTGTGATCATCTGCTTGATCTGGTCATAAAACACTGAGTGGGCCAAATATCAGATCTCTGAAATTACTCGGGTCAAGTGTCTTGGAATAAACCGCTGGCATTACTTCATCTTGGCTTGTTACCAAAACGTTGGCTATATGAGTGTGGTTATACAATTTTCTTTTGAGAATTTTTGGCTTAACTTGCACCTCCAAACTTAAGGTGTGCATTTGCTCAAGTGTCTCTAAAATTTGGTAGATTTTTGCCGTAAAACCCGTAACTGCTGCCAAAAAGTTTAATTTATCCTCTCAATAAGATATTGAAAGCAATACAGGGAGACGGACATTGCAAAAGAGAAATGTTATTGAAATATGAGATGATTAGCATGCTGAGATTTGTTGACAGTAAATCATTGTAATTGTGGACTGCATATGTCAGCCCTGAGAGCCTTTGATTTGTGTAATTCATGTAGGTGTGTTTTTGACATATATATTCAAGTGCATGCATTTGTGTTTTCCTTGATAGTTTTGTTTTGTTTGCATAACTAAATGAGTGTGTGCTGATTCTAACCCAACTGTAATTTAATAAAATAAGAAACAAAAAAATAAACTATGTACAACAGCTTTTTATTCAAAAATCAACTTTTTGGGGGGTTAAGCAATGAGTGATAGGACATTTTGTTGATCGCTTGGTTTCCATTTCTGTGGTAACATCTGGATAGTCCTGCCCACAGTGAAGTCTCATTTGTTCTGCTCTTCATAACTGTACTTTTAAACAAAATATTTTCTGATTGGCCATGATTTTCACATGTAACGGTGCAGCCCCTGTAATAAATGTCTAACTTTTGTCCCAGATAACTCTCAAAGCCACCAATTAAGTGCAATAGATGTATTTTAAATAAATTCACAAAATAATTTTCAAAGCACAAGTATATTGTTCAAGCAGCACGAGGAAAACGGTAAACAAAAGGCAAGAAGTCCAAGATTCACACACACAAAAAATCCCCACAGCAATAATCATGAACACAGATCACAAAAAAAAAAAAAAATTAAACGCACAACTGTGTGTGTATGTGTGTGTGTGAGAGAGAGAGAGAGATCAGGCAGTAGGAGAGTTTGCAATGTAGCTTTATTGTGACTATGGGCAGTGCTGCAGGAACACAGAGTGAGAGTCCAACAAAAGGGAATATGGGTAGGTCAGAAGAATCAAGGAATCACCTGGCACTTTCACTTTAGACCTTTAATTTTCCGTCACACCTTGACCATGGAGCTCTTCGGCCGTTGCAGTTCCTATAAACTCATGCCACCCCAATTTTACTCAAGAAGTGCCTACTGGTGATGAGCACGGTCAAATTAGTCCCTTTTGTTGTTTCTTCCTCTCTCCTCCAATTATGTTCCTTATCTACATCACATCATCTACATTTTTTCTTCTTCTTCTCCTTTCATCAGCTTGGCACACAACAACTTCACCTCACCCCAGTCTCAAATCTAACCCATTTTACTGGGGCACATGCCCCAGTATAAATCTGCTGTGCCCCAGTATATTCTAAAGTTTGAGTTTTAACAATTTACTTTATCAGTGCATTCATTTAGATTGATAATGTGATATAAAAAAATAAGAATATATCTAAATGCAACTCAGTAACCCACCCAATCAACGCTTGTAAAAGCAACGCAGTTTAACTGAAAACACAAATCTGTTGCTTGTGCGCAGAAATCCATGCCCCCGTGAGGCACGCCTGTGCACTTGCTATAACCAAAGCCACTGCAGCGCGCACAGCCACACAAGTCCAGGGGCTGTTTGCACCAGCTATACGTACATTACAACTTAGCCTAGTTGTGGTGTAAATGGGCATCAAGTCACAACTTGCTCACAACTAAATATTTGAGCGTTGCACCATTAAACTTAGGTAGAACATAACCCTATGTATAAACAAAAGATTTACGGAACCCTCCAACAAGGAGTAACAAATGGAATAAAAAAGCAGACTTTGTGTAGAGAGGAAAAAATACTTTAAGCGGCTCTTCAGCATGAAACCGTTTAAACGGTGCAGTTTTCAGTGTGCGTCGTCCGGTATCAAGTCAGAATCTGAATCAGAATGAGCTTTATTGCCAAGTATGCTTACACACACAAGGAATTTGTCTTGGTGACAAGAGCTCCCAGTGTACAACAATACAAAATACAATGCAAAAACCGCAGCAAGACATAGATAATAAAAAAAAATTAAATAATAATAAAAAAATATATATATAAGAGAAGAGATGATATGTTAGTTAATATAAATACTTAGACTTAAACTTTGTATTGCACATTAAGTGTCAACCTATACAAAATATATAAGATATTTAAACAAATAAATGTCTATTTTTCCAGCCTTTTGTATTAGCATTTTAGGTAGTGGTGGTGGATCCTTAAAGGAACAGTGCACAGTTCTGCTCCGCCACATTGCAGTTTTACATTTAGTGGGCAGAAAAATTGCTTGTCACAGGAAACTTGTCACATCGCGCAAGGTTAGGACACGGTCTTAGTGTTTGGGTTTAGTTTAATATGTGGTAATTATAATTTTGCTTTTGCCTATTTGCAAAACAATTGAAGTCGATTCTTTCCATTTATAGCTAGGATAATGTGTGATTGTAAGGCTAATGGTGATGTTTTCTGGGATACATAGTGATGATTTTGTCACCAGCAGATGAATGGTACATTTACTCGTTGTTGTGGAGAGATAACCGCACTAAAAGAGCATCTCCACACAGAGCATGGACAGGGCTCATTAACACTTTCAAATGCTTTCTACAAACACAATTCCCCTGCATGCCTACCGTTACTTGCTCTTGAAACCTCTTTTATTACTCTCTGACTATCCTGCATGCACGATTAAGCTGAAATAACCTTGTCCTATAGTTTGAAAGAAATCTTAAGACCAAAAACAAGCAATTTGAGCATGCTACCCACACTATAAGTCAAATATATTCTTTCACAGAATTTGACAATTATCGTCTCTTGGAGAGGGACTGGGTCTCAGATGTTTATATTGCATCATGTTGAACAACTGTTGTATGTAAAAAGCAAGATAAAAGAATCATAAAAGTGATCCATATGGATTTTGTACTGTATTCCAAGTATACTAAAGCCATACAATAGTTTTGTTTGTGGAACAAACCAAATTTAAGTTGTTATTGCCTGTAAATCGGCCCCTCGTCTATAACTCTTAATCCAAAAATTGCTCCCTTTAGTCGCATAATTAGTCAGTCTGTCATTCTACAGAGTATGCGATTTAATCACATAATTTTTCATAGTTAATCATGATTAATTGCAGATTTTGAAAGTGTGGATATTTTACTCAATATATACTTTTCCTGCCAAAATGCATTTATTTCCTTTTTAGTAAAGAAAACAAAGTAATATGTAACAATAATAATTCATTAATATTTTCCAAATAAAGCCTTCCACAGTATAAAGATGGACTAAAATGGCACCAATTTAAGAAACATTTCCCAAAGTCTAAGTGGGTGGTTGGTTAATTGAAATTAAATAACTAGTCCCCCCACAGGTTGCATGTTCAACGCAATGCATATTAAACCTCTTAAACTTGTATCCTCCACAATATGAATTGGCTGATAGTCTGTGGCTATCCGCTTTGCTACAGCAGTCTTGGAGCCGCATCCACGATTTTTGTCAGGGCGTCAACGTCAGCGTCGCTCTGAATTCCACATAAAAAGTGCTTCCAAACAACGTCTCATTCCACATTTTGGTGATAGTTAAGACTTGACGTGCTTCTGTGGTTATAAAACTCCTCCTTACATAGGCTGTAAAGTACTTTTCAATTAAATGTCAAAATCCCATCTGGGCTTGTTTTGCACACTAGTTAGCGTTAACAAGTCTTTTCCCCATCATATGATCACTGACATGTCTGTTGTGGTGTGAGTTTCAGGGTAATGACTCTGGACAGACACATTGCAGAAGTTCCACCCTACTCGGACCAGTGTTTATGCAGGCTTATGCTTTCTTAATGGTAAATGCTTTAATCACAAAAACTAAGAAAAAATGTGTTAATCTTTTTAAATGTATTTATAGTTAATGCACAAATTTTGACTGCTCTAAAGATAATGTTAAAGGTTGTTCCTAATTCTGAGCCGTTTACAATTGATATATTAGAAAACAATAGGACAACAAAAGAAAGATTACTTATTTTTCTTGTTTGGCTGTTTAATGTGACGAGGAGTCTTTCAATTGCAATATTTACACAGATTTGTGTATTCAATTCAATCTGATTACTTGTATCGTGAAATCATCAATCTGATTATTTACATGTGCACAAAATGGAATTCTGTGCATTGTGAAGAGCGGTATTTAGTGTCAATGCCACTATAACAATTAGAAGCTTTCGAATCCTTTAAGAAAAAGCCACAGATTCAGAAATAAAGACTAACTGGTTGCATTCAGCATGGCATCCCAGTGCATAATATGGCATATTTGCCTTCCTAACATATGTAAAAATATGCTATGAAAGCTTCTTTTCATCTTGCTAACTTTACTTGACATAAGACTAGTCAGAAGCAGCACACCTGTGAATTTGACAACATTAGTTTGAAAGTTTTACTGCTAAATCTGTCTGTTTCCTAAAATTCTAATCACTGTCGCCCAGTGGTCGAAGCTGGTAGTGGTCAAACCCTACACCTAAACATCAGAGATGTAAAAATGTATTTTAAGAGTGAAAATGCAATCTCTGAATAGCACTCACCATTGTGTATGTGAACACGATTACTTTCTGGTTCCCACAGGACCAGAACCCATGTCTCAGAGGTTGCTTGTGCTATGCGGTATCAGTAGCACTAGAGGGAAATGCATTCATGCTTGAATTGATAGAAAAATGTTGGTTGAAAATTAGCGCTAAACCCATGCTCTACCAGTTGAGCTGCAGGAGCACTGTAAACAACCTTTTAAAATGCAAGAGATCCTAGGTGTTCTCTCAACATTCTCTTAATTTTGGTGGTGGTCGTCTCATTTCCAGGTTGTCATGAGCAGAGAGGTGCTGGTCTTTAGCATAAGAGCTCTTTAGATGATTGATGCCGGGATACTCGCAGCACCTGAGAGTCGGATGAAATTATCTGCTGATTAGATGCCTTGATTAAATTGCATTAGATGAATATTATTGATTTGTGAGCACTCATTTAAGATCGTGTGTGATGTCAGAGTACCAAATATTCCTCTTCCTGTATCTGATGAAAGCTCTTCATGCATTTGAGTTTACAAAAGCACATAGCGTGATCAAATTTAGATACTGCCATTTTGTCCACCTGGTGTCTTTTACTATATCCCAGTTAGCCTACTTATACTATGCCCTTAAATTGTGCAATCTTTTTGTGATGAAAAAAAGTGTCTACTCTTTAATGTTTAGCAAAAAAGGGGGCAAGTTTTAGGACAAACTATCGTGTCATAAAATTGTATCTTGAAACCAAAGACCCCTCAGTCATGTCTATTCTGTTACCGAACACCAACCTGTCAATCATCCTATTACAGTTATCATGACATACACATTTCTAATTAAATTTTTACTATTATTTATTCATTACTCTTTATTGCATTTTATTTGCGATACCCTACAACACTTCCTACCATATTGGAGAAGAAACATTGCATCGTTGAAGATCTGTCGCAGGTTTTGGAATGTTGTGGAGAGCTGCTGATGTTTTCATATCAATACTGTTGTAAAGTGTAGTTAATGCAAACCAGTCCTATCTCTTTTCCTATTGTTATCGCTATTCAATGTGTGATGATGTGTTGCAGATGAAATGTAACACAAATAACAGTTATATTTAAAGTTAAAGATGTGATCTTATGATTCATCATAAGGTAAAGGGAAAAAAATAAACTTAAGTCTTGTCTAAATGTCATTGTGCTGGATCACTTAATTTAATTATTTTTTCTTTTGGCATTTGACATTCTGTTTACACCATCACAACGGTCACTTTAAAGAGAATCTAACCTTGAAAAATAAATGAGAAATTGCAACATTCAGGATAGGGGCTGTAGGGAAAAAAATCTTCTGCTTTTCAATTAAAGAGTCATTTGCTCTGTGCTTGCTTGCTTGCTAACATTGTATGGTGTTTTTGCTTTTGAATACATGCAGGTTAGTTGTAGCAACCTAATTTTTTTTTACAATGTTACATTTCAGCTTTGGAGAAAAATGTATGATAGCATGTATGTCTGATTTTGATTAGTGATTTAAAATACAGTGTGTTTTTGAATCGAATGCTTTGCAAAGGTTTTTATATTTTAGTCTTTCCCCATTGAGAATGTAAAATGTACCAACAGGGCTGCAGAATAAATCAGCTTGCTTTAAAAGGACTTTGTAACAGCTATGTAACTATGGCTTTTATAGCTCTCTTAAAGAAAACACCACCGGAACTAGGTAATATACCACATTTCATTCTTCATCAAAAGATGTTGAGAAGAAATATAAACTGAGCTGAGAGTGTTAGATATCTCTTGTGTGTTTGGGCAGGTTTAGGTGGTTTACAAGGACATTTTTTTTTTAGGTTACAAACTGGTAATTACAAGGGTATTATGCTATAAATGTGATTTAAGGACATTTCTAGTGTCCCCATAATTTAATATGTTTTTTAAAGCATACTAAACAATGCTTTATTGAAAAGGTAGTGAGGGTTAGGGGATAGAATATTTAGTATATATAGTATAAAAATCATGATGCCTAATGGAGAGTCCTCATAATGATAGGTGCACCAAAATGTGTGTGTGTGTGTGTGTGTTTGGTTGTCTGTAAAATGTGGAGAAAGACATACAGTATGTTGGCATTCAGAATACAACTATTTGGATAGTAAACAATGGAGAAGACAGATGCTTTTAGCCCCCAAAAATGTTTAGTTTTGCATACCAGCTGGGACTAACTGGCCATTCTAACCAAAGCTTAATCCCCACGTGTAAACTCACTCAACTCCCTAATGAGTCTAGTCATGTGCAGAAAATAGCATGTGAATTTCTATTCAAAATCCATCCTGAATCTGACAGCTGTTCTCATGGAGAGTTGTAGCACAAGGCTTAACCCTTCAGCTTTTATGGTTATGTTTAGAGCTGCACGGTGTCAAAGAAGAGTGACCTTATTGCTGTCGCTGAAAGGAATGATGAAAAAGTCA
Source organism: Moxostoma hubbsi (assembly GCA_032164185.1). NCBI lineage: Eukaryota > Metazoa > Chordata > Actinopteri > Cypriniformes > Catostomidae > Moxostoma > Moxostoma hubbsi. Next base: position 16,175,220 of record JAVLUX010000024.1, on the reverse strand, counting down.
AAATGTCAGTCCAAACCACCTGTGTTTTCTTCACTGTGTGGGACAAAGACCTCAAGCTCCAATTGCTCCTTAATTTTTGACGTGTATGCTTGAAGGATTAACACAGCTCTATCAAATCTTTCAATCTAATCTCCACTTGTGAGCTCTGTTGGGGTTATTGAATCTTATAGTTTGTCCACTTCACAAAAGATCAAATGCAAAGTTCTGAGGCAAGGTAAAGCAACCACTTAAAAGTGGATCTGAAATGGTTGTTAACAGTCTCTCTCAGTGTTACAACATATATTACTCAAGTCTGCTCCAATTCTTCTGGTATAAAAACTAAAGTTGAAGCAATTTCACAAAATGGTTTTGTATAAAAAGGTTTGTATAAATTCTGAGTTGTGATCGGTCAGAGTGAGGGGCGCTTTAAAGTACCTCTGGGTCCATAGGCTCGATTGTCCACAGAGGCCCCCTTCCAGCTGTTGAGTGTTTGGGCGAGCGGGATGGAACTTCTTTTACTTGAATAAGCTCTACACAGATGCCTTTAATGGTTCAACACGGTCACCATGTCAACAACCGTGTCTCCCTCTGAAAGTATTTAAACAGGTTTGCTCCTCCCGCAAACATGGATTGAGGAAAATGGGCACCATGGCCACGAAATGGCCCTAACCTCTGTAGCTTCAGCCGTGAAAGCTCTCTAAGCATCTTTGTTTTCACGGAGATGTGGCTCAGTGACGCCATCATTCAGCTAGATGGGCTCGTTTCGTGCCAACAGAAATGCAGCTCTGTGTGGCAAGACTTGCGGTGGTGGCTTGTGTGTTTACATCAACACGGAATGGTGCAATAACTCTATGCTAGTCTCTAGTTACTGCTCATCGCTGGTGGAGCTTGTGACTGTTAGATGCAGACCTTTTTGTTTACCACGGTAATTTACCACTTATTATAACCAGAGTTTACATTCCCCCCAGTGCTAACGCCAATGAAGTGTTCTGTGAACTGTATGGGGCTATGAGCGAACTGCAGAACGCTCACCCTGCCGGAGATTTCAACCACGCGAATCTCAAGACAGTGTTCCCTAAATTACATCAGCATGTGACCTTGGCAACGAGAGGGGCGAACACACTTGATCTTGTTTACACAAACATCCCAGGCGCGTACCGGGCGGAGCCCCGCCCCCACTTCGGCTACTCAGACCACATCTCTGTCTGTCCCAGGCCATCAGAGATGCAAAGCGCGCACATGCCAAGAGAATCCACAGTCACTTCCAGGACAGCGGTGACAAGCTGTGCGTGTGGCAGGGCATCCAGGCCATCACCAGTTGCCTGTGACAATGATGCTTCCCTTCCCGATGCACTGAACGACTTCTACGCTAGGTTTGAAGCACAGAACAACATGGTGGCGAGGAAGAACACCCCTCCTCCCAACGACCAGATGCTCTGTCTTACCACGGCTGATGTCAGGAAAACTCTACGTAGAGTCAACCCATGGAAGGCTGCTGGACCAGACAACATTCCTGGCAGTGTGCTCAAAGAATGTGCAGACCAGCTGGCAGATGTTCTTACCGACATCTTCAACATCTCTCTGAGCAGTGTCATCGTTCCAACATGCTTCAAGGCCACCACCATCATCCCCATGCCAAAGAAGTTTTCAGTATCCTGCCTCAATGACTACCGTTCCGTCGCACTTGCACATCATCATGAAGTGCTTCGAGAAGCTCTTGCATCAGTTGCATCACTACCTTGTTTGGGACTTACACCGTTTCAGACCGCAAAGCCCTGCAGAGGATAGTGAGGACAGCTGAGAAGATCATCGGGGTCTCTCTTCCCACCATCATAGATATTTACAATAAAAACTGCATCCGCAAAGCTTTAATTGTCACTTTATACCTGGCTGCTACCTCAATAACTGCTATGTGCATAGAACACTCATTTACATTTGGCATTTTTAGAAACTCATCTTTTTGCATTACTGTGTACTGGTAGGCGCTGCACTGTCTCTCACTGTGCCTATTGTCCTGTTTTTAGTAAATTATTGTACTGTCCTATACTTTTTGCACGTGCAGTTTATATAGGTATATTATTTAGTCTCTGTAGTCTTATGTGGTTCTGTGTTTGCCCTATGTTTTTTTATGTAGCACCATGGTCCTGGAGGAACGTTGTCTCGTTTCACTGTGTACTGTACTAGCTGTATATGGTTGAACGACAATAAAAACCATTTGACTAGACAAAAGGGCTCTGCTGTCGTGTTTGTGAACAGTGGGTCGGTATTGAGGTATTTAAAGTACAGTTTTCAGTTTTCAACCAATTCCCAAAAGCGTTCGTCTATCATAGACAATAAGGCAGACAACATCCAAGACAAAAAACATAAGAATTGTAGACAAAAAAATAAATAAAAAATACGACATTGGGTCAGAGCTCACAACGCAGAAGCCATACTCGGCGCCATGTTCTCATACCTGGAGTCCTCATGGTCAAGTGTCTTGTTCTCATTGGTTTATTGTCTTATTAACTTGTTATCAGTTCTGCTTTCTGATTGGTTCCTGTTTAGTAGTCTTGTTATTAGTTATGTCTTGTCATTGATCGTCTTTGTCATGTGTTTCCCTTGTCTGTGTATATATTGGCCTCTGTTCTCTCTGTCTTTGTGAGCTGTTAAACCTTTATGGATGTTTGGTTTGTTGTTTTGTTATGTTTTGAGTTGCATCTGTTTAGTTTTCTGAGTTTTGTGAATAAAGCCTGCACTTAGATAATTTTTTTCAATCCTCGTTCCTACAGATGTTACACTAAGAGTCTACTACATTTTTAGTTTTTGAGGATGTCTTGTCAGGTTTGTGCACACAAAATGAGCCAACAGTTAATAGAGTAGTTAATTGGAAATTTACTTTTATTAATTAATTTACTCACCCATACATTGTTCAATGCCCATATGCTGGGTTTTTTCTTGGAATGTAAAAATATATTTTAAGCAGCTCATTTCCATAGAATAAGTTTATAGTGAGCAGGAACTGTCAAGCTTCAAAAGGACAAATACTCTAACGCACTATTAAAGATTCAGTATATAGACATCATGACAGTAGTCTATATAACAAGTGCACTATATTCCAAGCTTTCTGGGGCCATACAACAGCTATATTTTTGGTGTTTTTATAATTATTTTTTCTCTTTGAACATTGACAGCACTGGTCAATATGAACAGTTTTATGTGGTTAAGAGTTGCATAAACATGTTTTTTATTGGCTTGGCAAGTTTGGATGGCACAGAATAAAAGGGAGATAGAGAGAATGAGAATAAATGAGAGTGAGATAAAGCTGAGTGTTAGTCTGTGGGTTTTCTAAAAGCTAATTGGAAGCTGGAAATGCAGCACGTAATTCCAGAATGTTTTAGAGAGTCAAATGTAATTAGAGAGCTGCAGTTTTCCACTCTGTCATTAATGACTTCCTACTCATTTTCTCTCTCTCCACACCCCTCTCTCTGGCACCTTTCTTCTCGTTTCCTCCTTTTCTGTTTCAGACTTTCTGATAAGCACTGACATATGCCCTTTGCATTAAATAATGACATGTAATTGGCTTTGTGTGGGAGTTGTATGAGAATCTCCTTTATTCTGTGGCCTCTGTGTGTGAGTATGAGTGAATACTCTCTGTATTAACTTCAGTTTTAAGTGGACTGAGAGTAAGGTGAAGTTTGTTCGAAATGTTAAACAAAAATTAGGACTGTGTCAGAGTGAGAGAATAAAGAGATAAAGATAAGTAGCATTTCAAGGTTTGAGGCTGAGAACGAATGAAACAAGACACATATTTTAAGAGTGAGAGAAATAATGTCCTTTTGATGCTCTCATGAGTCTGACACACCTGCTTTGTTAGTTTTAGATCACTCGATGAAGGTCTTTTTTTAACCTTTTTTTATTCTGATCATATTTTAGTTCTTTTTCATTTTGCCACTGTTTGTGCACTTTTGCTTTCCCCTATAATACAAATATTGAAAACCTAATTTTTAAACCTATTCAAGCGATGATTGATGTTTCTGTCAGTGAAGTGCTGCATGAAGAACTCAAATTGACTGAAAATGTTTTTTCCGTCTTTGAAAAACAGCACTCTTATCCTCTGACCATTTATTTGTGACAGATAAGATTAATATTCAATTTAATCACGATGATTATTGATATGGTATATGTTGTTTTAGCAAGTGAATATGGAGCTTAGAGTGTGGCTCGCTGTAAATATCGCAGCAGTTTCCCAGTGAAAGGAACAATATAGGTTTAGATTATCAGATTATTAGTTCATATTGCCCTGTTCCTACATAACTAACTACATTTACAAGCTGTTCGACTGTGGTCAAACTGTGTTTTAGCTCAATTTATGGATCGTTGCACTTTGAACGATGAGGGGTTTGAGTCCTGAAGAGCACACAAGTCGACATCTGAGCCAAAAGTGATGTGGTTGCCTCAGCAATTCCTGTTTTCATGTCACACTTTGCTTTTTCTCACACTATCAGATAGGTTTAGGTATAATGTTTTGGGTAGGATGATTTAAAACAATAAAAACAGCCTTACATTCCTCATCTGTTTGGGAGAACATTGAACTCTTAGAACTACGTAATATAATTTTGCAAAACAAATTCACCACAGTTAATTTTCACGAGATCAGGCCATTGAAAGTTGAGTGAGCTGCTGTACGGAGGCAGCATTTTAGGTCATCATAGGTGTGCTCCCAACACGAAGGCTATACCAAATGGTTAGTAACTTAAATATACTTCCTCCTAAAATACCCATTATAGCCAAATACTAAGGTAGCATCACACATGTGACAAGCTATGTGAAAAAAACTTTGTCCAAGATGGCAGACAAGGCAAGAGATAATTGTTCAGTAAAAATAAAAAGCTGTAGTGTTCCAAATCAGTCACTTATGAGTAGGGCTGGGTGATTAAAACTATCTTAATATTCTTCGATATTTAACCAATGTTCAACATCTAGACCAAGGGTGCTCAAGTACTAGATACAGACTAGCTTTTTTAATATTTTTGAGCTGTAATCATATTTTTTTATTTGATTATTATTTTGTAAAAAAATAAATTACATTTGAGACTTTTAATTTGAAAGTTAGATTTTGTCATTGGTAACAGTAAAACGACATTAATGTTTTACAGCTGCATTAGCTATAATCAGTAAAAGTACATTTGCTCAACATTTTGTTCAATTTATTTTTTTAAACTGGATTTGAATATATCCAGTTAAATTTTGATTCATACAACACGGCTGCTGGCCTCATTGCTAAGCAACCAGAGGTCATTATTTCCTCACCCCAATCTCATATACTATTGACTATGCCATTTTCACTGTCTGCCTGTGGAGAACCATTACCTCCAAAATTACAACTACCACTTGTTAATGTTACAGATGAGGGCACAGATAACATCATCTGTTATTTAAGGAGAACATGCTCATTGGTGTGAATGTACTGTATTTCTACCTGAAATATGATGGGTAAATGAGATGCGTGTCCTGCTGAGGCTTAACATGAATCTCAAAATACACAGGACTATTACTCAACATCTGTGCATGACTTGTTACACTAAGAAATCTTAAAACTAATGATTTTAATAGGAACACATGTTTGTGTTCATACAGCAAACTATATCTGGCTTTCTAAGTGATGATTTACTATAAACTCTGCTGAACTGCTGATTGTCTACTAGATATTGTCTACTGCATTATCTTGGAATTATTTTCTGGGAAACATGCTTAAATTAAGCTACAGAAGAGAGTGGAAAAATGCTGCTAAATAAATGCAATAAGAGCACATAGTTTGTTTACCATTCAAAAAGGGCAATTCCAATTACCTTTGATTGGGCAGGTTTTTCTGCTCACTGCTTTTCACATCATAAATCAGGGGTGTAAACGCATTGATTTAAAGGTATATAAAAGTGTTCAATAGCACAGTTTTTTTAAAATATTGCGGATATACCTAAATAATTTGCTGATAATACCTAATACTTACTAAATTCAGCACCTGTGTGTTATCATGTTGGCAGCTGATTTCAATCAGGGGTGTCAGATCACAGGTAATGTTGGTCCGGAGTAACAGGGCCCCTCACTGGAGGGGGGCCCACGGAAAGTTAGGTGGAACATTTATTCTTTGTGACCATGCGCTGAATGGACCACTGTCCCTATTTGCATCTCCTTCTCGCTCGCTCAAGCAAATTTTGATGGTAGAGAACAGCATTACAGATGCCCCCTCAACCGCAGTAATGAGTTACGAAGCTTCAGGCCAGACAAGCTGGAGCATCAATGGGTCCTTAAAATATTCTTTATTACTGAGGCACACAATTTCTCTAGTAAGCAGAAGACGTTATAAATGACACTTGATTAGTGATGGGCGCTTATGAAACACTGTTTCATGAAGCTTCGTAACCTTTATGAATCATTTTTCAAACCAATGTTTTAGTGCAAGCATCAGACTGGCCAAGTCACGTGACCTCAGCAAAACGAGGCTTTGTTATGTCATACTATTTTGAAACATTTCGAAATGTTTCGTGGTTACCCTAGGGGGTATTGATTCCATGGTGAATCCCTGAATCGGTGCGATCAATGCAGGCTGTAACTGATCTTGAGTCAGTTCAGCAATAACTTGGGACCATAAAACCAGCTCAAACCAGCAAACAAAAGTTGCTGATTTGAATTCAGTCATTTTTGTTTCCCTGTCAATGACTTTGAGTTTTTTTTAATGTTGTGTTTATGAGAAAGAAATTTGCGAGACATAGATAATTTGTGATATTTAAAGAGATTAATTTGTTTTACAAAAGGTGAATCTGGAATTTCGGCTATTGTATATAACACGCATTCATTGTCTTTTTTATTCTTATTTTATACACCCAATTCCAACACATTAGAAATATTGCATCAAGTTGTGGTTAACACACCTATCAATTACTCAAAATACTAAGATGTGTGAGTTCGAGTCCCAACTCTGGCTGAGTGTAAATTATTACCATAACATTTTCAGTTTATTGCACAATCAATTTTTTAAATCTGTTTATACTAAACAAATTGTTGTTTTAGAATTAAAAATAAATATATTGTTTGTATTCAAAATAATTTTAAAACAGTCATTTAAAAGAGCCAACATGTACATGTATATCAAGGTCTACATATTCACTTCATTTTCAGATCTGTTTATTTCAGGATATTGTAGACAACCATGAAAAATATATGACAATTAAAGGGCAGTAATTAATTTCCAATGCATTGTTGTTGTAGCTGCTTTCAACTCTTCTCATTGTACATTTACATTAGCATTACATATTATGCCATAAAATCTGTTTTGAATCAAAGAATGACACCGTACATTTGAACATTGAATCCAGTGGGCAATTATTGGCCCTTTTATGGAAAAGTTCATTTCTGACAATGCAGTAATGTGGCATTGCTATACTGGGTAAGAGCTTGTTGCTCTCAACTGAGTTGCTTACTCAGTTTTTATTTTTTCAAGCCCATTCAGTGCCACTGCAAAGCACATAGAGATGCAACTGAGCAGTTTTGGGTTTCTGATTAATATGATTAATGCATCATATTAATCAGGATATAAATGCAGCAAATACAGAAACGTCCCCTTTTCATGACACTGTATTTTAAAGATAATTTTGTAAAAATCCAAATAACTTTACAGATCTTTAATGTAAAGAGTTTAACATCAAAGTTTTCCATGCTTGTTCAATGAACCATAAACAGTTAATGAACATGCACCCGTGGAACGGTCATTAAGACACTAACAGCTTACAGACGGTAGGCAATTAAGGTCACAGCATGACAGTGCCACCAGCCATACTGCTCGTTCTGTGGGTGAATTCCTGCAAGACGGGAATGTCAGTGTTCTGCCATGGCCAGTGAAGAGCCCGGATCTCAATCCCATTGAGCTTGTCTTGGACCTGTTGGATCGGGGGGTGAGGGCTAGGGCCATTCCCACCAGAAATGTCCAGTAACTTGCAAGTGCCTTGGTGGAAGAGTGGGGTAACATCTAAACAGCAAGAACTGGCAAATCTGGTGTGGCCCATGAAGAGGAGATGCAGTGCAGTACTTAATGCAGCTGGTGGCCACACCAGATACTGACTGTTACTTGTGATCAGCAGATGTTCTTAGTCTGAGGTGTTCCGAGCACAATAATCAGGTAATCATTTAACAAAGTTATTATTGCAGTTGACTCAAAAGTTGCAGTAATCTTTGTGTCTGAGATCATACGGTATGGGCGGATCGATACTGACATGGTATCAAGAATATCGATCCTTACATTAAAATATAGGTCCTGAAGGTTTTTTTTTTTTTTTTTGTCTGATTTAGATGACACGAATATTAATGCATCTCATAAGTTTCGAATTGGAAAATATATATTTTATGAGCGAATTGTTGCATGACACCAGAACTATTTATTCTTCCGCTCAGTCACAGCACTCTTTCAAAGAGGTAATGACCGAAGAACAGCATCTGGAGTTATTCACACCAAGTAATGACAACTTAGACATGAAATGATTTAGAATGGGCTTGTGTGGCCATTTTTCAGGCTTATTTAAATTCAGGTGTTAAAACATTGATAATGATCTTTAATCCTCGTTCATAAATATACCCTTATGAAAACTACCCATGGATTTACTGTAGTGATATTTTATTAACCATGACTAGTAACCACGAATGTAGTAACCATGTCTTTTTTCTTCTTTTTGACAAAAAGCAAGGTTTTGATACAGTTAAGCATGGTTTTGCTACATCATTACTGTAGTACACATATTGTAACTTTGTTTTAGTAATAGTAACCATATAATATCATCTATGGTTAATTTTAAGGTTTTATATGTGGCTTATACAGTACTTACTAATTTTTAAAGGGTAAACAAAGCAGCATAATAATGGTCTGTTCAGGCCAATAAATATATAAAGTAACAATTTAGGTTACTATTTTTTTTATTTATTTATTTTTTACTATTTTTTACTTTTTTATGTATTAGAGGTATCAGTAATGGTATCAAAATCAGCGATTCTGGGCTAGTAGTATTTGGTGTCAGATCAAGGAGGAGTCAAGTGGTATTACCTCAAATTACGAATTAACATGACAGGATCACTGCAAAGTCAAGGGAACACAAATCTCACTCATGGTAACTGAAAAGAAACCCTTGTCATAACAAAAAACAACATTATTAACATAAAATGGATATTTGAAACATAAATATAACCCCCAAGTACTTTAAATGTTAATTAATATCATCACCATACAGTCCCCAAAACCTGCACAGACCTACCTAATTATGCGAGAACGACAGCCAATAGCAAGTGTTAAAGCAAAAACCACAATAGAAGTTACAATGTTTTTTTCTATGAGGTTTCCACTTTCCATACAGAATAAATAACCTGTGTTTGTCACTTATTTTCAAGGAAAAATAATAATGCAAAATTCAGTTGCATAGTTTTTTTTTTTTTTTTTTTATAAATACATTTATTTATAAATAAATTATAAATATTATAATTAGTTTAATAATATTTTAACTTTATTTCGGACCATATGTAAATGTCAGTTAGCATGCTACAATTAGCTAAAACTACCTGAGAGCAGAAAAGCCTCATGATAGACTAAACAACCTGACACTCCTCATTTCAGAGATCTTATGGTGACTTTGCCAATGCAAGAGCATGTAAATTATAAATGTATATCATTTAGTTTAAATGCAGTTAATTTCTTTTTTTTTTTCTTTCTCTTTTATTGCTTGAAAAGTAAAATGATTGTGTTTTGAATTTTTTTTAAAATTATAAATAATATAGCAGTTAAATGTCCATCTAAATCTATTTATATATAGCCAAACCCCCACCACAAACCCAAATTATTTAGGGGGCCCTAAAATAGTTCTGTGCCCATGCTTTCAATCACTCATTTGTATGTGTGTGTTTGCAAGAGGAGCGCACGCGTCTCAAGATTGCAACTGTGTGTGAATGGTCAAAATGCCTGTCTTGGTGAGCTATTGAAAACAGTGTTGAGTTGGTCCATCCAGATGCAGTAAGAATTAAATATTTAGATGAATAACCCTGAAAACAATGAGAAATATATTCAGATATGTTCATAGAATTTGCAAACATTAGTCACAAGCCAGGACACATTACATAATTTTATGTTTTAGCCTATTTACAGCCTGCTATCTTTTAATCTAACTTAAAACACCCACCGATTTAAAAACAGGCTATAAAATGTCAATTGTACACACAGCTGCAGGGGACAATTTTTTATTTATCACGTTTTAAAGTACATTGTATAAAAATTTCTGATCTGTGATTTGATTCTGATCTCAGTCTGAGACAAATATTTGTGGGACGTTTTAGTTTCACTAATATTTAAAGATTTAGTTTATTAATGACACCCCACAGATGTAAAAGTTTAACTTTTTTTTATAAAGTTTATTATGTTCCAATATTTCATCAAAGGATGGCCCCATACATATCCAGAGAAGTCTGGGATGAGCCCAGAATATCCACTGTCCCTATAACCACACCTGTATTTGAATATCTAAAGTATTTTAAAATAATCAGCAGCATAATGAGCACTCCTAATGAGAATTCCTTTCAAAATAAGTATTGAAAGAAAGATAAAGTTGGCCAACTAAATCAATTTGGAGTTGTGTAAAGCTTCATGGCCTTGAGACACAGTTTAATAATGAAGTTTCATATCAGTAATCACATTAAGGTTTCACAGAACACCACAATATAATACCTTGAATATTCAGCAAACACCTGGAGGAGAGACATTGTATCTCATGCTAACACTTTGAATTTGCAACACAGCAAAATATAATGTTAAAGATAAAATTTAAATGTGCACTCAGTATGTTTTTGCTCATTAAAAATGTTTTACACACTAAGAATGAATAACACTTTTTAAAAATACATTTAAAATGATGTACACTCACATAAGACAAAGACTCCAGTCATGTCAGACTCTCAATAAAAGCTTTAATTGTATATGAAGTGGGTGGAAAAACACAGACTAAAGGTAAGAAACTAGGGACGATTAGGGACAAACTTACTGAGTGCACATTTAAGAGGTAACAAAAGAATGTATCTTTTTGTTTTGGCAAAAAATAAAACACAAACAGTGTTTTTGTCAACCATCTGACAGGAAAGGATATACAAAGATTAAATAATTTGTATTTGTTATTTGGCACATTACTAAAACATTGTTTTGGGAATTCACTAAGAATTTATTGCATCCAATAAATGCTCTTTTTATTAGCACATGCTCTCTGCGCTAGTTTAACGCACCATTCACTAAAGGAATTACTCCGCTCAGGCTACAGTGCTACCGCAACATTAAAATCTGAAAAATTATTAGCATGCGCAATTGCGATCTTACAGGCCGATTCTGAGCGTTTTATAGTGGAGGATGCAGCAGACTGCCTTGATCTGACACACTCTACTGGGACTATACAGCATCACTGTACTGCTGTGATTAACACACACCTGAATCATCTCTTTAATATGCCGAGAGTGCGCTTAACTGCACGACGCATCTGGATATTCAGTGCATTTAGAAAGTATTCAGACCCCTTCATGTTTTTCACACTTTTTTATGTTGCAGCCTTATGCTAAAATGCTTTAAATATTTTTTTCACATCAATTTACACTGTATACCCCATAATGACAGAGCAACCAATGACAACCATCATTGCAACACTCATCCAGGAGCAGACTGGCCATTGGGTGGGCCGGCCAAGAAATGGGGCCGCATGGTCCGCCGCGTTATGCAGAACGTGCCACAAAATGGTGCTTTTGGGCCAATTTTTATGTAAAATCCCGGGCTGAATTTTCTTTCCAGTCTGCCCCTGCACTCCACCTATCTGGGCTTTATGGAACAGTGGCCAGAAAGAAGCCTCTCCTCGGTGCAAGACACATGAAAGCCCTCTTGGAATAAAAAAAAAAAAGCACATAAAAGACTGTGAGAAACGAGATTCTGTGGTCTAATAAAATGAAGATTAAACTGTTTGGCCTCAATTCCAAGCATCGTGTCTGGAGGAAATAAGGCATTGTTCATCACCTGCATAATACCATCCCAACGGTGAAGCATGGCGGTCCCCATCCAACCTGACAGAGCTTGGGAGGATCTGCAGAGCAGAATGGCTGAAAATCCCCAAATCCAGGAGTGCAAAGCTTGTCACATCATGCCGAGTTTAGAGTCTGAATACGTATGCCAGTGTGATATTTCAGTTTTTTCTTTTTAATAAATTTGCAAAGTTATCAAAAATCTGTTTTTTGCTTTGTCATTATGGGGGTATAGGGTGTAGATTGATGCAAAAAATAAATAAATAATTTAAAGCATTTTAGCATAAAGCTCCAACATTAAAAAGTGTGAAAAACATGAAGGGGTCTGAATACTTTCTAAATGCACTGAATATCCAGATGCGTGGTGCAGTTAAGCGCACTCTCGGCATATTAAAGAGATGATTCAGGTGTGTGTTAATCACAGCAGTACAGTGATGCTGTATAGTCCCAGTAGAGTGTGTCAGATCAAGGCAGTCTGCTGCATCCTCCACTATAAAACGCTCAGAATCGGCCTGTAAGATCACAATTGCGCATGCTAATTGTTTTCAGATTTTGATGTTGCGGTCGCACTGCTTGATCTTTAGAGTGAATTGCTTTAGTGAATGGGGCATTAAACCAGTGCAGAAAGCATATGCTAATAAAAGTGCATTTACCGGGTGCAATTAATTCCCCCCAACAATGTTTTAATAATGTGCCCAATAATAACAACAACTAATTATGCAATCTTTGAATATACTTTCCTGTCAGATGGTTGACAAAATCACTGTTTGTGTTTTCGTTTTGCCAAAACAAAAATATTTTAAGTTCGTCCCCAATAGTATCAGTGGTTTTGGACTTTATACTAACACCTATCATTAAGGATGAAAAAGTTTTGCAAAAAATTCTGTTCTGTTTCTTTCTTCTAGTCTGTTTTTTCTGACCCCCTCCATATACATAATTTTAAAGTATTTTAGCACAAGGCTGCAACATAAAAAAAGGGGTCTGAACACTTTCTGAATGCACTGCATGACAGGTTTTAACACACTTTTCCATTATTTGAACTTATATTGATGAATTACTGCTGCCATGATAGATAGAAAAACTACATTTGCTTTATCGCTTGGTTTCAACAAGCGGTGGTAGCGATATAAATTACTCCAGGCAAATAGCATGGTGTTTGGTGAATGAAGAGCAATCACAATTTCAGTGCTGATTGCACCTGATGAAATATTACGGGTGGTTTGAGAATAAGACGCAGGTTTTTGCATTGAAATATCATTGACAATAGTGCCACAAATGTTTGGTGAATTTTCACCTCTTTGTCTTATATTTTAAATTGAGTTTGTAATCTTTTTTGGAGCTGCAAAGAAGTTTTAGGACTTGCTAATAATTGTTTTATTGCACAGGTGCTTAAAACACACAGATTATATGTATTTGTGGGTGTGCAGATGTTTTAATCTTAATATTGTTGAGACAAAGACTGGTAGGTTTTCATGACATTGCTTTACAGTAAACTCATTTTTTTAAGTCCAGGGCAGTCAGTGAAATCTCATTAAACAAAAATTGAGTCTCGCTTAAATCAACCTTTAAGTGAGATGGTCAGTTATGTGCTTTGACTTGAATTAAAATTGGGTATTTTAAAGAATGGCATATAAAACAAAATACTTTATTATAATATGCTTTTGACCAAAAGAAAATAGTTCTCTTCAATCCCTTAGGAAACAGCATTGCCTAGTGTACTTTTAAAGCGTATAATTAGTGCTTTTGTCACTCAGGTCAATACAGCCAATAAAGCCTCCTCATGGAATATCCAGGCATATTCTTCAATAGAAAAATCACCGTGGGAAGGAAAAATAGACTTGCTGGACTGAGGCATGTTCGGGTAGACCGTATCCTACTAAACTAGATCTGGGTGGAGGAACAGGACCATGGCATGGGGACTTGCTGCCTACCGAGTCCTTAATGGTGGAATCGTTAGTCATGGTTTTGAAGCACCGACTCCGGTGCAGACTAGAAGAAAAAGAAAAAGAAAAATATTAAAGAAAAATAAACTAAAAGGGCAAAACAGACACCGCAACAAGAATATAACAAATGTTTAAAAAGCAGTGAACTGACCGACTGAGAAACAGGAGCATGATGAATACGCGAACAATTCCACAAAACACAAAGCGGAAATAGGTAATATAAAGAGAGATAAATCAGTGAGCTAACGAGGAGTTCAGGTGACAGGGATATCGAAAAGACAGTGCAGGCTAGGGGGCGGGGCCAAAGTACCAGTTGGAGGAGCACATGGTGACCACAAACAGAAGCTAGGGCTAAAAAAAATAAATAAAAACAGGCAAAACTAAACCAAAAGGAAATGTAAACCAAAACCAAACCGAGGTGGAAGGATCCATCACTCTCATATCTGAAACCTCACAAGATTGTTTCACCCCAGGTGCACCTGAAACATCTAAATGGAATAGCACTAAGACTGGAAAGCTCAAGGGCCAATTTGATTCAATTTAAACATTCAAACCAAATTTGTCCTTGCCTCTTGCGAAGAAATATTCTTAACTGTGTGCTTTCATACTCGAGGCCCCTTTGTACATTTTCTACAGTATACAGTGTTTTTAGTTGTTTGGAAACTTAATCTGAACAGGTAGACCTTCAAAAATAATGCTTTTCTCACATGCTTTAACTTAAATGCTTTACATTTCAAACTGGAAAAAAAGCTAAATGACTAAATGCAAAACCATGAAGGAATTCACTTATACATTAACTTTTATGTCACACAGGGTTAAATAGATAATACATTGACAAAATGTGCAATTGCTTATTTGTCTCAGTATCCCACATACCAACATCCAAGAAGCCATTGATCTCTACAAAGTAACCACTTTTCTTGATCTCTAAACCTATTCACAGGAAAATCTTAGCCGACTCAATAGATTGGAAGATGTTGAAATCTAAACTTTATGCAATGAATGATATTCATATGAATGCAAAGTCTGTCTCTTTATTAATTCACTGGCTGATCCTGACCTTGTCTTTTGTGAGAATGTAATAATGTGTGTTGTATTGTGTATGATATCAAATTAACATGTAAGGGAGGTGACTCATCTTTCAAGGTCAACTGGAGAAATATTCTTCTCCATTTTTCAGTTGTATGTGAAGCTAATACAATATGACAGTGGAACTATTCCTAAAACATGTTAGTCAGAAGGTAATAACTGTTGTAACTCACAGAAAAGCTAATTTCAATACTTAGATCAGAGCAACACACGCTAGCTAGCTACCGACTGACCGACAGACCAACCGACCGCGTCATTCTTAAAAACTGAATTACACAAAATAGTGAAATGTGTATGGACATCCCCCCTGGCATTGAATTTGGAGAGACAGGGGTAAACTTCCCTCCCAATGTTTACAAGGGTGTGAAACCAGCTGATGCGAATTCAAAGGAAGACCTTTCATTATTTAAGATTACAAATTACAACCTCAGATGACAATTCAAGATGGCATATATTTTGATAAGGTTAAAATAACACACACAATAAAACTATAAACCAAAAACACAAGAATGGGGATTAAATAATGATGGAGATTAAATAAATTTTATTAAACAAGAAATATGCAGCAATATGCAATGTAACAACAATTACGAGTACATTCATAAGCAGTATTCCTTTTGGATTCTTCTTAAGTACTTTGTTTGGCAGTAAATGCAGTGCTAATGGAGATCAGTATACATACTGTACTTACCAAGTACTGTGTACCTAAACATTTTACAGCAGCTCTGCCTTATTAATGCAACATTTTGCCAATCCTAACAGCAAGCTCAATATCCACAGAGAAGTTTGATTCATTGTGACAATAAAAGCAGCACTCCTCTCCGATCATGTCAAGGTTTTTTTAGGAATCATGTCTGGTTATCGTTAGTTCTCTGCTGGAACCGTTGTTGTGATGATATGATGATCGATTAAGTCTTGAATCCGCTCGAATGTTTCTTAAACACACTAAACCGTGTATAGAGCAGCATATGTTCGACTTCAGCCTCAGCACTCTTCTTTATGCTTCTATTTGTTGGCTGAAAGGCGATTTAAAAAATAAATAAAATGTTTTTGCTTTGTCTAAAGTGCAAAAAACTACTTAAAAGATTATATTGTGAAATATATCGTTATCGTGCTATAAATTTAATGATATAGTGTTATAATATTTTGTTCATATCACCCATCCCTAAACTATTAGTATTAAATAGCTTTTGAACAGACACCAGTGTGTAAGTGTAAATGCATCCATGTAAAAATATTAATGGGAAAAAATGTATGAACAGCTGCATTTAACTAAATATTAAGCAACAAATAAGACATTCAATAATTTGTACAGTATTCTGTGTGAAACTCAATTTAATACTGTTTATGTAAATAAATCCTCGGCGCAAACCGCTTCACTAAAATTAATCAAACTTTCCAATGCTTCTTATGAGAGGGAGAGGATGGTTTAGGAGAGCTTCACATACAGGAAGCGTCCAAACAAACAGATTCACTAAAATGGATCGAACTTCCCAATGCTTCAAATGAGAGGGAGAGAATGGTTTAGGAGACCACACTTGATAAGTGTTTTCTTGAATACTAAGGAAAAATGTTAAAATTCCCAGACTTTTGCACTTGGAACCAGGCCAAAAAACGTAATGATCCCGGAAAATCCTGGACAAGTGGCAACTCAACATGAACGCTCTTTACGGCACATGCAGACACACACACACACATGTGAGAGTTTGAAAGCAGCATAAACATAGCACGGGTACCAAATTGAGTCCATTCTTCAAACACATTGCCCTATTTATGAGCTACTCTCTGCCCTCTTTTCGGAAATAATGAACCAAGCTTTTTTTAATCCGGTTAATGAGAGGGTCTGGATCAAAGTAAAAAGTATTTAATAAGTAAAAACAATAAATAAAGAGTAAAACAAATTTGAAAACTCAAAGTACACATTTTGAAAAGTTTTTACTGAAGTACAGTAACAAAGTATTTGTACTTAGTTACTCTACACCACTGTTCACTAACCACCAGCAACAGAGTTTAAGAAATTCATAAAATAATGGAGAAAAGCAATATAACCTGGCATATGTCCATAATTGTGGTGTAGTCATCTACATTTTCGTCATGTTAAAGAGATGATTTAAGTTTCTGGATCACAGTAGAGGAGTGACGCTGTATGGTCCCAATAGAGTTAGTCAGGTTGTGGTGGTCTACTGCATTCCACGCTAAATAGTGATCAGAACTGGCGCACAAGATCATAGCTGTTTCCTGCAAATTGCTTTTAGCATAATACCTTTAGTGAGATGAGTGCTTAACTAGAGACTGTTTAGCCTGAGAAATACATGGAAGGAATTCGATATAGCGAATGTAGAAAAAGAAGTCCCGACTTAAAGGTTAAAGAGCCAATCACTTTTTATAAACGAACATCTCCTGTCAGTCAACTCAAGAATGCGCATGCAGATTAGCTGTACCAGACTGAAAAATTGTGTTTTTGTCATAATCTGAGTTGAAGAAGCACAATTTATAATATCATTGTTGTTAGATATTACTGCTAATTTGAAATATGTTATTTGATATCAATCATGACAAACCATTTTGGAAGTGTTTAGATGGTGCAATGGGAAAAAACCTAAAACAAAAAACTTAATAATTCTGCCAGGCTGTTCAGTGGAAATTGTAAGACAAATGGAAATAATTAACAAGACAGATACAGTAATTGCTCCAGCTCATCTGCTTTCTCTGATGCCCTGTCAATGGAATTCATGTGTAAAAAGGCACAAGGCACTTTACTTGAAAGGTTCAAATGATGTACACAGGAAAATTAACAAACGCAAATTTGTGTCTTATGTTACCTCCATTCATGCACTTTGGAGAAGGAACCAGGTGTCCATCCATGGTCTGAAAATCTTCATATTTCAGTCACATGTGTTGTCTATGTATTGATGTTATGGATGTCTTTTCTTTGTAGAGAGTCATACAGTCTTTAGACACTTCAAGAAGAGTTTATTTCAGTTCAAAAAGGGTTCTCTGTAAGAAGCTGCCTTTTGCTGGATAGCCTATAATCTTCACACAAGCGAGTCACATCCTAGGATGGCTTTTCATTCATGCTATGGCAACTCAAGGTGAAAAGGTGGACAGGTGGAAAGGACCTGATTCGCAACTTTCAGTTGTCATTGTTTTTCAAAGGGTTTTGCCAAATAGGTATCAACAGACATAATGAATGGCAGAGGTTAATACATAGTCTATTAATAACCAGAAGAAGGAAAGGTAATACATATAAAATATGTATTTGTAATTTATTCTAATGCAGTCTAAAGCAATTCACTTTTTAATACTGATTCTCCAGATTCTTTTGTTTTAAAATTAAGTTTTATTCTAAATCTATAAAATCTTTAATATAAATGTGTCATTTATTATGCAGTAGGGATGTTGTTTTCTTGTTTTATAAGATAAAAATGTTCAGTATGTTAATATATGAAACTGACAAACCAACAAGACAAACTGGAATGAACAATAACCGAGTAAACGTAACAACAGCACACAAAAAATCTGACATTGAATGTGTATGTATGAGATAAAATATAAGACTTTTACTTTAAATCCACTTCTCTGGAAATAAATGTCAGAAATACCCTTTTCATTTGACAGAGCGATACATGAAAAGAAGTTGATCAATCATTAATATTTCACATTTCTCCATGGCACTGGGGTATGATTTGCTCATATGGTAGAAATTTCCCAAAGAAGCATCCATCTCATGTTTTAAAAATACCACTGTGGAAGCCTGAATGTTTGAAAAAGATTATTTTGTACTTTTAATGAAAACTGACATATGACATTTTCTCACTGGGCACCTCCCATGACACCAAGTCAAAGTTTGCGTGTTTATTCTTTGATTTTTCTTTTACCATAACCATCAAACCAGCTACAAAACCATCAAACCGGTCACTTTCAGTCAAGAACACGATCAATACCATTCTCGGGAGAGAGGAAAGGACAGACCAGGAAGAAGAGATGAGAAAAAAGAGAGAACGGCATTGACCTCTACAGCAAATGACCTATTACACACTGACACACCGCTGTATTTCAACACTTCTCTTTTTTGTTTCTGCTTCACTTGCTTTCACCCTATTACTTACGACAAATGTCGTGGAAATGTCATAGTGGAATTTTTCCTTTACTTTTAGAGCAAATGGGAATGCAAAAATAATATTTGCTGTGGTCTCCCATTCACTGCTATAGAAGTTTACCTTGCTAGTTTACCTCCTCATTGAGAATCCGGAAATATGAAAAGGATTCATTATTACATTTCTCTATTTTTAATTGTGTATATATATATATATATATATATAAGTATTATTATTCATCAGGATTTTTGGTAAAAATGTTCAGTATGTATAAGGGAAAGTGTACATCTAACAGTAAGTCCTGTAACTGATCAGCATTTACTTTTTATATATTTTTTAATAAGATTGTCGATTAGAAGAGGACCCCAGAGTACTGTACAAAGTTGTCAGGGGCCCCAAAAATCCTAATGGCACCTGCATGTCACACGCCATTTTCCATCTACATTTTTCAAGGAACTCTTTCCTTTTCTCCACATTCCCTGGCCTTCATTTCTTAGTATTTGGATGGTGTAGTTACTGTGTAGTTAAAGGGCTGTCCCAAGCAAAGGCGGGGCCCATGGCGAGGTCTGGGGGGTGGGGTGTGTGGCAGCAGGGCGTGGTCGAGCGCCCGTCCGGCGAGAGAGAGCGGTAAGGGCGCTTGCACCTGAGCTAAATTATCAGTCTAACACCTGTCTCTAATTCCAGTGAGCATGGGGGAGAGCGGATATAAACTGCCACGCCACCGCCAGCAGAGAGAGAACGAGTGTGCAGCACTGGTGTCTGGTTAAATTGAGTGTGTGATCTGTCGACCAATATGAAGAAGTTTGTTTATTTTCAGTGTTGATTATCAAGTGTAATCTTTGAAAAGAGTGCATACGCTGCACACGAAGGAAAAGAGAATAAAAAAACCTGACCTCAAGAAAGTGGAACCTGTGTCGTGGGTCGTCTTTAATCCTTTCCACAGGGTGGTTCTCTTCGGTAGATATCACTGCAGGGTCCCCACAGAGCGCAGTGTGACTGCAACGGTTGCACCGCCCTAAGAACGGCCCTTGTAGTTAATTTAGCAATAACAGGACTGTTAGCTTTCATTTTGATTCTCTCAGGCAGGCCCTTGGCTGAACTGCCTTTATTGCACAGAAAATGTTTACTTGTTTCATCTCTGTCCTCCTTTCTACCTTGTCTCATCATTTTGTTTGTTTTTGATAAAGTGCTCATGTTGAAACAGCACACACATTTATCACAAGGCTATTTCTAAATGCAATTTAATGTTCTTGTTAAACAAACTAGAACACTGCTTTGGTTTTGTCCCCAGTTACTGAATTATAACAATTTCTGCGTGAATTCAATCAGTGGAGTGTACTTCCATTTATCCTCATTCAACTGCTTTATATTTATCCAATATAATAAGGTTTGTGTGATAAATAGAGGCTCAATTTTACCAGATATTATGTGACCCACTGGCCATCCTCCTGTTGTTGCCGATTAACTATTATTTGTCATCTAAATATGAAATACATAAAAAAAATATATAAATTTTCAACCCAAACTTTTAAACCCCCTATATTTCAAAGACACCAACCTTGTCTAAATAAGTGCATGTGCGATTCTGATTCTTTCTCAGCTGTTGTAATTAACTGAGATATTATTAGTCACATTATTGCGCATATTACACTGGCATTACAACCCCAATTCCGAAAAGTTGGGACAATATGAAAGATGCTAATAAAACAAAAAGGAGTGATTTGAAAATTATATTCAAAATAAATAATAATAAAATTAATTGTCACACATTATACATACATTTCTGCATATACACAGTGAAATTATTTATTTTTCACATATCCCAGCTAAGCTGGGGTCAGAGTGCAGGGTCAGCCATGATTCAGCACCCCTGGAGCAGATAGGATCAAAGGCCTTGCTCAAGGGTCACACAGTGGTGTCTTGGCGGTGCTGGGGCTTGAACCCCCGACCTTCTGGTCAGTAACCCAGAGCCTTAACCGCTGAGCCACCACTGCAACTAAACATCATATGATAATCAGATGATACGTAATTTAAAATCAGATCATTGCAACACACTCCAAAAAAGTTGGGACAGTCGAAAGTTTCCTACTGTGAAACATCACCATTTCGTTGAATATCAATAATTAAGCATTTAGGCACTGAAGACACAAGTTTAAGTGGAATTTTTCCACATTCATACATTATGTAGGTCTTCAGCTGCACAATTGTATGGGGTCTTCGCTGCGATATTGTGCGCTTCATAATGCACCACAAATTCACAATTGGAGATGGTCAGGACTGCAGGCAGGCTAATCTAGTACCTGTACTCTCTGCCCAGCAGGTGGTTTGAAATTTTCCTTCTGAAAATGCCGGTACATCCCTGGAAAAGATGGTGCTGGATAGCAGTATATGCAGGTCTTGAATTTTTGTATATATCTATCTGCATTAATGGTGCCCTCACAGATGTGCGAGTTACCCATGCTATGGTCACTGACACACCCCGGCCCATACAGACACTGGCTTTTGGACCTGACACTGATAAAAGCATGGATGGTCCTTTTCCTCTTTGGCACGGAGAACACAATGGCTTGTTTTTCAAAAACTATTTGAAATGTGGACTCATAAGTCCAAAAAACACGGTTCCACTGTTCTGCTTTCCATCTAAGATGAGACCGAGCCCAGAGAAGTCGGCATCGCTTCTGGACAGTGTTGATGTTGGGCTTCTGCTTTGCATAGTAAAGTCTTAACTTGCATCTGTGGATGCAGCAGTGAATGGTGTTGACTAACAAAGGTTTACTTAAGTAATCCCAAACCCATGTTCTTGATATCCATTACAGATGAATGATGTTTTTTAAGACAGTGATGTCTGAGGGATCAGAGATCACACGCATTCAGAAGTGGTTTTTGTCTTGCCCTTTACGCACCAAGATTTGACCAGATTCCTTGAATCTTTAAACTATATTGTGTACAGTAGTAATGCCAAAAATCCTTCCAATTTGTCTTTGGGGAACATTGTTCTCAAAATGCTGGATTATTTACTGAAGCATCTGTTAGCAAATTTACAAGTCTCAAATGATCCTTGCTGTTGAAGGTCTAGGATGTTTTTGGAGGCTCCTTATATACTATTACATGATTGCCTCACCTATTTAACATCTCCTGTTTCACATCGCCTTGTTATTTCAACTTTTCAAATTGTTATTTGTCTTAAACTGCCCCTGAATAATTTTTTTTGGAGAGTGTTGCAATCATCTGATTTTAAAGTAATGCACATAAAAACAAATAATAAAAACATTTAATTCACAAGGTAAAACATCCTTTAATGTGTTGTTGTAGTGCTTTCAATATAGCAAAGTTTGACTATAATTTACAAATGCTAATATATTTTTATTAGCATTTTTCATACTGCCCCAATTGGAGTTGGGGTTGTAATTGGGAATGTGATTCTGTAGAGCTACTGCAGAATGCACCTTCTCACACTCAAAATTATTATGTTGCAGTTAAAGCTTAAGTTAGTGTATTCATTTACAGCAACCTTAGGGCAATTGACTGTAATGAATGAAGCTGAACTGCACAGCAGAGACGTGCACAGACATTTTGGGGGGAAGGGGCTCAAGTGGAATAAAGGGCACTTCTCATAATTATTAATTTAAACATTTTTTTTAAACAAAACATTAAATATATTAAAACAACTCTGACTTCCTTACCAATTTATTTTAATTCCCTCACACTCACACAATTGTTTCATACTCAACAGATTTCTACATAATAATCAGAATAGTAATCAAAATAATAATTTCTACAAAATAAATATCCTAATCTGCATATTTAAACAACATTTCAGGGGAAAAGACTCTTGATGTAAGTCATTACCTGGGGAGTTCTGTGGTGATATGCTTTTGTTATTTTGTTTATCCCAGGGCTTGAAATTAACTTTTTTACTTGGTACCACTGGTGTTCCCAACTTCAAAAAATTTAAGAGCGCCAGCAAAAATTTAGGAGCACCAACTGAAAATTAAGGAGCACAACAACTTCTATTTATATGTATTTAATTTGACTTGGTGGCTGCATCGATTTCCTAAAAATAATATTTTGTATACAATATTTTTTATTTGATTTAAAATATGCTTTCAAACAGAAAGATTTACAGTATATTACTTTCTCTTATGGCAAAATATTTTGGGGACAAAAAAAAATAAAGGATGAGAAAAGAACAGTGTGGAGGAGACCGTGTGAAGTATCTTTTGCCATATATTTTCATCATTATTCTCCTGCTTGATTGCTGGTGCTTGAATCTAGCTTGGCAAAGAAACAATTCCTTTATCTGCCTTTCTCTGCTCTTTATTTTTTTGATTCAGTCTAGTTATTTGTGAATGCATTGTACTATAAACTGTGTGCAACACACAATTTGAACATATACAATAAGCTCAGCATCAAGGGATGCCTGATATGCAGACCAGGTCTCATATTCGCAAATATTTGATCTTACCACTAGGAGTTCTCCAAAAAGTTCCTAGCTAAGAAATTTAGCTTAAAAGCTATTCACAAAACTATAATAATCTCTAACTAACTTTGCAATAATAAAAACACTCGCGATTCAGACAATAATTTATTTTAAAGGTCAATGTCAATATTATAATGTTCACAATATTCTAATATTATATTATTAAAATACATTGACTCAATTACGATTCAGGTGATACCTTTTTAAAAGGTTTGTCATAAAATATTCTAAAACATTGTTTTTAATGTGGAATGATGACAGTAGGTGTATTTCTAATAATTTAAGTCACTCTTAGGGATTTAGAAATCCTCAGGATCTACTTTTAGTGTTAAAATGCTTCATGAATTACTCTTAGATGATAATTTTATGAGTCCTAAAATTAGGAGTGACATGCCCCTAATTTTTAAGATTTGCTCATAAATATTTGCATTAGGAGCTACTCTTAGCTTTAGTATTTTTGTGAATATGGGCTCTGGTGTTATTTAGCATTATGCAGTTAAATTCCATTATATACAGTAAGATTAACATAGGCTTTATATATGTACTTTAATACACTTTAAATTGTAACAGACAGCTTGATTTATACACTGGTGGCCACAAGTTTGGAATAATGTATAGATTTTGCTCTTATGGAAAGATATTAGTACTTTTATTCACCAAAGGGGCCTTCAGCTGATCTCAATGTATAGTCAGGACATTAATGACGTAAAAAATACTATTTCAATTTGAAATCTTAATCTTCACAGAACCTCTTAAATTACTTCAAAGAGTTCTCATCAAAAGTCCTCTACATGCATCAATGACAGCTTTGCAGATCTTTGGCATTCTAGCTGTCAGTTTGTCCTGATACACAGGTGACATTTCACCCCACACTTCCTGTAGCACTTGCCATAGATGTGGCTGTCTTTTCGGGCACTTCTCACACACCTTATAGTCTAGCTGATCCCACAAAAGCTCAATGGTGTTAAGCTCTATAACACTCTTTTCCAATTATCTGTTGTCCAATGTCTGTGTTTCTTTGCCCACTCTAACCTTTTCTTTTTGTTTTTCTGTTTCAAAAGTGTCTTTTTCTTTATGATTCTTCCCATAAGGCCTGCTCCCCTGAGTCTTCTCTTTACTGTTGTAAATGAAACTGTTGTTGAGTGGGTAGAATTCAATGTGAGGCATCTATTTCTCAAACTAGAGACTCTGATGTACTTATCCTCTTGTTTAGTTGTACATCTGGCCTTCCACATCTCTTTCTTCCTTGTTAGAGCCAGTTGTCCTTTGTCTTTGAAGACTTTAATGTACACCATCATATGAAATATTATTTAAAAAAAAAAAAAAATTCAAACATTGTATAGCCTTCATTCCTCAAAACAATGATGTGTTTATTGACGAGTTTCTAGAGAAATCTTTTTGTTGTTGTTGCCATAATTGACCTAATATTGAGCTTAAGACATGCCAGTCTATTACATATTGTGGCAACTCAAAAACAAACACAAAGACAATGTTAAGCTTCATTTAACAAACCAAATAGCATTCAACAAATTAGCAATTTAGCATGATTACTCAAGGATAAGGGGTTGGAGTAAATGGCCTGCACTTATATAGCGCCTTTTTAACCTTAACAGTATTTAAAGTGCTTTACACTGTGAATCATTCACCCATTCACATACACACTCATACACCAATGGCGGCAGAGCTGCCATGCAAGGCACTAGCCTGCCATTGGGAGCAACTTGGGGTTCAGTGTCTTGCCCAAGGACACTTCAGCATGTAGAGTCGTGTGTGGCCAGAATTCGAACCACCAACCCTGCGATTAGTGGCCGACCCGTTCTACCAACTGAGCCACAGCCGCCCGAGATGATGTGATGTGATGTGATGTGAAGTGATGGCTGCTGGAAATGGGGCCTGTTTATATTTTATCAAAAATTACTTCAAATAGTGATGGTGCTGTTTTTTTACATCAGTAATGTCCTGACTATACTTAGTACCGCCAGTGATTATTTAGTTCAGCAATAGTTCAAGGGATCACTTTATCTTAATCATTCTTTAGCATTAATATTATAACGTATTGATTTAGCTGGACAGCTATTTTAACTGGACGGCCTACATCTAAGTTTAAATTATTATTTTCAAGAGACTTACTGTATGTTAGCTCTACAATATTATCATACACCTTATAAACGAATGCACATTTTTTTTATGCATTTGGACCCCTCAAGTGTTGAGCTTTGGACCCACTGTGGACCCCTCTTCCCATAACCCTCTCGCTCCTGATTAACTGCACAGCAATTCAGAGATGTGATGCAACAACCGAAGAAAGCCATCTAGCGAATGTTTACCAAAACCAACAATAGAAATGT
The DNA here is from genome assembly GCA_032164185.1 of Moxostoma hubbsi. Taxonomy (NCBI): domain Eukaryota; kingdom Metazoa; phylum Chordata; class Actinopteri; order Cypriniformes; family Catostomidae; genus Moxostoma; species Moxostoma hubbsi. The sequence continues at coordinate 16,149,224 of JAVLUX010000024.1, read as the reverse complement.
AAAAAACTTCACGCAGAAAGTGTTGAACTATTCATCCTACATATTGCTTTGATGCTATGGATAAAAAAAATGTCTGCAAAATGAATTTGTGCAAATAAAATTGCTTTCTCCATAGGGGCATGTCAGCCCAAGAGGGCAAAGGGGAAGTGGCTTGGGCCAGTGATCCTGCCCATGAGGGTTGGAGTTGATGTAGTGTACATAATGTATAGGGGCGAAAGTTATAGGGCAAATTTTGTAAAATTATGCCAATACTTTTGGGACAGCATGCTTTTTTTTGAAAAAATAAAATAAATAAATAATAATAAAAAAAATTTGAATAGATAATGCTTATTCAAAAGAACCACTTCACAAAAGGATGCAAAATTTTCTGTTAATTGTAACCACATTTTATAACATTTAATAACATCTTAAGTATTCTATAAACAAACAAATCTCCATCGTGATTGGATCAGTCAATGTGAGCCCACTTTGAAAATTCTTCATAACAAATCTATTTCCACCACTTCAGAAAAAAACTACATGCTTTATGGGGGCTTTTTCACCCCAAATTCTATCCTTTCACTTATTGGACAGTTGTTGAAATACTTTTGATTCAACCACCTGAAAATGACAAATAAATGTGATCAACATAAACATAAATTGCAACATTTTATAAATGATTAATTATTGGATAAAATGACCTCAAATACACCTTATACATTACATACAGTGGTCTTACAGATCATGAAAATTTTGCAGTGTATAATGACAAAAGGTGTTTAGGAAAGTGCTGCAGAAGTTTTGGATGCTAGTGTTTTGGGAAAAATCTAATAAAATGTCCCTCTTACCCCAGGGGGCTTTTAGCCCTGTTCCCTACCCTAGTGTCCCCTGGACTTACATGACAGGCAGAGGAGGCTGGCCCTTTGCTTGTGTGTTAAACACAGACAGTCAATCATCTGGGTTTTTATTTATATTCATATCACAAAGCTTGAACAGTATCTGGCATGTTTGACTTTGAGAGAAGGTCACAGTTCAAACATGTCTGAATCACAAGAGGTTGCGGTCATTTGACTTGACATGTAAGGGAGGCATGCACATGTCATACCCGTGACTGTTGTTTTGAAAGGCCAAGAGATCATACTCATCCCATTTCATCTTGACTTATATAACCACTGACAGCAAGGATTTTATGAGCTTGGGGACAGAGTTGTTTAGTTTGTATGTATGTGGTGTGGCACAAGCCAACCTAACTGTATTTAAATACATTAGCAGTGCATCTTGGCAGAGAGGGTAGTTCATATGCTCCATGATCATAATGCCCCGTTCAAATGGACAGTGATTTTATTGCCGGAGGTTGCCAAGTGGATCTATTTATGGTTTTAGTGGGCATGCCTACTGTTGATTGCCCTAATGTTATTGGTGGGCTGCACAACTGGCCATTGCTTTTGAAAATCTGATCACAAATTAGATGTCTTCCCTGGAAAAATAATGTGTCATTATGATTTTATTGCTGTTAAAAATTTACATTCTGGTGGAGAGAGCATTTCGATATAAATAGCAGCAGGTCATAATGCATGTTATGAGCAAGATTACTGATTATCCATGTGTGAATCAAACTTAGAATGCAGAACATCTCTGGTTTTCCATGCATAATATTTTTCTCATTATATTTCTGCATATGGGAGACAAATGATATAGGACAGTAACATTATCTCTAACATAATCACACGAAAAGTCTGCACAATGTTTCAGAGAGTTCTAGTACCCTAAGATTGGCCACATTATGCTGACTCACTGACAAGCATTTTCTCCATCAGACATTTTTGCATTGGCTCCAGTGTTTTTACCTTACCTTTTGGCATGACCAGAAATGTGTTGCATCTGCAGCATGGGAGACCCTTGATTGGATGCCGCATTGAAACCAGAAAGTAATCGCATTGGCTTAATCAGCGACAAGCGAGATTCCAAGGTTGCGTTCTCCTCTCAACATAACCTTTTTACTCCACTGATGATTAGGTTTGGGTTGGGGGTACAGTTTATAAAAATATGCAATCCTCTTCACTGTGTTACTGCCTGTACTTCTGAAAACAACTAGCTTTTGGCACTCCTCCGTGGATATTGCACCCGAAAAATGGAGCTCACATGTGCCCATACGGCAAACAACACTTACTACCGCTTCAAATTTCGGTAATACAGAATGATTTTAGCTAAACAAAAGTAAACCTACTGTTACCAATTTCACTGCGAAACAAGACTGTTGCCTCTCCTCTCTCATGCTGAAACTCGACTGTTGTATTTGACAAATCAAATGTACACCACTGTCTTCACTACCATTGATAGTCAGAGCATTAAAAGCAGACTTTTATCAACTTTGCTGCATTGCTATACTTCTTTTAAACTTTTGCTCTGCCAATGGTTGCCTTAAAGCTCTATCTCTCATTGAAAATAAATGATTTCTGGTAGCTTTGTTGCTGTAAACGACCCTTCTTTTGAGAACACAGACTTGGATCTGGCCTGTCTCATGTCCTAATCCCATTTGCCCAAAAAGGCAAAAAGCCCATAAATGGAATGGAATTACATTGTATTTAATTTAATATTACAGGGTATTAGGTGTGAAGTGTATAGTGACTGAGTTTGTGTATGCAAGAAAGAAAGATTAGAAGTAGGCCAGTAATGAATAAGGGCACAATGGGAGCAAGAAAGAGGAGGGTGGCTGGTGACACTTAAGAATCTGTCTCTTCTGTGATGTTGTGCACTCTCTGTTTTTGTGATTGCATCAGGTATTTGATCTTAATGTGATTAGACAACTCTGCAATCATAGATGGCTCCTCTTAAGATTTGACTGGACAAAGCATTGGCAGAGACGATTTGGGTATGACATGATTGTTCAGTTAGAAATGCACTTATCATAAAGTTAATGAGGGTCCCATATTGAGCCAGAATTAATAATGCTGGGTGGATTGGTTTCAATAATTGGGAACTGACTCCTGATAATGGAATTTTGTGACCAGATGAGTTCTGTAATAAGTGTAGAATTTGTGCATGACACTGAGAGATGTTTTTCTGTTTTTCTCTTTTATACAGTTATTCATTTATAGAAAGAGTGTGAAAAGTAGAATTCTGAAGTGAGAGTTGGGTTTCTTTTTTTCCCATGAAATTCAGTCTTGAAGGGTCCTGGTTGTTCATATGTGCTATCATCATGTGTTATCAGCACAAGTAGCAGTGAAGAAAAACTGTGTGCATGAAAATTTGTTTTCTTTCTTGGACCTTATGGGGTCTTGTCAAATCCAAATACATGTAACATAAGAAACAATCTCTTCAACGTTAATACTATATGTGTACCCTCTAAGTTGCCTCTTAGGAAACAATGTGACCTGGGTCCGTATGCATAAAGCCAATTAAAGTAAAATTTTAGTTTCAAGTGTGTCTTAATTCTAAGAATTACTTAATTTTACTCTTATTCCTAGACTTATAAGTGTGATTCATCAAGGCACATACGTGTTAGGACTTGGTCTCAGCTCCTATATCGTTTAAGAGTGCTGGATAGGTATCCTAACATAGTTAGGAGTTGCACAAAGACTGTATTCCACAGAGACAAGAAACTCAGCAACAAAGATACAATGTGTTGGACTTATGAGACTGGAATTTTGGAAATGTGTTTTTGTTGTTGAGCGAAATTAAATCCATCAATATAATTTTTTGTTAATTAATAATTAATTTAATGAATACATTGAAACTCGTTGTGAATTAAACATTTGAAAAATGTGATGGGCTTCATGCCTAAGCTTTCAGATGGTTGCAAGAACTAATTAATAAAATCTAAATATAACTAAAATGTTAATCAATGATGAAAATAATCAACAATTAATGAATTAATTATTAATTATGATTAGTTGGATATCTTTGCACTAGCACTGCAAACTCCATCGCTTTACAGTAGTGAAAACCTGCTTCTATGGGAAAAAATAAATTTGAAAAACGATACAGATTTGCATCTCAAAAGAGCCCAACCCAAACACTATATAACATATTTAATTAGCTCATAGTTTTGTGTTGGTGTCAGATGATTTGACAGATTTCTGAGAGCTTGAGAGATGTTTAACTCGGCTCATAATTTACATTTTAATGATTTATTTGTTTTTGTAAATATTTTTTAAAAATATTCAAAGTCATGCATTTTTCAATTGCCTTTTTGAAAAACAACTTGTCCAAAACAGCTAAAAAAAATCAATATTACTTAAAATAAGCCTAAATAAATAAATTCAAATAGATTTACTTCATGGAGGTAAAGTAACCAAACGGAGTGCCACAATAAAATATTGTTGATATGTTGAACGTCAAATTTTTTTCAAGTGTTTAACGGAAATCTTTGGTTTATTATCATTTCATTTCATGATTTATATTGTCCTTCTATTTATATTTCTTCTCATTTCTTCTATTTATACATTTATACTTGTATATATATATTGCAAGATTTTGCATTTAGATTTTTTGTAGCCTTCAGTTTTCACATTGTTTGTGTACAACTAGGGATGTTAGGATGATCAGCTTTTTTTGGCCCCTGATCCGATATTTAAATATTAAATATCTGCCAATAACGAGTACCGATCCGATACTTGGATAATAAAGCTACAGACTGTTTTTTTTTGTTTGTTTACAAAAATAACTAAGTAAAAGTAACTAAAATACAAAAATAAATCACAAATCCAAAAGTTCTTTATGGATGAATAGAAATCTTACATACACTTACAAATGGTGTAAACAGCTTGACTTGAATAGTCACAACAAACAATTAATTCTATAAAAACTAATTCAACATTTCGCAATTCCACTTAAAAGTGGCATAAACAGTTACACTTGAACAGGCCCAAGTTCAACAATAATGAAACAGTTATTAATAGTTCTGTTGTCAATATCAAAATGCCATTATGACATACTGACAACCAACACACTGCAGAGATACATTCAAAAATAAGACAAATATATTCATAACAAGCTCTAAAACTGCTCCAGTGAGAAATCATTAATATCTATGGTCATTTTACTGTCTTTGAGATTTGCTGTAACACAAGTCACTGATTATTAAGCAAATGCATGAAAATGCTGTGTCGTTATTGAAGGTTAAACAGTTATATTTATTATTAGTGTTATTGTGACCTGAAGTGTGCACGTCTTTGATTGACACAGAGAGTGCTCATGTTAAAGAGAGTAAAGCTAAAAGCACTCATGATTGCTCAAACAGTCTCTATCACACAACACAGCGTCTGATTGTCACAACTCACGTCATTTATTTGTATGTTTATTTGTTGTTTAATTTGTTTAAACCTGTTAGCAGCCTCTATATCCCCTTCCTGTTCACTGTGCAACGAGTCCGAATAACTACCATAACGACTCTAGAAAATGGGCAAATTAATATTCATTCATGTGTAATTCTTACACATTTTTAAAAACAAACCAGCATATTCATCTCAGTTACATCATGTCTGAAAGTTTAAATTTGTGAATGCTTAGAATTGCCAACAACTCACCCTCCATAGGCCATTCTGTCATGCTTCAAGGGCTGAGAATGCACTCACTCATTAGAGGAGCAGTATGTATGTGTGATTGCCTGTGTGCTGCAAAAAAGATCAGCTCTAAATCTGAAAAGATGAATATCTGCCGATCGGGACATCTGTAAGTACAACATTAGGGAAGATATGGAATAATGTTTAAAAAAAAAAGGAAATTAATTTTGGCTTTATTATTTAATTAATCAAATAATTAATCAACAGAAAATAACCTATTATCAAAATATTGTTTTATAATGTGTTGTATTAAATCATGCGTGATTTACTGATGTCATACCAGCTAGAACATATTACCTTTGCAGACTCACTATTGGCTAATTCAGCATTAAAGGGCGATCATTTTGGGTTAACATCATTGTAATCCTTATTTCACAACACTTAAGCATCACCTCTGTCAGCACCCATGAATCAGTCTTAGACTTTGCTAAAAGTTTAGCATCTTTATAAAAAGATTCTACTCTTATACACGTCCTACTCTTTGCTTAGAATTTTTGACACTAAGTCATAGTTTTAGACTATACTTTGGAGAATTTCTGATAAGTTTTATGCATACGGCCCCTGATTTTACTTTAGTTTATTTTTTTCTTAAAGTCTAAATTAGTATCTATTTTTTATTTAAGTGAGGTTGTTTCTATGGCAATTGCACAAGATGAATAAATATTGTCTACCACCAGCTGGTGTGACAAGGGCATCATGAATGATCTAGTGCAGCAAAAGTTTTATGAAAACTACTGTTGGGAAGCACATAAAATAGTGCTACATATAAACAAAAATAGTGGTTGGGCCCACTTTGTTGGCAAAATATATATTTCGTTGTATATCTCTAACAGGCTATCTTACATTTTGACAAATGATTATTTAACTGATTTATGGATTTGTTCAGTTAAAATAGTTCCACATATTTCCACCATAACTTTTTGTCCTCATGATTTCTTGCTACAGCCCTGTTTGTAATTGCACTTGATATGCACTTGGACAAATATGATGCTTCCAATGCCACTTCTATGCCAAAGCCACATACTTTTTGACTACCCCAAATGAGACCCTGCTGCATATGGTTTTCAGGTAACACTTTACATTAAGACCCTGTTTTCACCTGGTATTAAGATGCGTCTCGGGTGAGACACATCACTGTGTTCAGGTGAGACACATCACTGTTTACACCTGGTTGCTTAAAAGCATCTTCTGTGACAACTTGTGATTGGATTTGGAGGGGATGGACTGTTTTCCCTTTGTAGTTTATGAATTATGTAAGAATCTCTACCTTGTTATAAAATCTAAAGGTAAAGTGGATTTACAATCTTATTTAGCAACCTAAAAAAAAGATACTGTAATCCAAGCTGGACAACCGTAGCCTTTTTATTGAAATTCCCATGAACTATTCACTGTATTAATGACTTACTAACATTATTGAGCTATGAAAGTGCACCTTAATGTAAAGTGGACAACTGTGAACCACTTATTAAAGGAATATTCTAGGTTAAATACAAGTTCAGATCAATCAACAGTATTTGTAGTATAACATTGATTACCACAAAAATACATTTTGACACCCTCCTTTTCTTAAAAAATAAAAAATCTTGGCTCTAGTGAGGTACTTACAATGCAAGTGGATAGGGCCAGCATTTGAACGCTAACATACTCACTTCTTCAACAGTATAGCCACAAGACATAAAGGATATGCATGTACAAATTATTGTACCATGAAGGTGTAATGTCAGTAAACCCTAAAACGACTGTAAAAAATTATGATTTAAATAACTTTACATCTCAAATAATTCACAAGTTTTAACAGAAGAATTAATGCAGGTTCTTTTATAGAATTACAAGTTTCACATTTCTGTGTTTAACCCTCCAAAAATTGGCCATATTCACTTTCATTGTCCTCATTCACTTCCATTGTAATTGCCAAATTGCTAACTCGACTTGAGCTTTTTTAAAGAAAAGAAGGGATGAGTCGAAATTAATTTTTGTGGTAATCAATTAAATGAGCATTCACCATCACTGCCATAAAACCTGTCTTGAAGTGCCATTTTATGAATCTAAAATCAATGCAGGATGACAGCTGTGCTACGGCTGATGAAGACGGAGATTATTGAATAAATCGCTTGAAATTTGTGTCTATTCCTGAAACAGCACTACCTGAAGATGTGGATTATAGCACACAACTAAAATGGATTACATTTATGATTGTTTAATGGCACTTTTGTGATTTATTTATTTACTGTATATTCTGAAAACTGTATGTGTCCCATTGCAAATAATGAAATGCTTGATGAATGATTAAATGATTGCAGATTTTGTATATGTTTTAACAAGTTTATTGATGGTTAAAGTGATTTAATCCTTTGAAAGAGTTACTCAAATCAATATCTTATGTAAGTAAAAGTTTTAATTTAGAACTGGAAGCCACATTATTTTATTTAGCAGTATTTAGCAGTTCATTAGTAACAACTTAGTAAAATACTTGAATACCAGTAGTATTTTCGAATTACCGAGCTCCCCCCTCTCATATCCCCCTGAGACGAGAGATTTATTTATTTTTAGTCTGGAAAAAATCCTCCGATGACGCAAAAATCGTCATTTTGCGTCATCGGAGGATTTTTGGGCCAGAGGCTTAAAACTACAGCCAGTATTCTCACTCACAGAATGTGAAGATAGTGTCAGCCATCTTTCTGTAGAAGCTTAGAAAACAGGCTCTTGCTCTGTTGAAATGTCAGAAGAAGATTTAGAAGATCTGTTGCGAGAATCTGATGCTCGCGCTACCTGTACGAGCCGCAATACAGCGATGAACAGAGGCAGCCGGAGCAGCTGCTGTAGCAGGGGAGCAAAACCTGCTTGGCAGGCAGGAGGAAGAGCCCGGCCAGACTCGAGTTGGGGCAGACTGGTAGTGTCAGTGCTCTCGCTGTGCGCCTATGGAAACAGATAGAGTGTCCTATTGCTGTCGCGAATTTCAGCGATGCCGTTTTCTTCTGGACGAGATCGCTGAATCCGCTGATGAAACAGCACCGCTAACTTGAGCATGTATAACTGAGCACCCAAGTTTTGTACCACACATGGACAGGGGAGTCCTGGAAACTTATTTTAGGATCCCGAAGATAAATTGGAAATGCCAGCCAAAGCCTGCAGGGACAAACGGACGGCTTAGTGTAAAGTGAGTATTTTGTTTGTTTTTCTTTTTGTTACTAAGACGTCATGTACAGAGTTTGGACACCCGGAATTATCATAATGTTCTTCCCGCGTAGTCAGTCAATTTATCAACTAACTCAAGATTTATAGAGTCATGATGTATCAAAGCAAGCGTAGTTGTATCATATTTTCAGATACTGCCGCCTGTAACCGGTAGGCGTGGTTTGGGAGTGGCCTCGTAAGGGCAGCAAAGCAAGTGCATTCTGGGAGTTGTTGTCTTTCAGCCACATGTGTAAAAAATACATTTTCTGCCTTTTCTCAGTCTAGAATGCTTCAAATTCAAAAATAATTTCACATTTATACTATATAAATGACCAATTTTAAATACACATTCATCTTCCCAGAGGTGAAGTATCCCTTTAATTATTAATTACTGCCTTATTTATGGTTAGCTAGCTCATTATTGTTACCTAATGCTTTAGTATTACATTATAAATCATGAACATAAATGAACATATATCATATAGTATAGTCTGATGAACATTTACTGAACTCTATGTAAAGCAAATAAACAGTGCAATTTAACTTCAAAAACGTAACAATATATATGTACTATACTGTGCAAAAGTTTAAGGCACTTTTGAAAAACATTGCCTTGTGTGGATGTCTTTAAAACAATGACATCATTTTTTTTTTATTTATCAAATTAATGTCATACTTAGTCCAGTAAACTTAAAAGAGCGAAACCAGTATTTGGTTTGACAATCTTTGCTTTTAAAACAGCACCAATTCTCCTATAAACCAAAAAAAATCCAAAAACCTGGACACAGTTTTTCATGGTTGTTGGCAGGCAGCATGTTCCAAGCTTCTTGTAGATCTTTCCATAGTTCTTCTATCTATTTATGCTGTCTCAGTTGCTTCTGTCTCTTCCTGTAATCCCAGACTCAATGATGTTGAGATCCAGGCTCTGTGGGTCACATACCATATGTTGTAGGGCTCCTTGTTCTTCTTCTATTCAATTCTATTTGCAAAGGGAATGTGGAAATCTAAAATGGGTATTTCCAACTGAAACACTATAAAGAGAATATCTTAAATAACCATTATATTATATGGTTATACATACATACATACATATATATATATATATATATATACACACATTTTTAACGTACTCCATAATTTGCATCAACGTACTCCATAATTTATTAATAGTTTCAGTAGTGCTCATATTGTGAAAGAGACTGGAAATACAATGATGTGTGCAAACGGAACTGCTGCACTGGAAAGAGCAATACTAATGCTAATGCTTCTCGCTCTTTGGGAGGAGCGCAGGTAATTAATGGAACAACATGGGATCTTTATTTGTATATTTAATTATTTACTCTTAATGTATCCAGTAGAAGTTGCCAATTGGTGTTTGTTAATTATGTTTTAGATAAACTATGACCTGATTGTTTGTTCATATTAGTCCAGTATGTAAACTAGATATAGGCTAGCCTAATGTAATAATAGAGCCTTAGTTAATACGTATAGATTAATGTGTTTATATATTTCTAATGATAGTGTAAGCATGTCTATTTTTCTATGTTGAATGTTAATTATACTGTTTATTTGCTATAATAAAGACTTTTTTATATGATGTGTGTTAATTTATGAATGGTATAATATGTATGATAAATTATATAATCTTGAAGCATTAAGTCACTCATTAACAAATAGAATGCAGGAGTTGGAAACTCTTTTCTTAAACATGTCCACTTTACATTAATATTCACTAACTAGTGAACTCATTAATAAGTGGTTTACAGGTGTCTACTTTACATTAAGGTGCACTTTCATAGCTTACTAATGTCAGTAACCCATTATTTAATGGTTCAGAGGTGTTCACTTTCCATTAAGCTACACATTCATATGTCAATAATGCTAGTAACTCATTAATAAATGGATCACAGGTGTTCATTTACATTAAGGTATACATGCATAGGTTACTAATTTTGGTAACTCGTTAATAATTTACCAACATTAATATGCTATAGACACTCTTGGAGAAGATGATATGAAACAGCTGATCCAACACCTGTTATGATAAAGGACCCTCAGAACAGACTGTGATTTAGTGGAGGAGTATATATTTATTAGATGACATGTAAAGGTTCAGCTGTGTTGATCTGCAGTATAGAGGAATAAATGTGAGCACTCATACACAGGATGAAAGGTGACATCCAAGAAGGTTACAGAAATGCATGCAGTATTGGAAAATAACCTGCCTCTGTACACATACATCAAACAACAAACAAAAGTGTTGAAGAAAGCGACACTAGGGGTCTCTCTTGAGTGCCTTTTGCATCTCTGATCTATGAGAAAAGGCCAATGAGAAATTGGCAGACAGAATTTGCATGTCCTGCCCCCAGACATACGGGTATAAAGGAGGGGAAATGCATCTGTTTCATTCGGGATTTTTCTGAGGAGCCGATAATGGTTCGGCGACGTAGCCGGGAGGACACAACGCCTCATTCCCTCCATCCCATAACCTAGACGTTCCCCGTCTGTCGCTCATTTCAACGGTGTGTCGAAGAAGCAACACTAGGGGTCCAATTTAAATCACGCCATGCGCTGAGCCTTGTACGTGTAATGCTGACGCAGGAGCGGGCAGGTATTTTACGTGCCAAAGCGACCGGCTGTGTTAGGCTGCACATACCCTTCCCCAACGCCTCATAAAATCGTCAGAGCCTTCTGGTTCTTTACTCCCAACAGGGGGGAACAGGTCGATGCTGCCAGGCATGGGAGCAGGCCGTGCCAGCCGCGCCTTTTCTCTCTGTATGTTTCTCGCATAGAGCTAAAAGCGGCTGGGGCCTTTCATACGCATCGGGGAAGGCGATCTTTCCCAGTATCCTATTCTTTCAGAGGGAAAAGACCCTGCGGAGACCACACCTGCCCAAGCTGGGTGAGGTAAGAGTGGTGAAATACATCACATGGGCTTTTAGGTCACATGTGGAAAGTGGCGCTATGGTAGATCCTGCCTCTTTGGGAGGGAGGATTTGCTACAAACACGGCGACCAGGGGTCCGTGAGGACTGCCCAAGGGAGACGCGGGTCCGCTTGCAAGGGAACCGTACCATGGAAAATACACGCAGGGGGGAAGTCTACGTAGGAGCCTGTCCTGTGGAGCATCTATTCTAGTACAGGGTAGATTGAGTACCTGCATTGGATTTGGTTGGCGAATTCCTCTGCTGAATTCGCGAACCCAGAGGGCTAGGGAGGAGTCATCCATGGAGCCGAGTTAGTGGGATCACATGGGATAAGAGCGCACGATTTTACCTCAGCGGAGGGAAAGGGTGCTAGGTGCAAGCGATCCACCCGGTCAGTTTGTCAGCGTGTTACCGAGTTCTACCGGCTCGGACCTGAGAAAACACGTGACGAAACTGACTCAACCCCTGAGATTGTAAAATCTCGCAAAGGTATTGGGTGTTGCCCAACGCGCTACTCTGCATATGTCTGCTAGGGAGGTACCCCTGGCCAGTGCCCATGAGGACGCAACACTTCTTGAGTGTGCTCGGACCCGCAAGGGGGAGGAGGGGGGGGGGGCACGGCCTGGGTGTGATAGGCCAATGTATTGGCGTCCACTACCCAGTGGGAAAGCCTTTGTTTGGAGACAGCGTTCCCTTTCTGCTGTCCGCCAAAGCAGACAAAGAGCTTCTCAGAATGTCTAAATCTATGCGTGCGGTACAAATAGATATGCAAAGCACGTACCAGACATGGCAACGAAGGGTCTGGGCCTGCCTGCCTCCTGGAGGGGGTGGTAGGAACCTTGGGCATGTAGCCCGGTCGCGGTCTTAGGATCACATGAGTGTCTGCCGGACCGAACTCCAGGCAAGTGTTGCTGACAGAGAACGCTTGCAGGTCCCCGACCCTCTTAACGGAGGCGAGCGCAATCAGGAGGGCCGTCTTCAGGGAGAGGGCCTTGAGTCCGACTGATTCTAGCAGCTCGAAAGGGTGTCTCTGAAGGCCAGAGAGGACCACTGAGAGATCCCAGGAGGGGGACAGGCTTGGCTGGGAGGGATTTAACCTTCAGGCACCTCTTAGGAACCTGATAATTAAGTCGTGCTTACCGCCATATGCACCTGGAGACTCTGGAAAAGTTTTAACGGGACCGCTATGCCCGGCCTGAAGGCGGAAAAGCATTTCAGCACTGACTGCACACGCTCATTGGTGAGGCGTGCTGACATTGAGACTGAGTCTAACTCCATGCTGAGAAAAGAGATGCTCTGAACCAGGGCGAGCTTGCTCTTTTCCCAGTTGACCTGAAGCCCTAAACGGCTGAGGTGCCTGAGCACCTGTTCCCTGTGGGCGCATAGTAACTCTTGGGAGTTGGCCAGGAAGAGCGTGTCATCGAGGTAGTTGAGTGTGTGGATGCCTGCTTCCCGAAGCGGGGCAAGGGCTGCCTCTGCGACCTTCGTAAAGATGCGAGGGGACAGGGACATGCCGGTGGGGAGGACTTTGTACTGATACGCCTGGCCGTCGAATGCAAACCGTAGGAAGGGTTGATGTCGAGGCAATTTTGAGACGTGGAAGTATGCGTCTTTCAGGTCTACCGCTGAGAACCAATCTAGATGCCGGATGCAAGTTAAAATGTGTTTTTGTTTGAGCATTTTGAACGGGAGTTTGTGCAAGGCCTGGTTGAAAACTCGCAAGTCCAAGATCAGTCGTAAGCCGCTACCTTTCTTGGGTATGATGAAGTAAGGGCTGTAGAGACACTTCTTCATCTCAGTTGGAGGGACAGGCTCTATCACGTCTTTGAGTAAGAGAGTCACGATTTCTGCACGCAGGGATTTGATATGGGGGGCAGGCAAATTTAATTGCATAGCTGAGTCGAATGATCCTGGTCAGCCAGTGTGACAGATTGGGAAGTGAGAGCCACTTCCCACGCGTACCCGGCGGGGCTTCTCAGTGGGACGGAGCAGGTAATGTGGCGTCGCGAGACAAGGGTGCATCTCGAGGCTATGGTACTGAGAGAAGACTCGAAGCACTTACCTTTCTCTGCACACCTGGCAGGGGGCAGGTTAGTGACTAAGGAGGAGGTCCCATGGAGGTGTCCTCTGGACTCGTCAGAACCAGCCGGCCAGGAGACAGTCGTGGGTCTGCAGGCAAGAGGTCTGCTGGGACTTTAGACTGTGGCGGCAGAGTGCCTTGAGAACGGCATTTATGGGCCAGGTGACCCAGAGACAAAGGAAATAGCTCTTTTATTGAGAATGTGGGTATCGCAGCCCGAAGGGGTTGCAGCAAATTAAATAAATTCAACAAAGAATTCGCCTTCCGGCCCTCCACCGGGGGACAGAGTGATCTTCTTACCAGCTCTGGAGAAAACATCTTGGTCTCTGGGTCAGGCATCTCAGGACCGCTTGGGAGCCTTCCGGGTCCTCAAAGGGGTCCGTGAGATGGGTGGCATGCGCTTACTGCGAGGCACTCGACGCAGGGGCTGAGAGCTGGGCCGGGCTGGGTTGAGGCGGAGCTGCATGTTTCTTAGCCACAGGCAGATGCCCTCGGCGAGCAGACAGAGTGTGGCGGCAGGTTTGCGGTGGGGCAGGATGTGTGATATGGCCTCTGTCTGCTTCTTCACCGCGGAGAACTGCTGGGCGAAGTCCTCGACGGTGTCACCGAAAAGACCGAACTGGGAGACAGGCACGTCGAGGAAGCGTGTCTTGTCCACTTCACGCATCTCGACCAGGTTCAGCCACAGAGGTCGTTCCTGAACCACGAGAGTGGCCATCGCCTGCCCGAGTGACCGCGCTGTGACTTCCGTGGCCCTGAGGGCGAGGTCAGTTGCTGAGCGCAGTTCCTGCAGCACATCAGGATCAGGACTATCCAAGTGCAGCCTGGTGGAATTGCAGGAGGGCCTTGGCATGCAGGGCAGAAGCGGACTGTCCTACAGGCCTTGGAGGGGAGCACAGGGCGACCCCGCCAGGTGGCGGCATTGTTGGGGCGCAGGTGGATCGCAACCGCTCTGTCCACCTGGGGGACCGGTGTGTACCCGTGGGCCACTCCGCCGTTGAGGGTAGTGAGAGCGGATGAGTGAGAGGCTTTGTGATGGGTGGAGAAGGGTGCGTTCCATGAACTCATCAGCTCATCATGCACTTCTGGGATTAAAGGAACCGGGGGGGCGGCAGCGGTTGTGAGTGGCGCGCAGACCCAAGGAACCAATCATCCAGCCACGAAGGGTGTGGGGAGGATGGAGGGTTCCAGTCTGGCCCGAAGGCGGCAGCCAAGTCGAGTCATCTGCATCAGACGCCGTCGCAGCCACGTCGTCGTCAATCCCGTCGAAAGAAGGAACGATGCGGGGGGCGGATGGAGTGGCGTTCCTTCTGTTGAAGGAAAGCTGCGACTGCAACGTTGCTATGGTCATGTTCTCACAATGAGAACAGGAACCATCCACAAACGCTGCCTCGGTGTGATCGACACCCAGACACACGAGACAGCACCTGTGGCCGTCAGAAGCAGAGAGCACTCTACCGCATCCAGGAACTACACAGGGGCGGAAGGGCATCTTTATAAAGATGCGTCCTGAAAAGGATGTTCAACGGCAGCTGTGTATTGCTCTTTTAGAGAAAATAACTGTTTTAGAGAAAATAAACTCTTTTAATTGCACTGTCAAGCTGCTCTGCCGTGCAGATAAAGGAGAAAGCCACTGATATGCGCCATAGATCCAACAGCAATTGCTCAGAGATGGGAGGAATGGCTGCAAACACAACCATCTGCTCTGAAGAAAATTTCTGAATGAAACAGATACATTTCCCCCCCTTTATACCCGTATGTCCGGGGTCGGGACATGCAAATTCTGTCTGCAAATTTCTCATTAGCCTTTTCTCATAGATCAGAGATGCAAAATGCGCTCGAGAGACCCCCTAGTTTTGCTTCATCGACACAACGTTGATGTGAGCGACAGATGGGGAACTCTCCCATCTTATGGTCTCAATGTGTATATCGCCTCAGTCTCTGTGCTAAGCAAAGCCATTTGGCTGTAAGAAGTCTTAGTTTGTTTATTTATTTGTTGCTTGAGGATATATTTACTGCTCACAGATGGCTGTTTAAGGATTTAGTGAAATTAAGCTTTCACTTTTATCTGCAGACTTAATGATTTATCAAGAATCCCACATGGATTTTTTATTAAAAATCACTTGATTGGAGGGAGTTGGTCATCTGAATTATCTGAAGGATTTTTGAGATTCTGCCTAACCCTTAAGAACTCTTCTGTATCATCAATACAAGGAACAAACAGTTGTAATAAAATTAGTTTTATTTACAAAAATAAAGAATAATTAACAAAAACTACAAAATGGTACAAATATGCTAAAATATAAAATAAATGAATAGGTAAGTAAAGTGCATAGGATGGAAAGATGCAAGTGGTTGAATTGGACGTAGCAATGGCAAATATGACTATTATCTTATGTTGATTAATAAGGTGGAAACCTTGTTTCTATTTAAACAAATAACTAAAAGATTATTTGTAAGGCACACACAGGTTATGTAATCTATAGAACTTTAGAAAATCAGAAACTGATAGTATACACTAATGCCAAGGTCTCTGGAGAGAAGTTTGGATAGTGATATATTTACATTCTATACCTTAATACACACCTTAATTGTTCCATTTGTGTGAATTATTATGTTAATCAAACAATTGCAATTTACATAAGCAGTTCTGTGAACAAACATGGAGTGGATGTGTTGCAGTGATTGGATCATGGCAGGACCAACACAAACAATCTACAATCTATCTACAGCGACAAGGTTTTGCTATGACGAGCAAATCTTATTCTTCAGTTTTGTGCATCTGCGTGTTAAAGATGTTGAATCTTGCACTGACATAAGGGCTGTATATCTGCATGTTACAGTTTGCAAGGACCCTCTTGGTGCTTCCAGGAGATCAGCATTCCTCAGCTCCTGGTGTCCGTATCTGACCCGCACGTGCCTGGGAGTGGGAACAGGATGAGGAGAGGGGGGTGGGAGAATAGAGAGAGAGGAGAAAGCAGAGAAGAAAGAGAGACGGGCTCACCAGCCCTGGACACACTGTTGACTGGCCCTCCATTCGCTATTGTGCTTCCATCTGTGATGCCTGCCTATGGCACTCGACCCCTCAGCCATCCCTTTCGGTTGCCGGTTGATGCAGAGCTCCAGCTCCACCGGATCGAGCACTCCATCTGCATCGCAATCCTCAGTCAGTGGCGAAGACTCCTTGAAGGTGCATCCTTCCTCCTCCCGGATTTTGGCACCAGTGTAATAAAGTTCACAAGATGGCACGGAGGAAGCTGGAACCGCCTTGACAAACATGTTAGACACTTTAATGTGACACTTTTCAGTGGACATTTAACACTACAACACAGCTGCTTTTCAGCAGCTCCAACACATATTTCTTTTCAGCATTACGCTAACAACACTGACACAGACAGACAGCTTTGTGTGTCTCTCTCTTGTCTGCCGCTGTCTTCTCTCCACAGATACTCCCCTCACTGGAATATGAGACTTGTGTGGCACACAGGTGGAAATCCTTCACCACTTATTTTCCTGGCCTCGCTCTGCCCAGATGCCACTCAGCCCCACCCTGCTCGACACAAAGGTTTTCACCTAATTAATTATCAGAGAAACAGCAACTTCACTTTTGACCATGATAATGATCATACTTTGCAATTGCTACATCCAAGTCAACCACTTACATCTTTCCATTCTATGCACTTTATTTATCTATTAATTTAATTGATCTTTTACCATATTAGTACCACTTTGAAGTTTTTGTTTGTTATTCTTGTTTATCTTTTTTGTAAATAAAACTAATTTTAGTACAACTGTGTGTACATTGTGTTGATGATACAGAAGATCTCTGAAGGGTTAGGCTGCTCTCGAATCCGTCAAATTATTCAGATGACAAACTCCCTCCAATTTACATATTTTTTATTTATTGAATGGTCCATTTAGAGGATTTTTTTTATACTGTTAAGGTGAAACTCCTTAGCTGGTGCTCTGAGGATGGAGGGAGGGGCTGTCTGATATTAATAATCACAAACACCTTAAGTGAAGTGTGTTAAAAATTATATTTCTTTTCAGTTGGTTTCAGAGTGATTCTCATTACAGTGACCATGTTAGGAGTAGAACTCTGTACATTTCTGTCTTTCTTTGTTCAGCTCATGGCATGTTAATGTTGCCTCTGGAGTTTAAGGAATTTTTATTATCCTTTGTAGCCTAATTCTTAGGATGGAAGTTGAAAAGTCCCTGAGGATTTTGGCAATAAGTTACTTAATGGACCAATGAAAAGTCCTTTTTCATGTGTTGGACAATCTGGGGTCTTTGCTGTATCTGGTAGTTGTCTGAGCAGCTTATCTGATGGCTGCGCTTGTCATTTGTTTGTGTTGGTCTTTCCATGATTTGTTGTTCTAAAGTGTGATATTGTTTATATACAGTTCAATGAACAAGTACATTTTTAAAAACGAGGACAAACTGAGTACGGTCATAAAAACTAATTTGTACATGGAAGTACTTTCTTGCGCGACGAATCAGAATCTGCTGTTGCTGGTTCAAACAAATGATGCATCCAAGCCTTTGTTAGTTATTCAAAAAAGTCACATCAGAAATAGTATCACGGCTTGTGCTGATTCTAACAAGTTATTGGATAAACAAGGATGGATGGATGGAAGTGGGTGTGTGTGTGTGTTTGTGTGAGAGATAGATAGAGAGAGCGAGATGGAGCGTGTACAATCAACTGTTGCCACCCTGGAAGAGATGCTGTCCGCTTTCTGTATATCAGTTTCTCAGTGGAAAAATTGCGGTTGCCGGTGCGCAAGAGTCATTCACTATAGAAACTGCAATGTCCTCCATTTTAAACAGTGTGTCCACTCCAATGTGGCAAGTCCGATAAAAAGTAAGCACATAAAAGAGAAAAGTTTGTGTAATTAATCAGTCTGTTGTGTCTCTCAGCTGTTATGAGCTGTAATGCTGAAGTTGTTCACTTAAAGCCATTTAAAGCCATTTCCTAGCTTTAGTAGTAGTACAAGCAATCACGAAGAACTGTTGTATGTAAACGGCTGATTCGGCTTCAATTCACGTCACCTAACTGGCTCATATTACACATAAAAATTATATTTTGCCACCACCTGCTGGCTAACATATGTAATGTAAAAAGAAATACATGTAAAAAAAAAAAGACAAAATATAGCTCTTAACAGATCTGCACTGTTCTTACACTTTAGTTTAGAATGGCTCGAACACAAGCTGAGTGATACACACACAGTGAAGCGTTGGAGTGCTGATGTTGTCAGACCATCAGTACTCATGGAACGTCTCTTATAATAGCTTGTAATGCAAAACAATAAACTCATCATTTTAATGATGGAGCAAGTTGCAAACTTTTTTTTTTGTGGTGGTGGTAGGCATGAATAGATTGTAAAAAATATTGAGTGACATACCTTCAAAGCCTGTTTTATTATATTTGATACACACATGTTCACAATGTGTCAGAAACAGGAAGGCAAAGGGGTCCTTTACGAGGGTTGGGGGCCCTCATAGTCACAGAGCCCTAGTGAAGGGGCCTTGTATATGCTGTGGGGCCCACATATTCTAGTGTATATAAACAATTGGCCAGTCCATAACGTATCTGTAGTTATGTGTAAATATGCACTTAAGAGTATTTGAGCAGATTTTATTACTTCTGTGACTAATAAAAAAAAATAAATCTTACAGATTTAGGTAAGTTTGCACCAGTCTCCAGACTGTGACCGAAATGGTCGCAAATGTGACCAAAAATATATGATTGGGACAATAATTTTAAATCTAGTCTGCATTGGTGACAGACTGGTTGTGTGATATTGTATTGTGAGTTATTGAAAACATTTTTAGAGCCTGGGCCAGTGTGTCTCGAGTCACTTTTCACTCTTTCTGTTGAGATGAGCTCGCTGCATGCAACAACAAACACAGTCCGAGCTATGATGTCCAATTTGTGAACAAATTGCACTTTTGAACTGCGTCTTTTTAATGAATCAACCGAAAGGAACTCAGGGTTTGAACTTAGTAGCTGTGGTTAGCAGTTTGAATCAGAGTTACTTTCTCAGTGAATCAGCCATCAGTGAGTAGCGCAGACATTTACAAATAAGAGTGGTAGGTGTATTTTGGGCTTCTTTACTATTAAAAGTACCACATTATGTGTTATGCATCAGTTGTATTGATTTTTTCTCTCTCTCTTTTTTTCTGGTTAGTAGTTACAGTTGCCAAGCAAATCACTGGCACGTTAATGTATAATTGTGTGGTTATCATGTGGATATAGGCTATTTCACTACAGCTTCGAATATTGCTCATGCAATGAGATTTTAGAGACAGAACTCATTGTTTTATAAAAAATGGTATATCACTTAACTCTCTGCCCTGTGTTCTTTTTCCCAGCTCTCTTTTCCACTCTCTGCCCCTTATGCTGGCTATTCAATTCCAACCCTCCTTTTCTTTTCATTCCTTGATTCTCTTTCACTCACTCCTATTCTCTCTATCTTCTTCCTGTTACCCTTGTCTGTTCGACTGCACTCAATCGTTTCTTATGACAAAGAATAAGATGTTGTGTCTCAGTAATTGCTGGGATTTCAAAGAAAATTGGGTTGATTTTATTGCCTATGCTTTTTGTCTTCAGCTTCGCTAGCGTTCTGCAGCTGGCTCATTTTCCATCTGCGGCTGGAGGAAGGGACAGTTAGGGCTAAGCCAGGAGAGCTGAGCTAAATGAACTGCTCCATGGACTCTCTCAGACATTTTACTTTGGGGTCAGGTGCATGTCAAGGCTTTTCCCCAATCTCTCTGCAATAGAACTTCCTCAATTGCTGTCATGACTTTTCTCATATTTGTCTAGAGTTGACATTAGCAGTGTGTTTGCGGTCATTTCAGTGTTTATTAATATACAAAGCATAGGCTCTGTTTTAGTCTGATGTTTATTATGTTATGTGATACAATGCCTATATTTGAGTGACTTAGTTATTGATTTTATTTATATAATGTATATGTTATACTGATTAAATGTAGCCATTTGATGAGCAATAACTAAAAGTTCAACATCACTTGCATGACTGAGTTCTCCAACAGAAACCCTGTTGTAGTCAATTCCTAATTTACCAGCATCTCATACTAAATTAATTTCAACGTTGATTAAAGACTGAAGAGTTATCAAAGAGCCACTTATTTGCCTGAGAACTTTACAAAACGTATTAATGAGTGATTATGGAGGGAGAGGAAAAGAGAAACAGAACCCAAAACTATGCAAGTAGCCACAGATAGAGGATTTAAACAGTCTGAACACATGCATTTCTACAAAAGACCCCAGCAGCCCCAAAAAGTCTGCATTAATGCATACAGTCAATAGCTTGTGTCATTTTCAGGATCTTTATTTATTTATTTATTTATTTTTTCTTTTTTTATGCAATTAAATATCACTTTTTCAAATACAAATTTTAAAGTAATTCTCCTTATCACAGTAAACCTGTTAATACATGATACCTGTACACATTATTAATAGAATGTTTAGCTTTTTAACAAATATTATTTTTGATAGTTTTATTATTATTATTATTATGGCATTCAATAGAAATAAAGAATGAACTGTTTTTCAATTTAGGAAAGTACAATAATTAAATAGACTACATGGATGAAAGATTTGAATTACTTAACTTGAACAAGCATATGACTTTCTTCAGAACACAATTGAAGATTTTTAGAAGAATATTTCAGCTCTGTAGGTCCAGACAATGCAAGTAAATGGTGACCAGAACTTTGAAGCTCCATAAAACACATAAAAGCAGCATAAAAGTAATACATACAGCTCCAGTGGTTTAATACATGACTTTAGAATTTATATGACAGGTGTGGGTAAGAAACAGATCAATATTTAAGTCGTTTTTTGCTATAAATTCTTCTCTTTGTCCAGTAGGTGGTGAAATGCATGAAGAAAGTGAATCACCAAAAACAAAAGAAGAATGATGTGAAATTTAAAGTAGAGATTCACTGAGCAGGGAGGAGAATTACTAGAAGAAATAAAATTAAATATTGATCTATTTCTCACCACATCTATCATAATGCTTCTGAAGACATGGATTAAACCACTGGAGGCACATGGATTCGACTACTTTTATGCTGATTTATGTGATTTGTGGAGCTTCAATATTTTAGCACCGATTCACTTTCATTGTATGGACCAAAAGAGCTTAATTTGTGTTCTGCAGAAGACAGTCAGTCATACACATCCAGGATGGCATGGGGGAGAGAAAATGATAATAATTTTAATTTTTGGATGAATTAAGCTGATGTAGCCCCTGTACCAAACAACTTTTCCTATGCCTGCTCTACCTCCACTATTGTGCAGGACATGACGTGCTAAGTGATCCTGCTTATTAAGCATTTTTTTGCATTCCTTGCATTCCTTGTTTTGAACATGTTTTATGCACAACAATAACACTGTTGGCATAAAGGGAAATTTAGGCCCTACTCATAAACTGATTTTAATGTAATTGTTTCATACATTACAAATTAATATGGTGATCAGTGTATTGAAAATAACTTTTTAATCTTCATTTCTATTATCATGTCTCCATTTTATTTTTTTGAAATCAGATTCATGTAGTGTTTATTAGGGATGGGCATTCATTAATAATTTGGTATTCTAATATTTAAGCTCATAAAAAACAAATATTAGTATATTCTAATAAGGTAATCAATGAGAAAGAGACATCAAATATTTTTTTTTAGTCATAAAGGTTGTGTCACCATTAAAAAAAAACAAGCTTCAAATTATTTTCAAAACAAGCTTATATCATGTCCTGTGTTTAAAAAAAAAAAAAATTTAAACAAGCAATGCGTGAAAACAAAAAAAGAATAGAACGAAAGCATTTAAGCTCACGGAAAGCGAATAAAAAGAAACTGCTAATGAAGTAGACTGATGCAGTAAACATACAGGACAAGAATAAACACTCTGCATATAATAGTTATCATGTTTATATTGTATCACATGTCGTGTTTTTGTTGAGAAAAACAAGCATATCCACATGCTCGTAAACTATATTCTCTTTTATACACCCCAGTTTAAATGATGGAATGTCCATTACCTCAGCTAGCATAGTCTTTCTCGGATGCCATGTTTGTTGTTTACAGAAGCGTCAAGGGGATTACGTTGCTATGGGGACGCTGCTTTCTGATGAGATGCACATATACACTCACCTAAAGGATTATTAGGAACACCTGTTCAATTTCTCATTAATGCAATTATCTAATCAACCAATCACATGGCAGTTGCTTCAATGCATTTAGGGGTGTGGACCTGGTCAAGACAATCTCCTGAACTCCAAACTGAATGTCAGAATGGGAAAGAAAGGTGATTTAAGCAATTTTGAGCATGGCATGGTTGTTGGTGCCAGACGGGCCGGTCTGAGTATTTCACAATCTGCTCAGTTACTGGGATTTTCACACACAACCATTTCTAGGGTTTACAAAGAATGGTGTGAAAAGGGAAAAACATCCAGTATGCGGCAGTCCTGTGGGCGAAAATGCCTTGTTGATGCTAGAGGTCAGAGGAGAATGGGCCGACTGATTCAAGCTGATAGAAGAGCAACTTTGATTGAAATAACCACTCGTTACAACCGAGGTATGCAGCAAAGCATTTGTGAAGCCACAACACGCACAACCTTGAGGCGGATGGGCTACAACATCAGAAGACCCCACCGGGTACCACTCATCTCCACTACAAATAGGAAAAAGAGGCTACGATTTGCAAGAGCTCACCAAAATTGGACAGTTGAAGACTGGAAAAATGTTGCCTGGTCTGATGAGTCTCGATTTCTGTTGAGACATTCAGATGGTAGAGTCAGAATTTGGCGTAAACAGAATGAGAACATGGATCCATCATGCCTTGTTACCACTGTGCAGGCTGGTGGTGGTGGTGTAATGGTGTGGGGGATGTTTTCTTGGCACACTTTAGGCCCCTTAGTGCCAATTGGGCATCGTTTAAATGCCACGGCCTACCTGAGCATTGTTTCTGACCATATCCATCCCTTTATGGCCACCATGTACCCATCCTCTGATGGCTACTTCCAGTAGGATAATGCACCATGTCACAAAGCTCGAATCATTTAAAATTGGTTTCTTGAACATGACAATGAGTTCACTGTACTAAAATGGCCCCCACAGTCACCAGATCTCAACCCAATAGAGCATCTTTGGGATGTGGTGGAACGGGAGCTTCGTGCCCTGGATGTGCATCCCACAAATCTCCATCAACTGCAAGATGCTATCCTATCAATATGGGCCAACATTTCTAAAGAATGCTTTCAGCACCTTGTTGAATCAATGCCACGTAGAATTAAGGCAGTTCTGAAGGCGAAAGGGGGTCAAACACAGTATTAGTATGGTGTTCCTAATAATCCTTTATGTGAGTGTACGAGAGTAAAGTGTACACCGCTTATCCAGTACATTTAAACAGGAACCCAGCTTTCTCACAGTAAGCCACATTCTCACAATAACCCACTTTTCTTCTGATCGTTCTGACTTGAACAGTTTGCTCAACAAATGTGATCAACTTGTGTCCACACTCAACAGTGCCTCCCAGTGCATTCTGTTATATCTGCCAGTTTTAGTTTGTGTTCAGGATTTAACATCCATCTCACTGTATATATGGCCAGCAAAGCACAACTTTGCAAGCTCGTGCACATCCCTAGAGTTTATCAAATCAAATCAAATCACTTTATTGTCACACGACCATATACACAAGTGCAACAGTAGGTGAAAGTCTTGTGTGCAGTTCTGAGCAACATATCAGTCATGACAGTGATGAGACATATACCAATTACAATAAACAACATATTTATACAACACAATTTACATATTCAAATGTACACATAATAACACAACACAATAATAATATACAATGTACAGTAAACAATACACACAATAAGAATACACAATACATGTGGCTGGAGTCTCTGATGATCCTCTGAGCTTTTTTCACACACCGCCTGTTATATATGTCCTAGAGGGAGGGAAGCTCACCTCCGATGATGTGTCATCATAGATAAGTGATGAATTTTAAAAGTTGGCATACAGTGTTCATTATAATGGGGCATAGGTTTTGCAACTTGGTACTTAATACTCCCGACTCACGAGTACTTTTAAATGAGGTACTCTTTTACTCTTACTTGAGTAGTTTTTGGACAGGTACTTTTACTCTACTCATACAATTTTTTTTTTTTTGGAAGTAACAGTACTTCTACTTGAGTATGATTTTTCAGTACTCTTTCCACTCCGATAACTATTAGTTAGTTTGTAACTAAGTCGGTGCTTAATTTGGTTGCATCACCTGTTCTTAAGGCAAGACTTAACTAGTAGGTCTCCGTAAAGTGATGCGTAGTCGCATAATATGACATTTGCCTGAATTTATCCAAAAAGCATCCTTCATTATGTGTACACAGAAGTGTTAAAAAGCCTTGAACTTCAATATGATCTTGTTACGGTTGATGTTCAAACCTTGTTTTCTCACGTAAATTTCAGCTGTAATAAATTAAATCCCCATTAAAATTAGATATGTAATAAAAGTAGATTTAATAAATAGTATATTTGACCTGTGTAAATAACAATATATAGGAACTATGTCTAAAATAAGGGGTGATAAATAAATGCTAATACAACAGGCTGGAAAAATAAGTAGTTATTCATTTTAATGTCATATATATATTTTGAATGTTTTGAAACTTGACACTGGGTGACGTATCCTGAAAACTGCACCCTTAAATCAATGTTTTTTCTCTCTCGCAAATGTAACCTAGTGTAAATGTCAAGATCATAATGCATGTCTAAATGTTTTTAAAACTGTCACGCAAAATATGAGCTCACTGATGTCAAAATATCAGTCTGTGTTTTTTATTCTAACCATTACTCCTGGTTTGAGGCTGCCGTAAATATTTTGTTTATACATTGGGTTACGTTCTACCTAAGTTTAATGGTGCAATGCTCAAATATTTAGTAGTTTGTAAATTGTGACTTAGTGCCCATTTACGCCCCAACTAGGCTAAGCTGGTGCAACAACTAGGCTAAGCTGGTGCAACCGGCCACTGAAAAGGAAACAATGAAATAAGAAAAAGAAAGAAAGAATAAAAGACAAATTTATGGTACGTTCACGTCGTCTCGGAATTACTGTAATTATGATTCTGCTCAGAGCTGTTAATGTCCTGAGAACTCAGAAGTTCCTTGTTTCTATGACAACACTCATAATGCCAAAACGGCTTTGTTGTTGATAACAGTTAAATATTTATCACTGCATCAATTAATTAATTCACCTTGATATGTTGTTGCAAAAATAATAATATGATGACATATCAAACAGAATTGTGTGTTCATTACCTTTAACTGGTTTGGAAACACATTTTGGTAAGAAAATTGGCATTAACGCAAGAATATAGAGTCACATTACAAAATGTACCCCAATCGTTAGCCTTTGTTAATCATGACAACAAGGTGTACATTCTTGAAAGCTTGAAGCATTACTCGCACTGTTATGGATTGGTCTTAACGACATACCTGTATAGATCCGATGCTACAAAACACATCTGCATCATGCCAACACAAATAGCTTGTATCATGCTTGTATTGACAAGCGCACAGAGAACAAATGACTGGCCACTCTTAGTGATTAATTTAATCATGGTAGACATCCCTTTATTTAATAAGTTTCTTTTCCACACCATTCAAAATTTTAGACTGCAGTCATGGAATTAGCCCACAATATAACCCCCCCCCCACACACACTTTTGAAAAAATGCTGGCAAATTCCCTGTATTAATTTAAATAAATTGCAAAATGAATATAGCATTAAATTAAAAAAATTAATTACCAAACTAAAAAATAATATTGTTAGGCTTATATAATTGCCTTTTCCCTTCTGTCACTCACTCGAAGTTGTCGAATGAAGTGACACAAGGGGTCTTCCTGGGACACCAAACGTACCTCTGAACATGAGAAAAGGCCAATGTCAAGTTGGCAGACAGAATTTGCATGCCCCGCCCCAGACATACGGCTATAAAGGGAAGCAGGGCAGCGAGTGCCAGTCAGAATTTTTCTTCTGAGCCGAATGGTTGTGCAACAGCAAGCTGAGTTCACCACTGTTTCACACACCTCAAAAAAGTGCTGCAAAGTGCTGTTGGATCTACAGCGCGTTTCCAGCAGGCGTTCTCTCTCTCTGCACACTGTGCAGTCCACTCCCCTGGGCGCTTCGACAGCACTTTCATTGCCTGAAAGATTGTTTCTCCTCCTAAAAGGAGTTTATTTCCTCTAAAAATGTTTGAGTTCCCACTCATAAAAGAGCAATACACAGCAGGCGTTGAACGTCCTTTTCAGGATGCATCTTTTTAAAGATGTCTTTCCACCTCTGTGTAGTTCCTGGATGCGGTCGATTTCTCTCCACTTCTGACAGTCATAAAAGCAGCCTCGCGTGTCTGGGCTGCGATCACATGTAGGCAGCATTTTATGAATGGTTCATGTTCTCAGTGCGAGAACATAGCCATGGCAACATTGCGGTCGCGGCTTTCTTTTCTCAAGAGAGAAAGCCACTTCAGCCGCCCCTCGTGTTGTTCCTTCTTTCCACAACCCGGCTGGGAACCTAAGGTCTGTATGTGACACCTCTTTGGGGGCTTTGGTTAGGGCTACGTGCAGCCAACACAGTTGCCTCTAGCATGCAGTAGTCTGCTTGCACCTGTCTCGGCAATTCATGTAACACGGTCAGTGCGTGGCGTTTTTAAATGGGACCCCTTGTGTCACTTCATTTGACACAACGTCGATTGAGTGACAGAAGGGGAACGTCATGGTTACGGTTGTAACCTCCGTTCCCCGAGGGAAGGAACGAGATGTTGTGTCCCTCCTGCCACAGCACTAGACATACCACTGTAAATGGCCGTACCTTATTTTCGGCTCCTCAGTGCAAAATCCTGACTGGCACTCGCTGCCCCGCTTCCCTTTAAACCCATATGTCCGGGGCGGGGCATGCAAATTCTGTCTGCCAACTTGACATTGGCCTTTTCTCAGGTTCAGAGCTTTTGAACATTTAAAAACTTAGAAATATTTAAAATCTAACCCTCTTTAACTTAGATCGCATTTGCTGATCTTCTCCAGAAAACATAAATTGCATTATGATGCTAAAATTAATTTGACATGACAATCAAGTTCAGCTGTTCATTAAAAGTTGATGACAAATATGCAGGACACAATGCAGTTGTGATGGCAATGCTTTAGAATAGATGATTGTTCAAAATAGCCTAATGAATATCTGGAATGTATCATATATAAACCCTGTTATTACACTGCATCAATTTTTCTTTAACAGCTGTGCACACATCATATACACATTGATGGAGAGTCCATATACTAAAACCGAAAGTTCCCCCCACATCTTGGTGCAGGTTACCAGCTTGAACAGGGCCATGATGATTCGCTTTCTGGTAGGAACCGTTGGCAACCTGCGATAGGCCCAACATAAGGACCAATATTACAGTCCTATCAGAAGGGCAACTGCTCCCCATTGATTGAAATTCCTCCTCTTCTGATTGCATTTATTTGTGAAATTAAAATTACAGTAAACTGGCTAATTTCAATGAATTGTTTCAATAATCTCCTCATTTTACAAAGACTTCGGGGGGGGGGGATATTAGGGACATCAGGGAGGTGAATGGTAGGCCTACACAATTAGCGATATACAAACATTTCTGTATGGAAAGGGCAGATT
Organism: Moxostoma hubbsi; assembly: GCA_032164185.1. Taxonomy (NCBI): domain Eukaryota; kingdom Metazoa; phylum Chordata; class Actinopteri; order Cypriniformes; family Catostomidae; genus Moxostoma; species Moxostoma hubbsi. The sequence goes on along the minus strand of JAVLUX010000024.1, from coordinate 16,120,776 downwards.
TATTTTTCGAAAAACCAAAAATAAAGTGGTAACAAAAATAAGTGATTTTTTAGCATGACGTCATCACGCACGCCATTTTTAATCAATAAAAGCCATTTGAATGGAAAAAGACAGAAGACGGCAAATTTTCGCAAACGTTTTTTTTTATGCATTTTCACTTAACAATAACAAAACAGTGTTAAAAGTGGATGGAAACTAGGTCAGCAAAAGAGAAAATTCGGCAGCTGGCAGCAGTCAATTGCAGCCGGAGGTACCTGCCACAATAACTGGAAGTGGAAGGGGTTGTCTTTGACAGCAGCCAGTCACTCAAATGCTTGAGAGGAAGAAGTTTCTTCCTCCTTCATAATAAAAGCTCCAATGTTATATTTGCTGATAGCATTAGCAAAAATGTAAACCTGTACATATTTTTAAATAAAACTAAGCTTCTGGAATGTTATCTTTGGTTTACTTCAATTATTTTCTTTTATAAAATCACAGACAAAGACATTTATTTAACAATAGAATATTTTATTGCTGAATGCGAACATTTCATGTTCAGTTTTATTTTGTGTAGTGCATTGTAATTTCAAATTATCTTATTCAGAATACAAGACTTGTAATAAAAACGACAGTGCTAACGATGTTTAGTCGAAACTTTATACATATTAAAGAAAAATTGTATTTACTAATTAGCAATAATTTATCATTATTTTATAAAACAAACTCAACCGCTAACACTGAAAAATCTTCTGTTTGCTGTTGCCATTCGTTATTCTGGAAGTTTGCAGTTGGCTGCAGTTACTGTTTGGACACTAATGATTGCCGGCTGCCAGAAAACAGGTTCCCCCTACTCTTCCAACAGACATTGGCATTTTGAATAGTAGCCTGTGCAAAATAAGAGCTTTGGTAAAAAAAAACTTGAGTCTGGTGAATCAGATGTTTGATTTAACAGCTGTCCTCTTCTGTAGAGTTCAGGAATGTTACCTTTACAAGTAATGTCACATTATTCTGCTATTGATAATGAAATAATTGTTATATCATTATTTTGTATGGAAGGCAGCACGTTTTGCATCATTTATTGTTAAAATAACCTTTTCCTCACGATCACTGTACTGGACCGGGAGTCCTATCCATAATGGTTTTAGGTTATTATTTAAGCAATGGCATCTTAAAAAGAAATTACTTTATTACTTTCATTAATGAGATTAACACAGATTATGATAGTTTGACAGCACTTAAGAGGGTTCTGCAACGCCAACAGGGGGTGTTTTTGTTATTTCCGCAGAAGCGGCCAGCTCTAAACCCCAACTTTCAGGTTGCAGTATAATATGTGCTCATTATAGGCTATTTAACAATAGAATCAAGATAAGTTACATTGACATTTCCAAAGCCTCTTGTGTTCTCATATTTATTAACATTTATTTTCATACTCCATCAACAATTTCACTTTTAAATTCAAATTGAAATTAGCTTTCAATATAAGCATCATTTCAGGTAGGGATAATATGGACATGTCCCTACCATCTTTCAGGAAATATAAAATAAGACATTTGTGATAAAGTCGTTAGTTGTATGTAGTAGTTGTAAGCCCAAAGCCTGCTTTGTTCAGGCCTACTTTTTTCAGATCAAAATGTAAGTACATATAAATAAGCAATATGAGAAACGATTATGTGGTAGTGAGGGGAGTTGGAAAGCAGAAAGTGGGGGGAAAATGCCAATGCTTTATTCACATAATTTAGTTTATTTTGTGATGTCATTTTGCACATGTAAATGGTTAATTAACCCTTTGTTTAGATTTCCATTTGTTTAATGGTGGATAACACATTAATGTCACTTTATGTCCCTTGGATATTATTTTCAAAATAAAACATTTTATTTTGACCCATTAATCTTAGGTTTATTGCATTGCATATCGCTGCATATTATCCAGGTTTAACGCATATCACATTTTTCCTCCTAATCATGCTGCCCTATTGGTCTGTTCTTAATTATTTGTTCTTTAGAAATTCTTTAAAAAAAAAGCACATATTTAATATGGTGGGTGTGGCACGGTGGAGGGCGGGACCGGCGCGTGATTACGCACGCCTGGTCCCGTATTAGGCTAATTAAGCCGTCAAGAGGGATAAAGGCCACTCGCAGACGGCGATCGAGAGAGAGAGAGCTCAATTACGGATGTCCGTTATCTTATGTGTTTGTCTTTTGAGTTCTCCATTAAACCTTTAAGTTTATATGTTAAGCCGGTTTCTCGCCTCTTCCTTGCCCATGAATTTGATCTGTTTTACAGTGGGCCAGATAAATAAGAAACAAGACTTGTTTTTTAGGTAAGGTAATAATGCTATTTTGCCTATATTACCAGACTGACATTTTCTTAATTCCGACATTTTGAATATTATCCTTGCTGTATGTCCCTGCCAACTTTCAAACCAAACCTACACTTTTGGCTTTCAATATGACTGAAAGATTTAAAGACTTAAATTTAGTGTGTGCGGATCATACTGTACCTGGAAGATCTATTGATATCTCACAAAATGGAGAGTGTTATACATAATATTATCTCACCAAGGTGCTTCATTTTGAGGTATTATGCTACTTATTCCAACTTAAAAAAACAAAAAAACAAAAACAAGTATGACATTATTCACCTGAAAAGCACAGATAATGACCATATATAACAAAATACATTTTACATGTCACAGTGCCTGGTAATATGCTTTCAAAGAGATTTTTGTGTGTGAGTGTGTATGTGTGTGTGAGAAAGAGAGAGAGATAGGATGTTTTTGTGTGGGGGTGTGTGTGTATTTGTAATGTAAAAGGGAGCGAATAATATAATAAACACATTTCTCAGAGTTTGCATTGTAGGTTAGTCATTATGTGTAATAACCTGCCAAAGAGAATATGACAGATTATTCATCTCTATCTAGCCATTAGCCACTGCTATTTCATGAGCTCTGTTTTGACTCTCTATTAAAGGGAGAAAAACAGTGAATTTCTGAGTTACAGTGAAGCGCCACAGCCCACTCTCACTGAATGTCTAAGGTGTTTTCTTGTAGAAGCAGCTCGGCACACAATAACTCAGACCTCTTTGTCTAATGATATGATGATTTGACAGTTTGGAGGGACGAGGGATGTGCTGAACAATTAAATTCACTGACGTTTAAATGGACATTTTTGAAGCCGACGACTAGTTTAAAAGAAACCAACCTTCAGAAAACAGTCCAAAAATGTGTTTATGCAACCCATTTAAAATACTTCATCTATTCCAAATCCGAAGCTAAATCCCACTGAAAATGGGCATTTATCTGTGACCTGCTCATCTTGAATTATGATCATTGTACCTTAAATATAGAACACATATAGACACACATTCACTGAATCAACTTTAGCAAAAATGCAATCTGCATATTTATTGAAAACAATTAAATGAATAGTGCAGGACCAACAGAGTAACCCAGCCTGTTCTAAATGGAATTCACCTTGTAAAAGTTACTTAATATATTAAAGCAGTCAGGACATTGTTGAAATTAATTAACAGGTAGACTAAGCCAAATCTACGAGAGAGAATAAAAAGTTGTGCATATTTCACAACGTGTTGTCATGCATTAGCCATTGATCTAATATGACAGCTGTTTGGTAAAGTACGTTAACCAATAACAGTTATGATATATAAAAAAAGGAGCTATAGGATAGAAAAAATAGGCCTGTGATGTAGCCCACAATAAACCTAATGTATTTTAAACATAATGTGCACACATAATGTTAAGCAGTCGGCAACTCCTTGAAAATAGCCCTCTTAATCAGCAGATTAAATAAACATTCCTTGCCTAAAACAGTTATTTTCAAGGCTACTTACTCAAAATCATAAATTTTTTGATAAGCAAAATGAACACGTTGATGTGATCTGGTGAAAGACTGGACTTGACTCACCTGAGGTGGCTATCCTGCACTTGAAAAAGCCTGCTCAGCATAAAAAATAAAATAAAAGTATGCACAGATTTAAAGAAGACACAAATGTGAAAAAATCCATAGGGACTTTCAAATGTTTGGGAATCCGTTTCCCGCACCATTGAAGTGATTTCATAACGACTTTGCTGAGTTTGCTTGTCTAGTGAGAGAAAATGTTCCTGCGTGCGCCACAAGTGGGAGAGGGAAGAAGCACATGTAGCCTGAGTTGAAATTAAACTATGTATCTGCTCCAGATATCCTCAATTTTAAATAATATTTATATATATATTTTGTTAAATATGTAACATTAATATGACAGTATTAGCGCAGCCTCTGTAAAAATATAAAGCCAAATGTAAATGTGTAAAAATTATGATCAGTTTAATAGGGGGAAATATTAACTGACTAGTAATTCCAGTGTAAACTAACAGCATCAGAACCGTTTAGTCCACTAGACATGCACATCCCTAGGAGGGACCAGTAGTACCTTAGTACTGTTGTATGTTTCCTGATACACACTCTCTCTCTGTTTAAAACTATAAACTGATGTGTGTGTGTGTGTGTGTGTGTGTCTCCAAATAGATTGTGAACAGATTGAGATGGAATGTGAGGTATTTTGTTCACAGCCAGACATCAATGTGGTGAGTTGGAGTTTACTGCCATCTTCCAACTCTCTGTGGGAACATACCTGTTCATAAACAACAGGCGGACTGTCTGGAAACAATAACAATCTCAGCCCAAACATACCATGGGTGTAGGTATAATTACTATAGAATAACCCTATACAAAAATTGACAAAATAACTAAGATGATTATGATAATAAAAATAATAATAATAATAATACATTGGTATTTGAAATAAAACATGTCTCTCTGGAATATTAGATTTTTGATTAATTCCATATTCAAAACCAAATAAAATAAAATAAAAATATTTCAGTTCCATTTGTTTATTTATTTGGCACACATACACACACACACACATACACACACACACACACACACACACACACACACACACACACTGGTGGTGGTTGAGGAAAGTCCCCTGTTCACAATGTAAAGCGTTTTGAGTTTAGTGTCAGAAAACTGCTATGTAAGTGTAACGTTCATTCATTCATACAGGCACACCTCTTTAATGGGGTAATGTAAATGTTTGTTGTTCTTTACGATTTTTGTGCTGGTCTAGGTTAAAAAAGGGCAAATTTAAATGTATGTTTTAGCAGCAGCTGGTGAGGTGTATGTGTGTGTGCTATCTTTGAACTGCGCACTGTACACTGTCTTTCAGCAGCTGTTCCTAATTCCAGCTGAACAAAGCCGTCCCCTTCTCACATAGTCAGAACAACAAACAGCTCAATTAGAGAGACCTTCTGTCCTTGCGTTATCAGACACATCCTTTATGCAGACCACACTTGAGTGCTTCACGTGACAAGATTATTTGGGTGAAATCCAAGAATCTTAAAAGCATTCTCTGTAACTTGTATCCGCAGAACTCTTTACCCTCTGCCAATTTTTTTTGTTTTTTTTTTTTTGTTGAAAAACTAAAAAACAAACCTCACTGAACAATAAGATAAAAGCTTTGTTTTAATTTATCGACATATCAACATATAAAGGCACATAAGCTGTTGATATTTTATGTCTAGGCTCAAGGAACATAAAAAAAGCCTTTGCAGCTGGCAAGTTTTTCTTATGTTCAAGTTTGCTGACTTTTCTCAAAGTCTGACTAAAATATGCATGATACTCGATGCTCGATCAATTTATAGGTCACTTTGTAATTTTTCTCTTCATGTGAATAGTGCTCTAAGTGCTCTCAGTGTGAAAGGCTTTGCATTTTTCTCAGAGCATTTTAAATCTGTTTATAGATTTCTTTAAAATGGGGCAGTGCATGCATTCAGCTTTTCTTTCTGCACTTTACTGCTGTGACAGGGCGGAGGGCTGCGCCGGGTCGTGATTCTACACACCCGGCCCCTTATCAGGCTAATCAAGCCTCCGAGATGCCGACTGCGGACGGTGGTGCGACAGAGAGAGAGAGCGTTTACGGGCAGCTGCCCCATGTGTTTGTGTGTGTGTGTCTTTTTATTTAATAATTTTTTTTATATCTTCAAGCCGGTTTTCGCCTCGCCCTTTCCATTAATTGCGTTACACTGGTGCCGAAACCCGGGAAAGAGTAGGGATATGCCGTAGTGGAGTTCTCGCCGCTACCATCCACGCCAATGGCTGCCGACCGTGAGGGAAGAAGGGGCTCCTAGCCGACCGCCTGGAGCTGTCAGGGCCGCTGCCAGGGGTGGGTGGAGACCCCTACCAGCCACTAAATGCTGCGGGGTTAAGAGAGGACTGCCGACCGTGTGCGGGGAGGGGCTCCCTGCCAACCACCTGGAGTAGGAGAACTGCTGCCAGGGGCGGGGGTGACCCCTTCTGTTCCCCGAGAACATGGCGGGGCATTCCGTCCACCAGGGGCCGGAGGACTGCCTCCAATATGCCCGGGGAGGTGCGGCTGTCATCCGTTAGAGGTTGGAGGAGTGGCCGAGGACCAAGCTACGGCGTATCGGAGAACCGGCGAGTACTCTCTCTCTCTCTCACTCTCACTGTCGCTCCACGTTGGCCTTTTCCCTCTCTATAAATTTTTACAGTGTTTTTTTTGTTGGGGGTACTGCATTGTTACAATGAGTAACAGAGTAACAGTGAGTAACAGCATATTAATGAACAATAATGAATATTCTATTCATTATTGTTTCCCTGTCTCCTCCCAGATTCAGGAAGGTGGGGATGACCTGCCGGTAGACAGGCCATAAGACACGTCCTCCCCCAGGGAAAGAGGGGGGTATGTACGGGGGCTCCCCGGCCTGAGAGAACGAGGGAGGAATTTGACAGGGTGGAGGGCAGGGCTGGGTCGTGATTCTACACACCCGGCCCCTTATAAGGCTAATCAAGCCTCCAAGAGGGATAAAGGCCGACTGCGGATGGTGGTGCGACAGAGAGAGAGCTTTAACGGGCAGCTGTCTGTCATATGTGTGTGTTTGTGTCTTTTGGTTTAAGTTTCTTAATTAAATATCATTTATATCGTCAAGCCGGTTCTCGCCTCCTTTCCCATAATCCTGTTACAACGACCTGTACAGTAATTTCTGTGATTAAGAATAAATATTATGGCATTATTTAAGGCTTAATGATTTCCTTTAAATCTTTTAATATTCCTGCTTATTCTGCATGCACTATGAGGGGTGTACATAACCTCATCAAGGTTAGAATGCGAATTACTGGACTTGTATGAAGAAATAATGAGACTGTAAAAGAGTCTATGGACTGTTCAATATGTTCAAGTCTGTGGAATAGTAATAGTCATAGAATAGTAATAGATTTTATGGAAACCCATAAGACCTTCAAGACAGGTGTTTATTTTTATCAGGTGTTTTTTTTGTGTCCAGACTATACTGATAACCTGCAATTGTTACATTAATTAGTCATTTCTACCTGGTCTAAAATTAGTTTTATTGGAGTAACTTAATCAGGTTGATTCAGTGATGTTAAATAATATTTTGTTAATTTAGATGTTACCATGAAGCATATACTGTATTTATATGACCAATATGTTTTTTTTCAGACATGATGTAATTGAGATTAATATGCCAGTTTGTTTTTAAAAATGTGTAAGAATTACATTAATATTAATTTGCCCATTTTCTAGAGTCGTTACAGTAGTTATTCAGACTCTTTGCACAGTGAACAGGAAGAGGATATAGAGGCTGCTAACAGGTTTAAAAACAAATTAAACAACAAATAAACATATGTGATGTGAGTTGTGACAATCAGATGTTGCGTTTATTAAAAAACTAAACTAAAACATATTTTAGTTACTTTTTTTAATTAGTTATTTTTGTAAACAAACAAAAAAACAGTCTGCAGCTCTATTATCTAGGCAAATACAAGTATCGGATTGGGACTCAATATCGGCAGATATTTCATATTAAAATATCGGATCGGATTGTGATCCAAAAAAGCTGATCGGGACATCCCTAGTATCCGGTGGGATAGTGGAGGTCTCGACTTCAGAACATTGAGACAACACATTGGGCTTAACGTTCTTAGAGCCCGGGCGATAAGAGAGAACGAAGTTGAAGCACATAAAAAACAGTTCCCAGCGAGCCTGTCTGGAATTTAGACCAGTCCAGACCATATGCCTTGTATATGTCTTTTCATAATAATAGCCTAATAATAATATACAATTATTAATTAAAAAAATATTTTATCCTTTTTTTCTTACTAGATGAAGCTGAATTTGTATGTTAACTGTGGAATATATTGTGGATTTTCCTCATATTTCAGATACTAATATCTGCATGAAACTTTGAAACATGATTTTTTTGTTTGTCTGTGCATGTATAACAATATTATGCTGGAGCCAAGAGGTGTCAAGCAAATTGTGAAATGTCAAGCACACATTTTTGCAGTCAATAATAAATATAAATTCAAACATTAAAATAAATTTAAATAAAATCAATATAGCCTATAAACAGATGAAAGTCCCAGAAGTCTATACAGATTTTTTACGATAGGACACCATTATTTAGTTAAATAATAATATTAATAAAAATTTTTAATAATAATGTTAAATTTATACAGCACCTTACCAAGAGGGCCTGGATGGGTCACTTGTTGAATTCAAAATTTTCTCAGACAGCTCATGGGGCCTCTATTATCATTCATAAAAATGTAATGTTTGAACCTATAAATACCATTTCAGATCCTAATGTCATTATGACCTGGTCTCTGGCATGCTTCTGAACATACCAGTAATCCTTGCATCCATATACACACCAATTGGGTTAGTGATACATTTTTTTGTAACGTCTACCAAATGTTGCTGACCATCATATAATTATTGGAGTGGACTTTAACTTGATCCAGGATGTGTCTCTTGACAGGTCATCCTCAAAACACTCCGTTTGATCTAAATCGGCTAATGTGTTAAATTATGCCTCTTAATTTAAGAATACTCAAGGCAAGGCTTTTTTGCACGTACATCGTACCTTTTCAAGAATTTACTTTTTTCTGCTGGACAACAAGTTATTGCACTGCATCAACTCATTTATATACCACACTATATTTACTTCTGATCATGCCCCCATGTGTATAGATATAGATTTTTCACCTGGTAGGTCCTCCAAACAATGGAGATTAAATTCATCTATGCTGTCAGATGATCAATTCAGCAATTTATTACCTCTGAGAGGTAATAAATTGATCTCTTTTTAGAACACAATGACACTTCTGACATTAATAGCCATACTCTCTGGGAGGATTTCAAAGCCTTCTGACTAAGACATCGTAAAAAAAAAAAAAAGTTTGAACAAGGATAAAGCAGGAAAGCTCTTAGTTCACCAATCTCGTACTGTTAGTGCCTCTAGGATGATTCCGAGAATCAGTTCCCCAACAGGAGAAATAATAACAGATCAGGTTAGAATTAATAAAATCTTGCTGGACTATTACTCTAAACTGGATGTCAAGTCAAGTCAAGTGGTTAAATGTCTGGATACACCTCAGAGAGCTCCTAGAATACTTTAGCAAGCCCTGATTTTCTTAATTTGCTAAATTACCTCACAATAGATGAAAACCTTGCCAAGAGTTTAGGTAGGTCAATTACTGAATTGGAGATACAGGATGTGATTAAATCAATGCAATGTGAAAAATCACCTGGCCCTAACGACTTTACAGTTGAGTTTTATAAAGCTTTATCCTCCCTCCTAATTCCTATTCTGATGAGAATATACAATGATTCTTTCAAGGAGGGCTGCCTACCATTGACGATGTCTGAGGCATGCATCTTTCTAATCCTTAAAAAGGATAAGGATCCTACTTCCTGTGGCAATTATAGACCAATATCCCTCCTGAATGCCAAATGAAACATTTTGGCCAAATTCTTGTCTTTTCGCCTTCAGCAAGTACTACCAACTCTAATCTCTTCTGACCAGACAGGCTTCACTTTGGGGCGACATTAATTTTTTTAACATAGAAGGCTTCTTATCATTCTTTACTCTCCCCCATCTCACTCTCCTGAAATTGTTGTATCCCTAGATGCTGAGAAAGCCTTTGACAGAGTAGAATGGAGTTACTAATTTTTTTATTTTGGAATAGTTTGGTTTTGATTCTAACTTTATCTTCTGGATCTGACTTCTCTATTCTTCTATGGTGGCATTTGTGCACACCAATGGCATTCATTCACCTTCTTTATCCCTTAATTGTGGGATGCATCAGGGTTGCCCCCTCTCCCCTTTACTTTTTAACGTAGCTATAGAACCTTTAGCTATCTTGCACATGCATTCATACCGATAGCTTTTTAGCTTTTTCAGCTCTGGCTATAAAATACAATCTAACCGGTAGTCACCTATTTTGTTTCTTCCAAATTAGAATCTTTATACAAAAGCAGTTCCCTCACTTTTCTAATCACCCTCCTGAATCTTCAATGGATCACTTTTACACCTTAAGTATTGAGCAAAGGCATCTTGTTTCTGTTATTTACAATTTAATATTCACCTTGAGCATAGACCCTACTGTATCCCTTAAAGAATCTTGGGAACGTGACCTAGGAGTTTTTATCTCTGATGATGAGTGGAGCAATATTTTGGACTTAGTATATTCCTCGTCTATATGTGCCAGGCATGGCTAGCTGCAGTGCAAAGTGCTTCACATAGCACATTTAACTAATGCCCAGCTGGCAAAATTTCTTTTGTATGCCTGTAATCGATGTAAGCAATCACCAGCTAATCACTTACACATGTTCTGGACATGTCCACGAGAGATTTCTTTAAAAGTGTTTTTAATACATTTAAACAAGTCCTTAACATTGACGTAGACCCCAACCCCTGTTTGGTATCTTCCCAAAATCTGACTTTCCAGTATCAACTCACCAAGATATTACTTCCATTCCATTTTAGCCAGGCAGGCCATTCTCCTTAAATGGAAGCATGTGTCCCCCTCCATCATCACATTTTTTATTGTATAAAGCTCAAGAAGTCACGATTTTCTCTTCTAGGATCCCTCAAATATTTTTACAAGACCTGTAAACCTTTCTTAGATTTCTTCAAAGGCCTACCTTGTCACCTGAGGATAGAGATGATGCCTTACAAGTGATACTTTCGAGAGAGAGCGAGAGAGAGAGAGAGAGAGAGAGAGAGAGAGAGTCTTTTTCTTTTATTTCTTTTTCTTTTCTTTCTTTTTCTTTTCTTTTTTCTTTTCTTTTACCCTTTATTTATTAATTTATTTTACTTTCATATTATTGCTTTGCATTGGGGGTGGTTTATGGGATGACACTAATAGAGTTAATGTGGTAATTATAGGTAAGCAGGATGGGGAGAGAGTTCTTAATGTATCATCATGCACTGTTTTTTAATAGTGTGCTATTTTGGGGGTGGGTTATGGAAGGATTCAATCTGAGAATAACTGGCATTCATTATTACTTCCTTTCCTAGAGATAACTGTTTGCACCATCTCCTCAATTATTAATAAAAAGATTTGGAAAGAGTAGTATTATTGGTCTAATTAAAAGTCTGATTGGTTGAAATCGTGTGTGTGTGTGCGTGTGCGTGTGCGTGTGCATGTGCATTTTTTGTGGAGGATCCTGTTTGGACAGTTATTTTGACAGTGTTTGAACAGCTGTACAGACACTGCTAGATGTGGCACAATAACAAATGGTTGACACATCAATGATGCAGCTATATCACACACTGCTCTTTGTAATTTCTGCTGTCATTGTCTCTGTCGATCAGAATGAAACTGGCTTTGTGAATGGATAGTGGTCAGTAATTACATCTTATCTGTACACATCTCTTTTATCAAATCATCTTCCATTTCATCCTCTGACCAGGAATGACTCTGATGCATGGAGGTCTATAATGCCTGGAGAATAGTATCACTGTCATTAACATTCACATTCCCATTCATCTCAATGTCAGAAGATTTTTTTTTAAGCCAATCAGCCAATCAGCTGAGCCGTAAATGCCATGTGACTGATCACATTGGAACTACAGACTATTTAGCCTGAGGTGAAGCACTTGTTTTAAAATGAATTAGAGAAATTGGAACACCCAATATGGCAAATGTAGAAAGGTAGTCCCATCTTACTTGTAAAAGAGCCAATCACCTTTTAAATACATACACCATCTGTCAATTAATTTGAGAATGTGCATGTGCATTAGCTGGACCAATTCGATTTTTTTTTCAGCTTGATCTGAGCAAAAGAAACACAATTTATGATGCCAGTGTTGCCAGATTTTACTGATTTAATTATTATATATATATTTTTGTAACCATGACCAACTGTTTTGGAGATTTTAGTTCCCCCTATTCAAATAGATTGGAGACGTACTTTTATGCTGCTTATTTCCATAGAAAACGGATGCCTGGAAGTGTTCCAAAGATGGCGGAAGTCCGAGTGCACTGACTTGACAATGGATTCTGAGCTGTGACATCAAAGGCAGCAGACAAGGAAAATATAAGTCTATTTCAGGCTTTGAAGAGCCCCCTTACTTAGTTACTGCCAAAACATGTATTGAAATATCATGAATATGTGTTTCTTGAGAAAAAAAAAAATCATAATAATACATTTTAATTGCTGTCACTGTCACTGGACTCCCCATGTTCAGTGGATCTCCCACTTCAGGCCCTGTTAGATGGTAGAGCCCAGGAACTGGAATGAACTGCGGCCACAATGCTGTTTGGAATTGTGAGCAGGGTCAATGTTGGTGTGTTCCTCCTAAAGTCCACTATCATCTCCACTGTTTTGAGTGTGTTCAGTTCCAGGTTTTTTGACTGTACCAGACAGCTGGCTGTTCAACCTCCCTTCTATATGCAGACTCATCATCATCCTGGATGAGGTAGATGACAGTAGTGTCATCTGCAAACTTCAGGAGCTTGACAGAGTGGTCCTTGGTGGTCCAGTCATTTGTGTAGAGGGAGAATAGTTGTGGGGAGAGCACACATCCCTGAGGGGCACACGTGCTAATCGTACAGGTGCTGGAAGTGAATCTACCCAGTCTCACTAACTGCTGCCCATCTGTCAGAAAGCTTGTAATCCATTGACAGATAGGGGTGAGAACAGAGAGTTGGTTTAATTTTGTCTGGAGAATAGCTTGGATGATGGTGTTGAAAGCTGACCTGAAGTACGCAAAAAAGATCCTTGCATATGTTCCTGGTCTGTGCGGATGGCGCAGGTTATGATGCAATCCCATGTTGACTGCATCATCCACAGACCTGTATGCTCAGTAAGCAAATTGAAGGGGAGCCAGAAAGGTTCCAGTGATGTCCTTCAGGTGGGCCAACACCAGTCTCTCAAATGACTTCATGACCATGTTTGATGATTGTGGGTATATTTGGGACAGGGATGATGGTGGAGTGTTTGAAGCAACAGGGAACTTCACACTGCTCCAGTGATCTTTTGACAATCCGTGTGATGATGGGGGGCCAGCTGGTCAGCACAGGATTTTAGACAAGTGGGTGAAACACCATCTGGGCCCTGTGCCTTGCTTGTCTTTTGTTTCCGGAAGACCCGGCATACACCCTCTTAACAGATCTTAAGTGCAGGTTGAGTTGCAGTAGGGGAGATGAGGGAGGTCACAGGAGGTGTTGATGTTTGTGTGAAGTGAAGGTCAGACTGGGTGTGGGATGTTAGACTGGGCTTTTCAAATCTACGTAAAACACATTCAGGTTGTCAGCCAGTTGTTGATTCTCTACAGTGTTAGGGGATGGTGTCTTGTAGTTAGTAATGTCTTTCAGGCCTCTCAACACTGATGTAGGGTTGTTAGCTGAAAACATGTTTTTAGCTTCTTAGAGTAGCTTCTTTTAGCAACTCTAATCTCTTTTTTCAGTGTGTTTCTGGCCTGATTGTACAAAATTTTATCCCCACTTCTGTAAGCATCCTCTTTGGTCTGACAAAGTTGCCTAAGTTTTTCTGTGTACAATGGTTTGTCATTGTTGAGCTTTAAATAAGTCCTAGTAGGGATGCACATTTCCTCACAGAAACTGATATATGATGTCACAGTATCTGTGAGCTCATCCAGATTGGTGTTTGCTGCTTCTAAAACACTCCATTCAGTGCGGTTAAAACAGGCTTGTAGTCCCAGCTCTGCTACTTTGGTCCGTATTTGTACAGTCTTAACTACAGAATCCAGTACCCTGACATCGACTGCATTCTGCTGATTTACTGACAAGTGCCATCTTCCATCCTTTTTCTGTGGCACTACTGATCAAAGAGGCTGGAGTTCTGGTCCCATGGAAACCAGTAAATACTGTAATTGTGTTCACATAATCAATGATAGGTGTGATTTGGAGGTTGCATATACCCTCTAAGATTACATTTTTACTCCATTGATGGTTATGTTAGGGGTTTGGATTAGGGTATATAGGTCAATGAAATATGCATTCCTGTTGATTTTATTAAATAATATACAACTAAAAACATCTCCCTTTACAAATTGATTATGTCGCCTCCCTGTGGATTTTTCGCATATTCATTCAACAACACTTCCCGCTTCGGACACTGGGGTCAGCAGTTCAATTTCGCTACGGACAGAATTTAGATGAACTTACTGTTGCCAGATTCACAATGTGATCAGTCTGACTTTTTGCCCCAAATTCGTATAGTTGCTACATCTATTATCAGGGGCTAATTGTCACATGCTAACCAGCCAGACCTTGACACCTTTTTCTAAAGCACTTAAAGCCAGTGTGGCATTATCAGACTCCAAACAACTCAATTTTGCCTGAGTGTGTCACAAATGTTGACTGTTTTCCTCATAGAAAATTGGGGAGAGGTGGCAAGCATACCAAGTCACTGCAACTTTCTCTCTCTGATTCCCTGTCATGTGGAGCAACACAAAACACAATAATAACGTATACTGCATTTGCGTGAGCATAAACAATTCCAACATTAAGGTCATTAAGGTGATTAAGGGCATTTTCAGACCTATAGCTGGTGAAACAGAGGCTAAAATAGTATCAATGTTGCATTTCCTTAATTTAGTAGATTTAGCTCATAAATAAATATACTAAAATTCTATACCTGTAAAAATATGTCACTGTGTACAAATATTAAGAGATGCCCGTGCAGCAAAGTCACTTGGAATCAAATAAGACATCACATCTTTTAAATTATTTGCCTGCCATTAGCATAATTATAGTTTCATTTACATATAGTGCGGGAATTCAAGATCAGATTTATTTATGATTGGCAGAGACACGTTGATGTGTCTAAGTGTAAATTAAATGTGCTTATTCAATTGGATGGCAATTCATTAAGAAAAAAATGCATGCAGTGACCAAGTGTAAATACCCCTCTCAGACACAGACTTCGTTCAGATCTCTAATCCTCTTTTCCTGCAAGACATCTAGTGGATGTGTCATTCAGAGTAAGAACAGATTAAAAAGACTGGCTGCAACTCTTCTCTGTTACTTCTGATATTAGGTTTAGGGTCAAGGTTATGCTGGGGTAGTTTGTATGTGTGTGGTTTTCTCATGCCCTTGTGTTTATGAGTTTTACACTTGCTCTATTGCAAAACCCATTCGGGAAGACAGTATTGAGCCCAGTCAGCATCTGTAGACACTGGAGGATTAGAATGAAATGACAAGCGTTATGGTCTAGTCAAAAATCCTGTTACTCTCTCTCTCTCTCTCTCTCTCTCTCTTTCTCTGTGTGTGTGTATGCATGTGCGTGATTGGCGAGTGAGTGTCAAGTGGTTTTTATTGTCGTTCAACCATATACAGTTATTACAGTACACAGTGAAATGTGACAACGTTCCTCCAGAACCATGGTGCTACATAAAACAACATAGGACAAACACAGAACCACATGAGACTACACAGAATAAATAACATACCTATATAAAGTGCACGTGCAAACATGTGCAAAAAGTACGGAACAGTACAATAAATTACTAAAAATTGACAGGACATTAGGCACTGTGAGAGACAGTGCAGCACCGACCAGTACACAGTAGTGCAAAAGATGACAGTTTCTAAAAATGCCAAATGTAAACATAACATAATATGAGATAGTGTTCTATGCACATAGCAGTTATTGAGGTAGCAGCCAGGTATAAAGTGGCAATAATTAAAGTGTAACTCAGGACACTTGTGTTTGTGTGTGTCAGTCCTGTCTCTGAGTATTGGCTTGGGGGAAGAAGCTGTTACACAGTCTGGCTGTGAGGGCCCGAATGCTTCGGTACCTCTTGCCAGAGGGCAGAAGGGTGAAGAGTTTGTGTGAGGGGTGTGTGGGGTCATTCACAATGCTGGTTGTTTGCGGATGCAGTGTTTTTTGTAAATGTCTTTGATGGAGGGAAGAGAGACCCGATGATCTTCTCAGCTGTCCTCACTATCCTCTGCAGGTCTTTGTGGTCCGAAACGGTGCAAGTCCCAAACCAGGCAGTGATGCAGCTGCTCAGGATGCTCTCAATAGTCCCTCTATAGAATGTAGTGAGGATGGGGGTGGGAGATGTGCTTTCCTCAGCCTTCGAAGAAAGTAGAGATGCTGCTGGGCTTTCTTGGTAATAGAGCTGGTGTTGAGGGACCAGGTGAGGTTCTCCGCTAGGTGAACACCAAGGAATTTGGTGCTCTTGACGATCTCCACAGAGGAGCCGTCGATGTTCAGCAGAGAGCGGTCACTATGTGCTCTCCTAAAATCAACAACCATCTCTTTTGTTTTGTTCACATTCAGAGACAGGTTGTTGGCTCTACACCAGTCTGTTAGACACTGCACATTCTCTATGTATGCTGACTTGTCGTTCTTGCTGATGAGACCCACCACGGTCGTGTCATCGACAAACTTAATTATGTTGTTTGAGCTGTGCATTGCTGCACAGTCGTGAGTCAGCAGAGTGAACAGCAGTGGACTGAGCACACATCCCTGGGGGGCCCCAGTGCTCAGTGTTGTGATAGTGGAGATGCTGTTTTGTGTTTCAAGTTTAGTTAAGTGTTTATTTAGTAAGGAAAAAGGGACATAATATGGTTAGGGTGCATTTAG
This sequence comes from Moxostoma hubbsi, assembly GCA_032164185.1. Taxonomy (NCBI): domain Eukaryota; kingdom Metazoa; phylum Chordata; class Actinopteri; order Cypriniformes; family Catostomidae; genus Moxostoma; species Moxostoma hubbsi. The sequence continues at coordinate 16,103,849 of JAVLUX010000024.1, read as the reverse complement.
CACTCAAGCTGGCCACTAGGGCTAGTCCACGGGAGGGTGTGGGTTTTAAACAACTTACGTGTCAGCAAGTTGAGCATTGAGTGCTTTGCGGAAGACTGTAGTTTAGCAGTTGGAGCTGTTGTTGGATACAGCAGTGTACAGGCCCCATTTCCAGCAGCTATCACTCCAACACCTTATCCTTGAGTATTCATGCTAAATTGATAATTTGACAAAGGACAACTTGCTCTAACAAGGACAGAAAGAGATGTGGAAGGCCAGATGTACAACTAAACAAGAGGATAAGTACATCTCTAGTTTGCGAAATAGACACCTCAAATGTCCTCAGCTGACAGCTTCATTGAATTCTACATGCTCAACACCAGTTTCATGTACAACAATAGGTTCAACAAGAGAAGACTCAAGGGTGCAAGCCTTATGAGAAGAACTGCAAAGAAAAAGCCACTTTTGAAACAGAAAAACAAAAAGAAAAGGGTAGAGCGGACAAAGAAACACAGACATTGGACAACAGATAATTGGAAATGTGTGTTATGGATCTTAATCACATTGAGCTTATGTGGGATCAGCTAGACTGTAAGGTGCGTGAGAAGTGCCCGACAAGATCTATGGCATGTGCTACAGGAAGTGTGGGGTGAAATAAAATAAAAATTATAATTATTTTAATAAAATAAATTGGGAACAATGGAAGACACAAACTCAACAATTTGAGTCTTTAAATCAGTGGTGGGATATTAGTAAAGTTTAAATTCAGCAGTTTTGTAATCAGTGATTCCAATAGAGTAATCGAAAATCTAGAAAATGAAATTACAGCGCTTCCATTTTTGGAAAATTCTATAAAAAGTCAAGATAAAACTCAAGTAATTAGATAAAAAAATAAGAAATTTTAAAAGATCTACTGGGGATGAAAACACAAAGAGCTTTAGCATGTGCACGTTTTCAAAACATTAATGAGATCAACGTGCCATCCAGTTTTTTCCCTTCAGTTTAGAGATAAAATGGGCAAAGTATGACCATTGTATTCTTTCTGAAGATGGCAAGGAGTTACTAGATCCTACAGAGATTCGGAGAAGAGTTTTATTCTATTTCATTCTAAATCCACCAGCATTTATGGAAAATGTTAAAAGCTTTTGGTTTCACTTCTTATTTTAGTGAAATGATAAACATTTGGGACAAGCATGGCCATCCTTACCTCATGTTTGATAAACTGATCTACCTCAGAACAACATTGCTGGATGAAAGAACTTATCCTCTGAGTACACCTCTCTGCCTCCATGGTGCACAAGTTTTTCCCACTTTTAGTGTGATGGACCACATATCTTTTAAAGTCAGTCTGACATAACTTACAATATGAGTAATGTTTGCCTTTCTGGCTTGCGCAAAGAAATTATAATGCCTCAGTCCAAGCAGGAAGACATTCGAAGGATCAAGAAGTAACCTAAGTAGTGACATAACGTTCTTGCAATTGTTGCCACTTGACAAACTTCAATATGCATTGTCACCCCCAACTTACCTGGAGGTTCAATACATTCTCTTGAGCAAAGTGTGGATGCGGAAAATAATGAGTTAATTGTCTCTAAATTGTACATCGGGATGCCCCTGTTAAGCAGGAGGAGGGGTTGAAAAACGGGAGGAACCTGGTAAAATTGGGAGTGTTGATAGATCTTGTAACGTTGGGCTGGCACTGGCAATGACATAGGCGATGAAGTGAGAAACACAAGTACAGTTTATTTCCAAACGTGATAACCACTAACCCTAATTATAAACGTGAACAAAGCAAAACGTAAACGACTTAATTAAACTTGACTTGAAATAAATACGTTTCCCCCTCACCGATGCCCCAAAGCATAAACACAAAAGGGGGGGAGGGCATGGCGACTTGACGTGTGGGGGCTACATGGCATGGTATAGCAGGATTCTGACATGGTAAGCATGGATGCTGACTCATAGAGTGGAGGCGGGCCTGGACCATGGAGCGGAGGTGGGCCTGGAGTGTGGAGCAGAGGCGGGTCTGGACAGTGGAGCAAAGGAGCAAAGGCTTGCTTGTGACATAGCATGGAGCAGTCTGGGGCTTGGATGAGACATGTCATGGAGCAGACTGAAGTTCGGCTGTGAGATGGTATGAAGCAGACTGAGGCGTTGTTGTGGCGGTTTCGGTCATTGCTGTGACATGGCATGGAGCTGGCTGAGGCGCTGCTGTGACATGGCATGGAGCAGGCTGAGGCGCTGCTGTGACATGGCATGGACCAGGCTGAGGCGCTGCAGTGACATGGCATGGAGCAGGCTAAGGCTCTGCTGTGACATGGCATGGAGCATGCTGAGGCGCTGTTGTGACATGGCCTGGAGCCGTCTCTGGCACGGCTGTGACATGGCCTGGAGCCAACTCTGGTGTGGCTGTGACATGGCCTGGAGCCAACTCTGGCGTGGCTGTGACATGGCCTTGAGCCAACTCTGGCGCGGCTGTGACATGGCCTGGAGCTGACTCTGCCATGGCTCTGACTTAGCCTGGAGCTGACTCTGCCATGGCTCTGACATGGCCTGGAGCTGATGTGGAGCTCTGACTTGGCAGCCATGATGTGGGGCAAAGTCATGGAAGGCAGAGCCTTGAGAGGCTTGAGGGGCGAAGCCGTGGAAGGTGGAGCCCTGGGAGAATCGAGGGGCAAAGCCATGGAAGGTGAAGCTGTGGGAGGCTTTAGGGGTGAAGTCGTGGAAGGCAGAGCCGTGGGAGGCTCAAGGGGCAAAGCCGTGGATAACTGGGAAACAACCTCCATGGCTGTGAGCATGGGTAGAGACTCGGGAACGACCTCTGTGGTCGTAAACACTGGCTAAGACCCGGAGACGAATTCCGGGGGGGGGGGGGGGGGGTCTGGGTGGGGGGGGGGTGTTCACGTGATATGAGCACGAAGCAATCATCTGTGTTCCGCAACTGCTTTGGGGTCATGGAACAACATATAATGTGTGAATAAGGGCAGCCGGTTAACTTTCTGTTGCCCTGCTAGGGTAAGATGGTGCCTCCCTAGGGAGATGGTGCCCTAGGCAGACTGCGTAGTCTGCTTATTGGAGCAACGGTACTGGCCATATAGTTTATTTAGTGTGATTATTAGCTAAAGAAGCAAAAATAATGATGCAACTGTTATCAGATTTTATTGGTGATTTGAGATATGTTGGCTTGGCAAACACTGGTCAAGCCAGATGTGCTAAGTCGTGCTCCTGGAGGTCTATATTTTCTGGCAAAATTTAGTTCCAACCTAACCTGCTCAAACAAACCTGCCTGTAACTTTCAGGTAAACCCCAAGATCTTCATTAACTGGTTTATTAACTTTTGATTAGAGTTGGAACTAAATCAAATTACTCTGAATCACAAATGGTAGTTAAAATCATTTTCTTATTTTCTAGAGCACAACTGTAATATCAAATATGGGAAAGTGGATCAGTAAAGTTTAGTTTAATACTTAGCAGCAGCTTGGCCAATCAGTCATCATATACGCTTGAGCACATGGAACCTTTACTAAATTTACATTTCTTTTTATTCTCTCTAATCCCTTGTTCTGTCTGTTTCCCTTCTACCTCCTTCTGTATTTTCTCCTTCTTTGCCTCACTGGCACACATGCACCATCTGCTTGGCAGCTCTGCTCCTCCCTTGAGAGTGCTCTTATGCTGTACCTAAAGCAGTTTAGCAGTACCTCGTGCCTTCAGAGAAATTGTGAAATCTCTTGAGTCTGGCTTTTGAGGGTCTTAAGGGATTTAAATGTAACAAAATAAGACAGAGAGACTGATCACACATACCACACAAATGCATCATGTCTCCATATATTTATATTTTGCCTGAAACTGTCAGTCATTTTATCAAGATACATCCATGTCCTTCAGACCCCACTTGTCCTGTCTAGACGGGCTGAAGGTTGGGTGGAAAAGTAGGAACACACTCTCTCTCTCTCTCTCTCTCTCTCTCTCTCTCTACAGATTCTATTCCCTAACCCTACCCCTCACAAAAAACTTTCTGCATTTTTACATTTTCAATATGCATAATACCCTTGTAATTAGATAATTTTACCTTGGAGACAATTTAAAATATGCAGCATTTCGCAACAGCAAAGTTTAATACATAACAGAAAATCAAATGTTTTTGTTACTCTCGGAATAGCAACGTAGCATGGAGCATTGAGACACATCACAACAAATGTAAGCTTCTAAAAAAAGGGCCAGATCTCCAGAGACATATTATCTTCAAAACACGTGAAAGTAACAGACCAGCAGGGCTTTGATGAGAAGGGGCTGTGTGTGTTATCATTTTATTCTAGGGTGCAATACAAGCCTGCGGGCATTTGATCAGGGGGAGCATCAGTACAGATAAGTGTGAATTTGCTAAGCCAGTGCCCGCACTGGGGCCTCCTGAGTGTCAATGAGCATAGTGTCTGGAGAGAAGCCAGCATGTGAAGGTGAAGATGGAGAGGAGGATGAAGGTACAAATCAAATTTGAATGAGGGATTTTGAAGGCATACCTGGCTGTGTGTGTGTGTGTGTATGTTTGTGTGTTCAATCAATGTTTCTATAATAGGTAAGATAAAATAGGGACTATATGAGCATATATACCCTCTTCAAGTATGATTTTATCCTGTGAGTTTGTGCACTGTGTAAAAAATGCTGTTCCTGATGCCTTGTGAGTGGCTACTATATAACTAAATTTTTCATGAAATTTGTAATGTTATCTATGTTGAATATAGTATTTTACTCTGTTATCCTGTCATTGCAAAGATTTCTCCTTACAGTTTAGGAGTCATTTCCATACAGCAGTAATACTTTTGTATCTTGCATATATGCTTATTATTTTATGCCTGATTTTCATCTCTTCATTTAAGGAGGAAGGAAAATTGTATCTTGTTTACGTATTGCTATATTGTATGGTTAAATAATAAAAAAAAATTAAAAAAAAAAAAGTTTATTGTTTGTTTTGTTTACAGTTTTTTGTTTTTTGACTGCTTTATTGTATACGACAGACAAACGCTTTTGGACATTGGTTCTGCATTTACACACCGAAAACCGGACTTCAAATTCCTCAATGCCAACCCGCTGTTTACAAACATGCCAGTGAAGCCCTTTGTCTGGGCTGCTCGGCTGCGTAAAAGCAGAAGGAAAAGGGGAAAAAGAGCCGGTGTACTCATCAGAGTAAGACGTCGCGCAAATCGACCCCTGCTACCCAGTATACTACTGTCAAATTTTCAGTCTCTGGACAACAAGCTATGCAAACTGAGAGCGCGGACCTCTTTCCAACGAGAGACGAGGGATTGCTGCGTTATCTGCCTTACAGAAACCTGGATGTCTGCGGAGATTCCAGACTCAGCCATCGAACCCATGGGTTTCTCCATGCACCGAGCTAAAGATCTCTCAGGTAAAAGCAGAGGTGGTGGTGTATGTTTTATGATCAACAAATCATGGTGTGATCAGAGGAACGTACATTTTATCCTGATCTGGAATATCTCATGCTTCTGTGTCGACAATTCTGGCCCATTGCTATTCTCCTTTACGGGATTGCTACAAATACCTCCGCTGCACACCATTTGGCAAATCAGACCACTCTTCCGTACTGGTTCTGCCCACTTACAAGCAGAAACTGAAACAGTTATCACCCACCCTCAGAACAATCCAGTGCTGGTCGGACCAATCAGACTGTATGCTACAAGACTGTTTTGATCACGTGGACTTGGAGATGTTCCTGTCCGCCTCTGATGACGACATCAAGGTTTATGCTGATAGCATCACATGTTTCATCAGGAGGTGCGTAGAGGACATTGTTTCTACCAAAACAATATGGATCTACCCCAACCAGAAACCATGGGTTAACGGAGATGTTCACGTGGCACTTAATGCGCGGACCTCCGCTTTTAATTCCGGGAATGCAGAGCATAAACAAGCCAGTTATGCCCTCCGTAACTCTATCAGAGCAGCCAAATGTCAATACAGGCACAAAATTGAAGGACAGTTCAACACCACCGACTCTAGAAGTATGTGGCAGGGAATTAACATCATCACGGACTACAAAGGGAATAAAAACTCTGCCGTGAACACCACTGCCTGTCTCCCGGATGAGCTTAATTCATTCTATGCTCGTTTCGAGGACAATAACACCGCCCTCGTGGAGAGAGCACTCGCGGCCGATGCTACAGAGGTTGGTTCACTCTCCTTCTCTGTTGCGGATGAAACCCAAACCTTCTGATGGGTGAACATCCGTAAATCCGCGGGTCCAGATGGCATTCTGGGCCGCGTCATCAGAGCGTGTGTGAACCAACTGGCTGGTGTATTTATGGACATTTTCAACCTGTCTCTCTCCCTGTCTGTAGTCCCCACATGCTTCAAAACATCCACCATTGTGCCTGTACAAAAGCAATCAAAAATCACTTGTTTAAATGACTGGCGTCCTGTTGCTCTGACCCCCATCATCAGCAAATGCTTTGAGAGGCTAATCAGAGACCACATCTGCTCTGTGCTGCCCACCTCTCTGGACCCATTGCAGTTTGCCTACCGCAACAACTGTTCCACTGATGATGCCATTGCATATACTCTCCCACCTGGAAAAAAAGAACACATATGCGAGAATGCTGTTTGTAGACTACAGCTCAGCATTCAACACCATAGTGCCCTCCAAGCTTGATGTGAAACTCGCTGTGCAGCTGGATCCTGGACTTCCTGTCAGGCAGACGCCAGGTGGTTAGAATGGGCAGCAACATCTCCTCATCGCTGATCCTCAACACTGGAGCCCCGCAGGGCTGTGTTCTCAGCCCACTCCTGTACACACATGACTGTGTGGCAACACATAGCTCCAGTGCTATCATTAAGTTTGCTGACGATACGATGGTGGTAGGTCTGATCACTGACAATAAACAGCCTACAGAGAGGAGGTGCACACTCTAACATGCTGGTGTCAGTAGCACAACCTCTCCCTCAACGTCAGTAAAACCAAGGAGTTTGTAGTGGACTTCAGGAGAAAAGACAGAGAATACAGCCCCATCACCATTAATGGAGCACCGGCGGAGAGAGTCAGCAGCTTCAAGTTCCTCGGTGTCCAAATTACTGAGGAACTCACATGGTCCATCCACACTGAGGCCGTTGTGAAGAAGGCTCACCAGCGCCTCTTCTTCCTGAGATGGCTGAGGAAGTTTGGAATGAACCACTACATCCTCACACAGTTCTACACAAGCACTGTAGAGAGCATCCTGACTGGCTGCATCACCACCTGGTACAGCAATAGCACCGCCCACAACCGCAAAGTCCTGCAAAGGGTGGTGCGAACTGCCAGACACATCATCGGAGGTGAGCTTCCCTCCCTCCAGGACATATATAACAGGCGGTGTGTGAAAAAAGCTCGGAGGATCATCAGAGACTCCAGCCACCTGAGTCATGGGCTGCTCTCATTGCTACCATCATGCAGGCGGTATCGCAGCATCAGGACCCGCACCCGATTTGATTTGAGAATCAGGAAGTTTGATTCATTGAATTTTTTTTAATTTTTTTAATTTTTTTTAATTTCAGTGATCAAAACATTTAATAAAGAACATGGAAGTACTCGTGAGGAATTTTACAGTATATGCTTGAAAATACATAGGTAAATATTGCTGTTTATTAATACACTTAAAAAAAAAGTTAACCTAAAAATTGTGCTTTATGAGGTAAAATCTACAGTAAATTTACATATTTTTATTCAAGTAAAAAATATTATTTAACATGTCTTTCTGAATCAACCATGATACATTAGGTTACACCAACAAAACTAATTGTAATGGTTTAATCAGGAAGAAATATCTACTTAAGGTAACGATTGCAGGTTATCACTTTTTACAGTGCACTGTATATGTTGGGCCCTATTTTAAGAGTGCTAGCACTAATTTCAGCAAAATTGCATGCGCGAAGCACAAATGTGCTTGGTCAAGTGCAATTTAGTTTGGAGGTTCTTCTCCGGTTATTGCACTGTCTGCGTCCAATTATATAGTCAATTGTCAAACACCAGCTTTATAAACAAAGACAATTCATAAGAAGTTGGTAGTATAAATGGACTGTATGCAATTAATTCGAAAAATAGAAATATTGACTTATGGTTCTTTTGAGCATTTACTGCATCCTTGTTGAGTGTCAGGCATATTTCTATAATAGTAACACACAAATCATGGCTAGTAATAACAGTGTATTAGCATGCACTTCACTTCTACTGGTCGATTCTGATTTAGAAAAAACTAAAATAAATCTAAATTTATAAAACTAAAACTATTTTTAAATTCAAATTACACTTCAAACGAAACAAAAATAGTATCAAAATATTGAAGTGGTCAATAAAGTATTCCAAATCCAAACATTTTACCCTCTCCAACTTCTTTCATCATCAACTTTTGCTGTGACATAAAAATCACTCTATGACAACAAGTGGAAAAATACCAACAAAAATTAGATCAAAAATACAATTGTATATATAAACATAATAATAATAATAATAATAATAATAATAATAATAATAATAGAACAAGAAACCATAACCAATAGATAGTTACAATACACATTTTTGGTTTTACAAAATGGCTTCAACTGTGGTTGTCAGAGAGTTCTACTATATTTTCTGAGCTTGGACATGAACTTTATTACCACCTGCTGGTGATATCTCCAAATGCTGGAACTGAGATAAGACATTGTGCTAAAAACAGATATGCTTCTGAAATGTCTTATAGTTCTGTGACCCATTTTTCAGGAAAATAGCAAATTGCCACTTCATAGATATACAGTAAACCAACAGTTTGTATTCATACACCCACTGATAGCGCAAACACTCCCACCCAAGCCCACATGCGCTTTGCACTGGCATGAAAATTGTGCTTAAATTTAGCAGTGCAAGGTCGTTGTATGTAGCTTTGTGCTTTGCATGCTCATGAAAAGTTATATAAAATTGGTCCATATAAATATGATTATATATATCATCATTGTTTTTTTTGTTAATTTAGTAAAAACTTGACAACAATGCTTGGTGGGAAAATTACCCTTCTACAAAGTCTTAGAACAAATACCCAAATTATATCGAATGTCATTAGAAGGTGATTCAATAATTTAAAATGATTTATTTCACTATATTGAGCCACATTATGACAGAAGTCTTTTGAGAATGTAAAGCCATCACTTTGAGTACATGTCCTCCTCCTTTACATCATTCTCTTTGGACCTGGATATCAGGCTGCACAAGTGAGTTATCTACCCATTTGCATTGCCAGCACAACTTTTGCATTTGATGCCCTTGTTCTGTCCGCTGCTTTAAACTCCCTTCAGAGGACAGAGAGTTAGATAGGGAATGCTGCACATCCTTGATAAAAGCACCACTTAAAAAATCAGGGTCAGACTTTTTGGGTTTTCCTAGGGTCATCTAAGTTTTTTTGTAAGCCGGTGTGTCTGTCTATTCTTTATCTGCCCTTCATTAATCAATCTAATGCTAATAATGTGTCCTGGGAGAATCAGTATGTTTCTGATGGAACTGCATTTAATCTCTGCAGTTCTCTATTAGGCTAATAGGACATTTGTTTTGAGTCATTATTACTTTATTTGTTGTGATTTTTTATTTATATAACAGGGCTGTTTTCATACTATTTAATGTTTATCTTTACCAGACACTTTAAATACAGCAATTTTACTACAGTTTTATAGCTAGTTGTTGCATTCTTGTGATGTTAGGTAGAATCTACCTTTTATAAATTGTATTACTCCAGTAATAAGTGGCAAATCAAGACAGTCGATTCAGCAAATGCCACATCTAGAGGTGTTAATGTTCATGTTTCCATGTCATGATTTGTGTTAAAGTCTTTTATTTTAAAATGTACTTCCATGTCATGTTATTTCCTGTTTCATTGTCATGTGAACTTGTCATGTGTTTCCCATTTTAATTTGTCTTGTTCCTATTGGTTCATAGTCATTGTCTTGCTATCTTGTCTGTTCATTGGTTGATGTTTCCCTTGTCCATGTATTTAAGTCTCATGTTTCCTTTGTTGATGGTTTTATGATTAAGTCAAGTTGATGTTTTGTTTCATAGTCTACCACACTCAAAAAAAATGTTTTAGCCCATTTGCAAGATGTATCCATTTCAATTGAATAACAAATCTCCATCTAATTGAATTGCCTAACCTTTAACTAAATAAAAAGGTTTTATTAATTACATTTTCTTCAAGACTATTCAATTAAATTAGATGGAAATCTGTTATTCAACTGAAATGGATAAATCATAAAAATAGGCTAAATATTTTTTGGAGTGCAAGTCATGTCAAGTTTAGTTAAGTCAAGTTCATGTTTATGCTTTGTTCATGTTTAGAGTTAGGGTTTCTGGATATCACGATTTATAATAAACTGCACTTGGGTTCATCACACATCATCATCTGCCAGTATACAGAAGTCTTCTGTAGATCGATTTCCTTAACGTAGACGTGTAAGGATATCTGCTGGGTTAATTTTGTTCCGCTGGCAATGACAAAGACGACGACGATGATGATGTGCTCTAGCTAATGACTCTAGTTCAATATCTCAGATAGATTATATATTGCATTTCTGTATCACATTGGAATGTCATAATTATCACTGACCACAATAATATTGTTTTATTGCTTTATGTGTAGTACATGTACAAGGCCACAAGGGATTCAGTTTTTAAATGGTTTGAGTTGTTTCTACAGATGAAGGGCAGGTTCAGTGTGAGCCGGTCAAAAGATACAGTTGCTGGCGAGACACAAACTCCATGTAATCTAGGTCAAGTGGAGTTCTCAAAAGGGCTCTCTCACAGAGAAGTTGTTCCAAAAGATGGTGCTTCAGAATGTGCAGCAGAATAAAGAACAAAATATAATTGAAACAAGCAGCAAACATTACAAAGTAATAAGTGATCACCTAGTGATCTTAACCTAACCTTTTTTTGTTTCCTATGGGGGCAACAGATATTTGAGAGGCTGGGGGGAGGGGACTGTAAGTGTGCCAAATATCTTACCAAAATATTCAGAAGAGATCTGCAATTACAAGTGATTTGGAATAAAAGCTGTGGCATTACTTCACCATCTTTAGCATCATGGCATATTGTTAGAATTGAAATAAATGTTCATATCTTTTACATGTTATTTTCATGGGAGAAACTGTAATATTAAAAATAAAAACAGTATTTAGTGTGAAATTAAATTTTTGGGTGACATGTTGGTAGGAACCCTTGTACATGGATTGAAAGCATATGAAACACAATCAACCACTCATAATGACAAGACTGATAATAAAAAATGGTTTCTTTAAAATGTTTATATTGCATGCTTATTTATATGTACACTAATTAACTTATTTGATCTAAAGTGACATACATTATGCAAACTAAAGATAGTCACCTTATAGCAACTTTGAAATCGGTGGATTAAAGCCACCAATGTAGACGAAGACACATTGCAAACTCCTGATACTAAGGCTATGATATATTTTCCTGGGCTCACAACCTTTCTATTAATTATAAAGTGTCTTACAATTGCAGTGACAAGATTGTATATTATCATGTTATATAACATTATATATATATATATATATATATATATATATATATATATATATATATATATATATATAGCAGTTCTTAAAGTTCTATAAAGTAATATTACAGAAATGCAGCAATTATCTAGTCAACTTCCTGTTTTTAAAGTGTCTGGCAAAGATGCACAGCACTTAAATTTTATAAAGTTAAATCAACCCTGTTATTATATGACTCGCATGCAGAATGTCCCTTGATGAAGCCTTGTGTCTCACAAAGAACAGGTGAGTTTGTTATGATGTTTCTTAATAAAAGGGTGTCAATCACGATTAACTTCCGGGAAAGGGAATAACCAATTATATTTGAGGTTACACACAAAACAGCAAGTGCACGACATACAAAATTAAAGGGGTTCACGCAAGCAAAGTTAGAATAATGATTTTGCTCACGTGGCAGATGTTACTCCGCACGCCGAGAGCTTGTATTGCAAGCGCAGGCGATTTCTTGCATGCATGGGTTTAAAATGAGCACACGGGTTCTTCCTGTTTCCTCACGTGGATTTAATTTATCATTAACGTGCGGATTACCGCCATTGATTTTCCGCCATATATGCTACTACTAATTATCCTCAAATAATTTAGTTTTGTTGTTGAAATGCTCATATCCCAGCTTAATTTGCAGAGACAACTTTAAGTAAACCATTAGTAGGTTGTTTTCATAAATGATGTGGTTCTGTGGAAAGATATACATAGGGAAAACTTTTTTGAAAACAGAAAGTATTTGGTGCTGCTTGTGGCAGTGGAGGCCCATCAGAGGAGGCAAGGGAGGCTGGGCCTCCTCAAAAATGTATTCATCATTAACTTAATAACAAAAGTGATCAAATTAGCAGTGGTTTTAATCAGTTTGCATACTGATGTGGCTAATTAAGTTACCTATAATGAAAAATAGTTTTTTTCACTGTGTGAAGCATAAAGCCTCCTCGCATTAAACTGACCAATTAAAATTGATATTCAAGTGATGCAAGTCACACAGCAACATCTGATTCAGTCCAAAGTGTGATTGAAAGGGCAAAACGGAGGCAAAATGAAATTTCAATCACATTTATATCCTATCATTATCAAAGGTAACCATTTAAGCCAATCAGCATCCAGTATCGCTTCATCAAGCCTGCTTGGGATCAGTTCAACAGGTGAAGAGCATCTTTAAAAATATGCCAAAATATAGATTAAATAAATGTAATTGGAGGATATAAAAACACATGAAAGACTGAAAAAACCCCCATTGTTTTAGAGTAAAGGTGTAGAGAGAGAGAGAAATAAAGGATGAGAGAGAGAGAGAGAGAGAAACATTAGATTTCTTTGGAAAGACAGCTTCCTTATTTTTATTTTGGTTCTTCTAATGCCCCCTTGTGGTTGATTGTGAAAGTGCAACATTTAATTTCACCATCGATGTAATTGCTAAAAGGTGCTGTGAGTGATTTGTTTTTTGAATACCACATAAATAATAGTTCCCACTACTTAAGAGATATCACTGAAATAGGTGTGAAATGGCAAGGCTGTGAAAACCAAGGATGCCTATAATACACCATAGAAACACAAAAGGAAGATGTTAGGTAGAATGTTAGTCTCAGTCATCATTCACTTTCATTTTATTCTCTCCATATAATAAAAGTATATGGTGACTATTTCAACCTAAAATCTAAGATATTTTGCACCAGGGTAGAGAAGCAGCCTCTCTGTAGGCTTATAAATTATGTTGAAAAGGTAAGAAGCATGCCCACTGTGCTCTGCCCCTTCATTCCACTAGATGGTAGAGCAGAACAAGGACCAGAGTAACTCTGCACCAGTATGTTACTTTAGCATGTGTATGTGAGGTAGAGAGTGCATGGGGTTTTGCTCTTTTGCCTCACTGTACTATAACACTGCTGTGCGCTGCAAAGTGTTCAACCTCAAGCTGTCTCTAATGTCCCATGTAAATTCATAACTGTTCCATTTTTGATGGAGAGACAAGCTGTGAAATGCAAAGCATTTCAAGACTCCCTCACACCCCTCTCATGACTCAATGATTACAATGATTACATGGTTTTCATGGCAACAGTAATAACTGTTTGAAAGATTCAATTTGGTGTTGAATGGCCAAAGTGAGAGCAATCTTGGGCAAGAGCTTTACTTTAGAGAGTTAAAGTGGATAAAGATCTGGGCATGTATCCTAAAATGTTACTGGCGTACATAAAAACAGTGAACATAAAAAATGAGCAGTGGCTATTTACACTAAGTTTAGAAAGATAAGAAGCTTTTTACACTGAATGCAAATAGTCATACTGTTTCATATATACTGTAAATTGCAACAAATAGCATCTTGTTTACACCAAGTGTGAATAGTGATAGATGCTATTTTTTATTTGTCTGAGCAATAGTGAGCAATTTGCATAACTGGCCTAATAGAAACAGATTACTATACCTACATGTTTACAAAATTATTTTTATGTGGTTTGTTGTACATATAGCGACAGTTTCCTAGAGGTACTATATCAGCAAAGACTACCCCATTCCCCTTCGCACAAATCGAAGTAAAATAGCAAATTTACACTGACATAACTTGCGCAGTTGCTCAAAAACTTTTACTCGCTTTTTTGCGCCACTCAGTGGAAATTTCACATCTGAACTACTACAATACGTGTAATTAACCACGGAATATAATTTTGTTTCATGAGATCAGATTGCAATTTTCACTTAGTGTAAATAGATACTGGCTGTAAATAGATAATAACACCTTATCCTATATGGAAGCCCAGGAGTGCCATTTACAAAAAAAAATAAGAAATATATTATCAATCTATTAATTTGAAAGGAAAAATCTGAATAATTAAACCAAATTATAAATGGACAAATAAATGACACATTTAAATGTGCTTATTTAATTAATGTTTTAAAAAGTACTTATATTAGCAATAAAAAAGCACATTAATAAGTCATTTTAAATGCACCTTTTAAATTGCATTGTAAAGAGCATTTGTCAATTGCTTTTTGTCATCCATTTGCCAGTTGCTTTTTTTCATCTATTTACCAATTGCTTTTCTTTATTGTTTGACAGTTCTTTTTACCATTTGTCAGTCCAGAAGCCCAGGACAAGATGGATTGTCATTGGAAAACAATATGAGCTGTTTACATAATATTATTGGATCTGTGAATCCCGGGCATAAGAAATAGTTGAAAGCATATCAGAATTTAATGGTGACTCTTTCATTGTTGCTGTGAAATGCTGAACACGGACCTACCTGAGCATGCACAGTGATATGTGTCCAGGATGGGATCTAATAATTGTGATGCTGTCAACAGAACCAGCCTCCTGACCCATGCCCCAAACTGAAACATGCGCATCAACCGCCATTTGCCTCACAGTTCTCCGCTTGAGGTAACAGATCTTGTACTAAAGCACCTCTGTGAAGTTGGCACTCCATATAATTAAATCTTTACCAAATCTATACCATTAAAATATTAACATTTGTGCTGATTCTGTGTTTTACATATTAGACATAATTTATTTTGGCTGTATAACTTTTCACCCCATCACAGCAACAATGAACAAGCCACCATTAAATACTGATATGCTTTCAACCATTTCTTATGTGCAGGATTATGAATTGGAGAAAGAATAGGAAAATAAAAAGAAAAAAAGGAAATGAAAAGCAAAACAAAAATTAAAAGCCATTGGCAAATGAATGAGGAACAGCAATTGTCAAATACCTTTTTTAAAATGCAATTTAAAAGGTGCATTTAAAGTGCATTAAATAGTGCATTTAAAAGGCTCAATTAACTAATTTATACCGACATTTAATAACATTTTAAACATGAAATAAATCTGATTTATTGATACATAATTTTATTGTTAAATATAATGCAATTTTTAAACATGAATTAAATAAACACATTTAGATGTGTCTTTTTATTTGTCCATTTATAATTTGGTTTAATTATTCAGATTTTTCCTTTCAAATTAATAGATTGATCATTTATTCTTTCATTCTTTTGTAAATGGCACTCCTGGGCTTCCATAATCCTAGGCCCTGCGAATGAAGGCATTGAACATAATTTAGTACTACTAAATATTCTACCATTTTACAACCAGGGCTTGAGTTAAGGGGGGATCCGAGGGGATGCCCATCCCCCTTTTTGCGAGAAATACCAAAAAGCATCCCCCTTGTAAAACCACCATCCCCTCTTACCATCCCCTTAAGATCAATTGTGTCATGTAACTTACTTAGAACTAATCAGGCAGACAAAATATTTAATTCTCTATGTTTGATAAGTAAAAAACTTTAAATAACGGCGATTAGCCGATCACAATTAGATTTCAATATTCGTGGGGTTGCCAGATTCAACAAGGGGAAATCCCCCAATCAGATCTTTAAACTTTGCACAGTTTGTGAATATACTGCCAGTGTGATGCTTTTTTGTGTGCAATCTGGCAACCATGAGTGTATGAGCTCTCTCTCAAATGGGAAAAGGTGCCAGTTATAAAAACACTAGCAAACAGGTATGTTGAAGTGTAGCAATGGGTTTTCTTTCTTGTTTTAAGTATAAAGTTCACTTAATTTAATTAGATTTCTCTCAAAACAAGACTTAAAATCTTATGCAAGTTTTCTTGTCAAGGAAAAAAATTACATTTTAAGAATGTTTAGATATTTTTACAGAAAAACAAGACAAAAATTATTGTCTTGAAAATAATGTTTGCAGTGTAGAGCAAACATTTTTTTAGGATACAAACTTGGATTCTTCTTAAAATTCTTCATAAAATACAATACAACAGTTTTTTTTTTTGTTTAATGTTTTTTTTTTTTTTTTTTGGTCCAGATCTATTAAATTACAAATACTTAATTCACACAAAACATTTACTTGAATACACCTCTTCTATGAACATGTATTCAATTTCTGATATTTTTTGGGGGCTTGAATTCAAAAAATGTCATGTGGTGTCCAGAAATCTTATTTAAAGCTTAAATTCTTGAAAAAAGAAATGATGTTATTGTTATTTCTTTAAAAAAATAAGCAATGAAACAATTGTGTTAAACATCCTGCAATATTTGCCAAAAACGCCTAAAAAAGGCCTACCCAAATTAAAATGCATGCTGTTCTTGAACCCTTTGGAGTATATGCATGCTTTTGGTCTCTTTTGAAAGGGGAGACTTTGAGGTTTGTTCCTAAATAGAATCACTGTAAGTCTTACTTGTATTGAGTAATAGAACTTTGAACACACTCAAAAAGGGGAAATAAAATTCCGCCTACATCTTTTTTTGTAAAAAGATGCCTGCAGATAACTACAGCTGGGAGGTATTAGCTGGAAAACACAATTAGATCACAGCATGAAGCCTTACCAAACCCAATTTGTAACCCAAGTGTATGTATAGGCTTCAAGGATATTGATACCTGGTAACACCTCTATCATGCACCGACTGGCTCAAATGACCTGTCCATCTAAAGTTCAGGGGTCAGCGGACATTTTGACATAAAAATATCTGTAATGTTTACATGTTCAAGGTAGCTTCATCAAAGAATGCGTCGAAGTTGTGTTAGCTCTGTCGGTTAGCTCGAAATGCTACGTCTATACTACGTGGGTGTTTATTGATATAAAAATGTGTTATGGACCAAATACTTCGTTGAATTGGATTGTATGGACCCTTTACAGTGTAACTAAACCATTTTTGATGGAATGAAGTGGATCAGTAGAGTAAGATGAGCTTTATAGGTGAGTTTCTACCATTTTGTATTTGTTTATTTTGCTGTAAGTGGTCTGAGAAATACACCGATTGTACCCGCTGTGTTAAGTGTATATTAAAATGGTTTACATCGTTCGAATCACAAGAGTCTCAGCTTTCCAACGATGTAAGATATGTTTATCTTTTAATTTTTGAGTTTTTGCATATCGCGAAGTTATTGCGCAATAGACCCGTCGGGCCCGTCGACGACCCGTCGGGCTTTTAAAAATATGATTCAAACACTTTTGTCCACCAAATCAAAGTCATGTGGTGTAATCAACATGTAGCTTGCCATTTTTTGTTTATGTTGACCATAAAAACCATAAAACCGAGCGGACACATTGAGACCCTCAAGACTGAGCAAATGTTTTAAAAAACACCTGATATTTATTTTTTTGAAAAGGCACATTTTGTTCTGTGTTATGTTGTGTAACCCTGAGAAATCTTTGTGATATTTGTGACTCATAAATTCATAAAATTTATAAAACATTTTGTTTACCTTGAAAAATGTGAAAACATTTTTGAAATGAATAATAAACTTGTTTTTACTCTCATGTACCCAAGGTGCAAAGAAAGAATTATAATACTCTTTACTTGCTTGTTAGGTTTTTCAAAGGTTTTTATGAAACCAAACTGGAAACAAAGATTACATTTCTTAGAACGTGGCACAAGTGTTTTAAACCATGGATAACCTTATTTGTTAATGACCCATAAGTATTAGTGCCAAACAAATCAGAAATTTTATCCCTATAAGCATGCTTATTTTTAGATTTCAATTTGTCCTTTGGGGCAGGAGAGAGGAAGAGAGGGCACTGAACATCTAAGATGTTTGTTTATCTTTGAAGAAGTGAGTCATCAAGAGAAAAATGACAGGAAGAAGATAGAGATAGAGGGCAAAGAGGATTGTGATGGTCCTGAGTGAAAGACAGACGTAGACCTGGATCAAATCTGGGACATTTCCAGCATCTGATGCTCAAGCATCCCTGGAGTAACCATAATTTGCACTGTAAATCTATTTCCCTGCCAAACGTGTGTGTGTGTGTGTGTGTATATATATATATGAATGCCACTTTGAAAGCCAAATCTATGCCCTTGTGTACAATGGTGGCCAAAAGATTTAATTTACAAATTATGCACTTATGGAAAGAAATTGGTACTTTTATTCAACAAAGTAGCATTCATCATTCTCAGATATAGAGGTCTTCTCTCCAACCTTGCTGGAATGCAGGGCCTCACCATCTGTGGAACATTTGGACAGAGCACAGAGAGAAACAAAAGAAACAAAACAAAAGGGTACAAAAAGAGCATTTCATTGCTGCATCTACAAGCTTGAAACAACTTATGGTCAGATATCAGAGGTTAGCTCTCAGTTATGGCTACTCCTTATTCCTTTCCATCAAAGGGGTACCAAGGAGAGCAATTAAAATCTTTGGAAGTTGTTTTTGACTTTGGCAAAGTCACATTTGTGAGGGCACAATAACCGTAAATAATTCTGAGACATTAGTTATTTAGATACGCTATGTGTAGGTGATATATCATTCTCAGATATAGAGGTCTTCTCTCCAACCTTGCTGGAATACAGGGCCTCACCATCTGTGGAACATTTGGACAGAGCACAGAGAGAAACAAAAGAAACAAACAAAAGGGTACAAAAAGAGCATTTCATTGCTGCATCTAATTGAAGTAAATTCATGAGGTAGATGTGTTGTCCAGTCATGGTTACCTTTAAAAACCATAAAACAAAGATAATAACAAAAAATCAGAACTACGATCTCTCTCTCTCTTACATTTCTACTTGTGATTAATCAATCCATTTAATCAATTGGTTAAATAGGGTATATGATTCATTATGTAATAAAAATAGAAATGGATTAACTGCAATACAACATAAGATGCACATTCTCCGGAGGCCGTGCTGAATGAGTAAACCCTGTTACTGCACTACTGACATGGGCCAGACCCTCAGTCACCCCTCAGATTACATACATATTACTTGTACCTTTAGGAAAAGAGAACAGAACATTGATAAATATAATAAGAATAAGTGAGGATTATGAAATATAAGATATAATTTTCAAGAGCAAAGAGGGATTTGACTGTTTACCCTTCAGGATATTACAGTCAGAATGGACATGTTGTCTCAGGTGTGGGGCAGATTTTGGCACCCCCAGCCCGAGTTATGGAAATTGTGGGATTGGCCCCTCAACGGGGCCCTCTTTTAAATGATGGTTTATTCCACACTGTTGTTGATACCATCTTAAATGCTAGAATTCAGTGAACATGAAAGTTGTATATGTTTAAATGGCATGTTTTCGCCTCTTGGTGTGCAGCAAGGAGAGAGGATCTAGTCCACTGCCCGGTTGGTTCAGTGCTTTTTTTTTTGCTAGAGCATTTTGGGGCTGGGGTTACCCTAGCAACGCTTAAAGTGTACATAGCTGCTGTAGCGGCTGAGCATGCACTGGTGAATGGAATTTAGATTGGAATACATTCTCTTGTCTCGTGTTTTATGTGCGTTTGTCTGTGTCCCTTTATGGGATATATCTATGGTGTTAGAGTCACTCTCGGCTGCTCCGTTCAAGCCTTTAACATCAGTATCTGATACATTTATGACTCTTAAACTGCCCTGTTATTATCATTGGCATCATTTAAGAGGGTTGGTGATTTGCATGCCCTGTCAATCAATCCCTTGTGCATGGTTTTTGCACCAGGGATACTGTATCTAAGGTCATGAGACCTCATTTGGGCTATTTGCCTAAAGTCATCTCTGTGTCCTTTCATTCACAGATTATTATTTTGCAGTCCTTTTCTCCTCCACCACTTGAGTCAGAGCAGCTTAAGAGGCTGCAAATGCTAGTATGGGCTCTGTGGGTTTATGTTGACCATACTAGCTATTGGCATAAGTCAGAGCAGTTACTTGTGTGCTTTGGTGGCCACAACAGCAGTGTCTTGGTCTCCAAGCAGAGTCTGTCTCATTGGATTGTGGATGCAATGTCGAATGCTTCAAGCCAATCTACAAGGCGCATGGCATCCTCATGGGCATTGGCTAGAGGTGTGTCCTTGGAAGACATTTGTGTGGCGGCAGGATGCAATCATTTGGATGAGAGTTTGTCTCCTGCTTCCCAAGTTTTCTCTGTTGGTTTAGGAGTACGTTTTTGAGATTTCTATATTTTTTGTTCGTTTGTGTTCGACTGTAAGCTTGCCACATGGGCTTAGAGAGTTTGCAACTACTGTTCACATGGTGTGATGTTATCTCGTCCCAATTGCGTCATTACACAATTACGCAAGTTGATATTTCCTTGAAAAGGGAGTATCTCGATTCATTGGTTCCCTGATATATATATATATATTTATTTTAGGGTTGTCGATTTAACGCGTTAATTCAGTGCGATTAATTTTACAAAAAATAACACATTTAATTGCATGCCCACGGAAGATTCCTGAGAAATGCAAGCTTGTAGTACCACCTGTTTACTCCAGAGGGCAGTAAGTGAAATTTCAGCTGTATGAGCAACGCACAGTTTATAAAGTGAAAAAACCCCATCAGTAGGCAGTGTCACTACTCGATCCACAAACATGTGTTATGTTCTTGCGTTCAAAACACTCGGAGCAGCGCAATTGCGATCTAAGGGATCTCAAAATGTGTTTAAAGATTGAGTATTAAACTATATTTAACTTGACACAGTGAGCTAAACATTTTATGTTTATGACGCAACGCTACATAAGCATGTCTGACGCAGGTGTAAATTGACGGGCCCTTAAACAAGCCCTCATAATAAATCTCCAACTGATTGACAAATTGACTTGTGAAATGGATTGCTGTGAACTGTGTGCCAATGATGGACTTATGATCAATAATATGGTAGTAAACAATACATTGTATTGTTTACTACCATGTATGGCCTTATCAATGATTAACTCTTCTGCCACAAGAATGTAATGCATTTTAATTATCTGAATATTTATATATATATATATATATATATATATATATATATATATATATATATATATATATATATATATATATAATATATTAATTTTTAAATATTTAAAGATAACTATGTATTGATATATTGATATAAATATGTAAAATCATTATATTGAGTTTTTGTTATATGAAGGGCTTTCTCAGCAAATATTTGTATATGCGATTAACCGCAATGAATTAATCGGGACACAATGTAATTAATTCGATTAAAAATTGTAATCGATTGACAACCCTAATATATATATATATATATATATATATATATATATATATATATATATATATATATATACACAGGTGCTGGTCATATAATTAGAATATCATCAAAAAGTTGATTTATTTCAAAAGTGAAACTTGGATATTATATTCATTCATTCCACACAGACTGATATATTTCAAGTGTTCATTCCTTTTACTTTTGATGATTATAGCTGACAACTAATGAAAACCCCAAAATCAGTATCTCAGAAAATTAGAATATTGTGAAAAGGTTCAATATTGAAGACACCTGGTGCCACACTCTAATCAGCTAATTAACTCAATACACCTGCAAAGGCCTTTAAATGGTCTCTCAGTCTAGTTCTGTTGGCTACACAATCATGGGGAAGACTGCTGACTTGACAGCTGTCCAAAAGACGACCATTGACATCTTGCACAAGGAGGGCAAGACACAAAAGGTCATTGCTAAAGAGGCTGGCTGTTCACAGAGCTCTGTGTCCAAGCACATTAATAGAGAGGTGAAGGGAAGAAAAAGATGTGGTAGAAAAAAGTGTACAAGCAATAGGGATAACCGCACCCTGGAGAGGATTGTGAAACAAAACCCATTCAAAAATGTGGGGGAGATTCACAAAGAGTGGACTGCAGCTGTATTCAATGCTTCAAGAACCACCATGCACAGACATATGCAAGACATGGGTTTCAGCTGTCGCATTCCTTGTGTCAAGCCACTCTTGAACAAGACACAGCGTCAAAGCATCTCGCCTGGGCTAAAGACAAAAAGGACTGGACTGCTGCTGAGTGGTCCAAAGTTATGTTCTCTGATGAAAGTAAATTTTGCATTTCCTTTGGAAATCAAGGTCCCAGAGTCTGGAGGAAGAGAGGAGAGGCACAGAATCCACGTTGCTTGAAGTCCAGTGTAAAGTTTCCACAGTCAGTGATGGTTTGGGGAGCCATGTCATCTGCTGGTGTTGGTCCACTGTGTTTTCTGAGGTCCAAGGTCAACGCAGCCATCTACCAGGAAGTTTTAGAGCACTTCATGCTTCCTGATGTTGACCAATTTTACGGAGATGCAGATTTCATTTTCCAACAGGACTTGGCACCTGCACACAGTGCCAAAGCTACCAGTACCTGGTTTAAGGACCATGGTATCCCTGTTCTTAATTGGCCAGCAAACTCACCTGACCTTAACCCTATAGAAAATCTATGGGGTATTGTGAAGAGGAAGATGCTATATGCCAGACCCCAACAATGCAGAAGAGCTGAAGGCCACTATCAGAGCAACCTGGGCTCTCATTAAACCTGAGCAGTCCCACAGACTGATCGACTCCATGCCAGGCCGCATTGCTGCAGTAATTCAGGCAAAAGGAGCCCCAACTAAGTATTGAGTGCTGTACATGCTCATACTTTTCATGTTCATACTTTTCAGTTGGCCAACATTTCTAAAAATCGTTTTTTTGTATTGGTCTTAAGTAATATTCTAATTTTCTGAGATACTGAATTTGAGATTTTCATTAGTTGTCAGTTTTAATCATCACAATTAAATGAAATAAACATTTTAAATATATCAGTCTGTGTGTAATGAATGAATATAATATCCAAGTTTCACTTTTTGAATGGAATTACTGAAATAAATAAACTTTTTGATGATATTCTAATTATATGACCAGCACCTGTATATATAAGTAGGTGAGTCATGAGAGAGAAAGCACCCGCCTATATAGAGCCTGTGAAATGGCCATCACATAAGAGCCATCAGCCAGTAAATTGCCGTGATTTTATACATGTTTGAGACCAGGTGAGACCACTGATGTAGTCCCAATTGCATCACATGGCCATGGAAAACCTGTAAATATCCAGGTAATTTCCTGGAACTATACCTTACATTTTAAAGTGATTTCTAAGCCTGGGGATTTCATAGAAATTCATAAAATCTTGAAAAATCATGGACATTTTTATAGTAAATGTAAGTTTTTTTAAGTAATGCACAGTTCTAAAATATCTGCTACAATTTGCTATTTGTAAGTACAATTTCTAAACAATATAATGTTGTATTAAAAAATATTCAGTAAATTCAGAATTCTAGAGGAGTCTTTTTAGCCTTTTTTCCATTAGAAGAATTCTTTATTTACTGCCAGGGCAGAACTCTCAATCAATGGCAACATTGTTCTAAAGCACATCTCATTCTATGCATCATTTACACCAAGCAACGGCTTTCCACATTCGACAGATCTCTTTGATTGCAACTCTCTGACAGTTACATTTATTTACACACCCCTTTTATAGAAAATATAATTTTGACTCTATATAGTGTGATGATAATGTAGTGTGGAATATTGCCATCTGCTTCACGTTTATGAAATTGTGTTCCTCAGAGCTCTCACTCTGTTTTTTAGACTATTACTAAAGGAGCATACTAGAAGAGGTTTATTCATCAGCAGCATTCTAACATTTCTCTTTACTTTCTGTCTTTTTCTGTCTTTTCTGTACAGAAATATTCAACATATCTGTGAGAATGATTAATATCTGATAATCACAATAAATTCAACATAATCAAGAGTTCAGTTTCAAATTAAAGTTCTTTTCCACCATCATTGCTGAACTTCTCGTTGCGGAACCGTGCCATTCTGTACAGATCCTGGCTCATTGGAATGGTTACAGTTTATTTTTCCACTGTGGTACCACAAACTAAGGATTAGAATGGACTGAGTGACGCCAGCGCCACGGCATCCAGTATTCAAATGAATTACTTGCACCAATTCATCCTCTGTGAAGTAGACTGAAGTGAAGTCTGGCTGGCATATACTTCAGTTGGTCATCATCACTCAGCAACACAGTGGGAGTTGAACATCAGGCAGGACCGGAGATGGATTTCCACACCACTCCTTTTTGGGACCAGGTGGTGAAACTGCAAATGCTCCCTTCTGAGGAGGAAGACCCGGCCTTGTCATTGCTGCGTCCGGTTTGTGCCCTGCACATTTATCTGGACCGCACACAGAGCTTTAGATGCTCGGAGCAGCTCTTTGTCTGTTTTGGAGTACAGCAGAAGGGGAAAGCTGTCTCCAAGCAGAGAGACAGTCCATTGGATTGTGGATGCAATATTCCTTGCATACCAGTGTCAGGACTTGCTGTGCCCCTTGGGAACCTGGGCACACCCTACCAGAGGTGTTGGATCCTCCTGTCACTGGCAAAGCAGACATATGCAGAGCTGCGGGTTGGGCTGCACCCATTAACTTTGCAAGGTTTTATAACCTACGCATAGACCTGGTTTCGACCTGAATATTATGGTAGCCGCAGGTAGACTTGGTGGTAGGTTGGGTGTACCACTTGCATTGCGCCTTTCCCCCTATTTCAAAGGTGATAATTGTGAATTTTTGTCCACAACAGATCCCCATACCTGGTGCACTGCTCGGTGACAAAATTGGCGAAGAAGTAATGCCACCAAATCAAATCAAATCACTTTATTGTCACACTACGATGTACACAAGTGCAACAGTAGGTGAAAGTCTTGTGTGCAGTTCCGAGCAACATAGCAGTCATGACAGTGATGAGACATATACCAATTACAATAAACAACATATTTACACAACACAATTTACATATTCAAATGTACACATACTTACACAACATAATAATAATATACAATGTACAGTAAACAATACACACAATATAGAATACACATACAATAAAAAATAAAGAGTATATCAAAAATATATATACAGTAGTTATTTTATGTATAATTATGACAGTCCGTTGTGAGATAATAAAGTGCAATGCTGGTGTATATTGATCGTAAGAGATTAAGTGTTCAAAAGTCTGATTGCTTGGGGGAAGAAGCTGTCATGTAGTCGACTGGTGCGGGTCCTGATGCTGCGATACCGCCTGACTGATGGTAGCAGTGAGAGCAGCCCATGACTCGGTTGGCTGGAGTCTCTGATGATCCTCCAGGCTTTTACTCCCGGCTCAGTACTCGTGGTATTCCCCTTTTTCCAGGTGAGCTTGTGTGCTCTGGCTCAGTGCTCCATGTATGGTGATTCCCAATCGGTAATCCCATATGATGAGATTCCACTGTTTGGTTTCCCCTTAGGTGAACCCTGTGTTTCCCCTCATCAGAGTTTTCTTTGCCTCGACCTCTGTGCTGCATACCCTCTCTATAGATAGGGTCCTCCTGTGGTATTTTTCCATATGTGTACTTCCCTGTTGGTAAATCCATGTGAGGTATGCTCCACATGTTAACCTCCCTCCAACAGGATGTGGTCTCCGTAATGCTACTTCCCAGCACTATTCTAGAAAGGCATCTATTATTTAGAAAGGCATCGCCGATAGCCGGTAGCCTACTTGGGTAAGTGCCTCCTCCCCCTTCTTGTAACCTAGAGTTTTTGCTACAAAATTATGTGAAAGCCATCCTGATCACTCATTCATACAAAACAATATAGTCATTTAACTTTTGTAAGACACTTTTAGTTTTAGAAAGGTCATATGCGAGGAGGCGTGAATGATCATGAATATTGATGTGATTCACATCTGAGGAGACAAAGACCCCTCCCCTGGGTCTATCACTGAGGAATGTGACAGAGAAAGAATGAATGTGAGACTTAATGATCAAAATCAAGTTTTAAGTTAAAAGAAGTAATCTGACTATACATGTTCTTTACATAAAGACTTTAAATATTTAGACCTACACTACAGTTTTAAAGTTTTAGAAGAAATCTCTTCTGCTCACCAAGGCTGCATTTATTTGATCCATATTAAAAGAATAGTTTTCTATTTGAATATATTTTAATATGCAATTTGTGATCAAAGCTGAATTTTCAGCACCATTACAGCAGTCTTCAGTGTAACATGATCCTTCAGAAATCATTATAATATGCTGATTTTCTAATATGGGCATATTTAAAGTGCATTTTACTCATTTAAACCTGAACAGATATTTGCAAGCACAAGCTTTGTTGATGATATTAAGGCAGCGTAAACACTAGTTAAAATATAATCTAAACTAACATTATTTTTTATATCATATTACACATCATATTTATATCATACAGCATACAATTGAAATGCCTGCTTTAGCCGAAACAACATTTAAATGTAATTAAAACTTGCTTATTAGGAGTCATATTTCAAATTTCAAATCTCTGAATCCTGGCTGGCAAGTCTGGAAACAGTCCCACTAGTAAAATATTTACATGTTTATATAAAATAGCATGTCAACTAATGCAAGTAAAACTTACTCATCTGAAATTGTGTCCTCGGCTGGATCAAGTCACTCTTCAAAATGCAATTGTTCATCAGAGTCCCGCTCTTCTTCTGAGGAAAATGTTAACTCTTCGTCACTATCCAGGCGCTTCCTCACCTGTGCATCATGCCATCTTCCAAACGTGCAGAAAACTGAATGAATATGCTTTTTAAGGCACAGTTGATGCGTTTACCATTTGCATTGATCACCTCAGCACATTACCGTATGAATAGAGCCCTCTGCCCGTGGGTGTGTTCATATTAGGGATAATTTGCTAAGCCAGGAGAAATTGTATGTCACTTTGCTTCATTCAGATTACATTGAAGAAGAATATTTGTTTTAAATTTGAATATTTTTATTTAAAATAAAATTTTAAGCTTTCTTTAAAGTGTCTTCTCCAAAAACACTTCCAGTTGTCTATGAATCCACTACTACTATAAACCTCATCTCCACAACGAGCAGGGAGGGCGCCAGAGCATATTACAGTTTCTGATATTGTTTTTGCATGTTCACACACCTCTTTAACATTATCTTTAGTGACCTCTGACTGGCAAAGCAGGACATCATTAGTGCCGACATGAATAACAGTCTTAGAAAATCTACGTTTAACATTAGCCAGCATTTGAAAATTTGATCTGATGTCAGATGCTCAGGTACCCGAAATGCATTTTACAATAGTGACTGGAATCTCTATTTCCACATTCGTTACAATAAAGTCACCAATAACATGGGTGCTTTCAACATGATTTTCAGTGGGTGCATCAATGTGTGGGGAGAATCAATTGGAAATCCTAACACAAGCGGGAGAGGGGTGTTGATTTTCCCTATGAGTATACTGCCGAGACATCACACAAATGCCCTGCTGTGGGGGCTCTACAGCTGCAACCAAAGTATGTGTGTTGCTCGCTATACTAACCACATCCAAAACAGTATCTACTGGCTTCTCTTTCTCACTGACCTTCACTAGTGTTCAGATGTGTGTCTCTAACTCATTTATCTTCTCCATCAGCTTGACTAATTCTTTACATTTATCACACGTAAATCCCTCACTACTGATGGAAGAAGCTAGTAATCATCTGACATATGGTGCTAGTAGTAATAACGTGAGGTGATGCCACAACTTAATGCAATTGTTTGTTGTTAAATGATCTGTATAAAAAGTGTGCAGTGAAGCACACTGTGTAATTGCGATAAAAGTAGAAATGGTAAAATGCTCATAGTTGTATCACGATAAAAATTATAAGCCAGTTCTCACCTCCTCCTTCCCATTAATTCAATCAGATTTGTTTTTAAAGCTTTCTGGACTAACTTTCTTATTGTAATACTATTCGCACTCTACAACTGAGCAACATGATGCAGTGCAACAATACTTTTAATGCTTTGATTATAATCAACAAAGCTGCTGTCCCTGCGATCGTGCACAAACTTTCTTGCAGCATATAGGTAGATTTGTTGATTATAGAGCACAACAGTGAAAAGAATTTAATGGAAAAACTACATCCAAACCAAGTGCTCTGAAAGAGTGGCCACAGGCTGTTTCTGAAAACTTAAATATAGCATATACAGAGGAAGAAATTAGGGATGCACCGATACTGTAATTGGAAGTCTGATACCATGCTCATGTAAAAATGCTCCGATAACAAAAACCGATACCATCTGACGTACGAATGTCTTTATGTAAACATTCAGCGCAGAAATTAAAATCACAGCATATCCTAGTGAAATTATTTAACAGCAAAAGCTGTGATTTAATTGGATAAATAGATCATTTGCACATGCAGCATTTTAAATGAGAGTGCTTGTGAATGTGTGGAGCTGGTGTTGTGCAGGCATAGAGACACAAACTGTTCATACCTTTAGAGATTCTTGGCTCATACACAGAAAACACTATTTTGAGATTGCATGCTCTGTTTGTAGGCAGAGCGCTTATGCACTTTTTGGCATGAGTCATTTACAGACTACATATTTATTTTATGTGTTTATAAAGTAGCCTTTTGGGGTCTAATAATTACTGTGATTCACATAGCGACCTGCTTTTCCGGATTTGGAATCTGTCATTACATTAGAGCTCCTGTGTCTTACAACACAGAAACACTTTAATATAAAAGCTACACCCAAATAAAAGCTCTATTTAAAAGAAAAAAACAGAACTAGATCACTACTACATAGTTATATAATATTCGCTGTTATTCTACTACTACTACTACTACTAATAATAATAAATCAATAGTAACTGTATTATATTTAAGCAACATCTCACATTTGTGATGCTCTATTATGCAACACTTTATCTGACAAAAATAACTCCAGTATTGTATTTAGGATTGTGCTGTGAGGTTCTGTATATAAGCACTTAATTTGATAAAATTAATACAATATTATGTTGAAAATTAATTTTATACTTTCATTTGATTAAAGTTGTAATCAATTAATTTATGAAACACAATTTTGATGATACAATTTAAATAAACTGCTGATATTGAGTAAAGAAAAAAAAAAACAAGCAAAAAAATTTAATATAAAACAGGTATCAGACTTGGTATCAGCGAGTACTAAAAAAAGTATTTCCACTCATACTTGTTATCAAAAAAATGGTATCAGAACATCCCTAACTTGAAAGGCATTAAAGGTGCTGTAAAGATGTATTTTATTTTATTACTATTTTATTTATTTGAATTTTTATGAAATGACACGCTATTACAGGTCAGATATCACTGAAAAAGGTACCATGAAATATATCTACTAGACTCAGCAGGGGAATAAATGGCTGCGAGCTGCAGCCAGATTCTTTGCCACTAAACTTTGTTTAGACTTTGAGGCACTTTCTTTCTATTAAACATTCTACATGTTCACAGGGCAACCCATATATCTGAGGAAGCTGAGTGTGTCTGTTTATGCAAAATTTATTTGGCTACCATTGCTTTTGACTCCCCGGTCAGACAGAATTTTGGTGCAACCACAGACTGATCATGGTAACCACCCCTCACCCCCTCCAGTGAAAAATATCTGGCACCGCCCCTGGTTTACATTTTTGTTTTTCCTTGGACATTGAGATGCTCATTGGCACCATCTAAGATTTCCAAGTGTCTCCGTGTGCATGCATGTCTTTGTAGGGCGTGAATTTGACAAGACAAATGAATGCAATGTTTGTATCTCCATACTGTCTACTAAAATACCTTAAACCTGAAGGCAGTATAAATGTGTCCTTCACTGCATATGCTATTAAAATCAGTTATGAATCAATTTCAACCAAGAAATATGAATTGTATTTAATTAATAATTAATATTATAATTATCATTTAATAATCTTTAAAGATTACTTGGATTTGTTGTTGATAATTAAACATGAAGTTTAGGTGCCTTAAACTAGCTTCCTTAGGAGGAACCTTCATACCTCAACACTAAATCATTGACTGATTAGATAATGAGGCAGCTGTCTTCGGTTTCTCACACAGCAATTGTTGCACTCTGTAACAGGAGTGTTCTAGTTTTGTCAGGTGTTCTTGTTTTGTAAGGTTGCATTGCTCGCTCAAGGTGTAGATGTGATGTAAATCACTAGAAATGTACACTGCTGGAATTTCAGCTTATTAACAAGCTTTCCAAGCTCAAATGGGGACATTCATTGCCAATCATGGTATTTATTGGGGTCCAGGAGTGTTTGTGTGTGTGTGTGTGTTTTTAGGGCTAATGATGCAGGGAAATGAATTTTGTACACAGTAAATAGTCTATGTTTGTGTTGCTAATGCACTTAGTGACAAAAGCCACCAATCATTAAGTGAAATGCTTATACACTAATTTTGCCTCATCACCAGAGAAAATGTCAGTCTGTCAAGTCATTCTCAGGATTTATATATCATATATATCAGTGTTGTAGCATGGTTGGCAGGTGTGCTTTTGTACACTGAGACTGAGCCAGCAAATGAATTCATTTTCTAATGCTGATTTAATGTAGTTTTATGTGCATGGTGTCTATTGCTCAACCATCAGATTAAGGCCATAAGATTAAGGCCATAACTATAAAGTTCCAAAACATGAGGGATTTCAATGGCTTGCCCTGCTACCAAATATACACACAAGCACCCTTAATATTATTTGGCTATTGCAGATCTTATTACTGTAGTCTGTCATAACTGGGTTTTCCACCTTAGGCCCTAACTGCATGAGCAAGTTGATAGAAAGAAATACACACTTGAGCTCCACAATCTGCTCCACAATCTGCCCTTTGGCATTGTTTTCCCCATTCATATGTCTCTTATTGCTTTATATGTTCTCTTTAAAGACAAATCGCCAAATACACCAATAAAACAATCCCTTTCAGGCAGTAGTGCGTTGAGTCGCTCTCTCAGAGACTCCAGTTTCCACATACTGTTTGTGTGTTTACATACAGCAGAGTTTATACATATGGCATTCCCTTCATCTTTGGTTAGAACTAGCAATTTGAAAAGTGCCAGTAACATGCTCAGAGATAGAGCCTCTCCCCAGAGATGTCATTTAGTACCCTTTTAACTCTTGTATTCTGTTCTTTAAGAGTTTGCCTGCTGTGTGTCAAGTTTGACCCCCACACACATTAAATCTTATTTTTAGGAGAGGGGGGGGGGTTGTGCTATTTTTTTTAACCTTATTTACCTCTACCTTACCAAACAACATCATTCATATTTATATAAAATAAGAACATTTTAAGTTAAATTCACTTTTACACTTAACTACATGTCACAATTTTATTCAGGGACATATTGTCATGCAGATTGTTGCCATCTCTTGGAGAGAGAAAAAAAAAAACAAAAAAACAAAACTTTAGACATGAAATTACAAAATATTACCAGCAGATGGATGCAGAGGTCAACTAATTTGCCTGATTGTTGCAACCTGATTTTTGTTTTCAGATCTAATGACTAGTTATGCATTTAGACATGTTTAGACATTATCAAAGACATTCAAAAATAATAATTTTTGTCAAAGTTTTGCATTTTGCAGAAGTGTCAGTTTTTGCAATGATGCCACATTATGTTACTGATTATGGTATTACAAAGACAAGACTTAGAGTTTAGTTGCCTATTATTTATTTTAAACATCACAATTCAATAACTCATTAGAATAAATTAATCAAATATATCCATTAAACCAACAGCAATAAACAGACGTGTGTGTGTTCTTCATTGTGGATGTGTTATGGTCCCAACCATTTATTTCTGTTTTATTTTAATTTGTGGCTGATTTTATTTGACAAATTATATAAAAGATTCTTCTTGTTAAAATGTCACCTCTTTATTCCTGTGTTTGTTTGTATATGTGTGTGTTGGTGGGTTTGGGTGGTTTATGAGGAAATTTATTTAGGTCACAAAATGGTAATTACAAGGGTATTATTTAAATATGGTTTATGAGGACATTTCTAGTGTCTCCATAATTCAAATCACTTAGAAAACATATGTAAATGTTTTATTTAAATGTAAAATGTAGAAAGTTTTTTTTTGTGAAGGTTAGGTTTAGGGGGTAGGGTTAGGTTAGGGGATAGAATCTATAGTTCATACATGACAGCCGACTACATGACAGCTTCTTCCAAGTAATCACATTTTTGATCTCTCATGATCAATATACACCAGCACTGCACTTTATACATTTTTTCATCTCACACTGGACTGTCATAAATTATATTCACCACAATACAACTACTATATATATCTTTTTTTATATACTCTTTATTGTTTATTTTTATTGTATGTGTATTCTATATTGTGTGTATTGTTTACCTTACATTGCATATTATTATTATGTTGTGTAAGTATGTGTACATTTGATATGTAAATTGTGTTGTGCAAATATGTTGTTTATTGTAATTGATATATGTCTCATCACTGTCATGACTGCAATGTTGCTCGGAACTGCACACAAGACTTTCACCTACAGTTGCACTTGTGTATATGGTTGTGTGGCAATAAAGTGATTTTATTTTATTTTATTTGATACAGTATAATAGTCATTATGTCAATGGAGAGTCCTCATAAGGATAGCTGCACCAACATGTGTGTGAGTGAGAGCATGTGAGTTCCACATTGTGGATGTGTTATAGTATCACCTCTTCATTTCTCTATGTGTGTTCTGCATTGTGGCTTATTTATTAATTGTATTTGTCAAATAAAAAAATGCACAGTTTTATTGTCTCACCCATTCATTTCCAATAGGGTGTCAAATTTGAGCCTGAAACACTGTTAGTGTTACTTTTTTTCACACCACTAAACCCTGTTTTGTGTGTGTGTGTGTGTGTGTGTGTGTGTGTGTGTGTGTGTGTGTGTGTGTATATATATATATATATATATATATATATATATATATATATATATATATATGCAAGGTTAGACTATAGTTTGATATAGTGGAACTGAAAGTGTATTTTGGACTGGAAATTGGGTTGGCATCACATTTATCTGTAAATAACTACATGATGTTATTGGTGGATTGGTCACAGAATATAAAGTATATTCTATTGATTAAATGTCACATTCACTTCCTATAATGTTTTCTTTCATTTTGAATCTTAGAGTGGATAAGTATGTTTGGTTCTGATTAGCTGCCTAAGATCAATGTAGTTTTGGTCAGTTAATAATAGTGCAGTATTTGCACATCTTTAAATAACTTTTCAAGTGTATTGCAGGCTGAAATTATTTGATTTTGTGTGTATTTAAAATTAATATTATGAATGTGAGGAGTGTGTAATTTTATCCAAGTTTAAATACTTTCATCCATCCCAGCTTAAAATGCAGAGACAACTATAAATAAACCATTCGTTGTTTGATTCCCCCAAAAAGTGTAAAACTGTGGCTCTGAGATGCTTTCAAAATATTTTTATTTTTGTTTGAGCATCCCAAGCATCCATTTAAAGCAACATTGGCTAAACCAATGGCATGACTTTAGGGTTGGACTGTCTGTTTGCTGACCAAAGGAAGAATGGGGGAGTTTTTGAGATACATGTTTAAAAACAGTGATTATTTTTGCAATTCCATTTGGTGACAGTAATGGTACTGAAATTATATTTTCAACCTTTTACACAATGTTCTGAATTATGTTAATTTAGGATGTTTTGTTTTTGTGAATTTTTTTTCACAAGCGTCCAACATTCACAGACACTGGAGAAACACAATAGATTGCTCTTGATAACCGTATAATGTTTTATTGACTGTTGAGTACCTTTGCAAACAGATATCTGTGTTGTTGTTCGTCTGACTTCATATTTTGTCTCTGAATGGACAGTGGCTTCATAAGGTTCTGCTTTTTCCTGTAGACCCACACTAATTCTTTGATCAGTCAGTTCAGAGATATTTGAGTATTGCCGTGACTTGTTTCATGTGATAAGCCACCATTTCAAATGTGCTCAAATGAGCATGCCTTTGTTGAGCATTGCCTGAGATGGACAATAGATGATTGATGATGGTGGAGCAGATTAAACATACTCTTTCTTGGAAAACCCAAACAAAATAAGAAAGGACCTTGAATGGGGGTGACATGGAAAATAAGAGTGCATCATCTAAACAAAACATGATTTTATATTTTGTTCTGTTCAAGTGTTTATTCAGCCATGTTATCTTTTTATGTGTTGGTTTGGGTTTAAATTCCTTTTAGGCCAAGAGTGAGTGCCATGTTGCATTTTTCTACCAAAATTCTCTTTTCTACCAAGGTTCTCTTGCCAGAGCTGTTGCTCGTCTGGGGTATCTATGAACCTCTCTTAAAATTGGCCCAAGTTTCCACAGACTTGACTGACTTGCGAGAAATTAACTTGCAACATCACAGTCTTTGTTTACACATTTTACAAGCTTTAAAATGATCACATTGGAACTTGACACACAAACCTGAATGTTCCAGTTCCTTACATCGATTCCATCCTGCCGACAGACAAGTGGCATTTTCCATAAGACATTTTTACATCAATTGCAATTTTTTTTTACCTTTTTCTGTGGTGTGACTGATAGCATGTTGCATGAGCAACCTCTAAGATATGGGTTCTGGTCCCATGGAAACCAGAAAGTAATCAGAATTTACATAATCAAAGATGGGATTGAGCGGATGTATTTTCTCTCTAAGATTGTATTTTTAATCCAATGATGGTTAGGTTTAGGGTTTGGGTTTGCGTTAGGGAGTTAACAAATGCATTCCTATTGCCTGTATTACTGTCACACGCCATTGGTCTCTCCATCTCCAGCCATCATCCGCTCCAACTCAATCAACTCTAATCCATTTCACCTGCTACAAATCACCTGATTACCAAGACTCTATAAATTCTAACCTAATTTTCACTCTCGTTTTCTAGTCTCATCTACTGTTGTACAGACCACACCACACTGTCTTAATACAAGCTAAGTGTTTAGTCCTGGTTTTCCTTGTTGTTATTTTGCTTGTTGTGTACTTCACTGTCGTGTATCCTGATTATTTGTTTCATTATATATCCCTGCGATTGTGTTCACTCCTCATCCCTGTGTCGTCTCAGCCCTGACAATTGCATAATTTACAACTAAAAATACAACTTGCTTTTGGCACCACTCTGTGAACATTTCACCTGGAAACTGGAGCTCACACACGTTCCCATACGTTCAACAACACTTCCAACAGAGGCAGTAATTAGAATTTAGTTAAGGACTGACCGATTTCAGCTGAAGAACTTTTGACATACTGTTGATGAATTCACAGTGAGATCAGTCTTTACATTTTGAAATATATACATTTTAACCTCCAATGTAATTTGATTCAGTGTCTTTATTGGAAGCTGGATTTCATGTAAAGTTAAAAATGTATAACTAAATAAATATGATGCATTGGGTGATTCCACTGATGACAGCTTTGTTGATTATAATTTGAGCTATGTAGTTTTGTGGGATCTAGTTATGTTTTACGTCAATTTTGACTGAGTTGTTGCTTTGAAAAACAAACCGCACCTGAATGTTATCTGATGTTATTAGTTCCAGGTTTGAAACTAGCAGGTTTTAGAAACCAGTGTGGAGCCAGTTTTACTGGCCCAAACCTGCCTTCTCTATGGTGGAAAATCTGGAACTGTTCCAGATTTTGCACCAGCACTAGCACCCTGTCAGTGGAAAAGGGGAAATGGAAGTAGATGGGGTTATTAAAAACTTAATCAGTAACAATTTAAAGTAAGGTATAATTTGTTAACATTAGTTAATGGCACGTGAGTTTGGCTTGCTGTTGTGTAGAGAGCAGTGCTGGCTGCAGGTCTGCTTTCCTGTTGTCACATATGGGTGTCCCTTGGCTCTGACCCTATCATCTGCCAGCGTGTCAAATTAAAGCATGACAATGAGCACCTCCAACACTTCCAAAACACCATCTACTGACCATCATGCCTGACACAATTGCTCACATTCTCTAAGCATCACAACAGTTCAAAACTTCTTTCAACATGGAACTTCTATTTCAATTTGATGGTTTCTTGCTCATTTTACATGTTCCACAGTTTCAGTCCATAGACTGTAAACCTCTTTATTACATGTATTGAAGTGTTATGCCAGTAAAGCTCCATACACACACGCACTAGATTGACTAGATCTCATTCATTTTCAGAGGCAGGTAGTAACGCACTACTTTTACTCCATTACATTTGCTTGAGTAACTTTTTGGAAAAAAATGTACTTTTAGAGTAGGTTTAAAAGTGGGTACTTTTTACTCTCACTGAAGTAAATTTCTAATGTAAAAAATTTGCTTTAACTTCGTTACAATGGGTGGCGTTCCTGTCGTTAAATTACTAGGTTTAATTTTAATTAATGCATAATTTATTGAGAGATAATTGAATGGGACTTTTACGACAGCAGAAGTTCACACAGCTGCGTGCGCTGTCACAGACTATCACTCAAGCCGAGTCATTCACTGCTGCAGCAACATGTTCTTCAAATTGAAACACATTTTTTTCACTCTACACAGTGAAATTATAATAGTTTCATCATAAAATACCTTAATTTAACACCAAATCAATTGGATATTTCAAGATTAAAATTACAGCCCCAATTTAAGGCAGCATGCTGAGGTTTGTCGTGGCTCTAATGATAACGCAAGATTTTCTGTGTCATGGTGATGATCATTTTCAAGGTGATTCTGTAAATATGGGCTCTTGTCACTTCAGTTTTTATGTTTACATTTTTAAATCTGCAGCATCATATCAGTGCCCTTTGTCCAATGTCCTGTATGTCATGAGCAGTATTTACACATTTACCCCGGGCCCTCACGGGTGTTCTAGAAACTATCGCAGCTACTTGTAACTGACAACTGGAGCGCAAGATAAGATGTGTTTTTGTGTGAGCATTTTGAACGGGAGTTTGAGCAAAGCCTGGTTGAAAACTCGCAGGTCCAAGATTGGTCGTAAGCCGCGTCCTTCCTTGGGTACAACGAAGTAAGAGCTGTAGAAACCCTTCTTCATTTCGTTTGGAGGGACAGGCTCTATCACGTCTTTGAGTAAAAGTGTAGTGAATTCTGCATGCAAGGATTTGGCATGTACGCCGTATACTGCGGTATAGCGGATGCCCGCGAAGGGAGGCGGGGGCCTGGCAAACGGAATTGCGTAACCGAGTCAAATGGTCCGGGCAAGCCAGCGTGACGGGTTGGGAAGTGAAAGTCATGCATCCAAGCTCAGTGATAGGGGCACCAAGGGGACAGTTACTTTTGACATACCCGGAGGGGCTTCACAGCGGGGCGGAGCAGGTAATACGACGTCGGGAGGCAAAGACGCGTCCCAAGGCTCTAGCGCTGAGAAAAGACCCAAAGCACTTACCTTGCTCCGCACACCTGGCAGGGGGCGAGTTAGCAACTGAGGAGGAGGTCCAGTGTAGGCATCCTCTAGACTCGTCGGAACCGGCCTGCCGGGGAACAGTCCTGGGGCTGAAGGTGGAGGGTCTGCGTCCAGCATGCCAGGACTGTAGAGGTCTGGTGGCAGGGTGCCGTGAGAACGGCATTTGTGGGCCAGATAACCCAGAGACAAAGGGAATAGCTCTGTTATTGAGAATATGGGTACTGCAGCCCCGTGTAGGGGGGGCAGCAAATGAAATAAGTCCAACAAAATATTCTCCTCACAGCCCTCCACCGGGGGACGGAGTGGTCTTACCAGCTCCGGAGCTAACATCTCGGGCTCTGGGTCGAGTGTCTCAGGAGCGCCTGGGAGCCTTCTGGGTCCTCGAGGGGGTCCTTGAGATGGGGGGCATCTGCTTCCTGCGGGGTGCTTGACGCTGGTGCTGAGAGCTGGGCCGGGTTGATGCGGAGCAGGGTGCTTTTTAGCCGCAGTAGAATGCCCTTGGCAGGTAGACATGGCCCATGGCGGCAGGCTTGCGGCAGGGCAGGATGTAAGATATGGCCTCCGTCTGCTTCTTCACCGCGGAGAACTGCTGGGCGAAGTTCTCGACGGTGTCGCCGAAAAGGCCGAACTGGGAGACAGGGAAAGCTAGCCTTGTCGGTCTCACACATCTCTACCAAGTTCAGCCACAGATGACGTTCCTGGACCACGAGCGTGGCCATCGCCTGCCCAAGTGACTGCTCTGTGACCTTTGTGGCTCGAAGGGCGAGGTTGGTCGCTGAGCGCAGTTCCTGCAAATCTTTGAGCGCCTTTGCCTGGTGGACTTGCAGGAGGGCCATGGTGTGCCGGTCGGAAGCGGCATGTCCGGCGTAGCTGTAGGCTTTCGCGGTCAGCGAGGATGTTGGAGGGGAGTACAGGGTGACCCCTCCAGGTGGTAGGGTTTCT
This sequence comes from Moxostoma hubbsi, assembly GCA_032164185.1. NCBI lineage: Eukaryota > Metazoa > Chordata > Actinopteri > Cypriniformes > Catostomidae > Moxostoma > Moxostoma hubbsi. Next base: position 16,065,432 of record JAVLUX010000024.1, on the reverse strand, counting down.
GGGACACAGGTGGAGTGCAACAGCCCTATCCACCTGGGGAATCACCGTGTACATGTGGGCTGCTCCGCCGTCGAGGGTAGCAAGAGCGGATGAGCGAGTGGCTTTGTGACGGATGGAGAGGGGTGCGCTCCACGATGATTTCAGCTCATCATGCACCTCCGGGAAAAACGGGACCATGGGGGGGGCGAGGCTGTGAGCGGCGCCCAGACCCCAGGAACCAGTCATCCAACAGCGATGGCTGTGGGGAGGACGGAGGATTCCATTCCAAGCCCACGCTGGCGGCGGCCTGGGAAAGCATCAGCCATCTGGGCGTCAGCCTCAGCATGGGCGTGCTGGCCCGAAGGCGGCATCCCAGGGGAGTCATCTGCGTCAGATGCCACTCTCTCCGATGCAGTGGTGAGCTCATCCACTGCGAGCTCTAGAGGATAAGCAGGCTGGCTGTGAGGCGAGCCACTGTTGCCTTGAGCACGGACGGGAGTCAACGAGCATGCTGGGGGGCAGGTTGTCTGAGGGGGCGTACCCGGCAGAGCTGCACCCGCTGCCATCCCCAGATCGCCTCCATCGCCAGCCACATCGTCCTCAATCCCATGGGAAGAAGGAGCAATGCGGGGGGCGGTTGGAGTGGCGTTCTTTCCATTGAAAGCAAGCCGCGACCGCAACGTTGCCATGGTCATGCCCTCGCAGTGAGAGCATGAACCATCCACAAACGCTGCCTCGGTGTGATCGCTGCCCAGTCACACGAGACAACGCCTGTGGCCGTCTGAAGCATAGAGCACTCTACACAGGAACTACACAGGGGTGGAATGGCATCTTTACAAAGACGCGTCCTGAAAAGGACGTTCAATGCCGCTGTGTATTGCTCTAATAGAGGAAAATACTCTTTTACAAGAAATATCACTCTTTTAATACTCTTTTTTGCTCTTGCACTGACGAAGCGCCCAGGGGCAAGCTGCACTGCTATGCAGGGAAGGAGCTGTAGTGCACCGTAGATCCAACAGCAGAGAGCGTCAGAGAAACAGGAACGGGTGTGTGACTCGCAGCTCGGTTCCGAAGAAAATTTCTGAATGAACTTGACGTATTTCCCTTCTTTTATACCCGTATGTCCGCGGGCGGGGTATGCAAATACTGTCTGCCAACTTCTCATTGGCCTTTTTTTCATAGATCAGAGGCATATTCGGTGCTCAAGAGAGACTCCTAGTGTCGCTTCTTCGACACAATGTCAAAGTGAGCGACAGACAGGGAAATACAATTACGGAATTCTTTATCTAATTAAAATAAGTGATGACTAATTAATTTCTTACAAGTTCTTTGAGACAAATTATAAAGTTAATATTCAGTATTTATGATTATATTTTTTAATGTTTGTTGTTCCATGTACCATGATTAATCACGATCACAGAAAGTGTGATCAATTAGTTAAAATATTGTAATCAATTCACAGCCCTAATACACTGCATACAGTATATACAGGCTGTCTCATTTCGAAGGCTGCATGATCGGAGGTCGCATTTGTTGACCACATACGTCATCGAGGATGTTTCATTTCAGAAAAGTAAATAAGGCGCTCCAAATGCAACCTCTGAATGAGACCTTTCACAGGAATTTGGAGAATGCAAGAGGTGTATTCTTTGTTTGCACTCCAACAACCCATAATTATTTGCTCCAACTGAAATGAACTTAATTTCTCTGAAACATTAATGGTGATTTACCCGAAAATATGATATTCAAATGCAATTTTTAATTTTTTTTATTATTTAATTTTCCTAAATTGAAGTACCTCAGTAAATGCATAAAATAAAATATATTTAAAATATATAATGTCAACTAAAGTATTAAAAGCTAAATGTAAAAGTACAGCTGCAAAATCTATTTATTTTCTCTCTACTACATCCTTGTAAATCTTCTAAAGTTTACCTCAGGGATTCCCTTCTCACGCAGAGCACACACGCAGGTTAAGTGCAAGGCGTGCTGTCATAGCAACAAGTTTCTGTTTTTCCTATAAAGGCTGTCTCATTTAAACAGAGTTTGTTTAAACGAGGATGCTCAGTATATTGCTACCTTCAAAGGACACATCCTTCCTTGCACACAGCCTTCAAAATGAGACACAGCTATAGACTCAAGTCACTCACACATGACAAATGTCACTATGCAAAATGGCAGAACGTGCACTAGACACCAGGCCACATTTTAGAAATCAAGTTTACAGTTGTAGCATTGTTTGGCTCTAATAGAATAAAAATAGCTAAACTGTTATTTACACCTGGGTGCAAATAGTAGCTCAGTTACAGAAAAGCTCTCCATCCCTTTTACTTACAGTTGTGTCAGATGGACTGATGCCAGCTGCTCTGTAGACAGAATGACACTAAAGCCCATCTTTCACTCTCGGCTATGTGACGATGGATGCAGTCTGCTCTGTTGAACTGTTGATCTTTACAACAGAGCATTTGTCTGAACAATATATACCATTGTTTTTTGCTTAAGACCCTGCATCCTCCATTTTCTTCCTCCTTTTCAGAAACTTCTGTCTCATTATAAAAGCAAGATCATGGCAGATCTGAAACTCAGTCTTCCATGCAAAAGAAATTGTAGAGGCTAGTAATAATAGGTAGGCCACTTTTCTCTTAGCAATCTGCTCTCAGCACCGAATGCTGGAGTCCTAAGTGTGTAATCATTTAGCAGACACTTTTATCCAAGGTAACTTATTACAGCCATAACTCGTTTACAAGTACATTAGTATTAAGCTCGTAGAAGTTTACTGAATGTAGCACAAATAAATGGACACAGATTCTGGTTAATCATGAAACAAAACTTGTTTTGATGAGAATTGTCATATGTATGAAAATTATGCTAGGCTACAAAGCTAATAAGCCATTGTACATTGTAAAATAAAAATAAATTTGCAGAGGTATCTTGCAGTTTATGATCACAAGATCTTATGCGGTGAGTCCGGTTGATAGATTTTGAAACCTGAGGAAATATATTTAAGACTCTTTCTAAGATCGATTCCATAATTACTCTGATGCACCTTGGGACCATCAACAGGAAATATTCTTTTCATATTTATGCTCCTTGTTTTGTTTGTGTTTAACAAATGCTACATGGTGAGTAGAGGCTAGCATAAACCTAAAAATTAAACCTGAACTTGACCCTTACTCGAGACCGTGTGGCCCTACCCTAACTGGACCGAACGTTACCATCAGATTTTAAGCCCAAACCTGACCCAAAGCCGAAATCACTCACTCTCTTTATAATATATAATTTCTTCTCCTAGCAATAATTATTACAATAGGCTATATTTAAAGTGAGCATCGTAGGCAACTTCCATAACAGTACTGTAAAAGTACACATGCACAGTTTTAACAAGTCATGTCGGCTCCTCAGCACACTAGAGTAGAAGGAAAAAAAAACATTGGTTTACCATTTTGCTAGGAGCAAAAACAATCTTGAATAATGTGAAACAATGTAACACAGACCTTATTGCAGCCTGCAACTTGTTCAGAATGTTGAATTTTTGCGGTACCTAACAAGTTAGATGCAAAAAATGAGACATGCATTTTTGAAACTTAAAGATCTTTATAACTTGACACGGAATCAAAAAATAGTGTCGGCCCTGCATGAGACTCTGAAGAAACAGCAATATGTGGTTCAAAAATCAAATATGTCCGTCGAGCATGTGTTTACATAGGAACATTATGGAAAAAGAGCAGACTCATGTTAAAACACATTTGGTATGAATGGGCTGTAACTCATCTGTTCGCATAAATCTTTAAGTGAAAGTGCATGTTTATTGTTTCATTAAATAAAAATTAAAACCTGTCATACTTGAAAACTGATCCAAACCTGGCTGAAACCTGGCAGTTTCTCAGGTCCTGTCAGGTCCAGGTTGGGTTGCAGGCCTCTAACAGTGAGACTTGTCACACATGCTTTGCTTTCCAGAAGGGCATAGTGATGCTCACATTCAAATAAAATTTTCCTTGGATGAAAGCACAGATAAATTGTCTCATGGTCTGATCGTGTGTTTGGTTTTTGTGCAGTAGGAAAGTAAAAAATCTACACAGAGCTGATGACTGATGCCCATGTGCGATGTTTTGCTCCACTGGCTAATTGCAAACCGCAAGTTTCTATGTATCTCTCTAACCTACACATCATGCTTGGCCTGATCCCAAATCAGCGGCAGCTTTGATGATCCATACAATATAAATACCCTCTTTAAATTCAGGGCTCCATCACCACAACGATTGCCTTTGCAACTGTGTTTGGTCATTTTTAATTTGTATAATTACAAATGTCGCCACATGTGGCAATAAATCTCTCTTAAAAATTAGCTGTGGTGTGTGATAGTTTTAGGCCCATGCGTTATTAGGACAGTGTTTGGGTTTGCCGCTAGTTTGTTTGAGGATCCAATTATGCCAATATTGAAACCCTGTTTAGTCAAAAGGATTAGGACTGGATTTAGAGTTCTCGGAGAAAGGGGATATGCAGGAATTTTGAAGGAAAGATAGTGAGGGAGAAGGAGAAGTCTGGTTGTTAGGGGAGAAATTATGGCATGAGCGGGCCAATCATTTGTCACTTACTGTTCAATGTTCTGTTCTTGTCACAGCAGTGCTCAACTCTAGAGTACAGCTCACAAACCTGACTCGTTTCATCAAGTGCTCATTAAGTGGTGTGGCGGCTGAACACTGTAAGCTGTTTCGAATGGACCGTCAAGATGAGAGTTTAATAATGTGTAAAATCCCAATTCTCTTTTAGAGGTTATGGGGTTTTTTAAGTGCTCTTATGCACAAGTGCATCTGTCCTTTATGGACAGAGAAGCAGCTAGAGCTACACAAGTTGTTCTATGAATAAATTGCATTTCTTTCATTTATCTATAACATTATGGGGTGAATTTACAGAACAGTTTCACCACTTTTGCATATAGTATTTTAGTGCAAAATAAAATTTTATTTTATACACTAACCACATTCAATCCAGTTTAACCAGGTGTTATCTGCACTAGCTCTGTGACATGCGTACTGTATTTAATGGGATAGTTCACCAAAAAATAAAAATGCTTTCATCCTTTACCCACCCTCATGTTGTTCCAAACCTGTATAACCTGACTTACTTCCTTGAATGGAACACAAAAGGAGATGTTAGTCTAAATGACAGTATCTAGGCCGATTTATTCTTCTGTGCAGAACCTACGACGTAGGCTCCACTTGATTAGCATTTATAGTTCTGCGCTGGTTTGTGTATGAATGCGGCTGGTATCCCTTTCAGCTGACCTCCAGAGGGAGCCTTCTCCCGAATACTGACATTGAACCATTTTCTTTTATGGTGACTTCCTGTTTGAACTATATATATATATATATATATATATATATATAAAGCCATGCTTTTCCATTGTTACTTTGTAAAGTATTGCCAGTTTCACTGCTTTACCAAGCATTATTCACATTGCCTGTTTATTTCCTACTTGCTATGACCATTGTGCCTGCTTCACTGGATTATCGATTTTGGATTACACTTTTGCTCTGTTTGCCTGGCTGGACTGATTACCTGTTAAGAACTTCTTTGCCTGCTTCACGACTTTGTCTCTGCCTTTGTTTTGGATTTGTATGCTGATTGTAAATAAACTTCCTGCATTTGGATTCTACCTGTTTATTTGAATACTTTTTACTGCTGTTAAAAACTTTTAAAGCTGTTGTTGTTCTATAGTTTTTAATGTGTTTCTTTTAATTGCTATTATTTTGTTTCTTGGTTCTTATTTTATTATAAACTGTTTTTCTTGTCTTTAATAATTATTTGAGGAATTGAAACAATATTTAAATAATTAACAAATTAGTATAAATACTGTTTGTTGTAGAAATTGGTATCGAGAGTTGTGAAATTTCACTGCCAACTACTAAAATGTTGGTATCATGACAACACTGCTTATGTATATACTGTGCATGATAGATCTTCCTATAATAACAATATGAAAAAGTAGAACTCATTCCATATGTGTGAGCACACCCTGTTTTAAGCACTCCAGATTCCCTTTAATTTCACTTTTGCATAATTCCAAATATGTTTGGCCGCTACATCTTACTATAAAAATACATATATGAAGAAGAAAATTTTTCAATGTTCTATTTGTTTATTTGTGGGTGAAGTGAAATTGGTCTTTTTATTGGCAGTTTTATTGGAAGTAGATCATGGGCAAAACATAACCAAATTTTGGTAAAAAATGAATAACTTTTGTTTATCATATCGCAGTTCAAAGCAATATTTTAAGAATAATTGCAATATAACTTTTTGTCCAAATTGTGTATCCTTAGTGGTAACACGTTGTAGGCATAAAACAGGGGGTTTATTTAGCCAACGTTGAACACCAAAATAAATTGTTCCTAGATCCTTAATATCTTCACAATCGCAGAGCAGTATGTAATATGCATCATCACATGAACTACAGTAATTAGTAAATAGGGGTCATCCTGAACTCATTTTCTCAGTTGCTTATGTTTGCATGTGGACGATAGAAGAGTCCTACTCATCTCTCTCTCTCTCCTCACTCCCTCTCTCTCTCTCAATCTCTCATTAGGGAGAGTTGCCAATGGCAATTTCACTATCACCTGACTGTGTGATTTCATGCAGTGTCACCGAATTAATATAAATTGAGGATGCCCATATCTTTCCTGTCCCTCATTTATCTCTTTCTCCTCTGTTCTAAACCCCCCAGGCCACAAAGATTAACTTGCCACAGCAAACCATTTAAAGTTCAGCTCAAAAGTCCTTCTCAGCACAGATTGTTGAATATGTTTGTGCAGACCTAAATATATTTCTACATACTTACAAAATGTTTATGTCTATGAACCTAAAAGGTATTACCACTATTATATTTCTTAGCCACATATCCCTAAAGTTTCACCAATCACATTCTGACAAATCTCCGGCCTAAAATTCCTAAAACTCGTCCAAACACAGGCTGACTAAAATTCTTATTGTTCAAAGCTCCTCCCAATCTTCAGCCACATATCCATGAAGCCCCTCCTACCAACCCTTTGTATCCAGAGCACTTGCAAATGACAGCCTAAAAGTTGATTACACTCCTGAGTAGCATTCATAATTTACATCTTTTTACTAAAAGAAAAGAATCAAGGACATTAAACATTTATACCCATTCATTTAGTCTAAAAGGGTAGACTCAATTTAACTGTATAAAGTATTTATGCGCACTAGCGCCAGCCCTGAGCACTAGATCAGAGGTTGATTACCAACCTTGCTGTGGTTGTGTATTGTGCTAATTGTCAGTCATTAATCAGCATCTCCCCACACAGTGACACTGTACCCTATTCCCAACCACCTTCACTTATTGGCTACTAAAATATCAAAACAAATGGGCAGATGCATTTTCTTTTCTTTTTCAAGATTTAACATGAAGTGGCAAACCACTGCAGATGTTTTGGGGATTGTGAGGGACCAAGCAGTCAAGGGCAAAGGACACAGGATTTCCAACCAAAAATTATTTATTAAATACAAAAAACAAAAAAACAAAACAAAATAGTTGAATAAATGAAAATAATTCAGGTCTGGGCCCATAACGGAAAAGGGTCAACTGAACAGAACCTAACTTAACAAAAATCAAATCAAACTAACCAAACCAACATGACCTCTCTTTCACACATGGGGAACTTATATATACCGAGGACTAGTCCATTATACACACACAGGGGACACCACAATCATCACTTAACAATTACAAAACAAAAACTCAAATTATCAATAAAGAGGTCATAAAATAACTTACTCAAATAATTATAATAGAAAATAAACAAGTATCCTGTAAATAGAATAAACAAAGCATATAATCAATCATACCCCCCACCCCCTGCTAATTGGCAACATGGATTAACCCAACAGCATAAAATGGCAGCCACTGACACCAGCCAGTCCTTTAATGGAATGGACCTCCACCGAAGCTCTGCGTCCCAGGCAGCGCCAAACCTCCACTTTCCACATGCAGGTAACTTAAACTCAAAGAAATAAACATTAACACAATATACCTCTGACAACTAGAAAGTGTGCACCCAACCTAGTCATGTAAGATACAAGTGTAAATGATAAATAAAGTGAATGTAATGAACCAAATCTGTGTCTGTCATTATTATGAAATGTATATAAGGTGATCTGTAACAAAATATTAAAGGATATAATTTAGTAAAAGGTAACCAAAATAACATACAAACAAAAGGAAAAGATGTGTTCTTACATGGGTTAGTTACCGCCTTGCTGGGTGGCCACGTTGTCGGCCATCACAGGGATGATTGGCCTCTGAAAAACTGGTGGCAGTAATTGCATCTGGTTTGTTTCTTTGGGCTTCTGAACCATGATTGATTCAAATAGTTTTCATTTAATTCACCCTGTTCTTCCTAATTAAAGCTCATGTTTTCAAGATCTATCCTCAAAGCTGGCAATGCAGTAGTAATCGTAATGAAGCCAGTCATTTCAAATTAACAACTTCAATTACTTATTGGTATAATTTCTGACTGACTTAAAGGAAAAGTTCACCCAAAATGTAAAATTCTGTCACACTCACCCTTATTCTGTTCCAAACCCATAGTCCTGTTGTTCCCAATGCTCAGTCACCATTCACTTTGATTGTATGAAAAAAGAAAAGTTGTAATGAAAGTGAATGGTGACTGAGGCTGTCAGTCACTAACTTTCTGCCTAACATCTCTTGAGTTCCACGGAAGAGAGGAAGTCAAACAGGTTTGGAATAACATGAGTGAGCAAACAATGACAGAATTTTCATGTTTTGGTGAAGTATTCATTTAATATGCATCACAAAAAAAAGCTTTTTTTTAGTCATTATATGTTCATTAACCTTTCACAATCTGGCCAGAATCTTTTATTTAATAATGAAGAGTGCAGGCTTTTGGTTTGATTTCCTTTTTATATCTCAATCTGTTTGTTGGTCTTATTTTGTGTCTTTCTGGTGTAAGGCAACAGTTCTTTGATTGTCCAATATTTATTGCTGTTTGAAATACATATTTCAATCACAGTCATTATAGTTAAACCCTATGCCAGATTTAATTTAATTTAACATTGGCGTAATGGGATCCTCAAACTAGCGGCAAACCCAAAAATGTATTTAGTAAGTACTAAAGCACACTCATTAAAATACATACTTTATAGACTTCAAGAACATGTGATTCTGAATGTGATTGTGCAATTTAATAAACTGTATGTGCAAGAGTGTTCTAAGGGCCCGCAAAGATGTTTTTGATTGTTTTATCCTTACGTAAGGTATCCCTTATATGTTTGTGTGTGTGTGTTTGTGTATATACTTATTATTTTTAACTTTCATTTGTGTGTAGTGTATAACTTTTTTGTATAACCTCTAAACTTGCACTCATTGATACGGTGAACTTAAAATAATTATTGCACAACACTTAATGTCACAACGCATGAAATTGGAAGGAGAGGATGCTGTGAGTGATTGATTGATTGAGTGAGTGTATGAGTGAAAACAGGGAATGTTTGTTTAGAGGGCATGCTGTTAAATTGATGTATCGTTTCCAGACGAAATTATGCAAGCTGCGCCAATGAAACCCCCTACAGCATAAATTGCTTCTAATAACTTATCAGAAAACATAACCAAATGGCAATAGGATACTTAATATTTCTAGAGCCAGTGGTGGATGCTGGCATAAGAAGTAGAGGCAGTCACCTGCATGGCAATGTTCTCTGAGGTGCACATTAGTTTGATAGTTTTTCCAGTAATAATCTACTTTTTCCAATGAGCTATTGCTTCCTCTCTCGTCCTCTCTCTCTCATGGAAAATCCAAACCATTTAAGTGAATCTTTGTGTTCGGATGGTTGCAATGAACCAGTTCAAACAAATGATTTAACGATTCACTTATGTTTTTGTGTAGAAGTCACTGCATCTTCTTTTTTGAAGAGAAATGTTGAGGTAGTTGCAGCTGTATATATCTCTGTTTCTATCACACAACACTGCTAGTTGCATTCAACTGAATCATGCAAACATTACTAAGGTGACAAGCTGATATTGTTGCTGTAATATTAATTGTAATGGTGTACATATTTAAACTCAAATCATTGTTATCTCTCTCTATCTCTCTCTCCCTTTGTCCTCTTTCTCTGTCTATCTCTCTGTGTCTTTGTGCTGTGGATCCAACAGCTTTGCCTGCCACATGTTCTTTGTGCACACACACAGACGGACATGTGTGTTTAGATACAGAGATATTGATTTAGAGGATATTGCTGCACAGTTTCAACATATGGACTATTGTCCTGTTACAGTCCTGTCACTCTGTCAGTCTGGGGTTTTGTCTGACAGGATTGTGGCATTATCGTCCCATGTCTGTCTTGTGTTTCGTTGTTTGTCTTTGTGTGAGTGCGTGGTTTCGGTTGTATTCCCTGCTGTGCGCTCTTCAGTCTGTCTTGTTTCATGTCTGGAGTATCGTGTCTAGGTCCTGACTTCCTGTCTGGTTTGGTTTCGATCTGTGTCAGGATTCAGAGACTTCTGCTTCAAGTCTGTCTTTTATTGACGTGGGTGCATCGCGCTTATGTCATCTTCGCATCGTGCTACGCTCCTGGGTCGCAAGCTATCTTCACGTTGTGCTGAAGTTCGGTCACTTCGGTCTGAGATTTTGGGTTTTGCGTGTGGCTGAACTTTCACACAAGTGTTTGCCTCACGATGTACGCTCAAGTTTTGATTAGTGTGAGAATACATGGCATCACTTCATTACTTCCTGTTGCTGACAGCACGCTGCACAAGGGTTTGTAGCTTGCTAGCCTGCTTAGCATTGCTTTGTTTGCCATTTTACCGCTTGCTTCGGATTTTTCCACTTTTCTACGCTTTCATCTGTGCACCAGTTTCTCTCGTTTTTTTTTCTTTCTTTTTTCCATTTTTTTCTGCTTGTTTACATCTCATGAGTTGACTGCATGCATTCATTTTCTCCACTGTGTTTTACACGGATTATTGGATCAATCTCAAACATCTACTGATTAGGAACCACATCGATCTCAAACCCTCGCCACTCAAAAACAACCACAACAACAAACAATTGCGGTAAGTCATGGCATCTGCTCATGTTATTGCTTCCTGCATTGCATGCCACATGTTTACTATAGCTTGTTTTGTCAGCAGTGAGGGGTTTACATGTGATACATGTAAGGAATTAGTCAAGCTTATGTAAAAGATTAATGAGTTAGAGACACGCATCCGAATGCTAGTGGAGGCCAGTGAGAAAAAGAAGCTAGTAGATACTGTTTCTGATGCTGGTAGTACAACGAGCAACACACAAACTATGGTTCCGCCAGAAGAGCCCCGCAGCATGGCAATTGGGTGACATCCTGGTGGCATACTCGCTCAGCAAGTGACACCACTCTCCCGTTCCTGTTAGGGTTTCCAATCGATTCTCCCCACCCAGTGATGTACCCACTGAGAATCATGTTGAAAGATCCCTAATAATTGGAGATTCTATTGAAAGGAACGTGGAAATAGAGACTACAGTCACTATTGTTAAATGCATTTCGGGTGCCAGCGCATGAGTCTGACAGATCAAATTTACAAGTGCTGGCTAATGCTAAATGTAGATTTTCTAAAATCATTATTCATGTCAGCACTAACGATGTCCATCTTCGCCAGTCGGAGATCACTAGAGATAATGTTAAAGAGGTGTGTGAACTTGCAAAAACTATGTCAGACACTGTAAGATGCTTTAGCCCCCTCCCTCCTCGTTGTGGTGACAAGGTTTACATTAGATTAGTGTCACTGACTGGCTGGATGTCCGAGGGATGTCTTGAGAATAGCATAGGATTTATAGACAATTGAAAGAGTTTCTGTGGTAGACCTGATCTGCTAAATAGAAATGGTCCCCATCACTCAAGGGAAGTTGCCACTCTCCTCTCTAGTAGTTTGGCTCATAATATTAATAATAATAATGAAAGTATTTGACTAACTGGAGCCCTGGTCAGGAAGCAGACAAACTGGTTAATCTGAACGTCTGCTTTCTTGAGACATCACACAGTTCAAATAAACTACAACAATTAGACTTTACCATCTAGACATCACATAGAGACTCTATCTGTTCCCTGAACTACCAAACACAGAACTGTCACTAAATCGTTTAGAAAAAAATTGGAAATTTAAAAAAAAAAAGAAAAAAAAAAATTAAGACAAACACACATAAAGGTAGGGCTACTAAACATTATATCTCTTTCTACTAAAGCACTAATTGTAAATTAAATTATTACAGATCACAGTTTGGATGCGCTCTGTTTGACTGAAACCTGGCTTAAACCGCATGAATATATTCGTTAAATGAATGGAGTTGATGTTGATACTAAAGAAATTATACTGCAGAGCAATGACATCTCAGATCATTATCTTGTCTCTTGTTTGTTGCGACCAGCTAATGTCACTCAATCTACACCACGCTATCGTTCGGGTAGAACTATTCTTTCAACCACTAAAGATCAGAGGTGGGAGCAAGTCACACATGTTTAAGTCACAAGCAAGTCTCAAGTCTTAACCATCAAGTATCGAGTCAAGTCTCAAATGCAGTGCAGACAAATCATGCAAGTCGAGTCAAGCCAGTGACTCACCTCAAGCAAGTCAAGTTGATTCCTGATGAGTTTCAAGTCAAGTCGAGTCAAGACACAGTACTAAGATAAATAGTTAAATATTTTTTTTTTTAAATAAATATTTATTTTTGCTCTGAAAAGATGAACTTCTATATATATATATTTACATAATTTTTTTTATATGCATTGTATAACAGTAATGTGTGTATATATATATATATATATATATATATATATATATATATATACACAGTATCTCACAAAAGTGAGTACACCCCTCAAAATATATATATTTTGATTATATCTTTTCATGTGACAACACTGAATAAATGACACTTTGCTACAATAGCGAGTGTACAGCTTGTATAACAGTGTAAATTTGCTGTCCCCTCCAAATAACTCAACAAACAGCCATTAATGTCTAAAATAAAACAAAAGTGAGTACACCCCTAAGTGAAAGTGTCCAAATTGGGCCCAATTAACCATTTTCCCTCCCCGGTGTCATGTGACTCGTTAGTGTTACAAGTTCTCAGGTGTGAATGGGGAGCAGGTGTGTTAAATTTGGTGTCATCGTTCTCACACTCCCTCATACTGGTCACTGGAAGTTCAACATGGCACCTCATGGCAAAGAACTCTCTGAGGATAAAGATGGCCTAGGCTATAAGAAGATTGCAAAGACTCTGACACTGAGCTGCAGCACGGTGGCCAAGACCATACAGTGGTTTAACAGGACAGGTTCCACTCAGAACAGGCCTCGCCATGGTCGACCAAAGAAGTTGAGTGCACGTGCTCAGCGTCATATCCAGAGGTTGTCTTTGGGAAATAGACGTATTAGTGCTGCCAGCATTGCTGCAGAGGTTGGAGGGGTGGGGGGTCAGCCTGTCAGTGCTCAGACCATACACCGCAAACTGCATCAAATTGGTCTGCATGGCTGTCGTTCCAGAAGGAAGCCTCTTCTAAAGATGATGCACAAGAAAGCCAACAAACAGTTTGGTGAAGACAAGCAGATTAAGGACATGGATTACTGGAACTATGTCCTGTGGTCTGATGAGACCAAGATAAACTTATTTGGTTCAGATGGTGTGAAGCGTGTGTGGTGGAAACCAGGTGAGGAGTACAAAGACAAGTGTGACTTGCCAACAATCAAGCATGGTGGTGGGAGTGTCATGGTCTGGGGCTGCATGAGTGCTGCCAGCACTGGGGAGCTACAGTTCATTGAGGGAACCATGAATGACAACATGTACTGTGACATACTGAAGCAGAGCATGATCCCCTCCCTTCGGAGACTGGGCCGCAGGGCAGTATTCCAGCATGATAACGACCCCAAATACACCTCCAAGACAACCACTGCCTTGCTAAAGAAGCTGAGGGTGAAGGTGATGGACTGGCCAAGCAATTCTCCAGACCTAAACCCTATTGAGCATCTGTGGGGCATCCTCAAATTGAAGGTGGAGGAGCACAAGGTCTCTTAACATCCACCAGCTACGTGATGTCGTCATGGAGGAGTGGAAGAGGACTCCATGCCCAATAGGGTTTAAGCAGTGCTGGAAATTAATGGTGGCCACACAAAATATTGACACTTTGGACCCAATTTGGACATTTTACCTTAGGGGTGTACTCACATGTGTTGCCAGCGGTTTAAACATTAATGGCTGTGTGTTGAGTTATTTTGAAGGGACAGCAAATTTACACCGTTATACAAGCTGTACACTCACTACTTTACATTGTAGCAAAGTGTCATTTCTTCAGTGTTGTCACATGAAAAGTTATAATCAAATATTTACAAAAATGTGAGGGGTGTACTCACTTTTGTGAGATTCTGTATATATATATATATATATATATATACGGTATATATATATTTATTAGTACATTACGTTCATGAACATGCATGGTATTTTTATCGTGTGTGCTTAAAAATTCTGTGAATACTTCTAGATACCTTATTATCCGAATTGTTTAGATTTTTAGAATTAACCAGTTAAAATGTATAACACCACGTTTATGCTGTTAAAATGCGATCAGATTTTCACATTAATCTAACAAAAGTGGCAGACGGGCTGAATCAAAATGCAAATTCGCTCTCTGACAGTAAGTGGCTTATGCAGCAGAAATTTAGCTGTTACCCTGGTAATGCCTGTACACAAAGTAGCCCTGCACTTACAGTATAAACAATACTTTATTAGGCATTAGGCGTAGGTAACATGAAAAGAAAATGCCATCAAATATTTTCTGAAGACAGTCAGCTCCCTTCAGAGATACATTTATATAAAATGGTCATAAAGGTATTGCATTCTAGGGCTTTAGTTAAAGTCTTTAGAAGTCAAAATCTTTATTAGATCACTTGGATTTTGTCACAAGTCATTCTGTATATTTTATACTACTTGTCACGTTTTATATAAAGTGTTGTGACTGCAAATCTGCCTGTTATGTTTTTATATTGCCAACAAATGGTTAAGGTATATTTTTGACTGTTGAGAAAGTTTAGAAAAAGCACACACATATAGAGGGAAATTGTTGGGTAATTTCAAAATTGTCACGCAACAAAACATGAGATTAGTCATGAATAATTTTAATTTACTGACAACCCTCAAACATTTGAACAGTAATTTTACATATTAATCTTTCTGGATAATGAAATGATAATAAAATTATTTACTTACCTTTCCTTGTGATTTTTGAAATGTAGAGGATGTGGTAGTTGTATCGGATATTTTTGCATTGCACATTGTGCATCTGGCAAATCTTTTTTTATTCACATGGTCCAATTCGAAATCTTTATATCCAAAGGAGATTATTTTGGGAACTCGTTAATCTTCTGTCATTTTGGCACATTGTGAGCGCAGCGTTAACAGCGCAGATGAAGATCAGTGGTGCTGGCAGGCTTACATTTTTGCATATGAATTAATTGATGTCACAATATTTTTTTAAACACATTTCATTACTGTTTTTAATAAGTTATTGAAAATAATAATAAAAACATTCAAGTCATTGTCGAGTCATACAGTTCAAGTCAAGTCTAGTCGCTGGTTATCAAGTCAAAGTCAAGTCAAGTAATTTTCATTATTTAGTCAAGCAGGTCACAAGTCCTTAAATTTGCAACTCGAGTCAGACTTGAGTCAAGTCATGTAATAACTTAACATAACAATAACTTAACTTTCTTTAATGATAAAATTGAAATAATCAGAAATAAAATTGGAACTATGCAAACAACAGTCACAGCACCTCAAACAGTGTCTCATAATTTTGCTCACAATCATCTTCAATAGTCATAGTTCATGAAGAGCTAACAAAACTTATCAAAAAAATCAAAAGCCACAACATGTATGTTAGATCCAATACCAACTAAGCTCTTAAAATAGGTATTTCCAGTAATCTCAGATCCTCTTCTTAATATTATTATCTCCTCGCTATCATTAAGACATATCCCAAGAAACTTTAAAATGGCAGTTTTCAAACCACTTATTAAGAAGCCACAGCTTGATCCTTGAGAACTGACTAATTACACACCAATTTCAAATCTACAATTTATGTTGCAAATACTACAAAATGTAGTGTCTACACAACTATGTTCATTTATACAGATAAATGGAATATATTAAGAATTTCAGTCAGGATTTATGCCCCATCTTATCAGAGTTACAAATGACTTGCCTTATCACCTGGTAGTGGCTGCTTTTCACTTCTAGTGCTTTTAAATCTTAGCACTGGCTTCGACACGATAGATCACAACATACTTCTGAATAGGCTGGAGAATTATGCTGGCATTAGTGGACTTGCATTATCATGGTTTAGGACTGCTAGCACTTTGTATGTGTAAACGAGGAATTTTCAAATCAAAGTTAAAGTATGGAGTGCCACAGGGATCAGTTTTAGGACCTCTGCTTTTTTCCTTATACATGCTTCCCCTGGGAGATATTATCAGGAATCAAGGAAGTTTCCACTGTTTTGCCGACAGTACCCAACATTATATTTATTATAAACCCAATGAAAATTCGCAATTCTCCAAATTAGCAGAGTGTATCAATGAAATCAAAGACTGGATGTCCAGAAATTTCTTTCTACTTAATTCCAGCAAAACAGATGTACTAATGATTGGACCAAAAACCTCTAAAAATAAGCAGCAATAATATAATTTGACTCTTGATTGATGTACTGTTACGTTGTCTTCTACAGCAAAGAACTTATGTGTTCTATTTGATACCAATCTGTCCTTTCAAAATCAAATTTCCAGTTTTTGTAGAATAGCATTATTCCACCTAAGAAATATAGCAAATTATGACATATGCGCTGTTGCTGATGCCGAAAAATTAATTAATGCATTCATGACCTCGAGACTAGATTAACATAATGCATTATTGGGAGGATGTCCAGCAAATTCAATAACTAAAGTTAAATCGGTTCAAAATGTAGCTGCCAGAGTGCTGACTAATACCAAGAAATATGATCATATTAGCCCCATTCTATCGTTACAGTGGCTACCTGTTAAATTTTGTGGTAATTTTAAAATTCTGTTAACCACATGCAAACTTTGAATGGTCTAGCTCCACAGATATTAAGTGACCTTCTGACACGCTATATTCCGTCACATTCATTACAATAACAAAATTTGGGCTTGTTAATAATTTCAAGTATATCAAAATCCACATAGGGAGGTAGATACTTTTCATACTTGGCTCCTAAACTATGGAATAGTCTCCCTAACACTGTTCGGGATGCAGACATACTCACTCAGTTTAAGTCTAGACTAAAGTCTCATCTATTTAGCCAGGTATACACCTAATTTAACCTTCAACTCACATTTAGGCTGCTTTAGTTAGGTCTGCCAGAACCAGAAACATCCATCATAATCTATAAATAAAATTGAATGGTATCTACGCTAATATACATTTTTTGTTTCCATGTCTCAACCTTGGGATTCATATCCTGATGTTACCAGAGCCAGCCAGATCCAGCTCTGTTCCTGCTTGGTGTCAGACTCCACTACATGTCGATGAGAGATGATGACAAACTACAGCCAGTGCCAGCCAGACATCACTTCAGTCTTTTCACTTCAGAGGATAAACTGATGCCAACTCCAGCTGTAAGATATGTGATACTTTACATGCCACTGCCTGAACCTTGGATTTAGGATGGACTCCAGCGAACCTCACCAAAATGACCTGCAGGTTGAACCACAATGCACCTCATTAATCTCTGCCTGCATCACCTTTGTCTATTGATGGACTACACTTTTGAAATGGAATAGAATATCATTTAATTGACTTCATCAGCCAACTAACAAAGGATAATGCATCAATGAGAACTTCTGCAGTTAATCCAGGAAGGACATTGTATATATATATATAAACAACGGACCTTAACGCTTACTTAATTTACAAATTTAAAACCATGGCATGCACTACACATAGCATAACAATACTGTGGCACGGCGGAGGGCGGGGCCGGGTCGTGACTCGACACGCCCGGTCACGTATTAGGCTAATCAAGCCACCGAGAGGGATAAAGGCTTATCGCGGAGGGCGGTCTCCAACCCCTCCGCGGTTCAGCGGCTGGTAGGGGCATCTTCCGCCCCTGGTAGCGGCCCTGACCGCTCCAGGCGGTCGGCTAGGAGCCCCTTCTCCCCTCGCGGTCGGAGGTTGTTCCTCCTTGTCCAGGCGGCTGGGCTCCTCGTCCCCGGCAGATGGCCGTTGGGGTGGACAGCTCCGTTGGGGTGGACGGTAGTGGCGAGAACTCTACTACGGAGTATCCCTCTTCCCTCCCGGGTTTCGGCACCAATGTAAAGAAGAACGCCCTCACGGGCAAGGAAGAGGCGAGAAACCGGCTTAACGTACAACTAAAGGTTTAATGTGAAACTCAAAAGACAAAAACATAAGACGACGGACATGTCCGTAAGGATCTCTCTCTCGCACCGCCCTCCGCAATCGGCCTTTATCCCTCTTGGTGGCTTGATTAGCCTAATATGGGACCGGGCGTGTTGAGTCACGACCCGGCCCCGCCCTCCGCCGTGCCACAAATACATAACTAATATTGACATTATATTCATGTTGTTTAGTCAGAGGGGAACTGGCTCCCTCAGTGAGCCTGGTTTCTCCCAAGGTTACTTTTCTCCATTAACCAACATCTTATGGAGTTTTGTGTTCCTTGCCACAGTTGCCGTAAGTTTGCTCACAGGGGTTCTAAATACAAATACTATTTAGTTATTTAATTTCTATACACAATTTACAGTAATATTTAATCAAATTACACAATGATCACTCGAAGACTTTGAAAAGCGATATTCAAAAAAAATGACTTGATTAACTTCGGTGTTGCTACGCATTCTCTCGTCATGTTTGTTGGCATGGGCGTATATTGCCTTATTGTCTTGGTGATGTGTGCTCATGCCATTCGAGTGTGTTTGTTGTCTTGTGAGAGCACATGGCTTTGATTTGTTTCTGTATTGCTGCATATATCTCTATTTTACGTCATTACTAGACCGCCATTACTAGATTATTAGTCACACCTGCCCTGTCTTGTTAACATGTTTATTTCTCTCCCTATTTTAGTCTCCTCGTGTTTGCTGTCCAGTACCAGTTTCTCTTGTTTCCAATCAGTCCTGTGTATTTGATTGTTTATTCCAGCCAGTCGGTCAGTCGAGTTTCCTGTCCTGTTCATCCCTACCTAGTCTGGTCAGTCCTGTTTCCCGTGCCTTCTGCCCAAGCCCTGGATTAAATTTTTCCCCTATGGGGTAGTTTATGTTTGTTTTTCCCCCTTGTGGGAGTTTTGGTTTGTTTTTGTGTTAATAAATCCTTTGGTTTTTTTAAAACTCTGTGCTTGGGACCTGAGCCTCTCTATTCCTGACACTGTCCTATCGCTCTAAGGCAAACTGACAGTGCACTGCATACTTTCTACATTTCATACAATCATACACTGTTTGGAGACGTCTTTGTCTTATTTCCTTGTTCATTATCATTCTCCACCTGTGCTCTAAGGCTGTGTTATTGTTATTGAAATCCAGGAAACTTTAATTAGACATCTCAGATCTATATTAACTGGCTAAATGAGCATTTGATTTGAATCCCAACTTTTAACCAAAAAGCAAAAATGCAAAAAGTCTATATTACATATTCTAGGAGCACACAGATCCAGTTCTCTCTATCTCTCTCTAAATGGCAGTTGGATTGTAAATTAAGTCTTGACTTCTTTCCATGTCTTGCTGCTTTCAATTCTACTCTTAGTTTTAATTTTTTTTACTCTGCAGCTTTTTTTTTCTTCATAAATCTTCCACTGTCTCCATCTGCTATTATTGATAATTGCCGTTTAAAGTTTCCTCATAAAACCTAAGAGAATGCCTAAATTAAATTTTGTGTGAAAGAATTTCATCTGAGTCATGTCCATGACTGAGGGAATGGCCTGATTGTTTGAGATTGTTGTTAATCTTCATGCATTGGCTCTCCGTGGGCAGAGATTCAAAATTACTCTTGAGATTAAAGACATTGCATATCTATTCCAAGCAGTATGTAATTTTTATTTCAGTGTGGAAATTTCAAAAATACACACACATAGAGTACGTTTTCTGTAAGCGTCCTAGGCAGAGGCTAAAGATTATGCCACATCAGCTTCCCAGCAACATATTGCTTTGAACTTTATTCCTGCAAGAACTTTAATGCTTCAAAGCTGTCTAAACTTATGGGTCTGAAATCATCCCTGAGAGGGAAAACCTTAGCTTCAAATCACCAACTCCCTGCCCAACCTGTAAAATACACACATGGATGGATAAACCTTTTTTTTTTTGACTCTCTGTCTGTTTGCTCGATGAAAGTATGTTGGAGTGAAAGAGACATTAATTAGAATTTCAGATGTGTTCATCTATGGTATTTCTTTTAAAATCAAATTACCATACACCTTTCCAGCAGTATTAGAGTTTACATGGTTATACAGTGTCTTAACACTACATATGAAATTTGCCTTTGCTTAATATACATGCACAATCCCCATACATCATTTCAGAACTCTGGGATATATGTGGTTTTATTATTTGCAATACAGTGCTGTAAGAAGTGAGTATTAATTTATTTTGCTTGCTTATCAGGAAGTCAGGAAACCAATAAAATATTTTATTCTGGCATACTTCACATTATTTGGAAAAAAAACAAAAATTTGCTGATAAATAAAACAACTATCTCCTTGTATTCCACCTTGCATTATTTTATATATCACTGAGTACATGTTTATTGCTATTTTATTGCTATAAACAATTGCTATATGTTTATTGCTCCCATCATTTATTTTAAATCTCATATAATACCTAAACCTTTGTGCCTCCACTCGCATATCTAATCAACCACTCAAACATGCAACATTTTCTGTAACATTTAATCATCTGAAACAAATAACAGCACTTTTCATGTAGTGCATAATTCCTCTCTGTTCTCATCATTATGCTTCTCTTAATATTCCCTCAAGATACCATAATCATCTTCATAATAGAGTTTCTTCCCAGTATAATGATATAGATTTGTAGTAATGGCTTTTTGTGTGTGTGTGTGTATGTATGTTTGGGTGTGTGTGTGTGTGTGTGTGTGTGTGTAAATATGCCAATGTTGTATTTGCATTTCTTGTTTAAATGTGAGGTTCACACCTCATGCAGCATGAAAAGGAATGGCAAAAATAATAGTTTGCAAACCAATTTCCCAAACATTCCTGTTGGCCCTTCCGCCCACTGATACCTGCTGGTACTCAGTTGTCTCTTCACATAGTGGTAGGGGTAGTGACATGCCTTTTTAATTATCTTAATATGTTCCTTGCGATTTACTTATAAAACTGCACCAAAAAAAGTAATATATTTGTTAAACATTATAATTTTTCACCCTCATTCTGACCCTTTGTCAGAAACTCTTGTTTTGGTGCTGCTTCTCCTTTAATACTTGACAGTAAACGTCCACAGTTATGATTGGCTCTCTGCTCTTAACTGACCTGCTGTCTCCTTGCCATCTCACTTCTCACCATTGGACGGAGCTACAGAAGTGTCAAGTTGAATTCTGCGTTTATGTGTTGCCGTGGAGACGGTCAGATGCAAATGTCTACCACAGTGTGTCCTCACAATGTGGAGGAAGTAGAGAACTAGTCTTTTTGGCAGATTTTTTTCAACAAATGCTCTTATTGCAGTGAGGAGGAAGTTTTGAGTTCTGAAACTTAAAGTATGTTTTATTGTACAATGACCTCTTCAATGTTAAAAGATCAAGGAAAAAAGCATTGATTAGTTAAAAGATTAAAAGCATATTAAAATTAAAAACATATTAATTAAATCTGTTTACCTGCTGAAACTTTGCTTGGTTCAGAACAATCTGGAATAATATGAAACTATGCAACAGTCCCCTCTATGCAGCCTGAACTTGTTCAGAAAGTTGAATCTTTGGGAAAACTGCATTAAAAACAATCTAGATACTGCACAATGAAAGAAACAGAGCGCAGATGTCTAGACATGTGTTTTTGAAAATTTGAAGTTCTTTTTAACTTGACACAGTGTTTAAAAAGTGCCAGTCCTGGGCCTGGTTAGCTCAGCAAGCAAAGATTCTGACTACCAACCCTGGAGTCATGAGTTCGAATCAAGGGTGTGCTGAGAGACTCCAGCCAGGTCTTCTAAGCAACCAAATTGGCCCAGTTGCTAGAGAGGGTAGAGTCACATGGGGTAACCTCCTCATGATTGCTATAATGTGGTTCTCGCTCTCGGTGGGGCATGTTGTGCATAGGTGCTGCGGAGAATATGTGAAACAAGCCATGTGATAAGATGCGTGGACTGAGTGTGAGGCGAGTGACTACGGCATCACGAGGACTTAGAGCACATTGGGACTTGGGCATTCCAAATTGGGGAGAAAAAAATCTAAGAAAATAATAAGTGCCAGTCCTGCACAAGATACTGAAGAAACAGCGAGATGCGGTGCAACATTCAAATACATTCATCCAGCATATTTTTACATAGGAAAATAATGGGAAAACAGAACAGACATGTGCAAAAACACGCCCTGTGTGAACAGCCCCTAACTCGTCCATTCGCGTGAGAGAGAGCTCAAAACAAGTTTGGTAGGCCTGTTTTCATTAATTACAAACCCGAACCAAACCCCTACTTGAAAAACTGACCAGAACCCGGCATAAAACCCATTGGGTTCTCGGATAACATCGGGCCCGGGTCGGATTGCAGACCTCTAACAACTAGTGGCTCCAAAGTGAATTGTAATCTGCTTCAGCAGTTAGCACTTGCTGGTTGATGCTGTACCTCCATCATTATGTGGGATAAAATGTCTTTGTCCATTGATGGCATTTTTCTTTCTTTTTGCACTCAGATAAATTGCAAAAATGTCATTATATTATAGTAGATGTTTTACCAGTGACCAATGTTTTTGTAGAGCTTGTGAATGGTTTGTTACTGTGCATGTTTTTTTGGTGCCATCAGTGTTGTTAGGACATCATATCCTGCAGTTTCAGAGTGATCAGAGATTTATATTGAGATGGGGGTCCATCTCTTTAATACCACAAATTGCATAAAGCTGTATAAAGCTCCTAGATCACATCTGAATTTCCACAACTCATTTTGTCTGGAGTTCTTTTAATGGTATTTTTTGCAAAAGACTGCAAAGACTGTTGCAAAATTTCAAATACTGTTATAAAATGGATAATTCTGGTGCTGGATGCTAATTAGTCAATACATCGCAGGGCTCCAGACTGCGACTAAAATGGTTGCAAATGCGGCCAAAAATAATTGATTGTGACAATAATTTAAAATCTAGTCGCCATTTCTGACAGTCAGGTTGTGTGCATTCATATGCAGTTTCATCAGATATCATCTTATTGAATACCACTTTAAAGCACGCACCAGTGTGTCTTGTGCCACTTTTCACCCATTCTGTTGTGATGAGCACGCTGCACGCAACTACAAACCCAGCGCGAGAGAGCCGTGAACAAATTACTATTTTTAACCGGGTCTTTTTCATGAATCACCTGAAAATATATATTTATTTTAAGCTAGTTTATAATTTAAAGTCCCTCTCCACTTTTTATATATAGGACAATTTAGGGACTCATACACAACTATTACACTGTAACGTTTGGTGTCTTGGAGTGGAAGAGAGGAGATGCAGGAATAGAATCTTTAAATCCTTTAATAACATAAACTGGAGTGGAGTGGAAGAGAGTAGATGCAGGAGTATAATCTTTAAATCCTATAATAACGTAAACTGGATTGGAACAGATGCTGGAGTGGAACAAACAAAAGGCTCAACAATAGTAATTGATGGAGTGGAACAAACGCTGGAACAAACAGTAAATCTAAACATAGCACACCGCTACACTTCTAACATTACACTTCAAGGACTGACAAATAATGAACAAAACTAGAGGAGATATATATATATATATATATACACAGGGAAATTGATGAGGGAATGGCATACAGGTGGGGATAAAGATGAAGTGATTAGGGCAGTTGGTTCTGGGAAACGAAGCTCAGGAGAAAACTTCAAAATAATAGTCCTTGAACACGGTGGAGACAAACTGTGACATACACAAGGTGCAAATATTAATTGATTCTCAAGAAGGCAACATACTTCTATATGCATACTATGCTTTATGTAAATATCTGTAATGTAGATTCTGAAGGGCAATTTTGTATATTTGTATAAATTATAAGAAGGGATGTGAATATTGATGAGAAAAAAGGGGAATGAAAACTTGCGTATCTTCTCAACTATATATACTGTATATTAAACCCTCGATGATTGGGTTATCAGCTGTCTTCCTTTTCTTCTGCTTTCTATCTTGTTTCTGAACAACAATCTAAATCGAGCAATCATATGATTCAAATGTTTTTTGACTAAAAACAGCCATTTGGCTCCTTAATATTTCAGATAAGGAGCCAATGGCTCCTCTGTCATTGTTTTAGTCTGGAGCCCTGCATCATCCCAGTCATGCTAAAATCCACAATATAGTAAAAGCTAAGATGCAGAACACCTGTTCATTGTATCACCACACATCACCCATTATTCCAAACCTGCATGACTTTTTCTAAGTTGGAACACAAAAGGAGATGTTAGGCAGAATTTCATGTTCATTACATCACTTTTTTCATGCAAACAAATTGAATGGTGAGAGTAATACCACTGCCTAACATCTAATTTTGTGTCCCACCTTTGAGATAAAGGTTTGGAACAACATGAGGGTGAGTAATTGATTATTATTATTTTGATAATTATTGAATAAGCTATATTGATAACATCAGATTTACTGATAATTGGTGTCCTTAATATTGTATGTAGGCAACAATCCACTTAATATGCTGTTTTTTAATATACTAGTCATAGGGTGCTGCAGGGATTGCCAACAATGCCCTTCAGCCACACAAACAATATATTAACAATGCGACATGGCTTCTTGTATCTTATTGCTTAAATACAACACTATTGTGCCAGCTCTGCTGTGCAAATGATTGTAACATTTTGCATCGAAACCTGAACTCTTGCATTAGACATTTACATGGGCCTCTACTTCTATGGTTTCATCTGCAATTATTTATGAGCACCGTCTGACATCACTGCTGTCACTGGAGACATGGCATATTTAAAGGTATAGTTCACCCAAAAATGAAAAATCTCTCATAATTTTCTCACCCTCCTGGCACCCCAGCATGACTTCTTTTCTTCTGCAGAACACAAATTAAGATTTTTAAAAGGATATCTCACTTCTGTCAGTCCATACAATGCATGTGAATGGGTGCCAAAATGTTGAAGCAATAAATACATACATATTAGGCTTAAACAATGTTAAAATGGTGTCTAAGAGACAAGCATAGACAGCATTGGAATACTCCAGCATAATCAATTTATAGCCTATGGCATTGCTGACAGGAATGTATTCATTCTGCCACTTATGCATAAAACAGTATTTATGATGCCAGATGTTTTCAGCTCGCAGTGTTAATCATTCTGTTTTGAATCACAATCAGTAAGAAGCCCACATTCTGTAATATGATAACGCACTGTTACTCAATCGTGTGTTTGCACACAAGACTTTCCTTTGTGCAAATGCCATTTTGTATACATTGGAATATACATTGTGCTCCAGTATTGCAAGTAACATATTATAAAACATTTACATGTATGAACTGAAAAGATCTGGCATAATTTACATATTCAATTATATACATGCAGCTAATTAAAAACCATTTTTGATGTCAAATTCTATAATGCATGAGGTTATGGCTATGCTGTTACAAAATCAACATCCTCAACACATGGTCCAAAGCATCTACTAGAACAATAGGGTATACATAGATTTTCACTAGTGTTGATAAAGAGAATTGCTCTTTCTCAACTGAAAAAAATAAGGTTAATTTTAAGTCAGACAGTGCAGGGATCCTTATCGATAATGGGCTATGTAAAACGACCCCACAGAGTGAATCTAAATCGATGCCTCAGTTTAAAACAACATCTCTGTATCTCATCTAAAAAAAGAGATAGCTAATGTCAATAATTAGCCAATAGTATGATCTAAATTATGCAAGGACTACACAGTTGATTCATTGATTCAGCTTCGATCTGCATTCATTCACATTCATGCTGTTTACAAGAGCTTGACTAATACACTTTCAAAATGGCAAAATAAATTTTTAAGGCCTCATGAAGAACTACAATAACATTATGGACTATCAACATCACAAATGAGAAGTCATTGGATGTGAAGATGTCAAGAAATGCAAGATGGCTGTTCAACAGTGCTAAAAATAGTGTTATCACTAAATTGACTCTTTGATCAAATTTTGATGAGGGAAAATCTATTTTGCACACATCGTTGCATTCACTATCTGTCTCGAGTGCATTTCAGTGTCAGGAAGCAGTTTCTCTTTCTTTGAATAAGGGCTTTTTCTGTCAATTTGCCATTTGTCCAATTCACTGCCACATTGCCCTTAGTCACAAAGTGTTAAACAAGCCAGGATCTTGTCAGGCAGTTGAAATCTAGAGCCAAGGAGTCTGAGCCCAGCTTGTCTGCAGAACTTCATGAAATATTAAGACCACCCCCTGTGGTGTTCTGTCCAATAACACACTGAGTCCTGAGATGGTTCTGGGTAGCCCAAAGCTTAAGACTTCTCAATAACCCTCACTTATTTGCCCCTTTTGCCTTCTCGTGTTGTTTATACAGATATTTTAGAGAAGCCCACACAAAGAAAAAACAAAGAGCACAGATCCTTCAACCTCATTCATAAATAAGGCAAGTATGGAAGAGAGCTGCCTCTATGAATGATTTGAAAGAGCCAGAGACACAGACATAAATGCCCCAGAGAAACACTGTGGCACAGCTGGAGAGGGCAAAGAATAATGCTTGATTTCACCTGAGACAGAAGGGCAGGGACAGAGGGTAGACAGATTGCACTTTAGAATGACTCAATGGATGGATTGTGACCTGCATCAGGTGTTTTTGTCAGCTTGGTCATTAATTAGCTTGAAGAGGAGAGGATGAGAGGAAGAAAAAGTGTCAACTGAGACACACATGCACTCTCATACACTCTGTTCCTGTCCTTTCTCCATTCTGTCCAATTAGGAGATGAATACCACATTTCACATTTACAAAAGGTGGAAAGTGTTATATTGAGAAAATAAACAATAATCAAGTTCTTCTTTTTACAATTTCTTCCGCTCTTGTTGTCCAAAACGCCCACTGAAGCTTAATAGAGGTTCTCTGGTTAATGATATCGGATCTAGGAAAAGATTATACCTAGCCCACTTCACAGCACTTATTCAAATGAATATTGTTTGTTTGATGTGTTTGAACACAATAGTGCCACAAATCCTGGTATCTATTAAAGTGTATTTAGTATTTTACAAACATTTTTTGTGTACTATTATTTGTGCCAATGCATTTTATAGGAAAACAAAACCTACTGTTATCTACTTCACTTGGCAGTCACTAAGGATATACAGGTTAAATCCAGAATAATTATCCACTTTAGTCAATTAGGAAAAGCTAAAGATTTTATTTATGTATTTTTTTTTAATTTTTTATCTGTTTTGTTCATTATGTAAGGGATAATGTAGTAAGTCATCTGGTAGGGGATTATTTTGGTATAATGACCGACTGACTGGACATTATCCTGCTTATTACACAGCTCCCTACCAAATAAATAAGTAAGTAAATAAATAGACATAAAATATTGATTTGAGTTGAAATTAATATATAGTAGGAAATATTTTTTGCAATACCTTCTGTTATCACTTTATCCACTTTATTCAGAAATATCAGATAGCTAGAGAAATGATTTACCAATCAGAATAGAATATTCCAGAGAGCTGTGTTAAAAGGAAATATATATTTAAGCAATATCACACAAGCAAGAGGGTGATATGGCCCTACATTGGCACTGTTGTGATTCGGCCGCAGGCATGAGGCCTCATGCTGAGTGCTGTAGGAAAGTGCTGATTTAGGAACATATCACACAATTGCGAGTGTGATATTGTTTATATACAACAGGTCAATGAACAAGTACATTTTAAAAAATTAGGAAAAAGTGGGTATGGTCATAAAAAAACACATTTGTGCATGGAGCTACTTTCTCACACGACGGATCAGAATCTGCCATTGCTAAACCAAATGATGCGACCAAGTCTTCCTTAGTAATTCAAAAATGTCACTTTAGAAATTGTATCATGGCTTTTGCTGTTTCTAACAATTCATCGGAGAAACAAGGATGTGTGTGTGTGTGTGAGAGAGAGAGAGAGAGAGAGAGAGAGAGAGAGAGAGAGAGAGAGATGGAGTGTGTGGCATCACCTGATTAGTCTGTTAGTAATCTTTCTGAAGATAATGTAATTTTGGTGAAATTCATCCAAATTTTCTCAGTTGAAAATAGCATCCATCAGTATTCCTCCCTATTTTATGGTAGCTGGTGTGCAAGAGTCTTTTACTATAGAAACCGCAATCTCCTCCACTATTCTAAACAGTATGTCCTCTCCAATAAACTCCGGTAAGAGGTTTGAGTTTGTGTAATTAATCTGTCTGTTGTGTCTCTCGGCTGTGATGAGCCTTTATGCTGAACGTGTTTGTTTAAAGCTGTTTAAAGCTATTTCCTTGCTTTAGTAGAGTAGTAGTAATAATACGAGTAATAATGTGAATTAATAGTAATACAAGTGATCACTGAGGCTGTTGAATATAAACGTTGAGTGACACTGACTCACTTCATGTCACCAACATGCTCATACTACACACAAAAAATATATTTTTCCACTACCTGCTGGCTAGTCAAAAAGTAAAAAAAATTTACATAAAGAGACAAACAGTAGCTCTTAATACATCTGTACTGTTCTTACACTTTAGAATGGCATGAACACAAGCAGAGTGATACAAACATTGAATCATCCGAGTGATGATGGTGTGAGACAATCAGTACTCAAAGAATATCTCTCGTCTAATCAGATTGGAGGACCGGAACTAACTGTTGTATATTGTATGACAATTAACCTATTTTTGACATATGAAAAAAATCTGAGAATTTTAAAATTGTGATATCCAGTCGAGGAGAAGTCAGGAAATTATTACAATTTGTATAAATTTTTTTTTAAAAGGCTTGTAAAAGGATAAACTGTATTCCTGTATGTTATGCTTAGCTGTAAACTAGCAACAAAATCACATAGGAAATCAAAATTTTTCTCGACTTAATGTTCTGATACCCTGAAATGAAACCCATTATTGACAATTTTCATATGCCATCAGACATCTTTGCATAGATTCAAGCATGAAAAAATTCCCCTCTATTGGGGCATATAGATAAGTGTAAGATATCATTAGAGACCATAAAGGGTCTACTTTTATTTGTGTACACTCACAATAACAACAAAACCTTGTGATTTGTAAAATAAAGAAAATAAAAAGGGTACGCTTTCAGACATATCTGTGTTCGCGAGCATATTTTTGAAACACGTCACAAAAATGAAACTCTGCAAATACTTCTCACACAAACATGAAACATATGTCTAAATAAAGCTTAAAATGTCTACTTTTTAATAAATTTAAAACAAATATTCTCCTGCAATGTAATTTTTATGAAACAAAGCCATGTACAATTTCTCCTGGCTCAGCTAATTATCCCTAATGTAATCACACCCATGGACAGAGGGCGCTATTCATACGGTAATGTGCTGAGGCGATCAATGCAAATGGTAAACGCCCCCGACTGTGTCTTAAAAACATCAAGTTCATTCACTTTTCTGCGAGTTTGGAAGATAGCACGATACACAGGTGAAGAAACTCCTGGTTAGTGACGAAGTGTTAACATTTTCCTCAGAAGAAGAGCGGGACTCTGAGTAACCTTTGCATTTTGAAGAGTGACTTGATCCAGCCAAGAATACAATTTCGGATGAGTATGTCATTTAGTTTTACTTACATATTAGTTGACATGCTATTTTATATAAACATGTACATATTTTACTAGTGGGACTGTTTCCAGACTTGCCAGCCAGGATTCAGAGTATTGAAATATGACTCCTAATAGGCAAGTTTTAGTTACATTTAAATGCTGTTTTGGCTAAAGCGGGCATTTAAATTGTATGCTGCATGATATAGATATGATATGTAATATGATATAAAAATAATATACATGTTTAGATTATATTTTAACTAGTGTTTATGCTGCCTCATTATCATCAACAAAGCTTGTGCTTGCAAATATCTGTTCGGGTGTAAATTTGTTAAATGTGATGTAAATATGCCCATATTATAAAATCAGCATATTATAATTGCTGCATGGCACGGTGGTGCAGTGGTTAGCACTGTCGCCTCACAGCAAGAAGGTCGTGGGTTCAAATCCCGGTTGCCCCGTCCTTTCTGTGTGGAGTTTGCCTGTGTTTGTGTGGGTTCTCTCCAGGTGCTCAGGTGCTTCCTCCCACCATCCACAGACATGCAGGCTGGGTTAATTGATGTCTCCAAAAAAATTGCCCTAGGTGTGTATGTGAGTGTGAGTGGTTGTCTGTATATGTGTGGCCCTGTGATGGACTGGCGACCTGTCCAGGGTGTACCCTTTCGCCCAATGTTAGCTGGGATAGGCTCCAGCCCCCTGTGACCCTGTAAAGGATAAGCGGTTGACGATGGATGGATGGCACAATTCAGCATTGTATTCAAATAGAGCATTGTACTCTTCTTTTAAATTATAAAAAGAGTTCATAATATCATTGTTTTTACTCTTTTTTTGAAAAAAATTAATGCAGCCTTGGTGAGCAGAAGATACTTCTTCTAAAACTTTTAAATGGTAGTGAAGGTCTAAAACTTTTAAGTAAAGTCTTTATGTAAAGAAAATGTATAGGCATATTACTTCTTTTAACTTAAAACTTGATTTTGATCCTTACATTCATTCTCTTTCTATCACATTCATCAGTGATAGACCCTAGTCTTTGTCTCCTCAGGTTTGAAATACAGCAATATTCATGATAATTCACGCCTCCTCGCATATGACATTTCTAACACTAAAAGTGTCTTACAAAAGTTAAATTACTATATTGTTTTGTATGAATTACTGATCAGGATGGTTTTCACATCATTTTGTAGCAAAAACTCTAGGCTACAAGATCTAGTTCTGAAAAGTCTTGTGGACAAATGTTTAGAATGTGTTATATAGCCTTATTTCCATGACATAACGTTTTAGTTTTTTTCAAAAATCACACATAAACGTTATTTTCTTATAAATACAAGCATGTACACACATGTTGCTTACATATTATTGTAGCCCAGTTTGTGCTGAATACAGTGTTCTCAGACTTTAACCATTAAAATGTTTTTAAGCAACTGAAAAAAGCCCAAATGTCAAGGCATGACAATACTTCTCTGGGCCCAAAGCACCCTCAGACCCCAGAGGGTTAATCGCATTCGCATTAAAAATGGTGAGTGCAATTGTTAGGTTGCATTTTCAACCTAAGATTCAATTCTTAATTTACTGATGTTTAGGTTTAGGTGTGGGGTTTATGTTAGAGGGTAGAGTTAAAAAAATGCATACCTGTTGACTGTATTAGATATTTTACAACCATAAATACAACTAGCCTTAGGCATGCCCATATGTTCAACCGTATTTCCAGCTTTGGTCATGGTGGGCAAAGGTTGAATTTCAGTCAGAACAAACCAATTTCTGTAGCAGAACTTAACTTTCAAACTACCATCAACAAATTCACAGTGAGATCAGTATGGCTCTTTGTGAGGACAATCTATATAAAATTATTGTTCGTTGCCTTCAAAATGTATTTTGTCATATTGAAAGACATGCTTTCGTAAACAGCTCGAATGTGAATTAAAGGGATAGTTCAGAAACTGAAAATTCTCTCATCATTTATTCACCCTCTGCCTTCCCAGATGTGTATGACTTTCTTTCTTCAGCAGAACATAAACAAAATGTTTTTAGAAGAATATTTCAGCTCTGTAGATCCATAAAATGCAAGTGAATGTCGATCAGTCCTTTGAAGCTGTATCTTTCATATAGCCTACACAAAGTATTTTCACGGTTTGACAGCTTGAATTGAATCTACAGATATATTTAATTGTCACTCTTCATTTATTCATGTATTTTATTTGGAAATTTAGTTGTCTTGCTTCCTGTTCCTGTATCATGTCATGTGGTTTCCTTGTCAAGGAACCCTTGTGTTCACGTTTTTTGGTTGTCTTGTCATCTTGTTACCCAATGTCTGTATATATGTTGGTTGTGTTTCAGCAAGCTGAATTCCTCAGCCGATCCTTTCACCTCTGCAAAGCTGTTGGATTTATGGCGCATTACAGTGGCTTCTCCCCCTCTTGCACCAGTGTAGTGCCAAGAATGCACTACACTTGAGCAGTCTAAAGGAGTATATATTCTTCCTCTAAAAGAGTATATTTCCATCTAAAAGAGTGGCACTCCCGGAGAGCATCTTTTTAAAGATGCCTTTCCTTTTGTGTATTATTCCTGGTTTAGGTCGTTACCTCTCCTATTCCCACAGCTGCGATAGCTGCCTCACGTGGGGACAGCTTTTGTGGATGGGTCATGTTCTCAATGTGAGAGCATTACTTTGGCAACATTGCGGTCGCAGCTTTCCTTCTTCAGAGGGAAATCCACCCCAGCGGTTCCTTGCCGTGGTCCTTCTACCTTTGGGTTAGCACTGGGGGCAATTTGGGGATTTCAATGCGAGCCACACCATCGGGGGTAACCCCCGAAGGACCTCCCATTCTCCAGCATGCTCGGTTGCCCCAGTCGAGCTCTGTGATGAGACCGCCGGCACGTATCATGTCGAGTTCGTGATTTCATTTAGGGCTCGCGAAGCAGATGAGCTCTTGACTGCAGCATCGGAGAAGGGGCTGGTTCAGGCTAATGATGAGGACTCCACGGAGCTCCCACCTTCAAGTGCAGTCGACCCTTCGTGGGCCGACGTGAAGATGACTACCATGCTTGCCCAGACGGCTGGGATGATTGGTTCCAGGGCCTGAGCGCCGCTCACGGCCACACCCCGCCCTAGTCCCTTTCTTTCCGGAGGAGCACGAGGAGCTCACGAAGTCATGGCAGGCACCTTTTACTTCCCGGACCCGATCTCTGAGCTCCTCCGCACTCACTACCCTCGATGGTGAGGCTGCCAGGGGGATGATGATGTTGGAGCAACGCTCGGCACAGGCTCTTGGGCAGGCAATGTCCACCTTGGCAGACCAGGAGTGCCACCTTTGGCTCAACTTGGTCGAGATGAGAGAGACTGACAAGGCACGGTTCCTTGACACCCGTGCCATCTCCCAGGCTGGCCTATTCTGTGACACCATCAAGGACTGCCCAGCAGTTCTCACGGTTAAGAAGCAGATGGAGGCTATTTAGCACATCCTATCCTGGCATGGATCAAGATCCCACACCCTGTCTGCTCATCGCCAAGGGTGTCTCCCTGTGGCAATGACACCAGCCCCGCCACAGCCTGCCCCAGCGGATGACCCCATTTCACGAAGCCGATGCCCCCCGTTTCACGGCCCAATGCCAAGAACCTGAGAAAGACTTCCAAGCACCCCTGAGACAGGTTAACGTGGGAGATGCATTCTCAAGAAAGAGCAGTTTCCTCAGTCCCTGGGTCACACATCTGTTGTCACGGCCATCATTATAATGACTGCCGGGCACCGTTCCTTTTCAGCAGGTTTGGCACTCTGGAGGCAGGCCCCCCACACCCCGCACCCATCTGTGGCATAATTGCGCCCACGGCAGGATGGTTGCGACAGACAGCGAGGATGATTTCCCTCCATCCCCATCTCAGACTGTCCCTATGGTGAGTATACGGAGGGAGATGAGTGCTTCAATGTCACTAGACTCAGCACGGTGCGATTCGAGCCCCCTCGAAGTGGCACCTCAGGCTCCGCCCCGCCATGAGGCCCCACCCACTTGTATGACCGATGCAATTGTCCCCTTGGTCCCACTTGCCTGGAACTTGAGGGTGTGGCTCACGATCCCCAACCCGTCACGGTGGCTGACCAGGACCGTTGCCTTGCGCATGGAGTTCTGTAGAGCCTGTCCCTCCAGCCGTGATGAAGAAGGGATTTTACAGCCCATACTTCATCATACCGAAGAAAGGTGTGGGTTGTGGCCAATCTTGGACCTGCGAGTACTGAACTGGGCCTTGCACAGACTCCCGTTCAAGATGTTGATGCAAAAACACATTTTGCAAGGTTCTACAACCTCCGGGTTGAGCCGGTCTCATCCCATGTGTTGCCATGTATGAGCAGGTAAGTTCCGGGAGAGCTGGCTGGGTATACCGCTTGCGTTTAAAACCTTTCCCCTCCCGGAGGTGAAGATGTGTGCTTTTTATCCCCAGTCATGATCACAAAGTCATGGACCCTGGATGTCCTTCCTTCTTAGCCCTGTGGCAGGTGAAATTGTGGAGAAACCACAGGGACTTCTCCACATGAGACACTGCCGACAAGACTCAGTAATACCATTTTATGTATTTGCACACAATTTCCTCCACTTTGGGCTGGGTGTGGTCTCCACGGTGTCCTCTCCTTGAGAGGGACACCCCCCCAACGAAGTCAGCCCCCATTTTTTGGCAGTCGACTAGTCCCCAAGGTGCAGGGGACCGTACGACACTTGTAAGAGTTTTGGGGGAGGTTTCCTGATGGAGGGAACGAGATGTTGTTTCCCTCCTGACACAACACTGAACTACCTGCTGAAATGGCCGGGACCTTGTCTCGGCTCCTGAGCACAAAAACTGAATGAGTGGTTGCAAGCCAGCACCTTTTATAATTTTATGCAAATTCCACCCGCCAGAACAGCCAAGGCAATTGCAAGTATTAGGTTTAGTATAAGAGGTAAACCCCTTTGTAACAAAAGGTGCTTTTAAATTAAGAAACCGATGGTTCCCTCAGATTGTCAAATGATTCTTTTCATAACTTAATTTCCCCTATTCTGTTCTGGATTAATTTTATTTTCATTTTTCCGTTTCACATGTATGAGTGATTTGTGTTTATGTCTTTGTTTAGATTAATTATGTGTTCGTAATTTAGTTAAATAAAGCTTTTGGTATACTTTCTTGCGCGTTGATTGATGGTCTGCTTGTAAATAAATGTAAATTTTATGATTCAATCTCAGCTCCATGCTAAGGAAGAGTTATTTTTGTGTGGCCATGAAAAATATCCTTTCTGAGAGTTGACAGATGATCAATACTAAGTGTTCACATAACGAACATACATTGTGGAGACATTTTCGTCATACACACAATGGGGAAAAAAGACCTTTACAAGTTTGTGTCTCTCTTTCTCTCTCATTCTCCACTTCTTCTGAGAATATCAGTTATCTGAATTTTTCACTACTTGTCATTTCCTTTCTCCAATGTGTGTGTGTGTGTGTGTGTGTGTGTGTGTGGCTGGGAATGTTGGGCAAACATTTCTGTATTCAAATTTCCTTTCACCAAAATCAAGCACTCACCAGAGCTCCCATCACCTTGAATATATTCTCCCAAATTGCTTAACTGCCAACCCTCCATTTGCTTGTCTTCACTCACCATGACAAGATCAAAGAAGTAGGTACTGTAGACTTCTGCATGATTGAACTGCCAAAGTCATGGTTCAGGATATCACCATATGTAGAGCTGCCAATGCATGCACACTAATGTTAATTTCACAGCGAAGAGAAGAAATGAAGTGGGTGTAAGGGAATCACTGCCTATGTTGCAAAAGGTGATTTCTCCTTATCCGCATGCTTCAAAAGCAACACTACTATTTCTGACAGTTTTTTTATTCTATTGCATGGCCTCATGAAGACAGCTGGATTTGGTTTTAATGCATGACTGGAGTCTTGCAGCCTTGAATCACACAGTTCTTACATTGTATGTCCTACTCAGGTGAAGGAACTTAAAGAAACTGCTCTGAACTTTTTTGAGGCATTGAGAAAGTTTGAAGGTTCAGATACATTTTCTGCAAGATTCTTTTATTGTTGTGATTTGTCTTGTTGTCCCTCATTAACAAAATCATCTTTGATAGCTGTTTCCACAAATTATGCTCATGCAGGCCTTAGAAACCATTATGACTCATGAATTAAAGCTGAAGTGTGTAACATTTTCCATGTTGAAATATTTTCTCCCATCCATTTGTAGAATGATTTCCTTGAAAACTATAAATATTTTGGTTCCGAGGCTCTATCAGCTCATGGCTTGAGTTAAAGCAGGCCTATCTGTTTGTTTGATCAACAACCCAACCACACACACACACACACACACACACACACACACACACACCCACACACACACACACTTTTTAGGTAATAATTATTTTTGATAATTGTAAGAGATTTTTTTTCTTTCAAAGAAATACAATTATTGTCATGCACCTACTGTAAAACAACCACTATAAGACAAGCAGAAGCTGGAAGTCGTTGCATTGGCTGTCAATGGGACATACTGTATAAACAGGCAATTCTGCCCTACAAAGGCAAAAGCCCTTAACCCACTAAAGTGTGGAACTGAGAAAAATGACGTTAAAGTTTTTTAGTTGTCCAGCCAAATGTATTATAGGTAGGACACTGGAAATCTGGCAATTAGATGTTTTAGAAATTAAATGTATCTACATAAAAAAATCTTGAGTTGACTTTTGACCCCTATTTTGAAGTTACTGTACTGTCAGGTGTGCTGCAGAACAGCACATCAGAACCAAATGCTGAATACCCAATATATATATATATATATATATATATAACTTGCCTCGGGGGTGTTTACCATTTGCATTGATCGCCTCAGCACATTACCGTACATTAGGGATACATTAGCTGAGCCAGGAGAAACTGTACATCGCTTTGTTTCATACAGATTACATTGCAGGAGAATGTTTGTTTTAAATTAATATTATTTTATTTAAAAGTAGACATTTTAACCTTTCTTTAGACATATGTTTCATGTTTGTGTGATAAGTATTCACAGAGTTTCAGTTAATTTTTTTACGTGTTTCAGAAATATGCTTGTGGAGACAGACTGCTGAAAGCTCACCCTATTTATTTTCTTTACATTACAAAGAAAAAGGTTTTGTTGTTATTGTGAGTGTACACAAATAAAAGTAGACCCTTTATAGTTTCTAATGATGTCTTACACTTATCTGCATACCCAAAAATGATGGCGCATTTTAAGTTGTTTCCGCTGTTATGAGGAAAAAGTCCTGCAGGACGCGACCCCAGAGGGTTAAACACTATAATAAAAACACTCAACAATATTTGTTTACTACACTTTTATTTAGGTATTGTGTATGTCAGATTGCTTCAATGCAGATGTATGACAGTAAACAGGCTACACCCTGTAATTTAAATGCAAACTTTAATGTAAAAACAAAGGCAGAGTACCGTAACTCCATGCTGGCACAGTAACTTCATTTTGACGCACGGCTAAACAAAGGCAGAGTACCCCAACTCAATTTGAGCGTTTCAGAACAAAGTCAAAGAGCGGTAATTGAAGTTACGGAGTTTCTGCCTTGGTTACTATACTTTTAAGACAACCCATTAATTTCTCGAAAAAAACCAACGAAACTGACTCAAGATACTTATCCACATGATAAAGGAGGTCTTAAAAGTCTAAAAAATATAAATAACTAATTTTTGACCGTAAACAAAGTTATGGCCTTTTGCCTTTGCACGGCAGAATTGATAAGCGGTCATCCTAATAGAGAAGCTTTACAGCAAATCAGTTATGAATACTGGGTGAACACTGCATCAAATTAATATTCATTAGCCAGGCTAATAAATTGTACGCTTGCCCCCCCATCCATATACTTTTTTCCCCTGCATTTATGTTTTTATCTTTCTGCTTCTGTTTCACTTTTTCTTTTATCGCATCTTGTCCTCTTCCCATTTCACAAGGGATAGATGTTTGTAATGGCTGCAGAAATGAAATCATTAGCAGTGAGGATTCTATGGTCCACATGGAGTCTTTAACACCACAATATCCATAAATCTTATGTTTTTCTTTGCCTTTCACATGTGCCATAACACAGAACAAGTATAGAGATTTGATCTAATTTGCAGGCTAATGAACACGTTCTTGTGAGTTTACCGTAGCTTAATGTGTGCGGTTAAATTTGACATTCGCATCAGGCCCTAGAGAAAGAGAGGGCATTTAGTTTATTTATTTACTGCTATGCCCTGCTGTGTTATGAATCACATGTCATGTGGCTTCTTTTTTTTTTTTTTTTTTTTTTTTTTTTTTAGAATTGTAGGTTGTTGTTTTTTTGTTGTTGTTGTTGTTTTCATTTGTCAAATCTCTGGATTTCCACTGCTGGCCGTTATTGAGATTTTAAAGTGCTCATGGTTCCAGCTATTTATAATGGGTGAGGTTTTATTTAAAGTAATTAATGTAATTTATTACCTTCTACAAAGGTTAATTATGATGGATTTTATTTTGTGTCTGAAGTTTGTAAGAGGATTTTAAATTTGAAGTAAAAAGTGAAGGGAATAAACTTTAGATCTAAAAGTTATACATTTCACTGACTAAGTTGGAAACTCATCCTACCTCTTATAAGGTAATGTATATATTTATAATAAGAGATTTCATTAAAGCAGCATGCAAAATTAAGGTAGTTCTTCAAAAAGCAAAATGAAGAAGGAGGGTGTGCTCCCACAAAAGGTGAGTTAATGAATGGTTGTCTAAGGCTTTAGCTTAGAGCTGTGTTCTCAGGTGGTCCTTTATCCCTGCAGCCAATAGGAAAGAGCTGCATTATAATCACATAACCAGCTGCCTTTGATCTAAATTGGGCTTATGTGATAAAAAAGGTGGTAAAAAGTCTGGCTGAAATCAAATTATATTGGTGTTGTTGATTTATTACATTTATGCAATGTTTACTGTCATGTATGACAGTTGTGAATGGTGAAAAAGTTTGGATTTTTAAATTTTTTTATTTAAACCTCATGTTCCCCCCTGCTAAATTAAACAGTTAAAACCAGCCTATGCTCTTTGGTCTTTGTTTGTTGCCCAAGGAGAGACAAGCTTAAACCAGCTAATACCACACAGCTAGCTTAGGCTGGTTTCAGTTGTTGAGATTGACTGTATGCTCTTTATATTTGGAGAGACCCCAATGTTGTGTTTAAAAACAATTATAGTCATTTTGAAATTATCCTTCAATTTCCATAAAAAAATATTTTATTATGATCTTCTGACTTAAAACACAGCTCATGTTGAAGATTTAACTTATATGCTGTATCACACAGTAGGCATTCACTTTCCAGAAATGTGACTGTTATCAAATACAGTAGTAACAATGTTTCTTTCAAGAAAAGACATTGTGAAATAAACAACAGGCAGGAATGCGCTGAAATACTGTGTGAACACCAATCATTATTAGTGAGAATTATAGCATTTATTTATGACACCTGGAGTCTCCCAAAACTCAAACATACAGTATGTAATGGAACATTTTTCATAGAGGGTGTTTGATGTGTGTCGTCATGTTGAAACTTTGGAATCAGTTTTCACTATTCAACTTGATACTTTTAAGGAGTTTAAGTTCTCACTCCATGTGTGATGACTAGATAAGACATAGAATATAGACTACAAGTGTGTTTGACTTGAACTGCATCTCTTTACCAATCTGCGAGATTTGCCCGTTGCAGTCAGGGGAGGAGTTGAAAAGAGAGCTGCCAACCTGGACACTGTTCTTCCAGTCATCTGCTGAACCTACATCAGTCACGGAAGATCACATCATTTTTGCAGATGAAGTGGAATTCAGATAGACACATTCTTGAATTTTACAAAAAATAATCAGAATCATTGTTCATTTGAAAGGTTTATTTGCTGCTTAATACTGTGCCTGTTGTTTAAAGTACAATACAAGCCTGTTTATTTGAATACCAATAAAGAAGTCAGTATTTGTAATAATTTTTAATGTATTTAATGAATAAATATAATATTCATTTGAAAAACATAATATAACATGATGTACTGTTATAAAAACATGGATTTGTGAGAGTTTTTGCAGAAATGGAGGTGTCAGAATAAATACCTTGGTAATGGCATACTAGCATACTACTGTTATTTCTGCTACAGACTGACATAGCAGAAGTAGTAAGAGTAGGAAGTGAAGTACGCAATTGCGAGCGCAGCCCAAGAAAAAACGTGCAACCGTTGTCAAGTTGTTTCGTCATTCAGAGCTTGTGCAGCTGCTCTGGAAAAACGTTGCTGGAGTCATGAGAAATTGAGTCTGCCCGGTAAATCAAAGTCCTCATGGGGGTATCTGTTTGTAATGCTTGAGCAAAAACCTATCAGGTTATCGTGATAGCATGTTATTGAAGTCTAGGCTAACTGAAAAAAACAAATCTTTAGTTCCCCTTCTGTCACTCTCTCGACACAGTGTCGAAGGAAGTGACACAAGGGGTCTTCTCGGATGCCGAATCATACCTCTGAACCTGAGAAAAGGCCAATGTCAAGTTGGCAGACAGAATTTGCATGCCCCACCCCGGACATACGGGTATAAGGGGAACCGGGGCAGCGAATGCCAGTCAGAATTTTTCTTCGGAGCCGAATGGTTGTAC
The DNA here is from genome assembly GCA_032164185.1 of Moxostoma hubbsi. Taxonomy (NCBI): domain Eukaryota; kingdom Metazoa; phylum Chordata; class Actinopteri; order Cypriniformes; family Catostomidae; genus Moxostoma; species Moxostoma hubbsi. Next base: position 16,024,865 of record JAVLUX010000024.1, on the reverse strand, counting down.
CGCAAGCAGCTGAAACACACACCTGTTTCACTCACCTCTATCAGCGGGAAGCATTGCTGTTGGATCCGCACGGCGCATTTTCCAGCTGGCGTCTCTCTCTCTGCACGCTGTGCAGTCCACGCCCCTGGGCGCTTCGACAGCGCTTCTTTCTGTTTGAAAGAGTGTTTCTCCTCCTAAAAGAGTATATTTTCTCTAAAAGAGTTTGAGTTCCCACTCATAAAAGAGCAATACACAGCAGGCGTTGAACGTCCTTTTCAGGACGCGTCTTTTTAAAGATGTCTTTCCGCCTCTGTGTAGTTCCTGGATGCGGTCGATTTCTCTCCACTTCTGACGATCATAAAAAGCTGCCTCGTGTGCCTGGGCTGCGATCACACGCAAGCAGCATTTTATGAATGGTTCATGTTCTCAGTGCGAGAACATAACCATGGCAACATTGCGATCGTGCTTTCTTTTGTCATGAGAGAAAGCCACTTCAGCCGCCCCCCGCGTCGTTCCTTCTTCCCACGGGATTGAGGTCGACCCGGCTGGCGATGAAGGCGATTTGGGGATGACCACGAGCTCGGTTTCGCCGGGTAAATCCCCACGAACCACCCGCCCCCCAGCACGCTTGTTTGCTTCAGTCCGAGCTCGGGAAGAGTGTGGCTCGCTTCCCCGCCAGCCGGCATTTTCCCTTGAGCTCCCGGAATTGGATGACGTCATCGCCGCTGCATCGGAGAGCGTCACAGCGGCGTCTGATGGTGATGGCTCGCCTGGGCTGCCACCTCCGGGTCTGCTCGCCCAGTCTGAGGCTGATTTTCAGATGTCCGCTATGCTTTCCCGGCCGCCGCGAGCGCCAGGCTGGACTGGAGATCTCCGCCCCCCTCTCGGCTACTCGATCGGTTCCTCGGGTAACGGCGCCGCTTATAGCCACGCCCCCCCTTGGTTCCGTCGTTCCCGGAAGTGCATGACGAGCCAACGCGGTCGGAACCGCCCTCCGCTTGTCCGCTCTCACTACCCTGGATGGCGGAACACCGCCACCTGGCGGGACTGAACGGTACTACTCTCCAGAGCTGTAGAATGATGTCATCACTGACCTCAAAAGTCTACAGCACCACTGGACAGGCCGCCTCCGCCCTGCAAGACCTGCACCTGGGTAGTTCCAACCCCGATGTGCTACAGTAACTGTGCTCTGCTCCAACCTCGCTCTCAGAGCTACGAAAAAAAAAATAAAAAAAGAGATGTCACGGCGCAGGCACTCGGGTGGACGATGGCCACACTCGTGGTCCAGGAGCGCCACCTCTGGCTGAACACGGTCGAGATGCATGGCGTTGACAAGTTACGATTTCTCAACGCCCCCGCCTCCCAGCTCTTCGGCGACACCATCGACGACTTTGCCCAGCAGTTCTCAGTGGTGAGAAAGCAGACGGGGACAGTTTCTCACATCATGCCGCGGCGCCACTCATTCAGCGCGCCCGCGCCCCGCCTGTTCGCCGAGGGCGTCCCCCCCTGCGACGAGAAAGCAACAACAGGTAGCTCCGCAAACTGGGCCCAGCTCTCAGCCCCAGCGTCGAGCACCTCGCAGGCGGCGTACGCCCACCGTCTCCAGGACTCCCTCTCGGACCAGAAATGCTCCGAAGCGCTCCTGAGATGGACACCCCAGGCAGTCGGATGTTCGCTCCGGAGATGTTTTCAAGACCACTCCGTCCCCCGGTGGAGGGCCGGGAAGAGAATCCTTGTTTTCACCTGCCGCACCGCCTTCGGGCTACGGTACCTACAGAGCGATTCCCTCACTCCCTGGGTCATTCAGCCGGTGTGTGCCATTCTCACGGCACCCCGGCCCTACATCTCTCCAGTCCCGGCTTTCCGGACGCAGCTCTCTCGCCTCCGGCCCCGCGACTGTCCAACCCCGGCAGGCCAGCGCTGACGAGTTTCGAAGACGCCCTCTCGGGACCTCTTCCTCAGTCTCTAATCCGCCCCCTGCCGGGTGTGCGGAGTAAGGTAAGTGCTTTGAGTCTTTTCTCAGCACCTCAGCCTCGGGACGCTCTTTTTGCCTCCCGACGCATTATTACCTGCTCCCCCCCGCCACGAAGCCCCGCCTGGTACGTCAAGTGTGATCGTCCCCTTAGTTCCCCTCGCACGGAGTTTGAACGCGTGGTTATCGCTTCCCAACCTGTCGCGCTGGTTGGCCAGGACCATCCGACTCGGCTCTGCGATTCAGTTCGCCCGGCTCCCGCCTCGTTTCAGCGGTATTTGCTCCACTCTAGTGCACGGCCAACAAGCCAGTGCTTTACGAGCAGAGATTTTTACACTGCTCCTCAAGGACGCGATAGAGCCCATCCCTCCAGCCGAGGTGAAGAAGGGTCTCTACAGCCCTTACTTCATCGTACCCAGAAAAAGTGGCGGGTTGCGACCAATCTTGGACTTGCGAGTTCTCAACCGGGCCCTGCTCAGACTCCCGTTCAAAATGCTCACGCAGAAGCAGATTCTCACCTGCGTTCGACAGCTAGATTGGTTTGCGGCGGTAGACCCGAAGGACGCGTACTTCCACGTCTCTATTTTGCCGCGACACCGACCCTTCTTACGGTTCGCTTTCGACGGCCAGACGTATCAGTACAAGGTCTTCCCCTTCGGCCTGTCCCTGTGCCATCGCGTCTGCACTCCTAAGGGAAGTGGGCATCCGCATACTCCACTATCTCGACGACTGGCTCATTCTGGCCCACTCTCGAGTTACTGTGTGCTCACAGGGACCAGGTGCTCAGGCACCTCAGCCGTCTAGGGCTTCAGGTCAACTGGGAGAAGAGTAAGCTCACCCCGGTTCAGAGCATCTCTTTTCTCGGTATGGAGTTAGACTCGGTCTCAATGACAGCGCGTCTCACCAACGAGCTCGCCCAGTCAGTGCTCAGGTGCCTCGCTTGCTTCAAGCCTGGCACAGCGGTCCTCTAAAACAATTCCAGAGGCTCCTGGGGCATATGGCATCCTCAGCCGCAGTCGCGCCGCTCGGGTTTGATGCATATGAGACCGCTACAGCACTGGCTACAGACCCGTGTCCCGAGATGGGCATGGCGCCACAGCACGCATCATGTGGGGTTGGGGCGCCGTGTGCAATGGGCACGCTGCCGCTGGCACCTGGAAAGGTCCCCGGCAGCGTTGGCACATCAATTGCCTAGAGTTGATGGCTGTTATTCTTGTTCTACGGAGGTTTATTCCACTAATCCGAGGCAAGCATGTTCTGATTCGCTCAGACAGCACCGCGACGGTAGCGTACATAAATCGCCAGGGCGGCGTGCGCTCTCGTCATATGTCACAACTCGCCTGCCATCTCCTCCTCTGGAGTCAGCCGTGACTCAGGTCGCTGCTCGCCACTCACATCCCTGGCAACCGCAACACGACAGCGGACGCGCTTTCGCGACAGGTTTCGCCCAGCGGAGAGTGGAGGCTCCACCCCCAGGTGGTCCAGCTCATTTGGGACAGATTCGGCAAGGCACAGGTAGACCTCTTTGCCTCCTAGGACAACTCCCATTGCCTGCTCTGGTATTCCCTGACGGACGCTCCCCTCGGGACAGATGCGCTGGCACACAGCTGGCCCCGGGGGCTGCGCAAGTATGGATTTCCCCAGTGAGCCTTCTTGCATCGGTGCTGTGCAAGATCAGGGAGGACGAGGAGCAGGTCGCTTTGGTGGCCCCCTACTGGCCCACCCGCACCTGTTTTTCGGAACTCACGCTCCTCATGACAGCCCCTCCCTGGAAAATCCCCCTGAGGAAAGACCTTCTTTCTCAGGGACGGGGCACCCTCTGGCATCCGTGCCCAGACCTCTGGAATCTCCATGTCTGGCCCCTGGACGGGACGCGGAAGATCTAGTAAATCTACCACCTGCTGTCGTAGATACAATCAGTCAAGCCAGAGCTCCCTCAACCAGGCTCAGTGCTGATCGGTCAGTGCTTCTATTCCTGCAGGAGAGACTGGAGGGGAGGCTGTCCCCCTCCACCTTGAAGGTGTATGTTGCTGCTATCGCAGCCCACCACGACGCAGTAGATGGCAAGTCCCTTGGTAAGCACGACTTGATTATCAGGTTCCTGAAAGGCGCCCGGAGACTACATCCTCCCCGGCCTAACCTGTTTCCCTCTTGGGATCTCTCAGTGGTCCTCTCGGGCCTTCAGAGACCCCCATTTGAGCCGCTTGATTCAGTCGAGCTCAAGGCCCTCTCCTTGATGACGGCCCTCCTGATCGCGTTAGCCTCAATCAAGAGGGTAGGAGACCTGCAAGCGTTCTCTGTCAGCGACTCTTGCCTGGAGTTCGGTCCGGCACTTTCTCACGTTATCCTGAGACCCCGACCGGGCTACGTGCCCAAGATTCCCACGACCCCTTTCAGGGACCAGGTCGTGAACCTGCAAGCACTGCCTCGGGAGGAGGCAGACCCAGCCCTTTCGTTGCTGTGTCCGGTGCGTGCTTTGCGTACCTATGTGGACTGCACGCAGAGCTTAGATACTCTGAGCAGCTCTTTGTCTGCTTTGGCGGACGGCGGAAAGGGAACGCCGTCTCCAAACAGAGGCTAGCCCACTGGGTCGTTGATGCTATTGCCTTAGCCTATCATGCCCAGGGCATGCCCGCCCCCCTGCAGGTCCGAGCACACTCCACTAGAAGTGTGGCGTCCTCGTGGGCACTAAGCCATGGCACCTCCCTAGCAGACATCTGCAGAGCAGCGGGCTGGGCAACACCCAATACCTTTGCCAGAATTTACAATCTAAGGGTTGAGTCGGTCTCGTCCCGTGTTTTGTCAGGTCCGAGGCGGTAGAACTCGGTAACGCGGCACAACCGACCAGGTGTTCCGCTTGCATCTTGCGCCCTTCACCAATGTGATCCAGTGCGCCTTTTATCCCAGGTCAGCCACTGAGTGTCGCTGCCTGGATGCTTTTCCCTCCCTAGCCTTCTGGCCTGCGAATTCAGCAGAGCAACTCGCGGCCAGACCCAGTACGAGTCTTAGGGCTCTGTACTGGGGTCGGGCTCCACGGGCATAGTTCCCTCTTCAGGCTAACTCCCCGTGATGTATTCTCCATGGTACAGTCCCCCTCTCGGCGGACCCGTGTTTCCCTCAGGCAGCCCCGCTGCCTCGGCCCCGTGTCTGTAGAGTCCCCCCTCATTAGGCTGGACCTACCACCGCGCCGTCTCCCACGTCCGGCTTCACAACCCTCGTGGTGTATTTGCCATACATTACCTCCCCCTGACTGGGCAGGGTATGGCCTCTGCAGGGTCTTCCCCTCCTGAAAGAATAGGAAATCTGCAGGCCGGACGGCTACCTTGCCTCCGGTTCTGCCTCAGCGCCCGGCACACCGGCGCCGACGAGTTTTGAAGACGCCTCCTTAGGCCTCTTCCTCAGTCTCTAAGCCGCCCCCTGCCGGGTGCGTGGAGCAGGGTTAATGCTTCAAGTCTTCTCTCAGCACCGCCCAGGCTCTCCTGCTCCCCCCCCCGAGGAATGACCGCCTTCCCCGACATAGGTTGGGCCCCAGCCGCTCTACATCCTATGTGAGAGACATAGTGAGAGAGATGGCCGCGGCTGTTGGGCTTGCTCCCATGCTAGCATGTAATGCCTTTTTCCCCCAGGGGTGTGGGAAAACCTAAGATGGATATGCTAAAACTCTTTGAGGGGGCGTTGGGGAGGGCGACGTGCATTCGGTTCAGGTGCCTCTAACACGCAATAGCCTGCTTTGCCCCTGCTCCGACAGTCACGTCACATGGTCAGTGCATGGCGTTTTTATATGGACCCCTTGTGTCACTTCCTTCGACACTAGGTCGAGAGAGTGACAGAAGGGGAACGTCTCGGTTACTGTTGTAACCTCCGTTCCCCGAGGGAGGGAACGAGACGTAGTGTCCCTCCTGCAACGGCACTAGACCTAGCACTGTAAATGGCCGTGCTTCATCCTTCGGCTCCTCAGTGCAAAATCCTGACTGGCATTCGCTGCCCCGGTTCCCCTTATACCCGTATGTCCGGGGCGGGGCATGCAAATTCTGTCTGCCAACTTGACATTGGCCTTTTCTCAGGTTCAGAGGTATGATTCGGCGTCCGAGAAGACCCCTTGTGTCACTTCCTTCGACACTAAGTCTCGTTCCCTCCCTCGGGGAACGGAGGTTACAACAGTAACCGAGACGTTTCACAATCTATAACTTATGTTATGCTTAAGTTATGTGTAACATATGATTTAAAATACATTAAATGTTGTATTTACATATTTAAAACTGCATATACCATAAAGTGAATTTGCTAAATTTTTAATCAGGCACTGAATAGAGTACCCATTACTAGACTCAGTTTACTGGGCGGACTCAATTTATCATGACACCAGCCGAGCCAGACAGCTGCTCTCGAACCTAAATTATTTTTATTAATTAATAAAGCAGCTTTTAAGCTGAACATAAGATCAAGCCTCTTTGATGGATGTATGGAGATGCATAATGGATCTGTCAGAAGGAAACTTCCATCATCTTTCCCATATGAGACTAGACTCTTAAATAAAAAGATGATAAGTATTGTCAGTATATATAGAAAATTACAGCAGTGTGAAGGGCAGGCAATTACACTTTGGGCTGTTGCCCAATAATTAATGTATATATACTTGTGGCAGCGGGGGTGTGGTCAAGCGCCCATCCGGGGAGAGAAAGCGGTAAGGGCGCTTGCACCTGAGCTAAATTATGTCTAACACCTGTCTCTAATTTCAGTGAGTACGGGGAGAGCGGCATAAGAGAGCCTCAGAACCTGCAGTCGAGAGAGACTGACACAACTAGCTTGTGGAGCTGAGACATTGATTAAAAGTGTTTTGTTAAGGTTAAAACGGTAAAAGCGCTGTACTGAGGATAACACTAATTAAAAGCATACCATGTGTGGAGAAACCTGTTCCCGTGTCCTCCTTCCCACCCTGTCTTTGAAGAGTGTTACACTGGTGCCAAAACCCGGTAAAATCATCATCTCTAGTGATGGAAGAGAATCGCCCCGTAGAGTCCTCCCAGTTGGCAAAGGTCCTCCAGTCCCTCACTGCAATCCACCAAAATCAACATCAGACCCAGCTTGAGCTCCGGCAAGACCAGGACCGTCGCTTCTTTGAGATCCTGTGAGCTCAAGCAGAGGACAGGCATGCGATCCAGAGTCTCCTCAGCAAGGAGGTCGCTCCAGACACAGCCGTGACCCTGGACACCTGCGCCTCGTTGCCCCCGCCCGCGTTACAGAAGATGGGGCCGGCGGACGATCCAGAAGCCTTCCTGGACCTATTTGAACGGACCGACGAGATCTGGGGCTGGCCGCGTGACCAATGGGCGGCTCGCCTGATCCCTCTTTTGTCCGGGGAAGCCCAGCTCGTGGCTCAACAACTGCCGGCGACGAACCTTCTGGCTTGCGCGGATCTGAAGGGAGCCATCCTGCAACATGTAGGTCGGAGTCTGGAAGAGAACCGCCAACTCTTCCGGAGCATGAAGCTGCAGGTTCTGAGGCTCTCTTATGCCGCTCTCCCCGTACTCACTGAAATTAGAGACAGGTTTTAGACATAATTTAGCTCAGGTGCAAGCACCCTTACTGCTTTCTCTCCCCGGACAGGCGCTTGACCACGCCCCCGCTGCCACAATACTGTATATATGGAAGTCCCTATCCTAAAGTGTAAAAACAAAACTAAAAAATAAAATCTCCTTTTTGATAGAGACATTGCCTATTGGTTTATTCGAGAACATGCAAGTGCATTAGCTGGACCAGCGCTGTTTTGGTGATTTGAGTTAAAGAAGAACAATTTATTAATATAATTGTTGTCAGATTTAAAATATGTTATTTGATTGTAAACAGTTTTGGAGATTTCTGCCTTTTACCATTTACGTGAATGGAAGCTGTACCTTTATGCCTATAAAATAAGTGTGACTGAGTGACCTGACTTAACCCAAATGCCAATTCTAACATAAAATGTTCAGATTTTATTACATTCAGATTTTATTACTGTGGGAAAATAGCTTGCTAGTTCTCTCGGTTGTTTATAGGTGTCTAAATAGCAGCTAAATAAATTAAATAACAATTAGCAATTGCTTTTTTTTTTTTTTACAAAAGCATTGTTTCTTTTGAAAAAGAAGGTTTTTCTACACGTTATATTATTTATAGTATAGTATAGTACTTTTGATTTTGTCATATTTGTGCTAAAACTGATACATATTCAAGCATACACTTCTAAGAATATTGTCACAAAGGTTTATATTTCCAAAATTCTAACTGACATACCAAGTGGCACACCATTTGACCAAGAGTGTATGCACTTAGCTAATTTGTTCTGAAAGTTGCTGTGTGAACCATTAATTCTGCTATGATGAGGCTGACTGAGCAAGAGCAGTGTAGAGTCCTAATAGCACCGCTCAGACCCCGTCCTGAGTGCCTCTTATGTCGTCTGAGAATGTGTGTGTGTTGCTTTTTCTGGTTTTGAAGCATTTGTAATCCATTTGAAGGCCTAATCCACTGATGATAATGAAAATAATTACATTGGATATGAGCTTACATAGAAGTTTGATGATTGCTTGACAATTCTCAAGACTCAAGAGTGTCATTTAACATTTCTGGCAAATATACAGCATATAAAAATAAATAAATTAATATATATATATATATATATATATATATATATATATATATATATATATATATATGTCTTGACACAACCATCATGTGATGCGGTATACACTGGCAGCCATAAATTTGAAATAATGTACAGATTTTGTTCTTATGGAAAGTATTTAGTACTTTTATTCTCCAAAGTGGCATTCGACTGATCACAAATTATAGTCAGGACATTACTGGTGTTAAAAAACAGCACCATCGCTATTTGAAAAAAAAGAAGTCATTTTTGATCAAATCTCGACAGGCCCCATTTACAGCAGCCATCACTCAAACACCTTATCCTTGAGTAATCATGCTAAATAGCTCTAAACACAGTTGCAATCTATTTGATTCATTAAATGAAGCTTAACATTGTCTTTATGTTTGTTTTTTATTTGCTACAGAATGCAATAGACTGGCATGTCTTAAGATCAACATTAAAAAATGGCAAAAAATAAACAGCTTTCTCTAGAAACTCCTCAGTCAATCATTGTTTTGAGGAATGAAGACTATACAATGCTTGAAATGGCCAGCAAACTGTAGATTTCATACAAAGGTGTACACTACAGTCTTCAAAGACAAAGGACAACTGGCTCTAACAAGGACAGAAAGAGATGTGGAAGGCCAGATGTACAACTAAACAAGAGGATAAGTACATCAGAGTCTCTAGTATGAGAAATAGACGCCTCACATGTCCTCAGCTGACAGCTTCATTGAATTCTACCCGCTCATCACCAGTTTCATATACAACAGTAAAGAGAAGACTCGGGTGCAGGCATTATGGGAAGAATTGTAAATAATGAGCCACTTTTGAAACAGAAAAACAAAAATAAAGGGTTAGAGTGGGCAAAGAAACATATATTGGACAACAGATAATTGTAAAAGTGTGTTATGGATCTTAACCCCATTGAGCTTTTGGGAGATAAGCTAGACTATAAGGTGCGTGAGAAGTACCAAGACAGCCACATCTATGGCAAGTGCTACAGGAAGTGTGGGGTAAAATGTCATCTGAGTATATGGACAAACTGACAGCTAGAATGCCAAAGATCTGCAAAGCTGTCATTGGTGCACGTGGATGATAACTCATCCTAAGTAGTTTAAGAATTTCAGATTTTTTTTTTTTTTTTTTCAAATTGTAATAGTAAATTTTCATGTAATTAATGTCCTGACTATACAATATGATCAGTTGAATGTCACTTTGGTGAATAAAAGTACCAATTTCTTTCCATAAGAGGATACCTACAACATAATGAATACACACACACACACATTTATAAAATATATATTGCTGGTGTAACCTATATTGTCAAGTCGATTTAGTCAGATTAAATAAAATTTTTTTATTAAATAAAACCAGCTAATTTAGTTGTTAACACATAAAGTTTTTTTTTTTTTTTACTGGTCTTTTTATTCAGTATACAGTGAACAAGACACTCGATGCCGCAACCACAACAAAAAACAAACAAAGCTTATACACAGTATATATCAGTGGACATAACATCTGTTGTTCCCTTTTTTCTCATATCTCACTAATCAAATACAGTATATTGTACTCTGTGTGAAAGTTTTCCTTGTTTACAGTTTCAATGGAACTTATTTCTGTTAAATTTCTGTGAAAATCATACTTAAATAAATACAATGTTCATCATGTGAAAATTAAAACTTGTTTGACTTATTGATCCTAAAATGAGCTCAAGAGTCTCTCAATGAAGATTTATTTTCACATTCATGAACATATCAAGTCATTTTTATTTGTATAGCGCTTTTCACAAAACACATTGTTTCAAAGCAGCTTTCCAGCAGACCAAACTAAAGCAGCCTAATTGTGAGTAGAAGGATAAATTAGGTGTATGCCTGGCTAAATAATGAGTCTTTAGTCTAGACTTAAACTGAGAGAGTGTGTCTGCATTTTAAATAGTGTAAGGTAGACTATTCCATAGTTTAGGAGCTAAATATGAAAAGGATCTATCTCCTTTTGTGTATTTTAATATTCTAGGAACTATAAACAGACCAGAATTTTGTGATCGTAATGAACGTGATCTAATATAGCATGATAGAAGGTCACTTAAGTACTGTGGAGCTAGACCATTCAAAGCTTTGTACGTAGTTAAAATTTAGTTAAAATTGAATTTGAAATTTAATAGGTAGCCAATGTAATGATGGTAAAATGAGGCCAATATGATCATATTTATTGGTTCTAGTCAAAACTCTGGTTGCTGAATTTTGAACCAATTGAAGTTTATTTATTGATCTTGCTGTACATCCTCCCAGTAATGCATTACAATAATCTAGTCTTGATGTCATGAATGCATTAATGAGTTTTTCGGCATCAGCAACAGAGAGCATGTGTCGTAATTTAGCAATATTTCTTAGGTGGAAGAATGCTGTTCTACAAACATTGGTAATTTGATTTTACAAGGACAGATTGGTATCAAATATAACACCTAAGTTCTTCACTGTTGAAGACAATGTAACAGTACATTCATCGAGAGTCAAATTATATTTTAGCGGCTTATTTTTAGAGGTTTTTGGTCCAATAATTTGTATCTCTGTATTGTCGGAATTGAGTAGAAGGAAATTTCTGGCCATCCAATCTTGTATTTCATTGATATACACTGCTAATTTGGAGAATTGTGAAATCTCATCAGGTTTTGAAGAAATATTATGTTGGTATCGTCCACGATTCCTGATAATATCTCCCAGGGGAGAAAAGCAGAGGCCCTAAAACTGATCCCTGTGGAATTCCATACTTTGCTTTTGTTTGGTTTGACAATTCCTCATTTACAAAGTGGTAGCAGTCTGCTAAATAGGACCTAAAACATGCTAATGCAACTCCAGAAAAGCCAACATAATTCTCTAGCATATTCAAGAAAATGTTGTGATCTATCATGTCGATTGCAGCACTAAGATCTAAAATCTAATAAAATCTAGAATCTAACATATATTTTGTGGGTTTTGATGTTTTGATAAATTTTGATAGATTTGTATGACCTATTTCAGTGAAGGACTGTAGTTGCATGTGAGGAAAATTATGAGAAACTGTTTTCTGAGGTTCTGTGACAGATAATTCCAATTTTATTTCGAATTATTTAAATTTTATCAGCATAGAAGTCATTCCTTCATGAAGTCATTACTCTTGTGCTTCGATTGAATATCTAGTTCTGTTGAGGCTTTATTCCTAACCAATTTAGCCACAGTACTGAAAAAACATCAAGGATTGTTGTGGTTATTTTCTATAAATTTGCTAAAATATGCTGACCTGGCAGCTTTAAGTGCCTATCTGTTGCTACAGACACTATCCTTCCATGCAACATGAAATACCTCTAATTTTGTATTCTTCCACTTGCACTCCATTTTCTGAGCTGCTCTCTTGAGAGCATGAGTGTGATCATTGGGTTTTTTTCTTACATTTTCTTTAATAGAAAGATCGAGGGTGCTAGAGATTACTTATATTTTTAGATGAGATGATTTATATTTTCTGTTATTTCAAGTTCTTCTAGACATTGGGGTTTACAGAGTATATGAGATAGATCTGGAAGATTATTAGTGAAGCTATCTTTATTGGTTGAAGGAATAGTTCTACCTGAATGATAGCATGGTGTAGATTGAGTAACATTAGCTGATCGCAGCATTCAAGAGACGAGGTAATGATCCAGGATGTTATCGCTCTGTGAAAGAATTTCTATAGGATCAACATCAACTCCATATGATCTAGCGTATGATTATGGCGATGAGTTGGTCCTGGTACATTTTCCAAGAGAGTTGAGAATATCGATAAATGCTAATGTGTCATTTTCATTATTGTTAATGTTGAAGTCACCAACAATTAAAGCTTGTCAAGAAGTACGGAGGAGCAGATATGGGCAAGCTGCTGTGTGCCTCATAGCTAGTGCTCGACCACGTTGTTAACTTCCAGCAAGTTAGGTAAGGCATCTCCCTAATCCCATTAAGGGTGTGAGGAGGCACTTACCAGAGGAGGCTACAGGCAGTGGCCTTTCCTGATTTTTTTATTAAACAATTTACTGCCTAGAATAGCGATGGGGAGATGCTCTTCCCTCTCCAGGAGGGAGAACACTACGGAGACCACATCCTACCAGAGGGAGGTTACCATGTGGAGAATACCTCACATGGACTTACAGACGGCCACTGAGAGGATCTTATCTACGGAGAGGGTACACAGCAACAGTGGCTGAGGCAGAGCAAAGCTCTGCTGAGGGGGAACACAGGGTTCACCTGAGGGGAAACCCAACAGTGTAAACGCATCATATGGGATTACCGGGGGGAATCACCATGTATGGAGCACTGAGCCCAAGTATGTGTCTCACCTGAAAAGAGGCATACCACAGGTACTGGGCCTGGCAGCATCTTGTGATTGGTAAGCCTTGTGACGGCAGGTCTTGTGATTGGTAAGTCAAGGAAATGGCATCCACAATTCAATGGGCCAGCATCTTTTTGGAGACAGCTTTCCCCTTCTGCTGTCCTCCAAAAGAGAGAAAGAGCTGCTTGGAGCATCTAAAGCTCTGCTTATGGTCCAGATAGATGTGCAGGGTGCAAACTGGACACAGCAACTTCCTTTGAAGGGAGCGCTTGTAGGTTCACCTCTTATGCTGCGTTAGAAAACTCATCCTCGTCGTGAGCCACGAACGAGATATTAAATCCGCCCTGAGGCATACCACCTGCCTTGCTCGTGAACTCTACCGGGCAGAACGAGTGTGCTGTGGGAACTGAGCCAGAAGGGTAACTGCCATATCAACATCCAAATTGCCCACAGTGCTCGCCGACCCGGCCGCTTACTTTCAACACAGGACGGACGGGGTCGGGAAGCAGCCGCGGTGGGTCTCGGCTTCACAAAGAAGCAAGAGAGCCTTGATCACAATGTTTTCACAGGCATATTCTCATAATGAGAACATGACACCTCCACAAAAGTTGCTGTCCCAAGCACTCAAGACAGATTTTGTGGACATCCGGTGGGGAGAGATAACGGCCACACCCATTAGAACAAAAGCGAAAGGATATCTTTAAAAAGACGGCAATTGTATGTGCAAGCTCTTTTAGAGGAAATATACTCTTTTAGAATATACTCTTTTTTACACCTGTAGACTCAGCCGCCAAAGCACCCAGGGGAAACACAACACTCCCTTTTTTGCGAGGGGTGACCGCTAATACACGCCATAATTCCAGCAGGCAAATAGCAAGGTGACGGATGAACTCATACATGCACTCGGCTCGGAAGAAAAAATCTGAATGAGTGGTGCACGCCATCTCCTTTTATACCCGTATATCCGTAATTCCACTCGCCAATTTTCATTGGCCTTTTCTAAATAAAGCATAGGTGACTGGGGCTCTCAAGATCAAACCTCTAGTGTCACTATATCGAGTGAGTGACAGACAGGGAACTACAAGATCTGATAAAAAAATGAGCAAATTCAAAGGAAATCAGAATAAGGCCCGGGTGATCTGTATACTGTAGCAAGGGTAAAAGACGACAGACTTCTTTTATATATATTTTATATATATCTGACGGTGTCACTTTAAGTATTATTAGTTCAAAAGACTTAAATTTAGTATATCCTCTACTATGAGTAACACTAAAAACTTCACTGTAAATTGTAGCAGCACCTCCTCCTTGACCCTTCAGAGGAGGCTAATTTTTATAACAATAACCTGGGGGAGTAGATTCATGTAAAATAATATATTCATCTGGTTTAAGCCAAGTTTCAGTCAAACAGAGCACATCCAAAATATGATCTGTAATAATTTAATTTACAATTAGTGCTTTGGTCGAAACAGATCTAATGATTAGTAGCCCTATCTTCATATGATGTTTATCTGAAATTTTTTTGGTTTTGGTTTTAATAAAATTTTTCTAAATTATTTATGTGAGAGTTTTGTGTTTGGTTGTTCGTGGAACAGACACGGTCTCTATGCGATATTTAGGTGATTACTCTCTTCTCCAGACACCACTCAGTGACACTAATCTACTATAAAGCTCGTCACCAGGATGATCAGAAAGGGGGCCAGAGCATATTACAGTGTCTGACATAGTTTTTGAAAATTCACATACCTCTAATCTCTTGTGATTTCCGACAGGTGAAGCCGGACATCAATAATGCCGACATGAATAACAATTTTAGAAAATCTACGTTTAGCATTAGCCTGCACTTGTAAATTTCATCTGATGTCAGACACTTTGACACCCTAAATTAATTTAACAATAGTTGCTGGAGTCTCTTATTTCCACGTTTCTTACAATAGAATGACCAATAACAAGGGCTCTTTCAACATGATTCTCAGTGGGTGCATCACTGAGTGGGGAGAATCGATTGGAAACCCTAACAGGAATGGGAGAGTGGTGTCGCTTTGCTGAGCGAGTATGCCGCCGAGATGTCACCCAAACGCCCTGCTGCAGGGGCTCTGCCGGAACCAAAGTTTGTGTGTTGCTCTCTGTACTACCCGCATCCGAAACAGTATCTACCAGCTTCTTTTTCTCACTGACTTCCACTAGCATTTGGATGCGTGTCTCTAACTCATTAACTTTCTTATCACTAACTCATTAACCATTTATCACATGTGAATCCCTCACTGCTGACAGATGAAGCTATTGTATACATGTGACATGCAATGCAGGAAGAAATAACAAGAGTGGATGCCATGACTTACTGCAATTGATTGTTGTTGTTTGTTGTTGCTGAGCGGTGAGGGTTTGAGATCATTGTGAATCCCTCATGCAATTGTTTGTTGTTATGGTGGTTCTTGAAATGCAGTGCTTTGAGATCGATGCAATAATCCATGTAACACAGAGGAGAAAATCTGGTGCATGGTGAAAAATGCATGCAGTTTAATCGCGATAAAAATAGAAAGCAGTTACTTTGGAATAAGAGAATAATGAGGTGGAAACCCGATGCGCACTGAAAAATGGCAGATGTTAAGGATTAAAAGATGAAAACAGACAGATAATCAATGCTAAAAAAGCTAGCAGGCTACAAAAACAGATTTGAGCTAGGCGCCAGCAGCAGCAGGAAAAATACACACGGATGAAACTGTAGAAAAGTAGAAAAACCCAAAACACATGGTAAAATGATGTGGAAATGAAAAGGATAAAATGCCAAACTAATGAGAATGAGAATAAGAATAAGAATAAGCAATGCTAAGCGGGTGTAGGGCCTTGCCCCATTGAAAATGGCAGCGGAGACAGCATGGTCCTTTGTTCTATGATCAAAGGTGAGACATTTAACTCGTGTTCATGTTTCCCAGAATGCTTCACAGATGGATGGGAAGTCCCGCCCATGGACCCAATCTCGGACATCATTGGTCAAAAGCGGCCTATGACCAATGACGTCATTATCTCCACAAAACTAGCGGACAGATTTGATTTCGCTCTCTCTGCATACAGCTGCACAAGCCTGCGGTTTAAAGAGATGCGTATCTACACATACAAAGGAATTTCCCTCCTCCTGGACAAAGAGAGACCACGTTTTTCTAACCTCACAATTTGGCCATGGTAGAGTAAGATTAACTTAGCTTTGTTCCAGTCGTTTAGTCTACTTAATACAACCGGTTTAATTAATTTTCACTTCGAGACAACAGTGAATTTATTTAGAAAACGGAAAAGGCTTCCCTTCTCAATCGTTTTCTATCAACGTTTACTACCTCCTGCATTTCTCTCCATCACCGGACCCGAGAAATAATGCAGAGACGCGTCTTTTCGCTGACGAGCGTAAGACAAAGGACCGAATCCAGATCGTTTTCTCCTGACCGCTCAACGCAACAGGAATTCAAACGGACAACCCTGCTGAAATCACACAGGATTTCCAAAGTAAGGTTTGATATCTGGGCAGATTTAGTTTAGAAACTGTGACTTTTCTTATAAAACTAAATCATATAGTTGATACTGAATGTTTGATGTTTTGATTACAATTGTATGTTTAACTACAATCGCTGATTGCTGTTTTGATTTGTGAGATCGTCATTTTTGGGGAAATTTTATTTTATTGAGTGATCTGAACTAACGATTCAATCGCGCTGTTACCAGTGTGTATCCTCCATTAAATTGCATGCACCCCTGTTTGTTCGCTCTCTCTCACACACACTGAAATTCACGGAGCAAGCAGCACCGCGGTTTATGTCAACTCCAGCTGGTGTTTTCAAATTCTCCCGCCTGTTTCGTTCAGTTCCTTTGTGTGTCTGCTCATTACCACCCACATATTAGCTTGGTGGTATTAGCTTGATTGCTCTGGATCTAATCCAGCCATCTTTCCCTACACATTCAAATAATCGTTGGCTCCGCCCTTTTACGATCTAATTCTCCATTTTTAAACTAGTTTCCATCTTGAATTCAGTTCGCCATTTTGAACCTAGTTCTCAATGTTGAAACTGATCCTCCATTTTGAAACTGGTTCCCCACATGGAGTTTAGTCTGCCGTTTTGTGTCTTTGTTTCCGAATCTAGACACACATCCACACACACACACACATAGATACACTAGCATATTGCTCCAAAATTTAGTTAGGATTTCCATTTGATGTTTTTGTGTTATATTCATATAGTATTGGTGGTGTTCATTGCTGTTTGATTATAATAAATCTTGTTATATTATAATAAGTACTCCTGGTTGTTTGTTTGAATATTTGTGTTGAAGCCACCCTCTGCCACGTAAAGAACTCCCGTATTACTTCAGTATTGTTAAATTGTTGTTGTTAGAAGCCAGCTCTAACCAGATTACTGTTGGATTTGTATGGCAAGAATTTGACTAGCTTCTTCCCTTTTTGATTATTTTGATTATCAATTTGAATACTCAACCTTCAGGGTAGAATTTTATGAGACTTGATCAGTCACTTACTATCATTTTTCTCTTGTCGAAGAGTGATACCCCGAGGATAGAATTTAACGAGTTAAATTCTATTATTTAATTTAATTATTAATTCATAATTAATAAACATGAATTATTAGTTATATTTGATAGTAAAACTGATCTAAATAACCAGTGCACCCTACATGGGCTAGCAGGCTAGAAAAACTATTGCAGCATGCCATCAGTAAAAGGAACAGGAACAGGAAGTCCAGTGATGTAACCAGTGGCAGATTTAGGCATAGGGCGGCATCTTGCGGGGGACAGCATGAGGCAAGCTAGAACCGCTACTGGACATAACCAATATGTGATTACTGTCCAAGCATAAAAAAACAGAAAACTTATAAAACAAGAAAAACACTATAAAAGAAGCCTGAAAAGGCCTAAGCGGAGTCAAATTAAATTCATGTGAACTTGTCTTCTTTAAACTGTGTGAGACAGAAGTGGAACTCTGTTGATCTGATGCAGGTAACCTTTAAAAACCCTGATTACATATAATCCCTCACCAGGATCATTGACCTTTTTCTCTCCCTGGGGGTCCAATGAACCATCAGATGACAGCAGTGAGAAGCCAGGAATAATAATACAAAAAAAAAAACACCCTAAAAGGTCCATAAATATTCCTGACATGCCTCTTAAACCCATCTTAGAGAAGATTGTAGGATGAGATGCATCAGCAAAGTGGTTATCAGATAACAATGGTATTTTCATCACCACCTGACTTCCCCTAAGAGAATGACCAATGTTTCTATGTAGGTACTTCCATGATCAGCCACATCATTAAAACCACCTCCGTAATATTGTGTAGGTCCCCTTCATGCCGCCAAAACAGCACCAATCCACAACTCAGAATAGCATTCTGAGATACTATTCTTCTCACCACAATTGTACAGAGCAGTTATCTGAGTGACTGTAGACTTTCTCCTTTTTTTATCAGTCTGGCCATTCTCTGTTGACATCTCTCATCAACAAGCATTTCCGTCCACAGAACTGCCACTCACTGGATGTTTTTTGTTTTGTTTTTGGCACCATTCTGAGTAAACGCTAGAGACTGTTGTACGTGAAAATCTCAGGAGATCAGCAGTTACAGAGATACTCAAACCAGCCCGTCTGGCACCAACAATCATCCATGCGATTATCTAATTAGCCGATCATGTGGCACAATGCATAAAATCAAGCAGATGCCAGTCAGGAGCTTCAGTTAATGTGCACATCAACCATCAAAATGGGGAAAACATCTCAGTGATTTGGACCATGGCATGAGTGTTGGTGCCAGACGGGCTGGTTTGAGTATTTCTGTTTCCTGGGATTTTCATGCACAATAGTCTATAATTTACTCCAAATGGTGCCCCTTCACCCCAAACACACCCTTTCATGACAACGGAATTCCCTGATGATAGTAGCTTCTTTCAACAGGATAATGCGCCCTGCCACACTGCTCAGGAATGTTTGAGGAGCATGACAAAGAGTTCAAGGTGTTGACTTGGCCTCTAAATTCCCCAGATGTCAATCCAATTGAGCACCTATGGGATGTGCTGGACCAACATGTCCGATCCATAGAGGATCCACCTTGCAACTTACAGGGCTTTAAGGATCTGCTGCTAACGTCTTGGTGCCTAATACCACAGGACACCATCAGAGGTCTTGTGGAATCCATGCCTCGTAGGGTCAGAGCTGTTTTGGTGGCACGAGGGGGATCTACACAATATTAGGCAGGTGGTTTTAATGTTGTGGCTGATCGGTGTATGTTAAAGTTATCCTAAGCTACTGTTACATACACCATTTCCTGTAATCAATTTACTATATATTACATACTAATTACATTGTTTGCATTTTGTGAATTTGGTTTCCAATTCCCCCAGAGAGACACTTTCCAACAAAAGGTGAACCATATATATATATATATATATATATATATATATATATATATATATATATATATATATTTTATTTATTTTTTATTTATTTTTTTATAAAATTTCGATTGTATGACAAATTTCTATCAAGCTAAATAGAGTATCTAAAAATAATCTATATAATTATAATTGTCACTTATTATTATTATATGTTTTTTAATTTTTATTAAAAACTTTATTCTTAATTCAAAATATGTACATTTTGTTTTGTTTGAAATGTATAAATCTTAAAAATATACTCATAGACTATTTTGTGTCATGGAGTGTTATAGGCAGCCATTTTGTGACCAAAACCATAGTTCTGTCATCACCTTTATGGTTGATCAGTTTATGGCCATTTTAGTTTTTGCCTTGCATGACAAACAAAATCCATGCTTTGTTGCCTTTCAAGCTCTTCATGTCAGATGGATTATAAAACATGCAGGAAACATTCTGTGATTTGTAGCATTTTTTATGAACAGATGAAGGTTCTGGTGGCCAGATTTAAAGAGTGTAGGATCTAACATCAAGATGACAACCTCTCTCTTTTGAGGGTGTCTCCATGGGAACAATCTGATGCAGAGCACACATTCATGCAGGACCGAGCATTTATAGGCCTCTTTTGCTCTTGTAACAATCTGTGCTATGTATGGGTCTCCATTTCACCCAATGACTGAGTGTCCTCAGTTCAATTCTACAAGACAGCCTGAGCTGAATCCAAGTCTTCTCAAGGTGATCATGCTTAGGGTGACCAGATGACCATGGCCACGGTCTGGTGGGACTTGTGTATGCGCTGATGCGATTCGCTGTGCTGCTTAACCTCAGCATCCCAAAAGTTAGAATCCAGCCCAGTGTGATTTTTAGGTAAAAGTTCACATAACTCTCTACAATGATCTGAAATATAAAGTTTAACTCTTAAATTGATATTGAAATCCAACACAAAGCTGTTGACCTGACCTGTGTTTTCTGAAGTCATGTGACAATGGACTTTCAGATATCTAGAAGTGAGAAGGTTCATTTTTACAGGATTTAAGATATTGAATAAATTTATAGTAGTCAAACTGAAACTAACCCAGCTCTAACTAAATTACATGGCCATTACGTAACTGCAAAATATTGGGCAATGTCGAGGGTCAATAGTAACCAGTTGGTAATTTTTTTGCTTTTAATGATTATTCTATGGCACATGCAGTAGTGTAACCCAATGTATGTCCTCATTTGCCCAAAATTGATTTAAAGGCTATTTAAACAGTTGTGCGTATGAATAAAAAATGCAGAATAAAAGTACTTAATTTATTTGACATTGAACAGAGATATATTTATATTATGTATACATTTATTGTAACAAATAGCATCAAACATATTTACTTACATAAAAGCTTCTCCAGAACACTTCCATTATAAACATTTGGCATAATGTCAGTGGACATTTCAGGTGATTAAAGCTGCCAAATAATCACAGAAGCAAAAATATTAACAGAACCTGAACTAGAAGGCAGTGATGATACTTAACCAATCTGATGTGAGTTGTTGATCTTTGAGATGGAGGTAAAGCTACTGCCATGGCAACTCCACTGCTAAAATATAAAAACAGCTTTTATGTATTTAGCGTCTATCCAAAGCTCAAGGAACCTTTACACACACACACACTTTCAGTACATTTTTAATACAAGTCGTTTATTTGTTGTGAAGTAATAAATGTTTTACCTCAGAAAAACAGACGGTCATGTCAGACTAATTTTCGTTGTGCGCACTCAGTGCAGATGATGCACGTTCAGGTGGTGGCATGTTGTAACGTTTGGTGTCTTGGAGTGGAAGAGAGGAGAATCTTTAAATCCTTTAATTACATAAACTGGAGTGGAACAAACGCTGGAACAAACACTAAAATCTAAACTTAGCATAACGCGACACTTAAAAAATTACACTTCAAGGACTGACAAATAATGAACAAAACTAGAGGGTAAATATACTCAGGAAAACTGATGAGGGAATGGCATACAGGTAGGGATAACGATGAAGTGATTAGGGCAGTGGATTCTGGGAAATGTAGTGCAGGAGAAAACTTCTAAATAAGAGTCTTTGAACACGGTGGAGACAAACTGTGACATTACCCCCCCCCCCCCCCCCCCCCCCTTTTAAAGGGTGACACATGGCGCCCCAAGACAGATGATGGTAGGGTGACGCAGGAGGAGGATCTCAGGAGGAAGATCTGGGGACCTAGGGGGTGGCTTCAGAGCTGGGAATGGATCCAGGGGCCTGGGGGGGCGGCCCCCAGGCAGAGACTGGGCCTGGACACCTGGGAGGCGGCCCCCGGGCAGAGACTGGGACTGGAGACATGGGAGACGGCCACAGGGCAAGGACTGGAGACTTGGGAGGCCTGGGAGTTGGCCACAGGGCAAGGACTGGAGACTTGGGAGGCCTGGGAGTTGGCCACAGGGCAAGGGCGAAGCAGAGGAAGAGTCAGAGGGCGGAGCCAAGGGAGGTGGAGCCAAGGGAGACTTAAGGAGAGGAGCTGAAGGCAGAACCGTGGAACACTCTGTGGGCAGAGCCATGGAAGGCAGAGCCACAAGAGGCTCGATGGGTGGAGCCATGGAAGGAGGAGCCTTGATAGGCTCGAGGGGTGGAGCCGTTTAAGGAGCTTTGAGAGGCTCGAGCCATGGAAGGAGGAGCCCTGTAAGACACTGGGGCGAAGCTGTGGAAGCCGCAGCCGTGAGAGGCTCGGGCTGAGAGCCGTGGTCCGCGAGCACTGGCAGAGACCGGGGAACGACCTCCGTGTTCGCGAGCACCGGTAAAGACTGGGGAAAATGTTCCCCATTCCTTCTCTTTCTCTTTTGAACAGCAGGGAGCATGTTATGGGGATGGTAAAGGCTACAGGCACTTGCTCTGAGACGGTCGAGGATACAGGCACTGGCTCTCAGATGGTCGAGGCTACAGACACTGGCTCTGGGATGGTCGAGGCTACAGGCACTGGCTCTAGGACAGTAACCGTGGCAGGCATGGGCACTGGCTTCCTAACCGTGATCGCTACTGCTGACTGCGGCAGGGAATCGACCACTGGAAACAGGAGAGGATGAGCTCCCCCCCAAAAAAATATTTAGGGGAGTTGAATGAAGCGGAGTTACCTTGGAAACAGAGGGCGAGGAAGGAGTCGTGGAAGATGGGGCTGAGGAAGGCTTGGAGTTCCCGCCATAACCCTCATGGTGAGGAGAGAAAACTGGAAGAGGAGTTACTTTGGACAAGGAGGATGGTGAAGGTAGATGGAGGATCAGAGTGGCAGCAACATACTCAACCAGGGAGAGATTCCCCACCTCAGGGTGGATCTCTGCTGTTGCACGATGGAAATTTAACTCCATACCATAAATGGGCTTGAGGTATCTGTTATCTGAAAAGTCTGTAGTAGCAGCGAGGCGAAGGAACCTGGTTGAATATTCCAGTAGGGGAAGTTCCTGCCTGAGAAGCTCCAAGCTGTTGGCCCCATGCTCATGTGGGTATGGATGAAGTAAGTGAATCCGTATACTTTGTTGTTTCTTGATCAGTCCTTCTGTAATGTTTGGTGTCTTGGAGTGGAAGAGGAAGAGAGGAGAGGCAGGAGTAGAATCTTTATATCCTTTAATTACATAAACTGGATTGGAAAAGACACTGGAGTGGAACAAACAAAAGACTCAACAATAGTAATCGATGGAGTGGAACAAATGCTAAATCTAAACTTAGCACAATGCAACACTTCAAACATTATACTTCAAGGACTGACAAATAATGAACAAAACAAGAGGGTACATATACATAGGGAAACTGATGTGGGAATGGCATACAGGTGGGGAAAAACAGTGAAGTGATGTAGGGCAGTGTATTCTGGGAAACATAGTGCAGGAGAAAACTACAAAATAAGAGTCATTGAAAACGGTGAAGACAAACTGTGACGCGTGCTGTTATATTACAGTATGTATTGTGTATTTATTATCCATCACTATATTAAAAGATATTTTTTTTTATGCATATCATGTTAAATATGTTTTAACTTTGCGAAAAGCAACACATTCTCTCTGAGAGATTTAATTTTTCTATGTTGCGACTGGAGATGTTTTATACATTTTAAATAGCAAATTCTGCTCATAACACATTGCAAAGTTATTGTGGCCTCAGTTTGTTATTGTGTAAATATGTAGGCACTTGTTTTATTCACATTTTGTGAATGTCTCCTAACAGATCTAATTAAATTCAATATTTTTATTTATTTATTTATTTCCCATGAATTTGACATGCAGGCTCTTATATTCTGTAAAGG
This sequence comes from Moxostoma hubbsi, assembly GCA_032164185.1. Taxonomy (NCBI): domain Eukaryota; kingdom Metazoa; phylum Chordata; class Actinopteri; order Cypriniformes; family Catostomidae; genus Moxostoma; species Moxostoma hubbsi. The sequence continues at coordinate 16,001,247 of JAVLUX010000024.1, read as the reverse complement.
ATTCAGAATATTTAATTAGCAAATAATTAATCACCCGAGATTGTAAAGCAAACAGAGACAAACGTAAATGATGCATGAAATCCTAATTAGTATGTAAACATTGTGTTTTATAATGACACATTTTGTAAGATTTCATGTCTACTCAATCATCTAAATAAAATTTACAAACCTTGAATGATAGCCATTATTTAAACAGCTACGACAGAAATCTACCATAGAAATAAAATAAAAGTGAATGTGACTGAACTCCTTTTTAGAATGCAAAAAAAAAAAAAAAGAAGTGGAATTGAAAGGTGAAGTTGTAATTATATTACGGACCTATGACTTTGCAGTTATGTTGCCAATATTTCACAGAATTACCCAAATATTACGAATAAATTACATAACTTTCAACTCTGGGTCATATGGGACATTAGGGGGATGTAAAGGTGAAGTTGTGAATTAGTAATTTAATGGTAATTAAATTATGGGCATATGAGTTGCAGTTACATATTCAGTAAGTCATGGCATTACCAAAATATTACTTATATATTACGTAACTGGACCATTCTAGGAAAGATTGCAACATTAGAAGGACGTAAAGTCAACGTTGTTAATTGTTCATATAATGGTAATAAAATTACGAGCCTGTGAAGTTGCAGTTATGTTGCTTTTTAGTAAGTCATGAAATTACCAAATAGGATGAATAAATTACATAACTTGTATGTCGTGTGTTAGCAGAGAAGCCTTTAAAAAAAAAAAGTATGCATTTTGACAGATTTTTCTCAAAGTGTATTCATTTTATGCAATCAACTGCAAACTGACTTTCATGTGCCTAATTCTACGTTTTGTTGCAGTCTTTTGGTGAAATTAACACTAGAAGAGTTGCAACAACTTTGCGTTTTATTCACATTCACACAAACTATGAGTACAATGGCTTATTATGACTTTATAAACACATTTTTTTTTACTATTACTCGCACACTACTATGTTATGCTATCGAAACACTTTGACGCATCATTTGATAAAAAACACATTTTAACACTTGTATTGCAGAATCACCTACTGTGATAGGGACCAAGGGAGTCACAAGAATCACACCAGAGAGAAGGAATGGCATTCCAATAATATGTTTATTCCAACTGAGGTGCAAAATGGGCAGATAAATAAGTGTTTAAAAGCAAACATAAAACCAAGGTTGCATAAAAAAACTGTCAACAGTCTAAAAGCTAGACCTGTTTTGGTTCTAAAACAGAAATAACTCCCCACCCATAACTATGGAGGCCAGAGTTTCTTTGCACTCAAGCAGAATTAACATAACCTTGTCCATGTGTTCAAACACTCGTTGTCCATTTTGTTTTTCCGCCTAGTGGCTGCTGGCTTAAATCCAACAATTTCCTGCAATTTCCAATTGGAACATGCCATTATTTTTAAATTAACCCACACCTCCTCATTCTTGTGCAATAAGAATGTATTTTCCTGCCAAATGAGGGGCTGGCACTTACAGGTGTCTTAGTAAAATGCAAATTGAAAATATGTTCCTGTCAATTCAAGTACTTCAGGAATAATAACATGAAAAAAACCTAATCTTTAATTCATGGCCAAGTTTTTTTTTTGGTTTTGTATTTTTCTGAATGAGGGTGAATGTCTTAACATTTTTAATGCATAAGTCCGTCATTCCCATCAGTGGGGAGGCTGGATTGGTCCCCTTGGGAAACAGCTAGGAAACATTTCACCTTCTCTCTCACCCTCTCTCTCTGCACTTTTTATACAACTCTTTCCTTTTGAACCTCTCATGTCATCACTCTTTCCTCTCCATCAGCCTTGGTTAAATCTTTACACAGCTCTTCATGTTAAAAACATGGGCGGTGTCATTGAGGTTCCCTATGGGGATTTAAACTCAGTATTGTTTGGACTGCCGCTCTTTGCTGACTCAGGAGGGGTTCACGAATTGATTGCATGTTAGGTATTCATGTTGTATTTGTAGAAGGCAGATGTGCTATTCCTCAACAAGATTTCAGGCATACCTGGACACACTATAAAATGTAATAAACTTAATTTAATTAGATAATATAAGGAAACTGATTGCCTTAAAATAGTCAAAAAGTAAAGAACTATATTAATTTTTAATCTGCGTTCCCTCGGCTCCACCGTGATCCTTCAGCCTGTTGGCTTTACCCTTTATTTTCATGTCTTTTATTTTGAAAGTTTAGTCCCTTTCATGTCATGTGGTTCCCTGGTCACGTGGTTTCATGTTTCCCTCCATTTTCATGTGTCTTGCTTTCTTTGGTTTATTGTCTTGTTACCTTGTTATCAGTTCTGTCTTGTCATTGTTTATCATTGTCATGTTTCTCCCTTGTCCATGCATTTAAGCCTCATGCTTACCATTGTCCATTGAATGTAACATTGTAGGATTGTTCGTGTCATGTCAGGTTTAGTCAAGTTACGGCTAGTTCATGTTTTTTATTTTGTTCACGTTAGGAGTTACGGTCTTGGATTTCACGATTAATAATAAACTGTACTTGGATTCATCACACATCATCGTCTTCATCATCTTTGTCATTGCCAGCGACAGCGTTACAAATAGTTATAATTCTTAGTAGAATGAGATGAATAATACAAGATTAAAGATGAGACTTACTGATTTGTTAGTTATAAGTGATTGTCAAATCACTGCACATATTTTAAAAGGTACATCAGGCTTTAATCATTAATTTGTCAGTTATAAAAGTGATCACAGGTCATAAAGTCATTTTTAGAATTATATAGCAAGGCTAGTTATTGTTTAAATTTTGGGTCCAAATGCATTCTGTACATTTTAGAGCAGTTACTTTGTGTGTAATGCTTATAGATTAAGATGAGATGTCTTCATATTAGGATTGTGCAAACACGAGGGGCTTTAACAAGGAAACCTTTCAAAGAAAGCCTGCTTTAGCTCTATGTGAAAGTTTAGAAGGTCATGCTCAGTCTGCCCCATGTCACCATCCCATGGGTTAAGGGGCCTCTGACCAGTGGCCTTTTTTGGTTGAATCATTCTGTTTCAGTCTCTTTGACCATTTTATTGTCCAAAGGCAGGCCTCCACTAGACTTCTTGGTGCCTAGTCGAGCAGAATCTTTTAATTTATAATGTTGAGCAATTCCTGGATTAAAAGATTGGGTTTTCTAGATTCAAGTCGTATTGCAGCAAATGTTCGCTCTTCTGCATCTAATATCCTACACTTCATACACAAACTCTGTCATTGAATCATACATTTATTTTATAATTTCATTATAGACTATAAACAAAATATTTCACTGCCCAAAATATCCTAATATTTTACTGTGCATGGTTGAATGATGTGAATGATGGACAAATGCTGTAAAAGAATGTATTTTAAGCAGCTCGTCAATGCTTTGAAAATAGTTAATCAATAATAAATTGGTGCTGTTTATCTGTTTAGAGTTGCTGTCTGCTTGATCAATAATGCTTTTCCCAACTATTTAACAAGTTACACAGTTAATTCATCAAGCTATTATGGACCAGTTCAAGATGACAACACTGTGTGGACCACAAGAGACTACAGAAGCCTACAAGTGTAGATTACATCTAAAAAATAATTAATATCCAATATTAATACTATTTTTATGTATTTTTATTAGATATGCTGTTTTTAGTAAACTGTGGGAGACACGATGTGGGTGACTTGACTCAATGAAGTTCTTGATTTTAAGTTTTTAACCACGATGAAACTGCAATGCGAGCACTGTCTTGGCTGCACAAATGCCACATGCAATTTTACCAGTTGCCAGGTCCCGTATCGTGTGATACTGCCTTGTTTAGTTTCTATTACATTAGGTACATACCCGTCTTTATGTTTTTATCATGCCAGCCACCTCGGTAGTCGATGTTATACAGTAGTCTCTGTATTAACATTCAATCATATTGGTTTGCTGATGAGTGTGCATATGCACTTGCATATGATTGTGTGTGTGTGTGTGTGTTTGCTTAAACACAGTGAAACAACTTTAGCAATGTCTATGACTTCAGGTGCTAATACAACTGCATGCAGACAGAGATGTGTTCTTTAATTTCAGTTTTATTTATTTATTTTATTTAATTGCATCGTAAATGTCATGGACTCAAGTCCCATGTCCCAAAGGCTTGAGTCGGAGTCAAGTCCGAGTAAAAATGCATCTGAGTCTGTGACAAGTCCAAATCCACTAAAACTCGAGTACCCCAACTCTACTGTACACACATCCAACTCATCACCAAATACAAAAGCTGTAGCTATAGCTGTAAAAGTACAGCTAAAGCATTGTGTGCAAAGCAAAGTACAAAGTATCTAAAAACTATCATCCCATGCACGCAGCCACGTCTGCTTATTAGGTGCAGATGTGATTCATTCACACAAACAGCAACTTAAACTGTCTTTTCAGGCATATAATACATTTGTTTCTGAAAGAGACAGCCAAACTATCACAAAAGCACCACGATAACAGTTTAACCTCATATACTTACAGATGCTTATTGAGCGTGATTATCCATGCACGCAGCCAAGTCTTTTTACATTAGCACTTGTCTCTCACAGACACACACACACACACACACACACACATGTTGGTCTACCTATCATTATTATAGACTTTCAATAGTCATAATGATTTTTATACTGTACAAACTATAGATTCTAGCCCCTAAACCTAACACAACCCCTAACCCTAACCCTCACAAAAAACTTTCTGCATTTTTACATTTTCAATAAAACACTAGAAATGTCCTCATAAACCGCATTTATAGCATAATACTCTTGTAATTATCAGTTTGTATCCTAAAATATTGTCCTCGTAAACCACATAAACATGCCCACACACACACACACACACACACACACACACAATGTCTGAGATGTCAAAAAGTGCATAGGCAAACTGGACTGCTGATATTATTTTTTTCGTTTGTTTTTTACAGCTATAAAAATGAAAATAAAGTACAGCAGACATAACACATTTGTTCACTTGTTTACTATATTATATAAATTGTTTATGACAAGAAATCCAAAATAAAAAAAAGATAATAATAAAACAAAATACTCATCTACTCTCTGTCACCCTCTACTGGCTATGCAGTGTCATGTGCAAAAATAACTCAATCCAGGGGGCACTGCAGAGAAATTTAGGCCCTACTCATGAAAAGTTTAACCACTGGATTCATATGGACTACTTTTCAGATGCTTTTATGTCCTTTTTGGGCTTTCTGAGCTCTGGTCACCATTTACTTGCATTCTGAGGACCAACAGAGCTGAGATATTCTTCTAAAAATGTATTTGTGGTCTGTAGAAGATATGCATATCTGGGATGGCATGAGGATGAGTAAATGATGAGATCATTTTCTTTTTTGGTGAACTATCCCTTTAATTCCCCCTAAATCAACTGAAATGTGCAGTGCAGTATTTTTTGTCTCCATGTTAACCCCAAATCATGTGTCCCTGCACAATAACATCTGATGATGCCTTTATTTATTTCCAAAGGCAATGTTTCACAAGCCATGCTGAATGTGAGATCTGTTTGTCTGTTTACTATACACTGCTAAGAAGAGAGCATGCTCTCTGAAAAGAATGGAGAGAATAATGGGTTTATTATTTTGCCAAGAAAATAGAAGCAGCATTTTCCCTGTGGCTTCTCTCTCCTGGTTGTTTCACAAGCGATAAAACAGACCCAAGAGTTGAGGATATTTTTACAATAAATATAAGTAGTCACTGAGGCGTGGAAGTCAGGAATAAATGAGTGGAATCCTCTGTTGAAGATTAGTGAGGTGCAGAACAACGCCCAGCAAGGTAGGACGAGCTAGCTCCCGACACGCAGGCAAAGGCGAGGTATCCTCCGTGGAAACCCAGCTGGCATGCAGCATACTGGAAGGCAACCACACACCTGACATGTGGGCAACCAACAGATACACAGACAATTATGCAGAGAGTGAGATTAGTTACTTCACACCAAACAGCTTTCTATAATGGTAACAACATAACAGTCATTACAGACTACATTCACAACAAACTACATTCAGTCAACAGTGAACTACATTTAACTACATTCAACAAACCAGCCTAGGAGATGACACACGAGGGGATTAAGGTAGGCAAGAACAAACAAGGAACCATGCCTGCTGAAAGTTGGCATGATTGGCGTTCTCATGGAAACCATCTGGGATCCCATGGATACACTGATTGAAACACATGAGGGAAAAATGTAAACACGCTTGGAACAAAACAAACAGAACATGGAGCATGAGTGTCCGGATCCCAATGCAGACCTAAATTGAACCAGACAGGAAGTCAGGATCCAGACATCATGCCCCAGACATGAACAAGCCCAACCAAAGAGTGCACAGTGGTAACTCACAACTAGACATGTGCGCTCACACAAAGAACGTAGACAAAACACAAGACAGACCGGGAATGGTGATGCAAACGGTCCCGTTAGACAAAAACTAAACTTGACAAGTTGACAAGACCATGACATCACTGGAGAGCACACTGTGGTAACTTACAACCAGACCCATGCGCTTACACAGAAAAAGGACACGAAACACAAGGCAGAACATGATGACAGGACCATGACAGGTTGTGTAAAGTTTGTGTGTCTGTCTGTGCAACTGGTTTAAATGTTGTTGTTGTTTTTTTTTTGTTTTTTTTAGCTTTTAGCTGGCCACCTTTTTGGGTGGATACCCAGGAGGGGCACGTAGTATGTTGCTGTGTTATTGTAGCCTTTGAAGTATTGTATCTCTTTGTGCGTATAGTTTAAGGGGAAACTATGTAATAAAGCTTGATTTACTGAAAAATGTTGGTGTTGCTATCCTTATGAGGACTCTCCATACACATAATGATTTTTATAATGTACGAACTATAGATTCTATCCCCCAACCCTACCCCTAAACCTAACCCTCACAAAAAAATCTGCAATTTTTACATTTTCAGAAAAACATAGTTTAGTAAGTTTAAGCGATTTGAATTATGGGGACACTAGAAATGTCTAAATAAACCACATTTATAGCATAATACCCTTGTAATTACCAGTTTTTAACCTAAAGAAAGTCCTTGTAAACCAACCAAACCCACACACACACACTTGCACTATGTCCTTTTAGTATACATTGACTAATGGTGCTACATAGTCAGCACGTATAACGCCCTTATTGATTGACTTCTACACCAAAGGTGGGTAGAAGGTCTATGATGGGTTTTCTATAATGTTGAGATGGATCAAAATTAAGAACAGTGTTTATAGCCGTTAAGTAAATTTAGAGTGCATGTGCATGTACAGACCTACTTTTTATTTTTATACAATAGGAACAGAAGAAATGAATAAAAGTAAGTTATGTATTTTTCTTTAATTGTAATGTTGCAAGTAAGCAATTAGGACAAATATGCAATCATATATATACATATATATATATATATATATATATATATATATATATATATATATATATATATATACACAATTTTTTTTTTTTTTTACATCTTATGAATCCCACACTCACGACCCCTGACCACTAGCAGTGACTACCGTGGCAACATGCAATAAAGGCCACCGAATCAATGAGAAAGCAAGCAAGAAAGAAAGAAAGAAAGAAAGAAAGAAAGATTTAAACCTGCCTAAATTCTGTAATTCTAGCCATTTATAAATCAATTTAAATCAAGTTTATTGTCATTCTTCTCATTACAGGGCAAGTATCGGTAGAAATGGAAGGAAATTGCACATGAGTGTTTTTCAAGAATGTCTATCAATCATTCCGATCTATTACAACCATCTGACAAGGTTCTGACTTGCAGCTTTAGAGACCCATTTGTTGGCTAATCTCATGGTGCTAAACACCACTGTGATTCATTACTTATACATAATTTATTTCTGGAGCTCAAATTATTGCATTAATGTAAAATTCAAAGAGAAGATATGATTAAATCGGAGTCATAGGTCTCATAGTGTGAATGAGAAGTAGTTTTATTGTAGGCTATGTTAAATACACAGACCAATGGTACATGTAAAAGTTGTGACATTTCTGTATTTTGTGATTGTGAAATTTCCTAAAAATTACAATTTACAGTATGTTTTGTTTTATTGTATAGGCCTATATTGTGCTGTGTTCACATTCCTTAGCCCCGCAATGTTAAGGTCATATGACCAGCCGAATCTTGTTTGCTTTATCTTAATAATTCCCTCTAACCGAACACTCACTTACGGAATAAATTATTAATGTCTGACAGCGAATACTGGATTTTTTAAAATATCATAGGTAAGAACTTCTGTTTTTGAGTGATGCTGAATTTATGGTGCTATGGTGTCAGCACAACAAATACACAAATGTTATTGAGTACACCATTATAACCATAATTTAACAAATAACCATTGTTAAATGGCTTTCCCTAATCTTGCAAGTGTTTTTTGGAATGTTAATCTTTGCAAAGTTGGTTCATTTACAAGCTCAGTCCAAGCACATACTGTATCATTCACAGTCACATTTTGGCATCTGCTTTGCAACACAACAGTAATACCTTGGAGCAACAGCCAGGTATGCATGAAATGAGGCAACATGCAATGAGTCTGGAGAGAGTTTGCCTTGATACCATCGTGTTATCTAATTCACTACATTTCCTTGTCACTGCAGGAATCACACAGACTTAAATATTTGCCATTTTTACATGCCCTCAGCAGCCATTGACAGATATTAGACAGACTATCAACAGGTTCAAAGCAAACTGTAAAAATATGTTGCTGCCCAGAAGAAAAAAATGTGAATGTGGTGAAGAATAAATTCAACACATTTTCTTTCTTAAAAAGCTCTGTTACTGGAATCATATTATCAATCCAATATCTAAAGATTCAAATTATACAGCAGCAAACTACATTCAAAAACACTGGTGTTAGGCAAGGAGTAAAAAACAAGCATTTATAGACCCATGCAAAGTATTGAAGTTCAATGAAAACTCCAAGGGGCTTTTCTATTGATGTTAATGGTGAAATAAATCTTCAAGATCTTTAAAAATGTTATTTTTATTTTATTTATTAATTAATTTATTTTAAAGCTGATGTTATGATCACATAAAGAGCAATTTATGTAATCACAACCCTACTCCAAGTCCACAGTTTCCCATAGACCATATATTTAGTGATTTATACCTTCTCTTCCATAGTCTCAAATGTGAGGACATGTAGAGAGGAGATGAGAAGTAGTCTTTCACTGCTGGTATTTTACATTTATTACAGTCCCTACAGTGTTCTTGGATGCTCCAAGTTTAAAAGCTGTAGTTCCGCAGTGTTGCTTGTGGTCATTAAGAAACATTCTGTTCTTATATAAGGGTTTGGCTGTTGGCCAAATGTTTTCTTTTATCCAATACCAACCTCTGACTGTAATTAAACTCACCCTTTATCTGCTGCTTGTTCTTGGGTTTGCCTTTGGCTTAAATTAGGGGAGGGCTATTTAAATCTGACCAGATCTATACGGACCATAGATTTAATCTTTATTAGGGCTGGTGATTTAAGAAAGTGCATTGCTGCACTTGTTTACAGCTGGTTTTCAGGTCAATTTATAGCTGAGGGGAACAAACTGTATCCTGTATATGATGCTTTATGAAGTTGCTCCTTCTGTATTCATTTTGTAAATGTGAATTCTTTGAAAAGTACTTGCTTTTTGGTGGCCATGGCTCAGATTCAGCATGTTATACTGTGATGGAATGCCCCTCCCCCTCATCATTGTTGCAACCTCTGAGGGCTGTCCTTCATCCAGGCTCATGACAGGAGTGGGCAGGAGAGAGAAGAGACACATAGTTAATACGTTTTGTTTGGGCAGTGGGGGGGGGGAACGAGGCACACCTGACAAGTCTTTAGCCTCATCAACGCTGCCAAATAAATGCAAGTCATGCCTCTTCTTGGGGAGCCGGCTTCTCCTCTCCATGTGTACACACACTGGCGTCCTCGCTGATGCAAGTGCAGAGCGGGGAGGTCCTGCGGCGGGGGCAGGATGTGTGATATGGCCTCCATCTGCTTCTTCACCGTGAAGAACTGCTGGGCGAAGTCCTTGACGGTGTTGCCGAAAAGACCGAACTGGGAGACAGGCGCGTTGAGGAAGTGTGTCTTGTCCACTTCGCGCATCTCGACCAGGTTCAGCCATAAATTTCGTTCCTGAACCACGAGTGTGGCCATCGCCTGCCCGAGTGACAGCGCTGTGACTTTCGTGGCCCTGAGGGCAAGGTCAGTCGCTGAGCGCAGTTCCTGCCGCACGTCGGGATCAGGACTACCCAAGTGCAGATCTTTAAGTGCCTTGGCCTGGTGGACTTGCAGGAGGGCCATTGCATGCAGGGCGGAAGCAGCCTGTCTGGTGGCGCTGTAGGATTTGGAGGTCAGTGAAGACATCATCCTACAGGCCTTGGAGGGGAGCACAGGGCGAGTCCACCAGGTGGCAGCGTTCTTGGGGCACAGGTGGATCGCAACCGCCCTGTCCACCTGGGGGACCACCATGTACCCATGGGCCACTCCGCCATCAAGGGTAGTGAGAGCGGATGAGGATTTGTGACGGGTGGAGAAGGGTGCATTCCACGAACTTGTCTGCTCATCATGCACTTCCGGGAAGAAAGGAACTGGGGGGGGGGGGGGGGGGGGGGGGGGGCACGGCTGTTATCAGCGCAGACCCGAGGAACCAATCATCCAGCCGCGAAGGTTGTGGGGAGGACGGAGGGTTCCAGTCCAGCCCTACACTGACGGCGGCCCGGGCAAGCATGTCGGACATGTGGGCGTCAGCCTCAGATTGGGCGTGCTAGCCTAATGGCTGCAGCCCAGTCGAGTCATCCATGTCAGATGCCGGACTGCTCTCTGATGCAGCGGTGAGCTCATCCAGCTCTGGGGGCTCAAGAGGATAGGCAGGCTGGCTGTGAGGTGAGCCACTGTTGCCTCGAGCCCGGATGGAAGTCAACGAGTGTGCCGGGGGGCAGGTGGTTCGCAGGGGCGTACCCGGCAGAACCGTGCCCGGCAGAACCGTGCCCGCTGCCATCCCAAGATCGCCTCCATCGCCAGCCAGGTTGTCCTCAATCCTGTGGGATTTCTGTTGAAGGAAAGCCACGACCGCAACGTTGCCATGGTAATTTTCTCGCAATGAGAACATGAACCATCCACAAACGCTGCCTCGGTGTAATCGCAGCCCAGACACACAAGACAGCGCCTGTGGCCATCAGAAGCGGAGAGCACTCTACCGCATCCAGGAACAACACAGGGGCGGAAGGGCATCTTTATAAAGACACGTCCTGAAAAGGGCGTTCAACGCCAGCTGTGTATTGCTCTTTTAGAGAAAATAACTCCTTTAGAGAAAATAAACTCTTTTTATTGCGCTGTCGAAGCGCCTAGGGGCAAGCTGCACTGCCGTGCAGAGAAGGGAGAAAGCCGCTTATGTGCACCGTAGATCCAACAGCAATCGCTCTGAGATGGGAGGAATAGACTGTGACTTACAGCTTGCTGTATACACAACCATCGGCTCTGAAGAAAATTTCTGAATGAAACGGATGCATTTCCCCTCCTTTATACCTGTATGTCTGGGGCGGGACATGCAAATTCTGTCTGCCAATTTCTCATTGGCCTTTTCTCATAGATCAGAGATGCAAAAGGCACTCAAGAGAGACCCATAGTGTCGCTTCTTTGACACAACGTCGAAGTGAGCGACAGACGGGGAACCGCTGTGTCTCTCTCTTGCTTACCCTGCCATAATACATTAAACACTACATGGTCAATAGTTTGTTCACACCCCATTCTAAATAACGGGTGATTTCAGTAAATCAAAGGAAGATACATTTTTAGATTCCACAGCATACAATTGTAGTGAGAATTTAAACCAATTTAAATTATCTGAGCCTCATGCAAGACACCAAAATATTAGGTGATTTTTGATCACACTTCACTCAAGGTGTTTGTGTGTGTGATTATTAATAACATACAGCCCCTCCCTCCATCCTCGGGGTACCAGCTAAGATGTTTCACCTTAACAGTAAAAGAATGATCCAAATAGACCATTTATATAAATTAAATGTAAATTAAAAATATGAAAATCAGAGTTGTTCATCTGAATATTCTAAAGGAATTGTAATACTCTGCTTAACCTTTTAGAGCTCTTCTGTATCATCAACACAAGGAACACACAGTTGTAATAAAATTAGTTTTATTTACAAAAAGATAAACAAGAATAACTAGCAAAAACTTAAAAATTAAACTAATATGCTAATAGATAAAATAAATGAATAGGTAAGTAAAGTGCATCAGATGGAAAGATGCAAGTGGTTGAATTGGATGTAGCAATGGCAAAGTATGACTGTTAAATTATGAAAGATCATTTGCTGTGACACTGTTAATTAATAAGGTGAAAATCTCATAGTTTATTTGCAAGACATTGGATACACAGTTTATACAATATAAAGAACATTAGAAAATAATAATCTGATAGTATACACTAATTCCAAGGTCTCTGGAAAGAGGTTTAGTAGTGATATTTACGTTCTTCTTGATCAGTCGATGAGTTTGGTGATAGTGACGTCTTCCACTGGCGGATTGGTGCCACGTTACAGTGAGGAAGGAGCTGGATTCCATTTCATCAGTCTTGGACATGAAAGAGCTGAGGAATGCTGATCTCCTGGAAGCAACAAGAGGGATCTTACAATCTGAAACAGGCAGATATACAGCCCAGGCAGATATTATATCGGTTAAAGTTTCTTTATCTTGAACACACAGATGCCTGAAACTTGAAGAGAAGATTTGGTTGCCAGAGCTTAACTTTCTGTAATTATCTCCCTGGTATTGGGATTCCAAACTTGCTGTTTCAATAGTCTCTTGAAGTGAGACTTGGTACTTGTTCCATCTTCTACTGTCCCTCGGATGGAGTCTTAGAACATTGGATGATATGTTATCCTCTCTTTTATGGAATAAGACCAGATGTTATATAAGTGTATCCTGTTAATGATACACTTGGACAGGGACTCAGGACCAAAGTGTTTGTATTATGTTACATCTCCTACCACCCATGCCAGAGATTAATTTACATTTATGCATTTGGCAGATGCTTTTATCTGGCTTATTGTAAGGAAGCTTTATACTTTCCTGATGAGGATATTCCAGATTATTGCTTCTTATTTCAGGGTTATTATTGGCTGCTGACATTGGTAGTACTCTGTGTGGAACATTTGCATATTTTAAAGTACATAGTTAGAATTGTGTCTTTAAAGTTTATTCTCTGCATTGTTTCTTTTCCAAGTCTCTTCAAAAATACTCTTGGCATTTTTCTGAAGATATAAAGAGACAACATGATATTGAAAGATTAAATATTATGCATACATTAATTTATACCACTATAGTTCAATTTGTGTGAACTGGTGTGCTAATTGAACAACTGCAATTTACAAAAACAGTTCTGTGAACAAACATGGAGTAAAAGTTTGTGTGTAAAGATTTGTCTTTGTGGCTTCTTTGTTTCAGCTTTTGCCACATGGTAAGTTAATGCTGCTTTGAGAGGTCTTAAATATTTTTTTTCGTCCTTAGCCAACTCTGGTCTTAGGTCAAACCAAAGGATGAGGGGTTTGAGATGTTGCTAAGAAACCACTTGTGGACCAATGAGAAGGCCTTTCCAAAGTGTTTGAAGATCCAGGGCCTTCTTTGTGAAGTATTTGGTAGTTGTCTGAGCATCTTATCTGATGGCTGTGCTTGGCATTTGTTTGAGTTGGTCCTGCCACGAGCCAATCAAAATGGAGCCACTCTTCTTTGCCTTGACAGTTAGGGAGGGGCTCTACCATAAACTGTCTCTTGGAATGCCATCTGCTCTAATATTTCACCACACAATGACATTATAAAGAATTGTCTGCTTCCTTTTAGGGAGGGCACTTTCTGTTCAAGCATGACAATGCCCCTATGGAAAAAGCTACGTTTTTTCAAGAAATGGTTTACTAAGATTGGTGTGGAATAACCTGATAAGCCCGCATAAAGCCCAGAAATGAACCCCACTGAATACCTTTGTGTCTTAACTGGAGCAAATCCCCAAATCCATGTTCCAACATCTAGCAGAAAGCCTTTTATTACAGATTGATCTCACAGTTAATTCCAATACAGTACTGTAGGTTGACTTTTCTTGAGCTAAACTCAGTCTACGCTTAAGGAAATTGGAAGCACTGCCCCCAGTGGCTGAAGCAGGGTGTGTTTTTTTTTTAATGAAAGGTCATGCGTAAACTCCAGTGTCTGGGTGAAATGCATGCAGAGGGGGGCCAAGAGTTAGTTGTAAAGCTAGTTGTTTTTAGTTGTAAAGGATTTAATACAGTAAAAAGGAACTCTAAAAAACTCTAACCCCAAACCTCAACACTAAACCTAACCTTTATTCGGCAGTGGAATAAAAATATACATTCTTGATTGGAAAATCGAACCTTCATTCTTGAATGGAAAATGGAACATCACTGTTTATGCAAACGTGATTATGTCCTGGTTTCAACGCAGGACGAGAACCTGGATCTCCCATTTGGCTGACACAATGCACTTTAGGACACTACAGAAGAAGGTTAAAATGCTTAAACTGATGCAAAATCTTTGATGGTAGATGGCACTTTTTCAGTAACTCGACATGATGTCAGGGTGCTGGAACATTCAAAATTGACATTCTGATTTCCTATGTGATCACGTTGTCCCTAAAGAGTGGAAGCTAGGTTATAGTATCAAAGGGAGTCATTATTGTCTATAATAGACATTATTCACAACAGTGCCATCCTTGATTTTTTTATGGGAATGACAACAAGGCTGTGAGGGCTATACATACAGTCTCTTCAATGGGTTGTACTGTAATTTAAAGTGTTTTTGGATTGTTCCAATGACAAAAAATTTAAAAAATATATTTTCAAGAATATTCAGTAGTAAGGGTGTAATGGTTGTCTCATCTCACGATTCGTTTTGGTTCACAATACTGAATTTATGGATCGGTTGAGTTCAGCTAAAGATTCTTTAAACTAAGCCTGAATCAAGAAAAGATAAGAATTCAAGCTTTATTATTATTATTATTAGTAGTAGTATTATTATTATTAGTTTAAAGACATATGCAAAACATTTAGAATGTAGCACTGTTATTAAAAGTGCTATACGATCCATTAGAGATGTACTGGGATTCAAAATAAGACAAGAACAGGGCAATGGTGGCAGTGACACCAAATGGAAATATTAGCTAATAATTGTAAGTACTGAAAATACTGAATTATATTAGATAGATATGCTGCTTACACACGGTCACTGATTAATTTGTATTTTTTTTTTAATTAAAGCTGTTTTTAAGGGGTCTGGGCAGCTTAGTAAGTATTGATGCTGACTGCCACCCCTGGAGTTGCAAGTTCAAATCCAGGGTGTGCTGAGTGATTCCAGCCAGGTCTCCTAAGCAACCAAATTAGCAAATTAGCCCAGTTGCTAGGGAGGGTAGAGTCACAAGGGGTAACTTCCTTTTGGTTACGATTAGTGGTTCTCGCTCTCATTGGGGAGCTTGGTAAGTTGTGCATGGATCACGGAGAATAGCATGAACCTCCACATGCTGTGAGTTTCCACGGTGTCATGCACTGTGAGCCACGTGATAAGATGCGTGGATTGACTGTCTCAGAAGCGGACGCAACTGAGACTTGTCCTCCACCACCCGGATTTAAGTGAGTATCCACCATGAGGACCTAGTAAGGTAGCGGGAATTGGGCATGCCAAATTGGGGAGAAAAGGGATGAAATTAAATAAAAAATAAAGCTGTGTTTTTCCAAATAATATTTTCTCTGATAACATCTAATTATTATTTTCAAAATACATATTTAATAGAAGCACATGCTTGTCCAGTTAAAGGAATATTTAACCCAAAAATAAAAAAATTGCTGATAATTTACTCACCCTCAGGCCATCCAAGATGTATATGACCTTTCATCATCAGAACAGGATTTAAGATTTTTAGGAAAGTGTCCCAGATTTTTAGCTTCATCCAATGCAAGAGAATGGACACCAAGATTTGACAGTCCAAAAAGCATATTTAGGCAGAATCAAAGTAATCCACACGACTCCAGTCAGTTAAGTATTGTCTTCTGAAGTTAATCGATACGTTTGTTTGAAAAAAAGAAAAACGCTAATTAAAACGTTTTTAACTTTAAATAGGTGCTTCCGCCAGATCTCTGTATTGGTCTGAATTGACCTAATTCTTGCGTGAAGTACGTTCCTCTGTGGTAAACCGAGCAGAACTTCTAAATTCTCACGTGAAAGTGCCAACGCAATGACGTCACGTGACAGTGACGTGGGGCATTGAGTGTTTACAGGAAGGTGCAAATGTATCGATTCACTTCAGAAGACATTACTTGATCGTCTGGAGTCTTGTGGATTACTTTGATGCTGACTAAGTGTCAGCATCAAAGTAATCCACAACTTTGGACTGTCAAAAATGTATGTCCATTCACTTGTATTGGATGAAGCTAAAAACCTGGGATACTTTCCTAAAAATCTTAAATCCTGTTCTGATGATGAAAGGTCATATACATCTTGGATGGCCTGAGGGTGAGTAAATTATCAGCAAATGTTCATTTTTGGGTGAAATATTCCTTTAAATAATGTCCCTAATTAAAACCCTTCTGAAATATACCGATAAAATCAAATCAGACATGACATTTAACATAGGATAGCATTATTATACATATTCAGCATTATATATAGCCGATTAATCTGGCGCCGTCATTAAACCTATGTAAACATTCATTTTCTCACGCGCATTCAGAGCTGATCACTCTCGCGCTTCATCATATACTTCCCACATTCAAATGAGCTTCGCTCCCACTCCCTGTATTTGCTTACATTGTTCTTGCGGATTCAGTTAGTAATAGCATTTAAGAGCTCCTTGTGTGCTTAAAGCAATTTCCATGTGAAAACCCATATTATGTATGCGTAGGACGTTGCAAGTATTGGATACAGACGCTTGTAAAATAATAACAATAAATAAATATAAAAAAACTTCCAATCTCCACCATGCTTATTGTCCCATTTATGAACCACAGTGTATTGTGCCACTATTCACTGTTACATCCCTGTTCGGTAGTTCATGCCATTGAAGAGATGGTAAGTCTATCCCTCACAAACTAATTTTTAAGTTATTTGTGACAAAAAGTGTAGCTCATCAAAAAGTTTACAGATGTGGTGAACATCAGTTAAGATGTTTATGGTAGGGCCCCTCTCTAACTGCTGGTGTGGAAGAAGATGTGCCTCACTGTGATTGGATTCTTGGTGAATGAACATAAACAAATGTTCAGTAACATCAGATAAGATGTTAAGACAACTACTAGACACTTCTTACAGGTCAGAGAGAGGGACTTTCTGCACCCACCACCACCAAGGACAGGACTTCTCATTGGACAAAAAGTTGACTTTAACTCATCAAACTCATTCCTAAGGTTTAGGCAAGAACTGCCATAAATTCCTTTAGGACCTCCCGGATGCAGCAGCAGTGAATGGCCACAGAGATCTATTCATACCTATGTGTGGAGGCCTTAAATAATTATTGACTGCAACACATCCACTCCATCTTCATGCAAAGCAAATTTTTATGTGAATGATTATTGACAACAAAAACAGTTCAGGGGAGACCTATTAACAGATAAACAAATTTCATGGGCGATGAATTAACCATTTCTTATCGTGTTTGGTCTCTATCTGTTCCATGCAAATAAATAATGCATGGGTGAAATGTTAAACTGTACTTTATGCTATGCAAATGAGTTCCACACTAGGGTGGGCAACACCATGACTACTTCAGACACCAGTGGCCAAACATCACACTCCAGGATTGGAAAGGCACCAGATTTCAATCCTCATCAGAAAGGGATAAACATGTCCCCCGGGCAGACACACCCTTGTCCTGCATTCCCAACTCAGGAATGTTCAGACTCTCACAAATCCTTCAGATAAATCAGCTGACCAGCTCCCTCTAGTTTAAATGAATTCAAAATGATCGAACAGCTCTTTTGGGAGTGTTCTATAATTGTTAAGATAACCTCACCTTAAGTGACACATGATCAAAAATAACTGTTATCTGTGAATAGAGTAGAAATCACTACACCGATATAGCTGATGGAAACGCAAATTATTGCTAAAATTTCAAAAGTGTCTACATAACATTTTTCCATTTAACTATAGTACATAAACCTGATACTTCAAATGTCATGTAAAACAGGTTTGGAAACAGATTTTGTCAAGGAAATGGCCATTAATGCAAAAATATACTGTCACATGACAGAATTTACCCCAATCGTTAGCTTGTGTTAATCATGACGACAAGTTGTACATCCTTGAATGCCAATTTATTTTATGTGAAGCATTAATCACATTGTTATGGATTGGTCTTAATGGCATACCTGTACAAGTCCGATGCTCCAAACACATCTGTGTTATGACACTTCCAGGAGTGCCAACACAAATATCTCATATCATCGACACAGAGCACACGGAGAACAAATTAATGGCCACGTTTTGTGATTAATTACATCGCGGTAGCCATCCTTTTATTTGTTAAAGTTTCTTTTCCACACAATTCAGAATAATAGTTGGCAGTCATGGAATTTCTGTGAACAAAAATGTTTTAAAAATAATTACTCAATACTTGGAGAAAGCTTCAGTGTGCTTTTTTTGGAACACTAACATAGCTACTTCTATATTATTCTATATTTATATATATATATTCTATAACATAAAAATCCTATGAAATTATTGTTTAGCTCCTGTATTAACTTAACATTAAATAAAAAATAAAAAAAATAAAAAATACCAAACGAAAAAAATATATTGTTAGGCCTATACAATTTAATTTATTTCTTTACACAAACTTACCTTGGCCTTACCAAAGGCTTACCTTAGTCTTACCCTGTTCTGTAGATGAAAAAAGTAATCTGAATGACATTCTCAGAATGTTCTACACTTTTTTCAAGACTATAAACTATCAGAACTATTTGTAAATCCTGAGTTTCACATTTTCTAACTTTTAAATATTTAAAATCTAACCCTCTTTAACTCAGATCACATTTGCTGATCTTCTTCAGTAAACGTAAATTGCATTATGATGCTAAAATTTAATTTAGATGACAATCAAGTTTAGTTGTTCGTTAAAAGTTGAGGACAAATATGATGGACATAATGCAGTTGTGATGGCAATGCTTTAGATTAGATGATTGTTCAAAATATCCTATTGAATATCGGGAATGTATCATATATAAACCCTGATATTACACTGCATCAATTTTACATTAATAACTGTGCACAAAGTATATACACATCGATGGATAATCCTTATACTAAGACCGAAAGTTCCCCCACTTCTTGGTGCAGGTTGCCAACTTGAACAGGGCTATAATGATTCACTTTCTGGTCAGAACCGGTGGCAACCAGAGGTGGGTAGAGTAGCCAAAATCTGTACTCAAGTAAATGTACATTTACTTAAAAAACATAATTACTCAAGTAGAAGTAAAAGTACTAACATGAATAATTACTTGAGGAAGAGTAAGAAAGTATCCAATTAAAAGAGTACTCAAGTAGTGAGTAACTCGTGACTTTCACAAATGACATAATAGACATTTTCTCCCCTATATTCCTTTACATAATACACATTGAAAATGTACTACAGAATTATTATTATTATTATTAATGGAAATTCAGTCATCATTCACCATGTTGTTCCAAACCCATATGACTTTCTTTCATGCAACACAGTAAGGAGTCACTATTTACTTTCAGTGAATGGTTTTTTAATATATAAATATTTTGAAAGTGAATGGTGACTGAGACTGTCAGTCCCTAACATTCTGTCTAGCATATTTTATGTTCCACATAATACAAAGTGTCACTCTGGTTTGGAACAAAATGAGGATAGAGAAATTATGACATAATATTAAATTATGTCTGAGCTATCACTTTAAAGAGCTAGTTTACCAAAAAATGAAAATTCTCTCATCATTTACTCACCCTCATACCATCCCAGATATTGAGACAAAAACTCAGATTTTTAAAAGATTATTTTAGCTCTGTAGGCCAAAATTGTGATGCTCCAAATGGCACATAAAGGCAGTATAAAAGTAGTCCATAAGACTCCAGTGGTTTAATCCATGTCTTCAGAAGTGATATGATAGGTGTGGGTGAGAAACAGCTCAATATTTGTCATTTTTTGCTAGATAGCAGGGGGCGATATGCAGAGAAGAATGTGAATCACCAAAAACACAAGAAGAAGAATGTGAAAGTGATCTGTTTCTCACCACACTTTTTACATCGCTTCTGAAGATACTGATTTAACCACTAGAGTCTTATGGATTATTTTTATGACTTGTTTAGCTTTAAAATGTTGCCACCCAATCACTTTGTATGGACCTACAAAGCTGAGAAATTCTTCTAAAAATCTTCATTTGAGTTCAGCAGAAGAAAGGAAGTCATACACATATGGGGTTGCATGAGGTGAGTAAATAATAAGAATTTTTGGGTGAACTATCCATTTAAGGGCTCTTGTCAAATCTGGATGAATTTATCAGTAAGAAGAGGTTTGGAAACATTTCTAGTAATTATTACAGTGAAAATGTCCCACAAGGACTTTATATATAATGCTGAAATATAAACCAAAGCAAGATCATGCTTTATTAATGGCTTCTTTCGCTATTTCATAGCTTTTAAAGTCCTGTGTGGATTCTTATTTCAGTGTAGTTACAGTTTTCATTGTCATAAGTATTTAGAACATTTGTTCTGTATAGCAGTGCCGCCGCTCTCTAAATGCAGAGTACGCAACCTACGTAGGGCACCAACTCCAGTTGTGGAACACTCGCTGTGTCTGATACCACCCCTATCCACTATATAGTCCACTATTTCGAGTGTCCGCTATTGTGTAGGAGTGTCTGAATTCTGAGTGAGCCACACATTCCTTACTTTAGTTCACTCATTCTCACTCACAATGCACTCTAATTTCAAGTTTACATTTCAAGTACACTCGTTGACAGTTCATTTCCCACAATCCACCACGGGGAAGACGTACGAGCTTGAAGTTTACTGCTTCCTTCACTCCTGCAATATTTTATTTTCATGCTGAATGTAGTAAATTACTTTTTGACAAATAATTACTGGATTAAAATAACATAATAACATATAGTGAGACAAAGCATACAGATATATTTTAAAATGTACTCTTTATTTGATCAAATGTGTTTACTCTTTATATTAACACACAGTGTATATTAAAAATGACAAACAGAATGAAGATTTATTGTATTAATATATTATTTAATAAGAAAAACAAGTAAGGCCCAAGTATTTACAAATTTTATATGTGGCATTTCTGCACCAGCCCCAGAGCTCTGACACTCTCATCCGAATTCACTCATTTTGTTCACTTACTGCTGAGATATAGTGCACTAACTGCCGTTCACTGTATAGGAAATAGTGAATGAGTGAATGGTTGTGTACACAGCCTCTCTCGTCACCATGATTACCTTGCGCCCACACATCATGCGTGCGCCCCACGTACCTCGCTGTGCACGTGCGGAAATACTGTCTGTTCTCGCTCCAGTTGTCGATCATGCGAATGGTAGTGATTTATACTTAACTTAGATGTTTACATGGATTTATACAGTTAATCCACCTGAAGTAGCTGCAATAGTTCCAGTACCCCTCTAGGGTGCAGATTAAATGCATACTGCTTATGACATGCGGGACAAAGCACACTGATATATTCCTGCACTGATTTAAAAATGTACACTTAAAAACTGATGTCATAAGAGCCCAGTTACATCATCACCCTGAAAATGACCATCTAATTACACAGAAAAGCCTGTGATAGAATTAGAGCCAAAACTTACCTCAGCGTGCTGCCTTAAGTTGGTGCTGTGATTTTAATATTGAAATATCAGCTTATCTTGGAAGGCATTGCATGAAGAAACTATTTTTTTTTTTTCACTGTGCAGAGCGAATAAAGTGTTTCACTTGGTTTGAATACCTAGATGCTGCTGCAGTGATTGAGTGACAGTCTGTGACACTGGCTCAGAAAGCAACTTGGTGAACTTCCACCCTGGTAAATGTCCCATTCAATAATTTCTCAATAAATAACACATTAATTCAAATTAAACCCAGTAATGTAACGACAGTAATGCCACCCATTGTAAAGTAATAATTTGAAATGTACTTGAGTGAGAGTAAAAAGTACCCACTTTTAAACCTACTCTAAAAGTAATTTTCCCCAAAACGTTACTCAAGTAAAAATAACAGAGTAAATGTAGTGCATTACTACCCACTACTCTGGTTGCAACCTGCGATAGGCACAGCGTCAGGACCAACATCCCTGTCCTATCAGAAGGGCAATATCTCCCCTTTGATTGCAATTCCTAGGTTTTGTTTTCTTTCACGTCATACACAAAACATGGTGCTACTTTGCATTAGGTATTTAAATTAGCTCTGTTTGCTTCAACGAGCAGGTATGCCGGTTTTGTTCAGGTGTCCACATCCTTTTGGCCATGAAGTGCATTTACCCTCTAAACATCTAGCCTTTTAATGCATCTTGGCCTTAAGAGGGATGCAGTTTTGTGCTGGCTCTTTGCTGTGGCTTACTCTGCTGTGATTAGTCACAGCTGAGTGTGTGTTTGAGGAGGGAATAAATAGCCCAGTTGGTAATTCAGGTCACGTCAGAATCACTCTTTGCAAACATACACACACACATTCTAAACAGCATCAGAGCTTGGTAGGCTGCCTTGGTCACCACAACAACTGACCAATGGAAACTTCTGTGCAAAAGGAACAGCACCAGGTTGTGCACAAAAACAGAACAGGCACTTTCCCACACATTTAATATAATTGCACATTATATACAATATCATAGAGCTGTCTCTAGGGCTGTCAGGGTTGCTTCGTATGGGTTATTTATTACGTCACTGGAAACAGATGTTTTTGTAAGGCTTTAATGAGAAAGCTGGCATGAAATATTGCTGTTAAGAGAGAGAGAGAAATGAAAGATATCACACAGTGCCGAAATTCTGTAATGATTTTTATTGCTCTTCTGAAAACAGGGAGAAGCTGGATGTGAAATATGCCACTTGCTTAGTGATTTGAAAAGGTCAGAGAAGCTGGACGGCTGCACGGTGAGCAAACCATCTAAAGTGTGTGCGGGTTTGTGTGTGTGTGTGTGTGTGTGTCTGTGTGTGTGCTTGAGTTTGTATGATAGATTGTGGAACTTTTCTCTCCTGACCTTCAATGGTGGAATGGAAAAACCTCCATATCACAGCAAGAGCTGCTCAGCTCCAGTAACATTTAACGATTGTATGAAAACTCACCTCAGAACAATAGGGTAACAAGGATCGTATAGGCCCCAGTGAAAAAAACAACAATTGATTTTCCTGAAGTAGCTAATATGTGCATTGTTTTTAAAATATGATTATAATTTATAAATATATTGACTATATGCTGTGCAGTAAATATTGCTTGAGGTCTTTGCATGTCCATCTGAAATACTGACATGAATATTTTACTTGCACTTTTCAATATGTATACTTCTCTTTGGTAAGACAGAGCCTGCCAAAAGATGTTAAGACACAAAAGTTTTATCTGTGTCTCTCTTGCTAAAAGTAGTCTGAGAATTGCATTCATTTATAGTCAAGTTATAAGTGCTATTCTCTCTTTGTGTCTCAGAGACCTGATAAGAGAGGCAAAGAGGCTCCAGTAAATCATTGGTAATAATTTGTACTGAGCCTTTTTGGTCCCTGGTCGAGCTGATCTGGGAGTACACAAGAAATTAGTTGCCTGCAGATGAGTCAGAGACCTGGAACCACCAGTGGCACTGTAACACATCCTCCCCTTACTTAATCCAAGGTGATTGGTTTGTTTTCATAGCTTTCTCTGGGTACGATTATGTATGTATTCTTGGTCAAGTCTTGAAAAAAATGACCTTGTAAATGGATGCATAACAGTTGCATTATTTATTTTATTGAAAATATGACATAAAAGAGATGACATGAAATGGTCATCAATGGTTCTAGCTTGTTGATATATTTGTTAAAAATGTATGAAAAAGTAGTGGTCCAGTCAGAGATGGACATTTTAAGTCTCAAATAAACTGACTTGAGACTGAACTAATTCTAATGGTTAATTCTAAGTTACAGCATGCCAAAGACTGTCACACATCATATGCTATCATGTAGAGGATTAGGTTGCATGACACAAGCTTCATGTGAAAATGATATAACATTAATTTTGCTTTGCTGTGGCAGCAACAGATGTTTTGCTATATCAGGTTGTGTCAGGGATCTGTTTCAGCACATAACTTGGATTCTACTAACTCTTGAACGTGATGATCATAATCCTCAGTGTTTGTAAGTAGTATTTGTACAAAATAAATAAATAAATAAATATGGTATTATAATATAAATATACAATTATATACAATATCAACATATTACAAGCTTATGGACTCAAGATGGCGCTGAGTATGGCTGCTGCGTTGCGAGCTCCGATACAACACTGCAGTTTTTTGTTTGTTTTGTTTACAGTTTTTTGTCTTGGATGTTGTCTGCCTTATTGTTTAAGACAGACAAACGCTTTTGGACATTGTTTTGGCAATTACACACCGAAAACCGGACTTCAAATTCCCCAATGCAGGGAATTTGTTTACGCTGTTTACAAACATGCCAGTGGACTCTAGAAGTATGTGGCATGGAATTAACATCATTACGGATTACAAAGGGAATAAAAACTCTGCCGTGAACACCGCTGCCTCTCTCCCGGATGAGCTTAACACATTTTATGCTCGTTTCAAGGACAATAACACCACCCTCATGTAGAGAGCACTCGCGGCTGACACTACAGAGGTTGGTTCACTCTCCATCTCTGTTGCGGATGTAACCTGATCCTTAAAGCCGCGGGCCAAGATGGCATCATCAGAGCATGCGCAAGTCAATTGGCTGGTGTTTTTATGGACATTTTCAACCTGTCCCTCTCCCTGTCTGTAGTCCCCACATGCTTCAAAATGTCAACCATTGTGCCTGTACCGAAGCAAGCCAAAATCACTTGCCTAAATGACTGGTGTCCTGTTGCTCTGACTCCCATCATCAGCAAATGCTTTGAGAGGTTAATCAGAGATCACATCTGCTCTGTGCTGCCCACCTCTTTGGACCCACTGCAGTTTGCCTACCGCAACAACCGCTCCACTGATGATGTCATTGCATCTACAATACACACTGTTCTCTCCCACCTGGAAAAAAGGACCACATATGTGAGAATGCTGTTTGTAGACTACAGCTCAGCATTCAACACCATAGTGCCCTCCAAGCTTGATGAGAAACTCCGGGCTCTGGGCTTAAACAGCTTGCTGTGCAGCTGGATCCTGGACTTCCTGTTAGGCAGACGTCAGGTGGTTAGAATGGGCAGCAAAGACCTGCAAAGGGTGGTGCGAATTGCCAGAAACATCATCGGAGGTGAGCTTCCTTCCCTCCAGGACATATATCTCAGGCGGTGTGTGAAAAAAGCTCAGAGGATCATCAGAGACTACATGACAGCTTCTTTCCCCAAGCAATAAGACTTTTGAACACTTGATCTCTCACGATCAACAATCAGCACTGCACTTTGTTAATCTATTATCTCACACTGGACTGTCATAATTATATTCTCCACAATATAACAACTGCATATATATTTTTACATTTATTTTTTATTTTTATTGTATGTGTATTCTATATTGTATGTATTGTTTACTGTACGTTGTATAATAGGATTGTGTTGTGTAAGTATATGTACATTTTATATGTAAATTTTGTTGTATTGTAATTGGTATATGTCTTGTCACTGTCATGACTGCTATGTTGCTCGGAACTGCACACAAGACTTTCACCTACTGTTGCACTTGTGTACATGGTAGTGTGACAATAAAGTGATTTGATTTGATCTTAAACATAAAACCTTGTACAGTGTGTTGGAACTACTGTCTGAACAATGGCTAGTTTCCTTTCATTTTCAAAACTAGTGTTTTCTGGGTTCTACTGTTTTGTCTACTGAATTTCTTTTTGAAAAGATGTACATTTTTAATCAGCTGAATGATCAACACAAATTTAAACAACAGTACAAACCATACTGACAAGCTGCATCTCCTGGTCAGAATCCTGCCATCTCTGTCTTTTTATTTGTTTGTTTTTTTGTTTACACTTTAGTTGCAGCGTTCTGTCTTCCCAGTTTTGGTTTTGTTTTATTTATGCTTTTGATTTTGCTTTGTGTCTGTTGTCTCTAATATTTGTTCCTCTGCCCTTCCTGTTTCTGTTCTCTGTCTCCTTCCCTGGCCCCACTCCATAATTTCCCTGATTATCTGTTCAGTTGCTACACCTGCCCTCCTAGTTTGCCTCTTGATTTCTCCCTCTTTGTATTCTTCTTATGTCTCTCTGTCCTGTTCTGTGCTTTCCTGCTGGTCTGTTTTTTCTTCTTCTCTGTTTATTAACATATTGGTCTGTTATTGTTTTCTAATTTGTTTTTGTTTTTTACTCTTGTGGGTTGTTTTGATTTCTTGCTTTGTTGGTTTTCTCAGGGCATTTTATTTTATTAATAAATAATTTTTTTGCTTCACATTTTGACAAATTGTTTTTAGATATCTTTTTTATTTTAATAAAAGACCATTGCTAGAGTTGGCTATCTCTGTTTGGGTGCATCATACAAGCCCTGACACTCCCATCAGACATTTTTGCATTGGTTCAAGTGAGCTTACCTTCTCCTGTGGTGTGACTGGAAGCCTGTTGTGTTAGCCGCGTGAGAGACTTGGGTTTTTGTCTAGCATTGAAACCAGAAAATAATTGTGTTTGCATAATCAGTGTGGAGCACGATTAGTAGGTTCCATTTTAACTTAAACATTATATTTCTACTCTACTGATGGATAGGTTTAGCGGATGTGGGTTTGGGGGTAGAGTTAAAAACACTTACATTCCTCTTCACTGAATTACACTGAATGTTTGACAGCTATAAATATATAAAAAAACAAACAGTCCTGCATGAAAAGGCAATTGAATTCTCATGAACAGGCTTGACAAAAGGAGGCGTCTCCATTTAGCCACCATTATGACGCTTTCCCTATCCCAAAATGAATATGGAACTCACTGTATCACATCCCGTGTTACCAACTTTACATGCTGCTAACAGACAGTTTTTCATTCGATGACCCTCCTGAGCCTGCTCAATCAAAACCTGGATCATATCTGCTTTCACATGACATTCATCTGTAATTCCGGGTTTCAGATTTTAGACTTCACGATGCAGGTAGATATTTGTTATCTAATCGATGTCAGAGGTAATCGTCCCAGCCCTAATTAGAACCAAAGTCTTTGCTATAATGTGTGTCATACTGTTGTGCTTTTATTAACATCCTACTGGGATCACATCCTACAGTCAAACAAGTAATAACCGAAAAATTATATTAGAACAAGTAACAAGTACACTTATTACAGGAACAGTCCTAATGGAGCAACTTGGGATTAAGTGCATTGCTCAAGGGCACATTGGTGATTGCCCATGGCTTGCTCCTTGCATGGACTGAACCATTAAACCACATCAACCCCCATCAGTTCTTAGTATCCCTTTAGCATGCAGGTGCTTTTTCTTTAAATTAGTTACAGTGCTTCATAAATTCTAATTGATGTGTGTATAGTCTCATCCATTATAACTGCTTAACAAGCAATTTAGGAAGATATTGTGTTATGGAGGATACTCTCTCTGGCATGAAATTTTATAAAACAAAAAAACAAAATAAATAAGAATACAAATCCTTATATTTTGTTTAATTTAGGAAGTTTTCTGCTCCTTTTTTTAAATATATTTCATATAAGCAAAAACAGGAACATAGTGTTAATTTTCACAAAATGGCTTTTTGATGCCATACATAACTCAATTAGGTGGTCATGTAACAGTCTTACATTAACATAATGTTAACAGAAACTTATTTCATCATAGATGATGCACTTGCTTTTTTCCACTGGCAGGGCACCATGTAGGTTTGTGATTGCACTTGATAAAAAAGTAGTCAAACATCTATTGGCTGCCTGCCCTGCTTCCATCCACCAATAAGACCACAAAACTAGCATGGCATTTTATTTGGCACATTCACGGTTCCTGTGGCTGATCCATATCCATCTTATTTTGCACCAAACAAGTTAGCAAGCAGTTGCGTTTCCGGAAAGCACAAGAAAGATCTGTTGTCATTAACCCCATTGTAAAGTAAATAACTAGATGTAAATAATTACAGAATGTAGTGGTGTGGTGTTATAAACTAACACAACCACAGGATGTATAGCAGAATAATATGCTAATGGGAAATTGTTTCATTTTATAATGCCAGCATTAAAGGGGAATGCAATTTTCCTTGATCGTTTGGCATAAAAGAGGTCATTGTTCTATAAAAAAAAACATACTGTAAGTTTCAGAACTGTAAACTTTCTCCTTAACAGAAAATGAGCATTTATTTAGACCAAGCTCCAGAAACGGCTAGTTTGGAATTTGTGGAACTTGTGACTTCAGAAGGACCAAATATTTCTACATATCACTGCCTCTTCAGCAAGATATCAACACTTAGTTTTCATCATTGCAACAATTTCTTGTTCACTGATGTCTTTCCCTTTCGAAGTAAATGAGCTGTTGACTGCTTTGGTGGCTCTTCATATCTTAAAGACTTATTATAGCTTGAGCAATAGTTGGGTTGTGAAGGAGCATATCGTTTGTTTAACCCACTGAACGAATACACCTCTTCACTGAGCCAGTCGGTAATGTCATTCGTGAATGTACTGGTAAACGAAATAATTGAATCAGACACCTCATTCATGAACAATCTGCTGACCAGCTGAATGAGAGATGAAGGTATGTCAATTGTTCAGTTCGTAAGTCTTGTTCAAAAAGAAAAGGGACTGGATTAATTGTGAATAAAAGTGATTGTTGACCACACATTACAATGACATATGGACAATATTGCTGAAATTCATAATTAAACACTGTAAATAGCATCTGCCACACAGTGCAGCTATTTGCACCCCGATAGTCTGGTGGAACCACAGAAATATATGACAAACTACACACTAGAATTTGCTGTTAGGAATGGGATATAAAGATGGTGTGTGAATGTGTAGTGTTGTCTCAGCGACCATGGTTCAAATCCACCTTTTGTCCTATTCTATTTCCCAACCGATTTCCTGTATCCACTGTTAATATATCCTTTAATACTACTTAAAATATCGATTAAAATGAATATAAATATTGATTTCATCACAGTGATTTGTCACGGTGAATATCGGGGAGTGCAGAGAAGCGTTTGATCTGGAGTCTGTCAGTCAGACTCGCTCCCATGGCTTGGCGTCGCTTGTTTGTAGATTGCATTGTCTACAATATTGTTTTACTAATATTGTAGTAACCATTTTTTGGCAGAAACCATAGTTTTAATGCAATTAACCATGGTGTTAGTACATTAATATGGCGGTAATATAGTAACCATGGTTAATTTTGTGTTTACTGTAAATTGATTACAATTTATCATAGTGAAACCAACTAAGGGAATGTTAGGGTTAGGTTTAGGGGTTGGAAAATATGGGTGCAAATAGTATCTAACACTATTTGCACATGGGTTGGGGTGCAAATAATATCTGCCACTATTTGCACTGGGGTGTAAATACTATATACCATTATTTGCACCCTGCCTTTTTTTTAGGCTAGTATTGTTATATACTGTTTCCACACTAATGACAGCAAAGCATATGTATCATATTCTGAACAACTATTTATCAAGCTATATATATATATATATATATATATATATATATATATATATATATATAATTCAGCAAAAACAAAAGAAATGTCCCTTTTTCAGAACACTTTATTTTAAAGATAATTTTGTAAAAATACAAATAACTTTACAGATATTAATTGTAAAGTGTTTAAACAATGATTTCCATGCTTGTTCAATGTACCATAAACAATAAATGAACATGCACCTGTGGAACGGTCGTTTAGACACTAACAGCTTACAGGCTGTAGGCGATTAACCCTCTGGGGTCGACGGACGCGTCGGCGTGTCCTGCTGGATATTTTCATCATTACAGCAGAAACAACTTAAAATACTCCATCATTTTTGGACATACAGATAAGTGTAAGACATCATTAGAGACTATAAAGGGTCTACTTTTATTTGTGTACACTCATAATAACAATGAAACATTGTGCTTTTGTAAAATAAAGAAAATAAAAAGGGTGAGTTTTAAGCAGTCTCTGTGTTCACGGGCATATTTCAGAAACACGTCACAAAAATGACCTGAAACTCCGCGAATACTTATCACACAAACATGAAACATATGTCTAAAGAAAGCTTTAATTGTCTACTTTTTAATAAACCAATTCAAATTTAAAACAAATATTCTCCTGCAATGCAATCTGTTTGAAACAAAGCGATGTTCAGTTTTTACCGGTTCATCTAATTATCTTTAATGTAATCCCACCCACCAGCAGAGCGCGCCATTCAACGCTAATGTGCTGAGGCGATCAACGCAAATGTACAAGCCCTCGACTGTGCCGTGAAAACATATAGTTCATTCACTTTTCTGCGCGTTTGCAACGATACACAGGCGAGAAAGCTCCAGGATTGAAAGGAAGAGTTAACATTTTCCTCAGAAGAAGAGCGAGACTCCGATGAACGTTTGTATTTTGAAGAGAGACTTGGTCCAGCAGAGGATACAATTTCGGATGAGTAAGATTAGTTTTAATTAGCTGACATGCTATTTTATATAAACTTGAACATATTTTACTAGTGGACTGTTTCCAGACTTGCCAGCCAGGATTCAGAGTATTGACATTTGAAATGTGTCCTAATAAGCAAGTTTTAGTTACATTTAAATGCTGTTTCAGCTAAAGCAGGCATTTAAATTGTATGCTGTATGATATAAATATGATATGTAATATGATATAAAAAAATAATATGAATGTTTAGATTATATTTTATCTAGTGTTTATAATGCCTCATTATCGTCAACAAAGAAATTATCGTGCTTGCAAATATGTGTTCAGGTTAAATGAGTAAAATGCCCATATTAGAAAATCACCATATTATAATGATTTCTGAAGGATCATGTGACACTGAGGACTGCAGTAATGATGCTGAAAATACAGCTTTGATCACAAATTGCATTTTACAGTATATTTAAATAGAAAACTGTTCTTTTAAATTGTAAAAATAGTTCCGAATATCAATATTGTTTCTGTATTTTGGATCAAATAAATCCAGTCTTGGTGAGCAGAAGAGACTTCTTTTAATGGTAGTGTAGGTCTAGTTTCTGTATTTTGGATTTTACTTAAAATTAGGTAAAGTCTTTATGTAAAGAAAATCTATAGTCAGATATCTTCTTTTAACTTTTTTTTAAACTTGATTTGGATCATTAAGTCTCTTCACATTCATTCTATATCCCTCAGTGATAGACCCAGGGGTGGGGTCATTGTCTCTCAGATGTGAATCACCTAAATATTCATGATTGTTCATGCCTCCTCGCATATTACCTTTCAACACTAAAATTGTCTTACAAAAGTTAAATTACTATATTGTTTTGTATGAATGAGTGATCAGGATGGTTTTCACATCATTTTGTAGCAAAAACTCTAGGCTACAAGATCCAGCACTCAAAAGTCTTGTGGACAAATATTTAGTATGTGTTATATGGCCTTATTTCAGTGACTTAAAATTTTAGTTTTTTTCAAAAACCACGCATAAACGTTATTTTCTCAAAAATACATACATGTACACACATGTTGCTCACATATTATTGTAGCCCTGTTTGTGCTGAATACAGTGTTATCACACTTTAGCCATTAATATGTTTTTAAGCAACTGAAAAAAGCACAAATGTCAAGGCATGTTAAAACTTCTCCAGGGCCCAAAACACCCTCAGACCCCAGAGGGTTAAATGTTTAACAACACTTCCAGCTTCGACCACTGGGGGCAGAGATTAAAATTTCGGTATGCACAGTCATTTTCAGCAGCACATCTTTCGACTTACATCATTGTGCCAAATTCATAGTGCAATCAGCATGCTGCTTTAAATTGCTTTGAAGGTGATGAATTTAAAACTGAAACTTTAATGAGAGGGCAAACTGCCTAACAGCTAAAGCACAGCAAGCTGCCTGCAAACTAATATCTAGATAAACAAGTCAACCTCACTAATCAACTGGTCGGTTATTTGACAATTAGTCGACCATTGTTACCCTTCACTAATTTGTAGTATGACTGAATAAAAGACGCTGAACTGGTTTTCATCACCATGAGACAAAAATGTTGCACACAAACAGGTTGACTGGTGTTTTGTGTGCTCTGCTTTGTTTAGTTGTAAGACAAAATTATTTTTAATTTGATGCTACATGATAAGGACCATAGAGCATAGATTATTTTCTCATTCTGGCTCTCATTAAATCACAAGTTTTTCTTTTATATTTTACTCACTTTGCATTTTTATTCTTCTGTTATCCTCAGCTTTCACACATTAATTTAGTCCCTCTATTAGTCGCCCATATTGTAGTTCTGTTATATCAGCTCACCTCCTCCCACCATGTCCCCTTCTTTAATCTCTCCTTTAATGAGTTCATTTTCAGTGGCTTTACACCAAGACATACTGCTGTGGAATCCCTCTGGACACCCACACAGTGCGAACCAGTTTTTTCTTGTTTTTTTATATTATTGTGGGGACTCTACATAGACTTCCATGCATTTTAGGGATTTTATACAGATCTAATGATAATTTCTATCCCATAACCCTAACTCTACCCCTAAACCTAACCCTCACAGAAACTTTTTTTGCATTTTTACATTTAAAAAAAAGTATGTTCATTAAGCCATTTTCATCGTGGGGACTGTTGGCTGGGCCCCACAAGGTAGGTGACCTCAGATTTTACTATACTTGTGGAGACATTTGGTCAACACAATGTAGCATAAACATGTACACACACACACACACACACACACACACACACACACACACACACACACACACACACACACACACACACATGTTGGTGTGGTTATCCTTATGAGGACTCTCCATAGACATGAGTTTTATACTGTACGAACTGCAGATTCTATCCCCTAACTTCAACCCTACCCCTAAACCTAACCCATAAAATATTATGTTTTTTAAGTTATTTGAATACGAGGATACTATAAATGTCATTCTAAACCACATTTATAACAATGTACTTGTAATAACCAGTTTGAAACAAACAAACAAAAAAATTCCTCGTAAACCACCCAAACCCACCCACCTACACACACACACTCACACTCACAAAAGGTCTATTGAAACAGCACACAGGCACACACAGACACGCATATCAAGAATTTTGTGAAATGTGATAATGCTACAAGTTTGAGCATTTTAATATTTTCAAATGCCTTTTTAAGTGTGTTAAATTATGAAAATCCTTAATGAAATGGAATAGGAATTATTCAATGTTTAAATCTATGATGATATATACAAATAGTGAAATAAACAAACCATTATGATTTTTACTGTATGAAAATGTAAAGATAAATATCTGAATATTTTTACTGGCCATCAATCCAATCAAGCTGTAATTTTGCCAAATTAATAAAGAATTGTGAAAATATTAGTTCACTGTGTACTGTTTTTAGGATACATATAATTATACCTATCAAGCTAGCCCTAATAATACAAATAAGTAGGCTATTTTATTTCCACAAATTCCAGCTAACTCTATTAAATACAACACAGAACTTGAAATGTGGTGGAAATGACACTGCATTAAGAATTTTCATGACCGTCAGGAAAAAAATTGCAGAAATCTTCTGTGATGCACTGTTAGACATTGTTAGTCTATACATTTAATAAACTAGTGAGTGTGTGTGTAACATGTTTTAACAAAACTTTCTAGAAGTCCTCTGTGCCAAAGTTGAAAAAACATCCAATAAACACCCAAAAAGCTTAAGTGTTTAAGAGGATTTTAATCTAAACGTAAAAATAAATAAATAAATGCACAATGTAAATGTTACGTATGAATCTTTAAATACTAATGAGATCACCCTCCACTGCATGATGTGAATGTGTTATAATGCAGTAATGCAATTTGAATATCTGCTGCAGCTCTTTAATCAACACAATACTGTAAATGCACTTTGACTGCTACCTCTCCTTTTAAAGTCAACTACATGCAGCTCAGGTGATGACCACCCCAAATCCAGCTCAAGGCTCTTTAATTTGGTCTTTATAGACAGCTACACCTCCCGACATCACCCTTAATATCTCCATCCTCTTTGCATCCTCTTGTGCAAAATGCCCACTCACTTGAATTTGAGCATTGTCTTCAATGTCTTCCATTTCTCAAAGATTAAGAGAATGCTCAACACACCCAGCCATGAGAATGAGAATGTGCATCTTCTCTCTCTCTCTCTCTGGTGAATGCTGGGAGTTTAGGGAATGTGAGCGTCTCTGTGGATAGATTTTGTTACTATTCTCGGTTATTTATATATATATATATATATATTGCTGTTTCCTTTTCTTTCTTCTTTCTAAATATTTATGTTTAGTTCTAGTATTTAATTGGACTTTTTTGGAAATATCTGAAGAGTAATAGGCATCAAGGGAAAGTTTTTCGACCTTGTGGCGGAGGGCTCCGCCATGGAGTCAGGTGTGTACCTGGCACCGGAGTGGCGGTTGAGGACGTGCTCGTGGCAATAGGAGAACAAATTTGATTCGAAAACATTATTTCTGCATCCAGAATGAGCAAGGCCATGGTAGTTTTTCTAAAGGAACAAAGTTTTGTGAGTGAACACATCATAAGCGACGTTTGGGTATGTGAAGCTTTTGTTACTGTTTCACCGCTGGTTTCACAGTCGACTAGGGTAACAATATCGAATATTCCACCGTTTATACCCAATGCATGCTTTGAAAATGAACTTCAGAGGTTCAGAAAAATGGCAAGCAAAATTAAACTGATTCCACTTTGGTGTAAAAATTAAGCTCTAAAACATGTGTTGTCTTTCAGATGGCAGGTGTTTATGTTTTTAGAATCACCGATGCTTGATATCTCGTTCCGTGTTAAACACAAAGATAAATCGTACATGATTCATGTTAGCACCAATAATCTGAAATGCTTTGAGTGTGGTAATTTCAAGCATAAGAAAATGGCATGTCCACATAAAGTGCAAACGGAGGACAATACCAACAAAACAAATGAAGTTGAACAGGCGGATGCCGGTGAAGTAGAGTTTCTAGATACAAATAAAGAAACAGAGACAGACAATGAAACTGAATAAGACAAGAGTGTAAATAACAAACAGAGCTCTCATGAACAAAGTGACTCTACTGAAGATTTAGGACAGAAGGTATCGAGAGAAAAGATGTCAGGGAAAAAAAGGAGAAAAAATAATTGTGATGAGGAAAATAAAAGGAGGAATTGTGAAGAGACTTGGACGAGTGATGTGAAAAAATCTCATCTTGAGGTTTCTGCTGGTACTGATGTAGATACAGTTGAGGATCTAACTGAAAACATACCTCTGTCTCAGCTCTCTGAAAGCACTGATGTGACAGAAGAGATGGCTGATGATGATTGCCTTTCTGAAATGTCAGATATTCACTCTTATATTCATTTGATATTCAATTATTATGAAGATCATTTATACACTGTAAGGAGTTGAATGATTTCCTTGATGCAACCTTCGGAAGAAGTTAAGGATTTTTTTCCTGAAGTAAAAAGGTTTCTGGTTTCAGCAGTCAAGATACAAAAGACTGTAAGTTATTTAGAGTTAAGTAGAAGGAAAAGATTTCGATTGAAATATTGTAACAAAACTGAGAAAAGAAAAATCTTTTGAAAACTCATAATTTACTTATGAAGAAATCACAAAGGGTGAGCTATCTGTTTCTTTTTGTCGTTCCTCTTTATTTTTCCTTTTCTGTCCTATTCTTTAACGGAGAGCCTTAGAATAGGATCTATTAACATCAATGGGGGAAGAGATGGTAGGAAAAGAATAAGTTTGAATGAGTACATAAAAAATAAGAATATTGATGTAACTTTTTTACAAGAGACGCATGGTGATTATATTAATAAGAATAATAGTAATAGAATGTTTAAATCTACAATTTGTCCAAATGGGTTCTCTGATCATCATTTATGTGTTATTGAAATAAATGTAAAGTCACAAAGTCATAGCTATTATTGGCATTTTAATGTGAAACTGTTACAAGATGTACTTTTTTTGTGAAACATTTGATGTATTTGGGTTGAGACGAAAAAACAAAAAAATAATAACCCAATAACTTTGCCAGATTTTGCAATCTCAGGGATGAGTCGGCAGTTCACATAACACAGTCAGTGCGTGGCATTTTTAGATGGGACCCCTTGTGTCACTTCATTCAACACAACGTCGAGTGAGTGACAGAAAGGGAACGTCATGGTTACTGTTGTAACCTCCGTTCCCCGAGGGAAGGAACGAGATGTTGTGTCCCTCCTGCCACAGCACTACACCATACCACTGTAAATGGCCGTACCTTATTTTCGGATCCTCAGTGCAAAATTCTGACTGGCACTCGCTGCCCCGCTTCTCTTTAAACCCATATTTTCGGGGTGGGGCATGAAAATTCTGTCTACCAACTTGACATTGGCCTTTTCTCAGGTTCAGATGTACGTTTGACGTCCCAGGAAGACCCCTTTTGTCACTTCATTCGGCAAAACGTCTCGTTCCTTCCCTCGGGGAACGGAGGTTACAACAGTAACCATGACATTTTTGGACCAAACTATAAGGCTTCAGACAAGTTTAATTAACTATCTAATAGGTGAAACCAAATTGGCAATATGGGTAACAAGGAAAAGAAAGTTGAAAGATGTTTTAGTAGTTCCAGAGCTAATTTTAAGAGCTATTGTGGCTTCAAGTATCAGAGTTTTTCTATTTAAAACTGACAAAAAATCTGCTTAGTTTTATGGAAATATGGACTTTTAGTGAAGTTTTGTGTACTATAGATTATGAGGAAAACCTATTTTTTTATTAATTTATTTAAAATTTATTTTGAATTGCTTTGTGGTTGGTGGTATTATAATCAAACAGCAATGAACACTGCCGATACTAGATGAATATA
Source organism: Moxostoma hubbsi (assembly GCA_032164185.1). Taxonomy (NCBI): domain Eukaryota; kingdom Metazoa; phylum Chordata; class Actinopteri; order Cypriniformes; family Catostomidae; genus Moxostoma; species Moxostoma hubbsi. Next base: position 15,964,131 of record JAVLUX010000024.1, on the reverse strand, counting down.
ACATAAAAACATCAAATGGAAATCCTAACTAAATTGTGGAGCTATATGCTAGTGTATTTGTATGTGTGTGTGGGTGCGTGTCTAGATTCGGTAACAAAGACTCAAAATGGCGGACTAAACTCCACGTGTGAAACCAGTTTCAAAATGGAGGATCGGTTTCAGCATTGAGAACTTGGTTCAAAATGGCGAACTGAATTCAAAATGGAAACTAGTTTCAAAATGGGGGATTAGATTGTAAAGTGCGGAGCCAACGATTATTTAATGTGTAGGGAAAGAAAGATGGCTGGATCAGATCCAGAACAACAGAGCTTATACCACGTGTGGGTGGTAATGAGCAGACACACAAAGGAACTGAACGAAACAGGCTGGAGAATTTGAAAACACCAGCCTGATTCGGACATAAACCGTGGTGTTGCTCGCTCTGTGAATTTCAGTGTGTGTGTGAGAGAGAGAGCGAACAAACAGGATACATGCTGGTAACAGCATGATTGAATCGTTAGTTCAGATCACTCAATAAAATAACATTTCACACAAAAATGACGATCTCACAAATCAAAGCAGCAATCAGCGATCATAGTTAAACATACAAATGTAAACAAAACATCAAACATTCAGCAATCATATATGATTTAGTTTTATAAGAAAAGTCACAGTTTCTAAACTAAATCTGTCCAGATATCAAGCCTTACTTGGGAAATCCTGTGTGATTTCAGCAGGGTTGTCCGTTTGAATTCCTGTTGCGTTGAGCGGTCAGGAGAAAACGATCTGGATTCGGTCCTTTGTCTTGCGCTCGTCATCGAAAAGACGCGTCTCTGTGTTATTTCTCGGGTCCGGTGATGGAGAGAAATGCAGGAGGTAGTCAACGTTGATAGAAAACGATTGAGAAGGGAAGCTGGTCACCTTTTCCGTTTTCTAAAGAAATTCACTGTTGTATCGCAGTGAAAATTAAATGAATGGTTGTAATAAGTATACTACATGACTGGAACAAAGCTAAGTTAAACTTGCTCTACCATGGCCAAATGGTGAGGTTAGAAAAACGTGGTCTCTCTTTGTCCAGAAGGAGGGAAATTCCTTTGTATGTGTAGATACACGTCTCTTTAGACCGCAGGCTTGTGAAGTTGTAGGCAGAGAGTGCAAAATCAAATATGACTGCTGGTTTTGTTAAGAAGATGATGTCATCGGTCATAGGCCGCTTTTGACCAATGACGTTTGAGATTGGGTCCATAGGAGGAACTTCCTACTGGAAGTATTAACAGTCCATAAAGACTTTTGACATCTGGGCAGTCATAGTAGACAACATCTGGGCAGATGAATTCTAACTAGGCTAACTAACATAACTTCATCACCACATAGCACTTTGTATCGGTAACACGTTAAACATTCCAACAACCCTTTGTTATCCCTGAGTTTTCAATGGTTATGAAATGTAATGAAATTAAAAATTGGAAGAGATGATAATGAAATTGGAAGAGATTGTCACTGTTAGTAAAACTGTTCTTGGGACGAGATAGGAACAGTTAGTGGTAGAGAGGTAGACAGGTGTTTGAATCGCTTTGGAATGAATTTCATTGCATCCAGTCTAGTGTGTAGTGTTTGGATGTGTGCAATACCTGCCATGATGTTCCAAACACTAAAGGAGGAGCCCGAGGGCAATTAAACTGATGTGGTGTTCTTGGTACTATGACGATTTGTTAATGACTAGGAAATATAGTGGTCAAGCCAGTCAGTTTGAGACTGAACTTTACTAATTTCATCCCTTCAGCATGGAGTGGGACAAGCCATCGACTACCAGCTCCTTCTACCCTAGTTTCTGTTCCTTTCTTCTAGGCAAGTCAAGGATAAATCCTAATTTATCTATTTTTTTGTCACTACCAAGGAAGTATGCCAGATGTATCTGAGAAGATTGCACAACGGTGGTAGTGGCAGATCTAAGGATTTGTTCAGCCATGTTTAGGGGAACTAAGTAGGATGGGATATCCTTCCACCACTCAGGCTGTTAACTGAAGTGCTGATTTCCCTCACAAGGTCATGCATTAGATCTCTAACCACTTACACATATGTTATATCTGTTATGTCAAGGCATCCAGAGCATGCAAAGTGTTATTCAGAATAGCAGAATGCATGTATACAGTGAGTATGGTACTTGGCAGGGTTTTGCCCAGACACTGTAATTGTTCTTGTTAGAACAGGAGTTTCATTACCTTGTGTTGAGTGGTATTAATGTTAGTGGATGCTAATGTTGTGAGTAAAGCATGCTACACTTAACTATGGTGGACACTATTGTGGTGGTTCCACCCCCTTTGGAGTGCAGACTGTTCAAAGGGTTTGGTCTGGTTTGACTGGACCCACTTGTACAGTGGTGTCTGTGTACATCGGTCATGTACTGATGTGCAGTATATGTGGTTGCAAAACTGACGTCTTCCTGATGGTACAGCATAAATGGCCAGTTTTCAACCTTTTGGAGGGTGTGCTAGGTAGCTTTGTAGTTCCTGTGACCTCCACTGGGAGCATCGTGGGCATGTAGCAGCATCACCCCCCTATGGTCGGTTGGAACGACCCACCAGGGTGGACCTGGACCATGGGGAACATAGATCAAAAGGACTGTCTCAAGTTTCAGGTGTTGTTGTAAAAAAAATAAAAATAATTTAAGTAGCGGAGCATGGGTTTTGGGCATGACTGCCACTGGGAGTGTTGGAGTCTTCCCTGTGTTCTTCCCCCAGCCTATGAAGTAGACTCTGGTGGTTGAGGGGGTAAGGGTCTGGCCTAGTCACAGTGGGACTTCCTGTCCGGCTGTGAAGCATTCTGGGAAACCGAGTTCAATGTCTCACCTTTGATCATAGAACACAGGGCCATGCTGTCTCCGCTGCCATTTTGAGTGGGGCAAGGCCCTACACTGAAATAGTGTTGATATTAATTATATTAATAATATAAAATACAATTTAAACTTGCAATTACATGTTAGAAAAATTAAGGTTAAACGTTTTGTGTTGTGTGTATATACTTGTCCTGGTAAATTGAGAGATATCTGCAAGAATCGCAGTCGCTTTTATTCATCCCTTATTGAGAATAGTATGTGAATTAGGGAGCATAAATGTGTACAGATATAGCTGTACAAGCTCATATCCCCACACAGATCTCCTTTGATTTATCAGAGCAAATGAGGAACTCCTTAAATATTGGCTATTGGTGCTTCAATGCAAATTAACTGCTGACTGATACCCAAGAGTAGAGGAACAGTTCAAAGGATTTATGAACAATAAATATCTACTTCAACTGTGCTGGCTAAAAATGAAGATCCCAGCACCGGCTGCAGTTGCGGGGTAGAAGTTCCCACAGGAATTCTCCACTGAAGCGTAGTGAGGTGCAGTGAACAAGCGCACCGCAGACTGGAAGGCAATCACTCTCCCAACACACAGGCAGAGACGAGGAATCCTCCATTGAAATTTCGTGAGCACAGAGAACAGGCATACAGCAAACTGGAAGTCAAACACACTCCAGACATGCGGGCAGTGATGGGCAACCAAACAGATATACAAGACAGGACCAACTAGGCAGAGAGAGTGAGGTACGTTACTTCACACCAATCTAGCCAAGATACTGACAACACAAAGGTTTTAAGTAGGGAGTGAATCAGCTGAGAACCAGGTACTGCTAGCATGCTAATTAGTGGCATAATCAGCGTTCCTCTGGGAACAATCAGTTTTCCCATTGACACACTGATCATACATGCTGGCAGCGCCTGCAAAACATGAGAGAGAGAAATAACAAAACAAACAGAACAAACCGACAAACTCACCGGAGACATGTACGCACATCTGTTTTTCCAGCTAAGTCAGCTTTGTCTTTATGTCTGACTGTCATACCCTCAAGAGTAACAATGCTTTGGCATTTTGAAAAGTGCAAGTAGTCCTTTGTGTCTATTACTTAACCTTTTATGTTTGTGTGCATAGACAATTGACAGTTCTCTACTGTTTGTCTAAAAGTGCCATTTGTGCCTTTGATCAAAATGCACTTTGCAGTATGCATATTCAATTCAACAGCGAATGTCTGTTGATAGTAGGGAAAAGATAAAACTATGACAAGGTTGTGCATAATTTCTACCAACCTTTTTTTTTTGGGAATGGAATACTACCATACAACCCTTACAATTTTCATATAGTATAGATTAGTATGGCAAAAGCAATAAGAGAGGTATGGATAGTATGAAAACAGCTATGTCATTTTAACAGAGTTTAACAGTGCTGCATTATAATGCGAACAGTAAGCAAATCCCTTCCATGTTTGAATATCAGATACAGATTCTGCAGATTCTAGTTAGAATCTGGGAAATATAATTAATCAAAGATGTTCTGTGTCTGTTCATCTCAGTGCATGTCTGTGCATGAGGTTGGAAATCTGTTTGCCATCCGTATTTGAATAAACTAATGTAACATATTCTATCTGTGGTAGTTGGCATGTAGCTGACTATGCAGATGGGATACTGCATTTTGAAGTTTCTTTACTGAAATTATGCACATCACATCATAGAAAAAAATGCCATGTGTCTAATAATGTCTGTTTTTATTTTTGCTATTGACACATTCTATCCCCATACCCATTTTTTGTACATTTTCATAACGACATTATCTAGCATGTTTCATCAGCTGGTCACCACAGTGTAGGAGATTTTAGGTTGTACATCCTTGTAAGTGAGTGTAAAGTTTGAGAGGTCTCCCGTCCACCTGCACAATACAGCACCTCCTAAAAGCAAGGTGTACCCACTATCAATTCCTGTGACCCAGGCTATGGAAAATATGTCTAGGAAGCATTATCTTCAGTCTTCATATGCCCTTCCTCGTCCTCTGCTACAGCAGGATTCTTCTTTGTGGAGAAAAAGGAAGGTGGTCTCAGACCCTACATTGTCTACCGTGGACTCAATTCAGTGACGATAAAGTATAGATTCCTACTGCCATTCATTCCTTTTGCCCTAGAACAACTGCGTGAGCCTCAAATTTTTACCTAATTCGACCTCCGAAGCGCATACACTCTCATCCGAATCAGAGGAGGAGATGAGTGGAAAACGGCCTTTCTCACAACAAGGGGGCACTAGGAATATCAAGTCATGCCATATGGCCTTGCCAACTAACTAGCTGTATTCCAGTCCTCCATAAACAAAATTTTTTAAAGCAATGTGTCATTGCCTACATAGACGGCATTCTTTTTTACTCACAAACCAGAGCACCGCACATTCCACAACTGAAGACAGTACTAACTCAACTTCAAGAGAACCAATTGTATGTTAAAGCTGAGAAATGTGAATTTCATACAACCAGTACTACTTTCCAATGCTATAATATCAGTCATCAAGGGGTGGAGATGGACATGTCAAAGATATAGGCAGTTACAGAATGGCCAGGTCCCACGACTATCAAAGAACTACAAAGGTTCCTAGGCTTTGCAAACTTCTACAGACGGTTCATTAGAAACTATGTATCACCACAGCCCCGATGACTACCCTCCTTAAAGAACCCAAGAAGTTGCAATGGAATAACTCTGCAAAAACAGCATTCGAAACGATACCAAATTCACCACAGCCACTATTCTCAAACACCCTGACCCTAACCATTCCATTAAATTATAGAAGTTGATGCTCCTGACTGTGGAATAGGAGCTGTTCTCTCACAAAGACATGACACACCAGGAAGAATGTATCCATGTGCTTTCTTTTCCAGGAAGCTGACCACTGCAGAGCGGAACTATGTCGTGGGCAACAAGGAGCTTCTCTCCAATAAAGCGGCATTAGAAGAGTGGAGACACTGGCTAGAGTGGACTTCTCATCCATTCCAGGTAATCGCTCACTACAAGAATTTTGAATACATTCAAAGAGCGAAACATCTGAACCCAAGACATGCACGATGGTCATTATTCTTCACAAGATTTCAGTTAGCAGTCACGTATTGACCCGGCAGCAAAAACCGCAAAGCAGATGCCCTCTCCAGGAGATATGACCCTTCACACGGCCCTAGTCATCAAGACTCTATTCTATCACCATCAGTCATTATCGTCCCCATCCAATGGGACATCATGGAAGAGATTTAGCGTGAACAACAAACAGATCCAACCCCACCAGCATGTCCTCCTACCAAACAATAAGTACCTTGTACTCTCAGACAACGCGTTACCCAGTGGGTCCATACATCTCTCAGCCCCAGACACCCAGGTTTCCTACGCACTATACTGCTAGTACAAAATTCATTCTGGTGGCCGATTTTAACTCAAGATGTTACTAAATTTGTCAAGTCTTGCTCCATCTGTGCACAGTCAAAAAAAAAACAGAGAATTCCCTGATGGACTACTTGAACCACTTCCCATTCCTCACAGACCCTGGTCCCATCTATCTGAGGATTTTGTCAAGGATCTCCCTAGTTCTAATGGTTTCACTACTGTTTTGGTTATTATAGACAGATTTTCAAAGTCATATTGTCTGGTTCACATTAAAGGTTTCCCTACAGACATGGAAACTGCTAATGCCTTGTTTCATCACGTTTTCAGAGTTTAAGGAATACCAGAAGACATTTGTTGCACCGAGGTCCCCAGTTTACTTAACGAGTATGGCTGGCATTCTGCAAACAGCTAGACATTAAAGTCAGTCTCACCTCAGACTACTACCCACAGTCTAATGGACAGGTGACTGACCATACTCAGGAGATTGGTCGCTATCTCCGATCGCACTGCAGCCGTGAACCGGAAAAAAGTTTGAGCGGTCTCCCGTCCACCAGAGGGAGCCCTTACCTGAATTCTGAACTCTGTCTTTTCCTGCCATGTCACTTCCTGTTTGCCTTGTATATAAGCCATGCATTCACACTCCCAATTGTGAAGTATTGCCAGTTCACCTGCCTTTTCCAAGCGTTTATCATGTGTATTCTCGTTTTGCCTCATGTTATGATCTGCCTGTTTATTGGATTTCACCCTTTCTGTCTTGTTGACCTTATTGGATTGTTTGCCGGTTATCTACCACTGCCTGTTATACTGATCACGTTTGAGCCTTCTGATTTGGATTTGTTCATTAAAATCTTCTGCATAATGGATTTTCATTACAGTGGGGATATTTGTTCCTTTAAAAGATATAATTTGGGATTTCTAAAAATGAAATAAAAACTATTTTCTTTGTTTATGAATCATTTATTCAATGGAGGACATCCCTAAGTAAAAGATTTTTTAAGATTTAGCTCGCTTTAATGTTTTTGGATAAAACTGTGTCATCTATAACAATGTGTGATGCCCACTCACACCTAGACACACACAGGACACATGATCTGATTAAATTATTATCTTGGAAAACAAAATCCGCTTTCTCTCTTTTGAAATATTCACACATTCGCAAACACACCAAATATGTATGGTAGGTTGAGTCTAACTGCAGAGATGGGGTGGTGGGTGTTACCTGTGTTTCATCTCCTGGCTTTGTCTAATTAATACTGCTGGATTAATAGGGTCTCTGTACTGGTTTTCTGTGATTCAACACTTTAAACTGCCTGGCTCAGGAGTCTTCCAGAGAGATACAACTTACAGATTTAAGACTCATCTTTAATTCACTGATTTGTTTAGGAATATTCTATATGCATTATACATTTTTGTTTTTCGTTAATGCAGGAGATCAGTGAAAGTGTGAAGATGACTCTCTATAAGGAAGACTGACCTTGTCAAGCCTTGACCTTGTTCATCAGCTCTTTCACAGATTTATTTTTATCTGGGTCAGGATCTTTATTGTGAGTGGAATGCTGTGTTTAAGTTCCACATGTAGTTCTTTGTCACATAAATAATGTATAATGTATTTTTGTTACATAAAATGTCTATAATTCTGGCTGATGGCCACATAATACTGTGTGTTTAACTAGCATTTATTTATTTATTTATTATAATTATTACTACAGCATCTGTGTGTATATGTGCGTGTACCCTTTGGTGTCCTTTGGTGTGGCCTTTGAATGAGGGTTGAACGCTCTTGTTAGTGGGCTATGCCTTATTGCTTACTGTTGAACACATTTTGATTCTCAGGGAAAAAAAAGACTACATTGTTGGGCTCCGGAAGCAAAACTCCTATTTGAAACTCAAGAAATTATTATTTTAATTATTTTATAACTTAGAGAGACCTACCATGAACTCTAAGAGTGTTAAGAGATAAGAGGTTATATTGAAGGGCTTTGATATACGTAGAATATCAATAAAGCATCTGCCTGAAAATAAGCATAGTAAATCAGTTACTCACTTGCTGTGAAACCTTAGATACACTGGGAAAATGTATATCAAATGTTACATTATTCTTCTCTCCCTTTCATCATATGTACAGCAGTTTAAGAAGAAAAGGGAGAAAAAAAAAATGTAAATGCAAAATTACTGGATTACACTTACTGAAACTGAACACAGAAGCAGTACATTTTGTAGATGCTCTGATGACCAGAGCGCTTAAATATTCTTCAGAGGATATGAGACTCTAGGGGAAGTGCGATGTTAACTGATAAGTGCGGCTGAAGGACTCCAGACAGAAGTTGTAGATTGAACGTGTGATTTGAGAGGACTGAAGAGAATATGAATCTCTGCCGTTGGAATAATAAAATATGTTTTTTTTATGCGGGGCTTTGCACCAGTTCACCATTGGCTTTAAATCAATGGCAATTTCTCAGTCGTTTGCTGGTTGGAATTATTATAGCTTTTTATGTTTTTTTGTTTTGTTTATTTCTATATATATATATATATATATATATATAAAACCTGCCTAATATTGTGTTTCATATGATTATCTAATCAGCCAGTCATGTGGCAGCAGTGTACTGCATAAAATTATGCAAATATGAGTCAGGAGCTTCAGTTAATGTTCACATCAACCATCAGAATGTGGGAAAAATGTGATCTCAGTGATTTGGTCCCTGGCATTATTGTTGGTGCTAGATGGGCTGGTTCGGGCTGGTCCCCAATCGGGGAAATCAGCCGAAGAGAGGCATAATGCTGAAATGGATGTGGCAGTTCGGGAGAGAGAGAGAGCCACACGCAGCTGCCATGTGCATATTTTTGTTTTGTGTCTATTTGTTGAAGTTTTCATTAAAATATTACTTTGATGCTTTGTCTGGTTCCTGCCTCCTCCTTGCCCATCTTAACCTTGTTACAACCACTACAAGATTATATATGTAGAAGAATTGAAACAACATATATCTAGGAAAAAAAACAGCCTTTCGGTTTGGAATGTTTCACCGTCATAAATCAAACGGCCCAGGCATCCTGATTGTCAGAAAGGCCCCTCTGCAACCTGATCTTCCAACACAGTTAAAGCAGACTTCCCTTTTGTAAGGTTGCAAGGACCACTAAGAACTCTAAGACATATCATCTTAAACTAGCCTTGCTAGATAATGTTGAAAATCACTTTGAACTGTAGTAACGTTTGTACCTAACAAATTAAGGATTATAGACTGATGGAACTCTTTAAAATGTGTGTAGCGATGTGCAATCACCTATAATTGATAAAAATAATATTAAATTTTTTATGATTTATATACGTAATTTTACTAAGAATGATAACTATAAGGTTTAACTTGATAAAATGCAATGATGTGTAAAACCAAAATGATTTTGTAACCAGAGATTTTCACGTTTTATTATCTACACGTATAACATCAATAAAAACATGTCAAGTTTGGTATGTAAACATTTGTTTGTGTATGAAGAAAAATCTGATGACAATGAATATCATGTATCTTGTACCATTCTCAAGATAGAAAAGCTCATGATTAAATATGCACTATTTTTGAGCAGGACATTTTTAAGAGTCTGAAATAAGGACCATATCTCAACTGTCGGAAAAGACAGCCCAGTTGACCACGTGACTCTGAAAAGTCACTTCTGATTGGCGCAGGACACCTTTGGGGGATGCAGCAAATCTCATTTAAAATAGTTCCAAACAGAAAGAACTCGCTCTCTTGACTCTTCGTCCTCTTGCTCTTCCTCTCCTGCCCTCTCTTTATCTTGCTCTTTAGTTGCTCTCTGCTCTCTGAACACTCTTCCTCCCATGTGAGATCCAAGGGAACTCGGGACTCGACATCCCGAGAAGGAGTAAGAAGGCCTCACTTCAAAGTTAAAATCATCATCTCATACATTCAATAAATCCGATCATACAAAGAGATCAAAACATCGACGGATATTTTGGGTAATCCGATAGCAAATCGATGTAGACTCAAAGAAGGATAAATGGTTCTTAAGGTATTGTCAACAGACTCCGTAGAGTCTTTTTTGGCACACATATGCATTAAAGGTTTAATCTATTAGGGAAAGTGACTAATTATAGGGTTCTTGATATTAAGCGAATAGCATTTGCTGACCATGTGACCCTAAGGGGAGCCTCTCTATGTCGAATAAATCAGCTTTTATAAGATTGCTGATATGACATCATATCATGATTTTATACATGCTATATGTTTCAAAATTACTATTAATTGCTTTACGAGAGTTTTTTTTTTTGTTCAACGAAAAGATATCGAGAACACTTAAGGGAGAAGCAAATGTTGCTGTGTGGCATCAGTATTTGAATATTCTGATGACTCATTTACATGTACAGAGCCCATGTGTCTTACAAATAGGTCTTCATTAATGAAACCAAACAAGCAGTATTTGGTTAAATATATTTTGGTTAAATATACATTGTAAATTATATTTTGTTTTTTTGTGACTTTTTTACTTGAAATGAAACATTTACAAATAAAAAGAATAGAAAGGGTCTTCTATGAGATTATAGGCTTTAACAAATATAGTCAGCCATTACAAGAGAATCATGTATAATTGAAGTACTGAATCAAAACAGCTTGTAAGTGTGTTTCACCTCCATTCAACTCTTCACTCTTGTCTGTTTTATTCTAAATATTTGGTGAACTGTGACTCTCTTACTCTCTGTCTAACTGCAAAATATCATCCACATGCACTCATGTGGCAAATACTCTGACAGGTAATTAGTCAAAATCAATTAATTAATGGATTAATGAATAAGAATGAGTAGCTGAGTGAATAATAATAAAAAAAAACATCTGAAAATTCATATAAAAGACAGAGGAAGAAGTGAAATAGAATAAAACGAGTGAGAAAAAGGAAACATGATACACCAGTAAGAACTTTTGGCTTCCGTTCATGCTCAAAGCAACCCTCCTACACTCACACACACACACACACACACAAACACACACACACACACACACACACACACACACACAGAGAGAAACACTATATTAATTTTTAACACTAGCACATGTAGAAAAAAATAGTGGCACTCTTTTGTTTCTCCTTAAACTTGTTCTAGAAATCAGACAGAGAAAGATTAAGAGATTGAGGAGAAAAATTTAGTGATTGAGAGAGAGATAGATAGATAGAGAGAGAGAGAGAGAGAGAGAGAGAGAGAGCTCATACAGGATGAGCCAGGCGCTGGCTGTATGGACACGGAGGAGTGTGGCGAGGACAGAAACGACAGAGCAAGAGGAGGAGTGACCCAGGAGGAGGAGAGGAATGCTGAGCGGATAGAGTGAAAGGGAAGAGAAGAGCAAAAGAGGAGCAATTAAGCAGCGGAAAGGAAAGCAAAGCAAAGCACACATGAGGAGCAGCTTCTGTCGCTTGCTCGTTCTCTCTATTGACCAAAGAGACAGAAGTGAAGCCTTCCAGAAAACAATAAAGGACAAGAGGAGGCAGACGATAGGCAGGGGGAGGAGCAAGTGATCTTTGATTGACAGAGGGAAGAAGAGGAGCATGGAGGAAAAATTAGGAATTAGATTTTCTGGGAATGGATATTTTTAGCGAAGGCTGAAACATAAAAAAACAAAAAAACAACAAGAGGCTAAAAGCAACAGAAATTAAAGGATGTCGATCGAGAATAACAGCAAGATGGAAATGAGAGGGAGAGAGAAAGGGGGGAGAGAGTGAGATGCTGAATTTGGACACTGTCAGAACAGATTCTACATCAGCGGCACTCAGTTCTCCTGCAGGCAAGAGTCGGTGTGTCTGTGTATGTGTGTGTATGAACTAGCACAAAGTACGACATCTCTCACACAAGGGTTTTGCCCATGTGCTCCCATAGCTGAGGACAGAGAGAGATATAGAGATCAGAGGTCTGAAAGCCCTTTGTTTATCCCTGACAAAGACTAAGAAAAAGAGGCACAAAGACAAATGAGTGAGTTTGAGTGTGTGTAATTGGTCCGGGTGCCCGTGGGGTAGTGGAACCAGTTATAGCTTGTGTTTGGGGTAGACTCTCTCAAGGGAATTTGGAGGTGGTTTTATAGTACAGCTGATTACGCCTACTGGTCAGGTTGCCTGAATACTGTCTGTCTTCACTCTTGTGACTCAACTGGCATTTGGACACTTTCTGTCTCCCACAATCTGTTTCTCTTTGTTATAATTTTCTCTTACTGCAATTTTCTGCCTTGTATCTATTGAATCTTTTTCTTTAATCAAGATCAATTCCATTATAACTGCCTCACTGTCTCCAATTCCCTCTCCTGAACTTCAGCAGAAGCTAGGAGAATTTATTTGGGAGATTGCAGGCTGTCCCCAAAACCCAGACAAACATTGGGTACTCTGACAAGATGGACTGAAGGGGAAGAGGGAATGAAGAGAGAGAGAGTTAAAGTGCCAGATAAAGTGTCAGATGAAAAAGGAAAATAGCCTGGGGATTTAGCCTAAGGGGTTATTTAGAGTTGCCTGAGGGCATGAAGACATATGTTGATTTTTTTGGACCACCTTAGGGAGCAGTGTGTTTGTGTGCGAGTATGTGTTTTGTTGACCCAGAAAAAAAGTTTTAATGAGTTTAGAAGGATTTTTAAGTGGATGGTAGAAGCAGAGTGTGTTGTGGTTGTACACTTTGATTAAAGCTTAAGTAGATCTATGAATGTGTTAGAATAGCTTGTTTTTCTGGACACTTAGTCATATCAGTATTCTGGAAGTCAGTGTTCTGGCTCTCCCATGAGGGCCCCGGTCGTGAAGGCCTGGCTGGCAGATGAAGCCTTCCCCCTTGCTGCTTTAGCAGCTCTGTGGGCCCTCATGGCTCTGGAAGGCCATTGTCTGCACCCTGCCACGCCCACACCGGGCCAACGGAGGGCCTGCCGTCGTCCCACCCAGTCCAGAGCCCCACGACATGGTTTGTCCAGCCTCACTGTGGCCCTCCTGACACGGACTCGCCTCCATGGTTTACGGCACATCTGCACTCCTACTAGTTCTCTCGGCCACCGGGCATTCTGGATGTTAGCGTTTTGTACATCTCTGGGTCTTCTGTTGTCTTGGTCCTCGAATCGCTTGCTTCACTGGCTGGCCTTCCCCACACACACAAGAGTCCACACAGAGTGGGCGAGAGAACTCGCCTTTCCCACGGTCACCATCTGTAACAATAACCCCATTCGTATGTATCACCTTACTAAAAGTGATCTGTACTTTGCGGGTCACTGGCTCGGACTGTTGCTGGTTAACCGCACGGCCAGGCCCCTGGTCCTGGACCTGCTTCAAGATGACAGGCGTGTCTGGTTCAGCAAGCTGTCAGACTTCCATCTTTTCCTGCCTCCGCGGCGTTTTGAGGGCACCAGCTTGGAATTCATGGATCGACTGGGCCACCAGCTGGAGGATATGCTTCTGGGCTGCAAGTACCGTGGAGAGCCCTGTGGAGCTCACAACTTCTCTGCTGTGAGTCTGACATCTACATCTCTCCCTCTTTCTGTCCCGCTCTGTCTCTCTCACACCTTTTTTGCTCTGGTATAGCTTAAATTCACTGTGACTTAGTCTTTCATGCAGCACTTGAAAAGGGCTCTTACACTCTATACAGACCTCTTTTTAGATCTTGTTCTGTGATGCCCTCTGTCGTGCTTCAGACATTTCACAGCACATTTTTACACTCATATCTGACTTGTCTGATCCCAATTCAGAAATATACTGTATATTTTTTCCCCTTCAGGGTGGCCACAGCATTTGTGAACACATCAGGTGAAAGCACAAATCTTGCCAGGATGATTTTCATAATGGGATTCTGATTGAGCATGATGCAAATTTGTATTGCTCAAAAATACCCCCTACCCCAGGACCCTCCGTCTATTCACACACTGCTCTGTCAGCTACCGTGGAACACATTCAGCCTGTTAGCAAATACTAATATTTCATACTACCAATTAATTTAGTATCTAAAGAAATAGCTCTAAAGCAGAGGTGTAGAGCTAGTGGACAACCAGCGGACCTCCAAGGTTCCAGTGGGGCTTTTAAACTAAATAAAAATAAGTTATATTAAACTTAATTAAAGTGCTGTGAAGCACTACAAATCATGACATAGTCCTATAACATGGTAAAAGACAATTCTTGAAACTTTGAGAAATTAATAATAAATAATCATTTTAATCCGTTGACACTTGATGCTTTGGGGGCAGAGGGCTTTGAATACTGGGTCTGTTCCAAAACTTAGTGAGCTGCCTCGCTGTCTCATGCCAATATAGTCAGTTGTCTTCTATGGCAGCATCCTAACTAAAACTGTGCCTCAAAAGAGGGTGATTTGGAACGCTCTACATAGGCGGCAGCTCTGCGCATTATCCAAACAGGGTTCCTCACATGCAGCTCACATGAGACATGACTCGCAACTGATTTCAATACAGGTGACACAAGAGAACCGACCCGATCCTGTAATGAGCATAAATATAGACAGCACACACTCAAACTGGGCACAATAATAGGTTTTGTATCATATTAAACTGTTATTTTGTTTTGCATTGATTAAAAGTATATTTATAATCAAAATGTATCTTGCTTCGTCCGCCATCTTGGATGTATTTTTCCACCAAGCTCATCACAGTGGATTTTGGGATTGCCCACCCAGGGAAGGATACATACGATGCTACCCTAAAATTTGGCCAAAACAAAATATCTTTAAGAGGCTGCATAATTAAGATACCTACCTTTTGGAACAGTCTTAGCATCGGGAGCGTGCCTATGATGTCTTAAATGGCTGCCTCCAGAGGACGCTCACTAGGTTTTGGAACAGACCCATTTTTTCTGATAATTTGGGCTTTGAAGTCAAAAAGGTTGAGAATCACTGCACTGCATTACAGATCAATGAAAGTGTCATCAAAAAGCTTTAAAAGGGTAACACTTAATTTGACATGTGGCACATATTACACAGAGTGTGTATAAGATTGCTTAAATCTAAGAATTTTTATATTTATTTGCGGTATTTGTATATGACTTATATTACACATAGCTTACTAATATAGGCATTATGTTTATGCTGTTTTGGCATAGAGAAACTGGCTCCTCCAGCTGAGTCTGGTTTCTCCCAAGGTTTAAAATTTATATATATTTTTTATATATATAAATTTGCTCACTAGTGGCTTTTAAAAAAACCCCATTAAGGCTTGATTTTCAATGAAATTTTTCAATTAAGTTCTTTAATAGGGACAATGTGATTGTCTGTAAAGCTGCATTGAAATTATGTGTATTGTGAAAAGCACCATACACATTAAAACAACTTGACTTGTCGTGAGAGAAAATATGATGTACAAAGAAAGTAATTTTGGAGAGAGAAACTGATTGGGAACAATAAACAACACAGGATTCAAAGCTGTGTCTCCCACATGAGCACCACAGCTTGTGTGTCTGGAATAAATCCTCCATCCACTGCACTATGACTCCAAATATTATAGGATTTTAAACTTGCTAAAGACTTTGAATATGCACAACAGTATACTGCAATGTACTATGTGGTGTCTTATTTCAGTCCTAACATATATAATACAGTTTTAATTTAGAATAGTTTAAGTTTTGAGGATTTGACATTTCTTGTGTCATTATAGGGTATACTGTATTACTGTGTATTTGTCTTCTCACCCTACCCCAAATTTGCTTTTTCAGGGCAAATACATTCAGTTAAGATTTTAGATGTGTAATTCCCCCAGAGCAACTCCTAATTTTATTTTTCCTCATCTGCCCAGCTTTCAACATTACCAAAACGTTAACCACTCATTACAAAGTGTATTAGAGACCCTGAAGGCCAATCAGAGAAACTCCAACAGGGAAAGCTCTATAACAGTTCTTGCATGTTTCATATGGCTGCGGTATGTCTGTTGATATATTCCAGATATTGCAGAAATGCATCCTCTGAGCAAACTACAGATTACTCATAACAAGTATGTTGGAATTAGATATAATTGAAATAATTCTTATAGATGGCAGAGCTACCACTTATTTCTATTATTATTTGTCCTATTGCTCAAAATGTTATTATAATACTACTACGTACTAACAGCTGTCTGCTTGGAAATAAGATTAGAACACATGTCAACCTCCTAGTATGAGATTTCTTTCTTTATCTTTTTGAAAGAAAATAGTTATGAAGACTATAAAATTTCATCACTGCATCCTCATGGCCTCGTGCCATTCTAAACTAAAGTGTAAGAGCTGTGCCTATGTGTTAAGAGCTATCTGTCTCTTTACATGTAATTGATGTGACATATTTTAGCCAGCAGGTGGTGGCAAAAGACCATTTGTGTGTGCAATATGAGCCCGTTCAGGTGACGTGCAGAGTCAACGTCAGTCAGTGTTTACATTCAACAGCACTCCGTGATCACTCGTATTACTACTACTCTACTAAAACTAGAAAATAGCTTTAAAGTTCAGCATTAACATCACAGCTGAGTGACACATTAGACTGATTAATTACACAAACTCAAGACACTTACCTCTTACCGGAGTTTCCACATTGGAGTGGACGAACTGTTCAACATGAACATTTCTCTAGTGAAAGACTCTTGTGCACCAGCTACTGCGAAACAAGGAGGAATATCCCCACTTGAATGACTATTTTTCCACTGAGAAAATAGGATGCATTTCACCAAAATGTCATTATCTTCAGAAAGCTGACTAACATCTACAGCATCATCAACAGGTGATCATGCTCATGCTCCATCTCTCTCTCTCTCTCTCTCTCTCTTTCTCTCTCTCTCTCTCACACACACACACACACACACACATACATCCTTGTTTCTCCAATAACATGTTAGAAACTACCAAAGCCGTTATACTAGTAGTTCTAAAAGGATGTTATAGTGAGGCTTGGACACATCATTTGGTTTGAACCAGCAACAGCACAAAAAACACTCACAGCTTGTGCTAAAATTTGTGCATTAACATCTAATTTATAAAACCTTGCAAATGTGTGCTGTGAAGACCAGCTCGCCACCTCACAAATATCTTGAATCATGACCCCTTTAAAGAGAGCCCACGATGTAGACATTTTCAATGTAGAATGCACACACACAACAAAGTTGGGGTATTAAGACCCTTACTGGAAAATGCCAAAGAAATAGCGTCCACTACCCAGTGTGATAAGCGCTGTTT
Organism: Moxostoma hubbsi; assembly: GCA_032164185.1. Lineage (NCBI taxonomy): Eukaryota > Metazoa > Chordata > Actinopteri > Cypriniformes > Catostomidae > Moxostoma > Moxostoma hubbsi. Next base: position 15,946,764 of record JAVLUX010000024.1, on the reverse strand, counting down.
CCTGATCGGTTTTCCCTTGCTCGGTTTTGCCTAGGAAACAAACATCTGATCACTCCTCCTGAATTCTCCAGTTTTTTCTGTGTAAATGCACAGAACATGCACTGGGCATAATGCATTCAACCTTTGCTGCTTTAATGAAGCAAAGGGTGGTGGACAAAAACCCTGAATTTGAGAGGAACAATAGATTGAATAACTTTGGGCATGAATGCAGGATTTGGTTGTAATAAAACCCCTGCATGCCCTGGAATGAATTGCATACATTCAGAATGTACAGAAAGTGCATGTATCTCACTGACTCGTTTAGCTGAAGCCAATGCTAACTGTAATGCCGTCTTGAACAACAATATGTTAAAATCAACCTTGTCCAAAGGCTCAAATGGAGGCCCTGAAATAGTATCAAGCACCATTGCTAAATCCCATTAGGGAGAAAGTGGTTTAAAAACTGGGAGTGCGTGATGCACACCCTTCATAAAGCGGCACACTAAAGAATGCTGCCCTACTGTATTTCCATCAAAGCCTATGTGACATGCTGATACAGCATCCAGAAACACATTTATGGTTGAGAAGGCTTTTCCCTTATCTATCAAATCTTGTAGAAATGAAAGTATAACAGCAACTGAGCACTGATAGAGAATCTTGTGTTTATCTGCACACCAACACTCAAACACACCACATTTAAACCCATACAAAGATCTAGTAGATGATGCTCCAGCATTCTGTATAATCCTAATAACATTATGGGGCAACCAAGTTGCATTCAAATTGAACCACTCTCGGGCCAGGCCCACAGTGTCATGCGCTCTGGATGAGGATAAACAATCTCCCCCTGTGCCTGTGATAGCAGGTCTCTTTGCAACGGTAGAGGCCATGGCTGTTTGTATAGCATATGTATGATCTCCGCCAGCCAATATTTCCCCAGCCTGTGTGGATCGATTTATATAATTCTCAATCCCCTCTCTCTCATCCTGGAGAATGCTATCGGTGGGAATGCACAAAGGAGAATGTGAGGCCATTCGTGTGCCAGTGCATCTATTCCCAATGGTGTGTTCTGATCCTTCAGAGGAAAGAACAGAAGTCACTGAGTGTTCTCTTGAGACATGAAGAGATACACTGTCGCCCTTCCTAACCGGCTCCAAATCTGCTCGACCACTTCTCTATTCTCCAATCCCCATGAAGAGAATTGCCTCTCGACAGCAAATCCACACCCCGATTCATAATACCCTGTATGTGTGTCACTCTCTGGTATAAGAAATGGGCATTGCTCCACAGAATCAGTTTGCATGCCAATGTGTGCAGAAGGAGTGATCTTAGACCTCCCTGAGGATTTATGTACGCTACCCATGTAGTGTTGTCCATTCTCACAAAACATGATGCCCTTCTAATAAAAGAAGAAAATGCTTCAAGATTAAGACAACTGCCAGCATTGCCAAATAATTTATATGGTGATTGGTCAAATTATGACCCTATCTCACTTGCCCTCGTAAGTTTCGACGCGTTGGGTAGTCTTAACCAAAACGGCATTCAAAGGTGAGTTTAACAACGCTCCACGGCGTGTGCAAGTATGCAGTTTAAGCGTTTTCTTAGGTACTGGTAACTAGAGCATGCTGGATAACGTATATTTATCGGAGGTTTGTTGATGTTAATAAATATATATAATATGCTACGATTGTGTTCAATTAATCAAAGTTTTTTATATTTTTATTTTTAAAATTTTGTTCAATTAATCAAAGTTTTTTATATTTTTATTTTTAAAATCCTCTATAGAAATCTATCGGACTACCCAGCGCGTCGAAAGATGACGCCAAAGGTATACCCAGGGCGTTAAAATGTGACGCCAAGGGGTCCTGTCAAAAGCGTTAATATGTGACGAGTTGGGTGTGAGAATGTGTTGGCCCCAGATATGCAATTGACTGTGTGGGGATTAATACACTCTTCTCTGTGTTTAATTTCAAACCAATTTTTTGAAGATGAGCTATAAGCATTGCAGTGTGCTCACTCGTTATGTGCTCCCATTGAGCTGTCACGAGCCAGTAATCTATGTATGTAACGAGACAAATGCCTCTCTCTCTGAGCGGGGTCAAAGCCACTTCCATACATTTGACAAAGACCTTTGGGCTGACAAACAGGCTGAAAGGTAGAACTAAATATTTGTGCATCACCCCCTGAAACGCAAACCTCAGGAATTTCCTGTGGGGTGGGTATATGTTTAGGTGAAAATATGCGTCCTTCAGATCGATGGACGTGAACCAATCGCATGGATGCATCAATTTTAGGAGTGTTGAATTTGAGGAGCATTCTGAATTTGTACTTTCTTAAATACTTGTTCAGTGCTCGTAGATCTAATATGGGACGGAGAGCCCGAGTTACTTGCTTTAGAACGAGGAAATACCTTGAATAAAAGCCGCTCTGGCTTTTCTCAGTTGGAACCACTCTTATTGCTTTTTTGTTCAGTAAGGAGGAAATTTCCTCTTGAAGGATATGAACTGATGCCTCCAGAACTATCCCTCTGAATTGTGGGGGGGGGGGGGGCATTCAGTAACTTGCATTATGTACCAAAACTGTATTGTCATCAATACCCAGCGGGACCTTGTACATGTTCGTCAATTGCATAAGTGCAGTGATGTGAACCATCAGGGTGCCTTCTTCTTCCTCCTCGCTCCCTGCATCTAAAATAGCCTCTTTTTCCCTATCAGAAAGATTAGCCAAATTTAGCCATCGTGCTCTGTGTAACCACTGTGGCCATGGATTTACCCGCAGCCTGAACAGCACATCTCTGCAGATGGAGAGATAGATCAGTGACCACACAAATCTCCAATTGTGCCTGGCCTGGCATGGCAGAAACCTCAGAAAAATGCTTGGTATGCGTTAACAGAGATCGCGTTCAAAGCCCTAAAGGTGACCACTTTGTAAGCGCATGCCTTCATGTTTGACTGGAACCAGTCAGCTTTGGAAAATCAATGTCAGATTCACAGCCACCGTGCGTCTGGGGTGCAGATGCACTGCTACTAAAGGCTCCATGGGAGGCAGTCAGAGAAGACCCTCCTTCTCCATTCCTTCGATGTCAAGCCCAGATCCCCCTTGAATGGGCAGTTTGCTGGTAAAGGGTTTATCCTTCCAGGTGACCGCAACATATTCCAGCAGCTATGGGAATACAGTAAGAAGCAGTCTCGCTATCCGTTTTGCTCTTGGCAGCCTTTTGCCCTCTTAGCAAAACTTTGCAGCCTCTGCTACCACAGTTGGCCTTGGAACATTTAGTCTTTCTGCCTTGCGTTCACGCACACATCCTGCAGATCAATGCTGAGAAGTGGAGAGGATTGTGCCCCGTCCCTCTCTTCCATGGTTCCCAATGCAGCTGAGGGTTGTGTCCAAGGGAAAGGCTGTCCTCAAAACTGTCCTCCTCCTCAGAGAAGAGAAAAACTGACTGCCCCTTGTCCTCATAATCCAAAGCCTCCTCTTTCTCATCCTTACTGAGCATGGAGGGCAAAGGAATGCATGCATCGAGCTGTTCGCCCCAGGACAATGCTGCCGTGGTGGGCAGCTCTACAGCTCTACCTGTGGGGTGACTGCCAAAGCAGGGCTAGAAGACATGAGGGGATCCTGGCCTGACAGACTAGCTTGGCGTGCTAGCCTGCGCCGAAGGCTCTTCATAGTGAAGCGCGCACAGTGCTCACATGATCCGGGGTTGTCGTAGCCACTTGGGCATGTTTCAACCCAAGACATGCAGAACAGACCTGTTGTGTGTCTTTGCATGAGATCTTATTTCCACTAGAGCAAAGTTGCGAAGAGTCCCCCATGCTAGCCAATGCACTCTGCATCACTGCAGCCATTTAGCTGGAGTGCTAAGAAATTCCTATATGATCTGGTGTGCAGAATGTAGGAATAAATCGAAAAACTGGATGGTGGCCTGTAAATCAACACAATTAACCCAGTTCTGGAATGATCAATCAACGACCAGGTTGGAGGCCGGTTGATGACTATCTGAACGGAGATCCAGGCTTCTGAAGTGAAGCAAGAATTGTTTTTGAATGACTTGATTACGCTGTGTCGTCCCTTTTGTACTGGGAGGTGGAGCCTCCTCCTGACACAAGTGTCACTTCTGCCAGCCAATAGTGGCTGGTGTAATGTAATAGGGCTTCTAGGAATATTCGGAAGGGGCGTATCCATAGTGAGACACAGAAACGTATGCTTGAAAGAGAACCGTATTCCTGAAGCGATCCTCCAATCAGAAAAGTCAATGCTTTCTATGGTAACACATCTGTATTGGGGTAATGTAGTTTTTCACCATGAATTCGAAAGCTTATATTATACGTATAATACAACGTTTAATATTAATTTCAGCATGAAATGAAAATTAAACCTATCAATTTTCTAAATGCATGCTATAGATCTTATTGTGAACAATTCATCCATGCATATGTTTAAAAAAAAATATTTATTTATATATATATAATTTTTTTTTTACCTCATAATCTTTAATCAAAATGTTATAACTCGATCTTCTGGTGAAACAACAGACTTCTCTCTGGTGACATATGTAGGACTTCTCCATTTATTTAGTCCTCTTAAACCCTGCCCCTTTCTTATAAATACCACAACCTTGCGTAGAGTTGAACGAAGATGGCAACCCAGATAGCAAGGAGACATCAATTCAACATCTATTTTTAGTTGCAAGGGTCGGGGTCAGTTGTTAATCAGTTTTCAACGTTGAATCAATATTCACTATTTGGTCGGTACATCAAAATGTTGAAAATAGAACATATGTTCAATGTTGGAATGAGAATTATTCATCAACATGTACCGCCGACCCATTTGGTTGAAATCATGACCTCGTGATCATGATGTTCTATGTTGAAACTTGGAGAGAAGTTGAAGTTCTGCGGATGTGCATATTTGAATCCACAATGGGCCAACCATCAGATGCCTCAGATGCCTCGCTAGAAAATGGTAAGGATAATGTACTTAACCTGTTATTTCTTTATAATTCTAGAATTTACATTCATAAGTCATTAGATTATTATGGAATGACCCACTGTTGAAATGCAGTTTCACTGTGATTGATGCTTTTTCCTTTTACCTTTAGGGAGGAACTCCTCAACAGAGCCACATCACAGCACTAACTGGTAAAGGATTTCTCATAATTTATTAAAATTTTCCACCTTTGCAAGCTTACATGCTGCAGGGTGCAGACCAAAAACCATATGTGAATGGAAATAATTGTTGCCTGACAACTTGGTGGCATAGTGGGCTAAAGCCGAAACTGGTAAGCAGAAAGTTGCTGGTTCAATCCCCACAGCCACCTCCATTGTGTCCTTGAGCAAGGCACTTACTGTAACTCTAGGTTTATCTGGGCAGACTGTCCATGTAATGCAAGTGCACTGTAAATTCCTTTGGATAAAAGCATCTGCCAAATGTATAAATGTAAATGTAACTAACTGATGCACATTAATCACTCCAGAAAAATAGTACTTAAAAATATTTTTTAAGCCTGCATCCTTAACCCTTAAAAGGGCAAGAACATAAAAATACTTCATAAATTAATTTATGAAAAGATATTCATTTATTACTATTTTTTAACATATTACATTTTAAACATTAAGTTTATTTCTTCAAAATACTTCTTTTAATGACAATTTTGCAGCATGTAGCATATTTCTCATGAAAACAACATGTAAAAGGTAGGAACATTTGCCGTAAGGTCAGTGGATTTCTCACAATGCTGCAATGTTACTTTAAATTAAGATTATGAATAGACTTGCCATGGTCTCCTAATGTTCACACCAGTGCTGTGTTCACATTCAAACAGACTAACACCGATATTACCACTGGTTGGACGCTAGGTGGTACTATTGGGTAATTTTCGTTAAGCAATTGCCTACTCAATAATGCAAGGCAGCTTGATTTCAAACTTAGAACTTTATTTGTTATTTAACTACATTTTCGAAATAAACTGAAAAAACTGAAGTATAATTAAAATGTGACATCGATGTTGTCCCTTGTACAGTTTAAAACCAGTAACACGGTTGCGACCCTAATTGTAAATTGATGGCTGAGTTTTAATACTAAGTCACATGACCTCAGTATTTGCAGGGACTCAACTTTCAATAATTTTCACAGAAATTTGGCCAACTTACTCTTCTGGTCTTCTGTTTTTCACTGAGCTGAAGACAGAGAACATACAGATGTTGGCCTTAGCCTATGTCAACCAGGACAAACATCTATTCAAGTTCTACCTGCACCACATAATTCTTTTGCCAAGAAAACTTTATAATGAAAAAAGAGTTACATTTTGGTCTGTTCTCCCCCAAAACTGATTGGATTGCTTTGGAGCTTCAAAGATTTGGTCACCTTTCACTTGCATTGTATGGACCTTGTCACCTACAGATCTGAGATTTTCTTTTGTCTTCTGCAGATAAAGGAAAGTCATACACATCTGGGAATTTTTTTTTTTGGGCGAACAAACCCTTCAACTAAACCTTTAGATATAATTGTAAGCATATTGCCACTAAGGGTTTGCTTAACTTAAAGGAAAATTCTCCCAAAAATTTTAATTCTCTCATTATTTACTCACACTCATGAAATCCCAGGTGTGTATGACTTACTTTCTTCAGCAGAACACATTTGTCTCTGCTCAGTAGGTATTAAAATGCAAGTGGATGGTGATCAGACATTTGAAGACCCAAGAACTAACTTTTAAAATCTGTAACATTGACACTACCTTTAATTTAGCCTGTAACTAGTCATTATACATCCATTTGTGAATACAACAGTGTTAAGGCATTTTATTCTATAATTGGCTGTTAATTCTTAAGATTTATATATGTAGAAAAAGCTAACTCCATAGAATTATGTATTTGTAAATGTATAATTTGTATAAATAAAACGTGTAGCCTATCTGAATGTTCTGTGTGTTTAATAAAGTGTACATATATAGGCTGATTTATTCATTTATAAGTATTTAGGATTTTAAAAACAAAAGTGGAAAATATGTTGATTGTATAACATTGTTTCACCCAACTGAAATCAACGTTGTTTCAACTGGAGGTAGGCAAACCAGTTATATCTAATATACATTGAAACTGTGTTGATTCCATGATGTCATTTCACCCAACTGAAATCAACATCGTTTCAACATCAGGTAAGCAAACCAATTAGATCGATTTTATGTTAGTTTTCAATGATGTGGATTCAATGTGATTTCAATGTGCATAAAGATGTGGAATCAACATCAGAGTTCAACATTGTTTCGATGCCGCGAGAGACACCGATTCTACGTTGATTCTATGTCAGTTTGCTATCTGGGAATGCACATTTTATTTCCTTTCAAAACCATAGTTCCTTAACCCATCCTTCATTGTTAGTTCATGTTAACTAATTCATTAACAAGTTTTAAATTAAGCATTAACTAATGTTAACAAATGCAACCTTATTGTAAAGTGTTGTCACTGCTACTGATCCAGAGTTTATACTTGCCCTTAAATAAATAGTTCCCCCAAAAAAGAAAATCCTGTAAATATGTACTCACCCTCATGTCGTTCCAAACTCGTATGAACACAAAAAGAGATTTGTTTTTACATTTATATCACAGTTAATCTATTAAATACAATGGCAGTGGATAGTGCCTCACTTTAAAGCTTAAAAAGGACTAAAAGTGATTCATGCATCTGGTTCATCCAACTCTTCTACAATCATGTATTTTTATGTTCCACTTAAGAACAAAGGTCATATGGGTTTGGAACTTCATGGGCAAAGTACATTTTTTACAAATTTTCATTTTTGGGTAAACCATTCCTTAAAATTCATGTTTCTATCCTCCAATCCTGTGGATAAACCAACTTGGAATCAAGCATGGAATCAGAGAGGGAGACAAAGACTAAGACAAGGTGAAGACAACAGAACTGCAACAGAAACTTACTGTTAATATTTTAAAATGGCATATTATCAATTACTCTATGGCTGTTTTGCCTAGCTAGAAAAATACCAGACTTATGCCAGAGGCCACATCATTTTTAATGTCCCTCATGTGCGTGGTTTCTGTGAAGTTGCATCCAAACTCACATCCAATATTTTCAGACAAGTTTACATCCTCTTCCTCCCAGCATTTTCACATGACGCATCTTTGATATCCTTTTGCTATATTAAGCTAAGGTTCTAAGTCCGGTGGGCTGAGATAGGCTGCTCTTTGAGTTCACCAGAAGATGAATTAAGCTCTGCTGTGCTATCTCCTGACCTTTCAATGCTCCCAGATCCTGCAGAGCTTCTCAGTTTGAGATGTTCTCGACACTTTGGCAAAACAGCAATATAGGAGTTTTTTTTTTCTAACAATTCTCACACTGTGCCAAAAAGAGTTCAGCGTGCTCCGTTTCCCCTCATTAATTTATTGTTCATCCATTTGTACTCACCTACACAATTTATGCCCAGGGGAGGCAATATGTTCTGTGTATGAGTATGTGTGTATGTGCGTGTGTGTGAACACAGCACCCATAGGTGTTTACTGAACACTTAATTTCAAAACCATTGGCATTAATAAAGAGTTGTTGCTATCTTTGCTGCTGTAACTGCTTCAGTTCTTCTAGGAAGGCTCACTATTAATTGTAGCATGGCTGTGGAGATGTCCTCTTATTCATAAACATGAACATCAGTGAGGTCATGTGCTGATGTTGGGTGATGACTCACAGTGTGTGTTCCAGTTTATCCTAAAGCTGTTCAGTGAGGTTAAGGTCTCTTTGTGCTGGCCAGTCAAGTTCTTCAACATTTTCAATTTTCAACTTTCAACTTAAATTTTTGCATATGCTGGAATAGAAATGGCACCTCCAAATCTACTAGAAATGTTTGTATGGCTGTTTGTTTGATTTTATACACCTGCTAATATTGAGTGTAACTGAAATTGCCAAACTCATTAAATATGAGAGGATGTCCACTTTTGTCCATGTGTATATTTGAGTGATTTTGCTACAATTACACTGTCTGTTTGTTCCTATTAGTGTGGGAGTTCTGGGTGCTTTATTGCTAGCTCAGTGATGGAACTAATCTAACACGCAGTTTCATCTCATACGCTGCTTTTTCTCATTTATGCAGACATGAACAGATACATGCCCACATACCTATTAAAACATAAGCATGCATATGTAGATTCACAGCTGCCCAGCATTCACAAACACACTATCACAGAAAACATCAGTGCATTTAGAGACAGCAAGAGAAAGAGACACAAAGAGAGTTGCACTGGGTCTTTATGGTAATTCTGCGACAAGTCCAATAGTGCTTATAAGCCTTTGAACTCCAAAAGGGAGAAGAGGATGAAAGAGAGAGAGAGATATGTGTGCCCGATGACAGTTAGTCACACATAAAATAAAAGAGCTTTGTGGGGTTGCAGGTCACAAAAACAAGCTGCTGGTGCATTTATTGCGTTTGCTTGAATGTGGACATGCCAAGTGAAATTAAACAAAAACTGACTGATGTGTAGTGCACTGTGTGTATATATATATATATATATATATATATATATATATATATATTTCAGTTGTGTATGTTTGTGTGAGGTTTAAGAGTAGAAAACAGCATTACTGGTCTTTAAAAGTGAAGTGTACAATGTTTGCACCTCTAGCGGCACCAAACAGAACTGCCCTAAACTCATGCCAAATTGGTTCCATTTTGGTTCCACTTTTCAATATAGTATGTGTTTGTGGGCCAGGTTTTTCCCACATTGTGGTGACCAAAAGTCGAAATGAGCTTTATAAACATACTAAATAATGTCTTAATATAAAGGTAAAGGAGGTAGGGTTAGGGGATTAAAAATATTATTAGCTCAGTATATAATCAACTGAAGTCAATAGAAGGTCCCCACCAAGATGGAAAAACAAATGTGTGATTATACAGAAACTGTGTACTCTAGTTGGTGATACTACTTGTGTTTAGCCATCCTGTTGTCTTAAGAAACTGCACCCTCCTTTTTTCCTTTGGGTCATTTTTGACCCATATTGAACACCATTAAAAAAAGGATAAATTCTTGATTATTGTACAACGACACTAAAAACCCATCTTAACGAAAATCTGTTTTGTTGTGGTCCCACAGTATATTTTAATTGGGTAAAAAAGGGCTACATCCTGAATATTAAGCCCCTGTAATGTTCGGGCAAGGCAGGACAGGCAGACAGAAACAAGCAAGGTTATTTTATTGAATCCAAAAATGTGAATCCAAAGTGAAAACAAAACAGAATAACTAAACTTGACTAAAAACAATGACTTGACTTAACTAATAGAAAGAACAATGACACAACGTTACACCAACATTACTTGATAATGGACTGAAGAACACAAGGGCTATAAATACACAGACTAGGTAAACAAGTTAACAAGACAACCAATGAAAATACAAAACTGATAACAAGATAACAAAACTATAAACCAATGAGAACAAGGCACATAAACAAGAGGGATGACAGGATAATGGGATGACTAGACAAGGAAGTGAACTAATTTAAAATTAAAGACCTGAAAACATGAACAAAAACACATTTAAATATGACAACCCATTGTACCCTTTTATATATATAAAAAATCATGTTAATACTTATTTACTACATATTACCTGTTCAGAACTGTTACAAACACTCTCTCTATGTGTCTTGTGTGTGTGGACATGTGCATCTGTGTACCCAGTTTTAGAGAAAATAATGTAATATGTGGGAAAGATGCATTACCCATTGAATCAGTTGGGAATCCATACCGGCTAAATGTGACATAATGTGATTTATTTTTAGGTCTGATTTGATTAAAATATACAAAAAAAGAACAACAGCAATTTAAAGCTTCATAACACTGAGAAAGTCTGAAAGTGAAAGGTCCAAACTGCCCCCCACCAAAGCACAATGGAAGGAACAATTGGTTTTAAATAATTTTTTCACTTAACCAATTTTGTAAAAAATGCACGTTGATGGTCTTGACAAAGTTAAAACATTTGGTTCTGGTTCAAAAACAGGTACTGAAAGGCACTACTCATATTAAGTCATGATTTTCTATAAAGTGGTTCACTGGGGGCTTTAAGACATTAATGTACAGATTTTCTGTAAAGCTGCTTTGAAACCATGTGTATTTTGAAAAGCACTATGCAAACAAAAGGACTTGACGACCATTGCTGCTAAACAGTAGTATGAATTTAAACACAACCTTGTAATTTGACAAGCCCAGATTTCTTATTAGAAATTGACATTACATTTAACATTTGCATGACCTGCATATCCTTATTTAAGGCACTGTATCAGCAAATAGACTTAAAAGGCAAGCAAAACTGTCAATCAATTTATTGTGATTAGGACTTCTCAAGAGAATATTTAAAAATGAAATATTGTACATTTTACCATGCTTACAAATTTCTCATTCGTATGTGCGTATTAGCTTACGTTTCTGCCACAACCCCTTATTAATGTAGACTTTATATAGATTTTTTTTTTCTCCATTGTGAGTAATTTATCTATGATTACACTTAAGTGCAGTGGTGGCGTTTGTCAATAATTAATTTCACTCTTGTCACAGTGCAACTTTTGCTGGTTTTAGAGGGGCTACCTCACTTAAATTAAACAAAGTGTTTCCTTTGAATCCAAAACAAACCTTACCCTTGTAAATATTAAAATTGACTTCTTTGCAGATGATTTAATTGTTGCTTTTCTCTAATAACTTCTCAGGAGATCCTCCCTCATCTGTGCCAACTGCAGGTTTATTGACCCAAGGTCCTATTTTCTATGGCATTATGAGTACAATGTCATGGCAAAGAGTTTATTACCATTATCAAATACCACTTACAGAGTGCAATGGCTTTGTGCTGTGGAAATTGCAAATGGTTTCTAAATGCTCTTCGTAATAAACTGCCTAGCTTCTGTTGTGGTTTTTATTTACCTTATGTGGTGTTTCACGTGGCAGGGCTGTAAACTACCGATCCAGAGCATAGCAAACAGAAAGCACAGTCACCATGCCGAGTGGACATGGGGTCTGGTGTCTGTTAGATCTACGACAATCTTATTACTGCATGGCTCAGATCTGGTGGAAGCTCGCAGATCTAATTTACACTCTGTAAACACACAGTTAGGGCAGGGATGACACTATTTACGATATACAGAAGAATTTATATCACCATCTCTAAACAAAAGAGAGGCCATTGCTCTTGTAAGGAAGTGTAATTGAGGGAAGGAAAGGTCTGCTGTATGTGTGTTATTCTCATTACATTTAATTTCTGAGCTGTGCACTTTAACAATATTAATTGGAAATTTCCTGTCTTGCTTGACTAAGATTTGGTGCATATGGTAAGGATAATTAACTTGTTGGTATTCTTGAGGGTTAGCCGGTTGAGAAATCATGTTTAGCGTTTGAGATTAAAAAGCTATTAGATTGTTTGAGCCCATGAATACCATTATCATTGGCAGCATGTTTGCTCACCTTAACAGTTGGACAGGGTTAAGGTGCAGCAAAAAATTAAGAAGGTTATTAAGTCTTATAACACAGGTCTGTTGAATTCTTGATTCTGATTGGTTCAAGGACGTTCTAAGGTGTGCAATTTATTTTCAAGGAAATATACGGCTATGAAGTAGATCCAGGTCTTGCCTGTATAACGGTTCCATATCACTCAGTTATTTCAAAGAGCCCTACAGGCTACCACAACAAAATAACAAATAAAAACAAAGACAAGAAATAGGAGTAAATTGGTTAATAACATAAAAACAATGTCTAAAATATCCTACATTTATTTATATTTCAGTTTAAAAGAGCCCTTGCGCTCCCTCGTCTCCCCCGCATTTACACACGCTCACACACACACATGTTGGTGCCGCTATCATTATGAGGACTCTCCATAGAAATAATTATTATTATACTGTATGAACTATAGATTATATCCCCTAACCCTAACCCTACCCCAAAAACTAATCCTCACAAAAAAACTTTCTTCATTTTCAATAAAACATCGTTTAATGTGTTTTTGAGTGATTTAAATTATGGGGACACTAGACATGTCCTCATAAACCACATTTATAGCATAATACCTTTGTAATTACCAGTTTGTAACCTAAAAAAAAGTCCTCGTAAACCACTTAAACCTGCCCACACACACACACACATACAATCACACACATACACACATACGCTCACGCACACACACACACACACACACACTACCTTTTTACTTGTCCAGCATTTTTAAGTAAAGCCCCATTCACAGAGTTGTTGTGTTCTGTTTCAGCTCAGTAAGTTACTGTTCTGCTTTTAATTATGTAATTAACAATTAGATAAGCTGGCTTTGCAAAATGTTGCCTGAAACTGTAGAAAAAAATTGACTTGTAAAAAACCTTCATGTCTTCTTAAAACTAGTAATTACAAGTTGTAAACTTTGAACTCTATAGTTGAAGTTACTGTTTACAATCAAACACACTGCTCCTCCACTGGGTAATTGTTTGCACACCAGAAGAGTGCCCAAAAATGTTTTTTGGTGAAGTTTAAACAATCTGGTACCAACAGATTATTGGAGGTTTGGGCTTATTTACATTTTTACCAGGATTGATGGATCAGAAAAGAAGGATTTTACTCATAGATATACCTTTATAACAAAATATATTAACATAAAAAAGCATTATTACATTAACTCATGTTTAAAAAATGTTTAACTTTTTAACTGTTGTGCTGTCATCATCAACAAAGCCACACAAGGATCCATTTTGCCGTTATAAGTATTGCCATAGAAATGGATAACGGATACACCGATTATATGAAATCTGGTTTCCACTACCTGAAAGTTTATTTGGTTGTATAATATGTTTGTCAGTCCTGTAAATAACTGAACTGTGTGTTCAGAGGGCATTTAAGCACTCAGAAGAAGATTGACAACCATATTTATCTGAAGTGTGCAAGTCCTTTTTACCCTACTGCTGAGAGGCTACAGTCCTTCCACAGTTGGGCTGTTCTCACTACCCCAGCACAGTATGCTCACTGTGGTCAGATAACTGTCCACTATGTACCAACTCTTCCAAATGGAGCCATTCATCCATGTGTTAAGTCCTATTTCTGACTTCAATCTCAGTTCATCAGAACTTCACAATGTCCAAGCCTTTCTGTTCCTAAGCATCTGTGATACTTTGAGGAAGATTGAGGCTTTCAGGGCAATGCAGTCCTGAAAAGGTTATGAAAAGCTAAGTTTAATTTAAAGGGATAGTTCACCCCAAAATTAAAATTGTTTATCAATTACTCACCCTCATGCCATCCCAGATGTGTATGACTTTCTTTCTTCTGCAGAACACAAACAAATATTTTTAGAAAAATATCTCAGCTCTGTTGATCCATGCAATGCAAGTGAATTTTGGCTAGGCCTTTGAAGCTCCAAAAAGGAGAATAAGCCAGCATATTGTAAAAGTAATCCTTAAGACTCCAGTAGTTTAATCAATGTCAGTAATAAATGTAGGCTAACTCTTTTTCACTGTACATCTTGCCATTGCATTCTCCAGCTACACTCATGATTTCAAGATTGATTACACTTCCTAGTGCTTGACACATGCACAGAGCAATAGATGGCGCAATTAAAAGTGTAATCAAGCTTGAAATCATTATCACCAAAGAGACTGCGGTCAAGACGTACTTTTTACATTTATACATTTGACAGATGCTTTTATCCAAAGTGACTTACAAAAGAGGAAACAGGAGCAACAGGTTATTGTATTCCTGCCACAACACACAGTGTGTTGTCAGATCCAGACAGCAGGCCCAAATGATAAAGCCATATGTTGCAAATTCTCTTTCCATATGTTCCTCTATGACAGCTGACATGCATTCAGAGACTCTGAACTATATGAGAATATACAATACCTTACAGAGGTTTTGAAAGCAACGTCATACATACGTAGGTGCAAAACCAGATACAGAGCTTGTATTATTGTATAGTACAACAAACAGTGTCTTCAGATGTTTTCTCAGATTTAAGGTTTCAGGTTACAAATGTTCTCAGTGGTTTGTCCAGCAGGAAATGGCAAATAGACATCAAGTGTTTTGATTCCAGAGATTTATATTCATTTTGTGTTATTAAGCATTGAGCAGAAATTTGACAAGCTATAACTTCATCCTCCTTTATATTTCCATATATTTAGCAGCTTTTGCCTTTTCAGCCAAATGACATAGATTTGGCTTACAGGGATAAAGAGATGCAATTGCTGTGTGTTTGTATAGCTGGATTCTCTAAGCTGACATACAAAGAAAGTGAGCTGTAACACACGCAAAGCTCTGACAATGACTATCATATCATGTTTCCTATTCCTTGCCTTTAAAAGCTGTTTTAATTTGACAGCTACATTTCACAGACCCACTCCTGCATGTATCTCTCACTCTGTTTTGTACAGAGTTTTAAATCTGTTTTGCTCAGTTTAATTATTATAAAAACTGTAGTTGTTAAAAAGTTGCTTAATGGAAATGTAAATTAACAGATGTTTAGAAATAACATCTAAAATATATGAAGTATAAGGATAATTAAGAATACAAATGATATGGTATTATGCCCTCTGAATGTGCATAGACCAAGATCATGTTTTGTGTGCTTAAGCATTTTGTGTTCTTTCAAGAAGTATGGAGGTTGTGCACTTGGCTCTCTTGCAGCTCTCTTATGAGTGAGTGAGTGTGTGTAAGGCTCTTTACAGTGAATCACCATTTTATTGATTTCACTCAAAACACACACATGCACTCATACACACATGAATGAAGAACACTTCACATCAATTTCCCAGCCACATGAAACCGACCTTGGCCTTTGCATCTGCATTTGATCTGTCCTTGAGCTCACACAGATTTTCTTCCTTCACTTTTCTGTTCCCTGCTCTGATCCTCCTTTATTATCCATTCAGCTCTCTTGCTCTCTCTCTTTAACATTGAGTGGTGCAGTATATTGATGTAGGGAAAATTGTTGATTCTGCTGTGGCTGTTAATGTCTAAGGGAAAGTCTGTTCATGTCCAAAACTTTAGTTCCCAGATTAACATCCCTCTGTATTTATGCCCACAAAAATCCAATATTCCCAGATCCAAGGAGATTTGATTTAACTCCATGAAAATATTATTTTCCCTATTACCCTGCTGATCTTTTATGCTAAGTGTTTCTGTTTTAAAGCTAAAGTGTTACATTTTCTCCATGTTCAAGGTTAATATGCTGAGCAACTAAAAGGAAGCCATTTGTAGTTTGTCTAATCTGTTAGACCGCTGTCCATGGTTCTGAAGTTCTGCCCGTGTGTATTTATGTCTGACTGCTGTCGATGGTTCTGAATATCTGCTGCATGTGTGCAAGTCTGACTACTCTCCATGGTACTGAAATCCAGCTGTTGATGTTCATTAGCTGCTGCTGTCCTTGGTTCTGAAGATCTGCTGGTGTGTGCTCATGCCTGATTGCTGTTTGTGGTACTGGAAATATGTTTCTGTATTCTCATGTATGGCAGCTGTCCATGGATCTGAAGATCTCTCTATGTGTTCTTAAATGTTTGCTTGCCTTCACAATGGTTTTGCTCTCTGACTGCTGCCTTACAACAGCACTCTCGCTATCCTCCTTAAAATAGTAATATCACATATTTATGCTCAACCTTTGTACTTTAGAAGCTATTAGTGCTGATAGATGTGCTCTCTAGAAGAAACATTTCCATCTTTGTTTTACTAGAAGGCTAATAGTGCCCACTGTTTGTCCCCTTTGATGGTGGTACTGTGTGGCATAGTACTTAGGGAAAACTCAGTGTAACCCAAATTGACTGTTTTTTTCCCACAATATCAATATTAAAATTTTTGGGTGAACAATTTGTTTAAGGAAACTAACACTCAAAACACACAGCTGTTGTCTATTGACAACTGCTTATGTATTTCAATAGCATCTTTGAGACCATGAAAAGTGATTTAGTGATGAGTATCTTACTTGTCCTGCTGTGTTATCCTCAGTTTAAACACACAACTTGTTATAAATTTGCAAGCAGTCACTTTCGCAGATGTCGATGTATTGGTCTTGTAAAATTATAATGGATTCTAAGAAGTTACAGTCATTTGACCGAAAGAAATAATTTTCTTTCTTAAGGTGTTGGTTGAAATACATAATAAAGGTGCACACCTGTTTGTCAGTGCAGGTCTGAATATGTGTGTGTCTGTGGCATTTTTAAATTTTTTTTGGAAACCAAGATGTTTCGAGCATTTCTGCCATCCTTCAGAGATAATGAGCTGTATGCTGTGAATGGTATTTACCTATTCCTATCACGCTCGTTGTACCTTTAATACCATAACCTAACTTCCCTCTGCAGAATGTGACATTACTATAATTACTTTGCGACTCCTCTGCAACACAATGTACTGTATCTTTTGAGGCATGCTTGGTGTTCTCTCTATATATATATATAATTATTAAACAAGTGAATATTCTGATCTTATCATTATTTCCATGCACATTTTCCAACTTCAAATCATATATATATATATATATATATATATATATATAATCCTTAGCTGTTTTAAAATGATCTCTCAGTTTATTCAGCTGGTCTTCCAGCCTGGAACGTGTACCAGCAAACAGCATAGCATTATTATATTTGTTTTCTTCAGCAGGGAGAGAAGAGTAAAAAATAAAATGTTATTGTAACAAGATTCTTGTCAGGGCAGGGAAAAGAAGGACACGAGGACAGGCTTCTGCACACAGGTAAGGGATTCTTTAAATCGCCAGTAGGTAATTTGAACATAAAATGTACTGAAGTAGTGGTAACATAAATTCTCTGGGAAAAAGACTCTCTCTTGGGTTGCCAACACTGGACTGGCGTGGTTCTGTGTTTTACTGGAGGCACTCAGGCTCTTTTATCCCGCTCTCCCCGTACTCACTGAAATTAGAGACAGGTGTTAGACATAATTTAGCTCAGGTGCAAGCGCCCTTACCGCTTTCCCTATCCGGATGGGCGCTTGACCACGCCCCCGCTGCCACAGTTATTTTGCAGTTGTTTTAGATTTTAGTCTCTCTTCCAGATTATAATACTGTGAGGAAAATAAATATGTAATAAATATCCACACTGCAGTTATCAGCTAATATTTGAGCTTGGTGCACTTATGTGTCTGTCAATAAACATTTAAATATTAATTTAAAGACATTGTGGTATTGGAAGAGAAGGACATTAGGTCCTTTGATTTAAAGAACATACTTTTCAATATTATCATGCACAAACACATATGTAAAGTGTACACAAACACACGCACACAAAGAGTTCAATGCCTGCAATGTACTCTCAGGTGGCCCCACTCCATTAACCAACTCCCTCTCAGTGGAGCATCTGTCTAGAATCACAAAAAATAATTACTTGTTTTCTCTTTTCACTTGTTTTCACTTGTTTTCGTTTTAATTTCTCTCTTTTACCAAGCCTGTAAACTCCATTACTAAATGTTAATCTTTAAACTTCATGAGTTTTGTATTATTACAAAAATTAAAGAACATTTCATATGGAACTGTTCATGCAGAGGCATCAAGATGTGCATCTGAATGTTTGGTTAGAGGTGGTGTAACACAGTTCAATGGAAAGGAGGAGGTGAGAACCAGCTTGATAAACATATAAATGTTAGTTTAATTATAAACTTAACCCAAAAAGACAAATACACACGAAAAATACAAAGCTTAGGCTGTGCTCAAGACCAGCTGAAAAGAAGTGAGATGAGATAAACCATTTATTCAGTGACTAATCTGTGTGAGAGAGCAACATCAGAGTAAACAGAGTAAATGCTCCCCTCTAATTTTTTTTAATTGTTACTTGTTTGTGAACCCAGTGTCATTATAAACCTTTAAGGTAACCAGTAAGGTAATTCTTCTGTGTTATCTTGTTACTGTGTCACAGTGTTCATACTTCACTCAGGGTTAGTAATTCACATTCAGTGGCACCACAATTTGGAATTAGCACTACAAAAAGTTTAATAATCCAGGGTTAAAAGCATTCCTAACCTGCTTTCAAAATCACAAATGTGAAATGTTGCTTGACTCATGGTCAAAAGTGGATTTAAAAAAAAAAAAAGATACATAACGTAACATTTGGGATTCCTCAGCTGCCACACTGGCAGAACCCTCTGATATGGGGTTACTAAAGGAACTTCTGACAGTCATTAAAGTTCATTAGTGTTCTTGTAGGAACTAAGAGTAAGGTTTCAGAGACCTGAAACGGTGTCTGGAGGATCTCCTGATGGTGTAGTATCTGAGGAATCCCAGATGTGCCATGAGTATCTTTAGATTTTTAGTGTTGCAGGGTTAAAAAGGATATTAACCTAGGGTTTAGTGTAGTGTTAAAAACCCTATACTGTTCAGTGGTTACTGATGGCAGCTGATTGCTGCTGATGGTCCACTGATGGCCTGTTAAAGCTCATTAGAGCATATTTAATAAAAAAAAACTCAAATCACTTTATTGTCACACTACCATGTACACAAGTGCAACAGTAGGTGAAAGTTTTGTGTGCAGTTCCGAGCAACATAGCAGTCATGACAGTGACGAGACATATACCAATTACAATAAACAACATATTTACACGACACAATTTACATATCAAATGTACACATACTTACACAACAAAATAATAATATACAATGCACAGTAAACAATACACACAATATAGAATACACATACGATAAAAAAATAAATAAAGAGTATATAAAAAAAATATACAGTAGTTGTATTGAGGAGAATATATTTGACAGTCCAGTGTGAGATAATAGATTATAGATTAATAAAGTGCAGTGCTAATTATTGATCATGAGAGATCAAGTGTTCAAAAGTCTGATTGCTTGGGGGAAGAAGCTGTCATGTAGTCAGCTGGTGCAGGTCCTGATGCTGCGATACCGCCTGCCTGATGGTAGCAGTTTGAGAGCAGCCCATGACTTGGGTGGCTGGAGTCTCTGATGATCCTCCAAGCTTTTTTCACACACCACCTGTTATAGATGTCCTGGAGGGAGGGAAGCTCACCTCCGATGGTGTGTCTGGCAGTTCGCACAACCCTTTGCAGGGCTTTGCGGTTGTGGGCGGTGCTATTGCCGTTCAGGCGGTGATGCAGCCAGTCAGGATGCTCTCTACAGTACTGGTGTAGAACCGTGTGAGGATGTGGTGGTTCATTCCAAACTTCCTTAGCCATCTCAGGAAGAAGAGGCGCTGGTGAGCCTTCTTCACAACGGCCTCAGTGTGGACGGACCATGTGAGTTCCTCAGTAATGTGGACACCGAGGAACATGAAACTGCTGACTCTCTCCACCGGTGCTCCATTAATGGTGATGGGGCTGTGTTCTCTGTCTTTCTTCCTGAAGTCCACTACAAGCTCCTTGGTTTTTACTGACGTTGAGGGAGAGGTTGTGCTCCTGACACCAGCGTGTCAGAGTGTGCACCTCCTCTCTCTAGGCTGTTTCATCATTGTCAGTGATCAGACCTACCACCGTCGTATCGTCAGCAAACTTAATGATGGCATTGGAGCTATGTGTTGGCACACAGTCATGTGTGTACAGGGAATACTGGAGTGGGCTGAGAACACAGCCCCCCGGGGCTCCAGTGTTGAGGGTCAGTGATGAGGAGATGTTGCTGCCCATTCTAAACACCTGATGTCTGCTTGACAGGAAGTCCAGGATCCAGCTGCACAGCGAGCTGTTTAAGCCCAGATTCTGGAGTTTATCACCAAGCTTGGAGGGCACTATGGTGTTGAATGCTGAGCTGTAGTCTACAAACAGCTTTCTCACATATGTGTTCCTTTTTTCCAGATGGGAGAGAGCAGTGTGTATTGTAGATGCAATGGCATCATCAGTGGAGCGGTTGTTGTGGTAGGCAAACTGCAATGGGTCCAAAGAGGTGGGCAGAACAGAGCAGATGTAATCTCTGATTAGCCTCTTAAAGCATTTGCTGATGATGGGGGTCAGAGCAACAGGACGCCAGTCATTTAAGCAAGTGATTTTGGTTTGCTTCGGTACAGGCACAATGGTTGAAGTTTTGAAGCATGTGGGGACTACAGACAGGGAGGGACAGGTTGAAAATGTCTGTAAAAACACCAGCCAGTTGGTTCGCGCACGCTCTGATGATGCAGCTCGGAATGCCATCTGGACCCACGGCTTTATGGATGTTCAGCCGTCGGAAGGATCGGGTTACATCCGCAACAGAGACGGAGAGTGAACCAACCTCTGTGGCGTCAGCCGCGAGTGCTCTCTCTGTGAGGGCGGTGTTATTGTCCTCGAAACGAGCATAAAATGTATTAAGCTCATCCGGGAGAGATGCAGCGGTGTTCACGGTGGAGTTTTTATTCCATTTGTAGTCCGTGATGATGTTAATTCCCTGCCACATACTTCTAGAGTCAGTGGTGTTGAACTGTCCTTCAAATTTGTGCCTGTACTGGCGTTTGGCTGCTCTGATAAAGTTACGGAGGGCATAACTGGCTTGTTTATGCTCCTCCGCATTCCCAGAATTAAAAGTGGAGGTCTGCGCATTAAGTGCTGTGCAAACATCTCCGTTAACCCATGGTTTCTGGTTTGGGTAGATCCGTATTGTTTTGGTTGGCACAACATCCTCTACGCACTTCCTGATGAAACATGTTACGCTATCAGCATAAACCTCGATGTCATCATCAGAGGTGGACCGGAACATCTCCCAGTCCGCGTGATTAAAACAGTCTTGTAGCGCAGAGTCTTATTGGTCCGATCAGCACTGGATCATTCTGAGGGTGGGTGCTTCCCATTTCAGTTTCTGCCTGTAAGCGGGCAGAAGCAGAAAGGAAGAGTGGTCTGATTTGCCAAATGGTGGCAGGGGAGGGATTTGTAGCCATCCCGGAAAGGAGAATAGCAATGATCCAAAACCCGGTCCCCTCGTGTGTTGAAGTTGATGTGTTGGTGGTATTTGGGAGAAATTGTTTTAAAATTGGCTTTGTTAAAGTCCCCGGTAACAATGAACGTGGCCTCAGGTTGCGTACAGTTCCGTACAGTTCCTTAAGTGCCCAGTCTGTGTCGGCTTTTGGGGGGATGTACACAGCTATGATAATGACCGCTGTGAATTCCCTCAGTAGCCAGAATGGTCGACACAGAAGCATGAGATATTCCTGATCAGGAGAGACGAAAGACTTGATAAAATGTACTTTTATTTATTTATTTTATGATTTGTTGATCATAAAACATACACCACCACCTCTGCTTTTACCTGAGAGGTCTTTTGCTCTGTCCGCTCGGTGCACGGCGAACCCCGCAGGTTCGATGGCCGAGACTGGAATCTCCGCAGCCAGCCAGGTTTCTGTAAGGCAGATAACACAGCAATCTCTTGTCTCTTGTTGGAAAGAGATCCACGCTCTCAGCTCGCAGAGCTTGTTGTCCAGAGACTGAACATTTGCTAGTAGTATACTGGGTATTGGGGGTCGATTTGCACGACTTGCACGACGTCTTACTCTGATGAGAACGCCGTTGTGCCAACCTTCTGCGTTTCCGCGGCTGGGCATTCCAGACAAAGCGGTCCGCTGGCATGTTTGTAAACAGTGGGTCTGCATTGAGGAATTTGAAGTCCGGTTTTCGGCATGTAATTGTAGAACCAATGTCCAAAAGTGTTTGTCTGTCGTATTCAATAAGGCAGACAACATCCAAAACAAAAAAACAAAAAACTGTAAACAAAACAAACAATAAACTGCAGTGTTGTATCGGAGCTCGCAACGCAGCAGCCATACTCGGCGCCATCTTGAGTCCAGCGCCATCTTTCAAGTCCATCAGACTCCATCAGACTTGAAAGTGCACATACAAATGATCAGTCAATGCTCAATAACGTCAATGAGAGAGAGAGGGATGGAGAGAGCAAGAGAGAGAGAGAGAGCGAGCTTGTAACCACATCTCTACTGTGTGCAAAAGTGGCTTCTTTAACCCGCAGGCATTCAGGTCAACAGGGTTGATAGATTGAGGGCTGCAATGTAGCAAGAATCGATGTGATATAGTAAAGGAGAGCTTCTGTGTATAAGGGGGTGACTTAACTAACTCATGCGTGCATGGTTGCTTTCAGATATGGCTGTGAATTATGGAGTGTGGCTGATCTCTGTGGGTGAGTGATTTGTGTTTAATGGTATCCTGTTGGCCATAGTGAGTCATAGCTGGAGGGTTTGAGATGTGTTGTGTAATACTCATCCTAAAAATTTAACGTCCAGACAGAATGGGGTCAGGAAGAGAAGAAGATCAGACCAGACCAGACCACCAGAAAATGAGACTAGATTAGATGAGAGAGAGGAGAATAGACCACACCAGGAGATAATATTAAGAGTAGTCTGGTGATGATCAGTAAATGAGAGAGAGCATGAATTAAAGCATGCACTAATGCATGCCGGGCCGATCTAGGCAGATATCGGCAGAGAGAGCCTCTAGACAGATATAGGCAGAGAGAGCATGCATTAGAGCATGCACTAATGCATGCTGGGCCGAACTAGGCAGATATCCGCTGATTATACATATTAAAAAACGAACCCTCAAATTTTGGACACACCTAAATTAAAGTTCCCCGAACGCACTGCAACACGAAGCCCTTAAAACCCAAGAGCTGAAGCCTAAAACCAGTCCCCTTTGTCAGCTGACTCTAAAACTCACAAACCCACTAACAACTAACAAACACCAGTTTCAGACCAGCACTGCTGAACTAAACCAAATCACAATAAACCAAATCATCAAAGAAAGCAAAAATTCATATTTAGATGTCCCATCTATAGCGATAAAAAATTCCAGCAAATTTAGCTCTTTTTTTTTCACTTTTTTCCTAAAGCCTGGAAAACCCCCTCTGAGATGTAGGTTTGATCAGGTTGAGTCTTGTCAAACCATCTTAAAACAGTGTTTTGTCTTCACGAGTCTTGCCTGATAGCATTTTTTATTTAGAGACTTTCCTTCTTTCTTTGTTTTTACCTCTCTTCCTTCTTTCATTCTGTACTCACCCACCTCCAACCCCACTACTGCCATTTATATTGAAATCTGTTTTGGCACAAAGACATTGCAATATCCCTTTCTCACTCTTTTCAAGACATGGATGTAACTAAATGGCCCTGAACTTGCATATCTTTGTTTTTTTGACAGCAAACAGACATGCCTTGGCCTCTGGAGGGTGTCCTTTTTTATCGTAGAAAAGTCAGTCATGCTGCAAGGCCCTGCCATGGACTGTATTGATAAACACATTTGTCAGTCATTGAAACTTTGAGATTCGGCCCTGGCCAGTTTTGATCAGGTTGAGTCTTGTCAAACCAACTTAAAACAGTGTTTTGTCTTCACGAGTCTTGCCAGATTCAACTATTGCATACTTTAACTCAGCTGTATTATTTTAGGATTACAACATATCAGTTTTGTTTGCATTGCAATACCAAAGAGAGAGAGAGACATCATTTGTTTCCTCTTTGCATAAATAAAAGTTTTGTTGAGCCTGTGTTGTAGTTTCATAAAGAATATAAAGAATTCTTAAAGAAACTTTTGTTATCATTTACTCATCCTCTGTTATTGCAAAGAAGTATGATTTTTAAAGCTACATCAGATGACAAGATTTTCATTTCAGCCTTTTCCTCACACAAAGCTACTGGGAGGCTTCAGAAGACTTCAAATATAGTGTACGGGTCATGTGGACATATTGTGTTTCATGAAAGAATCTGGTTTGGATTGACAGGAGGATGAGTTAAAAAATTACAGTATTTTAATTTGTGGATAAACTATTAAATCAACTGATTTAATCATTTTAGTATATATTCTGATCTCTGATTTGACTAGATGCAAATGCAATATTTGGTTGAGAGTTGAGTGATGATGTATCTATGGAATAACCTACTGAAAGATTAATTTGCAAATTTCATGACTGTGTTTGTTGAGAAATGGTTCTTTCCTACCAAGAGTGGAAGAAAGAAGATCTGGCACATTTTCTTTTAGCAGCCAGACAGGCAATTGTTTTCATCGTCAAAGATGCCACCTTCACCTTCATGATATAATACAGCCCAAACACCTCTGTCTCCATGGAGATGGCAACATCTAAACGGCCTACTGGTCTTGTGAATACTGTTCTGCCTTTTTCACCTTTCTGGTCATGTTCTTACTTTATCTGCCTCAATCTCTCGCTCTCTCATTTTAAAATAGTTTTTTTTAGTTTGCCAGTCTCACAGTCATACTCCTAGATTCACTCTTTCTATGTGACACACTCTCTCTGTGAGTCTTTGTTTTTGTCTCACATTGTGGGTTCCAATTTTCTTTTTCATTCTTTCACCTTACATTATGTTTTTCTGCCTTCGCTCTCTCTTTCTCTCCTCTGTCTCACTTTTCTATTGTCAGTTTCTTTCTTTTTTGGGGAGCCTCTTTCCAACTGCCTAAATATTGTCCTCTTTTGTCACCTTCTATCTCTCTGGTTATCATAAAGGTGGCAAATCAGAAATGGGGGCATCAGTCTCTGTCCTGGCTCGCTCCTCACATTAATTAAGTATAAAGCAGATGAAACTGGTGAGGAGGTGGGTTTCAGAGAAAAACTCTTGCAGAAAGCTGCAGTGAAACCAGTTTACAGTACCTGCAAAACTGAGCTATTTAAATGACAGACAAATAGAGACGCAAGTTGATTGGCTACCCGAGTACGTCAACGGACCAATCAGCATATAACAAGTGCAAGCCGATTAGCTTAACATGTCACATGTGAGCGAGCCATTTGGCTGACAGAAAACAATTTCAAAGAACGTATCAGCTTGCACCATATCGATTTTTTTGGTTGAACATAGGTATTTTAAAGTGTCACGCTGCAGTGTTAAACACTTGTGATGAGTGTTTAAGATAATTATACAGTATTTGTCTCATCTTTCTGGTATGCAATAATAGATATTTCAGTACCATCTGCTGCAGATGCACGTGACATGTTCTGCTCAGTAAACCATTGCTACTAGAAGATTATGTGAGCGCTGCGAATTAACAGTAATTTCCCATCCGCACTCAATGCACTCCGCTTCAACTCCTCTCCAGGATTTCTTTTTCTCACTCTTTGCTTGCTGCCCTCTCAATTGTGAGAGAAACGCCACTCCTGAGTTTGATTCATAGCTAAATTGGCACCATTACAGCTTCAAGTTTTTTTTTTTTTTTTTTTTTACCATAAATCAATGTCTGGGAACAAGTGCATTTTCTGTACAATTGCAAAGGATAATTTAATACATAAGGAATATTTCATTTTGTTTTTCTCAAAACATCTTTTTTAAATTCCAAAATGAATGTATGGTCTTCCTCAGACTTGTGTTCACCATTTTTGTCATTCATTTTTTACTAAATATTTTTTATTTTTGAATACAATTTCACAAATTCCATCTTTCATTCTGACTGCTAATAGTATTAACAATGCGTTTAACATGTGGCAAAAAAATTCCATTGTGTTTTATTGTGTTAAGCAGCCCTCACACTAGGCTTTGAGCATGAAAAAATTACTTTGTATACTGGAATGAAAAATATGATGCCACAATCTAAGGCAACTATTTTTATTAAATAATAAATTACAAATAACAAACAATGTTATATAAAAAAAATTAAAAATATCAATGTAACTATGCAAACCATGGAAATATTAAATATTAATATTTTTTGTTACACTTTACATTAAGGTTCCCTTTGTAAAGGGTTTATAAAGGGATTCCTTGATGACTGATAACTAATCTTCAAATACATTATAAATCATTTATATGCAGTTATAACAACATGAATAAAAAGCATGACTTTCATATGATATTTGCTAACTAGTGACCCAGTTTAAACTCACATGGTATAAATGCTTTATAAAGGTACTTATTAATACATATTTTGCTAAAACTCATGAATTATAATTCATGATTTATGTCATAATGCAGCAAAAAAATCAAAATCAGCTTTATTGCCAAGTATGCTTCCACGTACAAGGATTTTTTTTCTTGGTGACAGAAGTTTCCAGTGCACAAACAATACAACAATTTGTCTTAATGTCATATATATATATATATATATTAGTATGTACAAATACAAAATCTGTTATTTACAGTGCAAGGGAATGTAATGCAGAAGAGGTAGGATATGTTAAATAATATAATTGACTAGGCTGTGTATTGCACATAATTAAAGTATAGTTTTAACTATTCATAAGATGTATAGCCTGAGGGAAAAACCTGTTCTTGTGCCTGACGGTTCTGGTGCTCAGTGCTCTGTAGCGTCGGCCAGAAGGCAACAGTGCAAAAAGGTAGTGGGCAGGGTGAGTGCAGTCTGGAGTGATTTTTCCAGCCCTTTTTCTCACTTTGAAAGTGTACAGCTCTTGAAGGGAGGGGGCAACCAATAATTTGCTCAACAGTCTGAACTGCCCTTTATAATCTTCTGATATCTGATTTCGTATCTGATCCAAACCAGACAGTTGTTGAAGTGCCAACAATGACAAACTCGGTGCTGAGTAGAACAGGATTTGCAGTGCGAGTGGCAGGTTGAACTTCCTCAACTGGCAAAGGAAGTACAACCTCTGCTGGGCCTTTTTCACAATAGAGTCAATGTGGGTCTCCCACTTCAGGTCCTGTGAGATGGTCGTGCCCAGGAACCTGAATGACTCCTCTGCTGCCACAGTGCTTTTTAGAATGATGAGCAGGGTTAATTGTTGGGGTGTTCCTCCTAAAGTCCACAATCATCTCCACTGTTTTACACATCTTCACTGTGTTGTTATCAAGTCAAGTGGCTTTCATTGTCATTTCAACCATATACAGTTAGAACAGTACACGGTGAAACAAAACAATGTTCCTCCAGGACCATGGTGCTACATAAAACAACACGAAAGAACATAAAACAAACACAGAACTACACGAGACTACACAGAACTAAAAGACCTACACATTTTTACATAAAGTGCATGTGCAAACATGTGCAAACGTGTGCAAACGTGTGCAAACAGTACAAGACGGTACAACAATTGCTGAAACAGGACAACAGGCACAGTAAGAGACAATGCAGCACTGATCAGTACACAGCTCTAGTGTGAAAGTGTCAGATAAAACAGGTAGTGCAAAAATATATTACAATATAATAAAAAATGCTGTTGATGTAAACATAACATACTATGATATAGTATTCAGTAGATAAGCTTATACTATATATGGACATAGCAGTTATAGGGGTAGCAGCCAGGTAAATGTGACAAGAAATTAAATACAATATTTTATGAATACAGTAGCAGCAAAAATATTCAGGTAGATAATACAGGGAGTTTCAAATTTCAAAGGGAGTCAGAGGGTGTAGTTGAAATGTTTTCAATATAGCAAAGGGTGAATATAATTTAGAAATCACTACTTTTGTTTTTATTAGCATTTTTCATACTCTCCCAACCTTTTTGGAATTGGGGTTGTATATTGGTTAAACGTCCTCTGACTTGCAGGTGCATAGCAGAAGATTAAATATTTTTGCATGAGCTTGCATTTCTGGTCTCCCCTGTTCGGATGCATATAAATGGAATTGAATAGAGCAACGTCTATGCCTTGTCACGCTTGTGACGATATCATAGCAATCATGGAGTTAAAAAAAATCATGCAAATCAACTTCTACATCACACCGCTCACATACTGTGGTTGCTGGGACCTTTGGAACTCTCCAGAGGCAGCCACTGCACTAATGATGGATCATTGTGGCTGGACTATAAACTATATCTGTTCATGAAAGAGGTTGTGTAGGGAGTTGATTGTGGTGGCTGTAAATCTACTTAATGGGGAACCACAAATGCTGTTTAATTCTTCATGGTTTCTGCACATGGGTGTTTCCAGTGTTTTCACAACATGTGCTTGTTGAAGCTGTTATTGTGATTGTCTGGTCATTAATCATATACACCAGAGAACATGGAACAGCTATGGCTAACTGCACTGCAGTCAACCATTAACACTGGAAAAAACTAGCTTCATTATTTAACATGTCCCGAGAAGTTTTTCCACTGAAAAGCTTGAACAGTGCAGGGAGAGACATAGAACTTTGAACTTATGTTCTGCAAATATTCTGCAAGCTCCACATGGATAAAAATTCAAAAAGGACTGTCCTGAGAATCATTGTGGATGTCATGAAAATAAAAAGCTTGTTTTTGTAGTTTTACGCTCTGCTGGAGAGCTTGCATGCAGAGAGAACTCTCCCTCACTGTTCTAAATAACTGTGATTTTGTTATATCACACAGCATTTTCACTTTCGGTGTGGACAGAAAAATCTTGACACATCACTCCTGGTTAGGATTCGATGGAGCACTAACACGGTCCCTCTTAGGAGACCTTTCAAATATTTGCTGATGTAACTGTGAGTCAGTATTCTAAAGATTGACAATATATTTTGCATATTCATGAGAACTTTCCCATTGTTTGATGAGGACATGTACATGTCCTCATCAAACATGTCATGAGTGAAGTCAAAACGAATGCTAAAATAATTAAACACATTATTCAATTAGTCTGAATTAATTGAGATGTACGATTATTGTATTAAACACTCGAATACAGAAAATAAAGGAGAGGGAAATGGAAAAGGGAGCTGAGCCAATCAGAGCATTATAAATATAAAATGATACCATTAAAAAACATTTACACTATCCTCCAAAATGATACCACTCCTGCTGGCTTTCCCATGCTCACACACACCCCTTCCTTCCTCTGTGAACAATTAAGCAAGGTCATTATGCTGTTCTGTAAAATGTCGTCTGTCTTAAGAGAGACGAATCAAGAGAATGAATCTCATTAGAGGTTAATTACACACTTAATCATTCAGCCCAGTTCTTACTCAGCACTCTCCCACACCCTATTTCATATTTATGGTCTTATGATTATGCTTTTATTATGGCACATCTATTTTTCATTGGCTCCAACATTCCTCTGCAAGTTTTAATGGACACGGCTG
Source organism: Moxostoma hubbsi (assembly GCA_032164185.1). Lineage (NCBI taxonomy): Eukaryota > Metazoa > Chordata > Actinopteri > Cypriniformes > Catostomidae > Moxostoma > Moxostoma hubbsi. Next base: position 15,916,911 of record JAVLUX010000024.1, on the reverse strand, counting down.
TCCATTTGAGAAAAAACTACACTGATGTCCTGGGATACAGACAACATTTATTTAGGACAGTACTTGTGGGCTTATAAATGGGTAAGTGGAGTGAAGGGCAGATTTTAATCAAATGTCAGTCAGATGTACTAGTCAGTCAGTGTTTTTTCTCTATAATTAAGAATTAGAAATTCTGAAATGCTTTTGTAATGCACTATTCTTTCAAAGTTCATCTACAGTATAATGTATAATTCTTTGTTTTGAGGGGTGTGTAATGCATTAAAGGGCTGATTTAATGTGCTCATGTTCTATTAGAGAGGTGCAGCTGTGGGCCAGTGGCTCCTTCAAGAAATGTTTTTGTTTAAGTTGAATTTGTAAATGACTAAAATAGCTGTCTGTGAATATATATATGAAAGATGACAAAAATGTGGAGTGAGAGCGCAAAACATTTATAATGATTGCAACAATATAACAATTACACATTAATAATTTGATTATATCAAATGATTAATCTGTAATTGTTATATTGTTGCAATCATTATACATTTTTGAGCACTCACTCTCAAAATTCATTTGTGCCACTTCACACCCTCATGTACAAATACACCAACACTTTGTGGCAGATATTTTCTAGTTTTTAAATAATATTCTCACTACAAATGCAACACATATTCAAGGATATATTTCATCTGCTCTGCCTCCCTGCGAATAGAGCCAAACATTTTCGTACCCAAAATGTTTTATGTATAAACTTCACTAATATGAGGTTTAAAGAGAAAAAAAGATTAATCAAGATACACTACATGGCCAAAAGTATGTTGACACCCTCTTCTATTCAATGGTTTTGGGTAGGCCTCTTTTTTCCAGTGAAGACATTTCTTTATATTATGGTGTGCAATGACATGCTAGAGAATTGTGTGCTTACAACTTTGTGGCAACAATTTAGAAAGGGCCTTGTGTTCCAGCATGACAATGATCCTATGCACAAATTGAGATAATGTAATTGCACTCTAAATTAAAGCGCTTTTCTGACTGCCACTGAATCGTGTTCTGGATGGAGTGAACAGCAAACAGGTCACATATCCAAAGTTGTTTGATTATGTTGAAAATCTCTAAATTGCGCCTGCGAGTGCCTTTATTAATTTTCCATAGCACTAGATTTTCTGTTATATTTGAAGGCCTCTTTGCATATATTGGATGTTACTGTAGTATTTGTGTAATCATTTGAGCCACTTCCCTTTTTCAGTGCAGAGCCATCAGCATTTGCACATGCTGGTGTGTCTCTAATCATAGGATGGCTGGGAAAGAGTCATTTATATTCATGAGTAAAGTGATAACTGATTGGATGATTCAGTAATATTCATCATAAAATAGCTTCCTGATTGGTAAAAAACTAAAAAACTATAACTCAAACCTAACCCAACCACTAAACCAATCAGGCAGAGCTTTCCTCATAAATATGCACGAGTCTTTCCCTGCCATCCTAGATTTGGGAAATCTACCACCCTTGAGTTGCTACAGACGGGTTTTCTAAATCAAGTTGGAGTCCATGCAACTCCTAGTAGTCCATGCAACTCCTAGTAGAAAGCCTTCCCAGAAGAGTGGAAGCTGTTAATTTGGACCAGCCGCCTATCAATACCAATAAAAATGGTCATCAAACATATGGTGTTTGGGTATCCACACACATTTGGTTATTTCAGTAGTTCACAAGTTAATGTTATCCTGCAGTGAGGATAGCGTAAACATATGTGGCTTGCAGTCCCTGGCGGAGGGCTCGAGACTTGACCTGAGCTTGAATGCCCCCCCAGACTGGATTAGTATGGTTAAAATAGATAGAAGGAGATGGGGAGGTGGTGGGCTGTCGTTAACTCTCAATGCTACCTTGAGGTAATCAGCTGTTTATAGACACTTACTCTGGCTGAGTGATTGGTCAGATAAAATTAACTTGCTCCTCCCAAACATTGTTAGCGAAACACCATTTCAGTAGGTTGCAAGTTAATGTGATCCTGCAGTGAGGATAATGTAAACATATGTGGCTTGCTGTCCCTGGCAGAGGGCTCGAGGCTCAAGAGTTGACCTGAGCTCGAATGCCCCCCAAAAGAAGCCCCTCCTGGCTTGGTTCGACAGAAGGGCTCTTGTGGCAAATGGTGCGAGACTCGTGGGAGATGTTTTTTTGAATTCCCCCACGATTGGGTGTTGCAAGACACCTGCAAATGCACTTGTTGAAAGAGACGTGGTAAGCGTGGCATCTGCGGATGCTTTAGGCATAATTGTATGCTAGATTAAGTGACTGGAATGTATGTGAAGCAATGTCAGGATGCAGGCTTGCATGTGCATTTGCGATATGAACAAGCGGATCCTCGTCGTGGGACCGCACTATGTTCGAAGGGAGCGTACAATTCGTGGAAATATTTTAGCTGTATTATGACAGAGCTCGCTCAGATCTGAGAGTTGGCAGGGTCCACAGGCATGGCCAGTACGACATTCGACAGTAGAACAGTTGATACTTGAGGAAGTGAATAAATGCTGAATTTTAAAGAGCTCCCTGTGAAGTAAAACAGGCTGAATCCTAGAGCACGGGACCACGCTGTCTTTAACCGGTGGAGCCTATGTTTCATGTGAAAAGTTTATGCTGCGTATATGAGACTTCACTCTGCAAAATGAATGGGTTAAGTTGTAAAGCACAACATTCGACGTGAGGGCATATGGAAGGCTATGTTTGAATGAAATTGATTGATGCAGAGGTGTGGGCTTATGGTGAAATGTTTAGGGATAACGTAAAATGGCCCGAATGTGTTGATCACTGGGTGGTAATGGTTCGTTTGGTATGAGTGTCACGATTTAGGTAACAGGGCCGTGGATGGATAGATGCATGGCTTAAAAGATGGCCCGTGAACAGCGCATTGCGCTGTGGTAGGATTTTATCACATGGCCTGAAAGAAGCCATAGTTGAGGTGCTTGGACGGTGCATTAAGCTGTTTGCATTGTAGTGGTTGTCATGGAAGGGCACTGCAGTGGCAGTATCAAAACGCAAAAAAGGTACTGCCACAGCAATATCGAGCATGGGCAGGCACTGTGACACATTCTCATGTGGAGCACTGCTGCGGCAGTACCAAGTGGGGCAATGCTGTGTTGGTATCAAGTGTGGCGCATGTGGCTAATTACATTATACACGCCTGTAAGGAAAGCAAAAGGTGAAAGAAAAGCCGATGCAAAGGCTAATGGGAAATGCGAAGAGGCTCTTAAGATTACTGTACAACTATGCTCTCGAATGGGATAGCTCATACTGCGTTTCAGACGGGAGAGCCCACGAAGTGAATGACGTGAATTCTCTCACTGCATTCGAATGGGAGAGCACACACTGCAATTTGAACGGGAGAGCCTGCACTGCGTTTGAACAGTAAGGCCCATACTGCATTCGAATGGTGAGTGACGCTGAATAAGCTTGGACAGCGAATTTGCACTTTTTTGTAGTTCATTGGGAGGTTTTGTCACATGGCAGATGTATAGTCGCATGGCCCAAAAAGACTCCGCAGTAGCGGCACCTGGATGTCACATTTGCACTGTTTGCAGTGTAGTGGGAGGTTTAGTAATACGGCCCGAAAGATGTCACTGTTACGGCGCCTGGATGGCACGTTTAGCTTTTTTCAGTGTAGTTGGAGTTTGTTGCATGATTCCAAAGATGCCACATTTGTGGTGCTTGGACAGCGTGTTTGTTCTGTGTGCAGTTTAGTGGGAGGTTTATTCACATGGCCCGAAAGTCGCCATGGTTGCAGCACTTGGACGGCACATTGTGCTGTTTAGGGAAGTAAGTCAATATTAAACATGGTAACATGGTAAACACAGCATCTGCAGATGCCAGAACATAACTGCTTACTAGATTAAGTGTCGGGAACATATGTGGAGCAATATCAGGAAACAAGCTTGTGTGTTCATACGTACAACGTCATTTAATTTGGTTTGTCGTGAAATTAGAAATGCACCTAAAATTACGTACCCAGATCAATACCTTAGTCTGGTGTTTATTTAACTTAAGGAGTTTTGTCAATTGTTTTCCAACGTAATACGAGTAAATTTGACATGGAGTGACTTTTGACGAGGACATATGAATCGTTTGGAATTTTTTCCTGAGGGAAGGATTTCATATATGCTATCTGGGCGCCATTTGCTGTAGTGAGGTGAATAAAACGACTTGTTTATATGGATGACCTGTAATAATTGTTTATGGAAAATTGAATATTGAACTATAAGCGAGGAGCCGAGCCAAATAATCCAGCAGTGATTAAAGCCTGTTACTTTAAACTTGGGTGGATCATAAGATTATGACAGGTTGCTGAACGCTTCTTAAAGTCATACATCCATTAGGTTCTATGTTTGAGCTTGTTAAGAGTTTGTAATCCAATGATTCGGGCAAAAGTAGAAGACTTTCTTTAAATGAAATTATAGTTGTAGAAGCGCTTGCTTTGTATATCGGGCTGTGAGGTGAGCATAAATGCTGTGAGGTGGTGAGACGCATTTGTGGAATGTTTTATGAATGAGTGTGACATGGCGTGCGATCCGCCTCTTGAGTCTGTTCAGACATAAGCTGCGTATAGCTATTTTGAGCTGTAGAGTGGTCAGAGTGGGAGCTAATGCGGCAGTGAGTTTGCGCTAAAATGCCTGTGTTGATTTGAGAAGTTGTTGTAATTAGAGTTATTGTAATTAGAGTTACTGTAATTAGAGTTACTGTAATTAGAGAGGCTGTTACTGCTTTGAAACTAAGTGAATGATGGCATAAAGAAGTCATTAGAGTAAAAGGGCTCTGACTTTGCATTGCCTATGGAATGTGGGTGGAATGGATTTGTGATGAATCATTATTGAAGGATTCGCTTGTGGCCATTCATTCCTTAGGATTTTTACTGCTACCTGCTGTACAATGTATGTCTTGCATATGTGAAGCATCACATAGCAATAGTTTTGTGAGGAGGGAATGCTCCACTCGACCCCCAGAGTATAGGAGTCCAGGCTATGACTGGCGCTGCATGTTCAGCTTTCCAGCTTTCACTCTGAGCTCCTCAAACTCTGGTAAGTGAGGAGTTTCCTCTGAGCTCGGGTGCTGTGAGGAGGTGAAACATATGTCAGAGTGGGTGCTGCTGTGGCATTAAGGGTAAGGGATCCGAGTCACTTGCATGGGTGTGTTCGTGGGCAATGGCCTGGGCCTGGGCAAACTCTCAATGCTACATAGAGGTAAGCAGTTGTATATTTACTCTTACCCTGGCTGTGTGATTGGTCAAATTAAATGAACTTGCTCCTTCTGAACTTTGTTAATGAAACAAAATTATCTGAAAACAAGTCTTATCTCAAGCTGTTGTGTTTTTTTATTTATCTTATATATTTTTAAGAATGTTTAAATATTTCTACTGAAAATCAAGACAACCTTGCTGGTTAAAAAATAAATAAAAAATTAGTGAAAGAGAAGAAAATAAAGACAGAAATATATACTGCAGGAAAAATTAGTTGTTAAAGTGTCTAAAACTAAAAATCTGACATGCATGCGTAGGGGCCTCATGCCGATGTCCTGCGGGGCCACACAGACCAAAATGGAATTGTTCTGGAGTGTAGACCCTCTTCCAAATCAGCATCTAATCCCTCCATATAATTTCCTCTGAGGCACTGTTTTTCTTCTCCTTCTATCCTCCCCTCTCCATAACTCTTGTGAGAGGGGTGAGAAAAGGCTTAGAGCTTGGTTTCATTTCATACCCATCAGTGCTGTTTATTTGCATCCTGCTTTATACCTGTTATTAATCTGGGGCCAATATAATGTGATGTACAGCTTTGAACCATTTAAGAAATCTGCTTAATAACTTGTTTCATGAGTGTAGAATTTAATGCAGTTTGCATTTCATTGTTTATGCACTGTTCCTCTTTCTTTCTTTTTTTATTGTATTTGTCCTGGATTACAAATCCCAAACTACTAGAAGACTATACATAAAGGGACTTAACAACTTTGCTGTCAGTGTACCAACCCATCAATTCACCAAAACGTCTCGGTTACGTATGTAACCTCTGTTCCCCGATGGAGGGAACGAGACATCGTGTCGAAGAAGCGACACTAGGGGTCTCTCTTGAGCGCCGAAAGATACCTCTGATCTATGAAAAAAGGCCAATGAGAGTTGGCGAACAGTATTTGCATACTCCGCCTCCGGATACGGATATAAAGGCGAGAGAAATACGCTCGTTCATTCAGGATTTTTCTGAGGAGCCGGGAGTGTTCCGGGCATCTCAGCGGCTCGGCTCAGCGACGTGGCCGGGAAGACACGACGTCTCGTTCCCTCCATCAGGGAACGGAGGTTACATACGTAACTGAGACGTTCCCCGTCTGTCGCTCACTTCGACGTCGTGTCGAAGAAGCGACACTAGGGGTCCACTTCAAAACTCGCCATGCGCTGAGCCATGTACGTGTACTGCTGACACAGAAGTGGGCAGGTATTTTGCACATGCACAAGCGACCAACTGTGTTCAGGCTGCACGTACTCTTCCCCAATGCCCCGAAAAAGCGTCAGCACCCTTTTGGTTACCCTAGGGGGGAACAAGGTGACGCTCCCAACTAGGGAACGGGCCAAGCCTGGCTGGGCCTCTTTTCTCTCTATGTTTTCTCGGCATAGAGCAAGAGCAGCCGGGGCCCTTACCGCATCGAGGGAAGGGGGTCTTATTCCGAAGTCCTATTCTTTTAGGGGGAAAAGACCCTGCGGAGGCCACACCCGCCCAGCAGGGGAGGTATAGGTGGCAAAATACACCACATGGCCACTTTGGGCATGTGGGAGGAAATGGCGCGGTGGTAGATCCAGCCTCGAGGAGGGGGGAGTTGCTACAACACGGCGACCGGAGGGCAGCGAAGGACTGCCTAAGGGAGACGCGGGTCAGCTCTCAAGGTGACCGTACCGCGGAAATACACACAGAAGGAGTCCCGTAGGAGGCCTGATCTGTGGAGCACCTATTCCAGTAGGGGTAGCCGGAGGTACCCGTAGTGGACTGGACCAGCACGTTCCTCCGCTGAACTGCTGCGGGCCCGAAGGGCTAGGGAGGAATCAACCAGGGACCTAGGTCCTCTGGGACAAAAGCGCACTGTTTTGCCTTGGCAGAGGGAAACGGCGCTGGAACAAGCGGTTCACCCGGTCAGATCGTCGACGTGTACCGAGTTCTAAGGGCTCGGACCTGAGAGAACACGGGATGAGACTGACTCAACCCTGAGATCATAAGGGTGTTAGGTGCTGCCCAGCCTGCAGCTCTGCAAATGTCTGCTAGGGAGGTGCCCCTAGCCAGTGCCCATAAGGATGCCACGCTCCCAGTGGAGTGGGCTTGAACCCATAAGGGGGGCATGGCCTGGGTGTGATAGGCCAACTGAATGGCATCCACCACCCAGTGAGACACCTCTGTATGGAGACAGCGTTCCCTTTCTGCTGTCCTCCAAAGCAGACAAAGAGCTGCTCAGAGCGCCTGAAGCTCTGGGTGCGTTCCAGGTAGGCACGCAAGGCACGTACCGGACACGACAGTGAGAGGGGCTGGGTCTGCCTCCTCCCGGGGCAGCGCTTGTAGGTTCACTACCTGATCTCCAGAGGGCGTGGTAGGAACCATGGGCACATAGCCCAGTCAAGGTCTTAGGATCACATGAGTATCTGCCGGACCGAGCTCCAGGCAAGTGTCGTTATTAGGGAACGCTTGCAGGTCCCCGACCCTCTTGATGGAAGTGAGCGCGATCAGCAGGGCCGTCTTTTCAGGAGAGGGCCATGAGCCAACTGATTCTAGCGACTCAGAGGGGGGGGATCTCTGAAGACCGGCGAGGACCACCGAGAGATCCCAGGAGGGGAACAGGTTTGGCCGGGAGGGGTTTAACCTCCGGGCACCTCTTGGGAACCTGACGATTAAGTCGTGCTTACCCAGAGACTTGCTGTCTACTGGGTCGTGGTGAGCTGCGATAGTGGCAACATACACCTTCAAGGTGGATGGGGACAGCCTCCCCTCCAACCTCTCCTGTAGGAACAGGAGCACAGACCTAACTGCGCACCTCTGTGGGTCTTCTGCCCGGGAAGAACACCGATTCACGAACAGACGCCCTTCAGGGCGTAGAGTTGCCTGGTAGAAGGGGCTCTGGCTTGGTTGATCGTGGCTACGACCGTGGTTGGTAGACCAGCTAGATCTTCCGCATCCCGTTCGGGGGCCAGACATGGAGGTTCCAAAGGTCTGGGTGCGGATGCCAGAGCGTGCCCCATCCCTGAGAAAGAAGGTCCTTCCTCAGGGGAATTCGCCAGGGAGGGGCTGTCGCGAGAAGTACAAGGTCCAAGAACCAGGCCTGAGTGGGCCAGTAAGGAGCCACGAGAGTGACTTGCTCCTCGTCCTCCCTGACCTTGCACAGCACCTGTGCAAGAAGGCTCACTGGGGGAATGCGTACTTGCGCAGCCCAGCCGGCCAGCTGTGTGCCAGTGCATCTGCCCCGAGGGGAGCCTCTGAATGGGCGTACCAGAGCGGGCAGTGGGAGGTGTCTCGGGAGGCAGAGGGGTCTACCTGGGCCTTGCCGAACCGTTCCCAAATCAGCTGAACCGAGTGGGGGTGAAGCCTCCACTCTCCGCCAGGCAAGCATTGTCATGACGGCGCGTCCGCTATCACATTGAGGTTGCCGGGGATGTGAGTGGCACGCAGCGACTTGAGTCAGTGCTGGCTCCAAAGGAGGAGACGACGGGCGAGTTGTGACATATGACGGGAGCGTACGCCGCCTTGGCGATTTATGTACGCGACCGCAGTGGTGCTGTCCGACCTGACTAGGATATGTTCGTCCTGAATTAACGGGAGAAACTTCCGCAGGGCCAAAAGGACGGTCAACAACTCGAGGCAGTTGATGTGCCAACGCAGCTGGGCCCCTTTCCAACGGCCTGAGGCTGCGTGCCCGTTGCAAAAGGCGCTCCAACCCAATCTGGAGGCGTCGGTCGTGACCAGGACGCGTCTGGACACCTTCTGTAGGGGCACTCCAACCCGTAAGAAACAGGGGTCTGTCCAGGGGTTGAATGTCTGACGGCAGGCGGGGGTGATTGTTACCCGGTGCGTGCCGTGGCGCCATGCTCGTCTCGGGACTCGGGTCTAGAGCCAGTGTTGGAGCGGTTTCATATGCATCGACCCCAGCGGTGCGACCGCCACGGAGGATGCCATATGCCCCAGGAGCCTCTGGAAAAGTTTTAAGGGGACCGCTGTGCCTGGCCTAAAGGCGGCGAGGCAGTTCAACACTGACTGGGCACGCTCATTGGTGAGACGTGCCGACATTGAGACCGAGTCTAACTCCATCCTGAGAAAAGAGACGCTCTGAACTGGAGTGAGCTGGCTCTTTTCCCAGTTGACCTGAAGCCCCAGACGGCTGAGGTGCCTGAGCACCTGGTCTCTGTGTGTGCATAGTAACTCTCGCGAGAGGACAGAGATAAGCCGAAGGGGAGGACTTTGTACTGATACACCTGGCCCCCGAACGCAAACCGCAGGTAGGGGCGGTGTCGGGGCAGGATGGAAGTACGCGTCCTTCAGGTCTACCGCTGCGAACCAATCTAGATGCCGGACGCAGGTTAAGCGTGAGCATTTTGAACGGGAGTTTGTGCAACACTCGGTTGAGAACTCGCAGGTCCAAGACTGGTCGTAAGCCGCCGCTTTTCTTGGGTACGATGAAGTAAGGGCTGTAGAGACCCTTCTTCATCTCGGTTGGAGGGACAGGCTCTATCGCGTCTTTGGCCAGAAGAGTCGCGATTTCCGCGCGCAGGGAGAGGGCATGTTCGCCGTGTACTGCGGAAAATCGGACGCCCATGAAGGGGGGCGGGGGCCTGGCAAACTGAATTGCGTAACCGAGTCGGATGGTCCGGGCCAGCCAGCGAGACGGGTTGGGAAGTGAAAGCCACGTGTCCAACCTCTGCGCTAGGGGCACCAAAGGGACGATTAATTTTGACGTACCCGGCGGGGCTTCGCAGCGGGGCGGAGCAGGTAGGGCAGCGTTGGGCGGCGACGGGGCGACCCGCGGCTGAGGTGCTGAGACAAGACACAAAGCACTTACCTTGCTCCGCACACCCGGCAGGGGGCGGGTTAGCGACTGAGGAGGAGGTCCTGGGTAGGCGTCCTCTAGACTCGTCGGAACCGGCCGGCCGGGGGACAGTCGTGGGGCTGAAGACGGGTGGTCCGTGTCCAGGAAGCCAGGACTGTTGATATCTGGGGGCAAAGTGCCGTGAGAACGGCATTTGCGGGCCAGGTGACCCAGAGACAAAAGGAAATAGCTCATTACAGAGAATATGAGAATGTGAAAATTAATTCAACAAGAAAAGATTCTCCTCCCGGCCCTCCACTGGGGACGGAGCGGTCTTACCAGCCTCCGGAGCTAACATCTTGGTCCCTGGGTTGAACGTCTACGGACAGCCTGGGAGCCTTCCGGGTCCTCGAGGGGGTCCGTGAGACGGGGGCGTCCATTTCCTGCAGCGTGCTCGACGCTGGGGCTGAGAGCTGGGCCCGGGTTGAGGCGGAGCAGGGTGTTTCACAGCCGCAGGAGGACGCCCATCGGCGAGCAGACGGGGCATGGCCCATGGCGGCAGGCTTGCGGCGGGGCAGGATGTGTAGTGGCCTCCGTCTGCCTCACCGCTGAGGACTGCTGGGCAGAGTCGTCAACGGTGGCACTGAATGGACGGAGCTGGGAGACGGGGGTGTGGGAGAAGGTGTGCCTTGTCCGCCTCCCGCATTTCGACCAGGTCCAGTCCACAGGTGCGTTTCTGGACCACAAGGGGTGGCCATCGCCTGTTCGAGTGCCAGCGCTTCTGACCTCCGTGGCCCGGGGGCGCGGTTGGTCATCCAGCGCAGTTCCTGCAGCACATCAAGAACAGGACTACCCAAGGTGCAAGTTTTGAAGTGCCTTGGCCTGGCATTGGTTGCAGGAAGGGCCGTGGCGTGCAGAGTGGAAGCGGTCTGGGACCGTTCCACCGCGAGGGTAGTGAGAGCGGAGGAGCGAAGAAGCCTTGGCTTAGCTCAACTCGTCGTGCACGTCCGGGAAGAAAGGAACGGGGGGGGGGCGTGGCTGTGAGCGGCGCACCTGCCCGCGGAACCGATCAAGTAGCCCGGGAAAGCATAGCGGATCTCCGTGCGTCAGGCTCAGGCTGGGCGGCAGACCCGAAGGTGGCGGCCCAGGCGAACGATCAGCATCCGATGCCGCTGTAACGCTCTCCAATGCAGCGGTGATGTCATCCAATTCTGAGGCAAGCAAGCGTGCCGGGGAGGCGGGCGGTTCGAGGGGGTTTACCCGGCGAACAGAGCCCGTCATATTCCCCAAATCGCCTTCATCGCCCGCGGCGCCTGCGCTGATCCAGTAGGAAGAAGGCGGAGCGCGGGGGGCGGCTGAAGTGGCTTTCTCTCATTACAAAAGAAAGCCGTGCGACCGCAATGCTATAACGGCCATGTTCTCACACTGAGAAGATGAACCATTGGAGAGAATACTCATCCCGAGCTCGGACGGAAGCAAACAAGCGTGCCGGGGAGGCGGGAAGTTCGAGGGGATTTACCCGGCGAACAGAGCCCGTCATTGTCCCCAAATCGTGTTCATCGCCCGCGGCACCTGCGCTGATCCAGTAGGAAGAAGGCGGAGCGCGGGGGGCGGCTGAAGTGGCTTTCTCTCATTACAAAAGAAAGCCGTGCGACCGCAATGCTATAACGGCCATGTTCTCACACTGAGAAGATGAACCATTGGAGAGAATACTCATCCCGAGCTCGGACGGAAGCAAACAAGCGTGCCGGGGAGGCGGGAAGTTCGAGGGGATTTACCCGGCGAACAGAGCCCGTCATTGTCCCCAAATCGTGTTCATCGCCCGCGGCGCCTGCGTCAATCCCGTAGGAAGGAGGCGAGGCACGGGGGGCGGCTGAAACGGCTTTCTCTCATTACAAAAGAAAGCCACACGACCGCAATGTTGCCATGGCTATGTTCTCGCACTGAAAACATAAACCATTCATAAAACATTGCTTGCGTGCGATCGCAGCCCAGGCACGCAAGACAGTGTTTTATGACCGAGAGAGGTGGGGAGAAATCACCGCATCCAGAAACTACACAGGGGCGGAAATTACATCTTTATAAAGACGCGTCCTGAAAAGGACGTTCAACGCCGCTGTATAATGCTCTTTCAGAGAAATAAACTCTTTTATGCAGAGAATCACTCTTTCAACTCTTTTAACTCTGTGCTGTCGAAGCGCCCAGGGGCAAACTGCACGCCGGCAGTGAAGAGAAAAGCCGCTGTAGTGCGCCGTAAATCCAACAGCAAAGCAGAGCGTCAGAGGATCAGAAGCAGGATCAGTTGTGTTACTCGCAGCTGACTGCATACACACGACCATCGGCTCCGAAGAAAATTACTGAATGAACGAGCGTATTTCTCTCGCCTTTATATCCGTATCCGGAGGCGGAGTATGCAAATACTGTTCGCCAACTCTCATTGGCCTTTTTTCATAGATCAGAGGTATCTTTCGGCGCTCAAGAGAGACCCCTAGTGTCGCTTCTTCGACACGACGTCGAAGTGAGCGACAGACGGGGAACATCAATTAAAAATGGAATGACAATATATACTTAAATCCCTCCAGGTTTTTCTGGATGTGCAATGACTGTGCAAAAAGGCACTGTGATCTAATGAAAAGACCAAAATGCCATCTGCAGAACTGACAGAACGGAACTCAACAAAAAAAAAAAAAAAATCTTCACCATTCCCTCAGTGTTATAGCCCTCCTCCCACACAACCCTACCTCTCAGATACTCACGTCATTAGGCTCAGTCTGGGAAAAACATAAGTATGTAAAGAAATGCTGTCTCATAATGACCTTATCTCTCTGTGGCTGACTTTTTGGTGATTTCCCTCATTATGACTGGGACTAAGCAAATAGCAGGAGTGATAGAGACAGACTCAGTGTGAAGAGGACACAGAAAGTATCTGATTATGAAGTTAATGTCTTCCTTTAGAGGGCAGCACCATTGCTTATATTTAGTGGGCTTGGGACAAAATATTTATGGGTAGGCCCAAAGAGTAGGCTCTAAAATAGAGAACCTTAGTGGGTCCCCATCATCAACGAGTCCGGTATATAACATTCCTGGTTGTCCCACCCTGACTAGAGCCTTGGTGGTGGGTGAGCAATTCTGAGTTTTAAAGAAAGAATGTTGAAAATTTGTATGGTGTTATTTTTTATTAGATTTTTTTTTTTTTTGGCAGAGGTTATTTGCACTAACCCGGTCCCAGGTTATCCACAACATCGTTAAATCCCAGGCCACTGCACAGAGGGTGCAGTTTGTCTTCAATTTCTGTGTTTACACAATACTTTTTTATTCCATTATTTCATTCCTTTCTTATTTCCACTTGGCAATTTTTTTTTCCATGTAACACAAAGCCAGACATTTTTAAGAAAACTTACACAGCTCTTTTCATACAACAACAGTTATAGTGGCCATGGCTGTCAAGCTCCAAAAAGAAAAGAAAAAAAATCATAAATGTGTGCAATTTTCCAGGTTCTCTGGAGACATACAAAAGCTTTATGTGAGGAACAGACCAACATGTAGGTTGTTATTCACTGAAAATCTTTCCCTCTGCTGAAATGTTTAGATCTCCATTCTACAAAATCAAAATTACATTTTGTGTTCACTTATGACATGCAATAACCAATGCCATTTTGCCATCAATGTTGTTCTTTCTGGTGAGATGCTTTGGCAGGGCAACTTTGAATTTAAATATGAGTGCTCATAATATTGCTGAAATGTAGTGAAGCAGATCAGTGAATATCAATTTAATTTTCTTTCTGTTTCTCACACAAATCTATTGTATGAAATTTGTAATATAGTGCATTAGTTGTATGCAATTCTTTAATGGTGCATGTATTTATTTATTTTAAAATTTTTAGAGCTTGGCAGCTAATGTTCCTATGCTTTTGCATATAAAATAACAACACAATATTTTTGTTCCCCTTTTGTGTTCTTCAGAACAAGCATAGGGGTTTGGAAATAATGTTGTGTGTGTGTGTGTGTGTGTGTGTGTGTGTGTAAATGATGACAGACTTTTCTTTTATGAACGTACTACTCTTAAGCTGCAGCCGAAGTCCAAAATAGTCTCATCCAAAAAAATTAGCATTTTGAAAACGGAATTTCTTTTTTTTTGTGTGTACTCTGACAAACTTTTCACCACTGAAAGGTAAAGAAGAAAATGTAAACAAAATCTGAACCATCAAAAAGCCCTTCGAGTTCTCTTTTCTTTTTTTAAATTCAGTGTTCTCTAAAGGATTAGCCTGCTTCACAGATGACTGTTGGATGCTGTCTTGTTCAACTTTACGGCAGCTGTGGACCATGGTCCATTTGCAGGGCAGAGAAAAAGCTACAAGTCTAATGCATCAAGGCCTGTGTCAGGACACATCTCATCAGAATGATCTCCACACCAGAGAGAGGTGGGGAAGGGGAAGAGTGAGAGTGAGGGATGTGTTTTGGAGGAAGTGCTTTGTCAGATCTTGTTTTTGTTTTGCCTGTTCCTTCAATCCCTCACTTGGCCTCACACTTTTTCTGTCCGTCTGCCCATTTAAATCTATTATTGTCTCAAAGTCTCTGTCATAATTTTTTGGCCGTCTGTCCACCATGAGTCCAAATCGCTCTCTTTTCTTTCTTGGGCAGTTCCACACCTATTGTTTCACTCATTTACTACTCACCCTGTGTCTATTCCATTTATGCTTTCTCTATCTGTCCTGAAATTGTATGCACCCCCACATGTCTGTCCATATTGTTCAGACGTTTCTGTGTCTGAACTCAATCAGACTTAATCAATGTGCCCCCCTCCCATACATACACACAAACACAAACCTTGTTAATAAACCATATGCTAGGGCCTTACTTAACTTCCTTTAGCCAACTCATCTAGTGCCCTGAAGGCTCGAAGGACCAGGGCAGAGCCGGAGGCCGAGGCAGTGCCAAGACTCGGCGGACCAAGGTGAAGCTGGGACATCGGAGGACAGAGGCGGAGCTGAGGACCAAGGTGGAGGCGGAGGGAAGGAGGTCCCTGGTAGAGCTGAAGGCGGAGCCAGGTGACCGATTGACCAAGGCAGAGCTGGAGGAACGAAGGACCCAGGTGATGCTGACAGTGGAGACAAGGGGACGTAGGGCCAAGGAGGTGAAGAGGGATCGGAGGGCCAAGGCGTAGTTCAGGGTTCGGAGGGCGAAGACAGAGGGTAGGCAGATCCCCTTGTCTTTGGAGTTACCGGGGCTGATGGTTGAGCCAGTGACTTGAGGGGAACTGACTGATCAGAGGAGGAGGAGGAGTCAAGGAAGGTGTCGAGGGAGGAGCCATGAAAGGCAGTGGGGCTGAGAAATTTTATGGATTTAGCAGAGGAGGAGGGAGTGGGAGGATGGGTGGGGACAGCAGAGACGAGGAGACTTGATGGGATCAGTGGCGACTGGAGACTCATGGGACAGATTATTTCAAAAACATCAAGTATTTTAGTAGGGATTGGGCTCAGCTCACCAGCAGTAATGGGAATATGGGCAGGGCTCCACTCAATATCCTCAAACTCCACTTATATGCCCTTTGGTACAGACGTTGGTACCGGCTCTTGCTCCCGGTCAGACTCTGTGATGGCTCGGGCTCAGAGTCTGTGGTGTGCTCTGGCTGTTGGTCCATTGGGGGCAAGGCTGATGGCTGTCTAGGCTCTGGGAGAGACTACAGCCTGTTTGACCGTGTGGCAGGAGTGGGCTTTGGCTCGTAGACCGTGGCAGGCATGGACACTTGCTCGTAGACCGTGCAGGCATCGGGGAGGGGTAAAGGACATTCCAAAAATAAAAGGTTCTCCACTTGCGGAAGGTCTGTTGGGCAATGAAAGTTCAAGCCCATTAAATAGATGGAACAGAGGTAGGGGTCTGAAATAGTGGAGAAGTGACTAGTTGAAATTACTTGCTGGTATAATCCAGAAGAGGAAAGTCTTGACAAAATAAATCCAATAGTGGACCGGTCAGTTACTTGACTCTTGTCAGAGAGGGGATTAAAGGGATCGTTGGTTTAGAGGAACACAACACAACACAACTAAAGGGTATTTATACACAGATAACTAAATGAGGGAATGGAATACAGGTGGGGATGACGATGAACAGATGGAAGTTATTGGGGCAGTGAATTATGGGAAATGTAGTGCAGGGGAAAACTTCAAAATAAGAGCCCATGAAGAAGGTGATGGAGACAGACTTTCACAGATATTAGGGCAAAAATCATATGCTGATTAATAATTTTTGTATTGTTTTCCTGTAAGACTATCTAAAAATCCTTCAAACAAGAACAATTTGATTTATCTTGGTTTAGAAAGAACACTTTCTAAGAGAGAATTTATGAATTACAGAAAGAAAGAACTACAGAAAAGAATTTATGTTTTTCAGAGAATGTATTTTTAACATGTGTATTTTATCTTACTGTACTGGTAGAGATTTTATAGTCAAAACAAGTGAAAAAAAATCTACCAGTGATGAAGAAGTAATTCAAAGTATTTACAATATGTTGCTGACCTTGAGTAATCTAACGAAATACGTTACAAATTACATTTTACAGCATGTATTCTGTAATCTGTAGTGGAATGTATTTCAAAAGTAACCCTCCCAACCTTGATCATTTGTTTGCTGATACCATTTGGTTTGATATTTCAATATCTGTACAATTAAATTCACAAATTTTTAAGTGTCTTAAAGGGATAGTTAAAAATTGTATAAACTCTGTTATCAGTAACTCACCCTCATGTTATTCCAAACACAACAGGAGAAGTTAGGTAGACTTAAGGACTAGCAGCCTCAGTCAGCATTCTTCCCCCTGCCCCCTTACAAAGTAAGTGAATTTTTACTGAACCTGCCATAAAAGTCATATGGGTTAGGAACAACATGAGAGTAAATAAATTATGACAGAATATACATTTCTGGATGAACTATTCACAAGTTCCTAAAAGTAATGTGGAAATGCTGTTTAGTGTGTAATATTTTGTACAAGTATGTTGGTAAATCGCTTCTATGCATCCATAAAAAGCCTGCACACACATACACATGTGGTGTCCTGGCAATCTTGAGATTACACACAGACAATTTAGTATCCGGTGTGTTTCAAAGACAAGAACAATGGGCAAAGACAGCTTATCTGTTTATACTTCAAGACACATGTAGAAGCATGAGTATTTGTAGTAGTTGAAGACGGTATTCATCAGTGGCAGCTCTTAGTTGCTGAACTATGGTCATGTGATGGGTGCATGTCAGGTGATTGACAAACAAAACATATCATGGACTGGGCTGGGCTGAACAGTCTCCGTAGCCCTGCAGGGACCACAGCACATCAGCATATATTCCAAAGACACACACACAAAAAAAGCTTTGAACTGCAGGCGCTTTGAAGCCCAGTCAAGCTTTTGATTAATGCTGGTGGGGAGAGACAGAGAGCGTGAGAGTGGTATAAGAAATTTAATTTGTGTGTAGTAGTGTCTCAGACAGGGCCAAGGCTGTCGTATGAATTCACAATGCATATCTGATCCATATACACAGCTAAAAGCCATTTTATCAAAATCAGTGTTGGGGAGTTTCTAACTGAAAGTAGCAACACTTTTAACATAACTATATTTTTCAGGAGCGTGACAGCAGCTCGCCCATTTTCAAAATAGTGTATCTTTTCCAGTATCAGACTATTTTTTTCCAATGAGTAGCGCTGCATCACAAAAACTGTCCTTTCTCGTCTGTCATATGTAGTGTTGGGAAGTCAAAATAATTTAAGTAAATTGGTTTGTTCGGACAGTTCATGTAAATTAACTGGTTAAAAGAAACAATTCACTGATTCACTGATACTTTATTTAACATTGATAAGTCTAATACATGTTATTGAATCAGTTTGTTTAGACAGTTAATGCAAAATAGCTAGTTCAAATAAACTATTCCCTGATTCGCTTATAGTTTTTTATTAATACATTTTTAATTGCTGATGTTTATCACCATGTTTTCAACTCAGTTCCATAAAATTGCGTGTTTTCTACTTATTCTGAATCAGTACAGTATTTCCATCAGCATTTCCCAAACTGTGGTCTGCGGACCCCCAGTGGTCCTTTTCATATAGCCAGTGGGTCCGTGTATAATATCTGAATTGTGAACACTGTAAATGTTAGGTACAATCTAACAAGCAATAATAATACAAACATATATAAAAAAAACACATTTCAGTCAACTATTGACTAACGTAAAAATACAGCATAAAAGAGGTTTTGAACAATATATTTAAACAGCCTATATATAAAAAAGTTGTAATTTCTGGACCACAAATTTATGTGTGGAGAAATCCACTTAATTGCATGGTAACTGTGACTTCTCTGATTAGTGGATGAATTCTGCTTCAAGATGACTGTGGGGGAATTATTTTTCACACGTGTTATTTACAGGAGACATTGGGCAATATTCATCAAACACTGAGACTTTTATTTATTGCCGATTTATAACTAAATGTATATGAAATTAATTATAGAAGTATATTTATACAATTATTATTTAATCATTTTATCAGAACTTCTCATATAGCAGAATTAAAGAAAATCATCTGGTGCCAGTGGTCTCTAAGATCAAGTTAAGCTTGCGATGCATTTGGGAAATGCAGCCCTGATCAGTTATCGGCAGATAATTAAAAAGGATTTCTTCCTTGAATGTAATTTATGAGTAGCTTGTAGCTACAGTTTAAAAATTGCTTTCCCTATAACTGGTCACAATCACAAGGAACAATGTATTACACTCTTATTGTAATGCCAATAGCTATGTTTAAAGTGGCTCTGAAGCTAGGTGGTGATGCGGGCTAGGGTCCTTGCATATACAGTATATTTAGCATATATAGCTTTTATGCATCTTTACTCAAAGGTGATGACACAGAACTACCTCACAATCACCTTAATTAAGCAAATGAAAGACACCATGTAAATGCAAATTAATGTTAATCAAAAAGAAATATATTTTGTATCGTTTTTAAAAAAAAAAAAATTATCAGGTCTCTGTGGCCAAAGCTTAATGGGCCCCCTTTGTTGCAGGGCCCACAGCCCCAGACAAGTGTCCTTATCATTCCAGGAAAAGGGTAGAGAAAGACTGCTCTAAAGCATTAGCAGCAATCAGCATTGTTCTGTTGTGTACTATTGTGTTAGCGCTGACCTAAAACAGCACTGAGCTGGCAGCTAAGGTCAGGCACAGACATTGCACTGAGGTGCCCTAGCAGAAGTACTGAAAAATAACACAAATTCCATTTGATTATCGTTGAGGTGATGAAATGTGCTATTTCTGCAACAATTGGCACAAAATATTGACTGTTTTCAATCAGGGTTCCCATAAACCCATTTTCAAATTTGGCAGTTTTAACATAGCATGTTTGCATTTCTCATGGATATTCTTTGCTGTGTAGATTTAAGGAGTGAATGTAGACTGTGTAAATGTAGATTATAAGAGAATATTTCATAAAAAGAGCAGTGTTATAGATAATGAACAAGTGGGTGAGTGGCAGACAAAGAGTGTTTCTAAATTGTCCTTGCTACCTGTCAGTGCTGCACTATTGTGCACGGAAACTTGAGTAGTTTATGAGCTTATTTGTATAAGGATTTAGACCACAAGGACCACCACAGCCAATATTCTGTGTTAAAATCAACTCAAGCAGATTGACCCTGACCGGACAAGACTCGCGTCTCTCCTGCATTTAGTCTCCATGAGTAGTTGAGCCTTGATTTTTTTATTAGATCCAATTTTTTCATTGAAATGTCATATTGCATTATATTTAAGGGCTTTTCTATGCATATCTTCATGTCTGATTGTCCCAGGAGGGAGATGAACTAAACAGGAGAGAAACACCAACTAAACAATATTCTTACTCTCTTTTTGACAACGAGGAATGTCAAACTGTGACATGTATCAAAAAAGCCCATTGAGTGCAAGTGTTGTAGCTAACACGACGTGGTGACACAGTCATTCGATGTCATCCATGCTGTATTTCAACATTCTCTGTCATTGTGCTAATTTATTACGCGTTTCACATGTTTAATGGAGCTTTGCGATTAACGTTGTGGCAGAGGATTGGTGATTAGCATCCCACTGGTACCAGTGTAATTGAAGCCTGCTTGTTGAGCAGCTACACATAGAGCTGCTGAAAATCCTATTTTGAATCCTGTTCACCGCAATATTTAGTCTCTTTCCAAAATGCTTTCAGAAAAATTATTTTTAGACCGCAAGCTAGTCACCACCCTTCCCCAAAGTCTCTGTATGCAAATCATCCACTCTTTTATCTGGTCTGAGAAGGGAAGGCCATTTTCCTATCATGCCTCTGAATATTTCACAGGAAATCAGAAGTGTGTCTGTAGAGTTTCTGGGGGAATTTCAATAAAAATGAATTGCGCCCACTGATATTGTTGTTTATTTGCATGTGAAGTTTATGTAGTATTGTAGCACCTGTTTTACTAAAGGAATTATGCAAGTCTGGTAATGTTGCAAACATACCCCTAGGTATTAGTGCTGAACGCAATTGAATGGCACAATTCCCATCTTGTAGGTTGGTTCTGAGGGCTAGGTTGTGGAAGATGCAGCAGACTTTCATGATCTGGCACACTTTTCTGGAACTGTACAGCTTCGCTCCACTACTGCGATCCAGGCAACTGAATGGGCTCTTTAAAATGCAGAAAGTGTGCTCGACTTCACTGTGCATCTGGATATATACCCAGGTTATAATGCTTTTATCCATCATTTGAAATTATTTGATGAATTATTGCTGCATTAATCACAATGTACACTGACATCTTTGAACCAAATTCTGTTTAAAGAAGCAGTGATAGTGCAAGTTAATTGCACTGAGCAAATAGCGCAGACTTGTTTGAATGCAGTGAATAGGCAATCTATAGCCTAATTTAAATATAAAAGAGAAATGACTTAAGGGTGAAATGTGTAGTTACTGGACCACTAGCGTCAACATACGGAATTGCAATAAATGCTAAAAGGTGTACGTGGCTACATGACATGGAAACATGGTATGGTAGGATCCAGACTTGACCATGGTAGGCATGGATGACTCATTGGCTGTGGCAGGTGTGAACGCTGACTCGTAGAGCAGAGGCGGGCCTGAACCGTGGATCAGAGGCATGCCTGGACCTTGGAACAGAGGTGGGCCTGGACCATGGAGCAAGCTGAGGTGGGCATGGCCTGGAGCTGACCCTTGCATGGCCGTGACATGGCCTGGAGCTGACTCTGGTGTGGTCGTGACATGGCATGGAGCAGACTCTGGTGTGGCCATGACATGGCATGGAGCAGACTCTGGTGTGGTAGTGACATGGCATGGTGCAGACTCTGGCGTGGCTGTGACATGGCATGGAGCAGACTCTGGCGTGGCTGTGACATTGCATGGAGCACACTGAGGATCTGGGGCAGAAGGTGGAACAAGCTCAGCGACCATGAAGTGGAACTTTGGCTTGGCGGCCATGACGTGGAACTTTGGCTTGGCGGCCATGACGTGGGGCAAAGACGTGGAAGGTGGAGCCATGGGAGGCTCAAGGGGCAAAGCTGTGGAAGGCGGAGCCATGGGAGGCTCGAGGCTAAGAGACTTGGATAACTGGGGAACGACCTCCATGGTTGTGAACACTGGCAGAGACTTGGGAATGACCTCTGTGGTCATGAGTACAGGCAGAGATTGGGGAAAAATTACCTGTTCCTTCTCCTCCTTTTCCGGACAACTGGGAGAATGGTTGCGGGGACAATACAGGCTACAGACATTGGCTCTGGGACAGTCAAGTCTACATGCATTGGCTCTGTGACAGTCAAGGATACAGGCATTGGCGCTGGCTCATTAACCAGGGCAGGTATTGGCGCTAACTCGTTAACCATGGCAGGCATGGGCTCTGGCTCATTAACCGAGGCAGGCATGGGCACTGGCTCGTTAACCTTCACGCCTACAGTGAATGGTGAACCACCCATCAGTAGGGCAAGATCGATATACCGAGCAAGGCCATCGGCACACCGACCGTCAGGCATCAGAGAGGAAACCGGCTCATTCAGCATGAAAAAAAGAACAAAACATATAAATGTGACAAAAGGTTCCCAAACAGCGTACAAACGGTACATAAGAAAGGGTTAAGGCCTATTCACACCAAGCCCAAATTTTCAGTGCCAATATTCATTCCAAACAAGCTTTTGAATCAATGGAATCCTATGGTGCTATTCACACCGGATCCGACAAATCAGTTTTTTTTTTTTAATATTATTTGTTTTTACACAGAGATTTTTTTTTAGCTGTGCACATGCATTAAACTCAAGTTAGATTGAAGATATAAGGCTGATAAGCAGGCGCTGCCTGCCTATATAGGGCAGAGCCCCACCTCAATATTCATCAATTTGAAAACATAGATCCATACAATAAATTGCCAACATATAATTTGTTCAAAATGCTGACATATGTATTTAAAAGCAGGCCTAGCATAAGTTTTTATTCTATTTTTTAAGTCGTAATTTAGCTGAAACCTCCGTACCACTTTATTTGATATAGATCTAAGGCATGTGTTGCAGAAAATCTGCTGCCCCCACAGCGGCCCTCATTTTTCCAATGGAAATCCTTGATCAAACATGGTACTGCAACGAGCCCTCATTGAGACACATAGGGGCAGAAATTAATCTGCCCATAAACTTAGAGCCAAACCAAAGGTAACATTCATATTAGAACGTGCCAGTAGTGTGACAGATTGCGAACATGGCGAGCGCTATCGATGAACAAGTGTGTAAAAACATGTCGTTTCTATTACAAATTCATGACAAATTTGCCATCAAACAACTTGGTCCTGACAAGCCAGACATATAAATAGTTTAGCAATCAAAAGACTAGGGTAGGTGATGAGACATTATTTGTATTGTATGACAAAACATTTTATGTCAAAAAGCCTTGGCTCTCTGTTACGCTGAACTGAATTTAATGTTTTGTTTCCCATATTTACTTTTTCATTCTTATTGAGCAAGGGGACAGGGGTAATGTATACAGTAGTGTAGGCGTATATGATTTGAAACATTTCTACTGGGAACCTTTTTACAACTTGAAACTTACTGTGAGTAAAACATTATTACTACTATTATTAAGCATGCATTTTATTTATTTTTAGTGCTGTGAAAACGTGTAAATGGCATATAGTTTTGTTTATGTATATAGATATTTCAACATTCTCTTCCTCTCTTCAGCATCACTTAACATTTTAAAACAACATTCGATTTAGATCGCAAGGACATGTATCATTGTGTTTGTTGTTTGAAAAATAGTTAAGAGTTGAATTATGGAAAACAACAAAAATAAACAACTATAGCAAAATCTGCCCTGCCTATATTGTCTTGCTTACTGTCGTAACCTCCGTTCCCTGATTTCGATATAGTGACACTAGGCTTCTCTTGAGAGCCCCGAACACCTCTATTCATTTGAGAAAAGGCCAATGAGAATTGGCAAGTGGAATTTATATGCCACTCCCCCAGACATACGGTTATAAAAGGAGAAGGAATTCCCACTCTCATTCGGGTTTTGTGCTGAGGAGCCGAGACAAGGTCAAATCATATCAGTGGCTAGTACAGCGGTAAGAGGGACACAACATCTCGTTCCCTCCATCAGGGAACAGAGGCTACAACAGTAACCAAGATGTTCCCCTTCTGTCACTCACTTGACGTTGTGTTGATGTAGTGACACTAGGGGACTCTATAGAAAAATGGCATAACAGCTGAACTGTGTTACTGCTGATGCAGGTGCACCAGCTGCGACCTTTTCTCTCTATGTTTTCTCTCCACAGAGTATTAGATCCAGCTGTGGCCATCTAACACTATTATATGCATTGGGGAAGGTGTTCATTTCTGTTCCTATTCTTTCAGGGGGTAAAGACCCCACAGAGAACACATCATGCCCAAAAGGGAGGCTCACCAGCCGCATATGGAGGGGGCATGGTGGTAGATCCTGCCTCGAAGGGGAGGAGTTCTACAAACATGGCAGCCGGGGGCAGAGAGGGCTCTGCCCAAGGGAGACGCAGGTCTGCTGACAGGGACACAGTACTGCGGAAAATACATCACAGGGGGGTTACCTTAGTAATCAGCACCTGTTGAGCACTTATCCCTGTACAGGGCATATTAGTACCCATAGTGGGTCTGGCTGCGAACTCCTCCACTGAACTCGCAAGCTACAGGGCTAGGGAGGCAGGACATCCAGGTTCCACGACTTTGTGAACTCGACTGGGGTTAAAAGCACATGCTTTCACCTCAGAGGAGGGGATGGACACTATACACAAGCGATACACCCTGCCAGTTGTTCCGTATTACCAAACTCTACCTGTTTATGCCTGACAGAACACAGGACGAAACCGGCTCAACACAGCGATTGTAAAATCTTGCAAAGGTATTGGATGTAGCCCAGCATGCTACTCTGCAGGTGTCTGCTAGAGAGGTGCCATGGGCCAATGCCCACGAGGATCCCACACTCCTATTAGAGTGTGCTCATATTCCCAAAGGGGCGGGCATGGCCTGGGCCTGGGCCTGGTATGCCAGAGTGATGACATCCATGATCTAGTGGGCAAGCCTCTGTTTGGCTACAGCTTTCCCTTTATGCCAAAGCAGACAAAGAGCTGCTCAGAGCGTCTAAAGCTCTGCGTGCTATCCAAGTAGGTGCACAAAGCATGCACTGGACACAGCAATGACAGGGTTGGGTCTGCCTCCTCCTGGGGCAGCACTTGCAGGCTCACCACCTGATCCCTGAAAGGGGTCGTGGGAACCTTGGGCACATAGCCCGTCCGGGGTCTCAGGATCATTTCAGAATCTGCTGGACCGAACTCCAGGCAATTGTTGCTGACTGAAAATGCTTGCAGGTCTCCAACCCTCTTGATGGAGGTGAGCACAATCAGGTCGTGCTTCCCTAGGGACCGCCCCCTGACCGTCCTTACTCCGTCGTGGTGGGCCGCTATAGTGGATACATATACCTTCAAGGTGGAGTGGGACAGCCGCCCCTCCAGCTTCTCATGCAGGAAGGAAATCACTGACCTGACTGCACATCTCTGGGGGTCTTCGGCTCGGGAAGAACACCAATTCACAAACAAGCTCCACTTTAGGCATAAAGCTGCCTTGTCGAGGGAGCTCTGGCCTGAGAGATCGTGTCTACCACTGCTGGTGGAAGGCCACTTAGGTCTTCCACGTCCCATCTAAGGGCCAGACATGGAGGATCCAGAGGTCTGGGCACAGGTGCCAGATGGTGCCACATCCCTGAGAAACAAGGTCCTTCCTCAGAGGAATCTGCCAGGTAGGTGCTGACGCGAG
Organism: Moxostoma hubbsi; assembly: GCA_032164185.1. Lineage (NCBI taxonomy): Eukaryota > Metazoa > Chordata > Actinopteri > Cypriniformes > Catostomidae > Moxostoma > Moxostoma hubbsi. The sequence goes on along the minus strand of JAVLUX010000024.1, from coordinate 15,891,605 downwards.
AGCATGAGGTCCGAGAACCAAATATGGGTGGGACAACATGGGGCCATGAGGGTGAATCATTCCTCGTCCTCCCTGACATTGCACAGGGTCTGTGCAAGTAGGCTCAGTGGGGGGAATGCATATTCTCATAGCCCCCGGGACCAGCTGTGTGCCAGCGTGTCTGTCCGAGGGTGGCTCCCATCAGGGAATACCAGAATGGACAGTGGGAGGATTCCAGGGAAGCAAATAGGTCTATCTTTGCTTTTCCGAATCGATTCCAAATCAGCTGGACCACCTGGGGGTGGAGTCTCCACTCTCGCTGAGCATCGCCTGGCACAACAACACATCCGCTGTGGCGTTGAGACTGCCTGGGATTTGAGTGGCCTGCAGTGACCTCAGCTGCCACTGAATCCAAAGGATGAGATGGCAGGCGAGTTGTGACATGTGAAGAGAGCTTATGCCACCTTGGTGATTTATGTACGCTACTGATGCTGTGTTGTCCGTCCGGACCAATACATGGTTGTCCTGAATCAATGGCAATAGCCTCCACAGGGCAAGCAGTACAGCCAGCAACTCTAGGCAGTTAATGTGTCAACCCAGTCGTGGTCCTGTCCAGAAACCAGCGGCTGCGTGCCTGTTGCACATGGTGCCCCAGCCCAACTTTGAAGTGTCTGTGGTGACCACGACGTGTCTGGACACCTGCTCTAGGGGAACTCCTGCCCCCAAAAACATGAGGTCTGTCCAAGGGCTAAATAAGTGGTGGCAGAGCACCGTGATAGCTACGTGATGTGTGCCGTGGCGCCCTGCCCATCTCAGGACTCGAGGCTGAAGCGGTCTCAAATCTTGAACGGGAGTCTGTGTAAGGCCTGGTTCAGGACTCGCAGGACAAGATTGGCCTCAACCCACCGACTTTCTTTGGTACGATGAACTAAGGGCTGTAGAATCATTCTCCCATCTCACGCACTTACGAAGAATGGTCGCAATCTCACCCTGCAGTGAAGTGTAGTGGACACCACTGAACTGGGGCGGGCACCTGGCGAGTTGAATCTTGTAGATGAGTTGCATGGTCCTAGCCAGCTGGGTTGGAAAGCGTTATCCATGCATCCAAGCTCCGGGCGAGGGGCACTAAAGGGACGATCACGTCTGACATACCTGAAGGTGGGGCCACGCGGTGGAGAGGAGCAGGTGATGCCATGTCGAGGAGCGTAGCTTCATCCCTAGATGGCTGTAATGAGGGGAACCTCGAAGCACTTACCTTGCTCTGCATATCTGGCATAGGGCAGGTAGAGACTGAGGAGGAGGACCACTTGGTTCGTCCTCAAGACTCGTCACAACCGGTTGGCCGTAAGCATGGTACAGCCGGGCGTGTGATGATGGGGGGACCACATTTGCAGGGCCCTGACTGCAAGTGCTCGGTGTCAGATTATGTGAAAAAAGGAATGAGTAAACCGCTCTTTATTTGACAATTCGGTTGCCCGGAGGGCGAGGGCGATCACTGAGCGCAACTCCAGCAGCAAACGAACTGACAAATCGCCTCCAGCGCCAGCCGGGCCGGCCTCATACCCATGGGTAGAAGGCGCAGGGTGGGGGGGCAGCTAGAGTGTCTTTCCCACTTCGGAAGAAGGAAAGCCGCAACCGTATGTGGATGCGGTTATAAAGCATCTTTATTAAGACACATCTTTAAAAAGACATTCAACGTCAATGTGTATGCTCTAATAGAGAAAATATACTCTTTAGCAGGAGTATATATTCTTGCTGTTGAAGCACCCAGGGGCAAAATCTGCACTCGTCATGCAGAAGGGGAGAAGCTGCTGGAAATGCGCTGTATATCCAACAGCATACACTTCTTAAGAGGTGAAAGGAACAGCAGTAGTATTCAGCTCGCTGATAGTACAACCGCTCGGCTCCAAAGAAAAAATCTGAATGAGAGTGGGCATTCCTTCTCCTTTAATACCCGTATGTCCGGGGGAGTGGCATGCAAATTCCACTTGCCAATTCTCTTTTGGCCTTTTCTCAAAAGAATTGAGGTGTTAGGGGCTCCCAAGAGCTATCCTTAGTGTCACTACATCGACACAACGTCGAGTGAGTGACAGAAGGGGAACTGTGGTCATGAGCCGCTATTGCTGATAAGTTCAAGCTGCTGTGCTCTCCTTTCTCTTGCATAGCAACTGACATGCTCCAACATCCTGAAATTGATTTAAGATTTTCGATGTAGGTTTTGATTAAAGGGATACTGATGAAAGGGAAAAATCGTCATTTTGCATCATCGGAGGATTTTTGGGCCAGAGGCTTAAAACTACAGCCAGTATTAATAGCTAGTTCCGCATGTTTTCACCACGCCCATATGGGGTGGGATCTCACTCACAGAATGTGAAGATAGTGTCAGAAATCTTTCTGTAGAAGCTAAGCTAACAGGCTCTTGCTCTGTGTAGAAAGTTTGTATACAAGTAGGCTAATCACGATGGCGGAAGGTAGTTTTGAAGTTGAAATGGCAGAAGGGGATTTCGAGTCAGGGCGAGAGTCTTTAGTTTCTAGATTTATGCTTTATTGTCTAAACTTTGTGCAATTGAGACAGACACAGGTTGTCTTGATTGCTTTTCTTTTCTTGCTGAGATCAATAATTTACTAAACTTAGCTAGCACAAATACACAAGTGGGTCTGTTTTGGACCATTAGCATAAATCGACAAATAGGCTAACTCAGTTTTACAGCACAGTGGCTTTACTGTGAGAACAATCAACTTATATACAACTTATATGTAATTGTCTATCTACCGTTACTTTTCTAAATTTGCTGTTTTACTGCTAACAACTATAACACTATAGGCTTCTGTGTGATCAGAAATAGAGTCGATTATTAGTGAGAGTCTTTCCTCTAGGTGAATGCGTTTAGTACCAGTGGTTCTCTTCATTCGAAGGACATTCGGTTTGTAGTCTTCCTGCTTGAAATGGCGACTGCAAATCCTACGGGTTTTCAGGTTTTCCATATCGGTGTCCTCTCCAAATTTTGGGTGGTTGATAGCCCGCAGCCACGCAGCCACTGTTTACATCGCTCCAAATTTTTTATCGGCAAATGATGGAAACTTACTTCTTGTCCTTTCCTGGTTTTGATTGTACATCCTGGTACAACGCAATTTAGCACCATTTCGATGGAAATTTATCAACTAACTCATGATTTATAGAGTCACGATGTATCAAAGCAAGCCTAGTTGTATCAAATTTTCAGATACTGCCGCCTGTAACCGGTAGGCGTGGTTTGGGAGTGGCCTCGTAAGGGCAGCAAAGCAAGTGCATTCTGGGAGTTGTTGTCTTTCAGCCACATGAGTAAAAAATACATTTTCTGCCTTTTCTCAGTCTAGAATGCTTCAAATTCAAAAATAATTTCACATTTATACTATATAAATGACCAATTTTAAATACACATTCATCTTCCCAGAGGTGAAGTATTCCTTTAAGGATTTCATCCCTGTAGTGCTGAACCCAAATCTTGCTCTGCTGGGCTTTGACATTTTTTTATTTAATTTTTTGGGGGGGTCTTTCAGTGGGGACATGTATGAACTAAGCCTGCAAATTATACAGACTTAAACTTTTTACTGGCTTACCTGCTTGAAAAAGCAGTCTTAGTTTTTCTTTACAAATCCTCTGTATGATGACATGTCTTTCTTTAAATTTCTCATAATTTCAAGATGCTCTCAACAAGATAAGTCTCTATTTAGATTCAGCTGAATATGCTCTTCACAAACATACCATCTTGTGCTCAGCTAATTAGTGTTTGTGTGTGTGCACGCATGCACATTCATATCTGCAAGGGAGAGGACGTCGTAAGTGGTGTGCGAGAAAGCAGAAGCGCAGCAAGAGGGCGGGGGTCCATGCTTGGCTAAAAACAAACCCTAGCCTACCGGCTCTCCCGTCTATCCTGCTCTCAAATGTTTGCGCCCTTGACAATAAACTGGACTACATCCGACTCCAACAGGCTATGCAGCGTGAGTTTAGAGACCGCTGAGTATTTGTTTTCACGGAGACGTGGCTCAGCGACAGAGTTCCGGATTCCGCCATTCAGCTAGACGGGTTTGCCTCATTTCGTGCCGACAGAAATGCAGCTCTCTGCGGTAAGACTCGCGGTGGTGGCTTGTGTGTTTCATCAACACGGAATGGTGCAAGAACTCTAAGCTAGTCTCTAGCTACTGCTCATCGCTGGTGGAGCTTGTGACTGTTAGATGCAGACCTTTTTATTTACCACGGGAATTCACCACTGTTATCATAACCAGAGTTTACATTCCCCCCAGCGCTAACGCTAAGGAAGTGCTCTGTGAACTGTATGGGGCTATGAGCGAACTGCAGAACACTCACCCCGATGGACTGTTTATTGTCGCCGGAGATTTTAACCATGCGAATCTCAAGATAGTGCTCCCTAAATTCCATCAGTATGTGGACTTTGCAACGAAAGGGGCGAACGCGCTTGATCTTGTTTACACAAACATCCCAGGCGCATACCGTGCGGAGCCCCGCCCCCACCTCGACTACTCAGACCATATGTCTGTTATGCTAATTCCAGCATACAGACCGCTCGTCAGACCCACAAAACCGCTTCAGAAGCAGGTGAAAACCTGGCCAGCAGGAGCCATCTCTGCTATTCAGGACTGTTTTGAGTGTACTGACTGGCACATGTTCAGGGAGGCTGCAACATATAGTGATTCTACCAACTTGGAGGAATACACAGCATCAGTGACCAGCTACATCAGCAAGTGCATTGACGATGTCCCTTTCTCCAAGACCATCACCACACGCTCCAGCCAGAAGCCATGGATGACTGCAGAGTTGCGCATGCTGCTGAGGACCTGAAACTCTGCCTTCAGAGCAGGCGACAAGGCAGCCCTAAGAACAGCAAGGGCCAAACTGTCCCAGGCCATCAGAGAGGCAAAGTGCGTACACGCCCAGAGAATCCACAGTCAATTCCAGGACAGCAGTGACACACGGCGTATGTGGCAGGGTATCCAGGCCATCACCAACTACAGGACAACATCAGTTGCCTGTGACAAAGATGACTCCTTCCAGATGCACTGAATGACTTCTACGCTCGGTTTGAAGTGAAGAACGACGTGGTGGTGAGGAAGACCACCCCTCCTCCCAACGACCAGGTGCTCTGTCTTATCACGGCAGATGTTAGGAAAACTCTACGTAGTGTCAACCCACGGAAGGCTGCTGGACCAGATAACATTCCTGGCAGAGTGCTCAGAGGGTGTGCAGACCAGTTGGCAGATGTTCTTACCGACATCTTCAACATCTCTCTGAGCAGCGCCGTCGTTCCAACGTGCTTCACGTGCACCACCATCGTCCCCATGCCAAAGAAGTCTTCAGTGTTCTGCCTCAACGACTACCGTCCCGTTGCACTCACACCAATCATCATGAAGTGCTTCCAGAGGCTCGTCATGAGACACATTAAGACCCAGCTGCCCCCCTCACTTGACCCACTGCTTTGCGTATCATCCAAACTGTTCAACAGATGATGCCATCACCACCACCCTCCATCTGGCCCTAACCCACCTAGATAAAAAAGACACATACATTCGAATGCTGTTCATAGTCTTCTGCTCAGCATTCAACACAATCATTCCCCAGCACCTGATTGGAAAGCTGAACCTGCTGGGCCTGGACACCTCGCTCTGCAACTGGATCCTAGACTTCCTGACTGGGAGACCTCAGTCAGTCCAGATCGGGAACAGCATCTCCACTACCACCACACTGAGCACTGGGGCCCCCAAGGGCTGTGTGCTCAGTCCACTGCTGTTCACTCTGCTGACTCACGACTGTGATGCAATGCACAGCTCAAATCACATCATCAAGTTCGCCGATGACATGACCGTGGTGTTTCTCATCAGCAAGAATGATGAGTCAGCATACAGAGAGGAGGTGCAGTGGCTAACGGACTGGTGTAGAGCCAACAACCTGTCCCTGAATGTCGACAAAACAAAAGAGATGTTTGTTGACTTTAGGAGAGAACAAGGTGAACGCTCTCCACTGAACATCGACGGCTCCTCTGTGGAGATCGTCAAGAGGCTGGTCTTCATCAACATCACCTGGTCCCTCAACACCAGCTCTATTACCAAGAAAGCCCAGCAGCATCTCTACTTTCTTCGAAGGCTGAGGAAAGCACATCTCCCACCCCCATCCTCACTACATTCTATAGAGGGACTATTGAGAGCATCCTGAGCAGCTGCATCACTGCCTGGTTAAGGACTCGGAACATTTCGGACTGCAAAGCCCTGCAGAGTATAGTGAGGACAGCTGAGAAGATCATCGGGGTCTCTCTTCCCTCTATAAAAGACATTTACAAAAAACACTACATCCGCAAAGCCACCAGCATTGTCCACGACCCCACACACCCCTCACACAAACTCTACACCCTCCTGCCGTCTGGCAAGAGGTAACGAAGCATTTGGGCCCTCACGGCCAGACTGTGTAACAGCTTCTTCCCCCAAGTCATCAGACTCCTCAATACTCAGTGACTGATTTGACACACACACACACACACACACACGTCCTGAGTTGCACTTTAATTACTGTCTTTTTATAACTGTCTGCTACCTCATATAACTGCTATGTCCATAGCACACTATTTCATAGTATGTTATGTTTACATTTGGACTTTTTAGAAACTCATCTTTTTGCACTACTGTGTACTGGTCTCTCACTGTGCCTATTGTCCTGTACGTTTGCACTTGCACTTTATGTAGGTATTTTATTTAGTCTGTGTAGTCTCATGTGGTTCTGTGTTTGTCCTATGTTGTTTTATGTAGCAACATGGTCCTGGAGGAACGTTGTCTTGATTCGCTGTATACTGTACTAACTGTATATGGTTGAAACGACAATAAAAACCACTTGACTTGACTTGTGCAATTGTTTGTGATTTTCATAATATTTTTGGCATGCTTTGTGTCTGTTTGATACAAAGTTCTTCTTTTTGAAAATGAAAAGAAACAAGATATCTGTATAATTGTATATTTCTTTATACACAAAATTAACTCTTCAATGTCTTTGATATTTTATGTTTTTCCTCCGTCTTACTGACCACATTAGGAGCAGAAAATAATTTCTGTATTATCTTTTTTATAATCTGTAGATCAGAATTTGGCAGCTTTAGCTATTAAAAATTTGTTCTTTGTCACTTCTGGTTAATAATGGGGTGTGAATCTACACACGTTGACTAATGCTGACATACTGTAGAGGCTAATGAGATCACATTCATAGGTCAGTGAGCAAAACTGCCAGCGAACTCACAATAAAGACATTTCACACACTTCATTTTCATATACATACACATCATTTAATATATAAAGTCACAGGGTAATTTATCATTAGGACCTCACTTCTTTCCTCTCTCACCTCTATTCCTTACTTCACCTAGTCCATTCATCCCTCTTTTTGGAATGAGAGTGGAGAGCCACTGATCGATTATAGGGTAGTAATGTTTAAGCACATCCTTCCTCATGCTGACTAGTCTTGATCATGTGACTCATTAATCACCACTGAGATTTTCTTCTTAATCAAAGTGATCAGTTTGAAGCGGGTCATTTGAAAGAGCAATAAAAAGGAATCCAGCATCGTTAATGAGAAGGGAGCGCTAGCGATCTGGCAGAAATTTGTGTGTATTCTTAATTAGCTCATTCTAAAACCTCTTTCTCTGTTTTGATATCTTGCCTGGAATCTCTAATCCACTGTGGCTTGCTTTGTCTCATAATTTTTTTCCCACTTATTTATTATGCTAATATTCTCTCCCCAAAGGTACCTTTTATTTGCTCTCTTCTTTTTTGTCCATCTCCCACACTTCCAATTCCTCTTCCTTAACCCTATCTCATTTGCATAGCAATACACATTTGTAATAATTTATTTTGCAGTGACTTTTCATACTCTCCCATCGTAACACCGTGTCCTAACCAGACATGCCGTGAAACGTGATAAACATCTTTTCCATGTTAATCAGAGTTTTTGTCTTAACCAGCCACAACACTTGACGAGTGACAGGGCTTTCTATTTTTGTAATGGTTTCTATTTCTGCGATGTAGCGCTAGGCAGCACAGTCAACAAATGGGTCTAAAATTATTATTTTCACAGTATATTAAAGCTGGCATCTCACTAACCTGTTCACAACAACTCAACTCAGATTTTGTCTGAGGATGTACACGCGTATGCTGTGTACGCGAATGCTGTGCTTGAGGCCTCGCTACCTTCAGTCGGAGCTCTGTCACACACACACACACACACACACACACACACACACACACACACACACACACATACACACACACACACACACACACACACACACCAGTTCAGAATGGCAGTGGAGAGACATACCGGCTCATTCTGACTTAATCTCAGCTTTCCTGTCATGTAGAGATCAGCAAAATAATGACAGGAGTACTGAATAAGGATGTTATTCATAACGTAACTTTGCCCTACATATACATGTGATTGTGTATTTATACCCTTGTGGCTTGCAGTAGAAAGCGTTATGGAGCTTATGTGAGAAAATGAGTCTGTAATTCTCTGTTCCTATCTATCGCTCACTTGACGTTGTGTCGATGTAGTGACACTAGGGGTCGCGGGGGACTGTACGATGCACGTAGGTGTGCTGGCTACGAGGCGCGCAACAGCTTGCCCGTCTCACACCGTCAGTCAACGTAACACAGTTCAGCTAGTCGTGGTGTTTCATTTAGGGACTCCTAGTGTCACTACATCAACACAATGTTGAATAAGTGACAGATAGGGAATGTCTTGGTTACTTTCGTAACCTCCATTCCCTGATGGAGGGAATGAGACATTGTGCCCCTCCTGCCACAACACTGAACTACCCGCTGAAATTGCCAGGACCTTTTCTTGGCTCCGCAGCACAAAACCTGAAAGAGTGGTTGCGAGCCAGCTCCTTTTGTACCCGTATATCCGGGGGAGTGGCATGCAAATTCCACTCTCCTATTGGCCTTTTTTCAAAGATCAGAGGTGTTTGTGGTTCCCATGGGTGACCCCTAGTGTCACTTTGTCAACACAATGTCTCGTTCCCTCCATCAGGGAATGGAGGTTACGAAAATAACCAAGAGGTTTTCTATATTTTATTGTTAATTATCCTCATTTTAGTGTAATAATATCACAGTGTCACATTACGCCTGGTGTGGACTGACAGATTGCTTGTCGCTGGAATTTTATCGCGTCGTGTCTGGTTAGGACAAGGTGTAAGATGTCTTGGGATACATAATAATTTTTTCTTGTTTGTCTTTCTTTATTAATATGTAAAAAAATATATTTCAGTTCAGGAACACCATCCTGGTTTGGAAATAGCCACTGTTTACTACATTGAAATTCCCTAGGTTAATTGGATAGTTGAAAAGCTCCCCTCCTGGTTTAAAAAATGCTCACAGATTGGGAAACACTCATTATTGTTCTGCAGAGACCTATAATTCATTGTTAGATTAGTGATATGCTAACACCCGACTTTGAAATCAAAACAAAAGTTCAGTTGCTAGCGTTCTTCACATGGGGAGTGCTATTTGTTTGATGCACGGCTTTGGTGCCTATTTAGAGCTTTCCAAATCAGTCTCGTAAGAGGTACCATTTAATTTAGGATGTTGTAGAAGGAAGCTGCCTAAGTCTGCTGTACACAGCAAAGCAGCTCACTAGGTTGTGGAATGGATCCAATGTGTAGTGGTGCCACCAGCTTTAAATAGAAATAAACTGGGAAAAGAAGTGTGAAATGACAGTGTGTAAAGTAACTGACACCAGCTTGCTGATGAAGGTCATTCAACCCAGAGTTGGGATCAGCAACACTTTAATAAAAAAATAAAAAATCCTCATACTTTAATATCCCAGTCCTGAATAATTCCTTCGAATAAAACTGTCTTGAGCAGCTCTCTTTCTAGCTGTCTCTTTTTTTTCTTTCTCTCTGTCTGTCTACTAGTAGCTATCCATTTTAATGGAACAATCTTGTGAGCCATGATGAATGGATTTGAGGAAAACAGGAGATGAAAGAGGAAAATGAGCAACTATAGAAGGAAGTGAGAGATATGAATTTAACAGAACAGATTAAAAAGTGGACAGGAGGATTGTGAAGCCATGAGGTGACCCCTATGATGGATTAAGACAGTTTGCGAACACAAATATAGAAAGATAAAATATTCTGGGGACTGGGAGTCCTATATATATATATATAGCCCTTATATCTTCCACTTTCAGTTAGTGGACTTTTGAGTCATGAACAAGAATATGTAATCTGCCGAAATAAGAATTCATAAGTACAGAAGAAACACTGGGGAGAAGTCATTGTGTAGTTTGATTAAATATGATTGTAAATTGTGTATACAAATAAATAATTAAATATACATATAAATATATATAATAATTGTATTTAGAACCCCAGTGAGCAAGCCGAAGGCGACTGTGGCAAGGAACACAAACCTCTATAAGATGTTGGTTAATGGAGAAAAATAACCTTGGGAGAAACCAGGCTCACTGTGGGAGCCAGTTCCCCTCTAGCTAAACAGCATGGATATAATGCCAATATTAGTTATTTATGTGCAGTGCAAGTGATGATTTAAAATGAGTAAACTAAGTAAGTGTTAAGAGCCAGTGTTTAAACAAATATGAATTGTCCTTTGTATTCCATTTCATGAGTGTAGTCCATCAGTAGACCAAGGTGATGCAGGCAGAGATCAGTAAGGTGCATCACAGTTCAACTGGCAGGTGATTTTGTTGAGGGCTATACTAAGTCCAAGGTTCAGAAGGTGGCATATGAAGGATCCCATGTCTCGATTGGATTGGATTTGGCATCAGTTGATCCCCTGTAGTCCATCGTAATAGACTGAAGTAATGGCTGGCTGGCACCGGCTGCATTTAGTCATCATCACTCAGAGACACATAGCAGTGGCTATGAATCCTGAGGTTTAGGCAGGGAAATATTTTTATTAATATTAGCGTAGATGGCATTACATTTTAGTTATAGATCATGATAAATGGTTCCAGCAGACCTAACTAAAGCTAATTGTGAGTTGATGGATAAATTAGGTGAATACCTGGCGAAATAGATGAGTCTTTGGCCTAGATTTAAACTGAGTGAGTGTGTCTGAGTCCCGAACATTGTTAGGGAGACTTCCATAGTTTAGGAGCCAAACAGGAAAATGATCAACCTCCTTTTGTGGATTTTGATATTCTAGGAACTATTAACAAGGCCAGAATTTTGCAATCTAAATGAATAGGGATGGGCACGAGTACACTTGGTTACTCGGATGTGGCAGCAATGATTGATCATGAAAATGATGATCGATGGTAATCATGCATGATGTGACTTTTCACTTAATTCGAAATTCAGTGACAATTATCTGACGACTAAACACAAATGTGTCAAAGACGGAGCTTATTTTTAATTTTGAGATTGATTATGTTGTGGTTTTGACGTCTTATATCAACCAAACTGATATACGACCCAGCAATGCTATCATTACAATAATCAAAAGAGTGTGATTAACCGTGTTTTGAACACCTGTCTCTGAAAAACATTTGCTAAACATGTTTTATTATCATTAAATATAAGAACATTGACCCATTAATTAATGTTATTTCATAATTTGTGTTACTGACTGTAAACCTCCCTGTCCTTGCTGCTGAAATGTTTGTGTGATGTAACACACCTGCATCTCGACAAAATGGAAGTTGAAGATTTCAGCAGAAGTTTCCAAGTTAGAAGTCCAACATAATGTGTCATTCAGCTGCACTTTTCCCAGTTGAAAGGTGGAAATTCTGACTTTCCGACTTTAATTGAACGCTTCATGAATCATCACAGCAACAACAATATGGAGCATCGCGGCTTTCCCCGCTGGAGCAAACAGTTGGGGAAACACACACACACATACACACACACACACACACACACACCAGGATTGTGGCAGTCGACTCAACATGCAGAAGCAGTGCATATATTATGCAACTCAGGCCAGGGTGGCGTGAGTGGATAATTTTTAAAGTTGGATAGTGAACTGTTGAAAGAGAGAGAAATACCATGAAACGATAAGTGGGTGCAAGCTCTGGCAGTGTTTAATTGAATCTCTGCTTAATAGATTTTCTTCCTATTAAATTTCAAAGAAATGGTATCTTAATTTTTCCAATGCATAACCACTCTTGACATTCTCTGTAGTTTCAACATCACATGTCCATGTTAAGCAGAAACACTCATTAACACAGACAACAATAGTCCAATTCAATACACAAATTCTCAATAAAGTCTTTTCAAGGCCCAGGTGTCTTTGTGCATTATTTCTGACTCATTAGAGTTCCAATACCATACAATATGATCTCTAATATTACATTGTCGTAATAGTCTGTAAAGAAATATATATAGATATTCAGTTGTCACATTTTGCATTTTTCTTGTAAATATTAATAACACTGTTTGTGTTTACATAACTGTCAGTATAAAAGATTAATGCCTTTTACACATTGAATTCGGTTTCACATTGACCACGGTTCACACATGGAGGCTGCCATCATGGATCTAATTCATTACACTCAGTGCCATTTTGGCTCTGCACCACTAACAGTAATTTCAGTTTAACTCCCTCACATTTTCTCCAAACAGGCAAATGAACATACAATCACCTTTTACAAAATTTTTAAACTCATTTCATTCATATATTTTCAAAGATTGGAACTTTAAAACCCTTATCTTTGATGACAAATTTTTCTTAAATGCATGAATCCAACAATAGCTGAACATGATGAACATAATGTTTTTACACAGATATAGAACACCTTAGCACATTTCCTTCTCACTCTGACACATACTGTTTACTTTCTAATAATTAATTCACATTCTTAACCATTTGTTCACCTGTAAAAAGAGAGAGAGAGAGAGAGAGAGAGAGAGAGAGAGAGAGAGAGAGAGAAATACCATGAAACGATAAGTGGGTGCAAGCTCTTTAATTGAATCTGGCCAGATCATGCAGCACATCTTATGCTCCACCGCTAATTGCCCGCCATAATAATTTAAACTCAAACCTCTTAATTCAACCCATACCTCTCTTAATACATCATAAACGTTTTAATTAAACAACTGAACTTTATTTCTGTGAAATGGTAATAAACAAGACAAAAATGTAATTAAAAGGGGGGTATTTTCTTCTTTGAATATAATTTCCAGCCCACTAAACATTTACAGCAGTCGAGTGTTTTAAACAGTTAGACAGATCGCAGTTAATTGGAACAGAATGCAGAATCTTCAAAACTTCAACTTAAACGCATATTAAAAATGCGATGGTTAAGGCGTCTCCAGTTAAGCCAGCAGTAATTTGAAAATAGAGGGTTCAGACAGTCAATAAAAAAACTGGTGCGCACTTATTAAGATTACTATGTTAACCTGAAGGAAGAACAGACAGATGTGCATTATGCATATTCTTTCATTGAGTTGGGCAGTGAATCTTCACTTAATGACAAAATATGATGCATTATATTTTGATTATACAATCCTTTGTATATTTTGTTCAGCTTATTTTATTAAAGCCTATAATAATGAACAGACAATACACTGGAAAACAAGATGCAATGCAGCAGCCAAAGATGTTTGTCAGACATATTATTATATATACACTTATGTACATATCATTGCCCCTTGAGTATTCAAAGAGTAATTAGGCCAAGTACTAGAGTAGACAAAATAACTAAAATGCCCATCCCTGGTAATGAACGTGATGGATTATATCATAGTAGAATTTCACTAAAGTACTGCGGAGCTAGACCATACAACGCTTTGTACGTAGTTAACAAAATGTTAAAATTAATATGAAATTGAACAGGTAGCCAATGTAACGATGATAAAAAGGGGGCTAATAGGATCATTTTTCTAGATTCTTGTCAGCACTCTGGCTGCATTTTGAACCAATTGAAGTTTATTTATTGAACTTGCTGGACATCCTCCCAGTACTGCATTACAATAATCTATTCTTGAAGTCATGAACACATTAAGGTATTAAATTTGATACCAATCTGTCCTTTGAAAATCAAATGTCTAATGTTTGTAGAACAGCATTCTTCAACATCAGAAATATTGCTAAGTAACGACATATGCTCTCTTGCTGATGCCGAAAAATGAATTAACAAGTTCTTTGTTGTAGCAGACAATGTAACAGTACATCCATCGAGAGTCATATTATATTTTAGCGGCTTATTTTTAGAGTTTTTTGGTCCAATTATTAGTACTTCTGTTTTGTCTGAATTGAGTAGAAGGAAATTTCTGGCCATTCAGTCTTTGATTTCATTGATATACTCTGCTAATTTGGATAATTGAGAAATTTTGTCAGGTTCAAAGAAATATAAAGTTGGGTATCGTCTGCATAACAGTGGAAACTTACTCCACAATTCCTGATAATATTTCCTAGGGGAAGCAATACAGAAGGAGAAAAGCAGAGGCACTAAAACTGATCCATACTTACTTTTATTTGATTTGACAATTCCTCATTACATAGACAAAGGGTAGCAGTCTGCTAAATAGGACCTAAACCATGCTCATATAAGCCCACAAATGCTAACATGATTCTCAAGCCTTTAAGAGAATGTTGTGATCTATGGTGTCAAAGCCAGCACTAAGATCTCAAAGCAGTAGAAGAGAAATGCAGCCATGATCAGATGATAAGACCAAGTCATTTGTAACTCTGATAAGTGCAGTCATTGTACTGTGATGGGGCCTAAATCCTGACTGAAATTGTTCATATATTCTATGTCCTGTAGAAATTAACATAGTTGGGAGGACACTACATTTCCTAGTATTTACCACATAAACAGGATATTTGAAATCAGTCTGTAATTAGCCAGTTTTCCAGGATCAAGTTGTGGCTTTTTTACCTTTTCATTAGTAGGGTCTAAATTCCTCTACAGTACCCCCTGGAGTGAGTTATGTTTGCACGTGACACTGCACAGCCGGTAGAGGGGAGAGAGTGTAGAGTAATTTTTTTAATTTTTTTTTACCTGTTTTACCCTGTACTGGAATAGGTGCTCCACAGGTCGAGCCCCCATGTGGACTTATTCCCCAGTGTGTATTTTCCACGGTTCGGTCCCCTTGCAAGCAAACCCATGTCTCCATTGGGCAGTCCTTACTGACCCCCCGGTCGCTGTGTTTGTAGCAACTCCTCCCTCCCAATGAGGTAGGATCTACCACCACGCCATTCTCCACATGTGACCTAAAAGCCCATATGATGTATTTCACCACTCTTTACCTCCCCCAGTCTGGGCAGGTGTGGTCTCCGCAGGGTCTATCTCCCCTGAAAGAATAGGAACTGGGAAAGAACGCCTTCCCCGATGCATGTTATAGTGTTAAGATAGCCCCAGCTGCTTTAACTCTATGCGAGAAACATAGAGAGAGAAAAGGCTCTGCTGGCATGGCTTGCTCCCATGCTTGGCACATCGCCTTGTTCCCCCCATATCGGGGTGTAAGGAACCAGAAGGTTTTGACAATTTTTTGGGGCATTGGGGAAGGGTACGTGCAGTCTAGCACAGCCTGTCGTTTTGGCACGCAAACTACCAGCCTGCACCTCTGTCAGCAGCGCACATTCACGTTCAGCATATGGTGTGATTAAAATTGGACCCCTAGTGTCGCTTCTTCGACACAACGTCGAAGTGAGCGACAGATGGGTAACGTCTAGGTTACTGTTGTAACCTCCATTCCCTGATTGATGGAACGAGATGTTGTGTCCTCCCGGCCACGCCACTGAACCAAGCCATTGTTGCGGCCGAACCTCATTGTCGGCTCCTCAGACAAATCCTGAATGAACAGACGCATTTCCCTCCCTTTATACCCGTATTTCCGGGGGCGGGACATGCAAATTCTGTCTGCCAATATCTCCACCCCATTTCTCAAAGTTCAGAGATGCATAAGGCTCTCAAGAGAGACCCCTAGTGTCGCTTCTTCGACACAATGTCTCGTTCCCTCCATCAGGGAATGGAGGTTACAACAGTAACCTAGACGTTTACTGAGATGAGTTAACAGTGTGATTGAAATTCGCTCCAGGCTGCAGTTTAGCTTTGTTAGCACTTTGTCACTAGTTTAACACAATTCAAGTATAGAATAACCAAACTGTCTATCACACACCTGAAAATATGTGTGTTAAGCACTTATGCAGTTCACAGCGATCCATCAAGTTTGGCTTTTTCCATGAGCATGGAGGAGAAATTTACTCTAGTATGGTTTCTATACCGACTTCATGTGGACGTTCCCATTGAAAATAAAAATTACAAGGAAGATCCCTTTAATAAAGTAATTATTGGTTCCTACAAAGAGATTAAATGGAGACATCAAAGTCTGTAATCAAAAGAGATGTCAATAAAATCTCCAACATTTTTTATTTTTAGTAAAATTCTTCTTAGACCAGATCAGTTAGATCAGTTGTCTCATTTGAATCTAATTTTGTTTCTCCTAAGGACTTTTATAAAGAAAAACGGCCCAGTGCGGCTGCACATCCTGCAATGCCTGTAGTTGCTCTACTGTATTGTGTACCACGGAAGGAAGGAAATATCTGGGTATTGAAGGAGACGTGGTAGGCGTATGTGTTTGGTTGGTGTAAAAGTATTTCAATATTATACAATACTGCCATCTTGTACAAATTTTCATAAGACATGTTGCAAAAAGGATACCTTCTGATTAATAAAAAATAATATTCCAGGTTTTGTAAAGATCACACATTTTGCATTCTTTTAAATTGACTTAACTGGTTTGGTCTCACCTGTTTTTCATGCTTGCTGTTCATCTGTCAGTTGACCCAAGTCATGCATAATAGCTTATCCAATTGATTATTTTATTTTGTTTGACTGATTAATTGTACAGTGATCATTAATTTTCTGCCATTCATACTCGAGCCCTCTTCATTGTTTGCATTGGCAGGAGTATGTACGGGAGCATATATTCTCTCCATTTGTGTGCATGTGTGTACATGTGTGTATGTGCACGTGTCCATGTGTTTAATTGCCTTTGTTTGTGACCTTAAAGTTTGTCTTTGATCCAGTCGCATGTCAGGACTTCACACATGGAGGGAGGGTTGGATGTGCCTTTAGATTGGGGAGACAGCAGAGAGAAGGACGGAAATTGATGAAGTAGGAAATTGCTGTTTCTCTACGTGTCAGTGGTCTATTTGTTTGAGTACCCCCTGTATGCACTGGGACCAAAGACGGTCATTAACCAAAGCACTGAACTAATTTTAGTGCACAGACAAACTGATTTGTCCAATTTCTTCCAATTTTATTCATTTATGCAGTATTCCTTTATAGTGTCAGTAAAAAACTATATAAAAGGGATGCGATGAACCACTAGGTGAAAAATGCATGGGAGAACTTTTAAAGGAATAGTTCACCCAAAAATGACAATTCTCTTATAATTTACTCACCCTCATGCCATTCCAGATGTGTATCTTTCTTTCATCTGCTGAACACAAACTATGATTATCTCATAGCTGAGAGGATATCTCAGCTCTGTAGGTCCATACAATGCATGTAAATGGTGCCCAACACTTTAAAGCTCCAAAAAACACAAAAAGGCAGCATAAAAGTAATCCAAAACACTCCAGTGGTTGAATCCATGTCTTCAGAAGCGATCTTATCTGTTTTTGGGTGAGAACAGACCAAAATGTAATTCATTGTTCACTATAAATCTAGACATCAGCAGTATCCTTGATGATCATTTCAAGCTCAATTACACTTTGTAGCGCCATCTAGCACTCCGCAAATGCATCAAG
This sequence comes from Moxostoma hubbsi, assembly GCA_032164185.1. Classification (NCBI taxonomy): domain Eukaryota; kingdom Metazoa; phylum Chordata; class Actinopteri; order Cypriniformes; family Catostomidae; genus Moxostoma; species Moxostoma hubbsi. The sequence goes on along the minus strand of JAVLUX010000024.1, from coordinate 15,873,872 downwards.
CACTAGGAAGTGTAATCAAGCTTGAAATTGTTCATTCTCAGACACTGCAATGACAAGATGTACAGTAAAAAAGGAATCACTTTTAGGTCTGTTCTCACTAAAAACTGATCATAATGCTTCAGAATGCATGGATTAAACACTGGAGTCTTATTGATTACTTTTTTTTTGCTGTATTTATGTGCTTTTTGGAGCTTAAAGGTTTTGGTCACCATTCACTTGCATTGAATGGACAAACAGAGCTGAGATATTCTTCTAAAAATCTTTCTTTGTATTTTGCAGAAGAAATGTTGATATTATTATTACATTTTTTTGAATGAACTGTTCCTTCAAAGCTTAATATAATGTATGCAGGAATGAAAGGCCCGGCTTAATATTAAAATGAGCAATTGATTTCTTGATAGAGGTATCACCTGTTTGTTTACTTTAGAATGTGCATGCATATTTACTGGACCATACTAAAATTTATTTTTTTTTTTTGCATGATTTGAGCTAATGACGTAACATTTATGTTACTGTTGTTGTCATATTTTATTGCTGATTTGAAATATATTATTGAAACAGTTTTATAGATTTTGGTCTTTCCACATTTAAAGGGTTAGTTCACCCAAAAATTTTAGTTCATCCACTTCTCACCGGAGCTTACACTATGCCTACGTCATACCGGCGTATGGTGAACTCGACTCTCTTGTGAATGAGCGGCCGGCCATTACCGGAAGCCAGTGATTATAGTTTATAAAGTTATAAATATGGATATTTACATATTAAAAAAATGCATCACTTCACTTTAGAAGGCCTTTATTAACCCCCTGGAACCGTATGGATTACTTCTATGATGGATGGATGCACTTTTTTGGGCTTCAAATTCTAAGGCATTCATTCACATTATAAAACTTGAATGTGCCTTTGCTTTTCTCCTTCTGTATTGCTTCCCCTATGAGATATGTATAATAGACAGCCCTTTTAGTGTTTTCTTTTCTTGGTGTGTTAGCACGTAATGGAATGCATATGTTAATTTCAACCCACAATCAGAAATTGCAAGCAATTGTAGGGCCTTCAATGTCCCTTAATGGAAAAAAAGTTTCCCTAACCTTGCCTTAAAGAGACTTTGATACTGGAGTTCTCAGTGCTCACCAACCATCTTGACTCGTTATCATCACTAAAACACATACCTACCATTACTTTATTGATATATGATTATGTTAATAATATTAACATGATGATTTTTGATAACAGACCTTACAATATATTGTAACATTTGTAACATTCTAATAAGCATGTTATTACATACGAAAAAGTACATCTCATGCTATAAATGTCTTTTATTTTGACCACAAATTAGAAACAGCTTTTTCACCTGAAAAAAGCCTTCAAAGACATAAGTGAAATGACCTTCATGACAGCTGATTGATATTCTGATAGAGTGATCCTTCACAACCCGCAATCAAAGCCTCAAACGCTGATTGTTCTCAGACTTTGATTGCAGGGATATGCTTTTAGAGTATCTTTGAAGTTTCTCTTCTTTATGTCAACTGTTTTTTCTTCCTCTCTTCATTTTTGGCTTGTTAAAGGTCAATAAGGAAATGGCGGATGATGGAAGTCACAGCATAGGTGACTGTTAAGAGCACAAGGGTATATTGACAGCCTGGTGGACTTGTGGAGAATTCCAACACTGCATAACTACATTAATATCACCGTACTGTATTTTATCTTCAGAGTTCTGCAATAAAAATGAACATTATGCTGTAAAAATCAAAACAAGTGCTTACAAGTTGCTAAGACACAGAAATGTTACAGCTCTCTGTTTTACATGTTTTTAAGCACACAGGCACATACTACATCGGGTGTAATGACCTACAATTTTCTTTGAACTCTCTCAACTTTAATGAGAGACATGCCTCCTGCAAGTGGTAATGACAAAATCGTGTGAAGGACGGTTAGCTTTTCCTTGCGGCTACATTACTCCCTTTGGACACACACTTGCACCCACACACATGGAAGTAAATGGAAAGTTTCAACAGGGATCTGACTCTAATTAAGAGCCAATTAGCAGACAGAGCAGCATATAAATGACCTGCTAAATCAAGGAGGAGTTTGTGAGAATCTTCTGAGCTTAGCTATCTCCACACTCCGCCTATGTTAACTTCTAACTAGGAGAATTTGGTTACTTTGACTGAATTGCTCTGGTCAAAAGGCACTTGTCTTTAGTGCCCTAACAAAAACAGCCGCTAGAACTCCAGTGTCCTTATATCCTTCACCCACCCCTGCCGTACCCCCCTCACATATGATCCTTAACATATACGTGTCAGGAAAACATGTGCCTTCGAGGAGTGCTCATGTCTGTCTGGCCCCTATTGCCACTTATGATCATGCGGTAGTCGTGTCAGATATGACAAACATATGATGTTGTTGTGTTGGTCATATGTACTCTTAGGACAGTCAGTGTTGCATGAAGAGTCTGACAGTGTATCCGCAACTGGGTTCACTGCATTTTAATTAGTTAGATAGATGCAAAGCCACGAGACCACCTGCAAGGAGAGAGATGGGTTTATGTGTCCTTTATATATTCAAACATTTGTCTGAGTAATGGACATCACTGTACTCTCACACTAAGATTCACAAAGTCTGAAAGAAATATTTAAGTAGGGGAGACCAGGACAACTTGTTACACAGGGAAGTTGTGTAGATTTCAGTAACTGTAAGGTTTTGAGCCAACAAAGGTTTTGATGTCACAAGATTATTGGGGCAAGTATTAACATGATTTTTAAATGTTATAAATATATTCAATTTATTATTGCAATATTTGCTGACCAAAGCAGTAGTTTGATAATTATTATTATTTTTTATTTTTTTTCACTAGCTGGGTTTCCATTCACATATTTTTATGCAGATATTGGAATATCACATAGTGAATACTGGATGGAAACACAAAGATGCTAAAACAATGTCCATAATGTGCATTAAAATGTATGTTTGCTTGAGGTGGATATACATGCACAGTAACTATGATGCAAATACATATCAAATAAATTCCTAGATGCGCATCAAAAAAGTAATAGACTAACCAGCAGACCTATGACGCATAGTATATAAATGTTACTCTGCTCATTCTGAAATCAAAACTGCTTATTGCATTTAGTAATAGATACTAAATGCAATAAGCTTTCCCATTGGCTACAATTTCCATTTCCATGTTGTGAAAATTTCCCTGAAAGTTAATATTTTGTTAATTTATACGCAAATTGTTTTTGCGATTTTCCAGTTGTTTGCAACTTTGATGGAAACGTGACTACAGTTTCACAGTTGTTTTACTGTTAAAAGTTTGTTTAAAAGCCTTTAATAAACTGTTTAATTGCTTAACTTGATATAGTATGCCTACATATGCCACATTTGGGGCATGTTGTCACAAAAGGGTCAATGTGTGTTTAATGTACTGTATGTTTTTTCCTGGGCAATGGGTAGAATGTTCAATATCTATAGAGAATGTTCCATTATTATATCCAACACTTTAAGGGCTTTCAAAAATAAACCTGCTGTGAGAAATATTTACTAAAATCAAATACAGTATATGGCAACTAGGCCCGGTCATTTCCTAAGACATGGCTCCAAGTGTTTCAGCATGATTCTAATTAGTTGTTTTTTGTGCGTTTGGCTGGATTTCATGGCGCCATCAAAAATGGGGATTCTTATCATGCCAAAGCAGTGCACTCTCTGAAAAACTATGCGTTCATGTATCATCGGTTGGATTCCCTGTTTGTTGGTGGATCTGTAAACAAAAGCTCCTATTTTGTGCTCATGTGGGCCTGACATCAAAGACCCAATTATTAACATGGTGCTTTGGCATTTTGAAGTTGAAAGCATTCATTGGTGGCATGGTTTAATTTAGAATGTGACTCAAAAACAGAGATACTCATTTGAACCGAGTAGGCAACATAAAGAGGAAATTAAAAACAGTAACTGCTCTTTCAGACATCATCGTGAACTTTCTTTCTTTCTTTCTTTTTTTGATCAATGTCCATTGTAATACAATAGGTACTACAGTGCATTCAGAAAGTATTCAGACCCCTTAATATTTCACATTTTGTTGTTGCAGCCTTATGCTAAAATGCTTTAATTAATTTATATTTCACATCAATCTATACACTCCATGTCCCATAATGACTAAGCAAAAAACAGATAAAAAACAGAACTTTATTAATAAGCATTGTTAAGCAAATGTATTAAAAAAAACTGAAATATCACATTGACGTAAATATTCATACCTTAACTCGGTACTTAGTTGAAGCACCTTTGGCAGCAATTACAGCCTCAAGTCTTTTTGGATATAATGCAACAAGCTTTTCACATCTGGATTTTGGGATTTTATGCTATTCTTCTCTGCAGATCCTCTCAAGTTCTGTCAAGTTGAATGGGGACTGTCAGTGGACAGCCATTTTCAGGTCTCTTCAGAGATGTTCAATTGGGTTCAAGTCCGGGCTCTCGCTGGGCCACTCAAGGACATTCATTAGGTTGTCCCTAAGCCACTCTTGTGTTATCTTGGCTGTGTGCTTCAGGTCCTATTGGAAGGTGAACCTTCAGCACAGTCTGAGGTCCTGAGTGCTCTGGACTAGGTTTTCATTAAGAATAGGATTAATGATATCTCTGTGTATTGCTGTGTTCAGCTTTCCTTCAACCCTGACCAGTCGCCCAGTCCCTGCTCCTCACTTCACAGTTGGGATGATTTTGCATATATGATGACTGATGCCTGGTTTCCTCCCAACATGATGTTTGGAATTTAGGCCAAACCGTTCAATCTTCATTTCATCAGACCAGAATCTTGTTTCTGACAGTATGAGAGTCCTTTAGGTGCTTTTCTATGTGTCTTGCACTGAGGAGAGGCTTTCGTCTGGCCACTCTGCCATAAAGTCTAGATAGGTGGAGTGTTGCAGTGATGGTTGTCCTTCTGCAAGTTTCTCCCATCGCCACACATGATCTATGGAGTTCAAACAGAGTGGCCGTCAGGTTCTTGTTCACCTCTCTTACCAAGGCCCTTCTCCCCTGTTTGCTCAGTTTACCCGGGCAGCCAGCTCTGGGAAGAGTCCCGGTTGTTCCAAACACCTTCCATTTAAGAATAATGGAGGCCACTGTGATCTTTGGAACTTTCAATGTAGCCATTTTATTATTATTATTATTATTATTAGTAGTAGTAGTAGTAGTAGTAGTATTGTAGCCTTATCTGTGCCTTGACACAATCCTTTCTCTGAGCACTTGCAGGCAATTCCTTTGACCTCACATCTTGGTTTTTGCTCTGCTGCATTTTCAGCTGTGAGACCTTATATAGACATATGTGTGCCTTTCCAAATCAATTGAATTTGCCACAGTTGAACAAAGTGTAGAAACATCTCAGAGATAATCTAGAGAAACGGGATACACCTGAGCTAAATTTCAAATATCATAGCAAAGGGTCTGAATACTTATGTCAATGTGATATTTCTGTTTTTTTTTTTTCTTTTTAATAAATTTGCAAAGTTATAAAAAATCTGGGTTTTGCTTTTTATTATGGTTTTTGGAGTGTAGATTGATATTTAAAGTGTTTTAGCATAAGGCTGCAATATAAAGGCTGCATAAAATGTGAAAAAAAAATGAAGGGGTCTGGATGCTTTCTGAATACACTTTATGTGTTAGATTAAAAGGAGACCTTTTCAATCAAAGCAACAAGTAGACATTTCATCCTATTAATCAATGGAATAAAAAGGGTTTTTGACACACCATTATAACATATACTTAGACTGAGGACAGAGGAATTAATAAGATGAATTCAGAGGAGAGAATGATACAGGAATGAGAAGAGATGAGACTTAATTAAACATGAAAGCAAGACAGCAGCAGGGAATGTAAAAAGATAGAGGAAAAAGGAAGAACTGAGAAAGGGGACACAAATAAAAGCCAAGAGAACTGTAGCAGCTCACACAAACCTTTAGCATCAAACTCAATTTGCAAGACCTCTCTTAATTTAAGATTAGCGTGCACCCAGTCATCTCAGGTGAAAGGCAGATTTTCCTATGACACAGGGCCAAATTGGGTCTGTGATGATACTGAGCTCTAGGGAGCCTGACACGAGCGAGTCTTATGCTTAAGAGGACTGCTGTATTATTGATGATTCATTCTGCTTAGATCCTTTTTAGCCCTAAAACAATTTCAATTTTTTTTATTAATATTTCACAACCTGTCAAATCTTGATGGAAGAGAAGTCCTCGCTCGGCCTGTCAGCTTATATGGCCAGCATGCTTGTGAGTTTCAATATTAAAGCAAATATGCAACATACATGCATACAACAAATACATAAACTCCCCTTAAGAATACATAGCAACTCATATGCAGGCTCACAATGCCTGATAAAAGGCTTGGACATGTCTTCCTCTCATCTCTTTTTCATGCAGCTATAATGAATCATCCATTATTTTAATAAATCCCTCCCTCGATTTTCAGACCTTAGCCTCCTCTATCTCTGTCAGGGTTTGTGAAAGGAAAAGGGAGAGTGAGGATCCAAATGCAGTACTTTAATTGTAAGCAAAAGATAATACAATGATGAAGGTAAACATAGGATAAAGAATGTAACACAAACTTTACAGCAGTATGCTGGCTAATAATGCATCACATACAAACAAGAACCGACACAGGAACAAAAAACAAAAGGATATATCTACACGTTGGCTAACAAAAAGACAAGGAACACATACAATTAGGGCAAAGGACAGGAAGACAGACATAACTTCATACTTAGAGTCTCTTCAAACTTTCAACATAAAAGTCCTTGGGGAAAACACAAGAATGACGTGACGTGACAATCCCTTTATCTCTCTGTTTCTCTCTGAATGGCATGATGCCCCGAAGGCCATTTTCTCCCCATATTTCTTACTTTACTGTGACAGATTGATTATTGTCCTCTGTCTAGCCAGTGTGCTCCGCCTGATAATGATGAAGGTTAGTTGTCAGTGTGGGCTGGATGCTTTTACAGAGAGGACATGGAAGATGCTCATGCAAGACCTTTTTTTAATCATTCTAGTGTATGTGGCTGCATTGGGCATGTATGTCTGGCTAACTGTCTATCTAACATGATCTCATTAGTAGTCATTTGTATTTATTCGTAAATTATGCTTCTAGAACACATACATTTTGTTACAGTTGGAGAGACATTTAAATGTACAATATCAATGTTCTGACAGCATCTTAATCATAAACCATTTTTATGAAAAACTCTTTACAGGTGTTCAAAAGTGCTTTGACGTTCATAGAATATGTAATTCTTGAAATAGTCTTTTTTCATAGACAGTTTCCATCTTAGAAGAGTATTTATAGCAAACTTTTTTATTTTTATTTCCAATTTTTTTATTATTTAGTGTAAATTTATAGCATAATGCTTTGTGACATATTACCCTGGAATTAGTTACAGCTGCTATGGGTTTTATAATACATTTGCTGAGGGAGTGACAGAAAATTTGGCTTCATCAATTTTCAGATTGTCATAATCCAGGGCTCTCTAATTGTATTTTTATTTGAATTGTTTTGCTCTTGTGAATAGTTGTGGAACTATAGTACTGGATTTTTTTTCTTTTGTTGTTGTAAAAAATTGGTAAACAAAAATTATATTGGCTGTGGTCTCCCATTCACCACTTTAGAAGTGAACCCTTCTATAGTTTACTTTCGTGTTCCAAAACACAGAAATGTGAAAAAGGTCTAGGCCTATTGATTGATTTGAACAGTCTATGATAGCGGCCTACTCGGCCAATACATTGTTTCCTAGAGCTGGCAGAAAATACTCAAAACAGACACAAGTAGCGTATTTATCAACCAAAAATAATATAAAATTGAGCAGCAGCTGTCCGAGTTGCATTGGAGTGACGTCAACTCCCCTCTAGTCACGTGTGGAACCCGTTTAGTTTTACTTTCACCCATGGTGTTTATACTTCTGTACTATTGTTTGTACAGATGAATGTGGTACCTTCAGGCGTTTGGAAATTGCTCACGAGGATGAACCAGACTTGTGGAGGTCATGGATGATTTTTATTTTTTATTTTCCCATGATATCAAGCAAAGAGGCACAGAGTTTGAAGGTAGGCCTTAAAATACATCCACAGGTACACCTCCAATTGACTCCAATTAGCCTATCAGAAGCTAATTAGGCTAACTAATTAGGCTGATTGCCTAAAGACTTGACAACATTTTCAGGAATGTAAACTTCTGACTTCAACTGTATATATATATTGTATATATACTTTCCAAAATTTTTAGGCACTGATGAAAAATGTTGCATAATAAGGATGTCTTCAAAAATAAATAGTTTATCAATTAATGTCATGCAAAGTCCAGTAAACTTATAAAAGCTAAATCAGGGGGCCTGGGTAGCTCAGCAAGTAAAGACGCTGACTGCCACCCCTGGAGTTCACGAGTTAGACTCACAGGGTGTGCTGAGTGACTCCAGCCAGGTCTCCTAAGCTACCAAATTGGCCCAGTTGCTAGGGAGGGTAAAGTCACATGGGGTAACCTCCTCGTGGTCGCTATAATGAGGTTCGCTCTCGGTGGGGTGAGTGGTGAGTTGGCGTGAAGCTAGGTCTCTGTGGTAACGCACTCAACAAGCCACTTGATAAAATGTGCAGATTGATGTCTCAGACATGGAGGCAACTGAGATTCATCCTCCACCACCCGGATTGTGGCGATTCACTATGCCACCACAAGGACTTAGAGTGCATTGGGAATTGGGGAGAAAAGGGGAGAAAAAAAAGTTAATCAATATTTGATATGACCACCTAGGCCTTCAAAACAGCACCAATTATCCTAGGTACTCCTGGACACAGTTTGTCTTGGTTGTTGGAAGATAGGATGGTCCAAGCTTCTTGGAGAATTTGCCACAGTTCTTCTCTCTGTTTAGGCTGTCTCAATTGCTTCTATCTCTTCATTTATTCTCAAACTGACTCGATGTTCAGTAGGGGGTCTGTGGGGGCAATGCTATTTGTTGTAGGGCTCTCTGTTCTTCTTTTCTAATCTATTCTAATTGGAGATATAATCTATTCAATTAGCAAATTAGCTTCTGATAGGATAATTGGAGTCAATTGGAGGTGTACCTGTAGATGTATTTTAAGGCATTCAAACTCTTTGCTTGACAAATCATGGGAAAATAAAAAAAAAAAAAAATCACCCAAGTCCTCATAAAAATAAATAAAGAAAATTGTGGACCTCCACAAGTCTGGTTCATCCTTGGGAGCAATTTCCAAATGCCTGAAGGTACCACATTCATCTGTACAAACAAGAGATACAACTGGAGGAAACAGGTAGACAAGCATCTATATCCACAGTAAATTGAGTCCTATATCGACATAACTGGAAAGGCTGCTCAGCAAGGAAGAAACCAATGTTCCAAAACTACCATAAAAAAGCCAGACTACAGTTTGCGAGTGCATATGGGGACAAAGGTATTACATTTTGGAGAAATATTCTCTGGTCTGATGAAACAAAATGTAACTGTTGGCCATAATGACCATTGTTATGTTTGGAGGAAAAAGGGTGAAATTTGCAAGCCGAAGAACACCATCCCAACCATGAAGTATGGGGTGGCAAAATCATGTTGTGGGGGTGCTTTGCTGCAGGAGGGACTGGTGCACTTCACAAAATAGATGGCATTATGGGGAAGGAAAACTATGTGGATATGTTGAAGCAATATCTCAAGACATCAGCCAGGATGTCCCAAATGTGTCTTCCAAATGGACAATGACCCCAAGCATACCTCCAAAGTTGTGGCAAAATGGCATAAGGACAACAAATTTGAGGTATTGGAGTGGCCATCACAAAGCCCTGACCTCAATCCAATAGAAAATTTGTGGAACTGAAAAAAGTGTGTGTGAGCATGGAGGCCTACAAACCTGACTCTGTTACACCAGTTCTGTCTGGAGGAATGGTCCAAAATTCCAGCAACGTATTGTGAGAAGCTTGTGGAAGGCTACCCAAAACGTTTGACCCAATCTAAACAAATTAAACGCAATGCTACCAAATACTAACAAAGTGTATGTAAACTTCTGACCCACTAGGAATGTGATAAAAAAAAAAAAAAAAGCTGAAATAAATCATTCCCTTCCTGTCACTCACTCGACGTTGTGTCAATGTAGAACAAAAAGAAAAGAAAGAAAAAAGAAAAAGCAGATAGCACTCTATGCTTTCAAATGCCTTTTCGGCATCAAGAGATACAATAATGGCAGAGTCCTTTGTCCTATTTAAATGATCTAGTATATTCAATGCTCTGCGAATATTAACAGTACCATATCTAGACTTCACAAACCCAGTCTGGTCCAGATTAATAAAATGAGGCAACAGTTTCAAGCCACCGAGCTAAAGATTTGGCCATAATTTTATAATCTACATTATGTAGACTAATTGGATGATAGGAGGAACGTTTTACCTTTCAGGAGCAAATTCATTACAGCCATTGACGAAGATTCAGGTGTTGAATTTGTTTCTAAGAGATTATTTATTGCTGCCATTAAAATTGAGCAAAACTTAGGCCAGAGCTCCTTACAAAATTCTAACCCATCCAGACCAGGAGCTTAGCCAGATGGCATTGATTGAATAGCTTGCCAAATTTCTTCCTTAGTGAAGGGAGAATTTAAAAAGATTTTAATATTTTCAGAAACACTGTGGAGAAAAATTTCATGCAAGTATTTCGGCAAATCCTCCTTAGCACCACTGTACTCAGTTGTATAGATAGACCTATAAAAGTCAGAAAAAATGCTATGAATAACCAAGGGGTCATAGGTCACACTGCCATCGGATGTCTAAATTACTTTTATAGCTCTTTCATTTTGCTCCCTATTTAAACGGTAAGACTCATAATATCTCTGCTTACTAAAAATCAATAATTAGTGTGATATAAATTAAGCTTTGCCCTGGCATTATTTAACAAAACCCAGTTATTCTGAGTTGGTGACCATTTGTGTTGTTTTTCTAAATGATTCACATTGGTTTCTAAATCTTTCCTTTTCTGAGTTACGAGTTTTTCAGTAGTACAAGCACAGAGAGGGCCACGCAGTGTAGTTTTGGCAGCATCCTATTTAATCACGGAAGAGACAGGCAAGATCTGATTGCCTTGCCAATACTGAATTATCTTCTCTCTAAGAAAGGAACAAAAACTGGTACAGCTCAAAAATGAAGAATTGAATTTCCATTAAGATGATTTTGGAATTGTTATACTGATATTAGTATAAGTATTGTGGGCCATGGTCAGACAGCACATATGACAAGTCTGACAGGAATTCACATGATGTATACACTTCATACAGAAGGTATGAAAAAAAATCCAGCTTTGAGTATGAGTTATGGAGATGAGAGTAAAATGTATAATCTCTACTTCTAGGATGCAACTCCCTCCAAATATCCACCAAACATATATCTTTACAAGCTTTGTTTTGTTTTTACCTGGGGTGAGGATTTATCTAAAGAAAGTGTCCTTTAAGTACACAATTATAGTAACCTCCTAAAAACCTGATGCTCTTACAGTGCTGGTTGAACTGTAAAACCATGTTTGACATAAATCTGTGACAGTCTTTGTTTGGAGCATATACGTTCACTACAGTAATGTACATTCCAAGAATAGTGCCAAAGATCACAACAAATCGTCTAGTTTACTGTTGTTAAATCCATTCCCTGATGGAGGGAACGAGACGTTGTGTCAAAGAAGCGACATTAGGGGTCTGTCTTGAGTGCCTTTCGCATTTCTGATCTATGAGAAAAGGCCAATGAGAAATTGGCAGATAGAATTTGCATGTCCCGCCCCCTGACATACGGGTATAAAGGGAGGGAAATGCGTCTGTTTCATTCAGGATTTTTCTGAGGAGCCAACAATGAGGTTCGGCCGCAACAGTGGCTCAGTTCCGTGGCCGGGAGGACACAGCGTCTTGTTCCCTCCATTGGGGAATGGAGGTTACAACAGTAACCTAGACGTTCCCCATCTGTCGCTCACTTCGACGTTGTGTCGAAGAAGTGACACTAGGGGTCCAATTAAATCACGCCATGCCCTGAACCGAGTACGTGGGCTGCTGACACAGGAGCGGGCAGGTATTTTACGTGCCAAAACGACCGGCTATGTCAGACTGCATGTACCCTTCCCCAATGCCCCATAAAATCTTCAAAACCTTTTGGTTCTTTACCCCCAATAGGGGGGAACAAGGCGACGTGCCAAGCATGGGAGCAAGCCACGCCAGCCGTGCCTTTTCTCTCTCTATGTTTCTTACATAGAGTTAAAGCGTCTGGGGCCATCTTACGCATCAGGGAAGATCTTTCCCGGTTCCTATTTTTTCAGGTGGGATAGACCCTGCGGAGACCACATCTGCCCAGAGTGGGGGAGGTAAAGTGTGGTGAGATACATCACATCCACATTTTAGGTCACATGTGGAAAGTGGCGCGGTGGTAGATCCTGCCTCATTGGGAGGGAGGAGTTGCTACAGACATGGCGACCAGGGGGCAGTGGGAACTGCCTAAGGGAGACACGGGTCCACTCGCAAGGGGACCGTACCGTGGAAAATACACACAGGGGGAAGTCCACGTAGGAGCCCTACCTGTGGAGAACCTATTCCAGTACAGGGTAGATTAAGTACCCGCATTGGTTTTTGGTCTGCGAATTCCTCCGCTGAATTCGCGGACCAGAGGGCTCAGGAGGAGTCATACAGGGAGCCGAGTTAGTGGGATCTCCTGGGATAAGAGTGCATGGTTTTACCTCAGTGGAGGGAAAGGGCGCTAGGTGCAAGCGGTCCACCCGGTCAGTTGTCAGCGTGTTACCGATTTCTACCAGCTCGGACCTGAGAAAACACGGGACGAAACCGACTCAACCCTGAGATTGTAAAATCTCATACAGGTATTGGATGTTGCCTAACCCGCTGCTCTGCATATGTCTGCTAGGGAGGTACCCCTGGCCAGTGCCCATGAGGAGGCAACACTTCTTGTCGAGTGTGCTCGGACCTGCAAGGGGGGGGGGGGCACAGCCTGGGTGTGATAGTCCAATGTAATGGCGTCCAGTACCCATTGGGAAAGCCTCTGTTTGGAGACAGTGTTCCCTTCCTGCTGTCCACCAAAGCAGACAAAGAGCTACTCAGAACATCTAAAGCTCTGCGTGTGGTCCAAATAGATACGCAAAGCACGTACCGGACACAGCAACGAAGGGGCTGGGCCTGCCTCCTCCTGGGGGAGCGCTAGCACTTTCAATACCTGGTCCCTGAAGGGAGTCGTAGGAACCTTGGGTACGTAGCCCGGTCGCGGTCTTAGGATCACATGAGTGTCTGCCGGACCGAACTCCAGGCAGGTGTCGCTGACAGAGAATGCTTGCAGGTCCCCAACCCTCTTGTTGGAGGCGAGCGCGATTAGGAGGGCCGTCTTCAGGGAGAGGGCCTTGAGTTCGACTGATTCTAATGGCTTGAAGGGGGGTCTCTGTAGGCCTGAGAGGACCACTGAGAGATTGTGGAGGGTCACGATAGCAGCAACATACACCTTCAAGGTGGAGGGGGACAGCCTCCCCTCCAACCTCTCCTGCAGAAATGAGAGCTCTGCCCTAACTGCGCACCTCTGTGGGTCTTCAGCCCGGGAAGAACACCAATTTGCGCACAAGCGCCAGTTCAGGGCGTAAAGTTGCCTGGTAGAGGGAGCTCTGGCTTGGTTGATCATGTCTATGATGGCAGGTGGTAGAACAGCTAGTTCTTCTGTGTCCCGTCCAGGGGCCAGACATGGAGGTTCCAGAGGTATGGGTGCGGATGACAGAGGGTGCCATGTCCCTGAGAAAGAAGGTCTTTCCTCTGGGGAATTCGGAAGGGAGGGGCTGTCACGAGGAGCACAAGATCTGAGAACCAAGTCCGAGTGGGCCAATAGGGGGCCACTAGAGTGACTTGTTCCTCGTCCTCACTGACCTTGTACAGCAAGAAGGCTCACTGAGGGAAATGCATACTTGCGCAGCCCTGTGGGACAGCTGTGTGCCAGCACATCTGCCCTGAGGGGAGCCTCCATTCGGGTGTACCAGAACAGGCAGTGGGAGGTCTCTCGGGAGGCGATCAGGTCTACTTGTGCCTTGCCGAACTGTTCCCAAATCAGCTGGACCGACTAGGGGTGAAGCCTCCACTCTCCGCTGGGCAAGCTTTGCCGTGATAGCACATCCGCTACCACATTGAGGTTGCAGGGGATGTGAGTGGCACGCAGTGACCTGAGTTGGTGCTGGCTCCAAAAGAGGAGACGACGGGCGAGTTGTGACATGTGGCGGGAGTGTATGCCGCCTTGGCGATTTATGTACGCTACCATGGAGGTGCTGTCTGATCGGATCAAGATGTGCTTGTCCTGATTTAGCAGGAGAAACCTCCACAGGGCAAGAAGTACAGCCAACAACTCTAGGCAATTGATGTGCCAGTACAGCGGGGCCCCTTTCCAGCGGCTTGCTGCTGTGTGCCCATTGCACACGGCACCCCAACCCAATTTGGAGGTGTCAGTAGTGACCAGGATGCATCGGGGCACCTACTGCAAAGGGACTCCTGTCCGTAGAAAGCAGAGGTCTGTCTAGGGTTTGAACATTTGGTGGCAGGCGGGGGTGATGACCACACAATGCGTGCTGCAGCGCCATGCTCGTCTCGGGACTCAAGTCTGGAGCCAGTGCTGAAGCGGTCTCATATGCATCAACCCTAACAGCTGAGGTGCCTGAGCACCTGGTCCCTGTGGGCATATAGAAACTCTTGGGAGTGGGCCAGGATGAACCAGTCATCGAGGTAGTTAAGTATGCAGATGCCTGGTTCCCGGAGTGGGGAAAGGGCTGCCTCTGCGGCATTCGTAAAGACGTGAGGGGACAGGAACATGCCGAAGGGAAGGACCTTGTACTGTTACACCTGGCTGTCGAACGTGAACCATAGAAAGGGTCAATGTCGAGGCAATATTGAGACGTGGAAGTACGCGTCCTTCAGGTCTACCGCTGCGAACCGATCTTGCCGGATGAAAGATTGAATGTGTTTTTGAGCGATTTCCACTCGCAGGTATTTGGCATCTTCGCCGTGTACTGAGGTAAAGCGGGGGGGGGGGGGGGGGGGGTGGGGGGGGTGGGTTGACAGGCGTGACAGGTTGGGAAGTGAAAGCCACACATCCAAGCTCCATGCTAGGGGCACTAAGGGGATGATTATTTTTGACGTACCTGGTGGGGCGGAGCAGGTAATTCGGCGTCGGGAGGCAAAAGCGCGTCCTGAGGCTCTGGTGCTGAGAAGTCTCAAAGCAAAACTTACCTTGCTCCACACACCTGGCAGGGGGCGGGTTAGTGACTGAGGAGGAGGTCCCATGGAGGTGTCCTCTGGACTCGTCACAACCGGCCGGCTAGGGAACAGTCGTGGGGCTGGAGGCTAGAGGTCTGCTTCCAATGTGCCGGGACTGTTGAGGTGTGGTGGCAGAATGCCGTGAGAATGGCACTGGTGACTCAGAGACAAAGAAAATAGCTCTTTTATTGAGAATGTGGGTAGGGGGTGCGGAATTGAGGAAGGGGGTGCGGCAAATGAAATAAATTCAACTGAGGATTCTCCTCCCGGCCCTCCACCGGGGGACGGAGTGGTCTTCTTACCAGCTCTGGAGCGAACGTCTTGGTCTCTGGGTCGTCCGTCTCAGGACCGCTTGGGAGGCTTCCGGGTCCTCGATGGGGTACGTGAGACGGGCGGCGTGCACTTCCAGCGGGGTGCTCAACGCAGGGACTGAGAGCTGGGCCCGGGTTGAGGTGGAGCTGCGCTTTTTTGGAAGCTGCAGGAGGACGCCCATGGCGAGCAGACGGAGCGTGGCCCGTGCTGGCAGCTTTGTGGCAGGGCATGATGTGAGATATGGCCTGCTTCTTCACTGCTGAGAACTGCTGTGCGAAGTCCTCGACGGTGTCGCCAAAAAGGCCGAACTGGGAAACAGGTGCTTCGAGGAAGCATGTTTTGTCCACTTTGCGCATCTTGACCAAGTTCAGCCACAGATGACGTTCCTGAACCACGAGAGTGGCCACCGCCTGCCCGAGTGACTGCGCTGTAACCTTCGTGGCCCTGAGGGCGAGGTCGGTTGTTGAGCGCAGTTCCTGCAGCACTTCGGGATCAGGACTACCCAAGTGCATATCTTTAAGTGCCTTGGCCTGGTGGACTTGCAGGAGGGCAAGTGGCGTTGATTTTGAGGAAGAAAAGCCATGACCGCAACGTTGCCATGGTCATATTCTCGCAGTAAGAACATGAGCCATCCACAAACGCTGCCTTGGTGTGATCTATTAAGTATAGTTTCCTATAATAATGCTAAGGATATGTGTTCTTTGTTAAGAAAAGTCTGAATTTTTTCCTTTTCACGATGTGAACAATGCCTTTCACATTCCATGATACTAATTTAAGGGCATGAAGTGCCATAAAGAATGCTGTTGCAGTAGTCAATTCTGGAAGTGATGAAAGCATGGATCAAAGTTTCAGCAACAGAGAAGGAGAGTGATGGATGGAGACAAGCTATGTTTTTTCAGTGGAAAAATGCAGTTATGGTAGTTTGATTGACATGGTGAACAAAGAAGAGTTTGCTGTCAAAGATAACTCAGAGGTCGTGAATGTGTGAAGAGGGAACCAAAGAGTGAAGTTATCGATGGTGAGGCAGAAGTTATGAATGGTTTTGGTGAGGGATTTATGACCAATGAGGATCATGTCTGTTTTATCACAGTTTAGTTTGAGGAAGTTGGCTTGCATCCATGATTTATTTCAGTGGATGTCTGCGTAACAATGGAAGTGGAGACCAAGAAGATGTTGTGATGTTAGCAAGGGGGAGCATGTAAATAATGAATAGAGAGGGGGGCCAAGCACCAAACCCTGTTGCACACCTTGGGACAAAGATGCAGTAGATGAAGTGCAATTTTTGAGATGGACAAACTTTTGTAGGTTTGTAAGATATGGCATTAGCCAGGAGAGGGCAGTACCAGTGATGCTGAGAGACGATTCAAGATGACAGAGAAGTATGCTGTAGTTGATGGTGTCAAAAGCCACAGTGAGGTTGAGTATGGGAGTAACAGCAGCCAGATTGTGTGTTTCTGGGACTGATCCAGAGCTGTGGGAGGAGTTAATGATTTCTGTGATGAGTGAGGAAATAGCTGGGAGACAGTCCTTGACAAAATTAGATGGGATGGGATTCATAACACAAGTGGAGTTTCTCATTCCTACCATAGTATTGGGTAGCAATGTTGGGGACACAGATGAAAACTGAGACAGGGACTGGGTAGTAAATGGGGGGAGATAGTTGGGGAGGTAGTAAGGGCAATGGAGGTGGTCAAGTTGCTGTAGATTGTCTACATTTTTGTTTGAAAAATTAAAGGAAATACTTGCACTTGTTAACTGTGAAGGATTTGGAGGTGTTATCACTGGGTCTGAAAAGTTTATTTACTGTAGAGAAGAGAGAATTCTGGTTGGTAACGAGGGAAAAGAAGCAATATGCGCCCCAGGAATCTCCACCAGATAATCCACAGCATAACAGTGGCAAGACAGCAGAAATCCAGAAAAGAAGAAAGGTAGCCTGGAAGATAGATTGGACTACCAGCCTATTAACATTACAATCCTGTTTGGTGAATGATGGTCAGCCTGGTGCAGTGGTGGCTGGCAAAAACAAATCCTCCTATAGAGATTCAAGGAGCAGCTTGAGTGGTCTTGTTTTCGTGTGCTGGTCAATAACACAGTATAAATAAATAACTGAAAAAAGTAAGCCCATTAGGATAATAAAAAAAGGAGAGAAAATTTACCAGCCAGCTAGACTAATTGAAAATTTGTAAAAAACAGTTCAATAAGAAATATGCAGGTCAGACGTGATGGACAGCAAAGAGTCTTGTTGATCAACAAACTGTTCCTCCAAGAATCAAAATGTAGGTTCCTGTCAGAAGTCGAGTTTATTTGTCCAGAGAATCCAAAAAAGGTAAAAAAAAATATCACCAAGTAAGCGAATCTGCAGTACAAACTATGAGCAGGAAGGCTTTTCGCACAATGCTGAATTCACGATGTCTCTGCAGGAGACCAGCTGACAGGTCAGAATATAATTGAAGCTCCGAGCCATTGTGATTTACAGTCTATTTCAGTGCAACTTTCAGGATTGTTTCCTTGTCAGTGTAGCACAGAAACTAATATACTTCACGGAGTTGAATTCGGGTTGTTTGTAGCAAAAGTGGAAGTCCTATGAGCCCTCTCAATGTCTATGTTAGGAAAGTCAGCAGGCAAGCCCAGCCACTTTGGAATCACATTTTGGAGGAATGTTGCAATCAGGGGAAGCCCTCAGCTTTCTTTGGCAGACTCACTATTTTCATATTCTTGCCGCAGCCCTAATTTTCAAGATTGTCTACCTTAGCTTGTAGGTGTTCCACCACTACCTTCAGTATCTGCTGCCAAATATTTGGTGGTGGAGATCCTCTGTTCGGTTTCTGTCATGTGAGCTAAAGAGTTTTGAAGGCAAGAATTTGAATTGGCTATCCCCTCTAGCCAATTAGTAATTAAATCAAGACGTGTTCTGTAAGCTTTTATCTCTGATAAAATCAGCAATATATTCGATTGAGATTCGTCCAAACTAGCGACCTTGTCCGCCACTGCCAAAGATGTGGGTGTGGGAATTTACATTCTGCAAATGTGTCGAACCAGAAATAGGAAAATCTTTGTTTGTTGACTTGTCTGACACGACTATGATACTATAGAATCATTTTAAATTAATATTCAAAGTAAAAGCTGCAGAATATTCAAAGTTTAGTGCAGTAAAGAACTCAGCGGCTATCTCGCTCTGGATCACGTAGACCACCCATCCCCATTGCACATTTCAATTTATATCTTTACCTCTATCCTACTGCTGGATAGTGGTTATTTGTTTGTTTTTGATTGCTGGCTGTGGAATGGAAGCACACGGTTCCTGTCAGGTGTTTGGATCAGGAATCTCAGCATCTCTTCCGTGTATAATTATGACATATGCTTACCAATTAGAAGCATACTGTAACGTGGCTTGAAACAGATAGATGAAGAGACAATGATGAAGTGTAGTTTATTTTCCAAACGTGGAATCCCAAAACCCTGACTACAAATGTGTACTTAACATAAATATGAACTAGATATGACTAAAACTAGACTTGACAAAACTTGACTTGACTTGGCTTGACTAGACTAGACATAAACTTGACTTGGCTTAACTTGACATGAACAAAACAACAGGGTTTGGAGCATGGCCTAGCGAGACAGGGCGTGGAACATAGGAACAGGGCAAAGCCAATGGAAATTTAGGGCCCTAAGAGGCTCAAGGGGTGGAGCCGATGGGGATGATAACCAAGGCGGAACGGCAGCAATGTAGGTCCCCAGTAGAGTGGAGGCGGGCCTGGACTGTGGAGCAGAGGTGTGCCTGGACCGTGGAGCAGAGGTGGTACTGGACTGTGGAGCAGAGGCGGGTCTGGACCGTGGCGCAGAGGTGGTTCTGGACTGTGGAGCAGAGGCGGGTCTGGACCATGGAGTAGAGGCTTGCTGTGACATGGCATGGAACAGGCTGAGGTGTGACATGGCATGGAGCAGACTCAGACGTTGCTGTGGCATGGCATGGAGCATGCTGACTCTGGCATTGCTGCGACATGACATGGAGCAGGTTGAGGCATGGCTGTGACATGGCATGGAGCAGGCTGACTCTGGCATTTCTGTGACATGCCATGGAACAGACTGAGTTGTGACATGGAATGGAGCAGGCTGAGGCATGGCTGTGACATGGCATGGAGCATGCTGACTCTGGCATGGCTGTGACATGGCCTGGAGCTGACTCTGGCATGGCTGTGACATGGCCTGGTGCTGACTCTGGCGTGGTTGTGACATGGCCTGGTGCTGACTCTGACATGGTTGTGACATGACCTGTTGCTGACTCTGACGTGGTTGTGACATGACCTGTTGCTGACTCTGGCGTGGCTGTAACATGGCCTGGTGCTGACTCTGACCTGGTTGTGACATGACCTGTTGCTGACTCTGGCGTGGCTGTAACATGGCCTGGTGCTGACTCTGGCATGACGTGGAACTCTTGTGTGGTGGCCATGACGTGGGGAAAAGTCGAGGAAGGCGGAGCCGTGGGAGGCTCAAAACTAAGGTTCCTCGATGAATGTGAAAAGACCTCAGTGGTTGTAAACTTGAACAGAGTCTTGGGAGTGAACTCTATAAGGTCATGGGCATGGACTGTGTCTCAGGAACAACCTGTGGGGTCGAGAGCATAGGCAGAGACTCAGAAATGACCTCCGTGGTTGTGTACATGTGCAGAGACTCGGAAACAAAGGTCTTTCTCCTCCTCCTCCTCGAGGACGAAGTTTGTAGCGCAGGCTCTGGGACAGACGAGGCTGGCAAGGCTGGCTCTGGCAGGCGTGGGTGTTGGCTCTTTGGTAGTGGCAGGCATGGGTGCTGGCTCATTGGCCGTGACTGGCGTGGGCGCTGGCTCGTCAACCATAATGTGGCTCGTCGGCTGTGGCAGGCATGGGCGCTGGCTCGACCATGATGTGGGCCACTGGCTTGCCGACCATGAAGCGGAACGCTGGCTCGTCGACCATGACACCCAAATAAACAATAATAGCTGTTCTTTAGTTTGTTCATTTGTTTACTTACTCCAAAGCAATGTATTGCTCTGATGATGTATAAAAGATCAACCAAATGTTGCTCAGGGTCATTTGAACATCTTCCCAGAAAATTGTCATTTGAACATGATATCAATGACTTTCCCCTGTCCTGTTAATGTTTTTACTTTTTGTATGTAGTTCATTTAAAATTCGCCATGATGAAAAAGAACATCACAGACACTTCATGCTTGTCAAAATGTCAGAACAAACAGTGAAAAAATTTATCTCAAAGAAATAGCAGTAGAACTTTAGGTTTAGTGTGCTTTCAATAAACCTTTCATGTAAAAACATGAAAAAAAGGGTATTGAGGATCCAAGCAGACATATGGCATATGCATGCAGTGAGCAATATCTGCATGGTATAACAGTAAATTATAATCTACTGCTCATTATACTATAGCTGGTAGTGAATTCATTGTATGCATAAGTATAAACATAAACAAGTATAAGGGTGCCCATGACCTTTTAATCAACAATTTTGGTTAAAATTGATCTGAATTGATCTACTGAATGTACAGTGGAAATTGTGTATTTTAAGTGCAGTAATATCAACTTTTCTCAGAAATTTTCCACCATTTTTGATCACACTAATTCTCACTTAATTTTATTTGTTGTCATCACACACATTTTATTTGTCATCCTGCGGTATAATGCACCTTTAAACAAATACATTTTTATAACTACATTTATTCCATGAAATCCTTAAAAAAAAAAAAAAAAAGTAATAAATCTGCAAGCATGATAATTAGAAATGAATTAGCAAAATGCTGTTTTATAGTTTTTGATGACATATCACAGCACAGGGCATCTTAACCTCCCAAAAGTATTTCATCTAAACTTTTTTGTTTCCCCGTTTTTCCCATATAACATTTTTCCCATTTAAAATTTTTCCATGTCTTTTCCATATAAAGGTTCTGAATAGAAATGATACAGTACCAGTTCCAGTTAAAGATCAACTCTCTTCACTACTATGGACGTTTTCAGTCAAAACCTCTATCTCTAGAATAAGCGATTGGTAGTAGTGCAGCTGATATGAAATTCATCCTATGAAATGGTGGATAGTGGCAACAATTCAAAAGAAGTAGCCAGCATTTCAGCAATATGAAAGAACAGAGAGGTCCTCCAAAATAAGGGGTGCAGAGGTTTAAGGCCTGGACTGTGTTCAGTGATGCACAGCCTAACTGTATTTATTAAAGATGAAAGACAGCACAGCAATAAGTGCAGTCATCTTTGGAATGCTGAATGCTGTTTTCTCTCCTCCGCATTATTGCACAGCATAATAGTACATTCCTATTTTGGTTTGCATGTATCTCACCAGACACACATCACCATGCCTCCACAATGGACATAAGGACATTTTTGTGAAGCTTTATTCATACGTAGTCCCTCAGGCTCAATATATAGGAGCAATATTATGTGAGAATATGGATGTGGTTGTGATTAATATTGCATATTGTAATTGCATATGAAATCAAATAGATATAAATGTATTGCAATGGAATGAATGCATCACTAGACAATTTTTAGGCAAGTTTGTGATTAATCAGATCCTGTGTGATAAATTGCATTCATATAGCATAAATTAGTTTAACAAAAATTCTGGAATCCCTGTGCCAGGAGATTGAATGCTGTAGTTATTTATTCACTGGATCAGCCAACAGATGTGCATAACATGGAATAGTTTTGTTGCTGGTTCCTTCTTTCCCTTACATTATCAACTCATGATCATTCACTTCTAGTTGATTTACATATGTTTAACAAGATGTTTTGTAATCAATGTAAGTGCAGCATAGTTCTAGCTGGAAGAATAGCAGCTGTACATCATCGCACCATTAGCTGGGTAATTCCTAACCAATCACATGTAAGCCATTGCTTTTTAAGTCTGCTCACAATCTATCACGTTGCTGTTTCAGTGTGCTAAAACGGCAACCTCCACCACCCCACCACCAGCAGTAGAGTCCCGTCCTGCATGGGGGTAAGCTCCTCGCCCCTGCCTCCTATCTCTGGCAGGATATGATGGTTCCGAATACAACTTCTTCGGAAGTTGGGGCCTATGCCAAAGAGAGACATTACTTTTCTGTTTTATATTCATCAAATAATTTTCACTCAAGTCTGTTAGTCTTCCTGATAGAATTTATGTACCCTCATTTTGTTCAAAATATGACTTTCTTTGAACACCAGAATTTTGAATTAGATCTTGGCTATTAATTTCCAAACAATAAAAGTGAAAGGGTAATGACTTCCCAAGACTTGGAATGTACAAACTGACAACTTTTATGACACGTGTGTGTCCTATTTATTTTATTTGTATTTATATTATTATTATTTTTTTTCATTTTGAAGCTTGACAGTCCCATTCCTCATTCACTTTTGTGTGGAAAAGTGTGGCCAGGATATACAATTCAAAAACAGGTATAATTACGGTATATCTTCGTTTTATTGTGGAGGATATGTTGCAAAAAGATTTGGATATGCTTGGATGTGGAGTGCCGTAGCAAGGATGTTCACCCCATAATATCAAACCTCTTGGAATGCTTAAGCAGACTAAATCACTTAAATATTAAGGTTTGTGTTGAAAGAAACAGCGAGATAAGCATATTTAGTTTTAAGACAAAATTTCTATATACTTGAGCTTTGATTTATAATTTCAATAATACTGAAATCTTTGAATACAGTTTTCCTTCGTCCAGATCTCTCTTGGTGCTAAAACTGACTTGAGTTTTCCTGCATTATGCCAGATAATTCTCCTGTGCGTTTCAATTGCAAACTCATTACCATGGAGACTAAAGCATCCTGTAAGTGCTCTTTCATTGATTAATGTGAGAGATGCTGCAAGCACATTACTATTAATAAACATAAAAATGCACAGAGTCTCAATCTGCAGCATAACGTGTCACTAAACTGAACATTAAGCATTTGCTTGATTGGTTATTATTTCAGTTCGAGCGAAAGTGTTTTACTGCTCACTGCCTTAAGTCATCAACAAATTTTTAAGTTCACTGGCTAATAACCCTCATCCTTCATCTCCTTAATTCATTATGAGTGTGTGTGTTATTGTGAGGTGTGTGCATCTTCGTGGACATATGTGTGTTTTTTTTTGTGTGTATTTGTTGTAGTGCACCATATTATAACTCTCCTGCTCTGTCTCTTGGCCTTGAACAGATCCTAAGGCTTGAAGTGCACAGTTATTCTGCTCAGCTGGTGGAACCAGGTGTTATATTTAAAATTTAGGATAGTGGACATTTGTCAGTTTCAGTCTTATAGTAATTTAACTGTAATCAAGGACCTGAGATGGAATTATTTTGTCCACAATATTTCAAAGTAATCTCATTAGTATTAGTAGGTATTTGTAAATAAAGTGTGGTTTTAGTAGACATACATTTCCATATGTTTGAATAGATATTACAACTCTATAAGTGATTTCAGAAATTGAAACTAAAGCTAAAATGTATGGGCAGCATCTAATATGTAAAAATGTTTACACATACTGTAAACATCTTTAGAGACATACAAATGTTTACAAATACTTTACAAATGTTTTGAAAATTAATAATAATAATAATTTATCTCTGAAGATGTATATGCATAAAATGGTTTATGTTTTAGATGCTATCAATATGCTGACATTTTACGTTTCAGTGTCTATCAGAAATGCATTTATACACTTTATGTACAAATATTGTGGCGGGGTGAGTAAGAGTGAGACAGTGGGTGTGACATTAAGCCTAGGAGATAAATTTATTAGAAATAATGGTAACACTTTCTATAAAACCCTCTTGTCTCATAATACACCTTATAATATGTTATAATTTCACATAAATAATTGTAACCACAATTATAATACATTTTAATACTTACCTATCCATATTTATACCTTTGAGTATACTGCATTATAACACCAGCAACATCCGATTTTATCAGCAGAAGTTATAATGTATTATATAAATATTTATATATATTATATATATTTAATATATATAATTGGTATGCTTTAAGTAAAGTGACAAAAGCAAAGTCTTCTTATAAACATCCATGAGATATTTTGAAGTGGTTATAAGACATTCATACAACTCATACTGAAAATTATATCCATTACACATGCAAGAAATAACACCCATTCAATGTTCCATTCAAACACACTAGTAAAACTACAAGGTTAAAATATATCATAAACTCACACACATGTAGCCAATCTTCTTGGGTGTAAACACACTGTAGTTAACTGTAGTTATAATTACTGTATTTATGAGAAGTTATAAATTATTATAAGGTGTATATGAGACATTATGAATGCAGTATAATGCATGTATTATGCCTTTATAATGCATTATATATATGGGCTTCAAATAAAGTGTGACAGAAATAATAATAATAAAAATGTACGCGGCCAGCACCCTGCCTGTTCTGCCTGGACAGTGAAGATGCCAGTGTGTGCACACATGGAGAATAGAAGCCGGCTCCCCGAGAAGAGGCGTGGTCTACATTTTAAAGAAAGCGGTGGTGAAGCATCAGGTTCATTAACATCTGGTTTGCTCCATCAACCACTGTTGGAATGAAGTTTATTAACTATGCATCTCTTCTCACTCACTAGCCCATTCCTGTTATAAGCCTGGCTGCACAAGATGACCCTCAGAGGTGGGGAGACAATGACAAGAGGTCGTTCTACCACAATAGCTATGAATACAAATAAGATACCCTGAATATTTATATAAAGGATTTACATACGATACTGGTCTCTTTTGGATCAAGTAAGCTTGGTATAACTGACCTTCATTTCAAAGCCAACAAGGTGGCTTTGTAAGAAAATGCTTGTTCTTTTTGAAACACAACAGTTGGAGAGATAGAGTGAGAGAGGAAGTAGAGAGAGAGGTTTATGTTTTTTTTTGGTCTGCAGATCAAGTCTGTAGTTTCCTGAATCTTTTTCCTCTTTGACATGGTGTGCTTGTAATTCCTGTGCTGCCTGGCAGAGTATAAGCCCATAAGCCATAGGGCAGGACACTAATGGCCTGATTTACTGACCCATGAAGTACATGTGAAATTTCTCTGTAGGAGCAAAAAGGAGCAGAGCTTTGGTCGAATGCCTTGAGGATTGTGAAACAGTAAACTAAAAACGTGCTGCCCTGCATTGTGGATACCAGTTGTTTTGATTTAGCAACACCAGATTCTTTAAAAACTCAGCTTTGCTTTGTGGTGTTTTTTCTCCTCTGCAGTTCTCTCGGCAATGGGCCTGCCATCATAAGTGAATATGTGGGAGATTGCATGAATCTGGGGGGAAGGGGGTTCTGTGATGATCCCTTTGATAGACGATAAATGAAAAAAAAAAAAAAGTGTGTGGCGTGGGGACGTGGTCATGTGTCGGTCTGTGGGAGAGAGAGAGCGGTAAGGCTTGTCACCTGGTTCATAATTAACCCTAACACCTATCTCTTGTTGTAGTGATGCGGAGGGAGACATAAAAGGCACACCGAGTGTCCAAAGAGAGAGAAAGAGAGAGTGACGTACAAGCACGAAAAGCCAATAGTGCTTTCCTTTGTTTATTTCTTATTTTCATTCTGACGGTTATTCGATTGTGTGTGTGCACTCAAAATTAAAAAACGGAACTTGAACCTGCTTCGCTGTTTCCTGACTCCTCCATTGCCCCGAACGAAGAGCTTTTTACAAAGTGACTGACAGAAGCTGAATTCGGAATTGCATACTACCATACTACTCATACTATTTCTGCCATAGACACATATGGCTGAAGTAGTAAGAGTAGTATGGGTAGAATGCCATCAAGAACGCAGCCAGTCTTCAGGAATGAAAGAAAAGGAGGAAATCCCACCCTCTTGTCTACTGTAATAGAATTGGGGAGGAGGGGGGTGTGCCGGGAATGCTGTGAGGTGGGTAAATTGAGTCTGTCCTTCTTCATTTATTTTTTATCAACGCTGAAAATAATTTAGTATGAGATACCTTGCAATTGCATGACTGTGAGTTTGTTGTACTTAAAGTGAGTGCCCCCTCTGTTGTACAAGTTTGTATCACCTAACTGTTGTGCAATCCCCTCTAGTGTAAATGGCTGTATCATGTGGTACCTGTTACTTTCTCAGCGCTGGCCAGAATGGGCCTATCACAGTCATTGATTATACTGAATGAGGATTTAAAAAAAATGCTTTTATAGATAATGCTGTTCCCTGTGAAAACTGTCTGCAAGATAGGAAGAGAGCCAAGTATCAAAGCTTGGAGTGCCGCATCAAAGGGTGTTGAGCGCAGTGTTGACCCAAAGAGGTAGGCTGCAGAGGGTTTGCTGGGCAGTCTCTCTGTAAGGCCCTCTCTCAACTGAGCATAACAGGTACCGACAAGAGAAGAGCCATCAAAAACGTCACAGAAGCTGCTGAGAAGGTTTCAAAACGCTGCTTAGACAACTCGTAAGAGCCATGTTGTTGCTGATACATAAGTCAATGAAATTCAGATTTCTATTAAATGTCCATCACATACAAGATTTCTAGTTGTTTGTATGTGATAGACATTTTATAGAAATCTGAATTTCATTGACTTATGTATCAGCAACAACATGTATGAATGGGTTGTAGTTTCTGTTTTAGAAACCATTGGATCATAATTTGTATATGGAGGCCAATTGGTATCAAAATTAAAGACAAGCCTTACTATCCTTACTATACTTTGTAATCAGTTGAATGCCACTTTGGTTAATTAAATTAAAGTTCCAATTTCCTTCTGAAACAGCAATACCTGTACATTATTCCAAACGTTTGGTTGCCAGTGTAAATGTGTTTTACATACAGTATATTGCCATATACAGTATATTAGATTTTTGTATGGGTCCTAAAAGGTTATTTGGCAACTTTTTAGAAGTATGCTAGCATATAGATGGCAACCAAGCTAATAGACATGGACTAAAAGCAACAAAACTCCAAAGCACTTTGATTTCATGGGTCTTCAAACATTGCTTGATGTAAGTGACAAAGACAGAATGAACATCAGATACAGTAAAGCACTTTGCAGACTTCAGAACCCACTCTAGGGGCCTCCTGTCTCACTGCCAACCAGGATGCTCTCAACAAAATGTATGTGAAGCAGTGCACAGTTGTGAAGTTATTGTAGAGCCTTCATCTGTAACAAAGTAGGTCTTACAAACCAATAACTGACAACTGAGTGAATTAAGAGAAAAGGAGGTCTAGTAAAAACAATGAGGATTAGTTAGAAGTTAGTAAGCTGTATCTGAAGTAACCCTCAAGAAACAACTCATCAGAGATATGTTCTGTGTCTCAGTTAAGTGTCAGTTAAGACAAAGATAAATACTTTTTTGAAGGTTAGTTTACAGCTTAGCTGAGGTCAAAAAGAGTAGTTGCTTGCTTAGCTAGATATACTATTTTGAGCTATGTTTGTACATTAACTCTAACTGAAGAACTACGTAATGTGTGTGTGTGTGTGTGTGTGTGTGGAACATTTCTAGTGTCCCCATAATTCAAATAGCTTACAAGCGTGAAGTTGGCCCCCCACCCAACGCAAAACGTCGGCAAAATAGTCTCAATCGTTTGTGCTTCGTTTGTGCTGTAAAAATTTTCATTTGTGCTGCTTCGGTTTTTTTAGATATTAAAAGAATATTTATAGGTCAATCTGAGGTCAGTCAGCCCCCCACATGCTCCAAATTCTCCCCAAATAGTCTCGTTTGTTTGTGCTTCGTTTGTGCTGGTTTGTGCTGGTTTGTGCCGGTAAAAGTTTCGTTTGTGCTGCTTTGGATTTTTAAATATTAGACATTGAATTATTGGTGATGACGTCACACAGCCCCCCCACATGCTCCAAATTCATCCAAAATAGTCGCAATCGTTTGTGCTTCGTTTGTGCTGGTTTGTGCCGGTAAAAGTTTCGTTTGTGCTGCTTCAGATTTTTTAATATTAGACATTGAATTATAGGTGATGACGTCACGCAGCCCCCCCCCCCCCCCCCCCCCCCCCCCCCCCACATGCTCCAAATTCATCCAAAATAGTCTCAATCGTTTGTGCTGGTTTGTGCTGTAAAAAATTTCGTTTGTGCTGCTTCGGTTTTTTAGATATTAAAATAATATTTATAGGTCAATCTGAGGTCAGTCAGCCCCCCACATGCTCCAAATTCTCCCCAAATAGTCTCGTTTGTTTGTGCTTCGTTTGTGCTGGTTTGTGCCGGTAAAAATTTTGTTTGTGCTGCTTCAGATTTTTAAATATTAGACATTAAATTATAGGCGATGACGTCACCAGCCCCCCCCCCCACATCCTCCAAATTCATCCAAAATAGTCGCAATCGTTTGTGCTTCGTTTGTGCTGGTTTGTGCTGGTAAAAGTTTTGTTTGTGCTGCTTCGGATTTTTTAATATTAGACATTGAATTATTGGCGATGACATCACCAGCCCCCCACCATGCTCCAAATTCACCCCAAATAGTCTCAATCGTTTGTGCTGGTTTGTGCCGGTAAAAGTTTTGTTTTGTGAATGTCTTTTTTTAAAAACACAGTTCAAGAAAGAAGGTAAGACCCAAATGGCAAACCAAATCACATAAATAGTTGAATTCACTTAACTGTTACCTATCCACTGTTCGTTTTCAACTTGTAACGGGACACCGTGGATCACAGGATGAGTGGAAAGTAACACAAACTCCAAGGTAAGTGTTTTAACTTGTTACTCTATGTAGTTATGTGAATAACAATAGTAATATTAACATTGTCATAAATATAGGCACCTTAATCTGTTTGCTGTAGCTCTGTGTTTATACACACATTGGCTGTGCGTGTGTGCAGTACAGGTCAAAAGTTTGGAAACATTGCGATTTTTAAATGTTTTTGAAAGAAGTCTCGTATTCTCACCAAGGCTGTATTTATTTGATAAAAAATAAATAAACTATTATTTACAAACTATTTTGCCGGTGTTTTGCGTTGGGTGGGGGGCCAACTTCACGCAGGTCTTAAAAACATACTAAACTATTGTGGCAGAGCAGAACTGCACACTGCCCTTTTAAGGATCCACCACCACCAACTAAAATGGCTGCTCGTCAGATTAACAGGTGTCAACAATAAAGGCAACTATAAAGGTAATCAGGTAGATGGATGTTCATGACAGAAAAAGAGAAGCAAGAGAGATTTGAGACTGGGGTGAAGTGAAGTTGTGGTGTGCCAAGCTGTGTAAGGAGAAAGAAAGTTGCTGCTTTGTACTGAGATGTGGATAAAGAACATGATTGGAGGAGAGAGGAAGAAACAACAAAGGGATTAATTTGACAAGTGCTCATCACCCGAGAGTGAGGCCTGGATATCATATCATTGCACTTCTTGAGTAAAAGTGGGGTGGCATGAGTTTGTAGGATCTGAAACAGCCGAAGAACTCCATGGTCAAGGTGTGACGGAAAAATAAAGGTCTAAAGTGGAAATTCCAGGTGATTCCTTGATTCTTCTGACCTACCTTTATTCCCTGTTGTTGGACTCTCACTCTGCGTCCTGCAGTATTGCCCACAGTCGTCATTCAGGTACATTGCAAACTCTCCGTGAACCAGCGTGCACCATTCACAAACTCTCCTACTGCCTGAACTCTCTGTCATACATTTACACACTCTTTAATAATTATTGTTGGGTATTTTGTTCTGTTTGGATTTATGCATTTGATTATTTCTGGTATTTTGTTTTGTGAGTCTTGGACTCATTGCCTTTTTGCTTACTCTTTTCTTTATACTATTTGAAAAA
Source organism: Moxostoma hubbsi (assembly GCA_032164185.1). Lineage (NCBI taxonomy): Eukaryota > Metazoa > Chordata > Actinopteri > Cypriniformes > Catostomidae > Moxostoma > Moxostoma hubbsi. Next base: position 15,843,552 of record JAVLUX010000024.1, on the reverse strand, counting down.
TATACTTATGCTTTGGAAAGTGAAACACTCTTTTGTGAATTTATTTATTGCATGTATTTGGTGGCTTTTAGAGCTATCTGGGACAAGGTGTTAATTTTGACGGGCCTAAACCTGTCTGGCACCCGAGTTTTGAAATGTAAAATTAATTTAAATTTAGTACAGGGGCCGCCACCGTTACACTATGTTTTTTTGAAAATGTAAAAATGTTGAAATTTTTTTGCAAGGGTAAGGTTAATGGGTAGGGATAGGGGATAAAATCTATAGTTCTTATAGAATAAAAATCATTATGTCTATGGAGAGTCCTCATAAGGATAGCCGCACCTGTGTGTGTGTGTGTGTGTGTGTGTGTGTGTGTGTGTGTGTGTGACAAATGATGCCACAGGCTAAGCATGGTGATTGATGAGCCGAAGCCAGGGTCATTGCCTGTTGCCATGGCAGCAAGTCTCTGTGACTGACAGTTGGGATAGAAACATACACGAGGGGGTGGTGTCAGGGCTGAAATTTCTTTTGCACATGGAGATGGAGAGGGAGAAATGGTGATGGGCAAAGAAAGGGCAGATGAGGGGCTGATGGGACTATGACAGAGGGAAGGACAGATTTGTAGAGAGAGAGAGAGAGAGAATAAGAGGAATGAGAGTGACTGTATAGGCCATTAATCTTCTGTTGAGGGCACATGATAATGTGTTTAAACCCAGGAACTGCTGATATGTCTGTGAGAGTCATGGTCATAATATATAGACTTTGCCACAGGCCCGAGCTCTAATGATAATGATGTCTCTGAGTCTCTGACCCACAATGACTATACTGATGTGAGGTATTACTGTTTCTGGTCCCTTTTATCCAGCTGATATGAGAATGGTCCAAAATTAACACTCGCAAAGCACCACATGAATAAAAATTTACTATGGAAAGTAAATTAAATCGAGTTAATGTACTGTAAGTGACTTCAAGTGTACTGTAAGTATGATTTAAATTACAGAAATAAAAACATAATATCTACTAATGAAAATATTTTACTTCAGTGGAAAAGTTAACATCATATGTTTACCTAGGACATCAAAACAGCACCAAAACAAATATATTAATAACATAATCATGATGGGTCTACTGAGAGACAGACACTAGTTTGTCACTAATAAACAAGGGAAAAAAAACAGCTAAATAATCCCATTGTCATAAGAGTAATAGATATTTACAGTAGGCCTAAATATGGGCAACAGTTATTTGGGCCTACTGTACATTTAAAAGAATAAAAATAATGGCCCGTAATTCATGGCCAGTAAATGTTCTCAATTAATTTGCCATTGTCAAGAAGCAAATTCTGAATGATGGTTACAACCAATATTTGTCCCCATAATGAGATTTTTTTTTATCTCTATTGCTGCATATTTTTTTCAAACCATTTGAAGCATAAATTGTGTCTTAATTTCATATCAAAAACTTTATTAAGAATTGATTGCCTTTTACCCTAAGAATTGAATAAACATAAATTAATATTTCTTTGCCATATAATGTATGATTATATAACTTTAATAGAATATTAAGATAATAAATAACAGAATAATTCATAACAAGAGCATTTTTTGCCCTCATATTTTGAATTTCAGGGCATTTTTGAGCAGTTTTGGTGGCATTTTTGCACTGAGCACCCCTAAATTTCTCACCCTAGTTACAACCTTTTATCAGTTTCATAGAGATCTTCTTCTGATATGCAATGAAAGCTTTAGATTTGTAATATCTAAAACAGTTAAATGTGTTATGCAGCATTCGAGGACAGAGTATTATAATATTTTAGTGAATTAATTTCAAAGAGGCTGTTTTGAAGTGTCATGGTTGAGCATGAGCTGCAGGTGAATATGAGATAGATAGGCAGAGAAAGATGTAAAGAAAAACACACCATAAAGTTCATTTGAGTTGCATAAAATAGACAAATAGGTGAATTAACGAAAGATGGCAATAAATGAGCAGCAAAAAGTATAAATAAATTATCTACGGATGAGTTCACATGCTGTCTGCCAGGAATTAACACTGAATGCACAGAACCAGACAAAAAAAAAAAAAAAGAAATCGATGCTAGAAAACAATATCTATTTCACTTTCTTTATTCTGTTCTCCTTTGAAGCTTCATTGCTGTCCGTAATACTCCCACTACATTACATCATCAGAACCTTCATTTGTGCTAATCAGGCACATAAAACTGAAATAACATTTGTGACAAAGGTGATAAAACATTACAATTGTGTTGTGTCCCATGTCCAGTAATGTACTTTGTTTAATTGGATGTAAGGATGATGAAGTTTAAATAAACCTAGATTTTACCGTTACTGTGTGTGAGTGTGTGTGTTTGCACACATGTGTCTCTATGTATGTTTGTTTTATGTGTGTTTCATCAGTGGATGTCTTATGAATTATTCACATACTCACACCCAACACTATTAATGCTCTGTGAAGGAAAGTGCTCACCCTGCAACTCTACAGATTTTCATAAACACAACGGCCAGTAAATATTCCTCCCGTACCCCTCTTTCCATCCTGTAACAATCTACTGCCGAATTAGCCTCTAATGGAAATCGATTTAGGCGAACAATGCATGACTACATCATATTTAAGCCAGTCAAAAATGCTCCAGTCCTCTTCGGCTTTGATAAAAGTGCTTAACTGGTTCTCGATGCTCCTGATTTTAATATTCCCTTAATCACTGTTCGGTTCTCTAGTGACCTGTGGGGCAGAATGGGAATTCGTCTGATCAGATAAGTGTTGTATCACCTGATTATGTCTTAATAGAGGAAGTGGTGGCCTGGTGCAATTATGAAGGATGTTTTGTTGTTTCTATTTTATTATTTTGAGTTGGTATTTGAAAATATTTTCTCTCTGTAATTTTCATGGATGGCTAGAAGTTGTGATGTTACTCTCACTGTAACATTTTTAGATATTTTGAGATATGAAATAATTGGCAGCAACTGTAAGCATTTGTTTTTGTGGATGTGTTGTGGATGCAGCCTTTTAAAGTTACCTCTTCACTGAAGGTGCAAAGGTTGTTTCTAAGTACAGTAGCTCAGATTGGGGTTTAATGCAGGAATCTTCCATCTTTTTTCAGGCTTAGGACCCCTGTATATAGAGATAGAACAGGGACCCTATGTTATATGTAAAAAAAAAAAAAAAAAAACTAGTGTTACGTTGTTTGCCTAACCTATAATAACATGTGTGTAGTGCCTTATTAACATATTATCATTATTTGATATGATGCTTTCATGGCTTTATTCAATTTTAATGTAAAACGCCATACTGTATTTTTGTAACTACATTAGTTAACTTGAAATAAAAATGAACACTAGTTTTGTAACACTATTGAATCTTGGTTAATGTTAATTTCAACATATAGTAAAATATTTTTTAAATGAAAAGTTGTATACTGTATGTTAACATTAGTTGACATATTATAAACCAACATTAACCAGCAATGAGCAATTCTATTTTCATTCATTAACATTAACCAAGATTAATAAATACTGTAAAAAAAATAATAGTAAGTTAATTTTATACTTAATGCATTTACAAATTTTAAAAAATAGAACAATATTGTACAGTGTTAATATACATGTTAATTTAATTTGGGAGAGAAAAAACATTTAGCTGAACTTTAGCTTCTCAAATTTCTATGTGAGAATGCTGTTCATGGACTTTAGTTCAGCATTCAGCACCATCATCCCCTCCAAACTGAACACCAAACTCAGTGAACTGGGCATCAATTCCTTCCTCTGTAACTGGTTCTGGACATCCTAACCAACAGACCCCTAGATAATCACACCTCCTGAACCATCACCCTGAACAGCTGAGCCCTCTCCTTTACTCCCTCTTCACCTACGACTGCACACCTGTACATGGCTCTAACACCATTGTCAAGTTTGCAGAAGACACTACGGTGATTGGTCTCATCAGCAACAACGATGAGACGGCCTACAGGAAGGAGGTCCAGCACCTATCATCGTGGTGCACTGACAACAACCTGGCTCTCAACGCAAAAAAGACCAAAGAGCTCATTGTGGACTTCAGGAAGTCTAAAGCTGGCACACACACACCCATTCTTATCAATGGGACTGAGGTGGAGCGTGTCACCAGCATCAAGTTTCTGGGTGTCCACATCTCTGTGGACCTCTCTTGGACCCTCAACACCTCTACCCTTATCAAGAAGGCTCACCAGCGTCTCTTCTTTCTGAGGAGACTCAAGAAGGTCCACCTGTCTCCTCCGATCCTGGTGAACTTCTACCGCTGCACCATCGAGAGCATCCTCACCAACTATGTCACAGTTTGGTATAGCAACTACTCTGCCCATGACCGGAAAGCACTGCAGAGTGTGGTGAAAACTGCCCAACGCATCACCGGTTCCTCACTCCCCTCCATCGAGGCCATCCAAGGCAAACAATGCTTGCGTAAGGCGCGCAGCATTATCAAAGACTGTTCACCCCACTCCCCTCCGGGAGGCGTTTCAGGTCTCTCCACACCCGAACCAGCAGGTTCAGAGGAATCTTCTTTCCTGCGGCTGTCACCCTACTGAACTCTAGCGCTGCATCCCGGTGAAAATGACCCCCCCGCCCCCCGGACAATTGGGACAATTTGCACTACCCTATCCCACCCATTCTGTTCTATTTATTTACTTAAAAATGTACATACTGTAATTACACCTATACATAGCCATATTCTACTGCCCTTCATACTATTCATCCTGCACATACACTTATTACTTGTAGTACTGTACATATCTGTCTATATGGTTCATACAAAATATCCATATTCACTCTGTTTTTATCTTATTATATATTCTGCTAATACACTGCATATATCTATATTACTCTTACTACTATTTTAATATCACTGCAACTACATTGCACATATCTGTACATGTTGTTCATTAACACTATTCATATTACATAGCCATATTTATTCTGCTTTTATAACACTGCAATATATTTCTTGTCCTGCCTTTGCACCACCTGTCTACACTTGAATAACACTTGAATATCACATTGCACTTTTCTGCTTTTTTGCACTTCTGGTTGGATGCAAACTGCATTTCGTTGTCTTTGTACTTGTACTCTGCTCAATGACAAAGTTGAATCTAATCTAGTATAAATTTAGCTTTGAATGCATTTTTTTTAATGTTATTTTGTTTTAGCTTAATGATTTGTTTGAGACCAAACAATTATTGGCAGATCTCATTCAGTATTACAGTTTGTGCACAGCCATATTTCTGATATTAAGTAACATGTCTAATGGTCCAAACTAAATTTGTAATGTGTGTTTCTTGACCATTTTTTATAATTTAATTTGTGTGAGACGATAGCACAGTAAACTGTCAGCATGTCTGTGTTGAATATGTGAGTGTTTGATTGACTCACGAAATCGTGAATTTGAGCAGGTTTGGGTGTCAGACTGTCAAAGATACTGGCATTGTGCCCTTAGCTCCAAGGCATTGGCACTCACTGTCCAAGAACTCACTTCCCTTCCAGTAATCAACAAGATCTACTCAAAAGTCAAGGACTTCCTCTCCTCTCCTCTCCTCTCTATTTCCCACTATCTTGTCCTGTATATTCTCCACAGACACAACTTCATCAAACTGAGATTTCAGCATATATAAATGGGTATAGCTTCATGGTACTGAACAACATGTTGACCAAAAAACACTTTTTTCAAAAAACACACCACGGAGAGGCATATAAGAATGGTGGAAGGGAATTGGAGAAAGCAAATGACAGTTTTTTTCTGAATTGCTAAAACACATTTTAATGTGCTTGACCAAAAGACTTGCCGTCTACTGCGTCGTGGTAGGCCGCGATAGCAGCAACATACACCTTCAAGGTGGAAGGGGACAGCCTCCCCTCCAGCCACTCCTGCAGGAATAAGAGCACTGACATAACTGCACACCTCTGTGGGTCTTCAGCTCTGGAAGAACACCAATTTGCGAACAAGTGCCTGGTAGAGGGGGCTCTGGCTTGGTTGATCTTGTCTACGACGGCAGGTGGTAGACCAGCTAGATCTTCCATGTCCTGTCCAGGGGCCAGACGTGGAGGTTCCAGAGGTCTGGGTGCGGATGCCAGAGCTTGCCCCGTCCCTGAGAAAGAAGGTCTTTCCTCAGGGGAATTCACCAGGGATGGGCTGTCGCGAGGAGTACGAGGTCTGCTTACCCGCTCCGGAGCTAACGTCTTGGTCCCTGGGTCGATTATCTCAGGAGCGCCTGGGAGCCTTGCGGGTCCTTGAGATGGGGGGCGTCGACTTCCTGCAGGGGGCTTGACACGTGGGCTGAGAGCTGGGCCCGGGTTGAGGCGGAGCAGGGCATTTCTTTGCCGCAGGAGGACGGCCTCGGCGAGCAGACGGAGCATGGCCCATGACGGCAGGTTTGCCTCGCTCTCCGATGCAGCGGCAAGCTCATCCACCTCAAGCTCTAGAGGATAGGCAGGCTGGCTGTGAGGCGAGCCGCTGTTGCCTCGAGCATGGACAGGAGTCAACGAGCATGCCTGGGGGCGGGTGGTCCAAGGGGGTGTACCTGGCGGAGCTGCACCCACTGCCGTCCCCAGATCGCCTCCATCGCCAGCAGCATCATCCTCAATCCCGTGGGAAGAAGGAGCAATGCGGGGGGTGGCTGGAGTGGCATGCTTTCTATTGAAAGCGAGCCGCGACCGCAACGTTGCCATGGTCATGCTCTTCAGTGAGAACATGAACTATCCACAAACGCTGCCTCGGTGTGATTGCAACCCAGACACACGAGACAATGCATGTGGCCGTCTGAAGTGGAGAGCACTCTACCGCATCCAGGAACTACACAGGGGCGGAAGGACATCTTTATTAAGACGTGTTCTGAAAAGGACGTTCAACGCCAGCTGTGTATTGCCCTTTTAGAGAAAAAAAACATTTTAGAGAAAATCACTCATTTAAATAACTCTTTTAGTTCTGTTGAAGCACCCAGGGGCAAACTGCACTGCCGTGCAGAGAAGGAGAAAGCCACTGAAGTGCGCCGTAGATCCAAAAGTAGGCAAGCGTCAGAGGAACAGAAACGGGTGTGTGACTCGCAGCTGACTGCATACACGACCATCGGCTCCGAAGAAAATTTCGGAATGAACTCGACATATTTCTCCACCTTTATACCCGCATGTCCAGGGCGGGGGCGGGGTATGCAAATACTGTCTGCCTAATTCTCATTTGCAATTTTTCACAAATCAGTGAGACCCCTAGTGTCACTTCTTCGACACAACATCGAAGTGAGCAACAGACGGGGAAAGAAAAGTAATGCTTAATGGGTTACTTCAGGATTTAGCATTAAGCTTTGTATCAGTAGAAAACCAGTAGTATTTTCGAATTACAGAGCTCCCCCCCATCATATCCCCCTGAGACGAGAGATTTATGTATTTTTAGTCTGGAAAAAAATCCTCCGATGACGCAAAAATCATCATTTTGCGTCATCGGAGGATTTTTGGGCCAGAGGCTTAAAACTACAGCCAGTATTCCGCATGTTTTCACCACGCCCATATGGGGCGGGATCTCACTCACAGAATGTAAAGATAGTGTCAGCCATCTTTCTGTAGAAGCTAAGCTAACAGGCTCTTGCTCTGTAAAGAAAGTTTGTATACAAGTAGGCTAATCACGATGGCGGAAAGTAGTTTTGAAGTTGAAATGGCAGAAGGGGATTTCGAAGATCTGTTGCGAGAATCTGATGCTCGTGGCTACCTGTACGAGCCGCAATACAGCGATGAACAGTTGCGGGAGATGGAGGAACAAGAGGCAGCCGGAGCAGCTGCTGTAGCAGGGGAGCAAAATCTGCTTGGCAGGCAGGAGGAAGAGCCCGGCCAGACTCGAGTTGGGGCAGAGTGGTGGTGTCAGTGCTCTCGCTGTGCACCTATGGAAACAGATAGAGAGTCCTATTGCTGTCGAGAATTTCAGCAATGCCATTTTCTTTTGGACGAGATCGCTGAATCCGCTGATGAAACAGCACCGCTAACTTGAGCATGTATAACTGAGCACCCAAGTTTTGTGGACAGGGGAGTCCTGGAAACTTATTTTAGTATCCCGAAGATAAATTGGAAACGCCAGCCAAAGCCCGCAGGGACAAACGTACGACTTAGTGTAAAGTGAGTATTTTGTTTGTTTTTCTTTTTGTTACCAAGACGTCATGTACAGAGTTTGGACACCCGGAATTATCATAATGTTCTTCCCGCGTAGTCAGTCAATTTATCAACTAACTCACGATTTATAGAGTCACGATGTATCAAAGTAAGCCTAGTTGTATCAAATTTTCAGATACTGCCGCCTGTAACCGGTAGGCGTGGTTTGGGAGTGGCCTCATAAGCGCAGCAAAGCAAGTGCATTCTGGGAGTTGTTGTCTTTCAGCCACATGTGTAAAAAATACATTTTCTGCCTTTTCTCAGTCTAGAATGCTTCAAATTCAAAAATAATTTCACATTTATACTATATAAATGACCAATTTTAAATACACATTCATCTTCCCAGAGGTGAAGTATCCCTTTAACCTAATGTACTGTAATTGTTAATGTGTTAATGTACTGTAAGTGACTTCAAGTGTACTGTAAGTATGATTTAAATTACAGAAATAAAAACATAATATCTACTAATGAAAATATTTTACTTCAGTGGAAAAGTTAACATCATATGTTTACCTAGGACATCAAAACAGCACCAAAACAAATATATTAATAACATAATCATGATGGGTCTACTGAGAGACAGACACTAGTTTGACACTAATAAACAAGGGAAAAAAAACAGCTAAATAATCCCATTGTCATAAGAGTAATAGATATTTACAGTAGGCCTAAATATGGGCAACAGTTATTTGGGCCTACTGTACATTTAAAAGAATAAAAATAATGGCCCGTAATTCATGGCCAGTAAATGTTCTCAATTAATTTGCCATTGTCAAGAAGCAAATTCTGAATGATGGTTACAACCAATATTTGTCCCCATAATGAGATTTTTTTTTATCTCTATTGCTGCATATTTTTTTCAAACCATTTGAAGCATAAATTGTGTCTTAATTTCATATCAAAAACTTTATTAAGAATTGATTGCCTTTTACCCTAAGAATTGAATAAACATAAATTAATATTTCTTTGCCATATAATGTATGATTATATAACTTTAATAGAATATTAAGATAATAAATAACAGAATAATTCATAACAAGAGCATTTTTTGCCCTCATATTTTGAATTTCAGGGCATTTTTGAGCAGTTTTGGTGGCATTTTTGCACTGAGCACCCCTAAATTTCTCACCCTAGTTACAACCTTTTATCAGTTTCATAGAGATCTTCTTCTGATATGCAATGAAAGCTTTAGATTTGTAATATCTAAAACAGTTAAATGTGTTATGCAGCATTCGAGGACAGAGTATTATAATATTTTAGTGAATTAATTTCAAAGAGGCTGTTTTGAAGTGTCATGGTTGAGCATGAGCTGCAGGTGAATATGAGATAGATAGGCAGAGAAAGATGTAAAGAAAAACACACCATAAAGTTCATTTGAGTTGCATAAAATAGACAAATAGGTGAATTAACGAAAGATGGCAATAAATGAGCAGCAAAAAGTATAAATAAATTATCTACGGATGAGTTCACATGCTGTCTGCCAGGAATTAACACTGAATGCACAGAACCAGACAAAAAAAAAAAAAAAGAAATCGATGCTAGAAAACAATATCTATTTCACTTTCTTTATTCTGTTCTCCTTTGAAGCTTCATTGCTGTCCGTAATACTCCCACTACATTACATCATCAGAACCTTCATTTGTGCTAATCAGGCACATAAAACTGAAATAACATTTGTGACAAAGGTGATAAAACATTACAATTGTGTTGTGTCCCATGTCCAGTAATGTACTTTGTTTAATTGGATGTAAGGATGATGAAGTTTAAATAAACCTAGATTTTACCGTTACTGTGTGTGAGTGTGTGTGTTTGCACACATGTGTCTCTATGTATGTTTGTTTTATGTGTGTTTCATCAGTGGATGTCTTATGAATTATTCACATACTCACACCCAACACTATTAATGCTCTGTGAAGGAAAGTGCTCACCCTGCAACTCTACAGATTTTCATAAACACAACGGCCAGTAAATATTCCTCCCGTACCCCTCTTTCCATCCTGTAACAATCTACTGCCGAATTAGCCTCTAATGGAAATCGATTTAGGCGAACAATGCATGACTACATCATATTTAAGCCAGTCAAAAATGCTCCAGTCCTCTTCGGCTTTGATAAAAGTGCTTAACTGGTTCTCGATGCTCCTGATTTTAATATTCCCTTAATCACTGTTCGGTTCTCTAGTGACCTGTGGGGCAGAATGGGAATTCGTCTGATCAGATAAGTGTTGTATCACCTGATTATGTCTTAATAGAGGAAGTGGTGGCCTGGTGCAATTATGAAGGATGTTTTGTTGTTTCTATTTTATTATTTTGAGTTGGTATTTGAAAATATTTTCTCTCTGTAATTTTCATGGATGGCTAGAAGTTGTGATGTTACTCTCACTGTAACATTTTTAGATATTTTGAGATATGAAATAATTGGCAGCAACTGTAAGCATTTGTTTTTGTGGATGTGTTGTGGATGCAGCCTTTTAAAGTTACCTCTTCACTGAAGGTGCAAAGGTTGTTTCTAAGTACAGTAGCTCAGATTGGGGTTTAATGCAGGAATCTTCCATCTTTTTTCAGGCTTAGGACCCCTGTATATAGAGATAGAACAGGGACCCTATGTTATATGTAAAAAAAAAAAAAAAAAAACTAGTGTTACGTTGTTTGCCTAACCTATAATAACATGTGTGTAGTGCCTTATTAACATATTATCATTATTTGATATGATGCTTTCATGGCTTTATTCAATTTTAATGTAAAACGCCATACTGTATTTTTGTAACTACATTAGTTAACTTGAAATAAAAATGAACACTAGTTTTGTAACACTATTGAATCTTGGTTAATGTTAATTTCAACATATAGTAAAATATTTTTTAAATGAAAAGTTGTATACTGTATGTTAACATTAGTTGACATATTATAAACCAACATTAACCAGCAATGAGCAATTCTATTTTCATTCATTAACATTAACCAAGATTAATAAATACTGTAAAAAAAATAATAGTAAGTTAATTTTATACTTAATGCATTTACAAATTTTAAAAAATAGAACAATATTGTACAGTGTTAATATACATGTTAATTTAATTTGGGAGAGAAAAAACATTTAGCTGAACTTTAGCTTCTCAAATTTCTATGTGAGAATGCTGTTCATGGACTTTAGTTCAGCATTCAGCACCATCATCCCCTCCAAACTGAACACCAAACTCAGTGAACTGGGCATCAATTCCTTCCTCTGTAACTGGTTCTGGACATCCTAACCAACAGACCCCTAGATAATCACACCTCCTGAACCATCACCCTGAACAGCTGAGCCCTCTCCTTTACTCCCTCTTCACCTACGACTGCACACCTGTACATGGCTCTAACACCATTGTCAAGTTTGCAGAAGACACTACGGTGATTGGTCTCATCAGCAACAACGATGAGACGGCCTACAGGAAGGAGGTCCAGCACCTATCATCGTGGTGCACTGACAACAACCTGGCTCTCAACGCAAAAAAGACCAAAGAGCTCATTGTGGACTTCAGGAAGTCTAAAGCTGGCACACACACACCCATTCTTATCAATGGGACTGAGGTGGAGCGTGTCACCAGCATCAAGTTTCTGGGTGTCCACATCTCTGTGGACCTCTCTTGGACCCTCAACACCTCTACCCTTATCAAGAAGGCTCACCAGCGTCTCTTCTTTCTGAGGAGACTCAAGAAGGTCCACCTGTCTCCTCCGATCCTGGTGAACTTCTACCGCTGCACCATCGAGAGCATCCTCACCAACTATGTCACAGTTTGGTATAGCAACTACTCTGCCCATGACCGGAAAGCACTGCAGAGTGTGGTGAAAACTGCCCAACGCATCACCGGTTCCTCACTCCCCTCCATCGAGGCCATCCAAGGCAAACAATGCTTGCGTAAGGCGCGCAGCATTATCAAAGACTGTTCACCCCACTCCCCTCCGGGAGGCGTTTCAGGTCTCTCCACACCCGAACCAGCAGGTTCAGAGGAATCTTCTTTCCTGCGGCTGTCACCCTACTGAACTCTAGCGCTGCATCCCGGTGAAAATGACCCCCCCGCCCCCCGGACAATTGGGACAATTTGCACTACCCTATCCCACCCATTCTGTTCTATTTATTTACTTAAAAATGTACATACTGTAATTACACCTATACATAGCCATATTCTACTGCCCTTCATACTATTCATCCTGCACATACACTTATTACTTGTAGTACTGTACATATCTGTCTATATGGTTCATACAAAATATCCATATTCACTCTGTTTTTATCTTATTATATATTCTGCTAATACACTGCATATATCTATATTACTCTTACTACTATTTTAATATCACTGCAACTACATTGCACATATCTGTACATGTTGTTCATTAACACTATTCATATTACATAGCCATATTTATTCTGCTTTTATAACACTGCAATATATTTCTTGTCCTGCCTTTGCACCACCTGTCTACACTTGAATAACACTTGAATATCACATTGCACTTTTCTGCTTTTTTGCACTTCTGGTTGGATGCAAACTGCATTTCGTTGTCTTTGTACTTGTACTCTGCTCAATGACAAAGTTGAATCTAATCTAGTATAAATTTAGCTTTGAATGCATTTTTTTTAATGTTATTTTGTTTTAGCTTAATGATTTGTTTGAGACCAAACAATTATTGGCAGATCTCATTCAGTATTACAGTTTGTGCACAGCCATATTTCTGATATTAAGTAACATGTCTAATGGTCCAAACTAAATTTGTAATGTGTGTTTCTTGACCATTTTTTATAATTTAATTTGTGTGAGACGATAGCACAGTAAACTGTCAGCATGTCTGTGTTGAATATGTGAGTGTTTGATTGACTCACGAAATCGTGAATTTGAGCAGGTTTGGGTGTCAGACTGTCAAAGATACTGGCATTGTGCCCTTAGCTCCAAGGCATTGGCACTCACTGTCCAAGAACTCACTTCCCTTCCAGTAATCAACAAGATCTACTCAAAAGTCAAGGACTTCCTCTCCTCTCCTCTCCTCTCTATTTCCCACTATCTTGTCCTGTATATTCTCCACAGACACAACTTCATCAAACTGAGATTTCAGCATATATAAATGGGTATAGCTTCATGGTACTGAACAACATGTTGACCAAAAAACACTTTTTTCAAAAAACACACCACGGAGAGGCATATAAGAATGGTGGAAGGGAATTGGAGAAAGCAAATGACAGTTTTTTTCTGAATTGCTAAAACACATTTTAATGTGCTTGACCAAAAGACTTGCCGTCTACTGCGTCGTGGTAGGCCGCGATAGCAGCAACATACACCTTCAAGGTGGAAGGGGACAGCCTCCCCTCCAGCCACTCCTGCAGGAATAAGAGCACTGACATAACTGCACACCTCTGTGGGTCTTCAGCTCTGGAAGAACACCAATTTGCGAACAAGTGCCTGGTAGAGGGGGCTCTGGCTTGGTTGATCTTGTCTACGACGGCAGGTGGTAGACCAGCTAGATCTTCCATGTCCTGTCCAGGGGCCAGACGTGGAGGTTCCAGAGGTCTGGGTGCGGATGCCAGAGCTTGCCCCGTCCCTGAGAAAGAAGGTCTTTCCTCAGGGGAATTCACCAGGGATGGGCTGTCGCGAGGAGTACGAGGTCTGCTTACCCGCTCCGGAGCTAACGTCTTGGTCCCTGGGTCGATTATCTCAGGAGCGCCTGGGAGCCTTGCGGGTCCTTGAGATGGGGGGCGTCGACTTCCTGCAGGGGGCTTGACACGTGGGCTGAGAGCTGGGCCCGGGTTGAGGCGGAGCAGGGCATTTCTTTGCCGCAGGAGGACGGCCTCGGCGAGCAGACGGAGCATGGCCCATGACGGCAGGTTTGCCTCGCTCTCCGATGCAGCGGCAAGCTCATCCACCTCAAGCTCTAGAGGATAGGCAGGCTGGCTGTGAGGCGAGCCGCTGTTGCCTCGAGCATGGACAGGAGTCAACGAGCATGCCTGGGGGCGGGTGGTCCAAGGGGGTGTACCTGGCGGAGCTGCACCCACTGCCGTCCCCAGATCGCCTCCATCGCCAGCAGCATCATCCTCAATCCCGTGGGAAGAAGGAGCAATGCGGGGGGTGGCTGGAGTGGCATGCTTTCTATTGAAAGCGAGCCGCGACCGCAACGTTGCCATGGTCATGCTCTTCAGTGAGAACATGAACTATCCACAAACGCTGCCTCGGTGTGATTGCAACCCAGACACACGAGACAATGCATGTGGCCGTCTGAAGTGGAGAGCACTCTACCGCATCCAGGAACTACACAGGGGCGGAAGGACATCTTTATTAAGACGTGTTCTGAAAAGGACGTTCAACGCCAGCTGTGTATTGCCCTTTTAGAGAAAAAAAACATTTTAGAGAAAATCACTCATTTAAATAACTCTTTTAGTTCTGTTGAAGCACCCAGGGGCAAACTGCACTGCCGTGCAGAGAAGGAGAAAGCCACTGAAGTGCGCCGTAGATCCAAAAGTAGGCAAGCGTCAGAGGAACAGAAACGGGTGTGTGACTCGCAGCTGACTGCATACACGACCATCGGCTCCGAAGAAAATTTCGGAATGAACTCGACATATTTCTCCACCTTTATACCCGCATGTCCAGGGCGGGGGCGGGGTATGCAAATACTGTCTGCCTAATTCTCATTTGCAATTTTTCACAAATCAGTGAGACCCCTAGTGTCACTTCTTCGACACAACATCGAAGTGAGCAACAGACGGGGAAAGAAAAGTAATGCTTAATGGGTTACTTCAGGATTTAGCATTAAGCTTTGTATCAGTAGAAAACCAGTAGTATTTTCGAATTACAGAGCTCCCCCCCATCATATCCCCCTGAGACGAGAGATTTATGTATTTTTAGTCTGGAAAAAAATCCTCCGATGACGCAAAAATCATCATTTTGCGTCATCGGAGGATTTTTGGGCCAGAGGCTTAAAACTACAGCCAGTATTCCGCATGTTTTCACCACGCCCATATGGGGCGGGATCTCACTCACAGAATGTAAAGATAGTGTCAGCCATCTTTCTGTAGAAGCTAAGCTAACAGGCTCTTGCTCTGTAAAGAAAGTTTGTATACAAGTAGGCTAATCACGATGGCGGAAAGTAGTTTTGAAGTTGAAATGGCAGAAGGGGATTTCGAAGATCTGTTGCGAGAATCTGATGCTCGTGGCTACCTGTACGAGCCGCAATACAGCGATGAACAGTTGCGGGAGATGGAGGAACAAGAGGCAGCCGGAGCAGCTGCTGTAGCAGGGGAGCAAAATCTGCTTGGCAGGCAGGAGGAAGAGCCCGGCCAGACTCGAGTTGGGGCAGAGTGGTGGTGTCAGTGCTCTCGCTGTGCACCTATGGAAACAGATAGAGAGTCCTATTGCTGTCGAGAATTTCAGCAATGCCATTTTCTTTTGGACGAGATCGCTGAATCCGCTGATGAAACAGCACCGCTAACTTGAGCATGTATAACTGAGCACCCAAGTTTTGTGGACAGGGGAGTCCTGGAAACTTATTTTAGTATCCCGAAGATAAATTGGAAACGCCAGCCAAAGCCCGCAGGGACAAACGTACGACTTAGTGTAAAGTGAGTATTTTGTTTGTTTTTCTTTTTGTTACCAAGACGTCATGTACAGAGTTTGGACACCCGGAATTATCATAATGTTCTTCCCGCGTAGTCAGTCAATTTATCAACTAACTCACGATTTATAGAGTCACGATGTATCAAAGTAAGCCTAGTTGTATCAAATTTTCAGATACTGCCGCCTGTAACCGGTAGGCGTGGTTTGGGAGTGGCCTCATAAGCGCAGCAAAGCAAGTGCATTCTGGGAGTTGTTGTCTTTCAGCCACATGTGTAAAAAATACATTTTCTGCCTTTTCTCAGTCTAGAATGCTTCAAATTCAAAAATAATTTCACATTTATACTATATAAATGACCAATTTTAAATACACATTCATCTTCCCAGAGGTGAAGTATCCCTTTAACCTAGCCTGCATGTCTTTGGATGGTGGGAGGAAGCCAGAGCACCCGGAGAGAACCCACGCAGACACGGGGAGAACATGCAAACTCCACAAAGAAAGGCCGGGGCAACCGGTGTTTGAACCCACGACCTTCTTGCTGTGAGGCAACAGTGCTAACCGCTGCACCACCATGCACGATTTTCTGAAGTTTGTGACCGGTAGAATGTTCTGCTTGAAACATTGCTCTACAAAGAAAAGAAATACTTTTCTATCAGGCATTAAAAAAACATGATAAAGGCTATGTATAATTATAAATAATTTTATTATCTCTAATTTCCTGGTATTTTATTATACAAATGAACACTCTCTCTACATTAGGGGTCAGTATTATTAAAAAAAAGTTTAAATTTTATTACAGATATTATTATTAAATGTATTATATTACATTATTACTTTTAAATCGTTATTCGGCCAAAAGAATAGATTAAATCTAAAATAATTTATTAAAGAAAATTTATTTAGTAAAAGAATAAATATAGAAAACTACTCATCGATATCATCGATTATCACAGACATATTTCTTTTTTTTTCAGATAAACATCAAGATTGCTTTATCGGCCAGCCCTATTGATAACATTGCCTTAATCTCTCACATCAAACCCAATAATCTCAGTGATAGATAATTTACAGGCTACATTATAGACACAGAATCAAGTTAGCAGAAATATGAAATTTACCTCTATATGTTTCTTCAAATTAGAGTCAGGATTAATGCTGATATCTGGCTTGAGCAAGTTAAACCAAAAAGCCCTTTTAGATGCTGCTGTGATGTTCAGGTGTTGAACAGTGTTTGAGACATCCTCCACAGTTGGCACCAGATCTGCAGCTGTTTTGATTTGACAGGAGTCACGAGACTCCCTAGCCAATCATGATGATAGATAAAAATAAAATCATGACAGGGAAGTAGCGAACACAGACAGTGGTAAAATAGCGCAGTAAATGGACAGTTGCAGCACTTAAAATTAACTCAAGTAAAAGTATACCATTTTGAATCTACTTAAAACAGTACAGTTCTTGGGAAAAAGTAGTTAAGTACGTAATCGTTATTTACACCCCTGCAAAGCGTAATACAAGTTAACAACTTCTATAAGCGAATAGAAACTTGAATACACAGGAAGTTTATAGCAAAAAAAAAAAAAAAACTCAACTGAATTCACACTGTTTAAATTAATTTACCTTTGAACTTTTTGACAAAACTTTGTGTTGTCCACCAGGAGCTCTTCTCATCCAACGTGGTTTCCCATGGAATTTTAAGAAATTAGGCTGGGTTTACTAAACTTCAAATTATTGTCACTTCACTCAAAATAATTAGCAAGTCTCTTTATGAGTACAGCATAATCTTAATATCTTGTGTCACACATAGAGCATATAATTAAGGAAAGTTGACAGCATTATGTTTTCAGTAAAATCTGTTTATTTTAATCAGCAATATTTGCTGAAGCAAGGAATGTGTTTTAGCCATTCAGAAAAACTGTATTAGACTACAAACAAATTGAGAACACAGCATCCAGGGCATATAGTTAAAGATTTTTTTAAATTGTTATTATATATAGTAATTGCATTTTGCAATTACTGTCAATTTTTTTTTTTATAGTAATCACAATTTACAGTTGTACAGTGAATATATTGTATACTGTAAGTACTGCAAGTAATATAGTATTGAATGTCTGTATATTCAGCTCTTGCATACTGTAAAAATACAGTAGTCAACTGCAAAACCCCAGAGAACAAAGAACACTCTCATTGAAAAACACATTAAAGTAAACTCAAAAATGTTGTGCAACTGCAAAATGGGTTCACGGGTTAACTCCATCCACACAGCAGTTAATGCTATAGATGACAGATCTGACCCTTTCAAATAGCATCTAATCGTGGACCCCATAAATATTCAGATTAACCTGATTTATTCATACATCTTCATTCTTAATCGAAAACCTTGAGCAAGAGACAGAGAGAGTACAGCTAAATAACTAGATGTAAATCAACATGACCTTTTGTGAGCATCAAGTTGTCCCTTATCTCCTACTGCTTTCCCTAAATATGATTATTATAATGTATTCCTCTTTGGTGTAGTCTTATGGTTGACCCTGTGCATAATCACCTGTTAGTGATGGCACAGAGGAACCATGCCACTCAATCAAGCTTTTCTTGCCTACAGCCATATTACAAAAAGGTCTGCATCAATTGTTCCCCAGTCTGTATGATTAAAGCAATGGTCATCACTCAGACCAGGTCATGCAATTTTGTCCTAGAACATTCTAACTGCCTCCTTCCTTCAAATGTTTAACAAGATTTGTTTTATTCGTAGAAATGTTTTTTTATTCAACGCTCCAGTTATGCTCAGCTTACAAAGCTAAATGAGCTTGATTTTATACATACACACCAATATCCATATGCACATGCAGGTTCTGTAAATTAAACAAATGTTGGTCTGATACAGGCTTGCAACTTAATTGAAAGTGAATTCATGCATTATATTATTGTATTATATTACTGACATGTTTTAACAGTAGCTTGCTATCCTCAAGGTAACAGAGGTTGTGTCATCTTGGCCTGAAAGCACAGAACTGCAGAACTGTGGAAATGGAAAAAATAGACTACTTTTCCATTTTCATTACTATCCAAATTGATTTAATACTTTTAGAGGCTATAGTAAATGTATTCAATGTTTGTGATCATCTCAAGCCATCCATTTTGTTTTTCTTTTTGTCTAAAAAACTAAAGAGAAACATCATTGGTCTACTACAGCAAGTGGCTATTAGCTGGTTTACAGTGACTCTGAACGTTAACACACTAGACACTAAGTGGTAATGATTGTGGGGAAAAAAAGGTCTTTATTCCAAACAACAGCAGCCATAATAGTTTACTGACAAGTTTTATAGGGAATTATTTATCAATGCGCTTCAACTTTTTTTTTGGCAGATGCCATTTTGTGATGGTTTGTTTTCTCGGGATAACTTTGAGATAAACTAATGCTCAGATCTCATATTGTAAGACTTCACATTCATGAGCAAATGGTTTCACTTGTTGAGGCAGTTGAGTTGGTTGACTTCATTTGTTTTTTATAGTTACAATGATGTTTCAAAAGCTGTATGTTTAAAGTGATGATGGATACTCTGGGTCCAAAGAGACATCTTGGTTTTATTAAGAAAGACAGCTGTAAGTTGTCATTGTTATATCCATATTTAATAATCTGGAAGCCATCTTAAGCAGAAATCCTCCTTTGCTGTTTGTCTTGTCAATTAAAATTTAATTTAATTTGAATCAAAGTAAGAAAGAGAACGAAAGCTGACATTCATTGCATCTAATGAAGACTATTGTCTAGAGTATATCTAACTCTCTCTCAATTTAACATTTTAAATTTTAATGTAAATTATTGGCATGATTGTTTTGCATACAATGTTGCAATATTGCATCAAACAGCAACAAACAGTATCAGAAAAAAGAAGACAAAAAATATTGAATTATTTAGCTATTTATATATTTACAGACTCTTCCTTTCAAAGCCATGTTTGTCTGTCTGTATTTTTCTAGGGATAGAGTTGTCACTGAGCCTATATCGTAATGATCCATCTCTGCTTTGTATCTCTGATGGTTAAGATATATTTTGCTAGATCATACTCTCTCTCTCACTTTCTGTCTATCTTTGAAGAGTGTTATTCTTCAACCACTAGCTCAAGAATAAATAAAGAGATTGTGAATATTCATGTAGGTTATGTGGGCTCTGGTTTAGCAGCTCTAGGCTCTGGTGATCTGTACAGAGCCATACTGTAAGGAGAAACCTTCATAATAATTTAGCCATCTATCAAGCTCCTGCAAGACAGAGATATTGAATCAGCTCTTTCACAGGTCTTAGATCAGTTGACTAGGGTTCTCCACATTTCTCTCATTGTTGACCTAAGACTTGGAGTTCTCGCCAATTGATTTTCAGTCTATGGATTGCAGTTCAGAATGTATGGTCCAGTGCATATCTTTTCTATCATTTAAGAGTCAGTGACAGAAAAAAGAAGACGAAAAAATATTGAATTATTTAGCTATTTATATTCTCACACAACATAGAGAATAAAGAATGGTCTCTGTGTACAGTCCAAAGCTGAGTTGGTGGAACATTCAAGGAGGAACGAAGACATTCAATAGTTGTTAGTCTGTCCCACAAACAAGCAGAGAAATGCAAGTCTCAAACTATGTCTCATAACACTCACATAATCTGTGATTCTCCTTTTAATCATCTCTCTACCTATCTTTTTATCTTTTCACATCTCTATCTTTCTGATGCACAGTAATTATAATCATTTTCAACATTTGCCCAGCTGAAAAATGATATTAGATTACTGTCACTTGGTATCTGTGGGAGGATAAAGTGCACATGAGAAAAATACATATATAAAATGATATATAGACATCATGCATGGTACAGACACATGATATCATCTATATCAGTACAGCAATATAAGCTGTTTTCTGCAAACACCACCCACATGTATCACATGGTAACACATAACCAGTAGTTCCTCCTCCTAAAGTAGTCCCACCTCAAAAGAATGGATTAGACTTTACATCTTGCAACTTACATATTACAACTTTACATCTCAAGACATTAATTTTTTTATACTGAATTATTCATATTCTGGAAGTGCTTAAAATACGAGGTCCAAATGTATTGTTTTAAACCCTGCTGCCCACTTGCCTGCTAGGCTTCCATTATATGAATATTTACTGTAAAAAAAATAAAAAATTATTTATTTACTCTGATGAGGAATGAGTCACAATAAGTGTCTGTCATTATCACGAACATGCTACGAATGTGGTACATAGATTTTAGTTTGAAGATAATTCACAACATTACTTTACCTCTTCCATCACATAATGTACATAGAGTGGTGTAGCTCAGTGGGTAAAGATCTGGACTGGAAAATTAAATGGTAGTGGTTTGTATCCTGCTAGACAAAATCCCATTGTATATTTATATGAATCAATCAAGAAGTCATATTAAATATCTCTTTCACGCTCTGTTTTTACAGGTGTTCACACGTTATGGAAAGTGTTACATGTTTAACGCTGAAGAAGAGGGAAAGACATTGAGGACTACAATGAAGGGGGGCACGGGCAACGGCCTGGAGATCATGTTGGACATCCAACAAGATGAATACTTGCCCGTATGGGGAGAAACAGGTAAAAAACACACACACACACACACACACGTTGGTGCAGCTATCATTATGAGGTCTCTCCATAGACATAATTATTTTTATACTGTACGAACTATAGATTCCATCCCCTAACCCAAACCTAAACCTACCCCTAAACTTAACCCTCACAAAAAAATGTATTTACATTTTCATTAAAACATTTATTTAATATAAACGTTTATTATGTTTTTTTCAAGCAATTTGATTTATTGGGACACTTGAAATGTCCTCATAAACCATATTTATAGCAGAATACCCTTGTAATTACCAGTTTGTAACCTAAAACCTTGTAACCCATCCCCAGGGAACAGTGAATATTTGTAGAAGTTCCACATCTTGAAGAACAGCTGTGATGCAGTATTGGTGTAGACAAATCCTATGGGATTCATTATCAAATAGAATCTCTTGAATCCTGCTTGATTCATCTAATACAGCTGCACAAAAAAATAAAGAAAACACTTTGATTAATATTGTGACACCCAACAGTTGTTGACATTTCAACAGAGATGAGACAGTTATGATTGAGAATTCTGTGCAAAAGATTAATTAGCATTTAAAAGGTTTCACGTTCAGTTGAGGCTGAACTCAAATTTATTTAGAAAAATGTCAACATACTTTTTCCAACTTTTGAATAACAGAAAGGACCATAATGACTAAACATTTAATCAGTTGTTTTGAAGAGATGTCCTTTAAAACTAAGGTGAGAATTACTGCTTTATCACTGCCCTGAGGCTGATAAATCTTGTAGATGAGGTTCCTCACCTTCACACGGCAATGAAGGATATGGACAATAACCAGACATGCCTTCTACATTTTTTTTTTATAATTTTTTTTTTCTGTAAATCTGATCTCTGTTTTGTGGCCCAAATTCTAACATGAATCAGTGTTCTGTGCAACAACTTGGCATTTGATCAGCCAGTTGAGTTTATTTAAGACAGTAGTTCTCAACTGGTTAGATGCAGACAGCAGGAAAATCAATGCAAAATCCAAATAAAATAAAAAATATCGACCATATAATTGAGTTAATAAATGAATAACGTCTCGGTTACGTATGTAACCTCCGTTCCCTGATGGAGGGAACGAGACGTCGTGTCGAAGAAGCGACACTAGGGGTCTCTCTTGAGCGCCGAAAGATACCTCTGATCTATGAAAAAAGGCCAATGAGAGTTGGCGAACAGTATTTGCATACTCCGCCTCCGGATACGGATATAAAGGCGAGAGAAATACGCTCGTTCATTCAGGATTTTTCTGAGGAGCCGGGAGTGTTCCAGGCATCTCAGCGGCTCGGCTCAGCGACGTGGCCGGGAAGACACGACGTCTCGTTCCCTCCATCAGGGAACGGAGGTTACATACGTAACCGAGACGTTCCCCGTCTGTCGCTCACTTCGACGTCGTGTCGAAGAAGCGACACTAGGGGTCCACTTCAAAACTCGCCATGCGCTGAGCCGTGTACGTGTACTGCTGACACAGAAGCGGGCAGGTATTTTGCACGTGCGCAAGCGACCAACTGTGTTCAGGCTGCACGTACTCTTCCCCAATGCCCCGAAAAAGCGTCAGCATCCTTTTGGTTACCCTAGGGGGGAACAAGGTGACGCTCCGAACTAGGGAACGGGCCAAGCCTGGCTGGGCCTCTTTTCTCTCTATGTTTTCTCGGCATAGAGCAAGAGCAGCCGGGGCCCTTACCGCATCGAGGGAAGGGGGTCTTATTCCAAATTCCTATTCTTAGGGGGAAAAGACCCTGCGGAGGCCACACCCGCCCAACAGGGGAGGTAAAGGTGGCAAAATACATCACATGGCCACTTAGGCATGTGGAAGGAAATGGCACGGTGGTAGATCCAACCTCAAGGAGGGGGGAGTTGCTACAACACGGCGACCGGAGGGCAGCAAAGGACTGCCTAAGGGAGACGCGGGTCAGCTCGTAAGGTGACCGTGCCGCGGAAATACACACAGGAGGAGTCCCGTAGGAGGCCTGATCTGTGGAGCACTAATTCCAGTAGGGGTAGCCGGAGGTACCCGTAGTGGACTGGACCAGCACGTTCCTACGATGAACTGCTGCGGGTCCGAAGTGCTAGGGAGGAATCAACCAGGGACCTGGGTCCTCTGGGGCAAAAGCGCACTGTTTTGCCTCGGCAGAGGGAAACGGCGCTGGAACAAGCGGTTCACCCGGTCAGATCGTCGACGTGTACCGAGTTCTACGGGCTCGGGCCTGAGAGAACACGGGACGAGACTGACTCAACCCTGAGATCATAAGGGTGTTAGGTGCTGCCCAGCCCGCAGCTCTGCGAATGTCTGCTAGGGAGGTGCCCCTCGCCAGTGCCCATGAGGATGTCACGCTCCTAGTGGAGTGGGTTCGAACCCGTAAGTGGGGGGCATGGCCTGGGTGTGATAGGCCAACTGAATGGCATCCATCACCCAGTGAGACACCTCTGTTTGGAGACAGCGTTCCCTTTCTGCTGGTCCTCCAAAGCAGACACAGAGCTGCTGAGAGCGCCTGACGCTCTGGGGGCGGTCCAGGTAGGCACACAAGGCACGTACCGGACACGACAGTGAGAGGGGCTGG
This sequence comes from Moxostoma hubbsi, assembly GCA_032164185.1. Taxonomy (NCBI): domain Eukaryota; kingdom Metazoa; phylum Chordata; class Actinopteri; order Cypriniformes; family Catostomidae; genus Moxostoma; species Moxostoma hubbsi. The sequence continues at coordinate 15,819,631 of JAVLUX010000024.1, read as the reverse complement.
GTCTGCCTCCTCCCGGGGCAGCGCTTGTAGGTTCACTACCTGATCTCCAGAGGGCATGGTAGGAACCATGGGCACATAGCCCAGTCGAGGTCTTAGGATCACATGAGTATCTGCCGGACCGAGCTCCAGGCAAGTGTCGTTAGTAGGGGACGCTTGCAGGTCCCCGACCCTCTTGATGGAAGTGAGCGCAATCAGCAGGGCCGTCTTTTCAGGAGAGGGCCCAGAGCCAACTGATTCTAGTGACTCGGGGGGGATCTCTGAAGACCGGCAAGGACCACCGAGAGATCCCCAGGAGGGGAACAGGTTTGGCCAGGAGGGGTTTTTAACCTCCGGGCACCTCTTGGGAACCTGACGATTAAGTCGTGCTTACCCAGAGAGTTGCTGTCTACTGGGTTGTGGTAAGCTGCAATAGTGGCAACATACACCTACGAGGTGGATGGGGACAGCCTCCCCCCCCAACCTCTCCTGTAGGGACAGGAGCACAGACCTAACTGCGCACCTCTGTGGGTCTTCTGCCCGGGAAGAACACCAATTCACGAACAGACGCCATTTCAGGGCGTAGAGTTGCCTGGTAGAAGGGGCTCTGGCTTGGTTGAACGTGGCTACGACCGTGGGTGGTAGACCAGCTAGACCTTCCGCAACAGGGACCAGACGTGGAGGTTCCAGAGGTCTGGGTGCAGATGCCAGAGCGTGCCCCGTCCCTGAGAAAGAAGGTCCTTCCTCAGGGGAATTCGCCAGGGAGGGGCTGTCGCAAGGAGTATGAGGTCCGAGAACCAGGCCCGGGTGGGCCAGTAAGGAGCCACGAGAGTGACTTGCTCCTTGTCCTCCCTGACCTTGCACAGCACCTGTGCAAGAAGGTTCACTGGGGGGAATGCGTACTTGCGCAGCCCCACCGGCCAGCTGTGTGCCAGTGCATCTGCCCCGAGGGGAGCCTCTTAACGGGCGTACCAGAGCGGGCAGTGGGAGGTCTCTCGGGAGGCAGAGGGGTCTACCTGGGCCTTGCCGAACCGTTCCCAAATCAGCTGCACCGAGTGGGGGTGAAGCCTCCACTCTCCGCCAGACAAGCATTGTCATGACAGCGCGTCCGCTATCACATTGGGGTTGCCGGGGATGTGAGTGGCACGCAGCGACTTGAGTCGGTGCTGGCTCCAAAGGAGGAGACGACGGGCGAGTTGTGACATGTGACGGGAGCATACGCCGCCTTGGCGATTTATGTACGCGACCGCAGTGGTGCTGTCCGACCTGACTAGGATATGTTCGTCCCGAATTAACGGGAGAAACTTCCGCAGGGCAAAAAGGGCGGTCAACAACTCGAGGCAGTTGATGTGCCAACGCAGCTGGGCCCCTTTCCAACGGCCTGAGGCTGCGTGCCCGTTGCAAACGGCGCCCCAACCCAATCTGGAGGCGTCGGTTGTGACCAAGACGCGTCTGGACACCTGCTGTAGGGGTACTCCAGCCCGTAAGAAACAGAGGTCTGTCCAGGGGTTGAATGTTTGTCGGCAGGCGGGGGTGATTGTTACCCGGTGCGTGCCGCGGCGCCATGCTCGTCTCGGGACTCGGGTCCGAAGCCAGTGTTGGAGCGGTCTCATATGCATCAAGCCCAGCGGCGCGACCGCCGCGGCGGATGCCATATGCCCCAGGAGCCTCTGGAAAAGTTTTAAGGGGACCGCTGTGCCCGGCCTGAGGGCGGCGAGGCAGTTCAACACTGACTGAGCACGCTCCTTTGTGAGACGTGCGGACATTGAGACCGAGTCTAACTCCATCCCGAGAAAAGAGATGCTCTGAACTGGAGTGAGCTTGCTCTTTTCCCAGTTGACCTGAAGCCCCAAACGGCTGAGGTGCCTGAGCACCTGGTCTCTGTGAGCGCATAGTAACTCTCGCGAGTGGGCTAGGATGAGCCAGTCGTCGAGGTAGTTGAGTATGCGGATGCCGGCTTCTCGGAGCGGGGCAAGAGCTGCCTCTACGACTTTCGTGAAGACGCGAGGGGACAGAGACAGGCCGAAGGGGAGGACTTTGTACTGATACGCCTGGCCCTCGAACGCAAACCGTAGGTAGGGGCGGTGTCGGGGCAGGATAGAGACGTGGAAGTACGCGTCCTTCAGGTCTACCGCTGCGAACCAATCTAGATGCCGGACGCAGGTTAAAATATGCTTCTGCGTGAGCATTTTGAACGGGAGTTTGTGCAACGCTCGGTTGAGAACTCGCAGGTCCAAGATTGGTCGTAAGCCGCCGCTTTTCTTGGGTACGATGAAGTAGGGGCTGTAGAAACCCTTCTTCATCTCGGTTGGAGGGACAGGCTCTATCGCGTCTTTGGCCAGAAGAGTCGCGATTTCCGCGCGCAGGGAGTGGGCGTGTTCGCCGTGTACTGCGGAAAAGCGGACGCCCATGAAGGGGGACGGGGGCCTGGCAAACTGAATTGCGTAACCGAGTCGGATGGTCCGGGCCAGCCAGCGAGACGGGTTGGGAAGTGAAAGCCACGCGTCCAACCTCTGCGCTAGGGGCACCAAAGGGGCGATTAATTTGACGTACCCGGCGGGGCTTCGCAGCGGGGCGGAGCAGGTAGGGCAGCGTTGGGCGGCGACGGGGCGACCCGCAGCTGAGGTGCTGAGAAAAGACTCAAAGCACTTACCTTGCTCCGCACACCCGGCGGGGGGCGGGTTAGCGACTGAGGAGGAGGTCCTGGGTAGGCGTCCTCTAGACTCGTCGGAACCGGCCGGCCGGGGGACAGTCGTGGGGCTGAAGACGGGTGGTCCGTGTCCAGGAAGCCAGGACTGTTGTTACCTGGGGGCAAAGTGCCGTGAGAACGGCATTTGCGGGCCAGGTGACCCAGAGACAAAAGGAAATAGCTCATTACAGAGAATATGAGAATGTGAAAATTAATTCAACAAGAAAAGATTCTCCTCCCGGCCCTCCACCGGGGACGGAGCGGTCTTACCAGCCTCCGGAGCTAACATCTTGGTCCCTGGGTTGAACGTCTACGGACAGCCTGGGAGCCTTCCGGGTCCTCGAGGGGGTCCGTGAGACGGGGGCGTCCGTTCCCTGCAGCGTGCTCGACGCTGGGCTGAGAGCTGGGCCCGGGTTGAGGCGGAGCAGGGTGTTTCATAGCCGCAGGAGGACGCCCTCGGCGAGCAGACGGGGCATGGCCCATGGCGGCAAGCTTGCGGCGGGGCAGGATGTGCAGTGGCCTCCGTCTGCCTCACCGCTGAGGACTGCTGGGCAGAGTCGTCAACGGTGGCACCGAATGGACGGAGCTGGGAGACGGGGGTGTGAGAGAAGGTGTGCCTTGTCTGCCTCCCGCATTTCGACCAGGTCCAGTCCACAGGTGTGTTTCTGGACCACAAGGGGTGGCCATCGCCTGTTCGAGTGCCAGCGCTTCTGACCTCCGTGGCCCGGGGGCGCGGTTGGTCATCCAGCGCAGTTCCTGCAGCACATCAAGAACAGGACTACCCAAGGTGCAGGTTTTGAAGTGCCTTGGCCTGGCATTGGTTGCAGGAAGGGCCGTGGCGTGCAGAGTGGAAGCGGTCTGGGACCGTTCCACCGCGAGGGTAGTGAGAGCGGAGGAGCGAAAAAGCCTTGGCTTAGCTCAACTCGTCGTGCACGTCCGGGAAGAAGGGAACGGGGGGGGGGGGCGTGGCTGTGAGCGGCGCACCTGCCCGCGGAACCGATCAAGTAGCCCGGGAAAGCATAGCGGATCTCCGTGCGTCAGGCTCAGGCTGGGCGGCAGACCCGAAGGTGGCGGCCCAGGCGAACGATCAGCATCCGATGCCGCTGTAACGCTCTCCGATGCAGCGGTGATGTCATCCAATTCTGAGGCAAGCAAGCGTGCCGGGGAGGCGGGCGGTTCGAGGGGGTTTACCCGGCGAACAGAGCCCGTCATATTCCCCAAATCGCCTTCATCGCCCGCAGCGCCTGCGCCGATCCCGTAGGAAGAAGGCGGAGCGCGGGGGGCGGTTGAAGTGGCTTTCTCTCATTACAAAAGAAAGCTGTGCGACCGCAATGCTATAACGGCCATGTTCTCACACTGAGAAGATGAACCATTGGAGAGAATACTCATCCCGAGCTCAGACGGAAGCAAGCAAGCAAGCGTGCCGGGGAGGCGGGCGGTTCGAGGGGATTTACCCGGCGAACAGAGCCCGTCATTGTCCCCAAATCGTGTTCATCGCCCGCGGCGCCTGCGTCAATCCCGTAGGAAGGAGGCGAGGCGCGGGGGGCGGCTGAAACGGCTTTCTCTCATTACAAAAGAAAGCCACACGACCGCAATGCTAGCAAACAAGCGTGCCGGGGAGGCGGGAAGTTCGAGGGGATTTACCCGGCGAACAGAGCCCGTCATTGTCCCCAAATCGTGTTCATCGCCCGCGGCGCCTGCGTCAATCCCGTAGGAAGGAGGCGAGGCGCGGGGGGCGGCTGAAACGGCTTTCTCTCACTACAAAAGAAAGCCACACGACCGCAATGTTGCCATGGCTATGTTCTCGCACTGAGAACATAAACCATTCATAAAACACTGCTTGCATGTGATCGCAGCCCAGGCATGCAAGATAGTGTTTTATGACCGAGAGAGGTGGGGAGAAAACACCGCATCCAGAAACTACACAGGGGCGGAAATTACATCTTTAAAAAGACGCGTCCTGAAAAGGACATTCAACGCCGCTGTGTAATGCTCTTTCAGAGAAATAAACTCTTTTATGGAGAGAATCACTCTTTCAACTCTTTTAACTCTGCGCTGTCGAAGCGCCCAGGGGCAAACTGCACGCCGGCAGTGAAGAGAAAAGCCGCTGTAGTGCGCCGTAAATCCAACAGCAAAGCAGAGCGTCAGAGGATCAGAAGCAGGATCAGTTGTGTTACTCGCAGCTGACTGCATACACACGACCATCGGCTCCGAAGAAAATTACTGAATGAACGAGCGTATTTCTCTCGCCTTTATATCCGTATCCGGAGGCGGAGTATGCAAATACTGTTCGCCAACTCTCATTGGCCTTTTTTCATAGATCAGAGGTATCTTTCGGCGCTCAAGAGAGACCCCTAGTGTCGCTTCTTCGACACGACGTCGAAGTGAGCGACAGACGGGGAAATAGGCTTATCAACTTTTAAAGGGGAGGTGAAAATGCTCCCAATACTTTTGTTGTTGACGTCATCAAAAGATGTGCATCAAACTCTGGTGCAACTTCATCTGTCATTTGGTAGAAGCAAGCCAAATTAGGCAGATGCCAATATGGACATGCCCTCATCCTTGAAAAGTATGAAAAAAAGAAAAAGAAACTTAAAATAAATAAAAAAATAATAAAATTATATATATATATATATATATATATATATATATATATATATATATATATTATTAATAATAATAATAATAATAATAATAATAATAATAATAATTATTATTTATACATTTGTGCCAACATTTTAATTTATTTAATTGCAAAACTAAAACTTTATTTAAAAAAAAAAAAGTTTTTGAAATGGATTACTTGGATCGAATAATTAAGAAAAGCAGCCAATAAGTGCCCAGCATATAGATGAGAACTCCTTCAAAACTGTTTAAAATGCATCCCAGGGTGATACCTCAAGAAGTTGGTAGAGAAAATGCCAAGAGTACATTTCTGCAAAATCTAGGCAAAGGGTGACTACTTTGAAGATGCTAAAACATAACATAGTTTTGATTAATTTTATATATATGAGTGATCCAGACTACTACAAATATGGGTTCACTTTCAATGAGGATGAACATGGTCCATTCAGCCTATGCCATTTTCATAATTGTGCATATTATTAGGCCTACGTTCATGGTAATTTTATTAAATTTCATTCTTTGATTTAAGGACATTCTGTTTACTTTGGAACAATAAATAATGGACTCAAGATGGCGCCAGGTATGGCTGCTGCATTGAAAGCTCCGACACAACACTGCTGTTTATTGTTTGTCTTGTTTACAGTTTTTAATTTTTTGTCTTGGATGTTGTCTGCCTTATTGTATACGACAGACAAACGCTTTTGGACATTAGTTCTGCAATTACACACCGAAAACCTGATTTAAAATTCCTCAATGCTGACCCGCTGTTTACGAACACGGCAGCGGAGCCATTTGTCTGGGCTGCTCGGCCGCAGAAACGCAGAAGTAAAAGGGGAAAAAGAGCCGGCGTTCTCATCAGAGTATGCTTTCGCGCAAATTGACCCCCTCTACCCAGTATACTACTGGCAAATGTTCAGTCTCTGGACAACAAGCTCTGCGAGCTGAGAGCACGGATCTCTTTCCAACGAGAAACGAGGGACTGCTGCGTTATCTGCCTTACGGAAACTTGGATGTCTGCGGAGATTCCAGACTCGGCCATCGAACTCGCAGGGTTCTCCGTGCACTGCGTGGTCAGAGCAAAAGACCTCTCAGGTAAAAGCAGAGGTGGTGGTGTATGTTTTATGATCAACAAATCATGGTGTGATCAGAGGAACATACATTTTATCAAGTCTTTCTGCTCTTCTGATCTGGAATTTCTCATGCTTCTGTGTCAATCATTCTGGCTACCGAGAGAATTCACAGCCGTCATTATCACTGCTGTGTAATTTCCGCCACAAGATGACACAGACCAGGCACTCAAGGAACTGTATGGGAGTATACAGTAAGTGAGCAGGAAACCACGCACCCTGAGGTCGCGTTTATTGTTACAGGGACTTTAACAAAGCCAATTTTAAAACAATCGCACCAAAATACCACCAACACATCAGCTTCAACACGTGAGGGGACCGGGTTTTGGACCATTGCTATTCTCCTTTACGGGATGGCTACAAATCCCTCCCCCGCCAACCATTTGGCAAATCAGACCCCTCTTCCGTTCTGCTTCTGCCTGCTTACTGGCAGAAACTGAAACAGGAAGCACCCACCCTCAGAACGATCCAGTGCTGGTCGGACCAATCGGACTCTATGCTACAAGACTGTTTTGATCATGCAGGCTGGGAGATGTTCCACCTCTGATGACGACATCAAGGTTTATGCTGATATGTTTTATCAGGAAGTGCGTAGAGGACGTTGTTCCGACCAAAACAAAATGGATCTACCCCAACCAGAAACCATGTTTAACGGCGATGTTCGCGTGGCACTTAATGCATGGACCTCCACTTTTAATTCCGGGAACGCGGAGGAGAATAAACAAGCCAGTTATGCCCTCCGTAACACTATCAGAGCAGCCAAACGCCAGTACAGGCACAAAATTGAAGGACAGTTCAACACCACCAACTCTAGAAGTATGTGGCAGGGAATTAACACCATCACGGACTAAAAAGGGAATAAATACTCCGCCGTGAACACCGCTGTCTCTCTCCCGAATGAGCTAAATACATTTTATGCTCGTTTTGAGGAAAATAGCTGGTCCTCGCAGAGAGAGCACTCGCACCGACGCTACAGAGGATGGTTCACTTTTCGTATCTGTTGTGGATGTAACCGATCCTTCCGACGGGTGTACATCCGTAAAGCCGCGGGTCCAGATGGCATTCCTGGCCGTGTCAACAGAGGGTAAACAAACCAACTGGCTGTTGTTTTTATGGACATTTTCAACCTGTCCCTCTCCCTGTCTGTAGTCCCCACATGCTTCAAAACGTCCACCATTGTGCCTGTACAAAAGCAATCAAAAATCACTTGTTTAAATGACTGGAGCCCCGCAGGGCTGTGTTCTCAGCCCACTCCTGTATTCCCTGTACACACATAACTGTGTGGCAACACATAGCTCCAGTGCCATCATTAAGTTTGCTGACGATACAACGGTGGTAGGTCTGATCACTGACAATGATGAAACAGCCTACAGAGAGGAGGTGCACACACTGACGCGCTGGTATCAGGAGCACAACCTCTCCCTCAACGTCAGTAAGACCAAGGAGCTTGTAGTGGATTCAGGAGGAAAGATAGAGTACACAGCCCCATCACTATTAATGGAGCACCGGTGGAGAGAGTCAGCAGCTTCAAGTTCTTCTGTGTCCACATCACTGAGGAACTCACATGGTCCGTCCACACTGAGGCCGTTGTGAAGGCTCACCAGCGCCTCTTCTTCCTGAGATGGCTGAGGAAGTTTGGAATGAACCACCACATCCTCACACGGTACTACACCAGCACTGTAGAGAGCATCCTGACTGGCTGCATCACCGCCTGGTGCAGCAATTGCACCGCCCACAACCGCAAAGCCCTGCAAAGGGTGGTGCGAACTGCCAGACACATCATCTGAGGTGAGCTTCCCTCCCTCCAGGACATATATAACAGGCGGTGTGTGAAAAAAGCTCGGAGGATCATCAGAGACTCGAGTCATGGGCTACTCTCGCTGCTACCATCAGGCAGGCGGTATCGCAGCATCAGGACCCACACCAGCCGACTACATGACAGCTTCTTCCCCCAAGCAATCAGACTTCTGAACACTTGATCTCTCATGATCAATATACACCAGCAATGCACTTTATTAATAATATTATCTCACACTGGACTGTCATAATTATATTCTCCACAACTACTGTATACATATTTTTTTTTTTTTTTTTTTTTTTTTAATTTTATTTAACAGTCAGACATACATACAAACCAACATAGTGCAGTAGTGAGCAACCTTATAAATCCATAATTCCAGAAGTGACATAAGAATGATTTAAGTGTTTGCTCTAAGTGTGTATGTGAGCGGGTGTGAGTGTGGGTATGTGTATGTGTATGCGTAAACAAAGTAACCATTTTTTATTTTTTACCATTGTCATTACCATCACCACCCCACTCCCCACTACCACCATATTGCCAATATTGTGTTGGTCGATTTTTATTTCCATCCTTCCTCCTATGTAACAATTGCCATTGTATACATATTTTTTATATACTCTTTATTTTATTTTTTTTATTGTATGTGTATTCTTATTGTGTGTATTGTTTACTGTACATTGTAAATTATTATTGTGTTGTGTTATTATGTGTACATTTGATATGTAAATTGTGTTGTATAAATATGTTGTTTATTGTAATTGGTATATGTCTCGTCACTGTCATGACTGCTATGTTGCTCGGAACTGCACACAAGACTTTCACCTACTGTTGCACTTGTGTATATGGTTGTGTGACAATAAAGTGATTTGATTTGATTTGATAATGTTAGTATTGTGTTGAGTAACCACTTGATTTCCAAAGTAGCATCTGGGTTCTGAAGCAAAGCAAATTGAGAACCACTGAAAATTTCATTTGTGTGGTATCTACATTACCTGGTTTTATTAAATTCTGTGTTATTCAATCTGAAAATTTGACAACACCATATAGTGATTTTTATGGGTAAGATCAGCTAGAAATAAATACTTGAGGTAGCAACTCAAAATGACTCAATTATTAATGCATCAATTAATATGAAATTTTGAAACTGCATATATTATATTGCATACATATGTTTTATTACATGTTTACTCTTTACATGCGTAATTTGTAAAAATAATTGCAGGTATTTAAATTGATATGAAGATCAAGAGCTAAAATTATAATGTCTCTTTAAGACTAGTGGCAGTTCAGCCTTTGAGCAGATTTTACCTCACAATCTAAGCAGAGACACACATATCATCTAAGCAGTTTAACTTTTTTTTTTTTTTTTTTTGGTAAAGAGCAAGTGTGTGTATGCATAGGAAATATAATAAAAGTGCTGTGTTGCCCTGAACATTCTTGGCACAAAGCACAATGAAAATGACACGCCAAAAGTCTATGATAAACTTGCCATCATCTTTTTTCAATTTTAGACATGGAAACAGACCCTCAAGCTTTACTGGATAAATGTGCAACCAATCTGTCATTTTATTGCATTTTTTTGACTTTCATGAATGTGTGATGAGTGATAAAGAACTTAATCTATATGAAAAAAGAATTGGGGAGATGAACAGTATATTATGTAGAGCAAGATTCTGTGTTTGAATGTGAATAGCTATTAGTGTTTTTTAATGCAACATGAACCTCAGGATTTGTAGAATCCATTGATAATATTTGATTCCCCTCATTTTTCTTCTCTCATTCCCTTACCTCATTTTACTACTCTTCTCTTCTTCAGCTTTGTGCTATTCCTCTAAATTAGAGCTTTCATACTGAGGAAAGCTTCTTTCATTATCTCTTGTTGTGATAATCTTGGATTCTGAAGTAGTTTAATTGTCATCCTCAGAAGAGGAACATGTTTACCTCATTCTTCTAATGATGGTTTAATTGCCTGCACATCTCGGAACTATGTGGATTTTCAGAGATGATGCTATTGATTGAAAGAATACAGAGCTTTAAAATGTTCCAGCCTATCAAAAAAAAAACTCACCTTTTCATGTTTGTCTCCGTGTTTGCATCTTTCTTTTATGTGCACTCTTGTTTATGCCTTCTTTGTCTATTTCATCATCATTTGTCTTTTCAAGCTAGTTTAGGAGAGTTTTTGTTTTTTGAAAGGTAAAAACATATGTGCTATAGAATGCAATTAAAAAAATTTTTATCCTGATTTCCAAATTCTGATTGCACGAGGACTGTCGTAGCCATTGCATAATGACTATATGGTCACATTCACACAACAGCAGAATACGGTTGTGAGTCCTATATTTGAGTACCTAATACGATTATGTTCACACAGAGGTCAGTTATTTATGAGAGTAACAACCTCATTCTATAACTGAAGTGACACCCGCAAATTTTCAGGACTTACAACTGTGTTACGTACTGAACAGTATGCCACATCATTTAATATGAAAACCACAGTGCATTGTACACACACACATGTCTCCTGTTTTAATGTGGAGTTTAGTTAACGCACAGAGATGGAGTTGTGTGTTAGCTGTGTGTCATCTGAAGATCCAGCTGCTGTCTTCCACCGTAGCACATCAGTTTTATGGGCTGGGCTGGGCCGAGCCGCATGACTCAAATGCTCTGCTCTACACTCGCATAAAAATCATTAAAAGCCAATGTTATTATTTGATGAATGAACTCGCACCTCGATTAGACTTTTTATTAAATAATGTGTCATCAGTTGTGATAAGACTTGCCAGTGGTATGGACAATGCCATCTTTGATATTTACTTATATTTACATTGACTTGACAGCTTGACTTCTGTTGTTCATTCATACATACATACATTATTCAATCCGCTACTGTATGGTGTTGTATGAACAGGACATTTCAAGACTCACACCTGTAAGTAAATACGGTTGTCAATCCCAAACATTGGGTGCTTCTGATTTCCTAAATTGTGCATCCTCATTTCCTCACTTCACGGTCCTCAAGCCCATAACTTGGAAACCAATCCACAATCATGAAGGGCGCATCTTTTTACTAAATGCACCACGAGGAGACGAGGACAGAGGAAGCTTGACGAGGACCCTTTAGCAACAAAACACTGGAGCTTCCTACGTTAAAGACTTTTTGGTTGAAGCATCTGACACAGCAGCTTTAATTCATGCTTCACCTTTGTGTTTTAAATAAACCATAATTATAATTTTTTTTTATCTGTGCATCTTGAATTAAGTTTTATTAAAACATATTAATAAATCAAGCTTCAACAATATAACATCAAGCGCTTCGATGTAATAAATCTGTGCAGACGGCGCTTTGAAATCACGCTTGAGTGAGAAGGACATCCATTTTACAAATCTTTCCTGTTTTGATTCCTCCGTCCTTGTGTTCTTTATTTCCATTTACCTCACCCACTTATGCAACGAGGAAAGGAAGCTAGGAAAGGAAACGAGGATGCACAATTTCAGAAATGGGAAGCACCCATTGACTATGTGAATGTGGCCTATGACTACACGCACACCTGTAACCACACATTCTAAAATAATGTTTCAAATTGCTATGTTGCTTGGTAACCACAAACCACCTACAGGTAGGGTAATATTACTTGGTGCAACACTATATTACTTACAAGTAAAATAGCTTTTCATTGTTCTTCGTTTTTTTTTACCTTTTAATGACAATTTGTTTTGTGTTTCATCATCTCTAAAATAGAACTTCCCTGAGGTAAAATTACTACAATAAACAGCCTCCTGTGGCTTATAAACTCACCTGCATGATTTTACAAAGCAAAATTACTTTATTTTTTCCTTGGAGAACAAAAGGAAGTGTTGAGAATGCAATTCTCTTTCAAAATGTATTTTCATTGTATCTTTTTTTTTTTCTCCTTACAATGAAAGCACAGTAAATGGTGACTGGCTCTAACATATTTTGTGTTCCACAGTGAAAAAAATAAAATAAATGTATAGCTTTGAACAAAAGGAGAGTGAAAAAAAAGTAAAACAGATTTTTTTTTAAAATATCCCTTTAAGATAAAAGTTTTACCACTAGGGGTTTGACACTAAGGATAAGATCTCTCCGTCTCTCTCTGGAGCATTCTGGAAGTTTAGAGGATGTGAGCATATCCAGGGTGAGAAGAGGGTTTCAGGGGATAGTTAGTTTTTTTCCCTTTTCTTTCTTCTTTCTAAATATTTATGTTTAGTTCTAGTATTTAATTATTTTATTTTTTTAAATAATCTGAAGAGTAATATAGGTATCAGGTGAAAGTTTTTCGGCCTCGTGGTAGAGGGCTGGGATGGAGTTTTTCTCTGTCTCTCCGCCATGGAGTCAGGCGTGTACCTGACGCCGGAGCGGTGGTTGAGGACGTGCTCGTGGCAATTGGAGAACAAATTGGATTTGATAATATTGTATCTGCATCCAGAATGAACAAGGCCATGGCGGTTTTTCTAAAGGAACAAAGCTTTGTAAGTAAACTCATCGTAAGCGGCGTTTGGGTAATTGAAGCTTTTGTTACTGTTTCACCGCTAGTTTCACAGTCGACTAGGGTAACAATATTGAATATTCCACTGTTTATACCTGATGCATGCATTGAAAATGAACTTCAGAAGTTCAGGAAAATAGCAAGCGAAATTAAATTGATTCCGCTGGGTTGTAAAAACGAAGCGCTAAAACACGTATTGTCTTTCAGATGGCAGGTGTTTATGTTTTTAGAATCGCCGATCCTATTCTTTCATGGAGAGCCTTAGCATAGGATCCATTAACATCAATGGAGGAAGAGATGGTTTGAATGAGTACATACAAAATAAGAATATTGATGTAACTTTTTTACAAGAGACGCATGGTGATGTGAAAAATTAAGTGAATTGGAGAAGGGGGTTTAGAAGTGATTTATTTATGAGTCATGGTTCAAATGTTAGTGGAGGAGTTGCTATTTTATTTTCAAAGTGAAATAGAAAGAGGATGAATATTGGCTGTTCAAGTAAAAATAAATGGGTTTGTTTTTGTTTTTATTAATATTTATGCACCAAATATTGGAGAGGATTTTAAAAAGTTACATGAGTTAAAAAAAAAAAAAAAAAGCTGTGATGAAAATGTTTTTGGTTTCAATAAATTTTACTTTAGATCAAAATGGAGAAGAACCTCACCCCTCTTCTGCCAATGTTTTACATAATGTCATTAGTAATTTTAATTTGGTTGATGTATGGAGACTACAACACACTACAGTTAAGCAGTACACATGGGTAAAGATTTCTCATGATCATATTTGTACTGCCAGGTTAGACCGGTTTTATATTAATAAGAATAATAGTAATAGAATTTTAAAATCTACAATTTGTCCAAATGGGTTCTCTGATCATCATTTATGCATCATTGAAATAAATGTAAAGAAGTCACAAAGTCATAGCTATTATTGGCATTTTAATGTGAAACTGTTACAAGATGTATTTTGGGTTGAGTGGAAAAAACTAAAAAAATATTATGATGACATTGTTCAGTGGTGGGATGTAGGTAAGACACAAATTAGGATGTTTTGTCAAAATTATACATACAATACAAATGGTATGATAAAAAAAAAAAACGTCTTTGAATTTGACGTCAAACCCTAATGAAATGAGAAAATGGCTTTTGATTTTTAGAATGGACCTATTTGGAAAAGGACAATGTGATGTATGGAAGATTTACATACAGACTTGTCAAAACTTTCTGATGAACAAAGTAAAAATCTTGACTCTGCCCTCCAGCTAAAAGAACTGCCTGAAGCTGTTCTTTATAAAGCTCATGTTTATGAAGTTTTTAATGACTGCTATCGACAACACAAATTGCCTACTAGTTGTAAAAGAGCGGTTTTATCCTTATTACCCAAAAAGGTGATCTTGGAATGCTGAAAAACTGGAGACCTGTGGCTGTTTTATGCACAGACTATAACATTTTGGCAAAGTGTCTTTCAAATAGATTTAAACCATTTTTAGAATATAATGTCAATGAAAATCAAACCTATTGTATTCCTAACAGAACCATAATGGACAATTTGTTTAGTGTAAGAGACATAATAGACATTGCAAGAATGAACAGTGAAAGTGTGGGAATTTTTGCAGTTGATCAAGAAAAAGCCTTTGACAGAGTTGGTAATTTTTAATTGTTTAAAACGCTTGAAGTTTTTGGGTTTGGTCAAAGTTTTATTTCATGGATTAAAATGTTATACAATGATGCATCTGCAATGCTGAAAGTTGGTGGAGGACTTAGTCGGCCTATTCCAATGCTAAGAGGAATCAGACAAGGGTGCCCATTATCTGGGATGTTGTATTCTTTGGCTATAGAACCCTTACTTTGTAAATTAGGAAAAACACTACAAGGGTTTTCAGTTGAACAAAATGTGGAAAGGCCTATTAAGTTTGTTGCCTATGACGTTACAATTTTTATTAAGGATGAGAGAGATGTGTCTGTTTTAAAATAAATATTGAATGTTTATGAAAATTCTTCATCAGCTAAAATGAACAGGGAAAAGTGTGAAGGCTTTTTTTGTGGAGAAACGATAAAAAAAAACCCACCCCAGTACTTCCAGGTGGTGTTAAGTGGAGTCAAGAGGGTCTGAAAGTTTTAGGAGTTTTTTTAGGAACTGAAACATTTAAGATGAAAAATTGGGAATGAATGGTGGAGAAGATGTGTAGCCGGTTGTCTAAATGGTTGTGGGTGCTACCACAGCTTTCCTAAAGGGGAAGAGTTTTGGTTGCAAATAATCTAGCAGCTTTGGCATTGTGGCACAAAATGAATGTCCTGGATCCCCCAAATAATATTGTTCATGAACTACAGAAACGATTAGTGGATTTCTTTTGGACTGGACAACACTGGACTAAAGCTGCCATTCTTTTCTTACCAATACATGAAGGTGGACAAGGACTAATTGATATCAAGAGCAGAATTAAGACTTTCAGGCTGCAGGCAGCACAAAAGTTGCTATACTCAAATGGAAGATGTTGGACCTCAAAATGGACTTAAAAGACATGTCTGCTTTTTATAGAACAATTTTAAGAACATGTACTTCAAACTTCCATGTGAATAGAGACCTGTCTAACTCTGAACCCTGGTAAAACAATGAACCACT
The DNA here is from genome assembly GCA_032164185.1 of Moxostoma hubbsi. Lineage (NCBI taxonomy): Eukaryota > Metazoa > Chordata > Actinopteri > Cypriniformes > Catostomidae > Moxostoma > Moxostoma hubbsi. Next base: position 15,804,286 of record JAVLUX010000024.1, on the reverse strand, counting down.
TTTTAATAATCCTGTACTGCAAGCAAAGGTTCTCATACTAAAAGCCTTCAGAAAATCATGGCAATATGTGGATGCACAAGGATAATGGACTTAAAAAATTATGATGAGTGGAAAAACCCTGAGGAAATGTGGAATCTGACAGGAATAAAGTCTGTCAGATTTATGAAAGATGTAATGGATGAGATTTTCTCTTTTTTTTCCTTCTGTCTATCGAGAAAAGTCAGGAGAGGAGGACTCGAATAAAGAAGAGAATGAGATACAGGAGGATAACTTTCCTGAACTCAATGTTTCAGCTTTGGTTGAAGAGGAGCCACAAGAGGAATCAATCCTTTCTTTCTGGACTCCAGAGCTACATGGTTTCAAAGAGGCTTTAAATAAAGCATTATATCTGACATGTGTAAAAGTTGCTCGTCACTCAGTTTTGAAGAAACAAACTTTGTAAAGAAACAAAGTGGTCAGATATGTTAGGGCCAGGAGGTCTGGAGGCTGAATGCTGGAGGTCATTGTATAAATCTCCCATTGAAAAACGAACTGCAGATCTACAGTGGAGAATTATACATTGGGCAATAGCTACAAACAGACACGTGGCACACATCGACCCCACTGTAGAAAAGAAATGTCCATTTTGTGATCGAGAGGACTCAATTGATCATCTTTTTTATATTGTTCAAGATTGAGAGATGTATTTCAGATGTTAGAAAGCTGGATTGAAAAACTTTGATTTTTATTTTTGGACCAAACTATAAGGTTTCAGACAGGCGAAGAGTTGGGTTAATGAACTATCTAATAGGCAAAACAAAATTGGCAATATGGGTAACAAGGAAAAAAAATGTTAAAAGAAAATGTTTTCGTTGATCCAGAGGTAATTTTAAGAGCTTTTGTGGCTTCAAGGATCAGAGCGGCGTTTGTCTATTTTAAACTAACTAAAAATCTGGTTTGTTTTATGGAAACATGGGGTTTTAGTGAAGTTTTGAGTACTATAGATTATGAGGAAACCCTAATTTTTTATTTTTTATTTATTTTTAATGTATTTTTAGTTGATTTGTGGTTGGTGTTTTTTTAACTTGTATAGGTTCCAGTTATTATTTTTGTATTTTTATTTTTACATATTGCTATAGTTTTTTATGTGATGGTGTTTGTTAATTTCAAAATAATTTTTTAGAGGGAAAACAAATTGTATAAATTATGAGGCATAAACGCCTCTCTTTCTCTCTCTCTCTGTGCGTTTGTTGAGCGAGTGGTGTGGTGTGTGTGGTATTTTGTGCCCACTGTGGCTTTAAAATATATATATTTTCTTTTTTTGGGGGGGGGTTCGTTTTTTGTGGTGAAGTTCGCAGAGACGTGTATTTATTAACTGAGCGCCTAAACCAGTCTTTGTACTGGGAAGCATGGCGACTCAGGGTGCAAAAGCTCTAGATTCACTCACGAGTCACCACGGAGTGAAGGTGGTGGCTGCGGGGAATGTGGAGGAGTGTAGTGTTGCGGTTGGTGATGTAGTGGGTCATGACTGTGTGTTAGCAGCGTCTAGAATGAATAACTCTGTTGTGCTGTTACTGAGTACTGTAGAGAAAGCGAATGAAGTGGTTGGAAAGGGAATAAATATGTGGTTTATTTACCCAAGTACTACCTCTTTCTACCCCCGCTAAAAAAATTGACCATTTCAAATGCTCCCCCTTTTATTAAAGATGAGGTGTTGATTAAAGAATTGTCACGATTTGGCAAACTGATTGCTCCTGTGAAAAAGATCACCATAGGGAGTAAGTCGGAGTTGGTGAAACATGTTGTGTCTTTCAGGCGATTCACGTATATGATATTGAATGGAAACAGAACTGATCTTGACTTAAATCTTAAATTCAAAGTAGATGATTTTGATTACACAGTTTTTGTCACTACAGACACGATGAAGTGTTTTAGTTGTGGAAAGTCTGGTCATCTGATACGCAGATGCCCAGAAAACATTGCTCATCACAGTGAGCAGAATAATGGTGTTAAAGATAACACTGCGCAAAATGAAGACTGAGAAGTCGCCAGTACTTCTAATGCGCTGAGTTCTAGTGCTCAAAAAATAATTGTGTCAGCGGAAATTTTTTTTGTTTCTGATCTGAATAGATAAAGTGATGAAATAAATACAACAAAATCCGATATGCTAACCATGAGATTGATGAAAGCAATAACACTGATTGAGGAGAGGCTCTGGTTAACACACAAACGAGTTTGAGTCAGTTCTCTGATACTGAGTAAAACGTGGAGAGTGTAATTAAAAATGACATCATATTAATGGACATGGATCAGGTTGTTTTTAAAACACCTCTAAAGAGAAAACAAAGTGAAAAGAGCATGGTTTTTAAATAGGCCAGAAAAAATCAGCAAGAGAGTAAGGAATGCTCTGATTCTAATGTCTCAGTTTGCTCTCAATCCAGTTGGTCATGTATTGACTATGGAGTGGAAGAGATAAGGAAGTTCTTGAAAGTGACTAAAAACATGAGGAGTGCAAATTGTTGAATATTTTCCAGATCTCAGCAGACTTCTGGAGAATATTAAGTTTTCAATGAGTGAAGAAAGATTTATAGATAAAGAAGTATATTTTTTGAAGAATATTGTTACTAAAATCCAACTCCAATTGAGTAATGATGATGAAATGGTTGAGTTTGTATGCCCTTATTGGATGTTTTGCCTTCTGTAGTCTAATTTCATCTTCATTTTCAATGATGAACGACATTCGCATTGCATCTTTAAATATGAATTTTAAAGACTGCAAGATCATGTAGATTTACACTACAATATAAGGAAGATAAGACCTTTCCTCTCTGAACATGCCACACAACTGCTTGTTCAGTAACATGTCATAACTAGACTGGACTACTGTAACGCTCTCTTTCCAGGCCTTCCTGCATATGCTATTAGACCTCTGCAAATGATCCAGAATGCAGCAGCACGTCTGGTCTTTAATGAACCAAAGAGAGCACGTTACACCACTCTTTGTCTCTCTCCACTGGCTGCCAGTTCATGCACGTATTAAAGTGAAGGCCCTGATGCTGAACTACAAAACAGTCACTGGGTCTGCTCCAGCATACCTAAAAACATTATGCAGAGCTACGTTCCCACCAGAAGCCTGCGGTCAGCTAAGGAATGTCGCCTTGTCATACCAAAACAAAGAGGCACCAAAACACTTTCCCGGACTTTCAGTTTTATCATACGACATTGGTGGAATGGCCTCCCCAACTCAATCCGTGAAGCTGACTCACTCTCTATCTTCAAAAAACAGATAAATACACATCTTTTCCAAGAGCATTTAACCAGTCACTAAAAAAAAATAAAATAAAAAATTAACAATTCTTGTTGCAATTAAATCGGTTTTGTATGCTATTCTGATGATAGTGAAACTTTGTAGTATGGCACTTTTAGTACCACTGTCTCCTTAAGATGATTCGCTTTTGTTTTTCTTCTTTTGTAAGTCGCTTTGGATAAATGCGTCTGCCAAATGAGTAAATGTAAATGTAAAATGTAAATGAATGGGGCTAGAGACTGCAGAAAGAGAGCACAGATACATGAAGTAATAAAACAGAGTAAAATAGATGTCATAATTTTACAGGAGACACATAGCGATGGAAAAATTACTACTGAATGGGCTAAGGAGTGGGGAGGTCTCCTTTTTTTGAGTCATAATACTTCACTCAGTGGAGGAGTTGCTGTTTTGTTTAATAAGAAGTTTACTCCCTCATCTTTTTCAGTTGAAGAGATTGTAAAGTGTAGATGTTTAAAGATTAAGGCTCAATTTGAAGATCATGTTTTTGCTTTTGTTTGTATATATACACCAACCTCACAAACAGGAAGAATGTTTTTTTAGATAAATTGAATACAATAATAGAAAAGTGTGATGATGGGGAATTTTTGGTTTTGGGAGGAGATAGGAATCATGTAGAGCCACATATGGCTTCATGCCGAAAACTGATAGAAATTATAGAAGCAAATGAGCTGTGTGATGTGTGGAGAAATTTTTATTCTAATGTTAAACTATATACATGGACACATGCTTGTGACAATTTGTTGTCAATGGCACGATTAGATTTTATGTTTTCAAACATCATCTTGGTTACTTCATAAATGGTTCAATTGTTCCAGTAGGTTTCTCTGACCATAGTTTGGTTTTGTGTAAAATTATTGTAAGTTATGTTAAGTTAAAAAGTCCCTATTGGCATTTTAACGTGACATTGTTGTCAGATTTACAGTTTAAAGATGTTTTTAGTTTTTATTGGAAGTCTTTTAGAGAACAAAAAGATTATTTTTCATCTTTACATGAATGGCGAGACATTGGTAAAGTAAATATTAAGCAATTAGGTAAACAATATATTCAAAATGTCACAAAAATCTTAACTCGGTCTATAGAGAATTTAGAAAATGAAATTTTAGAATTTCAAGTTTTAATTCAGGAAACAGGAAATCAAGACCTTTTAGCTTCTATTTTTATGAAAAGACCAGCCTTGACTGATTTATATAAAAGAAAGGCACAAGGAGCATTGGTCAGATCACGTTTTCAGAATATGGAGCAGATGGATGTTCCATCAAAGTTTTTTTTGGGATTAGACAAAAAGAGTGGTCAAAGATGGTACATACAGAATTTACGTTCTGAAACTGGGTTTCTTTTATCAGACCCAGTCAAATTGAGAAAAAGAGCAGTAACATTCTATAAAAAATCTTTATAGTCGTGATCATAGGACAGATCAAGATGTTAATCACATCTTCTTTGAAGATCTGCCAAAAATTTCCGTAAGTGCCAATGCAAAACTTAGTAAAGTAATTACTTTAAAAGAACTGTATGAAGCACTGTAGAGTATGCAGAATGGGAAAGTTCCAGGGATAGACGGAATTCCCTTTGAATTCTATAAAGCATACTGGGCCATCATTGGAGAGGATTTGCTTGAAGTTATTAGTGACAGTTTTGTTCGTGTTTTTTTTACCACTGAGTAGTTGGAGAGCAATTCTTACTCTCCTCCCAAAGAAAGGAGATTTAAGAGATATTAAGAACTGGAGACCAGTGTCTTTACTGTGCTCTGACTATAAAATTCTGTCCAAAGTATTGGCGATCAGATTAGGGGAAGTTTTAGGAGACATAATTAATCCTGACCAATCCTACTGTGTACCTGATAATCAATTTTTTATTTCGAGATTTGATTGATTTTTCAAAGATTTGTGGTGTAAATTTTGGCTTGATTTCCATTGACCAAGAAAAGGCATTTGACTGCATAGAGCATGATTATTTATGGAAGACTCTAGATGCCTTTTGTTTTAATTCAGTTTTTAAAGGCTATATAAAAATATTATATAATGACATTGAGAGTATGTTGAAAATTAATGGTGGTTTGTGTGCTCCTTTTAATGTCCAGAGTGGTGTAAGGCAAGGTTGTTCATTATCAGGCATGCTTTACACCTTAACAATAGAACCACTTTTGCAAAGATTAAGAAGGGTTGTAAAAGGCCTATCCTTGATGAACTGTAAAAGTACTTGTGTTTTATCAGCTTATGCTGATGACATTATTGTTATTGTTAAAGAGCAAAATGATGTGAACATTTTAATGAAAACTTTATCAGCTGCAAAGGTTAATTAGGTAAAAAGTGCAGCTGTTTTGGTGGGAGAGTGGATAACAGTGACCCCCAAACTCCCAAATGGTCTGATATGGAAAAAAGATGGCTTAAAGCATTTGGGAGTTTATTTGGGAGATTAGTCTTTTCAATAAAAAAATTGGATAAATGGAAGTGGATTAAGCAAATACTGTCTTATAGAGGTCGAACCCTTATTATAAATAACCTTGTTGATTCATCTCTTTGGCATTGGCTGACTTGTGTTGATCCGCCACCACTTTTTCTTGCTAAGATCCAATCAATGTTGATAGACTTTTTCTGGGATAAAATGCACTGGGTGGTCCATAACGTCTTGTACTTACCAAAAGAAGAAGGTGGACTAGGACTTGTGCATTTGCAAAGCAGGACGGCGACCTTTCGAGTAAAATGTATACAATGTTTCCTGATAGGCCCAGAGTCTGTAAGTTGGAGACCAGTGGCAAGTGCAATTTTAAGAACTGTTGCAGGTCTAAGTCTGGACAAATCCTTATTTATATTAGATCCAAAAATTTAAATGTGGCAAATTTTCCATTTTTTTATCTGAACCTTTTTAAAGTATGGAGTCTTTTTAAACTCCAAAGTTAAGAAATCCCACATCCTTGTATTGGTTTCTGGAAGAGCCGTTGGTTTATGGTGCAAGACTGGACATAACAAGTAGATCGTTTTCATTGACTAAAGCCTTTTTAAATGCTAATGTGGTAACTCTTCAACTTATAAGTTTGGCAGGACCAGATTTTGTTGAGGTGGATGCGGTGGCAATGCAATTTGGGGTTAGATCCACTAGAATGGTTGAAAAGTTACTACAAAATATACAGACTCTTCTTACAGCAGAAGAGACTTTTGCTCAGGATTTATTTATTTTCAGAGATTTGCTCAGGAAATATAGTGATGGAGAAATTACTCCCAAATTTGTTGATTTCACCTAATTTAGAGGAGTATGGTGGAATTTTTCTGGATTCAGAAAAATGTATGGACATGAACTTTGAAGAAGTGAATGGGAAACATTTTTTATAAGTCATGTGTTAAATGTTTTAACAAGCACTAAATGGAAGAATATATACACCCTGGCGATCTGTTTTAGATATGGATGAAATTAAGCCAAATTGGAGAATGTTTTACAAGCCACCATTAACTAAAAAAATTGGAGACTTGCAGTGGAGAATTTTACATTGTATTATTGCTGTAAATGCTTTTACATCTGTGTTCAATCCTGATGTCAGCCAAGAATGTCCTTTTTGCTCTCAAAGGGATACATCCTACACACCCGGTCCCATATTAGGCTAATCAAGCCTCCGAGAGGGATAAAGGCAGATCGCAGACGATGGTGCGGGAGAGAGATCGTTTACGGACGTGTCCATCATATGTGTGTTTGTGTATTTTGTTTTAAGTTTATTATTAAATTATTATTTTTTGTCAATGCCGATTCTCGCCTCCTCCTTGCCCATCTAAATTCCTTGTTACACTGGTGCCAATACCCGGGAAGGAGGAGGGATACGCCGTAGGGATACAGGGATGACCTGCCGGCAGACAGCGCGGAAGGCGTGCCCCTCCCCAGGGAAAGGGGGGGGGGGGGGGGGTGTGTACGTCAGGCCGGGGGCCTGTCCGGAAACGATCTCTCAGGTGGTCGACTAGGAGCCCCTTCTCCCCTCGCGGTCGGTGGCCGTTCCTCCAGTTCCAGGCAGCTGGGCTCCTCGTCCCCCGGCAGATGGCTGCGGCAGCTCCGTTGGGGTGGACGGTAGTGGCGAGAACTCTATTACGGCATATCCCTCCTCCTTCCCGGGTTTTTGGCACCAGTGTAACAAGGAATTTAAGGGAAAGGAGGAGGCAAGAACACTTGACGATATAAATAATAGTTTAATAATAAACTTAAAACAAAATACACAAACACACATGACGAACATGTCTGTAAATGATCTCTCTCTCTCGCACCACCCCCTGCGATCGGCCTTTATCCCTCTCGGAGGCTTGATTAGCCTAATACGGGACCAGGTGTGTAGGATCACAACCCAGCCCCACCCTCCGCCCTGCCACATTGAGATTTTACAGAACTTGATGATTTTAAATCCTTTGATGAATTTTCAATACAAAATTTCATCCTTGGTGTTAAATACACAAAGAGACGACAGAGAGAGTGTCAGTTGTTAAATTTTATTTTGGGTAAAAGTAAATTGGCAATATACATGAGTAGGAAAGAAACTTTAATTAAAAAACTAAAATGAAAAAAACTTAATTTTACTCAATTTATATAATTTTGTTTTAGGTTTTATATAAAGTTTTTTTATAAGTGGAAATAGATTGTAATTTTTTTGTTTTCTCTCTCTCTCTCTCTCTCTCTCTCTCTCTCTCTCTCTCTCTCTCTCTCTCGGGTGCACTGCATGCTGGGAGTGTGAGGTGTGTGTGAGAGTCACATGCGGGAGAACATGACGTTACCAAAATGTTTTTTCCCCAGTTTTTCCCCCCTTCGAGTTTATTTATAAGTATTTTTCCTAAATTTTTCAGGTCACAATAACTGCAAATTAAATTAGTGTAGATTTTAGTGCCATGCAGTTGCGCGGTGTGTGAAGCGGTATGGCATCTGCCCCTGTGGGGGAAGCGTTGCCTGTTTCATTTCCGAATGGATTCAGGTGCGTTCCAGAAAAAGGGGGCATCTATTGATGTTCTGTTGGCAGCAGGAGCACGGCCATGAAAATATAATCTCTGCTTCTCGTATGAATAAAGCAGTTGTCGCTTTTCTTAAAAATTAACAACTTGTTAACAAAATAATTGAAAGCAATATTTGGGTTAAAGAAACTTTTGTCCCGATCACACTACTGTCTGCACCGGCCACAAAAGTGACAATTTCCAATGTTGCCTCCCTTTGTCAGAGATAATGCGAAGTTAAAGTGTTTTTGACCTCTCCCACTAATACACTGGATGTATCATTCAGGGTGTCTAATGGAGAGAGCTCATACATGGTTTATGCCAGCACTGACAATTTGTGCTGTTTTGAGTGTGGACTTGCTATTGTAAACAAAGAGATGAAGAAGAAGCTGGCCAGTCAGTGCCGGTGGCTGCTGTAGTTCGTGCGGCTACAATTAATGGAATGAATGCAGAGGAGATGCCGCCGAATTATGCAAGAGTTATAGAGACAGAAAGAGGAACAGAGATGGAAAATAAAGCAGATGTAAACACATGTGTAAATGGTTCTGAACATTCTGAAAGAAGAGATAAAGATTCTTTGTCTGATGTCTGTGGTGATACTGAAGTTTTGATCATAAGGAAGTAGTTGAGCAAGATGGTGCTTAGGGATTGACTGATGAAATGGAAAAAGTGTCTGATGATGAGTGTATTAGACATGACGACTCATGCTTTGATGTAACTATTGATAAATGTGGTGATTTCTACTCAGTTGAGCAAATAAAATCCATTCTGGACAAAACCAGTGTGTTGAACTTCCAGATTTGGAAAATTGTTGCATCTGTAATTAAAGCTCATAAAGAGAGTATTTTAGAAATTCTATTACAATAAAAAGTTTCAGATTAAAGAACTTGACAACAGCCAGACAAACAATGAGACCTAGTATGATAAAATGTAGATCTACAAGAAGGAACTCAAAATTAATACACATTGCGGTCTGTCTTTTCTTTTTTAAACTTTTTGCTCCTTTACTATGGATGTCATTAATGTGGGATCCTTAAATATAAATGGGGCTTGGCATATATGTAAATGGTCATTATTAAAAGAATGTATCAATTGAAAAAAATGTAACTAATATTCTAACAAGAAACACGTAGTAATGAAAATAATGAAGTAGACTGGGGTATGTGGTGGGAGGGGTTTATGCTCTGAGTCATGGCACCAATCTTAGTGCAGGTGTGGCAATACGTTTACTTGTTATCATGGTTGAGATTAAAAAAATAGGCTTTTATTTTTATAAACTTTATGATCTTATGGTAGGTTGAGATATATTTATTTCATAAACTTAAATATGTAATTTGTTCTAATGCACATGAGGAATTTATAATCCTTGGAGGGGACTGGAATTGTACTTTAGATTTTGTCTGTGATATATATTGGGAAGAACCATCTCTTGTCTGCAACATCTTTAAAATATGTTTTTAAGAAGTTTGAGCTTGTTGATATTAGGAGGGAGAAAAATAAGGGAATAAAACAATATACATGGGTTAAAGTGACAGAAAATAGAGTAAGTGCAGCACATTTGGATAGATTTTCTGTAAAGAATAAAATCAGTAGCAGGGTAGAAAGAATCCATATAAACCAAAGCATTATTTCTGATAATCACCTTATATCTTGACACATAATCTTAACACAAACAACCCCTAGGCCATTTTATTGGCATTTCAATAACAAGTTGTTAGAGGAAATGGATTTTTATGAAACATTTAATATTTTTTGGAATCAATGGATAGAACATTAAAGCAATTTTGAAAATCGTCTTCAATGGTTGGAGGTGGGAAAAGTTCAAATTAGTTTTCATCACAAGCTATGAACAGAGTTAAGAAAGTTGTCTAAATTAGAAGATTACATTTCTGTGTTACAAGAGTGTTTGATAAACCTATCAAACCTACAAAATACTTTTTTTTAACTTAGAAAAGAAAGTTGTTCATACTAATTTAATGCATTGTTTATGCAGACCTGATGGAAGCAATACTTCAGACCCTTTAGAGATGAGAAGACTTGCTGTGTTTTTTATTCTAAATTCTAAGCAAAAGAAGACAAAATGAAATTGTGAAATTCAAGTGAAATTTTTGATGACTTACCTGTCCGTAATAAAAAAGAAAGACAGTCCTTAGAATAAGATCTTACTTTTGGGGAAATAACAGATGCAGTGAGACAACTCTCCTCTGGACGAGCACTAGGGTTTGATGGATTACCAGGACAGTTCTACAAAACCTTTTGGCATGTTATTTTTTTTAAATAATTTGTAATGTTTTAAAAGAAAGATACAGAATGAAGATACTTCCTAAAAGCTATCAAAGAGCAGTTCTTTCTCTTCTCCCAAAGAAAGGAGACTTGTGTCTTTTAAAAAAATGTCGCTGTTCTCAACTCTGATTACAAGATAATATCTAAATGCATTGCAAATTGGCTTAAAAAGGTCAAGGGTGATGTGATTCATGAAGACTAGTCCTATTGTATACCCAAAAGATCTATCTATGATAATTATTTTTTAATAAGAGAACTTTTAGAATTTTCAAAATTGTATAATGTTGATGTAGGTATCATTTCCCTGGATCAAGATAAAGCTTTTGACCATGTAGATAATCAGTACATGTTTTATGTTCTTAAGTGTTTTGGTTTTGGGATAACTTTTTATCATGGATGAAAATGTTGTACATTGAAGCTTCATGTATGATAAAAGTAGGAGGTGGCCCAAGTGTACCAGTTAACATGGAAAAAGGAATTAGGCAAGGATGTCCAATGTCTGGCCAAGTGTGCTGCTTAGTAATCAAACCTTTACTGTGCTTGCTGATACATAAATTAACAGGTATACCCATAAATGGGAGATTTAGGAAAAATACTATTTTGTTAGCATATGCTGATGATGTTACAGTTTTAGTTCAACAACCAAATAGTGTAAAGCATATGAAAGAGTTTCATCAGCTCTACTTAATTAGAACAAAACCGAAGCTGTGTGGTATAATCCCAATAAGAGTAATATTAATTTGTATTTGCCTAAACTTCCTAACAATATTCAGTTGGGCACAGTTGGTTTTAAATATTTATGAATAAAAATCAGCAAAAAAGAAACAAGGCTTTTCTACACTGTATTTTAAAGATAATTTTGTAAAAATACAAATAACTTTATAGATCTTTATTGTAAAGTGTTGAAACAAAGTTTTCCATGCTTTTTCAATGAACCATAAACAGTTAATGAACATGCACCTGTGGAACAGACACTAACAGCTTACAGACATTAGACAATTAAGGTCACAGTTATAAAAACTTAGGACACTTAGAGACATTTCTACTGACTCTGAAATACAATAAAAGAAAGATGCCCAGGGTCCCTGCTCATCTGCGTGAATGTGCTTTAGGCAATGCGGCATGGAGGCATGAGGACTGCAGATGTGGCCAGGGCAATACATTGCAATGTCCATACTGTGAGACGTCTTAGACAGCGCTACAGGGAGACAGGAAGAACAGCTAATTGTCCTTGTAGTGGCAAACCACGTGTAACAACACCTGTGGGACAGGTACAGGATGGCAACAACAACAGCCCGAGTTACACCAGGACTGCACAATGCCTCCACAGTGCTCTGACTGTCCGCAGTAGTCTGAGAGAGGCTGGACTGAGGGATTGTAGGCCTATTGTAAGGCAGGTCCTTACCAGACCTCACTGGCTACAACGAATGGGCACAAACCCACCATTGCTGGACCAGACAGGACTGGTAAAAAGTGCTCTTCACTTTTAAACACACGGTTTTGTCTCATAAGGGGTGATGGTCGGACTAGCGTTTATTGTCGATGGTATGAGCATTACTTCAAGGCCTGTACCCTGGAGTGGGAATAGTTTGGAGGTGGAGGATCTGTCATGGTCTGGGGTGGTGTGTCACAGCATCATGGGACTGAGCTGGTTGTCATTGTAGGCAATCTCAACACTGTGCATTACATGGAAGACATCCTCCTCATTCATGTGGTTCCTGCAAGCTCATCCCAACATGACCCTCCAGCATGACAATGCCACCAGCTATACTGCTCATTCTGTGTGTGATTTCATGCAAGACAGGAATGTCATTGTTCTGCCATTGCCAGCGAAGAGCCCAGATCTCTATCCCATTGAGCACGTCTGGGACCTGTTGGATCGGAGGGTGAGGGCTAGGGCCATTCCCCCCCAGAAATGTCAGGGAACTTGCAAGTGCCTTGGTGGAAGAGTGTGGTAACATTTCACAGCAAGAACTGGCAAATCTGGTGCAGTCCATGAGGAGGAGATGCACTGCAGTACATAATGTAGCTGCTGGCCACACCAGATACTGACTGTTACTTTTAATTTTGACCCTTCTTTATTCAGGGACACGTTATTTCCTTTTCTGTTAGTCACATGTCTGTGAAACTTGTTCAGTTTATGTCTTAGTTGTTGAAACTTTTTATGTTCACAAAAATATTTATACATATTAAGAAAATAAAAGCAGTTGAAAGTGTGAGGAAGTTTATTTTTTGCTGAGTTTATATCTTGGACAAGAGGACTGTAAAAAGATAAATTGGGAGGGCTTGATGGAGAAATTTGTGCTAGGTTGTTTAGTTGGAAATTATTGCTTCTCCAGTTATCATATGAGGGAGAGTACTGATAGCTAACAACCTTACACTGCATGCACAATTATTAGGCAAGTGAGTATTCTGATCTTATCATTATTTACATGCAAATGTTCCAACTCAAAACCATATAAACTTGAATGCTTACTGGATTCAATCATTTTCAGGTGATATATATTTGTGTAATGAGGGAGGGTGTGCCGAAAGTGACTAACACCTTATATCAAGATGTGCATAATTATTAGGCAGCTTCATTACCTCCATTGTAAAATGGGTAAAAAAGAGATTTAACTGGCACTGAAAAATAAAAAATTGTCAAATGCCTTTCAGACAGATGCAACACTCTTGAAATAGCTAAACTATTGATGCGTGACCACCGGACAATCAAACGTTTTGTTGTGAATAGTCAACTGGGACGCAAAAAACACATGGTGAAGAAAATTAAATGTAAAGCTTCCAGGAACACATTATCCTCCAGTGCCACCATATTCCACAACTGCAACCTACCTTGAGTGTCCAGAAGTACCAGGTGTCAAGTGCTCAGAGACATGGCAAGGTCAAGAAGGCTGAAACACAACCACCACTGAATAAGATTCACAAATTTTTGTGTCAAGATTGGGCAAAGAAATACCTGAAGACAGATTTTTCAAAGGTTTTATGGACAGATGAAATGAGAGTGACTCTTGATGGACCAGATGGATGGGCCCGTGGCTGGATCACTAATGGAAATAGGGCACCACTTCGAGTCAGGCGCCAGCAAGGTGGAGGAGGGGCACTGGTGTGGGCTGCTATGATTAAGGAAGAGGTAGCTGGACCTTTTCGAGTTGATTATGGACTGAAACTCAACTCCCAAACCTACTGACAGTTTCTGGAAAGTACTTTCTTTAAGCATTGTAACAGGAAGAAATCCTCAGTATTAAAGAAGGCCATGATCTTTATGCAGGACAATGCTCCATCACATGCATCCAAGTACTCCGCTGCTTGGCTAGCCAGTAAGGGATTCAAATATGCCCAAATAATGACTTGGCCCCCTTCCTCACCTGACTTAAATCCTAATAAGAACTTGTGGGCCGTTCTCAAATGTGAGATTTAAAGTGGGGAAGATCTTTTTTGGGGGGGGGAAGAATGACAAAACTCACTTTTCTTTTGTTAAACATTCAGGTTTGAGGTTAACATTTTGTATTTACTGAGAGCATTGTGTTTGTTCAACAATAAACTGAATCTTGAGGAATTCAATTTGCCTAATAATTGTGCACGCAGTTTACTGCGTCTACACTTTGGAACAAGTTTATGGTTGTGGACCCACCAATGATTTTGATTCAAGAAATACAAAAGTCACTTGTTTAATTTTTTTGGTCCGGTCAGCATTGGCTGAGAGCAGCTGTTCTCTATCTGCCAGTGATTGAAGGTGGAAAAGAGCTGATTTCAAGGCTTGCTGCTTTTTGTCTGCATGCTGTACGTCTTCTAGGTGAGTGGTGGCGTAGTGGCTAGAGCACAGGGCTGCTAATCAGAAGGTCGCTGGTTCAAACCCCACAGCCACCACCTTTGTGCCCTGAGCAAGGCACTTAACTACAGGTTTTTCCGGGGGGATTGTCCCTGTAATAAGTGCACTGTAAGTCGCTTTGGATAAAAGCATCTGCCAAATGCATAAATGTAAATGCATAAATGTTCTATACCACCAACATCATGGGTGAATGTTCATTATGTGTGCTGTTTTATGTAAAGCTGGACATATGGGCTTGAGCAGTTATTTGAACAGTTATTTACCACGTGCTTTCAGAAAACACCTCTTGGTGGACTTACCTCGTTATATCTTAATGTTCTGGATTTGTGGCAAATGCTCTTCAGAAAATGGGAAAAACTTGGACTGTGGCTGTTTGAGAAATCATTATTTTCTTAATTCGTATTCTATGCTCTGGTACCATTAGGTCGAGCCTGATAATTGCTGGACTATCTAAAATGTGTGATTTGATAGTCATGTTCAAATATATTAATTATTGCAAATAAGGAGCTGGAAAAAAATAAATGCTTTTAACTATTTGTTTACTATTTGTCTTGTCTGAAGAGTCAAAGGGAAAAATGTCTACACAAATGAAATACAGAAGCCCAGTGTGTCAAAAAATAAATAAATAAATAAATAAAAAAAGATTGCTTCTTGAGAGGATAAGTAAAGACTGTTGTTGACTTCCCTCTCTCTTGTTTACGAGAGTAAAAAAAAAACAAATTGACAAAGAAAACAAAAGTAATCTAACAAACATGTCGCTTGACTGTGTGATGTTCCAGTGGAGTCCTATATGCTACTGGCCTGTTTAGACCTCCTTTCTCCTCTCTCTCTCTCTCTCTCTCTCTCTCTCTCTCTCTCCAACTCAAACCTCATAATGACTTGTCTTTCACATGTAATATCTAAAGTATCAGGTGAAAGAGAAAAGAGGCAAAAAGACAGACTTCAAAAGCAACAGCATAGTTTTGAGTTGAAGAGAGTCCTTCTCATCTGTCTGCAAAGAACACAAGCCTAGAGGACTTATTCATTTTTGGTCTTAACACACACACACAATAATAAATCTGGCAAGTTTAATACATTTACACAGTAAAGGTTCAAACAATAATAACTTACACAGAGTTTCAGGAGCCAGTATGTATTATCACTCCCTCCAGGAAATAAACGACACCATGGTTCTGGTTACTGATGGATTTATTGCACTTGTCATCCCTTTCTCCGTCATCACATTCACCGTCAATGAAATCCACCGTCAAACTACAGTATGACAATGTAAAAGATAAACCCATTCACATACACTTTAAAGAGGTAAATACAAATACACTCGGGAAATACAAACGTAACACGCATACCTCGCTGGCTGCATATAACCAAGAGGGAATGAGTTCACTTGAAAATACCCGATTCAAAAAACAAAAGTGAAAAACATCATCTTTACTCAAACACAAGTACTCTTGTATGGTGCACACACGGAGATTAACTTCTCACCAAAAGTGTATTTTTCCTGTTGCACCTTAAAAAAGTGTCCGTGTGCAACGCAAAATATACTTTAGTTCCTAGTTAACATCAACACTCAATATTCATGAATAGATTAAACAAATATAACAAAACATGTTAAATAACAGAAATAATAAGAATGGCAGTTATATGTATAATGAAATGAAATAAGCAATGAGCATTTCAGGAATATTCATTGCAGCAGCAATTAGAGGGTATCCATTAATTATATGGAACAGTCATTTCAGGGGCGGTTTCAGCCTTGGAGGCTTAATTCACATGAAAATTCTGAAATTGTGTAGTCAAGGAATTTTTCTTGCTTTCTGTGCGAGAGGCTGTGGATTCAAACCTTAGTTGACTTCCTTTTTTTTTTTTTTCATACAAATGTTAATGACAACTGTTTGTCTGGGTATGTATATCAGGAACACATTTTATATTGTGATTTTACTGGAATTGAAAGAGGGCCGCAAATGACTGATAGAGAAGTCGAATGCTTTTTTGTGTCAATTAGGGGTGTGCAGTGAAGTCATTATCTGTATCTGTTACTATGACAAAATTATCTGTATATGTACAGGTATCTGTATTCGGAGAGAACCAGATGTTGCTGTGGCTTAACCTGGAAGTGCATCCAAACTAATTTTAAAATTTAACTCTTTAACGTTTAGGCTATAGCTTCTGTATATAAAGTATGCCTCAGATAGGCCTGTTAAAATATTATTACTATTATTATCATTATTATTATTATTTAATTATATTATTGATATTTTCTTTATTTTTTCTCACCAGATGAAGCTGAAAATATAGGCTACATAAACTGTGGAATATGTTACAGATCAGACATTTAATTTACATTTACATTTATGTATTTGGCAGATGCTTTTATCCAAAGCTACAGTGCACTTATTACAGGGACAATCCCCCCGGAGCAACCTGGAGTTAAGTGCCTTGCTCAAGGACAGAATGGTGGTGGCCGTGGGGATCGAATTATGTGCTTTATTCCACTACGCCACCGCCACTCCTTTTTCTTATTTCAAGCAGACATTTCAAGACGTGAAAAATGTGCATGATATAGTTAATACTCTTGAGTCTTGACAAGCTTAGATTTATAAGACACGCACAATTAACATAAATTGACTATACAAATGGAGAAAATGTGGCCTTCCGATCTGAACTTGAAATCACATCGTAAGCATTTTAATATTGGCTTCACAGACTCATCATTGCTTTGTAATTTTTTATATGTTTATTTAAAATATTGCTTTATACCTGCGCTCGTTGGATGATCATTCTTCTGAACATTTTTTCCATTATTCGGATACATTTTGTTTTTAAATAATTATTTGTGCCTTTCTGAATAAGATATAGGCTTTGGGTACATCCCTAGTGCCAATCGCAGTTTTATGTACTGACTGGTGTGTTAATCGCATATTTGTATGAGAGACAAGTTTAAATACTGTATGGTCTAGGATCATCTATGATTTGCAATAAATTTCCAGGCATAACTTGTTAAAGTAAGAAATAGTAAATCTAAATTAGTCATAATAGTCTCTCCTAGATTTCTGCCTTGTCCACTCTTGTTTGCCTATTTTCTTCCTCTGTGCGACATTCAAATTTCTGTGTAAATTACCTTCAGTCATCAAACTTTAGGCCTATAGACCTTATTAATGCTAGTGCCATCCTTGATTTTTAATGGGAATGACAACGAGGCTGTGAGGGATAGACTTACTATCACGATTCACTGTTGTCTGCCCTGTGTTTTACCTCTGTCATCTCTTCCCCATGGACTACACTTCCCATCATCCCCTGCTCTGATCACCTCCAGCTGTTCCTTATTGTTTCTCACCTGTGTTTAATGTTCTCATTTGTCTTTGTGTATTTAATGCCCTGATTTCTGTTCAGTATTGTCAGTTGTTGAATGTATTTGAAAGTGTTTAGACCTTCCGTGTTCTGCCTATGCCCTTCGTGGATGTTTTCTCTTGTTTACGTTATTGTTTCCCATCGTGGATGTTTGATTTGGTCCTGTGTCTACCTGTTATTTGTATTTGTTTATCTTTTCATTAAAATCCTTCGCTGCAAATAGATCGAGCTCTCTTGACTTCTTCCCAAACGTTACAGAACAACTGACCACGCTAAACAGAAATCAGGGCATTAAATACACAAAGACAAATGAGAACATTAAACACAGGTGAGAAACAATAAGGAACAGCTGGAGGTGATCAGAGCAGGGGATGATGGGAAGTGTAGTCCATGGGGAACAGATGACAGAGGTAAAACACAGGGCAGACAACAGTGAATCGTGACAGTCTCTTCAGTGGCACAAACGGTATAAAGTTGTATAAAGCTCCTAGAGCTCATCTGATTTTCTACAACTCATGTTGTGTGGAGTACTTTGTTATACTGAATGTTCTTGGGACAGATATTTTATCAATGTTTTGTCCATGGAATTATCTAAAAAACACTTTAAACTGCAGTACAGCCCATTGTAGAGATGGTAAGTCTATCCCTCACAGCCTCGTTGTCATTCCCATTAAAAAAACAAAGATGGCGCTAGCATGTATAAGGTCTATATAAAGTATTTTACGTGGCTTTTCTGTATGGAGAAAAAAAATTACACTAATTCAATTCATGAGAAATGATTCTCCGCCCCGGATGAATCCAATCGATTGTCTGGATCTGGACTATGGTCTGCTAATCAATGACCTCTGGCTTTCGGACAAATCCCAAGACTTTGCACTTCTCTATCAAGTTTAGTAAGATAATGTATTTGCCCACAGCATCCCTGTCTATGAAAGTAAAACACCACAACACAGATTGAACAGGTCTGATTTATGCATTATAAATATTTCAGTAAAGGAAATGGAGAAACATATATAACTGGGTTTATTCATACATTTAGGTGTGTGATAGCATATTGTATGTGTGTTGTGGTGGTCATGGTCGGGTAAATTCATGCTCACACTGTTGTTTTCTATCTAGCTGGCAGATTTATGAGCAGAGGTTATGGCATCACACAGTGAGCTCTGAGTATAAGCCAAGGACTGCTGAGATGAACAAATACTCAGGGATAGAAGACATGTTATACACTTCAGGCATGGGGGAAAATAAACAAATTAGAACATTCAGATAAAAAAAAAAATTAAAAAATCCTTAGATGTAAAATACTTTTTCTTCTATAAAATAGACAGACATAAATGCCTTACATATTACAAATGATTCATGACACATTACTATAATTAACCATGTGTAATTACAGCTTTATAGAACAAATAAACATTAATTATGTTTTACTGTAGTATTACACTGTCAATACTATGTATATGTAAGGCGGGTGCCAGTGAGTCTGGGCTATTCCTCGACAAAACAAAAGGCTCTCATGAGAATTAACATTTGAACTATCTCTTGCACATGTAACAGCAACATCCGAGACACAGCAAACAGTGCACCTAACACCTCCCTTCTACAGTCTCATCATCTCCCCCTACTCCCCCCTTCTCCTCCTCACTTAAAGCTCACTAAAAACCTATGCAATGTGAAGTGTGTACAAAAAGTAACTATAACATGTTTGGTATCATTTAAAGTGTCTCAGTGCGCCTGGTAAACCGGTCTCATCCTCCCAGCCATAATGAAAAGCAAAAAGAAGTTATAAAATATGAGAGATGTGGTGTGCCCCTTAAAGGTGTGCCCTCCCTCAGATCCTCCATACCTACTATATGTAAATGTACAGGAACCACCTCAATAGGGGACCAAAATCTAATTATAATGACAGACACCACCATTTGGATAGCTTATTGAATTATTTGGGTATTTAAGGAGATGTGGCACATCGTTCGTGGTTCTCTGTAGTCAGACGATCCCACATAGTTTACTGTGTGTAGTTTATATCAGGCAACTACTATGAACTTATTATGTTACCTGGTCAATAAATTGTAAACATTTGATTTTATTCTGACTGACCCTGAAATTGTTTTTCCCAAGCAGATTAAACGATTCGTATGTTACTGCAAGTCTGCGTCAGATTAGCGATGACTAATATTTGGCATCATTTCAGGTGTACTTGGTTTGCAAAGACAGAAAGTGTATTTCCGTTTAGAACAGCTAAATGCTGCTTGACCAATCTAATTTCGGGTGTGTCTTACCTCTGTTTTAATTTGATGTTTCTCCAGATAAGTGTACGCGGGAAACCACGACATGGCCAATCCAAAGCTATTATGAGAGAAGTTATGTTGGTCAACTTACATCTGTAATAGTGGCCGTGACCTCTACTGAAGAAAACGTTAAGTTAAATTCAAGTGCATGCAATTCCATGGGGGCTATACTGAAGTATCTTTGATTGTGTAAATGTGAACGTGACCGATCTCAGGTATATAGCAATTACCTCTGTTTGATGATCCAATACTGGCCGCTTGTGATCGTGAGACCCACAGTGTAGAGAAAACACGCGAGGACCTCAAAGCGACATAGTTTCCTAATCTGAACGGGTAAAATATAATTCAAGGAGTTAAAAAGAATAATCAAACATTCGCTCACGTTTAATGATGCTCAGATATCATTAAAACCTTTTTCATTTATGGAGTCAGATGAAATAACGAGGTAATACATAAGATAAAATTTATTTTATTTAATCTTGTTGTGTTGCGTAAAAGAAAGACAGTAACGCGCAGAGACCTTCACCCATATTATTGGAGACCACCATTGGATCGATAAACGGGCTTACAAAGATACACTGCAACATGAATACAAATATAAAGTGTGTCCCAACGTTTTCTCTGCTTTTTTATTTTATTTTATTTATTTTTATTTATGTATTTGTTTATTTTTTGCCACTTTTATAGATATAAACTGCACTTTTTTTTCTTGGGTCCACTTGTGTCACTCAATAGTCTTGATCTTTTATCTGCTGCTGGAAAGTAATACCCATCATATACATTGGTACTTTTGATATGAGACACATGAACGCGCACACACACGCACAGCACTGACAATATTGACCGCTCACAGTGTGTGTGCGGCTGCTTGGAGCAGCTGTCACTGTGTGTTTCCATCAGTGCTCTGGCATCTGGAATGAAAGTGGAAGGTGGGGGGTCTTTGTCGTTGTGCTCTCCTGTTATAGATGGCTGTTAAGATGCCTGTGAGCCTGCAGGAGTCCTGATGACTAAATGGGGCCTCTCTCTTCACCAGGCCTATGAGAACAGAAGAGGCAGGCGGTCGAAAAATCAACATGTCCCTTGCAACCATTATCATATTCTAGTAAGACAGGGCTAATCAAACAAAATAACAGATATTAAATGTGTAAGTGTCATGTGAGTCATATAGCAATGAATTTGTACTGATTTCCTGACTCTGTGTCCTATTCTGTTTTTAGTTTTTTTTTAGCCTTTATAAGATACTTTGAGATTGTGTTGATAGTATGTTTGTTGTGAGCTTGTTTTACACAGAGTGACCAGCACATGGTCAAAATGCATTTTGGTTCCTCACATGGCGTTTGATTGTTACAGTGTTGATCACAAAATTTCAGAAGAGCTTAAATTCCAAAAAGGTTGTAGATTTCCAATCTGGTCTATTGTTCAAATGCAAATCAGCCCACTCTGCATCCATTTAGGCATATATTTTTTTTATGAATAAAAGCAGCTTACAAGTGCAGCTCCTATCTTCTTGAATGGGGAAATCTACAAAATGGTTGGTCAAGATTACAATCAAATAACACATTTTAAATCTTACATCAATATTATGCTTCTTTAGCACAGAACACACACACACACACACAAAATAAATCATTCAAAAATCATCAAAAAAATAGGGCTGATCCAGCTAATGCACATTCGCTTTCTCGAATTTTACCTGTAAAGCGGGAAAAAATATTTTCTGTTTTGATAAGTTTGCAGACAGTAGAGAAAAAAAAAAATCTGTTGCATCAAAGTGTGAATTTATCTGTCACTTGATAGAAGCTAGCCAGCATAAGCTAACATGGACAGGTTGTATGACCAAAAAAATAAATAAATGTCAATGTTTGACTTTAAAGACATTTTGTGTTATCTTTTGCATGATACACATCTTTGGTTCTATGTGGGGTAACTGCCTGATGTCCAATTTAAATCTGGTTCCTGAAGCCAAATCAGTTAAGAACCACTGCTCTTGAACACACCTTATAGAGAAGAAAATGTCTTTATTAAAGAGCTCCTGCTTAACTTCTCCTTAGTATTCTTTAATTGACAGCAAATCTAATATTTCTCTCTCTCTCTCTCTCTCTCTCTCTCTGTCTTAGAAGAGACAGCGTTTGAAGCAGGAGTGCGGGTGCAGATCCACAGCCAGGCGGAGCCTCCCTTTGTGCATGAGTTGGGTTTTGGAGTTGCCCCGGGGTTTCAAACATTCGTGGCGACCCAGGAGCAAAGAGTGAGTAAGCTTTGACCTCTGCTTAGACTTTGGTGATTTCATATCTCCCTCCAAGGTGATCACTGATGATAAAACACTACACCTAAAGAATTGTACCTTTGCTGATTCGGTATGTTTTTAAAAGAAAACAACCATCAGATAAAAACATTTGGAAAATCCCTTACTTGATACCTGATATCAACATTCATTTAAACAGAAAATTTACTTGGTCTGCTAAATTAATACAAGTGAATTAATAAATGTACTGTACTGTATCATGTGAAACATGCAAATCATGAAGTTCATTTAACACAGGTACCTGGCTAAAATAACAGAGCATTGCATTTTAAACATTATGTTTGTGGTGAAATAAAAATTCAAATATATTTTGGAGCTACAGTGTGCTGAGTCTAATGACTTTATCAACATGCAGTGACACACACTGATGTTGTAAGCAATGTATGTCTGAAATCAAAGAGCCTAATTTCTATGAAATCCCATCACAAGTGGTCATAGGAGACATGGTAGAGACCAGGTAGAAATGTTTATCTGTCTCACCTGTCTGCTTGTGATCGAATCACCTGAGATGGATGATAATACCAGGTTTAAATCAGGCTTCAGTGATATGTTCCTAATCCATGTGTCTATGCTCCTCATTGTTCTACATTTCTATTTGGATTTATGTGCAAAATGTGTATTTGTCAGTCTCCTCTGTGTGCTCTATATTAAGCCTTTTAAATGAATCATCATAGCTGTGGTTTGTGCCTCTGCGTGTGTGGTAAGTTAGGTGAGAGTCTGTGTATGTGTATACTTTATTAAATTGCTAAAGCCTTTTGACTTAACCCTGTGAGGGCCATAGTTGTAATATTACTACAATTATTTTGAGCTATCCTAAAAAAAACATCTTTTAAGATATTATTACCACATTTAAATAATCAATGGTTCATTTTGGTCTGTCTCTGAATCTCATTGGCCATTAAAATGTATAAAGGTGCCGGACCATCTGACCCGAAGCTCACTCAACCTCCGAACTTTCTCTGAGCAACATAACTGTTTTTTACTGGATTGAATAGCTCAAGATTCAAGTAAGTAAAATGCCTTAAATATTTTTAGTAATTATTACAGTGTCTACAACAGATATTTAGCTACTGTGAAATTTGTTTAAAAAAAATATTTTCAGCTTGTTATATTTGTGTTGCTATTTTACAACACTGGTTGAGTCAGGTAGCATTTTTTAAGGGGGGGGCGCATTGCACCTCTCACATGTGTCCAAATGGAAAACTAATACTAATAGATATATAATGTCTTCTAAATGTATTTCTTTGTTAACATTTTGAATTTAGACCTGAATTTAATAAATTACTACATTCTAGTTGTAAAGATTTACATTGAACTGGCCCTGGGCCAGTTGGGCAGAAACAGGTTCTGGATGTTTTTGAATGTTTTAGAGGATAGTTGTAGCGTAATTCTGGGGCTTGTGAGAATGTGTGTTTTTATTGTTAACATTTTGAGTTTAGGCCAGAATTTAATTAATGAGTCAGTAAATAATTTCTGGTTGTATTTGAAATTGTATCTTGTCACTAACAAAAATTCATAGAACTGGCCCTGGGCTTTGTTTGTTAGTCAGAAACAGGTTCTGGAATTATTTAGGTGATGGCTGCTGCATTAGAATGCATGTTCTGGAATGATTTAGGTGATGGTTGTTGCATTGTACTGGGACAGGTGGGGATATTCTAAATGGTTCTGAATGTTTTAGCTGATAGCTGTTGCATTGGAATGAATGTTCTGAAATGATTTAGGTGATGGTTGTTGCATTGTCCTGGGCCAGGTTGGAATACGTGTGAATATTGTAAATGGTTCTGAATGTACTGGAATATTTTAGCTGATGACTGTTGTTCTGAAATGAATTAGGAGATGGTTGTTGCATTGAAATTAATGCTCTGGAATTATTTAGGAGTGAATAATTAATTTTTTTGTGAATATTGTTTGAATCGTTTTTAAATAATTACTACTTTTCCAATTTCAGAATTCAAGGAAAGGACCTGTGTATAGTGTGAAGGATGTTCTTGCTATCATCCAAAATGGAGAGAGTGACTTTGAGTTGGATTCAGATGACAGTGATGCAAGTGATAGAGAAACAGATTAAGATGCCAGTGAAGTGGATAAACAAAACCAACAACCCAATGAATGCATTGACTGCCCATATGATGATTATGAGGACATTGAGCCACAACCAAAGAAACCGACCATGCCCTATGACCGGTATTGCTGGCTGAAAAGGGATTTTGTAGTCCCAATACTGACTTTTCTGGTCCATTTGCCCCCAATGGTGATGTTTCCATTCACACACCACTGGAGTACTCCCAGGGGTTCATTTCATAAGACATGCTTCAGGCTCTGACACAGACAAGTACAGCTTTCAAAAGACTGGAAGATCTGTTAAACACCAATAAAAAATAAATCGAGATAGTGATTGGAATATTCTTGAAGATGTGCCTAGTTCAAATGTCTGGAGTCAGTATGTATTGGGAGACAGCCCTGCAGTACATGTGATGTGATGTCACACAACAGATTATTTGTGCCAGAGTCCGAAAAGATAGACAAACTGTGGAAAATAAAACCTTTGCTCAACTCATTCAGATAGAAGTGTCTGCAGGTTGTACCAGAAGAACACAACTCTGTGGATGAGATGATAATCCCTTTCAATGGGAAATTCAGCGGCATAAAGCAGTATCTGCAAGGGTTCAAATTATGGGTGAGAAGTGGAATCTCTGACATGGTCTTTGATTTTGAGGTGTATCAAGGCTGTGTCAATGGACATCGAGCCAAATCTGAACTTTGATTGTCAGGGGATGTTGTGATGATGCTTGCTTCCATGCTTCCAAAAGGGCAGAACTACAAAATCTATGCAGACAACTATTTCACCTGCATCCCATTGGTAGTTCAGCTCCTTCGTTGTGGAATTCATTACGTGGGAACAGACAGACAGGTACGCATAAGAACAGCTTAAAGAAAAGTGGGAGAGGAAGATTTGACTTCAGAATCGAGGAGAACAAAAACATCTGTGCTGTCAAATGGTTTGACAACAGGGTGGTGACACTTGTGTCATCCTTTGCTGGTCCAGAATCTGTGCAAAAAATTAAACGCTGGTACAAAGCCACCAAAACCTACATTGAAGTTGAGAGGCCTTACATTGTGGGAACTTACAACAAATTAATGGGAGTTGTGGATTTATTGGATTAATTTGCTGCCAAATATAGGTTCTGCATAAAACGAAACTGTGGTACCTGTACATCTTCTGGCACACCATTATTCTCGCTGTGATCAACTCCTGGCTCCTCTACAAGCGAGACTGCAAAGCATTAAAGATTTTGCCAAAAAAGATGCTAAACAGGAGATATTTTCAGGCAGAACTAGCAGATTCTGCTATTTACTGTTTGTAATATGTTTAATATTTCATAAACAATTCATAAAAAATATGACTGTTGTGTGATTATTATTCATGATATATACAGTTATGGGGCTACATATGCAATCAACTGTGCAAATGAACACTTAGTTGTTCTGTATATTTGTTCAGACAATGCAGGTACAAATACAGGATTTCTGCTGTGCTAAGGTAGAGGGGACAGGTGCACTTGATGCTGTATCACTGGGCTGTGCTGAGGTAGAGAAGGTGTCTGCAGGTGGCCCAGGATTTGCAGTGGTGGGATTCAAATATTTCAAAAGTGCATCTGAAAAGAAAACATTTAGGTTACTATTGTAACCTCCGTTACCTGATGGAGGGAACGAGACGTTGTGTTGAAGCGACACTAGGAGAGCCTCTCTCTTGAGAGCCTAGCGCATCTCTGAACTTGAGAAAAGGCCAATGAGAAATTGGCAGAAATATTTGCATGTCCTGCCCCCAAACATATGGGTAAAAAGGGAGGGAAATTAGTCTGTCCATTCAGGTTTTTGCCATGAGGAGCTGAGAATGAGGTTCAGCCATAACAGTGGCTCAGTTCAGCATAGTGGCTGGGAGGGCACAAATTCTCATTCCCTCCATCAGAGAACAGAGGTTACAATAGTAACCTAGACGTTGTGTCGAAGAAGCGATACTAGGGGGTCCATATTTAATCACGCCATGCGCTGAACCATGTACGTGCGCTGCTGACACAGGTGCGGGCAGGCAGTTGCGTGTCAAAGCGACAGGCGGCGTCAGACTGCACGTACCCTTCCCCAACGCCCGGAGGTGGGAACAAGGCGAAATGCCAAGCATGAGAGCAAGCCATGCCTTTTCTCTTTTTATGTTTCTTGCATAGAGTTAATGCTGCTGGGGACATCTTAACGCTATCACGTGTATCGGGGAAGGCATTCTTTTGCAACTCCTATTCTTTCAGGGGGAAAAGACCCCATGGAGACCACACCTGCCGAGGCTAGGGGAGGTAAATAGTGGCGAAATGCATCACATGGGTTTTCAGGCCACATGTGGAAAATGGCGCGGTATTAGATGCTACCTGCTGAGAGGGAGGAGTTGCTACAACACGGTGACTGGTGGGCAGTAAGGACTGCCCAAGGGAGACGCGGGTCCGCTCGTAAGGGGACCGTTTCGCGGAAAATACACACAGGGGTATTAATCCACACGGGCCCGTCCTGTGTAGCACTTATTCCAG
This sequence comes from Moxostoma hubbsi, assembly GCA_032164185.1. Lineage (NCBI taxonomy): Eukaryota > Metazoa > Chordata > Actinopteri > Cypriniformes > Catostomidae > Moxostoma > Moxostoma hubbsi. Next base: position 15,777,400 of record JAVLUX010000024.1, on the reverse strand, counting down.
TGCAGAGTAGTTTCAGTACCCATAGTGGGTCTGGTCGGGGAATTCATCCAGGGAGCCGAGTTAGTGGGGTCTCCTGGGATATCGCACGATATCACCTCAGTGGAGCGGTACACCCGGACAGTTGTTTCCACATTAGCGAGTTCTACTGGCTTGGACCTGAGAGAACACAGGATGAAACTGACTCAACCCTGAGATTGTAAAATCTCGTAAAGTTATGGCCTGGGTGTGATAGGCCAATGCTATGGTTTTAACAACCCAGTGGGAAAACCTTCCCTTTCCACTGTCCACCAAAGCAGACAAAGAGCTGCTCCGAATGTCTAAAGCTATGCGTGTGGTCCACATAAGTACGCAGAGCACGTACTGGACACAGCAACGAAAGGGTTGGGTCTGCCTCTTCCCGGGGTAGTGTTTGCAGGTTCACTACCTGGTCTCTGAAGGGTGTCGTAGGAACCATGGGCACATAACCCGGTCATGATCTTAGGACGACGTGAGAATCTACCAGACCGAACTTCAAGCAGGTGTCGCTGACAGAGAACACTTGCAGGTCCCCAACCCTCTTGATGGAAGTCAAGCCAATTTTATTTGTAAGTGCCTTTCACAACACACATCGTTTCAAAGCAGCTTTACAGAAGATCAGGCATTAAAAGACTATAAAACTGTAATGTCTATAATGTCGATGAATTCTCATTGTGTAATTAGATAAAATATGATTGTTAATCGTGTTTAAAAATAAGTCGTTAAATAATAATTTTATTAATAACCCCAGTGAGCAAGCTGAAGGCGACTGTGGCAAGGAACACAAATCTCCATAAGAGATTCAAGGGCCTTGAGCTCGACTGATTCTAGCGGCTCAAAGGGGGGTCTCTGGAGGACCGAGAGGACCACTGAGAGATCCCAGGAGGGAAAAAGGCTTGGCCGGGGAGGGTTCAACTGCCAGGCACCTCTAAGGAACCTGATAATCAAGTCATGCTTACCCAAGGACTTGCCGTCCACTGCGTTGTGGTGGGCTGCGATAGCAGCTACATACACCTTCAAGCCTCCCCTACAACCTCTCCTGCAGAAATGAGAGCACTGACCCGACTGTGCACCACTGTGGGTCATCGGACCAGGAAGAACACCAATTCGTGAACAAGCACCACTTTAGGGTGTAAAGTTGCCTGGTAGAGGGAGCTCTGGCTTGGTTGATCATGTCTACGAGGGCAGGTGGTTGGCCACTTAGATCTTCCGTATCCCATCCAGACGCCAGATGTTGAGTTCCAGAGATCTGGGTGCGGATGCCAGAGGGTGTCCTTGAGAAAGAAGGTCCTTCATCAGGGAAATTTGCCAGGTAGGGGCTGTCACAAAAAGCACGAGATCCAAGAAGCAAGTCCAAGTGGGCCAGTAGGGAGCCACCCGAATGACTTGTTCCTTGTCCTCTTTGACCTTGCCCAGCACCCGTGCAATTAGGCTTAGGCTCACTGGGGGAAATGAGTACTTGCGCAGCCCCCAGGGCCAGCTGTGTGCCATCACGTCTGTCCCGAGGGGAGCCTTTGTTAGGGAGTACCAGAGCGGGCAATGGGAGGTCTCTTGGGAAGCGAACAGGTCTACCTGTGCTTTGCCGAACTGTTCCCAAACCAGCTGGACCGAATGGGGGTGAAGCCTCCACTCTCCGCTGAGCATGCCTTGTCACGACAGCGCGTCCGCTGTTGTGTTGAGGTTGCCCGGGATGTGAGTGGTGCACAGCGATCTGAGTTGCTGCTGGCTCCAGAGGAGGAGATGGTGGGCGAGTTGTGACGTGACGGGAGCTCACCACCGCCTTGGTGATTTATGTACGCTACTGTCACGGTGCTGTCTGAACAGATCAAGACGTACTTGCCTTGAATTAGCAAGAGGGACCTCCATAGGGCAAGATATACAGCCAGCAACTCTAGGCAGTGTATTAACACACGGTGCCCCAACCCTGTTTGGAGGTGTTTGTGGTGACCAGAACATATCAGTACACCTGCTGTAAGGGGAATTCTGTCCACAGAAAACAGAGGTCTGCCCAGGGTCATGAAAGTCTAGCGGCAGGAGGGGGTGATTAACACACAGTGCGTGCCGCAGCACCATGCCCATCTTGGGACTCGAGTCTGGAGCCATTGCTGAAGCGGTCTCATATTCATCAACCCCAAAATTCAATAAATTGAATTAGGTGAGGCGTTTCAGCACTGACTGTGCACGCCGTTGGTGAGGCGCGCTATCATTGAGATTAAGTCTAACTCCATGCCAAGAAAAGAGATGCTCTGAACCGGGGCAAGCTTGCTCTTTTCCCAGTTGACATGAAGCCCTAGGTGGCTGAGGTGCCTGTGCACCTGGTCCCTGTGGGCACATAGTAACTTTCGGGAGTGGGCAAGGATGAGCCAGTCGTCAAGGTAGTTGAGTATGCAGATGCCTACTTCCCTTAGCGGGATAAGGGCTGCCTCTGCGACCTTTCTGAAGACATGAGGGGGCAGGGACATGCCAAAGTGGAGGACCTTGTACTGATACACCTGGCCGTCGAATGCAAACTATAGAAAGGGTCAGTGTCGAGGTAAGAGATGAGGCAAAGAAAACAAACTGAACTGAGGATTCTCCTCCCTGCCCTCCACCGGGGGATGGATTGGTCTGCTTACCAGCTCCAGATCAAACGTCTCGATCTCTGGGTTGTCTGTCTGTCTCAGGAATGCTTGGGAGCCTTCTGGGTCCTGGAGGATGTTCGAGAGACGGGGGGCGTGCACTTCCTGCAGGGCGCTTGATGCTGGGGCTGAGAGCTGGGCCCAGGTTGAGGCGGATCTGCGCGATTTCTGGAAGCCCAAGGAGGACGCCATCAGCGAGCAGACGGAGCATGGCCCATGCTAGTGGCATGGTGGGTCATGATGTGAGAGATGGCCTCTGCCTGTTTCTTCACCGCTGAGAACTGCTGGGTGAAGTCCTCGATGGTATCGCCGAAGAGGCCGAACTGGGAGATGGGGCGTTGAGGGAGCGTGCCTTGTCCACGTCCTGCATCTCAACCAGGTTTAGCCACAGGTGGTGTTCCTGAACCACAAGGGTGGCCATCGCCTACCCGAGTGTCCATGCTCTGACCTTCGTGGCCCTGAGGGTGACCAATCATCCAGCCGTGAAGGCTGTGGGGAGGATGGAGGTTTCCAGTCCAGCCCCCACACTTACGGCAGCCCGGGCAAGCATCGGCCATCTGGGCGTCAGCCTCAGACTGGGCATGCCGACCCGAGAGGGGCTAGAGTGGCATTCCTGTTTAGGAAGGTAAGCCGCGACCGCAACGTTTCCATGGTAAGGTTCTTGCAATGAGAACACGAAACATCCACAAACGCTGCCTTGATGTGATCGGTGCCCAGACCCATGAGGCAGTGCATGTGACCGTCAGGAGTGGAGAGAACTCGACCACATACAGGAACTACACAGGGGCAGAAGGGAATCTTTATAAAGAGGTGTCCTTAAAAGGATGTTCAATGCTGCAGTGTATTGCTCTTTTAGAGAAATAAACACTTTTAGTGAAAATATTCTCTTTTTTTAAAAGTGCTGCAAAGTGCCCACGGGCGAGAAGGAGAAAGCCGCTAATATGCACCATAGATCCAACAGCATACGCTCTTGTAGAGATGAAGTGAACAGTCTGTGAATACAGCTCCCTGATCACACAACCGCTTGGCTCCGAAAGAAAAATCTTAATGGACAGATTAATTTCCCTCCCTTTATACCCATATGTCCTGGGGCGGAACATGCAAATTCTGTCTGCCATTTTCTCATTGGCCTTTTCTCAAGTTCAGAGATGCACGAGGCTCTCAAGAGAGACCCCTAGTGTCACTTCTTTGACACAACGTCGAAGTGAGCGACAGACGGGGAACAGGAGTATATGGTTGTTATCTTACAGTATATTAATAAAAAGCTGCTGATGGTGAAACAATATACAATAATAGCACTTAAGCCACATTATAGCCTAAACACAAATAGCAAGAGTAATTACACCTAGCATTCATGCACAAAACATGCATTCAATGATCACTTCTCTAGTATGCTGTTTGCTATAATGCATATAATGATATATAATATAATATAATAATAATAATAATATAATATAACAAACAGTAATGAAAATACAATGGTTTCCAACTAATAATTACAAAAGGGGATGGAAAAAAAGGAAAAGCATTTTAATTTATTTAAATTTACTACAAAATGATTTATGTTATATGTTAGGTTATTCCCCAAACAACACCTGAATAGTCTTTCCAACATTCCATAACGGGAGTTTCAATGTTCATGCACACATCTTCGGTTAGTGTAATGAATTTAAGGTAAAAGTAACTGACATTAACTCTAGCTAGCTATTTAAATTAGCAAATGCAACTAGTATCGCCTAAAGTAAGCTAGCTACTAGTAACACTGATCCAAGGGTAACTACTACTAGATAAACTATCATTTCACATTACCTCTGTTCTTATCCCATTTTTGTTAATCTTCTCTTCTTTTTCTTCTCTGGGCACCAGAGAGCTTTGTTGTTTTTGACATGTTTGAAGAAGGCTACTAATTTAATGCTAATGCTAATTTGATGCTAATTTATCTTGTTCAGTGACAGTATCACTTCAGATAACTGAACTCGCCCATCCCTCACGATCAGGTAATCTAACTATGGGGGGTTACTGCACCAGGCTGGGGTGATGCTGAAGGCATCAGAAAATATAAAATATGTAGTTATGTTGTTGTGGGGGCTTTTTGCTTTTTTGTAATATTTTGAATTAATAGTATTAAAATACTATTAGCAAAAATAAATAAATCACATTTGGGCTTTATAAAGACGCGTACCTTAAAAATATTTCCCCTATGGGTGGACGGCGCCCCTAGCAATTCTGCCTATGCCACGGGCCGACCCTGCTGTAAGGCTTTAAAGGATTAGGTCACCCAAAAATGTAAATTCTCTCATCATTTACTCACCCTCGTGCCATCTCAGGTGTGTATGACATTCTTTCTTCTGCAGAACATAAATAAAGGTTTTTAGAAGTATGTCTCAGCTCTGTAGGTCCATCTAATGTAAGTGAATTGGTCACACATTTCTGAAGCTTCTAAAAGCACATAAAGCCACCATTAAAGTAATCCATATGACTCAAGTGGATTAATTAATGTCTTCTGAAGCTAAACGCTTGGTGTGTGTGTGTGTTTTACTAAAAATTCACAAGGGTCGAATACACACTGCTAGCACAGGAGTACTTAATGATAGCATATTCTGTTGAATTGTTATTCCAATCATTGTAGTAAACTTTGTTATTATTATTTTTATTATTAATTACCTATTTTTAAGGACCAAAAATACAATATTTTGCTAATATTTTTAACATAATATTTTGTGTCCCTGTAACTGAAATAATAATTTTTTTTATGTTTGCAATGCAAACATTTGTTGTACAGGTGCTATTATCAAAAGCAAGAATAATTTACATGATTGTGTTTGCAAGCGTTTGCTATTGATTTATTATCATATAATGTGGGAACTTCAACTCATGAAATAATCTTTTATGGATAAAAGTGAATGTTTATCATCACAATTTTTCACTTCTTTGTTGTTAAATATGGTCTTGGTTGAATAATGCTTTTCTTTAATTATGTTAATTGTTATGTTTATTTAGCTGTTAAACTGAAATACAGGCTAATGTTAGTGCACTAGTAATCTCAGCCCTCTATATAGTTGTGCTTTATAATTACATTTATGAACATCAGATCTTTTGGCAAGCACTAAATGGTGTTGTTTTCATTCAGGTATTGATAGCCCAGAGTTGTAAGGTATCAGAATAATATAGAGATTATTGACACAAACGCACTATAAGCAGCCTTGTTCATAATTTACATTTGTATTTTTTTTTTTTAACTTAAGTGTATTTTCTTTGTCATGGCAACCCTGTAATATGTGTTTAAAGCTTTAATAGATGATATATATCCAGCTGGTGGAATATTTATGGTGTTTCTGTCAGAGCATTTGTAGCCTACGCCTGCATGTGCCACTGGTGTTATCTGAGAGTGTGAGGGAGGTATCCAGTTATCTGCTCAATGTCCAGGTTAGGGAGGCCATCGGCAATACTCTCAGGGCTGCCTTTTTCTGTCTCCTGCTCTCTTTCGTTTTGATTGCTATGCCTTTCATCTGCTGCATAACTTCTCTGAAAATAACATTGCGTCACTTTTTCCTACCAAACAGTCAGTTTGGCTTAAGGTGTTGTTCAGTGTTTTGATAATTCCAGCCAAAGGGATAGGACAGGCAGCAGAAATTAAGAAAATTTTAATTAATAGAGCAAAATTACTCTTGGGTTTAATCCACTTGTGAAAATGCCTGTATTTTTCATTATGAAATTGCATTATAGGCATAACAAGTTGAGCAAATACTTAAAATGTACATGAATTTCAGAAAATTTTTGTATTGTATATAGCATTTTGTGGAACTTTGTGCAAAACCTGATGATCCATGTTATCCAAGCATTGTTTGAAAATGTTCCAAAGACAATAGAAGCAAAGAAACATGACCTTTTGTACAACGGCTTACATGGTTAATTTCACCATTAGCCTATTTAATTAGTTGATTAGTAACTTATAAATAGTTCAAAATCTTAAATATTTAAAATCAATTTTACTGTATAATATCTACAGTTGTGTCTCAGTTGGTAGAGAGGGTCGGCCACTAATCGCAAGGTCGGCGTTTTAATTCCTGGCCCACATGACTCCACATGCCGAAGTGTCCTTGGGCAATTCACTGAACCCCAAGTTGCTCTTAATAGCAGGCTAGCACCTTGCATGGCAGCTCTGCTGTCGTGTGTGTGTGTGTGTGTGTGTGTGTGTGTGTGTGTGAATGTGTGATTGGGACTCAGTGTAAAGCGCTTTGGTAACCGCTAAGGTTTAAAAAGGCGCTATATAAGTGCAGACCATTTACCACTACCCCCCCCCCCCTACATTTAGAAAGAGCATAGATTAATGAAATATCCTCTGACCAGGAAGGTGCATCTCATACTAAATATCATTAGCCCTGATGTTCTATATAGCCAGGGGCCGTAATGACTCACTGACACATTGTAGCAAGAAAGCCATAGACCCAGGGAGAAAGACAACAAACAAGGTGAATGTGCCCATTTTCTGGGGCTAAGCAATATGAATGCAGCTATTTCAATGGGGTTTTCATTTGGTTGAAGAGGCTTGAGCTCGCAAATTGGATCTGAATGATGTGTTCTTCACAGAACTGTCTTTTCATCCCACTTTTTCTTGTCTTATTAGAGCACCCTGTAAATTAATTATTAGCTAATTAACTTTATTTCAGGCTAAGACCTAAAAAACCCTTAAACATTCAGCAGTGGAATATTTATCCACTCCCTCATGTTTATCTGAACAATCATTTCTTCATTTGAGGGCTTCTCTGGCAGGCCCTCTCCAAGGGCAGCTCCTGTCACTGTGCCTGTAAATATGCAAAATTAGATTGTCTTATTGGCTAGTTTTGGCTAGTTTTTAAAGATTCACATTTTTTAAAAATATATCATTAAAGAGTCATTTCCAGCATTAAATGACAGAACTTCTGCCAGAATTGCAGCCCTCTATAAGTGACTATGATATACTGTATTTATCAGTCCTAGTTTTGTTGACATGAAATAAAGGTTTTTGAATGCTTCATCATTATTACGTAAAACTACTGCATAATTAAGGGTGAGGTATAACAATCACTAACCCTAACACACACACACTCACACACACACACTAAAGTCCTTTTTAATTTATTTATTTATCTACTTTTTGGCATGGGAAGACAGGAGGCTTTGACTTTATTTTGAAGAAACTGTAGAGCATGTACCAGAAAGAGGCGTTTTCTTATCTGCACTGTTCAGTGCAGCCTGATCTAATGAACATTGTGACTGTGTAGGCAACATTTCTGCAAAACAAAATAGTGTGCTGTATGACACTTTTGCTGTAGATTCCCAGTAAAATGTCCAGCGAGGGGAACCAGAAGTGACCTAAATGGAGTAGTAATCTAACACGGTTTTTAAGGTGATTTTTATTATTTTTTTTAGGAGTAAAACTTACCTCCCTATCCTAAAAACTTTAACCTAAACCTAACCAATAGTATTTTAAAAGCAAATCAGAGGTAAACAAAACAGACATCCTTACCCTAAACCAACACTTAAACCAACAATGATTTCAGCCCATGTGATGTGATAAGCTGTTTTTAATCCTTTATATTTTACAAATTATACTTTTTACTTTGGGATTGACTCTAGCACTAAGTGCCAAGAATAACATTATTTTCCATAAATTTAACTGCTACTGTGGGTCATTGATTTGGTACACAAACTTGTATTTAAGAGTAAGGAATTTTTAGTGGTCAGTCATAAGACTGTCTTTTTAATCAGTCAAGAAAGAAGCAGATCTAAACTCATGCATGGTTAATAAAAACTCAGATTATGTCAGAAGGTTGAATATCAAGTCAGCCCTGCCAGCTCTCCACCATCACAACAAGCTGAGTGTGATAATAGGTAGTGTAATTAGACTTTATGAGACTTCACACACACACACACACACACACACACACACACACACACATATTCATGCTGAAAGGGAAGGTCATTCTGAAGGATGGAACCCTGAAATCTACAATCTCACTGTTTAATCATTAATTAATAATGAAAGGAAATGGGACATCAGCATTTTCAACAACTCAATCGACAGTTTGAATTAAGCTCTCACTGTACACCGACTGTACGTAAAAACAGTATGCATTGTTATTTTGTCTAGATTTACTCTGCAAATAAAATATTTCCAAAGGAATGAACAGCAGGATCAATGGTGTCTCCTTTGATCTGCCAACAGCCTGTCTGAAATACTGTGAACACAAACATGCGAGTGATGCAAACATTTAAGCATCCTAACGCTGTTATACTTGATCTCAAACATGATCACACTGAAAGTTGACATGTTGTTACAGAATGTTCTGCCACCCTGATATTGACCACATTCTGCAGAATTACTGAGAAACTCCATCTAACATCAGACATCTTTGTATAATTTCAAATGTGTTTATATTTTCCTGTGGCGATAATGACACAAGTAAGTTATCACATCTGCATAGTTAATGATGAGTGTGATTCAGAGGTTGCATTTCTATTTCAATATTACACTTTTACTCCACTGATGGTTAGGGTTAGAGTTAACAAAATATACCTTCCTGCTGACTATTACTTCATTTGTTACAACAAAAAACCTCACTTTTGGCATCACTTAGTGTTCACCTGAAAACTGAAGCTTATATGTGCCCATAAATTCAACAACACTCATTGCCACTGGGGGCAGTTGTTAAAATTTTGGTAAGCTTAGACCAATTTCAGCGAAATAACTTTTGACCAACTGCTGCCATTTTCACAGTGAGATCAATCTGAAATATGCTTCATTCCATTCACAATAAAGGACAGATTCTTAAAAATTTTTGTAGGATTAGAATTTTAGCTTTGTACCAATATTTGTTACTTAAATGTTTATAACAAGAACTAATTGTACGCACCAATTTGTAATAATCTGATTTTAATAAATTATTTCTATAACATGCCTAGTATTTACACTTTTCAGAGCTGTATTTGCTAACCTTTGATGCTCTTTGTAAAATACAAAAATTGTTTTTCTTAGTATACATTGAGCAATGCCTAATTAAACAATTGTTTTCATGCAGTTCAAAGAGAGTATAGAGGTTGCTACTAGTTGGAGAATTGCAAATAAAGCAATTTTCATTTACATTATTTTAAAGAAATAATTTGTTGTAGGAGGCTTTTGCCAGTGTTTTTCCTCTGATAGCTTTTTATTTGTGTACCACCACTGCCAAATTTGTATGTCACATATCTTTTTCTGATCAGTAGCCGTGTGATATCAGCTCTTAAATCTGTTCCTGTGATGCTCAGTGTTTTCAGACACAGTTAGCCAGAGATTATGTTCCCTCTTATCCTCTTAAAATCAGCTCATTATTCATATTTGGCTCCTTTAATATTATGCCTACATTTCCCTTGTTGAGACTGAATAAAGCTGTCCTGCATGGAACCGTGGGTACAGTATGCTTAGAGTTGAGGCTGTGGGCAACCTATTGTTTTCAAGCAGATGGGCTCCTCCTCTTTTCCACCTGGTATTTCATGTGCCGTATTTCTCCCTCTGGTTGTTTACTCTCTCTTTTGTCATTCTCTCTGAAATCCTTTATCTCACTCCATATTTCTCTCTCTGTGACATTCACACCTGTCACTCCCTCCCTCCACCCTCCCTTAATGTCTGCTGCCATGTTCGAGAAGATGATGGCTAGTTCAGGCTGTTTGTTAAGGAGGATTTTTGGAGTATGAATGTGGTAGGAGTTGTGGAGTTGTTTGTAAGTAAACATTACGACCCACTCCAGCAGGATGCCTGCTGCTTTACTGGGCAAATACCCTATTCACAGACATATTTGCTACCCATTTATTATTTTGTTTTGCAACTAAAAGTGTTCAGGGCTAATGGTTTATCTGGAATACTGATATTGTGAAAATTGCACAAATTTTCATTCTTTGCACATCTCCATTCATATTGTGGTTAAGTGTACATGTGAATGCCATTCATATGCTCATGAATTTGTCTAATGCAAAATATTTCTTTCTCCTCCTGTAGCTGACATACCTTCCTCCTCCATGGGGTGAGTGTGTGTCCAGGGCCCTGGATTCAGGCTTATTCCAGGTTTACAGTGTTTCTGCCTGCCGCATAGAGTGTGAAACTCGCTACATCGTAGAGAACTGCAACTGCAAGATGGTCTACATGCCTGGTATGTCCTGACTCAGTGGGAACTGAAACATTCTCTTTACTTTGTACTTATTCACTCTGACTTCTACATTTAAATGTACAATTAAAAAAAAAAATACTAGAATAATACTAATAAGAAATCAGTGCAAAATAAGGGGTGGGGGGTGGGGGATGACAGTGATGGTGATAAAATTATCAGCAAGTAAAGACATTGACTACCACACCTGGAGTCGCAAGTATGAATCCAGGGCATGCTGAGTTACTCCAGTCAGGCTTCCTTAGCAAACAATTGTTTTGGGTGCTAGGGTGGGTGGAGTCATGTTGGATTAACTTCCTCGTGGTTGCTATAATGTGGTTCTCGTGATGAGTTGTGTGTGGATGCCGCGGAGAATAGCTGACGCAGGTGTAAATTGAAGGGTCCTTAAATAAGCCCTCATAATAATTCTCCAACTGATTGACAAATTCTCTTGTGAAATAGATTGCTGTGAACTGTATGCCAATGATTGGCTTATGTTCAATAATATGGTAGTAAACAATGCATTCTATTCTAAAGCCACCTTTTGTATTGTCTTATCAATGATTAAGAATGTAATGCATTTTAATTATCTGAATATATATATATTTGTATATGCAAATAATCGCGATTAATTAATCGGGACATCATGTAATTAATTTGATTTTAAAAAAAATTATCGAATGACTGCCCTAATAATAATGAATGAATATACAGTATAAATGGTTCATTTTAATCATTAATTAATGTGTTTTTTTTTAACAATAAAACAATAGAATATAATAGTAAAATAGAATAGAAAGGTATAAAATATATCAGAATCAGTTAGCCACGTTGGTTGTTTTACCTGAAAAGTTGCTATGTAGTGTCAATAAAACATTGCACTATTTGTTTGAGCATCCCTGCCAATTTTAAAATAATTGAGAATACTCTACATACAACCAGTGAATTTAATGATCAAAGCTGTGATTGGTTTCAAGCATATTGTATTGAGAAGTACATCACCGCTGTTATGATGTGGTGAATTAATAAACAGAATGTGGATATGGACTCATGATTGTGAACAAAAGATTTACAGCTCTATATTTTATGACAATTCATGTTTGTTCAGTCTATCATGAAATCAAGAGGGACCAATGTTCCTGTCCTCTCTTTGTAAATCACTGTCAAAGGCATTTAACTTCAATTTAAACACATTCAAGGAGTACACATTTACATACTTTCCCAAAATGTGTCAGCATGGAATCGTGTGCATTGATAGCATGATGCCTTGTGGCATTTGTGATTTGGAGTTGGCAGTCAAGGAAAACCAGGCTGAACTGCATTCAGAAAGGTCAGAATATAGAGATGAATACAGTTTTATGTGGGTCAAATTTGTTTGGAACAAGCCCTCGAACAGTAAATACAAACTTACAGAAGTTTTGAGTGGATTTGACATACTGTACAATTTGAGAATCTTTTTAAAATGGCCTTTGCAAACTTTCATTTTTACTAATAATGTCTATCTGTTAATAAATTGCAATTTTTAACTCTGAAAAACAGATGTTTTTTTAAGACCTAATATATTTTCATTACATAATACTGTTATGTGATATCATGAACTTCTTAAATTAATCTCCTTATTGTCTCATTCTTGAAGCCAATTTATGCTCCCCCATAATAGCTGATCGTAACAGTTAGTGCAGCAGCTCTCTCTTTCATTTCCATCTGGGCTCGATTTTAAATACTATTTTTTTCTCTCTTAAAATTGCGCTGCCTTTTCATAGCGGTCTGAATTAATACTGACCTGTTGATGCCAACATTAAGTCACCTTGCAAAGTTAATTGATGCCCTTAATAGGATGAATCTTATCAATTATCTATCTTTCATATATACACATCCTGATCTAATACTGTGATTACAGATTAAATAACAGATTATGATTGCCTTGTAGGGTACAAGGGGGCTAAAGGCATCCCGTAAAGGTGCAATATGTAAGATTCAGAAACCCTTGTTATTAATGACACCTGTGGCCGTTAAGTGTACTGCAGCCAGCTACCTGTTGCTTGTATTCATGCTCGTGCACACACTCCATAGGGACGCAAGCGAGCAAGCATCCAAAACAATGACGTGACGTACAAAGAGACTGAATATGATTAACTAGCATCATGCTGACAGATGAGGTAGCATAATTAAAATTACACAGTTATGATTGTTTTACTACAAACTTTGAGACTAAACTAAAACTACTTATCAGCTAACAAAGCATACTGATACACACACAGCTACATACTACCGAACTATACAAGACAGTTTACTGTTGCACTGTTATGTTGCACTGTTGTAGGTTTATGTTCAATAATATGAACATAATAGTGTCATATGTTGTACTACGATCAAGAAACCAGCGTATTTGCTTAAATTTATCCTGTATACCTGACTTTTAGTATAAAGAGAAGATAGTTGAAATTATTTGAAAGTTACGAAGCAAGGTAGCTTGCAATACTTCAACGTTAGCAGGCAAAAATTATGTTTCACATGCTTTGCAGTTATGTAAGCTTACCTGTCCAATAAGAAGAACACCAATTCAGGGCTGGTTTTGGTCCTTCCAGGAATCAAATGCTCTGCCTATGTTCACTCTAGTTTTTGCTCAACCACTATCACATTCCCATCGTTACATACTGCACCTTTAAGAAAATTTTGCTTAAAAAAAATGTTTATTTTTAGTGAAAATTGATGGAGAAACATATTTTGAGTGAAAATAAATTATAACGCAAGGTTGTTTTGATTAAAATTAAGTTTTTTTTTAAAAGGTGGTGAGGGAGCCTTTTACCTCACACTTGAGGTAAAAAGCTCCCTCACTTGGGGTAAAAGACCCTTAGGAGATTTAAAGTGACATTGTGTAGACACCAAGGCAATATTTACAGTGCAAAAGTTTTCAACTAATGCAAATAATTTTGAGACAGCAAAATGCTTTTTTGAGTAACAAATTGAGATGATGCTTACTCAAAATAACTACTTCAGAAAAAGTCAACCATTTCCTGTTAATTTGAAACACATTTGGCATTTTATCACATCTCAAGTAATAAACAAACTAATCTCTATTATGATTGGAGTCAATGTGAGCCCACTTTGAAAATTTTTCATAACAAATCTATTCTCCCCACTTAAAAAAAAAATCTTTGTAAAGGGATATAAATGGGGTTAGGAGGAGACGACAGGAGGCTTGACAATACAAATAATAGTTTAATGGAAAACTTAAACAAAAGACACAAACACACATGATGGTCAGCTGACCGTAAATTATCTCTCTCTCATCACACCACCCTCCGCAAGGGGAGGGAAACAGAAATAATTAAAATAGGGGGGTGTACTTCCTGTAACAGTGTAGTAACCCCCCCCAAAAAACACTGTAAAATTTAAGAGAGGGAAAAGGCCAACGCGGAGCGGCAGTGAGAGAGAGAGATGAAAAAAAAACACTTACTCGCCAGTTCTCAGATACGCCGTAGCTTGGTCATCAGCCGCTCCTCCACCCTCCACCATCGGAAGCAGTCCTCCAGCTCCTGGGAGACAAAAGGCCCCGCTGCGTTCTCGGGGAACAGAAGGGGACTCCCCCGACCCTGGCACCAGTTCTCCCGCTCCAAGCGGTCGGCAGCGAGCCCCTTCTCTCCTCGTGGTCGGTAGCCATTCCCACGCTTCCAGGTGGCCGGGCTCCTCTGTCCCCCGGCAGATGGCCGAGGCTGCTCTGTTGGGTGAGGACGGTAGTGGCGAGAACTCTACTATGGCGTATCCCTGCTCCTTCCTGGGTTTAAGCACCAGTGTAAAGGGATATAAACGGGCAAGGAGGAGGCGAGAACCGGCTTGACAATACAAATAATAGTTTAATGGAAAACTTAAATAAAGACACATACACACATGACGGTCAGCTGACCATAAACAATCTCTCTTTCTCGCAGTCAGCCTTTATCTCTCTCGCAGGCTTAATTAGCCTGATAAGGGACCGGGTGTGTATAATCACAACCCGGCACCACCCTCCACCCTGTCACAAATGTGTTGGGCCTTTAGCCCCTGCAACAGTACTATCCTTAAAATTATTGGACAGTTATTAAAAAAAAGGTTTGATTTAATGACCTTAATAAAAACTGAAAATTCTAGATTAGTATTTTGTCTAAAAGGAAATGTGTTAATTTCAGGGATTTTCGAAAGTTGCTTTACTTTGTAACATTTTAAAAAATATAAAAGATTTATAAAATTGCCTCAAAATCAAACTTTACACAATTTACGTAAAGATCTCATTGATCAGAAATGTTTTGCAGTTCAAAGTGTCAGACAGGTGTTTGGGAAAGTGCTGTGGTAGTTTTTGTTGCTATTTAGTGTTTTGGGAGAAAATAAAATCAATGGAGCCTTTTACCCCACAGAGTAATTTGCTCTCTTTTTTCATGCACACACACTTGTTTATTTACTTCTTGTGTTGAGTTTGACTGGGTGAAGGTTGGGTTTTTCTCTTACTCAGAAATATTTGAAGAACATGTTTTCTACGATTCATTATTAATTTAAGAATTCTGAATAAAGAAGAACCTTACTTTTACAGTAATAATTTTGTTTTCTCTCTTTGTTTCTTTCTTGTCTCTAGGTGATTCTCCATACTGCACTCCTGAACAGTACAAGGACTGTGCTGAACCTGCTCTGGGTGAGTGTGATCTTTACACAATCACATTTCTACACGTATCTACTGCCATTTATTAACTCATAGACAGCGTTTTTTTTTAAATTACCTCTGCCATTGGTTTTTACTAGCCAATCAGAGGAACTACTGAGCGAACAGATACTGAGCAAATTTGCTGCTTTGCCATATGGAAAATCTGGTCTAATATCAACTGGGCAAAAAGCACACATTTTCCCAGCCAGTAAATCTCCTTTTTAGGAGTTCATCTCAACTCTGTGAGCATGCGTGCACACCTCACAAATGAGTGCATACAGACCATTCTTCGGTGTCTGTCTCAGTTCAAACTGGAAAAACATTACCGCTGAATTCATTTCAGAGAATGCTGGGTTTTATGGCTCCAGCATCCTCCATCATAACATTAGGTCTGTTACACATGAGACCTCTTCAGTACTGTACACAACAGTAGTTGCGTATGTAAGTTTCCAGTAAGCGCAGGCCCACATATGGCTGGCAAAATGCAAGCATGCGCTTCCCCTGGTGTGCCTCCTCCATTCTGACATCAGCAAAGTCTGAGTGGACATGGAAACAGTTCTGTTAATTATGCCATAATGGCTCAATCAGTCCTGGTTTCTGGAGATGGTAGAAATACTGAAAGCGCCTTCACGGGAAATACCACTGAGGAGAAATCTTCTCTCTAAGGGTGTTCACAATTGTAGTTTGGTTTTCTCAGTTCTCTGTGAGCATGCGTGCGCACTGATGAAAAATGATTCATTTAGGAAATATGCTCGTTGGACCAAATATTAATAAGGAACTTTACCTCCTCATTGCTCCATATTTGCCCTCTGATCATTTTGTTTTGCATACACCACTCTTACATCTATTTCTATGTCATCAAATCACTTGATTTTTAGGGTCGCATCTTGTGACATCACATCCTGTTATTGGTCTGTTTAGACATCTTTGGTCCATGCTGTGTTCATATATCAGTCGAACCACACTAGAGTTCATTTGGAAGCAGGGTCTACTTGTTTGGTGCGCACCAAGCTTCAGAGGGCAGCATTCACACTTGTTCAAATGAACCGCATAACAGAGCAATCGCACCAAGTCAAGTCAAGTGGTTTTTATTGTCGTTTCAACCATATACAGTTAGTACAGTACACAGTGAAACGAGACAACGTTCCTCCAGGACCATGGTGCTACATTAAACAACATAGGACAGACACAGAACCACATGAGACTACACAGACTAAATAAAAATACCTATATAAAATACCTATATAAAGTGCACGTGCAAAAATGTGTGCAAAAGTATGGGACAGTACAATAAATTTCTAACAATGAACATTACAATAGGCACAGTGATAGACAGTGCAGCGCCGACCAGTACACAGTAGTGCAAAAAGATGACAGTTAACTAAATCCCAAAATGTAAACATAACATACTATGATATAATGTTCTATGCACATAGCAGTTATTGAGGTAGCAGACAGTTATAAAGTGACAGTTATTAAAGTGCAACTCAGGACACGTGTGTGTGTGTGTGTCAAACCAGTCTCTGAGTATTGAGGAGTCTGATGGCTTGGGGGAAGAAGCTGTTACACAGTCTGGCCGTGAGGGCCCGAATGCTTCGGTACCTCTTTCCAGATGGCAGGAGGGTAAAGAGTTTATGTGAGGGGTGTGCGGGGTCCTCCACAATGCTGGTTGCTTTGCGGATACAGTGTTTTATGTAAATGTCTTTGATGGAGGGAAGAGAGACCCCGATGATCTTCTCAGCTGTTCTCACAATCCTCTGCAGGGCTTTGCAGTCCGAACCGGTGCAAGTCCCAAGCCAGGCAGTGATGCAGCTGCTCAGGATGCTCTCAATAGTCCCTCTATAGAACGTTGTGAGGATGGGGGGTGGGAGATGTGCTTTCCTCAGCCTTCGAAGAAAGTAGAGACGCTGCTGGGCTTTCTTGTTAATAGAGCTGGTGTTGAGGGACCAGGTGAGGTTCTCCACCAGGTGAACACCAAGGAATTTGGTGCTCTTGATGATCTCCACAGAGGAGCCGTCGATGTTCAGCGGGGAGTGTTCACCTTGTGCTCTCCTAAAGTCAACAACCATCTCTTTTGTTTTGTCGACATTCAGGGACAGGTTGTTGGCTCTACACCAGTCCGTTAGCCGCTGCACCTCCTCTCTGTATGCTGACTCGTCGTTCTTGCTGATGAGACCCACCACGGTCCTGTCATCGGCGAACTTGATGATGTGATTCGAGCTGTGCATTGCTGCACAGTCGTGAGTCAGCAGAGTGAACAGCAGTGGACTGAGCACACAGCCCTGGGGGGCCCCAGTGCTCAGGGTGGTGGTGGTGGAGATGCTGTTCCCGATCCGGACTGACTGTGGTCTCCCAGTCAGGAAGTCCAGGATCCAGTTGCAGAGGGAGGTGTCCAGGCCCAGCAGGTTCAGCTTTCCAATCAGGTGCTGAGGAAATATTGTGTTGAATGCTGAGCTGAAGTCTATGAACAGCATTCGAACATATGAGTCCTTTATGTCTAGGTGGGTGAGGGCCAGATGGAGGGTTGTGGCGATGGCGTCGTCCGTTGAATGGTTTGGACGATACGCAATCTGCAGTGGGTCTAGTGAGGGGGCAGCTGGGTCTTAATGTGCCTCATGATGAGCCTCTCGAAGCACTGCATGATGATTGTTGTGAGTGCAACGGGACGGTAGTCATTGAGGCAGGACACTGAAGACTTCTTTGGCATGGGAATGATGGTGAAGATGTCGGTAAGAACATCTGTCAGCTGGTCTGCACATCCTCTGAGCACTCTGCCAGGAATGTTGTCTGGTCCAGTAGCCTTCCGTGGGTTGACTTTACGTAGAGTTTTCCTCACATCTGCCGTGGTGAGACAGAGCACCTGGTCATTGGGAGGAGGGGTGGTCTTCCTCGCCACCACATCGTTCTGCACTTCAATCCGAGCGTAGAAGTCATTCAGCACATCTGGAAGGGAGGCATCTTTGTCACAGGCAACGGATGTTGTCCTGTAGTTGGTGATGGCCTGGATGCCCTGCCACATGCGCCACGTGTCACCGCTGTCCTGGAAGTGACTGTGGATTCTCTGGGCGTGTGCGTGCTTTGCCTCTCTGATGGCCCGGGACAGTTTGGCCCTAGCTGTTCTTAGGGCTGCCTTATCGCCTGCTCTGAAGGCGGAGTCTCGGGTCTTCAGCAATGTGCGCACCTCCGCAGTGATCCACGGCTTCTGGTTGGAGCGTGTGGTGATGGTCTTGGAGAAAGTGAAATCATCAATGCACTTGCTGATGTAGCTGGTCACTGATGCTGTGTATTCCTCCAAGTTGGTAGAATCGCCATATGTTGAAGCCTCCCTAAACATGTGCCAGTCTGTACACTCAAAACAGTCCTGAAGAGCAGGGATGGCTCCTGCTGGCCAGGTTTTCACCTGCTTCTGAAGAGGTTTTGTGCATCTGACAAGTGGTCTGTATGCTGGAATTAGCATAACAGAGATGTGGTCTGAGTAGCTGAGGTGGGGGCGGGGCTCCGCCCGGTACGCGCCTGGGATGTTTGTGTAAACAAGATCAAGCGCGTTTGCAAAGTCCGCATACTGATGGAATTTAGGGAGCACTGTCTTGAGATTCGCATGGTTGAAATCTCCGGCGACAATAAACAGTCCGTCGGGGTGAACGTTCTGCAGTTCGCTCATAGCCCCATACAGTTCAAAGAGCATTTCCTTAACAGAGCAATTGCCAAGCGTGAACACAATTGGCATCTGCCAATTTGGCATCCATATGTGGCCTTTAAATGGAGAACGAGCCAAAATTGTCTCAGTCGGTTATGAACACCATTTATGTGCTAGAGCACCGTCCATGAGGTGCCTTTAAACACTGAAATGGAATGTGTTCACTACTTGGTGCTTTTCACATGGCAAAGACACAGTGAACTGCCCCTTACCTGAAATTCATACATTTCTTTAAGAGTGATTGGACGCAGGGCTTACTCGTTCACTGTTCAAAGTTTATGTGGCGACTATATCTGCGTATCACACATCTGAAGCCAGCACCTCTACAAGCAAGCATGATTTAATCATAAACTTAATTAATGGGCGGGGTGGCTAAATCACCCTCACCCAGCTACAGTCGCTACTTGGGACCTAACTTTGGTCCTCAATGCACTTGCCGGCCTCCTTTCAAGCCTCTGGACTATATTGAATTGTGTGTTCTTTCTTTTAAGACCAGGTTACTTCTGGATTTGGCCTCAGTTTAATGGGTCAGTGATTTGCAAGCACTGTCAGTTGACAATTCATGTCTGGAGTTTGGTCCAGGTCTTTCAAAAAACCATGCCCCTCTGAGTGCAGTTGGTTCAACTTCAAGCCTTTTTTCCCTCCTCCATTTATTTCAGATGAGGAACAGTCCTTGCATTTGTTATGCACTTTGCAAGCATTACACACATACGTTGAGCACACCTGCCAATTCAGTCAGTCTGACCAGATCTTTGTGTGCTATGGATGATGCACAAAAGGAATGTCTGTCTCAAAAACAAAGGCTTTCTCACTGGATCGTTGATGTGATCGTCCTGGCTTATGAGTTGCAGGGTGCGAATTGCCCAATTGGTGTTCAAGTACAAATAAACTTCCTTCCCGACTAGGTTTGTGAAGGGGTTAATTCATACTATATGACCATAGATCACATATATATATATATATATATATATATATATTCTGAGTCAATCACTTGTGGCATACTCATGTCGGCCACCGTCCCGCGGGACTGCGGCATCATGTTTCCTCTCTGGAAAGGTTATGTCGTGTAGTGCAGTGTGATGGGAATCTGTTCCCTATAGCGTCAGCTTAGTGACACAATGTCAAATGTACTGAATCTTAAGGGAACGTCTCGGTTACACATGTAATCTTGATTCCCTGAATTAAAGGGAATGAGACATTGCATAAACTGGCCGCACTATGGACTCAGGGCTTTTGAGGTGCACACCCGGTTTTATACTGTACAGCTTTGCGCCTAAAAGGTGGTGCTTAAACACCATAGTAAATCCTGCCGTTATTGTAGAAGGGTAGAAGGACACATCCCATAGTATCAGCTTAGTGACACAATGTCTCGTTCCATTTATCTCAGGGAACCGTGGTTACATATGTAACCGAAACATTTTGAATCCTGATTGTATTACTGTACACACGTCTGCTTCACAAAATAATTTACACACACACATAAAATCCGACAGGTTTCTGCTCTGCAGGCCCTTATGACTATCACTATGACCTTCTACAAAATCCAATTACATAGAAAAACTAGTGAAAACAGCAGCCACTGTACCTCTTTCATTCTCTGCTTTTCATCTTCCTCACCTGTAATAGTAGCACTTTGTTCTCTGTTCTTAAGTAGCTACTTTAGAGAGGATAACTATTGTATTATAAATACAGCTGTAGTAGAAATGTATTTGCTTGTGTATGTGTTCTGTGCATCTCTGGATATGTAGATTTAAGACAGTGAGCAATATCAGAACCTGTCATATCAAACCCATTTAACATAATCTTTGCCATCTTCACCAATTTAGACTATATTAACTCTTTGTGGAATAATTTGAGTTTATGCTATAGTTCTCTTATAACTGTAACTATTTAGAACATTAAACCATTTTGTAAGTCTTTTCAGATGTTGATTTCTCTTGACACAGAGACTTCTTTGTTGAACTTTATATTTCCCTGTGAGCATGCCCAAATTAACTCATTATCCAGGATAAAAACAAAGCCATAAACTGTTTTGTGCAACACCTCTACCAACAGGATGTAGGCTGGCCCTCATTAACTCTCCCTCTAAGTAACCATCTGACAGTATACAGTGGTGTATCCCACACATAATAAGTAAGTTGGCTCCATGCTCACTCATTATCTTCCACTAATGAGGAAATTCAAATTAGAGCTCAGCTAAGACTTTACTTTTTCTCGCTGTTCATGTATTCATAACACAAACCATATCCAGCAGCTGTGGATGTCTAATTTTATACACATTTTTATGTAAATTTTTTTTGTTTGAAATCAGTGTTCTTTGCAGAAGATAAACCCAAAACAGACGTTCAAATAAGCTGAAGAGAGGCATGATTCTGAACCACTGGAAGAGATTTATGGAGAAAGTTTTGACCTCAATTGACAAGTAAAGGCACAACGGCACAGCAAAAGAGGCTGAACAGCTTGTCCAAAACTTTAGCTGCTGGCATCAAAATGCTTGACAGCTGGTTCTTATCTTTGGCAAAGTAGAGAGGAAATTATCAGGCAAATAGAGGTATTAAATGGGGAATTTGTGTATTTTAAAAAAAGAAACACAAAGTCTTTTCAGATGATTAAAGTATAGGATAGGCATTTATGAAGAACACTCAGGAAAAAACATAGAATATAACACAAGGATATAACAGAAAGAATGTTATTTGGCTACGTCCAGAATGGAATAAAATGTACTGCTTACAATATACTGCACAAGTACATACATTATTGTATACTATAGCTACTATTGAAAAATTTCCTGTGAAAAAGTATACACCTTAAACATTTCAAAAAGTAGTATATTACACAATTTTAACATATCCTCATGTTTCACATTCACTTGAAACTTTCAATAGAAATATTACCAAGCTACTTGGTATATTACGAATAAATATTGTAACTTTTGGCAGTCCAGTCAAAAACAGAGCCAAGTTGGAATACCAGAACAGATACAGAACCTATTAGTAAGCTCATGCACTCTGACAAATTGATCCATGGTGCTCATGTAGGTAAGGCAAGTTCAGATCTAGCTTGCAACATTTCCTGATCCCATTCCTCCCCTTTCCCGATTAATTATTGTTCTCTTTCTGCTATTCTATAAATAAAATAGGCCCCAAATTAAATATATATGATAAACATTATACATTTTTTCTCTTGTTTTGACTACAAAAACTCTGCCAGTACAGTAAGACAAAATACATTAAAAATACATTCTCAGAAAAACGTATTGATTACTCTCGTAACCTCCATGCCCTGATGGAGGGAACGAGAAGTTGTGTTGATGTAGTGACACTAGGGGTCGCTCTTGGGATCACCGAACACCTCCCATTCTTTGAGAAAAGGCCAATGAGAATTAGCGAGTGGAATTTGCATGCCACTCCCCCGGACATACATGTATAAAAGGAGCTAGAATGCGATTCAATTCAGATTTTGAGACAAGGCCTGGCCATTTCAGCGGCTAGTGCAGTGATGTGGCAAGAGGGACACAATGTCTCACTCCCTCCTTCAGGGAATGGAGGTTACGACAGTAACATATACGTTCCCCTTCTGTCACTCACTCAACGTTGTGTAGATGTAGTGACAC
Source organism: Moxostoma hubbsi (assembly GCA_032164185.1). Taxonomy (NCBI): domain Eukaryota; kingdom Metazoa; phylum Chordata; class Actinopteri; order Cypriniformes; family Catostomidae; genus Moxostoma; species Moxostoma hubbsi. The sequence goes on along the minus strand of JAVLUX010000024.1, from coordinate 15,754,623 downwards.
TAGGGCTCAGGTAATAGCAGGTGCTTCAGACTGCACGTAACCTCCCCCAACACCCCAAAAGACGTCATGCAGTTCCCCACATCCCTGAGGGGGGGAAGCCATGTAACTAGCATGGGAGCAGGCCGCGCCAGCCGCTGCCTTTTCTCTCTGTTTTTTTCCACAGAGTATTAAATTCGGCTGAGAGAGCCCTGCCCAAGGGAGACACTGGTCCGCCAACAGGGAGCCCATACCACAGAATGTATATCACTTTGTGAACTCGACTGGGGGAAAAAAGCGCACGTTTTCACCTCAAGGGAGGGGAAAGGCGCTATACACAAGCGATACACCTGGCCAGCTGTTCTGTATTACTGAACTCTATCTGTTCGTACCTGAATGAACACAGGATGAAACCCAGAGATTGTAAAATCTCACGAAGGTATTGGGTGTTGCCCAGCCCGCATCTCTGCAGATGTCTGCTAGAGAGGTGACATTGGCCAGTGCCCATGAGGACGCCACACTCCTTGTAGAGTGTGCTTGATCCCGCAAGGGGGCGGGCATGGCCTGGGTCTGGTAGGCCAGTGCAGTGGCATCCACAATCAAGTGGGCAAGCCTCTGTTTAGAGACAGCATTCCCTTTCCGCTGTCCACCAAAGCAGACAAAGAGCTGCTCAGAACGTCTGCTCAGAACGTCGCTCTGTGTGCGATCCAAGTAGGTGCGCAAAGCATGCACCGGACACAGCAACAACAGGGCTGGTTCTGCCTCCTCCTGGAGTAGTGCTTGCAGGTTCACCACCTGATCCCTGAAGGGGGTTGTGGGAACCTTGGGAACATAGCCCGGACAGGATCACATTAGAATCTGCTGGGCCGAACTCCAGACAAGAGTCACTGACAGAGAACACTTGCATGTCCCCCAACCTCTTCATGGATGTCAAGTGTTTTTTTTTATTGTGAATGCAATCATGAGGGACGTCTTTAAGGATAGGGCTTTCAGCTCAACTGACTATAGCAGCTCAAATGGGGCTTTCCGTAGGCCCAAGAGGACCATGGAGAGATCCCATGAGGGGAAGAGGCATGGCCTGGGAGGATTCAGCCTCCGGGCACCACTGAGAAACCTGATAATCAGGTCACGTTTCCTAGGGACCTCCCACTGCGTCGTGGTGTGCGGCTATAGCAGCAACATATACCTTCAAGGTGGAGGGGGACAGCCGTCCCTCCAGCCTCTCCTGCAGGAAGGAAAGCACTGACCTGACTGTGTATCTCTTGGGGTCTTCGGCTCGGGAAGGATACCAATTCACAAACAAACACCACTTCAGGGCATAAAGCGGCCTGGTAGAGGGAGCTCTGGCTTGAGTGATTGTGTCTACGACTGCTGGTGGTAGGCCAATTAGATCTTCCGAATCTTGTCCAAGGGCCAGACGTGGAGGTTCCAGAGGCCTGGGTTCCAGATTGTGCCCCATCCCTGAGAAATAAAGTCCTTCCTCAGAAGAATCTGCTAGGGAAGTGCTGTCTCGAGGAGCAGGAGGTTCGAGAACCAAGTCTGGGTGGGCCAGTATGGGGCCACGAGGGTGACTTATTCCTCATCCTCCCTGACTTTGCACAGTATCTTTGCAAGAAGGCTCACTGAGGGGAATGAGTATATGCGCAGATTTATATATGCTACTGCCACTGTGTTGTCAGACCGGACCAACACATGCTTGCCCTGGATCAATGGCAATAGCCTCCACAGGGCGAGTAGTACAGACAGAAACTCTAGGCAGTTGAAGTGCCAACCCAGTCACGGTCCTGACTAGGAACGGGCAGCTGCATGCCCATTGCACACGGCGCCCCAGCCCAGTTTGGATGCATCTGTGTTGACCACGACACATCTGGACACTCGTTGTAGCGGAAATCCTGCCCATAGAAATGCAAGGTCTGTCCTAGGGCTGAATGAGTGGCGGCAGAGCGGCGTGATAGCTATGCAAAGTGTGTTGTGGTTCCATGCCCATCTTGGGTCTCTAGTCTGAAGCCAGTACTGAAGTGGTCTCATATGCATCAATCCGAGCAGCGTGAGGAAGCCACATGCCCCAGGAGCCTCTGAAAGTGTTTCAGTAGATCCGCTGTCCTCCGCCTGAATGACTTCAGGCAGCTCGGCACTGATTTTGCAGGCTCGCTTGTGAGGCTTGCTATCATTGAGACCGAGTCTAACTCCATGCCGAGAAAAGAGATGCTCTGAAACTGGGAGAGCTTGCCCTTTTCCCAGTTGACCCAGAGCCTTAGATGGCTGAGGTGCTTGAACACCAAATCCCTATGCACGCACAGCAACTCTCGAGAGTGTGTTAGAATCAGCCAGTCGTCAAGGTAGTCGAGTATGCGGATGCCCACTTCCCTTAACAGGGCAAGAGCTGTCTCTGCGACTTTCGAAGATGTGAGGGGGCAGGGACAGGCCGAAGGGGAGGACCTTGAAATTATATGCCTGGTCATCGAAGGCAAACCGTAGGAAGGGTCTGTGTCAAGGTAGAACCGAGACATGAAAGTACACATACTTCAAGTCTAACACTGCGAATCAATGTTGCTTACGGACGCACGTCAAAATGTGTTTCTGTATCAGCATCTTGAATGGGAGTCTGTGTAACGCCCGGTTCAGAATTTGCAGGTCCAAGATTGGCCGCAACCCACCGCCTTTCTTTGGCATGAAGTAAGGGCTGTAGAACCCTTTCCCCATCTCAGCTGGAGGACAGGCTCTATCGCACTGCACTGAAGTGAAGCAGACAGCGCTGAACCAGGCCGGGCGTCTGGCAAACTGAATCACGTAGCCTAGTCGGATAGTATTAAGCAGAGAGGAGTCTGTTGTATACCAATGTTGATCCTTACATTTGCATTTCTTTTAAGGATCCACTTGATCCTCGTAAAAATTCCCAAAGGAATTCCCTAAAAATCCTTTGACAATTTAAATACATCATATACAATTGTAATAATAATAATTTTATAATCAAATAGGATATATTTCAGTATTTAAAAACTGTTGAAGCTCCTCTGTGATTTCCTTTAACTGTCCAGTATCAAGACATTATTGCAATATAATTACATTAAAATGACAAATGTATTACAACCTTTGCAAAACACAATTAAACATATAAGTGTTTTGATAAAGATGACAATATCCAGTTGAATACTCTAGAAACCAACTAAGATGCAAAAATCCTTTATGAATTTCAGTTTATCTAGTAAGACCCTTTTATTCTGAGATAATTCATATTTGATCCCATTTGGATCCTTTAAGATTGGTTTCTGAAAATTATAGAAATTCCTTTAGGATTTTTTTGACTGCCAGCAGACAGACCTTTAACTTTACTTTATCACTTACAAAAAGGCTCTTTGGTGTGTTTAAACTCTTTATCGCTCATCTGAAATCTAAATGCCAGCACAGATATATTCAAGACAGATGCTTCTAGAAGAGCTTTCCCTGTCAATAATTTGTCTCCTATTCTTCAGTACGTTTTTCAAGACTGTTTGATAGCACTTTGATGATATGGACCTTTATTTGGTTACCAAAGTTATTATGTTGGTTTTCTGCACAATTCATCTTTAAGGTGCATCTGTCTATAGGAAATATTATGTGCAACATGTAATATATCTTCCATGCTGTTAAACGTTGACAACAGTGATTTAAAAATGATTTGACAAGGCCAAAAGTTTAATTATACCATTCAGATCTCTTCGGGTGTGTTAGTATGTGTGTGTGAAGACACTGAACAAACCCTCCATTGGAAGATAAGGATATGACAAGTGCATGTTCTTTACCTTGTCAGTTGTTCTACAGGGATGTTGTATACTATATAGAACTCTGAAGATCTGACATACCTTATATGTTTCCCTTTCATATCTCTAACCTTTCCTCTTTCTCCTTTACCTCTGTTCTTCTATATGCCCTTCTGCTCTGTCTAGTTGCTCTTTCGGCTGTTGAAGGCACTAACTGTATCTGCAGGAGTCCCTGTAACATGACACGATACAACAAAGAACTTTCTATGGTTAAGATCCCCAGTAAAACTTCTGCTCGCTACTTGGAGAAAAAGTTCAACAGATCTGAGAAATACATCACGTGAGTATACACACTACATGTCCTTGTTACAATTAACTTCCCACTCAAAAACACAAAAACATAAAAATGTCTTTGAATTAAGCATCCATTTTATGAAGTATTTAAAAGTAGTGTTGCAATTTCTTCAGCTCATTCCAAACTTTTTAATTGTTTTACTTGTTATACCCTTTGTGGTCTTTATCCTTCAAATTTGCACACCTCATTACTGCCACCAATTTGGGAAATTACCAGTTAATGGAGCACCTCAGATTCAAGATCACAGAGATACAGCTTTGTTAATGATCACAAGTTTGCACTTCTTACCAAGGACAGCCTCTGTTGTTGCCCTCTACTGTGTTGATAGCGCTATAGTCTTGCAGAACCAAACTTTTTAGTAAAGCATAAAGTCTGGGCAACATTGCAGCTTATTCTAGCATAACCACTTAGAGAGGAAGGAGATATCCCAGATATGTGAAGAGGCAGAGGTGGGTTTATTTGAAATAGATTAGATCTTCCTCAAAAGCACTTATTATATTAGCCCTGTATTTTGTAAAACCATCTTAATTTCTAGGCTAACAGCTGCATACTTCCTGTTACTATACTGTACTATAGTGCTCATGCAACACATTCTCACACCCAACTCGTCACATATTGACGCTTTTGACAGGACCCCTTGGCGTCACATTTTAACGCCCTTGGTATACCTTTGGCATCATTTTTCGACGCGTTGGGTAGTCCGATAAATTTCTATAGAGGATTTTAAAAATAAACATATAAAAAACTTTGATTAATTCAACACAATCGTAGCATATTATATATATTTATTAACATCAACAAACCTCCGATAAAAATACGTTATCCAGCATGCTCTAGTTACCAGTACCTAAGAAAACGCTTAAACTGTTTACTTGCACAGGCCGTGGAGCGTTGTTAAACTCACCTTGAATGCGGTTTTGGTTAAGACTACCCAACGCGTCGAAAAATGACGCCAAAGGTATACCCAGGGCGTTAAAATGTGACGCCAAGGGGTCCTGTCAAAAGTGTCAATATGTGACGAGTTGGGTGTGAGAATGTGTTGGCTCATGTTACTAAACCTTCATTTTTGCAAGAAGATTTTTACATGCTCATATATATCGTATCGCTTGTTGAAATCCTGTTGAAATGAACACTAGAGGCACTACAAGAGTGACTTTTATTCCCTTTCACAGAGTAAAACAGCAGATTAATATCATAAACACTTACTTTTGTAGTGGTTTCTACTCAATTCACCGATGACATAGTAAATATTGATCATGTGTCACTTAAGGAGTGGTTATTAGTGTATCAGATGACCCCTCCCCCTTTTCAAAACAAGGCACCAGTTAAGAATACTATCTTAACAACACATTCTCACACCCAACTCGTCACATATTGATGCTTTTGACAGGACCCCTTGGCGTCACATTTTAACGCCCTGGGTATACCTTTGGCGTCATTTTTCGACAGGTTGGGTAGTCTTAACCAAAACCGCATTCAAGGTGAGTTTAACAACGCGCCACGGCGTGTGCAAGTAAGCAGTTTAAGCGTTTTCTTAGGTACTGGTAACTAGAGCATGCTGGATAACGTATTTTTATTGGAGGTTTGTTGATGTTAATAAATATATATAATATGCTACGATTGTGTTGAATTAATCAAAGTTTTTTATATTTTTATTTTTATAATTTTGTTCAATTAATCAAAGTTTTTTATATGTTTATTTTTAAAATCCTCTATAGAAATCTATCGGACTACCCAACGCGTCGAAAAATGACGCCAAAGGTATACCCAGGGCGTTAAAATGTGACGCCAAGGGGTCCTGTCAAAAGCGTCAATATGTGACGAGTTGGGTGTGAGAATGTGTTGATCTTAACAATTTAAGAACACTCCCAAAAGAGCTGTTTGATAATTTAGAATTAATGTAAACTAGAGGGTGTTGGTCATCTGATTTATATGAAGGATTTTTTAGGAGTTTGGACAACTAGTAGTCTTTGATCATCAACACAATGAAGACACAGTTGTAATAAAATTAAATAAATGTATAAACAATAGATATGCAAGAGTAAATACCACAACAATTAATAATGCTAATAATGAATATGCACGGCTAAATGATAATAAACTAATAACCAAAAGGAAAGTACTGAATTAAACAATAAAACAAATAAATGATTTGAACACAGAATGGATAAATTAAATGCTGTTGAACTGAATGTAGCAATGGGAGAGAATTGTATGGGAATGCTCCTTATGGGAAACTATTTTATGGCTCTGGCAAAATGGTGATAATGCTTATTTATCATTAAACAAATAAAATACCTATTATTTGTAACCAGCTGACCCCAGGTAATTGTTATCTAAGCAAGATAGAACAAATATGCTGCAGGTATAAACTAATGCCAAGGTTTCTAGAAAGAGGTTTGGTAAGTTTATATTCATGTTCCACACAGTCGGATGATTTGTCTGGCAGTAGAGACGTCTTCCACTGTTGATGCAGGTAGCGTGCAGTGGGAAGGGTGCAGAGCTGCAATCCAGTAGCCGTTGCCATGCTGGGCTGGAGGATGCTGAACTTTGGTTGCGCCAAGAGGGTCATTAAAGAGTGGACAGGTCAGCTGTGTCAGTTTAATCTTCACATGGTCCTTTGCAGGCTGGCTGCATCACTGAGAAGCCGTGTTGGATAGGCAATGTCTGCCAATGCAGAGGTCCTTTGTGGACTGGGCTGCACTGCTGGAGGATCTGTAAGGTTCAGATAAGGTCCCTCAATGCCGGGGCCCTTTTTCATCTAGAGTGCAGCCGAAAGCAAAATAAAAGGTTTTGCTCACAAAAGCCTAACCTCAACTATCTTGTAGTATCAGGACATGGTGTCTGTTGGTGTCTCCTTCCCCGTCGAGTTGGAAATGCAAGGGTCTGTCTACTCGGGGGACATATTTATCCCTTTCTGATGAGGAGGAGATCTTGGATTGTGATTGGCAACTGGTGTCTGAAGAAGCATTGGTGTTGTCCACCCTTGTGTGGAACTCATTTGCATAGCATAATGTACAGTGTTAAAACAGTGTTTCCTCTTTCAAATTATTAAAGGCATTGTATCAAACAGATAGCGAGTCAATTCACGCAAACAACGCTAATGTCACATGCATTGACCATAGGGGAAAAAAGATGGTGGGAGACATTATGCTTGCTAATACCTGCGCCAAGCATTTTTTCAATGTAGCATAGCAGTAGAACATGCCTGCATAGCACAGATAGAGTTCCTAACATTGTAACATCAAGTCAAGTAATTTTTTTTGTTTAGCCCCTTTCACAACACACATCGTTTCAAAGCAGCTTTACAGAAAATCATGCATTAACAGAAAAAGAAACTGTAATATCTGTAAAGTCTTCATTGTGTAGTTGATTAAATATGATTATGAAGTGTGTATAAAAATAAGTAATTAAATAATAATTGTATTTAGAAACCCAGTGAGCAAGCTGAAGGCGATTGTGTCAGGGAACACAAAACTCCATAAGATTTTGGTTAATGGAGAAAAATAACCTTGGGAGAAACCAGGCTCACTGTGGGGGCCAGTTCCCCTTTGGCTAACAGTATGAATTTAATGTCAATATTACTTATTTATATTCAGTGCAAGTCATGGTTTAAAATGATTAAACTAAGTGTTAAGGGCCAGTGTTTACACAAAGATTTTGTAAGGACTTTTTGTAAGATTAATGACTAATATCTTTGATGTTCATCCTGGATTAACTGCAGAGGGACATATAGCTGCATTATCCTTTGTTAGTTGGCTGATGAAGGATTTTGTTGGCAATTTATTGGTAGTTTATGTATTCCAATTTAAGAGTGTTGTCCATCAATAGAAAAAGGTGATGCACACTGAGATCAGTGAGGTGCTTCGCAGTTCAATCGGCCAGTGATTTCGGTGAGGTCTATCCTAAATCCAAGGTTCAGGCAAAGGCATATGAAGTATCCCATGTCTTATGGTTGAAGTTGGCATCACAATAGACTGATTTGATGTCTGGCTGGCACCGGCTGCATTTTGTCATCATCAGCAATGGAGTCTGATACTATGCAGGAATGGAGCTGGATCCAGCCAATTCTGGTGACCTCGGGATCCCAAGTCCCAAGGTTGAGACATGGAAAATAATAAAATAATATTAGCGTAGATAGTATTAAATCTTTGCAGAGTTATAGATCATGATAAATGTTCCGGCTGACCTAACAAGCAGCCTAATTGTGTGGTGAAGAATAAATTGGGTGTATGCCTGACTACATAGATGAGTCTTTAGTCTAGACTTCAACACCAGTGCAAGTGTGATTAAACGCAGAGTGTTTATGCATTTCGAACAGTGTTAGGGAGCCTATTCCATAGTTTAGGTGCCAACAGGAAAAGGATCTACCTCCTTTTGTGGATTTTGATATTCTAGAGTTTTGTGATCGTAATGAACATGAAGGAATATAGCTCGGTAGAAGGTAACTTAAGAACTGTGGAGCTTGATCATTCAAAGCATTGTATTTACAATAAAATAATTTAAAATTAATATGAAATTTAACAGTTAGCCAATACAACAATGATAAAGTGGGGCTAATATGATCATATTTCTTTGTACTCATCAGTATTCTGGCTGCTGAATGTTTAACCAATTGAAGTTTGTTTATTGAACTTGCTGGACATCCTCCCAGTAATGCATTACAATAATCTAGTCTTGAGGACATGAACGCATTAATTTGATTTTCGGCATCAGCAATAGAGAGTATGTGTCGTAACTTAGCCATTTTCTTAGGTAGATGAATGCCGTAACACAAACATTGGAAATTTGATTGTCAAATGACATATTGATATCAAACATAACACCTAAATTCTTTGCTGTTGAAGACAATGTAACAGTACATCAAGTAACAGTACACTGATTGAGAGTCAAATTATATTTTAGCTGCTTATTTTTAGAGGGTTTTGGTCCAATAACGATTACCTCTGTTTTTCAGAATTGAGTAGAAGGACATTTCTGGCCATCCAATCTTTGATTTCATTGATACACTCTGCTAACTTGGAGAATTGTGAAATTTCATCGGGTTTGGAAGAAATATAAAGTTGTTTATCGTCGGAATAACAGCGGAAACTTATTCCATGATTCCTGATAATATCTTCCAGGGGAAGCATATATAATGAGAAAAGCAGAGGCCCTAAAACTGATCCCTGTGGCACTCCATACTTTGTTTGATTTGACAATTCCTTGTTTACACAAAGTGGTAGCGTTCTGCTAAAAAGGACCTAAACCATACTAACGCAAGTCCACAAATGCCAACATAATTTTCTAGCTTATTCAAGAGAATGTTGTGATCTATCAAGTCAAAGGAAGCTCTAAGAGCTAAAACCACTAGAAGAGAAATGCAGTCATGATCAGATGATAAGAGCAAGTCATTAGTATCTTTAAGATGTGAAATCTCTGTACTGTGGTGTGGTCTTAATCATGACAGAAATTGTTCATATATATACTTTTTCTCTATATAAATGAACATAATTGGGAGGACATAACCTTTTCTTGTATTTTCGACATAAATACAGGCTACTGAAAGTCTACTGAATATTTGTTGAAACACTGTTTACTAGCTATAGCATGTCAGTGGATAAGCTGTTATTTTGCTGGTGTTATACAGGCTATTGATAGTCTACTGAATGTTTGTTGAAACACTGTTTACTAGTTATAGCAAGCCAGTTGATAAGTCACTTATAGTCAGTTAAATATCTACTTTGGACTATCAAAATAAAGTGTTCCCTTTACAAAAAGCTTCACTATGATGCAGCACTTTGCTAAGCGCTATGGGGAACAATCTTATTGTGAGCAGCTTTGAATATGTGTGTAACACGTCAATGAAAATTGACTGGAATTTATAGCCTCGGCTGGTGATCATTGAAGTCATTCATAGATTATTGAATGCACCTGTGACTAGGCTATGAATAGAGGCGTCACCAGAGTGTCGTCAGATGATTTTTCTTCAGAGCATACTATGTGTGTCTCACAAACCTGCTAAAAAACCTCTTTCTTCCCTTTTGTTAGGAGTTTTGTTGTTAGGCAGTGCGCAGAACTTTCCTTTCTTTCTCTCTCTCTCCATATATATATATACAGTGTATATATATATATATACACTGTATATATATATATATATATATACTGTATATATACAGTATATATATATATATATATATATATATATATATATATATATATATATATATAAAAAGAAAAAAAAAAAGAAAAAAGAGAGAGAAAATGACGGAGAAGCAAGGCAAACGATGCTTGTTTCCTTGCCAGCGGTCTATGACCGACAAGGACACGCATGAGTTCTGCTTTGTTTGTTTGGGGGAAGAGCACACTGCTCTCGCGTTGGGGCAGGGCGGGTGCGCGCATTGTGACCTACTTTCGGTCGGAATGCTTTGCGCTCGCCTCGCTTACTTTCGCGGGCCAGCACCCACACTTCACTCGTGGGGCTCTCGCATGGATCTGGCTGAGGAGCGAGAGACGGGTTCGTCCCTTTCGCTCACTCGCTCTCTCCCCAGACCCAGCCGGTCCTTCACGCGATCTCGAAGCGCGCTCTGGCGTTTCTTCGGTTCACGGGGAGGACCTTATATCTCTTGGTTCGGAGTGTGAGTTACCCGCGTCAGAGCATTCCAAACGCGATTTTAAATCTTCTGAGGAGTTGCTCGACGTGATCACTCGTGCAGTGGCCAGGCTTCAATGAGACTGGCCACGCGACCAAGAAACCCCCAAACACTCCCAATTAGAGGACAGATTTCTGTCTGGTGACCGAGGGAAGGGAACGCCTTATCAGTCCCTTCCCTTCTTTGATGATCTCCACGGCGTGGTCTCACTACCGTAAACCGGATTTCTTTTTATGTCTGCTATGAATAGCAAAAAAAAAAAAAAAAAACTAAAATCTCCTGGTTAAAGGGGCCATGGTATGTGTTCCCCTTCCAGAGAGAGAGTTGGGTTATTACACAACATGTTTCCCATGGAGGGTGAGGGGTGGTGTCTGGCTTAGATCTTAAAGCTTGAACTGCCCATGGGTGTTCAAGTCCTAGATGATGCCTATCAAGACGGTCGTGTCTCAAGCCCTACAACTCGTTTGGCTGGTCACCATCGATCTTGTGACGCACTTCTATACTTCATTTAGAAGTTCTGCCACAACATGGAAAGTTCCTGAGGTTCGCTTCCGGGGGCGAAGTCTTCCAGTGTCAGGTTCTTTCATTCGGCCTAGCCCTTTTTACCCGCACATTCACAATGCATGATGTAGCGCTGGCTCCTTGTGAATCCGAGGCATCTGCATTCTGAATTGTCTAGACGACTGGCTGATCCTAGCGCAGTTCAGCACAGGGACTGAGGAACTGGAACAGTTCAGCACAGGAACTGGCAGTTCAGCACAGGGACATCGTCTTAGCTTCGGTTTCGCTGGGGTTGAGGCTCAACGCCAAGAAAAGCGTCCTCTCTCCCACCCAGAACACTGTCTATCGGGGCATCGTATGGAGTTCAATCACAATGCGGGCACAACTGTCTCCCGCTAGGATTGACTCCATTCAGATCACCCTGAGCAAAGTCAGGCTAGGCCAAGGTTGCACTGTTATCAGTATCAACGATTTCCAGGTCTCAGGGCGACCACATCCTCGGTGATCCCTCTGGACCTTCTGCTCATGAGACCGTTGTTGTTGTGGCTCAAAGCCAGGGGTTTTTCTTCCAAGGGCCAAAACCCCTAGGCTAATCAGGGCTACACGCCTCAGGCTTCGTTCCCTTTCTACGTGGTTCAGACCCCGGTTTTCTGGCTTGGGTCCCACACTAGGTGCGTCTTGTTGTCGCAGGTTGCTAATGACAGACGCCTCCCTGACGGGCGGGGTAGCGGCCTTAAGTGGTCGTCCAGCTTAAGGGGATAGGAGGGTCGTCAGCTCGGTTGTCACAGTCACTGTCTCGGGTTGATGGCTGTATTTCTGGCCCTGAAATACCTCATCCTGAGGCTGCCATGTCTTGGTGCGGGTGGACAATGCAGCGGTAGCCTCTTACATAAATCATCAGGGAGATCCACGTTCTTGTCAGCTGTACTTCTGACACGTCGGGTTCTCCTTTGGGCACAGGGCAAGCTCCTGTTACTCAGGGGTATCTATATCCCTGGACGCCTTGGGCGATTCCGATCAGGAAGGATCTTCTGTCTCAGGCACAGGGGATGATACTTCACCCCCGTCCCGAACTGTGGAATCTTCATGTTTGGCCCCTGAAGGGTACCAACTGAGGAACACAGGGCTGTCGCCTGAGGTTATCGAGACCATTCTTAGTGCAAGTCCCCTTCCACTAGAATAATTTACGCCAATAAGTGGGGTGTCTTTGAAAAGTGGTGCAGTTCACATGATGCAGATCCAGTTAACTGCCAAATTGTTTCAGTTCTGGGTTTTCTGCAAGGAAAACTGTCAGCAGGCATATGCCCCGCCACTCTCAGGGTCTATGTGGCCGCCATTTCGGCTTGCCACACCTTGATCGATGGGGCGCCTGTAGGGAGACATCCTCTGCTCGCTCGCTTCATTCGTGGAGCCATGCGGTTGAGGCCCCCTGTCAGGGCTAGAACTCCTTCCTGGGACTTGGCAATAGTCCTGGAATGTCTAGTTGAGACCCCCTTTGAACCTCTAGAGTCAGCATCTGACAGACTTCTGACTCTAAAGATGGTCTTTCTTATGGCGATTACCTCTCTCAAGAGGGTTGGGAATCTACAGGCTCTGTCTGTTTTGCCGGCCTGTTTAGAATTTGCCCCAGGTACAGCTAAAAGCTATTCTATATCCGCATCCAGTCTATCTCCCCAAGGTGCCTTTTTCGACAGTACATCCTGTCACTCTGGAAGCCGTCTGCTCCCTGCCGTTTTTAACGCCGGAGCAAGAAAGACTTCACCGACTCTGTCCTGTCTGTGCCCTTCAGACTTATGTCCACCGCACTAGCCAGTGGCGTAAGTCAGGGCAGTTGTTTGTCTGTTTTGGGGGCCGCAACAAAGGGGCGGCCGCTACCAAACCGACTATGTCACATTGGGTGAGGGATGCTATTGCCCTGTCCTACGAGGCGCACAGTCAAGCTTCACCAGTAGGTATCAGGGCTCACTCCACCAGAGGTGTCGCTTCCTCTAAAGCCTTGGCTAGAGGTGTCCCTCTGCAGCAAGTTTGTGATGCGGCAGGCTGGTCCTTTCCGCACACATTCATCAAGTTCTATAGCTTAGATGTTCACGCTACTCCAGACTCTTACGTCCTCGAGTCGACATCTCAACCCCATGCCTCTACAAGTTTGTGATGCAGCAGGCTGGCCCTCTCTGCACACATTCCTGTGTTCTCATGGTCTAGGTGTTCAAGCTACCCCGGGCCCTTAGGTCCAGGGGTAGAAGTTTTAGTTGGGTTTGTGTTGCGGCAGGCTGCGGCAGGCCGTTCCCCATAGCGCTTAGCAAAGCGCAGCATGATAGTGAAGCTTTTTGTAAAGGGAACGTCTCGGGTTACATGTGTAACCCTTGTTCCCTGAAAAAAGCAGAACGAGATGCTGCGCTTCTTTGCCGCACTGGGACGTCCCAGGACTGCTCTTCAGAAAAATATCTGACGACACTCTGGTGACGCATCTATTTATAGCCTAGTCACAGGTGCATTCAATGATCTCACCAGCCGAGGCTATAAATTCCAGTCAATTTTCATTGACGTGTTACACACATATTCAAAGCTGCTCACAATAAGATTGTTCCCCATAGCGCTTAGCAAAGCGCAGCATCTCGTTCCGCTTTTTTCAGGGAACAAGGGTTACACATGTAACCCGAGACGTTACCTTATCTTTTTTGAAGTCACCAACAATTAAAGCTCTATCTACAGAACTGCTATATTTGATAGAAAATTGGCAAATTCACCAAGGAAATCAGAATAAGGCCCAGGTGATCAAGATACTATAGCAAGCGCAAAAGACAACAGAGATTATATCTGACAGTGTCACATTAAGCATTATCAGTTCAAAAGACTTAAACTTATATCTTGTCCTCTGAGTAACGCCAAAAGACATCATGTAAATTGCAGCAACACCTCCTCCTCAACCCTTCAGATGAGGCTCATTTTTATAACAATAACCTGGGGAAGTAGATTCATTTAAACTAATATATTCATCTGGTTTAAGCCAGTTTTCAGTCAAACAGAGCACATCCAAACTAGGATCTGTAATAATTTAATTTACAATTAGTCCTTTGGTTGAAAGAGATCTAATGTTTAGTAGCTCTATCCTTATATTATATTTTTTATTTTTATTTTTTTTGAGTTTGAACTTAATAATATTTTTTTTCTAAATGATTTAGAAAGGGGTTTGTGTTTGGTAGTTCGGGGAACAGACATATTCTCTGTATGATATCTAGGAGATACAGTCTCTGTGTGTTTTAGTTTATGTGACCTGTGTTATGTCTCAAGGCAGCTAGCAGAGGTTCATATTAGCTAGATTTTCTGCTTCCTGACCTGGGCCCAGAGGAGAGCGGTACCTTCCCTGGAGGGACGGGGTCCGTCTCTCTTTAGCTAAAATGCTTAATGAGGAAGTAGAACACATGGCGAGTGATCCGAGACCATTCCTCCAAAAAAAGATTTCCAGGACCTCTGGCATAAAAACCGTCCCACAACATTAAAGATCTACAACCATATTTAACCATGGTCATGAGGTACTCTTCAATATGGCTACCAATCTGTGTGTGCCAAACTCATCTTGTCACGGATACGTCAGTGCCAGACCTCTACACTCTGGCCACTCGTTCTACATCCCCTGAGTACTGATCACCTTCACCTGTTATCAATACTTATGATAACATATGTTATGATACTTCATCAAGTTACTGACTCTCTCTAACCAAATTCTCATTTGACTTCATTACCTGCTTCGTATACTTACCTGCTACATCGGATCCGCACTCTGTCTCCCGGATCTTCAGCCTTCTACCCGCCAGCCTTCTTCAGTCCTTCTGTCTTCTTCAGCCCGATTCCCATCTACCTGCCTAGAACAGATAAGAGACTTTGTCAAATCCATTTCATCCGTTGTTTCTACCCGATCGACCACTACTCTTCAACTCACCTGCTGGGTCTGTTCCTGAGTGCTAAAATAAACGTCATTGCAAACTTTACCTGTCTGTATTGTTCTGTTTTAGGACAGAAGATCAGACCAACATGCACAAACCAACAGATCACAGCGAAGAGGAAGCTTCAGCTCCGGTCTCGTTCGCCGATGCCTCACTCGTCAGTCCTCCACCCGCCATCAACACTTCTTCATCTAACTCTGTCAGTCTCATTGCCCGGCCAGCGCCCTTCTCCGGTGAGGAGGGGGAGTGCAGTGGATTTCTCCTGCAGTGCGAGCTGTACATGGAAATGAATGTGTCACAGTTTGCCACAGAGAGATCGAAGGTCGCCTTTTTCATCTCTCTTCTTTCTTTCATCTTTCATCAGACTACCTGCACCAGTTTGTTATCATCTATATAGACGATATCCTCATATATTCTGCCAATCTCTAATATAAAAGAACTTCAGCGTTTCCTGGGCTTCGCAAACTTCTACCGAAGATTCATTCAAGGTTTCAGTCAGATCAGTGCACCCATCACCTCTCTCTTGAAAAAAGGGGCCGAATCCCTGTCTTGAACCACCGAAGCCACCAATGCGTTTGAGAAACTCAAGGCCTCTTTCAGCTCCGCTCCTACTCTCATCCATCCCAACCTAGATCTTCCATTTCTTGTCGAGGTGGATGCTCGACAATAGGAGCGGTCCTATTACAGCGGCAGGGGAAGCCTCTCCGACTCCATCCATGTGCCTTCTTCTCCAAGAAGATGTCCCTGGCAGAGCAGAATTATGATATCGGTAACCGGGAACTTCTGGCGATCAAACTCGCTCTTGAGGAATGGAGACATTGGCTGGAGGGAGCAAAGCACCCTTTTGATGTCATTACCGATCACCGTAACCTGGAATACCTGCAAGATGCCAAAAGACTCCATACCAGTCAAGCCCGCTGGTCACTCTTCTTCACAAGATTCAATTTCAAGGTAACTTACCGTCCTGGAGACAAGAATGTGAAAGGTACTGACGAGACTCCCTGTCTCGTCAGTACCAACCCGATACTATCACCTCCAATCCTGAACCCATTCTCCCTCCAGCCGTGATCATCAGTCCTATCCAGTGGAGTCTAGACGATCACATTTCCGATGCCACCCGGTCAGAACCTGCTCCGCCGGGAGGTCCAGAGGGACGAACCTACGTTCCCACTCGTCTACGTCTGTCCCTCATGGACTCAGTCCATACATCTCTGGGCTCTGGACACCCAGGCAGCCAACAGACCCTCTCGCTCCTACAACAACGATACTGGTGGCCCAATATGGCCCAGGATGTCTCCGGTACGTGAAGAGCTGCTCAGTCTGTGCCATGGCCAAAGTCCCTCGACGCCTTCCAGAAGGTAAACTGGTACCACTTCCAGTACCCACAAGACCCTGGTCCCATCTCGGTGTGGATTTTATCACAGACCTCCCTTCCTCCGACTCTCACACATGTGTTCTGGTCGTCGTTGATCGTTTCTCTAAGGCTTGTAAGCTCATCCCTCTGCCTGGTTTACCCACAGCCTTCGAGACTGCTGAAGCTCTATTCACACAGATATTTCAACATTTCGGAATTCCAGAAGATATTGTATCTGACCGAGGACCACAGTTCATATCCAGGGTCTGGAAAGCTTTCTTCAACCTTTTGGGAGTCTCAGTCAGTCTAACGTCAGGATACCACCCCCAGTCCAATGGTCAAACTGAGCGGAAAATACAAGAGATCGGAAGATACCTGCGGTCATACTGCCATGATTGTCAAGACTGCTGGAGCAGGTATCTACCCTGGGCTGAGTATGCACAAAACTCCCTTCAACAGTCCACCACGGGTCTCACACCCTTTCAGTGCATACTCGGCTTCCAGCCACCCCTGTTTCCCTGGTCCGGAGAGCCTTCCGAAGTTCCAGCAGTCCATCATTTGTTCCAGGAGAGCGAGAGGGTCTGGGACTCAACACACATCCATCTGCAAAGGGCTGTTCGGAGATACAATTGCCAGGCCGACGCAAGAAGTTCTGCAACCCCGTTATACCAGCCTGGGCAAAAGGTCTGGCTTTCAACCAGGGATATCCATCTCCGACAGTTTACCAAGAGCACAGTCTCTTAATTATTCTCCATAATTCTTAAATGGAAGAAGTTTGTAACAACCAGGACTCATCCTAAAGCTGGCCGCATGGCCAAACTGAGCAAACGGGGAGAAGGGCCTTAAGGGTAAGAGAGGTGAACAAGGACCCTATGGTCACTCTGGTTGAGCTCCAGAGAACATGTGTGGATGTTACGTGCTCCGAAGATATGGTGTTCTTTTGTTGTTGTCTTTGCTTTCACTTTCTCCGCTATTATCTCTCAGGGCGGTGTGGTTGGCTGTCCATCATCATTGCGACGTACACTTGAATGGGCGTCCTTGCTATAAGAGACTGACGTAGACCGGAAGCGAGAGAGAAAGAAGGAGGGAGCTGTTGGCTTTTGTTTCGGGTCACGCCGTGATGTTGGTGTGCCTTGTTTGTTTTTCGTTTTTGTTATCTAAAGTTTATATTTTGGAGTTAACAGTTTGTTAACGTTAATTTTTTTTGATTACGTTGGAAGCTTGAGTCTTTATGTTTTCTTTTGTTTCTTTTGTATTGCTTTACAACCGGCCAGGGAGTAGTGATCAGGCAAGTATGTCACGTGACTTCCATTTATACAACACCTAGGGAAGCACGTTGTTAATACACCAGGTAAGGAGCGGGTGCCACTCTTGTATGTTTTGAGTTTTTACGCAGTGTAGATTAGGTAGGGCGTGTTGAGCGCCGTCGACTTTGTTTTTGTTTTATTTTCTTGATGTAGTAGTTTAGTGGGGATGGGAATGTAGTTAGATTGTGGGTTTTGTTTTGTTTATTTCTTTAATTTAGCCCCGCTCAGTTTTCTACTCCCTGGGCACGGTATTTGGGTTGTTGTTTTTTTTTTTTTGTCTCTCTCTCTTTTGTGCATTTTGTTGCTGTGAATAAATATATTCATTTACTTGATTTAAACCCCATTTTGTCTTTGTGTCTTGTTGCTCCAGCACCTTAATCACGTTAACAGGGATAACTAATCTGGGAATTAATTACATTACTTTATGTTGTGTCCCCTCATGCCCTTAGCCGTTTTAGGGACGTAACAGTGGAGATGGGAGAAACATACAGAAGGACAATCATCACTGCAACACTCTACTAATCTAGGCTTTATGGCAGAGTGGCCAGATGGAAGCCTCTCCTCAGTGCAAGACTCATGAAAGCCCACTTGGAGTTGCAAAAAAAGCATATAAAGGACTCTCAGACAGTGAGAAACAAGATTCTGTGGTCTGATGAACTGATGATTGAACTGTTTGACCTCAATTTCAAGCATCATGCCTGGAAGAAACCAAGCACCACTCATCACCTGTGCAATACCTTCCCAATGGTAGAGCATCATGCTTCGGGGGTGTTTTCAGCAGCAGGGACTGGGGGACTGGTCAGGTTTGAAGGTTATCGGATGTGCGATAACATAACTTATCACACATCCGTGCGATTCACGTTCGAGGCAACTGTGAATCACGTCAACTGGGCAAAAAGCATGCTTTCTCCCAGCCAACAGATCTCCTTTTTGGGGTTTTGACTCGACTCTGTGAGAATGTGTGCGCACCGCACAAGAAAGTGCATTCAGATCATTCTTCTGTGTTTGTCTTGGAGTTCAAACTGGTGAAAACATTTTCGCTGAAGACATTTAAAAAATGCTGTTTTTTATGGTAGCAGCATCCGCCATCTTAGTGCTTTTTACACATGAGACCTCTCCAGTGCTGGCACAAACTTTGTGTACCATGATATGCCTGGTGCCAGGGGCGCATGCCCATTGGTGTAATTGTCTGCTGTCTGGCTGCTCTAACACCATGGACAGCTCCAGCCTTTTACCAGTAGGGTTTTCTTCTAACTCAGGTTTTCAGTTGAAAGTGATGACCAAAAATGCATCCAACACAGGCTGGGGTGCATTGTTCAATGGACACCTGGCTTTTGGTACCTAGACAGTGGCAAAATGGGCATGGCACATCAACCGCCTAGAACTGCTAGCTGTCTTCCTAGCCTTGAAGGCTTTACATTACGACTAAGTGAATCACCACATTCTGATTTGTTCGGACAATATGACATTAGTGGGGTACATAAATCGCCAGGGCAGAACTCAATCACTGCCAATGATAAGCCTGGCGCAACACCTCCTCCTGTGGAGCTGGCAACTTATCCTCACCCTATGCATGTCATGTGGCTTGAATTGTGGAGCGGATCTACTGTCGTGCTAGGGAACTATGCTGGGGGGGAATGGAGACCTCATCCTCAGATGGTCAAGAGGATTTGGAAAGTATTCTGCAAAGTCAAAGTTGACCTATTCACCTCCCCGGAGAATGGCCGCTGTCCCCTCTGGTACTCCATGTCCCAAGTCCCACTTGGGGTGGACAACATGGTCTGCAAATGGCCTGTGAAACACAAGTATGTACTTCCCTGGAACACCTACTCCATTGTCATTTGCAAAGTACAATCAGGACAAGGAAATGGTTCTGTTGGCTGAACATAAGTGGCCCAATCTGCCCTGGATTCCAGAGGTTATGGAGATGCTGGACAGCCCTCCATGGTAAATACTGCTGAGGAGTGACCTCCTCTCTCAAGCACAGGGCACGATCTGGCATCCCTAGCAGGAGCTGTGGAACCTGCACATGTGGCCCCTGAATAGAGCCCATCGTAAAAGCCAGAATTGGTTCAGTTGGTAATGAACACCATTTTACAGGCTAGGGCATACTCCACAAGATGCCTCTATACACTGAAATGAGTGTGTGTGCAAATTGTTGCTCTTAACGTGGCAAGAACCCAGTGAATTGCTCCATAGCTGAAATCCTTACGTTCCTTCAGGAGTTGCTGGACACAGGTCTTACCCCATCAACACTTAAGGTCTTTGTAGTGAATATCTTGTCATATCACACCCCATAGGTTAGCTCCTCTATAGGCAGACCTGACCTAGTCTTAAAGTTTGTTAGGGGAGCGAGGCGCTTAAACCCCCCTCACCATGCTACAGTCAACTTGAGATTTAAACCTGGTGCTGAAGGCACTCATGAGACCCCTATTCAAACCATTGGAATCTGTTGAGATGTGTGTGGTTTCTCTAAATACCCAATTCCTGTTGTCTCTGGCCTTAGTTAAACGAGTTGGTGATATGCAGGTGCTGTTGGTCAACAGTTTATGCATGGAATTTGGGCCAGGACTTTCAAAATCCACCATCAAACCCAGCAAAGGCCATGTGCCATAGGCTTTCAGTGCTCAGGTGGTCTGCCTACAAGCTTTCTTTCCCCCACCGTTTAATTCAGCAGTCAATGCATTTGTTTTGCCCTGTTAGGGCAGTATACACGTATATAAAGGGCACCTGCCAGTTTAGGCTGTCAGATCAGCTCTATATTTGTTATGGAGGATGCACAATAGGCATGTCCATCTCCAAGCAAAGGCTCTATCTCTCTCACATTCAAATAAAGGCAAGGCCTCTTCAAGGGCATGGACAAATGGTGTGTCCTTGCAGGATATATGTTTTGCAGCAGGTTGGTCTTCACAAAACACATTTGCAAGGTTGTACAACCTAGACTAGGCATCTACGTAACTCTTTACAGGTTCTTTCTGTCTAGAAGGCTTATTATTCCAACACTTAAGCTTCGGACGGGCTACCTCATTTATTTTGATACAGCCACCTGTATGTAGGCTGTTGTTGAACTTACCCCCCTTAGAAATCACAAGCACTTCCAATAGAAATAATAATTTCTGTACCTCTGGTTGTGTAGTGGTTAAATTTGTACAGTGTGTATTTATATGTTTCAAACAGATTCCCAGGCTCGATTAACTTCCCATGTGGTTTTCACCATGTGAATTTATTCATTAATCTGTACACTTGAAGACATGTCTTTAATATATACAGTATATATTAAATTATATATATTATATTTCAAGTGTTTATTCCTCTGGGGCTATAATGTCATGTGGTGCAGCGTGATGGAACTCTGTTCCCCATAACTTTTACGCAACTTTTAGTGAACCGTAAAAAAGGGAACATCTCAGTTTACATGTGTAACCTCAGTTATCTGAGCTGAAGGGAACGAGACATTGCGTAAGCTGGACACACTACTACTTCAGAGTTTCGAGGTACGAGCTATGCGCTCTTGTCCCTCAGACAGAAAATTCTGAAGAAATGGTGATTTCGCACCTGCTTATATAGGCCAACTTTGCCCAAAGGGGCAGGGCTCAAACACCATTGCTAATCACAGGATTAGAATTATTGTACAAGGGATTCAACTAGTGTGTCAGAAAAGGAATATCCTTTAGCATTTATGAAATGTCTCGTTCCCTTCATTTCAGTGAACCATGGTGTTGATTTACCTCATCTATTTTCATATCACGTTTGCTTTTTTTGACACTATCGGTTAGTTTTAAGAGTTAGGGTAAGGAGGTCATTTTTGTATTTTTTTTTATTTACAAATCGATATCGCATTAACCTTAAAAAACCTCATCTGTTTTCCATCTCACATTTGCTTTTTTTAAAAGAAACTTTGTAATGTAATTTTGCAAAACTGTTGCCACAGTCACACAATTGTCATGAGATCAGGCTTTAACATACTATAGGCAGACTCTGGCCATGCCATCGGAGGCCGAGACTAATAACACTATAAATCATAGGTCCATTTCTCAAAAGCTACGCCTTGTCCATGACTAAACAGGAAATGGACTGTGGATTCTAGGACTTAAGATTTACTTGTTTCAAAGACCTTACCCTGTGTGTTTGAAGTTTGAAATATAATCTCAATATTTAGACATTCTTGTCTATAATAAGAGCAGAGTTATGATGCAAAGACATTTGATATGGCCCTGAGACATATATTACTCCTGCAGACATTTAGCTGACTAGCTGAGAATACTTTTGCTTTGTGTCAGGAAGATTCAGGGATCTGTTTTTCAAAATAGAGACAGATATCATGTCGTCTTCTTTCATTAGTTCATCATCTAAGAGATAAGCTTTTGATTGATGCCTCTGAGATGTGGAGCTTTTGGTAATTCTGATTCTCTCACTCTATATCACACACGCACACACACACACACACACACACACACACACACACACACACACACGTCAAGTCAATTTTATTTGTATACCGCCTTTCACAACACACATCGTTACAAAGCAGCTTTACAGAAGATCAGGCATTAACAGACGATAAACTGTAATGTCTATAAAGTCGATGAATCATCATTGTGTAATTAGATAAAATACGATTGTTAATCGTGTTTAAAAATAAGTAATTAATTAATAATTGTATTTATAACCCCAGTGAGCAAGCCAAAGGTGACTGTGGCAAGGAACACAAAACTCGATAAGATGTTGATTAATGGAGAAAAATAACCTTGGGAGAAACCAGACTCACTGTGGGGGCCAGTTCCCCATCTGTCACTCACTCAACGTTGTGTTGATGAGTTGACACTAGGGGTCGCTCCTGCGGAGCTCAGACATCTCTGATCTCAAGAAAAGGCCAATGAAAATTGGCGTGTGGAATTTGCATGCCACTCCCGTGGACGTATGGGTATAAAAGGAGTGACGCTGCATACACACGTCAGATATCTTCTTCAGAGCCGAGAGAGAGCAAGCCACAGAGCTGAATTCCTCTGCCGCCTCCATTCATCTCTTCAAGCCTTTGGATCTACGGCGCATTCCAGCGGTTCTCCCCCTCACACTCTACGTTGTGATGAGCAGCACACCCCTGGGCGCTTCAGCAGCAGATTACGGAGTGAATAACTTATATATACTGTATATTTATATACCTCCCTATATTTCTCTAAAAGAGTAGCACAAACATTTGTGTGTATTTCCTGGTTGCAGTCGACGTCTCTCCCCATCTGATGGCCATGAGCACTGCCTCTCGTGCTTGGGTGCAACCCACGCGGAGTCAGCATTCATGGATGGTTCATGTCCTCACTGCGAGGACATAACCATGGCTACGTTGCGGTAGTAACTGGGAAAAGAGCAAGCTCGCCCCGGTCCAGAGCATCTCTTTTCTCTGTATGGAGTTGGACTCGGTCTCAATGATGGCGCGCCTCACCAACGAGCGCACGCAGTCAGTGCTGAGCTGTCTGTGTGCGTTCAGACAGAACACATTGGACCCACTGAAATCCTTTCAGAGGTTCCTGGGGCATATGGCATCCTCAGAGACGGTCAAGCCGCTTGGGTTGATGCATATGAGACCACTTCAACACTAGCTACTGATCCGAGTCGAGAGACAAGCATGGCCCCACTGCAAACACTTTTCACGCAGGCTTGTTGCTGCTTTTTCAGCCCCTGGTCAGTCCTAGCATTTGTACGGGCAGGAGTTCCCCTAGGCCAGGTTCCCAGGCACGTTGTGGTCATGACAGATGCCTCCCAATGGGGCTGGGGCACTGTATGCAACAGGCACTCAGTCGTCGGGCCTTGGACCAGTCCGCGACTGCGTTGGCACATCAACTGCCTCGAATTGCTGGCAGTACTACTTGCCCTGAGGAGGCTATTGCCTTTGATCCGGGGAAAGCACGTATTGTTCCAGACAGACAACACAGCTACAGTACCGTATATAATACGCTCTCGCCGTATGTCACAACTCGCCCACCATCTCCTCCTTTGGAGTCAGCATCGGCTCAAGTCGTTGCGAGCCACTCATATCCCGGGCCACCTCAACAGCACAGCAGACGGCGCTGTTACGGCAGGTTACGGCCAGGGGAGAGTGGTGGCTCCACCCACAGGTTGTCCAGCTGATCTGAAGTCAATTCGGCCAAGCACAGGTAGACCTGTTCCCTTCCCCAGAATCCTCCCATTGCCCACAGTGGTACTCTCTGACCGAGGCTCCCCTCGGCACAGATGCCTTGGCACACATCTTGCCCCTGGGGCTATGCAAGTATGCATTTCCTCCATTGAGTCTACTTGCACAGACGTTGTGCAAAGTCAGGGAGGATGCGGAGCAGGTCCTCTTAGGGGTCCCGGATTTGGTTTTTGGGGGTCCTCGCAACAGCCCCCCCCCCCCCCCCCACCCCCCCAGCGAATTCCCCTCTAGCACCCTTGATATTGTTGCCCCAATCGTGGTAGACACGATTACTCAGGCGAGAGCCCCCTCAACAAGGCTCCTTTACGGCCTGAAGTGGTGTCTGTTTGCACAGTGGTGTTCTTCCCGAAGTGAAGACCCCCAGAGGTGCGATGTTGGATCAGTGCTTTCTTTTCTGCAGGAAAAGTTGGAGGGACGGCTGTCCCCCTCCACCATGAAAAGTGTATGTTGCCGCCATATTGGCACATCACGATGCAGTGGACGGTAAGTATTTAGGGAAGCACAATTTGATCATCAGGTTCCTGAGAGGTGCGAGGAGGTTAAACCCCCCCAGGCCATGCCTCGTGCCCTCGTGGGACCACTCCGTGGTCCTTCGGGGAGCTCCCTTCAAGCCCCTTGAGTCAGCAGAGCTAAAGGCGCTCTCTCTGAAGACCGCCCTCCTGACGGCACTCACCTCCATCAAGAGAATAGATGACTTGCAGGCGTTTTCTGTCAGTGAACTGTGCCTAGAGTTCGATCAGGCGTACTCTCATGTCATCCTGAGACCCCGACCGGGCTACATGCCCAAGGTTCCCACGACCCCTTTCAGGGATCAGGTGGTGAATCAGACCCAGTCTTGGCGTTGCTGTGTCCGCTGCGCGCTCTTCACATCTACTTCACATCACACGCAGAGCTTTAGAAGCTCCGAGCAGCTTTTGTATGCTTCGGTGGACAGCAGAAGGGAAGCGCTGTCTCCAATCAGGATCGCCTACTGAGTTGTTGATGCCATCACTATGGCATACCACACCCAGCACGTGCCAACCCCTGCTGGCCTACGAGCCCACTCTACCAGGGGTGTTGCGGCCTCTTGGGCCTTGTCCCACGGCACCTCTCTAGCAGACATATGTAGAGCTGCAGGCTGGGCAACACCTAACACCTTTGCAAGGTTCTATAACCTCAGGGTTGAGCCAGTTTTGTCCCGTGTGTTATCAGGTGACACAAACAAGTGAGTTTGGGTCAGCTGGCCAGGTGTATCGCTTGCGCCCCTCCTTTGAGGCGAAGACGTGCGCTCTTTCCCCAGTTGCGTTCTCATGAACCCTGGTGTCTTCGGAGAGGCTTGCTGCCACCCCAGTACAGGCGTCAAGTACGGCCACGCATTTCCCTCCCTTTATACCCGTAGGTCCGGGGACGTGACATGCAAATTCTGACATGCCAATTTCTCATTGTCCTTTTCTCATAGATCAGAGATGCAAACGGTGCTCAAGAGAGACCCCTAGTGTCGCTTCTTCAACACAACGTTTCGTTCCCTCCATCAGGGAATGGAGGTTACATCCATAACCTAGACGTTTTAAAGTTTCTTGGGACATGTCCTAAGTATAGCGAGGAGTCAATATTATTAAGAAGAGGTTCTGAAATTACAGGAGATACCTCTTTTAAGAACTTAGTTGGTATAGGATCTAACAAACATTTTGTGGCTTTAGATGTTTCAATAAGTTTTGTTAGCTCTTCATGACCTATGACAGAGTAGGATTAAAGTTGCACATGAGGAAAATTATTTGACACTGTTTTCTGAGGTGCTATGACAGATGATTGCATAATTCCATTTTATTTCTGATAATTTAAATTTTATCTGTAAAGAAATTCATGAAGTCAGTACTCTTGTGCTGTTACGTAATATCTGGTTCTGTTGAGGCTTTATTCCTAACCAATTTACCACAGTACTGAATAAACATCTAGGATTGTTGTGGTTATTTTCTATGAGTTTACTAAAATATGCTGACCTATCAGCTTTTAGTGCCTGTCTGTATCTACAGACACTATACTTCCATGCACCAAGAAATACTTCTAATTTAGTATTTTTCCTCATGCGCTCCATTTTCCGAGCTGCTCTTTTGAGAGCGTGAGTGTGATCATTGTACCATGGTGCAGGGATTATTTCTTTAATTTTCTTTAATCGAAGTGGGGCAACAATATCAAGGGTGCTAGAGAAGACTGCATTTATATTTTTTGTTATTTCATCAAAATCTTCTGGACTTTGGGGTTTATTGAGTGTATTGAGATAGATCTGGAAGATTATTAGTGAAGCTATCTTTAGTGGTCGAAAAAATAGATCTACCTGAACAATAGCATGGTGTAGATTGAGTAATATTAGTTGATTGCAGCATACAAGAGACGAGGTAATGATCTGAGATGTCATCACTCTGCTGCAGAATTTCTATATTATCAACATCAACTCCATATGACAGAATTAAATCTAGCATATGATTATGGTGATTAGTTGGTCCCGTTAACATTTTGTCTGACTCCAAGAGAGTTGAGAATATCGTTAAATGCTAATCTCAATGTATCTTTTTCATTATCTATGTGAATGTTGATGTCACCAACAATTAAAGCTCGATGTAACTACAAGATCTGATAAAAAATGTGCAAATTCACCAAAGAAATCAGAATAAGGCCCGGGTGATCTATACATTGTAGCAAGGACAAAAGACGACAGAGATTTTTTATTTATATCTGACAGTGTCACAGTAAAAAATATTAGATCAAAAGACTTACATTTATATCCTGTCCTCTGAGTAACATCAAAAACTTCACTGTAAATTTTAGCAACACCTCCTCCTCGACCCTTCAGATGAGGCTCATGTTTATAACAATAACCTGTGGGAATAGATTAATTTAAACGTATATATTCATCCGGTTTAAGCCAAGTTTCAGGAAAACAGAGCGCATCCTATCTATGATCTGTAATCATTTAATTAACAATTAGTGCTTTGGTAGAATGAGATCTAATGTTTAGTAGCCCTATTTTTATATGATGTGTTTTTTTAATTTGTTTGTTTTGTTCAAGTTTGACCTTAATCAAATTTTTTCTAAATGATTTAGTGAAGGTATTGTTTTTGGTAGTTCGGGGAACAGACACAGTCTCTATGATAAATCTAGGTGATACAGTCTCTATGTGTTGTAGTTTATGTGACCTGTGTGATGTTTCAAGGCAGCTAGCAAACGTTTGGATTAACCAGTTTGTCTGCTTCCTGACCTGGGCCCCAGTTAGTCAAATACTATCATTAAGACTGAGCCAAATTACTAGAGAGGAGAGAGACACCTTCCCTGGAGGGATGGAGTCCGTCTCTATTTAGCAGTTCTGGTCTACCCCAAAAACTCTTCCAATTGTCTATAAATCCTATTTTATTCTTCAGACACCACTCAGACATCCAGCCATTCAGTGACACTAATCTACTGTAAACCTCGTCACCATGACAAGCAGGGAGGGGACCAGAGCATATTACAGTGCCTGACATCATTTTTGCAAATTTGCACACCTCTTTAACATTATCTTTAGTGATCTCCGACTGGCGAAGCCGGACATCGTTAGTGCCGACATGGATAAAAATTTTAGAAAATCTACGTTTAGCATTAGCCAGCACTTGTAAATTTGATTTGATGTCAGACGCTCTGGACCCCTAAATGCAATTAACAATAGTAGCTGGAGTCTCTATTTCCACGTTCCTTATATTAGAATCTCCAATAACAAGGGCTCTTTCAACATGATTCTAAGTGGGTGTATCACATAATTTTATTCAAGGTTAAACCGAGATGTGAATGTACGCATCCTTCAGAACTTGCTGGTCCAAGATTGGCCACAACCCACCACCTTTCTTTGGTACGATGAAGTAAGGGCTGTAGAACCCTATCGCCTCTGTCCCTTCTTCATCCGAATAATTTTTGATGTTTGAGTCAAAATAAGATAATAGGTATTATTTAGAAACTTACTTTAGCTTCATCAAGTTTTCATAGCCTATCTCTGGGTAGGGTTGCACCAGCTGTGATTAAGTTCTCACATAATTTAGATGTAAAGTTCACACTAAGGGCTTACTAGTTAGTTTGTAATTTAGTCTGTGCTTAATTTGGTTGCACCACCTGTTCTTAGGGCAAGACTTAACTTGTTAGCTGTAAGCTCTCCGTACAGTAATGTGTAGTTGCATAATATGATGTTTACCTGTATTGACCAATAAACAGCCTTCATTTGTACACAGAAGTGTTAAAAAGCTGTCAATTTCATTTTATCTCACTATGGTTGATGTTCAAACCTTGTCAGCTCGTGTAACTGTCAGCTGTATAAATTTTATCCCCATTAAAATACGATAAGTAATAAAAGTAGAATTAATAAATAGTATATTTGCCCTGTATAAATAACAATATATAGGAACTGTACCTAAAATAAATAAATAAGGGGTGCTAATACAACAGGCTGGAAAATAGACATTTATTCTAATAAAAAAGACATTCAATTTAATATCTTATATATTTTCATTCCATTACTCCTGGTCGGAGGCTTCCATAAATATTTAGTTACGTAGGGTTACGTTCTACCTTAGTTTAATGGTGCAATGCTCAAATATTTAGTAGTGCTTAAGTTGTGACTTAGTGCCCATTTACGCCACAACTAGGCTAAGTGGTAA
Organism: Moxostoma hubbsi; assembly: GCA_032164185.1. NCBI lineage: Eukaryota > Metazoa > Chordata > Actinopteri > Cypriniformes > Catostomidae > Moxostoma > Moxostoma hubbsi. The sequence goes on along the minus strand of JAVLUX010000024.1, from coordinate 15,725,966 downwards.
CATACTTATAGCTGGTGCAACCAGGCCCCTAGACTTGTATGCGTCTATAAACACAGTGACCGGGGCAGAAGGGGCTCTGCCCAAGTGAGACGCGGTCTGCTGGCAGGGAGACCGTACTGTGGAAAATACATCACAGGGGGTTACCTGAGTAATCAGCACCTTGTGAGCACCTATCCCAGCACATGGCATATTAGTATCCATAGTGGGTCTAGCTGCGAACTCCTCCACCATACTCACAAGCCACAGGGCTAGGGAGGAAGGACATCCAGGGTCCACGACTTTGTGAACTCGACAGGGGGCAAAAGCATATGCTTAATCTCAGGGGAGGGGAAGGCACAATATGCAAGCGGGGTCTCAGGATCACGTGAGAATCTGGGCCAGACATAGTGGTTCCAGAGGTCTGGGCACGGGTACCAGATGGTGCACCATCCCTAAGAAAGAGCAGCACCGTGAGCAGCACCCCGAACCCAGGAATCAAGCAGCAAGCACTCAGAGGGTGTAGGGCAGACCCAAAGGTGAGTCCTCAAAGACTGACATGCCAGTGCACTATCCGATGCAGCGATCGAAGACTCATCCTGCTCGCAGGCCCCGAAAGAGACGTCAAGCTGGCCATGAGACAGGCTGGTTTCATTTCAGAACTGGACAGGAGCAAAGGAGCGTGCTGGGGAACGGGAGGTCCGCAGGGAAACGGGGACGTACCATGCCCATTGATCTCCCCAAATCGCCTCCAGCGCCAGCCGGGCTGTCCCCATACCCGTGGGTAGAAGGCGCAGCACAGGGGGAGGCTAGAGTGGCTTTCCCGCTTCGGAAGAAAGAAAGCCATGACCGTAATGTTGCCATGGTCATATTCTCGCAATGAGAACAAATAGGAAAATAGGAAAAAGAGGCTACAATTTGCAAGAGCTCACCAAAATTGGACAGTTGAAGACTGGAAAAATGTTGCCTGGTCTGATGAGTCTCGATTTCTGTTGAGACATTCAGATGGTAGAGTCAGAATTTGGCGTAAAAAGAATGAGAACATGGATCCATCATGCCTTGTTACCACTGTGCAGGCTGGTGGTGGTGGTGTAATGGTGTGGGGGATGTTTTCTTGGCACACTTTAGGCCCCTTAGTGCCAATTGGGCATCGTTTAAATGCCACAGCCTACCTGAGCATTGTTTCTGACCATGTCCATCCCTTTATGGCCACCATGTACCCATCCTCTGATGGCTACTGCAAGCAGGATAATGCACCATGTCACAAAGCTCGAATCATTTCAAGTTGGTTTCTTGAACATGACAATGAGTTCACTGTACTAAAATGGCCCCCACAGTCACCAGATCTCAACCCAATAGAGCATCTTTGGGATGTGGTGGAATGGGAGCTTCGTGCCCTGGATGTGCATCCCACAAATCTCCATCAACTGCAAGATGCTATCCTATCAATATGGGCCAACATTTCTAAAGAATGCTTTCAGCACCTTGTTGAATCAATGCCACATAGAATTAAGGCAGTTCTGAAGGCGAAAGGGGGTCAAACACAGTATTAGTATGGTGTTCCTAATAATCCTTTAGGTGAGTGTACAGTAGGCTGAGTAATGCATAAACAGAAGCATAAGTGTGATTTACCATTCTGACACAGCTGAAAAACAAACTGCAGGCTAAATATTGTTTTAATGTAAGGTATAATTCCAAGTGACAGATGAATGTGCACAATCCATCCATCCATCCATCCATCTTCAACCACTTATCCGAAGTCGGGTCGTGGGGGCAGCAGCTCCAGCAGGGGGCCCCAAACTTCCCTATCCTGAGCCACATTAACCAGCTCTGACTGGGGGACCACGAGGCGTTCCCAGGCCAGTGTGGAGATGTAATCTCTCCACCTAGTCCTGGGTCTTCCCCGAGGCCTCCTCCCAGCTGGACGTGCCTGAAACACCTCCCTAGGGAGGTGCCCAGGGGGCATCCTTACCAGATGCCCAAACCACCTCAACTGACTCCTTTCCACGCAAAGGAGCAGCGGCTCTACTCCGAGCTCCTCACGTATGACTGAGCTCCTCACACTATCTCTAAGGGAGAAGCCCGCCACCCTTCTGAGGAAGCCCATTTTGGCCGCTTGTACTCGCGACCTAGTTCTTTCGATCATGACCCAACCTTCATGACCATAGGTGAGGGTAGGAACAAAAATTGACCGGTAGATCGAGAGCTTTGCCTTCCGGCTCAGCTCTCTTTTCGTGACAACAGTGCCATAGAGTGAGTGCAATACCGCCCCTGCTGCCCCGATTCTCTGGCCAACCTCCCGCTCCATTGTCCCCTCACTCGTGAACAAGAGGTACTTGAACTCCTTCACTTGGGGCAATATCTCCTTCCCTACCCGGAGTACACACTCCATCGGTTTCCTGCTGAGAACCATGGCCTCAGATTTAGAGGTGCTAATCCTCAACCCAGCCGCTTCACACTCGACTGCCAAGTGGTCCAGTGAGTGCTGAAGGTCACGGACCGATGATGACATGAAGACCACATCATCTGCAAAAAGCAGCAATGAGATCCCCAGCTCACCGAACCGCACACCTTCCCCACCCCGACTATGTCTCGATATCCTGTCCATGAATGTCACAAACAGGATTGGTGACAAAGCGCAGCCTTGGCGGAGACCAACCCCCACATGGAACGAACTCGACTTCGTGCTGAGGACCCGGACATAGCTCTCGCTTCGGACGTACAGGGATTGGATCGCCCTAAGAAGGGACCCCCCCACCCCATACTCCCGAAGCACCTCCCACAGTCTCTCCCGGGGGACCCGGTCATACGCCTTCTCCAGATCCACAAAACACATGTAGACCGGATGGGCATACTCCCAGGCCCCCTCCAGAATCCTTGCGAGAGTAAAGATCTGGTCCGTCGTTCCACGGCCAGGACGGAACCCGCATTGTTCCTCTTCAATTTGAGGTTCGACAATTGGAATGTGCACAATGTAGAGTTTAATTTAAAGTACCAAACTATATGGAAAACTCTCATTTGAAAGTTGATAAGCCTATTTTTTAACTGTGCACAATTGTATGATTATATTGTATGTATTTTTTTCATCAGAACAGAATGGTGACCCAATTTTGGACAATGGGAGATTCACTCTATTAAATATGAAATTTGTTTGAATTGATTGTGATTGCCTTTCGTTAAACAGCATTTTTGTTTTACTTGTCAAACCATTTGCATTGAATCTAAAACTGAAAACTTTTAAAACATACAGTATATCTTTCTGCTTTGTTTTTGCAGGGACAATATTCTGGTTCTGGATGTGTTTTTTGAGGCACTGAACTATGTAACCATAGAGCAGAAGAAAGCTTATGAGGTGGCAGGTCTACTAGGTAATACAGCACTGCATAATACTTTTTAATGTTTTCATTCTCTCTTCCTTTAAATCATACATACATGTATGTTGCAGGTGATATTGGTGGTCAGATGGGTTTGTTTATCGGTGCAAGCATTTTAACCATTCTGGAGATATTTGATTATGCATATGAGGTATGTATTAATCTACACACACATACACACACTAGTCCATGTCCAGACTCTCAGAGGCACAGAAGAAGCATACACACAGCAATATGCTTTGTCATAAACATACTCCGACATGAAATACGCACACACGCATTCGCTCACACAAACACACACACACACACGCACACACAACACACACACACACACACACACACACTTAGATTCCTCCAGACACAGTGACAGAGACATCAGTTTGACTCTGATGAGGGATTAATGACACTCTGATGGAGAGTTTCATCCAAATGAGCCTTCGTTTTGCTGCTGGTCTCTTTGCTCTGTGCAGCAGCCAGCACAAGCCCTTACACCACTCAAGCCCTTGGACACACACGCACACGCACACACACACACATTTTGTTTTCTGTCCTGTCGTTTTTTTATGAACTTTTGATGCTGGATGTCAGATTTCATCTTAAAACTTTTTCTGAAGCTTAAGCCTTGATGAATTATAAGCTTTTTGAGGCTGCTTTCGACAAAGCTCATAAAAAGAAAAGAAAAACTAATGCATTTAAATTCATAGAAATGCATGAAACCTATACAGTATATGCCTAAAGCATTTTTTTTATTTTTTACATTTGATGATCTTAAGACCTGAGCACTTTAAAAATTCATAAGATTCAGTAATGTCAGTTCATTCACAGTGAATACTTGAGCTCAGAAATTGTTGATCAGATTTCACTATAAACAGAAATTGCTGTTCCCCTTCTGTCACTCACTCGACGTTGTGTCGATTGTAGTGACACAACGGGCCTTTCTTGAGAGCCTCACGTACCTCTGAACTTGAGAAAAGGCCAATGTGAAATCGGCAGAATTTGCATGTCCCACCCCCGGACATACGGGTATAAAGGGAGCGGACGTGCATCTGTCAGTCACATTTTTTCTTCGGAGCCGAGCGGTTGTGTGATCAGTGAGCTGTGTTCATGACTACTTCACCCACCTCAGCAAGAGAGCTTCTGTTGGATCTGACGGCACATTCCAGTGGCTTTCTCCTGCGGTAGTACGCATTCCCCCCCATTGAGCCTTCATGCACTGGTCCTGTGCAAGGTCAGGGAGGCCGAGGAACAGGTCACCCTGGTTACTCCTTACTGATCCACTTGGACTTGGTTCTCGGATCTCACACTCCTCGTGACAGCACCTCCCTGGCAAATTCCCCTGATGAAGGACCTTCTTTGTCAGGGATGGGGCACCCGCAACCAGACCACTGGACATTCCTTGTGTGGCCCCTGGATGGGACACGGAAGACTTAAGCGGTCTACCACCTGCAGTCATAGACACGATCAACCAAGCCAGAGGTCCCTCTATCAGGTAGCTTTACGCCCTCAAGTGGTATCTGTTCACAAATTGGTGCTTTTCCAGATCTGAAGACCTGCATAGATGCGCAGTTTGGTCAGTGCTTAAATTTTTGCAGGAGAGGTTGGAGGGGAGGCTGTCCCCCTCCACCTCGAAGGTGTATGTTGCTGCTATTGCAGCCCACCACAACGCAGTGGACAGCAAGTCCCTTTGTAAGCACGACCTGATTGTCCAGTTCCTTAGAGGTGCCCGGAGGTTGAACCCTTCTCAGCCAAGCTTGTTCCCCTCCTGGGATCTCTCGGTGGTCCTCTCAGGCCTTCAGAGACACCCCTCCGAGCCGTTTGATTCAGTCGAACTCAAAGCCCTCTCCTTGAAGACAGCTTGAGAATGGCATCCTTGTGGGCACTGGCCCACTGCTCCTCCCTAGCAGACATCTACAGAGCTTGCAGGCTGGGCAACACCCAACACCCTTTGCTAGATTCTACAACCTCAGGGTTGAGTCAGTCTTATCCTGTGTTTTGTCAGGTCCAAGCCTGTAAAACTCGGTAATACGGAACAGCCGACCGGGTGTTCCACTTGCAACTTGCGTCCTTTACCAAGTCACCGTGTCTGTAGTAACTCCTCACTTGTCAGGCAGGATCTACCACCAAACCATGTCCACGTGTGGCTTGATAACCCCCATGTGTATTGGCCACAAGTTACCTCCCCCCAGTCTGGGCAGGTTGTGGTCTCCTCAGAGCCTTTTCCCCCTGAAAGAATCGGAACGGAAAAGGATGCCTTCCCCGACGCATCTACAGCGTTAAGATATCACTAGTCGCTTTAAACTCTATGATGAGAAACATATAGAGAGAAAAAGCTGTGGCTGGCCAGCTTGCTCCCATGTCAATTCATGTCGCCTGTTCCCGTGCGGGTACTGGGAACCTAAGAGCGGTATATGACACCTTTTATTGGGGGCGTTGGGGAGGGTTACTTGCAGCCGACACAGCTGCTTCTAGCACGCAACAGTCTGCTTGCACCTGTCTCAACAGTTCACATAACACGGTTTAGTGCATGCCGTTTTTAAATGGGACCCCTTGTGTCACTACAATCGACACGACATCGAGTGAGTGACAGAAGGGGAACGTCATGGTTACTGTTGAAACCTCCATTCCCTGATGGAGGGAATGAGACATTGTGTCCCCCTTGCCATGGCACTATTCCTACCACTGTAACTCGCTGAACTTTTTTCTCTGCTCCTCAGTGCAAAAACCTGACTGACAGACGCACGTCCGCTCCCTTTATACCTGTATGTCTGGGGGCAGGACATGCAAAATCTGTCTGCCAATTTCACATTGGCCTTTTCTCAAGTTCAGAGGTACACAAGGCTCTCAAGAAAGACCCCTTGTGTCACTACAATCGACACAACATCTCGTTCCCTCCATCAGGGAACGTAGGCTACAACAGTAACCATTACAACTGACTGTATAAACAAAAATAACCTACGACTTTGGCTCTCAAACTTTAAAGGCCAAGCACTACCTTTGACTGAAACACTAGCACCAATATTCCTTTAAATAATTTTTCGTAATTTAGGAAACAGGCATTTCTTTGAGTGCAAATTTAATGACTAAACAAAATAATGCCATGCAATGAATTTCTTTTATATCAATATTCCTCTCGTAAATGTAATCATTATACTGCATCATCATCATCAGTCTCTTGACTGGCTTTTTATGGATCTGTGGAAAGACCCTACACTGAAATCTTTTTGAATTAACCAAAAAAAATTGCTTCATTTGGTAACATCTAAAATTAACTGGTTTTATGGAAGTCCAAAATATTATTTCACATCATGAACACAACCTGAATGTTAGTTACACCAAAAAAATAAATAAAAATAAAAGCAGTTAGTGGCAATTTTTTTGTCATGCCTTTTTGTCGATTGAATTTTGGTATCTAGTCTCTGTCTATGTCAAAAGAACGCAACAGTGACCACCCACTTTTTCAGCCATCTGGGTTCCAGAATTTTTTTTCCCATTAATTTATTCCATAGTCTATTGAAATCTCATGAAATGCATGAGACTCGTGACATCCTCCATAAGAGTTCTAAGCCATGAACCAAACCAATCAACTCTGAGGTGAATCACAATATAACATACTTCGTTTTGGAGCAAAAATTATTTGCAAATCAGTCAAACAAACTACAATCCATAAAGCATTGCGAATGAAGGAATTGAATAAAAACTAATTGAATATATAAAACTATTTATTTTAGGTTGTTGATTATAAGTATAGAAACAAATTTAGTTTATGTTTTTGGTGAAATATTCATATATATATATACAAATATACAACAGTTAGTTCCGGTCCTCGAATCTGATTGGACAAGAGACGTTCCATGAGCACTGATGGTCTGAAACCATCAGCACTCTAATGCTTCACTGTGTGTGTGTATCACTCCGCTTGTGTTCATGCTGATCTAAACTAAAGTGTAAGAGTATTGCATATGCCTTAAGAGTTTCTGCATTTATTTTTTTTTAGATTTTTTGACATTACATATGACAAAAGACAATTTATGTGTGTAATATGAGCAGCTGATGACGTGAAGTGAATCTGTCAGTCATTGTATACATACAACAGTGCTCCATGATCTTGTATTACTACTACACGACCACAGCTAGAAAATAACTTTAAACGGCTTTAAATGAACAACTTCAGCATTACTGCTCATCACAGCTGAGAGACACAACAGACAGATTCATTACACAACTCAAGGCGCTTACCTCTTACTAGAGTTTCCACATTGGAGAAAAAGTACTGTTCAAAATGGCGGAGGACATTGCGGTTTCTATAGTGAATGACACTTGTGCACCCGCTACCATGAAATAGGGAGAATTACCCCCGCTTGGATGTTATTTTTCCACTGAGATAGCTGATCTCCAGAAAGCTCACAGCATCTCTGCTTGGGTGTGGCAACAGGTGATCACACAAGCTCTCTCTCTCTCTCTCTCTCTCTCTCACTCACTCACTCACTCACTCACTCACTCACTCACACACACACACACACACACACACACACACACACACACACACACACACACACACACACACACACACACACACTCACACACTCACATCCATCCTTGTTTATCCAATAACTTGTTAGAAACAGCAAAAGCCATGATACTATTTCTGAAGGGACATTTTTTAATTACTAACGTAGGCTTGGGCACATTATTTGGTTTGAACCAGCAACGACAGATTCTAATCCGCCACTGTATAAAGTAGTTCCATGCACAAATGCGTTTTTATGACTGTACTCTGTTTTTCCCCAAAATAATTCAAGTAAAATTATTTACTTGTTCATTGAACTGCTGTATATAAGCAATATCACATTCGCAATCATGCCATATGGCCCTAATTCAGCACTGCTCTGATTACATACGGAACCCAACTGTTGCGCTCAATTAGATTAGATTTACATTGCAATCACAGTATTGTACAACCACAGAAACAGTCAAGTAGAGATCTAAAAATGTATTAAATTCTTTTCACCACTGCCAGAAGGCCTTTCTGCTCTTACAAGCAAATTCTTCAATCACATTTGTAAAGTCAAGGTGGCACAAGAGGCCTCTATTGGTTCTCTATTTTTGCTAATAGCCACAACTTCAAAAGTGGTTTCCAGAGGCATTTTAGTTCATTTGAAATACAAAGTCAACTAGGGCTGGGTATCATTCAAAAAATTTAGATATTGATACCGATACCTTGACTTTGATACCGGTTCCTAAATTATACTTTTTTCGATACCAATTTTATGAAATCCATTTTCACAAGATTTCACACATTACCTCAAAATAACTTTGGATTTATTTTTTCAGTTTGTTGACTTTTTTTACAGACTCAAAGACTCATCTCCTGAGCCTTCTGGTCTCCCCATGCCAGGCAACTTTAATGTGAAGAGGAAAAAAAAAAACAAGAAAGCTAAACTGTTAATTCAGCCAACCCTAAGGATAAGTACAGTTTAACAAGATAATTAGTTTAATGTACATTAAACTTGATCAGTTACTGTCAACCTTAAAGCATTTTTAGCATTGATTTAGCAAGCTATCTATAGCAGTACATCCAAACAATATCTAACGCTACGTAGGACCCAGTTTATAGGACTATGTCACCATGCACAGAAATGTTAATTTAACAAGTGCACAAGCATGTACCACTACAAGTTAGATGATTTTTTTTGTTGGTTTGCTAAATGTTAACCTAACCTGTTGGTGTCTCAGTCAATGCGCCGCTGCATTCATCAGTAGTTTTGAAGGAGGACTCGTATGGTGGGCATGTTGAAGGGAGCTCTGTGGCAGGAGAATGCTGAGAGAATGACTGCACCGGCTCGGTCTTCTTGCAGTCGAAGATGGAGCAATTTTCTGCTCTTAAGTTTATTCTGTGCAATGTCAAGAGCTTCATCAGATTTGTAGTGTTGCCAATCTTGGCAGCAATTATCTTGTTGCAAATATTGCATTGCACACTGTTGGCATCGAGCCTGGTGAAATGTAGCCACACTTTTGATCTTTTCCACATCTTTTACATCAATGGGGGTTAGGACTCATACATACTACAGCCTCACATGTGAGCCGTGTCTCTGGGCATAACCGGCGTAAACTATTGTTATTCTTTGATGCCTAAACACAGCCAATCACTGGCACTTTTAGATTTGGGCACATCTAACATGCTACATGCTTATCCCTGACGTTGACGAGATTAACCCCTTAGGTATCGAAATTTGGTTTTTGATATTCGATTTTTTTTAGAGGCAATTCGGTCAGTGCCTAAGATGTATCAAACTCAATACCCAACCCTAGTGTCAACATTTGGAAACACACTTCGGAGCTAAGAGCTTGGATGGAACTTGGATGGAAATACAATTGATGAGTGGATATACAATTAGACCTAAATTAATAATTTATATCTCCTTTTCCCGAGACCCCCCTAGTGGCCAGTGTCCTGGCCTGCAACCCATGTTGTCAAGTTGATTAATGCAGCCCTGGCATAGTTTCAAAGCTGATCTCAGGGCAGTAGTATGAGACCTGATTTGGCAGTGAATGAGATGGTGGTTTGTGATGTGTTACTGGCAGGTGGTGAAGGAGAGACTGTTGGACCTGCTGAACCGGGAAGAGGAGGAGGAGAGTCATGGAGAGGATGTGGTAATCTCCTACTGAGTTTCAAATGATTTATTTAGATATGAGGAACATTGAATAGTGCATGGAAATGTTTTTTTAAAGGTATTGTTCACCCAAAAATGTCAATTCTATCTTAATTGCTCACCCTCATCGTCCTTCTAAACCTGGATGGACCTTATTCTGAGTAGTGCCATATTAAGCCTACCTTTGTCAGGAATGGGTTGCATTGTTGTTTAAATTGGTGTTGAATGTTCAGCTGTTGAAACAAAAAAAAAAAAATCTAAATAAATAATCTTTCCAAAAAATATTCAGTATTCAAAAAAAAAAAGGATAAACAAAACCCGGGTGTAAATAGCATCTGTCACACTGTGTAGCTATTTGCATCCCAATAGTTTGGTGAAACCACATGAATATACGACAAAATAGACAACAGGTTTCACTGCAGTGGCATGTGGTGTAAAGACAGTGTGAATACATAGTGTTGTCCTAGCGACCGCAGTTTGTCCCACTCTTTTTCCAATCCGATTTCCTTTTTCTTAATATTTCCTTTAATACTACTTAAAATAATAGATAAAAACGATTCTAAATATTGATTTCATAGTAATTTGGTAATGGTGAATGTTGAGGAGTGCAGAAAAGGGTTTAATCCAGAGGTGCACATGTTACCGCAGTTCAGCTTTGTTTGTGTAGATTGCATCTCAGTAATCTACACAAGTGCACACTATAAGATGTGATGATCTTCAGACTCCAACTAAATTTGGTCAGTGGTTGAAATTTAGCATCGTAGCCGTATAGTGTGACTGTTATTAAGATGGCCAGATGAGATATTCTGCTCCTCTCTCACACCCACAATTCAAGAAACCTGCTCCGCATTTGCACCATAGCTTGCACCATTTGTGCCCAGTTATCACTCTACTCAAGCACTTTCAATATTTTTTCTTCTTTTCATTTTATATAAAAAGTTTGAATAAATAAATAAGCAGAAAATACTTTGAGTAAAGTGTAACACATAATTTACATTTTACATTTGGCAGACGCTTTTATCCAAAGCGTCTTACAATACCCTTATTACAGGGACAATCCCCCCAGAGCAACCTGGAGTTAAGTGCCGTGCTCAAGGACACAATGGTGGTGACTGTGGGGATCAAACCAACAACCTTCTGCTTACAAGTTCAGTGCTTTAGCCCCACTACACCACCACCACTCCCAGCAATATGAAAGCATTATTCTTGTAGCTTAGGCTACAAAATTAAAATAAATAAATTATTGCATTTTCTTGTTATTTTTCTTTACATTTATCATGCATTTTCTTATCATACTATTTTACTTTTAATAAATTTACTTTAAAGATCTGTAAACTTCTTTAGTTAAGATTTACACCATATTTTAAATAAATAAAATAAAATAGAAAGATATATACAGTGTATATTTTTTTTTACTGTATTTATGAGATGTTTTAATCCAAATCAGCAAATAAAGTTGGATGCAATTGTAGAAATCTATGTCATGTTTGTGCATCATCCATAGGGTATTTCCAAGCATGATATATTATCAGCCTTTCTACATTTTCAAAATTTTGCATGGCCGATAGTTTACTAATCTAAAAGAGCAGATGGATGTTCTATAACCCACCTTTGTAAATTTTCAGGCCATATTTTTTTTATTTCCACAATGAATATTTGCTTGTGGTAGATCATTATTACTGTAGGATTCCTCCCGCATTCAAGTTCATTCTCAACATCTGTAATTTTCTGTATTTGTGATCAAGCTGTCTCATTATAGCCCTATTTGACAAAATCTTATGGATGGAACTAAATGTTAGCCTATGCTCTTGATGGAGTGGTAGTGGTGCAATGGAAATGCTGATGTCCTGACTTTCTGTGAGAAAAAAAGTGTGCCATGGCAATATCAATATCATTTTCTACTGTATTGGACTATTATAAATCGTACAGTGTGCACCCGCCTTAAGGTAATGCTAGAGTTCAGTATAGGGGTAGGAGTTAATGTAGTGTGTCTGTGGGACTTGAATTGAACCCAATAAACACACCGCCCATATACTGTATGTTAGTATTTGAATAAATAAATGTTGTGCAAATAATATCTGCCACTATTTTCACCGGGGTTTAAATAGCATCTGCCAAAAAAAAAATAAAAATAAATAAAAAATAAATTATTTATATATATATATATATATATATATATATATATATATATATATATATATATATATATATATATATATATATCTCTTTATACAGTGCTTGCAATACAAGAGATTGTACTTCTATCCTGATCAAAAAATTTATTCACAATTGCTGTCAAGCTCAAAAAGAGGAAAAACAAATTCTCCATAATAGTTTCATAAAAGTATACCACTCAACCCGTATGCAATATTCCAAGTATTCTGAAGCCAAATGACTAGTTTGTGTGAGGATGGCTTGATGGGAATTAAATAATTTTCATTTTAAATGAACTATTCCAATAATATTGATAACGTATATTTTTTAAATGTATTTATTTATTCAGAGCACCTGTGATCCTGTGGTGAACCACTCAGAATCGATTAGCCACACAGTCAGTGTTTCTCTGCAGACCACCCTAGGTACCCTAGAGGAGATCGCCTGCTGAGTGCATTTCCTCTTAACACCAGCAGGGAGAGCCAGACCATCTGCCTCTCAATTCCTACAGATGGATTTGGGAACCAAATGGTGAAAGGCAGAGAAAAGAGAGGAAAAGGGATTGAATCTCTTTTTCTTGCTTAAACTTTTGAAAATGTCACGTCATCATTTGGCATAAACATGGGAACCAGAAGCAAAGGAGCTTCTTGAGGAACATAAGGACCTCAAAGTTTCTCACAAACACCATCTGCTTGTTTTAGACTCATGAAGGAAAGCAAAAGCTTGTGGATCTGTCAGGACAGCCACTTGTAAACAAATAGAAAAACACGAGCATGTGAGGAACTCCAAATGCTCATGGCCTCAGCATGCTCTCACATTCTCTCTCTACCCATCCTCCATTTTGAAGTCTACTGCCAAAACACTGTAAATTATTAAGCAGAGAAAATGTTGTGAAACTGTTCTAACTGTGCATGTGTCAATTTCATGCTTTACAATAGTTTTTTCAAAAATGTAATTCTCTCACATGTGGAGACTGTTTTGTCTTCTCGTGCTGTACAATTGCCACTTGTTCCTGCATCTGAATTGGCTTGTGATGTATCAGGGATGCATCATGAAACCAAGAGTCTTTCCATTCCTAACTTTATTTATTTATTTATTTTAATTTTTTAGTGGAACCTGAAAAGCAGAATGGGTCACAGTACTATGGTAGCCATTATGAGCTCATTGTGGCTGTGTATGACTTTTGCATCTGCTTTAGCCTCCCTGGAACCAATTTCAAGAAGAGTGAAGAACAGAATGTGCAAAGAAGAACATATGTTGTATATTATGTACATGAGTAAAGTAATACAGCCAGCAGTTTTCATTTTGTCAAATGTGATAGAAGGTCTTTTCACTTATGGAAAGCTGATAGTAGAAAACTGATATGATCATTCATACACTTGATTAAGGCTCTTGTTGAGAGATACATAAGCACTTTTAATGATTAGTAAAACACTTTAGATCTTTAGCTTTTTCTTGACCATTTTAACAGGGATTTTGCAAATTGTAAAGAGTTTAGAGGTGTTCAAAGTTTCTATTATGTGAGTTAAGTTGCTTGCTTTGTCTCATCTCATCAGTCTAGAGCTCTTCATCTGTGCTGGAGTTTATAACACTGTAATTGCCATATGTTAACTGTAGTATGTTGCCAAAACAGTCTTTTATAATGGATAATAGGCAGTACCGAGGTGCGCTTGTGTTTTTTTTTTTCTTTCTAGTCTCTATCTAAATGTAACATTCTTGGAACAAGTTTCAATATAAATCAAGGCTTAACTGACCCATTTATTCTTAAAAAAAAATGCACAGCAATTCATTAACTTTGGTGGAAAAAAAAATATTCTTTCAGAATGTTCTTTGGCTGATAATAGTGAAAAGATGGTCCTGTGCAAGGAGATAAAGCTTGTAGCCTGATCGCATTTCTCAAATGTACAACTTTTTCTTCCCATATTTAATATAAGAATATTAATGGGTACAGAATTAAGCCACACAATTAAAATAAAATAAAAAAATCTAAATGTGTGTGTTTAAATTGTAATTGGAGTCTTTCAGCACATTGTTCTGGGACACAAAGTGCAATGAAATGAAAACATATGACAAGAGTCAATCTACTAAGAGTATGCAAATAGTTGTTATAAATATCAATTCTAAGCTCTATTTGTTTGTGTATTATTAGTAGGTATTATTTTCATGCTCCCTTAGGGCAACATTATTTTGTCTTTATGAAATATAGAACTTATAAAAAAATAAAAAAAAATAAATAAATAACACAAAGAGAGGAAACACTAATTTTACTACATGAAATAAGAATGTCTGCAATGGATTGTTTGTGGCATGAAAGAGAGTCATGTTATTGTGTTAATACCAACGCATGTTGCCTAATGTGTGTTGTTGTTATCTTCAATGAAAATAGTGTGGGGAAATACATGCAGATTTCCTGCCTGGGTGCTTTCCAAATTCACAAAGTGTGCGATCTTTATTAGAATGTAGCTTTAACAACATTGACCTTTTTTTCTGAATTCAATTTGCTCAGTTTGATCAAATGTAATGGAGCTATGGAGGATAACATGTCTTAGGCCTATCCTTATTCGTCCTAAATTGTGATTTCTTCTAAATCTGTAAGTGTAAGTCTCTAAGAGGGTTTCTAGTACATTCACACAAACACATAATCCAAATACAGAAAGCCAAAGCATCAGCCCACATCTTGCATCTGCCCACAACATGGTTTTTATACCTAAGGGTAATTATGCCAGTACCTCAGACCTTAGAGATGAAAACAATAAAGGCTAAATGGATTTCATCAACGGTGTCTGTCTTATTTTGTTTCTCTCTTTGCATCACTGCAACTCCATCCATCCATCCATCCATCCATTCATCCATCCATCCCTCCCTCGGATTTAAATCTTTTGGCAGCAATAACCTTCACCAAATATGTCCTATAATTGAGGATCAGACCTTCACAAAGGCCAAGAGGAATTTTGCACCTTTATCTTTTAAAAAAGCTGTTTCAGTTTAGCAGCATTCTTGGGTTGTTTGGTATGAATCACTCTTTTGAGGTCATGCCAAAGCAAAAGGTCAGGACTTTGACTGAGCTGCTCCAGATTATGTATTTTCTGTTGTTGATGTATTCCTGTGCTTTGGTTTGATGTTATTTTCCCTTCCTGCTGAAAATGTCTTTCCTCTTACATTGCTCCAGGAAAGAAATGTGTTTTGTGGACAATATCAATGTGTTTTTGTTCGTTTTCATCATAGGGTTATTCCAGGACTACTTTTGCATGAATATCCATCTGTGCTTTTAGTGATTGAAATGTTTTCCTTTGATACTTTGATGCTTTTCCATTTATAAATTCTTGTTACTCGATTACATGTTCTTTTATCATGTGGGTGTATGCGTGTCTTTCTGTGTTGTGTGAAACAAACAGAGGAATACAAAATTGACAGCATGTGATTATTTGTGCCACTATGCAGAAAAGAAGAAAAAGAGAACAGGAGCAGCAAGAAACTCAATTGCCTTAAACAAAAACAAATTAATCTTCACCTCCCTTATACACAGAAATACACATAAACAAACATCACGAAGAACAAAAGAGCTGTCTTTGAGGCCAGAGATTATACATTGAGCTCAAGTGAGGGGGCTCTGCTATGCCATTTATTTTTAAGAAAGACTGTGTTTGCAACAATAAACAGCTCTAGCTGTGTTGTGCAGAATGTATAATTTGCTGCCTGAAAAATATACAAGGCTCTCTCAGGTAACATGGCATACTTGAATTTTAATATAATTGCATTAAGTTAACATATAAAAAGTCATTTATTTAGTGATATATGAATGCAATTGTAACCTCATTTCCACTGGTGTTGCCTGTTATTTCTTTGTTGGTCATCTTTTTCAAACATATCATCTGTACTGGAGGATCAGGGTTGCTCTTTAAAGAGCCTATGAGTTAGAAAATATATTTTTGTTTACACTAATTATAAGATAATGATTATGAATGAATATACAATATGAAATAGCAGTACAATGTGTAAATGGAAATGTACTTGTTTGTTTCTTTAATCACAAATTTATGTTTAATATTTAACCCTTATTTGTTCAGATGACAATGTTTTCACAAGTCAAAATTCACTCTAAGAACCCATAAAAATGGGTTTTGATACTTTTAGCCCATGTCTGTTACCTTTAAGGTTATCTATATGATTCTGTACTCCTAAACATTGACAAACTTTGCTTTCAGCGGACATGCATATTTAAATTTTAAATATCTGGGATTTTGAGCACTTTTAAGGAGCCCAAGATGTAGCTCCTTGGGGGTGTCGCTTAAGCACCATCAGCCAATAAATTGGCGTGATTGTATAAAGACTTCAGACCACATGATCACTGACGTGATCCTCATTGCGTCATTAAGCAGTGTAGGGTTCCCACACGTAACCAAATGCTTCTCTCTTGTGACTAAAAAGGCCCAGGAAAATTAATAATGTCACAAAGCTCCTGAGAAATTGTTAAATCAAATGATTTTTTAGAATGCAAAAGTACCCTCCCCTACTGTACTTTACATCTGTTCAGCACACCTGTCTTTTCTTGCCAGAGTAGATGATGCTGCCTTCAAAGGGAACTTCAATGGGAGCACGATCTATGCTTTAGGGTTGTCCCAAACATTGAGTTGTGAATGACCATTATCACCTTTCAGCCCTCTGAAGCTCTTACAGTGAAGGGTAATTTGCTTTGAAGGGAATAGGGATGATCACTTCTGAATGGAATGGTTGGATTTTATGTGGTTAGATTTTATTTATATTTTTAATGAAGGCATTTTTCTGAGGTTGTTTTGGATGTAATGCATCTGAGTAAGTGTTCAAAGCATTGATATAATGTGATCTTTTACTGCTTGTTTCTTGTTTATATGCATTTAACTTCCACAACTTCCCCATGATCATTTGGTGGTTGCAAAAAACAGTACCTGTATACTGTTTGCTGGTACCCAAATGATAACTGGAAGTACTGCGACACAAACTGCACATCACTGCCGTTATGACATACCATAATACCATAAAAATAAAGTTCTCAAATTCACAAGATGCATCAAATCCGGCCTCTTCATTTTCCCTGTTTGTCTAAAATAAAATACTATTTACAAATACTTTGGTACTGAGATCGGTTCTCATTTTCCCTGGCCGAACGTTGGCTCTGGCACGAGAAGTAACACAGATCAAATTGGGTATTTTTTGTCTTTACTGGGCTGCAATATAAAATAAAATTAATTGGATATTTAAAAGAAAAAAAGGGAAAAGCCATCCAACACAACACAACTTTCTGTTTCAGCAGGAAATATGTCAACACACAAAAGGAATCTGCTCATCAACGCAGTTCATGGAGACTCTGAAGGTTTGGGGTCTAGGGGTGACAGGATATTCTCATGATGCTTCATAATGGCAATCTTAGGTTAATCGACAGTAGTATAATTATGCAAAACCAATAATCCCATTCATATTTATGTCATTTGTAGTTTCCAACTACTTATCTCGTACATAGAAATGTAGCAAACTGGTCTCATAGAATGAACATTACTCTAAATAAATTTTTGCAAACTATTTTTCTATATTTCGCTAGTTTCCTGGTGAAATGAACACTACAGGCTCTACAACAACTGTGTGTTTTATTCATTGTCATAGAAATGGTATTTGTTAAACACCTAATCCTAACCACACTGCAAGGAAGGTATGCTTGCAGTGCATTGTGAGTCATAGGCAGCAGTTTTATTGAGGGCAAGTCATACTGTGTGTAATCATTTACACTTTGTTGTTTATTGCCTCTGAGAGGCTGCAGTCTAATTGAATACTGTAGACTCTGATGATAAGGGTGCCTGCAAAGTAAGCATAACGAGGCCTGGGGAAATCAATAGCATTTTCAAACAACTTTCTTCATGAAGGAGCATCAGCTCTAATGAAGAGCATGGCATCAGTGTCTACCATTTAGATCCATCTTTTTTCTCCCCACCGAAACTATCGTCTCAGCATGAGCATTTACGGCAATTCATTTAAAAGGTTTCTATGAACATGTTCCACCTAACTGACTTGCATAATAGTTCCCTTGAATGCTTAGAGAAATTATTCTGACATCCTCTACCTATATAATTTCTTCCTATACATAAGTTAAGATGTGGTAAGACGCCTTTAAGAACAATGTTCAAATTACTTTTAAACTGTAACATATATAGATAAACCTTTAGCATGAACAGGATGATGCTGCATTCAACATATCATCAAGGGAAATAAATAGAAACATTTGCCAATTTTATTATCATAGCACAAAATTATGAAAAGGCCATCTTATCTCACTACTGGGGCAAGATGATACCATACCTGGGGCAAGAAAAATTCAATAAACACCTCAGCTTTCTCATTTTATTTAGGCATTTTATTTTTCACTTGAGTGTAGGAAAGCCATGGAATAATACACAATCAGCACAGAAAACATATTGCTGTTTGTGCAGACTGACCATGTTGTGAATACGCCAACAGTAGGTAAAAAGATTTTGCTGAAATTGATCTAAGCTTATTGAATTTCGAATTACTTTCCCCCTTGGCCAAAGCTATAAGTGGTGTTGAATGTATGTGTTGAATGAGCTCCAGTTATATGTCCACAGAGACATGCCAAAAACACTCACTCACACTCACTCTCACTCTCTCTCTCTCTCTCTCTCTCTCTCTCTCTCTCTCTCTCTCTCTCTCTCTCTCTCTCTCTCTCTCTCTCTCGCTTTGCATGTTGGGAGCGTGGGGTGTGTGAGTGTCTCACGGGTGAGAGGAGCGACAAAATTGTGTTTGTATTTTTCGTTTTTTTTTTCAGAAATAATTCTTTCCTTCTCTGTCTCTAAGTGTAGTTTTTTTTTCCCTCTCATGGCGAGTGTTGGAGATGGAGTCTCACCCGAACGGGTGTGACTCCTCTCTCTCGCTCCATCAGGGAGTCAGGTGTGTGCCTGAAGTTGGCGTTTCAGTAGTGGTAATAGGAGAACAGGTGGGGTATGCAAACATTGTCTCAGCTTCAAGGATGAATAAGGCAGCGGTGCTCTTTCTGAAGGAACGGAATTAGGTTGAGAGCGGTGTTTGGGTAAGTGGCGTTTTTACTGTAATTTCTCCTTTGGCGTCTCAATCGATTAGAATTACAATCTTTAATGTCCCTCCATTCATTCCTAATCATGCTATTGAAAAGGAATTGTTGGGATTTGGAAAGATTGCCAGTGGAATTAAAATGGTTCCACTAGGGTGTAAAAGTGAGTCGCTCAAACAGGTTATGTCTTTTAGACGTCAAGTGTTTATGTTTCTGGATTCACCGACTCTTGATATTTCTTTCCGAGTCCTTTACAATGGAAAATTCTATATGCTTTATGCAAGTACTGGTAGTTTTAAATGTTTTAAATTGTGGTGACATAGGACACACAAAAAATGTTTGCCCCCATAAAATGAATAATGCAAATAATGAAAATGATCATGACACTGCGGGGTCTAGTGTGTCAAAAGAGAATGGTGATAGAAACAGTGTAGGAAATAAATCAACTGAAACTGAAAAGGAGGGAGTTGATTTAGAACAGAACGAAACACAGAATAATCAGGACATAAGCAGGTGTGAGGAAAAGGTTGGAAAAACGTGGGGTAGTGAGAGTGTTGAGGCGAGTAAGAAGAATGAAGCTGAGGTAACGTCTCTTATGTATGTAACCTCCGTTCCCTGATGGAGGGAACGAGACGTTGTGTCGAGGAAGCGACACTAGGGGTCTCTCTTGAGCGCCGAATATGCCTCTGATCTATGAAAAAAGGCCAGTGAGAGTTGGCAAACAGTATTTGCATACCCCGCCCCCGATACGGATATAATGGTGAGGGAAATACGCTCGTTCATTCAGGATTTTTCAGGGAATGGAGGTTACATACGTAACCGAGACGTTCCTCGTCTGTCGCTCACTTCAACGTCGTGTCGAAGAAGCGACACTAGGGGTCCACTTCAAATCACGCCATGTGCTGAGCCGTGTACGTATGCTGCTGACACAGAAGCGGGCAGGTATTTCAAGTGCACAAGCGACCAAATGTATTCAGGCTGCACATACTCTTCCCCAATGCCCCAAAAAAGTCGTCGGAATCCTTTTGGTTACCATAGAGGGGAACAAGGCGACGCTTCCAACTAGGGAACGGGCCAAGCCTGGCCGGGCCTCTTTTCTCTCTGTTTTCTCGGCATAGAGCAAGAGCAGCAGGGCCCTTACTGCATTGTGGGAAGGGGGTCTTACCCAAATTCCTATTCTTTCAGGGGGAAAAGACCCTGCGGAGGCCACACCTGCCCGAAAGGGGAGGTAGAGGTGGTAAAATACATCACATGGCCTCTTCGGTCACATGTGGGAAGAATGGCATGGTGGTAGATCCAGCCTCGAGGAGGGGGGAGTTGCTACAACACGGCGACTGGAGGGCAGCGAAGGACTGCCTAAGGGAGACGCAGGTCAGCTCGTAAGGTGACCATACCGTGGAAGTACACACAGGAGGAGTCCGCATAGGAGACCTGATCTGTGGAGCACCTATTCCGGTAGGGGTAGCCTGGAGTACCCGTAGTGGACTGGGTCGGCGAGTTCCTCCGCTGAACTGCGGACCCAAGAGGGCTAGGGAGGAATCGTCCAGGGACCTAAAAGGGGTCTCCTGGGAAGAAGGTGCACTGTTTTACCTCGACAGAGGGAAAGGGCACTGGACGCAAGCGATTCACCCGGTCAGACCGTCGACGTGTACCGAGTTCTATGGACTCGGACCTGAGAAAACACGGGACGAGACTGACTCAAACCTGAGATTGTAAAATCTTGCAAAGGTGTTAGGTGTTGCCCAGCCCGCAGCTCTGCAAATGTCTGCTAGGGAGGTGCCACTAGCCAGTACCCATGAAGATGCCACACTCCTGGTAGAGTGGGCTCGGACCTGTAGGGGGGTGGCACGGCCTGGGCGTGATAGGCCAACTGAATGGCATCCACCGCCCAGTGGGACAGCCTCTGTTTGGAGACAGCGTTCCCTTTCTGCTGTCCTCTGAGTGCGTTCCAGGTAGGCATGCAAAGCACATACCGGACACAGCAGTGAGGGGGCTGGGTCTGCCTCCTCCCGGGGCAGCACTTGCAGGTTCACTACCAGATCTCTGAAGGGCGTGGTAGGAACCTTGGGCACATAGCCAGGTCAAGGTCTTAGGATCACATATATGTCTGCCGGACCGAACTCCAGGCAAGTGTCATTAGTAGAAAACGCATGCAGGTCCCCGACCCTCTTGATGGAGGCAAGCGCGATCAGCAGGGGCGTCTTTAGGGAGAGGGCCCTGAGTCCAGATGATTCTAGCGGCTCGAAGGGGGATCTCTGAAGACCAGCGAAGACCACCGAGAGATCCCAGGAGGGGAATAGGTTTGGCCGGGAGGGATTTAGCCTCTGGGCACCTCTTAGGAACCTGACGATTAAGTCGTGCTTAGCCAGGGACTTGCCGTCTACTGAGTTGTGGTGAGCTGTGATAGCGGCAACATACACCTTCAAGGTGGAAGGGGACAGCCAATTCACGAACAGATGCCATTTCAGGGCGGAGAGTTGCCTGGTAGAAGGGGCTCTGGCTTGGTTGATCGTGGCTACGACCGTGGGTGGTAGACCAGCTAGATCTTCCGCGTCCCATCCAGGGACCAGACGTGGAGGTTCCAAAGGTCTGGATGCGGATGCCAGAGCTTGCCCCATCCCTGAGAAAGAAGGTCTTTCCTCAGGGGAATTCGCCAGGGAGGGGCTGTCGCGAGGAGTAAAAGGTCCGAGAACCACGTCCGGATGTGCCAGTAAGGAGCCACAAGAAGGCTCACTGGGGGGAATGTGTACTTGCGCAGCCCCACTGGCCAGTTGTGTGCCAGTGCATTTGCCCTGAGGGGAGCCTCTGAGCGGGCGTACCAGAGCAGGCAGTGGGAGGTCTCTCGGGAGGCAAACAGGTCTACCTGGGCCTTGCCGAACCGTTCCCAGATCAGCTAAACCGAGTGGGGGTGAAGCCTCCACTCTCCGCCAGGCAAGCATTGTTGTGACAGCGTGTCCGCTATCACATTGAGGTTGCCGGGGATGTGAGTCGCTGCTGGCTCCAAAGGAGGAGACGACGGGCAAGTTGAGACATGTGGCAGGAGCGTACGCCGCCTTGGCGATTTATGTACCCACCGCAGTGGTGCTGTCCGACCTGACCAGGATATGTTTGTTTTGAACTAACGGGACAAACTTCCACAGGGCCAAAAGGACGGTCAACAACTCGAGGCAGTTGATGTGCCAATGCAGCTGGGCCCCTTTCCAACGGCCTGCTGCTGCATGCCCATTGCAAATGGTGCCCCAACCCGATCTGGAGGCGTCGGTCATGACCAGGACGCGTCAGCACACCTGCTGTAAGGGTACTCCTGCCTGTAAGAAACAGAGGTCTGTCCAGGGTTTGAGTGTTTGGCGGCAGGTGGGGGTGATTATCACACGGTGTGTGCCACAGCACCATGCTCGTCTCGGGACTTGGGTCTGAAGCCAGTGTTGAAGCGGTCTCATATGCATCAACCCCAGAGGCGCGACCGCCACGGAGGACGCCATATGCCCCAGGAGCCTCTGGGAAAATTTTTAAAGGGACTGATGTGCCTGGCCTGAAGGCGGTGATGCACCTCAACACTGACTGGGCATGCTCGTTGGTGAGACGTGCTGACATTGAGACCGAGTCTAACTCCATACCGAGAAAAGAGGTGCTCTGGACTGGAGTAAGCTTGCTCTTTTCCCAGTTGACCTGAAGCCCCAAACGGCTGAGGTGCCGGAGCACCTGGTCTCTGTGAGCGCATAGTAACTCTCGCAAGTGGGCCAGAATAAGCCAGTCGTCAAGGTAATTGAGTATGCGGATGCCGGCATCTCGGAGTAGGGCAAGAGCTGCCTCTGCGACTTTCGTGAAGATGCAAGGGGACAGAGACAGGCCGAAGGGGATGACTTTGTACTGATACGCCTGGCCATCGAACGCAAACCGCAGGAAGGGCCGGCCGGGGAACAGTCGTGGGGCTGGAGACGGGTGGTCTGTGTCCAGGAAGCTGGGACTGTTGAGATCTGGAGGCATAGTGCCGTGAGAATGGCATTTTCGGGCCAGGTGACCCAGAGACATAGGAAATAGCTCTTTTATTGAGAATGTGGGTACCGCAACCCCATCTAAGGGGGGTGGCAAATGAAAATTGTTTAAAAACAAAAGATTCTCCTCCCGGCCCTCCACTGGGGGACGGAGCGGTCTTACCACCTCCGGAGCTAACATCTCTGTCGCTGGGTCATCTGTCTCAGGAGTGCCTGGGAGCCTTACGGGTCCTCGAGGGGGTCCGAGAGACGGGGGGCGTCTGCTTCCTGCGGTGTGCTCGATGCTGGGGCTGAGAGCTGGACTCGGGTTGAGGCGGAGCAGATTTCTTGGCCGCAGGGGGACGCCCTCGGCGAGTAGAAGGGGCAGTGGCCGTGGCGGCAGGTTTGCGGCGTGGCAGGATATGCGAGATGGCCTCCGTCTGCTTTATCACCACAAAGAACTGCTGGGCGAAGTCCTTGACAGTGTCGCCAAAGAGGCCAAACTGGGTGACAGGGGCGTCGTGGAAGCGAACTTTGTCGGCCTCAAGCATCTCAACCAGGTTGAGCCAGAGATGATGTTCCTGGACCACAAGGGTGGCCATCGCCTGCCCGAGTGCCTGCGCGGTGACCTTCATGGCTCTGAGGGCGAGGTCGGTCACTGAGCGCAGTTCCTACAGCACATCGGGGTCAGGGCTACCCTCGTGCAGATCCCTGAGTGCCTTGGCCTGGTGGACTTGCAGGATGGCCATGGCGTGCAAGGCGGAAGCGTCCTGTCCCGCAGCGCTGTAGGCTTTGGTGTTTAATGAGGATGTCGTCCTACAGGCCTTGGAAGGGAGTATAGGGCATCCATGCCAGGTGATAGGGTTACCAAGACAAAGATGGAGCGCAACGGCCCTATCCACCTGGGGAATCACCGTATACCCATGGGCCGTTCCGCCGTCGAGGGTAGCGAAAGCGGACGAGCAGGGCTTTTGACGAATGGAGAGCGGGGCTCTCCATGAAGACGTCAGCTCGTCATGCACTTCCGGGAAAAACGGGACCGGGGGGGTGGGGGGGGGTTTGGGGCGTGGCTGTGAGCAGCGCCCAGACCCCAGGAACCAGTCCTCCAACTGTGACGGGTGTGGGGAGGATGGAGGGTTCCAATCCAACCCCACACTGACGGCGGCCCGGGCAAGCATGTCGGACATCTGCGCGTCCGCCTCAGCCTGGGCGTGCTGGCCCGAAGGCGGCAGCCCAGGGGAGGTGTCAGTGTCAGACGGCGAGCTCTCCGAAGGAGTGGCGAGCTCATCCACCTCAAGCTCCAGAGTATAGGCAGACCGGCCCGGATGAGAGTCGCTGTTGCCTCGAGCACGGATGGGGATCAACGAGCGTGTCGGGGGGCGGGTGGTCCGAGGGGGCGTACCCGGCTGAACTGCACCTGCTGTCCTCCCCAAATTGCCTCCAAATTGCCAGCCGCATCGTCCTCAATCCCGTGGGAAGAAGGAGCGATACGGGCGGAGGCTGGAGTGGCGTGCCTGCAGTGAGAGCATGAACCATCCACAAACGCTGCCTCTGTGTGATCAGTGCCCAGACACACGAGACAGCGCCTGTGGCCATCTGAAGTGGAGAGCACTCTACCGCATCCAGGAACTACACAGGGGTTGAATGGCATCTTTAAAAAGACGCATCCTGAAAAGGATGTTCAACACGCTGTGTATTGCTCTTTTAGAGAATTAAACTCTTTACAGAGAAAAATTGCTCTTTATAAGGAACACTCTTTCAACTCTGCACTGTCGAAGCACCCAGGGGCAAAGCTGCACACCGTGCAGTGAAGAGAAAAGCCGCTGAAGAGCGCCGTAGATCCAACAGCAAAGCAGAGCGTCAGAGGATAGAAGCAGGATATCATTTGTGTTACACGCAGCTGGCTGCATACACGACCATCGGCTCCGAAGAAAATTACTGAATGAACGAGCGCATTTCCCTAGCCTTTATATCCGTATCCGGGGGCGGGGTATGCAAAATACTGTTCGCCAACTCTCATTGGCCTTTTTTCATAGATCAGAGGCATTTTAGGCACTCAGAGACCCCTAGTGTCGCTTCTTCGACACAACGTCGAAGTGAGTGACAGACGGGGAAATGCTATTCATTATGAAGTTGAAAATGGAAACAGTGTTGATGAGGTTATTGCTGAAGTTACGGACAAAGATGATGGAATGGATGAGTTGGGTGAGGATGACAGTTTTTCAGAAATGTCTGATATTACATCTCAGAGTGGCGATGATCCATTATATACAGTGAAGGAAATGAATGACTTCTTGGATGAGACTTTTGGAAAGACTTTTGAAGTCTTGTTTTTTTCATTTTGCTCTTTTATATATTTTTTTCTTATATGTCTTCCTTTTCTCTCTTTTTTCATGGAGAGCATTAAGATAGGGACAATTAACATTAATGGAGGAAGGAATTGTAAAAAAGGGCAGTTTTGCATGAATTCATTCAAAATAAAGATATCTATTGTCATTTTTTTGCAAGAAACCCATAGTGATTTAAGCAATGAAGTAGAATGGAGAATGTGGTGGGAGGGTAAGATCTTTTTAAGTCACGGCACTAACTTTAGTGGAGGTGTTGCTATTCTGTTCTCAAAAAAAGCTCAGTATGTCTCACTTATCTTCATATGAGATAGATAAGGGTAGAATTTTGGCTGTGCAGGTAGAGTTAATGGGTTTTCCTTTTCTTTTCATTAATGTTTATGCAACAAATAATGGAGCAGAAAGGGTGGAGTGCTTCACAAAATTATAAAGTGACATAAGAAAATTTGATAATGCATGTATGGTTCTTGGGGGTGATTGGAATTGTACTCTTAGAGTTTACATTTGATCGAAATGGAGAAGAACCTTATCCTCAGTCTTCTAATTCATTAAGAAATATTATAAGAAAGTATGATTTAACTGACGTATGGAGAGTGAAACACCCAATTGCGAGGCAGTACACTTGGGTTAAAGCCTCCCATGATCATATTAGTGCAGTGAGGTTGGATAGGTTTTGTATTAGTAAAAATAGTTCTAACTAATATAAAAATAGTTCTAAATAATATTCTTAACTAATATTCTTAAAAGCTAATATTCTTCCAAATGGTTTTACTGATCATCATTTATGTATGATTGAATTTAGTTTAAAAG
This sequence comes from Moxostoma hubbsi, assembly GCA_032164185.1. Classification (NCBI taxonomy): domain Eukaryota; kingdom Metazoa; phylum Chordata; class Actinopteri; order Cypriniformes; family Catostomidae; genus Moxostoma; species Moxostoma hubbsi. The sequence goes on along the minus strand of JAVLUX010000024.1, from coordinate 15,699,611 downwards.
TCACAATATTCTAGTTATTATTGGCATTTTAACCTTAAATTATTACATGACTCTGTATTTTGCAAAAAATTTGATTTATTTTGGTCTAAATGGCAAGAACAAAAAAGTGACTGAAGATTTAGTGCAATGGTGGGAGGTTGGAAAAGCACAAATAACATTTTTTTGTCAGAACTATACAGCTCACTCAAACAGTATTGTAAAGAACACTGTTAAAGTACTTGAGATAAATTACTGAAATCGAAGGACTAACTGAAGATAATTCTGACGAAGTTAAAAAATTAAGAGAAAAAAGGATGGTTTTGATATCTCTGTTTAACGAGAGAGCCAAAGGAGCTTTGATAAGAGCCAGGTTTTCTTCTATAATGGAAATAAGTGCTCCAAGATTTTTCAACTTGGAACGGAAAGAAGGTGAAAGAAAACTTGTTACATTTTAAACTGCCAGATGGGACTTTAACAACAAATCCAAAAGAAATGAGAGATCTTGCAAAGGACTTTTATACTGATTTGTTCAAAGCAAGTGACTGTGACATTAATTGCATAGATAACCTACTAGGAGATCTGCCAAAGTTAACTGATGCTCAGAGACAATGGCTTGATGCTGATATAAAACTAGAAGAAATGTCAGAGGCTGTAAAACAACTCTCTACTGGTTGGTTACTTGGCATAGATAGACTTCCTTCTGAATTCTATAAGCAATTTTGGACTTTGTTAAAAGAAGATATACTTCAATTCTATAGGATTACTTATAGGAAAAATGAACTGCCAACAAGTTGTAGAAGAGCAGTTTTATCCTTATTACCATAAAAAGGTGACCTTAGACTGTTAAAGAACTGGAGACCGGCAGCGTTGCTGTGCACTGACTATAAAATTCTTGCTAAGTGCCTTGCAAATAGATTAAAACTATTTTTAGAATATGTTATTAAGGATTATCAAACCTAATGTGTACCAAACAGAACAATAATGGACAATATATTTCTTGTGCGTGATGTCATGAATTTAGTAAATGTTAGTAATAAAGATGTAGGTTTTTTATCAATTGATCAAGAGAAAGCTTTTGATAAAGTTGATCATATTTATTTATTTGAAACCCTCAAAGCATTTGGTTTTGGTGAGAATTTTATCTCTTGGATTAAACTTTTATACACTGGAGCTTCTGCATTATTAAAGGTTGGAGGTGGGTTAAGCTATCCTGTGTCAGTACATAGAGGTATAAGGCAAGGCTGTCCATTATCAGGACAGTTGTACTCTATGGCAATTGAACCTTTACTTTACCGACTGTGGAAGAAATTGAAGGAGTTTCTAGTTGAGGGTTTTGAAAATAGGCCAATCACTCTCTCGGCCTATGCTGATGATGTTACTGTTTTTATAAGAAGCGAAAAAGATGTTTTGAATTTAATAAAAGTTTACAATTTTTACGAAAAGGCTTCATCAGCTAAAGTAAATTGGGAGAAAAGTGAAGGATATTTAGTAGGTGATTGGCAGGGGAGGGCCCCTCCAGTGCTCTCAGGGGGAGTTAAATGGGGAAGAGAGGGTTTGAAGATGTTGGGAGTGTTTTTAGGAATGGAGCAATACAGACAGAAAAACTGGGAGTGTATGGTGGAGAAATTGTGTGACCGGTTGTCTCGGTCATGGGTGCTACCTCAGCTATCTTATAGGGGTTATGTATTGGTCACGAACAATCTGGCCGCTTCTGTGTTATGGCATAAAATGAATGTTCTGGAACCCCCAGATAGTGTAGTTCAAGAACAACAAATAAAGTTCAAAGATTTTTTTTTCTGGGCTGGACAGCATTGGACAAAATCTGCTGTACTCTTCCTGCCTCTTCAAGAAGGAGGACAAGGACTCATGGACATTAAAAACAGAATATAGACTTTTAGACTTCAAGCAGCACAGAAATTGCTGTATTTAGAACCGTGCTGGGCTGACACAGCTTGTGCTTTGTTCAGAAAAATGAATGTTCAAGTATGATGTGCAATTGTTTTTGATTAAATTGACTAACATGGACTTGAGTGATGTTTCCCCGTTCTATAAAGCAGTATTGAGAGCATGGTTTTCAGTTCTTTAGAACCTCTAAAACCTTGGACAGAAAATGAACCTCTTTTTAATAACCCGTTGATACAAGCATGGGTACTAGAGCCCAGAAGTATACAAAATGTAATGGCAAGAGTGGGGTATTCAAAAATTGCTGACCTAAAGAATGGTGCTAATTGGGAAAGTCCAGAGGACATGTGCAACTCAACTGGTATCAAGTCTTATAAGGCTTATGAAGAGAATAATGGAGGGAATGGTCTCAGCTTTACCTTCTGTCGTCAGACAAGGCTCAAAGGAAAATGAAATTCCTGGACAGATCACAGGGAGTCATAAAAGATTTCCCCAAGTAGAGATTTCAGCAGTGGTGGAGGTAGAGCCTAAGGAAGGTTCACTCCTGAACTTCAGAACACGTGAGTTGGATAGTTTTGAGAATGCTTAAAAAAAAGGCACTATACACCATTTGTGTAAAAGTATCTCACTGCAACATACTCAAAGACTGTAAGGAGTCAAAGTGGTCATATTTGTTTGGGCCAGACTCATCCCCTAGAGGCTGTTGGAGGTCCCTGTACAAACTTCCTATAGAGAAACGCACTGCGCATCTCCAATGGAGGGTTGTTCACTGGGCGATAGCTACAAACAGACATGTGGCACACATTGACCCCGCTGTAGGGAAAGAATTTATTTTTTGCGGTACTGAAGAGACAATAGATCATTTGCTTTTAAATTGTATCAGGTTAACAGAATTGTTTCAGATCTTAGAGGGGTGGGTTAGAGAATTGGGGTTAGGCTTTAACAAAGAGTTATTTATTTTTGGACCTAAATATGTTGCATCAGAAAAAAATCTTGTTAATCAATTTTGTAGTGGGAGAAGCAAAGCTGGCAATATGGTTAACACGGAAAAGGAAATTGAATGGAGAGGGTATAGTAAACTCTCAGACAGTTTTAAAGGCTCTTATAGTAGCTAGGATTAGGACAGATTTTGCGTATTTCAAACTGACAAATAATTTGTACAGATTTATTGAAGCTTGGGCTTTGAACAATGTTTTGTGCACAGTGGATCATGAAAATGTGATACATTTAAACAGTGTGATATGTGAAATATATACTTTACAAAAAAAAAAAAAGTAGTTACATGTGCAGGAGTTGCAAAAAAAATTATGTATACATCTAAATATATATATATATATATATATATATATATATATATATATATATATATATATATATATTTATAACTGTGACTCTTAGGTCTTATTTTAAACTTTATGTACCCCAGGTAGTGGCATGTTGATTGGACAGTCAGTCACGCCTCAGGTAAACAAACATACAAAACATCTGCATCCCCCCTCCCCTTTTTGCTAAACCAAGCAGGATTCACAGCAAAGAGAAAGCTTGTTGGAGAAATCAAAGCTATCCTCAGACATCTTATTGGTCATGTTGCTTTGAGTGTTTTATTATTATTATTATTATTATTATTGTTCTTATAATAATAGTTGTTATTGTTATTATTTATAATTACTATTATAAAGAAACAACATTTTTTGTACATTTTTAATAATTTTCAGCTATTAAGTAGAAAATAAAGTTAACTTCAACTATCAGCTGAAAAAGTTTTATACCCATCATGTTTTAACAAATTATAATTGCTGGCAAGGATGTATTCATAAAAATAATAATAAAAAAAAGATCAAAATGGCGGGTCTGATATAAGCTACATTTAACTGACATTCATTAGACTGATAGTAAAGCCCCAGGTGACTGCATGCATTTGAATAATTTTAATACGACTATGGACCAAAAGTACTTGTGTGACTCTAGAGTTTGAAGCCTGCAAAATACAGCAAAACTTTGAAAGGCAAATAAGCCAGACTGCACAGATGGTGCGATCAGAAAATCCAAATTTATAACATTAATTGCTCTCGTGGCATTGGTGAACATAAATAAAGGTAGACTATCTTTACTAAATATTATTAATCTTGGCCTTCTGCAATGTTATTAGCAATGCCTAACAACGATACACAAAACAATGCAGTGCAAATCAGCATGCTGAATGACCCATGCTACACAAAAGGCTCAATAGATAAATGAATAAACTGGCTAATGAGATTGAGACTCAAGATGAATATCTGTTTTCCACTTTCAGAACAGAAATGTCTCGCAGAATTTAGTGTGTGTGTGGACAGTTTTAAGTGATTTACCAGGACTTTTGGGTTTAAGTGATTTACAAGGACTTTTTTTTTAGGTTACATATCGGTAATTACAAGGGTATTATGCAATAAATGTGGTTAATGAGGACATTTCTTGTGTCCCCATAATTCAAATTGCTAAAAAAAAATAAAATAATTCACACTAAACAATGTTTTATTGAAAATGTAAAAATGCAGAAAGTTTTTTGTGAGGGTTAGGTTTATGGGTAGGATTAGGGGATGGAATCTATACTTTGTACAGTATAAAAATTATTATGTCTATAGAGAGTCCTCTTAATGATAGCTGCACCAACGCGTGTGTGTGTGTTTAAATACAATGTGTGTGTGTTGGTGGATCTTGTTCATTTATGCTTATTCTAAAAATGACATGTTTTTTATGACAGTATGATTCAGTGGTGGTAATAGAAATCCATTTCTCTGATGAGACTTCAATACTAATTAGATCAAATTGCTACCTATTTTAACAAGGCTGGCAAAACGCAGACGAAGAGATGATGACAAAGTGGGATCCCAGTTGCAGTTTACTAATCAAAGTGATATAAAAACCATAACTCTAAATGTGAACAAAAGACTTGACATAAAACTAGACTTGGATTGAACAAAAACAACATTACATTCGCATTCAATAATTGACAACAGACAATGACAAACATGAGGGCTAAAATTACACAACATGGGGGATCATAAACCAATGATCAAACAGAACACTAAACAAGAAAACAAGACTAATAAACTAAAACCAATGACAAACTAGAACTGATAACAACATAACGTGAGAATAAACTAATGTAAACAAGACACATGAATATGGAGGGAAACATGAAATCACATGACATGGGAACCACATGACATGAAACAGGAACTAGATTTTCAAAATAAGTTACATGAAAACAAAACACACTAGACATGACACCTATATTCACTGGTTTGTTTTTTTTAATTGGGCAAGAAATCTCAAGTACTAGAGAGCAAGAATGTGGCAGAGAAGGACTCAGGACTTGAGATTATTTAGTGCCCCTGGACATGAACAGAGTAGTCAGCCACTCTAGGAGACACCAAGTTCCCTGTCTGTTGCTCACTTCGATGTCACTAGGGGTCTCTTTTGAGAGACTTGCACATCTCTGAACTTGAGAAAAGGCCAATGAGAAATTGGCAGACAGATTTTGCATGTCCCGGGAAATGTATCTGTCAATTCAGAATTTTCCTTCAGAGCCGAGCGGTTGTGTGATCAGCTGTAATCACTGACTGTTCAGTTCATCTCTACAGAGCATATGCTGTTGGATCTATGGTGCATATATTATGGGCTTTCTCCTTCTCTGTACAACAGTGCAGCTTTGCCCCTGGGCGCTTTGACAGCGCTTCTAAAAGAGATATTTTTCCCTAAAAATAGTTTATTTTCCTCTAAAAGAGCAATACACAGCTGGCGTTTATAAAAATGTCATTTCGCCCGTGTAGTTCCTGGATGTGTGTTGAATTCATCTCCACATCTGACGGTCATAAGAGCTGCCTCGCGTGCCCAGGCTGCGATCACATGCAGGCAGCGTTTATGAATGGTTCATGTTCTCAGTGCGAGAACATAGCCATGGCAACGTTGTGGTCGTGGCTTACTTTCCTTATAAGAGAAAGCCACTTCAGCTGCCCTCCGTGCCGTGCCTCCTCATTACGTGATTAGGGCTGGTGCAGCTGGCGATGAAGGTGATTTGGGGCATACAATGGGCTCGGTTTCGCCCGGTAAATACCCACAAACCACCCGCCCCCCAGCACGCTCTTTTGCTTCCATTCGGTCTCGAGGTGAGAGCAACTCACTTTACGGCCAGTCTGTTTACTTCCTTAGACCCCGCAAGCTGGATGATAATTTCGTCGCTTCACTGGAGAGCATCACAGCGGTGTCTGATGCTGATGACTGGGCTGCCCCCTCCTGGTCTATACACGCACATGTCTGCTATGCTTGCCCGGACCGCCATGAGCACGGGGCGGTCCGGGCAAGCATATGTGTGGATGTTTAAATAAAATTGCAATAGAAAATGTAGAAAAGGTTTTATTACAATATATATATTTAACAATCAGGTTAATTCTTTTAAAACGGGCTTGAAGTTTTGGACATAAAATGTCTCAGTAATGGTGGACACCACTGATCCTGTATCAACTAAACATGGAACTGGAATTCCTCCCATTACCACGGTTAGGTGTGGGCAGACTGCCATCAAATCTACAGAATCTGTGTTCTCGGAGTCTGGCCCTGAGCCAACTAGGCCCCCACCTTAACTTTGGCTCAGCAATTCAGGGGTAAAAGTTTCCCCGATTGCTGATTCTGGTGATATGGCCTATCATTATGTGTAGTATGGGAAGGTTACGGAGTTGGTACCTGAGCTCTGACACCGTCACACTCCCTTGCAAAGTGACCAAGTTTCTGGCACCTTCTACAAATGACAGTCTGCCTCCAATGATGGGAAAAGGGCATGGGGGCATTCTGGAGTGCAGTGAGACTGCTGCTAAGTTGGTTTAGCTGCTCCTGTTTCAACATTTCTTTTAACTCTGCCAACTCAGACCTTGAGTCTAGGTTACCTGACACAGGTTGAGGGCCTCCCACCACTGCAAACTGAAAACCTGCCGCAGATGGAACAGAGTGGCTCCTACCGGCATCCCCTCCTGTTCCCACCTAATAGCCTCACTACAAACCTCAAGCAAGGTGGCATTAGGTTGGAGGCGAACAAACAGCTTCAATTCTTCAAGTGGCGGGTACGCATACATGAACTTCATCCACCCACTCTGCAATGCTAAGACCAGTTCTACCTCTAAACATTGGACATTTTCTGTCTCTGGGAACATAGACCAGACGCTCAGTTACAGGAGCATCAGCAAAGGGTGGGTGAGGAAAAGAGTAATTTACTTCAGTACTAGTACCAGGTGTTGGTTCTCATTCTTTTAGCAATCCGTTTTCAGTTGACCTACCAAGTCTTTCAAATGGTTTAGTTTCTCCATGGTGAAGATGTAGACCAGGAGTGGTTATCACTGGTCTGTTGCTGGAGGTCCAGACCCTTACAGGATCAACTGCTGTTTTGCCTGCAAACACATTAACTACAAAAAAAAAAAAAAAAATTACAAATGTATATAGTTACAAATACTGAACAAAAAATTGGTGGGGGGGCACACACGTCTTTGCTTTTACAGAAATCCTGCCAACTGCGCCAGAATGTGGCAAGACGGGTGCCGCTAGGGGAGGAAACGCCACCTGGGGACTTTCACCCCAAGAAATGTTTATTTCTACTTCAACAAGCACCCCAGTTATACAGAGACTACACAGGTTGGTTAACTGAAGCAAGACAGAGACGTGGTTACAAAAGTAGTATTCATTTATTGATTGATACATTATAACTGGGAGAACCTGTACAAAAGATGGTTAAAAATGAGGATGTTTAAGTCAAATTGCAATAGAAAATGTAGAAAAGATTTTATTACAATATATATTTAACAATCAGGTTAATTCTTTTAAAACAAATACACTCCCAGTTATGGTTTAAATTACTCAAAGGAGGGGAAAGTGGGCAGGGGCCAGCTGTGGAGAGACAGTCTACCAAGGGGGGTGTTCCAGGGATGTACAAAGTTACCCACCGCATGTGCCCACTGCAATGGCCAATCGTATCACTGTGCGGTTATCACTACAATCTGTGAAGGGAACCACACTAATGTGCCTAGTCTCTCCACTGAAAAGCAAACACACACACACACACACACACACACACACACACACAAAGTTTAAAACAGTGGCCAATGTGATAACATTTAGCTCAGATAATGATCATACCAGACTTGCTACTTAAGTTACACATACCTTCACTCAAATGTACTCAGTAGGCTAAGGGGGAGTTCATCACACCATTCCAGGCAGGCAGTAGACTGCAGCAAAATATACATCTCAATGTTTAAGAACACCTTAAAAAACATAAACAAACTTAACACAATTTACCTACCTAAAAGTCACAGAGATGGTCCCATGTGGCAACCAAAAGGCAGAGACAAAGCCAAGATGACACAGGTGCTTTATATAAGCTCAGCTAACGAGGGGGTTTGGTCTGGAGCTAATTGGGTCTAATTGAAGTGCATTCAAGAGCCAACAGGGTGCAAAGCTTACTGCCCACACCTCTACACATGCTTACATCTTTCACAATATTTCATGCATTTAAGTACCAAATCACTTTATGCACTTAGCACATGCTTAAAACACTCATAGCATTTTATGCATTTTTAACCATATATATATTTTCACATATAACTTGCATCACACCCATTCACCAAACTGGAAAACAATCATTAAATAAAACATGATCAATACCAAATTAACATACCCAGTCCTCACATGTGTGCCAAAACATGGCCAGACTTATAGTATAAACGTATATTTACCCAAGAATTTGATGAAAAACTGATTTCTTGCACAATGCCATATTTACGTCTCTAACAAGAGAGAGTGCCTGACAGCATGATTCACAAAACTGTTAAAGGGGCCACGTCCAATTTATGAACAGAGACAAATTACATGAAATATTTCCACTTGGCTACACATTGGAGACACTGGATAGTAACTTTTAAGAAAAACTGATAATTGCAAGGATTCATATCTGTGAATGGAAATGCACATTTTTAAAATCCTCATCCAGTAATAATAAACTACTGTAATTATCTCATAATGGCCAGCAGTGAGAAAAGTAGCAGGTACCACATGGCAATGCCATCTTAAGATTTAGGATTATTAAAAAAATTACATTGCTTGGTGTCTCCCTTGACATGGTCCCCTGGGCACTATGGTTAATCTGGCCCTGGAAGTGATTTACTGCAAAGGAGATATGTGCTCACCAAACAAATAACAGTTCTTCCCAAGCAATCAAACAAATGTCAACTGGCAAGCATCACGCCCCCTCCCTCTCAGCCCAATTAAGAGGACAGAATTCTATCACACACATGTCACTGCTCAGAGGCTTGAGAAATACAGCTTGAGAAAGATAGCGGAGGTTTCTGGACCTTCCGTCATTCTTCCAAATAAGGACCATGATTTACTAATTAAATAAGCAATTATTACACTCTGAATTCTTTGCCTGTTGTTTGTTTGTTTGTTTGTAAGCTTTGCTTTACCTTGATTCTATTTTGCAAGATTAAAGGAAGAATCCACTGAGAAATGTGTTATCTTATTCTTCAGTTTTTGATAAGTTCCAAATTTAATTTGGCAGAGTTAGTATGCTGTCTATGTCTATGCTTTTTATAATCGCATTTTCGAAATGATTCATCCAAGTGTCAAAGACTTCTCAAATGTTCCACCCAGATTAATAGGTAACAAATCTGGGATTGTTTGTTTTGTTTTAGGAAAGCAACTGTCAAACTGTCAAAAAACTATTCTAGCATGAAATAGGAAAAACATTAAATAGAATAAAAAAACAAAACAAAAGTATGCATATCTTAGAAATGGTATAATATTGATTTCATTGGATGACACGATGACACATGAATTTATAATATTAGTCAGGGGCGTACTAGAAAGAGAAATCAGCCCTGGATTTTACATTGAAACTGTGTGTGTGTGTGGGTGGGGGGTGGGGGGGGTGGTCCTTTTCTGCATATCACTGCCCCCTTTGGCATATCGCGGCGGCCCATTTCAGCTTATTGCAGCCCATTCGGCCCCTTTCTCGGGCAGCCCTTCAGGAAAAGTCTCGGTTCTGCCGATGGCCAGTCCACCTCTGATGTTAGTACAATATAATAATTTGGGAAACATGCAGTCCCTCTTTAACTATTATTTCACTTTAAATACATGAATGTCCTAATATAAAATGAAAGATAAATATACCTCCAATAAATGCACAATACACATTTTTCCCAAATTGTTATGACTGGAATTGGTACTGGAATATGAGTAATGACTGAAATTGGGTCTCGTAAAAACAATGATCTTCCTGTGACAGATGGGTCAAATGAGTCACAGACAAAACTATTCTCAGATTCAGAGAAAAAAAGCAGTGTGAAAATGGCAGACTTGCCTGCAAAATCCACTAAATCAAGGCAACCCATGGTTCTTACAGTTGTTTGAGGTAATGCAAATCCAAACATTAGTGTATAAATGTGTTTTTGTGTCATCTGTCAAATTATTGGTCACACTTTTTGTGCACAAAAATTGCCTCATCCAATCCAACAACTTCGACATCTGAGCTTTGGTAGTGGTGTAGATGTATACTTAAATGCATTTAACTAATTCTATATGTTATATGCCACATTTGTGCACATACAGGAACAATTTCTCTGTTTTTATTTTGATTTGGAGTACATGACGTACAATTGTTAATTTTTACACCCTATACATTGTAAATCCCAATTCTGCGTGTAATTTTATAATAAGGGGCCTGGATGTTACCGTCTCAACTCAACATTGTCTCTGTTAATCTAAACCTAAAAACCCTTTAATACATTTACATAGCAGTTGTGCAGCTTAATTGCTTTGGCATGGTATTTCACAACACTCAAAATAAAGAAAATCTGTAGTCCATAAGAAAAGTATCTCGGTTACTGTCATAACCTCTGTTCTCTGATGGAGGGAAAGAGAAATTGTGATGATGTAGTGACACTAGGGGTCGCTCTTGGGAGCCCCAAAAACCTCTGATCTATAAGAAAATGCCAATGAGAATTGGCGAGTGGAATTTGCATGCCACTCCCCCGGACATATGGGTATGAAAGGAGATGGCTCGCATCCACAGGTTTTGTGCTGAGGAGCTGAGACAGGGTCCTGGCCATTTCTCGTTCCCTCCATCAGGGAGCGGAGGTTATGAAAGTAAAGTGTCGATGTAGGTGCTTGCTCGGCCCGCTGTCCTGCAGATATCTGCTAGAGATGTCATTTGCCAGTGTCCACGAGGATGCCATACTCCTTGAAGAGTGTGCTCATATTCCCAAAGGGGCGGACACGGCCTGGTATGCCAGCACGATGGCATCCACGATCCAGTGGGCAAGTCTTTGTTTGGAGACGGCGTTCCCTTTCCGCCAAAGCAGACAAAGAGCTGCTCAGAGCGTCTAAAGCTCTGCGTATGATCCAAAGGAAAGCACGCACTGGACACAGTAACGATAAGGCTGGGTCTACCTCCTCCTGGGGCATCTCTTGCAGGCTCACCACCTGATCCCTGAAAGGGGTCGTAGGAACCTTGGCACATAGCCAGGTCGGGGTCTCAGGACCACAGGAGAGTCTTTCGGACCGAACTACAGGGTAGTGTCGCTGACTGAGAATGCCTGCAGGTCCCCAACCTTCTTGTTGCAGTTGAGTGCAGTCAGGAGGACTGTCTTCAAGGAGAGGGCTTTCAGCTCGACTGACTCTAGGGGCTCAAATGGGGCTCTTCGAAGGCCCAGGAGGACCACAGAGAGATCCCATGAGGGGAAGAGGCATGGCCTAGGAGGATTCAGCCTGCAGGCACCTCTCAGGAACCTGATGATCAGGTCGTGCTTCCGTAGGGCCATATACACCTTCAAGGTGGAGGGGTACAGCTGTCCCTCCAGCCTCTCCTGCAGGAAGGACAGCACTGACCCGGGGGTCTCTGGGGGTCTTCCCCTCGGGAAGAACACCAACTCACAAACAAACGCCACGTAGAAAAGCTGCCTCGTAGAGTGATTGATCATGTCTACCACCGCCTCTCAGGGGAATTCGCAAGGAGCATGAGGTCAGAGATCCAAGTCCGGGTGGGCCAGTACGGCGCCACAAAGTTGACCTGCTCCTCGTCCATCCAGACCTTGTGCCAGTCTGTGCAAGTAGGCTCACTGGGGGGAACATATACTTGCGCAGACCCCGGGGCCAGCTGTGTGCCAGCACATCTTCGCCGAGGGGGGCCCCCGTCAGGAATTCCAGAGCAGGCAGTGGGAGGATTCTCAGGAAGCAAACAGGTCTATATGCGCCTTGCCGAACAGAATCCAAATCAGCTGGACCACCTGGAGGTGGAGTCTCCACTCTCCCCTGAGCATGGCTAGTGCTTTCCAACCCATCATGTTGACTGGCCAGGACCTTCCGACTCGGCTACGTGATTCAGTTCACCAGCAGACGTTAAGCTGGCCATGAGGTGAGCTGGTCTCATTTCAGAACTCGACAGAGGCAAACGACCGTGCTGGGGAATGGGAGGTCTGCGGGGATTTACCCGGCAGGGCCACTCCTATTGGATGAGAACATGAACCATCCATGAACGCTGCTTCAGTGTGATCACGGCCTAGATACATGAGGCAGCGCCAGTGGCCATCGGAGTTGGAGAGATAACGACCGCATCCAGAATTTACACAATGCGGAAAGGCATCTTTAAAAAGATGCATCTTTAAAAAGGCATTCACGTCAATGTGTTTTGCTCTAATAGAGGAATATATATTATTTTAGCACTGCCTTTTCTCAAAGATCAGAGGTGTTTGGGGCTCCCAAGTGAGACCCCTAGAGTCACTACATTGACACAACGTCGAGTGAGTGACAGAAGGGGAACTAGGCCTTTGAGGCCGTTGAGGCCGATGTTGGCACAGCCGAAGTGTAATATTTTCTTGTAAGGATTAAAGACTGATCACTCATGCGCCTAAGAGAGAACCTATCATGCGCCTGAGAGGTAAAGCTTTATAAAATGTAAACATTAAATGATTTCTAACTGAAGTACAGTAGTTGCTGAAGTCTCTATTTGGGTGTACATCACAAGGGAGCAGTTTACTATACAATGTTGAAACATTTACAGTCCAACGTTTACTTTTCCCAGAAGTGCCACGGTTCAGACAAACATTACCATTGCCATGACAACCACATTCCACAGCCATTTAAATTCAAAAGTTAATGTTTCGACTCTTTGATATGATGATCTGACACTGGTTTCATTTTTGTTGTATCTTAAGTATTGGTTAAGTGAACAGTCTATTGAAACTGATTAAATAACAAAAATAAGCCACAAAGTGTACAAAAATAAATAAAATAAAAAAATCATTAATTGTATGCATATAACCAAAAATAAACAACTGTTGTCATGAAAAAATTAATTAGATTATTCATGCCAATATACATGTAAGTGCATATGTGCCAGCATGTCCCAGACCATAAACAAAATATTAAGATATTAATGCTCTCTTTATGCTTGTCTACAAATCACTCTCCTTTGAGACCAATGAAGAAATGGCAGAGCTCAAAGTAGCCAGGCCCAGGAGAGGCAGAATAGAAGAAAAAAAAGTCCAGCACTGCAAGGCTTGTGGGGGTGTTGATCAATAGTCTGGATTGGAGTAAAGGGGGGGTCCTAGGCCTTGACCCAGCTCACAGGAACCCAGAAAGTCTCTTGTTCCAATCTTTCCAGGATGCTACGTAGTTCTGTGCAGGCACTGGCAGTGTCTTCCTTTATCAGTATTCGATCCACCAGGTGACCATAATGCTGATCTATCTGCTGTGCCGACAGACAAATTTCCTGCAGGTCTTCCTCCAGAGAGATGAAGAGAGAGTGTAACACAAGAATATCAATGAGGAGAACAAAATGAATGAGAAATGACAGTGGATATGTGTATAAAATATAAATAAAAAAATCTGTGGATCCTGTTACTTCATCATACATTTTTCATGGAAGAATAATCTTGATGATTTTGAAACCAGACAGTGCTATAATTTTATTCCAATTATTATTAGATGATACAATTTTAATGCTGATTTTGGAGAGGTTGAAAGAATTATCCTTGATAATAACCACAGGGTTTCCTTAGAACTGAATGATGTAAACCCGGACTCACTTTCAATCGCCCATTTTCACCCCCTCCTGGTGATGTGCCAGCACTGCGGCATCTGTGGATCTCTGGGATTTGTGGTTTTACGAAAATGACATAAGGCTTAAACTCTGCTGTCCATAGGGTTATCAGTGCCTGTGGCAGAGTAAACAAAAATAACCATTTATGTGGGGTGATAACTCACACAAGCACAGAATAGAACATGTAGAGTATTATGGTATGCTCAGAGATAAGAAAAGATTTTATTTTTAATACTGTTATAATACAGACACAGTCTGTCTGTCTGCCTGTCTGTCTATCTGTCTGTCATATAATATTTCCCTAAATGCTTCTCTGTCCAAGCGGGGGATACAGCTAGCATACAGCCCATTTTTGCAGGAGCAGGACACCTTATAAGAACTGCCGGTAAGCAAAAATATTTGCAGGTACTGTAACATAATTCTCGCAACTTTGCCCCTTACAGATTTGAGCAAACGTTGATGAAGTAATGTGCATTAAGAGTTCTGGTAGAAACCCAACCAGATATTGGCCAGCGCACTTAAGGATAAATAAGTACAACATATTTACTTATTTTGCTTTTGATAACATTGTTGTGTCTTATTTATTATCTCGTGTTGTGGCTTATTCACATTGTGATGTGTCTTTTCTATTGTGTTGTGGCTTAATGTTGTGGCTGGGTGATATCACTGGACTTCCTGTTCCTGTTGCTGATGGCATGCTGCACATTTGTTGCCTGCTTTAGCACTGTTTATTCTTACTCTCATTCTCATACGTTCATATTTTTATCCTTTGTCATTTTACCGTGTGTTTTGGGTTTTTCAGCTTTTCTACTGTTTCATCTGTGTGCATTTTATCTGTTGTTGTATTTGACCAATTGGAGCCCAAGTCAGGAAGCAAACAAACTGATTAATCCGAACATCTGCTATCTGCCTTGAGACGTCACAGAGGTCACATAAACTAAATAAACTTATAGAGACTGTATCACCTAGATATCTCATATAGACTGTGTCTGTTCCCCAAACTACCAAACACAAAACCCTCACTAAATAATTTAGAAAAAATTTGATTAAGGTCAAACTTGAACAAAACAAACAAATTAAAGATAAACATAATTTTATAAACATGAGCCTCGAGGAGGAGGTGTTGCAACAATTTACAGTGAAGTTTTTGGTGTTACTCAGAGGACAGAATATAAATTTAAGTCTATTAAACTAATAATGCTTAATGTGATACTGTCAGAAATAAATAAAGAAACTCTGTCATCTTTTACCTTTGCTACAGTATATAGATCACCCGGGCCTTATTCCGATTTCCTTGGTGAATTAGCAAATTTTTTTTATCAGATCTTGTAGTTACTGTAGATAGAGCTTTAATTGTTGGAGACTTCAGCATTCACGATAATGAAAATTACATATTGGGATTAGCATTTATCGATATTCTCAACTCTCTTGGAGTCAGACAAAATGTATCTTCATAACTAATCACCATAATTATATGATAGATTTAATTCTGTCATATTGAGTTGATGTTGACAATTTAGAAATTCTGCCCCAGAGCGATGACACCTCGAATCATTACTTCGTCTCTTTTATGCTGCGATCAGCTAATGTTATTCAATCTACACCACGCTATCGTTCAGGTAGAACTATTCTTTTGACCACTAATGATAGCTTCACTAATAATCTTCTAGCTCTATCTCACACACTCATAATCCCTAAAGCCCAGAGGAACTTGATGAAATAACAGAAAAATATAAATAGAGTCATTTCTAGCACTCTTGATAGCATATCCCCCCTTTGATTAAAGAAAATTAAAGAAAAATGTCCTTTGACCATTGCACCATGGTACAATGTTCACATTCATGCTCTTAAGACAGAAACTTGGAAAATGGAGCACAAGTGGAAGAATACAAAATTAGAGGTATTTTGCGGGTGCATGGAAGGATACTGCCAGGTCAGCGTATTTTAGTAAATTAATAGAAAATAACCACAACAATCCTAGGTGTTTATTTAGTACTGTGACTAAATTGGTTAGGAATAAAGCCTCAATAGAACCAGATATTACATTGCAGCACAAGAGTAATGACTTCATGATTTTTTTTACTGATAAAATTGAAGTAATCAGAAACTAAATTAAAATCATGCAATCATCTGTCACTGCACCTCAGAAAACAGTGTCTCATAATTTTCCTCACGTGCAACTTCATTCCTTCTCTGTCATATTTCATGAAGAGCTATTAAAACTTATTGAAACATCAAAAGCCACAACATGTTTGTTAGATCCAATACCAACCAAGCTCTTAAAAGATGCATTCCCTGTAATCTCAGAACCTCTTCTTAATATTATTAACTCCTCACTATCCTAAGGACATGTCCCAAGAAACTTTAAAATGGCAGTTATCAGACCACTTATTAAGAAGTCACAACTTGATCCTGAGAACTGGCTAATTGTAGACCGATTTTTAATCTCCTGTTTATGTCGAAAATACTAGAAAACATAGTATCTTCCCAAATATGTTAATTTCTACAGATAAATTGTATATATGAACAATTTCAGTCAGGATTTAGGCCTCAATACAGTACAGAGTGTTACAGTGTTACAGTGTTATAGTGTTACAAATTACTTGCTCTTATCATCTGATAGCGGCTGCATTTCACTTCTAGTGCTTTTAGATCTTAGTGCTGCATAGATCACGACATTCTCTTAAATAGGCTAGAGAATTATGTTGGCATTTGTGGAGTTGCATTAGCATGGTTTAGGTCCTATTTAGCAGACTGATAATACTTTGTCTATGTAAATGAGGCATTTTCAAACCAAACAAAAGTATGGAGTGCCACAGGGATCAGTTTTAGGGCCTCTGATTTTCTCCTTGTATATGCTTCCCGTGGGAGATATTATCAGGAATCGTGGAATAAGTTTCCACTGTTATGTTGATGATACCCAACTTTATATTTCTTCAAAACCTAATGAGATTTTACAATTCTCCAAATTAGCAGAGTGTATCAATGAAATAAATGATTGGATGTCCAAAAATTTCCTTCTACTCAATTCCGACAAAACAGAGTTTCTCATTATTGGACCAAAAACCTCTAAAATTAGCCGCTAAAATATAATTTGACACTCGATGGATGTACCGTTACATCATCTTCAACAGCGAAGAACTTAGGTATTATATTTGATACCAATCTGTCCTTTGAAATTCAAATTACCAATGTTTGTAGAACAGCATTCTTCCACCTAAGAAATATTGCTACATTATGACACATGCCCTCTGTTGCTGATGCCGAAAAACTAATTCATGCGTTCATGACCTCATTATTTTAATGCATTACTGTATGGATGTCCAGCAATATCAACAGTTAAACTTCAAAATACAGCAGCCAGAGTGCTGATGAGAACAAAGAAATTATCATATTAACCCCATTTTATCATCGCTACATTAGCTACCTGTTAAATTTTATATAAATTTTACAATTCAGTTAACTACGTACAAAGCTTTGAATGGTCTAGCTCCACAGTACTTAAGTGACCTTCTACAATACTATATTCCATCACGTTCATTACTATTGCAAAATTCTGGCCTGTTAATAGTTCCTAGAATATCATAATCCACAAAAGGAGGTAGATCCTTTTCATATTTGGCTCCTAAACTATGGAATAGTCTCCCTAACACTGTTCGAGATGCAGAAACACTCACTCAGTTTAAGTCTATACTAAAGACTCATCTATTTAGCCAAGCATACTCCTAATTTAACCTTCAAGTCACAATTACGCTGCTTAAATTAGGTCTGCCGGAACCAGAAACAGTGATCATGATCTATAACTGCAATAAATTGTATGGCATCCATGCTAATATTATTTTATTTGTTTCCCTGTCTCAACCTCGGGACTCCTATTCTGAGATCACCAGAAGTGGCTGGATTCAGCTCCATTCCTGCTTCGTTTTGGACTCCACTGCTACGTGTCGCTGTGTGATGATGACTAATAGCAGCCGGTGCCAGCCAAACATCACTCAGTCTATTACAATGGACTTCAGAGGATGAACTGAACCAACTCCAACCATAAGACATGGGATACTTCATATGCCATTGGCTGAACCTTGGATTTAGGATAGACCTCACCGAAATTGCCAGCCAGGTTGAATTGCGATGCACCTCACTGATCTCTGCCTGCATCACCTCGGTCTAATGATGGACTACACTCTTGAAATTGAATACATAGACTACCAATTAATTGCCAACAAAACCCTTCATCAGCCAACTAACAAGAACAATTGCATCTATGTGAACGTATGCAGTTAATCCAGGATGGACTTCAAATACATAAGTCATTAATCTTACAGTTCATACAAAATCTTTGTTTAAACACTGACCCTTAACGCTTACTTAGTTGAATCATTTTAAACCATGACTTGCACTATACATAAGTAATATTGGCATTATATTCATGATGTTAGCCAGAGGGGAACTGGCCCACACAGTGAGTCTGGTTTCTTCCAAGGTTATTTTTCTCCATTAAAGGTGACCTATTATGCAAAATTCTCTTTTACATAGTGTTTGTACATAAATGTGAGTGGGCAGTGTGTGTACACAACAACACTACAGTGTTAAAAGTTCACCCACTCCTCTTTCTTATATTTCTATTAATCAAAAACAGTGTGTCAAAATGAATAGTTTTTGTTTCTGCTCTAAAGTGACATCATGTTAGAGCTGGCCTCGCCCACGACTGGTGACAGACTCCACCCTATTATCCCCTGAGTGATCTACACACAGTCCACAATTTTTTTCCACGCTGGAGCAGAATAATGTCTCAGCTTTGTAAGTGTCATAAGTGTTCTGTTGTTGGCTTTAATAGTGAACATTAGAGTCTTCTTTTTTTTTAAGGAAATGTGACCCAAAACATACAAAAATGTGTGTATGTTTGTGCAAATCATTTTACACCAGACTGCTTTGTGAATGAGTGTCAATATAAAGCAGGTTTTTCAAAAAATTTTATTCTCAACCATGGATCAGAACCAACTGTTCGTGTTCCAGCTTTATATCCTTAAGATGCAAATATCACACTTTGTATTTTGTGAATGTTTGCAAATTGCCTTTCCGAATGTGCTTGTTAGCTGATTCCACGGCTAATGCACCTAAAGTTACCATTGTCTCTGATTGTATTCACGGAGACCAGAGCAATGTCGTTATTTTTATCCCAAAAACGCCTACTGTCAGTTACCATTGTCTCTGATTGTATTCACATAGACCAGATATACATATTCATACATACATAGCTGAACTCTGGTATTTATGCTGCCAGTCATATAGGCTCTGATTTGTTGTTGCTGTAGTATCCAAAGCATGATCTGTAAAGGCACAGCCCTCTTCCAGAAAGGGGGTATGGAGCAGCAGCTTTTTTGCATTTAAAGAGACACACACAAAATAAGCGTGTTTTTGATTCCACCCAAAAAGAGGCATTTTCTGTGGGGTATTTTGAGACACATTCTGGGGACACCTGAGACTTATATTAGAGAGTGGTGGTGGCATAGTGGGCTAAAGCACATAACTGTTAATCAGAAGGTCGCTGGTTCAATCCCAACAGCCACCACCATTGTGTCCTTGAGCAAGACACTTAACTCCAGGTTGCTCCAGGGGGATCGTCCCTGTAAAAAGTGCACTGTAAGTTGCTTTGGATAAAAGCATCTGCCAAATGCATAAAAATGTAAAAACAAAATAAATAAAAATACAAATATTGCATCTTGTAAAAAGGGGCATAAAAGGTCTCCTTTAACCAACATCTTCTGGAGATTTGTGTTCCTTGCCACAGTCACATTCGGCTTGCTCACTGGGGTTATAAATACAATTATTATTTAACTACTTATTTTAAACACAATTCACAATTGTATTTTATCAAACTACACAATGATGACTGTAAGACATTATAGATAATACAGTTTTATCTTCTGTTAATGCCTGAACTTCTGTAAAGCTGCTTTGAAACGATGTGTGTTGTGAAAGGCGCTATACAAATAAAAGTTACTTGACTTGACTTGACTTAATTTTGTTGTGGCGTATTTACGTTGTGTTGTGGCTTTTTAACTTGTGCTTTGGCTTATTTCCGTTGTGATGTAACTTCATTTTGTAATGTTGTTGCTTAATTCCGTGTTTTCAGCTTTTCCTTGCTTTGCTAATTGGTTGTGTTGTGCAACCCTCGGCAACCATAAATAATAAATGATGAAACTTAGACTATCTATACAATAAATAAACCTTGATCTGTGTCCCAAATGACACAATTGACACTATATGCACGTATAAACCTTCGTTAACGGCCTTGTGGAAGGGCCCTTCATTGAGGGGTTAAGTTGCTCACTTTCATTTGTACTGCCCCTTCGTGTATTGTCCCCTTCCCGCAGTGCCCTTCAAGGGTGCAAAAACACTGTTTGAAATTTGCTTGATATATGCACTCAGCCATGTAGTGAATTATTTTTCAAAGTGTTGTATGTAGTGTTCCAAATGGAATGGATATTTACATTCTCCTTGATCGGTTGATGAGTTTGGTGATAGCGACATCTTCCACTAGGGTTCAGGGCCAACTTATAATGGGGAAGGAGCTGGATTCCATTTCAACAGCCTTGAACACGAAGGAGCTGAGGAATGCTGATCTCCTGGAAGCAGCGAGAGGGATCTTACAATCTGGAACATGCAGAAATATAGCCCTTATGTCGGTGCAAGATTCATCATCTGGAACAAGCAGATGCACAAAATTTGAAGATGGTTTGCTCGCCAGAGCAAAACCTTGTTGCTGTAGTTATCTCCCTGGTATTGGGATTCCGAACTTCTCTTTTAGTGAGACTTGGTACTTGGTCGAACTTCTACTGTCTCTCGGATGGGCACTAAGAACATTGGGTGATCTTTTATCCTCTCTCACTCTATGAAGAGGAATCTTAGCACGTTGGGTGGTTTGTATTCTGTTACATCTCCTACCTCTCAGGCCAGAGATTCAGAATGTTGATTATTATTCTGTTATTGCTCCCGAACTCATAGACCCGGGAACTCAGAACAGAGAAGTGTTATAGAAGAGTATCCTGTTAACGATCCTCTGGACGGGCACTCAGGACAAAGGTGTGGCTGTTGTAAGGATGCTTTATACACTTCTGTTGAGGATGAGATTTTGGTTTGGTGCTTCTTTTTCAAGGTTATGATAAGCTGCTGACATCGGAGGGGGCCCATATATTTTGGCTCACCCTCCCTTCTCTGTGTAAAACATTTGCATATTTTAAAGTACATAGTAAGAACAATATCTTTAAAGTTTCATCTATGCATTTTTTCATTTTCCAAACCTCTTCAAAAATACTCTTTTTCTGAAGATATAGAGACCAAACATGATATTGAAAGATTAAATATTATGCATACATTAATTTATACCACCATAGTTCAGTTTGTGGGAACTATTGCACTATTTACACAAACGGTTCTGTGAATAAACATGGAGTGGATGTGTTGCAGTTGGTGTCCATTTTAGGAGTAAAAGATGTGTGTCTTTGTGGCTTCTTTGTTTCAGCTTTTGCCACATTGTAAGTTAATGCTGCTTCGAGAGACCTTGAAGAATTTTAATAGTCCTTCTTACCTCTCGTCTTAGGGCAAACCTTAGGATGGATGGGGGGGGGGGGGGGGTGTTGGGGGGTTGAGAGGTTGCTATGAAACCACTCATGGACCAATGAGAAGTAATTTCCAACGTGGCCTTACTTTCTGAAGGAGCTATAGTTGTCCAAGCGGCTTATCTGATGGCTGTGCTTGGCATTTGTTTGTGTTGGTCCTGCCATGATCCAATCAAAACTTAGCCACTCTTCTTTGCTTTGACAGTTAGGGAGGGGGCTCTTCCATAAACTGGCTCCTGGAATATCATCTGGTCTGATTGTTCACCACATTTGTAAGGTGCTATAGGTGCTTTGTAAGTCCAGAAACGCAGTCATGTAAATCTGGCCCTTCCGCTACATATGGCAACAGCCAGCCGTGAGCGCTGAGTGCATTAAAGTGTCCAACATTCCACACTCTGTTTTTATGGTTGAAGAATTGCATCATCCCAGCCTGATCTCATTAATACATGCAGCTATTTGTATGTTAATATTTGTAACATTTAAACGTACATGTTTGTACATTTGGATAAACAATAAAACGTGCAATATTGACATATGAAAGCCTCTAAAACTTATATTTTTTTTTTACATATTTACAGCTTTTGAAAGGTAATATATTGACAAATCAATTACAACTATATTTGAATACACAAATTGATTATAAATATATTTGTACATTTTTACAGTTTTATAGATATTTTAGATCCATTAAGCCTACCCCAACCTCTAAACATTACGTCTCGGTTACATATGTAACCTCCGTTCCCTGATGGAGGGACCGAGACGTCGTGTCGAAGAAGCGACACTAGGGGTCTCTCTTGAGCGCCGAAAGATGCCTCTGATCTATGAAAAAAGGCCAATGAGAGTTGGCGAACAGTATTTGCATACCCCGCCCCCGGACATACGGGTATAAAGGCGAGGGAAATATGCTCATTCATTCAGCATTTTTCTGAGGACCCGGGAGTGTTCCGGGCACCTCAGCGGCTCGGCTCAGCGACGTGGCCGGGAAGACACGACGTCTCGTTCCCTCCATCAGGGAATGGAGGTTACATACGTAACTGAGACGTTCCCCGTCTGTCGCTCACTTCGACGTTGTGTCGAAGAAGTGACACTAGGGGTCCACTTCAAAACTCGCCATGTGCTGAGCCATGTACGTGTACTGCTGACACAGAAGCGGGAAGGTATCCTACGTGCACAAGCGACCGACTGTGTTCAGGCTGCACGTCCTCTTCCCCAATGCCCCCAAAAAGTCGTCAGAATCCTTTTGGTTACCCTAGGGGGGAACAAGGTGACGCTCCCAACTAGGAAACAGGCCAAGCCTGGCTGGGCCTCTTTTCTCTCTATGTTTTCTCGGCATAGAGCAAGAGCAGCCGGGGCCCTTACCGCATCGAGGGAAGGGGGTCTTACCCGAATTCCTATTCTTTCAGGGGGAAAAAGACCCTGCGGAGACCACACCCACCCGAAAGGGGAGGTAGAGGTGGCAAAATACATCACATGGCCTCTTGGGTCACATGTGAGAAGAATGACATGGTGGTAGATCCAACCTCGAAGAGGGGGGAGTTGCTACAACACAGTGACTGGAGGGCAGCGAAGGACTGCCTAAGGGAGACGCGGGTCAGCTCGTAAGGTGACCGTACCGCGGAAGTACACACAGGAGGAGTCCGCGTAGGAGGCCTAACCTGTGGAGCACCTATTCCAGTAGGGGTAGGCTGGGGTACCCGTAGTGGACTGGGCCAGCAAGTTCCTCTGCTGAACTGTTGCGGACCCAAAAGGGCTAGGGAGGACTCGACCAGGAACCTAAAAGGGGTCTCCTGGGAAGAAGGCACACTGTTTTACCTCGACAGAGGAAAGGGCGCTGGACGCAAGTGATTCACCCAGTCAGACCGTCGACGTGTACCGAGTTCTATGGGCTCGGACCTGAGAAAACACGGGACGAGACTGACTCAACCCTGAGATTGTAAGGTCTCGCAAAGGTGTTAGGTGTTGCCTAGCCCGCAGCTCTGCAAATGTCTGCTAGGGAGGTACCCCTAGCCAGTGCCCAGAGGACGCCACACTCCTGGTAGAGTAGGCTCGGACCCGCTTTTGGGGGGGGGGGGGCACGGCCTAGGTGTGATAGGCCAACTGAATGGCGTCCACTACCCAGTGGGACAGCCTCTGTTTGGAGACAGCGTTCCCTTTCTGCTGTCTCCCAAAGCAGACAAAGAGCTGCTCAGAGCGTCTGAAATTCTGGGTGCGTTCCAGGTAGGCACGCAAAGCACGTACCGGACACAGCAGTGAGGGGGCTGGGTCTGCCTCCTCCCAGGGCAGCGCTTGCAGGTTCACTACCTGATATTCTGGTAGGAACCTTGGGCACATAGCCCGGTCGAGGTCTTAGGATTACATATGTGTCTGCTGGGCCAAACTCCAGGCAAGTGTCGTTAGTAGAGAATGCTTGCAGGTCCTGACCCTCTTGATGGAAGTGAGCGCGATCAGCAGGGCCGTCTTTTTGAAGAGAGGGCCCTGAGCCAACTGATTCTAGCAGCTCGGAGGGGAATCTCTGAAGACCGATGAGGACCACCGAGAGATCCCAGGAGGGGAACAGGTTTGGCCGGGAGGGATTTAGCCTCCGGGCACCTCTTAGGAACCTGACGATTAAGTCGTACTTACCCAGGGACTTGCTGTCTACTGGGTCGTGGTGAGCTGCGCTAGCGGTGACATACACCTTCAAGGTGGACGGGGACAGCCTCCCCTCCAACCCCTCCTGCAGGAACAGGAGCTCTGACCTAACTGTGCACCACTGTGGGTCTTCTGCCCAGGAAGAACACCAATTCACGAACAGACGCCATTTCAGGGCGTAGAGTTGCCTGGTAAAAGGGGCTCTGGCTTGTTTGATCGTGGCTACGACCGTGGGTGGTAGACCAGCTAGATCTTCCGCGTCCCGTCCAGGGACCAGACATGGAGGTTCCAGAGGTCTGGATGCGGATGCCAGAGCGTGCCCCCTCCCCGAGAAAGAAGGTCTTTCCTCAGGGGAATTCGCCAGGGAGGGGCTGTAGCGAGGAGTACGAGGTCCGAGAACCGGGCCCGGGTGGGCCAGTAGGGAGCCACAAGAGTGACTTGATCCTCATCCTCCCTGACCTTGCACAGCACCTGTGCAAGAAGGCTCACTGGGGGAAATGCGCAGCCCCACTGGCCAGCTGTGCGCCAGTGCATCTGCCCTGAGGGGAGCCTCTGAGCGGGCGTACCAGAGCGGGCAGTGGGAGGTCTCTCGGGTGGCAAACAGGTCTACCTGGGCCTTGCCGAACCGTCCCCAGATCAGCTGAACCAAGTGGGGGTGAAGCCTCCACTCTCCACAAGGCAAGCGTTGTCGTGACAGCACGTCCGTTATCACATTGAGGTTGCCGGGGATGTGAGTGGCACGCAGCGACTTGAGTCAGGGCCAGAAGGACGGTCAACAACTCGAGGCAGTTGATGTGCCAACGCAGCTGGGCCCTCCAATGGCCTGCGGCTGCGTGTCCATTGCATACGGTGCCCCAACCTGATCAGGAGGCGTCGGTCGTGACCAGGACACGTCGGGACACCTGCTGTAAGGGTACTCCAGCCCGTAAGAAACAGAGGTCTGTCCAGGGTTTGGATGTTTGGCGCCATTCTTGTCTCGGAACTCGAGTCTGAAGCCAGTGCTGAAGCGGTCTCATATGCATCAACCTCAGCGGCGCGTCCACCGCGAAGGATGCCATATGCCCCAGGAGCCTCTGGGAAAGTTTTAAGGGGACCGTTGTGCCTGAAAGCGGCGAGGCACCTCAACACTGACTGTGAAAGCTCGTTGAGGAGACGTGCAAACATTGAGTCAAACACCATGCTGAGAAAAGAGATGCTCTGAACTGGAGTAAGCTTACTCTTTTCCCAGTTGACCTGAAGCCCCAATCGGCTGAGGTGCTTGAGCACCAGGTCTCTGTGAGTGCATAGGTAATTGAGTATGCGGATGCCGGCTTCTCGGAGCGGGGCAAGAGCTGCCTCTGTGACTTCCGTGAAGATGCGAGGGGACAGAGACACGCCGAAGGGGAGGACTTGTCAAAATAGTGATACACATGGCCATCGAACACGAGCCGCAGAAAGGGGCGGTGTTGAGGCAAAATTGAGACGTGGGAGTATGCGTCCTTCAGGTCAACCGCTGCGGACCAATCTAGATGCCAGACACAGGTTAAGCATGAGCATTTTGAATGAGAGTTTGTGCAACACTTGGTTGAGAAATCGCAAGTCCAAGATCGGTCGTAAGCCGCCGCCTTTCTTGGGTATGATGAAGTGAGGGCTGTAGAGACCCTTCTTCATCTCGGTTGGAGGGACAGGCTCTATCGCGTCTTTGAATAAGAGTGTAGCGATTTCTGCACGCAGGGACCTGGCATGTACGCTGTGTACTGCGGGGTGGGCAGAAGCCTGGCAAACTGAATTGCGGAACCGAGTCCGATGGTCCGGGCCAGCTAGCGAGACGGGAAGTGAGAGCCACGCGTCCAACTCTGCGCTAGGGGCACCAAGGGGACGACTATTTTGACAAACCCGGCGGGGCTTCACAGCGGGGCGGAGCAGGTAGGGCAGCGTTGGGCTGCGACAAGGCGACCTGCAGCTGGGGTGCTGAGAAAAGACTCAAAGCACTTACCTTGCTCCGCACACCCGGCAGGGGTTGGGTTAGCGACTGAGCAGGAGGAGGTCCAGTTTTTGGTAGGCGTCCTCTAGACTCGTCGGAACCGGCCGGCCGGGGAACAGTCGTGGGGGCTGGAGGCAGGTGGTCCGCGTCCAGGATGCCGGGACTGTTGAGATCTGGTGGCAGAGTGCCGTGAGAACGGCATTTGCGGACCAGGTGACCCAGAGACAAAAGGAAATAGCTCGTTACAGAGAATATGAGAATGTGAGAACTAATTCAACAAAAAAATTCTCCTCCCGGCCCTCCACCGGGGACGGAGCGGTCACTAACACCTTGCTAACACCTTGGTCCCTGGGTCGAACGTCTACGGAGCACCTGGGAGCCTTCCGGGTCCTCGAGGGGGTCCGTGAGACGGGGGCGTCTGCTTCCTGCGGAGTGCTCGACGCTGGGGCTGAGAGCTGGGCCCGGGTTAAGGCAGAGCAAGGTGTTTTGTAGCCGCAGGAGGACACCCCCGGCGAGCAGACGGGGCATGGCCCATGGCAGCAGGCTTGCGGCGGGGCAGGATGTGAGATGACCTCCGTCTGCTTCACCGCTGAGGGCTGCTGGGCAGAGTCGTCAACGGTGGCGCCGAATGGACAGAGCTGGAAGGCGGGGGTGTGGGAGAAGGTGTGCCTTGTCTACCTCCTGCTTTTCGACCAGATCCAGTCCACAGATGCGTTTCACCATTCCACCGCAAGGGTAGTGAGAGCGGAGGAGCGATGAAGCCTTGGCTTTGATCAACTCGTCATGTACGTCCGAGAAGAAAGGAGCTGGGGGGGTGTGGCTGTGAGTGGCGCACCTGCCCGCAGGACCGTTCAAGTAGCCCGGGAAAGCATAGCGGTTCTCCGTGCGTCAGGCTCAGGCGGGGCGGCAGACCCGAAGGTGGCGGCCCAGGCGAGTGATCAGCATCCGACGCCACTGTAACAAAGCGAGCAAGCAAGCGTGCCGGGGAGGAGGGCGGTTCGAGGGGGTTTACCCGGCGAACAGAGCCCTTCACTGTCCCCAAATCGCCTTCATCACCCGTGGCGCCTGCGTCAATCCTGTAGGAAGGAGGCGAAGCACGGGTGGCGGCTGAAGTGGCTTTCTCTCATTACAAAAGTAAGCCGCATGAACGCAATGCTATAACGGGCATGTTCTCGCACTGAGAAGATGAACCATTGGAGAGAATCGCTCATCCCGGGCTCAGACGGAAGCAAACAAGCGTGCTGGGGAGGCGGGTGGTTCGAGGGGGTTTACCTGGTGAACAGAGCCCATCATAGTCCCCAAATCGCCTTCATCTCCCGCGACGCCTGCGTCAATCCCATAGGAAGGAGGCGAGGTGCGGGTGGCGGCTGAAGTAGCTTTCTCTCATTACAAAAGAAAGCCGCGCGACCGCAATGTCTCCCATGGCTATGTTCTCGCACTGAGAACATGAACCATTCATAAAACACTGCCTGCGTGTGATCGCAGCCCAGGCATGCAAGACAGCTTTTATGACTGTGAGAAGTGGGGAGAAATCACCACATCCAGAAACTACACAGGGGCGGAAATGACATCTTTATAAAGACGCGTCCTGAAAAGGACGTTCAACGCCGCTGTGAAATGCTCTTTCAGAGAAATAAACTCTTTTACAGAGAAAATCACTCTTTCAACTCTTTTAACTCTGCGCTGTCGAAGCACCCAGGGGCAAAGCTGCATGCCATGCAGTGAAGAGAAAAGCCGCTGGAGTGCGCCGTAGATCCAACAGGAAAGCAGAGCGTCAGAGGATAGAAGCAGTATCAGTTGTGTCACTCGGAGCTGGCTGCATATACACGACCATTGGCTCCGAAGAAAATTACTGAATGAACGAGCGTATTTCCTTCGCCTTTATACCCGTATGTCCGGGGCGGGGTATGCAAAAACTGTTCGCCAACTCTCATTGGCCTTTTTTCATAGATCAGAGGTATCTTTCGGCTCTCAAGAGAGACCCCTAGTGTTGCTTCTTCGACACGACATCGAAGTGAGCGACAGACGGGGAACCACATTTCAACAACATAAATACATGTAAAATGAAATGTGCAGTAGCAATAATTTGTGTTACAATATATTAATTTATATATATTTTACAGCTGCTAATACCACACCTACTCCTGAACCTAACCATAACCATTTATTAAGCATATAAAACACATAACAGGCAGATACATTTAACAACAATTATTTATTGAGAAAAATGGAAAAAAAAAAAGTAGAAGAGTAGCACAAAGAGCGATGCGTTTCATCCAATGTGCTGACTGCATACAATAGCATTGTGTGAGGAAGACAGTAGAATTTAAATGATTCAGTCGCTGTAAATCTTCTCCTGAATAGGGTTGCACCAGCTGTGCATAAGTTCTCACGTAAGTTAGGATGTTAAGTACACACTAAGGGCTGAGTAACTACTAAATAGTTTGTAACTAAGTCAGTGCTTAATTTGGTTGCACCACCTGTTCTTAAAGCAAGACTAGTAGGTGATAAGCTCTCCGTAAAGTAATGCGTAGTCGCATAATAAGACATTTACCTGTATTGATCCAATAAGCAGCCTTCATATTTGTACAAAGACGTGTTAAAAAGCCTTTTTAAGTTTGATCTTGTTACAGTTGATGTTCAAATCTTGTTTCCTCATGTAACTGTCAGATGTAATAAATTATATCCCCATTAAAATACGATGCATAATAAAAATAGATTTGATAAATAATATATTTGCCCTATATAAATAACAATATATAGGAACTGTATCTAAAATAAATAAGGCGTGATAAATAAATACTAATACAACAGGCTAGAAAAATTACAAAAATTAATTAATTTAAATATCCTATATATATTTTTAATGTTTTGAATATTGACACCGGGTTACGCATCCTGAAAACTGCACCAATTAAAAAACAACAACAACTGAGTTTCACTGGGAAATCATTTCATTTATTATATCTACTTTTAACCCAGTTGCAATGAACCTCTTGTTCATCTAAAAAAATAAATAAAAATATTCAGTAGATTGGGCTATATAAATCCCTTCAGGTTGTAACTGCATGTTCATCTAACTTTAGCTTTACCTTTAATGGTTGCAATAAGATCTCCCATTAAAAATGCAAGAGAGTAAGTTTAAAATCAATTGCTCCCCATGGTGATAAGAGGGATTCTTGAAATAGGGGTTAAATTGCTGCATGTTGTCCAGCAAAACTGATGTACTTATTACATTAGGCAATAGCTCCACCTGAAGGTTAAACCAGTCAGCACACATCAATGAGTGATTAAGACAACGGAGAATTACTTCTTTGTTATGTATGGTGAATGTTGCAGAAAACAATGCAAATATAACCAAACTGAGTCACACATCATGCTTTTATCTGTTCAAATAATAGGACATTTGTGCAAAATAGGGTACAAAGTCAGCAGAGCCTTGGACAAGAGCTGTTCTAAATGTACCTCAGGTTGTACATCCACCAGACACATCTTGTTCTTGGCTTGAACAGAACGAATGGCTTCTATACTGGTCCCATAGAGATTCTCCTTATACTCTCCATACTCTATAAATCTATTGACAAAATTAAAGTAGGTCATACATATTTCAGTGGTGTGCATATTCAGGGTTTGATATAACATCATAATCTGGATCCATTTACATTCACTTGTTAAAAACAGTGAATTATAGGATGGTATGTATTTCAAAATGAATGTATCTGGTGTAGCTGAAGGTTTGTATACAATAGGCCTACACAGTTACCACAGTCTATCACTCACTTGTTATTCTGTGCATCTGCATCAAAGGCCTGCTTGGTCACAAAGCGGTACTCCACTCCCTCCTTTTTGGGCCGCGTGGTGTCTGTAAATTGGGACAGAGAAACAGAAATAGAGAGAGAGTAACATTGATAAACTGGTTGTTTAAGGTTCATAGATTATTTTCTATGAACTGAAAAAAAGAAAAATGAGTTTCAATGGCAATAGATTGTGTATTTTGTGTGTGTGTGTGTGTGCATGCATGTGTGTGTGGTGTTTTTTTTTAAGAGTGTATCTATCAGAAAATGTTTCACCTTGAATAATTACAGAAGAGTGTTATGACTTACGGGGCACAGCCACAGCATAACGTTGGGGATTTTCTGTGATCACTTTTTGCTTCAGCTCATTGATACGGGCTCCCAGAGAACCTGCGCAAGGATACACAAAATGATAATCTGATTTTTGGCATAATATTGATTACCACAAAAAAATATGTTGACTTGCCACTCCTTTTGTAAAAAAAAAAAAAAAAAAAAAAAGAAAAAATCTGGTTTACAGTGAGGCACTTACACCGGAAGTGATTTGGGGCCAATCTTTGAATGCCGAAATACTCAGTTTTTCAAAAGTTTAGCAAGACATAAACAATATGCATGTAAGCATGATTTTAGGGCGATACATTTGTTTACTAACCTTTTCTGTGTAAAGTTATAGCCAACTTTACAACTTTGTTGCCATGACGATGTTATGTCAACAACACTACAACCCTAAAATGTCTGTAATAGGACATTTTAAGCAAATTTACAACTCAAATAATACATGTTCCCCATCTGTTGCTCACTTCGACGTTGTGTCGAAGAAGCGACACTAGGGGTCTCTCTTGAGTGCCGAATATGCCTCTGATCTATGATAAAAGGCCAATGAGAAGTTGTCAGATAGTATTTGCATACCCCGCCCCCTGGACATACGGGTATAAAAGTGGGGAAATACATCGAGTTCATTCAGAAATTTTCTTCGGAGCCGATGGTCGTGTATGCAGTGAGCTGCGAGTCACACACCTGTTCCTCTTCCTCTGAGCTGATTCTGCTGTTGGATCTATGGTGCACTTCAGCGGCTTTCTCCTTCTCTGCACAGCAGTGCAGTTTGCCCCTGGGCGTTTCGACAGTGCAGTTAAAAGAGTTGTTTTCTCTAAAAGAGTTAGTTTCTCTAAAAGAGCAAAAATACACAGCTGGCGTTGAACATCCTTATCAGGACGTGTCTTTTTAAAGACATCTTTTCCGCCTCTGTGTAGTTTCTAGATGCGATTGATTTCTCCCCACCTCTGACGGTCATATAAGCTGCCTCGCGTGCCTGTGCTGCGATCACACTCAGGCAGCGTTTTATGAAAGGTTCATGTTCTCAGTGCGAGAACATAGCCATGGCAGCATTGCGGTTGCGGCTTTCTTTTGTCATGAGAGAAAGCCACTTCAGCCACCCCCCCGCGCCTCGCCTCCTTCCTACGGGATTGGGGCAGGCGCCACGGGTGATGAAGGCGAATTGGAGATAATGACGGGTTCCGTTTCACCGGGTAAATCCCCTCTAACCACTCGCCTCCACGGCATGCTTGCTTGCTTCCGTCCGAGCTCGGGATGAGTGCGGCCCACTTAATGGCCGGCTGGCCGGTCACTTGAGCTCCCGGAATTGGAAGAAGACATCGGCGCTGCATCAGAGAGCATTACAGTGGCATCTGATGCTGATGACTCACCTGGGCCGCCACTTTCGGGTCTGCTCGGCCAGTCTGAGCCTGACGCACAGATGTCCGCTATGCTTTCCCAGGCTACCGCGAGCGCGAGGCTGGACTGGTAAACCCCGCCCCCCCAAACCCCCTCCCCCTTCACAGCAACATGATTGGTTCCACGGGCATGTGTGCCGCTCACAGCCACGTCCTCCTGCGGCTTCCAAAAAAAACAAAAAAAAAACATGCTGCTCTGCCTTAAGCAAGTGTGGGCCCAGCTCTCAGCCCCAGCGTCGAGCACCCCGCAGGAAGCGTACGCCCCCCCCCCCATCTCACGGACCTCTTCGAGGACCCGGAAGGCTCCCAAGTGCTCCTGAGATGGACGACCAAGAGATCGAGACGTTTGCTCCGGAGTTGGTAAACAGACCACTCCATCCCCCGTTGAAGGGCTGTGAAGAGAACCTTCAGTTAAAGGTATTTTTTGCACGTTTTTCAATAATAGAGCAATTTCCTTTTTCTGGGTCACCTGGCCCGCAAATGCCATTCTCACGGCACTCTGCCGCAACACCTCAACAGTCCCAGTGTGCTGGACACGGACACTCCGCCCTCAGCCCCACGACTGTACCCCAGCAGGCCGGTTCTGACGAGTCCAGAGGACGCCTCTACCGGACCTCCTTCTCAGTCACTAACCCGCCCCCTGCTGTGTGAGCGGAGCAAGGTAAGTGCTTCGAGTCTTTTCTCAGCACCAAAGCCTCGGGATGCTCCTTTGCCTCCCGACGCCGCATTACCTGCTCCGCCGGGTATGCCCCGCCGGGTATGGCAAAAATAGTCATCCCTTAGTGCCCCTAGCAAGGAGCTTGGATGCATGTCTTTC
Organism: Moxostoma hubbsi; assembly: GCA_032164185.1. Lineage (NCBI taxonomy): Eukaryota > Metazoa > Chordata > Actinopteri > Cypriniformes > Catostomidae > Moxostoma > Moxostoma hubbsi. The sequence continues at coordinate 15,667,052 of JAVLUX010000024.1, read as the reverse complement.
ACTTTCCAATCCGTCACACTGGCTGGCCAGGACCATCTGACTCGGTTACGCATTTCAGTTTGCAAGGCCTACGCCCCCCCTTCGTGGGTGTCCGCTTTACCGCAGTACATGGCGAATACGCCAAATCCCTGCGTGTGGAAATCGTCTCTTACTCAAAGATGCGATAGGGCCTGTCCCTCCAACTGAAATGAAGAAGGATTTCTACAGCCCTTACTTTATTGTACCCAAGAAAGGCGGCGGCTTATGACCGATCTTGGACTGGCGAGTTTTCAACCGGGCTCTGCTCAAACTCCCGTTCAAAATGCTCACGTAAAAACACGTCATAACTTGCATCCGGCATCTAGATTGGTTCGCAGCGGTAGACCTGAAGGACATGTACATTCACATATCAATTCTGCCTAGACGGCGACATTTTCTACGGTTCGCGTTCAACGGCCAGGCGTATCAGTACAAAGTCCTCCCCTTTGGCATGTCTCGGTCCCCTCACGTCTTCACGCAGAGGCAGCCCTTTCCCCGCTCCGAGAAGCCGGCATTTGCAAACTCAATTACCTTGACGACTGGCTCATTCTTTCCCACTTCCGAGAGTTACTATGCGCTCAGAGAGACCAGGTGCTCAGGCATCTCAGCCGTCTGGGGCTTAAGGTCAACTGTGAAAAGAGCAAGCTCGCCCCGGTTTAGAGTGTCTCTTTTCTCGGCACGGAGTTAGACTCAGTCTCAATGTCAGCACGTCTCACCAACGAGCGTGCGTAGTCGGTGCTGAGATGCCTCGCCACTCTCAGGCCAGGCACAATGGTCCCTTTAAAACTTTTTCAGAGGCCCCTGGGGCATATGGCATCCTCCGCAGCGGTCGCGCCACTGGGGTTGATGCATATGAGACCTCTTCAGCACTGGCTTCAGACTTGAGTCCCGAGATGAGCATGGCGGCGCGGCTCAAGTCGCTGCGTGCCACTCACATCCCCGGCAACCTCAATGTGGTAGCGGACGTGCTGTCATGACAACGCTTGCCCAATGGAGAGTGGAGGCTTCACCCCCAGTCGATCCAGCTGATTTGGGAATGGTTCGGCAAGGCCCAGGTAAACCTGTTTTCCTCCCGAGAGACCTCCCACTGCCCGCTCTGGTATGCCCGAACAGAGGCTCCCCTTGGGGCACTTGCACTGGCACACAGCTGGCCTGCGGGGCTGCACAAGTACGCATTTCCCCCAGTGAGCCTTCTTGCACAGGTGTTGTGCAAGGTCAGGGAGGACAAAGAACAAGTCACCCTAGTGGCTCCCTATTGGCCCACCCGGGCCTGGTTCTCGGACCTGGTAATCCTCGTGACAGCCCCTCCCAGCCCTGAAGTGACGCTTGTTCGCAGATTGGTGTTCTTCCAGGGCTTAAGACCCACAAAGGTGCGCAGTTAGATCAGTGCTCTTATTTCTGCAGGAGAGGCGGGAGGAGAGGCTGTCCCCTTCCACCTTGAAGGTGTCTGTGGCTGCTATTGCGGCCCACCACGACACAGCAGACAGCAAGTCTTTGGGTAAGCATGACTTAATCATCAGGTTCCTAAGAGGCGCCCTGAGGTTAAATCCTTCCCGGCCAAGCCTATTCCCCTCCTGAGATCTCTCAGTGGTTCTCTCAGGCCTTCAGAGACCCTCCTTCGAGCCATTAGAATCAGTCAAACAAAGCCATCTCCCTGAAGACGGCCCTCCTGATAGCGCTCACCTCCATCAAGAGGTTCGGGGACCTGCAAGTGTCCTCTGTCAGCGACACCTGCCTGGAGTTCGGTTTTGCAGACACTCATGTGATCCTAAGACCATGACCGGGCTACGTGCCCAAGGTTCCTACGACTCCCCTCAGTGTCCAGGTTGTGAACCTGCAAGCAAAGCTGCCCCGGGAGGAGGCAGGCCAAGCCCTTCGTTGCTGTGTCCGGTACGTGCTTTTCGTACATACTTGGACCGCACGCAGAGCTCTAGATGTTCTGCGCAGCTCTTTGTCTGCCTTGATGGACAGTAGAATGGGACAGACGGCATTCCGGGCCGCGTCATCAGAGCATGCGCGAACCAACTGGCTGGTGTTTTTACGGACATTTTCAACCTGTCCCTCTCCCTGTCTGTAGTCCCCACATGCTTCAAAACATCAACCATTGTGCCTGTACCGAAGCAAGCCAAAATCACTTGTTTAAATGACTGGCGTCCTGTTGCTCTGACCCCCATCATCAGCAAATGCTTTGAGAGGTTAATCAGAGATCACATCTGCTCTGTTCTGCCCACCTCTTTGGACCCATTGCAGTTTGCCTACCGTAACAACCGCTCCACTGATGATGCTATTGCATCTACAATACACACTGCTCTCTCCCACCTGGAAAAAAGGAACACATATGTGAGAATGCTGTTTGTAGACTACAGCTCAGCATTTAACACCATAGTGCCCTCCAAGCTTGATGTGAAACTCCGGGCTCTGGGCTTAAACAGCTCGCTGTGCAGCTGGATCCTGGATTTCCTGTCAGGCAGACGTCAGGTGGTTAGAATGGGCAGCAACATCTCCTCATCACTGACCCTCAACACTGGAGCCCCGCAGGGCTGTGTTCTCAGCCCACTCCTGTATTCCCTTTACACACATGACTGTGTGGCGACACATAGCTCCAATGCCATCATTAAGTTTGCTGACGATACGACGGTTGTAGGTCTGATCACTGACAATGATGAAACAGCCTACAGAGAGGAGGTGCACACTCTGACGCGCTGGTGTCAGGAGCACAAACTCTCCCTCAATGTCAGTAAAACCAAGGAGCTTGTGGTGGACTTCAGGAAGAAAGACAGAGAACACAGCCCCATCACCATTAATGGAGCACCGGTGGAGAGAGTCAGCAGTTTCAAGTTCCTCGGTGTCCACATTACTGAGGAACTCACATGGTCCGTCCACACTGAGGCCGTTGTGAAGAAGGCTCACCAGCGCCTCTTCTTCCTGAGAAGGCTGAGGAAGTTTGGAATGAACCAACACATCCTCACACTGTTCTACACTAGTACTGTTGAGAGCATCTTGACTGGCTGCATCACCGCCTGGTACGGCAATAGCACCGCCCACAACCGCAAAGACCTGCAAAGGGTGGTGCGAACGGCCAGAAACATCATCGGAGGTGAGCTTCCCTCCCTCCAGGATATATATAACAGACGGTGTGTGAAGAAAGCTCAGAGGATTATCAAAGACTCCAGCCACCCGAGTCATGGGCTGCTCTCACTGCTTCCATCAGGCAGGCGGTATCGCAGCATCAGGACCCGCACCAGCCGACTACATGACAGCTTCTTCCCACAAGCAATAAGACTTTTGAACACTTGATCCCTCACGATCAACAATCAGCACTGCACTTTATTAATCCTCATTCTGTCAATATATTCTCGCTCCCAATTCAGTCAGTGTATATATATATATATTTATACCCTTCTCTAGTGTGTGTATTCTACATTGTGTGTATTGTGTACATTTGTTATGTAAATTGTTGTGTAGGTATGTGTACATTTGTTATGTAAATTGTTTTGTGTAATATGTTGTTTATTGTAAAGTGGTTTATGTCTCGTCACTGTCATTACTGCTATGTTGCTCGGAACTGCACACAAGAATTTCACCTGCTGTTGCACTCGTGTACACAGTAGTGTGACAATAAAGTGATTTGATTTGATTTGATTTGATTTGAATGCTGTCTCCAAACACAGGCCTTCCCACTGGGTATTTCACACCATTACATTGACTTATCACACCCAGGCAGTGCCCCTCCCCTTGCGGGTCTGAGGATACTCGATAAGGAGTGTTGCATCCTCACAGGCACTGCCAGAGGCATCTCCCTAGCAGACATATACAGAGCAGCGGGTTGGGCAACACCTAACACCCTTGCGAGATTTTACAATCTCAGGGTAGAGTCAGTTTTGTCCCATGTTTTCTCGGATCCGAGCTGGTAGAACTCGGTAACACGATGACGGATTAACCGGGTGGACCGCTTGCACCTAGAGCCTTTTTCCCTCGGCCGAGGTAAAATTGAGTGCTTTTTCTCCAAGGAGATCCCACTAACTCGGCTCCCTGGATGACTCCTCCCTAGCCCTGTGGGTCCGCAGTTCAGCTGAGGAACTTGCCGACCCAATCCACTGCGGGTACTCAAATCTACCCTGCACTGGAATAGGTGCTCCACAGGTCAGGACTCCTGCGTGGACTTCCTCCTGTGTGTATTTCCACGGTACAGTCCCCTTATGAGTGGACCCATGTCTCCCTTAGGCAGGTCCAGCTGCCCTCCGGTCGCCGTGTTGTAGCAACTCCCCCCTCCTTGAGGCTGGATCTACCACCATGCCACTTTCCACATGTTGCCTAAAAACCCATGTGATGTATTCGCCACCCTTATCTCCCCCTTTCGTGCAGGTGTGGCCTCCGCAGGGTCTTTTCCCACTGAAAGAATAGGAAACTGGGTAAGACCCCTTCCCTCGATGCGTGTAAGGGCCCCAGTTGTTTCTTACTCTATGCGGAGAAACATAGAGAGAAAAGAGGCCTGGCTAGGCTCGGCCCATTCTGGGGTTGGCAATCATCGCCTTGTTCCACTGTTTAGAGTAACCAGAAGGATTCCAATGACTTTTATGGGGCATTGGGGAAGGGTACGTCTGACACAGCTTGTCGCCTTTGCACTTAAAATACCTGCCCACTCCTGTGTCTGCAGAACACGGCTCAGCGCATGGCATGATTTAAATTGGACCCCTAGTGTCGCTTCTTCGACACAATGTCGAAGTGAGCGACAGACGGGGAACGTCTAGGTTATGTATGTAACCTCCGTTCCCTGATGGAGGGAACGAGACGTTGTGTCCTCCCGGCCACGTCGCTGAGCCGAGCCACTGTTGTGGCCGGACCATTTCCGGCTCCTCAGAAAAATCCTGAATGAACTTGATGTATTTCCCCGCTTTTATACCCGTATGTCCAGGGGCGGGGTATGCAAATACTGTCTGCCAACTTCTCATTGGCCTTTTTTCATAGATCAGAGGCATATTCGGCACTCAAGAGAGACCCCTATTGTTGCTTCTTCGACAAAACGTCTCATTCCCTCTATCAGGGAATGGAGGTTACATACGTAACCTAGATGATTTTTAACAGAGGAATTAATGTAAGTACTTACATAAAATTATAAGCTTCAAATTTCTGCCTTCTACCCTCAAAATGTGCCCCATTCACTTCCATTGTGTGTCTCACTGTAACCTCTATTTGTATTTATTTATTTATTTTTAAGAAAAGTAGAGACGAATCGAAATAAATGTTTGTGGTAATAAACATTATGCCACAAATTATGTTGATTGAGCTTTACTTGTACTGAACCCAGAATATATCTTCAAGTGACAAGAAAAACTAACTCGCAAAATTAGTCAGATTACAAGTAAATTTGAAGGTTGCCACTAGAGGTCATTGATACCATTAGAATGGGCAATGCTATACAATGGATGGAGGGCTTATTTAGCTCTTACGTTTATAGGGGAAGGTATTGCACATTCTTAGCCAGTTTGAATTATATATTCCAAGTGCTTAACATTATTGCTCTATTTTTTTCTAGCACTGATAAGAACTTGTTTTACAATATTTTGTTCACAGGCATATGAACAAAACAGGCACATACATACAGTGTCTCACAAAAGCGAGTACACCCTTCACATTTTTATAAATATTTGATTATATCTTTTCATGTGACAATACTGAAGAAATGACCCTTTGCTACAATATAAAGTAGTGAGTGAACAGCTTGTATAACAGTGTAAATTTGCTGTCCCCTCAAAATAACTCAACACACAGCCATTAATGTCTAAACCGCTGGCAACAAAAGTGAGTACAAAAGTAAAAATGTCCAAATTGGGCCCAAAGTGTCAATATTTTGTTTGGCCACCATTATTTTCCAGCACTGCTTTAACCCTCTTGGGCATGGAGTTCACCAGAGCTTCACAGGTTGCCACTGGAGTACTCTTCCACACCTCCATGACGACATCAAGGAGCTGGTGGATGTTAGAGACCTTGTGCTCCTCCACCTTCAGTTTGAGGATGCCCTACAGATGCTCAATAGTGTTTAGGTCTGGAGACATGCTTGGCCAGTCCATCCCCTTCACCCTCAGCTTCTTTAGCAAGGCAGTGGTCGTCTTGGAGGTGTGTTTGAGGTCATTATCATGCTGGAATACTGCCCTGCAGCCCAGTCTCCAAAGGGAGGGGATCATGCTCTGCTTCAGTATGTCACAGTACATGTTGGCATTCATGGTTCCCTCAATGATCTTTAGCTTCCCAGTGCTGGCAGCACTCATGCAGCCCAGACCATGACACTCCCACCACCATGCTTGACTGAAGGCAAGACACACTTGTCTTTGTACTCCTCACCTGGTTTCCGCCACACACGCTTGACACCATCTGAACCAAATAAGTTTATCTTGGTCTCGTCAGACCACAGGACATGGTTCCAGTAATCCATGTCCTTAGTCTGCTTGTCTTCTGCAAACTGTTTGGGGGCTTTCTTGTGCATCATCTTTAGAAGAGGCTTCCTTCTGGGATGACAGCCATGCAGACCAATTTGATGCAGTGTGCGGCGTAGGGTCTGAGCACTGACAGGCTGACACCCCACCCCATCAACCTCTGCAGCAATGCTGGCAGCACTCATACGTCTATTTCCCAAAGACAACCTCTGGATACGATGCTGAGCATGTGCACTCAACTTCTTTGGTCAACCATGGTGAGGCTTGTTCTGAGTGGAACCTGCCCTGTTACACCACAGTATGGTCTTGGCCACCATGCTGCAGCTCAGTGTCAGGGTCTTGGCAATCTTCTTATAGCCTAGGCCATCTTTATGGACAGCAAAAATTCTTTTTTTCAGGTCCTCAGATTTCTTTGCCATGAGGTGCCATGTTGAACTTCCAGTGACCAGTATGAGGGAGTGTGAGAGCGATGACACCAAATTTAACACACCTGCTCCGCATTCACACCTGAGATCTTGTAACACTAACGAGTCACATGACACCGGGGAGGGAAAATGGCTAATTGGGCCCAATTTGTACATTTTCTCTTAGGGGGTGTACTCACTTTTGTTGCCAGCGGTTTAGACATTAATGGCTGTGTGTTGAGATATTTTGAGGGGACAGCAAATACAAGCTGTACACTCACTAATTTACATTGTAGCAAAGTGTCATTTCTTCAGTGTTGTCACATGAAAAGTTATAATGAAGTATTTACAAAAATGTGAGGAGTGTACTCACTTTTGTGAGATACTGTATGTTCACAGGCATAACTACCATTGGTAGACAAGATAGCTTCCTTGTTCTGAGTGCCAAATGTGACAGATTGTATTTTAATAGGACACAAGGACATGATTAGGCTATTAGCTTTGAAAGTGCTTAAGACTTGGACAACTAGTGTGCCTACAATTTACATTCAACCAATCAAGGATTCAGACCAATCAAATGTGTGGTCTGTTTTGGACATCCTGTGGGCTATGCTTTGTGGGCTATGTTACTGTGCCAAAGCTAAACATTTGTATATTTAAAGTTCTTATTCATTTAAATATATTTAAATTTTGTGTATACTTAAGTGTAGGTCATTTAAGTTTGAAGTTTAGCTAGGCTAACATTCAAATAACATTGAACTTTAAGGTCAGTTCTTATAATTATATTTTATATTATCTTACCAATGAGAACTACTAATCGGGGTCTCTCATTGGGCCTCTGCTGGTAGCGTGTAACCTCTTCATAGGTCAAAAACTCCATCTCGTTCTGGTCAAAAACACTGACCTCTCCTGTAGAACCACAATGATCCTTCCGACTTAGACGAAAACTTCTCCGCAAGCCAGCTGAGATTGAGATTCAAAAGAACAGGCCAAAAATCAAGCTGAATTATAATTATTATTTTAATCAAGAATTAAGACTAATAGTATACTGTATATTTACATGTATGTTATTCATTAACAGATTTCAACCTCATTCGATGCAATTAAAGCTGTTGTGACAGAAAATCAAAACAGCAATCAAAATGTATATTATTTTAGTGTAGAAATGATAACTAAATCCCTCTTGTAATAGTTAAAGTATTTACAGATACAACAGTCATTGAAAGTGAACCAGTTAATAAGCCATAGATTAATGACTAACCCTGATCCTATAGCTAACCATTAATATAAACAAATCTAGTTCTTAACAGTAACACTAACTCCAATACTACATCTTAAACATTACCAGAGATTATTTAGCAGAGAAGGGCCACTTCTATTAAAATGAATGGGAGAAATTTGAACGCCCATCGGCAACCAACGGTCAACGGATGTAGAAAGGAAGTCCCGCCTTACAGGTAAAAGAGCCAATTAGATACAGACATTGCCTGTCAATCAGCTTGACAATGCACATTATGTATACAAGCCGAGAAAATTGGTCACAAGAGTTTTTTGCGTAATATGAGTTAAAGAATCACAATTCAGTGTTGTCAGTTCCCTTTTGATATAGTCCTTCACACAACCTTGTTGAAACCTTTATATATTCAGGACAATTTTCTGATTGTGGTAACACTTTATTTTGATGGTCCCAAGTAGATATTTAACTGACTATAAGTGACTTATCAACTGGCTTGCTATAGCTAATAAACAGTGTTTAAATAAACTTTCAGTAGACTATTAATAGCCTTAATAACAGCAGCAAAATAACAGCTTATCAACTGACTTGCTGTAGCTAGTAAAAAGTGTTTCAAAAAAACATTCAGTAGTCTTTCATTAGCCTGTATATCTATTAATGATAATGAATCTATAATTGAGAACATCAATTTATTAAAAGGTAATTAATAGAGATCTACATACAGGCTACTGAATGTTTGTTGAAACACAGTTCACTAGCTATAGCTAGCCAGTTGATAAGTCTCTAATAGTCAATTAAATATCTACTTAGAACCATCAAAATAAAGTGTTACCCTGATTGGCAATAGTGTCTGAGCTCTGCCCCTTTAGGATTTCAGTTGGCCTATATAAGCGGGTGCTCAGTCACCATTTCTTCAGAATATTCCTTCAAGACTGCCAACTTCATCTTCGTCATGGAACCCTTCTGCTTTGCCATCGATATACACTTACAGTGGACAGAACTTCTCAGCAAGATGCGAACAAGATGACTCGTCACCTGTGCTCATCACCTGCACCAAGAGCTTCCGCTCCCCTGTGTGTTCCAGTGAAGAGCTCTCCACATCGCCGTTGAAGACACTCTTGGTAAACGGGTTCTTTACTTCAGATGCTCGTCGTTGATCAACATGGCACTTCAGCGAAGCACATACCTGCTTCCCACAGCGCTCTGGCTGCAGTTACTGTGTCCTTTATCTATATATACAAAACTCCAACCTGCTTCCCACAGTGCTCTGGCTGGAGTTACTGTGTCCTTTACATATAACTAAAGAGCCACTTGCGGGATACGCATCTTTTTAAAGATGTCGTTCTGCAAGTGTTTCCTATACAAATATCACATCCTGCTGCCTGATAAGCACAAGAGCTGTGTTCACTGCCTGGGCCGCGCTGACGCACAAGCAGCTCTCATTGAGACAGACTACCCTCTCTGCAAGGGCACGAATCTCCGGATAATGCACTTTAGGACTGACCATGTTCTGAGGGAAGATTCAGCCTCTTGTGCCCTCCCACCAACCTCTTTTTCTGAGGGACCACATGAGGAGGCACGGCAGGGCAGTGAGGTTGATCTGGAAGAATTAGTGGAGGATCTCATGCTGGTGTAAGCCCTGCGATCCCTTGATCCAATCTAACGTCCTTGCCTGTGCAATATGTGCGTGATAAGCATGGTCTCATTATGTTTGCTGGCTCTGATGATGGGGATTATGCTGTGTCACTCACAGCTTCAGGTGAGTGGTCCACGGAGGATGTTGCTGCCCCTTCCCCCAATGAGGGTCTTGAATGGTCCCTTCCAGAACAAACAGAAAAGTCTCACCTGGATGAATGTTTTTTGTAAATCCCACCCCACCCACCCCTCTAATCCGTGTCGACTGATGTCCGCACTGGCTGGAAGAGTTTATACAGCAGCACGCCAAGTTGGTTCACCATTCCAGGGTTTTCAAGCTAAGCTCCTTAAACAAAGGTATGAGCAAGACCCGATCCAGAGCTGTTCAAAAAAACTCAGCACCACTACAAATTTGGCGGTGCAAGCCACGAACTAATGCTCAGGCCATCAGCAAAATGATGAGCACCCTGGTAGTTCTGGACCAGCATATTTGGCTTACTTTCATAAAGATGTATGACGCAAGGAAAGCCGCCCTCCTCGACACCCCGTGTGTGCCAAAAAGTGTCTTTGGCAATGCCATGGAAGGCTTTAAACAATGCTTTATTGCGGCAAAAAAGCAGGCTCAAGTGATGAAACATTTTCTGCCAAAGAGAAGTAGCACTTTCCCGTAATGCTCCCGATCTAATTCCAGTCAGTGCCTGGCAAATAATCCATCTCTCCCTGCCCCAGCACGGCTGAAATCTACTACTGAACATTCTGTGAAGCCATGCCAATTGTGGCCCAATCATAAGCACCTGCTGTCTCAGCGCAAAAAATGCTTCAATGGAAAAACCAGGTGAAAGCAGCAGAAATGTTCATGACATGGCCAGCTCCGTGAAGAGGAGCCCAGAGCTCACCGTCATTCAAGGCCCAGAGCCGAAGAAGGCTCTATTTATGGCACACAGTGTTTCTCCCCTCTTCCCCAATACTGTTAATCGGGAACGGGACATTTTTCAAAATGTTGCTTCTGTGTATTACTCAAACAAAAATTATTCTCACAAAAGAGAAAAAAGTTCCCATTGTACAAACACAGGACACTCACGCATTCTCAGAAAACTGGCAATTTCTTCTTCAAGTATCAGTCACACACATTATGCTCAACCACTTCCCTGTGGTGAGTGGTGCTCTATCTACTATAGTGAGCAAATGAATAAGCCTGCTGTTTCACTGCACAAATGCGTGGCAAGCCCTCACGGCCATATCAGACTGGGTGTTAATAACGATCGAGAAGGTTTATATGATTCAGTTTGTACGAAGGCCACCTCGCTTCAGAGATTCACAGTCTCTCTACAACACACACAGCAGGGTTTATAGACATTATTTTCTCATTCCGAAGAAAGATGGCAGGCTTCGGCTCAATCTAGATCTGAGACGCTTGAACCATGTGCTCGCGAAGTGCCCATTCAAAATGTTAACTTAGAAATAGGTTTTATTGCACATCTGTCCTCGGGACTGGTTTGCGTCAATAGATCATAAGGATGTGTACTTTCATGTACCAGTTGCACTGTGTTACAGGCGGTTTTTGTGTTTTGTGTATAAGTCCTTCCGTTCGGTCTGTCTCTGGCTCCCCACACATTCACGAAATGTATTGATGCAGCACTCACCCCATTGAAAATTAATGTTGTGCATGTTTTGAATTACCTCGACAATTGTCAATACTAGCCTAATCAGAGGCACTACTGAGTGAACACATTGACTTGCTTCTTTGCCTTCTAAAAAATCTGGGTATGAATATAAACTGGCCAAAAAACTCATTTTTCCCAAGCCAGCAAATCTCCTTTTTAAGAGTGTGTCTTGACTCCATTAGCATGCATGCTCACCTCACAAATAAACATGTACAGATCATCCTTCGGTGTCTCAAATTGGGAAAAACTTTGCCACTGAAGTCATTAGACCTCTCCAGTACTGGCTCAAGTGACACATCACGCCAGGAGCCTCGGGCCTGCAGACTCGGGTGACACGCCACTGTTTGGCTGCCCTAGAACCATGGGCAGCACCGAACTTCTACCAACAGGATGTTATGCTGAGAATAATAGTGCTGACATCAGATGCATACAACACAGTTTGGGGTGTGGTGTGTGATGGACGCCAGACTTTCGTCACCTGGCATGGCACATCAACCGCCTAGAACTACTGGCTGTCTTTTCTAACTTTGAGAGCTTTTCATCTTAACAGTGTGAATCACCACATTCTGATTCGTTCGGACAACACAACAATAGTAGAGTACAAAATCACCAGGGCGGACTCCGATCACCACAATTATTGAATTAAAACTTCATCCTCAGACAGTGATGAGGATTTGAGAAATACCCTACAAAGCAGAAGTCGACCTTTTTGCCACCGTGGCTAACTTTCACTGTCCCCTTTGGTACTCAATGTCTCAAGCCCTGCAGAGCATGGATTTGCTGGTTCACAATGCTTCCAAGGAGAAATCTGTTGAGTATGTATGCGTTTCCCCTGGTTCGCTTACTTCATTTTGTCATCAGCAAAGTCCGAGAGGACATGGAAACAGTTCTGTCAATTTCTGCAAAATGACCCAATCAGTCCTAGTTTCCGGAGATGATAGAAATACTTGACAGCCATCCATGGGAAATACCGCTGAGGAGAGACCTACTCTCTCAAGCACATGGAATGATTTGGCATCCCCAGCCAGAGCTGTGGAACCTACACGTGTGGCCCCTGAACAGAGCACATTGGATGAGCCAAAATTGAACACCATTTTACAGGCTAGAGCACCATCCACAAGATGCCTCTATGCACTTAAAAGGTACATGTTTGCAAATTGGTGCTTTTCACATGGTAAAGACTCAGTGAATTGCCCCATAACTGAGATTTTGACATTCCTTCAAGAGCGGCTTACCCCATCAACACTTTATTGTTGTTTATTGTTTATTTAGCCTGCCCTGCTACATACCATGCCCTGGAAGCTGGCTCTTTGACAGGCAAACATAATCTAGTCATAAAGTTCCTTAGGTTAGCAAGGTGTTTTAACCCCCCTTGTTTAAGCCCCACTCCTGCTATGGTGCCGTCTTGGGACTTAAAACTGATGCTGAAGACACTCACAAACTCCCTGTTCAAGCCATTGGAATCTGTTGCACTGTAGGTTCTTTCCATAAAGACCAGACAGATGGGTTACATGCAGGCACTGTTGACTGACAGCTCATGCCTGAGGTTCGGTCCAGATCTGTCAAAAGCCACAATTAAACAAAGAAAAGGCTATATGCCTAAGGTTTTATCAATGACCTTCAGGGCTCAAGTGGTTCTTTTGCAAGCCTTCTTTCCTCCACAATTTAATTCAGATGAAGAGCAATCTATGCATATATTATATACCCGATGAGGGCATTGCATACATATGTTGAGCACACCCGTCTGTTTAAGCGGATCAGTTCTTTATTTGTTATGGAGGATGCAAAAAAGGAATGTACATCTCCAAAAAAGGCTCTCCCACTGGATCGTTTATGCAATCACTCTCGCTTATGATTCACAGGACGAGAATTGCCCTATATGTTTCAAAGTGCATTCAACATGGCCGCAGACAAATGGTGTGTCATTACAGGACATATGTTTGGCAGCAAGATGATCCACACAAAACACATTCCCAAGGTTTTATAGCCTAGATGTGGTGTCCATCTCCTCACAAGTCTTCTCTGTATAAAGCTCATTCAAACTGGTGAGCCTAATCCCTTATTACAGGTGGGCTACCGACTATAATCAACACAGCCATCTACAGTAATTATATGCTGTTGAACTACCTCTTTAAAAGTCATAAGAACTCCCATAACAAACAAAACTTACTTTACCAACCTTGTGAGAGAGTTAATAATGTGTATTTCTATATGGTTCATATAGATCCCAGACTACACTAATTTCCATCTGGCGTCTGCCACATGGGATTATTCATATACACAAGTCATTGGCCTGTGACTCCTCATGAATATCTCTATTTGGTGTTATTACTCTGGGAGTGTAATTTCAGATAGTGTGGCGTGATGGGATATAGTCCTGCATAGTGCTTACAGCAACGTTGAGTGAACTGAATCGAAAGAGAACATCTCCAGTTACACATGTAAACTCGATTCCCTAAAATGAAGGGAACGAGACATTGCAAAGGCTGGCTGCACTACTATTTCAAAGCTTCATAATATGAATGACTCACTCATGTCCCTCAGTCAGAAAGTTCTGAAGAAATTGTGACTGAGCACCCGCTTATATATGCTGAATGTGTGCATAAAGGGGCATGGCTCAGACACCATTGCCAATCAGAAGATTGGCGCGATTGTAAGGGTTTCAACAAGGTTGTGTGAAGGACACTCCCCATAGTGCTCACAGTAATGTCTCGTTCCCTTCATCTCAGGGAACCGAGGTTACATGTGTAACTGGAGATGATTTTACTGCTGATATGAAATATGTCCTTTGATCTAAATCTTAACCAACAGTTTTGGAGATTTCAGACTTTTCCCATTCAAGTAGATATGAGCTGCATTGGCATGACTGGAAATAGCCTCCCGAGAGCATTCCAAAGATTTTCGACAGTGGACTGTCTTGCTAGAAAGACTTTTAAATAACTTTATACATTGTCCTATCCTCTAGCAGCATTTCTGATGTTATAAGAAGATGTGATTTGTGATATTCTTCAGGACATGGAGGTGAGTAGTAAATTAGCAGCTGTGTAAGGAAGAACAAGGACTATACCTGAGTAAATGTCCCAGGAAAAAAACAATGCTTTACATTTAGAATAGACTACAATGCGCATTAGACCACCTCACACTTGTGTGCTATCCACAATATGCCCTTCACAACTGACCCAAGATTAGCTTACTCTGAGTAAACTTAAACTTATGTGACATTTAATGATTTAATTTAACCATCCATACTTACTTTCATCATTGACTTCCCAAAAAAGTGTGGTACTGCAAGTTACTTACTGGCTTTTCAAGTAACAAACTTAATTTAAATTTCCCCACTTTATTCTTCGGCACTTCCCAGTATTAAGACTATAATATGGAAATTATGACTCTCGGTCAGTGGCTTAGGGCTGCCACTGACACTTGACTCAGCAAGTGAGCGAACAGCCAATCATGCAGGGTGTAATGTGAAAAGTGTCCAATAGCAGGGCTGCAGCCTGACATTGGCTTTGGAGGGTGGGGTTTAAGGGTGGAGGACTCTAAATAATGTGAAGGGAAGCAGAGGAAAAGATTCACACAGAAGCACTACCTACCAGAAGGGAGGAAGATATGGGAACATTTTCTAATATTGTTTCAACCTGAAGCTTT
Source organism: Moxostoma hubbsi (assembly GCA_032164185.1). Lineage (NCBI taxonomy): Eukaryota > Metazoa > Chordata > Actinopteri > Cypriniformes > Catostomidae > Moxostoma > Moxostoma hubbsi. The sequence goes on along the minus strand of JAVLUX010000024.1, from coordinate 15,652,015 downwards.
TTCTGCCGTGGAGGTGAAAAATCTGCCTATCTGCCTGTTGATCCTCCCTATACAATCCTATTCAGAGCTACATCATTTCTGCAGCTAGCACAATAAACTGTTTGAAAATAACATAATGATATGCTGTGAAAGAAAGATCAAACACCATATTAACTGAATATAACTATTTCAATCTCACTTCTCTCACTTAAAAGATCTTAAAATTAACACTTATTAGCTAATGACTTGAAACATGTCAGACATGTTGCTCACACATTCAACTCAAAGAAATTACTCAAACTTTCTCTCTGTCCCTCTTGCTCTTCCTTATTCTTGTTCTATATGTAAAGCTTGAAAAAATATAAGCCAGGATTATTGTCTGTTCTCCAGAAAAGCATTAATGTACTATTTCAAATTAGTCTCTTCACTGTGAAAGTTTTTGACTAGGGATGTGTGAGATTAGTAGACTAGTTGACTAAACGGTTCTGATGCTGCTAGTCGACAGTGGAATTACTAGTTGGTCAATATTTTTCCCCATTAAATTGTTCAGCATTATTACACATTTATGTTTGGCTTTATATTATTACAAAGGCTGCGCTTAAATTACTGTCATGTTAATATTACACATTTTAAATATAAATAATAATACAAATATTATTTAAAAAAAGCAGATGTATACAAACTTTAATTTGACCTCAGGCCGTGTGTGCTTCCCTCTCTCATTCGCAGCGCACACTGAAAAATGTCCACTCGCACGACTAGCAGAGTTGCTATGGAAATCACTTCGGTGATGGTGCAGGAAGCGGATTTCCGAAATGATGGTGAAGTCACTATGGATGTTTTCACATCTGAGTCTTCTTTAAATCTGTGAATGCTTGCAAATTCCGACTGTGGGCCAGTGGTGGCTCAGCAGTTAAGGCTCTGGGTTACTGACCGAAAGGTCAGTGGATACCACTGATGGGCCCTTGAGCATGGCCCTTGACCCTATCTGCTTCAGGCTTGCTGTTTCATGGCTGACCCTGCGCTCTGACCCCAGCTTATTTGGGATATGCGAAAACAACTGCATTTCATTGGCTCTGTACCTGAACTATGCACAATGAAAATAAAGTTGAATCTTAATCTTAAATTGTTTTCCCGCCAATCTGGCTTTTTCAAGTGCAGGATAATCGCCCCAGGTGAATCAGGTCACGTCTTTTACCAGACCATTTTGACATGTTAATTTTGCTCATCAAATATGTATACTTTTGATTAAGTAGCATAGAAAATTACTGTTTTAGGCTAGGTATGCTATTGTATTTACCCTGCTGATCAACAAGGCTATTTTCAACATTGTGCCAAATGCTTAACTGGTTAAACTACTAGCCTACCTTTTATTTTGTGCACATCATTTTTAGAACAATACATTAGGTTTATTGTACATTTCTCACAGGCCTATTATTTTCTATCCTATTTTTTTTACACCATAACAGATATTGGTTCCCCTTCTGTCACTCTCTCGACGTTGTGTTGAAGGAAGTGACACAAGGGGTCTTCTCGGACACTGAATCGTACTTCTGAACCTGAGAAAAGGCCAATGTCAAGTTGGCAGACAGAATTTGCATAGTCTATTTTCTCTAAAAGATTTTGAGTTCCCACTCATAAAAGAACAATACACAGCAGGCGTTGAACGTCCTTTTCAGGATGTGTCTTTTTAAAGATGTCTTTCCACCTCTGTGTAGTTCCTGGATGCGGTTGATTTCTCTCCACTTCTGACGGTCATAAAAGTTCCCTCACGTGCCTGGGCTGCGATCACACGCAGGCAGCGTTTTATGAATGGTTCATGTTCTCAGTGCGAGAACATAACCATGGCAGCATTGCGGTTGCGGCTTTCTTTTGACATGAGAGAAAGCCACTTCAGCCGCCCTCCGCGTCGTTCCTTCTTCCCATGGGATTGAGGACGACCTGGCTAGTGATGAAGGCGATTTGGGGATTACGGCGGGCTCGGTTTGCGGGGTAAATCCCCACAAACCAACCCCCCCCCACCACGCTTGCTTGCTTCCGACCGAGCTCAGGATGAGTGCGGCTCACCTCGCGGCCAGCCGGCATTCTCCCTTGAGCCCCCAGAATTGGTTGATGACATCGGAGAGCGTCACAGCGGCGTCTTCGGGTCTGCTCGCCCAGACTGAGGCTGACGCACAGATGTCTGCTATGCTTTCCTGGGCCGCCGCGAGCGAGGCTCGACTGGAAATCTCTGTCCCCCCTTCTTGGCTACTCAATCAGTTCCTCGGGTCATGGCGCTGCTCATAGTCATGCCCCCACCAGGTTCCATTGTTCCCGGAAGTGCATGACGAGCCGACACGGTCGGAACCCTACTCTCACGACCCTGGATGGCGGGGCGGCCCACGAGACTGCCCGGTACTAAAAAAAAGAAAAGAAAAGAAAACACCGGACAGGCCGCCTCCGCCCTGCATGCCATGGCTTTCCTGCAAATTCACTAAATTTCCCGACGTGCTGCAGGAACTGCGCTCTGCTCCAACCTCGCTCTCAGAGCTACGAAGGTCATGGCACAGGCACTCGGGCAGGCAATGGCCACCCTCGTGGTCCAGGAGCGCCACCTATGGCTGAACACGGTCGAGATGCAGGGCTTTGACAAGTCACGATTTCTCAATGTGTGCAACCGGCATGCTGCCGCTGGCACCTGGAAAGGACCCCAGCAGCGTTGGCACATCAATTGCCTAGAGTTGATGGCCGTAATTCTTGCCATACGGAGGATTATTCTACTAATCTGAGGCAAGCACATTCTGATCCGCTCAGACAGCACCACGACGGTAGCATATATAAATCGCCTGCCATCTCCTCCTTTGGAGTCAGCCGTGACTCAAGTCGCTGTTCGCCACTCACATCCCTGGCAACCGCAACATGATGGTGGATGTGCTGTCGTGACAGGTTTCGCCCAGCGGAGAGTGGAGGGTCCACCCCCAGGTGGTCCAGCTTATTTGGGACCGATTCGGCAAGGCACAAGTAGACCTCTTTGCCTCCCAAGACAACTCCCATTGCCCGCTCTGGTATTCCCTGATGGATGCTCCCCTCGGGACAGACGTGCTGGCACACAGCTGGCCCCGGGGGCTGCACAAGTACGCATTTCCCCCAGTGAGCCTTCTTGCATCGGTGCTGTGCAAGATCAGGGAGGACGAGGAACAGGTCACCTTGGTGGCCCCCTACTGGCCCACCCGCACCTGGTTTTCAGATCTCACGCTCCTCGCGACAGCCCCTCCCTGGAAAATCCCCCTGAGGAAGGACCTTCTTTCTCAGGGACAGGGCACCCTCTGGCATCCGCACCCAGACCTCTGGAATCTCCATGTCTGGCCCCTGGACGTGATGCGGACAATATAGTAGATCTACCACCGGCTGTCATAGACACGATCAATCAAGCCAGAACTCCCTCAACCAGGCAACTTTACGCCCTGAAGTGGTGCTTGTTCGCGAACTGGTGTTCTCCCCGAGCCAAAGTCCCACAGAGATGCGCAGTTCGATTAGTGCTTCTATTCCTGCAGGAGAGACTGGAGGGGAGGCTGTCCCCCTCCACCTTGAAGGTGTATGTAGCTGCTATCGCAGCCCACCACGACGCAGTAGATTGCAAGTCCCTTGGTAAGCACGACTTTGGATCTCTCAGTGGTCCTCCCGGGCCTTCAGAGACCCCCATTTGAGCCGCTTGATTCAGTTGAGCTCAAGGCCCTCTCCCTAAAGACGGCCCTCCTGATCGCGTTAGCCTTAATCAAGAGGGTTGGAGACCTGCAAGCGTTCTCTGTCAGTGACACCTGCCTGGAGTTCAGTCCGGTGCTTTCTCATGTTATCCTGAGACCCCGACCGGGCTATGTGCCCAAGGTTCCTACGACCCCTTTCAGGGACCAGGTCATGAACCTGCAAGCGCTGCCGCTGCCGGAGGAGGCAGACCCAGCCCTTTCATTGCTGTGTTCTTTGCGTACCTATGTGGACCGCATGCAGAGCTTTAGATGTTCTGAGCAGCTCTTTGTGTGTTTTGGCGGACGGCGGAAAGGTAACGCCATCTCCAAACAGAGGCTTTCCCACTGGGTCGTTGATGCTATTATCTTAGCCTATCACACACAGGGCGTGCCCAGCCCCCTGCAGGTCCGAGCACACTCTACTTGAAGTGTGGCGTCCTCGTGGGCACTTAGCCACGGCACCTCCCTAGCAGACATCTGCAGAGCAGCAGGCTGGGCAACACCCAATACCTTTGCCAGATTTTACAGTCTAAGTGTTGAGCCGGTCTCGTCCCGTGTTTTGTCAGGTCCGAGCCGGTAGAACTCGGTAATGCAGCACAACCGACCGGGTGTTCCGCTTGTATCTTGCGCCCTTCACCAAAGTGATCCAGTGTGCCTTCTGTCCCAGGTCGGCCACTGAGCATCGCTGCCTGGATGTTTTTCCTCCCTAGCCTTCTGGCCCGTGAATTCAGCAGAGCAACTCGCGGCTAGACCCAGGACGAGTCTCAGGGCTCTGTACTGGGGTCGGGCTCCACGGGCATAGTTCCCTCTTCAGGCTAACTCCCCGTGATGTATTTTCCGCGGTACGGTCCGCCTCTCAGCCCCCAAGGGAGGGAACGAGACGTTGTGTCCCTCCTGCCACGGCACTAGACCTAGCACTGTAAATGGCCGTGCTTCATACTTTCGGCTCCTCAGTGCAAAATCCTGACTGGCATTCGCTGCCCCGCTTCCCTTTATACCCGTATGTCTGGGGCAGGGCATGCAAATTCTGTCTGCCAACTTGACATTGGCCTTTTCTCAGGTTCAGAGGTAATATTCGGCATCCGAGAAGACCCCTTGTGTCACTTCCTTCGACACAACGTCTCGTTCCCTCCCTCGGGGAACAGAGGTTACATTAGTAACCAAGACGTTAATGTTTTTAACTGATCCGTCATAGGCTATAACATCATTGGCTAATGCATGTCCTGAAATAAGTGCAAATTTTCAGCACATTTTTTTCTGTCTCTTATATTTGGCTTACTTATAAATCATTTTCAACAATGTCCTGAATGTTTTAATATGTTAAGTAACTTTTACTTGGTGATTTCCGTTTAGAAAAGGCCATAGGGTTGATATTTGTCCTGCACTATTCATTAAGTTGTTTTCAATAAATATGCCTGTATTTCGCTAAGGTTGATTCATTAAATACATGTCATGTTCTATCTATATTTAATGCAGCCTGTAATAATGGTAATGCAAGGCAAGCACGTTGCAGAGAAATGCCTCTTTTCAGCTGAGTTTAGTGTCAGAATTGGTTTTTATTTTAAATGTAAATGCAAAGTATTTTAAATGGGTCTCATAAACACACTTTGTTTTTGACTGTTTTCTGGGGGTTTCTTTCTTTTTAGACTAGTTGACTCCAAAATTTTGGTTTAATCATCGGTGAAATGATTCATTCCGCGCATCCCTTGTTTTGACTGACCTTAAATTCCCTTCACACAGACATACACTCACCTAAAGGATTATTAGGAACACCTGTTCAATTTCTCATTAATGCAATTATCTAATCAACCAATCACATGGCAGTTGCTTCAATGCATTTAGGGGTGTGGTCCTGGTCAAGACAATCTCCTGAACTCCAAACTGAATGTCAGAATGGGAAAGAAAGGTGATTTAAGCCATTTTGAGCGTGGTATGGTTGTTGGTGCCAGACGGGCCGGTCTGAGTATTTCACAATCTGCTCAGTTACTGGGATTTTCACGTACAACCATTTCTAGGGTTTACAAAGAATGGTGTGAAAAGGGAAAAACATCCAGTATGCGGCAGTCATGTGGGCGAAAATGCCTTGTTGATGCTAGAGGTCAGAGGAGAATGGGCCGACTTATTCAAGCTGATAGAAGAGCAAATTTGACTGAAATAACCACTCGTTACAACCGAGGTATGCAGCAAAGCATTTGTGAAGCCACAACACGCACAACCTTGAGGCGGATGGGCTACAACAGCAGAAGACCCCACCGGGTACCACTCATCTCCACTACAAATAGGAAAAAGAGGCTACAATTTGCAAGAGCTCACCAAAATTGGACAGTTGAAGACTGGAAAAATGTTGTCTGGTCTGATGAGTCTCGATTTCTGTTGAGACATTCAGATGGTAGAGTCAGAATTTGGCGTAAACAGAATGAGAACATAGATCCATCATGCCTTGTTACCACTGTGCAGGCTGGTGGTGGTGGTGTAATGGTGTGGGGGATGTTTTCTTGGCACACTTTAGGCCCCTTAGTGCCAATTGGGCATCGTTTAAATGCCACGGCCTACCTGAGCATTGTTTCTGACTATGTCCATCCCTTTATGGCCACCATGTACCCATCCTCTGATGGCTACTTCCAGCAGGATAATGCACCATGTCACAAAGCTTGAATCATTTCAAATTGGTTTCTTGAACATGACAATGAGTTCACTGTACTAAAATGGCCCCCACAGTCACCAGATCTCAACCCAATAGAGCATCTTTGGGATGTGGTGGAACGGGAGCTTTGTGCCCTGGATGTGCATCCCACAAATCTCCATCAACTGCAAGATGCTATCCTATCAATATGGGCCAACATTTCTAAAGAATGCTTTCAGCACCTTGTTGAATCAATGCCACATAGAATTAAGGCAGTTCTGAAGGCGAAAGGGGGTCAAACACAGTATTAGAATGGTGTTCCTAATAATCCTTTAGGTGAGTGTATATTTTGCCAAAAGCCTCTCCTTACACATACCCCAGTAACATCCACTCTTCAAGTATTCCTCTCTTCCATAGCTCTACACTGTACAACATGGTAACCTGAAAATGTTAACTTATGTGGCTATTGCTACCTGACTCAATCCTTAAAAATAATTAAAAAAATATATATAATTTATTGCAACAATGTAATGAGGTTGATTCAAACAAGCTAAATAATATTTTTTGAATTCAGTCAATCCAGTTAATTTAGATGTTACCAAATGAAGCACATTTTCTATGTTAATAAAAAACATTTTGTTTTTCAAAGGCCCAGAGGCAGGCAGCGATAGAAGGCAGAAGGTTTATATATATCAGAATTAGCAGGCATTGGGTAGAGAAGTGAGCATGCATGTTCTCACCGATGTACTGTCCATTGAAATAGCCCTCACAGTCACAATCCTCTGTAGGGAGGCAAGCAGGCAGAGAGGGAGTAAGTAGAGGAAACCAGGAGAGAGGATGAAGGGCAAAATAGGGCCGTAGGACTATAATTAGACAAGCAGGTTTAAAAGGTTTAAAGAGTAGGTGCAGGGAGGTGGGCAGCAGGTTTTTCAGCAGTCTGTGTTGGTCATGAAGGAATGGACCAATAAACCAAGGTGTTTTTTTGCAGGTAGAACATGATGGTGTGGTGTAGTGTAAATGTTAGGATTCTCTTGCCAGATTCATAAGATTTGAAACACAAAATGACAAAACAAAAATGAAGGCCTTGGAATAAAACTGGTGAAGATACATATTGGAAATAATGGATGAACTGTTACATGAGTTGGAAGAACTTGAAATAACATTATCTATGACTAAATTTGACAGCTGAAGACATTAAAGTAAAGAAAATAATGAATATTTTAAAAAGGGTAGAGATAGTGGGTTGAATTCACTAAGGATTAATTACGTCCAGTAAAAGCGCCTTTTATCTGCATATGCATTTTGCGCTGGTTTAGTGTCTAATTCATTAAATTTATTATGCAGATCAGGCAATAGCACAAACGTAACCACACAATCTGTGCTGAAAGCAGTTAGCAAGGCACAATTCCGATGTGACCTCCCAGGCTGGTTCTGAGGATATTGCAGCAAATTCAGCAGACCACCGCAATCTTAACCAAATCACTCCACAACAGTGATCAAGACACAGTAATAAATCATGTTTTTAACTTGCTGAAAGTGTTCTTGACCACACAGCGCTTCTGGATTTATGGCTTTTCTCATCATTTGATATTTATTTGGTAAATTACTGCTGACATGATCAATAGAAAATGTACACTAACATCTCTTTTGAATAAAAATCAGCTTACCACCTGCTTTCATCTAGCAGTAATAGCATGATGCAAATTGCACTGAATTTATGCAATTTGTGCTGGAAGGAATTACTTTTAATACACAATTTTTAAATATTCAAGACACAGCGCTATTTCAGGGCTTATTGTTGCTGCTTAAACTAGATTGGGGGTGGTTAATGAAAAAATCTTAGAACTTATTACAAGCAAAAGTAGCACAATTGTTTATTGAATTCACCCCAGAGTATGAGAGAGAGAGATGAAGATACATTTAAAATAGAAGGGAGAGACAATGGAAAGGAAGAGATGACAAGGAAGATGGGACTGAACGAAGGATAAGAAATTTACAAGTTTTTTTTTTTTTTTATTAGACAAGTGAGGTTCCAAGAGTGCTGATATTTAGTATAACAGCACTGGGACTCTTCACTGTTTGTATTACGTCACTTGTCTAAGTTCAAGACATACAGTGCATCCGGAAAGTATTCATATGAAGCGCTTCACTTTTTCCACATTTTGTTATATTACACCCTTATTCCAAAATCGATTAAATTCATTATTTTCCTCAAAATTCTACAAATAATACCCCCATAATGACAACGTGAAAGAATTTTGTTTGAAATATTTGCAAATTTATTAAAAATAAAAAAACGAAAGAAATCACATAGTACATAAGTATTCACAGCCTTTGCTATGACACTCAAAATTGAGCTCAGGTGCATCCTGTTTCCAATGATCATCCTTGAGATGTTTCTACAACTTGATTGGAGTCCACCTGTGGTAAAGTCAGTTGATTGGACGATTTGGAAAGGCACACGCCTGTCTATATAAGGTCCCACAGTTAACAGTGCATGTCAGAGCACAAACCAAGCCGCACAAACCAAACCATAAAGTCCAAGGAATTGTCTGTAGACCTCCGAGACAGGATTGTATCGAGGCACAGATCTGGGGAAGGGACAGAAACATTTCTGCAGCCTTGAATAAATCCCAATGAGCACAGTGGCCTCAATCATCCGTAAATGGATGAAGTTTGGAACCACACTGACTCTTCCTAGACCTGGCCACCCAGCCAAACTGAGTCGATCGGGGGAGAAAGGCCTTAGTCAGGGAGGTGACCAAGAATTCGATGGTCACTCTGACAGAGCTCCAGTGTTTCTCTGTGGAGAAAGGAGAACCTTCCAGAATAAACAACCATCTCTGCAGCACTCCACCAATCAGGCCTGTATGGTAGAGTGACAAGACAGAAGCCACTCCTCAGTAAAAGTCACATGACAGCCCACCTGGAGTTTGCCAAAAGGAACCTGAAGGACTCTCAGACCATGAGAAATAAAATTCTCTGGTCTGATGAAACAAAGATTGATCTCTTTGGCCTGAATGGCAAGTGTCATTTCTGGAGGAAACCTCATCACCTGGCCAGTAACATCCCTACAGTGAAGCATGGTAGTGGCAGCATCATGCTGTGGGGATGCTTTTCAGCGGCAGGAACTGGGAGACTAGTCAGGATCGAGGGAAAGATGAATGTAGGAATTTACAGAGACATCCTTGATGAAAACCTGCTCAAGAGAGCTCTGGACCTGAGACTGGGGCAAAGGTTCATCTTCCAACAGGACAACGACCCTAAGCACACAGCCAATATAACAAAGGAGTGGCTATGGGGCAACTCTGTGAATGTCCTTGAGTGGCCCAGCCAGAGCCCAGACTTGAACCCTATTAAACATCTCTGGAGAGATCTAAAAATGGATGTGCACCAACACTCCCCATCCAACCTGATGGATCTTGAGAGGTCCTGCAAAGAAGAATGGGAGAAACTGCCCAAAAATAGATGTGCCAAGCTTGTAGCATTATACACAAAAAGACTTGAGGCTGTAATTAGTGCCAAAGGTGCTTCAACAAAGTATTGAGCAAAAACTGTGAATATTTAAGTAAATTTGTGTAGAATTTTGAGGAAAATAATGAAATTAATCCATTTTGGAATAAGGCTGTAACATAACAAAATGTGGAAAAAGTGAAGCGCTGTGAATACTTTCCAGATGCACTGTACTGACAGTCTCTTCTTTGCTCAGTGACACAGAGTGGTTAATCTTGCTTTGGCTTTGTTTTGAACTATTTTCATTTATGGAGCAAAAATCAACAAAATAACTGGTCATATTGCATATAAAATGTAGGTTACTCAAACTTCTTGTATATAGAAATGTTGTATAAAAGCAATATCGCAATTCTATTATTGAAATAAATTTAGCATGAATGTGATTTGACCATAGGCACAAGGCCACAGTCAGCATTCTTGCTCATGTGATATTGCTTGAATGTCAGTCTGCTACTGCAGGTCCATTTTAGAATTTTAGAAACATATTAGAATTTTATTGTATGCATTGAATGGGAGTCTCTCTCTTGTTGTATGTGTGTTCATGTGTGAGTACAGTAGAACAGAAGGCATAGGGATCTGTCCAGATCCACTGACAGAAGCGGTATTAAATTGGATTAAGTGACAAACTGGCCTAATTTCCTAATCACCACAGACCCACTCTGTATGTATGTGTGTGTGAGTGTGTGTGTGTGTAAGTGTGAACTCTGATCTAGAACACCCACCTTTATCACATCCCTGGTCATCTAGTGTTAGCAGTAATGAGAGAAGGAATAGAGAGAATGACAAAAGAATCCAAAAAATTAAAGCCTAAATGTATTTTACTCTGGAATTCTCATTTATCATTTTAGATGCCTCACTGAATGGATTATGTCATAAATTACATCCTTCCCATGTCAAGCGCATCCGCAATGTGCCTCCAGCAGTGAAGACCAAAACAGTAAGGGAGTAAAAACTAAGAGAAGTATAAGAGTATGAAGAGAACAGTATGATGCATTGGAGTACAGGAATGTGATACATGGAGATGGGACGGCTCGACGAGAGGGAGGGAGAGAGAGGTGACGTGTTCCTGAACTGCAGATGTATCTATTCATTAATCAGCTTTAGACTAGTGAACATGAAGTGCCTGGATGGAGTACAGTAATCACCAGGCCGCTTCACACAACCACACACAAAGGCAAATTATACCCCCATTAGTCAGCACTAAATATTTATTGAAGGGGATTTCAGTGAAAAAGTATCACATAATACTCACAGACAGCTTTTTTTGAGATTTGGGATTTGGAAGACTGCCCATTTTGATTCTGTAGGCTAACCTCCTGTGGGAGAAAACCATATCCAGTTGAAGTCAGAAGTTTACATACACCTTAACCAAATACATTTAAAAACAACATTTTTCACAATTTCTGACATTTAATCATAGAAAGAAGTTCCCTGTCTTATGCCAGTTAGGATCACTACTTTATTTTAAGAATGTGAAATGTCAGAATAATAATAGAGAGAATGATTTGTTTCATCTTTTATTTATTTCATAACATTCCCAGTGGGTCAGAAATTAATACCAGCCAGTTGGTTCCCACTAATTACGTGGCCCGTAATGCCATCTGGACCCACGGCTTTACGGATATTCACCCATTGGAAGGATCAGGTTACATCCACTACAGAGCCGGAGAGTGAACTAGCCTCTGTAGCTTCTGCCATGGGAGCTCTCTCCATGAGGGCAGTGTTATTTCCCTCAAAACGAGCATAAAAAGTATTAAGCTCATCTGGGAAAGTGGCAGCAGTGTTCATGGTGGAGTTTTTATTCCCTTGAAAATCTGTGATGAATTTGTGAATCTATGATGATTTTAGTTCCCTGACACATGCTTCTAGAGTCGGAGGTGATGAACTGTCCTTCAATCTAGTCCCTGTACTGGCGTTTGGCTGCTCTGATAGTTTTGCGGAGAGCATAACTGGTTTGTTTATGCTCCTCCAAGTTCCCGTAATTAAAAGCATTTTAAGCACTGCAGGAATATCGCTATTAATCCATGGTTTCTGGTTAGGGTAGATCTGTATATATTTGGTCGGCACTACATCCTCTATGCACTTCCTGATGAAACACGTTAAGCTATCAGCGTAAACCTTGATGTCTTCATCAGAGACGGACTGGAACATCTCCCAGCTCGCGTGATTTAAACAGTCTTATATCATAGAATCTGATTGGTCCGAACAGCACTGGATCTTTCTTAGTGCGGGTGCTTCCTGCTTCAGTTTCTGCCTGTAAGCGGGCAGAAGCAGAATGGAAGAGTGGTCCGATTTGCCAACTGGTGGGTGAATGAGGGACTTGTAGCCATACCGGAAGAGAGAGTAGCAATGGTCCAAATCCCGGTCCCCTCATGTGTTGAAATTGAAGTTTTGGTAGTATTTCGGTGCTATTGACTTGAAGTTGGCTTTGTTAAAGTCCCGGTCACAATGAATGTGGTCTCAAGGTGTGCGGTTTCCTGCTCACTTATACTCCCATACAGTTCCTTGAGTGCCCGGTCTGTGTCGGCTTCTGGTGGGATGTACACAGCTGTGATATTGATTGTGAATTCCATCGGTAGCAAGAATGGTCAACAGAAGCATGAGAAAATCCAGATCAGGAGAGCAGAAAGACTTGATAGAATGTAGGTTCCTCTGATAAAACAAGGTTTTGATGATCATAAAACATACACCACCACCTCTGCTTTTACCTGAGAGGTCTTTCGCTCTGTCTGCTTGATGCACAGAGAACCCCACAGGTTCGATGTTTGAGTCTGCAATCTCTGCAGACATCCAAGTTTCTGTAAGGCAGATAATGCAGCAGTCCCTTGTCTCTCGTTGGAAAGATATCCACACATAGGATCACATATGTGTCTGCTGGACCGAACTCCAGGCAAGTGTCGCTAACAGAGAAAGCTTGCGGGTCTCCAACCCTCTTGATGGAGGTGAGTGCAATCAGCAGGGCCATCTTAAGAGAGAGGGCCCTGAGTCCAACTGATTCTAGCAGCTCAAAGGGAGGTCTCTGGAGGCCAACGAGGACCACTGAGAGATCCCTGGAGGGGAACATGCTTGGCTGGGAGGGATTCAACCTCCGGGTGGCTCTTATGAACCTGATGATTAAGTCGTGCTTACCCAAAGACTTGCCGTCTACTGCGTCCTGGTGGGCCAAGATAGCGGTGACATACACCTTCAGGGTAGAAGGGGACAGCCTCCCCTCCAGAAATAAGAGCACTGACCTAACTGTGCACCTTTGTGGTTCTTCAGCCTGGGAAGAACACCAATTCGTGAACAAGCACCAATTCAGGGCGTAATGTTGCCTGGTAGAGGGGGCTCTGGCTTGGTTGATCGTGTCTACGATGGTAGGTGGTAGACCAGCTAGATCTTCCGCGTCCCATCCAGGGTACAGACGTGGTTGCTGGGGATGTGAGTGGCACGCAGCGACTTGAGTCATTGCTGGCTCCAATGGAGGAGACAACAGGCGAGTCTTGACATGTGGGGAGAGTGTACGCCTCCTTGACAATTTATGTATACTACTGTGGTGGTGCTGTCTGAACTGACTAGGAAATGTTTGTCTCGAACTAACGGGAGAAACTTCCGCAGGGTAGAGAAAACAGTCAGCAACTCTAGGCCATTGATGTGCCAGCACAGCGGGGTCCCTTTCCAACAGCCCGCGGCTGTGTGCCCATTGCACACGGCGCCTGAACCAAATTTAAAGGCGTCGTTTGTGGCCAGGATGCGTCAGGACACCTGCTGCAAGGGGAGTCTTGTCCACAGAAGCAGAGGTCTGTCCAGGGTTTTGACGTTTAGTGGCAGGCGGGGGTGATTGTCACACAGTGCGTGCCGTGGCATGCATCATGCACCATGCTCATCTCGTGACTCAAGCGCGGCTGCTGGGGAGGATGTCAAATGCCCCAGGAGCTTCTGGAAAGGTTTTAAAGGGACCACCGTGCTTGGCCTGAAGGCGGCGAGCTAGCTCTTTTCTCAGTTGACCTGAAGCCCTAAACGGCTGAGGTGCCTGAGCACCTAGTCTCTGTGAGTGCAGAGTAACTCTCGGGAGTGGGCCAGAATAAGACAGTCTTCGAGGTAATTGAGTATCCGAATGCCGGCTTATCGGAGCGGGGCAAGGGGAACCTCTGCGACTTTCGTGAAGACGCGAGAGGACAGAGACATGCTGAAGGGGGGACTTTGTACTGATACGCCTGGCTGTCGAACACTAACCGTAGGAAGGGTCGGTGTCGAGGCAGAATTGAGACATGGAAGTACGCGTCTGGGGGCCTTCTGGGTCCTCGAGGGAGGTCCGTGAGACGGGGGGGTGTTTGCTTCCTGCGGGGTTCTCGATGCAGTGGCTGAGAGGTGGGCATGGGTTGAGGCGGAGCAGGGTGTTTCTTAGCCGCAGGAGGACGCCCTCGGCGAGCAGACGGGGCATGGCCCATGGCGGCAGGCTTGCGGCGGGTCAGGATGTGTGAAATGGCCTCCGTCTTCTTTTTCACAGCGGAGAACTGCTGGGCAAAGTCCTCGATGGTGTCGCCGAACTGGGAGACAGGGGCATTGAGGAAGAGAGCTTTGTCGGTCTCACGCATCTCAACCAAGTTCAGCCACAGATGACGTTCCTGGACCACGAGCGTGGCCATTGCCTGCCCGAGTGACTGCGCTGTGACCTTCATGGCTCTGAGGGCGAGGTCGGTTGCTGAGAGCAGATCCTGACTTGCAGGAGGGCCATGGCATGCAAGGCGGAAGCGGCATGTCCGGTGGCGCTATAGGCTTTGGCGGTCAATGAAGACGTCGTCCTACAGGCCTTGGAGGGGAGCACAGGGCAACCCCGCCAGGTGGTGGGGGTCTCTGATGCAGGACCCGAGCTCTAGAGGATAAGCAGGCTGGCTATGAGGCGAGCCGCTGTTGCCTTGAGCACGGACGGGAGTCAACGAGCGTGCTGGGTGGCGGGTGGTCCGAGGGGGGTACCCGGCGGAGCTGCACCCGCTGCCATCCCCAGATCACCTCCATCGCCAGCCGCATCATCCTCAATCCCATGGGAAGAAGGATCAATGCAGGGGGCGGCTGGAGTGGCATGCTTTCTGTTGAATGTGCATAACTCCATGGCTCTATTAATTCACCACGCTACATCAAACATACAGTGACTATCAGATTATACATTAAAACAAAACTCCCTCACCCCTCTTTAAACAAATTCCTGTCATGAATATTATCCCATACGGTGATCCTCAATCAATCCCTAATATATGTTTTGTCTTACTGTATTGTATCTGTTTTTTATATATGTGTCTAAATTTATACCCCACACCTGGTCACACATTGGCACATGGGCTACACACACCATCTCTATCCAGACTCATACTTCACTAAACATGTATGTAAGACAATTAATAAATAAAAATGCAGAAGCTTAAATTGGTATCGTGGAACGTGCGTGGCTTCCGGACCCAGGAAAAAAGGATTACAATAATTAACCACCAGATGAAATTGGGGGCAGATATATGCTTCTTACAGAAAACACACATCTCAAACTCAGAACTTGAAAATTTTACATTTAAGCAATTCCACCTCATATTCTCATCAACATACAACAGCAAACAAAGAGGAGTTTCAATATTAATAAACAAAAAGATTCCACTGATTATTAACACTACCATCACTGATCCAGATGGAAGATTCGTTATTATCAATGTATCCATTAACCACATAATATACACACTAGCTAATATTTATGGGCCAAACAATGATGATCCATTCTTTTTTCATAATTTTTTTTCATTACTACATGACACAAATAATATTATTATAGCTGGAGACTTTACTATCATCAACCCACAAATGGACCGATCAAATGTATCAAATTCTTCAAGAAATTGGCATTCTACAGAAATAATAAAACAATACATGACTCATTATGCACTTGGCGATTGTTGGAGAGTAAATAAACCGTCACTTAGAGAATATACTTACTTCTCTTCTTCTCACCAATCCTTTTCTCGAATTGACCTTTTTCTCATCAGTAAATCACTCGCCCAACATGTAAACGAGACTACAATTCACCCAATCATAATCAGCGATCATGCTCCCATCTCTCTCACACTTAACACTCAATCTTATGTTAAGCTTCAAAACAGATGGTGCTTCAATACTTCATTACTTCACGACCCAGACTTTGATAGTTTCATTAAGAAAGAGTGGGCATTCTTTCTGGAGATGAATGACTCCACAGAAGTTTCACCATCACTATTATGGGAAACGGGCAAAGCAGTAATTACAGGAAAGATAATATCATACTCATCATACAGGAAAAAACAGAAACAAAAACAGGAAAATAACTTGGAACAAAGAATTAAACACCTCACAAATATTAATTCCACTAACCCCAGCGAATAAATACAAAGCGAACTGAACCATCTCAAAATAAAACTCGACAGCATCATACACCAAAAAACACAATTCATTATCCAATAACTTAAATACCAACAATATCAATATAGCAACAAAACAAGTAAATACCTAGCAAACCAATTAAAGCGCAAAAAAGAAAAAGCAATTATTCCATCCATACTCAATCAATCAGGTGATATAGTTCAGAATCCACAAGAAATTAATAATGTATTCCAAACATTTTATAAAAAATTATACACCTCAGATCACAAACCTAATCAAACAGAAATAGAAACTTTTTTAAAAGAAGTACAATTACCAACTATATCAAAAGAACAGGCAAATGCATTAGATGCACCACTCACCCCTGAAGAACTCTACAAAACACTAGATAAAATCCCTAATAACAAATCACCTGGACCTGATGGAATACCAGCCGAATTTTACAAACACTTTTGGCAAATTTTATCTCCATTATTTCAGAAAGCAATTCTAGAAATAAAAACTTCATCCACAATACCAACACATATGAATACAGCTGCAATGACACTCTTACTAAAACCAAACAAAGACCTTCTAGTTTCCTTCTAGTTACCGCCCTCTGTCATTGATAAACACAGATTTAAAAATCATTACCAAAGCTTTAGCAACTAGAATAGAAACAGTTATTCCAATGTTAATTCACCATGATCAAACAGGTTTTATTAAAAACAGGAATGCTTCAGATAACGTCCGTAGATTATTTAATTTAATTAGTCTCACTCAACAAAAACAAACCAGAACTATAATCGCATCATTAGACGCTGAAAAAGCATTTGATAAAGTAAATTGGACATTTCTATTCAGCACCTTACATAGATTTGGTTTTGGAGAGTCATTCATCCACTGGATAAAAATATTATATGAATCACCCAGGGCCACAATAACCACAAATGGGGTCACATCACAAAATTTCACACTACACCGGGGGGACCAGACAAGGATGCCCACTCTCTCCTGCTTTGTTTGCAATTTTTATAGAACCACTCGCTGCAGCAATACGACAAAATAACAAAATGAAAGGAATACAAGATAACAATACACAACATAAAATTTGTCTTTATGCAGATGACTTATTACTATGTTTACAGGACCCCCACAATTCACTACAGGAAACCTTCAGATTTTCAGATTACACAATAAACTGGAATAAATCGACCATATTACCACTTTCTGAAGATGCACGGGACTCTACAGCTCATAACTCTCCTCTTCCACTCCGCACCGGCAACATTACATATTTGGGTATCAACATTTCCCCCAGGCTGTCAGAGCTGTTTAACCTCAATTATACGCCTCTTCTAAAAAAGATAGAAGATGATTTTAAACGATGGACTACTCTTCCACTCTCACTCATTGGTCGCATTGCTACAGTTAAAATGAAAACTTTACCACAAATTAACTATCTGTTCTCAATGCTTCCAACAACACCCACAGATAAATGGTTTAAATCACTGAACTCATTAACCTCTCACTTTTTCTGGAAAAACAAAACACCTAAAATATCTCTGGCAAAACTACAAAAGACAAAATCACAAGGTGGCCTAGATGCGCCAAACTTTCAAAATTACTTTTTAGCAAACCAGCTCCAATATTTAGTGAAATGAATTCATAAAAACAATTTTAATACCTAATGGATAGAATTAGAAGAAAATCAGTGCATAAATTCCACAGTTGCAGACCTTGCCTTCCTACCAAACTCAATAAAAAAAATGAACTACTTTAAAAATATTACAATCGCTTCAACTCTGACAGCCTGGTGGAAAGTAAACAGAATTCATAAATCACCACTAACTCCATGTAGATACACCCCAATCTGGCACAATCCTGATTTTCTTTTTTTTTATAAATGAAGTTTTTATTTGGTTTTCTTTATACATGACAAAACATACAAAACGCAAAAAAAAAAAAAAAAAAAAAAAGCAACAATTAAGATAATAATAATAATAATAAGTGAAAAATAATATTTATTAAAGAAATTACAGTTTATGCACAGCTGTGTGGGCAAGTTACAACTCAAGCGTGTAGTCATCCTTCAAAGTAACAAACTGAGTAAAATTCTCCCACATGTCAACATCTCTATGCTTTCCGTTCACCTTAGCTAACATTCTTTCATATGATACATTCTCCACCATAAACTCAATCCACATTTTAAATGAAGGACATTGAATATCTTTCCAAAATCGGAGTATCAATCGTACTGCCGTAATTACACCCAAAGTAACAAGGGAAAACTCATTATCTTTCATCTGGGGAATCTCAGATTTATCTCCTAAAAGGCAAATCCTTGATGAAAATGGAAGGTCAAATCCCAAACATTCTCCAAGATATTTCAATACAATTTTCCAAAAAGGTTGAATCTTTGAACAATGCCAAAGAACATGCATATATGTACCAATTTCTTGTTTACATTTCCAGCATATATTATCATTTAGACAACCCATTCTAAAAAGTCGTACTGGCGTATAATAATACCGATATAATACCTTATACTGGGTAAATTTACCTCTTGCTTCCCTTATGTACCTTCCACTATTGGACAAAACTCTGTTCCAAGTATCCTTATCTATGTCACTATTAATGTCTCTTTGCCAAATCAGTCTCAAGTTTTCACAGTTCTTATCACCAATCCTTAAACTTAGATGATAAAATTTAGATGATTTTTGAAGGGGACTTGGTATTTCACAAAATTTTTCTAAAACATTCTTGTCCTGTCCAATGGAAACCTTTGGCACCAAACAATTTCTAATCTGCAAATATTTCCAGAAATGGTCCCGGCCTTCTAGATTAAAATTTTCTTTTAAATTATTGTAAGATAAAAACTTATCATTACTAAATAAATCATTTAGGGTGCGTATTCCACTTCTAAACCATTGTCCCCAAAACAAGGGCTTTTTCCCTACCTTAACATAAGGATTATTCCATATTGAGGAGTAATATTGACTCATGTGGGAAATCCTACATTTTTTGTGTGCGATTTTCCAAACTTCTTTGGAATGAAGCAGTATTGGGTTGGTCATATGATGCTGAAAGTTCCCTTCTGGATTTTGTGAAAAAGCCTCTATTGGCCGAAAGGGGGAAGTAAGTTGTCGTTCTATTAATACCCAATCTAAATCTAAATTGTCTTCCCCCCAGTGTTTAGCGATCTTAGACATTTCAAATGCTATTTTATAGAGCTCTACATTCGGCAATGCTAAACCTCCCCGTCTCTGGGCAAACATAACTTATTAATGCCAATCCTGGGTCTTTTACCTTCCCACAAAAAGTTCTTGATCATAACATTATATCGTTTATATATCTGGTGGGGCATAGTTAGAGAAACCATCCCCGATATGTAATTAAACTGTGGGGCTATCACCATCTTTATTATATTAATCTTTCCCCATAAAGTTAACAAGATCTTTTTCCAACCATCTAATTTTGCCTGTATTTTGTGTAGCAAAGGATCCATATTCAAATTCATTATATTCTCTAAATTAGGGCTCAGGTGGATACCTAAATGTCTAATACCTTTATGCATCCATTTAAACTTAAATGCACTGACTGAGGAAGCAAAACATACTGCTGATACTGGCATAGCCTCTGACTTATGCCAGTTGATTTTATATCCTGAAAATTTAGAAGATTCAATCATATTAAGGAGTATTTGTAAGGAACACGCAGGGTCTTTAACTACTAGCATTATGTCATCAGCATACAGTAGTAATTTATGTTCTCTTTCCCCTGCAAATACACCTTTAATTCTTGGTTCCTCTCTAATCATTGAAGCAAGCGGTTCTAAAACTAATGTAAAAAGTAGTGGACTAAGGGGGCAGCCTTGACGGGTAGACCTAGATAGATTAAAAAAGGATGATGTTATTCCATTAGTTATCACCGCTGCTTTAGGGTTGGAGTAAAGAATTTTGACCCACTTCACAAAACCTGATCCAAAACTGTATTTTTCTAAGGCCGCGAAAAGAAACCCCCACTCCACCCTATCGAAGGCCTTTTCTGCGTCAAGTGATATTGCAACAAAGGGATCCAGATTAGAATGATTCATCCACATGAGATGTAATAGTCTTCTCATATTGTCAGATGATGATCTATTTTTGATAAAGCCTACCTGATCTCTGTGTATAATTTTAGGTAGAATACCTTCTATTAAGTGAGGCTAATAATTTTGTTAACACTTTACAATCTACGTTTAATAAACTTATTGGATGGTAATTAGCTGGATCCGTCGTATCTCGTCCAGATTTTGGTATAAGTGATATTAAGGCTTCATTAAAACTGTCAGGTAACATATCATTGACAAGTACCTCTGAATATACGTCAGTTAATACTGGGGTCAACTCAACAACAAACTTCTTATAATATTCTATTGGAAATCCATCTGAGCCTGGTGATTTTCCAGATTTTAAAGACATTATAATAGTTCTAACCTCTTCTTGTGTTATAGGTGCATCTATTGAGTCTCGCTCATCAGGGGTTAAAGTGGGCAATGTAACATTGATTAAAAAGTCTTTTAATTCCTTCGGACTATAATAGGATTCTGATGTGTACAGTTTTGAATAGAACTGATTAAAAACCCTATTAATTTCTTTGTTAGAGGTAAACACCTTATTTCCCTCCTTTATTGCAGGTATGATGTGAGATGCCTCATGTTGCTTAATCTGCCTAGCAAGGAGTTTCCCAGCTTTTTCCCCACTCTCATAATACTTGGTCTTCAATCTAAATAATGCATATTCTGCTTTCTTATTAAAGAGTTTGTGAAGATCAAATTTTAATTGACAAAGCTGTTTAAACTTCAAGTCTGAAAAACCTTGTACCAATTCTCTTTCTAAATCACTGATTTGTTTTTCTAAAAGTTTTATTTTTTCAACACTTTCTTTTTTTTTTTTTACTGGCATAAG
Organism: Moxostoma hubbsi; assembly: GCA_032164185.1. Lineage (NCBI taxonomy): Eukaryota > Metazoa > Chordata > Actinopteri > Cypriniformes > Catostomidae > Moxostoma > Moxostoma hubbsi. Next base: position 15,630,872 of record JAVLUX010000024.1, on the reverse strand, counting down.
CAATACATTTCCCCCTGATAAATGCTTTAGAGGCATCCCAAACTGTTGCTAGTCTCTGAGTTGACCCAATATTAAGTTCAAAAAACATCTTTATGTCGTCCTGCAGTGAATCTATAAAGACCTTATCTTCCAGCATAAATGTATTAAACCTCCATCTCCCCCTTTTCTTATAATCTTTAATTCTAATTTTAACTCCACATGTGCATGATCTGTCAATCCTATTACTCCAATTATACATTCAGCAACACAGTTAGTTAAGGAGTTGGAGATCAAAAAGTAATCAATTCTTGAAAAGGTCTTGTGACAGTTTGAGAAGAACGTGTATTCCCTTTCTCGTGGATTAACCAATCTCCAAATATCTGTTAATCCATTGTCATCTTTTAGAGTGTGAATAGCAGCCCTATCTCTAGGGATTGATCTGATGTTGTTTTGACTTCTATCCAGGATGCCATCCATAGTCTGATTAAAGTCACCTCCAAGTATAACATATCCTTCGAGGTTGGTCAATATTTTGTTTACCTCATGAAAGAATTCATGTTCCTCCTTATTTGGTGCATATATATTACACAGCACTATTTTAACATCGTTGAGCTTTGCTTCTATGCAGAGTAAACGACCTTCCTTATACTTATGTTGATTCATCAAAACAAAATGTATTTTCTTCCTGACTAGAATGGCTACTCCACTCCTCTTGCTTGATACGGAATTATGAAAAACATGACCTACCCATCCACCTCTAAGTTTCAAGGCTTCCTTTTCATCTTTGAAATGCGTTTCTTGTAAAAAGGCAATATCAGCCTTTCTGATCTTAAGATATGCAAGTATTTTTTTTCTTTTGACAGGTGACCCACAGCCATTTATATTCCAAGATATTATATTTACACGTTGTCTATCCATCGCACACTAATACAATATAACACAAAACAAAACAAAAAACAAAACAAAAACCGTTTAACATATAAACTGGTATTATACCCACATCAATTATGATAGAAAACCAACAACTTAACTTCACACATTTTTGTAAACAACAGGTCCTTGAAAAACATACAAAAAATAAAACAAATAAGGGAGAAAAAAGTAAACTCAAAACACTGCCCATAAGGGGCAGCGAGCCCACTTCTGGGTCACACATTTGGTCCGTGATGCTCGCGGTCAGCAAAAACTCACTGACTCGGGAAGACAGACCTCAAAGCTTTTCGACCACCCACCATTGCAACCACGTATCATAACTTCGACTTACATATATCCAGTCACAACACTTTACTTGTCACCTCCTTGTAGATGGATGTGCTCCTTTATGTATCTTTCCGCTTCCATGTGGTCAGTAAAACTTTGCTTTTTTCCCTTCCACGTAAACCTCAACGTCGCTGGGTGGGCCAGGGTATGACAAACCTCCCGGTCCCAGAGTAACTTCTTCGATGCGGCGAATTTCATCCTCATTAACGCTCTCTCCCTCGACATATCCTCGAAGATGGACAGCTTGCAATCCTCCCATTCAAATCCCCTGCTCTTTTTCGCTGCAGCCAGGACTTTCTCCCTCGCGGTATAACGTAGAAATTTCACCAACACGACCCGGGGACGTTGATCATCATTAGGTTTGGGTCCGAGGCTCCGATGACTCCGTTCAATCTCGAACTCCGATCCCATCAACCCGAGCCCCTCTGACAGGATCTTTTGTACATACTCGTTCATTTTGCACCCTGCTTCTTTCCCCTCTTTAAGGCCGATTATTTTGATATTATTTCGTCTGCTGCGATTTTCCAAATCCTCAGCTTTATTCCAAAGTTCATCCACAAGTTTCGTCATCCTCTCAGTATCACCAGTCAAGCGATTCGATGTGTCTTCCACGTGCGAGATGCGATTCTCTGCCTCGTCGAGTCTGGCCTGTACTGAGCTGATCGCGTCTTTAAGTTCTGTAGTAGTCGTTTTGATAGTAATCACATCATTTGCTACCCCCTGCAAAGTTGCGTTCATTTGACTAATTTCAGCAAAAAGATCTTTCAAGTTCGGGTTTTGATTACTTGACTCTGGTGACGGGGAATCGTTAGCCTCTGGAGTCGTTGTTTTCAGACGTGTTTGCACCCCTCGAATTGGCTGCTTGGAAGAAGTTATTTTGTCGTTTGTCGGATGCTTCAGGGAAAAAGTAAATTATCTATCAAAGTTTGATTAAATTTGCGAACGAAATATATATTCAACCATCTAATTGGTGGTGGGTATCAAAAGCGCAGCTCTAACGTGCTGCCATTTCCCAGCTTGCAATCACGTGACTCCACAATCCTGATTTTCAACTATACAATATTCCTGTCCACTTCCCATCATGGCAGCACAAAGGAATCACTCACCTCCATAATTTATTCCAAAATAACCAATTCATATCATTTAATACATTAATCCAGAAATACAGTATAGGGCGAGGACAGTTTCTCCAGTATCAACAAATAAAATCCATAATTAAATCAAAGATTAATATAACCAATAACCTTTATCGGGCGAGGAACCATATTTGGTAACTTAATCGCGCATTCAAACTGACCCCCCCCCTGCCTGTTTGCATTGTCGTATGAGCACATATATTTCTCCTAGCCAATCGCGAAGATCAGGCTACGTTACTGATAGTCACACCATGGCATCTGACCAATCAGAAGTTGCACGGAGCATTTCAAACTTCAGTGTCGTTCCGGACTTTGGAAAGTGAGGTTATGCGCTACTACCTACTCCCACATCAGCGCTAATAACTTCGAAACAAAAAATGGTAAGCTGATGAAACTCACACATTCTATGTTTGAATAGTTGTGCAACATGTTGAGATAGGTGTTGTTTGCATAGATTTCTTGAAAGTAGTGACATTTGTGGCATGAAAAATGGTGAGAATGGTTCATGTAAAATTAGCGCAAGTGATAGCAAGTCCATATTTAGACATACGCCCTATGCGTATAGAAAGCCGTACTAGGGTATTTTTTCTACAAATAATGCATTATAACGTAGGACAATAGTATTTACTTGTGCATTGGATGTTATCACAGGTTTGCATAACATTATACAGTGATCCAGTGGGAAACGTAACACATTTATAGACATTTTCAAGCCATAGATATTGAAATATGTGTGGTTTTGGTCAGTTTTATGACCTTATAACAGTTAATACAGTGATTTAATACGTATAATGTTATTTTGCACTTCTTATTATATATTTACACTTTATGTGTCAGTTTTATGCCCTTGCAACAGTTTTTATCATAGTTAAATGCCATGTATTGGTGTTTATTTTTACTGTGAGACTTATTACTGCTAAAATAAGTGGTACCACCAGTACTTGATCATACCAAATATCAGTAGTACAGATTGTGCATTTATAAAACATGAATCATATTAGATGTTCTTAGGCACAAACCATAAATGAATACCTTACTGTATATTGCACAGTGTACAAGATCTGCTATTTCATTAATTTGGTTTCAGATTATGTTAATGTATTAAAATAAAAAAAATAATAATTTGAGTAATATTTCAAAGGATTTATATGTTTAGCACTTAGTGTTATGGCAGACCAGTCCAATGTTACTCACTTATTTTTTTTTTTATTTATATTTCAGTAGATCTGCATTTCACTGTTACTTAACAAATAACTCAAACTGGGCTTGATATTGACTCAAAAATGTACTCTCTGTTCTTTGCAGATATCTACGCGAATCTTTTATGGCAAGAGGGAGACTGTTGTGCCAGCCCACCCTAGCATCAGTGATGATGAGGGCTCTGAGGAGGAAGATGATGATGTGGCAGACCCTGACTTCCTCCCACCCACCCACAACCTAGACACTCCAGGCCAGAATGATATAGGCCCCTCTGCCAAGTGGAAGTGTGTGCAGCCTGCAGTTGAGGTACTTGAAGATGATGATGATGATGATGACGATGACGACGACGATGAAGAGCCAGCACCACAAGCAAAGAAGCCAACTAAGAAGGGGAAGCCAGCAGCCAGGCTAACCACCTGGAGGAAGGCTGACCTGGACAACCCCACCCTGCCTGAGTACCAGCACTGTCCCCCAGACTTCATTGAGTCTCCATTTCAGTACTTCAGCAGGTACTTCAGCCCTCAAGTCATCAAGCACATAACGTACCAGACCAACTTGTATGCAAACCAGAAGAACATCAACACCACCTTCACCACCACTGAAGACGAGATGATGAACTTTGTGGCTATCCTAATGTACATGGGGATTTCTGAGCTGCCTGCCGTTGAAGACTACTGGGCAATGGAGACCAGGGTCCCTCAAGTCGCAAACCTCATGTCATCGAAGAGGTTCAGGCTGATGAAGAGGCTTGTCCACTTCAACGACAACACCCAGATCACTGGCACCATCGACAGATTCTTCAAGGTGCGGCCACTGTTCAATCATCTGAATGCTGCCTTCAGGAGTGAGCCACAGACCCCCAAGCAGTCTGTGGATGAGGTCATGGTTGCCTACAAAGGCAAGACAGCTGGCAACCTGAGGCAGTACATTAAGAACAAGCCAGACAAATGGGGATTCAAGTTGTTTGCTAGGGCTTCTGAGGATGGCTTCATCCATGACATGGTGCTGTATCAAGGTAAGAATACGCTGGAGGCCCACGGTGTTCCCCTGACACCTGAACAAACAGCCATGGGTGTCACCAGCCAGATAGTCTCCGTCCTAGCCAGCACCATGTCCTCCTCCACCACCACAGCCATCTTTGCGGACATCTTCTTTACCAGCCTGGAGATAGTGTGGTACCTGAAGGACAAGAACTGCAGGTACACAGGGACAGCCAGGGACAACAGAATAGGCAAGCCTCCACTCAAAATCATCAAGGAGATGGAGAATAAGGCTGTCCCTCGTGGTACGTATGACTACGTCACCAGTGATGATGGGATCCTGGCCCGCAGGTGGAAGGACAATAGGATCGTCACTCTGCTGTCAACAGACATGGGGGCAGAGCCCATTTCCTCAGTCTACAGGTACTGCAGTGAAACAAAGAGGAAGGAACAAGTGAGCTGCCCTGCTGTCATCAAAAGCTACAATGCCAACATGGGGGGCATTGACAAGAGTGACATGCTGGTCCATCTCTACCGCACCCCCATGAAATCAAAGAGGTGGTACATGCGGATGTTTGCCTACTCTGTGGATGTCAGCCTCACGAATGCCTGGGTTTTCTACAGGCGGGACTGCAAGGCTATTGGCTTTCTGGATGGCTTGTCTTTAAAAAAATTTAGAATCCAGGTGTTCAGGGAAGCTAGCAGCCAGAGGTCAGTCACATCACATCCCCGAAGGAGCTCAGCATCTCCAGACAGCCTCAGCAATTCTGATGACATCCCCACACCTGTCCGGGGACACCGCAGCATAAATCCGGATAGTTATGTGAGGTTTGACATGTCCCTGTTCCACGCCTCTGTCTACACTAACCGCCAGACCTGCAAGTACTGCAGCAGGAAGGGGAATATCATGAGGTCAAACGTGGTCTGCAGGGTCTGCAAGGTCCATCTGTGCCTCAATGCTGGCCGCAACTGCTTCATTAAGTACTATGAAGCAGTGGCCTAATTCGCTGGACTTGAAAAAAAATGTTCTAATAATAATTTAAAATGTTCTTAATAATAATTTAAAATGTTCTAATAATAATTTAAAATGTTCTTAATAATAATTTAAAATGTTCTAATAATAATTTAAAATGTTCCTAATAATAATTTAAAATGTTCCTAAATAAATATTTTTATGTTTGTAACAAGTTTGTGTTTTTATTATATTTTTATATATACACTTTTTAGGGAAAAAAAATTACCCTAGACTGGCGAGGAACCATATATGGTAACTTCATTGCCCTTAATTTCCAACCTTAAAAAACATTTTTTTTTAAAAAACTCACAAATGTTTAGAAGTCTTATAATATCCTCCAATAACACTCTATGGTTGAAATTTAGAATTTCCAAGTATTTCAATGAGTGCCCTATAAAGGGATAACCCATTACACCCTTCTCAGTTAATGGAAGAAATAATGAAAAACACTAATTTCAAAAAATTAATCTCCAAACTCTATAAACTAATATCAAATACTGATGTAACTATAACTTTACCAATAATCAAATGGGAAAAGGATTTAGCGCTCTCCTCCAACCCTGAACTTTGGAAAGAAATCTGTAACAATACTTTCTCTATGACTAACAATACAAATTTACAACTCATACAGTACAAGATTATTCATAGGACCCACATCACCAAAAAAAAAAAAAGTTTAAAATGGGTTTAAGCGACACAGACACCTGCTCACAATGCACCCTGGGTAGCACTGACGATTACTTGCATGCCACCTGGATCTGGAACCACGCACTCTCCCAATCATATATTTACAAACCAATAAAAAAAAAAGAAGGGAAAAAGAAAAATGTTTAAGCAAATTTATATATTTGTATAAATATCACTCTTTAATACTCTTTTAGGCTCTGCGCTGTCGAAGCGCCCAGGGGCAAACTGCACTGCCATGCAGGGAAGGAGAAAGGCGCTGTAGTGCGCCGTAGATCAAACAGCAGAGAGCGTCAGAGGAACAGGAACGTGTGTGTAACGCGCAGCTCACTGCAAACACGACCATCAGCTCCAAAGAAAATTTCTGAATGAACTCAACGTATTTCCCCGCCTTTATACTCATATGTCCGGGGGCGGGGTATGCAAATACTTTCTGCCAACATCTCATTGGCCTTTTTTCATAGATCAGATGCACATTCGGTGCTCAAGAGAGTCCCCTAGAGCAGTGGTTCCCAAAATTTTGAAAGCATGGCACCCCAACCCAATTAAACTAAACGAACATATGTACATACATATATACAATTATATCCAGATGAGCAAACAACAAATGAAGCATAAACAGCAGCATTAATTTATTATGAATGCATCACAACAGACATAATATGAGGCAAAACAACCCCTTCAGATGAATCATCTGTCCATTTATAACTGGATACACGTTAACAGACTGATTTTAACCAATTAGGCTACTGTATGTGAGAATCATTAATTGGAACAAAACAGATTTAAAGATACTTAACTCTTTAAATAATAATAAACAACAAATATTTTTTTCTTTAGTTCCTCGTTTGCTTTGTTCAAACCTGACCTTATAACTTATAACTTATAACTTAAAAAATAAAATATCTTTGCATGGAACTGTCGCGGGCATTTTAATGGGATACATGTGCCTGCTTTTGCGAGCACAGCCTCTTGATACGGGGGGTTGATTGAGGATAGTGCAACTCATAGATCGTGCTCCACTGACAGGCGCTGCCTTTTTTTGTTTTTCACGTATGCCAGGGATGAGAACGCTAGCTCGCACAAGTAAGAGGTTGAAAACGGCAACAGCACATTGACGGCGCATTCTGAGATAGATGGGTATTCGTGTCCCACATGCAGCCAAAATTCATCTGAAGACATTTCTCCAAATTTTGATTTTAAAGTGCGATCCATAAGAAGTTCCGCCAGTTCTTCTTGCGATTTGATTGGCAACATCTTTGCCGATTCTGATGAGAGAGGGTGAAAGGGGTCTCGGATCCAGTCAAAGTTTTCATTATCAGCGCCAGCGGGGAAGTAAACCTCAAACCTTTCCTGTAGCGTCTTCAGATGTGCAGCTATAGATTTGAATAGAACTGGAGTCTTGCGAGCGGGGTCCTCTGCTGTTAAGGGAAACATGTCAATGTTTTTATTTTTCAGAATTTCTTGCCACAGCTTGAGTTTGGCCTTGAAACCGTTAAGTTTGTCTGTTGCTGTTAAAATGTTTTCTTTCGTTCCTTGCATCTTTGTGTTAAGCTCATTTAAGTGACTAAAAATGTCTGCGAGGTATGCAATCTTAGCCCACCACGAGTCGTCGTTGATCTGTTCTTTGTGGGGTATGTCGTGCTCAGTTGAAAACTGCCTGAGTTCATCTCGAAGCTCATAGACACGGGAAAGCACCTTGCCCCGTGACAGCCAGCGCACCTCCGTATGCAGCAGCAGACTCTGATGCTCAGACCCCATTTCATTGCACAGTATGTTAAACAGTCGGGACTTCAATGGTCGTGACTTAATGTAGTTTACAATTTTGACAGCTTGTTCTAATGCTACAGTCAGGTCTGGGGGCATTGCTTTTGCGACGAGTGCTTCGCGGTGCAGCATGCAGTGGGTAATCTGCACATCTGGGTTTTGGTTCTTCACCATAGTTACCAGTCCTTTTACTTTTCCAGTCATAGATGCAGCTCCATCTGTGCAAATACTATGACACATGCCCCAGTTTAGACCACATTCTTTCAAGTACGTATCGATGACAATAAACATTTCTTCCCCTGTTCCACGACTTGATAGTTCTTTGCAGAAAAAAAAATTCTCCATAATTAATTCCTCATCAGTATATCGCACACTGGCCAGGAGATGACAGTGTCCACTGCAGTCCGTAGAATCATCAATTTGGAGTGCAAATTTGCCACTTTTGTTTAGTTTTTTGGTTAGTTGTGTTTCTCTATCAGCAGCCATGTCATCAATGCAACGTTTAATCGTGTTGTCAGATAATGGGATTTTGTCAATTTCTTTGACAGCGTCCTCACCTATCATTACCCCTACGATTTTTTTGCAGGCTGGCAAAATTAGTGATTCAGCAATGTTATGGGGCTTCTTTGATTTGGCGATTAGCTCTGCTACTAAGAAGCTTGCCTCCTGAGCTTTATCAGACACACGCACACATGACATCATTTGTTGGTTCTGTTTAACATTTTGTGCTTTTAGTCGCTTGAAGTATTCTATGCCTTTGCTGGTTAAACCGTGGTGTTTCGTGTCTAAATGTCTCTTCAGCTTACTCGGTACCATTGCTGCATTTGATAGCTTTTCCCTGCAGATGAGGCATTCAGGCGTGGGACAGCTAGCATCTCCGATCCATGTAAAACCGTAAGCCAGGTAGCTTTCAGAGTACTGTCTAATTTTATTTTTTTTGGGTGGTGGTGGTCCCGGGTTGATGTCCGTCGGTCTTCTGGGCTGTGACATTTCTGCTTTTCTTTTGTTTAAACTTATAAATTTATCCATATTTTGCCCTGTCCTGTCAATCTGCGTGAAATATAAAATTGAGCGTGCACCATTACAAAGGGTGGAGCGAGCGGGACGATTCCCTCCCGAGAACAGTCCAATTAGCGGTAAATAAACATTTCAACTTTAAATGTATGAAATATATCAGTGTTTTTTCGCTTATTCATTTTCGTTTGGACATGCATATGATGGTGTTTTGATATTATTTTAAAATATGCTGTAAAAGGTTATTATATGGTACGATAGTTATTTTAGGCTGTTTAAATTGGAAAATAAAGCTGAGATTATGCGGCACCTCTAGCCAGTTGTCACAGCACCCTAGGGTTCCGCGGCACCCACTTTGGGAACCACTGCCCTAGAGAGTGTAGCTTCTTTGACACTACGTCGAAGTGAGTGACAGACGGGAAACACCAGTTCTCCTTCCCCTTTTCCGGCTACGTTTCTACGGCCGGGCTGGCCAGACAAAGGGCTCCGCTGCTGTGTTTGTAAACAGCAGGTCGGCATTGTGGTATTTAAAGTCTGAGTATTGCAGAACCAATGTCCAAAAGTGTTTATCGTAGACAATAAGGCAGTCTAAAATGTCTTGAGTCTTCCTGGCTGATTTTTTGAGATGTTGCTTCAACATATCCACACAATTTCCTTCATTATTATTCCATCTATTTTTGTCCCTCCTGCAGCAAAGCACCCCCATAACAGGATGCTGCCATCCCCCATGCTTCACGGTTGGGATGGTGTTCTTCGGCTTGCAAGCCTCACCCTTTTTCCTCTAAACATATCAATGTTCATTATGGCCAAAAAGTAAAAAATTTTAGCCAAAGGGAAGTACAGCTTTGAGAGACTGTAGCATTAATTTGCAACTGTGAGCTATCTTGCAATATCCAAGTACCCACAAGGTCTATATGCACCACATATAGCATAAGAATATCATGTAATTTTATTCTAAAACATACATCTGCACTCCAAAGAGAGCATTTGTTGAAACAAAGCTGCCAAAATGACTCATCCTCTACTTCCTCCACATTGTAATGTCACACTGTGGTAGATATTTGCATCTGACCACCTCTAGAACAACACAATCAATGCCTACTTTACCTTGTCACCTCAAAAGCCCACCCAGTAGTGGTGACCAGTGAGATGACAAGAGGAAATAGCAGGACAGTTAAGAGCAGAGAGCCAATCACAACAGTGGCCATTTTCTGTCAAGTTTTAAAGGAGAAGCAGCACCAAAGCCAAGTGTTTTTGACAGCGGGTCAGAATGAGGGTGGAAATGTGGACTGTTTTTCTGCAAAAAACGTTACTAATATTGTAAGTGAACCTTAAGGAACATATTAAAATAATTTTAAAAAGCATATCATGAAACCTTTAATGCAGACTAAACAGTTTTGAGACACTAGTGTTTTATGTTTTAGGAATGATTTGTCCCACCTCTCCTGAAACTTTTTGGATGGGATGAGTCCTGCGCGCAGGTTGCTATCTCCCACTTTCTTGGCCTGCCACCAGATTTGATCATCCTGACTGACCACCTGCAGGATGTCTCCACGTTTAAATGGAAGCCCTGCCTCCTGACAGGGCGTGGCCTTGTCCTCTAATGGAATGTAGTCAAAAAGCGCCCGCATGTAGACCTGAAGAAGCCACACAAAGCAGATACAAACCGTGGTCATAGCATATAGCAAGTTCTTGGGGTGGTTAGCATTTGTTAGATTTCCAAACATTTTAGGTTTTACAGATAATGACCTCTGCAGATTTTTCTTGACACACACCTTGCTTTCTTTCAGCGTGTCCTCCTCCTTGATTGCTGGGATGATCTTTAGTATGATAGAGCCTTGTGATTGAGACTAAGAGAGAAAGAGACAACTCTTTGGATTGTGTTATAAGATATTTAATGGGAATGATTATGGTAATATCCTGCTGAAAAGACCTATGCTAGTTCAGTCAAATTCATGCTGGTTAGTGCCAGTCTGATATTGATCAGGCTGGTGGACCAGCATAATCTTATCTTGCTTCCAAAAGTCCAGGGGCAGACTGGCCATTGGGAGAACTGGGAGTTTTCCCGGTGGGCCTGCCAAGAAATGCGCCACTGGTTATGCAAAATGGGTCACAAAACAGTGATGTGATATGCCAAAGAGGGCAGCGTGATGCAGAAAAGGACAGTGCCAACAACTCAACAACTTTTGGGCCAGTTTATATGTAAAATCCTAGGCCGATTTGTCTTCCCAGTCCGCCCCTGCAAAAGTTCATGTACCCTGAAATTAAACCCATTCTGCTGAATTACTTAGAAGTACCAACATCCATCAGACATTTTTGCTCTAGTGCTACTGATTGCTCAGGCAACCCCAGAGACACAGATTCTAGTTCCATGGGAAACCAGGAAGTAATTATGTTCATATTAACAATGATGTGCGCATTTTAAATGGTTGCATTTTTGCTCTAAAATTATATTTTGACCTTACTGACGATTAGGTTTTGGGTTGGGGTTTAGTTTAGGCAGCAGAGTTAATAAAATATGCATGCCTGTTGACAGTATTACATCACTTACAACTAAAATATAACATTTCAACTGGAAACTGGATTGCACACTTGCCTATATGTTTAGCAACACTTCCAGATTCGGCCACTGGGGGCAGTGATTTGAATTTCGGTCAACACAGGCAGATTTCAGCAGCAGAAGTTTTGACCTACTCTCACCAAATTCACAGTATGATCAGTCTGAAAAATGATTTGGTGAAGCCAGTGTGCAAAACCCCAAGATACGTAAACCAGCAATGCTGGTCTTTTTAGCAGGGTAATATGATGATGAGGAGGGAGGGGAGGAAAGTGCTACCAGTAGTTGGCTGATCTCGTCTGGTCTCTTGTGCATTACAGAGATGCCATGGACTTCCCTTAGTTCATCGCCTACATGCACCAGACCTGTAGAGAGGAGGGCTCCCAGAATTACAGATTGTCTATTAAACATTTTAGCTGTACCTGTTCTACAATCCACAATACACTTCATATGAGTATTTAAATTAATTTTCATGAGCAAGAAGATCATTCCTACCACCACAAACACAGTAAGGATCATATTCCCAAGAAAGAAACAGTGGTCAGGTGGTTAGTAAGTCTGTTTGATTTTCTTGATTTGGTCTCTGGGGACTCTCTTTGACCATCCAGATGGACTATGTGTCATTACAGAAGGCATGCAGCTCTGTGGCCAGCATGGACTTGAAAATAAGCATAACCAGCACACTCAGTAGAGGTGCTGATATTCTGGCATATTCAGACACTTCAGCAGGTTTACAGACATTTTTTTTTTTTAAGATTTCCATGAATACACTCAATGAAAACATTAAAGTAAACTCCTTTGTCCTATGTTTTAGGAGTATTTCAGGTAAATAGCTTTCCTTTATGTTTATTATACTGTAGATTTCAGCACAGACTGAAATGAGATGTGAAGATTAAAGACATTCTTTGAAGTGTCACTCACCACTCCTGTCTGCAGCCCTTCCCTTCATGATACGAGCCACAATCACGGCACCTGTGGACTCGTCTCGCCGAATAGTGGCACCCTGAGAAACAGAGAAAGAGAAGGTTAAACAGCAAAGAAACCCAGAACAACAACATTGATATACAGTTTACATATTTGTAGTTAAGATGTTTCTTAGTTTCCTTGAATCACAGATGGGGCTGACAACTTAATCAAATAAATAATTGAGATTACAATTACAGCTGCCACAATTAAACATTAATGAAAAGCATCAATTACAACATTCCATTCAAATGAAGGCTACTCCCGTTAAGTCAAAAAGTTTGCATTTGTTAAGCATTTTAACCAATCACAAGCATGTATGATGTTTGCTTCCAGTATATAACTTGTTCTAAACTTGAATAACAGCTTTGCATTTTATGCTGCAAAAAGAACCAGTGTGATTGTTTTTAGGCACTGACTTTATAGCTGTTTTATACATCAGTATTTATTAAGGAACACAGATCTTATCTTCATTTTAATATAGCCTATGAATATGGCATGCAGATGTCCCACACAAAATAAGTATTTTAATTTAAATTCTAATTTCTAATGTACAAAAATATATATAATCTAATTAATCAAAATTAATAGCAATTACATTATCAAGGGAAATAATGGACAATTATGATTTTTGTCATAGTTTTGGAAAAGTTTTCTTTTTAAAAATGTTTTAATTGTTTTTGTGGCAGCCACCATTGTTTTTTGTACTCTCACCAGTGGTTCTTTGTTTTTGACCAGGCGGATGATCTTGACAGAATCATCATCTAGATCATCATCAAAGTCGTCAGGTAGAGGAGGCAGCACTGGGTCAAAGCTTTTCTGTGCCACTGTGTCATGAACTGACAAAACGGCCTAATAAACAGAAGGGATATGGAAAAACTGTCAACACTAAAAGTGAGATTTCATTTTTCAACTGACAGTTACTGTAACATGAAGGTTAGTTGTTAGTACCTTGAGATGTGGTGATGTTAGCAGATGTAAGAGCTCCTTTTCCTCAACACTTATTGGTCCACTCTGCAACTCCTCTGCCACCTAAAAATCAGGGAGTGTAGATTAAAATCAAAACATCTGAAAGCAGAGGTCACTTGACGCCATGCGATGAGCAGATATGCAAGCGGCGAGCTCTGTGCAATGTGCTAGATTTTTTTTATTATTTTATTGTTATAATCCAGTGAGAGTTGATACACATAGCTACATATTTGTTCTTTGAAGTAAACATGGTAAAGAAGTCAAAATCCTCTGGCTCTGGAGACATTAAAAGACACTTACATGCTCAAGCTGAAACCTCTGACAGGCCCGCAGACCAGGGAATCGGTTTGGATGGTGTGGCGGGAGAAATCCAGCGTCAACTGTCCAACATGTCTGTGATGCTGATGAAGGTTGTTGCTGACTTGGAGGATCTCGCTGTAATACGTCGATCGATTACGGCGATGGAAACACAATTCTCTGAGTTGGGTCACAAGGGTGGCAGATGTTGAGAAACTGACTGATTATCTGGAGTCATCGGAAAGGGAATTATCAGCTAATCCGCTAGCGACCAGTATTGACGTGGAAAGCATTTTAGAAAAACTGAAAAATCTTGAAAATAGGAGCCAACGAAATAACATATGGATTGTTGGAATTCATGAGCATGAAGAAGGCAGAGAAATGGTGAAATTCCTAGATAAGCTCTTCCAGATCATCTCGACAACAGGCCATAAGCTGGAAATCAAGTGAATTTAGAATCAATTCTGGTCAAATTTCTGAGATCATCCAATAAAGATCTTGTGTTGTGCGAGGCGAGGAGCAAAGGAAAGATTTCTTGGAAGAATCACAATATTTTCTTGATCCTGGACTTTGCGAATTTGACAAGAGAGAAACGTGGTCGATTCAAGAATGTAAGACACTCTTACATTAACGAAAGATCACTTTTGCACTGATGTTTCTGGCCAAACTGAGAATAGATACTAAGGTTGGCTGCAAAGTATTTACGTGTGGCAAGCAAGCACTGTCCTTCATAGAAACAATGGGTAAGACATTTGGTGTTTCTCATGTAGCTCCAGAGTGGATTAACTCGCTGTATTTACTCTTCTAACTAACTTTCTTTTTGTGATGTTCCGCCTAGTGGCTGGAGATTGTTTTGTGGAATAACACTCCTTCATGAAACTTTTGCATTGACGGAAGATCGCTTTTACACTGAGATTCCCGGACAGATTGAGAATGGATACTAAAGATGTCCGCAAAATATCTACATGCCCACACAAAGATGTCTTTTATAAAGTTGACAGACAGAGTAAATTATGGTGTATTGTTTTATGCGGCCTCCGAGTGAATTTGACTCGCTCAATACACCCTTGACCATCTGAGGAACAGGGATGCCTGATTTGTTTCTTTTTGTGCTGGTTCTGCTTAGCGTCTGGAGTTTGTTTTGTGGAATAACACTGCTTCGGGACAGTTGTGGATGAATCTGTTCATTCTTTGTGCTTATGCCTCCTGTTAACTGGAGTTTGTTTTGTGGAATATTTTTGCGGGACATTGGAATGATTATGTCATCTGCACTCATAAGCAGCCAGCTCACTGAATACTTGTTTGTATGTCAGAGAAAACTGAATGGCTTATATCAGCTGGAATTTGTTTTGTGGAGGAGCACACCTGTAAGACAGTTCTGTGAATTAATCTACACACTCTTTGTTTATCCTGCCTATTGGCTGGGGTTTGTTTTACAAAGTATTTTCTGCTATGAAATTTTGCCTCAAAAGATTTGTGCAGAAGAACCAGACTTGAGCAATCCGATGGCAAAGATGTTGTGGGGACTCTCGTAGTCAAACATGGACCTTTTGAGTTTAGAGGGTTTGACGCCAGTAGAAATTGTCATGCATGGGGTTAATGGCACGTTTTTCTTTTTTTCTGTTTGTTTGGTTAGGGGGGAGTTTGGGGATTGATTGTTGCACCATTGTTGGAATGTAGTCTGTATAATTTTGTTTTGACACACATAGGATGGTAAGTGGCTGGGGTTATCTTACTGCTATGAATGAGTCGGGGAAGTCGGTCTTACCCGGTCCTATTCTTTCAGGAGGAAAAGACCCTGCAGAGGCCACATCCTGCCCAGGCTAGAGGGAAGTAACATGTGGCAAATACACCACAAGGTTTGCAAGTAGGTCCTGCCTGGTAGGTCCTGCCTAATGAGGAGGAAGCACTACAAGCACGGCGACCGGGGGCAATGGGACTGCCCAAGGGAGATGTGGGTCCAATGACAGGGGGACCATACCACAGAAAATACACCACAGGTAGTTGTCTGAAGAGGGAACTAAACCCATGGAGCCCTACCCCAGTACAGAGCAAAAGCCACGCATCTAAACTCTGCGTGAGGGGCACTAACAGGACAATCGCTTTTGATGTACCGGGCGGGCATTCGCGGTGGGGGGGGGGGGCTGGGGGGGGGGGGGGGGCAGGTAATAGTGCGTCAGGAGGCAGAAGAGCATCCCTGTCCGGTGGCACTGTAGGCTTTCGAGGTCAGTGATAACGTCATCCTACAGGCTCTGGAGGGGAGTACCGGGCGGTCCCACCAGGTGGCGGCATTCTCAGGACACAGGTGGATCGCAACCACTCGTAGTGAGAGCGGACGAGTAGAGTGGTCGGTTCCGGGCAGTAAAAGGCGCCATCCACAACCGCGTCAGCTCGTCATGCATTTCCGGGAAGAAAGGAACCGGGGGGGCGTGGCTATGAGCAGTGCCCTGACCCGAGGGACCGATTTAGTAGCCGTGAGGTGGGGATGGAAGTGTCCAGCCTCATGCTCACGGTGGTCTGGGAAAGCGGACTCGAAGGTGGCAGCCCAGACGAATCATCAGCCTCAGATGCCGCTGTGATGCTGTCCGATGCAGCAGCGATGGCGTCATTCAATTCCAGGGGCTCAAGGGAGAATGCTGGCTTGCCACGAGGTGAGCCACACTCATCCCGAGCTCGGACAGAAGCAAGCTAGCGTGCCAGGTGGTGGGTGGTTTGCGGGGATTGACCCATCACAACCAAACCCATCGTCATCCCCAAATCGCCTTCATCACCACCCGGGTTGTCCTCAATCCCGTGGGAAGAGGGAACGAGGTGAGGGGGGGGCTGAAGTGGCTTTCTTTCGTGAAGAAAGAAAGCCGCGACCCCAATTTTGCCATGGCTATGTTCTGCGAGGAGAGCATGAAACATTCGTAAAACGCTGCCCGCGTGTGATCACAGCCCAGGTACACGAGGCAGCTTTTATGACCATCAGAAGTGGAGAGAAATCGATCGCATTCAGGAACTACACAGAGGTGGAAAGACATCTTTAAAAAGATGCGTCCTGAAAAAGACGTTCAACGCCTGCTGTGTAATGCTCTTTTATAAGTGAAAACTCAAACTCTTTTAGAGAAACAAACTCTTTTAGGAGGGGAGTACACTCTTTTAGGCAGTGAAAGTGCTGTCGAAGTGCCCAGGGGTGCAGAGAGACAGAACGTCAACTGGAAACGCACCGTAGATCCAACATCAGTGCTTCTCGCCAGTAGAGGTGAGTGGTGAACTCAGCTTTGCTGTTGCACAATCGCTCGGCTCCGAAGAAAAATTCGGACTAAATTAGGGAGCAGAAATTTAGGGGCAAAGGTTGGTTTCGGATAATATTTATGCGCCTAATGTTGACGATCGGGAATTTTTTATTGATCTTAAAGGGATGTTGCAAGCTGCTGGTACCCCTCATGATTTGATATTAGGAGGAGACTTAATTTTTTGATGGACTCAGTCCTTGATCATAGTGAAGCAAAAGTGTGTAAGCCCCTAGAGCAACATTGATATTGATTTTCTGTGACTTTTGAACCCATCTCGTAGGGACTATACATTTTTTTCATCAGTCCATAAGATTTATTCTAGAATGTTTATTTTTTATAACTAAGTCCCTCATTTCATCTGTTGTGGATTGCTCAATTGGAAACATCATAATCTCAGATCATGCCCTGGTGAGATTAGAGATGTTGCCACATACGGAGAAAAAGAAATCATATAGTTGCCGCTTTAATGTATCTCTTTTGCAAAATCCTGATTTCCAACAAATATTAAAGACCTAAATGAATCTTTATATGGAGACCAACTGGTCCTCAGTAGGCGTGGCTTCACCAAAAAATCCAAAGCACAAGAACTTGTGAAGTTGGAAAGGAATATTAAAAGTGCAGAGGCAGAGCTGAAGCACCGAATGATGCCAGATGGCCTCAAAGAATTGACCCAATTGAAATACAGATATAATGATATTTTGTCACGGAAAGTTGAGTTTTGGTTATTCAGGGCAAGATAGTCATACTTTGAGTCAGAGGACAAAGCAGGGAAGCTTTGTGAAAAAGAGTCTTTTTCTACCATTTTCTAAGTGAAATTTGCTGTTCGTGAAATATTTACCTCAGCCACTGATTTTAATAATGCATTTAAAGAGATCTTGATCTTTATAGTTTCACGTCTTTGTCTACTGATGAAGATCTTAGAAAATTTGTAGAACCATTAAAACTCCCTAAATCTGATTCTTAAACAGGACAAAGATCCAAGTGAGTGTAAAAGTTACCGTCCAATTTCCCTTAACCAGCTCGATTATGTAAGGTTATGCCATCTCTTATACATTTTGATCAGGTGGAGTTTATTCGTGGCCATAGCTCTTCTGATAACATTAGGCATTTCATAAATATCATGTGGCCAGTAGTGAATGATCAGTCTCTGGTCGCTGTCATCTCACTTGATGCTGAAAAGGCATTTGCTATGGTAGAATGAGATTATCTTTTTAAGATTTTGGAAATGTATGGGTTTGGGAGTACATTTATTGGTTGGATTACTTCATAAACACCCTGTAGCAGCGGCACAAATAAATAAATTAATTTCAGATTATTTTACTGTGAATAGGGGCACTTGTCAGGGCTGCCCTCTTTTACCATTATTGTTTTGTCTTACCCTGGAACCATTAGCTGCTGCAATAAGAAAGGTGGATGATTTTCCAGGGGTGATGGAGGGAGGTGTGTCGCATAAGCTTCTGCTGTATGCAGATGGTATTTTATTTTATTTTAGGCTGATTGACAAAGTTGGGCTAGGCCTACCCAATATTTTGTTTTATTATTATGTGCTCAGTCTCAGGCATTTGGCTCACTGGTCGATTCCACCTGAAAGAGCCCCTCACTGGTTTTCTATTGAACAGGAAGTTGTTGCCCCTATTTTGCCATTGCAAAGCCTTTCTATCAATCTAACCAGAGAAGATAAATTGCACCCCGTTATTTCGCATTTGCAGTCGGTATGGACAAAAGTATCCAGAGTGTTTAATTCAGATATTAATCTAAATGTTGCCTCAAGTTTATGGCTGAACCCTAAACTATGTATTACTCAGTCCCCTTTCTGCTGGACAGACTGGATTATGAGTGGGGTTAATACACTCAGTGACCTGTATGAGAGTGGAGTATTGAAATCTTTTGGAAATTTTCAACATTTTGGGATTCCAAGATCTCAATTCTATAGGTGTTTACAGCTGAGCCACTTGCTCTGCACTGTTTTTGGGAGTAGCACACACCCTCCTAAAATCGCATATACTCTGGAAGTGGTGATTACTGCCTTTGGAAAATGTCATGAGGCATCAATGTATTATTCCCTGTTAATTCAGATTCTGGGTGACAGAGCTTCTACTTCTCTTAAGCGAGTATGGGAGAAAGATTTACATTTTGGTATTGGAAGAGGGAGTGTGGGCTAGGATTCTAAAAAAACATCAAGTCAACATCTAGAGATGCAATGGTGCATCTGATGCGATTCTATTGGACTCCCTCTAGATTGAATAGACTTGGTCTCAAATATACACCCACCTGCTGGCGATGCCAATCAGAAGATGGACACACAACCCATGTCCTTTGGGAATGTGTTAAGATCCAAGATTTTTTGTTGAAGATTCAGAGTTTTATGTGCGAGTTATTGGGCTCTTAAATTGTATATTGCCCCAAACTCTGTATTTTAGGTGATGGGGTGGTCATTAATATGGAAAATAAGCACATAAAAATATGGGTCCTAACTAGCATTATGATTGTCAGACAGGTAATGTTAAGGAGTTGGAAGTCAGCCGGAGCGCCCCCATTTCAGGAGTGGTGTTCGGAGATGGGCAGGGTGGAAGCTTTTGAAGAGGGGGCATCCAGAAGACTGGGGAATTTAGACTTGTTTGTGGAGAAATAGGGTAAGTATCTTTTTTTGAAGGGTTCTCAGGGAGGGACAGTGGAGAGACAGGTGTAGTGGATGTGTGTGATTGTTATACAGGTGCTGGTCATATAATTAGAATATCATCAAAAAGTTGATTTATTTCAGTAATTCCATTCAATAAGTGAAACTTGAATATTATATTCATTCATTCCACACAGACTGATATATTTCAAGTGTGCATTCCTTTTAATTTTGATGATTATAACGGACAACTAATGAAAACCCCAAATTCAGTATCTCACAAAATTACAATATTGTGAAAAGGTTCAATATTGAAGACACCTGGTGACACACTCTAACCAGCTAATTAACTCAAAACACCTGCAAAGGCCTTTAAATGGTCTCTCAGTCTAGTTCTGTAGGCTACACAATCATGGGGAAGACTGCTGACTTGACAGCTGTCCAAAAGACGACCATTGACATCTTGCACAAGGAGGGCAAGACACAAAAGGTCATTGCTAAAGAGGCTGGCTGTTCACAGAGCTCTCTGTCCAAGCACATTAATAGAGAGGCGAAGGGAAGAAAAAGATGTGGTAGAGAAAAGTGTACAAGCAATAGGGATAACCGCACCCTGGAGAGGATTGTGAAACAAAACCTATTCAAAAATGTGGGGGAGATTCACAAAGAGTGGACTGCAGCTGGAGTCAGTGCTTCAAGAACCACCACGCACAGACGTTTGCAAGACATGGGTTTCAGCTGTCGCATTCCTTGTGTCAAGCCACTCTTGAACAAGACACAGCGTCAGAAGCGTCTCGCCTGGGCTAAAGACAAAAAGGACTGGACTGCTGCTGAGTGGTCCAAAGTTATGTTCTCTGATGAAAGTAAATTTTGCATTTCCTTTGGAAATCAAGGTCCCAGAGTCTGGAGGAAGAGAGGAGAGTTACAGAATCCACGTTGCTTGAAGTCCAGTGTAAAGTTTCCACAGTCAGTGATGGTTTGGGGTGCCATGTCATCTGCTGGTGTTGGTCCACTGTGTTTTCTGAGGTCCAAGGTCAACGCAGCCGTCTACCAGGAAGTTTTAGAGCACTTCATGCTTCCTGCTGCTGACCAATTTTATGGAGATGCAGATTTCATTTTCCAACAGGACTTGGCACCTGTACACAGTGCCAAAGCTACCAGTACCTGGTTTAAGGACCATGGTATCCCTGTTCTTAATTGGCCAGCAAACTCGCCTGACCTTAACCCTATAGAAAATCTATGGGGTATTGTGAAGAGGAAGATGCGATACGCCAGACCCAACAATGCAGAAGAGCTGAAGGCCACTATCAGAGCAACCTGGGCTCTCATAACACCTGAGCAGTGCCACAGACTGATCGACTCCATGCCACGCCACATTGCTGCAGTAATTCAGGCAAAAGGAGCCCCAACTAAGTATTGAGTGCTGTACATGCTCATACTTTTCATGTTCATACTTTTCAGTTGGCCAACATTTCTTAAAATCCTTTTTTTGTATTGGTCTTAAGTAATATTCTAATTTTCGGAGATACTGAATTTGGGATTTTCATTAGTTGTCAGTTTTAATCATCACAATTAAATTAAATAAACATTTGAAATATATCAGTTTGTGTATACATTATACAAGTTTCACTTTTTGAATGGAATTACTGAAATAAATCAACTTTTTGATGATATTCTAATTATATGACCAGCACCTGTATATGTGTGTGTCTATGATCTCGTTTTGTGTGTGTGTGTGTGTGTGTGTGGGTGGGTCTATGATTATGTGGCCACTGAGGTGTTGTTGGGGATTGGGGGTGGGGGGCAATTGTGAGGGTTAAATATTGATTCTGTTCGTTCGTATGTTTTGCTTTACATGGTTTAATAGATTACTCATTAAAAATGTTAATCACAAAAACATCTGAAAGCATTTGCCAAGCCAAGAGAAAACTTTAAAAAGCTTGTAGCAAATAAAAGAAAACATTAATTTGAGAATAAAAATAATTTAGATTATTTATGAGCCATTTCACTTTGATTACATCTTCAAAAAGTTCAGATTTCAAAAATAGTATAGAAAAACACATTCTTTTACAATTTATAAGGAATTAGCTTTCTCGGCAAACACAGTGATACAATTAAGGTTTACTTCTCTTATACAAGTATTGCGTTAAATTGTAGGGTTCTCTCAATCACACCAGACAGATATCATTACAGCCTGGTTACATATAGTATTGTAAAAGGCCACTAATCATTTCTGTGGTGATGTGATATGACAGTGAGTACAGCACTTACATCCTCTGCGAGAGTGGAGGCACTGTGTAGAACTGGGGTGGGGCTCTGCCTTTCATACTGATGCAGCTTCTCATGAATCTAGCATTAACACACATAATACACATTAATGCAAAGACAAAGCATATTGCTTACCCAATAAATTGTTATGCTCTTATGTTTAAAACAAGCTAGTTTAAATAATGCATGATGTAAATCATTTTTAATTCTTGATGCTAGATATGAACATTAAAACATTATAATCCGTGACACAGAAATGCACCTTCATAAGGTAACTGAGACTTCTCTCACTAAAGACGTCCTTAAGGAAGACCATCTCTTCTTTGTGATTGGCATCTGGACACAGCTGTAAGGTCAGTAGGGCAATAGTTTCATGCAACCCTGCATGCAGTACAGGAGATCAGTGAGCGTACCTGTGTCTATACATATGCAAGTGTATTTGGCTGTATGCATGAGTTATATGTACCTGCTCCTGCAGAGAAGACTGGCATGGCTTCTTTCATGGATCAGGATGGAGTTGGCCTAAAAAAAAAAGAGGTAATTGTTACAACAACAGGAACTCATATTCCTTATATTAGTGGTTCACAACTGTTGGGTCATGACAGAAAAACAACGCTAAATGCAAATAAAGAAATAAATAATAATACATATTTAAAAATTTGACACACTGGCTAAAATGAAGCCACAACCACAATCGTTTGTTGATTCACATTGACAATGGATTTAGCTTCTGCTGTTGCTGTGTCATAGTTAGTGTTGGGTATAATGCATTACTAAGTTATTAATTACTGAAATTAAATTAATTTTAATTGAAAAAGTAAACTAAGGGATTACTCTTAATTTTTCTGTAATTTAATTACACTTACTTCATCTGCCATCTATCCCTCCTTGATTTCCTCAAGGCATTAGCAAATTAGTTTAAATGCCTGCAGTGGATTGGCAAATCAATATCCCTTCACTTTAAAAATGCGACTTATATATCATCTTGGTTTACTCAGTGCGTATTGCCTTGATATGATTAACTAGTATTAAGGCATGATAAAGTGCTAGGAAAGATGGGAGAGTGTGACTGGAAGAGATGATGGATGCTGTTTCTGTGGGAGCCAGGAAGCCATAGCAGGAAGACAGAGTTTAGAGAGCCACCACAACTTCCTCTTTTTTTCACTCTCTCTCTCCCACACAGTCATACTTTCTGAGGACCAAGTGAAACAGAAATAGAATTTCAACAAGCACTGATCCACCAAGAAAAATGTCAAGAGAGACAAATAATATAGATCTACTACTGTAGTAATCAGAGTTTTCTCTCCCATATTCAATTCTTATCCAAACACCCACATTAATTTTTTTTTAATCAAAATCGGTTGTGTGGCCTTTAGTCCATGTCTTTTAGCTTTGAGGCTAAAAATGGACAAACTTCTAGCAGATATATGCAATTAAAATGTACAGTCTTTCTGCAAAATATACCAAAAATATTGATCACTCATTTTGTTTGCTGGGGCATATAAATAGTTTTGTCCTATAAAATTCTCTTTAGAATGAGAACGTTCTTTATCCATAAACACACCTGCCACCGATTAGCAAGTAGCAAAGAATGAGGTGTGTTTGACTTCATGCAGTGCTGTGCAAACCAATCGGAGCTTGGCTTGGTGCATTACATGCCGGTTAGACATGAGATTTTTTTGATGTCTCTGCTACATAACCATGTTGTACACCATCAAAATACTGCGAGAGTGTGTTGAGACCAGCTGCCTGTCTCAGCCGGTGTAGTTGCAAAGCGGCTGCACAAGCTCTGATGAAGACACAGCTTATTGAGTTTGGAATAGCATACTACCCATACTACTCATAGTGCATCAGTATGAGACCAATATTCTGAGACCCTCAGTTCGGCTAAACTCTCATAAATCAGTTTTTTCTTTTTTTTTTGTAATCTTAATCTTAAATATCATGTTTATTCATAAAACAATTAAAGATTATTCAAAAATACAGACTTCTTTATTGGTATTATAATTCCACAATTTCTTTGTACACACAGGCACTGTATGAAGCAACACATAACCTTTTGAAATGAAAAGTGTTTCCATCCATCCATCCATCCATCCATCTTCAACCGCTTATCCGAAGTCGGGTCGCGGGGGCAGCAGCTCCAGCAGGGGGCCCCAAACTTCCCTATCCCGAGCCACATTAACCAGCTCTGACTGGGGGACCCCGAGGCGTTCCCAGGCCAGTGTGGAGATGTAATCTCTCCACCTAGTCCTGGGTCTTCCCCGAGGCCTCCTCCCAGCTGGACGTGCCTGAAACACCTCCCTAGGGAGGCGCCCAGGGGGCATCCTTACCAGATGCCCAAACCACCTCAACTGACTCCTTTCCACGCAAAGGAGCAGCGGCTCTACTCCGAGCTCCTCGCGGATGACTGAGCTCCTCACCCTATCTCTAAGGGAGAAGCCCGCCACCCTTCTGAGGAAGCCCATTTCGGCCGCTTGTACTCGCGACCTAGTTCTTTCGGTCATGACCCAACCTTCATGACCATAGGTGAGGGTAGGAACAAAAATTGACCGGTAGATCGAGAGCTTTGCCTTCCGGCTCAGCTCTCTTCTCATGACAACGGTGCGATAGAGCGAATGCAATACCGCCCCCGCTGCCCCGATTCTCCGGCCAACCTCCCGCTCCATTGTCCCCTCACTCGTGAACAAGACCCCGAGGTACTTGAACTCCTTCACTTGGGGCAATACCTCCTTCCCCACCCGGAGTACGCACTCCATCGTTTTCCTGCTGAGAACCATGGCCTCAGATTTAGAGGTGCTAATCCTCATCCCAGCCGCTTCACACTCGACTGCCAAGCGGTCCAGTGAGAGCTGAAGGTCACGGACCGATGATGACATGAAGACCACATCATCTGCAAAAAGTAGAGATGAGATCCCCAGCTCACTGAACCGCATACCGTTTTCCAGAAGCACTTTGGTGCGGACTGAAAGTCCTTCTCCATGGCTTCTCCGAACTTTTCCCACACCCACTGCTTTGCCTCCCTCACGGCTGAGGCCGCAGCCCTTCGGGCCTGTCGGTACCTTGCAACTGCCTCCGGAGACCTCCGGGACAACAAATCCCGGAAGGCCTCTTTCTTCAGTCGGACAGCTTCCCTGACCACCAGTGTCCACCACGGTGTTCGAGGGTTACCACCCCTTGAGGCACCTAAAACCTTGAGGCCGCAGCTCTCCACCGCGGCTTCGGCAACGGAAGCTTTGAACATTTCCCACTCCGGTTCAATGTCCCCAACCTCCGCAGGGATGCCTGAAAAACTCCGCCGGAGGTGTGAGTTGAAGATCTCGCGGACAGGGACCTCCTCCAAACGTTCCCAGTTCACCCGCACTACTCGCTTGGGCTTCCCAGGTCTGTCCAGAGTCTTTCCCCACCCCCTGATCCAACTCACCACCAGATGGTGATCAGTTGACAACTCTGCCCCTCTCTTCACCCGAGTGTCCAAAACATATGGCCTCAGATCTGATGACACGATTACAAAATCGATCATCGATCTTCGGCCTAGGGTGCTCTGGTACCACGTACACTTATGAGCATCCTTATGTTCGAACATGGTGTTTGTTATAGATAATCCATGACTAGCACAGAAGTCCAATAACAAACATCCACTCGTGTTCAGATCGGGGAGGCCGTTCCTCCCAATCACGCCTTTCCAGGTGTCCCTGTCATCTCCCACGTGCGCGTTGAAGTCACCCAGCATCACTATGGAGTCCCCTACTGGGGCCCTATTCAGGACTCCATTCAGGGTCTCCAAGAAGGCAGAATACTCTGTACTGCTGTTCGGTGCATATGCACAGACAACAGTCAGAGTTTTCCCCCCCACAACCCGTAGGCGAATGGAGGCGACCCTCTCGTCCACCGGGGTAAACTCCAACGTAGCGGCATTCAGCCGGGGACTTGTGAGTATTATTAAGGGGATCTCAAGATGGGTTTAAAGATTGAATATTAAACTATATATAATTTGACACAGTGACCTAAACATTTTATATTTATGATGCAACGCACCCGAGACACTACACAAGCATGTCTGACGTAGGTGTAAATTGACTGGGTCCTTAATCAAGCCCTCATAATAAATCTCGAACTGATTGACAAATTCACATATGAAATGGATTGCTGTGAACTGTGTGCCAATGATTGGATTATGATCAATAATATGGTAGTAAACAATACATTGTATTCGAAAGCCGCTTTTTGTATTGTCTTATCAATGATTTTTGTATTGTCTTATCAACAACACAGACAAATAAAATTGTATATATATATATATACAATTTTATTTGTCTGTGTTGTTCTGTAACTGGTATACTAATTTGAATCATGTTTCTACTTTATTTTGGATTGTATAGGGAATTAACTGGTATTGTTATTCAGTTTTGTTTCACCTTAAATTACAGCCCGCTGACATTGTACTTACTCTGTAACTACGTGAAACAAGGGGGTAACAAGCACCACTTTATATTACAGCCTGCTGACATTGTACTTACTCTGTAACTACATGAAACAAGGGGGTAACAAGCACCACTTTAATTTACAGCCCACAGATTTTGTACTTACTCTGTAACTACGTGAAACAAGGGGGTAACAAGTTGGACTTACATTGTAACAACACGGAACAATGGTATATCCCCCGGGCCGGTCTGCCTATCCTCTGGAGCTCGATGTGGATGAGCTCGCCGC
The DNA here is from genome assembly GCA_032164185.1 of Moxostoma hubbsi. Classification (NCBI taxonomy): domain Eukaryota; kingdom Metazoa; phylum Chordata; class Actinopteri; order Cypriniformes; family Catostomidae; genus Moxostoma; species Moxostoma hubbsi. The sequence continues at coordinate 15,604,178 of JAVLUX010000024.1, read as the reverse complement.
TCCATCGGAGAGCGCGGCATCTGACGCTGACGCCTCCCCTGGGCTGCCGCCTTCAGGCCAGCATGCCCAGGATGAGGCTGATGCACAGATGCCCGACATGCTTGCCCGGGCCGCCGTTAGTGTGGGGTTGGATTGGAAACCTCCATCCTCCCCAAACCCGTCACGGCTGGATGACTGGTTCCTGGGGTCTGGGTGCCGCTCACACTTTCCCGGAAGTGTATGACGAGCTGACGTCTTCATGGAGAACCCAGTTTTCCCTTCGTCAAAAGCCCTGCTCGTCCTCTCTCACTACCCTCGATGGCGGAAAGGCCCACGGGTATACGGCGATTCCCCAGGTGGATATGGCCGTTGCGCTCCATCTATGTCCCGGTAACCCTACCACCTGGCGCGGGTGCCCTATACTCCCTTCCAAGGCCTGTAGTATGACATCCTCGTTGAATACCAAAGCCTACAGTGCCGGGGTACAGGCCGCTTCCGCCTTGCACGCTATGGCCATCCTGCAAGTCCACTAGGCCAAGGCGCTCAGGGATCTGCACAAGGGTAGCCCTGACTCCAATGTGCTGCAGGAACTGCGCTCAGCGACTGACCTCGCCCTCAGAGCCACGAAGGTCACCGCGCAGACACTCGGGCAGGCAATGGTCACCCTTGTGGTCCAGGAACGTCATCTATGGCTCAACCTGGTCGAGATGCGTGAGGTCGCTTCCTCGATGCTCCTGTCTCCCAGTTTGGCCTCTTTGGCAACACCGTCGAGGACTTGGCCCAGTAGTTCTCTGTGGTGAAAAACGCATCTGCTCGCCGAGGGCGTCCCCCTGCGGCCAAGAAATCTACTCTGCCTCAACCTGGGCACACCGCAGGAAGCAGACGCCCCCCATCTCTTGGACCCCCTCGAGGACCCGTAAGGCTCCCAGGCACTCCTGAGACGGACGACCCAGCGACCGAGATGTTAGCTCCGGAGGTGGTAAGACCGCTCCGTCCCCCGGTGGAGGGCCAGGAGGAGAATCTTTTGTTTTTGAACAATTTTCATTTGCCGCCCCCTTAGATGGGCTAAAATAGCTAAAAGAATAAAATTTCCTATGTCTCTGGGTCACCTGACCCGCAAATGCCGTTCTCACGGCACTTTGCCACCAGATCTCAACAGTCCTGGCTTCCTGGACATGGACCACCCATCTCCAGCCCCACGACTGTTCCCTGGCCAGCCGGTTCCGATGAGTCTAGATGACGCCTACCCTGGACCTTCTCCTCAGTCACCAACCCGCCCCCTGCCAGGTGTGCGGAGCAAGGTAAGTACTTTGAGTCTTTTCTCAGTTCCCCAGCCTCGGGTCGCCCTGTCGCCGCCCGACGCTGCCCTACCTGCTCCGCCCTGCTGCGAAGCTCTGCCGGGTACATCAAAATTAATCGTCCCTTTGGTGCCCCTAGCACAGAGGTTGGATGCATGGCTTTCACTTCCCAACCCATCTCGCTGGCTGGCCCAGACCATTCGACTCGGTTAGGCAATTCAGTTTGCCAGGCCCCCGACCCCCTTCATGGGCGTCCACTTTTCCGCAGTACAAGGCGAACATGCCCAGTCCCTGCGCGCGGAAATCGCTACTCTTTTGTTCAAAGACGTGATAGAGCCTGTCCCTCCAACTGAGATGAAAAAGGGTTTCTACAGCCCTTACTTCATCGTACCCAAGAAAGGCGGCGGCTTACGACCAATCTTAGGCCTGCGAGTTCTCAACCGAGCGTTGCACAAACTCCCGTTCAAAATGCTCACGCAGAGACACATCTTAACCTGCTTCCGGCATCTAGATTGGTTCGCAGTGGTAGACCTGAAGGACGCGTATTTCCATGTCTCCATTCTGCCTCGACACCGCCCCTTCCTGCGGTTTGCGTTCGATGGCCAGGCGTATCAGTACAAAGTCCTCCCCTTCGGCCTGTCTCTGTCCCCTCAGACAGTGTTTTCTCTGGTCAGAGCCCGTAGAACTCGGTACACGTCGATGGTCTGACCAGGTGAATCGCTTGCGTCCAGCGCCCTTTCCTCGGCCGAGGTAAAACAGTGCGCCTTCTTCCCAGGAGACCCCATTATGTTCCTGGTTGATTCCTCCCTAGCCCTCTTGGGTCCACAGTTCAGCAGAGGAACTCGCCGACCCAGTCCACTACGGGTACCCCAGGCTACCCCTACTGGAATAGGTGCTCCACAGATCAGGCGTCCTATGTGGACTCCTCCTGTGTGTACTTCCGCAGTACGGTCACCTTACGAGCTGACCTGCATCTCCCTTAGGCAGTCCTTCGCTGCCCTCCAGTCGCCGTGTTGTAGCAACTTCCCCCTCCTTGAGGCTGGATCTACCACCGCGCCATTCTTCCCACATGTGACCGAAGAGGCGGGTGTGGCCTTCGCAGGGTCTTTTCCCCCTGAAAGAATAGGAATTCGGGTAAGACCCCCTTCCCACGATGCGGTAAGGGCCCTGGCTGCTCTTGCTCTATGCCGAGAAAACATAGAGAGAAAAGAGGCCCAGCCAGGCTTGGCCAGTTCCCTAGTTCCCCAGTTCCCAGTCCCTGGCTGCTCTTGCTCTATGCCGAGAAAACATAGAGAGAAAAGAGGCCCAGCCAGGCTTGGCCAGTTCCCTAGTTGGAAACATCGCCTTGTTCCCCTCTAGGGTAACCAAAAGGATTCCAACGACTTTTTTGGGGCATTGGGGAAGAGTATGTGCAGTCTGAACACAGTTGGTCGCTTGTGCACGTGAAATACCTGCCCGCTTCTGTGTCAGCAGCACACGTACATGGCTCAGCTCATGGCGTGATTTGAAGTGGACCCCTAGTGTCGCTTCATCGCCACGATCTCGGTTATGTATGTAACCTCCGTCCCCTAATGGAGGGAACGAGACTTTGTGTCTTCCCGGCCATGTCACTGAGCCGAGCTGCTGAGGTGGCCAAATACTGTTCGCCAACTCTCTTTGGCCTTTTTTCATAGATCAGAGGCATATTCGGCGCTCGAGAGAGCCCTAGTGTCGCTTCTTCGACACAACGTCTCGTTCCCTCCATCAGAGAACGGAGGTTACATACGTAACCGAGACGTTTTCCCTAGTTTCCTTGCATAGTTTTAATATTGCTTTATGTCCCAACTAAATTCTCAACTCTTTTGCTGGCATATCTCGCAGCTGAGATGAACTGTATTCAATACACTTTCATAAGGTAAGTAGCCTACATTGAAAATTCTAAATAAAATCATAACAGAAACTCATTAACTCATTTACCTAGATTTCAAGTTTTGTTGTTCAGTAATTTCCATAATGTATTCTGTACTAATAGAATATGTGCCCCATGGTTAAAAAAAATACCTAGGTATATATATATATATATATATATATATATATATATATATATATATATATATATATTATATATATATATATATATAATACCTATGCATTATTACATTATTACAAAAGGTACGCAGTGTATGTTCTTGCCAAATTGCTCGCAAACGTAAGATTTTTGTTTAGCATAGTAGGTCATACATACATGTAATGTATATAATATATAATATTAGAATAGTTACCCCTTAGTTATAAAATACAGTATAGCTGATTTGTTATTTTCTATGTTGTTTAGCATTATAGGTCATACATACCATGTAATATTACAGTAGTTACTCCTTAGTTATAAAATACTTATAGAATAAATATTTTCTAATTTTACATGTTGTTAACCCTTTATTCCCCAAACTTTGCATATTGTTCCCTTATACCTATATGCAAGTAATTTATAGGCACTCTATTATTAAAGTAAAGGTACGCTGTAAATTTTGTGTACTTACGCAGGTCTGCCTGCCTAGTCTGAGGCCAACGCAGAGCTGACCGCCATGCTTGCCGGGGCCACCGCGAGGTTTGGGTTGGACTGGAACCCTTCACCCTCCCCTGAGCTTTCGTGGCTAGATGATTGGTTCCTAGATTCAGGGTGCAGCTCACGGCCACATCCCACCCCCCTGGACCCTTTCTTTCAGCTACGTGATTCAGTTTGCCAGGATCGCTTCACGTTGGTGCAGGGCGAGAACTCTAGATGACCCTTCTACACAAGGGATAGATCCTGTCCCTCCAGCCTAGTGGAGGAAAGGGTTCTACAGCCCTTACTTCACTGTGCCAAAGAAAAGCAGTGATTTACAGCCAATCTTGGACCTGCGAGTTCTGAACCGGCCTTACATGGACTCCCGTTCAAGATATTGATGCAGCATTTTAGCATGTGTCCGGCATCAAGATTGGTTTGTGGCGGTAGAACTGAAGGATGCGTATTTTCACATCTCGGTTTTACCTCGACACAGACCCTTCCTACGTTTTGCTTTCAATGGCCAGTATCAGTACAAATTCCTCCCCTTCATCCTGTCCCTGTCCCTTCGTGGGTTCAAGAAGGTCACAGAGGCAGCTCGTGCCCTGTTAAGGGAAGTTGGCATCAGCGAACTCAACTACCTCGACGACTGGCTGATCCTAGCACACTCTTGAAAGTTGTTCTGCACACACAGGGACCTGGTAATCACGCACCTCAGCCGCCTAGGGCTTCGGGTCAACTTGGAAAAGTGAAAGCTCTCCCCGGTTCAGAGCACCTCTTTTCTCTGACTGGATTTAGACTCAGTCTCGATAATAGCACGTTCAGTGCAGAACTGCCTGAAGTCATTCAGGCGGAGGACAGTAGTTCCACTGTCCACGGTTCCACAGAACACTTTCAGAGGCTCCTGGGGCATATGGCATCCTTGGCGGTGGTCACACCACTTGGGTTGATGCATATGAAACCAATTCAGCACTGGCTTCAGACTTGAGTCCCGAGATGGGCATGTTGTGGCACACATTGTGTGGTTATCACGTAGGACAGCCCCCACTTATTCAGCACTTGCACAGACCTCATGTTTTTGCAGGCAGGAGTCCCCCTACAGCAGGTGTCCAGACACATTGTGGTCCCCACAGATGCCTCCAAGTCAGGCTGGGGCGCTGTGTGCAACTGCCTAGAGTTGCTGGCTGTGCTGCTCATCCAAGGAAAGTATGTGTTTGTCAGTGTTGACAGTAGCATATATAAATCACCAAGGGGGTGTACACTCTTCTCGAATGTTGCAACTCGCTGATGTCGTTGCAGGCCACTCACATCTCAGGCAACTGATTTGGAGTCGATTCGGCAAAGCACAGGTAGACCTGTTTGCTTCCCAGGAATCCTCCCACTGCCCACTCTGGTATTCTCTGATGATGTGCTGGCACAAAGCTGTTCCCGGGGGCTGCGCAAATACGCATTCCCCCCAGTGAGCCTGCACATTCGTTTGTTCACAAAGTGGTGTTCTCCCTGAGCCGAAGACCCCCAAAGATGTGCAGTCGGTTCAGTGCTTTCCTTACTGCCGGAGAGGCTGTAGGGCAGCTGTCTCCCTCCTCCTTGAAGGTAGATGTGGCCGCCATAGAGGCCCACCATGATATGATGGACGGTAGGTCACTAGAGAAGCACGACCTGATCACCAGGTTCCTTAGAGAGGCAGACCCAGCCCTGTCGTTGCTGTGTCCGGTGCGTGCTTTGCGCATCTACTTGGATCACACGCAGAGCTTTAGACACTCTGTGTGCTCTTTGTCTGCTTTGGTGGACAGCAAAAAGGGAACACTGTCTCTAAACAGAGGCTTACCCACTGGATCGTGGATGGCATCACTTTGGCATACCAGGCCCAGGCCGTGCCCACCCCTTTGGGAATACGAGCACACTCTACAAGGAGTGTGGCATCCTCATGGGCACTAGCCAATGGCATCTCTCTAGCAGGCATCTGCAGAGCAGCGAGCTGGGCAACACCCAATACCTTTGCAAGATTTTACAATCTCTGGGTTGAGCCGGTTTTGTTCCATGTTTATGTACGAACAGGTAAGTTTGGTAATATGAAACAGCTGGCCAGATGTATCACTTGTGTATTGTGCCATTCTCTTCTGTGAGGCAAAGATGAGCGCTTCTTCTCCCATGCGTGTTCATGAACCAGTGAGCCCAGGATGTTCTTTATCCCTAGCCCTGTGGCTAGCGGATTCGGTGGAGGAATTCGCAGCCGACCCACTATGGGTGCCAATATGCCCTGTACTGGGATAGGTGCTCCACAGGTGTCAGTTACTCTGATAACCCCCTGTGATGTATTTTCCGTGGTATGTTCTCCTGTACAATTCAGTGCTGTAGAGCTCCTCCCCTTTGAGGCAGGACTACCACTGCGCCTCTCCTATGTGCAGCTGGTGAGCCCACGTGATGTATTTGCCACATGTTAACCTCACTTTCAGGCAGGATGTGGTCTCCGCGGGGTCTTTTCCCCCTGAAAGCATAAAAAAGGAAAAGAACACCTTCCCCGATGCATATAATAGCGTTAGATGGCCCCAGCCGAATCTGATACTCTGTGGAGAGAAAACATAGAGACAAAAGGCCTCGGCTGGAGTGGCCTGTTACCATTCTATTTACGTCGTGTTGGGAACTACGTGACGTCTTGTGGGGTGTTGGGGGATGTTACGTGCAGACTGATGCACCTGCTATTGCACCTGCATCAGCTTTTCACGTAACACGGTTCAGATAATGTGGCATTTTTCTATAGGGACCCCTAGTGTCACTACATCGACACAACGTCTATTGAGTGACAGAAGGGGAATATCTCGGTTACTGTTGTAACCTTGTGTCCCTCTTGCCACAACGCTGTACTAGCCACTGAAATGGCCGGGACATTGTCTCGGCTCCTCAGCACAAAACCTGAATGAGTGGCCGCATTCCAGCTCCTTTTATACCCATATGTCCTGGGGAGTGGCATGAAAATTCCACTTGCCAATTCTCATTGGCTTTTTCTCAAAGATTAGAGATGTTTGGGGCTCTCAAGATCGACCACTAGTGTCACTAAATCAACACATTGTCTCGTTCCCTCCATCAGGGAATGAGGTTACAACAGTAATTTCTGTGCAGATATAAGTAAGATATTCATATGTTGTATTTTGAGTGCTTCAGTACTGGATGTTTCATTGTCCAACCAGGGTAGAGCCCTCCCCTAATGTTTCACCATCTGTTTGGGTTGGTCCCTCTCTAGTAATTTGATGATAAAATCATCATTTTGGCCAAATGATGATTTTCATTTTGGCATCATTTTGGCCAAAATACGGAACATCCTAGCTAAAGTCTACTTCGGTCAGTCAGGACACATGACGCGAACGTTGTTATCAGCAAAGTGCTAGAGGACTCAACGTGTGCACCCCGATTTTTCGAACTGTGTCGTTGAGCTCAGAATGCACATGCATCAAGAATGTCAAGTCAAGTCAAGTCAATTTTATTTGTATAGCGCCTTTCACAAAACATCGTTTCAAAGCAGCTTTACAGAAGTTCAGCATTAACAGACGATAAAAATGTAATGTCTATAAAGTCGATAAATCATCATCCTTGTGCAGGGCTCCAAACTGCGACTAAAAATGGTCGCATTTGTGACCAAATAAATTTATTTGTGAGTGTAATTTCTGTCAAGGTTGCCATTGGCGACAGTAAAAGTTTACTCCCTTTTGATTTTAAAATTTGCATTACATTTCCCGAGATACATAACAAAAGTTTATATCAAAGAAATAGCGGGGAAAACGGAGTTCATTGCAGGAACTAACAATTTCAAAAAAGAGACTGTTAGAAAACACGGTGACAGTAACAAGCATAAAAATGCACGTGATCACATAATTGCAAAGAATGCTCCACAGACTACACTGTTAGCGAGCTGCGGGACGAAAAGGAATGGATGGAGTTAAAAAAATTTAAAATATTTGGCGCCTGTTTTTCCCCCTGTAGGAGCCAATTGGCTCCTTAATTGATTTTTTTTTTTTTGTTGTTTGGAGCCCTGTTGTGGAATTAGATAAGATATGATTCTTTATCGTGTTTAAAAATAATTAAATAATAATTGTATTAATAACCCTAGTGAGCAAGCCGAAGGCGACTGTGGCAAGGAACACAAAACTCCAAAAGATGATTGTTAATGGAGAAAAATAACCTTGGGAGAAACCAGACTCACTGTGGGGGCCAGTTCCCCTCTGGCTAACATCATGAATAATGTAAATAAGAATTATTTATAGTCAAAAAACATGATTTAAAAAATTATTAAACTTATTAAGTGCTAAGGGTCAGTATTTAGACAGTGAATGTGTTTGAACTGCAAGATTAGTGACCAGTGTCTTTGAAGTCCATCCTTGATTAAATTCCAGAAGTTCACTTAGATGCAATTGTCCTTGTTTGGCTGATGAAGGCTTTTGTTGGCAATAATTAGTCTATGTATCCCATTTTAAGATCCTTGTCCATGGTGATGGGGCATCTGAAGTCTCCGTGAGAGGCTGGATACAAACTGGAGCTGACGAACGCTATTTACCTCGGGACTGGCGTCCCGAGATAACAGCAGAAAAGCAGATGGGAAATAATTAGCATAGCTGATGTTCATAATATTAATGCATTATAACTGATTCAGCAGTAGTATAAAAAGTTTGCATTATGTGAATGCTTGGTTAAAGAGATGTGTCTTTAATCTAGTTTTAAACTGGGACAGCGAGTCTGAGCCTCGAACAATATCGGGAAGGCTATTCCAGAGTTTAGGAGCTAAATGTGAGAACGCCCTCCCTCCATTAGTGGACTTAGATATCCTAGGTATGACCAGAAGCCTCGAATTTAGTGATCTTAAAGAGCGCGATGGATTGTATGGCGATAGAAGATCCGTTAAATACACAGGAGATAAACCATTTAGGGCTTTATAGGTCAGTAGTAATACTTTGTAATTGATACGGAACTTAATTGGTAGCCAGTGTAGAGATGATAAAATCGGTGTTATGTGATCATATTTTCTTGACCTAGTAAGAACTCTAGCGGCTGCATTTTGGACTAACTGTAGCTTGTTTGTTGAGGATGCAGGGCAACCAGCTAATGAAGCATTACAGTAATCTAGTCTCGAGGTCATGAATGCATGAACTAACTTTTCTGCATCAGAAACAGATAGCATGTTATGTAGCTTAGCAATGTTTCTAAGGTGGAAAAAGGCTGTTCTCGTAACAGATGAAATATGATTTTCGAAAGTCAAGTTGCGGTCTAGTATAACACCCAGGTCTTTTACTGTAGTGGATAATGTAACAGGACATCCTTCTAAATTAAAGTTGTATTGTAAGGGATTTTGTGGGTAGTTTTTTGGACCAATAAGTAATACCTCCGTTTTATCGGAATTTAATAACAGGAAATTACGCGTCATCCAACATTTTATATCTTTAAGACACTCTGTCAAGTTAGATAAGTTAATGTTTTCATCTGGTCGTGATGAGATATATAATTGAGTGTCATCAGCATAACAGTGGAAATTAATTCCATGTTTTCTTATAATTTTACCAAGCGGTAGCATATATATTGAGAATAATAGAGGGCCTAACACAGATCCTTGTGGCACTCCATAGTCTACTGACGTTATTTTTGATTTTTCCCCATTTAAACAGACAAAATGGTAACGGTCTGATAAGTACGATCTAAACCAGCTTAATGCCTGTCCCTGAACACCAGTGTAGTTTTGTAGTCGATCCAAGAGTATTTTATGATCTATAGTGTCGAACGCAGCGCTAAGATCGAGTAGAACTAATATTGAGATGCAGCCTTGGTCAGAAGCTAAAAGTAAATCATTTGTAATTTTAACTAGCGCAGTTTCTGTGCTATGATGCGGTCTGAATCCTGACTGAAATTTTTCATAGATATCATTTTCTTGCAAGAAAGAGCACAATTGAGCGGACACAACTTTTTCTAATATTTTAGACATAAATGGAAGATTTGAGATGGGTCTGTAATTTGCTAGGTTATTTGGATCTAATTGTGGTTTCTTAATGAGAGGTTTTATAACTGCCAGCTTAAATATTCTTGGAATATGACCTAAAAATAAAGACGAGTTAATAATATTGAGAAGAGGCTCTTCCACTACAGGTAACACTTCTTTCAGTAGTTTAGTGGGTATTGGATCTAGTAAACATGTTGTTGGTTTAGATGCAATGATAAGTTTATTTAGCTCTTCCTGTCCTATAGTTGTAAAGCAGTGTAGTTGTTCTTGAGGGGCGATAATTGAGGCTGAATCATAAGACACCATTAAAGATTGTACATTAACAATTGTGTTTACAATTGTGTTTCTGATGTTTTCTATTTTCTCAGTGAAGAAATTCATAAAATCATTACTACTAAACTGTAAAGGAATATTTTGCTCAGGTGATCTCTGTTTATTTGTTAGTCTAGCCACGGTGTTAAATAAGAACCTTGGATTATTTTGGTTATTTTCTATTAGTTTGCGGAGGTGCTCAGCCCTGGCTGTTTTTAGAGCCTTTTTGTAACGTGACATACTGTCTTTCCATGCGATTCTAAAGACCTCTAAATTAGTTTGTTTCCATTTACGCTCCAAGTTACGAGTTTCTCTCTTGATAGCATGCGTAGCACTGTTGTACCATGGTGCTCTAGTTTTTTCTCTAAACTTTTTTAATCTAATTGGTGCAACAATATCTAATGTACCAGAGAAAATGGTGCTCAAACTGCTAGTCATTTCCTCTAGTTCATCTGTTTGTTTGGGTTCACTGAGCAGCTGAGATAGATCAGGTAAGCTATTTGTGAATCTATCTATTGTGGTTGGAAGGATTGTTCTGCTTGGTCGATAACGTGGCGCAATATGACAGATTTCAGTGGTACGTAGTATGCAAGTTACCATGTAGTGATCAGTGACATCATCATTTTGCGGTATAATATCTATATCGGTTGGATTGGTTCCATAAGATATAATTAAATCTAGCGTATGATTTAGGCGATGAGTGGGACCACTGACGTTTTGCGTGACCCCGACGGAGTTTAACAAATCTGTAAACGCAGCCCCTAACGCATCATTTGTGTTATCTACGTGTATGTTAAAATCTCCAACAATTATTGCTTTATCGACATTGACCAATAGATCTGATAGAAAGTCTGCAAACTCTTTTAGGAAATCAGCGTAAGGCCCTGGAGGTCTATATACGGTAGCCAAGGCTAGAGATAATAGGGATTTTTTTCTTACATCTGAGAGTGTAACATTTAGCACAAGTACTTCAAACGAATTAAACCTGTGACCTATTTTCTGAGTAACATTAAGAATATCTCTATAGATTGTTGCAACACCGCCGCCACGACCAATCAGACGGGGCTCATGTTTATAACAGTATCCTGGCGGAGTAGACTCATTTAGACCGAAATAATCATTTGGTTTAAGCCAGAATGTGTGTGTGAGGAGGTCAGGAGATACCTACATTTGTATAACTCGAGTCTGAAGGAATATAAAGACAACTTTATGAGTCCATGTTTACGATCTTTATGAGTCTAAACTCTTGAAGAGGAATAGTTCGGTGTCTTATAGCAGACATATCGTGCATACTTTAGTATAATTTAACAGGCTTGCATTTGACTGTACGCAGACTTTGAGCATTTGCGTCAAAATCGAAGTATATAGTAATTTGGGCTTAATAGGGGACATTTAGCAACCCTACATCTGTATAAGCTAATCTTTCCCGGACATTCAGTTTTATCATACCACATTGGTGGAATGACCTTTCCAACTCCACCCATGAAGCTGACTTACTCTCTGTTTTCAAGAAATTACTTAAAACACATCTTTTCCATTTTCCATACTATTCTGATGCTAGTGAAACTTTATAGTATGGCACTTTTCATACCACTGTCTCCTTAAGATGATTTGCTTATATTTTCCTCTTTTGTAAATCACTTTGGATAAAAGTGTCTGCCAAATGAATAAAATGTAAATGTAAGCCAATTGCGTATCTTGTGGGTGTGACTGACAGTTTGTCTGATCTGTTTTGTCTGGCAGTAAGAGTGTTGGGAAACCTGTTTTTACTGATGACTGATGGGACGGTTATTACAAACAAAAACAATTGACCTTATTAACAGTAGGACCATTTTAGATTTTTGACAGTACAGTCTCTTCAGTGGCATCAACAGTATACAGTTAAGCTGTATAAATCTCATACGTCACATCACATTTTTTCACAACTCTATTTTTCACAAATAAGAGTTTTTTGTTTTCTAATTTTTCATCAGCTGAATGATCCAGAACAATTTAAACGACAGTACAACTCATTGAAGAGACAACAAGTCTATCCCTCACAGTCTTGTTGTCATTGCCATCAAGATGGTGCTACTGTGAATAAGGTCTATGAAGTTTACGCATAGCTATAACAGGTGGAGAACTTCTTTTTAAGATGGAGCCTGCTCAATGAGCACAATTTTGATATCTTTTAGAAGATATCAATTTTGTTAACCTGTTTTTAACTTCTCATCAGGCTTTTTAAGAGACAGATAGGCTTTAACAGACAAGCTAAAAGCATGAGCAGGATTGTTAGAGCAATATTAAATATATCCACAAGGTTGTTATTTGATCTAGTGGTAAGGAACTTGTGGAGTGCATGTGAGATACTGAGATTTGGTTGAAACAATTTATTAAGAAATTTAAGACAATATAAAACTCAGCCCAAAAAATGCAGTGAAGGCTGTGAAGCTCAGTGTAATTTTGACTTAAATGCTAAATATTAGGCAGCTAATTTATTAAGAATCATATTTGCGGGAAAAATATTTCAGTGTGCCTGATGATTCTCATTCATAGCTGACAGAAAACATGATGTTCACCTGATTGTCATGATAGTAGCAAAGTTATATGCACACAAATGAATAAAGCATAAAAAAGTAATATGCACACAATCACATAACATATCCATTCTGAAATCTAAAGCTGCATCTGCAGTCAATTTAGTATTTAGTATTTTAACCTACTATTTAGGTTCTAAACTGCACAAAGCTATAGTCATGTATGGACTACTTTGACTATTTAGGATTGACTATATCAAGTGATCAGCTCAGATGTGTGTTCAATCCTGCAGTCTTGAAGGTGCATGTTTGTGACTTACAGTATACCATGCTTTAAAGACTGGCTGGAGTGAGCACCAGAAAGCACAATACTTCTATGAAAGGATGATAATTAGATATATATTATGTTGTACACAAAAGGGACATGTCTTGAATGGAAAGCTAGCATATGGCAGAGTTTGCAACCAGTTTACGTCTAGATCGAGCTTTGATTCTATTGCCAAATGGGATTTATGGATAATCTGACCATATGGGTGAAGGGTCAACCGTCAACAAGAGTGACTTTTGCCAGAGATTAAAAAGGCTGTGATTATCATGTACTCTCAGATCAACAGCTGTGTGCCATACCATAAAAACTGTGCGAATGCAACAGAATTCCAGATCTATTTGAATGGAAAATGCTTTCCATAATTCTCCTGGACAATTCTAAAAAATATTCATTCATCTGAGAGTAATACAAGTTGCATTGTAAACCCTAAAACTTGAAAAAACTGTACTGAGTAAGGAAAAATGTAATCATGCAAGTTAGCTCATATGAATTAACCTTGATGAGTATTTAGAACTTTCTCTTTACAAAACAAAAAAGTAACCTGAATTGTTTTATTGTTTTGAGTTTAATGAACGTGTCACTTTAAATTTACAGGAACTTAAATTTAACTGAAACTGGTAGGGGATTTAAAATTCCCAGCATGCTTTGCATGGTACTCGACATGGAGAGTAAGAGTGCTTTCACACTAGCACTTTTGGTGCGCATCCGGGTTCGAATGATGTCTATATGTGGTTTGTTTGGGTCGTGTGAACGCTGTTTTTTCCTAACTCGGGTCCACTTGAAAAGTTGGTCTGGGTATGGTTCAAGTGATCTCCGGTGCAGTTTGCTGCTAATATGAACACAACCGTACCAAATCGTGCAAGTGAACCCTTATTGATTGCGTATAATATGTGTCTTTGCAGGCTCCCAATTGTAATTATTTTTGTATAATGCATTTATAATACCAGCTTGTGTCCAAATAAATCACCTTCGGAGAGCCGCTCACATTCTTCACATCTCTTGCAACGCATCTGCGGGCTCGCAACATATTCATCATAAAAGTAGGCTCATTGTTCAATTGCTTTGTAAATCATAATATAGAACTGTGTTTCAAATTAGTATTTATTCTACATGCTAGCTTTTACTGTAATTGCTAGGCCTAGCTAATTAGTTTCTTTCTACTGCTTTCTTTCTACTTTATTTACGTTGCGATTACATGGTTCTTTTAAGTTCAGACAATGAGATAAATTTAAGTGTCATCAAAATTAATGAGTTAGTTTACTCAAAATGTCAAGATAATAGCAATGAACATGCATGTGTAGTACAAAATCTGAACATTCTATTAACTAGAACTTGAGTTTATTAACTTAAAAAAATGTACCTGATTGCCTCAGTTTTGTTTTGTTCTGAAAACTTAAGGTTTACAGTGTGGAGACTGCACTTGTGTTGGAATCATAACATTGTGCTCACTTTTGCATCATACACTGCAAGAGTAAAAATTCATTCATAGTTCAACTGTGCTGGCACACATAGCAAACACACATCTCTGTTAACTAGTTCTCTGATTCTGCACTGACTTCTAAACAGATCCAGACCATTAGAATTCAACATGCATTGACCTAATTCCTTTTCATGTACATTGTTGCATTACCATGTTTCAAGACACACAGAAGCATGCACAAAACAACACACATGCTTGCATGTGTCTCAGACAAAGAAAAGCAGGTAACAATGAATAACAAACAAATAGAGGGACTCTTATATCATCAGTAATGAAAACGGGTTTGCATCTATTTCTGTATCCCTTCCACAGCCATGGAAGCATCAACTTTTTTCTCTGATTACCATCCCTGGGCATCCTTTCTTTCTGCTCAGATGCATATTGCATCCTTTCCCTTCTCTGTCCATTACTCACTGCTACTCTCTTTCTCTTTCTTCGATTCTATCTCTTCCTCCATCTGTGGTTGCTCTGCAGTGCTGATTTGCACATAAAGAATGTCACCGGTTGACTTTAAAAAATAAAGCCCCTCTAGAAGAGATTATCACCAAAAAACACACATTTACTTGCATGCAAAAATACAAGCATGCAATCCCTATTAAACTGTGCTACTTTATGTTTAAATCTAGTGTAATGATGCACATGCATGTTAGAAAAAGGAGCAGCCTACCTCTTTCTCTACATTTTCCTCTGTCTCCTTGGATCTGTTGTTCCCAGACTGTGGCCTTACTGGTCTGTGGCAGGGCGGAGGGCGGGGCCGGGTCGTGATGATACACACCCGGTCCTGTATCAGGCTAATCAAGCCTCCGAGAGGGATAAAGGCCGATGGCAGATGGTGGTGCGACGAGAGAGAGATCATTTACGGACATGTCCATCATGTGTGTGTTTGTCCTTTTAAGTTTATTATTAAAACCTTATTTATATTGTCAAGCCGGTTCTCGCCTCCACCTTTCCCTTAAACCCTTTACATGGTCCTTTTACTGTGACTCTTTCTCCGACTGCCGCCCCAGCCTGCCGTTTCTCTCTTTTCCACACACAACACAAACCCCCCTCCCCTTTTCATCCTCTTTCCCCTCCCACCTCCTCTCCTTCTCTCCTCGGATCATCAAGCATACCTCCCTCTTTCTCCCCCTCTATCTGCTGTCATTATGCCACCAGAGGCAGAAACAGGTGGACGATTTAGGACACAGAGGGGCCGTGTTTCCTCCACTAGGCATCTCCACCCAACCGTCTTTTTTATCTATAGATAATTGTTTTCACTTGAACAGCTCTTAAAATCTAAACACTCATTCACTCACAGTCAAATGGAAGACATGGTGGCAGAGAAATAGAAAATTTCTTTCTATTTTCTTTCGCTCCCCATCCCCCACTCTTCCATACACCTCTCATCATGGCTGAACAAGTATGTGTGTGTATGAGATTGCTGCTGCTCCTTTGTTTCACAGTACATATAGGCTGGGTCAAGTCAAGTCAAGTGGTTTTTATTGGGTTAGAGGGTTACTGAATACATGTATCAGGATTACGTATTTAAAATACATGTATTCCACTATAGTTACAATTTAAATAATTGGTCATTAGAATGCAGTTACATTCAAAACGTATTTTGATTACTGAAGAGATTACTTGCAATTTATTGTCATTTGTTTAATTTAATATTTTGTCCTTTCAGATGGAAAACACTTATACATATAAATGATGCGATCCAAAGTGCATTTGAACAGTGGTGAAACACTTTCTTATGATGTGTTACATTCATACGAGCAGATAGAGAAGTAAGTTTGGAGCAGAATAAATAGAAATAAACCTTGTGTAAATCAGTTTTACGCTAAGCTATAATGCTATTTCTATCCATTTTACATGCACGTTACCAGGTACGATCATATTCTTTTCATCAAGAAAATTAACATTGGTTCATAATTTCATATTTCTAGTAAGATCTTTGATATTTGGGCAAAAATCGTATTCTTGATAATAATCTTTTTATTGTTTTTCCTGTAAAAATATCTAAAAATCATTAAAATAAGATCAATGTTGATAAATGTTGTTTTAGAAACGTCTAGGTTACTGTTGTAACCTCTGTTCCCTGATGGAGGGAACGAGATGTTTTGTCGAATGAAGCGACACTAGGGGTCCCTATTCAATCACACCATTTGCTGAACCGTGTACGTGAACTGCTGACGCAGGTGCAGGCAGGCAGTTGCATGCCACAGCAGCAGTTGGCATGAGACTGCACATACGCTTCCACAACACCCCATAAAAACGTCATAAAATTTTTAGGTTCCCGGCTTCCCGAAGGGGGGAACGAGCGATGTGCCAAGCATGGGAGCAGGTTCTGCCAGCTGCGCCTTTTCTCTCACTATGTTTCTTGCATAGAGTTAAAGTGGCTGGGGCCATTTAATGCTATAACATGCATCGGTGAAGGCATTCTTTTCCAACTCCTATTCTTTTAGGGGGAAAAGACCCTGTGGAAACCACATCCTGCCCAGGCTGGGGGAGGTTAAATGTGGTGAATATGTCACATGGGATTTCAGGCCACATGTGGAAGTGGCACGGTGGTAGATCCTACATAGCAAGGGATGAGTTGCTACAAACACAGCGAACAGGGGCAGAGGGGACTGGCCAAGGGAGATGCGGGTCCACCGGAAGGAGGACCGTACTGTGGAAAATACACACAGGTGGATTAATCTGTGAAGGCCAACCCTGTGGAGCACCTATTCCAGTACAGAGAAGCAAGTACCTGTAGTGGTCTGGTCGGGAATTCCTCCACTGAATTCGCGGACCAGAGGGTTAGGGAGGAAAGACATCCAGGGAGCGCGAGGTTAGCGGACTCTCCTGGGAGAAAGAGCACTCGTGATCACTTCATTGGAGAGGAAGGGCGCTATGTGCAAGCGGAACACCCGGTCAGTCATTCTGTATTCTCGAGTTCTACGTGTTCGGACCTGAGAGAATATGGGACGAAACCTACTCAAACCTGAGATTATAGAATCTCATAAAGGTATTGGGTGTTGTCCAGCCTGCTGCTCTGCAGATGTCTGCTAGGGAGGTGCTGTTGGCCAATGCCCACGAGGATGCCACGCTTCTCTTCGAGTGTGCTCGAACACACAAGGCCTGGGTCTGATAGGCCAAGGTGATGGCACCGACGACCCAGTGAGACCCTCTGTTTGGAGACAGCATTCCCTTTCTGCTGTCCACCAAAGCAGACAATGCTCTGCGTGCGGTTCACACAAGTACGCATGCACCAGACACAGCAACGAAAAGGCTGGGTCTGCCTCCTCCTGGGGCAGCGCTTTCATGTTCACTGGTCCCTGAAGGGGTTTGTAGGAACCTTGGGCACATAGCCTGGTTGAAGTCTTAGGATGACACGGGCATCTGCTGGACCAAACTCCAGGCAAGTGTCGCTGACAGAGAATGCTTTCAGGTCCCCAACCCTCTTGATGGAAGTGAGAGTGATCAGGGCTGACTTCAAGATGAAGGCTCGGGGCACGGATGCCAGAGGGTGCCCCATCCCTGAGAAAGAAGGTCCTTCTTCAGGGGAATTCGCCAGGGAGGGGCTTTCACGAGGAGCGTGAGATCCGAGAACCAAGTTCGTGTGGGCCAATAGGGGGCCTAATGACTAGTTCCTTGTCCTCTCTGACCTTGGCTGACTGTGGGAAATGCGTGCTTGAAAAAGGCGAGACATTTCTGCACTGACTGCGCGTGCTTGTTGTTGAGGCATGCTGTTATCTCCATGCTAAGAAAAGAGATGCTCTGAACCGGGGAGAGCTAACTCTTTTCCCAGTTGACCTGAAGCCCTAGACAGCTGAGGTTCCTGAGCATCTGGTCCTTGTGGGCGCACAGTGACTCTTAAGAGTGAGCTAGAATCAGCCAGTCATTGAGGTAGTTGAGTATGCAGATGCCCACTTCCCTTAGAGGGGCAAGGGCTGCCTCTGCGACCTTCGTGAAGATGCGAGGGGACAGGGACAGACCCAAGGGGAGGACCTTGTACTGATATGCCTGGCCGTTGAACGCAATCTATAGGAAGGGTCGATGTCGAGGCAAGATAGAGACGTGGAAGTATGCGTCCTTCAGGTTGACCGCTGCAAACCAATCTTGATGCTGGATGGAGTTTGTGCAAGGCCCGGTTGAAAACCCATAATTCCAGGATCGGTCGTGAGCTGCTGTCTTTTTTGGGTAAGGGCTGTAGCAACCCTTCTTCATCTCGGCTGGAGGGATAGTCTCTATCGCGTCTTTGAGTAAAAGGGTCACGATCTCCGCACGTAGGTTGTTGATGTCTTCGCCGTGCTCCGAGGTAAAGTGGATACCATTGAAAGGGGGTGGGGGCCTGGCAAAATGAATCATGAGCCGAGTCGGATGGTCCTTGCCAACCAATGCGACTGGTTGGGAAGTGAAAACCACGCATCCAAGCTCCATGCGAAGGGACAATAAGGGGTCGATCATTTTCAATGTACCTGGCAGGGCTTCACAGCGGGGCGGGGCAGGAAGTGTTGTGTTGAGAGACAAAAGCACGTCCGAGGCTTTGGTGCTGAGAAAAGACTCAAAGAACTTACCTCCCTCCGCACACCCAGCAGGGGGTGAGTTAGTGATTAAAGAGGATGTCCTGTGAAGGCATCATCTGGACAGCCGGGGGACAGCAGTTGTGGGTCCGGAGACAAGGGATCTGCGTCCGGGGTGCAGATGTTTGGCGCCAGATTGCCTTGAGAATGGCATTTGCAGGCCAGATGATCCAGGGAACGAGGAAGTAGCTCTCTAATTGAGAATGATGGTACTGCAAAATAAATAATGATAAATGAGGATTCTCCATCCGGCCCTCCACAAGGGGATGGAGTGGTCTGCTTACCAGCTCCGGAACAAAGGTCTTGTTCTCTGGGTCGTCCATCTCAGGAATGCTTGTGAGCCTTCCAGGTCCTCTGTACAGCTGGGCCCAGGTTGAGTCGGAGCTGCCTGACATTTGGAAGCCGTAGGGGGACACCCTTGGCGAGTAGACGGAGCATGGCTCGCGAAGGAATGCTGGCGAGGCATGATGTGAAAGATGGCCTCCGTCTGTTTCTTCACCGGTGGAAATCGCCAATGGGCCGAGCTAGTCTTGTGGATCGTGGGGATGTAAAACCGAGACCACTGCTATCCCCAAATTGCCTCCATCACCATCCGGGTTGTCCTCAATACTGTGAGAATAAGGAGAGATGCGGGGGGCGGCTGGAGTGGCATTCCTTTTAGTGAAGAAAGCCGTGACCGCAACGTTGCCATGGTTAAGCTCTCACAGTGAGAACAAGAACCATCCACAAACGCTGCCTCAGTGTGAACGTTGCCCAGACATGCGAGGCAGCGTCTATGACCCTCAGGAGATATCGACCACATCCAGGAACTACACTGAGGAGGAAGGGCATCTTTAAATAGTCGCATCCTGAAAAGGACATTCAACGCCTGCTGTGTGTGCTCTTTTAGAGAAAATAAACTCTTTTAAGAAAATACTCTTTTTCAGAAGTGCTGTCGAAGCGCCCAGGGGCAAAGCTGCACTGGCTTGCAGAGAAGTAGAAAGCCGCTGATACGCGCCGTAGATCCAACAGCAATGCTCTGCATAGGTGAGTGTAACAGAAGTCACCTCAGCTCACTGATCGCACAACCGCTCGTCTCTGAAGAAAAAATCTGAATGGACAGATGCACGATTCCCTCCTTTTATACCCGTATGTCTGGGGGAGGGACATGCAAATTATGTCTGCCAATTTCTCATTGGCTTTTTCTTAAGTTCAGAGGTAAACGAGGCCTTCAAGAAAGACCCCAAGTGTCGCTTCATTCGACACAACGTCGTGTGAGCAACAGACGGGGAACAACAGATATTTAAAAGATATTTAAGTTTTTCAGAGAATGTATTTTTAACATGTGTATTTTGTCTTGCTGTTCTGGCAGAGTTTTTATAGTCAAAACAATTGAAAAAAATCTACCAGCGCTGAAGAAGTAATCCAAAGTACTTAGAATATGTTACTGACCTTGTGTAATCTAACAGAATATGTTACAAATTACATTTTACAGAATGTATTATGTAATCTTTAGTGGAATATATTTCAAAAGTAACCCTCCCAACCATGCATATAGGTGGATGAGCCACAGCCTGCAGTTCAGAAGAATCTACTGAATATTTGAGCCTGTGTCTATGTGTGTAGGCTTCAGATAAGGTACAGTTAGGACCAAAAATCTGATAAAACTGGCAATAGAATCTGGGATTTGTTTTTTTTTTATGTTCTGGGATTTTTTTGTCAAGTCAAGTCAAATGTATTTGTATAGCACTTTTCACAAAAGGTGTTGTTTAGAAAATGAATTAATATAATGCCAGTATTAGTTATTTATGTTTAGAACAGTTAGTGGTTAAAATGAGTAATATAAGTAAGTGTTGTGGGTTGATGGTTAAACAAAATGATTTTATATTAATTATAAGTTTTTGTGTTAAAATCATTGTTAATCCTAAATTATCTGAGGAAATACATGTAGATGCATTGTCCTTTAATTTTGGCAGATGAAGGCTTTTTTTAGTGGTCAATTCATTTTCTATGTAGTTTAAGAGAGTGTTGTCCCTCCTTTGACCAAGTTGATATGTCCCTCCTTTGACCAAGTTGATATTGGTATCATTCAATGAGGAGAATTGCTTTTGGCAGAACATTTTGGTGGACTCCATCCTGAACCCATGCTTCAGGCAGTGGCTCATGAAGAATCGCATGTCTTTGAGTTTGCATCAGTTCATCCTCTGTGTGTAGTCTTAGTTCATCATCACTCAGCTACAGAGTGGGAATAAGACATCAGGCAGGACTGGAGATCTGGCACGCTTTGGTAACCAGGTTTCCCTGTATGTTGCTGGGGGGGGGGGGGGGGTCTCTCTTGAGCGCCGAATATGACTCTGATCTATGAAAAAAGCGCACTTCAGCAGCTTTTCTCTTCTCTGCACGGCGTGCAGTTTGCCCCTGGGTGCTTCGACAGTGCAGAGTTAAAAGAGATTTCCTATAAAGAGTCATTTTCTCTGTAAAAGAGTTTATTTCTCTGAAAGAGCAATACACAGCAGCGTTGAACGTCCTTTTCAGGACATGTCTTTATAAAGATACCATTCAACCCCTGAGTAGTTCCTGGATGCGGTAGAGTGCTCTCCGCTTCAGACGGCCACAGGCGCTGTCTTGTGTGTCTTTGCACCGATCACACCGAGGAAGCATTTGTGGATGGTTCATGCTCTCACTGCGAGAGCATGACCATGGCAACGTTGCGGTCACGGCGCGCTTTCAATAGAAAGCACCCAACTCCAGCCGCCCCCCGTGTCGCTCCTTCTTCCCACGGGATTGAGGAGATGCGGCTGGTGATGGAGGCGATTTGGGGAGGGCAGCGAATGCAGCTCCTCCGGGTACGCCCCCTCAGACCACCCGCCCCCCGACACACTCGTTGACCCCCATCCGTGCTCGAGGCAACGGCGACTTGCCTCCGGTCCGGTCTGCCTATCCTCTGGAGCTCAAAGTGGATGAGCTCGCCGCTCCATCGGAGAGCACGGCATCTGATGCTGACGCCTCCCCTGGGCTGCCTCCTCGTTGAATACCAAAGCCTACAGTGCCGGGGTACAGGCCGCTTCCGCCTTGCACGCTATGGTCATCCTGCAAGTCCACCAGGCCAAGGCGCTCAGGGATCTGCACGAGGGTAGCCCTGACCCCGATGTGTTGCAGGAACCTCACCCTCAGAGCCACAGAGGTCACCGCACAGGCACTCGGGCAGGCGATGGCCACCCTTGTGGTCCAGGAACGTCATCTATGGCTCAACCTGGTCTAGACGCGTGAGGTCGACAAAGCTCGCTTCCTCGATGCCCCTGTCTCCCTTAGGCAGTTCTTCACTGCCCTCCGGTCGCCGTGTTGTAGCAACTCCCCCCTCCTCGAGGCTGGATCTACCACCGCGCCATTCTTCCCACATGTGACTGAAGAGGCCATGTGATGTATTTTCCCACCTCTACCTCCCCTTTCGGGCGGGTGTGGCCTCCGCAGAGTCTTTTCCCCTGAAAGAATAGGAATTCGGGTAAGACCCCCTTCCAACGATGCAGTAAGGGCCCCGGCTGCTCTTGCTCTATGCCGAGAAAACATAGAGAGAAAAGAGGCCCAGCCAGGCTTGGCCCGTTCCCTAGTTGGAAGCATCGCCTTGTTCCCCTCTAGGGTAACCAAAAGGATTCCAACGACTTTTTTGGGGCATTGGGGAAGGGTACGTGCAGCCTGAACACAGTTGGTTGCTTGTGCACATGAAATACCTCCATCAGGGAACAGAGGTTACATACGTAACCGTGACGTTACCAGTTTAGACAAGGAAAGAAATAGAATAAAATCAAAATATATCCCTTAAATTTAAAACAGGGTTACAGAATAAGAGAGGTGTTTTCGGTTCCAGCAGACCTAACTAAAGCAGCATAGCTATGAATTGAGTGATAAATAGATAAGTCTTTAGTCTAGTCTTAAACTGAGGAAGTGTTTCTGAGTTCTGAACACTGCTAGGAAGACTATTCTATAGTTTAGGAGCCAAATATGAAAATGAACGTTGAAAGAACAGTTCTACGTGAATGATAACATTGTATAGATTGAGCTACCATTGCTAAACGCAGCACAAGAGATGAGGATATTATCTGTGATATCATTGCTGTGCAGCAGAATTTCTATATTCTCAACATCAATTCCATGTGACAAAATTAAATCTAGCATATGATTTTGGTGATGGGTTGGACCTGTCACATTTTGGCTAACACCAGCAGAGTTGAGAATATCGATACATGTTAATCCCAGTGTGTCATTTTTGTTATCTATGTGGATGTTGAAATCAGAGACGATTAAAGCTCTATCCACAGCAACCACTAGATATGACACAAAATCAGCAAATGCTCATGGGAATTTAGAATATGGCCCTGGTCATCTATATACTGTTGCAAGAACAAAAGACAACAAATATTTTTTATTTATATCTGACAATGTCATATTAAGCATTATCAGTTAATAAGAATAAAACGTATTTCCAGACCTATAGGTGACACTAAAAATATCAACGTAAACTGTTGCAACACCTCCTCCTCGACCTTTCAGATGAGGCTCATGTTTATAACAATAACCTGGGGGAGTAGACTCATTTTAAACTTATACATTCATCTGTTTTAATTTTGGTTTCAGTTGAACAGAGCGAATCCAAAGTATGATCTGTAATAATTTCATTTACAATTAGTGATTTGGATGTAAACGATCTAATGATTAGTAGTCCTAACTTTATATTAATTTTATCTTCAGTTATTTTGTTATTTTCAAGTTTGACTTTAGTCAATTTTTTTCTAAATGACTGAAACAGATGGTTTTGTGCTTGGTAGTTCAGGGAACAACCACAGTCTATATATGATACATAGGTGATTCATTCACTGTGTTGTAGTTTATGTGACCTGTGTGATGTCTCAAGGCAGCTTATAGACGTTCGGATGAGCCAGTTTGTCTGCTTCCTGACCTGGGCCCCACTTAGTCAAATACTATCACTATTAACATGGACAACATGGACAATCTACTATATACCTCATCAGCACAATGAGCAGGGAGGGGGCCAGTGCATATTACAGTATCTGATATAGTTTTGCAAGTTCACACACCTCTTTAACATTATCTATGGTGATGTCCAACTGGCGAAGTCTTATTCAATCAAATGTATTTATAAAAATTGTTTAGAGTGTGATCAAATCTATAGATGTAAACAAATTATCACAGAAATTGTTACAGAAAAGTTGTGAGCACATATGCACATCTCATGCAACAAAAGAAAAACCGAATGAAAACCGAATGTTCAAATAAAATTCGCTTAAAACTTTGTTTTTATTCACTATTCTTGAAGTGTTCAATGGGCATGTCTCATCTGTGCAGGGTCTCATCAAATAGTGATAATGTGGAACTGAACTGCAAATATTCTGATTATATTTGGTTTTAAATACAGCTGTGAGCCAGCCATTTCAATCACATACAGCATCCCTATGATAACAGCATCCCTTTGGCAGATCTAAATGTTCCTCCTCAGTTTTCATAATTTGTAAAAATAAATAAATAAATAAACTATATAAGTTGCCCTAAAATGTTAAAATTATTATTATGTTTTGTTTATTTATTTTTTGTATATATATTTTTCAAAGTAAAGCTGATCAAACATTACTTGTTAGTTAAGAGCCAGTTCTTATGAAGGAATTTATGGACAGACCACGATAACTCGATACAGTATACCCTGTGACTATTTTAGTATAAATTAATGCACAGTATTAAGGGTGTATTTTAAGTAACATGTTACTTAAGATGAAAGTGTTTGCTAAAATGTACTGTATATGGAGAAAAAAATTCAGAAAAAAAAAAACATTTCATCTGGATAATCTGGCCCACGCAAGAAGATAGTTCAAGAGCCCTGCTCTAACTCACTTACCTTCTCCATCAGCCTAACTAATTCCTTACATTTATCACAAGTGACTCTATCACTGCTGATGGAAGAGGCTATAGTAAACATGTGGTATGCAGTGCAATAATATGAGCAGATGCCATGACTTTGTGGTGGTGGTTTATGGTCAGCGGGGGTTTGAGATCATTTCAATGAACTGTGTAACAAATGTTTGCGGCAAAGCACGCAGTTTAATCACGACAAAAGTGGAAAGGCATGGGTGAGCAGTAAAATGCACTTAGTTGTATCGCGTTTAAAAGTATAAGAGCAGAAAAAACTATGTGCATGAAAAAAGAGATTAAAGATTAAACACTGAAAATAGAAAGACAAACAATGCTAAGCAGGCTAGCAGGCCACAAACACGAGCGATAGCAGCAACAGGAACAGGAAAACCTGTTTTGATTTGTTTCTCTTACATTATAGTTTTCCAAAGAATGTACAATTGAAGAGCATTTCTGAAACGCTCCATTTTTGGTGAAGGAAAATGCCATACTATTGTGGAACGAGAGGTGTCAATTTAGTGAAATCAATGCATTTTCAAATGAAAACGTATAGTGTGGATGTGGCCCAAACCTGGAAGTGAAAAGAAGGCTTGTTGAGTGCGTTTCTGTGGAGATGTAGCACGAGTGGAAGCCCACGCTATTCTTTGCACAACTCACCACGCGCCCCACCGAAAGTGAGAACCACACATTATAGCGACCGCGAGGAGGTTAACCCATGTGACTCTTCCCTCCCTACAACAGGTGAAATTGGTTGCTTATGTAGTGAGACATACTAATGACTTGTAAAAATTCCCACCCCCCAATGTTGTTATTTGTGTGTAACCGTGGTTATCTTTCCCGGTTATGCATATGAACTTTTAATGTGATCTGTATTATGCGGTGCGCATAAGAACAGCACATCTGCTGGTTTTAATTTATTCCGCCCCTTAGTATTTGGTGGTTTTATTCACAGCCTATCAGCACGCATTCGTGGGATATATTAGGGCAGCTACGTGTCGCCTAGATGCACGTCATGGTCCAATGACCCCCTCCCCTTGCCGGTATTGGGAGCTTCCGCGCCAAAGGTATGTGTCGTTGTCATCGTTTGTTTTATTTTTGATGTCAGGCTAACTGCCTGGCTCTGGTATCTTGTGTTAATGTTAGTTTTGTTGTATGTGATTGGCGTTTGCTGGGGCGAGGCTTGTATCAAGCTCCGCTGGCCAACTGCTGCCTTCCTTCGGTCAGCTGTTTCATACAGCCGTGTGTGTGCGGCCGTAATTATGGCTGCAGTCTCAACACCTTTGGTATGTGATTGCCTTAAATATGATGGTGATTAAAACTTAGGTGGCTTTAATGTTTAGTTTTGTGTAATAGTTTGTTCTTTTATAGATCAATAAATTTGCTCACCAGAATGTGTCAGTCTGGATGGAAGCTGCAGAGTGAACTGCGCTGCTGTTTTGTTTTGTCTTGTTTTGTTTTCCATTTTGTTATACATTGTTGTGTTTGTATGTTTATATTATAAACTGTTTCTGGCTCCAGAAGTGATGTTCCCTCTCTCACCGAGAGAAGTGTGGTCCGTTCTCTGTATATCTTGAGCCACAGAGATCATCATTGGAGTTGGAAATGGTGTTATTTTGTATTAATTTAACCTATTTTATTATGTTTTTGTTTGTGTGAAGTTGGTCCTGGTAGGGTGATTTTGTCACTAGCTTGCCCCTACCCTTCACACCAACATGGTTTGTGTTGTATGTTAAAAATCAGTTTGCTTGTTTTGTTTTTAATTTTATGAGTATTTTGTTAATTTTCTCTTCTCTGTTCTCAGGAGCTGAAGGCTTAGTATAGGGGGCTAGCTGTTCCCCGTTAGATGGTGATAGTGCCCCTTTCACCTGTGGAGTGCTGTGGGTTTCAACTGACTCACCTTTGTGTGTGTGTGTGTGTGCGTGAGAGTGTACACTTGTGGGTGATGTGTGTCTTTCATCAGGGAATTGCTGCCCCCGGTTAGCCTTCTTGCTCCTGGTAAGTCCCAGCCCTTATTGGTAGTGGATACGTTTCATGGGCGTGTGAAGCCTACTACGAATTTCGCCGCTAATTGTGGTGCCCATCATTTTAATACATTGTTGAAAGATGAAATGAGCATGCAGTGTCCCTTATGTTCTTCTGTTAAAAATAAATTATTTTTGTACTCTGGTATTCACGTCTCTTGTCCTCTTGCCTGAAACCACGAACCTGTGTGCCCTTTTATTGGGAGTATTTCCCTGGCTCTCCCCCAGGGTGGCGTAGTCGGATTTAAATTACTTTGATCGCGCCGTTCCCGCCAGTCGGGAATGTCGCCCGCACTGCCACACTTAGGAGACCTGGCTGGAGTCACTCAGGTTGCCCTGTATTCGAACTCACGACTCCAGGGGATGCAGTCAGCATCAATACTTGCTGAGCTACCCAGGCCCCTCGTTTTGGAAATGAATAACATTTACAACAAATAAAAGGGATGACCTACTTTTGAGGACCCAAGGAAACTTCTATAGCACAGACATAAATCACACATCAGAAAAAAAGATGGTTAACTGAACAAAGTCAATGAAAAACAATCACATGAAAAATAAAAAACATGTATAGTTTTTAATTGGGTTTTAAAGACCTGGAAAGATGTAAACAAAGGTATGAGGGGAAAACATCCCAGAGTTTGGGCACAGCAATGCTGAAGGTCCTAAATATTGTAGATTCAGCATTTTAATTTTTTTCTAGGTCACGAATTCAGCTTTTTACTCAAATAATGATGCTGATAAAATACGTTATGCATTTTTTTCTTTGTGTAAATTAGAAAAGAATGTGAAAACAAGCATTTTTTTTCATTAGTGGTCTCAGATTTTTGGGACCCACTGTATGTATGAACTAAAGATAATGAGTGAATAAACTGAGCAAACTGGTTAAATGGTTAAATTATTAAACAATGAGACTGTAGAGACAACAACACAAATCTCACCATAATAAGTTCAAATGCACTTGTGGATAGACTTTTTTTGCAGGGAGCATGATCTCTCTTAGACTAATCACAGACTTATAGTTTTAAACTCTGTTATTTTATTTTTTTTGTTTGTTTTGCTTTTTTGTGGTCCTCTGTGTATATTTTAATCTTGCATTGATGATATGGTTGTTCTCAGAGCCTGAGCCCCTCATTAATTGATGCAGTGGTTGTTTTGAGTCGATAAGGTTATTTTGGGGTTTCTGTCTAATTAATTCAGAGACATCTGTTAGCCATGATCTGACTCTGAGAAAAAGATTTACAACAGTCCATCTGTCAATGCAAACACACACACACACACACACACACACACACACACGCACACACACGCACACACACACACACACACACACACACACACACACACACACACACACACTCACGGCTATTCTTATGAGGACTCTCCATAGACATAGTGATTTTTATACACTATGCAGGGCCGTAGCAAAGATTTCGTGCCCCCTGACTGTATATTGCTCTGGGCCCTTTACCAATTAAAAAAAAACAGTTTTGAAATATTTGTGGGGTCCCCCTGAACCTATGGGCCCCTAGAATCATTAACACCTTTCACCCCACTAGCTATGGCCCTGACTCTACAAACTATAGATTCAATCATCTAACCCTCAACCTAATTTTCAAAAAATCATTTTTTAGTATGTTCTTTAAGCTATTTGAATTATGGGGACACTAGAAATGTCCTCATAATTCACTTTTATAGCATAATTCCCTTGTAATTACCAGTTTATAACCTAAAAATGGTCCTCGTAAACCACCCAAACCCACCCACACACACACACACGTTGGTGCGGCTATCCATATGAGGACTCTCCATAGATATAATGCTTTTTAAACTGTATAAACTATAGATTTTATCCCCTAACCCTACCCCTAAACCTAACACACACACACACACACACACACACACACACACACACACAAAAGGTCACATTTTATTTGTAAATAATCTGTTTTCCCAATACATTTGTCGTGAATAGCAGATGGGACTGTCTTTTTTTTACTGTAAAGTTTATAATCAAACCGTTTTTGTTTTCCCAGTGTAATGAGTAAATGTGAGACCAGAAAATATCAAAGACTTACTGAGGGGGTTAGAAAATGATTTAAAGATAACATTTTAAATAAAAACTGAAAAGAAAAATAATAAACTTAAATAAAATGTCATACATTGCCAAAACATCTGTGTAAAAACCACTGGCATTGCCAGAAACAAGGCTCTGGATGTGCCAGGGAAAATTCAAAATAATTATTTATCCTTGTGTTATGTTATAATGACTTACTATAATTAAAGTGCATACTTGTTTCCTCAATCACATGCTCTGCATCTGTTGTGAGAGATGTAATCTAACACATTGAGAATTATAATCAATCATTGCATTTCATAATCAATCTGTCGACTTTTCATCATCACATGGATGCATTTTTAGATCCCTACTATTGTAAAGCATAAAAAAAATAATTTGGGAGTGCAAGTGTAACAGTAGACAGTTGGTACGTGATAGCTGTGCGGTATGTATAAACCTCACTCCCCTGGCTTCAAGAGGCACACTAGCCACTTACGCTAGAGGCTGTAGCCTTAAGCCTCCTCATTGGCGAGCCCACCTCCCATGCCGGCTGATGCTGGTTCGAATCCCACTCGGAGCAGGTCAAGCAGGACCCGTTACAATGGTGCTGTAACCCGGATGGGAGTGGTGTTTAGGGGGATGAGTGTGACGGGAGCTATTTGGTACATGATAGCTGTGCGGTATGTATAAACCTCACTCCCCTTACCTCAAGAGGTGCACTAGCAACTGATGTTGTGTTGATTTAGTGACACTATGGGCATAATATGGGACATATTAGCACCCGTAGTGAGTTTGGCTCCTCCGCCGAATTCGCAAGTCACAAGGCTAGGGAGGAGGGACATACAGGGTCCATTTGTGAACTTGACTGCGGGCAAAAGCACATGTTTTCGCCTCAGGGGAGAGGAAAGACATTATATGCAATCGATACAAACGGCCACCTGTTCTGTATTACCAAACTCTACCAGTTCGTACCTGAAAGAACACGGGATGAAATCGGCTCAACCTAGAAATTGTGAAGGTATTGGGTGTTTACCAGCCCGCTTCTCTGCAGATGTCTGCTAGAGAGGTGCCATTGGCCAGTGCCCACGAGGATACCATACTCCTTGTAGAGTGTGCTCGAACCTGCAAGGGGGTGGGCACGACCTGGGTCTGGTAGGCCAATGCGAAGGCATCCACGATCCAGTGGGCAAGCCTCTGTTTGGAGACAGCGTTCACTTTCCACTGTCTACCAAAGCAGACAAAGAGCTGCTCAGAGCATCTAAAGCACTGTGTGTGATCCAAGTAGATGCATAAAGCACACACCGGACACAGCAATGATAAGGCTGGGTCTGCCACCTCATGGGGCAGTGCTTGCAGGCTCACCACATGATCCCTAAAAGGTGTCATGGGAACCTTGGGCACATAGCCTGGTCGGGGTCTCAGGATCACTTGAGAGTCTTCCGGACCGAACTCCAGGCACGTTTCGCTGACAGATAAAGCTTGCAGCTCCCCGACACTCTTGATGGAATTTAGCGCGGTCAGGAGGGTGAGTTGGCCTTTAACTCGACTGACTCTAGGGGCTCAAATGGGGCTCTCCTAAGGCCCAGCAGGACAATGGAGAGGTCCCATGAGGGGAAGAATCCCAACCTAGGAGGGTTAAGCCTCCTGGCACCTCTCAGGAACCTGATGATCATTTTGTGCTTATCAAGGGACTTACCTTCAACTGTGTCATGGTGCGCTGCTATAGCAGCTACATACACCTTCAGAGTGGAGTGGGACAGCCGCCCCTCCAGCTCCACCAGCAGGATGGAAAGCACTAACCTCACTGTGCATCTCTGGGGGTCTTTGCTACAGGAAGAACACCACTTAGCAAAGACACGCCACTTCAGGGAATACAGCTGCCTTGTAGAAGGAGCCCTGGTCTGAGTGATTGTGTTACCACTGCGGGTAGTAGACCACTTAAGTCTTCCGCATGCCATCCAGGGACCAGACGTGGAGGTTCCAAATGTCTGGGTGTGGGTGCCAGGTGGTGCCCTGACCCTGAGAAAGAAGGTCCTTCCTCAGTGTGATTTGAGTCCAATGAAGCTTTAAGGGGCGATGTGGGCAGAGCTTCCGTTTAAATGTAAACAATTATTATGTTATGTACTAACGCAGCATTAAAAATGACAGAAACTTGAGAACAAATGATCACAGAATTATAGCGAGGTGATATTGTTCTTCCCCACCTATATCTTTATGATTATGGATTTCAATATGATGGCCAAATATCACAAATAGAAGCATGTTATTGAGTCTTAATCCATCGATGGAAGAACCTGAGCAGACTAACCTGAAAAGCTATTTAGCCTATAAGCACCTTCACAGCTGTAAAGTTGGACATGTTTTGAGAACTTAATTATAGAACTTAAATATTAATAATTTGAGATAATTATATTTATTTTGAAGAATATATTGAGTCTAGTCAGAACATGAAGAGTTTGTTGTACCAAGATTTTGTACTTATTGCAAATACAGGGGAGGTCGACAGCAAGATGCTCATGTATTACAGGACTCAGGTGATGATACTGTCATGCTTGTGTTTTTCTGACAAAATACATTTTGTGGGAGATGAATGTTTAGTAAGCGCAATCTATCTTTATCATTTAAATGCTATAACCTACATGAAATATTTAGTGTTGACTGAACAACTGATTCTGTTAATAGATTGAATGTATTGTTCTTGTGTAGGAAACAACAATGTCTTAGCAGTCACACAATAAACTGTACTGTTCAAAAATAACTACATGCAATACAAATAAACATTTATTTGGACATACACTATAATTATTATGTAAAAAAGTTAAATGTTCTCTGTAAAGCAACTTTAAAACGACATGTATTATTAAAGCATTAGCTGTACAAATACATTTAATTGATACTGAATTAATGTCCACACTGATTTCCAAATAAAATTTTCCCCTTAAAGGAAGACAAGCACATTCTGCAAAGACACTCAACAGAAAGTGAATTGCAGACAGGAAAAATACAGGGCAGAGGAAAATCAGAATAGTTAATTTCAAACGTGATAAAATATCTCACTACTGTACATGTGTAACGAAGTGGGCAGACGAGGGAGTAAGGATCCAGGTGCAGCTAAGTAAAGGTAAGTATAAACAGGAACAAATGAAACATCCACGAGGGGAAAATAAAGACATGAACACAAGATAATAACACGGGGAGTCTTCCAAGGAGGGCATAGGCAGGAACACGGACTAAGGCAGGATTCGGGAACAACCATGGACTGAACATCAAACAACAACCAACAAAGGACAAGGTGAACATGAGGGCCTAAATACAAAACCAAAGGGGAAACAAAAGCCAATGGGAGAACAGAACTCAAAACAAGATAACAAGGCAATTAACTAAAACCAATGACAAAGCTAGAACAGATAATAAAGTAATCAAACAATAAACCAATGAAAACCGGACACATAGACAAGGAGGGAAAACAGGACATGACAAGACTTTCAAAATAAGAGTGCATAAACAAAGAACAATATGGAACATAAAAGGTGCCAAAACTTAAAATAAAAGGTACACAAACCAAAGACGGTGTGGATCGTTACAACATGTCTCATCTAATAATTATGGTCTTTCACTGTAGAATTTATCCATTTAACATCACAGCATGAAAACAGTTGAAAACATTGTCAATAGAAATGAACAAACTCTCAAAATTTCTAATGACCTTTCAGCACATCTATTAGCACAATAATGCTTTCATTTATGTAATTCATTGCACTCTGTTTCTGGATGTCTATCGTAGCCGGACGGTAACAGTGGATAATATAAGTAATCCCCGCTCATGACTTCTTGATAATAAAGTGAAAAGAGCACACAAACAAATTATTCCAAGCTCAGATGTTCCTAAGTCAATCTTTCTGTAGGCAGCCTATGGAAGAAGCAGCATCTGGGACTGGAGCGCTTTGCTTTGTGAGTGGCTTCTGATCATAACATTGCTGTTTTAGACTAAACTTTAGTTTTGCTTGATTATTAGGATAACCATTAACTGCACACATTGTCAGGGACATTTCTTAGACATTTTACAACATTTAAAAAGTATGTTTTGAACCACATGACCCGCAAGGAATCAGAGACTGTCTACAAACAAAACACGAACCAATCGCACTTCCGCTAGCCAACCGGAAATTCCTCCCACCTAGCGAAATACAGTGGACTCCCTGAGAATATTGTGGATAGAAAACAGTTGCTTCTTAATCTAGCTAATGAATTTAATGTTATTCACCTTATTAAGCCCCACCCCTTTTCCTCGCTCCTCTCTTCCAAATTTTGTCATGCAACTTCCTGTTTGTATTGAAGCTACTGAGAAGAGTCGATTAAAATGTATTACATTTGGGAGCACAGAAAGTATTTTCACCAAGAATTTATGTTGTGAGTCTACAGAACCCATGTACTACATGAAAATGCTAGTGAAGTGTTTTTTCTGTCTGTTCGTTTTTTAAGACACCAGCAGAGGTAAGTTGGACCTGGCAGGTCACATTCGGATTACTGTGACACACTACACTTTTTCATAATACAAGCATTTAATTGATATACGTGTAATTATTTAAATTTTTAGGTTTCAACTTGTTAAAGATTTCTGTTAAAATGAGTAGTCGATATGAAATTTCTAACAGTGACAGCTCATATTACACATGCAAGTTCAACATAAAGGAAAATCACATTTTTACTTTTAAAAATTAATTTGTCACCCTACATTTTTAGAGGCTTAAATATGATTAAAATGGTTAAATAAACGGAATATAAAATAAAACATACACTTTTGTGTGTGAGTATGTCTTGATGGATTAGTTATGCAGTTTTTGTAGGGACTAGATTATTATTATTATATTTGTTTTTGGGAGGGTGGGGGGGGGGGGGGGGCACATGAAGTCTTAAAAATTATACACCTTTACACAAACCATGGATCCCACATATTAATAATTTGCATAAATGGTTTCAACAATTGTCTTGTTTCAGAGCAACATCTGACTGCTGGATTGTGCCATTAACTAATCAGAATCAAGTATTCCAGGGAGCCGTGTAATAAGTCTGCACAACTGTTTGACTATTGTGCCAATTTGTTCAATACGAAAGAAAGAAAGAAAGAAAGAAAGAAAGAAAGAAAGAAAGAAAGAAAGTGTATACTCTTGGTGTGTGCAGGCTTGCACAAGAAAAACAACTGGACAAATGTAAGATGAATACATCCTTATAATAATTTTATAAATTTTCCAAAATACAGAACAAGATGAATCACTTTGTCCACTTTTTTATACAAAAGCATTAAGTACAGAAAGTAGGTCAGTGAAACATAAATAAGTATCTACAAACCAAATAGCCAGTTGAGTAAACAACTTTATGTTCTGATTTTAATAATTATGATCATTGGCACAACTAGAAGAGGCATTTTAAAGGCTCCCTTTTATTGCATAATTCTCCTATTCAAAGTCGGACACAGAGATACATTTCATGTGACATGCAATGTCCTGATAGAAAATAAAATCATTCTTTGGAGAAGGTATATAAAACAATAGTTTATAAAAGTTATAAATGGACACATACGCATAAGATATGGCATGCTTTCTACTGAAAAGTGCTGGTAAAAGGTTTAAAATGATGGATATCTCAAATGCCACTTTGTCTTTGCATCTGTGATCAGCTTTAGGGTTTGGACAATTTACCCTTCCGTAACAGGGAGACTTAATTTTTGATACAAGGCATTTTTATAACGTTGTTATAGCACTTTTTTCCTTTGCACCCTCTCACAACTTTGCTCTTATACACTCATATCTTATACACTCCTATCCCTCCCCTCTGCCACTCTCCTCATGTGGTTGTCTTGTCATCTCCTGGCAGGAAGTAGGGATTTTCATTACCCACCAAATAAGAGTAGCGTGATGGGTATTCTCCCATAAAGGTCTTCAGGCCATCAGTGGCGAGGTCATACGAGCCCATCTGCTGGAGAGGTGAAAGTTAATTTTAGACTCACACAGCAACACAACACATAAACCTTTCATATTGTATATGTATAATTGTTGTATTCTATTTGCACTTTCATATAAACATATGTAAGTAAATAGAATGAATAATAGAATACAAAATGAGATACAACAGATAAAAATATAGAGGAAACTGCAATAGGGCAATAATGTTGATCGAATATGTTATATGCAGATATAAAGTTGTGTGCAAGATGTTTTAATGTATTATGCAGAAGAGGTAGAATATGTCAAATAAATAGAAATAGAAATAAATAGTTAAATATGCACATGATTGTATTGCCATAATGGAGAGTATTGTGGCAGTTTTAACTGTTCATAAGGTGAATGGCCTGATCTTATCCAGGAAACATCAGAAAACCACTTTATAACCAGAACATATATTAGCAACTGGTAGGTGGTGATGTTAGTCACAGAGAGAAAATCAGAAACATCCAAGGAATATTCCGGGTTAACCTCCTGAGACCTCTGTATGACAGCTGTGTGCATTTTCCATTTACATTTTTGATTTGTAACTATTAGCACCCAATAAACAAGTAAAAAAATACATAAAATCTAAAGCAAATAGTTTTCTTAAAAATTGATGTCCACAAATACTGTATTTATATGGATATAGAGAATACATTGTGAAATTTTAAATAATTCCAAGCTATAGAAAGTCATAACGTTATAGACATTAGAGCTAATTTTCTATGAAGCTGAATAAATAATTCTTATACAAAGTAATGGCCAGCATCTTCCAATCACTGCCAACCATGTTGAAATAAAATTTTGCATTTTAAATTCAGAATCTATGTACTCATTTAAATGGGTTCCCTTGTGACAGTGTCACTCCTCCAGTTTCTGATGGGAAAATGTGGCATTTTAAATTCAGAATCTATGTACTGAGTACCACTTTTTTCCACGTATCTGTCCATATTGTCATATTATCATGGTTGGGGAAAAATTAACTGGGTTCCCTTGTGACAGAGTCACTCCTCCAGTTTCTTATTGGAAAAATGCGGGTAGGATTAGATGTGTACTGGAAGCGACACTAGGGGTCTTTCTTGAAGGCCTCATTTACCTCTGAACTTGAGAAAAAGCCAATGATAAATTGGCAGACAGAATTTGCATGTCCCTCTCCTGGACATACGGATATTAAAGGAGGGAATTGTACATCTGTCCAGGTTTTGCACTAAGGAGCCGAGAATGAGGTTCGCCTGTTATAGTGGCTCGGTACAGCGTTGTGGCCGGGGGGACAAATCATCTCGTTCCCTCCATTAGGGAACAGGGGTTACAATAGCAACCTCGACGTTCCCCTTCTGTCACTCACTCGATGTTGTGTCGATTGAAGCGACACTAGGGGTCCCTATTCAATCACGGCATGCTCTGAACCGTGTACGTGAACTGCTGATGCAGGTGCGGGCAGCCAGTTTCGTGCCAAAGCAGCAGGCTGTGTCAGACTGCACGTAAACTTCCCCAACGCCCCATAAAAACGTCATAAACTTTTTAGGTTCCCGGCATCCCCAAAGGGGAGGAACAAGTAATGTGCCAAGCATGGCAGCAGGCCGTGCCAGCTGCGCCTTTTCTCACTCTATGTTTCTCGCTTAGAGTTTAAGTAGCTGGGACCATTTAACGCTATAACACGCATCGGGGAAGGTGTTCTTTTCCAACTCCTATACTTTCAGGGGGAAAAGACCCCATGGAGACCAAATCCTGCCCAAGCTGGGGGAGGTTAAATGTGGTGAATACATCACACAGGTTTTCAGGCCACATGTGAAAGTGGCACAGTGGTAAATCCTACCGAGGAGTTACTACAAACACAGAATGTACACAGGGGGATTAATCCGTGATGGCCAAACAAATATTCCAGTCCAGAGTAGTTAGTAACCATTGTGGGTCTGATCGGGAATTCCTGAATTCGCAGACCAGAGGGCTAGGGAGGAAAGAGATCCAGGGAGCGCGAGTTTAGTGGACACTCCTGGGAGAAAGAGCAAAGTTGAATGCCTCAGTGGAGGGGAAGGGCACTATATGCAAGTGGAACACCTGGTCAGCCGTTCTGCATTACCGAGTTCTACGTGCTCAGACCTGAGAAAATACGGGATGAGACCGACTCAACCCTGAGATTGTAGAATCTCGTAAAGGTATTGGGTGTTGCCCAGCCTGTCACTCTGCAGATGTCTGCTAGGGAGGTGCCATTGTCCAGTGCCCACAAGAACGCCACACTGCTCGTAGAGTGTGCTCGAACCCACAAGGGGGCAGACATGGCCTGGTTTACCCAGTGGGCAACCTCTGTTGGAGACAGAGCAAAACAAAGAGCTACTCAGAACATCTAAAGCTCTGCGTGCAGTCCACATAGGTATGCAAAGCACGCACTGGACACAGCAATGATAAGACTGAGTCTGTCTCCTCCAGGGGCAGCTTCGCTTGCAGGTTCACTACCTCTGAGGGAGGCATAGGAACCTTGGGCACGTAGCCCGGTCGAGGTCTTAAGATGACGTAAGCATCTGTCAGACTCCAGCCAAGTGTCGCTGTCAGAGAACGCTCGCAGGTCCCCAACCTTCTAGATGGAAGCGAGCACATTCAGGAGGGCATGAACCCGTAAGGGGGCGGACATGGCTTGGGTTACCCAGTGGGCAACACTCTGTTGGAGGCAGAGCAAAACAAAGATCTACTCAGAACATCTAAAGCTCTGCATGGGGTCCACATAGGTATGCAAAGCACGCACTGGACAAAACAATGATAAGGCTGGGTCTCCCTCTTCCAGGGGCTCCAGGTTCACTACCAGGGAGAGCTTGCTAATTTCCCAGTTGACCTGAAGCCCTAGACGGCTGAGGTGCCTGAGCACCTGGTCCCTGTGGGCATACAGAAACTCTCGTGAGTGATCTAGAATCAGCCAGTCATCAAGGAAATCGAGTATGTGGATGCCCACTTACCTTAAAGGGGCAAGGGTGGCCTCTGCTACCTTCGTGAAGATACGAGGGGACAGGGACTAGCCGAAGGGGAGGACCTGGTAGTGGTACGCCGTGCCGTCGGACGCGAGCTGTAGGAAGGGTCTGTGCTGAGGCAAAAGTGGATATATGGTTGGGGGGGGGGGGGGGTGGGGGGGGGGAGCAAGAGATTTCCCTCCTGGCCCTCCACCGGGGGATAGAGTGGTCCAGATACCGACTCCGTAGCGGCCATCTTGCTCCTTGGTTTAATTGTCTCAGGAATGTTTGCGAGCCTTCTGGGTCCCGGTATTGGTTCGTGAGACGGGGCTTCAGCTTCCTGAGGGGAGCTCTACGCTGGGGCTGAGTGCTGGGCCTAGGTTGAAGTTGAGCTGCCTGTTGTTTAGAAGCTGCAGGGGATGCCCTCGGCGAGCAGATGGAGCATGGCTTTATATATGCTACTGTCGCTGTGTTGTTCGACCGGACCAAAACATGCTTGCCCTGGATCAATGGCAATAGCCTCTGCAGGGTAAGCCAGCAACTCTAGGCAGTTGATGTGCCAACCCAGACGTAGTGCTGACCAGGAACCAGCAGCTACATGCTTGTTGTACATGGCACCCCAGCCCAGTTTGGAGGCGTCTGTGGTGACCACGACACATCTGGTCACTTGCTGTAGGGGAATTCTGTCCGTAGAAAGGCAAGGTCTCATATGCATCAACCCGAGCAGTGTGACTGCCTCTGAGGAAACCATATGAGCCTCTGAAAGTGTTTCAGTGGAACCGCTGTCCTCCGCCTGAATGACTTCAGGCAGTTCAGCATCGATTGCACGCTCGCTTGTGAGGCGTGCTATCATTGAGACCGAGTCTAACTCCATGCCGAGAAAATAGTTGCTCTGAACTGGGGAGAGCTTGCTCTTTTCCCTAGATGGCTGAGGTGCCTGAGCACCAAATCGTTGTGCGTGCACAGCAACTTTCGAGAGTGTGCTAGAATCAGCCAGTCATCAAGG
Organism: Moxostoma hubbsi; assembly: GCA_032164185.1. Classification (NCBI taxonomy): domain Eukaryota; kingdom Metazoa; phylum Chordata; class Actinopteri; order Cypriniformes; family Catostomidae; genus Moxostoma; species Moxostoma hubbsi. The sequence continues at coordinate 15,565,307 of JAVLUX010000024.1, read as the reverse complement.
TAGTTGAGCATGCAGATGCCCACTTCCCTTAATGGGACAAGAGCTTCCTCTGCGACTTTCATGAAGACGCAAGGGGACAGGGATAGGCCGAAGGGGAGGACCTTGTACTGATATGTCTGGCCGTCGAAAGCAAACCGTAGGAAGGGTCTGTGTCATGGTAGAACCAAGATGTGAAAGTATGCGTCCTTCAGGTCTACCGCCGCGAAACCAATCTTGATGCCGGACGCATGTCAAAATGTCTGAGTCAGCATCTTAAACAGGAATCTGTTTAAGGCCCAGTTAAGAACTCGCAGGTCCAAGATTAGCTGCAACCCACCTCCTTTCTTTGGCACAATGAAGTAAGGGCTGTAGAACCCTTTCCCCATCTTTCGGCACTGCAGGGGGACGCCCTCGGCGAGCAGATGGGGTGCGGGATCTTGAGCCGCGCTGGGGCAATGAATCTGCTTCTTCGCCGAGAACTGCGGGTCGAAGTGGTCAACGGTGTCGCCGAAAAATCCAATCTGGGAGATGGGTGCATTGCCTGCCCGAGTACCTGTGCCTTCACCTTCGTCGCCTGGAGCTCCTGCAGCACATCAGGACTTTCCACATGTAGTTCTTTTAGTGCCTTGTCCTTGTGTGGAGGTGACCTGTCCAGCAACACCGTAGGCTTTGGTCACCAGAGATGATGTAGTCCTACAGGCACTGGAGGGCAGCGCCGGACGATCCCGCCAGGTGGGCGGGCATCGCAACTGCCTTATCTACCTGAGGGACCTCCGTGTACACGTGGGCCGCCCCACCGTTAAGGGTAGTGAGAGTGGACAAACCTGGAAGTGTGTTTCGGGCAGCAAAAGGTGCCCTCCACGACCTCATGAGTTCGTCATGCATGTCCGGGAAGAAAGGAACCGTGAGCAGCCTTAGACTGGGCAAGCAGACACAGTGGCAGCCCAATCCAGTCATCACATCGCCAGTGCACTCTCTGATGCAGTGATCGAAGACTCATCCTGCTTGCAGGCCCCAAAAGAGACGTCATGCTTGCCGTGAGGCGGGCTGGTCTCATTTCGGAACTGGACGGAAGCAATGAGAACATGAACCATCCACAAACGCTGCCTCTGTGTGATCACTGCCCAGACACGTGAGGTAGTGCCTGTGGCCATTGGAATCGGAGAGATCTTTAAAAAGACGTTCAACTTCAATGTGTGTGTTCTAATAGAGAAAATTGATTCTTTATCAGGAATATACACTCTTTTAACGCTGTCGAAGCACCCAGGGGAGAAATCTGCACTATTCGTGAAGAAGGAGATAAAGCCACTGGAAATGCACCGTATATCCAACAGCATACGCTTCTTAAGAGGTGAATGGAACAGCATTAGTATACAGCTCTCTGATAGTACAACCGCTTGGCTCCAAAGAGAAAATCTGAATGAGTGGGCATTCCAGCTCCTTTTATACCTGTATGTCTGGGTGGAGTGGCAAGTAAATTCCACTCGCCAATTTGTTTCTCAAAGAATGGGAGATGTTCGGGGCTCTCAAGAGTGACCCCTAGTGTCACTGCATCAACACAATTCCGAGTGAGTGACACACAGACAAGGTTGGTAAGAGTGAATACGTTTAATGTTTGAATGTTACAGTTATACTTTCAAAACACTGAGAAATTAGCATGTTTCAACGTTTATTCGAATTGCCACTAGGTTTTCATTTTCTGATAGGCTTCAATTGTGAATGTATTACTGTAAATGTGTTACAATAATTATATTGGAATTTGACAGCATTCCATAGATGCAGAGCCTGAGTTGTATTTAACCTGGAATATCCCAATAAAAGGTAGAAATGCCTTGAAGAACACACACCAAAACAACGCTACTTCATCAATAGCAGGAAGGAGGAGGCTTACCTTTCCTCTAATCTTCTACAGTCATATGGTTTGGAGTGAGAAGGAATCATGCAAGTCCAAGCATACAGGTGCCACATACACAACATGGTGAGCAAAAATAAGTGCACAAACACAAACATAGTGCATAAACAGACCACTTTGTGTCTATGCATAAGTGATTACAAAACACTACAATACCAACATTTTACATCCATGACTAAAAAACACAAAGTTATGACAAAAAAAAAAAGAAAAAGAAAATGAGGGACACCTCAGTTTTCCAAATACTATGCCCTGTTTAATCTTCTTGGCATCTTGTTAACTGCAAAGGCAGTTGTTCCACAAATGTAATATACCCTTGTGTGGCCTTGGTAAGGCATAATGGAGTTAGTCATTCATTCAAGTAGTACTTGGAAGAAAACTGGGATAATCCAATCATTAGAAGTCATTTTAGCAATCAGAGTATCAATATGGCAATGGACTCCTGATTAAACAATATAATCAGCATTTATTAGTTGTGTGATATATCTATAATGTGGCTGGCTATTATTAGATTTAGTATGAGACAAGCAGGGTACATGCAGGGTTAATGGAGCTGGATTGAATTTACAGTGGGCTATAACTGCTGTAACCATCAAAAAGAGGGATAATAATAACTTTAACTTTATCTTAACCTTATAAGTAATAATAATACGAAAAACAACAACATAATTTACATTTATTATACATATATAAGGTTCCCACAACATTTGACCAATGAATTTCTATGAATTCTCCAGTCGTATGTCAAGTCAAGTCAATTGGTTTTTATTTTTGTTTCAACCATATACAGTTAGTACAGTACACAGTATGTACACTATATTTTGGATTAGTATTTATTATTATTATTATCTGATAAAGATAACACTTTCTAGCCAATAAATTATTTTAGACCTTATGGTAATTCAAACATTTTACACTCATTATATAAATATCCATGATTTTTCTATGAATTTTAAAGATTTTATTAATTCCAATAACTTTTTGTATACAATAACCCCGTTAATTGTAATTCCTGACAAAATCCCTAATACCACTACAAAAAATGTATTCAGTTCACATCCCACTGTAAATTAAAGACAGATTTAACTGCTCTGAACTAGTGGCAATGACAGGTTTATTAGTTGTTTGTGTAGCTTTTCAGTGGAAGAGGTCACTCACCAATCCATTACTATGGCTATTCCTTTTGTCTGCCCCCTCAGTCATCTCCAGTGTGGTGCCACTGGCCTCATTGCTGGCACTAGCGCTGAGAGTGGCACGAGGAATAGGAGTGATGCCTTGAGAGGACCATGTGGACAGGAACTCCTCAGCAGGGTATGGAGTATTGTACAGATTTTCTTTAGACTTTCTCCAGCTGGGAGAAAAATAATACACACACAGACAAATACAGATTGTCATCAAGGTGGGAGCCAGTGTTGGACAACATTACTTTTAAACTAATGTTATTCTGTACGTATACACGTCTATCCATCTCTTTAAGTTGACCACATTTATTTCTACATCAGCAATTAAGGTAAGACTTTATTCCAAAAAAGTTAAAATGTCCCATAAAGGTTTAAATACTCCATAGAGTGTACATTTATTAAAAATAATCCTGCTCATGTAATACAAAGAAACTGAAATGTTCTCCCCCCACCCCCTTTTAAACTGTTCTACTGAGCTCTGGAAAGGCACTTATATAAATGTAACATTATTTGAGGTCAAGCCCCGAAGGGGTTACGTTAGTGTTCCTAATATTCTTCTTCTTCTTCTGCTGTTGAGTCTATGGCAGCCCATAGAACCGCTTGTGGGAAAGTCATGAAATTTGGCACACAAATAGAAGACAGTCTGATCTGTTACCACAGCAAATTAGACATCTGTACCTCAAACCCTATAGCGCCACCAACTGCCCAAATTTTCACTAATATTTATGTTAATAACTTTTGAACCGTGAGTCCTATAAACTAAATATTTTTTTCTTCTGATTCCTTAGCTCAAGACGATTCGATTGCATGTGACATAATTTTTCGTAATGAAAATGTTTCCATTTTGAATTTTCTGAAAAACCTACATTTTCGAAATTGTCCTAGGCTGTTTGTCCGATTTTAATGAAAATTGGTCTACATCATCTAGCGGTGCTCATGTCAAAAAAGCTATTCACAGAATTTTGATAAACCATACAGTTAAACCATACAGTTTTTGAATGGCGCTTCAACTAGTTAGATGAAGAGCACAGCAAAATGGACATGAGGGTATATCTCCGTAAAGCTTTAGCGTAGTCATACCAAACGTATTATTTGTCATAGGCTCCATGACTTGAGGGTGCATGCTCAGTTTGGGAACAGTGCCACCTAATGGTCACAAGATATGAAAAAAGCACATTTTTGCTTATAACTTCTGAACAGTTTGTCATAAAATCATAAAATTTGATTCCTTTCATTCAGTGGGGTATAGCGAGTCCAGCGATATGAAAAATGACTATTTTGGCCATTTTGGACATCGGCCATTTATAATTTTGGGATAAAATGCTGTATTTTATGAACCACTTGGCGTATCATTACAAGACTCAAATGTGTCTTTTGCACAATGCCCTGAAAGGACTCAACAAGTTTCGGGACAGTGCCACCTTGTGTTGTGGTCAAAAATTATAATGCTATATCTAAAAATGCTAATAGCTATTGACTTCTTTTGCCTACTGGCATGGCATGTCCGTGGTTCATGCCAAGAACAGTGATAACAATGATGTCATTATTGAGCAAACCTCCTAAAAATTTCTATTTTTAAATGTTTTGAAAACCTATTTTTTCAAACTCCTCCTAGGCCGTTTGTTGGATTTGCATAGAAATTGGCCCGCATAACAAAAGCTATTCACAGAATTTTGAAAAAACATACAGTTTTTGAATGGCGCTTCAACGAATACAACAAAGAACCTGCAAAATGTAACTTGAGGCTGTATCTCTGCAACACTTTGAGTGATTGGGATGAAACTTGGTAGGTGTCATCAACATTAGTCCCTGAGGTTACCTGCAGCGTTTTAGCACACTGTCTCCTACTGATCAAGAGACATGAAAAAAGCTATTTTTTGCTTATAACTTATGAACAGTTTGTTATAAAATCATCAAATTGCTCTCATTACTGTAGGAAATTTGGAAAATCCGGTACGGATTAAAGTGCCCGCGTACCTCCACCATAATATGTAGGAACAGTATGTGTGAGCTAGGAATTAAACTAAACTGTCTTTATTCTACATTTTTATTCTCACAATCTTGTTGAAAAGAATTTGCTTTAATAAGGGAATTATATTTAATTCAATTATTGGAATAATATTATTCTCATGGTTTATTGAAAATAATATTATACCTATTTAGGTACAGCTTTGAAGTAAAATCTTTTAAAACCAGAGTTGAGATTATTTATTAAAACATACCACAGTCAAATTATATTTGAATCCAGACAAACTTTATTGCTATTCTAATAAATAAAATAATCTAACACATAAAACATGAAACAGGTTGGTGAGTAAACTGACAGAATGATCAATACAGTGACTAACTGTATGGAGTCTGTTGACAATGCCTTAAGAACCATTTATCCTTCTTTGAGTCTAAATCGATTTGCAATCGGATTACCCAAAGTATTCAACTAATACACCAGCACTTTGAGCAAAAGTCTTGGAGATGTACTTGCGTGTTGTTGTGTTTCCTTGAGTTGCGTTCTTTGTATTGCTTGGTTCTTTAGCTCTTTGTCAAACGGTCGATCCATCAATGTGTTGGACTCTGTTATGATCACAGATATTTATTTTCTGGTTGAAGCGAGGCCTTCTGCAAGGAGGACTCGTGACTCTTGTTGGGTGTGTGAACCGTAGAACAGAGAGTGAGAGGCTTCCTTTGGACTTTTGGTGTCCTAAGTTTTCCTTGGACTCCACATGGCACAGAGGATCTGGAAGAAGTAAGATACACTTCCAAATAGAGTGTTGCAAGAGCGAAGTTCAGCAGAAGAGGAAGATCAAGAGAAGAGGGAGTTCTTCCTTGGGCAAGAAAGTTTTGAACTGAAATTGGCTGCACCCCAAAGGTGTCCTGAGCCAATCAGAAAGCTGTATTTTACCAACAAATTGACATATCATTATGGAACTCTATATGTGTCTTTGGCACCATACTCTGATGGGACTCAAAACATTTCGGAACAGCGTCACCTTATGGTCAAAATGATAATGCTATTTCTAAAAATGCTATGCTGCTCATGGTTCCGATAACTGGTTTGACCAGGTATTGCTACTTGCAGCTATATTTATTATTATTATTATTAGGCTATTATTACAAAAAACATATACAAGGCATATTTTCTTTATAGAAACTATAAATGTAATAGAGTAAAATAAAAAAAAATGGCGTTTTATTTAGTTTTGATGAACTTCCAGTCTATGCCCCACCCACATCAAGTTCTGGCTGAATACAGATAGAGACCACTGAAATATAAATAGAATAGTTCCAGTGGCCCTCTTAGTATGCCCAACCTTTCACAGAGTGTCAATGACTAACAGGTGAAAACACCTCCATTTCACCATCTCCGACCTGCAGATACGACAGTTGCATTTCGCCCTCTAGTGACAATCACGTTTACGATTTGATTTGCTTGTTATGGATTATATTCATTATGAAGGAGAACATGTATGTGGATCGCGATGTCAGAGTATTCACCTTGTCCAGACTATTAGTGCAGCACAATGATCAGGAAGGAAGCGGGACAACTGTCCACAAGTTGGAATGTAATTAGGAATATAAATCTGCTTGTTTAGGGTGACAATACATCCTTACCACCGAATGGGACTTTCAGACAATTGTCAGACTGGGATTTCTAAACTGCCTTAAATGCCCGGGATTTGCTTGTTTTTACTTAAAAGTGCTCTCTGTGGTCAGTTCAATTCATTGTCCTCCAGTCGAACCCATATAATTTTAACCACCTTTGCTTTGTTTGTCTCCATCAATCACAGTGCCCGCTGCGCATGTGACAGAGGGAGAGGGAGCGGACTTTTGATAAAAACGTAAAACAAGTAACTCTGAACAAACACTTCGATTATCACTATAAATTAGTCTGAAAATGTATGTGAGTATCTTACCTCAGTTTCAGTGAACTTGTTTACATCAAGCTGATCTGTTCACCACTGTTTCTTTAGTTAGATAGTAAGTTAGTTAGTTAGTTAGTTAGTTAGTTAGTTTAGTTTGAGGTAGACTGTTTGATATACTGTAGAGATACATAACTTCTTCAAGCTTTTAATAATAGAATAACATTCCAGACTTTTAATAAATAAATTATTAAATGTGTAGATCGTGATGTTTCAATTTATAGTATATTTTTCTATATTACAGTGTATTTTTATATATCAAACATAGAAAATGTTCTTATATAGAATAGCCTGGGCATTATGTGATCCAGGAAAGACAATATAAGGCCTAAGTGCTTATACTGTGAGAACCACACGGTGAACTCAGCTGTAGCAAACACAATGGTACAATGCATTCCTAAGGTACAGAGAAACACAGCCAATAGTTAAGATTACCACAGCCAATGGTCAAAGTTACAGTATTATGCTTAAACTGTTATATTCTATTTACTCAAAATGTATTCTTTGATAATACATGAATTGAAAAGTTTATTTTTAAAAAATGGACTATAAGCCAGATTTCCACCATTAAAAATAAGTCAGAGCGTCTGTGAATTAATGGTGATAGACGCACCCATTGACTATAAAAAATAATAAGAGGGGTGTGTATGAGGTAATTCAAGATAACAAACTGTTTAAGAATGAGAGTCTGGACTGAGAGAGTCAGATCGTCAGCTGGCCTTCTTGGGTTTGTTATTTGGCTCAATAAACTGTAACCTTTGACACCTGGAACTCCTGAATTAGAAAGTTTTCTTACTGAGAGGGAAAAGAGACATCAATATTCCAAGACACGTTACAGAGATGTACATGCAGATTTCAGATATACAATTGGTGACTGAATGACTATTGTTTTTTCACTGAAATTAGATGATTTCCCATTAAAGAGGCCCAATTATGCTTTTTGGGATTTTACCTTTCATTTAGTGTGTAATATTGTTAGCTGTTTGCGCATGTAAATGGTCTGCAAAGTTACAAAGCACAAAGTCACTGCAAAAGATAATTATTCTCACTGTAACGTAGTTCAAGGGCAAGGAGGAGGCGAGAACCGGCTTGACAACGTAAATAATTTTTTAATGATAAATTTAAGAGACAAACACACACATGACAGACATGTTCGTAAATTATCTCTCTCTCATCGCACCACCGCCTGCCATCGGCCTTTATCCCTCTCAGAGGCTTGATTAGCCTGATACGGGACCAGGTGTTTATCGTCACGACCCGGCCCCGCCGTCCGCCCTGCCACACTCACCCACAGACAAAACGGCTCCTGAACTACATGAAACACCTGGACTGTAGTCCAGCCATTTCTTCCGTAAAGTATATACATCACTATGTGATACGTTTGCATAATGCCCGCCCTCAAACAAAGGTAGTTATAGCCGAGGCCAGGATGAGTTGGATTAGAGTTGTCGATATGTTGAGAAGACACCTTTTTCTTCACTGTGAAAGCAAATCCTATTTGTTTGGACTTCCAAAGGCAGATAAACTGAAGAATCAGTGGTTAAAATGTATTTTACCATTATTCCTCAGCAGTACAACCACAACCAATGCCAGATTTTCAAGATGGTTACTCCTGAAAGATGGTGCAGTTCCCACTTTGTTGGGACAATCTGGCACTTCCTGTAAGTATGCTTGATTATTTGTGGATATATCTGCTACCGAGAGTTCAAAAGCAGAGTTGTGTTGTAGCTACGGTGTACACTAGTGCACAGCTGTAGGCCTCTGCTAACCTTCTAGCTATTGTTATTGTGTTGAAATAGATTTGCTAATCAGCTGCTGGCCCACTTTTACCTACAATTAAGTAGAATTATGAAGATTGTTTGTTCTTACTATCATGAATAGTGATCAGGTGTGGATTTATTTTTACAAACGGTAATTTTACATCTGCAATTCACGTAGTGCTCGGCTAACTTGCTGTGTAATGTTATTGTTTTGATAGGGGTATACTGTTCAGCTGTGGGCTGGCTTTTACCTAAAATTGTGTAACAAAATTGTCGATCTCAAGAGTCTTATACAATTATATAATTACTAAAAGCTATATTGTTACAACCGCTATCCACTGTAGTCCACGGCTAACTTGCTCAATAACTCTCTAATACCGCCGGTAATATCCAACCAGGAGTAAGCCTCTGTTCTCCGTTCATAGCTCTGATGGAAAAATGTTTAGCTACACCCAATACAGCAAAATATGACTAACTTAGATGCACTATGTGTATTTTACTTGAAGCTTTCTTAGGTTCACAATAATCAACAGTGTACTTTTAAGAAAGCTACTTTAAACTTACCACTGTAAAAAAGTCTTGCTTGCAAAGGTGGTTTGGGTCGATCAGTTTGTTCTTCCAAACTTTCATTATCAGACTCAGGCTCAAATTGGTTTGGCAAAAACTGATGCCAATGTTACCATAGTTACAGTAGTGCTTACAGCTGCTCAGGAAGCCTGAAACTCAGTTATGCTAAGGGGCATTACATTTCGGACACACATTCTAAGTGGCTGACCAATCACAACAGACTGGGCCAGCTGACAAATCAGAGCAGAATGGGCTTTCGGAAAGGGGGCCTTTAAAGAGACATGAGCTACAACAGAGCGTTTCAGCAAGAAGGTGAAAAGAGATCTTACAGCAATGTACAGTATGAGAAGAATAATGTGTTTTTTGAACATTAACCCTCTGGGGTCGACGGATGTGCCGGCAAGTCCAGCTTGATTTTTTCGTCATTACAGTGGAAACAACATAAAATTCTCCATCATTTTGGGGAATACAGAAGTGTAAGACATCATTAGAGACTATAAAGGGTCTACTTTTATTTGTGTACACTCACAATAACAACAAAACCTTGTGCTTTTGTAAAATAAAGAAAATAAAAAGAGTGAGCTGTAAGCAGTATCTGGGTTTGCGAACCTATATCTGAAACACATCACAAAAATGAACTGAAACTCACGAATACTTATCACACAAACAAGAAACGTATGTCTAAAGAAAGCTTGAAATGTCTACTTTTAAATTAAATTATTCAAATTTAAAACAAATATTCGCCTGCAATGTAATCTGTATGAAACAAAGCGATGTACAGTTTTTACTGGCTCAGCTAATTTACCTCTAATGTGATCACACTCACCAGCAGAGTGCAGCATAAATACGCTAATGTGCTGAGACGATCAAATCAAATGGTAATCACCCCCGACTGTGCCTTAAAAACAAAGTCATTCACTTTTCTTTGCATTTGAAAGACAGCATGATACACAAGTGAGAAAACTCCTGGATAGTGACGAAGAGTTACAATTTTCCTCAGAAGAAGAGCTGAACGTTTGTATTTTGAAGAGTGACTTGATCCAGCCGAGGATACAATTTCAGATGAGTAAGTCATTTAGTTTTCATTAGTTGACAAGCTATTTTATATAAACATGTACATATTTTACTAGTGGGATTGTTTCCAGACTTGCCAGCCAGGATTCAGAGTATTGAAATTTGAAATATGTCCTAATAAGCAAGTTTTAGTTACATTTAAATGCTGTTTAGGCTAAAGCAAGTATTTAAATTGTATGCTGTATGATATAAATATGATATATAATATGATATAAAAATATTATGAATGTTTAGATTATATTTTAACTAGTGTTTATGCTGCCTCATTATCATCAACAAAGCTTGTGCTTGCAAATATGTGTTCAGGTTAAATTAGTAAAATGCACTTTAAATATGCCCATATTATAAAATCACCATCTTATAATGATTTCTGAAGGATCATGTGACACTGAAGACTGCAGTGATGATGCTGAAAATTCAGCTTTGATCACAAATGCATTTTACAATATATTCAAATAGAAAACTGTTCTTTCAAATTGTACAAATAGTTCAAAACATCACTGTTTCTACTGTATTTTGGATCAAATAAATGCAGCCATGGTGAGCAGCAGAGACTTCTTTTAAAAGGTAGTTAGGTCTAAAATTAAGTAAAGTTTTCATGTTAAGAAAATGTATAGTCAGTTTACTTCTTTTATTTTAAAACTTGATTTTGATCATTAAGACTCCTCACATTCATTCTCTTTCTGTCACATTCCTCATTAATAGTCTCCTCAGGTGTGAATTACAATCTATATTCATTATAGTTCACTCCTCCTCGCATATGACCTTTCTAACACTAAAATTGTCTTACAAAAGTTCAGTTACTATATTGTTTTATATGAATGAGTCATCAGGATGGTTTTCACACCATTGTGTAGCAAAAACTCTGGGCTACAAGATCCAGTTCTCAAAAGGCTTGTGGACAAATGTTTAGTATGTGTTATATGGCATTATTTCAATTACTTAAAAATGTTGTTTTTTCAAAAACCATGCATAAACGTTATTTTCTCAAAAATACAAACATGTACACAGATGTTGCTCACGTATTATTTTAGCCCAGTTTGTGCTGAATACAGTGTTATCAGACTTTAGACATTAATTTGTTTTTAAACAACTGAAAATAGCACAAATGTCAAGGCATGTCAAAACTTCTCCCAAAACACCCTCAGACCCCAGAGTGTTAAAGAATGTAAACCTATTCTTGTAGACAACCAAAATAAAATTATCAACCCGTAAATTAGCATAATATGGGCTCTTTAAGTCAATAGGAACACAGAAATGTTTGGGCATAGCAATATGGTGGCGCAGTGGCTTCACTGATATGAAGTCATGAGCAATCCATTTCTATATACTGTATATATCAGTGATACAGACACATATCATTTTGCAATAGGAACAGATGTAGAGATAATGATTTCTCTGCACACTTCTACTATTGTAATCACATTTCATTTTTACTTTTTATGGAAAACAACATGTTACGTTACTTTTGCAATACTTTTTCATACTACCAGCTAAATAAGACTTTCTTGTCCTAGAGAGTGGAAGCGCTTTTCATTTAGATGTGTTGTTTATGTCTGTGAAAAAGTTTTTATTCCTGCGACATAGTTTGCATTCAAGGATACATAGAGTAAAAAAATTCACAGTTGTTTTAATACAGCATTAGTGTGCTTACACAGGAATCACAATTGCAGAGACCACGTACCCCCAACATTAAATTTTTTGCTTAATATTGTTTTTTTTTTGTACAACAATGTGTTTTTTTGTCCTCTAAAAATAGCTATTACAACTGGATTCCCCTGAAGCGCTTTGATTTATTTGTCATTTATAAGCAGTATTTTGAAGTTTTTAATAACCTAAATCTTGGGATGGGCTGAAAGAAAAATTTGTTGCACTCTGTATGTCATAAAACATCTAGGTTACGTATGTAACCTCCGTTCCCTGATGGAGGGAACAAGACGTGTCGTGGCAGGGAGGACACAACGTCTCGTTCCCTCCATCAGGGAACGTGGCAGGGAGGACACAACGTCTCTTTCCCTCCATCAGGAACGGAGGTTACATATGTAACCTAGACATTCCCTGTCTGTCGCTCACTTCGATGTTGTGTTGATGAAGCGACACTAGGGGTCCAATTTAAATCATGCCATTCACTGAGCCGTGTACTGCTGACACAGGAGCGGGCAGCTATTCTACGTGCAAAGGCGACCAGCTGTGTCAGACTGCAAGTACCCTTCCCCAATGCCCAAAAAAGTCGTCTGAATCCTTCTGGTTACCCTAGACAGGGGAACAAGGCGACGCTTGCCAACCTGGGAATGGGCTGAGCCTGGCTGGGCCTCTTTTCTCTCTATGATTCTCCATATAGAGCAAGAATGGCCGGGGCCCTTACACGCATCGAGGGAAGGGGGTCTTACCCAGTTTCCTATTCTTTCAGGGGGAAAAGACCCTGCGGAGACCACACCTGCCCGGATGGGGGAGGTAAGAGTGGCGAATACATCACATGGGTTTTTAGGCGACATGTGGAAAGTGGAACAGTGGTAGATCCAGCCTCAAGGAAGGGGGAGTTGCTACAACACGGCGACCGGAGGGCAGCTGGGACTGCCTAAGGGAGACGCGGGTCCACTTCGTAAGGGGACCGTACCATGGAAAATACACACAGGGGGAGTCCACATAAGAGTCCTGACCTGCGGAGCACCTATTCCAGTACAGGGTAGCTTAAGTACCCGCAGTGGATTGGGTCGGCGAGTTTCTCCACTGAACTGCGGACCCAAAGGGCTAGGGAGGAATCATCCAGGGATCCGAAATGAGTGGGATCTCCTGGGAGAGAAAGTGCACAGTTTTACACCGGCCGAGGGAAAGGACGCCAGGTGCAAGCGATCCACCCGGCCAGTCCGTCAGCGTGTTACCGAGTTCTACCGGCTCGGACCTGAGAAAACATGGGAAGATACTGACTAAACCCGGAGATTGTAGAATCTCACAAAGGTATTAGGTGTTGCCCAACCTGCTGCTCTACATATGTCTGCCAGTGAGGTGCCCCTGGCCAGTGACCACGAGGATGCAACACTCCTTGTTGAGTGTGCTCGGACCCGTAAGGGGGGGGTGATAGGCCTGTGTGTGATAGTCCAATTAAATGGTGTCCACGACCCAGTGGGAAAGCCTCTGTTTAGAGACAGCGTTCCCTTTCCGCTGTCCGCCAAAGCAGACAAATAGCTGATCAGAACATCTAAAGCTCTGCGTGCGGTCCAAGTAGGTAAGCAAAGCACGTACTGGACACAGCAACGAAGGGGCTTGCAAGTTCACTACCTGGTCTTAGGTCGCGGTCTTAGGATCAAATATGTGTCTGCCGGACCGAACTCCAGGTAAGTGTCGCTAATAGACAACGCTTGCAGGTCCCCGACCCTCTTGATGGAGGCGAGCGCGATCAGCAGGGCCATCTTTAGAGAGAGGGCTCTGAGTCCAACTGATTCTAGTGGCTCGAATGGAGGTCTCTGGAGGCCCGCGAGGACCACTGAGAGATCCCAGGTGGGGAACAGGCTTGACCGGGAGGGATTCAACCTCTGGGCGTCTCTTAGGAACATGATGTTTAAGTCGTGCTTACCCAAAGACTTACTGTCTACTGCGTTGTGGAGGGCCACGGTAGCGGCGACATACACCTTCAGGGTGGAAGGGGACAGCCTCCCCTCCAGCCTCTTATGCAGAAATAAGAGCACTGACCTAACCGCGCACCACTGTGGGTCTTCAGCCCGGGAACAACACCAATTCACGAACAAGCGCCACTTCAGGGCGTAAAAATGCCTGGTAGAGGGGGCTCTGGCTTGGTTGATCGTGTCTACGATGGCAGGTGGTAGACCAGCTAGATCTTCCACGTCCCGTCCAGGGGCCAGACGTGGAGGTTCCAGAGGTCTGGGTGCGGACGCCAGAGTGTGCCCCATCCCTGAGAAAGAAGGTCTTTCCTCAGGGGAATTCGCCAGGGAGGGGCTGTCGCGAAGAGTACGAGGTCTGAGAACCAGGCCCAGGGGGGCCAGTAGGGATCCACCAGCGTGACTTGTTCCTCGTCCTCCCTGACCTTACACAGCTCATGTGCAAGAAGGCTCACTGGGGGAAATGCATCCTTGCACAGCCCCGCAGGCCAGCTGTGTTCCAGTGTGTCTGCCCCGAGGGGAGCCTCTGTTCGGGCATATCAGAGCAGGCAGTGGGAGGTCTCTCGGGAGGCAAGCAGGTCTACCTGGGCCTTGCCGAACAGTTCCCAAATCAGCTGGATTGACTGGGGGTGAAGCCTCCACTCTCCATGGGGCAAGCGTTGTCGTGACAACACGTCCGCTATCACATTGAGGTTTCAACGGCAAGTCGTTGCAAGGACTTGAGTCACTGCTAGCTGCAAAGGAGGAGACACTGGGCGAGTCATGACATGTGGCGGAAGCGTACGCCGCCTTGGCGATTTATTCGGTTGACCTGAAGCCCTAAACGGCTGAGGTGCCTGAGCACCTTGTCTCTGTGAGTGCATAGTAACTCTCGGAAGTGGGCCAGAATGAGCCAGTCATCGAGGTAATTGAGTAAGCGAATGCCGGCTTCTCAGAGCGGGGCAAGGGCAGCCTCTGCGACTTTCGTGAAGACGTGAGGGGACAGAGACATGTCGAAGGGAGGGACTTGGTACTGATACGCCTGGCCGTCGAACACGAACCGTAGGAAGGGTCGTGTCGAGGCAGAATTGAGAAGTGAAAGTACACATCCTTCAGGTCTACTGCTGCGAACCAACCTAGATGCCGGACGCAAGATAAGATATGTTTTTGCGTGAGCATTTTGAACAGGAGTTTGAACAGGAGTTGGAAACTCGCAAGTCCAAGATCGGTCGTAAGCTTGGGTACAATGAAGTAAGGGCTGTAGAGACCCTTCTTCATTTCAGTTGAAGGGACAGGCTCTATCGCGTCTTTGTTTAGTAAAAGAGTAGCGATTTCCACGTGCAGGGATTTGGCATGCTTGCCATGTACTGCAGTAAAGCGGACACCCACGATTCAGGGCGGGGGCCTGGCGAACTGAATTGCGTAACCAAATCGGATGGTCCGGGCCAGCCAGCATGATGGGTTGGGAAGTGAAAGTCACGCATCCAAGCTCCAAGCTAGGGGCACCGAGGTGACGATTATTTTTGACATACCCGGTGGGTCGGAGCAGCGGGGCGGAGCAGGTAGTATGGCCTTGGGAGGCGAAAACGCGTCCCGAGGCTCTAGTGCTGAGAAAAGACTCAAAGCATTTACCTTGCTACACAGCAGGGGGCGGGTTTGTGACTGAGGAGGAGGTCCGGTGTAGGCGTCCTCTAGACCAGAGATTTTCAATCCAGCCCCTGGGGACCCACAGCTATGCACATTTTGAGAGTCGCCCTAATTTAACTCACCTGATTGAAATAATCAGCTCATTAGTAGAGGCTCCCTGACCTGAACCAGGTGTGCCAGATTAGGGAGACATACAAAATGTGCAGAGCAGTGGGTCCCTAGGAACATGATTGAAAAACCCTGCTCTAGACTCGTCAGAACCGGCCGGCCGGGGAACAGTCATGGGGCTGAAGGCGGGTGGTCCGCGACCAGCATGCAGAGTGTCGTGAGAATGGCATTTGCGGGCCAGGTGACCCAGAGACAAAGGCTTGCGGCGGGGCAGGATGTGTGAAGTGACCTCCGTCTTCTTCATCACCACGGAGAACTGCTGGGCAAAGTCCTCAACGGTGTCGCTGAAGAGGCTGGAGACAGGGGCGTTGACAAAGTGAGCTTTGTCGGTCTCACACATCTCGACCAAGTTCAGACACAGATGACGTTCCTGGACCACGAGCATGGCCATCGTCTGCCCGAGTGACCTTCGTGGCTCTGAGGGTGAGGTCGGTCACTGGGCGCAGTTCCTGCAACACATCGGGATCAGGGATACCCCAGTGCAGATCTTTAAGTGCCTTGGCCTGGTGGACTTGCAGGGGGGCCATGGCATGCAGGGCGGAAGCAGCATGTCCAGCGGCGCTGTAAGTCAATGAAGACGTCGTCCTACAGGCCTTGGAGGGGAGCACAGGGTGACCCCACCAGGTGGTAGGGTTTCCGGGGCACAGGTGGAGCGCAACAGCCCTGTCCACCTGGGGAATCTCTGTGTACTCCGCCACTCTGCCGTCAAGGGTAGCGAGAGCGGATGAGCGAGTGGCTTTGTGACGAGTGGAGAGGGGTAATCTCCATTACAGCTCATCATGCACTTCCGGGAAAAACGGGACCGGGGGGTGAGGCTGTGAGCGGTACCCAGACCCCAGGAACCAGGATGGAGGGTTCCAGTCCAGCACCATGCTGGCGGCGGCCAGGGAAAGCATGTCGGTCATCTGAGCGCCAGCCTCAGCCTGGGTGTGCTGGCCCGAAGGCGGCAGCCCAGGGGAGTCATCCGCGTCAGACGCCACGCTCTCCAATGCAGCGGCGAGCTCATCCACCTTGAGCTCTAGAGGATAAGCAGTCTGGCTGTGAGGTGAGCTACTGTTGCCTCAAGCACAAACAGGAGTCAACGAACGTGCTGTGGGGCGGGTGTTCTGAGGGGGTGTACCCGGCCATCCCCAGATCGCTTCCATCACCAGCCGCATCGTCCTCAATCCCGTAGGAAGAAGGAACGATGCAGGGGGCGGCTGGAGTGGCGTGCTTGCGCCACGACCGCAACGTTGTCATGGTCTCGCAGTGAGAGCATGAACCACCCACAAACGCTGCCTCGGTGTGATCGCTGCCCAGACACACGAGACAACGCCTGCAGCCATCTGAAGCGGAGAGCACTCTACCACATCCAGGAACTACACAGGGTTGGAAAGGTAAATGTAAAAAGACGTGTCTTGAAAAGGACGTTCAACACCGCTGTGTATTGCTCTATTAGAGGAAAATATTATTTTACAAGAAATATCACTCTTTAATAATCTTTTAGGCTCTGCGCTGTTGAAGCGCCCAGGGGCAAACTGCACTGCTGTGCAGGGAAGGAGAAAGCCGCTGTAGTGCGCCGTAGATCCAACAGCAGAGAGCGTCAAAGGAACAGGAACGGGTGTGTGACTCACAGCTCACTGTAAACACGACCATCGGCGCTGAAGAAAATTTCTTAATGAACTCGTCCTATTTCCCCACCTTTATACCCGTATGTCCGGGGGCGGGGTATGCAAATACTGTCTGCCAACTTCTCATTGGCCTTTTTTCATAGATCAGAGGCATATTCAGCGCTCAAGAGAGACCCCTAGTGTTGCTTCTTCGACACTAGGGGTCTCTCTAGTGTCGTTTCTTCGACACAACATCGAAGTGAGCAACAGACGGGGAACAAAAGTATCATGCATTACTTATTTGAAAAACATTTTCAAAGTTATCATGTGGAAATTAACATTTGGTATGTTAATTTAAAAAAAAAATTATAATTACATAACACATGTAACATGTTACACCCCAATACAGGTGGGAGCTAAAGGATAATTACAGATGAACCCAAAAAAGCCATTTTATTCCAGGACACATAAATACATACAAATGTGCTGTTCTTAAACAAAAGTTTGGAAGGATCTTGGTCATCTAATCTGCCAATCAACCTGCAGGCTTCAGAGTTTATAAGTTGCTGCATATCTCACTCTAGCGACAGACTTTCTGTCATCCCTCCACCACCCCATCTACATCCTCCAGTTCCTTTCCTATAGCTTCCTTCATATATTAAGAAGTCCCTTAGTGGGGGTAAATTTAGAGCTTGAGTCGAGCCTCTTCCTTTACGGACAGCAATCGTTTACCCTTTATCACTCAAAGATTATATGGGCAGGCAAGCTCGTGAAAGATAAATTTGTATACATGCCTGCCTTTCCTCTCATAAACACTCACAAGATGCTATAAAAATTAATACCCACCTATGAGTCACACAGAAGTAGATGAACACAGCCAAAATCACAATGAGCAGGACTCCCCCTAACACACATGCCACAACCACTAGAGCAATCAAAGAGGCTACACAGAGAAACAAAGGTAATTACACACACATATATAGACACACACACACATACTGTATAAACACATGCCCAAAATGAAGAATATAACAAAGATATACAAACAGATCTGTGTAACGAGTATTGTAATTATAAGCTTCAATAAACTATTGTACTATTGCTTCAATACAAATTATATTGGAAAAAAGGGAAATATTATGATAACAAAATCTTACAGTCATCGCAGTTCAATCCAGAATAGCCAAATGGACACCTATTAAAACAAAAATTATAATATACATTACATAAGTAATAAATATAAGTTTTAAATGTACAATTTGAAAGCTAGCCACAAAGCTGACTTTTGCTATATAAGAATGACACAAGGGGGCAGTATTTACTGTTACATTGAGATGGGAGAAAGGTGCCATCTGTTGTTCCTTACAGGCTAATCTGCTTAAAAGGCTTCAAATGGTTAGGATTAGGGTGGGGGCTGAGTTAGGGTATCTGTTGCCTGCCAGGAACAAACTGTGGCCCCTATGTGCAATGGGTCTGTTACACATACACCGGTCATGCGCTCAACCACTAAATTCTGTCACCCTCTGAGTATGCATTTAATCTATTGGACACACAAGTTTATAGAGTAGTTTAAGAGATGATGTGTATTAAAGTAACAGAAGAAAAAAATGGTACTCAATGGTACTCACAGTACACAGATTTCTCCTTGGGCTTTCTGTCCACTGGGGCAGACTATGAAAAGAATAGACGGTAATTAGTGAGAGAGGATTATTATAAGATGGTGGGATGAATCAAAAACAAAAATGACTCGAACGAACTTCTTTGTACACAACAATTAAACTGCATTATTTCAAATTTGGTATGATCAGAATTAATTTGGCTGTTAACAGGGCTGGATTGGTAATCTGGCATTACGTGCATTTTTTCCAGTGGGCCGACATACTTTGGGGCCGATCAGGGGCGGACTGGCCATCGGGAGAACCGTGACTAAGCTGAAATGAGCTGCCGCGTTATGCAGAATGGGCCACAAAACGGCGTCGCGATATGATGAAGGGGGCAGCAATATGCAGAAAAGGACAGCAACTACTAAGGCAACTTTTGGGCCAGATCCTATGTAAAATACCAGGTCTATTTCTCTTCCCCATCTACCCCTGGCTGTTACTATGGACAAAACCACGCCAAGCTCAAAGGTCACTGCTGAACATGAGATGCACAAACAAACACGATTGCTCACACAAAACAGCACATCCTCTTCAATTCTTTACAACACACAGTAAATGGAGTAATAAAGAAATACATGCTCTCACCTGTACAGCTCTTCCTCTGGTAAGGGTTAGGTACATAGCCCGGTTTGCAGACACAGTTAGGAAAACCATCTTTGGTTGCACACACTGTAGAGACAACATCACATGGAACAGGCTCCTGCTGACAGAGATCAGTTTCTAGAGAGGCATAGACATGATATAATGAGGGGATAGCAGTACAGTTTATACAGAGACAATCATTTGGCCTCTTTACATTGTCATTAAAACAATATATAGCCATAGTCATGGCTCAACATTGGTAAATCCCCACAAAGTTTTGGCACAGGCACTGTATAAAATTGTTTTTATTTTTGGGCTATGGAGATATGGGCTATTTTTTTTCCTGAAATATGTAATGCCATTTCAGTAATTTGCAAGTTAATGTTTACACTATCCTAAATCCTGCATTGAGGATAGTATAAACATGTTCGGCTCGCTGCCCTGGGCGAAGGGCTCGAGGCTAGAGACTTAAACCGAGCTTGAATAGCCCCCAGACATAGATTATTTATTGATGAATAGATAGGAGGAGATGGGGAGGTGGATGGGTGCCAGAAGACTCGATGCCATGTAGACGTATGCAGCTTTTTATATACAGTATGCTTAATCCGGAAGTGTGATAGGTCTAATTAAATGAACTTGCTCCTCCCGAACCTTGTTAATGAAACTCCATTTAATACAGTTGCAGACTAAAGATACTCACGTGTGTATTGAGCATCAGCAAGGATGCCACAATTCTCTATCCCGCACTCTTTTATAGCAGTATTCATGGCTGTTCCAACTGAATCCTGGGTGGCTGGAGAATTGAGCTCAAAAAAACTGTTCACTAAGGCCACTACACTGCCAGGACTGGAATCATTTAAACAGAGATTAATAATTGTTAACTATGATTCATATTTACAAAGGTGTAAAAAACTGTTAAAATGGACACTTACGTTAGCTTAAGGACAGTGCTGTTAATGTAGTTTAGCTGTTTTTGCAGAGCTGCATTTACCTATGAGAGAAGGGGAGAAAAAGACTTGCACTATATAGTGTGAAGGAAAATTATTCATTTTTTTAAGTATTTACATTCTCACTGAGAAAAGGTATTCCAACGTTTATTGAAACTTTGTAGGCATGGCTATTAAGCTATAATAATACATTGAAAAATACTGTAAAACCAAAGAAATATAGAGTAATATACTTGTATAAAGAATATAGCAGAAATAAATAAATTTTAAGTAAGGCTGTAGATTTATCGCAATTAATTTGATTAAAAATAACGCTTTAAAAAAAGCATGCAATTAATCGCAATGTCCCCGGACCGCAATAAAGAAGATTCCTGACAAATGCAAGCTTGTAGTACCACCTGTTTACTCCAATGTGCAGTAAGCAAAACTTCAGCTGTATGGGCAATGCACAGTTTATACAGTGAACAAAACAACCTTTCAGCAGACAGCACACACGAACATGAGTTACGTTTTTGCATTCAAAACACTTGATGGAGCGCAAATAGAACTAAGGGATCTCAAGATGTGTTTTTTAAGTATTAAACTACATTTAACTTGACACAGAGACCTAAAAATGGTATGATTATGACACAACGCACCCGAGACGCTACACAAGGATCTGTCTGATGCAGGTGTACATTGACGGGTCCTTAAACAAGCCCTCATAATAAATCTCAAACTGACTGACAAATTCAATTGCAAAATGGATTGCTGTAAAATGTATGCCAATGATTGGCTTATGTTCAATAATATGGTAATAAACAATACATTGTATTCTAAAGCTGCTTGTATCATCTTATCAGTGCTTAACTCCTCTGCCACAAGAATGTAATGCATTTTAATTATATAAGTAATTTTTTTTATTTTATATATATTTATAAAGCAATAAAGGACTACTAAGGCAACTTTTGGGCCAGTTTCTATGTAAAATATCAGGCCTATTTCTCTTCCCCATCCACCCCTGGTGGTTAAGCTCAAAGGTCACTGCTGAACATGACTACATGTAATACATGCAATACATGTAATACATGCAATAAAGGGCGCTTCGACAGCTTTTTCACTGCCTAAAAGAGTGTTTTCCCTCCTAAAAGAGTTTGTGTTCTCTAAAAGAGTTCGAGTTTCCACTCATAAAAGAGCAATACACAGCAAGCATTGAATGTCCTTTTCAGGACGTGTATTTTTCAAGATGCCATTGAGCCTCTGTGTAGTTCCTGGATGTGGTCGATTTCTCTCCAAGACCGATGGCCACAGATGCTACCTCTTGTGCCTGGGCAGCGATCTCACTGAGGCAGCATTCATGGATGGTTCATGCACTCACCTCATGGCCAGCCGGCATTCTCCCTTGAGCCCCCGGAATTGGATGATGACATCGCCGCTGCATTGGAGAGTGTCCAGGCATCTGACGCAGAAAACTCAACTATGCTGCCACCTTTGGGCCACCCTGCCCAGTCTGAGGCTGATGAGTAGATGGCTGATATGCTTGCCTGGGCTGCCATGAGTGTGGGCTTGGACTGGAACCCTCTGTCCTCCCCACAGCCTTCGCGGCTTGACAACTGGTACCTCGGCTCCGGGCGCCGCTCCCAAACATCCCCCCAGTACCATTCTTCCCGGAAATGCATGACAAGCTGACGCGGTCGTGGAGGGCGCAACTGCCCTGAACCGACCCCTCTGCTCATCTGCTCTCACTACCCTGGATGTAGGGGTGGCATATGGGTACACGGAGATCCTCCAGGTGGACAGGGCAGTTGAGATCCACCTGTGTCCCGAGAATGCCACCACCCAGCAGGACCACCTGGTACTCCCCTCCAGAGCCTGTAGGATGACGTCATCACTGACCTCGAAAGACTACAGCGCCACCGGACAGGCCACCTCCACCCTGCATGCCATGGCTCTCCTGCAGGTCCACCAAGGCACTCAAAGATCTGCACCTGGGTAGTCCCAACCCTGACGTGCTGCAGGAACTGCACTCTGCCACCGACCTCGCTCTCAGAGCCACGAAGGTCACAATGCAGGCACACGTTGTCCAGGTGCGTCACCTCTGGCTGAACATGGTCGAGATGCGCGATGTTGACAAGGCACACTTTCTCAACGCCCCCGTCTCCAAGCTTGGCCTCTTCAAGCGACACTGTCAACGACATCGGCCAGCAGTTTTCGTCTCAGAAGAAGCAGACAGAGGCGATCTCCCACATCATATTGCGGCTTCACCAAACCAGCGCACCCTGCCTGCTCACTGGGGGCATCCCCCTGCGGCTAAACAACAGGTAGCTCTGCCTCAACCCAGGCTCAGCTCTCAGCCCCAGCATACCCCGTCTCCAGGACCCCTTCCAGGAACAGGAAAGCTCCGAAGCGCTCCTAAGATGGGCTACCCAGGCAGTCAGACGTTCGCTCTGGAGCTGGTACCAAGACCACTCCGTTCCCCGGTGGAGGGCCGGTAGGAGAATCCTTGTTTATGCTATTTTCATTTGCCACACCGCCTTTGGGCTGTGGTACCCACATTCTCAATGAAAGAGCGATTTCCTCACTCCCTGGGTCATCCAGCCAGTGCACGTCATTCTCATGGCACCCCGACATCAAAACTCTACAGTCCCCACTCCCTGGATGCAGCTTCCTTGCCTCCGGACCCATGACTGCTCAGCCCCGGCAGGCCAGCACTGACAAGTTCTGAAAACGCCTTTCAGGGAACTCTTCCTCAGTCTCTAATCCGCCCCCTGCCGGGTGTGCGGATGCAGGTAAGTGCTTTGAGTCTTTTCTCATCACCCAAGCCTCGGGACGCTCTTCTGCCTCCCAACGCACTATTACCTTCTCCCCCCGCTGTGAAGCCCCATCCGGTATGTCAAAAGCTATTGTCCCGCTAGTGCCCCTCGCACGGAGTTTGGATGATTGGCTTTTGCTGCCCAACCCGTCGCGCTGGTTGGCCATGACATCCAACCACGCAATGCACCTCGTTTCAGCGGAATTTGCTCCATCTCCATATGCGGCAAGAAAGCTAGCGCTTTACGGGTAGAGATCATGACTCTGCTTCTCAAGGACGCAATACAGCCCATCCCTCCAGCCATGATGAAGAAGGGTTTCTACAGCCCTTACTTCATTGTACCAAAAAAAGGTGGCGGGTTGCGACCAATCTTGGACTTGCGAGTTCTCAACTGGGCCTTTCAAAAACTCCTGTTCATAATGCTCACGCAGAAACAGATTCTTACCTGCGTTCGACAGCTAGATTGGTTCACGGCGGTAGACCTAAAGGACATGTAATTCCACGTCTCCATCTTGCCTCGACACTGACCCTTCCTACAGTTTGCGTTAGACGGCCAGGCGTATCAGTACAAGGTCCTCCCCTTCGGCCTATCCCTGTCCCCTCACATCTTCACGAAGGTTGCAGAGGTAGCCCTTGCCTCGCTACGGGAGGTGGGCATCTGCATACTCAATTACCTCGATGACTGGCTCATTCTAGTTACTATGCGCTCACAGGGACCAGGTGCTCAGTTACCTCAGCCGTCTAGAGCTTCAGGTCAACTGGGAAAAGAGCAAGCTCAGAGCATCTCTTTTCAGACTCACCAGTGAGTGCACGCAGTCAGTGCTCAGATGCCTTGCTCTCTTCGAGCACGGCACAGCGGTTCCTCTAAAACAATTCCAGAGGTTCCTAGGGCATATGGCATCCTCAGCCGTGGTCGCACCTCTTAGGTTGATGCATGTGAGACCGCTTCAGCAGTGGCTACATACTGGGCAAGCACCTCTTGATCAAATCTCACACATGAACTGCCCAAATACAATCATTACATGCTGCCCCCCCCCCCCCCCCCCCCCCCCCACACACACATTACATGCCCCACCACAGACATGAATATACTTTAAACAACAATAAAGTATGCATATCGCTAAGTCCCACGTGCAGCTTTGGGACTCTCTGATCACTGTCTGGTTCATCTTCTTCTGACCTACATGCAGAAATTAAAATCAACATAGCCAGTAGTAAGGACTGTTAAGAGATGGACCAATGAAGCAGAGTTGGAACTACAAGCCTGCTTCGATTGCACTGATTGGAGTGTTTTTGAAGCTGCAGCTACAGACCTGGATGAGCTCACAGATACTGTGACATCATACATCAGTTTCTGTGAGGATATGTGCATCCCTACTAGGACATTTTTATCATTCAACAATGATAAACCATGGTTCACAGGAAAACTCAGACAGCTTCGTCATGCCAAAGAGGATGCTAAAAGGGGTGGGGTTAAAGTATTGTACAATCAGGCCAGGAACACACTGAATAAGGAAATCAGATTGGCTAAAAGAAGTTACTCTGAGAAGCTGGAAAACAAGTTTTCAGCTAATGAACCTGCATCAGTGTGGAGTGGCCTAAAACAACTTACTAATTACAGGACTCCTACCCCAAACCCTGTGGTGGACCAACGAATGGCTGACGACCTGAATGTGTTCTACTGCAGATTCGAAAGGCCCAATCTCACACCCCACACCCACTCTGACCTTCACTACACACAAAAACCAACACCTCCTGCAACCCCCCTCCTGCTACTCAATGTGCACTCATGATCTGTGAAGATGATGTGTGCATTTCTTTCAGAAGCAAAAGACGAGGAAGGCTTCAGGCCCAGATGTCGTCTCACCAGCGTGCCTTCGATCCTGTGCTAAACAACTGGCCCCCATCTGCAATCTTCAATAGATCACTGGAGTGTGAAGTCTCACACTGCTTCAAATGCTCAATTATTATCCCTGTCCATAAAAAACAAAAATCACTGGACTTATTGACTACAGACCTGTTGCCCTGTTGTCTGTAGTAATGAAGTCATTTTAGAGACTAATGTTGGCCTACGTGAAGGGCTTCACTCTACCCTTTCTAGATCCCCTTCAATTTGCTTATCATGCTGTAAAGCAGTTCATGCTCAAAGGCAAGGAAGAGGCGAGAAACCGGCTTAACGTATAAATTATAGTTTTGGAAAACTCAAAATACAAACACATAAGACAACGGACATGTCCGTAATGATCTCTCTCCCACGCACGTCCTCCGCAATCGGCCTTTAACCCTCTCGGAGGCCTGACCAGCCCAACACGGGACCGGGCGTGTTGAGACACGACCCGGCCCCACCCTCCACCGTGCCACACATGCAAACAGGTCTGTGGAAGATGGAGTCAACATGGGATTGCATCATATCCTGCAACATCTGGACAGACTGGGGACATATGCAAGGATCCTTTTTGTGGACATCAGGGCTTTCAATACCATCATCCCAGCTATTCTCCAGACTAAGTTAAACCAACTCCTTGTTCCCATGTCTATCTGTCAGTGCATCAGAAGACTACAGAGGACAGTTCTGACTACTGAGAGGATTATTGGTTGACCATCCCCACCCCACTCCCGCCCCCGCATTCAAGAACTATACACCTCCAGAGTGAGGAAAAAGGCTGTAAAAACCACTCTGGATCCCACTCACCCAGCCCACCACCTTTTTGAACAGTTGCCTTCTTGCTGACACTTCAGAGCTCTGAGCACCAGAACCGTCAGTCACAGGAACAGTTTTTTGCTCAGGCTATCCATCACATAAACAGTTAAAGCTGCCCCATTGAGCAATAACTATGTGCAATACACAGTTTAGTCTATTTATATTATCCAACATATCCTCTTCTGCCATTACATACATTGCACTGTATATAACATAATGTATTTTTGTACTTTATATAACGGATTTGTATTAGATTTGCACTACGTATGTGTATGTGTATGTATAAAAGTGTGTATTTGTGTATGTACGTATATGTATAATAATTTTTATTATAATCTATGTCTTGCCGCTGTTTTTGTATTATTTTTTGTAGAGATGCACCGATTGCAATTTTCTTGGCCGATTCCGATTTCCGATTTTTTTCCAAGTGTGACCAGCCGATACCAATTTTTCCGATTCAGATTTTCTTTCTAAGAACTATTGACTGCATATACAAACAAAATCTACCTTTCTTCAATGCAAAATTAAATTTTCATAATAAAATAAATTATTAAACATTACAATGTCCCCCAAACAAAGTTACAGGATCTTCTCTGACTTCTGATATATAAAGTCTGTGACTCTGTGACTGGAAAGAGGTAGAAATAACAATTAACTGCAATTATTTATTTGATGAGTATTTTTATAAATGGAACTTTTTCAATGTTTTACTCGTCTAACAAAACAATTCCAAATATTACAAGCCTATGAACAAAACTGTTTTTGTTTTGTAATTTCTAACGTTGTGTTATTTCTCCCGGGAAACTCCCGTAATTTGTATGGCCCAAACCACGTTATATGAATAATCACATCAATATATTATTCGTTAACAGGTTGTCCAGTTGCCAGATCTTGTATGAAACAGATCCAACTCACACAATCGACGCACCATACACATTTATAATAATTTGTGATCTCAACCTGGCAACCAAAACCCAGCTGCTCTGTTGAAATCTGCGCAGGCAGTAGACGTGAGAAGTTGAATCAAGCATCACCGGTAGATGGGAGGAGACTCAGCTAGGAGTCGAAAAAAAAAAAAATATATACATGTAAATTTAACAACAGCTGGACGAAAGCATTTAATTTCATATCCCGAAGCCATATCAACAATACCCACATCTTTTGCAAAGTGTGTCGCACTGATTTTAATATCGGACATGGTGGGAAAAATTACGTTACTCAGCACATTAAATCACAACGGCACAAGTTATATGTATTTAGCCTGCCTCTGCCATCCCACGGTTTACTTTAGCCTTACAAATATTACAAATTGCGAACTTTATGTATTTTTCACTCACAGTGAAGATCTTCCACGCCAATGTCATGTTTCCATGCGGCTGTGACGTTATTGCCTGCGCTGCTGGCAACAAAACGGACCGGCTCGGAATCGGAAAGACGTGAGACTGACCGGCCGGTCACCGGTCCGGGCCGAGCATGCGGAAAACCGGCTGATTCCGGTCCCTGGCCTGTCGATCGGTGCATCTCTAGTTTTTTGTATTGTTGTGCACTGGAAGCTCCTGTCACCAAAACACATTCCTTGTATGTGTAAGCATACTTGGCAATAAAGCTGATTCTGAAATAAATTAATATGGTGGCAAACATTTTATTTTCAAAACCTTTAAACTTTTATCCCAATTTTGAAAATCTGAATGTGATGTCAAAGATCACTGAATATATGAACATATCATTTTCTTCAAATACTGCCCTCCAAGCCTTCTCACGACATGTAGGGCAAGACCAACATTTCACACAATGTCAGTGTATGAAGGTAAATCTTTGAAATCGTTAGTGGTTAGGAAACAGTAGATGTGTGACCTACCGCAGAAATTATCTCGTTAGCAGTTTGCCGGAATTTGAGTGAATTGGGATCATTCATAGCACTTACAAAAGTGCGGTTCACCCGAAGGGAACTGGGGAAGGTTTTAGCTGTGAATAAAGAGGATGTGAGAAAGAGGGTAAGTGTGGAGATGGAGTGTTCAAATGAATTTGTGTTGCGTTGTTCTCAACACCAAGTCTCAACACCAAGTCTAGACATCTGACACTTACTTTCCACACAAGCATAATTTAATAGAATTGTTCCAGCCAGACACTGACAGGTGGAATTCACACAAACACTGAGGGGTGGGCAGGGCACTGCAGGGCAGGTAGCTATATGTAAAAGAGAACACAATAATATGCCAGATCACTAAAGGTTTATGAAAGAGAGAACGCATTAAAGGCACAGGTGAGGATTAGCATTTTATGGTCTTGCACACACACACAACACATTCACTCAAACACACCTGGTGGTGTCGTGGTGTTAGTTGGGTTAGTAGTTACAATGGGTCCATTCGTAGAGATGCCTGTGGTTAGAGGTATTGTTGTATTCCGTGGAGTAGTGAGTGGTGTGGTAGCATTCCCTTGCGTAGTAATGAGTGGTTCTGTAGTATTCACGGGTGTAGTGATGGGTGATGCTGTAGTGTTTCCTTGTGTAGTGATGGATGTTGTTGTAGTGTTCCCTGGCATAGTTAGTGGTGTGGTAGAAATCCCTGGTGTGGTAATGGGTGGTGTTGTAGCATTTTCTGATGTTGTTAGTGGTGTGGTTGCATTCTCTAGTGTAGTGATTGATGGTGTTGTAGAATTCCCTTGTGTAGTAATGGGTGGTGTTGTAATATTCCCTGGTGTAATGATGGGTGGTGTTGTTGCATTCCCTTGTGTAGTTGGTTGTGTGGTAGCATTCCCTGTTGTAGTGATGGGTGGTGTTGTAGCATTTCCTGGTATAGTTATGGGTAGTGTTGTAGCATTCCCTAGTGTAGTAATGGGTAGTGTTGTAGCGTACCCTAATGTAGTTAGTGGTATGGTAGCATTCGCTGGTGTAGAGATGGGCAGTGTTGTAGCATTCCCTGGTGTGGTGATTGGTAGTGTTGTAGCATTAACTTGTGTGGTAATGGGTAGTGTTGTATCATTCCCTGGTGTAGTAATTGTTGTGGTTGCATTCCCTGGTGTAGAGATTGATGGTGTTGTAGCATTCCCTTTTGTAGTGATGGTTGGTGTTGTAACATTCCCTGGTGTAATGATGGGTGGTACAGTAGTGTTCCCTTGTGTAGTTTGTTGTGTGATAGCATTCCCTGTTGTAGTAATGGGTGGTGTTGTATCATTCCCTGGTGTAATGTTGGGTGGACCTGTAGCGTTGTCTGGTGTAGTTAGCGGTGTGCTAGCATTCCCTGTTGTTGTGATGGGTGCTGTTGTAGCATTCCCTGGTGTAATAAGTTGTGTGGTTGCATTCCCTAGTGTAGTGATTGATGGTGTTGTATCATTCCCTTTTGTAGTATAGGGTGGTGTTGTAATATTCCCTGGTGTAATGATGGGTGGTGCTGTAGCGTTCCCTTGTGTAGTTTGTTGTGTGGTAGCGTTCCCTGTTGTAGTGATGGGTGGTGTTGTAGCATTTCTTGGTGTAGTTATAGGTAGTGTTGTAACATTCCCTAGTGTAGTAATTTGTGGTGTGGAAGCATTCACTTGCGTAGTAATGGGTGGTTCTGTAGTGTTCACTGGTGTAGATAGAAATGTGGTAGTATTCCCTGGTGTAGTGATGGGTGATGCTGTAGTGTATCCTGGTGTAGTGATGGATGGTGTTGTAGTGTTCCAAAGAGTAGTGAGTGGTGGTGTTGTAGCATTCCCTTGTGTAGTATAGGGTGGTGTTGTAATATTCCCTGGTGTAATGATGGGTAGTCCTGTAGCGTTCCCTGGTGTAGATAGTGGTGTGCTAGCATTCCCTGTTGTTGCCATCGGTGGTGTTGTAGTGTTCACTGGTGTAGTGATGGGCAGTGTTGTAGCATTCCCTGATGTAGTAATGGGTGGTGTTGTAGCGTTCCCTGGTGTAGTAAGTGGTGTGGTTGCATTCCCTAGTGTAGTGATTGATGGTGTTGTATCATTCCCTTGTGTAGTATAGGGTGGTGTTGTAATATTCCCTGGTGTAATGATGGGTGGTGCTGTAGCATTCCCTTGTGTAGTTTGTTGTGTGGTAGCGTTCCCTGTTGTAGTGATGGGTGGTGTTGTAGCATTTCTTGGTGTAGTTATAGGTAGTGTTGTAACATTCCCTAGTGTAGTAATTTGTGGTGTGGAAGCATTCTCTTGCGTAGTAATGGGTGGTTCTGTAATGTTCACTGGTGTAGATAGTGCTGTGGTAGTATTCCCTGGTGTAGTGATGGGTGATGCGGTAGTGTTTCCTGGTGTAGTGATGGATGTTGTTGTAGTGTTCCAAAGAGTAGTGGGTGGTGGTGTTGTAGCATTCCCTGGTGTAATGATGGGTAGTCCTGTAGTGTTCCCTGGTGTAGATAGTGGTGTGCTAGCATTCTCTGTTGATGCCATGGGTGGTGTTGTAGCATTCCCTGGTGTAGTAGTAGGTGGTGTTGTTACGTTCCCTGGTGTGGTGCTGGGCAGTGTTGTAGCATTCCCTGGTGTGGTGATTGGAAGTGTTGTTGCATTAAACTGTGTGGTAATGGGTGGTGTTGTATCATTCCCTGGTGTAGTAATTGGTGTGGTTGCATTCCCTGGTGTAGAGATTGATGGTGTTGTAGCATTCCCTTGTGTAGTGATGGATGGTGTTGTAACATTCCCTGGTGTAATGATGGGTGGTGCTGTAGCATTCCCTTGTGTAGTTTGTTGTGTGGTAGCATTCCCTGTTGTAGTGATGGGTTGTGTTGTAGCTTTTCCTGGTGTAGTTATGGGTAGTGTTGTAGCATTCTCTAGTGTAGTACTGGGTGGTGTTGTAACATTCTCTGATGTAGTAATGTGTGGTGTTGTAGCGTTCCCTTGTGTAGTGATGGATGGTGTTGTAGTGTTCCAAACTGAAGTGATGGGCGGTGTTGTAGCATTCCCTGGTGTAATGATGGGTGGTCCTGTAGAGTTCCCTGGTGTAGTTAGTGGTGTGCTTGTATTCCCTCTTGTGGTAATGGGTGGTGCTGAAGAGTTCCCTGGTGTAGTAAGTGGTGTGGTTGCATTCCCTAGTGTAGTGATTGGTGGTGTTGTATCATTCCCTTGTGTAGTATAGGGTGGTGTTGTAATATTCCCTGGTGTAATGATGGGTGGTGCTGTAGCGTTCCCTTGTGTAGTTTGTTGTGTGGTAGCGTTCCCTGTTGTAGTGATGGGTGGTGTTGTAGCGTTTCTTGGTGTAGTTATAGGTAGTGTTGTAACATTCCCTAGTGTAGTAATTTGTGGTGTGGAAGAATTCACTTGCGTAGTAATGGGTGATTCTGTAGTGTTCACTGGTGTAGTTAGTAATGTGGTAATATTCCCTGGTGTAGTGATGGGTGATGCTGTAGTGTTTCCTGGTGTAGTGATGGATGGTGTTGTAGTGTTCCAAAGAGTAGTGAGTGGTGGTGTTGTAGCATTCCCTGGTGTTGTCATCGGTGGTGTTGTAGTGTTCCCTGGTGTAGTTATGGGTAGTGTTGTAGCATTCCCTGGTGTTATCATCGGTGGTGTTGTAGTGTTCCCTGGTGTAGTTATGGGTAGTGTTGTAGCATTCCCTGATGTAGTAATGGGTGGTGTTGTAGCATTCCCTGGTGTAGTTATGGGTAGTGTTGTAGCATTCCCTGATGTAGTAATGGGTGGTGTTGTAGCATTCCCTAGTGTAGTACTGGGTGGTGATGTAACATTCTCTGATGTAGTAATGGGTGGTGTTGTAGCGTTCCCTGATGTAGTTAGTAGTATGGTAGTATTCCCTGGTGTAGAGATGGGATGTGTTGTAGCGTTCCCTTGTGTAGTGATGGATGGTGTTGTAGTGTTCCAAACTGAAGTGATGGGTGGTGTTGTAGCATTCCCTGGTGTAATGATGGGTGGTCCTGTAGAGTTCCCTGGTGTAGTTAGTGGTGTGCTTGCATTCCCTATTGTTGTGATGGGTTGTGTTGTAGCATTCACTGGTGTAGTGGTAGGTGGTGTTGTAGTGTTCCCTGGTGTGGTAATGGGTGGTGCTGAAGCGTTCCCTGGTGTAGTAAGTGGTGTGGTTGCATTCCCTAGTGTAGTGATTGATGGTGTTGTGTCATTCCCTTGTGTAGTATAGGGTGGTCTTGTAATATTCCCTGGTGTAATGATGGGTGGTGCTGTAGCATTCCCTTGTGTAGTTTGTTGTGTGGTAGCGTTCCCTGTTGTAGTGATGGGTGGTGTTGTAGCGTTTCTTGGTGTAGTTATAGGTAGTGTTGTAACATTCCCTAGTGTAGTAATTTGTGGTGTGGAAGCATTCACTTGCGTAGTAATGGGTGGTTCTGTAGTGTTCACTGGTGTAGATAGAAATGTGGTAGTATTCCCTGGTGTAGTGATGGGTGATGTTGTAGTGTTTCCTGGTGTAGTGATGGATGGTGTTGTAGTGTTCCAAAGAGTAGTGAGTGGTGGTGTTGTAGCATTCCCTGGTGTAATGATGGGTTGTCCTGTAGCGTTCCCTGGTGTAGATAGTGGTGTGCTAGCATTCCCTGCTGTTGTCATCAGTGGTGTTGTAGTGTTTCCTGGTGTAGTTATGTGTAGTGTTGTAGCATTCCCTGATGTAGTAATGGGTGGTGTTGTAGCATTCCCTGGTGTAGTAAGTGGTGTGGTTGCATTCCCTAGTGTAGTGATTAATGGTGTTGTATCATTCCCTTGTGTAGTATAGGGTGGTGTTGTAATATTCCCTGGTGTAATGATGGGTGGTGCTGTAGCGTTCCCTTGTGTAGTTTGTTGTGTGGTAGCATTCCCTGGTGTAGTGATGGGTGATGCTGTAGTGTTTCCTGGTGTAGTGATGGATGGTGTTGTAGTGTTCCAAAGAGTAGTGAGTGGTGGTGTTGTAGCATTCCCTGGTGTAATGATGGGTTGTCCTGTAGCGTTCCCTGGTGTAGATAGTGGTGTGCTAGCATTCCCTGCTGTTGTCATTGGTGGTGTTGTAGTGTTCCCTGGTGTAGTTATGGGTAGTGTTGTAGCATTCCCTGATGTAGTAATGGGTGGTGTTGTAGCGTTCCCTGGTGTAGTAAGTGGTGTGGTTGCATTCCCTAGTGTAGTTATGGGTAGTGTTGTAGCATTCCCTGATGTAGTAATGGGTGGTGTTGTAGCATTCCCTGGTGTAGTAAGTGGTGTGGTTGCATTCCCTAGTGTAGTGATTGATGGTATTGTATCATTCCCTTGTGTAGTATAGGGTGGTGTTGTAATATTCCCTGGTGTAATGATGGGTGGTGCTGTAGCGTTCCCTTGTGTAGTTTGTTGTGTGGTAGCATTCCCTGGTGTAGTGATGGGTGATGCTGTAGTGTTTCCTGGTGTAGTGATGGATGGTGTTGTAGTGTTCCAAAGAGTAGTGAGTGGTGGTGTTGTAGCATTCCCTGGTGTAATGATGGGTTGTCCTGTAGCGTTCCCTGGTGTAGATAGTGGTGTGCTAGCATTCCCTGCTGTTGTCATTGGTGATGTTGTAGTGTTCCCTGGTGTAGTTATGGGTAGTGTTGTAGCATTCCCTGATGTAGTAATGGGTGGTGTTGTAGCGTTCCCTGGTGTAGTAAGTGGTGTGGTTGCATTCCCTAGTGTAGTTATGGGTAGTGTTGTAGCATTCCCTGATGTAGTAATGGGTGGTGTTGTAGCATTCCCTGGTGTAGTAAGTGGTGTGGTTGCATTCCCTAGTGTAGTGATTGATGGTGTTGTATCATTCCCTTGTGTAGTATAGGGTGGTGTTGTAATATTCCCTGGTGTAATGATGGGTGGTGCTGTAGCGTTCCCTTGTGTAGTTTGTTGTGTGGTAGCATTCCCTGGTGTAGTGATGGGTGATGCTGTAGTGTTTCCTGGTGTAGTGATGGATGGTGTTGTAGTGTTCCAAAGAGTAGTGAGTGGTGGTGTTGTAGCATTCCCTGGTGTAATGATGGGTTGTCCTGTAGCGTTCCCTGGTGTAGATAGTGGTGTGCTAGCATTCCCTGCTGTTGTCATTGGTGGTGTTGTAGTGTTCCCTGGTGTAGTTATGGGTAGTGTTGTAGCATTCCCTGATGTAGTAATGGGTGGTGTTGTAGCGTTCCCTGGTGTAGTAAGTGGTGTGGTTGCATTCCCTAGTGTAGTGATTGATGGTGTTGTATCATTCCCTTGTGTAGTATAGGGTGGTGTTGTAATATTCCCTGGTGTAATGATGGGTGGTGCTGTAGCGTTCCCTTGTGTAGTTTGTTGTGTGGTAGCGTTCCCTGTTGTAATGATGGGTGGTGTTGTAGTGTTTCTTGGTGTAGTTATAGGTAGTGTTTTAACATTCCCTAGTGTAGTAATTTGTGGTGTGGAAGCATTCACTTGTGTAGTAATGGGTGGTTCTGTAGTGTTCACTGGTTTAGTTAGTGCTGTGGTAGTATTCCCTGGTGTAGTGAAGGGTGATGCTGTAGTGTTTCCTGGTGTAGTGATGGATGGTGTTGTAGTGTTCCAAAGAGTAGTGAGTGGTGGTGTTGTAGCATTCCCTGGTGTAATGATGGGTAGTCCTGTAGCGTTCCCTGGTGTAGATAGTGGTGTGCTAGCATTCCCTGTTGTTGCCATGGGTGGTGTTGTAGCATTCCCTGGTGTAGTGGTAGGTGGTGTTGTTACGTTCCCTGGTGTAGTGATGGGCAGTGTTGTAGCATTCCCTGGTGTGGTGATTGGTATTGTTGTAGCATTAACTTGTGTGGTAATGGGTGGTGTTGTATGATTCCCTGGTGTAGTAACTGGTGTGGTTGCATTCCCTGGTGTAGAGATTGATGGTGTTGTAGCATTCCCTTGTGTTGTGATGGATGGTGTTGTAACATTCCCTGGTGTAATGTTGGGTGGTGCTGTAGCATTCACTTGTGTAGTTTGTTGTGTGATAGCATTCCCTGTTGTAGTGATGGGTGGTGTTGTAGCATTTCCTGGTGTAGTTATGGGTAGTGTTGTAGCATTCCCTACCGTAGTGTTGGGTGGTGTTGTAACATTCTCTGATGTAGTAATGGGTGGTGTTGTAGCGTTCCCTGATGTAGTTAGTGGTATGGTAGCGTTCCCTTGTGTAGTGATGGATGGTGTTGTAGTGTTCCAAACTGAAGTGATGGGCGGTGTTGTAGCATTCCCTGGTGTAATGATGGGCGGTCCTGTAGAGTTCCCTGGTGTAGTTAGTGGTGTGCTTGCATTCCCTGTTGTTGTGATGGGTTGTGTTGGAGCATTCCCTGGTGTAGTGGTAGGTGGTATTGTAGTGTTCCCTGGTGTGGTAATGGGTGGTGCTGTAGCATTCCCTGGTGTAGTAAGTGGTGTGGTTGCATTCCCTAATGTAGTGATTGGTGGTATTGTAGCATTCCCTTGTGTAGTAATGGGTGATGTTGTAATATTCCCTGGTGTAATGATGGGTGGTGCTGTAGCGTTCCCTTGTGTAGTTTGTTGTGTGGTAGCATTCCCTGTTGTAGTGATGGGTGGTATTGTAGCGTTTCCTGGTGTAGTTATGGGTAGTGTTGTAGCATTCCCTAGTGTAGTAATGGGTGGTGTTGTAGCATTCCCTGAAGTAGTTAGTGGTATGGTAGCATTCCCTGATGTAGAGATGGGATGTGTTGTAGTGTTCCCTTTTGTTGTGATGGGTGTTGTAGTGTTCCAAACTGAAGTGATGGGTGGTGTTGTAGCGTTCCCTTTTGTAGTTATGGTTGGTTTTGTAGTGTTCCAAACTGAAGTGATGGGTGGTGTTGTAGCATTCCCTGGATTAATGATGGGTGGTCCTGTAGAGTTCCCTGGTGTAGTTAATGGTGTGCTTGCCTTCTCTGTTGTTGTGATGGGTGGTGTTGTAGCATTCCCTGGTGTAGTGGTAGGTTGTGTTGTAGTGTTCCCTGGTGTAGTAAGTGGTGTGGTAGCATTCCCTAATGTAGTGATTGATGGTGTTGTAGCATTCCCTTGTGTAGTAAAGGGTGCTGTTGTAATATTCCCTGGTGTAATGATGGGTGGTGCTGTAGCTTTCCCTTGTGTCGTTTGTTGTGTGGTAGCATTCCCTGTTGTAGTGATGGATGGTGTTGTAGTGTTTCCTGGTGTAGTTATGGGTAGTGTTGTAGCATTCCCTGGTGTAGTGATGATTTGTGTTGTATTGTTCCCTAGTGTAGTGATGGGTTGTGTTGTAGCATTCCCTGATGTAGTTTGTTGTGTGGTAGCATTCCCTTGTGTATTGATGGTTGGTGTTGTACTGTTCCCTATTGAAGTGATGTGTTGTGTGGTTGCATTCTTTGTTGTAGTGATGGGTACTGTTGTAGTGTTTCCTGGTGTAGTTATGGGTAATGTTGTAGTGTTCCCCAGTGTAGTGATAGGTGGTGTTGTAGCATTCTCTGGTGTAAAGATGGGTGGTGCTGTAGCATTACCTTGAATAGTTTGTTGTGTGGTAGCATTCCATATTCTAGTGATGGGTTGTGTTGTGACATTCCCAGGTGTAGTTTGGATTGAAACATGTGTGGTTAAGTTTGGATATGTTCCATTGCTTAGGGTAGTTATCGGTGGAGTTGTGGCATTTTTTGGTGAAGTTTGTGCAGTAATTGTTGAATTTCCTGCTGAACTTAGGGGTGTAGTAGTAGTGACACTGCCTGTTTTTGAAATTGTTGCTGTAGTGTTGCCTGATGTACTAAAAGGACTAGTGGCATTGCCTCTTGTAGTTATTAATTGAGTTGTGCTGTTCCCTGGCACAGTTAAAGAAGTTGTGGCATTGCCTGGTGCAGTTACAGGAGGATTTGTGTTGTTGGCTGCTGTTGTTTTTACAATTGTTGGTGGAACTGTGGCATGGCTTGATGTAGTCAAGAGTGGAATTGTGGCATTCCCTGGTGTACTCACTAATGAACTTGTAGCATTTCCCTGAGTAGTTGTGGATGAGCTTGTCACATTACTTTGAGTAGATAGAGGTAGAGATGTTACATTACCACCATGCGTTGGTATGACTGGTGTTGTGACATTGCTTGGAAATACTGTAGTTTTGCTGCCAGGTGGAATGCTTGTTGGTCCTGTTTTGAGTGACATATAACACATAATAAGAAATTACACTATAGTGTGACAATAAAATGATTTGATTTTATTTGAAATAGCGAACATTAAGATTGTTCAGAATGATGGGTAGTTTAGTAGTATTGATTGGTGTAGTCAGGGATGAATTATTGATATTACCTTGTGTAGGTTGAGGTGGAGTTGTGACATTGCCTGATGTAGTCTGGGCTGACATAGTGTTGTTGTTTACTGTTGTTATAGGCAGAAATGTGACATTCCCAGGTGTAGTTTGGATTGAAACATGTGTGGTTAAGGCTGGAAATGTCTCATAGCTTAGGGTAGTTATCGGTGGAGTTGTGGCATTGTCTGGTGTTGTTGTATCATTTCCTGAAGCAGTTTGTGCTGTAATTGTTGAATTACCTGCTGTACTTAGGTGTGTAGTAATGACACTGCCTGTTGTTGACATTGCCATGGTAGTGTTGCCTGATGTGGGTGAGCTTGTCACATTACTTTGAGGAGATAGAGATGTGCCATTACCACCTTGCGTTGGTATGACTGGAGTTGTGACATTGCTTGGGAATACTGTAGTTGTGCTGCCAGATAGAATGTTTGTTGGTCCTGTTTTGAGTGATACATAACACATAATCAGAAACAGCAAACATTAAGAATGTTCAGAATGATTCTATGATGCATTAATAAGGCACTATGATTTACACAATGCGGAAAACATGGATGGAATCGAGGAATACAGTCATGAAAACAATAAATTATAAATTAATTAAATGCCTGAATGCACAATGAATAAAAATAAAATCGTGATATGCCCAAGTATGATGATTAAACCATAAAAGGCAGAGTTTGTTTTCAAACAAAAAAAGAAAAGAACTGTGGTGGGGCGTTGATGCTCGTGGCTGCCCGGGAAAGCAAGGCCGTCATTTCCGCGCATGTGACTGGGTGATCTCACATGAAGGGGAAAGCCTGGCCAAGGCTTTTGCGTCCGACTGGATGAGCCCGCTCTCCGATGCTGTGCTCAAAAAGTCACCACCTTCACGGGCACCGAACAAGCGGTTGAACTTGCCCTGAGACGAGCCGGTGCACTCATTCGGAAGCCTAACCAAACGAGCGTGCTGGGGAATGGGAGATCTACAAGGATTTACCCAGTGGAGGTGGTCCCATTGTTGTCCCTGAATCGCACCCCCCCACCCCCCCCACCGCCCCCCCCCCCCCCCCCCCCCCCAGTGCTCGCCGTGCTGGCCACATAACCGTGGGTAGAAGAACAGAGGAAGGGAGCCACTGGGGTGGCTTTCTTTTTTACCACACAATGAGGACATGACGCATCCACGAAAGATGTCTCGGCATGCGCAGCACCCAGGCACAAAAAACATCGATTGTGGCCATCTGAAGGTGAGAGATATTGACCGCATCCAGGAATAACACGCAACTTTTAAACTTTTAAAAAGACGCGTCTTTAAATAGACGTTATGGCGTGTGCCACTCTTTTAGAATATACTGTATGTGATCTGCTGAAGCCCCCTGGGGTGATCTCAAGGGCACCCATGCAGAGAGGGGAGAAAACCACTGTAATGCACCGTAAGGATCCAGCAGAGGTGAATGGAAACTGAGGGAATTCAGCTTGCTTATTTTTCAATGAAATAGTGACTGCTATTTGAATGAGCGGTATGAATGCCCCATTGAACGCCTCCTTTATACCCGTATGTCTGGGGGAGGGGTATGCAAATACCACTCGCCAATTCCCATTGGCCTTTTATCAAAGATCAGAGGTGTCTCAGGCTCCCAAGAGTGACCCTTAGTGCCACCACAATGACACAACGCCGACTGAGTGACAGATAGGGAAGTGAAACTTCCTCAATCTGTCTCATTGTCAAGGCAATTCTGCCTGTGGAATTGGAAATTGTTGACATAAATGTGGTTGTGCTGGAAGCTGTGGCTATTACAGCTGTGAAAACATACATCAAAGTAGCCAGGTAGTATGAGATATACAAATTCGTGCAATTCTGGAGCGCAAATTTCCATCTTCAATGTGACTGTCAGTGTCAATTTAGTCCATTTTCTGTAATCCTATCAGACACACCAAATCAGTGATTTAGCAGCTAATGTGTTTCTGTTTTGCTCTCACACAAACTCTGTGAAGAACGCACCATATTCTGATAGTTATTTAATTATTTTCCATGAACAAACATAATATATAGAGACAATCACCTGCAGTACATCATATGTAATTACCCAGCAACTGAAGGACATACAAATGAAAAACAACAATTGCTTAGCAAGAAAACATTTAATCCAGACACGCATACACACACAGCCATTGTGGACAGTTTATATTGTTATTTACTTCTGAAGTCAGTAATTCAAATACCGACACATGCAAAGAAAAAAAAACTTGCAGAATACAGAAATTAAGAACTACCTGTTTTTAATTTTCTTTTTCAACACACAAACCTACACTCCCACACAAAAAACACATATTGACTCATTTAGATTCAGTTTACTCAGCAATCAAGTCACAATGGAAAAGGTCAATATAATGGTTGGCAAACATCAATACCTGCTTAAAAGAAAACACTAAACCATATCAATCAACCACTGGATGTCTAAATGCATTGACTCTTTGAATGGAGGCTTTTACATTAATGTCTCATAATTAATTACTCACAAATACTATAGATCAGATAAGGTGTGTTAATATGTATGCCTGAATATGAATGAATGTGAGAGAAAAACTGTTTGTGTATTAGTGAGAGTTAATTACTAAATTATAAGCACAATGCATACAAAATCCATTAAATTGTGAAATAATGTAAACTTATGATCTTTAAGATGTTAAGATGTAATTTAGTCAGTACCAGCGTTTAGTAAGCTAATCAATCAGACAGAGGCACTATAAGTAAAGACTTGTATTCTTCCAAACTTGCTTCCCAACTTGCAAATGTTTCCCCATTTAAGATTAGTGCAAGAGAAAGTGGGATACTTTAAAGTAAAAGTTGACCCCCAGTTGACCTCATCATCTACTCAACCTCATGTCATACTGCAGTATAAATGACTTTCCTTCTTCTGCATAACACAAATTAAGATTTTTTTTTAAACCTCAACTCTTTTGGTCCTCACAAAAGTAAATGGTGATCAGAACTCAAAAATATAAACATAAAGGAGGTATAAAAGTCATTCATATGACTTCAGTGGTTTCCATGTCTTCAGAAGTTATATAATGGGTGTAAAAACTGCTACATTTTTAAGCCCTTTTTACTATCAATCTCCACCTTTGACCAGCCCCAACCAGTAGGTGACTGAATGTGAAAGTATATTTTTTAAGGCTGTCAAACGATTAAAATATTGGATCGGGATTGATTGCATATTTTTTTGTAGTTAATCTCGATTAATCTCAATATCTTTATAAACATGAGTGGACAAAATATGCTTCATCCAGATGTATTTTTCATTCATCTACACAAAAGCTACCCCACCAACAGAGTTGAACAACAGAAAATGAACACAGCACAACTCAATTCAACAAAATATGGTATTTGTAAGTGTATTATGACAGGATTTATTTGCTTCTTTTAATTGAGTTTTGACAGACATGCAAAAAAGTCAGCGCTGTCATTTACAATTGACAACTCATACATCAAAAACATATTTTAAGGGGGCCTGGGTAGCTCAGAAAGTAAAGATTCTGACTACCACAGCTGGAGTCGCAAGTTCAAATCCAGGGCGTACTGAGTGACTCCAGTCAGGCTTCCTAAGCAACCAATTGGCCCAGTTGCTAGTGTGGGAGTCACGTTAGAGATTCGCCACCACAAGGACTTTGCGCATTGGGAATTGGGCATGCCAAAATTGGGGAGAAAATAGGTGGAAATCAAAAAAATAAAAACTTACTTTAAACCCGTCACATTTGTAACTAGTGGGATTAAATGGGTTAATGGCAGTGTAGATTACCTGCAGGGTTCCAGCAATGTCTCTAACTTCTGCATTGGCTAATGCACTATCAATCAGAGACACTGTGATAGAACCTTGGAGACAGCAACAGGGTTTCCGTTAGTCGGTAATCAGTACCACCGCTCCTTATACGCTCCTTATATGCATATTACGTCTGTGTATGGCCCCAACTCCCTAGGGGGGCACCAGAAAATCCACCGGCTGCCCTGCACATTATATGTTATTCAATTGAATCACTTCTCATGAACTACAATTTATTCAAAGGGTCAAATTACATGTTAACGGCATTAAAAATTTGAGAATCTTCATTTTTGGGTAAACTATCCCTTTAATTATGTGTCCTTGTAAATACTTATTCTTGAAAATCAAAAATTGTTATAATTAGAGAACCTTTATTATAATAATAATTACAAATAAAAACTTCTATAGACTTGATCATGGGATGATGATATGATGAGGTTGTACTACAAATATCAGAGGAAGTGGGTTGTAAAATTTGAATCATGGTCTATTTTATCCATCCTATTAGTTTGTGTTTCC
The DNA here is from genome assembly GCA_032164185.1 of Moxostoma hubbsi. NCBI lineage: Eukaryota > Metazoa > Chordata > Actinopteri > Cypriniformes > Catostomidae > Moxostoma > Moxostoma hubbsi. The sequence continues at coordinate 15,523,800 of JAVLUX010000024.1, read as the reverse complement.
CTGATAAGTAGTATATTTCAGCATTTTTTTTCCCGCATCTTCCATTATTTATGATTCTGGTTGAGAGCACAGCGCACATCTGGTGATATTTTGCTAACACACATACAGTGCTCACGCAGAAAGCAAGCAGACGGGAAAGAGAGAGAGAGAGAGAGAGGGGTCCTTCATAGACCAGTCCTTCTGAGGCTGTAGGCTTGGCTCCTCAGCACTCAATCCTTGTATGAGACAGTCTAGTAAGTGGGCATGGTGAACCATAAGCTTAGTGAATGTGATATTCGACTTTGTTTAGAAAACCATATACATCAAAAAAAATTAAATATGTCCTTAATCCCTTAATTAGTTTAGCAAAATGTTTTATTCACAAAGTTAGTCACTCAAAAAAACCTTTATATAATACACTTTGTAATACTGATAAAATAATTTATATTTAAATCCTTTCAAAACTGAAAAAACAGAACCCTAGACTTGTAAAAACTAACATTTTTAAAGCTTTTCAAATTAATTGAGATTCATGTAATTGCCATTATATATATATATATATATATATATATATATATATATATATATATATATATATATATATAGTGCTGTTGTGCTATTTGTTGTATTGTCTAAACTACTTGTACTTTTTAATTTTCTAGATATTGTCTTGGTGCAAATGTGAATAAAAACTTTCAAAAGTACAATGATCAACGCCCATACCACATTTTCTATTGAATTGTAATAAGCCTAAAACAAATGCAATTAGATTAGAATAGATTAGATTCAACTTTATTGTCATTGTGCACAGTACAAGTACAGACCCATTGAAATGCCGTTAACATCCAACCAGAAGTGCAAAATAAACGCAGGTAAAGTGCAGTTGAGAATGATGTAGATAGTGCAGATGAACATTGTAGTGTGGAGACTTGGTAAGGTATGAGGTATAAAGTGGTTCATAAGTTAAATGTACATATATACACATGCATCTATATTTCTATACATTGTAAGTAACATATAGTGAGACAATATATATAAATAAATGTAAATACAAGTAAATATACTGAATGTAGGCATAAAGTTATTGTAGTTACGGGAAGTACAGAATAGTACTTTGTGCAAGTGGCAAGAGTTATGTAGTATTAAGAAGGGCAAGAATGTGCAATAGAGCAGTCAGCAGTTGGTGGGTGTGGGTGTGTTGGAGGAGGGCGGGGATGGAGGGTAGTGCTAGTTGATAGCTGAGGGGAAAAGCTGTGATGGTCTAAGATCAACTAACATATTGTAAAAAAAAAAAAATTTAATCTAATTAAATAGTACTGGTCTGCAGAGAGGGTTCACAGGATGCAATTGTTGAGGTCGCCCTAGAATTTAAACTACATGCTGACAGTATTCATTAAATCAGCACAAAGGTATACCAGTCACTTCTGTTCTGTTACCAGAGTAGCCAGTGTCTCAACACCCTCTCCTCTTACCAAATTCCAATATTGCAATGTACAGAAAGACCTTTATTACTAAATTAATGTGTGTGTGTGCACATGTGCGTGTGTGGCATGTATAAAATGAACTTGAAGCTTGTCCCAATTCCTCTCAAACAGAAACACACACCAAATTTACAAACTGTATGGCTATAAACCTTTGGCAAAAAGAATAAAAAAATAATAATAAGATCTATTATATATTATATCACAGTATGTTGTTATTGTACAATGTACAGTAAGTCATGTAAGTAAAGTGGTCAATTGCAGCATTCTGTGCTCAAATATTTGGTAAACATTTGCAAAAAAGGTTGTGTTCATTAACATTAATTAACTACATAAGTTAACATGAACTAACAATGAACAATACTTTTACATCACTTATTAATCTTGGTTAATGTTCATTAGAACATACTGTATTCAAATGCTTTTCTTAATATTAAAAGTTATATATACATTACAGGTGGGAGACCTGGGTTCGAATTCCACGCTGAAACCAGGAAGTAATTGCTTTGGCATCATTTGTGACGAGCGCGATTCAGAGGTTTTATTACATTTTTACTCCACTGGTGGTTAGGTTTAGGCTTGGGGTTGTGTTGGGGGGTTCAGTTTAAAAACTATGCATTTATCTTCACTGTGTTACAGACTTTACAGCTAAAAACAGTGTGTGTGTGTGTGTGTGTGTGTGTGTGTGTGTGTGTGTGTGTGTGTGTGTGTGTGTCAGGTTTTCAGTTACAAACAGATTTTTGACAGTTTAAACATCCCCATGTCCGACAAATTAAAAAAATGTCTGACACAAACTAATATGAAAATATTAACACAAAGTGTCAGCAACCTTCCACACTTGTGATACCACAAGTGTTCAACGTGACATCATCCCAATGATGACAGCGTTTTGCTGCCACAGAGGTTGGCTTATGTGCATCTCAAGCTGTAGAAAAATGCTACACACATTTGACTACACGTTGGCAGCTAAATGCTTCTGTGCTATGTACAATTGGAGGAAAATTAGCCAAAAAGAAATTAGCCAAGGTGTGAAATCATACAGTATGTCATAACTTAATGATTTTTGTTATTTAATATTTCTTTGTGAATCGAAAAAAATATGTGGCAAATTGCAGTTTAGATTTTTGATTTGCCCTTTCTCTTTTTCTTTTTTTTTTAATGTTTTTTTTTAATTAGATCCCAATTCCATGACTGCTATTTTTTAACAGAATAGCAGCAATAATGAACAAAAGTTAATTGTCCATTTGACTTGATTGTACCATTTTAAAATCACATATTATGCATACTCCATCGCGTTACAGCGCAAAATAAATACTGAAATGAGATGACTGTATTTTTTCCAATTTGTCTGGTGAACTTTGACCAGCAACAAACTTTTTTAGCGAAAACCCTTGCATGTGTGTGTATGTTTGTATGTGTGTCTGAGAGAGACAGAGAGAATAAAAGAGAGAATAAATTGTGGGGGTTGATGGGGAGACCTAAGATGCCTAAGACTCTTCTGCAGTTGTGGCTAGCTACTTCAAAGCAGAAACACCTGACAACTGGGAGCTGCTTTAACTACCACCTTCTGCATACATACCATCTGACCCCATTCCACACCTTTACACACATACCACAATCAACCATCAACCTGACTCTATAAACACACATATAATACATAATTATTATGTAAATAATTAATCATTATTTATTAACTCTTTCTCTCGCTCATAAACACAAAACCCCTGTATCACTTTCTCTGACATATACTGATTGCCCTTTCTCTCTGTTTACATATCTTTCTCCAGTCACTTCAGGCTTGTTCATCAATAGCACAACCAAATATTTTAGTTTGGTACGAAAAGGGGCTTTTAAACAAAGCCAAAAGCCAAATTTGAATTTCTGGTTTAAATTAAAGGACTTGTATTCATTTGTATACTTTTGTGGTAATGGTTGCTTAGCATTGTAAACACTGCATACATTATTGAGCCTGGGACAGAACTAGATCAGAACTAGATAATGAGTGCAATTGAAATGTGTGTACCTTACATTTCTATCATTGCATTATAATAAGAATTAAACCACAGTTGTAAGAGAAGTGAAATTCCCAGATTTTACAGCAAGGGTGTGAGTGGAACAAATACGCCAGTCTGAAAAACAATGTTATCTGTCGTTTTCGAACTTTTGAGAGCAATCAACATTTTATCTGGCATAAAACAGCCAAATGTTAATGAGGCACTTTTCAAAAAGCAGAGGTGTTCCAGTAGTTAGTTGGTATTAAGCTACTGTTTCTCACTTCTTCCTCGGCTGTCATGTTCTTCCTATATCTTATCTTTTCTTCTTCTCTGTCATGGGCAGTGGAATACTCTCCCACACTTAGTCTGTTCCTCCCCCAATGTGACCTTACTATGTTCAAAATAACATTAGAATTTGGAGCTATGTGACTGATATTTAGAATGCCTTCCATAAACCTAATTTATGGAGATTGGAAGAGTGTTGCCCTCAGCCTGGCACCTGCCATCCTCATTATAACTATCCACAGTATATCAGAACAAAACAGTCAGGTCATGGTACTGAAGCCAAGTCGCAATCTGCACTGAGACAAACCAGCTGTGGTCAGGCTAGGAACAAATGCCCACACAAAGAAAAGACTATTGTGCCCTGTAAAGGGGTTTTCTTGAACAGTTCAAACACATCAAAAAGAGTAAACTACTTTAACCAACATGATGTAGCCATGTACAGTATACATGCACAAATACTGTAATGTGTTTAATAGAATTTTGTGGTGGAAATGGCTGTGAGGGAAGAGACTAATTTAGATATCAAATTGCCTACTCTTTTGCCTGGTTAAGGCTAAACGGAATATTTCATGTATCCTAGTAAATACACACAATTTAATAACACTTTCACGCTGCATAATCTTGCAAAATTAAAGCTTGATTGGAATGACGCCCCCCAAAAATATTCTGCTTACAAGTAATATTTGTCACATCACTTGTCTCCTATTTTTTCTCAAGCATGCTCTTCACTAGCACTTTTCTCAACTTGGATAACAAGCATAATAACTTTATAATAAACTTTATTTGTGGAAAAATTGTTTAGTGTGGTGGAAATGATGCCCTAACTGTGGGACATTCGTAGTTTTTGAAAAATTTACTGAAATAATTATCAAACAATAAATATTTAAATGGTTTATGTTTATTTCACTCTTTGTTTATTTAATAATTTATATATTAATAATACATTTATAGTTTAATATTAAAATCTCGGTCTGGGACAAGGCTAAAAAGTAAAAGTAAAATCTACATATAATAGACACTTTTTTTTTTTTTTTTTTAGAATGAAATTGTCCTCTAACTCATCTTTTGAAAAAAAAACAATGCATTTTAATGCTTGCATTACAGACCCACCTACATGTTTATGCACTTATTCCAACACATATAGCTTGTGCAGTAGCTCACCTGAGCATTGAACATTGAGTGACAGGACTGCAGTTCAAGTCCATCCATTATTTTTTTAAATATTAAAAATTCACCTTAAATCCTCATCTGAATACGACACCATTTTACTCGCTTTTGGTGCCTCCAGCTGGACATTTCTCTGCAGCCAAAAAAAAAAATTATACAGCATGGAAATTTTGACATTTTTAATTTCATGAGATCAGACTGAAATTTTCAAAGTTGAAGAATCACTAATTTATAGGCAACAGTATATAGGCTATACCTCAGTGAGCATCTCGTCCCACACTGCTTGATATCTGAATGATCCCTCAAATTGTGCTGCTTGTTGGGGAGAGGTGTGCTATTAATTTTCTTAGCAATCAGACTCAAAATTTTTGCCTGGTGGATAATAAAACGGGTGAAACATATCCATAGACTTACACTGAAGAAGGGACCTGAGCCAAATTTAGAGACCCCTATATCATCGAGACTTAGGTTGTGCTATTTTGACTTGGGCCAGTAAGCAGCACACTAACAACCTCTCAAAGTCAAAAAAAATTTCATGGGAAAGCACCTCTCACATTTTCTTAAGAAATGTAAAATCTACTTAAATTTATATTTTAAATTAAACTTTAATTCTAAAATAATTTTGATTTGTGTGTATCCCTCCTCTTTGAAGTAGATTTTACCATAAGCAGATACAAGAACTCATTATAATGCCATACACTCTCTCTTACGCTCCCTTACATACAAAGGCACTTTGGTAACGGATGGTTCCCAGAACCAGCACTCTTGTGCTAGGATCCAGAAGACCAACTCACACTCTATCCTATCCAATTAATGCACAGTCAGCGTATGCTGTCCGATTAAAGTGGAAGATTTACTGCCTCTAATCCAACAGAACATGAGACAGACTGAGAAGAGAATAGAAGTAATGCAGTTTAAAAAATATAAATAAAAAATTATTATTGAAAACAAGGAAAATCATAAAAAAAGTATCTCTATTTATATAATGTGAGAAATCTTCTAACATTAAATCAATATTGCAGTTGATTTACAAGCCAGACTTTATCAGTTAACTATATTAGCTGTATAAGAGCATTGCTTTATCTCTCAGACACAAAGATTAGCATTACAGCACTATGCATGCATTACAGCACCCTCCGAAACAAAGGTCAGCAAGCCCCTAATTCCATAATCCTTCAAGATCCACCACACATAATCAGACATGCAGCTTCATGACCTCAGCCTGACTCTAATCAAATGTTGTGTAGATGTTTTAACCCTTTCATACGTACCATAAATGGGCCGCATAAAGTAGCATCACACATATGTGTTTCTGAAACAGCTAGTTACATTACAAGCTGCCAGATTCAAAATGGCTTTTGCGCCAACACAGGCTGCACTGGTCAAGCATCTGTAATTTATATTTGCTCAAACAGTTACTCATACTCATACTGTATGTTTATTTTATGCAAAAAAAAAAAAAAAAACGGACAGCCAAACTATCATAAAAGCACCACAATAGCAGTTTAAAACTTGTATACTCACAGTGAACACATGCTGAACGAGAGATGCATGCAGCCAAGTCTGTTTACATTAGCGCTTATCTCTCTCTCACACACACACACACACACACACACAAACACACACACACACACAATGTCTAAGATGTCAAACAGAGCATCAGCAAACAGGACTGCTGATATTATTTGTACAATTGTTTTTTTTCCATAGCTATATAAACAAAATAAATAAAACAAATACAGTACAGCAGACATAACCCATTTTTTTTTTCTTTTTTTTTTTTTTTAATGACAAGAAATCAAAAATTTAACACAAAAATTCCCATCTGCACTCAGCCCACCTCTACTGGCTGTGCAGTGTCACGTGCAAAAATAAGTAGTATGAAACACATGATGATCATGAGTAACTGTAGATAGAAAGATGAATTCTATCTACGTCTCTCTTCCTCAAACACACACTCATACTATCCCACTGACAGTACCACACATGTTTTTCATTTCCCCCTCTCTCATCTTGTCAGACATGCATTGGTCTCTCCCTTCTCCTACAAATCATATTACTTCCTGTCTCCCCTCTCTCTGTCATTCTCTTTTTTACTTCCTCTCTGTCTTTGATCGGTCCACCGGTGGGACACAGCTGGACTTGGTGCCAAACAGAAAGATAAGACAAGCTCCCAGGCTTTCGTTCACTTTAGTACTGGAACTTCACATGCAGAGTAGGAGTTCATTAGAAACACAAACAAGCCTGACTGGTTTTCACATGTTTGTTTAATGATTTCAAAAGTGCCTTCTGTGATGCATTAATGTGTTCAACTAGGCCTATCATAAACTAGAGTTTGAGTGAAATATTTGTTCAGATCAGTAGCCTACTTAAGTAAATATTCTGCGCTGCCTGCGATACAAAAGCACACTTCCTGAAAGGAAAGAAAAGACTAATAATAAAGAAAATGAAATGTGAATGAACTTCTGTGGTACTAAACTCAAAAGAATGTGTCAAAATCCCCCAAGTGCTGACTCACTCACACGCGAGTGTGTGTGCGTGAATGAACATTTGAGAGTCTCATATGCTGCGTCCCAATTCGGATACTATCCGTCCTAAATAGTATTCGAAAATAGAATTAGTACGTCCCAAATCGTAGTATGTTGAAATGAGTGTTCCAAAGATACCCGGATGGTCTACTATTTCCGGTCAGAATCCGAAGTGCAGATCGATGCACACTCTAACGGCTAATATTGCCCACAACCCATTGTGTGCGGGAGGGAGGAGCTTTGAGATGATGCAAACATGGCGGCCGGATGCGGCAGCGGAGATGCGCCCTCAGTTTTTAAGTGTAAGAACTTAAACGTTTAGCGCTAATTAAAGTTATATTTTATTGTCTCATAATATTAATGGATTTGTGTTGTGCAAAAAAAGTACCGTGTTTATCTTGTAGGGTCCGATGAAGACACTGAGCGCCTCATTAACTGGCGCATTGCCAACGACGATGTTTGTTTAACTGTCGCGGTGTGCGTAACTAGGCAACCACGTTCTCTTCCATTGCATGACGTCTTCGTAGTATGTCCCAGAACGTGCATACTCTTTTGCTACACACTCAAAAGTATGTACTTTTTCTTCAAAAAAGAGTACATACTTTTAGGTCTAGTATATAGGCGAATTGGGACGCAGCCCAAGTCATACTTGGATGTGTGACGCAGTGACTCACTCAAGAGACCAAACTTTACACCACACAAAATACCAAAATTATAAAGAAACTCACAACTGTTACGAACCGAAAAATAAAAGAAAACATGTATGATCCTTGTACAACGGTTTATGTAATGTAGCCTACAGCATAATTAAAGAAACTTCCCTTTCTCATATTAAATGTATGATAGATTGCCATTTTTCGCATAGGAAAGATTTGTTAAAACGGATAACTTTTAAAATGTATAGCCATATGCAAAGGATGAGAAGCACAATAAAATAAAATTAAATTAAATATAAAATAAAATAAAATAATACAGGGACAACGTTGAACGCGCCTATCATGCCCCAAAATGCTTACTAGTTAGGCAGTTCACTAGATTTTAAGACACAGTCAACTTCAGAGTTACGAATTTCGATAGGTAGCTTACACAACATTAAAAGATGTTGACAGAGTGACAGAAATGTTAAACAGCATGGTGCATCAATCCCGCTTTAAATCCGAGTTCAACGATTTGTTCTGATCAGTATCTTGGGAAAATTCAGATGTGCCTCACATTTTGTTTTAACTGGGAAAAAATGTTGTGTCTTACAACACTTCTCAGCAGATGTCGGGTTAAATGCATTTAATGTCATAAAAGAGAAAAATCTTGGGTTTGCCCAGCGCTCGAGACTGTCCATGGTCCTTAAAACAGCGTGGACGCGCACCACACTTAAATCTTGATCATTGGGTTAGTAAACCAAAGTTGTCTTTTTGTTCAATATACTTATCGTAGTTCTAAAATAAACAAATCAACACACAAACGCAGCCAAATCTCAAATCTTAACGCAGGCTTACCTGAAGTCAAGATAAATATTGAGACGAGTAGTCGACGTGTCAGTAACATTGTACTTCACTTGAGTGACGTTCATACAAATAAATAAAAATTAAAAAAAAATATGCGTTATAAGATGTTTCAGTTCCTAATGTCTTCGTACGCAGGATTTTTACGTCCGCAACCAAGGTGGCTTTATTGAACTGAATGCATAACTTTAGAGGACAGATCCGTCACATGTGGTTTCAAAAAGTCTTTGACGGTCATCGAATTAAATACGCCTCCTGAAGGGAGGATACCTACATTTAATAAAACTGTGTGTGAAGCAGGACAGGTGACATAAATGCTTATTGAAGGCAAAATAGCCAATAGTTTATTATTATTATTATTATTATTATTCAACATCAACAATATTAAATATTATTTTTGGTAACAAATATAGTCCATTAATTTTTTAATCGATATGGATAGCATTGTATGTGATGTAGGCCTAATAGGAACTATAATCACAAATAATAGGTTATGCCTATATAGACCCAATGTCCAATCAATCGTAGGCTACTGTTCAATATATATATATATATATATATATATATATATATATATATATTTTTTTTTTTTCGTCCATCAAAGTAAATGAAAAAAATACAAAAATAATTACATAATTGTGTCACACAGCAAATAAAACACATTGCATAACTGCTAATTGGCAATTCAATCTATTGTTTGGTATAGGAATAAAAAATGCAAGTGTAAAGAATTAGACTAAAATCAAGGCAAGGCAAGGCAAGTTTATTTATATAGCACATTTCATACACAATGGTAATTCAAAGTGCTTTACATAGTAGAAATTAAAAAGAAAAAAATAAGAATAATTAAAACAGTTTAGAATTAAAAAAAAATCTAATAAAACACAGTACAAACAGTCGGACACACAGTGGCACAGTGCTCATTCAGTAAATGCACAGCTAAACAGATGTGTTTTGAGTCTGGATTTGAATGTGACTACTGTAGGAGCACATCTGATCTCTTCTGGAACCTGGTTCCAGCTGCGGCTGGCATAATAGCTAAAAGCAGACTCTCCTTGCTTAGAGTGAACCCTTGGTATTTCTAGCTGATGTGATTCTAATGATCTGAGTGATCTGTTGGGTTTATATTCAGTGAGCATATCTGCAATATATTGAGGTCCTAGCCCATTGAGTGATTTATATACCAGTAATAATACTTTAAAATCAATCCTAAATGTAACTGGGAGCCAGTGTAAAGACCTGAGGACTGGTGTGATATGTTCATATTTTCTGGTTTTGCTCAGAATTCTGGCAGCAGCGTTCTGTATGAGCTGCAACTGTCTTATGGTCTTCTTGGGAAGGCCCGTGAGGAGTCCATTACAATAATCCACCCTGCTGGTGATGAAAGCATGCACAAGTTACTCTAGGTCTTGACTGGAAACAAAGCATTTAATTCTTGCAATATTTTTCAGATGATAGTATGCAGATTTAGTTATTGCTTTGACATGACTACTGAAACTAAGGTCTGACTCTAGAGACACACCAAGATTCCTGACTTGATTTTTAGTTGTTTGACCCCTAGCGTCAAGGTATGCATTCACCTTGAGAACTTCATCTTTGTTTCCAAACGCAATGACTTCAGTTTTGTCTTTGTTTAACTGAAGAAAGTTTTGGCACATCCAACTGTTTAGTTCATCAATACATTGGCACAGGGAGTCAATGGGGCTGTAATCGTTAGGTGATAGGGCTAAGTAGATCTGTGTGTCATCTGCATAGCTGTGGTAAGCAATTTGGTTCTTTCTCATTATTTGGCTAATTGGGAGCATATACAGGTTGAACAGGAGTGGAGCAAGAATTGAGCCTTGAGGGACTCCGCATGTCATGGGCGTCCACTCAGACTTATGGTCTCCTATACTCACATAATAACCTCTCCCTTCTAAGTATGACCTGAACCATTTTAGGACCAATCACACTAATTTTTCATTATATTAGAATCCATGACATATGTGGTTTATGTCAAACTGTAGGTCTGTTTTTATAATTTAACAAGGATTACATTATGAAAATCTGGGCAATGAGTAAATTCCTATTTTTATACTTTCTAATTTAGATTTAGCTAGGAACTGTTTTGGGTCTTGCTTAAGTTGCATCAGTTTGGAGCATTTGCATTAACATGTAGTTTATTTGCAATGGCGCATCACTCCATGTTGATGGATGCAGGGAATCAACAGGGACTCACCCTATTTGGAAACTCACCCTATTTGATTTCAATTGAGTTGACTGATCTGAGTGAATTTAATCCTAAATAAGAGAAAATTATACATTTTACAATTTGAAAAATTTGAAATTTGTACAAAACAAATCAGAACCTATACACAGTATATGAGTTGAGTGCCAGTAAGTAGAATGTTGCTTGATCGAGCCCTGCAAAGAATGACAGACAGGCAGACAGAGAGACAGACAATAGATAAATAGATAGAAAATCTGCTGTAGCTGTATCAGAAATGAAAAAAGCATGGTTGCAGCGGCCTCAAGAGTGGGTAATGCACTGCTGCGGCAGTATCAGCTTGAACTGGAGGATTTGATATTGAAGGTGAATCAATCTTCCCCATGCAACCCATACATGGGAGTCCAGGAATTCTAAAATGTGAAGTGTGAGTCAGGGCAAGCTTGTTTTGTTTTTTAATTACTTTGATTAGGAGGGAGATCTCTGGATTTGTTATAGTGGGGCATTACTGGCCAAAGATCAATTTGATGAAAAACTGGATGCCGCTAAGGTAAACTCTGATGGTACCAGGTTGGATAGATTGAACTTGGCTTAAGTGACAAATGAGGATATTGAGTGTAAGGAGAATTCGGGAAAAGGCTAGGTAATTTTAAGCTAGGTGGAATTGATTAAAAGCTCCCAATGTAGTCCAGTATAATTTCAAGGTTCTGGGCAATGATGGAGTCTAAGGTTAGGGAATGCAGATGTTTAAATGGGTGAGATAAAGGAATATCAACTCTGAATTGGGAGGTAACGGGTTTGGCGTCTGATCAGCATCAGGGGCCAATGGTTTGAATTTCTGGAAAAGAAAACAAGACAGAGCATCAGTAATTTGTTTTTTATGACCTGGAATATGTTCAGCTTTAGTGATGAATAGTTTATATTCTGATAACCAAAAATGTCATCTTAAAAGGGGCATGATTTTGTGGCAATTTGAATGGCCTTTGTTGATGCAATGGACGGTTGCCATATTGTCACAATGGAATAAGATGCTCTGAGATGGCCATTCGTGTTCCCATAAATGAGCAGCAATGACAATGGGGTAAAGCTTGTAATGGGCTGAGGATGTGTCAGAGGGGGTGGGAATGGAGAACTCGGATGGGCAAGTTGAAGTGAATCAGCGTCATTTGTAATAAATATATCCGGGATATATAAAGGGTGTCGTTAAGGCACTATGGGCATGGCAAATTTTAAGTGACCCAGCAGGGAGAGTAGGTTGCATTTGCTGCAATGGGTTGATTTCAGCAGTTGAGGGGAGAAAGCGATTTTCCTATCTATGTTGTCTTTAGTATGGGAGGCTTAGAAGTTTGAGGAGTCAAGGATAATGCCAAGGAACTGTAGAAGGGCCTGCTGTTTTTTCAGAGGATAGAAGGACTCCTAGCTTTTTGAAAACTTTTTTGACAGTTGATAAGTGAGCTGTTGGGAGGAAATTGCTTGGGGAAATGGTGAGAAAATCCTTGAGAAGACGGACGAGGTAAGGGAGCACAATTGTAGATGTAGATTGGAACATATATGTTTTGCCAAATCCAGCAAAGTGCTTAAGATAGTAAATTGAACATGTAGGGGCTGCTTTTGCAGCCAAAGGTCAAACGGACTGCTTTCATATGCTGGTAATTAATTGGAAGATTAGGTGGGCGTGCTTCTCCCAAACTTAACTTCATATTGATAGATAGATGGATGGATGGAGGGATGGAGGGATGGATGGATGGATTTCCATCACACAAGTCTTTCACCACAGTATGGTCATATCCTGATGACTAGCATGTTAGCACATACAATTAACGGTGTTATTGAGAGTAGCTCAGTTAGAACACACCTTATTGTGAAATATTTTATGTATTCTAGATAAAACATTGGTAAAAGATTCACTCTATATGATTAAAAAAAAACTTTTAGATGTGTATTTTGCATACACATCTTACCAGGCACGATCATATTTTTTATCAAGAAAATTAACGTTGGATCATAATTTAATTTATTCAAGTCAAATCTTTGATATTAGGGCAAAACTCATGTTCTTGATAATAATTTTTGTATTGATTTTCTGTAAAAATATAAAAAAATAATTAAAACAAGATCAAATTTGATAAATCTGGGTTTAGAACAACACTGCATAAGATATTTAGGTTTTTAAGAGAATGTATTTTTAACATGTGTATTTTGTCTGACTGTACTGACAGAGTTTTTATAGTCAAAACAAGTGAAAATATCTACCAGTGCTGAAGAAGTAATCCAAAGTATTTAGAATACATACTGACTTTGAGTAATCTAATGGAATATGTAACAAAGTAAATTGTATATTATGTAATCTGTAGTGGAATATATTTCAAAAGTAACCCTCCCAACCCTGTCCATTTCATACCTCATATCAGTGGGTTGGAACCACTGATATCTGCATTGAAAACGGCTTGTTTGATATTGCTTTAAAGAATGTCTTGAGAGTTCAGTGCTCAAACTCTACTCTGTATCATGTAGTTTTACTGACACTCCCTTCCTTATCACTTTGGAAAATATGTGGATTGCTAAGGGCAACATGGCAACACTGGTAGTTTGTTTTACCATCACTGATAAAAAGGAAACTGTGAACACTCCAAGTTTGTATTCACGGGAATTAGATAAAAACAGATACAAATTTGCCATGCCACGATGTGGTGATGACTGGCATGCCCCACTGCCAAATCAGACACAGCAAAACATCATAAAAGACAAAAACAGCTCAGATGGATAGCAGATAATGTTTCCATTGGCACTGATGATGCAGAAGAAATTAAAAGATAAACCTTTATTTACATTTCTTTTATTTGCAAGCCACCTTTTAATAGAAAACAAAGCTTGAACATTGTCCTTTTATGAGACTATAAACATCCTAGGGACAATAATAAAGGGATATTCAATTTCCTATATATTTTATGAAGATACTGCTATGTAATTAGAATATCTTTGGTCCTCCAGGCCTAATTTCTTGTCTTCTGAATATCCTATACACTTCATTCAAACTTATTATCAAAATCTTCTACTTTGAACGGCATGTACTGTGTGATACAGACTGTAATTTAGACGTGAGAGGATGAAGGCAGTGGAGTTCTAGAGCAATAGCCTGACATACAGCACTGCATTAGATGGTCATAAAACCAAATGAGTAGGGCTTGCACTTCAAGTTTTGACTCTTATCTGTGAATGAATGCAAAGTCATTCAGCGTTGAGCATATTAGAACAGCACTATAGAAATTTCACCAACAAAGGCATAGAAGAGTGCAACCTGATAGAGGAAGAGAAATTAGTTTAAAATATAATTTATACAATAACTTGTGCAGAATTGCTTGAATAGCTAAAGCTGAGCTATTGATAGTGGACCAAAGGATTGACTGGATCAACTGGCAGTGAAAAAAATGCCCTGCACTGAAAATGGCTTGTTTGGATGTATGAATGTTCTCCATATAGAAAATGGGAGGAATAAAAGCAAATAAATAAATAAATGAACAAACAATCTGATCGTTCCTGTAACCAAGCAACCGTGTTAGCCTCCAGAATCTATTAAAAACCCATTTGATACATTTGTTAATATGACATTAAAATAATTAGTGACTAGGAAGGTACCAACTGACAACAACTTCCTTCTCCAAACAATAGAAACAGGTAGGCATGTTAAGCTTTTCTCTCACTTGAGTACTGAAGTGAAAGGAGTGGAATTTCTGTTGGCAACCCATGTAATTATGTGCTTTGTTGGCGTTTAAATGGTTAGTCATTTATTATTTGTTATTAGCACAAAACAGGAAGAATAATGAGGAAACAAGAACAAAAATACACATTAAATGTGATGCCTACAAAGTTCTCTGAAATGTGTAAAAAGCTATCTTATTTCTCATTTATAAAGACAATTGCATAATTTCTCCAGCAAGACTGTTCTCAATGTTCACTAGTCCACTCTGTAGACAAATCAGACATTCTTATGATGCTGTTTTCTTATGTAGGGGAGTGTGGCTCACTGGGGAGACCATAAGTCAAAAAGATTGACACATTGATAATTGCAGTAAATTATTGTGTCTTTAAATAAAATAGAACAACAAAAGGACTAAATTCTTAAGATTACGGTAATCTTGACAGGTTTACAGCCATGACATTGATTACATTTTAAAAAGTGAAATGCTATATAAAGTATAGAAGTAACCAACAAATGAAGGACATTTGCAATGAATTGTGTGAACAGCCTCTTCCATTCTAGCCATTAATTATTAAATGTCACTTTTATTATAAACTTTTTTTGGGGTTTCATGTTTAGAATTAAAGGGGAAGTGTGTGTTTCTTCTGCACCTCTAACGTCACCAAACAGAATTGCAAATATAATGAGAGTTTTCTAACAGGTTTCCTAAAAATTCATCCTGTCCACCATGGGTCAGAAAAAAAATGGGTAGAATTTTTTTTTGTGCTTCATTTTGAGAGTTTTATACCTTGTGGTTGTTTTTGTTTTTCAATACAACAGAGATCAATAAATACTCAAAAATGTGTGATGGTTGGTAAACAGATAAATCATTACATATTATTACTGCCTTAGTTTGGAAAGAATCCAAAATAGTGGACAGAGCTACTTTCCACTGGTAGGTCTGCTCTAAAGGACAAGGAAACAAGGAACAGGCATTACTTTTGCACTTAAAATATAACTTTTTCCTAACTGCTTTATGTTTTCAATGAAGTGTCGGACTAGTTTCCATAAAAAAATGGGTGGTTGAAAACATCTTGTTCACCTCAAAAGGGCACATAAGTCAACTATTGAGCCAGCATTGGCCAAGGCAGTTGCCCCTGGTTGCTTTTGTCCCTGTAATACAAACTGTAAGCAACTTTCAGATTTTTGCTAAATGAGATCTTCATCTGTAACCATTGTGGATATAGATGTGAAACAGCCCCCATTGAAACTGGTTGATTATAACTCAACAAGAAAGTTGCTAGTTCAATTCATTTATGTATTTGCATCTGGTAAACCAATAATAAATCCCTTTCTACGCAACCACCATCGCCAAATAAAATTCTAAGCATGAGTGCTGTAATGACTATCAGCACAGCTGTGATTCATTCATAGGCACGAGGCCACAATCAATAACAGCTACCCTGATAGACTGACATCAAAAACAATTCTCTCTGCTGAAATCTACACTAGTCCTGCATCTCAATTCACATATTACCTGTCCTAAATAGTAAGTGAGATAAGAATTTGTGTGTCTCTCTTATGTGGCATTAAAGAGTATGCTTTTCGAATACTTTCGATGTGTGGATCCAGACATGCTTCTTCAGCTAATATTGCCTACAATCCCTTGGATGAGTTTGACAGTTCACTCCAAAATTACACTTGTGTAGAATGTGGAAAAACATCTCGGTTACTGTCGTAACCTCCCTTCCGTCACTCACTTGACGTTGTGTTGATGAAGTGACACTAGGGGTCCCATATACGAAATGCCACAATCACTGAACTGGTCACGTGAACTGCAGATGCAGGTGTAGGCAAGCTACTATGAGCAAAGAAACATATGCACTCGGGCTGCACGGAGCCTCCCCAGAAGCCATAAGATGTCATGTACTTCCCCATAACCCCAGGGTTAGGGTTAGGGTTAGGGTTAGGGTTAGGGTTAGTAGATGGGGGACAAGACGTACCAAATATGGGAGCCAGCCAAGGCCTTTTTCTCTCCATAGAAAAATAGATTCAGCTGGGGCTTAAAAATGCTCAGAATACACGATGGGGAAGGCATCCTATTATGTTCCTATTTTTTTCAGGCGGAAAAAAACACAGTAGAGCCCACACACTGCTCTGGAGAGGTGGGGAGGGTAAAAAAGTGGCAAATACACCATATAGGCTGAATGGGCGGACATGGAAGAGGTGCAGTGGTAAGTCCTGCCCTTGGTAGAGGGGATATTCAACAAGCACAGCATCCGGGGCATAGAGGGCTCTGCCAAGGGAGACGCAGGTCTACCTCAAGGAAGGGAGGCACGCTATCATTGACACCAAGTCAAACTCCATGCCGAGAAAAGAGATGCTCTGAACCAGGGAGAGCTTGCTCTTTTTCCGGTTGACCCGAAGCCCTAAACGGCTGAGCACCAGGTCCCTGTTTGCACACAGTAACTCTCGAGAGTATGCTAGAATCAGCCAGTCGTCAAAGTAGTTCAGTGTGTGTATGCTCACTTGCCTTAGCAGGGCAAGGGCAGCCTCCGCAACCTTCGTGAAGACTCGGGGGGTCAGGGACAAGCCGGAGAAACTTGTACTGATATGCCCGACCGTTGAACTTGAACTGTAGGAAGGGTCTGTGTCGAGGAAAAAAATCGAGATGTGAAAGTACTCGTCATGACGGATGCACGACAAAATGTGCTTCTGTGACAGCATCTTGAATGGGAGTCTGTGCAAAGCCCAGGATTGGGCACAACCCATCGCCCTTCTTGGGAACAATGAAGTATGGGCTGTAAAAGCCGCTCTTCATCTCGGCTAGAGGGACAGGCTCTATCGCATCTTTCTGTAGAAGGACGGAGATCTCCTCGCGCAGAATGGCAGCACTCTCGTTCTTCACCAATGTGAAGAGAATGCCAGGGAACCGGGCCGGTGCCTGACGAAGTTAATCACATAGCCAAGTCGGGCGGTTCTGGCCAGCCAGCGCGACGGGTTGGGAAGCGATAACCACACACCTAAACTCCGGGCAAGGGACACTAAGGGAAGGATCGCATCCGACGTTCCTGGGGGTGGGGCCTCGCAGCGGGGGAAAGCAAGGAGAGCCACGTCGGGGAGTGGGGCTTCGACCCGAGGCGGGAGCGCTGAGGCAACCTTGCTTCATGCATCTGGCACAAGGCGGGCTGGCGACTGAGGAGGAGGGCCTCTCGGGGAGTCCTTGAAACTTGTTACCGGCGGCTGGCCGGGGATGTGGTTTGTGTGGTGCAGCAAGGCATGAGAAGGAGGGGGGCCGTGTTCTTGATGCCGAGGCTGTACTCGCCTGGTGTTCAGTGGCCGTGGGGGCAGCGACTGAGAACGCCGGCGATCTAACCTGAGGAGAGAGGAAACTGCTCTTTCCTTGACAATGTGGGTACCGCAACCCATGCGGGGTACGGTGAACAGAAAAGAATGGAACAAATGATTTACCTCCCGGCCCTCCACTGGGGGAGGGAGTGGTCTGTGGGACCAGCTCCTGGGTTCCTGGAGTTAGCTCCTTCCTCAGGTAGCCCGTCTCAGTGACGCTTGGGAGACCTTTTAGGGATCTTGGCGGCCGGCCGAGAAGCAGGTGGCATTGCTCTCCTGCGGGGGGCTCTACGCCGTGGGCGAGTAGTAGGTTCGAGCTGGGGCGGAGCCGGTTGCATTTGGGCTGCTCACGCCTTGACCTTCCTCGCTCGGAGGGGGAGATCGCTCATCGAGCGCAATTCTTGCAGCACACCGGGATCAGAACTACCCTTGTGCAAATCTCTTTGTGCATTGGCCTGATGCACTTGTAGAAGGGCCATGGCGTGCAAGGTGGAGGCGGCCTGACCAGCAGCATTGTAGGCTTTCGTCGCCAGAGATTTTATTTATTTTATTTATTTAATTTATTTGACAGGGACAGTGTACATTAATTAGCATTGCTGCAAATGCACCAGAATTAGCCAAAAGGCTATTTTTCATCCATTGTCCCTGGACAGATCTTAATATTGTCTACCTTAAAAAGAAAAACAGCATTAAAACATTACAAGGAAAATACAAAATATAAAAACAATAAAACTCGTTAAATCCTTTAGATGAATACAGTGTACAAATTCACTATATTTTCAACATTAGGTTAAAATTAAATATAATAATGTTGAACACAGTTACCCAACAGGGACACAGATAGCAGCACGATCGGGTAGAGGGAAATTATATATACTTATTAATGCTGACATGACTGATGTATTATGAACCAGTTTTTTAGGCGCTTTTTAAACAAAGTGTATGTAGTGAGCTCTCTAATATTCTGAGGAACAGAGTTCCAATCCTGTGCTGCTGAGACTGAAAAAGCATGCTGGCTGAATGCAGTTTTCCGCAAAGGAACAACACAGTCTCCTCGGGCCGACCCTCGTGTTACTCGCTGTGAGGGGTTCCTGACGTCGTTCTACAGGCTCGGGAAGGGAGTGCCGGCCGATTCCACCAGGTGGCGGCGCTCAGCGGGCACATGTGTGCCGTGATCACCTCATCCACCTGGGGAATCGTGGTATAACCCTACAAATATATATTCAGATATTTCAAATGTATTATATTTTTGTGGCAGAAGAGTTAATCATTGATAAGACAATACAAAAAATGGCTTTAGAATACAATGTATTGTTTACTACCATATTATTGAACATAAGCCAATCATTGGCATACAGTTCACAGCAATCCATTTCGCAAGTGAATTTGTCAATCAGTTCGAGATTTATTGTGATGGCTTGTTTAAGGACCCGTCAATTTCAACAAGTGTCAGACATGCTTGAGTAGTGTCTCGGGTGCGTTGCATCATAAACATAAAATGTTTAGGTCACTGTGTAGAGTTAAATATAATTTCATACTTAGAACACATCTTGAGATCCCTTAATTCAAATTTGTGCTCCTTCAAATCTTTTGAACGCAAGAACGCAAAGAATGTCTGTTTTGTGCTGTCTGGTTGTTTTCTTCACTGTATAAACTGCGCGTTGCCACACAGCTGAAATTTCAATTACTGCCCTCTGGAGTAAACAGGTGGTACTTCAACCTTGCATTTCTCAGGAATCTTCCTTATTACAATCCGGGGGCATTGCGATTTATTGCGTAAATTTTTTTAACTCGTTATTTTTTATAAAATGAATTGCACTGAATTAACGCATTAAATCGACAGCCCTAATATATACAGTGTGTGTATATATATATATATATATATATATATATATATGTATTTTATTCTAAATACATTTCCAAGACATTCATTAGCTACATAAATTTACAACATTTTAAAAAATATATAAGATTAGATCAAATTGCCTCAAAATCAACCTTTAGACATCTCACGCAAAGATCTCATGAAAGAGAAAAAAAAAATGCACTCCATAGTGTCAAACATGTGTTTAGGAAAGTACGGTGACAGTTTAGATGCTATTTGGGAGGAAAATAAATTAAAGGAGCCTTTTACCCCACGGAGACTTTAGCCCCGTTGTACCCTCCCCTAAACCATGATATAATTTCCCAAAAGAAAGACAAAACTATAAACACTATTACTGTGTTTCACACGTTGCAAATCTGTTCAAATTGTCTTTATTTATTTTTTTCAAAATTCAACAAAAATTTTGCATTTTACACAGTGAGAGCATGTAGAAAGCAATAGCATTTAAAACCCTGACATTTTTAGTCCCTTTCACAACTACAGACTTTTCCAGAAAATTTCCTGCATTTTTCAGGTTAGAGATTGTGTTTGAACACACAATCTTTTTGAAAATACAGGTACATTTTGCCCTAGCAATTTCCCTTAACAAGAAGTTGTACCATACATTTCCATATATGTGTGAACAGCAGATGTGGTGCATTTACCAGTAAAGGCAACCCAACAATGTTCCTGTAATTTACCTGGCTGCATGTGTGAAAGGGGCAAGTCATCCTAACCTATAATCAATTATCACTCAATTCTCACCTTTTGAAAACTATTAAAATGATAGTTCACCCAAAAATGAAAATTCTCTCATTATGTACTCACACTCATGATATCCCAGATGTGTATGTACACATTTGAAGAAAAATATAAAAAATATCCCAGCTCAGTAGGTCCTTAAAATACAAGTGAATGAAGATTCCTCTTTTGAAGCTCCAAAAATCACAGACAGTCAGCAAAAATGTCATATATACGACACTAGCTGTTAAATTAATGTCTTCTAAAGTGACACGATCGCTTTTGGTGTGAAAAGAAAAGTATTTAGGTACTTTTTTTTACTCTAAATCCTGCTTCCGTTCTGCAGCAGTAAGCAAGTGTGACGTAATCTCATTGGCATTCAAAATACGCGAGATCTGACTCAAGTGTGTCACAGCCTGAAGAGCAGTGCTGTTTCCAATTGAGAAGGAGGAACGCTGTAGTAGCTTGGTTGGTTTTGGTTTAGATCTGTATTGATGTTTTTTTTACTCACAATGATGCATTTTGTGCTCATCCTGGATGTCTAAACCGAGTGGAGAACTTGAGATTACATCTGTATCCATGGCAAAACGAATATTCCCGATCGGGAACAGCATCTCCACCACCACCACAGTGAGCACTGGAGCCCCCAGGGCTGTGTGCTCAGTCCACTGCTGACTCACGACTGTGCAGCAATGCACAGCTCGAACCACATCATCAAGTTCGCCGATGACACCACCGTGGTGGGTCTCATCAGCAAGAACGACGAGTCAGCATACAGAGAGGAGGTGCAGCGGCTAACAGACTGGTGTAGAGCCAACAACCTGTCCCTGAATGACGAAAAAACAATAGAGATGGTTGTTGACTTTAGGAGAGCACAGGGCGAACGCTCTCCGCTGAAAATCGACGGCTCCTCTGTGGAGATCGTCAAGAGCACCAAATTCCTTGGTGTTCACCTGGCGGAGAGCCTCACCTGGTCCCTCAACACCAGCACTGTTACCAAGAAAGCCCAGCAGCGTCTCTACTTTCTTCGAAGTCTGAGGAAAGCACATCTCCCACCCCCCATCCTCACTACATTCTATAGAGGGACTATTGAGAGCATCCTGAGCAGCTGCATCACTGCCTGGTTTGGGACTTGCACCGTTTCGGACCGCAAAGCCCTGCAGAGGATAGTGAGGACAGCTGAGAAGATCATCAGGGTCTCTCTCTTCCCTCCATCAAAGACATTTATGAAAAACACTGCATTTGCAAAGCCACCAGCATTGTGGACGACCCCACACACCCCTCACACAAACTCTTCACCCTCCTGCCATCTGGCAAGAGGTACCGAAGCATACGGGCCCTAACGGCCAGACTGTGTAACAGCTTCTTCCCCCAAGCCATCAGACTCCTCAATACTCAGAGACTGGTTTGACACACACACACATGTCCTGAGTTGCACTTTAATTACTGTCACTTTATAACTGTCTGCTACCTCAATAACTGCTATGTGCATAGAACACTATCTCATAGTATGTTATGTTTACATTACATTTTTAGAAACTTTCATCTTTTTGCACTACTGTGTACTGGTCGGTGCTGCACTGTCTCTCACTGTGTCTATTGTCCTGTTCATTGTAAGTAATTTATTGTACTGCCCCGTACTTTTTGCACACGTTTGCATGTGCACTTTATTTAGTCTGTGTAGTCTCACGTGGTTCTGTGTTTGTCCTATGTTGTTTTATGTAGCACCATGGTCCTGGAGGAACGTTGTCGCGTTTCGCTGTGTACTGTATTAACTGTATATGGTTGAAACGACAATAAAAACCACTTGAATTGACTTGATTTGAATATGTCACACGAGAGACTGCTTGGACTCCACCATCATACGAAGTGTTGGATTATAGTTACAAAGTACTTAAATATTGATCTTTTTTTACACCAAATCAATCGCATCAATTTAGAAGACATTAATTGGATTAATTTTGGAGCTTCAAAAAAGATATCTCAATTCACTTGCATTTTAAAGACCTACTGAGCTAAGATATTTTTCTATTTTTCTTCAAATGTGTTCTGGTGAAGAAATAAAGTCATACACACCTGGGATACCATGAGGGTGAGTAAATAATAAGATAAATTTCATTTTTGGCTGAACTATCCCTTTAAGCAAAATTGTTCACACACCAATCAGAATGTGGTCCCAAGATGTATAAAAAAAGTACCACAGGTGAGTATACTGGCTTTGGGAAAAATGGATTTCAACAATTTAGAAAGAGGTCAAGTTAGATTAAGAGAATAGGAGAGGTGGAGTTTGAAGAGGAAATGTTGAGGAAAAAGAGGAGATGGAGGATGTGGAGATAGAGGTGGAGCAGAAGAGGTCGGAACATTGTTGGCCACTAGGCAAATGCGGATGTTCTGGGGCCAGCATGGCGGCAGTGTAACAATGTGTGCTGCCATTAGCCAACATGCAGTACTCCATCGCCGTGCCATCTTGGGCCCATACAATGGCGCACATCTGCTGGCATTTCTTGATGATCTCCGAGATCGATTGTTACAGCCAGAAAAGATACAGCCAAGCCAACAGTCTCAAAAGTCAAGCTGTAATCTGAGACCATGTCATTTTCCACTGCATGGCTGTGGTGCATCAGTGGTTCACTGCCAATCCCATCTATTTCTCCCATCAAATTCCCTGTTCCTCAACCCCTTATCGCAGTTCTTATTGGCAGGTCACTGCCTGACATTGCAGGTAATGTTGATAAGGCTCTTTAGCCTGACCCAGACTATCGGAAAGATTCTCAGGCACGATAAATGTGACTTTCTTCAGAATATACCTGCTTTTTTTCTAGCTTGCTAAAATCTATCATAAAACTGCACAATCTATCCTAACATTCTGCAATCAGGAATGTTTTGAAGTTTAGTTTTTGGAACATGTTGCAATCATCTGATTTGTAATTACTGTATATTTTCAAAATATAAATAAATAAAAAAATCACAAATTAAAACATATTATGTGTAGTTCTTTCAATATAGCAAAGGGTGTATAAATCACTCCTGTTTGTTTGTATTAGCATTTTTCATACTGTCCCAACTTTTTTGGAATTGGGGTTGTACATGTAAAGATAAAAGCATTATCATCACTTTAGTATACATGCCAGCAGAGGCCCAACACCTGGAAACATATCTTGCAACTGTGACTTCTAATATTTGTGATGTAATGTCCCTTAACTTTGGACATTTTGTAGTTACAAGAAGAGGCAGAGTCTCCAAATTAACTGTTTACCATAATATGTCCTTGAATCCCAGTATATGTTTATCTGCTTGAATGGTTCTAGAAGCATAGCAGGCAAGAAAAGGCTGACAGCAAGGGTGTTATGGTCAAACTGTGCAATTGCTATAGTAATGTTACTGTGTAAGATTAATATAGTAAATATTTATTCATAGCCCTAAATCAAATCAAGTAAATTGTATTTGTATTGTGCTTTTCAAAACACACATAGTTTCAAAGAATCTTTAAAGAAAATAATGCTGAAAGAATAAAAATGCTGTAAAAAATCATGCCTTAAAAAATATTGTCTTTAGCATCCAGTAAGTCAAATCAAGTATTTCACACTACACCCCCTCACTTAAACCTAAATCACAACCTTCATTCAGAAAAAATAAATAAATAAGTAAATCAAGCTCAGACAGTAAAATGGTGCATGGTTGAAATTCAGGATTGTCCTCTCTAACCAGATGACTTCACAGTGTTATTAACAGGTGTGCCAAGGACACGATACACCTTTATAGCTTTATGATTTGTAGGCTGCCATGGTGACTAAGACCACCCAGTAAATCTTTCCTACAAATTTGCTCCTTTGGCCTCCTCATTTACTGGGGCTTGTGATGCACATATTTTGAAACATGCTTGATAAGATCTGTGTGTGTGAAAAGTCATTCATTTTCATTCCAGTTATAGTGGCATATCTTTTGGGTGATGTTAACATATCTAAACAAACAACCACCGATAATTACATTGTACGCCATATGAACTTTAAACCTTCTGCGTGGCTCTTAAATCAAATGTGTTGGGTAAAACATATGCACAGAAATCTGTCAAATGAGACAATCAATAATTAATCTATTGTCTCAAAACACATTTACAAGCCAGGGCGTAGGAAAAAATTTAAGGGGGGAGGGGTATTTCAAATAAACCCTAATTTTGAGAACAAATGAGAATAATATGTGGGATGAATGCAAAAACATGTAAATATAGGGTGACATGCGCCCTATCATATTTCTCATACATTCAAATTACTTCACTGCTCAGACAAAATAAACAAAGCATCTTTTGAGTATCAAGCTGCATTTGTTGCCCTGAAACCAACACAGCTATGATAACTCTGTTTACCATACTGTCACTGTATATAAACTTCCTTGATCTTGTAAGACATCTTCAGTACATGCTGAAATAATGTTTGAAATGTTTTTGTACAATGTCCAGAGGAAACAAAAACATGATCTATTAAAAAAAGTTGAAATGATAGTAATCTCAATGTTTGATTAACTCTTTTGTTTGAACTCGCTACTTTTATTATAAAATAAAAGATGAAAATATCTTGAGTACTCAAATAAGCGTAAGCACCGTAATTCCTCGTCAGGCACAAATGAACAGAACCTCTACAAAACAATGGCCACAAACTTGAGTGATCAGACTAATGCACTTCAGATCCTGAGCAGTAAGATATGGATGAGGATGTTTAGAACATGGATAAATCAGTGTGTAAAACTTTAAATAGTATTACTTAACTCAGAGAACCAAGCATAGTGATTGATGTAGTGCTCCTTATGTATTTTCTATTTTTCCTCCTTGAACAGGCTTTTAGGAAGCCAGAGATAATAATAATAAAACAAATCTTGATTTTGTGTGAATTTTGTGTGACTTCAGAAAACAATGGCAGTCTATTGAAAAATCTTGATTTTGAAGAACATTTTGAGGTGTATATTTTGTCACTTCAGGAAGATATGACGATCAATATGAAAATTTTCAATACATTTGCAATCAAAACTCCTCAGTTCTGAGGGTAGATGAGATTCCCCCAGAATATCTGAAATCTCTGGATGTTGTTGGGTTGTCTTCGTTGAAACACTTTTTCAACCTTGTGTGGAAGGGTTGGTAGCTCAGCGAGTAAAGACACTGACTACCACCCCTAGAGTCGCAAGTTCGAATTCAGGGCATGCTGAGTGACTCCAGCCAGGTCTCCCAAGCAACAAAATTTGCCCGGTTTCTAGGGTAGAGTCACATGGGGTAACCACCTTCTGGTCACTATAATGTGGTTCTCTCTTTCAGTGGGGCATGTGGTGAGTTGTGCATGGATGCCGCTGAGAATAATGTGAAGTTTCATCACGCGCTGTCTCCGTGGTAATGCGCTCAACAAGCCACATGATAAAATGTGTGGATTGACTGTCTCAGATGCGGAGGCAACTAAGATTCGTCCTCCGTCACCCGGATTGAGGCAAGTCATTACGCCACCATGAGGACTTCGAGAGCATTGGGAATTAGGCATTCCAAATTGGGGAGAAAAATCAAAAAGAAAAATAATGGGGACAAGAACATGTGCTCCAACTTTAGGGGATCACACTCCTCAGCCTCCCTGGGAAAGTCTATGCTTGGGTGGTGGAGGGTTCGGCTGGTGGTTGAACCTCAGATTCAAGAAGAACAATGCAGATTCCGTCCTGGGCATGGAACACAGGACCAACTTTTTACGGCAGGAATGAGGATCACCACCTCCAAGTCCGAGTCCATGGTCCTCTGCCGTAAAAGTGTAGAGTGCCCTCTTCCAGTTGGAAATGAGTCTTATTCACGACTGATAGGAGAATGGAGCGTGATATCGACATCGGTGCAGCGTTAGTCAAGTCAAGTGGTTTTTATTGTCGTTCAACCATATACAGTTAGTACAGTACACAGTGAAACGAGAAAACGTTCCTCCAGGACCATGGTGCTACATAGGACAAACACAGAACCACATGAGACTACACAGACTAAATAACATACCTATATAAAGTGCACGTACAAACGTGTGCAAAAAGTACGGGACAGTACAATAAATTACAAAAAATTAACAGGACAATGGGCACAGTGAGAGACAGCGCAGTGCGGACCAGTACACAGTAGTGCAAAAAGATAACAGTTTCTAAAAATGCCAAATGTAAACATAAAATACTATGAGATAGTGTTCTATGCACATAGTAGTTATTGAGGTAGCAGCCAGGTATAAATTGACAATAATTAAAGTGCAACTCAGGACATGTGTGTGTGTGTGTCAGTCCAGTCTCTGAGTATTGAGGAGTCTGATGGCTTGGGGGAAGAAGCTGTTACACAATTTGGCCGTGAGGGCCCGAATGCTTCGGTACATTTTTCCAGACCGCAGGAGGGTGAAGAGTTTGTGTGAGGGGTGTGTGGGGTCATCCACAATTGCTTTATTTTCAGCAAACTAAACATAACAAATATTTGTTTGAACAAAAAAAATGATCTGGTTTTTAACAGTGTCTGGTTTTGTCAAAAGCTGCATTAAATACTGTTGTGCATCTCCTACTTATAGACTGCACCAGATTTGCCAGTTCTTGCTGTAATATTTTAGAGCGGAGGAGGGTGGTCTGGGCTGGAACAACGCACGCCCGGTCCCCAATCAGCCTGATGGGGGCGCGCAAGAGATTTTACACTGGTGCTAAAACCCGGGAGGGAGGGGTGATGCCCGTCTCGGAGTACTCGACACTGTTGTCCACCCAGTGGAGTGCCGCTGCCATTAGCCGGGGGATGGAGTAGCCCGACTGCGGAGAACGGCCACTGTCCACGAGGCAAGTGGGGACTGGACTCCCCGTCTGCCTGGGGCGAAGGAGCCACAGTCAGGGGCGGAGGAGTGCCCTGCCATCCCCCAGAAATGCAGAGGGGTCGAGAAGACCGCCGTCCACGAGGGGAGGAGGGAAGTGACTCTCCGACCGTCTGGAGGTGTAGGGCCGCTGCACGGGGGGGGGGGGAGGAGTGTCCACAGGGGTCGCCGAAAACACGGAGGGGCGTTCTGTCTGCTGGGGGTCGGTCTAACTCCAGTCTGCCCGGGGAGGAGCAGCTGCCATCTGCCTGAGAGGGTGGAAGAGTGATCGGGGACCACATGACGGCGCATCAGAGAACCAGTGTTTTTTTTTCCTCTCCCTCTCCGTCGCTCCGTGTTGGCCTTACCCTCGCCTATTTTGTTTCTGTTGTTGTTTTTGCCCTCCGGTCTCCTCTCAGGTCAAGCAAGGCATGCAGAAGTCAGTAGAAAGGTCTCTTTAGTGTCCTAAGTTTTTATAACTGTGAACATAATTGCCTACCGTCGGTGAGCTGTTCCACAGGTGCATGTTCATTAATTGTTTATGGTTCATTGAACAAGCATGGAAAACATTGTTTAAACCCTTTACAATAAAGATCTGTAAAGTTATTTGGATTTTAACAAAATTAACTTTAAAATACAGTGTCCATTTAAAAGTGATGTTTCTTTTTGTGTGTGTGTGAGGCATACACATCACGTGTGGCCATTATTCACATTTGGAAAAAATGTTGCTAGGATTGCCTGTGTGGGATAATTAATGTTTAAACTGGGTACAGATAACTACAACATACAGAAGTTATAGGGCTGGGCAGAGAGATAGTTTGCTATAAAAAGTAACAAAAGCACCAACACATAGGCAGACTCCTTGCTCTACCCTGATACAGATGACCTATTACTCAATCACTTCTTTAAGAATTGTTAGTGCCATTCAGCAAATACTTAACACCCTAAGTAATTACTGTGCACAAATTGGCTGGGTTCAGCTACCCTTTAAGTGTCTTGATTTATGGTCAGTGTGGTAATAGAGCAAGACCAATATCTTAGAAACGCATTAGCTTCTTGGATGCATCCCTAATTGGAAAACTTCTGTGCAATCAGTCCAGAACCTTGAGTTACCATATCAGTCCTGTACTCTGTTGAGCAATTTAAAGGCATTTTATGAAACAAGGTATGGCAATCTCCACATTTGTGACATCACAATGGAAATGTCCAATAAATCCATAATTTTCAACACACTGATATCAGCATTTTTATTGTTTTCCTAATCAATAAGAAAGTCAAAACGGACAGGTATAGCCCTGTGAATCAGATCACAAGAATCTGCAATAAAATCAGACAGGAGAGAAAAGCTAAAGACCATTTGCTACAAATTTGGCATGGTGACAAATGAAAGGGGGGCAAAAGAAAACAGTATAAAAATGTACATGCAAAAAAACTGGGGGAGGGGGGTAGTGTTATTAACTGCATGTAAACAAAATAAATACTTTAAGGAATATACAGCGAGAAACAAAAAAGAAAACTGCATTGAGAGAACCTTATTGTGGCATCCACTGACAGATTGATGGCTGGCAATATTCAAGCCAAACAGGATATCATTGTAGAGTTAACAGTGTTTCTGAGGGGACTGCACATCAGGCTTTACACCTTCAACCAGAAAGCTTTTTCCAGTTGTGCCCCACTTCAAATCATAAAAAAAGAATAAATAGATCACCACCTGGAATTGAGCATTACTTCAGAGAATGTTTAACATGCAGAAAAATTGTGTCTGCTTAAACATTATTGCAGAAAAAAAAAAAAAAAAAAACACCTTAATGGTTCACCCATAAATGATAATTCTGTCATACTTTACTCACCCTTGTGTTGTTCCAAACCCATTTACTTATATTTCTACCAAGGAACACAAGGACATGCTGTATAAGCAATAAGTCTCAACCACCATTCACTTAATCTTTTTTGCATACAATGCAAGTGAATGGTGACAGAGAATCTCATTCTACTAACATCTTCCATGGAAGAAATAAAGTGAGTTTGCAACAACAAGAAGCTGAGTAAATGAAACTGGAATAATTGTAGTGAAAACAGACCATTGGCTCTCCATTTGTTCTCCAGTTATTAAGAAATGAAAATGACCCCTTCAAGAACCTTGTTTTAAGAAATGCATTGTGCGTATGGCCCAGACATCAATGTCCATCCCAATGGAGCTGGATGGATTAAGTGGCAGCACTCCACAAATCAATTAGCTTTGTTTATTGAAGTCCATCACTGAAGGGGAAAAAAGGAAATCCCAGAGGAGGAGGAAAGCGAGCGGTGTTTATTGCCAGGGTGAATATTTGAGGCATTCCTTTAAAGGTAGCTGCATCAGCCATGCTACATACAGTTCTCTCGGTCTGATATCCCTGCTTCGAGTCATCACTGATATGAGGTATAAAGATGTAAGTTGTGATATTTCATGAGTCATCAGACTCATAATAAATGTGATTATTACAACAGTTATTGTGAACCGAGTACCCAAACTTTCCTGATCTTGTCCTAGTGGTTAGCTTTGTTCCCTATTAGATTGCTGCCTTATGGTCAAACAATCTAGCATGTGGTTCTGTCCTTTGAAGGTTTGATAGGTAAAGAAAGGTACAAATGAAAACAGAAGAACATGAAAACATTAGGTGACAGTAATTCAAAGACCGTGTGACAGCGGCCAACAATGCCAATGGAAGACAATGCAGTTATTGATCGATCCAAAAGAAATAAACAATAATACTTGCACAGTACAAAATAAAATGTCTTTTAAAAATTTAGTTCAAGGTAATACTTGCCCAGCATGCAAACTGCAATAAATTGGCTAAATTCCTTTTTGGACTGTTCATTCATTACTTTTAGGACCAATACTATGCAAATTACTACTAGAGCAGGTCTGATGAAAGGCTTTAAAAACATGACAATCATTTCATTTGAGGGCCATTTTAACACACATCACATTTTCCTAAATCCATACTTTTAGGGGGAAACAAAATATCAAGGTAATACCCTCCATTCCAAGCCAATTCCCTCTCTATAACCTGCACTAGATAGATACATCATGAGAAACTGGGAATAAAATATAAAAAGATACCCTATACTCCCACCCCCCATTTCAGTAAACACGTTCAAACTTAAGACATCAGAAAGGCTACCAATGGTCTTTTCAACATAATCTATGCATACTAAAAAGAATACCGCCCCTTTTCAGTCGCCCACCTAATCTGTGTCCCGTCCCCACTGACCAAACATTGTCCTTTTTGAAACAGCATAACAACACACAGTTCACATTCTGTGTGATCAGCCTGGGTATATTAATTCACCATGAAAAATAAACAGGATCAAAAATGTGCTAGATGGATTTCTTACTGAAAGAGGAAGAGAGAGGAGTGAATGGAGGGAGAGAGGGATGAGAAAGCCAGACAGGCACAGAATACTTTGAGCTGGCTTGTGCCAAGTGACACTAACACATATGCATGCAGTGCCCTCTAGTGTATAGCCCTTGGCTTCGCAATCCAAGAATAAAAAAAAAGGACAGGGTGAGGAAATGTGCTGTCAATTGCAGGCCTTCCTTCACAAACTCAATCCGTCTTTGTCCCCCTTCAAGTCACTTGCCAGTCTCAAGAAAGATTGTTATTTTACATACAGATATTCATATATATATATATATATATATATATATATATATATATATATATATATATATATATATATATATATATATATGTATGGCCCTTACTGAAGGAGAATGTGTGCATTTCACATTGACAAAAGTACCGTAATCTCTATATAGCTATGTGGAAAGTGGTGTGTGTAATTTTGCAGGCAGAAGTTTTGTCTTTTGTTGCACTCATTCAGAAGAATAAAAAAACTACCTCCCAAAAAACAAAAGCATCTTTGTATTTGCAAAATGTCAGCCTCTTCAATGAATGCCTGCTACGCTTCTGACAGATTTGCCATCTACACATTTTCCTGAGTAATACTTTAATCATTGTAACAGAGAATATCAATTCTGGGTGACTCCCTGCCATAGCCATTTAGTTATCTTTACACACTTGTAAAGTCAGTTCCTAAAACGTGAGTGTCTACTGGTGAGAAGCAAACAGAACAAAGACCTTTGATACTCTTTCCATTTAAAATGTTTTCCCATCTACTGATTAACAGAGATCTAAAAGTCTACTAAATATAAAACTGATGCCTTTCCTCTTTTGAGAAAATAAGAAACATGATTTTAGGAAAATGCATAGCAGGCCAAAGTGTGCGTGTGTGTGTGTGTGTGGGGGGGGGGGTTCATATGAACATAATGGCAGTGTGAAAATAATTAAGAAACAAAACATTTAAAAACATTACAATTTCATTAAAATAGGTGAACTAAATAACAATAATAACAACAATACAAAATAAAGACAGCATGGCAAAAAAACAAAAATGGGGAACCTCCATCTGAGCATCTAGGCACAGGAGCCCATTCACCTGTAGCTTTGGCTTGCTGGGGTTTTGGAGCCAGTGCTGACTGGGTCACTGGTATCAGCCAAGAGACTGGTATACCCTGAGAATTCGGAGACTGGTGTCTGTATGCGGTGATTAACTTCTCCCCCTGAGTCACTACTAAAGGCCAGGGGCACTCGTCCTCCTTTAAACTGTGCCCCGAAAGCCTGGGCAAAATTTTCAATCTGATAAGAAGCCTTGGCTGGGTCAAGGGTTGCCAGATCCTGCGAACTGGCCAGGGAGAATCCTCCAGTCGTAGCTGTGGCTCCGTTTTTCAGCCCTTGTGGATCCTTCTGACTTCCCAGGTCAGGATGCTGAGGTGTGATCTGGTAAGAGTTGCTGTTGGGGGTGTGCGGAGGTGGCGGCGGGGAGGTGTGCTGTTTGTCCAGCTGTTCCGTGAGCTCCTGGGAAGGTGTGAGCTGCTGTTGCGTGTGCGCAGACTGCTCCAGACTGCTCATGTGGAAGCCCTGCGGAGGTGATGCACCCTCTAATAGACCAAAGTGGGACTTTGGCACAGAGGAGAGGGATGGTGTAGAGGACACAGGCTGTGAGAATGAGTACTCCAAAGGTGAGGAAGTATACACATGCTTGTCTGCAAGATGTGGGCTAGGGCCAGAAAATTGTCCAGTGGAATTAGAAGCAGAAACGGGACTCGGGCCCAACGTGAAGCTAGCATTGTGACTGGTCCGCTCTAGTGCCTGTAAGAGAAAGCGCGAGTACTCATTCATGATCCCGGCTTTGTCTCCACTGTTAGGACTTGAGGCGTTGTCATTAGGTCCCAGTTGGTCTGGGGCATCTGTAGCAGATGAATGGAGCTCCACATGATGGGGATCTGTGATGTCAAAAGTCACATCAGGCTTGTGAGCGTAGTGGTCCAACAAGCTCTGCAGAACCTCATCTGGGATTCCAGACTTGTCATGCTTCATATCTCCAAGAGGAGAGGAGTCTAGGAGCACCAGTGCGGCATCGCTATCCAGAACCCCAGAAACAACACCCTGAATAACCGTCGTTTGTGAATGCAGATGACTGACACCTAAGTCATAGTCTGGTGCTCCACAGCCTGCTCCTCCATTGTTCGCTGCATGGATGTAACGACGCTTCTTCAAAAACTGCATGGCATCATCGTAGTTACTGCTGTTGGGGCCCACTTTGACCACAGGCCCTGGAAGAAGCCCAAGTGTGTCCAAGCCTACTGCCCCTGGCAACTCCAGGCTCCCTGGCTTGGATTGATTCAAGGGGTGAGTAGTTTTCTCCAAGGACTTCCTGTTCCCCTTCTTGAAGACCATCTTGGGAGCCCGGCCATGTTCCCCTTGCAAGCTGGGGCCTGGCTGGGTAGAAGATGATGTTGTTGATACCCCATGGTTGCCGACTGAGCTGAAGTCATGTAGGGCAAAGCCCTCAACCCCCTGACTGTGTGATGCCCCCACAGCCCCGGCTGACTTCTTACTTTTACGCTCACTCCCGTCTCCAGCATTTTTTGACTTGCCTCGTTTGCGGCCAGGTGTGGCCACGTTTCCCTGAGTGATTCCATAACTGCCATGTTCTCCTTCGCCTGCCATACCCAAGTCATGCTCTGCCCCATCCACACCCTTTTTTGTGGCATCACCACATGTCCGCTTGTGCTTCAGCAACCGGTCCGTTCTAGAAAAATACTAAAAACACAAGTATGAGAAACAAAGTCAGTGTTCTTGTGATACATTTCTTAGTAATTTAGTCAATATTTCATCATGTCATATACATAAATTTTAGTCCATTTTAGTCTGATTTTAGTCTAAAAAGGGATATAATTTGTCAACGAAAATAACAATCATTCACGATAATGTGGAAAATGACAAAAACATATGACAGACCAAACTTAAACCAAATAGTCATACAAATTGAAAAATGCATACTATTTATTTCTTCAAAGCTGAAGTATGTAATTTCTGTGCCACTAGCGCCAACAAACGGAATTGCAAATATAAATTGTTTTCCAAACAATTTTATGAATATGCCCCTTTTTGACGGTTGTCAAACAGAGAGACAGTCCCACCCCCAACTCACGTCATTGGTTGAGTAACATTGTTGAGGCGGGTCTAAGTTCATAACAAAGCCGTTTTCAAAATGCCACAGAATGACAGTGTTTACTGTTTCCGAGAAGAATAACCTATGAATGGCTTACTTATAGTTGTGTCTGCATTTTATACTGTGATAGGAGAATGTATTTTAACACAGAAAAATTTACATCCTTCAGCTTTAAACATGTATCAAACATTAACAGCAATAAACAAACATGTAAAAACTGCCTTACTTTCAAAAACTTAAGCTGTTTCATAAACAGTATAAAATGAGTATGAAGTAATTTCAGAAGTTACAGTGTTGTGAATTCTTCACGCTTAAGGGATTATACATTTTTCTGTGTTTTAGAACAGATATTGGATTGTGCATTTCAATTTTTTATTTTGCAGAAACAGCATTTTTGCAACATAACACATTTTGACTAGTTTAAGTTCACATGCATATAATGCTTTATTGTATACAGCTGTGGCCAACAGTATTGGCAGTGACATAAATTGTGTTTTGCAAAGTTTGCTGCTTCAATATTTGTACAGTTCTTTTTTCACATGTTTCTATGGTATACTGGAAAACAATAAGCGTTTCATAAGATTAAAAGGCAAAAATTGGCAATTGGCAAAAACACTCAATATATGTAAAGAGTCAATATTTACAGTGTTGACCCTTGTTCTTCATAACCTCTGCAATTCGCTCTGGCATGCTGGATATCAGCTTATGGGCCAAATCCTGACCGATAGCGATCCATTCTTGACTTATTAGTGCTCAGATTTGATCACAATTTGTGGGCTTCTGCTTGTCCACTGGCCTTTTGAGGAGTGACCACAGATTCTCTATGGGATTAAGATCCGGGGAGTTACCTGGCCACGGATACAAAATTTAAAATATAAATGATCTCCAAGCCACTTCATTATCACTCTTGCCAGATGACCAAACATTAGGAAGGGGGCTTCAGAGGAAAAAAAAATCTTTGCACCAGTCTTCTGCTGTCCAATCCTTCTACTTTCTGCAGAATTTCAGTCTGTCCTTGATGTTTTTCTTGGAGGGAAGTTGCTTCTTTGCTGCCCTTCTTAACACCAGGCCATTGTCCAAAGGTCTTCACCCCACTGTGCGTGCAGATGCACTCACACCATCCTGCTGCAAATATTGAGCAAGCTCTGCACTGGTGGTGACATGATTCCGTAGCTGAATCCTCACGAGGAGATGGTCCTTGCGCTTGCTGGACAATCTGGGACATTCTGAAGCATTCTTCACTGCAGATGAACCTCTCTCCTTGAATTTCTTGATGATCCAGTAAATGGTTCTTTCAGGTGCAATATTCTTTACAGCAATTTCCTTGTATATCAGGCCATTTTGATGCAAAGCGATGATGGCTGCACATTTCTTTAGAGGGAACCATTGCTAATAAGAACACAATGATTGGAAGCACTTCTTCCCTCCTTTTATAAAAAACAGTCTGCTTTTATAGTCCAATCAGAATGAGTGTGATTTCACCTGACTAGTACTAAAAAAAAAAAAAAAAAATCTTTGAAATTTGGGTTTTTGTAATAAAGTTAATTTTTTTTTGGTCAATTAAGCTTTTTGCAATTATTTAAAATGCATCTGATCACTCTGCACAATAATCTAGAATCAATTTGCAGCAACAACTGAAGCACAAAATTTATGTCACTGCCAATACTTTTGGCCACGGCTGTATGCACATTGTAATCTTATGTTGTGGCTATAGTTGATTAATCATATATATATATATATACACTACCGTTCAAAAGTTTGGGGTCACATTGAAATGTCCTTATTTTTGAAGGAAAAGCACTGTACTTTTCAATGAAGACAACTTTAAACTAGTCTTAACTTTGAAGAAATACACTCTATACATTGCTAATGTGGTAAATGACTATTCTAGCTGCAAATGTCTGGTTTTTGGTGCAATATGTACATAGGTGTATAGAGGCCCATTTCCAGCAACTATCACTCCAGTGTTCTAATGGTGCAATGTGTTTGCTCATTGGCTCAGAAGGCTAATTGATGATTAGAAAACCCTTGTGCAATCATGTTCACACATCTGAAAACAGTTTAGGTCGTTACAGAAGCTACAAAACTGACCTTCCTTTGAGCAGATTGAGTTTCTGGAGCATCACATTTGTGGGGTCAATTAAACGCTCAAAATGGCCAGAAAAAGAGAACTTTCATCTGAAACTCGACAGTCTATTCTTGTCCTTAGAAATGAAGGCTATTCCATGCGAGACATTGCTAAGAAATTGAAGATTTCCTACAACGGTGTGTACTACTCCCTTCAGAGGACAGCACAAACAGGCTCTAACCAGAGTAGAAAAAGAAGTGGGAGGCCGCGTTGCACAACTGAGCAAGAAGATAAGTACATTAGAGTCTCTAGTTTGAGAAACAGACGCCTCACAGGTCCCCAACTGGCATCTTCATTAAATAGTACCCGCAAAACACCAGTGTCAACATGTACAGTGAAGAGGCTGCTGCGGGATTCTGGGCTTCAGGGCAGAGTGGCAAAGAAAAAGCCATATCTGAGACTGGCCAATAAAAGAAAAAGATTAAGATGGGCAAAAGAACACAGACATTGGACAGAGGAAGACTGGAAAAAAGTGTTGTGGACAGATGAATCCAAGTTTGAGGTGTTTGGATCACAAAGAAGAACGTTTGTGAGACGCAGAACAAATGAAAAGATGCTGGAAGAATGCCTGACGCCATCTGTTAAGCATGGTGGAGGTAATATAATGGTCTGGGGTTGCTTTGGTGCTGGTAAGGTGGGAGATTTGTACAGGGTAAAAGGGATTCTGAATAAGGAAGGCTGTCACTCCATTTTGCAACGCCATGCCATACCCAGTGGACAGCGCTTGATTGGAGCCAATTTCATCCTACAACAGGACAATGACCCTAAACACACCTCCAAATTGTGCAAGAACTATTTAGAGCAGAAGCAGGCAGCTGGTATTCTATCGGTAATGGAGTGGCCAGCGCAGTCACCAGATCTGAACCCCATTGAGCTGTTGTGGGAGCAGCTTGACCGTATGGTACGCAAGAAGTGCCCATCCAACCAATCCAACTTGTGGGAGCTGCTTCTGGAAGCGTGGGGTGCAATTTCTCCAGATTACCTCAACAAATTAACAGCTAGAATGCCAAAGGTCTGCAATGCTGTAATTGCTGCAAATGGAGGATTCTTTGACGAAAGCAAAGTTTGATGTAAAAAAAAATCTTATTTCAAATACAAATCATTATTTCTAACCTTGTCAATGTCTTGACTCTATTTTCTATTCATTTCACAACGTATGGTGGTGAATAAGTGTGACTTTTCAGGAAAACACAAAATTGTTTGGGTGACCCCAAACTTTTGAACGGTAGTGTATATATATATATATATATATAATAAAAAATATTCAGATAATTAAAATGCATTACATTCCTATAGCAGAATAGTTAATCATTGATAAGACCATACAAAAAGTGGCTTTAGAATACAATGTAGGTTTACAACCATATTATTGATCAATCATTGGTACACAGTTCACAGCAATCCATTTCACAAGTCAATTTGTCAATCGGTTCGAGATATATTATGAGGGCTTGTTTAAGGACACAGTCAATTTACAAATACGTCAGACATGCTTGTGTAGCGTCTCGGGTGCATTGTGTCATAAACAAAATGTTTAGGTCACTGTGTGAAGTTAAATAGAGTGTAATACTTCATCTTTAAACACATCATGAGATCCCTTAGTTCGGATTTGCACTCAAAGTGTTTTGAATGCAAAAACATAACGCTGTGTTGTTCTGCCTACTAAAGCGTTGTTTTCTTCACTGTATAAACTGTGTGTAGCTCATACAGCTGAAATTTCACTTACTGCCCTCTGGAGTAAACAGGTGGTACTACAAGCTTGCATTTCTCAGGAATCTTCCTTATTGTGGTCTGGAGGCATGCGATTAGTTGCGAAAAAATTAACGCGGTAATTTTTGTTAAATTAATCGCACTGAATTAACGTGTTAAATCGACAGCCCTAATAAATAAATAATATTTTTATATATATATATATTTTTATATATATATATATATATATAATTTTATTTTTTTTTTAAAGATAACTATGTATCATTATTTCATCATCATATATTGAATTATATTTATATGAGGGGCTTTCTCAGCAAATATTTGTATATGCGATTAATCGGGAAACCCTGTAATTAATTTGATTAAAGTTTTAATTGATTGACAGCCCTAATATATATCTCAGTATCTCACAAAAGTGAGTACACCCCTCACATTTTTGTAAATATTTGATTATATCTTTTCATGTGACAACACCGAAGAAATGACACTTTGCTACAATGTAAAGTAGTGAGTGTACAGCTTGTATAACAGTGTAAATTTGCTGTCCTCTCAAAATAACTCAACACACAGCCATTAATGTCTAAACCGCTGGCAACAAAAGTGAGTACACCCCTAAGAGAAAATGTCAAAATTTGGCCCAATTAGCCATTTTCCCTCCCTGGTGTCGTGACTCGTTAGTGTTGCAAGTTCTCAGATGTGAATGGGGAGCAGGTGTGTTAAATTTGGTGTCATCGCTCTCACACTCCCTCATACTGGTCACTGGAAGTTCAACATGGCACTTCATGGCAAAGAACTCTAAGGATCTGAAAAAAGAATTGTTGCTCTACGCAAAGATGGCCTAGGCTATAAGAAGATTGCCAAGAGCCTGAAACTGAGCTGCAGCACGGTGGCCAAGACCATACAGAGGTTTAACAGGACAGGTTCCACTCAGAACAGGCCTCGCCATGGTCGACCAAAGAAGTTGTGTGTACGTGCTCAGCGTCATATCCAAAGGTTGTCTTTGGGAAATAGACGTATGAGTACTGCCAGCATTGCTGCAGAGGTTGAAGGGGTCGGGGATCAGCCTGCCAGTGCTCAGACCATACGCCGCACACTTCAATTGGTCTGCATGGCTGTCGTCCCAGAAGGAAGCCTCTTCTAAAGATGGTGCACAAGAAAGCCCACAAACAGTTTGCTGAAGACAAGCAGACTAAGGACATGGATTACTGGAACCATGTCCTGTGGTCTGATGAGACCAAGATAAACTTATTTGGTTCAGATGGTGTCAAGCGTGTGTGGCAGCAACCAGGTGAGGAGTACAGTACAAAGACAAGTGTGTCTTGCCTACAGTCAAGCATGGTGGTGGGAGTGTCATGGTCTGGGGCTGCATGAGTGCTGCCGGCACTGGGGAGCTAAAGTTCATTGAGGGAACCATGAATGCCAACATGTACTGTGACATACTGAAGGAGAACATGATCCCCTCCCTTCGGAGACTGGGCCGCAGGGCAGTATTCCAGCATGATAACGACCCCAAACACACCTCCTAAACGACCACTGCTTTGCTAAAGAAGCTGAGGGTGAAGGTGATGGACTGGCCAAGCATGTCTCCAGACCTAAACCCTATTGAGCATCTGTGGGGCATCCTCAAATGGAAGGTGGAGGAGCACAAGGGCTCTAACATCCACCAGCTCCGTGATGTCGTCATGGAGGAGTGGAAGAGGACTCCAGTGGCAACCTGTGAAGCTCTGGTGAACTCCATGCCCAAGAGGGTTAAATCAGTGCTGGAAAATAATGGTGGCCACACAAAATATTGACACTTTGGGCCCAATTTGGACATTTTCACTCAAGGGTGTACTTACTTTTGTTGCCAGCTGTTTAGACATTAATGGCTGTGTGTTGAGTTATTTTGAGGGGACAACAAATTTACACTGTT
The DNA here is from genome assembly GCA_032164185.1 of Moxostoma hubbsi. Classification (NCBI taxonomy): domain Eukaryota; kingdom Metazoa; phylum Chordata; class Actinopteri; order Cypriniformes; family Catostomidae; genus Moxostoma; species Moxostoma hubbsi. The sequence continues at coordinate 15,483,897 of JAVLUX010000024.1, read as the reverse complement.
ATACAAGCTGTACACTCACTACATTACATTGTAGCAAAGTGTCATTTCTTCGGTGCTGTCACATGAAAAGATATTATCAAATATTTACAAAAATGTGAGGGGTGTACTCACTTTTGTGAGATACTGTGTGTATGTATGTGTGAGTAATAAATATATATATATATATATATATATATATATATCTATATCTCAAGCAGGGATATCTCCCCATCGTACTGTGGCTGTATCATCTGAATCAATTGGTTGTAGATTTTTATTTTAATAAAAACGTTGTGCATTGTTGATATAAATTTTTTTTTTTCATGTCACATTTTCATCATGATGCTTCTTTTTTATGTCGTCTTTACTGTTGTTTAATAAATTAAATTACCCTTCGTGAACTAAAATTTTTGTCAGTACTTTTGTTGGCAAGATTAAAACTGACTTAAACTCTGCATAGTCTGCAGGAAACTAACCTGTTGGCAGGTATCACACTTGTATGGCTTTTCTCCACTATGTGTTCTCTTGTGTCTTTCCATGTGATACTTTTGAATGAAACGCATGTTACACTGATCACAGCTGAATGGCTTCTCTCCTGGAATATTAACAATCAAGAACAAAAAAAAATAAGCAGACCAAACAAAAAAGAATGAAATGGCAATAAACTGCTTTGCAAAATGTACAACAAAAACAGAAGCTACAACGATATGTGATCAACATCTTGCAAACAAATAAGCCAGAAATTAGGAAATGAAAGCTGAAGTTGTTGTAAACTTGAGGAACTTACCACTGTGAATCTTCTCGTGTCTCTGTAAGAGGTATTTCTGAATGAAGCACATGTTACACTGAGTGCAGCGGAAAGGCCTCTCACCTGTAAAAAAGTTGACAGTCAAACATTGACTGTGTTTGGAGTAACTAAAGAGGCATCAATACTATTGGCTGTGGCCAATACCACCCAAAAGAATGTGTATTCTGCTTCAGCATTGTAATTTTGTTTTTCTGTGTGAGAGTATAAATAATAACAGCAATTACAACTGAATTGGCCATTTCTGCCCAAAAATTATATTTGCAGTAAAATACTTCAAGAAACAAACAAACATTTGTTTATTATTAGAAAAAAAGGTTTCCTATTGAGGTGTTATGCAAAGATAGGTTCCAACCTAAAGGTACGTTGAGGAGCTTTAGGAAGCTTCTTTTCTGAGAGACAATAAATCTGTTTATTTTAATCACTCACACGTTTAGTTACCTGCTATTGTAGCAGTTATCCAAATCGCCTTAAAACACATTTACTTGATTAATTTTTTAAACCAGCATTATATACAGTTTTGCTAAACATGAAAAACCCATCATTAATCTGTTAAATCTATTTATAAATAGAAAAATCCTTAAAAAAGTAATTTAAACAGTTCACCTCCAAAACAATGTTTTTGTGCATTTAAAAATATATTTGCTATTTGACAAATCTATTTTTAAGTTAAATTACCCTTAATCTGTACTTGATACTGGCCATGAATCCTGTAAACAAGGATTTAAGTGTGAAATAATACTAACCTGTGTGTATAAGCACGTGTCTGCGTAAATGATAGGAGCTCCGGAAAGCTGCATTGCAGTGCTCACAGATGTGCGGTTTGGAGTTTGGAGACAAGCTGCCTCCATCAGGATCCAGCATCATAGACTACAGACAAGACAGTATTCATCATTAGACAACACTAATATCACTAATTGAAGAGTTTCTAACAAGCAATTTTTTTAAAGAGGAAAATCCTCTTTAGATTCAACAATAACAACATCTGCAAGAAAACAAAGCTGTATGTAAATGCTGTGTATGTTTGCACCTTCGACTCTCCACGTTTCCTCCGTGTCTTGCCCTCCTGTCCCTCGCAGTTTGACCTTTGACCTTTCTTCCCAGAGGATTCTTTTACCAGCCGCCCTGACAGCTGGAAGGACAACAGAGATAGAATGGTATTCAGTGCAGGCAAAATAAAAGACAAAACCCATTCAGTCAAACACAAATCAGTTTTTTAGATTTTAGAAACTGTGTGAAATGAGTGACACTGAATGCTTTTATAAATACTTCTACACAATTATTTAAAAGTGAAAAACAAATGCACATACATACATGAGCCACCAGTACTTATAATATGCACACAGTTGATGATAATCTAGTTTGAATATTAAAACTACTCCCTAATGTGGCAGAAGGCAGGTTTACCACCCTGCTTCTTATATACAAGACTTTATATCTATCCCTTGAGAGCAAATGTCCGTTTTCTCATTTTCGCTCCCATCTACAGAAAAACACCACACGGATTATTGACCAGCTGCACATTTTAATATTGCTTCACACTAAAACAAGAGACTGGTGAACAAAACCTGGACTCTGAATAAAATCAGAATGGTTAATACCCATTATTTCAGAATGTTATTGTGCATGTACAATAAAAAAATTAGTGGAAAACTGGAGCGCTGTAGATGTGAAATATCAACAGCTTGCTGTATTAAATTAGATTTGCATTTAGCCAAAACAAACATTTCCCTTGCTCTTGTCTCTTTAAAATGACCTATATTACAAATCCACTTGCAGGGCAAGCATGAGAAAAAGCTACTGGAACAACTGAAAACCAACCATAATACAAAAAACTGAACAAAGACATCAGACATGTTATTTCTCTGTACACTTAAAGTCATAATCACAAATTAACACAAGTCATCAATTTATTAATGGAATTGTAAAAAATTACATGGTGCTTTGGGCTACTGCACAAAGAGAGAGCCAGATGCAAAGTCTCAATGCTTCAGACTGATTTCTGTTTGGCTAGCAAATGAGATGATCAATAAGTATTAGGAATGACTCAATGGATTGACTTTGTGCCATATAACCTAACAAAGGGCTTAATTACAACAGTATGCGGTTTTGTGTGTGCTGTTACAGACATCTGCATGACTCTTCATATTGTATTTAACCAAGTCAGAAACCAGATGACATCACTGACAAGGAGCAGCATTTATGGTCAATAGCATTACTATGCAATACATGCAGCTTGGCTCAGGATACAGCTGTCTGGTTTCCGAAATTCTTCAAATCCAGATATTAAAATGGAAATCTGCTGGGGGAACTCAAGAGTTTTGATTAAATAAATAAAAAACCCACACCAAAATCCCAAGAGCCAAATACAACCTTCCAAGTTGCAATCAAGAGCACACTTAAAATATCAGAAGTCCATAAATCTCTGTAAGCAAATCCAAACCCCAGTGAAAATGGCAGAAACAAATTAAATGTGTTTCACTGGGCCCTTGCTCAGGGTTGTGGTTGATGGCCAACCAGTTCCTAGATGTCTCTTTAATTCATAACTGGTGCTATTACCTATTATGCAATGTTCCCCAAAGCAATTTGGCTGCTTACAAATATTTAAGAGTCAACAACAATACTTGGGACTTTTTGGCTTTTTAATTATTTTTTATTTAATTTGACCCATGCAGTCACCATTATTGTTGCATATTGGCCATACAACAATTTAGAATGCTTGTTCTTTAAGGGATCATTCACCCAAAAACTAAAATTCTCTCATGTATTACTATTTTTCTTCTGCAGGACACAAAGTTTTTTAGAATAGCCTATTTCAGATCTGCAGGTTCATACAATGCAAGTAAATGGTGGGCAGAACTTTGAAGCTCCAAAAACACAAAGCATAAATCATAGATAGAAGTAATCCATATGACTCCAGTGTTTAAATCTATATCTTCAGAAGCAATATGATAGTTATAGGTGAGAAACAGATAAATAATAAAGACCTTTTTATTTACAATAAATTCTACTCCCTGACTAGTAGGCGGTGATATGCACGAGGAATGCGAATCGCCAAAAAACACAAAAATGTGAAAGTGGAGATTGACAGTAAAAAAGGATTTAAATATTGATCTGTTGCAATGAGAGAGCATTGCTAAAATCATAGGAGTCTGTTGCTCATTTGTGCATATAATTTATTCAAAATGTCAATAGCTTTGTATTTTATGCTTCTGAGCAGGCCAATGTACAGTTGACCATTTAGGCAACTAGTTTGGATTTAATGATGTATAAAACAGCAATAAATTCAGGAACAGAGTTCTCTGCTTCTTTAGGATGTGTAGCCTACATAAAGAATATGGCGTGGAGTTTATCCACCCAAAATAATTATTCTTATGTAAATTCTATTAAAGAATTGTTTGCACACAAATTACATCTCTTATTAACTCAAACTTGTGTGATCTCAAACTTAAATTACTTTCTTCCACTGAACAAGATATTTTAATGGTGATATGATCCGATATGATCACAGAGGTCTGTTTTTGAATGGTGACAAAATTTGCAAGCTCCCAAAAGGACATAAAGGTAGCATAAAATAAATCCATAAGACTCCAGTGGTTAAATCCATGCCATCTGAAGTGGTCAAAGTAAATACTTTCATTATACAGACAAAAAGACATCATATCTCCATAAAAAAAAATCTTCACTTGTGTTCCACAGAAGAAAGAAATTCATCCGAGTTTGAGATGGAGATCTTGAGATATAATTAATCACAATAACAATATCTAGGGTAATGATCAACAATTATGATATTTTACATATTCGTGCAACCTTACCCAGAAGTAACTTTGTTGGCATTTCTAGAGAGTTTCACTGACACACTTACGTTTCCCAGGCTAAGGTCATGCACCACCAGGTTCTGATGGTTGCCCAGCGACACCTCCAGCAATTCTCCTCCACTTCGCACTCCTGCTCCGACTCCGCCCCCCGGGTAGAGTGGCCATCTGTAATCGTGTTCAGAAATCTTCTCCTGTTTAATGCCCATGGCATGAACATAATCACCCACACCTCCCATCATCCCACCGATGCAACCTCCACCACCCATGCCTCCAGCACTCAGCCCCCCGCCACAGTCCGGTGAGTCTCGCTCCTTCTTAAGGATCATCTCATGGGGCTGCAGATCAGCCATTACCGTTTGACTGGCCAGGCGGGTGAAGCTGGTAACAGGGGGAAGGTGGCTGAACATGAGCATGCTTGGACCAAAGACTGGCTCCATGCCACCATTGGAGCGGAGGAACTCATTTCCAAGTTTATCCTGTATCATGCTCATGGTGAAGGAGGCTCAGAGATTTATCGCACTGATGATAATGCTGTAATAGGGGCCAATGGGGTCCAATTCAATGCAAGGCCACCTCACTTATCCTAAAGAAATCAAAAGAGACAGCAATCATCATGATTAAAATTAAATATTAAATACAGTGTCTTTTATACTAACTCCGCCCACCACTGCTCAGACTGAATTTTTCACTCTTAATATTTCCTATAATACGTCTACTTATAGTAATAAATAAAAGAGATTCTTCACAGAGATTTGTTCATTGGGCATGGGTCGGGAAGTTGAGAGAAGGATTTGATCCGGATAAAATGAATCATGTATTTCCTATAGTAATATTGTAGTAACCATGTTTTTTGGTGGAAACTATGTAGTTTTGATGTACTAACCCTGGTGTTACAACAGTAACATGTCGTTAATAGTAGCCATGTTTAAGGTTGTGGTTCCTATGATTTTACTAGAAAAATATAATCGTGATATTATGGTTACTGTAGTAAAACCATGGATATTTTTGGAAGGTAGGGTTAGGGGTTGGTGTGGGACTCCAAATAAACACAATAAAATGTTGCAGTAATGACACTATACTGTATGTTAGTATTTAAACAGGGGTGTAAGAGTATCTACCACTACTTGCATTAGTGTGCAAATAGTATTTAATGCTATTTGCACTTAGTGCAAAGAAGTTGCTTTTTGTTGCTTTTACACTTAGTGCAAATAGCCTCTGCATATTAAATATGACAATGCACTATAGTGAACATCAGCACTGGCCTCAATAAAAATAAAAACCCGCAAATTTCCAGTTTTTGAATATTTTTAAGGCATTTTGAGCATACTTAAATTGTTCATTTCAATGCAGCAACTTGTAAATCTTAACTCAATTTATCTCATTTAATATGTTCAATCTAGAATTATACAAAGGCAATCATGTTGCGGTTTTGCTATTTATTTCATTTACATTAATATCCATAAGTTGCCACAAGCTGTGACATGCCATTTAAATGAAAGAAAAAGTAATTTATTATCCCTGGTACATTTTAAGTAAGCTATGTCAGTTCTAATGGCTGGAACAATTTGACCACCTACTACACAATTTTTGAGCAAGTTTACCATTCACAAGTTCTTGAAGTTTATAAACGCTTTGAGGTGTACGAGGGCAAACTTAAGAACAGTAGCAGTATGTTATTCTGATCCAACTATAAAGTGTTTAACTGGATTAATCACTGAGGTTTGAGGGTCAGACACAAAAAATAGAGCTTGCTTGCTTGGCCACTGACGTACACCTCCAGTGTATGACACAAGCTCTTTCATCTAAAAACAAAAAGTCACCTAACAGGAAACAACTCACTGTTATGACTTCTGATGAGGACTACATTTCAGTAACAGAGAAGATCAAGGAGTCATTGAGCATATTTTCGTTTTCCAGTCTCCAGTGTTTTTTACATGCATTAGTGTATGTTCTTAACAGACATTGTACTAATTAAATTTGTAATTTTTTTTTACAAAAAGCAAGTGGCTCCACAGTGCAAATACTTAATAGAGGCATGATGCACTGTTTTTTTGACAGTGCATTACCTGTCAAAGGGTAAAAAGTTGGTAGATGACATGAAGCTATGATGTGAGGTTAGTAACATTGATTTAGTAACACTAGTAACACTACTTCGAATTGTTGACACACAACAGTCTAAAGATAGTTTAATCTATGGAGATCTAATTGATTACGGCAAAAACACTCATTCTGTGTGAATTTATGGCCAGTCGCTTGTCCAGACACTGAAAAAGATTAATTAATTTCCAAAAACAATTTGGTGGCCAGACACCACTTGGGAATAACAAGATTTAGGTTTTAGTTTCTTTTTTGAGATGAGGTTCTTAGTTTTGTTAATATCTTTTTCAAAAGGTGCAGCAAAAATCAACATCGGTCAAATAAAAAAAACAGGAATAATTGTTTGTGTTTTTCAGAAACCAAATCAGGTAGCAGGACCAATTATATGAGAATACAATAGGCAGAAGAAACCAAGTTTTACACATGTGCACCCACATTCACTTTAGGATATCATATAAGCAAAACAAACCGTTTAATGTTTGTTCACACATTCTTGTGAACAATGTTATTTTGAACATTAAGGATTAAGTAGATGTTAAATTTAATCATTTATTTGAGCCATGTTAACCTGCCCAGCTTTAGGAATGCCAGTGAATGGGAGCCAGTGGAACATTCCTCCAAATCTCATGTCCTGTGCAGCCATGGCTTTTGACTTGGATTAAAAAGACAATCACACAGGCCTACTTCAATCTATGATAGTTATTTTTTTTATGCATGCATTGTCATGAGTTTCAATGAGTCACCGAGAGCAGCTTGTACAATTGTTTACTATAAAGGATGAACAGATTATTGCCATTGCAAATATTAGGAGCCCACATCAGACCAACTGACATATTAACTGTAGTTTCTAACAAAATACTGTAGTTCTTTATTTTTACTATAATAAAACTTGCTATTAGCCACCACTGCCATCAAAAAAAAAATAAAAAAAATACTTATATTATGAAAGGTATTAAACAAAGCTTCAAAGACATTGAATGTTAATTTATTTTCGTTTTACAAAAGTAAAAACAACTGTATTAAAGCTGAAATTGTGGCTGGAACAATGGTTCCCATTTCTGTAAACCATTTGACGAACCATTGCAGTCGAGACTCGAGACACACACACTGTGTGCGCGTGTATGGCGAGGGTAAATTATGTTTTCTGGAAGCCATTGTCCAATTGATCTTCTTTGGATTCCTGCGCCATCAGATGATTCATACTTTTAATTTCCCCTTAAAAGACTGCATGACTGTATCTGAACCAGATGCACAGTGTTAGTCAAAGCCACGACTTGACCACAACTGAATATGCTCTTCGAGTTCAATGCAAAAGATGAGGACTAACTACGAGTGTGGTGCATGGATACGCCATATCCAATATTGAATTGAAAAAAATAAAATAAATTCAAATAATGTCCAACTCCCCCACGGTTCAACAATTATATATAACAGTGTGTTCACATAAAACGGCTGTATAATGTATTTTATCTCGTGCAACAGCACACCACCTCTCGGTTCTTTGTGTTCTGAGTGCGTGCAGACGACACGCGACGCAGATGGTATGTAAATAGCTGGCGTGCATATGTTAGCCAACTGAGCTAGCTCATCAATCAGACAAACTTAAATCATTCATTTTCACACACTCAAATCAAAGCGAGCCACAACTCGGGGGCGCAGTGGCCACATCAGCGACAAGACCCACGGCTCCGCGGTGCGGGTCGCTGTCTATAATGTGAAAGTGGCCAGTGGAGTTTTAAATTGTTGTTAGTGAGGCAGGACCGTTATGGTGGAATCCATATTAATAACTTCATGCCGACTCACAAAGGGCCTCGCTGCTAACGCGCTAGCTATCAGGCTAAGCCACGCATAATAAATAAATTACTTTGGCGAACTGCAGGGTATACCCTATAGGGACATTTAATGATAATTATATCCAAGTATTTCCTAATAATGAAGATCAGAAGCACTTTGCAAAGTAGAAATGTTGATTGGTGTTAAGTTGTACGCCCAAGAAAATAAATGGAGATATAGATTGAGTACAATGTGTCTGCGCAATCGACAGCGCTCACCTGGCGCTCACCCATAATAAACAGCCCCATGCAACTCCAGCGAACAATTGATGCTTCGCGTCAAGCTAGCGGCTAAATGCTACATTACGTCGCTGCGCTTTGTTGTCTGCCACAATCGCGTGAACCTCTCCGGCGCTTCAAACTTCACGCAAAGCTCATCTCTGCATTTCGCTTACCAGTGCATATCCACCGTTGGCTATATCTGCGTGTGTTTCCCCCCTCGGACGTTTGTTTTAATCTTCAGAGTCTAAACATTGTTCACCCGCAGCTGCTGCGTTCCTCCATCTTGTCTGCGCGCGGGGAACTGTGGGTATGGTGGACGGGTCCTGCGAGGAGACTCTGAACCAGAGCACTGGAGCAGTGTCCGATAGTGAACTAGAAGGATCACAGTAGACTAGACCTAGTGGGTGATATTGGAAATATTTTCACCAGCGGCCAGGGCGCAGGATTGACATTAAAGGAATAGATTATAATTTATTATTTATTTATTTTTTCACCAAAAAAATATGTTATCATTTACTCACCCTTATACTATCCAAAACTTGTAGTACTTTCTTTTAGTTTCTTTCTGAAGAACACAAATTAAGATATATTGAAGAAAGAGGGGTTTTCCTTACAATGCAAATCAATGGGATATAAAACTCCAAAGTGCCAAAAAGAACATACAGGCAGCATAAAAGTAATCCCTACACCATTTGAGTGGTTTAATCCATGTCTTCTGAAGCAAGACAATCACTTTAGGTGGGAAACAGACAAAACTGAGGTCCTGATTCACTTTAAATCTTGACATCCACCTCAATAGAGCGCAACAGCCCCCTCCCACTTTTTCAGCCATCTGGGTTTCGGAAGTATTTTTTCCAATCATTTATTACATAGACTTGTATTAAAATCCCCCATAAAAGAGTTCTAAGCCATAAACCAAATCAACCAGCTCTGAACGGTACAAGACTGTGTACTTACCGTCTTTTACGATGGCACAAACTACAATCCCAAGGGATTTATGGATAAATCATTGAATAAAAACAATGGGAATATTTAAAATTATTAATTTTAGGTTGTTGATTATAAGTATAGAAACAATATGATTTATAAGATAATTGCAAAATATTTATATATATATATATACCAATATATATGTAGTTTAAGGGTGAAGGCAGACCAGCTTGTTCATTCACAGTGCGTTATCCACATTTTTTCTTGAATGTGGAAGTGTTCCATGAATAGACTGTTTTCAACATCTGGTCTTCAGTGTTTTCACTCACATCGGAGTACATTCTTAGTGGGTAATGTGATGTTTAAGGTATTACATTTGTAAAAATTGACAAAAAAAAAAACATGCCAACAGAGTTGAGGTGGCAGGTTTTTTATAAACAGTGCCTCACCTGAGTGTGTAGATGACATGAAGAGATGGTCAGAGGTTAGTTACGTTGATGTCATTTATGACAGCCAACAATGGTACAAGTTGAGCCTGAAATACATTTTTACACTAAGTAACACTTAAATGGTTGTTGTTGTTCTCTGGATCACTCATTTTGGCAGTTTTTACTTGGTGTCTCGAGACCAGAAATACAAATGAAGCCATTAGAATCATGGTGCTGCCCAGTTGATGCTCAGGAAAACTGTGGATAGGAGTGTGTGGTCACTTCAGGGCTTGTTTAGTGGGCTTTCTTGGTCGCAGTTCTCTGATTGGTTGATCTTTCTCTGCTTGACCATGGGTAGTGTAGTTGTTCAATAGGAACTCTGCTATTAAACATGATTTTTTTAACAATAAAGTTGAAATAACATGGACTGATGGCGTCAACAGAAGCATATAACATCAATGAACAAACTCAGAGCTCATGGTAGATTGTTTTTTTAAAGGTTTTTTTAAGTTATTGGTAAAACTGTATTTGTCTATGGAACAAATTAATGGGGATTTTTGCTTCTGGAACCAGATTGTTGTGATCAGTTGGAACACAGTGCATGTTTCAAGATGATGATACTTTAATGCTGCACTTGGTTGCCAGACACACAATCCTGGTATTATTATTATTATACATAATAAAGATGTGTAATTTTTATTTTCTAGTGTTTACCTTCAAACATTGACAACCGCTGTATTTAAAAAATAATAATAATAAACCCTCAACTCTGTATATGAACATTTTTTAATCTGGACATAAAAACTATAAACCCACAACACAGGTTTGTGTACAGCCTTCTCATGGGCTTCTCTCATGAATGCATCAATGAGACCCTTGAGCTCCCTGAAATGGATGACGACATCGCCGCTGCATCGGAGAGCGTCACAGCGGCGTCTGATGCTGATGACTCGCCTGGGCCGCCACCTTCGGGTCTGCTCGCCCAGTCTGAGGCTGACGCACAGAGGTCCGCTATGCTTTCCCGGGTTACCGTGCGTGCGAGGCTGGACCGGAAACCTCCCCCCCCCCCCCCTACATGATTGGTTCCGCGGGCATGTGCGGCGCTCACAGCCGTGCCCCCCCAGGTTCCTCTCTTCCTGGACGTGCATGACGAGTTGAGTAAGCCATAAAGGGCACCTTTTACTGCCCGAAACCAGCTTCATCGCTTCTCTGCTCTTACTAACCTCGACGGTGGAGCGGTTCCAGACCGCTTATGCCCTGCATGACATGACCCCTCCTGACACTTCAAAACCTGCACTTGGGTAGTCCTGTTGTTGTTATAAGGGCAGTGGTGGCTCAGCGGTTAAGGCTTTGGGTTACTGACCAGAAGGTCGGGGGTTCAAGCCCCAACACTGTCTTGAGCCTATCTGCTCTGGGCGCCGTATCATGGCTGACCCCAGCTTAGCAGGGATATGTGAAAATAAATAATTTAACTGTATATAGAGAAATGTATGTATAATGTGTGACAATTGATCAATTTATTTATTTTTTTTATTGATGTGCTGCAGGAACTGTGCTCAATGACTGATCACACCCCCCGGGCCACGAAGGTTAGAAGTGCCGGCACTTGGGCGGGCGATGGCCACCCTTGTGGTCCAGAAACGTCATCTATGGACTGGAGCTGGTCGAGATACGGGAGGTAGACAAAGCACTCTTTCTCGAACGCCCCCATCTCCCAGCTCCGTCCATTCGGCGGCACCGTTGACAACTCCGCCCAGCTGTCCTTAGCGGTGAAGAAGCAGACGGAGGCCATTTCACACATCCTGCCCCGCCGCAAACCTGCCGCCATGGGCCAGCCCCCGTCTGCTCGCCTAGGGCATACTCCCACGGCTTCCAAAATAAAAATAAAAAAAGTGCAGCTCCGCCTCAACCAAGAGTGGGCCCAGCTCTCAGACCCAGCGTCGAGCACCCCACAGGAAGCGCACGCCACCCTGTCTCCCAGACCCCTTTGAGGACCAGGACCATCCAGCTTGGTTACAAAACTCAGTTTGCCAGGCCTCCACCCCCCATTCGCGGGCGTCCGCTTTACCACAATGCACGGCGAAGACGCCAAATCCATGCGTGTGGAAATCATCTCTTACTCAAAGACGCAATAGAGCCTGTCCCTCCAACCGAGATGAAGAAGGGTCCCTACAGCCCTTACTTCATCGTACCCAAGAAAGGCGGCGGCTTACGACCGATCTTGGACTTGCGAGTTTTCAACCGGGCCTTGCACAAACTCCTGTTCAAAATGCTCATGCAAGACACATCCTAACTTATGTCTGGCATCGTCTCAATCTTGCCTCGACGTCGACCCTCTCTACAGCTCGCGTTCGACGGCCAGGCGTATCAGTACAAGGTCCCCCCTTCGTCGTGTCCCTGTCCCCTAGCGTCTTTACGAAGGTCGCGGGGGCAGCCCTTGCCCCGCTTCAGGAAGCAGGCGTTCGCATACTCAACTACCTCGACGACTGGCTCATCCTGGCCCACTCCCGAGAGCTACTATGCGTCCACAAGGACCAGGTGCTCAGGCACCTCAGATCTTCAGGTCAACCGTGAAAAGAGATAGCTCACCCCGGTTCAGAGCATCTCTTTTCTCGGCATGGAGTTAGACTCAGTCTCAATGTCATCGCGCCTCGCCAACGAGCATGCACAGTCAGTGCTGAAATGCCTTGCCAACTTCAGGCCAGGCACGGCGGTCCCATTAAAACTTTTCGAGAAGCTCCTGGGGCATATGACATCCTCTGCGGCGGCCGCGCTGCTGGGGTTGATGCCTATAAGACCGCTTCAGCATTGTGCCGCAGCACGCACCGTGTGATCATCACCCCCGCCTGCCGCCAAACTTTCAAACCCTGGACAGAACTCTGCTTTCTGTGGACTGTAGTCCCCTTGCAGCCGGTGTCCCGACGTGTCCTTGTCACGGCCGACGCCTCCAAATTGGGTTGGGTCGCCGCGTGCAATTGGCACGTAGCAGCGGGCCGTTGGAAAGGGGCCCCGCTGCGCTGGCACATCAGTTGCCTCGAGTTGCTGACTGTATTCTTTGCCCTGCGGAGGTTTCTCCCATTAGTTCGGGACAAACACGTCTTGGTCAGGTCAGACAGCACCACCCGGTAGAGAACATAAATCGCCAAGGCGGAGTATGCTCCCACCACATGTCAAAACTCGCCCGTCGTATCTTCATTTGGAGCCAGCAGCAACTCAAGTCGCTGCGCGCCACTCACGTCCTGGGCAACCTCAATATGGTAGCGGATGTGCTGTCATGACAACGCTGCCCAGTGGAGAGTGGAGGCTTCACCCCAAGTCGGTTCAGCTGATTTGGGAACGATTCGGCAAGAGAGACCCACAGAGGTGCGCAGTTAGGTCAGTGCTCTCATCCCTGTAGGAGAGGCTGGAGGGGGGGCTGTCCCCCTCCACCTTGAAGGTGTATGTAGCTGCTCTCGCGGCCCACCATGACGCAGTAGACGGCAAGTCTTTGGGGAAGCACGACCTAGTTATCAGGTTCCTAAAGAGGCGCCGGGATGAAACCCTCACGGCCAATCCTGTTCCCCTCCCCTCACTCATATTAGCTATACAATGCTTAACTATTTATTGAGTATTATGCATGCATTACTTTATTAATTAGACTTAGTTTATTAACTAGAGTAATTATAAAGTATTATATATTCATAAATTCACAGTATGTCCACCACTGCAGACACTGCTACACCACTGCCTGAATTAAAACAGTATGCTGAGGGACATGTAAAAACTGTCTAATTCAAAATGACAAAACCCAACCCCTCAATCACAAGTAATTGTTAAACACTTAATGGGAGCCGTTTTTATATGAGTTCGCTTGCTCATATTATCCATGGAATATTGATAGACAGATTTGGCGAGCTGTCCCGTGAGCAGAGGACTTGAGAGCTGGATTCCACTAGGGCTTGAGATCCCTACTGAGCTGTCAGTTTAGAGCAAAGTAAATAAATGCTGTATATACTGCATATAAATGTGGCCTTGATTGAAAGAGGTACCTAGATGTAAAGAAGAGAGAAGGTAAAGGGGACAAGGTAAGTGACGGTTTATATACCATTGCAATTATGATTGACAGGGTTAGATGAACTTGCTCCTCCCAAACTTACATTTATGTTTTGTCCACTATATATTGTATTCTCTATAATTATTCAGTGACCTGGATGGGCTGACAATCTGTACTCTTTTTTTATGTCAATCTCTTTCTATTTTTCAGGTGAAACATCTTTCTAAACCATCCATGATGTAATTGTACTGTTAGTAATTTACAAATACAAGCACTACAATGCATCAGTTATCTACATATATGAAATGTGATTTGGTATTGCATAGAAAATATCATACTTATCCTAGTCCTTCAAAAACATTTATGTACACACACAAAAGCATAAACAATCTGAAAAAGAAGAAAAAGGAAAAGAAAAACCCACAGGCACAGCTCAATATTTACTAATTAAATGATTTTTAATTTAGCCAAATGAACAAACAGCTAAGAACCAGTATATGCCACTGGTGCATGCTTTCAGTCTAGCTGGCTAAAAACGTATATATGAAACTTCCCAAAGGAGCAAACAGAGGAAGAGAATGCAATTTCAAATTTCTCAATGAATAACTTCATAACCAGAAATCAGCATGACTGGTGGGAATATTATGTTCATGTGTCGACAGTTCACATCTACATATGACACTTTGGTGTTTGCATTAATATCATCCTAAAATACACTGATTAACATGTTATTCATGAAAGCTTGGCGTGAAGTAATAACTGTTCAAATTTAGGATACTGAGGCCTGAAGAAAATGTTGCACCCACTGAAGAACTAAAATGACTGGATTTGATTACCTTCATGTTTATGTAGCTGCTAATAAAGTTACCAAGATATGCAGAAACCTTGTTGGAAATGGACTATTGTTCCAATACACTGAGAGTACTAGATAATACAAAATGTATATCCTTTCTTAAATGCTATATTGAAATCTTTCATATGCCATGACTTAAATATTCATGCTGTTTTTTAATTTTCATGTTTTTTTTTATTTGCTATATTAAATGTATTTACTCTTCATGTTTTTTATTTGCCTTTCTGCAGGGGCATAGATCCTAGGGGAGATGGGGGAGAGGTAACCCCCCCGACATGATTTGTTGAAAAAAAAAAAAAAACTATGTTTTTTAAGAAATACTAAAATAACTCAGCAAACAAAGAAACGTCCTCTCACTTTCAACTGCTTTTATTTTCAGTAAACTTAACATGTGTAAATATTTGTATGAACATAAAGATTCAACAGCGAAGACATAAATTGAACAAGTTTCACAGACATGCGACTAACAGAAATGGAATCATGAGGAGGAGATGCATCAAATCTGCACCAGATTTGCCAGGGGGCCAAAATCAAAAGTACAGTCAGTATCTGGTGTGGCCACCAGCTGCATTAAGTACTTCAGTGCATCTCCTCCTCATGAACTGCACCAGATTTGCCAGTTCTTGCTGTGAGATGTTACCACACACTTTAAACAAGGTACTTGCAAGTTCCCAGACATTTCTGGAGGGGAATGGCCCTAGCTCTCACCCTCTGATCCAACAAGTCCCAGATGTGCTCAATAGAATACAGATCTGGGCATTTCTGCCATGACAGAACACTGACATTCCTGTCTTGCAGGAAATCACACACAGAATGAGCAGTATGGCTGGTGGCATTGTCATGCTGGAGGGTCATGTCAGGATGAGCCTGCAAGAAGTGTACCACATGAGGGAGGAGGATGTCTTTCCTGTAACACACAGCGTTGAGATATGGTTTGTGCCCATATGCCACATTGTTACCAGTGATGTCTGGTAAGGACCTGCCTTACAACAGGAAAACAAGCACTCAGTCCAGCCTCTCTCGGCCTATTATGGACAGTCTGAGCACTGATGGAGGGATTGTGCATTCCTGGTGTAACTCAGGCAGTTGTTGTTGCCATCCTGTACATGTCCCTCAGGTGTGATATTCGTATGTGCCGATCCTGTGCAGGTGTTGTTACACGTGGTCTGCCATTGCGAGGATGATCATCTGTCCTTTCTGTCTCCCTCTAGCGCTGTCTTAGGGATCTCACAGTACGCACATTGCAATTTATTGCCCTGGCCACATCTACAGTCCTCATGCCTCCATGCAGTATGCCTAAGGCATATTCACGCAGATGAGCAGGGACCATGGGCATCTTTCTTTCAGGTTTTTCAGAGTCAGTAGAAAGATCTATTTAGTGTCCTAAGTTTTTATAACTGTGACTTTAATTGCCTACCATCTGTAAGCTGTTAGTTTCTTAATGATCATTCCACAGGTGCATGTTCATTAATTGTTTATGGTTCATTGAACAAGATTGGAAAACATTGTTTAAACTCTTTACAATAAAGATCTGTAAAGTTATTTGTATTTTTACAAAATTATCTTTAAAATACAGTGTCCTGAAAAAGGGACATTTCATTTTTTTGCTGAGTTTATTTGGTATGTTAGGCTATAAACACATCTCTAATCAAACTAAGACTTTGGTTATCTGCGATGAGAACTAACATCAGTTTAAAACTACCCAGTGGGACATGAGGTAAATGACTCAAATATATCGAGCTTCTTGGATGCTTTGCAATCAGGGGATTTTATCTGTGTGGGTTGTTCTGGAAAATAGACCACACAAATTGTATTTAACTCATTTAATAATAGTCTCTAATAATAGGTGTTTGAAGTGTGCGCTCATGCAACGTAGTCAGCAGATGGCGCAGTATGTTTGGTTAATTGACCACACAGAAACATTCAGATTTGAAGGGAAATTAACAATAGTTTTTATTTGTTCTCCGAGTGACAACAAATATCATTCTCATTGTAAGAACATAGTTGAATCAAATACTACACAGACAAAACTAAAGGTTGTATTCGCTGTCATAGGACACCCATGTAGTCGACTGAGCAGTATATTGATTTCAATATTTGACTGGAAATGTATTCTCCTCCCCCGATGCTGTTCCCAACACACACACACACACACACACACACACACACACACACACACACACACACACACACACACACACACACACACACACACACACACACACACATCTTTTCCACAGTAAAAAATTTCATTTCGCTCACACAAACCCCCCTCCTCCCACCCATTCTCTCTCTCTCTCTCTCTCACACACACACACATTCTTCTATTTTTGCCATGTTATAGAGTAGCAGTGAGTGCACAGAGAACACAACCCGTGCACTTCACACAGACATCTAAGGGGCACTAACACGGGGAATACCAACCTACGCAAGAATAGTAGGCAACTATATATGCATAGTGAAAGTGCAGCAGAATGGCATTCTAGTCCATCAATTCTTTACTTGGTAAACTATACTGTTCAGTTTTATTCAGCATTTGAGGGAAAAGTTGGCAAAGAGAGAGCTACGTTTGGTGTTAATACACTCTGAATGCATTTATGAGCCGTTTCATCTACTTTTCAAAAAAGTAAAACAGTGCCAAAGCCATGCTACAGATAAAGTAAGTTTAATTATACAATTTAATTACAATTTATCATTGCCGGTTTAATGAAACAAAAGCGTTGAAGTTATGGCTGCGCTAAGGCGTAAATTTGGAGAAGACTATCAAGTGGTGAACACTAACAGAGGCGCGACTTTCTCCAGCGCGCCGGTGAAGAAGAAACGCCAGCGCTTTGTGGAGAAGAACGGACGCTGCAACGTCCAGCACGGGAATCTCGGAGGAGAGACCAGTCGTTATTTATCGGACCTGTTTACCACGCTGGTGGACTTGAAGTGGCGCTGGAACCTTCTTATTTTCATCCTCACATACACCATCGCCTGGCTGGTCATGGCCTCGATGTGGTGGATCATTGCATATATAAGAGGGGACATAAATCATGACCACGACGCTTCCTACACTCCTTGCGTCGCCAATGTTTACAACTTCCCATCAGCTTTCCTCTTTTTCATTGAAACCGAGGCGACCATTGGTTATGGGTACCGCTATATAACTGAGAAGTGCCCTGAGGGCATTATTCTGTTCCTGTTCCAGTCTTTGCTGGGCTCTATAGTGGACGCGTTCCTCATCGGCTGTATGTTCATTAAGATGTCGCAGCCCAAGAAGCGCGCAGAGACGCTAATGTTCAGTCAGGACGCGGTGATCTCACAGCGCGACGGAAAACTCTGCTTAATGTTCCGCGTGGGCAATCTGAGGAACAGCCATATGGTGTCCGCGCAAATCAGGTGTAAACTCATAAAGGTGAAAAAACACACACTCACACACTAGCTGCACTTTTACAATTATAAAGACCCATTACAGACAAAACATACCAGAAACAATTGTTTTTTTAATTATTATTTTTATTTGTTTTCATTTTGGGGCTTGTATCATTCTCGCTCCTTTTTTAATTTTTTTATTAGATAAACTCTCTTAAACCCGAGCCACATGCAAACAATTTCATAAGTTAGAGATCTTGCTTGCCTCTTTACATCACCAAGCTGTCTGGAAAGCATTCATTTCAATTTGCATTACATTAATTCATTCACAGGTTCTATCGTCCCAAGATTCAGTGGTGGGAACACTTAATTCTTATATTTTAGGTTGTTCTTAGTGACAAGTGTGCATACACAGGTGTTCAACTCTTTAAACGTGCTTTATTTTATTCTCTAACAGTGTCAAATATGAACTTTTCCTTAAAAGGGCAATTGGTTTTGATATTCTGGGGCATTGTTTACGTTTAAGAGGACATAAAAAAATAAACATGTGTGATCCTTTTATTCACATACTACTTCAGCTTAATCAATTCATTAACAAACGTTATCATTCTGAATATTTAGACACCTTCCCATAAAATTCAATCAACATCAAATCGTATTTCATGTGATAATGTGTATAAATAGCCTTATATAATAATAATGTGTGTGTGTGTGTGTATGCATGCATGTATGTATATATATATATATATATATATATATATATATATATATATATATATATATATATATATATATATATATATTTACATTTCATGAGGCATTTTTGACCTGAGTCCCGCTTAATATCTGACATTGTTCTCTAGCGTTTGCACCCAGTTAAGTGACATTTCTAAATGATACAGAACTGCTCACATTTTACTAAGACCTACTTAGACATTTACTGGGCTAGCATTAGGGTTAGTCAAATTAAGTAATGTGCAAAATTTGGTATCTTTAAATGTACTGTGTGGTGGAATCCTTCTTTTTTTCTTAGGTGTTATGAGCATCATTTAATTAATTTTCAGTGGTGAAGCACTTCCTGGTTGTGGTTCAACATTGCCCTCCTCATATGTTATGTATTCCTCATTGACAAACTTTTATAGTGAAGCACTATTATAATGATTAAAAGTTGATTTTATTTAGTACAGTAAATTGTTTATTGGAAGATCGCATCGTGTTTGGTGTCTTTTAAAACACTAAACTGCATAAATATCAGGGAGAAAGGAGGAGGTTGTTTGCAAATATCTTTAAGCATATTTTGCATTTCTCAAATTAATGATGTTTAAGAATAACTAGACTTGTCAATTCCCCACTTGAAGTTTAGCAGTTACATATGTGTATTTTTTTGGCATGTTTATGACATATTTTTTGTCATATTGTCATTCTGTTATGATGTAATTGTGTGCATGCTTAATGAACTCAGAATGAACTGGAGGTATTGTTAATTGAAATTGCTTTCTAATTTTAATGTTTTGGGTTGTGGACTGGTAGGAACAGACTGCTTTCCTTTTCCTTCGCAAATGTACAGTTCTCTTTCACGGAAATCATGCAGAACATAGATTTTTGAGCATAAGTTACAATCAAGGGACATGTGAAATATCATTTAGCAGGTAGGAAATACTGCTGAGAATTTGATGTGGAATGAAGCCCCTTTCACTACTGATTACCTATTACATGAAAGGGCTTGAAATGTATTATTGTAATCTTGACATGGACAGTCATCGTCACAGCTGAATAAGATTAGACTCCAACAACAAAAGTCTTAGATAAGCAAGCTTTACTGACAGATAACTGTCTAACATCTGTCACTCTATAACCAGTGACATTTAAACAAACCTGCTCGCTAATTGGAAATCGGTTCCACACCAGTGATGTTTCTAAAGCTGAAGTGGCTAGCAGGTTTTTGCCAAAATGCGAAGAGAAAAGACAATTGCTCCGGGTTTTGAGTTCATAAGCCTTTCTAAGACTCCTGCGGGAGCTGAGGTCAGAGGCAGAGAGATGCCGGAAAATCCACATTTGCACACTTGTAAAGGAGGATTATTGTGGGCTGCAGCCTCGGGCAGTCTTCCTGAAACTTATGAAAATGTTGCAGAATAATTTACAGATGTTCACGCTGGAATTGTGAGAAATGAAAAAGGATTGAGGAGACATTGTTTTCAATGGACACTTATTTTCTGGAAGAATAGTGCATAATAGGTCTGGTAGGAAATGTATCTGAACACAAGGTCATCATGATTTTCCCAAGTGTTCCTTCAATGTATTTTGAAAATCCTGGAACAACATCCTGTCAAAAAACTGGTGTTAAAGTTTTATGAACTACCCTTAAAATCAGAGTGAAATGGTAGATTGATAAGAATGTTTTACAAGCCCCTAACCCTATTCCTAAGGCTAACCCTTTTTCTATACCTGAAATCTGATTTATATGAATATTGTTCCAGGGACATGATAAACAAAATAATAAATAAATAGCACTTTATTCCTGTAATTAATTAATGGTTAATGGACTGTCAGTCAAAGACTCCTGATAAGGTGAGCAATGATGTCAGTGTAATACAACTGAACACTTCAATGGCCCATATTCTTTCTGGTATAATAATGATTATTATCATGAGTGATCTCAGTCTTCTTTAAAATGATAGAGTTAAAGCAGGTGAATATTCTTCAAAGATACGTATGAAGGACCTTTCAGACCCACTCCAAAAATCTTTCACATTACACACAGTAATTATCTAGTAGCAAATGAATGCAGTGATTGATTAAGAGTCTTTGGTCAATGGTGTCTGATTTATTGAAGTAGACTGTCAATTAAAGCTGTGCAGAAATGTTTCTCTTGATGAGAGAATAAGAAGATGAAGTAGAAGAGAGAATAAACATAGAAGGCA
The DNA here is from genome assembly GCA_032164185.1 of Moxostoma hubbsi. Lineage (NCBI taxonomy): Eukaryota > Metazoa > Chordata > Actinopteri > Cypriniformes > Catostomidae > Moxostoma > Moxostoma hubbsi. The sequence goes on along the minus strand of JAVLUX010000024.1, from coordinate 15,462,625 downwards.
AGGTAAGATAGTGAGAGGTTTGAAATATAATAGCCAGGTGAGATGGCATGAGGGAGCACAAAGAAAATAGGCAGAAAGAAAGAGAATTGGATTTGAAGTAAAAAGGAAACAAATAAAATGCCAGAAAACTGGGGAATAGCAGGAATAAAGAGAAAGAAAGCCAGGAAGTGTGAACAGAAATTGGAATGAAGATATCTTTTCTCTCTCTCTCTCTCTCTCTCTCTCTCTCTCTTAAACTCAATTCGGTTTCAGGGCTATTTAAGTGGGCTATTTATTTTTCTAATCTTTATAGAACCTCAGCAACGACAACCAAAATGTATACTGAATATGAATGCTAAAATATCTTCCCTAATTTTTAGAAAACAAGACAAGAGAGTAGTATGTTAGTCACATAATGTGGATTACTTAAAGGGGTTGTTCACAAAAGAACAATAATAATAAATAAATGTATGTCTTTAACCATCTCAAACTCGTATGACTTTCTTTCTTCTGCAGAACAAAGACGAAGATATTTTGAAGAATGTGTTTTTGTTAATAAAATTTAAATCAATGTGGTCCATAACTTTCAAGCTCTAAAATGGACATAAAGACTGCAGAAAGTTAATCCATATTTCTCAAGTGGTCTATTGAAGTAATACAATGTGTATTTAACAAATTCTTACCCTCTATGCCTGGACTACTAGATGCAGCAAAAGTATATTATTTTTATATTATGTATATTATGTTTTTCTATAATAGTGTACAAAGCACTAACAACAACAAAGAAACCCGAAATGATTTGGCTTTGTGTATTAAAAGTGTTCGCTAGATGTAGACTAAAGAAACTTGTATCAGTTGCTTTTAAATCGAGGATGTCAGGTATAGATTTCAATTGTCAATATAATAACAGCTGAAGGACTTGGCACTTGAGAATACCACAAGACGTACCTTTCCTGTAATTTTTGTCTCTTATAATGAAGGACAGACAGTCACAGCTGTCTTTGCTGTGTGTGTGCTTTAATTGCATATGAATGAACTCTGTCTATCACTTCATATCTATTTCTTTCACCTGCCAACCATGCATTTAGATTGATTCGCCACACACACAGAGTGTCAATCTTTTGTCGGAAGACATCATGTCAGATCCTGAGAAATGTTATATTATGCATTTTATAAGTTATAGCTTTGAAAAATAAAAAGGCACATATTAATTTCACGATTTAGCATTAACACTTGACTGAAGGCAAGGTGTATTGTGTGAGTGTAAACTACTACCGCATATCCTGGAGGTGCAAATACCACAGAGTCACACCAGAATGAACCCTGTCACGGTTTATCCAGTATTCTAACATTCCTTCTAAAATGCACTTCTCTGGCCCCCACATCTCTCTTAATATCTTTTGCCTCACATTTCTCCATTTCTTGCTTTTTTATTTTCCATCTGCCTTCCCATGTCCTCTAATTTGAACAAAATGTCACAGATTTTTTTCCATATTTTATTGTGTATTGTGAAACAAATTAAATTATAAAAATCACCTTCCTCTCACCTAATTTCACTTCTAACCATGTGTCTCTATTGATTTTGAATTGATGTACAAAGAGAACAGAGAGAGGGTACAGAAAGGATAAAATAGAACAGATGAAAAGAGCAGAGAGATGAAAGGAGTCAAAGATCGTTATCACAAAACAAGGCATAAGTTGAGAATAGAGTGGGAGAGAGATAGAGAGTTTGTTTCAGGGAGAACACAAACCAAGCATTCTTATTCAAATAGGTAAAAAAAGGAACACTGTCTGTCTGTCTGTCTGTCAGTCAGTCTGTCTCTCTGTCTTAATGAGGGTAAAGGTTGGGTCAGGTGCACAGGAATAGATTTTCCCCCCTTTTCTAATAACACATATGAAACAGAAAGAATAGGATGGCATTTTCCTCAGATTTTTCATTTTAGAGCATGAGGTGATAATTTTGCAAGCAATTACTACATTTACATTTGTTCATTTTATTATGAATGTGTCCTGTAAACATGTCCTGCAGTAATGTAATTAACCCAACATTCTGGTTTCTAAAAATCTGTAAAATGTCTTTATTACTGGATTTCTGGATCATGAAAACACCATATTTGGAATATCCACATAGATTATTTATTCATGGATGTTTTTTCAACTTCTGACACTTTTAGCACTGTGCATTTCAAGAAAGTGAAGTCTCCTCATAACACAATAGCATTTTATAATAAGGTTACATTTGTTAACATTAGTAAATGCATCAGGCATCATGAACTAACAATTTTTTTTCTCCAGTATTTATTAAATGGACAGTTCAGCCAAAAACGTCTAGGTTACGTAGGTAACCTCCGTTCCCTGATGGAGGGAACGAGACGTTGTGTCGAAGAAGTGACACTAGGGGTCACTCTTGAGTGCCGAATATGCCTCTGATCTATGAAAAAAGGCCAATGAGAAGTTGGCAGACAGTATTTGAATACCCCGCCCCGGATATACGGGTATAAAGGCGGGGAAATACGTCTGTTTCATTCAGGATTTTTCTGAGGAGCCGGAAATAGTCCGGCCACAACAGTGGCTCGGCTCAGTGACGTGGCCGAGAGGACACAACCTCTCGTTCCCTCCATCAGGGAATAGAGGTTACATACATAACCTAGACGTTCCCTGTCTGTCGCTCACTTCGACGTTGTGTCGAAGAAGCAACACTTCACGTCCAATTTAAATCACAGCATGCACTGAGCCATGTGTGTGTACTGCTGACACAGGAGCGGGCAGGTATTTTATGTGCAAAGGCGACCAGCTGTGTCAGACTGCACGTACCCTTCCCCAATGCCCCAAAAAAGTCGTCGGAATCCTTCTGGTTACCCTAGACAGGGGAACAAGGCGACGCTTGCCAACCTGGGAATGGGCCAAGCCTAGTTGGGCCTCTTTTCTCTCTATGTTTCTCCACATAGAGCAAGAATGGCCGGGGCCCTTACACCCAGTTTCCTATTCTTTCAGGGGAAAGACCCTGCGGAGGCCACACCTGTCCGGAGGGGAGGCAAGCGTGGCGAATACATCACATGGATTTTAAGGTGACATGTGGAAAGTGGCACAGTGGTAGATCCAGCCTCAAGGAGGGGGGAGTTGCTACAACACGGCGACCGGAGGGCAGCTGGGACTGCCTAAGGGAGACGCGTGTCCACTTCGTAAGGGGACCGTACCGTGGACAATACACACAGGGGGAGTCCACGTAGGAGTCCTGACCTGTGGAGCACCTATTCCAGTACAGAGTAGATTAAGTACCCGCAGTGGATTGGGTCAGCGAGTTCCTCCGCTGAACTGCGGACCCAAAGGGCTAGGGAGGAATCAACCAGGGATCTGAATGAGTGGGGTCTGCTGGGAGAGAAAGCACACAGTTTTACCTCGGTCGAGTAAAAGGGCGCAGGTGCAAGCGATCCACCCTGCCAGTCCGAAGATTGTAGAATATTGCAAAGGTATTAGGTGTTGCCCAGCCCGCTGCTCTACATATGTCTGCTAGGAAGGTACCTCTGGCCAGTGCCCACGAGGACACAACACTCCTTGTTCTGTGCGCTCGAATCCGCAAGGGGGGGGGGGGGGGCACGGCCTGGGTGTGATAGGCCAATGAAATGGCATCCACCACCCAGTGGGAAAGCCTCTGTTTGGAGAAAGTGTTCCCTTTCCACTGTCCACCAAATCAGAGAGAAACCACTGAGAGATCCCAGGAGGGGAACAGGCTTGGCCGGCAGGGGTTCAACCTCCGAGCGCCTCTTTGGAACCTGATGATTAAGTCGTGCTTACCCAAAGACTTGCCGTCTACAGCGTTGTGGTGGGCCACGATAGCGGCGACATACACCTTCAGGGTAGAAGAGGACAGCCTCCCCTCCAGCCTCTCCTGCAGAAATAAGAGCACTTACCTAACTGCGTACTGTGGGTCTTCAGCCCGGGAAGAACACCAATTCACGAAAAGGCGCCACATCAGGGCGTAAAGTTGCCTGGTAGAAGGGGCTCTGGCTTGGTTGATTGTGACTACGACGGCAGGTGGTAGACCAGCTAGATTTTCCACGTACCGTCCAGGGGCCAGACATTGAGGTTCCAAAGGTCTGGGTGTGGATGCCAGAGCATGCCCTGTCCCTGAGAAAGAAGGTCTTTCCTCAGTGGAATTCGCCAGGGAGGGACTGTAGCAATGGGTACGAGGTCCAAGAACCAGGCCCGGGTGGGCCAATAGGGAGCCACCAGGGTGATTTGTTCCTCGTCCTCCCTGACCTTGCACAGCACCTGTGCAAGAAGGCTCACTGGGGGAAATGCGTACTTGCGCAGCCCCACAGACCAGTTGTGTGCCAGTGGTCTGCCCCGAGGGAAGCCTCTGTTCGGGCATACCAGAGCGAGCAGTGGGAGGTCTCTCGGGATGCAAACAGGTCTACCTGGGCCTTGCTGAACCATTCCCCAATCAGCTGGATTGACTGGGGGTGAAGCCTCCACTCTCCACTGGGCAAGCGTTGTCATGACAGCGCATCCGCTACCACATTGAGGTTGCTGGGGATGTGAGTGGCACGCAGTGTCTTGAGTTCCAAAGTAGGAGACTGCGGGCAAGTTGTGAAGTGACATACGCCGCATTGGCGATTTATGTACGCTACCGCGGTGGTGCTGTCTGAACTGACTAGGACACGTTTGTCTGGAACTAACGGGAGAAACTTCCAAAGGGCAGAGAAAACAGTCAGGAACTCTAGGCCATTAATGTGCCAGCGCAGCGGGGCCCCTTTCCAATGGCCCGCGGCTGCGTGCCGTTGCACACGGCACCTGAACCCAATTTGGAGGCATCGGTCGTGGCCAGGACACGTCGGGACACCTGCTGCAAGGGGACTCTTGTCCGCAGAAGGCAGAGGTCAGTCCAGAGTTTTGACGTTTAGCAGCAGGCAGGGGTGATGTTCACACCGTGCGTGCCGCGGCGCCGTGCTCGTCTCATGACTCGAGACTGAGGCCAGTGCTGAGTCGGTCTCATATTCATCAACCCCAGTGGTGCGGCCGCCGCGGAGGATGTCATGTGCCCCAGGAGCTTCTGAAAACGTTTTAAAGGGACCGCCATGCCCTGTCTGAAGACAGGGAGGCATTTTAGCACTGAGTGTGCACACTCGTTGATGAGGCGTGCTGATATTGAGACTGAGTCTGACTCCATGCCGAGAAGAGAGATGCTCTGAACCGGGGAGAGCTAGCTCTTTTCTCGGTAGACCTGAAGCCCTAAACGGCTGAGGTGCCTGAGCGCCTAGTCTCTGTGAACGCATAGTAACTCTTGGGAGTGGGCAAAGAGACAAAGGAAATAGCTCTGTAATTGAGAATGTGGGTACCGCAGCCCCTTATAGGAGGGGGGCGGCAAATGAAATAAATTAAACAAAAGATTCTCCTCCCGGCCTTCCACCGGGGGACGGAGTTGTCTGCTTACCAGCTCCGGAGCTAACGTCTAGGTCTCTGGGTCGAGCATCTCAGGAGCGCCTGGGAGCCTTCCGGGTCCTCGAGGGTGTCCGTGGGGGGTGTCTGCTTCGTTCTGCTTCTGCTGAAGAGGCCGAACTGAAAGATGGAGATGGGCATTGAAAAAAAACGAGCTTTGTCGGTCTCACACATCTCGACCAAGTTCAGCCACAGATGACGTTCCTGGACCACGAGCGTGGCCAACGCCTGCCTGAGTGAATGTACGGTGACCTTCGTGGCTCTGAGGGCGAGGTCGGAGAGTTCCAGTCCAGCCCCACGCTGGTGGCGGCCCGGGAAAGCATCTTGGTCATCTGCGCGTCAGCCTCAGCCTGAATGAAACAGACGTATTTCCCCGCCTTTATACCCGTATGGCCAGGGGCGGGGTATGCAAATACTGTCTGCCAACTTCTCATTGGCCTTTTTTCATAGATCAGAGGCATATTCGGCGCTCAAGAGAGACCCCTAGTGTCGCTTCTTTGACAAAACGTTGAAGTGAGCGACAGACGGGCAATGAATGTTCTCTCATCATTTATTCACCCTCATGCAGTCCCAGATGTGTGTGACTTTCTGTCTTCTGCAAAACACAAAGAAGATTTTGAAAAAAAAAATATTGGTCCTCACAGTGTTGAATGGTGACCAGAACTTTGATGGTTCAAAAGGGACATAAAGGCAGCCTAAATGTAATCTACATGGCTCTGGTGGTTTAATCCATGTCTTTTGAAGCTATGTGATAGGTGTGAGTGAGAAAGATAAATATTAATATTTCAAGTCATTTTTTACTGTAAATCTACATTTTCACTTCCACATTCTGGCACATGAGTGACATTCACTTGCACATTCAGCCATCTGCTGGTTGGGGCTGGTCAAAGGTGAAGATTGATAGTAAAAAAGGACTTAAATAGTGATCTATTTCTCACCAACACATCATATCTGACATCGCTTCTGAAGATGTGGATTTAACAACTGGAGTCATAAGGGTTACTTTTATGCTGATTTTAAGTCCTTTTTGGACTGAAATGTTTTTCTAGAAATCTTCATATGTGTTCAGCAGAAGAAAGAATGTCATACACTAACTAAAATATAAATGATGAGAAGTTTTCTTTTTGGGTGAATTATCCATTTAATCTTTGTTAGTGTTAGTTAATTAAAATGTAATTTTTCAATATTAGTTCATAGTACATTAACTTATGTTAACATATACAAATTTTGATTTAAAAGTTGTGTTAGTATTTGGTGAAATTAACATTGACCAAGATTAAGGCTTTAAAATTGTTCATTGTTAGTTCATGTTAACATGTTTAAAGTTTTTAACTAATGCTAAAAATGTAGCCTTATTTTAAAGTGTTACCTATAAATGGTCAAATTCTCAATAATTATGTAAATTTGTCTACTAACACATTACATTTATCACAGGAGATTTTGTAATTGTTTTTTTTTTGTGTGTGTGTGTGCGCAATTTATACAAATTCCCACTAAATTGTCATTTCCACTACATCTTAAATTCTGTATTGTGTTTAATAAAATTCAGCGGTGTAAATGGTGTTGAAAATTGTTTGTGCTTTTAAAGTTAAATTTAAATGTTTAAATCTTCTATTCTGGAAGAGAAATGTAGATACACCTCTCCTAGAATATAATATACGTGTTCTGTTCTAATCCATTTGGTTATATTCTTTCCCATTATAGAAGAAAAATAGATTAGAAAACAGATGTGGTCCATTTTAATTCTGTTGTGTGCAATTCTATTCTGGAAGAGAACATGGTAAACGCTTTCCTAGAATAGCATATATTTATCTATTCCATCCCAAAACCGTGAAAGATAGAAAAATCTTGCATGGAACAGAATATATTTGTTCTATTCCATTATATTCTAATCAGTTCTATTCTAGAACAGTGAAAACTAAAGAAATCTTGCCTCAAAAAAATAGAATGTGTTGTATTCTATTCTTGGTATTTATGAATTTTAAGTTCAATTTGATAGTATTGTTTTGTACAAACTGAAACAATTAAATCTGCATAAAAAGGCAGTTGAAAAGTATCAAATTATGATAAAAGGCCTGGTAAAAGTTTTCCAATTTGGTTAGAGTTTCATATAGCAAAATGAAAGTTGAAACCAGTTCATTTTAATACAAATTACACCCCTGGGACAGTGTCAGAAATTAAAGAATCACCTTTAACCCTGCACATATGTTCAATAATGCAATGTGAAATTTAACAGTTCAGAACAACTAAATGCATTGTAATATATAGTCTAATATTTTTAGGAGAGCATAGTGAGAAAAGAATGAGTATGTTGTGTACTCAGAAAATGCGGATTTCCATGCATACCATAACATTTGGTGTGTTGGAGTGGAATAAAGGAGACGCAGGAGTAGAGTCTTAGAATACAGGCATAGAATATTTGTTGGGGTGGAAGCAAAAGCATCCATTCGAACACTGACAAAACTGGAAAGCGCGCGCGCACGCACAAGAGTTGGCCGCAGGGCATGGACTAGGTCTGGAGGCTGAACCTCTGGAGGAGACTCTGGGGAAGTGGGATGAGCTGAGGAAGAGTCAGAGTGAGGAGCCAAGGGAGAATTAAGGAAAGGAGCTGAAGGCGGAGCCATGGAAGGCAGAGCCGGGAGAGGCTCGGGGCTGAGAGCAGTGGTCGTGAGCACTGGCAGAGACTGGGGAGAAGGTGCCCTCTTCCTTCGCTTTCTCCGTCCAACAGGGAGTGTGGTTATGGGGACGGTCGAGGCTACAGATGCTGGCTCCGGGATGTTTGAGGCAATAGGAGCTGGCTAGAAAAATGTGGCAGGCGTGGGCACTGTCTCAATCAGAGGTTGCTACTGTGGCAGTGAATCGACCACAGGAACCAGGATAAGATAAGATAAGCCCCCCCCAAAAAAAAAAAATTTAGGGGAGTAAAATGGAGTGGAGTTACCTTGGAGACAGAGGCCGAGGAAGGAGCCATGGAAGCTGGGGCTGAGGAAAGCTTGGTGTTGCCGCCATTACCCTCAAGGTGAGGAGAGAAACCTGGGAGAGTTGTTATTTTGGAGAAGGTGGGTAATGAGGGTAGATGGAGGATCAGAGTAGAAGCAACATTCCACCTGGGAGCGATTCCCCACCACCAGAAGCGCTGTTGTAGGTTTAAAGTTTAATCCCATACCATAAATGGATTTGAGGTACTCATCAGAAAAGTCTATGGTAGCAACATGGCAAAGGAACCTAGTTGAGTATTCCAGTAGGGGAAGATCCTGCCTGAAAAGCTCTCGGAATAAAGCTGTTGGCTCCATGCTCAGTGAAGTGCTCCTTGAAGTGAGGCTTAGGAGAGGAAGACATTGGGATGAGCTGGAAAGTGAATCCATATTCTTCTGTAGTTATTGGTCAGTCCTTCCATAACATTTGGTATGCTGGAGTGGAACAGAGGAGATGCAGGAATAGAGTCTTTGAATCTCTTAATTACAAACACAGGAATAGAACATTCGCTGGCGTGGACGCAAACACATTAACAAACATATCCATTCAAACATCACAATTCCAGGACTGACAAAAGATGAACAAAAATGGAGAGTTTATATACACATGGACACTAATGAGGGAATGGCATACAGGTGGGGATAACAATGAAGTGATTGGGGCAGTGGATTCTGGGGAAAACTTCAAAATAAGAGTCCTTGAAAACAGTGGAGAAAAACTGTGACACATACATGATTTACTCCAATATTCCCATATCTGTGGAGCATGTAAACTTCTTTCTTAACCTGAATATTAACGTAATTTGGAAAAGAATGTCAACAGCTGTGGATGTATAAGAAACTAAACTAATGTTTTCACAGTGATACAGTACCTGACATGTCTGCATATACACATTTGCAAGTTGAATATTAAATATAATTTAATTAGGTAATGTGAATACCCAGAGGGAGGGAAACCCCATTCACAATCAAAACACACACACACACACACACACACACACACACGAGTTTTGTCATAAATTATGACAAAGCACTAATTGTGCTAGTAACCCCAGAAGCTGAGAAGAAACATGCTCCTGTGTTGCAGTTCAGTTGGGTTTGTTTGATCTCTGTTATTGTGTCTTACAGCATGAATAGATGTTTGCTATTGCAGAGACATGTGCGCTGTGATGAATTAGTTAATTGCTGATAAGTAGATTGCAGGAGACTCAAGAGTCTGCATGTACTGAAGTTTGAGTACATTGGCGTGTTGTGTGTTAAGATCTTCATGTGCTGATGAAGCATTGCTCTCTTTGTTGAGGGTTTGAATTTGTGTATTTTTTATTTTTTTGTATATGCTTGGCACACAATATTTTTGACAGATTGAAAAGATTTTGAAAGACATGTATGTGCATATATGTTCATATAACTTCAAACCCCATGAGTGTGTGTTCACACTGGATCACAGGCCTGCTTGGAGCTATTTATACCCATAAATGTGTCTTTTAGTACATTTTGTGTGTGCATGTGTTACACCGCTTGCAGTGATGCGTGAAATGTGAGGTGGACAGTATGTAATTTGTCTTGTCACTGACAGGCATTGAGGTTACGTGACCCAGCAGTGATACAGTGGATGGATGAGTTTGTCAGAGACACACATAAAGCACAGTGTGGGGTTATATGAATATGGTCTACAGCAAAGTAAATTACCACATTAAGATTTGACATTACACTGTCAATATATGCATGTTCATTAAATTGTGTGATATCACAAAGTTCAAGACAGTGGAGAGAAATAACAGTGAATATAGGAGCCACATTTTTGTTAGAGTATAGAAGCCATCCCTAGAATAAAATAGAATAGAATGGAATGGAATGGAAGAGAATAGATGTATTCTTCTCTGTTCAGGCATGTCCTATTCTGTTCTATTATTTTCTATTCTGTCAGAATTTAACCCTTAAATGCATACCTCGGTGTAAAACGGGGTTAAGATGGGCAAGGAGGAGGCGAGAACCGGCTTGTCAATATAAATAATATTTTAATGAAGAACTTAAAACAAAAGCACAAACACAGACACACAACGGACATGTCCGGGATTGCTCTCTCTCTCGAACTGTCGTCACCGGCCACCTTTATCCCTCGCGTGCCTCATCAGGCCGATTGGAGACCGGGCGTGCGACATTCCAGCCCGGCCCCGCCCCCCTCCACTCCACACTCCTCCCGGCGTTACCTCAGGCCAGGTTGACTTACATTCCCCCCTATCCCTGGGGAGGGGCGTGCCTTGTGCCCATCTGCCGGCTGGTTAGCCCTGCCTTCCTCAACCTGGGAGGAGACAGGAGGGGAAAACAACAACAACAACAAAAAAAAAATGGGCGAGGGAAAAGGCCAACACGGTGCGAAAGAGCGAGAGAGAGAGGAGAGAGAGAAAAAGCTCACTCACCGGTTCTCTGATGTACCATCGCGTGGTCCTCGCACACTCCTCCACACTCTCCAGCGGACGACAGCCACTCCTCTCCGGGCGAACCGGAGCCAACCTCCGACCCCCAGCGGACAGAACGCCCCTCCGCTTTCCTGGCAATGCGTGGGGACATTCCTCCGCCCCTGGCAGCGGCCCTCCTCCCCTCGCGGACGGTGGTCTTCCCTCGACCCCGCCGCATCTCTGGGGACGGCAGGGCCTCCTCCGCCCCCGGCAGTGGCTCCTTCGCTCCAGGCAGTCAGGGAATCCAGTCCCCACTCGCCCCGCGGACGGTGGCCGTTCCCCGCATCCCGGCGGTCGGGCTACTCCGTCACCCGGCAGAAGGCAGCGGCGCTCCCCTGGGTGGACGGCAGTGTCGAGGACTCTGCGATGGGCATCCCTCCTCCTTCCCGGGTTTCGGCACCAATGTAAAATGGGGTTAAGATGGGTGAGGAGGAGGTGAGAACCGGCTTGTCAATATAAATAATATTTTAATGAAGAACTTAAAACAAAAGCACAAACACAGACACACAATGGACATGTCCGGGATTGCTCTCACTCTCGAACCATCGTCACCGGCCGCCTTTATCCCTCGCGCGCCTCATCAGGCCGATTGGGGACCGGGCGTGCGACATTCCAGCCTGGCCCCGCCCCGGGTCTTTAGAGACCCGGGAGCCTCCCCCACGTACCTCATCCATTTTTTGGAGTTGTGCCCACACCTCTTTAGTATTCCTCAGTCATCTCTTATAAATAGTCTAACACACACACACACACACACACACACACACACACACACACATAAATACTAGATCACATTGACTTTCTGTGCAACAATGAATTATCAATGGTGAATTATCAGTGTTGAATATGCATTTACACATACATAACATACATGCAATTTCTTATTCAAGGTGTCGCTGTTGTTTCAGTGATTGACTTGATTTACATTTGACATTGCTATTTGATGTAGAAGCAACATTGAAGTAAACACAGCAGGTAAAACAGTATGATATGACATTTGTCATTTGGGTGTACTACTGCATAATGAAAGCTGTGCATCTATTTAGACTCAAAAAGTGCCTTTTAAAATACACATATGATACACATAAGCTACACATAATTTACACATAGATTACACGTGTACTGTATTTTATGTGTTTTGTGTAGCGCAATATGTGTTTGACAGCCAGTTGCGTCTCATGCAAATTCATTGTCAAAATAATTAATCATGTTCTTGATTTGTCTTGATTTGTTCCAGTATCTCTGTAATTTATGAAAAATAAAACATAAAAATAAATCTAAATATATTTTAATTTATTGTTTTATAATTGTGGACATTGTGTACATCAATTTATGATAGACATAAGTGCTGGGTCTCTAAAGACCCAAATATGTAAGAGTGTTTGGGAAAATTACCATGCATTTAAGGGTTAACCAAATGCACTCTGATATAGAAAAGAGTAGTTTTATAGAACAGGATAGGATAGATGTGTTTTATTCTATTCTACTCTTGAAGAGAAAAGTGGAGAAATCTTGCCTAGAATTTTACTTTATGTTCTGTGCAATTCTATTCTATTCTATTTTATTCTATTCTATTCTGATAAAAAGAAAAATCTATTCTACAGAGGTATATTCTATTCTGTCTGAGATTTTACCTAGAATAGAATAGATAAGGTGTGTTCACTTCTAATCTATTCTATTCTGTTATATTCTGGAAGAGCATAGTAAAGAACTCTTGCCTAGAACAGATTACAACAGATATATTAATTCTTACTTGATTCTGTTGTGTGCTATTCTATTCTGCCTTCAGTATAATATAACAGGTGTGTTCTGTTCTATTCTAATCTATTCAATTTTTTCAATCGCTTCTACTATGGAAAAGAAAAGTAGAGCAATCTTGCCTAGATTGGAATAAAACAGACGAAATTCTGTTGTGTGCTAGTTAAATCTGGCAGCAAAATAGTAAAATCTTGCCTAGAATAGAATAGAATAGAATATGTTTTCTATTATAATTCTATTCTATTCTATTCTGGAACAATGAAAAGAAGAGAAATATTGCCTGTAATAGAATAGAAGTGTTCTATTCTATTCTGTTCTGATTTCACTGGTCATACCAGTGCACAACCATACATTTCTGTCTTAAGAGTTCAATTTTGGGTGCAGTGGCTATTAACAGGGTGAAAGAAGTGTGAAATCTGAGTCACGTCTATTTGCCTGTAACTATCTATCCCTCCCCACAGCTCTGCTGTCATAGCCACTATGAGTCAGGGGAATGCAAAGCAATGAAATTCTAGCTTTAATTCACCCATGCACATGACTGAGTCAAACAGGAGGTGCTGGTACCTGCTGTGGTGGAAAAAGGTTTCGATCCACGTCCTCCTGTTTTGTCTCTTCTTTAAGACTCCTGTGCCCTCTTATTCTCTGCTTTCTAAATTTCCCCCTCTCCTTCTTTCCTGTGGGACATGAAGAAGAATGACAGGTTTGATCTGGCAGCTCTTTATTCTACAAGGCACACACACACGCATGCTGATGAACATTCAGACATTGTTTGGGTCTAAAAGAGACACACTCAAAAGGCTATTTGAATAATAGGTTTTTCACTTCAATCCTGGAGGTGCTGTTTTTAAGATTGCTTTGTCTTTGTCTCGTCATCTGCTTTAAAAGCCAGTGGACACTGAATTTTTAAGATGTTATGGCCTTTTGCTTAACGTCAATCAGCATTAATATTAGCATTTGAAAGGGCTCGTCAGACCCTTGCAATCACTTAACATCTTACTCATATTAAGTAACTTCCTCCATTTAAGCAGTTTAAGATAATCAGTGCAGCCCACTATGATTTTGTACAAATGTCTGTATTTGGCTGTGTTTTTCTGCAATGGTTGTCTCCTTCTTGAACTCAGTAATCTGTCTTTTCAAGCTTAAGACGAAGAGACAGGAGTTAAAGAAATACACATACGCCTCGAGTGAATTAAAAAGCAGAAGAAAGCACCATAATGTAATCCCATTCATGCCACAATACCCCAAACCTTCCAATGAACCTCACATCATGAGCAAGTTGGCTTGTGTTTAGTTACATATTCATGCATCATCTCTGATCATTTTTGCTGATGGTTTGAGCCCATGGGAAACCAAACATCAAAGCAACAGTCAAAGGAATGTTTGACTGTTTTGGTGGTGAGGAACTGTGGGAGGTAATGTGGTTGACTCTTTCTGCAGTTACATCGAATTACGACAGTTCACATATGTGTGTTTCTCTTTGTTATCATGACAACCACTATCTCTCTTCCCCAGCACCTGTGTTCAAAACACTTTCTGAGGTGAGCTCACGGCTAACATAATATCAACCTTTTAACTACCAAAAGAATAGGAAGTATGGTATTAAAGAGATATGGTGTTCAGTTCACTCAAAAATGAAAATTCTGTCAATATTTACTGACCATCATGCCTTTTCAAACCCTTATGACTTTCTTTCTTTTGTAGAACACAAAATAAGTTATTTATACTGTAGCACAATATCCAGAATGCTGCTCTTTTCCATACAATGGAAGTCAATTGTGATCATGCTTTTAAATTTTGAAACTTGAATGGTGTATTTTCTTTTTCTTTTTTTTGTTGTTGCGCTTGACAGCCCCTGTTTCGTTGTCTGGAAAAGAACAGCTTGGACATTCAGCAAAATTTTTCTTTACAAAATGCTATTTTTTGAGTGAAACCCTTTAAGTTTTTGTAGGCAGAAGCACTCCTGTATATCCAGGCAGTATTTGATTGATGTATGGGGGATGGAAGAGCAGATACTGCTAAAAAAAGAAGCAGCAGGCAAGTTGAGTTTTTGGCAGACATTTTTGTGTGTGAGCAGGGAGATACTGTACATAGGTAGCCGGTGTGATGAGACTTCACAGTGGAAGTGCTCCTTGTGGGCAGAAAGAGAGTTGAGGAGACACGTAATGTTGTTACTCCAGAACCTTTGTGTGGGTGAAGGTAGTGTATCTGTATGTGTGTGTTTCTATTTTCCGGAAATGTGTGCAAAAGGGAATGCATGTGTAGAAATGTGTTTGTAGAAGGAGGTCAATTTTGAATCCCTGTTCAGAATATGTTTTACTTCTGAAACATGATATTCAATGTGAAAAAAAAGAAATACTAGGCTGATACTTGGTTTTATGCTAGGGATTTTGTTTGGATTGTTAAAAGTAGGCATTCCATATCAAATAACTTTTAATGCCAGTTTTCTTAAAAAAATGCCAAAATAGTAATTTGGCTATTAAAAAAAAATCATATGTGAAGGGATGTCAGTGGAAAAGTAAAGCTGTCTGAATGGAAAAACAAATTATAACATTTTGATTAAAGTTTAAAAAACAAAAACAATGTAAAAATGTGCACCACTAAATAGTTCACAATAAGACCTGGAACATGCTTTAAAGGGATGACATAAATTACATTTGTCTCAAAATGTACTCACCTTCATGCCATTCAAGATGTGTATATCTTTCTTTCTTCTTTCTAAAAGATTTTTTGAAGAATTTTTGAGCTCTGTTGGTCCTCACAATGCAAGTCAACAGGGTCCACATCTTAGAAACTCCAAGAAGCACATAAAGACAGCATAAAAATAATCCAAACAACTCCAGTAGTAAAATCCATGTATTCTCAAGCAATATGATGTGGTTGCAATAAGGTGTGGGTTATCAATATTTAAATTCTTTTTTACTATTAATTCTCCACTCTGCTCAGTAGGTAGCACGAATATACACAATGAATGCGACTCGCCAAAAACAAAAGAAGAAGAACTATTGGGAGAGAAGATTGCCTAGAAGGGCCGTTTGAATAAGCATATAAAAAAAATTAAAAAAGACTTAAATATAGATTTTTTTGTTGTTTATCACCACATCTTTCACATAGCTTCTGAAGACACAGATTTAACCACTGGAGTCATATGGATTACTTTTATGATGCCTTTATTTAATTGTTTTTTTTTTGTTTCAAAGTTTGGCCATCATTCACTTGGACCAACAGAGCTGAGAAGTTCTTCTAAAAATATATGCTTGTGTTTAGCAGAAGAAAGTAATACACATCTGAGATGAATTTTATATATTTTTGGGGGGTGAACTATTCCTTGAACGTCATACTCGATTTACTCCTATACATAATACAAACAAAATTTTATTATCAGTTCAACAAAATAAGCTGAACAGTTAAATATCAGTTAACATTTAAAGTGCAGCTTGCAAATTGTTGATATGCTATTATCAATATGAGCAATCAGAATCAACCAGCAAAACAGCAAAAAGTTTCTGGATCTATCACACATTATAGTCCAAAACAAATGACTAATCCAGGGCCAGTCGCTATGCCACAATTCATCATGCCATCACTAAAAATCACAACATGCTATTTGACCCATGCAAATAAGATACATTTTTAGATCTTCCGTTAAGACCATCAAGTTTTATCTGTGAGTGAATGAAAATATTTGTGAATCTGTGTCCTCTTATGGTTTCATTTACGTCACTGATTTTTTTACTCAGGCCAAGAATTTGTAAGAGAAAGTAAAAGACAAGTAGAGAGAGAGAGAGAGAGATAAGAGTGAGAAGTAGAGAATAATGGGATGAGAGAGATAGAGAAATGTCATACTGTGTCTGTATGAGGACTATTAAATTTTTCTGCTTGGATGCACTGGTTGTAGGAGTGATATGCCCTGTCCAGCCAGTGTTCCCTGTAATCAGAGTTCAAACTAACTCACCTAGCAACTCTATAGATTCATCACGCAGTTTTTAAATTAATATTCATCTAACTGTCCATATTTACTTCAGTCAAGTCAACCAATCAACACACATTTTTAAATCCATACAATATAATCATCAAATTTTAGTTCACCTTGCATCCAACAATTTTTTTTAAAGGTGCACTCAGTAATTTTATTACTTAACCCTTATTAAAATAAATGTACTCCTAAAAACGAATTGTAATTTTGTATAAATGTTGTATATGCATAACATCCTGACAACTCAAATGATATGAAAACTCCAGTCATATCAGTAACCTCATAAAAGCTGTTTTATTCTACATGGAGAGGGTCCCATCATGGGGGCTGCCATGTTAGGATCACATGATCACATGATATTGGTAACTGAAAACTATTGTGTTTGAACGATGCTGCATCTACTCCCCTAGGGGGTCTGCATAAGTCCAACACAGTATATAAAAAAATGCTTTTTGCACATTTAAGAAAAGAAACGTCAGTGAACTAATTTGGTTACTTGGTCCATATTTATGCAATACAAATGACATGTCAATATGTCAATAAACTGTAATTGTCATGTTTAGATGTGTTTTTGTTCATGTATTGATTTCATGTCTTTGTTCACTTCCTTGTCTAGTCATGTGATTATCCTGTTCCTGCCATGTATCATGCGTTTTGTTCTCATTGGTTCCTTTGTTATCAGTTCTAGTTTGTCATTGGTTTAGTTTTATAGTCTTGTTATCTTTTTCATAGTTCTGTCTGTTCATTGGTTGTCTTGTTACCCATGTCATGTATTTAGGCCCTCGGGTTTACCGTTGTCCTTTGTCTAGTATTGATGTTTGTAAGTGTAACTGTTGTTTTTGGCCAAGTAAAGTAAAGTAAAGTAAAGTCTATGTTTAGTTCTTGTTTTTTGTTATGGTTTTTGATTTCACATTTATTTAAATAAACTGCAAGTTTTTTTAAACTTAACATTCTAAACCTGATGCTTTCTTTCTTTTGCTGTACAGAAAAAGCTATTTTCCTATTAAAATCATAGTTTAGTTTAGGGCTTCTGTAAGGGGTTTTCATGTTATGGGTAGGTTTAGGTTTGAGTAAATGGTTAAACTAGTGGTTAAACAATTAATTTTGTATTTTTTTGGGGGGGAGTAAAATTGGTAAGTTTTTCTATGAGCCAACTCATGCGATTTCTTGCGATTTCACCATCTTTTACTATTATCACAACTTCCATCTCAAGACCGGTTTGATTCTTGCACTATTTTATATGTGTTCTGAAGCCATGTGATAGCTTTGCGTGAGGAACAGATGGAATAACAGTAATTATTTACTGAAAATATTGCCTTATAAACTGTTTATGCCATTAACTTTGAATGTATGTGTAACCCAGGTCATTAACTCGGGTCACTGATGTTAATAAATAGTATTATTTTATTTATAGCGATATAAAACTAATAGTAAGAAAAGAACATGAAGTAAAATTTATTTATTCTATTATAAATAATCCCAAAGAAAGAAAAAGTTCCTAAGCTGATTTCGGATTGGTGAGGTGAAAGGTTAGCTCCGCCTCTCAAAGTTTTCCGAAGATCGCGTACAAGCAGAAAGTAATGAGACGAGAGATTACGAACAACACGAGTGAGAGCAGATGCGATTGAGTGATTTGAGTGAGAACAAACTGTTTAATAGTCCAGCAATAGATTATTAACAAGTGAGAAATAGATTTGAGATATTAATTCTTTAGAAAGCTCACGCTTTAAGAGTGCGCTGTGAATCTGAACGCGGAGAAGAAAACACACTGACGTGATAGGATCAATCTTCAAATATTTTCCTTGAGAAACTATTTTTTTTATTTTTTTTTTGGTTCTCTGGTTTATATTTCCCCTTGGTGAGTACCAATTTCTTTATAAGAAATGTTTTTAGGTAATGTGCATACTGTTTTTATTTTTTGGAATATTAATGTGAAAAATACATTTGAAAAAGTGATAAGTGATGTATAAAATGTTTGAAAATGCTTTACGTGTCTTCTAATACAATCTGTGAGTGCATATAGTTATGTCTAAATGTTTGAAAGACGTATTTGTTGAGATTATATATTTTTTTTCTATTGTGAAGTGTGTGCCATGCGGTGCTAGCTTTGCTAGGTCTGTACATAGACTCAAGTGTGTCAATCAAGCACATGGTGACTAGCATGTATGTGTGCCTATATCTAAATAATTGAAACACATGTTGGTAATTTGAAACTGTTTATTGGAATGAGTTACTGATGATTGTTTTGGCTTTGTTTTTGCAAGGCCGGGTTTTTTTTTTTTTTTTTTTTTTTTTCCCTCTTGTTTTATTTTTCTCTTTGGTGAGTGTCTGAGAAATTGCTGCTGAGATTCCGATTTCTGTCCTGCTGTGGAGTTCCTATCCTTGGTTGGACTGGCGAGCCATCCCATCATCTGGTACCTGGAAATGAAGCAAAAAGAGTTGTGAAAGTTGTGAGAAAAGAGTTTTCGGATTGGGTAGGAAAGAACTGCATACATTTCGTTTTTCTCAAGTTTTCCTGGATTTCCCTGAAGTTTTTTTTTCTTCTTCATGGACTGAACTGTGATCATTTTTCGTGAACATTCCTACTCATTAATTTTTTGGGGGGGGGAAATTTGAAAAAAAAAAAGACATTGAACTTGAAATTGAGACACTGTGGATGAATTTCAGAAATTGACATTGGTAATTTTTGACTCTGTTACTGTCATCTATTTGTATTTTTTTTATTTTGTTTTTCTTTCATTCCCTCAAATTTTATTTATTTATTTTTTTTTTAAAAAAATACAACTCATGCAAAGTACCAAACAAAGAGGAAACCAAATACACTTACCTTTTCATTAATTAGCTGCATTCCAGTGGTCTGAGTGGTTCATTTGTTTTATTCTTTCTTATTATCATCTTTGCAAATTTTTGCTTCAGCGAGTCGATCCAACTCTTCTGATTCTGGTCCATAGTTTTGATTTTATAGGATCTAGTAACTGAGCCGTGTGTTACATAAAACGTGGCGAGCCAGCCAAGGAGCAAAATTACAGCAAAGTGTACATATAAAACAACTTGATAATCACAAATAGACAATAAAGAGTTTAAGAGAAAAGTAAGAAGAAAACATTTAAGCCTGCTTGTTCCGTAGAATAACAGTTAAAACAGACAGAAATGGAAGTAGTGAAACGTGAAGACATTAACGTTCGGAGAGCAGTCATTGTAAGTGGTTTAACCCTTTCTGACTCAGATTTAGAGATAGAAGACTGCCTGCTAAAATATGGATCCATCAAACGCAACGTACTCATTGACGATCCCAAGTCAGAGTATCACCACAGTGCTATTGTGGAATTCTCACATGAGTCTGCCATGCACAATTTGGAAGCCTCACTGCCCTTGACTATCAGAAGCACACTAAACGCTAATGTTGTATTCCATATACTCAGCTTGAGGAGTGTATATCCTTCTGCAACAAGTGACAACATTACTGAGGGGTATTTGGAAGAACTGAAGGCCATCGCCCGAGACGGTGGAATAACCGTCCAGGAAGTGCTTCAATGTGAGCTGCAAAAGATCTCCGCACTGATGTTTCCAGAAAATGAATCCACGAGAACAGAGCAAGAAATTGAACAGCCTGCAACTGACAGCGGTATGCAGGCGAGTACCCCTCCACACTTGAATCAAGAATACCAACCATCTGCTAATGTGCAACAGGGGCAAGCAGAAACAACAGTAATGTCCTCACCAGGGATCTCACCACTACTGAGTGTTCCAACCCAAGAACCTGAAAACCCAGCCAAGGGGAGCACCCTGGCACAGTCCTCTCATAACATACGGAGTTCTGACACCAGTGTTGCAGAGACTATGTCCTTGAACCTACCTGTTAGTGCTTTGAGTCCACCAGGAATCCAACGAGTAGTGATGGAGCATGTGGTAAAGACCAGTGAATCCTTGTCCTCTTCGCACGCTACTTTCCGACTGAAACCCTTTTCAGGAAGAATCCCTCGCCCAAGTCATGAACCAGACTTCGACACCTGGCGTGCGAGTGTGGATTTCCTACTGAATGACAAGTCTCTCTCTGATCTACACAAGACTGGGAAGATTCTCGACAGCCTACTACCTCCAGCCTCGGATGTCGTCAAGCACATCGGTCCATATGCCCTGCCACTAGAGTGTTTGGAACTGTTGGAGTCTGTATATGGCTCAGTGGAAGACGGAGATGAATTGTTTGCAAAGTTCATTGGCACCTTGCAAAATCAAGGGGAAAAATCCTCCACCTACCTTCACCGTCTTCATGTAATGCTCAGTGTTGCAATTAGACGAGGTGGTATTGCTGAAGCTGAACGGAACCGTTGCCTTCTCAAGCAATTTTGCAGAGGTTGCTGGGACAACAACCTAATCACTGAGTTGCAGCTGGAAGGAAAGAGAGTAACCTCCCCTTCTTTTGCTGAGTTGGTAGTTCTCATTCGTACTGCAGAAGACAAACAGACTTTAAAAGAAGAAAGGATGAGGAAGCATCTCGGACTAACCAGACATTCTACTGTTCCAATTAAAGTACGAGCAGCAACCCATCAACAGGTGTTGTGCTGCAGTGATGTATCTGAAGATTCCACTGACGAGGTGCCAGGCCAGTCAAGTGAAAAGCCGAAGTCAGTGAAGTCCAAAAGCAAAGCTGAAAAGTCTGAAGTCGAAACCCTGAAGAAGGAGGTTGCAAAACTCCAAGCCCAGATCTCTGCGATGAAACCACAGCCAGTTCGTAAAGAAAATCTCAGTCCTACTGTTGAGGAATTCTCTGAATTGAGGCAGAAGATAGCTGAACTTCAAGCTCATCTTGTCCCAAAAGTGCAGAGGGAATATCGAGAGTCTCCAGTTTTGAGCACTTTTCCTGAAAAGTATCAACCCAAGCCGATGGAACCTGAGATGGATAGAAATTCAAGACACACATGGCAACCGCACAGTAGACCACGTCCTGGTTATTGTTTCCATTGTGGAGAGGATGGACATCTTGCCGTTAACTGCGGAAATGACCCAAACCCTCGCAAGGTTGAAGAGAAGCGCCGTGAGTTAAGAGAGCGACAAATCAAATGGGATCTGCAGAACCTCTCTCATCCTGTGCAGTTAAACTGAAATCCGTCTCAGTTGCTGGGCGAACAGAGACGGGAAGACGAGAACAATGCCCTAAGAGGAATGAATACCTGTTACAGCAGCATGCACATGAACCTCTATGTCGTGAATTACCTACCGGATTAGTAGGGACCAGGTGCACCACCAGGATTCGAATTGAAGGGAGGGAAGTGAACTGCCTTCTGGATACCGGGTCGCAGGTGACAACCATTCCCAAGTCCTACTATGATAAATACCTGTGCAAGCACCCCATGAAATCCTTGGAGCATCTTCTTGAAGTAGAGGGAGCCAACGGACAAGCTGTACCGTATTTGGGTTATGTCGAGCTCAACTTAAAGTTTCCCGAAAGTTTCCTGGGGGTGGAAGCCGAGGTCCCGACGCTAGCTCTGATCGTCCCAGACCTGACAAACGTACCACAGATTCTAATTGGTACCAACTCGCTTGATGTATTATATGCAAATTGCACTCAAGGGGGCACGAGTGCTATCAAGTCACTTTCTTATGGCTATCAAGCTGTGATAAATGTGCTGCAGAAGAGGAAATTGCACGCTTCCAGTGGAACTGTGGGATGTGTGAAGTTGAAAGGGAATCAACAAGTTGTACCGGCAGGGTGCACTGTAGTTCTGGATGGACTAGTCCAGGTGAGAGGTCCACTTTTTGAAAAATGGGTCATAGTGGAGCCGCCTACCACGGTTTCCTTACCTGGTGGTCTTATGGTGGCAAGTTGTCTGCACAGCCTACCTTCAAGGCAACGCTTTGCTCAGTTTCCAATAGTAGTGAAGAATGACACCCAAACTGATCTAGCAATTCCCTCGAAGGCTGTGATAGCTGAAATCCATGCAGTCCAGCGAGTGATAGAAAAAGATTCTTCTAAAGCGGATACTGGACATGAGGAGACAGAGCCACCTCTGTCAAAGATTTCAATTGACTTTGGAGAGTCTCCATTAACGCCAGAGTGGAAAGCGAGAATAACATCACTGCTGAATTCGATGCCTGATGTGTTTGCATTACACGATCTGGACTACGGACATACCAATCATGTGAAACACAGAATAAAGCTCAGTGATGAGACACCATTCAAGCATCGAGCCAGACCAATTCACCCTCAAGATGTGGATGCGGTCAGGAAACACCTGCAAGAACTTCTTGAAGCTGGCGTAATCAGAGAATCAGAATCCCCATTCTCATCTCCCATAGTTGTGGTACGGAAAAAAAACAACTCTGTGCGATTGTGTATAGATTTCAGGAAATTAAACTCTCAGACAATCAAGGATGCATACGCCCTTCCTAACCTGGAAGAAGCTTTCTCAGTCTTGACCGGCTCAAGATGGTTTTCAGTCCTCGACCTAAAGTCGGGCTATTATCAAATTGAAATGGAAGAGTCTGATAAACACAAGACCGCTTTTGTATGCCCATTAGGATTCTGGGAATTTAACAGGATGCCACAAGGGATAACAAATGCACCTAGTACATTTCAAAGGTTGATGGAACGTTGTATGGGAGATCTCAATCGGAAAGAAGTGCTGGTGTTCATTGACGATTTAATAGTCTTTTCGAGAACTTTGGAAGAACATGAAGCTCGTCTGAAAGAAGTTCTCAAAAGGTTGTGTGAGTTCAAGCTAAAGCTTTCACCTGAGAAGTGCAAGTTCTGCCAAACCTCTGTCAAGTATTTAGGCCACATAGTTTCGCAGAGTGGAGTTGAAACTGATCCAGCGAAAGTGGAAGCCCTCAAAACCTGGCCAAGGCCGAAAACGCTTAAGGAGCTCAGAGCTTTCCTCGGATTCTCTGGTTATTACCGAAGGTTTGTGCAAGATTATTCGAAGATAGTGAAGCCTCTTAATGATCTCACTGCTGGGTATCCTCCGTTGCAGAAAGGTCGCAAGAAAAAAACAGAAGAAGCAAAACAGTATTTCAGTCCGAAGGAAGAATTTGGTGAAAGATGGACGCCAGAATGTCAAAGGGCCTTTGATGATGTCATTACGAAACTCACTTCTGCTCCAGTATTGGGATTTGCCGACCCCAAACTCCCGTATGTGCTCCACACGGACGCCAGTACCACCGGGCTTGGTGCAGCATTATACCAAGAGCAAGACGGACAGATGAGAGTCATCGCATATGCAAGTCGAGGACTTACCAGGAGTGAAGTAAGGTACCCCGCCCACAAATTGGAGTTTCTAGCATTGAAATGGGCTGTGACCGCTAAATTTAATGATTATTTGTATGGGGCTACTTTTACTGTGATAACAGACAGCAACCCATTGACTTACATCTTGTCTTCCGCCAAGTTAGATGCCACCAGTTATAGGTGGTTGTCAAGTCTGTCAACATTCACATTTAAGATAAAGTACAGAGCTGGGAGTCGAAATCAGGATGCAGACGGGTTATCCCGAAGACCACAGGAGGAAGTTCCAGATGACCTGGAAACACAAAAAGAAATGGAAAGGATTAGAAAATTTACTCACCAACACCTAAACGAAGACACATCGCAGGTCGTTTCTGCCGAAGCCGTAGAAGCGATCTGTGAACGTCATCATCTTGGTCAATTGAATGGTCAGCCTGAATCCTTTCATCTTCCAGTGACTTTAGTAGAATCCCTTGCTATAGATGTGGACGCTTTACCACAAGCTTTCCAACAAGAGGATACTTACCAACGTACAGAGATTTCCCATCTGTCTGAAGAAGAACTGAGAAAAAGACAGAGAATGGATTCAGAAATTGGAGTAGTTATCAGACAGTTGGAATCAAATGACAAGCCCTGTTTTAAGACCAGTCCACCTGAATTTATTCCATGGTTCAAAGAGTGGAGCCGGTTGGAGTTGAGAAATGGAATACTTTTCAGGAGAATTCAAAAGCAAGGAGTTTCGTCGTACCAGTTAGCATTACCTGCTTATTTTCGTTCTACTGTCTTAAGGGAGCTCCACGATGACATGGGTCATATGGGAATCGAACGGACTCTCGATCTTGTACGATCAAGGTTCTTCTGGCCTAAAATGGCCGCAGCAGTAGAAAAGAAGGTCAAAACCTGTGAGCGTTGCGTTCGACGAAAGACTCTGCCAGAAAAAGCTGCTCCATTGATGAACATCAAGACTAGTAGACCGTTAGAGCTAGTTTGCATGGATTTTCTGTCAGTGGAACCTGATCTGAGTAACACAAAAGATATCATAGTGATCACTGACCATTTCACTAAATATGCTGTCGCTGTGCCAACGCGGAACCAGAAAGCTCAGACAGTGGCCAAGTGTCTATGGGACAATTTTCTGGTGCATTACGGGTTCCCAGAGAGGCTTCACAGTGATCAAGGCACTGATTTTGAGTCTCGCACAATTAAGGAACTGTGTAAATGTGCTGGGATATCCAAGACTAGAACTACCCCATATCACCCGAGAGGTAATCCAGTTGAACGTTTCAATCGAACACTGCTACAAATGTTGGGAACCTTGAGCAACAGAGAAAAGGCAAAATGGAAAGATTATGTCAAACCACTTGTCCATGCCTATAATTGCACTAAGAGTGATGTGACTGGATTCTCCCCGTACGAACTAATGTTTGGGAGACAACCTCGACTACCGGTTGACCTAGCTTTTGGGTTGCCAGTTGATGGCTCATCTGAATCCCATTCTCAGTACGTACAAGGTCTCAAGAAGCGACTTGAAGAAAGCTACAAGGTTGCAATGACGAATGCTGAAAAGGTAGCAGGACGAAACAAGAGGAGGTATGACAAGCGTGTTACTGCCTCTACCCTGGAAGTTGGTGACCGTGTATTGGTGAAAAATGTTCGTCTGAAAGGAAAGCATAAGTTAGCGGATAAGTGGGAATCTGATGTTTACCTTGTGATCAAGAAGGCAGGAGACTTACCTGTTTACACGGTGACTCCAGAAAAAAAGAATGGACCTCTGAGGACTCTGCACAGGGATCTGCTGTTGCCCTGTGGATTCCTGTCGACACCTGATGAGCCTGTTGAGAGGAAAGTAATTCGCAAACCCAGAACCAGAGCCAGATGTGCTGAAGAATCTGAAGAGTTTGAGAGTGTAAATGAGTGTTCAGAGTCAGATTATGACCCAGCAGACCATTATGTTCCCGAAAGGTTTTTTGAGGTTGAAACCAGGATTCTCCCAAATCCAGGATTCATATCTTTCACTGGAGATAGGAGAACAGTCCACTTACCTAGAGCTGAAGCTGTGGCTGAAAAGGAGGAAGGATGTTTTATCCCGAAAGAACCCGCTGAAATAAATGGGAACTTGCCTGATGTGGAATCCTCCAATGTGCAGAAGGTTGATCATCCTACTTCAGAGGAGTCGGTAGAAGGGAGCCCAACAGATCTGCCTGAAGTTGAAGTTCTTGACGAAAGTTCAGTTGACGAATCTGGAAAAGAAATTGTACCGGTGAGGAATTGTGAGAAATTAGATGCTGAGGGTGGACAGTCATCTGGAAATTCACACAAAGAAGGAAGTATCCTTTTCCCTCAAAAAGAAACTGCCACTCCTTGTGACTCTCAAGATAATCAGAGTGAATTAACTGAAACTGGAGGAGGTCTTCGACGTTCAAAGAGACAATGTGAACCCCCCAAAAGACTTCAGTACCCGCAATTGGGTAATCCCCTTTGTTTAGTTATCCAATCCTTGCTATCAAGTCTGAGTACTGCGATAACTACCTCTTTGGAAGACCCTTCGAAGTGAGACTGATAGAAATTATCTTAGTATGAGCATGCAGAGGGACCTGCATACATTCAGGAGGGGAGAGTGTAACCCAGGTCATTAACTCGGGTCACTGATGTTAATAAATAGTATTATTTTATTTATAGCGATATAAAACTAATAGTAAGAAAAGAACATGAAGTAAAATTTATTTATTCTATTATAAATAATCCCAAAGAAAGAAAAAGTTCCTAAGCTGATTTCGGATTGGTGAGGTGAAAGGTTAGCTCCGCCTCTCAAAGTTTTCCGAAGATCGCGTACAAGCAGAAAGTAATGAGACGAGAGATTACGAACAACACGAGTGAGAGCAGATGCGATTGAGTGATTTGAGTGAGAACAAACTGTTTAATAGTCCAGCAATAGATTATTAACAAGTGAGAAATAGATTTGAGATATTAATTCTTTAGAAAGCTCACGCTTTAAGAGTGCGCTGTGAATCTGAACGCGGAGAAGAAAACACACTGACGTGATAGGATCAATCTTCAAATATTTTCCTTGAGAAACTATTTTTTTTATTTTTTTTTTGGTTCTCTGGTTTATATTTCCCCTTGGTGAGTACCAATTTCTTTATAAGAAATGTTTTTAGGTAATGTGCATACTGTTTTTATTTTTTGGAATATTAATGTGAAAAATACATTTGAAAAAGTGATAAGTGATGTATAAAATGTTTGAAAATGCTTTACGTGTCTTCTAATACAATCTGTGAGTGCATATAGTTATGTCTAAATGTTTGAAAGACGTATTTGTTGAGATTATATATTTTTTTTCTATTGTGAAGTGTGTGCCATGCGGTGCTAGCTTTGCTAGGTCTGTACATAGACTCAAGTGTGTCAATCAAGCACATGGTGACTAGCATGTATGTGTGCCTATATCTAAATAATTGAAACACATGTTGGTAATTTGAAACTGTTTATTGGAATGAGTTACTGATGATTGTTTTGGCTTTGTTTTTGCAAGGCCGGGTTTTTTTTTTTTTTTTTTTTTTTTTCCCTCTTGTTTTATTTTTCTCTTTGGTGAGTGTCTGAGAAATTGCTGCTGAGATTCCGATTTCTGTCCTGCTGTGGAGTTCCTATCCTTGGTTGGACTGGCGAGCCATCCCATCATCTGGTACCTGGAAATGAAGCAAAAAGAGTTGTGAAAGTTGTGAGAAAAGAGTTTTCGGATTGGGTAGGAAAGAACTGCATACATTTCGTTTTTCTCAAGTTTTCCTGGATTTCCCTGAAGTTTTTTTTTCTTCTTCATGGACTGAACTGTGATCATTTTTCGTGAACATTCCTACTCATTAATTTTTTGGGGGGGGGAAATTTGAAAAAAAAAAAGACATTGAACTTGAAATTGAGACACTGTGGATGAATTTCAGAAATTGACATTGGTAATTTTTGACTCTGTTACTGTCATCTATTTGTATTTTTTTTATTTTGTTTTTCTTTCATTCCCTCAAATTTTATTTATTTATTTTTTTTTTAAAAAAATACAACTCATGCAAAGTACCAAACAAAGAGGAAACCAAATACACTTACCTTTTCATTAATTAGCTGCATTCCAGTGGTCTGAGTGGTTCATTTGTTTTATTCTTTCTTATTATCATCTTTGCAAATTTTTGCTTCAGCGAGTCGATCCAACTCTTCTGATTCTGGTCCATAGTTTTGATTTTATAGGATCTAGTAACTGAGCCGTGTGTTACATATGGGAAAGGACAGCTTGGGAGGGATAGAAATATGATGTTTTTTTGGTTACCATGTGCAAATGGCACCATGTTAAATTAAAGGAACATTTTAAAGCACATGAAGGTTAATCAGAATAAAATTATTATGATGAAGTTAATGTGCAATTGGCCTTGTCGGTCTTAATACACTTTGGTTGTATTTAGAGTCATGAATTGCCTCCCCAGTTGAGCACTGTTCCTGCATGGAAAATTATCAGATCTATCCCTTGTTTAATGCTCCGCTGAGCTCTAATGTTTTAAGTAATGGACCTATTTTTTAGGGTTGTTGGTTCACATTCCTGATCTTTAGATGTAGAGACCTTTAGGGATGCTTTTAGTCTAAACATCTCCAGTGAGTCTTTTACACTGCTAGTGGATGATGTGGGGACTCGGAAGCAGAGAACATCCACTAACTAGCTGAATGTAAGAGGAATTTCCCTCCACTTTTTCTTCAGAGCAACACTATAAAGGAGAGAATTTGTAGCACACACAAAGTCCACACTAGCCTGTGCTCTGTAGGAAAACATTATCTTCACATTGGGATTTCCTTCTCTTATGTGGTTAGACATCTCTCTGTTAATCATGAGGTCTTAAATTTCTCTGGCTCTGTGAACAGACACTTTCTATCATTTTAAATCATAGCTGAAATGACATGATGCTTTGTAGACATTTTTTTTTTTATCTTACCGCACCAACCTTTTCTCTGTGCTTTCAATCTGTGATTTATTTCACTGCTCTGAGCACTCATGCTTGTCAGAATTCCCCACTCATTCCTTGCTAGCCACAAACTCTCTGTCTCTCTCTCTCTCTCTCTCTCTACTTGACAAGAGAGGAATATTGCCCTCAACACTTAAATGCATGAATTTGTCCTTCAGTTTCAATTATTCTGCATTATTTTGGGTTTGATTATGACGCTATATATAAAGTAGATTTTTTTTTTTAATCATGAAAATAGACATTTTTATTTTTTCTATTTTCTTTTTCTATTTCCAACCATACTTTATCTGGCCTTGATTTTCTGTTTTCCAGATTGATTGTTCCTAAAGTAATTTGTCTCGGAAATGGAAGGGCATAGACTAAAATGAAAGTTTAGATTTTTTTTCAATGTAAAGTTGATGCAAATTATGAGTATAATGATAAAAAGAGTGACAATAATGGTGCTGATGATATCAGTGTCTCTTCCTAGTCTCGTCAGACCCCGGAGGGTGAGTTCCTGCCATTGGATCAGTGTGAACTGGATGTGGGGTTTGGAACGGGCGCTGACCAGCTCTTTCTGGTCTCTCCTCTCACCATCTGCCATGAGATCAATCCCAAGAGCCCATTCTTTGACCTGTCCCAGCGCTCACTCAAGAACGAGCAGTTTGAGATCGTCGTCATCTTGGAGGGCATTGTGGAGACAACAGGTGGGTAGCATCTTCCACCCTAACATAAACACTTTTAATTCTTATTAACAGTGGCACAATTAGAGATATGCCGCTTATGCAACACAAAGGGGCTCCACACAAAGGGGGGTGCTTGGACTGCAAAATGTTCCAGGGAGCAATGTTAAAGGGGTGCCAAAGTTGCTTTTGTACACACCTCCCTAAATGGGTAGCTGTGTCCCTGTTTATGGCAGTGGAATTGTTCAGGCCAATAAGTACGCAGACTTGCTACTGCTAGAAAACACATACATACTGAGTTAGCATGTGGACATGCTGATGTAAAATCAGACAAAATGCACAACATGCTGCACTGAGCATGAACATGCTGCTGCACAAATATACATTAAAAACAATCCCGATGTAGCAGATAGACATGTGGAACTAGACAACCAAATCGGATCTGATCAGTTGCGATACACAGTCGATCATGAAGATTGGATTCCGATTGGATACAGAAAAAAATCTGATTTGAACTGACAGTCTGAACATAGCTTTAGAGTTGCATTCTGGTCATTTAATGCATTACAGTATGAATAAATTAACATAATCCAAGATTAATGAATGTAAAAAAATATAGGTAATGGGTAGTTCATGATGCTTAATGCATTAACCCTCAGAATTGGCATATTTGTTTTAAAACAATTAATTAATATTTAATATTGATTAAATATGGGTAAAAATTACACATAACAATAGATGCCACTGTGAACTGTGTTGCAACATAAGTTTGGCAGAAAAAAACAAACATATTATTGTCAGAGCTGGCTAAAGTCACACTAAAAAGGTCACGGCTAATTAATAAAATAGCTATTTACTCAAAAGAGCTTATATATATGTATAAACTTGCTTTTTTGGTATTCATGATATACTATATTAAATAACAACAATACGTAGAGATATTTATTTTGATTATACCAGCATATACAGGTACAATATATTATCAATATCAATAGTGCTAATTAGTTTTAAATTGTCAAATGTTCAAGAATGTAACCTCAAAGTTTGTAATAAATAATGTTTTATATACTTTTGTGTTAAATTGTGTTATGAATTCACAACTTCCAAAATTATAAATTTTATAACCACTTTGGAGTGCTTTTTCTTTCTTCTTTTTTCTTTTTTTTTTTTTTTTGCCCCCCATCAATGTCAATGCTTGGGTCTCCCTAATGTTAATGTATAGAGCCTTATTATAAAGTGTTCCCAAATAAATCACGGTGCTACAAGACTCTCATCAGTACCTTGTCAGACCCTTCACAGATTTGTGTAAGGACCTTATCAGAGCAACACATCTAAATCTATAAACATCTAAAAACAGATACACATATATAAACCACAGTAGTTACATTAAAAAGGGATTACAATATACATTGTTAATGTTATAAATGGGTAACAACATTAACAGGTAACTATGCAGAAATTAATGCAGGACAAATTAGTCTACATTAACACTTAAGTCACCACTATTAACTAATATAGAAACACGTTTAACTAATCAGTAAGTAATTACAAACTGATGACTATGGTACTTTACTATAAGCTAATCAATAATTACTGAATTTTATTTGACTCTTTAACTTATAACAAACTATGGCTAAATTAAAATAATTACTAATTAATTACCCATCACCACATTAACTCCTCAAAATACAGTGTCTTAAATGTGAAGAATTATATTTTTATTGTGAAATTGATAATGCTTCTTCAGAGAAGCATGATCGTTCCTCTGTTTTATTCAGAACATAACTGGATCAACTTTTGAGTGTAACATAAGAAGTGCCTGGTATCTGTATATGGGTAAAAAAAAAATAAGGATGTCAGAGATGTTATGTTGGAAAAACTTGTCATTACTATGGGGTTCCAATGATCTTCACTTTGAACAATGTTCCAAATGGTCAATAACTAATTTAAAAGGATGTAGTAACACTTTAGTCATTAGTAGTGGGTTACAAAGGTTCTTCACTTAGAATACTGTTCCAAATGGTCAATATTTCCTTTAGAGGGATGTAGTAACACTTCAGTAATTACTAGAGGGTTACTATTATCTTCACTTTGAATACTGTATCAAATGGTCAATAACTCCCTTGAAAGGATGTAGTAACAGTTTATTAATTACTAGAGGGTTACTATTATCTTCACTTTGAAAACTGTTCCAAATGGTCAATAACTCCCTTAGAAGGATGTAGTAACACTTTAGTCATTACTAGAGGGTTATTATTAACTTCTTTTTGAATACTGTTCCAAAGGGTCAATAACTCCTTTAGAAGGATGTAGTAACACTTTAGTCATTACTAGGGGGTTACCATGATCTTCACTTTGAATACTGTATCAAATGGTCAATAACTACCTTAGAAGGATATAGTAACACTTCAGTCATTACTAGGGGGTTACTATTAACTTCACTTTTGAATAATGTTCCAAATGGTCAATAACTCCTTTAGAAGTATGTAGTAACACTTTAGTCATTACTAGGGGGTTACTATTATATTCACTTTGAATACAGTTCCAAATGGTCAATATTTCCATTTCAGTAATTACTAGTGGGTTACCATGATCTTCACTTTGAATACTGTTCCAAATAGTCAGTAACTCCTTTAGAGGGATGTAGTCACACTTCAGTCATTACTAGTGGGTTACAGGGGCGAGGCTAGCCCCTTTTTAGGGGTGCTTCAGCACCTCTAAAAAGGAGCTCAGCACCCCTAAAACTTGGAGTAAGAAATGTTGTTATTCTAAAATTTTTGTTCGTCTTTGACAAGGTTAAATAATGTCCAAAACATACTCCGTAGTTTGTGGTTTAAAATGTATGTGTTAATGATGAAAATGAAAACATCCCTGCTTAGCAAATGGTGTCATCCTCTTCTCTTCTTCTACTTCTCCTCTGTACCTGCACCGTGCTCAGCACGACCGTCATCCAGCGCGAAACACACGCAGAGTGAGAACCCGTTATGTAGTGTTGTGAATCAACTAAGTTGCTCCAAAGCTGTGTCTCTCACTTCTTTCCTTTTACCTAGAGATGTTCCGATTCCGAAACCATATCGGTGAGTACTGGAGTCAGTATCCTGAATCACCATGGTACACCTATAATAGGCCTAAGTGTTTATTTTCGGACTATTTTAGTCCAGCGGGTCGCCGCCGCTGTGGAGTAGCACAGGACCTGGGTGACTCGTCCATAGTCATAAACGGAGAGAAGTAGCGCCAGTTACAATGTTCTTCCGCAAGACGCATGCAGTTCTGTTTATTAACTGCTAGAGCATGAAACAAAAACAGCAGCGTGACAAATAAACTGTGTACCTGTGTAGTGCGTACGTGTGTCTCTGTTGTTAAAGTTTATCGTTAATTTGATACTCATTTTAACAATCGGGAGTCATGTAAACATGACGTCACGTGTGTCTTTTCTGGTCAGTCGTCATGGAAACATGAAGCCCTGGCGTTTAGACCAGAGTGAAAACAAACGACATATCACTGTATATCACCAGTTTGTGTGAAAAACTCACTGTGGCTTTTTAAATGAATTGTTATTCATTCCTAGATTTATATCTGTTATTTTTCAGTTGTGGCTGACTATCAAACTAGACAATAAAAGAAAGTTTAATGTTTTTCTTTTGCTGTATTTATTCATTCCTCACACACAGAGGATTTAACCTGAACCAGGCTTAACTCCTGAACTCCTAGCATTACTCTCTCTCTCTCTCTCTCTCTCTCTGTGTGTGTGTGTGTGTGTGTGTGTGTGTGTGTGTGTGTGTGTGTGTGTGTGTGTGTGGCCTGCCAGTGAGCAATGGACATACGACAGTTCTTTAAGAGAAAAAAGACAGATTCAGGTGAGAGACTAGGGACAGTCCATAATGACCTCTGTCTTGTTTTTTTTTTTTTTTTTTGTTCTTCTGAAAAGTGTTAAGCTAAAGTAACAGACAATGCAAACCAGCTATCTGTTGTTGTATCAAATTACTTATCTAGGCAATGGTCCCCTGCTTTTATTTTTTTTATTTATTTCAAACCCACAATGGAGAATACAGCTTCTCTTGTGAAAGGAATTTGTGATTTAAAAAAGTTTCTAAGCCCAATAATAATAATAATAAATGACACACCTCTGTGTGCCTTTTGATCATATCCTTAGAATCTGTAAATGGTCTCCATAACATTTTTGTGACATGACAAACTGACCTCAACTCTCCTGCCTACAATATATTTGTGTATGATTGTCAGTGCCAAGGGAAAGAGAGGGAGATGGAGAAGGAGAAAGGGAAAGGGAGAGCATGCAGGAAGAAC
The DNA here is from genome assembly GCA_032164185.1 of Moxostoma hubbsi. NCBI lineage: Eukaryota > Metazoa > Chordata > Actinopteri > Cypriniformes > Catostomidae > Moxostoma > Moxostoma hubbsi. Next base: position 15,428,862 of record JAVLUX010000024.1, on the reverse strand, counting down.
CAGGTGAGGAAACAACAACAATACATTGACATATAGTGAATAGTGGCAAGCAAAACAGTAACTACTCATACTCCTATACTAACTTATGGGCATTAAGTAGCCTATATTACATTTACTTTTTGTAACATTATTTTACACCACATTTTTTCATAATAAAGGAGGAGGAAAACAACAGGGAGAGTCCATAAGGGATGAGAGGGAATTGACTAGTGAAAGAAATGAAGAGACAGAGGGAGTGCAACATAGAGACCACCAAGCCAAAGCAGCAGAGACAGAAGAGAGCTGTTCAGACTTAGGGGATATGGACACTGGTCTTAAACAGTTAAAGCTGTCTCAATACCCTCATACTCAGTTTGTCACACAAAAAAAGAGGTGTTGGGTGCTCAGCACCCCTAAAGCTCTGACCCTAGAACCGCCCCTGGTGGGTTACAAGGATCTATACTTAGAATACTGTTCAAAATGGTCAATATTTCCTTTAGAGGGATATAGTAACACTTCAGTCATTACTAGTGGGTTACCATGCTCTTCACTTTGAATACTGTTCCAAATGGTCAATATTTCCTTTAGAGGGATGTAGTAACACTTCAGTAATTACTAGAGGGTTACAATGATCTTCACTTTTAATAAGATGTTAATGTTGCCCTAGTCATTTGTCCTTCAGTAGTTCTTGATTAGTTTAGCATTAATTATGAAACAGTATAGTTACTTAGTAATTCTCCAGGAGGTATGAAAAAAATAGTAGTTATTTATGACCTAATATTGAGCTATTACATTCATCTGTGTGCTATTATTTACTAACACAGTTTCTTGTTAGTTAATAGTAGTAACTAAAATGTAAATTTTGTGCCACTGATTTGTTCCTGTTAATGAAGGAACAGTATTCTGTTACCTATAAATGTTATAAACATACAAATATTAATATATAAATCTAGCTATCCATTTCAAACACATAATCTTTGATCTAAAATTCCCTTGCCACACTGGTTCCATTATTGATACAAGCTCATAATCGAGTGCTGATTCCAGTCTTTCTAAGTCAAAAGCAAGCCACCCTTAAAGCTTGCCTTCACCCAATCCAGTATGTAGATGCATACTTTGAGGGCAAATAAAATAATATCTTGCCCCCTTTCTGATCAGCATGGCTGCACTCGCATGCAGCTCGAGAACGGTCAACATGATTAACTTCTACTTCTAAGGCTATGCAATGGAGTCTTAGACATACAAAATTATATATATATATATATATATATATATATATATATATATATATATATATATATATATATATATATATATATATTGTGTTGTGGTAATAATAATTTAAAATTCATACTATCAGCCATTCTAGCCAAGTACATTCAAAAAGTTTAATAAAATGAAAATGTAGTTTAAGGTATTTAATAAGTTTTCCAGTTTGTCCACATTACAGTAATGCAAATAATACAGATTTATTTTGACAAAACACTTTTTATTTCATTAATGAACAGGGTGTGCAAAACCTACTACTACTTCACTAACATTTTGGAATTCAGTTGTTATTTATTATTATTACAACCCAATTGTAATATAATATAATATTATTATTATTACTTTGATGATTTGTTGTGTACAATAGTATTATATTTCTGTCTATTTTACTCTTTTTAGTTTGAATCAGTGTCTAGAAATGTGTCCTGCGTGAGACATTGAAGAAACAGTGAGATGCGGTACAGCAGTAGAGGACATTTGTCCAGCGTGTGTTTACAAAACAAAACAATGGAAAAACAGAGCAGACCACGGAAATACATGTTTGGTGTGAACAGCCCCCCACTCATCCATTCATGCGAATAGAGTGAATTGCATGAATTCTGCTCTGAGAGCGCTGACAACAGCGTATTCAAGGGTGTACCCAGAACAGCATGTCACCCCTCAAGCGGTTTTTACTGATCTTTCCTATGGGGCGGAGGACATCTGGGGCCCCACACAATTGCATGGTTTGCGTGGTGGTTAAAACTGATTGAATGCAGGAATTTAGGAGATAGCGTTAATTTGCATAACTACTTGTTTAACACTGGCTTTGCAACACAACACTGATTGCATCCCTCCATTCATATTATTTTCCACCCTTAGGTCCAAAAGGTACTTGTTGCAGAACTGTGCTGTTCTGTGTCGATCTGGGCCAGTTGGCAAGGTTACGGTTTCTTTTCCCACTGTGGTTCTGCAAAATCAGGAATAGAATGTATGAAAAAAATATGTCAGTTAGTGACAGCTTGATAGGTAAACATTGGAGCAAGTGCGCTTTGAAGGATGACCACATACGTATTACAGTTTTTAAGACTGCTTTTTCCTGGTTTTTACACTGCTTACGCACAGGAAAGACATGGCCCATTGAGCAAAAAGGAAAGCAGAGAGAAAAAGGTGAAAGGCTTAAAAGTGTACAGTGGTGAACCATGCTCAAGTGGAAATGCTACTTGAAACGTTCCTCACCATGCTCAGATACGTTAGGCCAGATGGTGGAAAAGTGCTTCATTTATCAGGTCAGACCGAACATTTCACTTTTTTACCTTCATTCTTTTCTTATCTCATAAACTATCTCCTTTTTCCCTCAAAGCCCTCAGTCCTGGTTTTCTCAATTAATTAATGTATTTACTACAGTCAGGTCAGTAGGGGGGACAAATGGATTTTGAAAGAGTGGATTTTGGATTGAATTATCAGGCCAGTGCTGTAGCCATGCTTTTAGCAGTGCCTAGTGCATAGTAAGTGTCTTCAGTCACATGCTTGTTATTTTGATGTACAATATGAGCTTCAAACCTTGCTGCAGTTCGATCCATTCCTGGTGTCTTTCATGCAGGCAAAGAGCAAAGAAGTAACTGAGTAGGGTGGGATTTTCTTTTTGTGGATGCAAGAAGAGGGGAAGAAAGACAGCATTGATTTTTTTATGTTTGCTAAAATGAGAGTCTTTCACTACCCATACAAACATAAAAATAATAAAAAAAATGTATCATCTTGTGTCTCCTCTGTCTTTGATTATTCCTCATATAGTCTTGGTTAAATTCTCATTTAGTTTTAAGTGGTACTTGCTAAAACGAGCCTTGCTATTACTAAATCACTAAGTAACTTAATTGTATAATTAACATGAATGATGCCTCAAATAGTGTGGCTTGTTGATGATAGGTGTGCCATAAATTTTGTAGGCAGTCACAGTTATGATTTTTGCCGGGCCGATGATTCAGAAGAAAAATCCCACTGACTTACATCACAGGTGTGACTCGAGCCATATCTATGGATAAGAATGCTATGGTTCTGCCTTCTCTTTTGACTTGGGCCAGTAAGAATCCTCCAAGGACACACTGGCAAAACGAAAACAATAAAAACAAAAACCCTCAGAACACCTTCGCAATTATTACAACACCCTGACAACCAACAACAACATACTTTCCACATCACATTCAGTAATGTGTTGTTGGTTGTTTTCTTTTAAATTATCTTTGATGAAATGGACATATTTATGAAACCCCAGGGGTCCTTTCTATTTGCACTTGATCTTTTGCTTTCTTTCATTCGCTTGTAAACGAGGAAATGAGGTGGAGACAAAGAAAGGGATGGTTTTTCATAGTTTTGCCAGTGATGCTAATTAATACAGGTGTTACAGAAGGCACTGAACACTTGTCTGTTACTGGCGGTGTGACAAATAACCAGAAAGTGATGTCTATTTTTGGAAATACGATATCAATCTTTTGGTGGTATCAGTTTCATTAAGGATGAGAGTTTTAGATGTTCATCTACCAATTCCATTTCCAAATTTTCGCAGTATTTATTTTTCAATGTTGTTCCAGACAAATGCAGCTCTTCTGGAGTCAGGGAGAGAATGCTATTTAAACGCCAAAGTGCTGGTTTACATTGTAATATTGAGTAAATTTCCAGTCCAGCTCAGCTACCAGTCTGTCAATCACCAGTATAAATATGCTTGATAAAAACAGATCCCACCCTGACATGTGATGGTCTGGCTCTGTGGATTCATCACTGCACTTTTTGTGCCTTTTCTTGCATTGAGAGTCTGCTTTGTACTCTGCAGGCATAGTTGGAGACATTTATTTTGTTGTTGCCTCAACTGATTTCAGAGCTCTGCCACAAAATCACTCAACGATCTTTACACATTTACTGCAACACACAAATCAAGATCAACAGTCTGGAGGGATGTGCTTGTTTTGTTAAATCATTGCAAACAGTGTTACACGTTACACAGTAAAGAAATTGCAGTTTGTCAATTTTCATATTTTACCGGCTGGCTTCATCAACAATGGTTAACTACTGGTTAGTGTCATCGGCTATCATTCTAAAAGATTCCTGTATTTTAGTGTAATTTGCACGTAGTGCTTTGGTGGCTTGTTCAAGTGCAGAACACCTTGTATCCGAGAGTGTTGTCAGGGTCCTGATCTTACTGTTGTCATTTGGTGGTAAGCCAGTTGTGATCGTCTGTCATTGTGCTGGAGATCTTGAGCAAAAATGTAAAAGTGTCTGAACAAAAGTAAAGAAGTCTTCTGTTTCTAGGTAGCAGTTCACTATTTACACCAACCAAATGACTGCAAACGACTGCAAACCCTTGCAACAGCTGGATGTGTTGCTGGCGTTATCATAACATTACTCTATACAATTATTAAAGTCTACCTCATGTAAAGTAGTCACCACAGACATGCAAAGAGAATCCCCAGTATGACTTGTGATAGACAAAATCTTTAGGAAATGTTCCTCAATGTAACCATCTAAAACATATCACAAAATGAATGTGAGCTGATCAGTGTGTGCCACTTCGGGGTAGAATCGACACTGATTGAAAAATATTTTTCAGTCTTGATTTAGGATATTAAGAGAACCTTTTGCCCCATCAAATTAAGAACTGAATAAATTCTTCAAAGATCCCATGAGAAAGATATGAAAGACGTCCTTTCCTTGCATTGCCTTATTTGTCAATGTGCGCTTTTAAGAAGGGATCAAACTGACTCGTAAATTGTAAAAACCCGAAATAATTCCCATTGTTGTGATGAACTAAAATGGCGGTATTACCCCTGAAAGGAAGGCCATACTCTGCCAAAAAACTGCTACCATCCTTCCTCAAAATAGGTAAGCATGGATTTACGATGCATGTCAGAGCCTTCATGCTCAACCATGCATTCTATTGCATGCTTCCAATCACTTTAACCAATATTGAATATGTTGGTTATGTTTCCAAAAACAAGCAAAGCAAAATATTTTTACTTTGGAAGGTGAATACAAACCCATTCTCTTAGCACATTTTTATTTTGACAAGATTCCGGTCCTTTTTTGGCCCAGTATGCTGGCACATTTCTCTTTATTTTAGCCCAACATCCTTGATCAGTACTGGAGGAATCACTTATGGAGCTCTTATCACAGGCGTCAGCAGCAGGGCTTGCGGTGTGATCTTCACTCCGCCGCTCCTCCTCTAGGTTAGCTGAGGCAGGCACTACGTCTTCCATGCACTACAGACATTATCAAGGCCCTTGATGGGTGTAGATGTTCTCTCACCTTTAAGGCAGTGAGACTTTAATCACTTTCCGAAGGGTCCTGATCATCTACAGAACCTGTTTTATTTCCACGCATTAGCTATTATTTTGTGCATTTTTCTTTTATGTGCCCCACTCTCGTGTTTGTTGAATTCCACCATCTTTCACACTATGTGTTACAGATCTTCCTGTCTTTCCCTGCACTAACACTTTGCGATCCCTCTCCCCTGATTACTGATCACCTGCACCTGTCATTTGTATCAGCTTCACTCCTTAAAAGCTCTGTTCACTCCTCACTCTTGGTCTGGTCTCGTTAATGTATACAGACTCATTTCCGTGTTACTCTGAGCTTGATCTCCACGCTCCTTCGCTCCAGTGTTGATTACCCAAGCTCCACGCTCCTTCGCTCCAGTGATGATTACCCAAGCTCCACGCTCCTTCGCTCCAGTGTTGATTACCCAAGCTCCACGCTCCTTCGCTCCTGTGTCGACCTTCCAAGCTCCACGCTCCTTCACTCTAGTGTCGACAACCCAAGCTCCACGCTCTTCTACTCCAGCGGTGATCACCGAAGCTCCACGCTCACCGAATCTCCATGCTCGCCCAAGCTCCATGCTCATTCACTCCAGTGACATCAGCCCAAGCTCCACGCTCGTCCAAGCTCTGCGCTCATTCACTAGCTTCACGCTCATTCACTCCAGTGACGTCAGCCCAAGCTCCACGCTCACCGAAGCTCCACGCTCGCCCAAGCTCCATGCTCATTCATTCCAGTGACGTCAGCCCAAGCTCCACGCTCGTCCAAGCTCTGCACTCATTCATTAGCTTCACGCTTATTCACTCCAGTGACGTCAGCCCAAGCTCCACGCTTTCCCAGGCTCTGTACTCATTCACTCCAGGGACGATGACCCAAGCTCCACGCTCATCCAAGCTCCACGCTCATTCACTCCAGTGACGTCAGCCCAAGCTCCACGCTCGTCCAAGCTCTGCGCTCATTCACTAGCTTCACGCTCATTCACTCCAGTGACGTCAGCCCAAGCTCCACGCTTTCCCAAGCTCTGCACTCATTCACTCCAGGGACGATGACCCAAGCTCCACGCTCATCCAAGCTCTGCACTCATTCACTCCAGTGACGATAACCCAAACCCAACTCTCCAACGCTCCATCGTAGATTTTCCAGTTCCCAAAATCATCGCTTCGCTGATTGCATCTCTTAATCTTGAGTCACTTAATTGAATAAACACAACCTCCGGGTTTAACACTACCTTTGAGTCTGAGTATATGTTACACTATGTTGAGACAAGGGATGCAACGGTTTCAAGGTTTCACAATATACAGATGGTTATCATACCGTTTAAATCGTCTTATTAAAGTTATTGCATGAATATGAAAACAGATTTTTTGAGAAATTTTCTACAACCCAAATCAGTTTAATTAAGACATAATTGACAAAATATACACAGCATCAAATAAACTTGGCAATATAAAATTTATGTTTAAATTGCTCCTTCCTCATGTTACATGTGCAGGTGACATGCAGGTACCGCTAGCGCAACACATCACGATCGCATTAGTGATGGTAAAATCAGATTATATTACTGACATGGATATTTGAGTCTCGTTCAAAAGCAAAATCCCCTCCAACATGTTTTCTTACACAAATTTTGATTGTAGTCCCAATAAGGAAAAAATTATAATGCAGCCAAGGACAAATTATGAGAAACAAAAAGATCAGTTCACCTCTGGAATCTTCCTGTCTGATTCATTCATTCTTTTGTCACGTGACAGCCATATATTCTATGCACACACACAGGAAACTGATATTATTAGTTCACCTCTCGAGTCATCTGGGGCCGGATGCACCTGCTATAAGTAAGTTACAACTTTTATAATAATTTCTCTTTCCTGTGTGAGTAATGCATAGCGTATATGGCTGTCACGTAACAAAATAATGAATCACTTGGACCAAAAGAGTTGAAAGGTGAACTACTAATTTCGGTTTCATGTACTGCGCCTACTCGGTTTTCATGTAACAAGCGAACGGAGATTTCACAATGCACATGCGCAGCCAACACAAAATGAACGATTCACTCTCTGAGACTACTTGTTCTTCTGAGTCACATAAAAGATTTGTTCAAAATGAATGAATCGTTAATGAACGACCTATCACTAGAGCACATCAGAAGTGCGGTACGAGCAAAGAGCAGCATAAGTGCAGCACAAGTGCATCATACAGACATGTCTGAGCCTGAACCTTTATTTCTGTGGTTGAGTGGTTGAAGTCCGCTATTGTCTCTGGTGGGAAACAATTTAAACCTTAAAGGTGCAGAATATAAGATTCAGATACCCTTGTTATTAATGACACCTGTGGCCATTAAGTGAACTGCAGCCAGCTACCTGTTGCTCGTGCTCACGCTCGTGCACACACTCCATTGGGAAGCGAGTGAGCACCGGCCAAAACAATGACGTAATGTACAAAGGCTGAATGTGATTCAGAGACATCATGCTGACAGATGTAATTAAAAATACACAGTTATGACTGTAAAACTACAAACTTTGAGACTAAACAAAAAATTCTTATCAGCTAACAAAGCATACTGATACACACACAGCTACATACTACCGAACTATACCAGACAGTTTACTGTTGCACTGTTATGTTGCACTATTGTATGTTTTGTATGCCATATGTTGTACTACGATCAAGAAACCAGTGTATTTGCTTAAATTTATCATGTATACCTGACTTTTAGTATAATGAGAAGATTGTTGAAATTATTTGAAAGTGACAAAGCAAGGTAGATTGCAATTCGTCAGCATTAGCAGGCTAAAATTACACAGATCAATCCTTATGGCACTATATTTCACATGCTTTGCAGTTATGTAAGCCTACATGTCCAATAAGAAGAACACCAATTCAGGCTTTTTTTATCCCCAAAACCGAATCAGGAATCAAATACCATGCCGATGTTCACTCTAGTTTTTGCTCGACCACGATCACGTTCCCACAAGGCCGGATGGGATTCAGTAGACAAATGTTTTTTTTTTGGACATGTTGTGCTGGGAGCCGGATGTTTGTTGTATTCATCTCTAAGATAACATTACCTAGTGTTGCAGTTTGTTGTTGTTGTTGAATAGCGAAAGAGAAGCAATTACTGTCTGAGGCAATGCTCTAGCGTCCGCACATAAACGTCACATCCTTTTGATTAGTGATGCACCGAAATGACTTCTTTTTTTTTTATACCTATTTTAAAATATATATATATATATATATATATATATATATATATATATATATATATATATATATATATATATATATAATTGTATTAATATTATACTTTTTAATTAATTTCATGAATTTAATGAATCTGAATTAAAAAAATTATCACACTTTTATTGAAAGTAACGCACCAAAATTGGACAGAAAATATATTAAAACAATATTAAATATATTATTATTTATTCAGTTCTTTAACAATCAAATTTAACAGATTTTCTTTACCAATTATCCAAATAATGTAGCATTCTAGAAACTGTAATGATATGCAAAACAGCTGTCAAGTAATTAACTTAGCAGCTCTAGGCTAGCATCTTGCAAATACAAAAAGTTTAAATATGCTACACAATCATTTTAATGAAAACAACAGGCAAAACACAGAACGGCAGAGGGTCTCTATTCTGTTTATGTAAACTTATTTATACTTTAATATACAATTATTGTGCAAAATAATAACAGTAAAACAGTAACAGTAAGTAGAACTAAAACCAAACTCAACTGTAAACGACAGATGTAGCTTCAAGTGAAGAGCAAAGTTTTGCAGGGCTAAACAAATTTTAAAGTAATTGCTATACACAGCAAATTGGACTGTGAAAAGTGGCAGGTTTCTCATCAAGAACAAAAGTTGCTCAGCTTTCTGGGAGGAGAGATGGTTCCTCTTCTCATCAAGATCATGAAATGCTGCACTGAATAGTCTCTCTCTCTCTCTGTGCTTGTGCTTGGGGCAGATTTATACCTGCGTGCAGTATTATGTACCAGTAGTCAAGAGGATAGTCACGTTCGCAATGATATGAGCGTGAAGTGATTGTCTGTGTTCCGCAACTGCTTTCGGGTCCTTGAATAACGTATAACGTATAACGTGCGAGGAAGGGCACCCGGTGGACTTTCTGGTGCCCTCCTAGGGTAAGATGGTGCCCTACGCAGACTGCGTAGTATGCGTATAGGGAGTGGCGACACTGCTTTGAAGTATTTCCACACCTCTGAAATTGGCCTTTGCTTGGTAGCGCCGGGATTATAGCTAGATCGACTGAGAGTGAAAGCTGAGCACTGAGGGGCAGGGAGGCGTATATTTTCGGCTGAAATTTTCTGCATTTTTTCTCTTTCGATCAAAACAAAAAAATGCCATTTTCGGCCGGGCTTAATTTCATCGGTTGCATTACAAGCCGTTCACACTTTGGCAAAAAAAAAGGGCGAATGTTACATGGAAATTGTTACATACTGCACCTTTAAGCACCATCTCCGTGAGCAGCATTCCACGGAATTTGCGGAGAAGAATGTAAGAGGAAATACAGTATACAGTATAGTAAATTATTGTAAATTTCACGAAAACACCAGAGTCAATGTAGTTTTACACCATTTGTAATGACTAGGTAGGCTAAAGTTGTTTATGCTTTCTGTCACATTCACAAATGCAGCAAACCTTAAACCTCAACATTACGATGAGCCAACTGTTAGTTAATTTGCCTAAGTGCAGCGCAATAGTAGGCCATCAATGTGTTTGATACTACTAATAATATGTTTTATTTGTAAAACACAGTACTAAATTGGATTTACAATGTGCATGGCTTTTGGTGTGCAGAAAATTGGCATGCAGGAAATTGACAGTGAAACTGTGGCAGATTACACACATATATAAAAAATAAACTGCAAATGAATAATATATATTCAATATAGAATTATACTGAATATATATTCAGAATATATATTATAATTATACTAATTATATATCCAAAGATAATTATTCTGCCTATACCATGCTTAACATACCTTAAGACATCGTTCAGGGTTTTATCTCAAGACATTTTATGGTTTTCGTCAGAGTGGAACTACTTTCTTCAGCCATGGATTCAGCGTCTTGCTTTGATACCGTCCGAGCCTTTGTTGCTAGTTTGAAAACATCACTTTAGAACTAGCAACAGAGGATAGCGAGGCTTGCGCTGCTTTACTGGAGCACTTACTGGAGAAACAAGGTAGTGCGTTTGTGTGTGTTTGTGAGTTTGTTTTTGAGGGAACTGAGAGAGATCACTTCTGGGATAACCTTTTTTGTTGCTGCTCTCGTCAGAAGTTACATTGCTTCAAAATCTCCAAGATAGAAGTTTAAGCACTTCTCAGTAGCAGAGTGTCAGTATTTTTGTATAAAGCTTCTCCGATGTAAACCTTAGGTGCGTCCCAAACCGTACACTTCTGCAGTATTCTACACCTTTTTGTAGTGTAACTACAAAACTAAAAAAGAAGTGCCCTATAAGGTACGGATGATTAAATTTTTCAACCGTCAAAACGGAGTGTGGAATGTTGGACACTTCATGCACTCAGCTCATGTGGCTTGCCATAGATAGCGGAAGGGGTGGAGTTACCTGGCTGCGCTACTGGTCTGACAAATGAGGTTGGCTAATGTGCTAAAGCTAGTGGCAACACATCACATGCATTTGAAACGTCACTTCTGTCAGCTGTTAAATGTCGAATGCTTTCATGTAGTAAAAACCATTCTGTATTCCATTTGGGACGATACTACAATTCATACACTATATTGCTGAGTGCATAGTATATTATAAGTGCATAGTGTGTCGTTTGAGACATAGCTCTTAACAACTGTTTTCAGTGCTACTGAGATGTGCACTGACATAATGGCTCTTTTTACTCGCAAGTAAGTGTGTGCGTAATGCTTATATTTATGTGTGTCCACGTGTGTGTGAGAGAGCTTAAGAGAGGGAGAGGGTGAGCACTAGGGTGTTTCCCACAGATATTTCAGATAATATAGAAACTGTTGTATTGATCAATTGTATCTAGATTTGATACAGCCCTCTTTATACCACTAGCAGGTTTGGGGAGTACATGTAAAGGGATGACGTATTTAAATTACAAAATATAAGTAACTGTATTCCACTACAGTTACAATTTAAACACTTTCTTATGAAGTGAAAGTCCTTGGCCATTTGCCTGATCGGAAACAAACCAGTGCAAAAACATTCTCTGGAGTCCCAAAATGAAAATTTATCAAAGGAATTTTTAAATTTGTATTTATTGTCAACTTGGTTGCTAGGGTAACCCCATCTGGTTACTAGGCAGTTACCAAGATGATACTCAATCCTTGCTACCTTGAGTCCAATGAATGAAACCAGAAGTCTCTATGACATTCTGATCCTGAGATCACCATCACCTTGGTAACTGCCTAGCAACCAGATGGTGTTACCCTAGCCACCAAGTAACAAATCACATTTTTCCCAATATTCAGCTAATTTAGTTTAGGCTATCTATTCTGTCAATTTGTATTATTTGTCATCCACTGGGTCATTTCTGTCAATTCTGATTATTTTGGTTATTTCTTCACATGTGCTTGGACCCCGACGATTGCCGCTTGCTGCTCTCTCTCTCTCTCTCTCTCTCTCTCTCTCTCTCTCTCTCTCTCTCTCTCTCTCTCTCTCTCTCTCTCTCTCTATATATATATATATATATATATATATATATATATATATATACTTTTTTTTGCATAATGTAGCGCCATTAAAAAAACTCTCAGAGAGTGATTTATTGTGATTTCCATCCTTCGTATTTTAAAACTGAAACTTATTCTCTGTCTATTTTAAGTGCTACAAATTAGTCGCAAGCTATTAAATGATTATTATCTTGTCATCAGCTAATTATATGCATAAATGCTTTGTTTTTTAAACAGCAGCATTTTTGTAACACAGATGGTAATTATGGTACTGAAGTGCAGTGTAAAAGATTAGTTCACCCAAAAATGAATAATTGAATCACCCTCAAGTTGTTAATTACCCATATGACTTTCTTTCTTCTAAATAATGTTGGCCTCAGTCATCATTCACTTTCATTTTGTTGGATTTGTAGTCTGTGTGGCCAGGTTCACCAGCAAAAGTGCACGGCAGTGTTTATGGATCACTCAACATTCCCCTGTTTGAACTATGGCTGCAGGAGTCTTAAAACTTCATTGCCTGACCTTCACACACACATTATGTACTGTGAGTATGTAAATGTAACGTTGAGCAGGCAGGAACAGAACGAGAACGAAGCCGTAGATGAAAAGAGCCCAAGTGCAGTTTAATTATGTAGAAGCAAAAACAATGTTACAAGATTAAACAATCACAACGCTCGACAAGAGACAAAGGCAAACATGAGGGCTATAAATACACAGACTGAAGTAACAAGATAACCAATAACAATGCTGAACTAATAACATGAAAACAATACAATGAACACATGAACCAATGACATAACAGAACTTATAACAAGGCTAATAAACAAACTAATGAGAAGACAAGACTAATGAACATGATAACATGACTATGGGTGCTTCTCATTTCCTAAATTTTACTTCCTCATGAAGGACGTATCAATTCACTAAATGCACCGCGAGGAGGGTAGGATGGAGGACAGAGGAAGCTTACCGAGGAAGCTTGAGCAAGGAAATACAGGAGCTTCCTATGCGGAAGACCTTTTGGTCGGAACACCTGAAAAAAAACTCAAATTTTCCTCCCCCTTCACATCTGAAACAACAGTTTTCATTCATGCTTCACCATTGCAGTTTAAATAATCCATAATTATCACATACTTTAACTGTGAATTTTGAATTATTTGGTTTTATAATGAAAATATAAATGTATCAAGTTTCAATAATATAATGGAAAGTGCTCCGATGCAATGCTGCAGCGCAGTGACGGCACTCTGAAAAGAAGCATGAGTGAGTAGGACATTCCATTTTACAAAAACATCTTCCTTCAATTCCCCTGTCCTCGTTTCCTTTCCTTCCATCCCTTCCTCATTTCCTAAATTGTTGGAGCAAGGAAACAAGGAAAGAAAGCAAGGAAAGGAAACAAGGATGCAAAATCTCAGAAACGAGAAGCACCCAATGACTGAAAACCAATTAAAATAAAAACACATGAAACATGAGGGTCACATGACAAGACAAGGTAGTCACATGAAACGGGAATTCAATTTAAAAATAAAAGACATGAAATCAAAACCTGAAAACATGAAAATGAACAAAAACACACAAACATGTGACAGTAAATCAGATTCCGGGGGAAGAGGGAGAAATGGGACAGTGAAAATCATTCTCATCTTCAAGTTACATACAGGCAAAGCTGACAACTGAATCATGTTTTGACAGTAAACCTTTTCTGTCCATTTTAATGCTTGTTTATTATACATCATCTCTTGTAGGTATGACATGTCAGGCACGTACTTCATATACAGAAGATGAAGTGTTATGGGGTCACCGTTTCCTGCCTGTCATGTCTCTGGAAGAGGGTTTTTTTCGGGTGGACTACTCACAGTTCCACAGCAACTTTGAGGTCCCCACACCACCCTACAGCGTGAAAGAATATGAGGAGAAATCTTCGCTTTCCTCTGTCCTACTCACTCCGTACCGTGAGCGAGTGTTCTCCGTAGACTGCATGGAATCAGGTGATGAAGTGGCCGGTCCAGGAAGTGGTAGTGCTTATTGCAAACTTCCCAATAAACTTCAGAAAATGAGCTCATATGGCAGGGAGGATCTACAGAGGAAGGTGTTGCGTCTGAGCTCCCAGCCATCAGAAAAAGCTTCGAGCACAGGGGACCTTCCTCTCAAACTGCAGCGCCTTGGATCCAGTCCTGACCAGGTTGACGGAGAGGCACGATTCCACCTCAAAGCCATCAAGGTGGGATTCCAGACCATGGCCATGTCCACTGGAGATCTCCACCAGAGGAGTCTGCCCCCCACCCCTGCAGCCATCCCCACACACCCCCACGCCCCTCCACACACAAATATGTCCTCCAGTGGAGGCCGGCCAGAAGACAACCTTCCTGCCAAATTACGGAGGATGAATGCAGATCGTTAACATGAAAGTGCATTTAGAAATTCCTCCTAATCTGAGACCAGTTTTAAATGTTTATTGACCATGATCAAGATTTAGGTTAGGAGCAAAAAATGTTTTGTTATGAACTGAAAGAGGACTTTTGGTAAGAAGCTTTCCTGACTGCATAATAAGTGAATAATTGCATTGGAAAGACAACTAGCAGGAGGTAGAACTATTAGAAAGCATGAGAGATGGAATTATATCAGCTGATTTATCTGTTTTTGTTTCTTCAAAAAGCACAGATCTCTAACTCGAATACTTTGATTTTAATTCTTTAGCTGTTTACTGGTGGCAATGTTCACCCAGTGTGTCTCATTCACACACTTAGTAATGTCACAAATACACATAACGATTATAATAAGTGCATGCGTACAAGTATTACACAGCCCTCTGTTATTTCTAGTTAAAATGAATAAATTCTATTTCTGAAGCAACAAATCAGTGCCTGTTTTTGGGTCGTTACTAACACATTTTCTTATGTTAAATCTGTATTTGAGATGTAAAGTTGTTTAAATCATTGTTTTACTGTCATTTTAGGATTTATGGTGTTATGTCATTGTGGCTACGAAGTTATAAAAATAGATATACCTTTACACAGAAATGGTTAGTGGGGGGAGGGGGGGGGGTTGTCATGGAGGCCGATTGCACCACCTTTAGTGAGCCGCTGGTGCCCCCCCTATGCATTTCACACCTTGCATATATGGTTCTTGCACCTCTGCTGCCATGTGACATATTGCAGGGACACACTGAGAGCTTAAAGGTGGGAATGAAATACAGACAACAAGAGGACAGACGAGAGGGACGAAATTGGCTGAGCAGTACTGTCCTACAAAACCAAAATGCAGTAACTATGCCAACACTGAAACTGAAAGAAATAATTTTTTGACTATCCAACCAAATGTGGACTATAAAATATTCTCACTCAGCACAGTAAAAATTGTAGTTCAAGAGCAGACAGACTACACTGTTAATTCGGCAACCGTAGGTTGAAGGTTTTGCTACTGAAATCAGTCTGTGCTTATTCAAATTTTAATCATTGCCCCCAGTGGCCAAAGCTGGAAGTGTTGTTGAACGTATGGGCATGTGTGAGCGTTGTACTAAACACAAGGTTTTTTTTTTTTGTAAGGCAATCAACGGAAATGCATATTTTATCAATTCTGTTCCATCGCCCAACCTGGAGTAAATTTTTTTTATTTTGTGTGAAAATGCTCAACATTGTTTATGTGAACGTGTTTATTTCCTGGTTTACATAGGACCAGAACAGAGGGAATGTTTTCATACAAAAATGTCTGATGGGAAATGGTGCTTGTTAATAATTCAGCTGAATGGGTTTGAATTCATGGTACATGAAGTTCTGGGAGCAACAGGTCGATTTCCTGTATGATTGTGTTGTTGAAGAGACCCCATTTTGTTTTAACTAATTTTTAGCTAAATTTGTTTTTACTGCATTTTGTCTTTGCAGGGAATGCCTGTTAGCTTGAATGTATGTGATTATAGAACAGTTCTAGTCCTGTAATCTGATTGGATGAGCGGCCTTCAGTGAGTGCTGATATTGGGTGCATTACATTCAGAAGTGATCGTTTCAGTTGGGCTGCTAGTCTGTACGTTGCTCGACGACACTGTAAATATGCTTAAATATATAGATGTCTGAATTAGTACTGCTGTATATAAGCAAATGGACAAAGTGATCATAGAACACATCACTTATGTTATATTTTTTTAAATGGTAGGTATTCTGTCTTTACTAATGAATTGATCAGGTGCATAAACACTGATGTTAACAGCTACAGAGAATCATGTCCTATTATTCCAAATTTGTATATGTAAGATATCAAAAAAGTCTGATGAGAACAGAACTCCATTCATATGAGAATATCCAGGCTACATCATTTTACCCTTCTCATCTTTTTAGATCTGAGTTACATAAATGACAGTTTTCTCCAGATCATCTCTCACGCTGTCTAAAAGTTGAGGAGACTAATAACGCTGACAGCGGCTGGTGTAAAAATACCTCTTTCATTAAAATTTTAGGAGAACTTGCGAGGGTAAAAGAAGAGAAAAGGACATGAACAGTCAAACTGTCTGAAAGTTCTGATGAAGGAGAAGTATTCATCTGGACAATAAGACAGCAGAGTCCATCAATGGACTGGAGCTCTCGTGCCTGATTTTGTTTTTTGGTGTCCTGACTCATAAACACCATCCCTGGTGTTTATGAATCATTAGTTAAGGTGAGTGGACATCATTTCTTATTGTATACAGTCATTTAAAGCAATGACTATCACTGATCTGCGCTAAGACAACATTATTGTTTTTTTTCCTGGAAAAACCACAGTTATTCCTGGAACAACATTCCTATCAACCAATCATAGCCCTAACCCTACACTGTGAAAATGTTTTGTGTCAGGTAACTTTAAGTCAAAAATAGTATACTATTAAATTAGGAGAGCTTATCTAATTTAGTAACTAACTAAATTAGGTTACACACAACACATGCATTTTTAAGGGTTAGATCAATTAGAAATAGATCCTTAAGGTATGATTGCAGGATTTTTTGTAACACTTATCCTACAGCTAAAACATGATGGCAGTGGTGGGTTGAAAAGATGGTTGTTCCAGGTACACTGTAAAAGTGGTAACCTTTTCGCAGATGGTGTGCGGCATGCCATAAATGTCAGCTGGTGAATCCTCCTGCCACCCCAAGAGCGCCTTTGCGCCTTCTACCTTTGATTGATTTCCCCCTCGAATCCAGACAAGCGTCTACCACCTACAAATGGATGGCTTGGTCGAATGGATTAATAAAACCCTGAAAATCATCATTCGTTAGTTTGCGCACGAAAATGCTCAGAATTGGGATAAGTGTCTTGAACCCCTGTTATTCTCAGCTCTAGAGGTCCTGCAAGCCTCCACGGAGTTCTCCCCATTTTAATTATTGTATGGGCGTAAGCCTTGCAGTGTCTTATATGTTGTGAGGGAAAACCTCTCACTGTCACAAATCATGGACGTGGCCCGATTGCAAAGACAATTCTAGGACATGTTCTCAACTCTTCCCGGTTGTACAAACCTTGTATAACACCATATTGAAACAACCCCAAGGATAGTGGTGCGCAGTCGTCCCTACCAATTACCCGAGCACAGATAAAAGTGGTTAGAGAAAAATTAAAGGCCATGCTTAATATGGGGGTAATAGAAAAATCCCACAGAGACTGGGCCAGCACAGTGGTGCTGGTTCTGAAGAGCAATGGCTTGGTTCGGTTCTATAGAAAGTTCAATGCGGTGCCTAAATTTGATTAATATCCAATGCCTCATATTGAAAAACTGCTCGATCGGTTGGGCATGGCTCATTTTAACACCAATGTCCCATGAGAAAATGGCCTTCTCCACACCGTTTGGCTTCCACCAATTCGTGAGCCTTTCATTTGGTTTGTTTGGGGCCCCAGCTATGTTTCAGCACCTTATGGACAGAGTTCTCAGATCGCACTCTGCGTACAGCGCTGCCTATCTGGATGACATCATTATATACAGTAATGATTGGCAGTAACATATGCAGCATCTGAGGGCAGTTCTGAGGTCGCTGCGACAAGCGGGACTCGCAGAAATCCCCAAGAAGTGTGCAACTGGATGGATGGAGGTGTGGTATCTGGGGTTCCACTTGGGTCACAGGCAGGTGCACCTCCCAAAAAAACCCAAAGGCCGCAGCAGTTGCGACCTGCCTGAGACCCAAGACCAAAAAGGAGGTGAGACATTTCCTGGGGCTGGATGCTATTATTGGAGGTTTGTGCCTTATTATTCAGATGTAACCAGCTCATTGACCGATCTCACTAAAATGGGAGCCCCAGACTTGGTCCATTGGTCGGAGCCATGCTAACAGACTTTTATGCAGGTGAAAACCGATGCATCGAACAGGTGGTTGGGAGCCATGTTGTGGTTGAGCACTAGCTTGTGAATGGAGAGTGAGATCAGGAGATGAGAACATTAAGGACCATCACCGGTCAATGATTGTCTCTAACAGCTCTTTGTCATTGCAGTGAGTGTGAAGACAGGCTTTAAGAGTGAGCCAGACACCAGGGAGCAGAGAGAGAGTTACGAGACACAAGCCGAAGAGACTGTACTTATCTGTGTCCACTGAAAAGCATGTTTTTGAGTGTGTCTGCTGAAAAGTGTCAATTTTGAGTTTTAAATAAACATACAGTTTTAGTTGGATTCGCCGTCACCCACTTCTTCCTTTCCCCTAACCGTGAACATTGTTACAGTGAGTAATTGATGACATTTTTAGGTGAACAATTCTTTAAGGAGCTGTTTCTACCTGATTTAATCCTTTAAAATTTATTTGTTTGTGTGTGTGTGTGTGTGTGTGTGTGTGTGTGTGTGTGCGTGCATGTGTGTGTAACCAAATGCATTCAGGTTGATTCAGTGAGGTTAAATACATTTTTGTTTTGAAAAAAAAAACCAAAATTGTACATTTAGATGTTACCACCAGGGGTGTAAAGTAATGAATTACAAATACTCACGTCACTGTAATTAACTACTTTTTCTCAAGAATTGCACTATTTTAAGTAGTTTAAAAATTGCATAAATTTGAAGTGCTGTAACTGTATTTTTAGATTTTTACACCGTCTGTGTCCACTACTTCCCTGTCCTGATTTTATTTTTATCTATCAACATGATTGGCTCGTGACTCCCATCCAATCAAATCACATGTAAAAAACTTGATCGGCAGCTGGAGATCTGGCGCCAACTGTGGAGAATGCCTCAAGCACAGTTTACAGCTGAACATCACGGACGCACCTGAAAGGGATTTTTGCAGTGAAAAATGCCAATTGTTTGACTGTGTCATGTGACTTTATCTTGCTCAAGCCAGATATCAGCATTAATACTGCCTCAAATTTGAAGAAACATTCAAGGTCAATTTCATATTTCTGCTTACTAGATTATGTGTCTACAATGTAGCCTGTAAATTAATTAGCTATCACTGAGATTATTGGGTTGATGTGAGAGATTATTGCAATGTTATCAATATGGCTGGGCAATAAAATGATCTAGATCAGTGTTTCCCAACCACTGGCATCACTCCAAAGTATTTTTCACACACGTTTTTGCTTCACCAATAATGTCTTAGCAACAATAATGTCTATTAAGCAACAAGAAGAAATATTTTAAAACTGTCCAAATTTGTAAAGAGACATTAAATGTCTCCTATTTTCTTTTAATTAAATATTACCTTATTGTTTACGAATATCAGAGACCCCAGTTATTGAACTAATTTAAATTCACCAAGTAAACGCTCTCTCTTCCAAATACATGTTTTCAATGTTTATTGTGCACACCTCCCGGTCTTTTATGTGGAAAACTCGTAAAATCGCCCCTCTGTGACACTTTTTGCAATGCTTGTCATGTGGAGGGCAATGCGGTGCTTGACGCTGGCGTTGAACGGAACGTTGACGACACAACTCATGTGAAATGCGCTTTACAATAATGAAAGCACATTATTGAAACTCAAAATTATTATTATTTGTCTGTTATTGTGGTCTTTTCTGATATTAGCCATGCTCAGTAGTTTAAAAAGTCTACTGTAGGAAAATGATCGAATATCTGCTTTGTGTTTATAATACTTACGTATACTGAAGTCAGTAGTTTTGTAGCCATGCAAGTTTTCTCATTATTAAACTCACTATTATTACTTAATTATTATTAATTATTATAATACTATTATTATTGTTGTATTTTTTGATAAAACATAATGCTCAGACTGAAGGAAGCCTAAAGATCTGCTTTGCTCTTTTAATGCTTAAACACTATAAAGTATCTTGGTAGATTTCAGTCATGAACAACTCAAAATGATTCACTGACTCACTCATAGCACATGCTCATTTGCAAGATGCTCATTTGTGGCCACCTAGTCACATTTCCAGAAGGGGTCACTCAACTAATCAATTATTATAATTGAACAAATTTGTGAAACAGAAGCAAGCCTTTATTTTGCAGCTAATTCTGCACAATTGTAAACTTGAATAAACTTCAATAACTAAAATAGCAGGAATTGGTGCTTTTAGCTTATTCTTTAAAAAAATTATTGGACCAGTGATTCTCTTACCTATTTCGCCCCTCATGAGTTTGCATCCCTGTAATTTGTTATGGCATTGCAAGAACAAATCTACAAGTCAGAAAAAAAAGCAATTTTTTTTATTTCCCCGTTTGTCGCTCACTTCGACGTTGTGTCGAAGAAGCGACACTAGGGGTCACACTTGAGAGCCTTTTGCATCTATCTGAAAAGGCCAATGAGAAATTGGCAGACAGAATTTGCATTTGCACATCTCTCTTTTTTCAGATAAACATCTTGATAGTTTTATTGCCCTGCCCTTTTGATACCATTGCATTAATCTCTCACATCAACCCAATAATCTCAGTGAAAGATAATTAGTTTACAGGCTACATAATAGACACACAGAATCTAGTAATCAGAAATATGAAATTGATCTCGATATGTTTCTTCAAATTAGATCAGGATTAATGCTGATATCTGGCTTGAGCAAGTTAAACTCACATGACACGATCACGAAATCAGCCTTTTTAACCGCGAAAATCCCTTTCAGGTTCGTCCGTGATGTTCAGCTGTAAACTGTGCTTGAGGTATTCTTCACAGTTAGTGCCACATCTACAGCTGCCGATCAAGTTTTTTACATGTGATTTGATTTGACGGGAGTCACAAGACTCTCATGTTGATAGATAAAAAATAAAATCAGGACAGGGAAGTTGTGAACACAGACAGTAGGAAAATATAGCAGAAAAAGTACAGTTACGGCACTTAAAATGTATTACAATTTTTAAACTCCTTAAAAAACTAAAATTCTTGGGAAAAAGTAGTTAATTACAGTAACGTGATTATTTGTAATTCATTACTTTACACCGCTGCTGATCTCTTCGCCAGGAAACTGCCACAATAAGTACAGTACAATGAACCACATAAAAATAATTTTGCAAAAATATTGTTAATGTAGTAATGCACATGGAGGTGTTTGCAGTAAGGTATCTACATTGTTCATTAAATGAATTGATCTCCCACCCAACTCTAATGTATTTTGAAGGATGTGTTCCACCCTTCTGTGGAATTAATTATAGTGTAAAACATCTTAAATTTCAATCTGTTCCTCACACAAGGCATGGTGTTATAGTTTTAATTTTGTTCCCAAAATAACATTTATAGATATGTGAATTAAATAGTTCATATAGATACTATATCACTAAGAAAGTGAAATAACCATAGAAAACACATTTAAGTATTATTTAGGAAGTATTTTTAATAGTTTGTATTTACAATATCAAAAGCAAAAATAACACTATTCATTATGTAACAGTAATAAGAACTGATTTAATAAATAAATGGTAGTGGCAAGGACTCTGCGACAACGCATCCCTCCTTCTTCCCAGGTTTCGGCACCAATGTAATGGGTAAAGAATGGGCCAGGAACCAGCAGAACAGTCAACATAACTTTAATGACATACAATAACTTAAAGAAACATAATGACATACAATAACTTAAAGAAACATAAACACACACACACACACACACAGCGGCCACATGTGGCTCTCCCGAACTGGTGCCTTGGTCTCATCTTTATCCCCCTCCCCGCTGATTAGCCTGATTCATGGCCGGGCGTGTCCTCATGGCCTGCCCCTGCCCTTAAAAATGGCATAAAAACAGGACGTAAAGTGAATTTTCATTTACTTTTCAGTTTTGTGCAGAAAGTGTCTCAGTTTTATTCTTGATTTTAACTTGATTTTTGAAGTGGAGAGCACTGTTGACTGTGTCATAGCAGTAAAGGTTTAGAGGTGCTTAACTTTATGAGCAAATCCATTCAAAATTGTCGATTCCTAATCATCATCAAATCTGAAGACCTTTTTTTGTGTAGAAACTAAAATATGGTTTGTGTGAACACTTGAGATGAGATAGGCACACTTCACTGAGCAGATGGACTTGATTCAAAATGATGCAAGTAAGATGATCCACTTGACATTTCCATGATTGCGTCTGCCTAGACATGAACAAATGCATATGCACGCACACACAAACAGACAGACAAAGATATGCACATCTTAAATAAGCTGAAACAAATTATATTTATATATACAAGAGAGCAGACTTTTCTCTCTATAGGTCTTAGCCAAACACAAACCTCCATGATACTAGCTAAATATTGTTCATTAATAATTGAAAAGACTAACGGAAAGACATTCACCTGAACCTAGATTTTTGCAAAACTTGTTAAAACTTGTCTCCAGGTACAATTCCCTCTAGTTTCCAGTTGAATGAACACTAGAGGCACTACAACAACTGTGTGCTTTATTCAGTTTCACTCAAATCGTGACTTTAATGGCTGATAATGACATTATAAATACTTATTTTTCTCTCTATTACTCAGACCCTTCTATGTTATATCTACACACTTTTACTCTATCGCATCTTTTGAGAAGCGATACATTTGAATGCTATTATTACAGACTTACCTACATATATAAACTTATTACAACATGAATAGCATTCGACGTAGCTCACCTGACAAAGCATTGGACTTTGATTTGAAGGACTGCAGTTCAAATCCAACCATGAACTCAAGCTGACTTGTGACACATCAGAGTCATAGAAGCAGCACAAAATAATGAGGTTGCTTCTGATTATGTGCTTTTAATTTCGCTTCTGCATTTTAAAACACTAATGCTTAGGTTTAGGTGTTGATTTAGTAAGGATGTCTTTTTTAATGTCTCGATTTTATGTTTTAAAAACATCCCATCAAAAATTCCTTAAAACCTCATCTGAAGACAACACCATTTTACTTGATTTTGGTGCCCCCAGCTGGATACATCACTGGAAAACTGCAGCCAAACATGTTTTACAGCATTTGCAAAACTGTTGTAGTGGTCACATATATTTCCTAAGTTAAGGCTGGTTACTTACCATTCCGAACCCATGTGAATTCATTTGTTCTGTGGAACACAAAAGGAGATGTTAGGAAGAATGTTAGTTTCAGTCACCATTCACTTTCACCTAGACTAACATTCTACCTAACATCTCCTTTTGTGTTCCACATAAGATAGAAATTCATACAGAATTGGAATAACATGAGGATGAGTAAATGATGACAGAATTTAAATTTTTGGCCAATCTTTACCTTAAAAGTGAAAATAAGCCTCTAAATTTTGATGATAAATAATATGCAACCCTTATCAGGTCAAAAAACGTAACGGCTGTTTTCTCAATTGGCCTCTCTATTGGGTTTTCACAATAACAAATTGACAGAGCCAATCAGAACCAACTACTGAACAATCAGAACCAGCTCAGATGCAGCACAGGTTAGAAATGAGAAGCAACATGGTGCTAAAAAAGACATTGATTATTAAGACTTTGAAATTCTCTGATTATATTCTTGTGGAGTTCCAGGAAATAAATCTGTCCCTTCTCTCCCCTCCTCAATCATCCTCTTATTCTTTCCATTCTTTCTGTTCTTTTGTTGTCTTCCAATATCCTTATTTCCTCTCCACATGTGCCTGAGAAATTAAAAATACCTGGAGTTCCTCTCTGTTCGCTTATCCTTTTTCCCCAGATTCCTGCCTTCTGTTTCTCACTTTCTCTCTTAAGCAAATCTTGTGTGATATTTTTGATACATTGGTTCATGGTGTGCGGTTCTGTTCTATGCTTTCTGTGCATCCCTAATCTACAAAACACAGGGTTTGCTTTAAACACTCTAATCCATTTGCGCAAACACACATTCACACACACAAACACATTCACACATCTGCACATACAGGCTAGAGGGCACTATTTAAACATCTGTACCCTATCTTTTAGTGCCAAAATAATTTTTTTCTCTATCAATCTCTATCAATTCTGTCCATTTTAAAACCAATAGTAATATTTTTAGCGTCCTTTTTGTCTCAATTTGTCTATTTAATTGTGTCTCTCTGTAAAAAAAAATCATACAAATTGGTCTCAGAAACTAGCAAGCTGCATATCTTCCTTTTTCACCATCATATGCTTTCAGCATAAAAGGATGTCTCAAATTGTAGAAGTGAAATAATGCAACCTTCTAAGATACACAATTTTGACCAAATCACATATTTCTTTCCTTCACAAGGCAACCCTACAATACTATTTGTAGTCAAAATGTAAGAACTGTCAAAGCATGTACTGCATTTGATGAAAAATGTAGCCTACTTCTCTGCCTTTAAAAAAGTGTGATCTTTAGGTATGCAGGTGAAAAGTATCAATATAATCCTGGACATTTTTGATTCAGGAATGTGGGCATTGTCCTATGACCCGAATATATGACAAAGGAGCAACAACCATTAAATAATTTACTCTGGTTTTGTTCAACAGGTATAATTTAATCACAAGGAAAAACTTTCTTGGTGTACATTGCACTTACAGTTGATTTGAGCATTTGAGCATTTTGACATCTTCTCAGCTCTTCTCATATTATGAGATAGTACAGTGAATGCACACTGTACTGCAGTCTAATGGTTCCCAATACAAATACCATTAAAACCAACCAAACTGTTGTAGTGTCGTATTGATGTATTGTTGTATTGTAGTGTGTTTTAGGCCATATTCTATTAGGGATTAATGGTTTGTATTGGCTTCCATTACAGATATGTATTGGTCCCTAATGGTATCCATGAGAATCTTTAAGGGCTTTTCACACTTGAAAACAGTAACCACAGGTTATTCTTAACCCCAAGTAAAAGGAATCCTGGGTTATCCTGTTTCATATATAACACTGTTCATACTTCACCCTGGATGAATACTTAATCCTGGGTGATCATGTTCTGACGTTTCACACTGTACATTCCTAAAGCCCAGGTTAACATTATTAATTGCATATTTAATCGTCAATTACAATGATTACATACAGCTCAAAATGGACACAACCTGTCAATGGAGCTGCTCTGATTTATGCCACGAAAACATGTAATATAGTGTCTTCATCGTGGCAGGTATCACATTTACCACCACCACTGTTCATCACTTTACCAGTTTCCCTTAGATGGAGAACAAAGCAGAGTGTGAAAGTTTCAGCGACATTACAAAGCGCATGAATAGTTATTGAGGTAAGTACTGAGGCTTTATATGATTGGTTGTCTGCTGCTCATCAACTTTTGAAAACATTGTAACAGCACATCATTTCACACTGTAAACCTTTGGCACCGCAACAAGGAGTTAACCCCACAAATGTGGGGCTAACCCTGCTCCGGAGCAGGATTTTATAACATTTGTGGGGTTAAGCTCAGTGTGAAAAGCCAATAGTAACCTTTGGTTTTTTTTTTTGTACAGTGGTATTATTTAAACAAGATGTGTGCATTGTACGGAAATACTGTGAAAATCTGAAATGCTGTGCAGGCTTTGAAGTTCACAAATTCTAGTAAATGTAAAATTTTCCAGACAATCACTTTCACCCCGGAAGTACTCAGTTAAGTTTCAGAGTGAGTTGGAGATGCTAACAATAACAAAGCATAAGAATTGTATTACGTATGATGCCCCTCGTGACTCCTTCATTAAATGGAGTTAAACACAAACACGAATTGTCATGAAATCTCTCTCTCTCTCTCTCTCTCTCTCTCTCTCTCTCTCTCTCTCTCTCTCTCTCTCTCTCGTTCACTCTATCTGCACTCAAATATACATAAACACAAAGAAAACAGCTGATTCTCTCCATCGTCCATTGTGAAAAAGATCCTTTCAGTTTATCCGGGCTGAGTGTTAAAAAAATAGCATGAGTGCCCTCTTCAAAACACCATGGCAACACTCTCCGTCCTTAAACTTAATTCCCTTCTTCAAACCACCTCTCATCCCCTATGAATTCTCTCGCTCTGCTTCTTTATATGTCCCCCCATCTTTCTTTATTTTAATTTCCTTCTCTCCTTTCTTGTGGACAAAGAACCTAGACTTCAAACCAAAAATGTAAAGCTGACAAGGGCGACTAAAAATGTCTTCACTTTGTAATACTTCAATGAGGAACAAAACTCAGAAGCATAGTCAGGGGCTAAAAAGGAAAACACAATTAAAGAATAAGAGAGCAATTTCTTGACTAATTGGAAAGTTAAAATCAATCTTATTGTTCTCTATTCCTCTGGTGCTTTCTATTCTAAACTTTAGTTTGATGTCATCAATCATTCTGTTGCTATAGGAGACCATCTTTGATTTCAAAGAACCCTCGACACAAATGGCCTCAAATCATGGACCCCTTTTTTTAATTATAAGGGGTAAAGTGATGTGATGAATAATGTATCAGGGCTGTTATCAGTCTGTTATGTTACTAAAACAGACTGCCTTGCTTCAGGTGTATGTCTTATCAATAGTTGTGTTCCATCTCATTTGGATGAAATTGCTAGAGAAATGAGTCAGGATGATAAATATTTATTTGTTTATGTGTTTGATGAACGAGAGATGAACACATCTGCTCTGAGTTACAATGAGCTCAGTCAGTATCCGCCCATAGCAGTTGCTATCACACACATACACTCACACAAACACACACATGCACACAGAGTGATAGCACACCTGTGTTTTGATGTTATAATGCAGACTGAAATTATTATCTACATGCCTGTGTTTTATAAAGCTGAAGCCACTTATGTAAATAATACTTGTTCTTATCTTTGCTTTACTAAACAATATCTCATTGCATGATTCAACAACAACATACATATTGTGAGAAAGGGAGAGCTGTCTGCTGTACATTTACATGATGAAAATGTACATACAGGACAATATGTAGTGACTATTAATGTTTTGTCAGTGCAAACCCATGTTCATTATTCTAATGTAGGTCCTTTGAATCTTGAGAGACATTTATGTAGAGAGATGGAGGAAAAAGGAAAAGTGAGTTAGACAGTGTCAGTGGGGCCACTTTGTCAAATTTTATTTGAGTCTTTATATTCTTCTGGGGGGGGGGGAATAACATCCGATTTTTATTTGCCCTCCTACTCCTGTCACTTACAATATTTTGAATCTCAGAGATCTGTGGATCTCTCTAATTACTGTATCTTTTCAAACCTTCTTCTGTAAATTGTATGAAAATGAATTGATGTGCCTTTGTCAGGAGAGTGTTAGGTGAAGTAATTAAAGTTCATTATACTGATGGAATTAACCAGATTTAGCACCTGATTAAATTAAAAAGTGTGTGTGTATGTGTGTGTGTGTGTATATGTGTGTGTGCGTGTGTGTGTGTGTGTGTGTGTGTGTAAGCAAGAGAGAGAAAGGGTGAGGCAGATAGATGGATGGATAGATAGGTATTTTGTAGGACTAAAGGAGGTGAGGTTTTGCCATTGCAATAAATTATGTGACAGTAGGCCTGAAGATGCATGTTTAATAAGTTCACTGTTTGAAGTCAGAGAAAAATATTATGGAAAAAAATATCTGGGCAAACACTGGTATTTCAGAGTTTGTCCAGTCTGCCCTTTATGAAGGGATTTAAAGAGCATTCTGAGCAGCTCCAATCACTTCAAGGTTGTTTTGTTAGTAATTTGGGCCTCATTTTCATGGGTTTTATGAAGGGGTGGACTGGGTTTAAAAAGTGTCCCTAGACATTCTGGCCCAGAGCGGCCCACCAAACCGGCCCGCAACACACCACTCTACAACACACTGGCTCATTGATTTCATTTTCCTATTTTAATTTTTGTGTTAAAAAAAATAATTTCTATTGACTGCTGGTCATGACAATGAGCCCCACAAGTGAAAAAGTGTCATAATTTTTTTAACATATAAAACCACTGTTCCCCTTCTGTCTCTCATTCGATGTTGTGTCAATGAAGTGACACTAGGGGTCGACCTTGAGAGCCTGAAACACCTTCAAATCTTTGAGAAAAGGCCAATGAGTATTGGTGAGTTCAATTTGCATGCCACTCCCCACAGGTATAAAAGGGAGGCCAGCAGGCAAGTTCATTCAGATTTTTTCTTCGGAGCCGAGTGGTCGGCCTACAGCTAGCTGAAGTCGTCTGCTCATCACCACCTTCCCTCTCTCAGAGTGATTGCTGTTGGATTTTCTCTCTCCTTTTGCACTCCGCTGCAGACTACACCCTTGGGAACTTCGACAGTGCTTTTAAAGAATATATTTCTCTAAAAGAGTTTGCACAGTGACGTTGAATGTCTTTTTAAAGATGCCATTCCGTCTCTGTGCAGTTCCTGGATGTGGTCGTTACCTCTCCACCTCTGATGGTCACGAACACTGCCTCACGTGTCTGGGCCAATGCCACATTGAGGAAGCGTTCATGGATGGTTCATGTTCTCACTGCTAGAACATGACCATGGCCACTCTACGAGCGTGGCTCTCCTTCTTCCGAGGGAGCACCTCTTCAGCAGTCACACTTCCCGGCCCTCCTACCTATGGGCACAGCACCGATGTGGCTGGCGCTGGAGACATTTCGTGGGCTTCACTGGGTACGGTCCCGCTGGGTAATTCCATGCGAGCCGCCCAACCCGCATTGCACTTGCTGGCCTCCGTCCACCTCTGGGATGAGACAGGGAGCTCGCCTCAGTGCCAGCCTAATGTCTCTCCCAGAGCCCGAGACCTGGATGGGATGTTGATCACCCCCCCCCCCCCCCCCCCCCCCCAGTTACATTGCTGTCATGGTCGTGGAGGGCACCTTTTGCTGCCCGGACCCGATCCTTCAGCTCGTCCACCCTCACTACCCTCGACGGTGGGGCGGCCAAGGGTCATGCCACGATTCCCCAGGTGGATAAGGCGATCGCGGCACACCTGGTGGAATCGGCTGGCACTCCCTTCCCGAGCCTGTAGGACGACATCGTCTCTGGCGACGAAAACCTACAGCGCCAAGTCCATCAGGCCAAGGCACTAAGAGAGCTTCCTCCTATTGCTGACGTCATGCTGCACGAGTGTTTGTAGCCTGCTTAGGCTGCTTAGAATTGCTTATTCTTATTCTCATACATTCATTGCTTTATCCTTTGTCATCTTTCCCTCACATCTTTGTTACCGCGTTTCATCTGCGTGTAATGTGCTGGTGCCTAGCTCGAGTTAGTGTTTGTTGCCTGATAGTTTTTTAGCATCGCTTATATATCTGTTTTCAGACTTTAATCCTTAACATCTGCCATTTTTAATCATGCATTGGGTTTTCCCTCATTATTTTACGATTCAACTGCAAGCATATTCCACCTGTATCCACCTTCTATTTTTATTGAGATTAAACTGCGTATAGTGCATTTTTCAGCGTGCACTCGTTTTTCTCCTCTGTGTTACACAGATTATTGCATTGATCTCAAAGCACCACTTATCAAGAACAACCTACAACAACAAAGAACTGCGTGAGTGATTCATATCAATCTTAAACCACAGCTGCTCAGGAACAATCAACAACAACAAACAATTTGTGGTAAGTCATGGCACTTCTCATGTTATATCTTCCTGTATTTCATGTCACATGTTTACAATAGCCTCCTCCATCAGCAGTGAGGGATTCACATGTGATAAATGTAAGGAATTAGTCAGGCTGACGGAGAAGGTTAATGAGTTAGAGACACACATCTGAATGCTAGTAGAGGTTAGTGAGAAAGAGAAGCCTGTAGATTCTGTTTCGGATGTAAGTATTACAAAGAGCAACACACACTTTTGTTCTGGCTGTAGAGCCCCTGCAGGGGCATTTGGGTGATGTCTCGGCAGCATACTCACTCAGCAAAGAGACACCAATCTCCCGTTCCTGTTAGTGTTTCCAATCAATTCACCCCACTCAGTGATGCACCCACTGAGAATGTAGAAAGAGCCCTTGTTATTGGTGATTCTATTGTAAGGAATGTGGAAATAGAGACTCCCGCCACTATTGTTAATTGCATTTCGGGTGCCAAAGCATCTGACATCAAATCAAATTTACAAGTGCTGGCTAATGCTAAAACTAGATTTTCTAAAATTGTTATTCATGTCGGCACTAATGACGTCTGGCTTCGCCAGTCGGAGATCACTAAAGATAATGTTAAAGTGGTGTGTGAATTTGCAAAAAACGATGTCAGACACTGTAATATGCTCTGGCCCCCTCCCTGCTCATCATGGTGATGAGGTTTATAGTAGATTAGTGTCACTGAATGGCTGGATGTCTGAGTGGTGTCTGAAGAATAAAATAGGATTTATAGACAATTGGAAGAATTTTTGGGGTAGACCTGACCTGCTAAAGAGAGACGGACTCCATCCCTCCAGGGAAGGTGCCACGCTCCTCTAGTAATTTGGCTCATAGTCTTAATAATGATAGTATTTGACTAACTGGGGCCCAGGTCAGGAAGCAGACAAACTGGTTAATCCGAACATCTGCTAGCTGCCTTGAGATGTCACGCAGGTCACATAAACTACAACACATAGATATCATATAGAGACTGTGTCTGTTCCCTGAACTACCAACCACAAAACCCTAACCACCCTAAAATTGATTAATGTCGAACTTTAACAAAACAAATAAATTATTCTGTTGATACGCACCCCCTTTTTGAGCATAAACCATGAAAATGACATACCTGAACTTAAATGGTTGTATTTTCTGAACCCTTTGGAGTATGGATACAGTTGCAGTATTATTTTTTAAAGTTAGAGAAGCTGAAGTTTATAGTATTGGAAATATTTTGTACTGAACATGTTTTTTTAATCTAAAAAACAATAATAAAAGTGCCAAGACAACCCAATACAATGTTCTCAAAGCCACAAGTCTAAAGAAGAAGTCTAAAGAATATGATCTAACAAAAAATGAGGTTCTCATTTTTCTGGGCCTTATCTGATTTCATTGGTGAATTTGCAAATTTTTTTCTCAGATCTTGAGTTACTATAGATAGAGTTTTAATTGTTGGTGACTTCAACATTCACATAGTTAACGAAAATAACACATTGGGATTAGCATTTACCGATATTCACAACTCTCTTGGATTCAGACAAAATTCCAACTCATCGCCATTATCATACGCTAGATTTAATTTTGTCTTATGGAGTTGATGCTGATAATATAGAATTTATGCAGCAGCGCTGCATCTCGGATCATTGCCTCGTCTCTTGTATGCTGCGATCAGCTAATGTTACTCAATCTACACCATGCTATCGTTCAGGTAGAACTATTCTTTCGACCACTAAAGATAGCTTCACTAATAATCTTCCAGATTTATCTCATACACTCATAAACCCCAAAGCCCAGAAGAACTTGATGAAATAACAAATAATATAAATTCAGTCTTCTCTAGTACTCTTGATAGTGTCACTCCACTTCGATTAATGAAAATTAAAGAAATAAGCCCTGCACCGTGGTACAAATATCTCACTCATGCTCTCAAGTGAGCAGCTCAGAAAATGGAGCGCATGTGACATTTTTTCAGTTCATATGCTCATAGTAGCTTGCCTACACCTGCATCGGCAGTTCACATGACCAGTTCAGTCATTGTGGTGTTTCGTATATGGAACCCCTAGTGTCACTTCATCAACACAATGTCGAGTGAGCGACAGAAGGGGAATGTCGTGTTTACTGTCGTAACCTCTGTTCTCTTATGGAGGGAATGAGACATTGTGTCCCTCTTGCAACAGACAGAACTTGACCACTGTAATGGCCAGGACCTTGTCTTGTCTCCTCAATGCAAAACCTGAATGAACTTGCCTACTGGCCTCCCTTTTATACCCATATGTTGGGGGGAGTAGCATGTAAATTCAACTTGGTCTTCATTGACACAACGTCTCGCTCCCTCCATCAGGGAATGGAGGTTACGAAAGTAATCGAGACGTAAATGTGATGAGTGGATTCTTTAGAGAAAGCACTAAAAATAAGTACTTTATTGATCAGACAAATAACATGTCCTTTTTTTCACAGTATACAGATGTTAGATTAAAATGTACATAAAAGTTCAAGGGAAAATGTGTATTTTAGGTGCTGTGACAAGTCAGTTTTTCTTCAGAATTTTTAAAGATCTTAATCACCTTTCAACTTTCTTATAGAAGTGCAAATAAAGGAATGTCTTAGTTAATATGAGGTTGTGGAAACAACAAGTATAATAATAATATATTATATATGTATTTATAGCTATACCAAATCATAAAATGTGAATAGATGAAGAAAGTGTCACACAGCAGGACACTTAAATATAACTATGTGTAATTTTTTTTTTTGTTGCTTTAAATCAGTGAAATCAAATTTGGCTAGAATATGTACATACATAAATTAAATAAAAGAAGAAAAAAACATACCTCTTAAAGTGCAGATCTTTGCAGATATTTTGCAGATTAAATGCTCATATTTCCCTCTAAGGACGCATCTTTATATCATCAGTTTTAATTCCTTCCCCAAAATCCCAATGCTTTGACAGGCTCTTTTTCTGCTATCCTTTAAACAAAGTAAGGCTTAAAGACTCAAATACTCACCTAGGTCCATCAACACAAAATACAGCTCTCATCTCGAGCCGTCAATGTCACAGGCAGCTCTCACACTTGATCCATCAATGCAAAACACAGCTCTCACCTAGGTCCTTCAATGCAAACCGTAGCTCTCACCTAGGTCAGCCAATGCAAAACGCAGCACTCACTTCAATCCATCAATGCAAAACGCAGCTCTCACCTAGACCCATCAACCATACAGGCTGCTCTCACATGCAATCCGTCAACGCAAAATGCAGCTCTCACACACGATTCATCAATGCAAAACACAGCTCTCACCTAGATCCGTCAAAGCAAAATGCTGCTCTCACACTTGATCCTTCAAACCTACAGGCAGCTCTCACATGCCATCCTTCAACACAAAACAAAACTCTCACATGTGATCCATCAAAGCAAAACAGAACTCTCACATGCGAACTGTCAATGCAAAATGCAGCTCTCACCTAGATCCGTCAACACAAAACGCAGCTCTCACCTAGATCCGTCAACACAAAACACAGCTCTCACATGCGCTCCGTCAATGCAAAACACAACTCTTACATGCTACCTGTCAATGCAAAACACAGCTCTCACCTAGATCCGTCAACGCAAAACACAGCTTTTACCTAGATCCGTCAACGCAAAACGCAGCTCTCACCTAGATCTGTCAATGCAAAACACAGCTCTTACATGCGATCCATCAACACAAATCACAGCTCTAACATGCGATCCATCAACACAAAACACAGCTCTTACATGCGATCTGTCAATACAAAACACAGCTCTTATATGCTCTTAACAAAGTTCTTAACAAAGTGTGTGAGTGACGCAGAGGCAGCTCCTTTGAGGAGTGTTTTCGGTGAAAGTTTAAATCACACTTAAAATGCACTGTACAGGATATTGTCAAAAGGATATTAACCCCCAATGAAACTCTCCACCCCCATAATATATTAGAAACATGATAAATACATCACATAAAATATCCTTCATATTTTTTGACTTTTTGTGTTTGGAGATTTTAATTGACGCAAAGCCTGGAGAGCAGTGTATACATTCTGTGTTAATAACAAAATAAAAAGTTACATACTATATAATATACCAGTAATTTGTGCACTGAAGTGTTTTAAAATGAATTTTTATTGCTCTTCCTACTTATTTTTTTCTCATTCAAAAACACGCTGACTGCAGCGTTGACAGGTCTCTGTGGGAGCTCTCCCTGCCATGGAAAGATTTCACCCCTACTGCATTTTTGCTTTGTTGTAAGGTCTGCACGGGCATGTTGGAGCCCAGGGAGGCAACATATGTCTCCTATAAGAGAGGTTGCTACTTGTACAGCAGCGGACGGCTCAAATTACCCAGCGGCTGACAGGGAAAACACTCGGTGCTCCCTATGGCCAGTTCACCCCTGGTTACCAAAAAGTCTTTAATATAATGTTATGTAGAAAGCTGTCATAGAGCAGATTATTAAACACTACAGTTATCGAAGGACTAAATAGAATTGTTCATTATACTGGGAGAGAAACACTACTTAATTTTATTTATTTATTTTCTTCAACTGCTTATCCAAAAACGGGTCGTGGGGGCAGCAGCTCCAGCAGGGGGCACCAAACTTTCCTATCCCGAGCAACATTAACCAGCTCTGACTGGGGGACCCCGAGGTGTTCCCAGGCCAGTGTATAGATGTAATATCTCCACCTAGTCCTGGGTCTTCCCCGAGGCTTCCTCCCAGCTGGACGTGCCTGAAACACCTCCCTAGGGAGACTGAGCTCCTCACCCTATCTCTAAGGGAGAAGACCGCCACCCTTCTGAGGAAACCCATTTCGGCCGCTTGTACTCATAACATTGTTCTTTCGGTCATAACCCAGCCTTCATGACCATAGGTGAGGGTAGGAATGAAAAATGACCGGTAGATAGAGAGCTTTGCCTTCCGGCTCAACTCTCTTTTCGTGACAATGGAGCGATAGAGCGAGTGCAATACTGGGGGACCCGGTCATACGCCTTCACCAGATCCACAAAACACATGTAGACTGGATGGGCATACTCCGAGGTCCGCTCCAGGATCCTTGCGAGAGTAAAGATCTCATCCAACGTTCCATGGCAAGGACGGAACCCGCATTGTTCCTCTTCAATCCGAGGTTCGACAATTGGCCAAACCCTCCTCTCCAGCACCTTGGAGTAAGCTTCACCAGGGAGGCTGAGAAGTGTGATACCCCCTGTAGTTGGCACAAACTTTCTGGTCCCCCTTTTAGAAGAGGGGAACCACCACCCCTTTCTGCTACTCCTTGGGCACTGTCCCGGACTTCCACGCAATGTTGAAGAGGTGTGTCATTCATGACGCCCCCTCCACATCCAGGATGCCTGAAAAACTCAGCCGGAGGTGTGAGTTGAAGATCTCGCAGACAGGGACCTCCTCCAAACATTCCCAGTTCAATCGCACTGCTCGCTTGGGCTTCCCAGGTCTGTCCAGAGTCTTTCCCCACCCCCTGACCCAACTCACCACCAGATGGTGATCGGTTGACAGCTCCGCCCCTCTCTTTACCCGAGTGTCCAAAACATATGGCCTCAGATCTAACGACATGATTACAAAATCGATCATCGACCTTCGGCCTAGGGTGCTCTGGTACCACGTACACTTATGAGCATCCTTATGTTCGAACATGGTGTTTGTTATAGATAATCCATGACTGGCACAGAAGTCTAACAAAAAACATCCACTCTGGTTCAGATCGGGGAGGCCGTTCCTCCCAATCACGCCTCTCCAGGTGTCCCTGTCATTTCCCATTTGCAGCATCACTATGGAGTCCCCTACTGGGGCCCTATTCAGGACTCCATTCAGGGTCTCCAAGAAGAATACTCCGAACTGCTGTTTTGTGCATATGCACAGACAACAGTCAGAGTTTCCCCCCCCCCCACACACAACCCATAGGCGTAGGGAGGAGACCCTCTCGTCCACCGGGGTAAACTCCAATGCAGCAATGCTCAGCCGGGGACCAGAGCTAGCCTTTGCCGCCTGGGTCTGGTCCGTCGAGACCCCCGGCCACCCATAAAGTAACGACACCCGAATCCTGCAGTTTCTCACATGGGTGGTGGCCCAAGGGATGTAGAGGAGGGTGTCACGTTGCTTCTTCGGGCTGTGCCCGGCCAGGCTCCATGGCAAACCCGGCCACCAGGCCCTTGCTTACGAGCCCTCCGTCTGGGCCTGGCTCCAGGCAGGGTAACTCTTCCTCTTGCCGTTTTATCCATAGAGTCTTTTTGAACCATTCTTAGTCTGGCCCCTCAAATGAGACCACTTTGCCTTGGGATAGGCAAAGAAGCCTTCAAGATAAGGTGATTGTTCCTGGAATTTGTTTTTGCCTTTCTTTTAATTTACCCTTCATTTCCCACACTTTGTATATTGTCCTATCTATTTTCTGTTTTGTCTATTTCAGTAATATACATTGTGTATTTGTTTTGGCAATAATAAACTTGACTCTTACTCTACAAAGTAAGAAAAAATGTGGTGGATCTTCTACTCACAATTCTGGCATGATGTTTATAGCGATATGCTTCTATCAAATTAGTGTCTACACAAGTTAATTCAGCTGTTGATCACATAAAAGTAGTTTTTGCATTTATAACGGTCACCTTAATTACATGTTAGTACATATTTGATAGTTAATGCATTAATTAACATTACAGAATAAACTAAATCAAACAGGCTTCATTAGAAAGAATTTGAAGTACTTCAACCTTCAATCAAATGTGCATAATTTAATATAGTCAAAATAACAACTTTTTGAATAACTTTTTATGTCTTGTTTCTGGATGATGTAGGATTTGTCTGCATAATTTACATGGAGAATTTTAGAGAATGGGTTGAGCTCAATTATTAGTCTTAAGAATAGTTATTGCTGGCAAACTTTAATGGAAATGTTCACCCAAAATGTTTTTATTATTTTTATAATTTACTTACCCTCATGCCATTCCAGATGTGTATGACACGAATTAAGAATTTTAGAAAAAAAATTCAGCTATGTAGGTCCACAAAATAGTGAATGTTGACCAAAACTTTGAAGCTCCAAAAAGAACATAAATGTAAAGGTATACAATGATATTGTGTGAAGACCACATAAGTGAATCCTATACGAAAGACTAATCTCAAATGTAATCTTTTAAATCTCAATAGTTTTCCTAGAGACCAGCTAGATTAAATGCTTCTCAGATTTTTCTCCTGAGTAAAAATACCTCAGTAATATTAAATTTGTGGAGTTGCAGAAGAGATAATTCACACTCTCCTCAGATTTGCCAAGAGACCAAGTCTTCAAAATTAACTCTGAATTAAATTAAACATACAGTAATTCAGAACTCTTATTTCCCTGAATGATGAATGGTGAATCTATTACAAGAAAAAAACGAAGAAATAAAAAACACAGAGAGGCAGCTCAATCTCAGGTGGGTCAGCATCCTCTGGTTTGATCATCTCTGTGTGAAACTATTTTAGAAAGTGTTTAAGGCCTCCTGTAAGGAGAGGTGTTGTGGTTATCAGTCTCAAATGTGAGAAGAGAAGAGAAAAAAAGTAGAGAGACAGACAAGCTATCACATGTGCAGCACCCTCCTGATGACCCTCGTCTGAGCTAAAGATGGGAAAAGGCAGAAATTGAATGCTCTTATCATTGTCACAGGAACGATGAAGAGCTGTACCAATCCAAACCAGCACCTTATCTCCACAGCAACTTCGAGCTGACACATGTGTAAAGTGGGTGACAAGGCACTGGGGTGTGGATCTGGAGCCCTCCAGCAAGGCCATCTGTCCACACTCATCACACCAGCTCTAATGAGGCAGCTAAAGGTTAGCTTAACAGCGTTCCAGTCAGGAATGCCCTTGGCCACCCCATGGGACTGGCAGGAGTCCTGATTACACAAGAGTGCTGTATTACCAAAGGTGACAACTGGAACAATGCTCTGTTGAAAAAAACTAACAGGTTATTTATTTA
Source organism: Moxostoma hubbsi (assembly GCA_032164185.1). Taxonomy (NCBI): domain Eukaryota; kingdom Metazoa; phylum Chordata; class Actinopteri; order Cypriniformes; family Catostomidae; genus Moxostoma; species Moxostoma hubbsi. The sequence continues at coordinate 15,390,893 of JAVLUX010000024.1, read as the reverse complement.
GAGAATATGGGTGTTCTTAAAATGGCATACTTCTATATTTTTGCAGTATGGATATTTTCTGTATGAATGGAATACCCAAATGACACAAATAGATCTGACAATATCCAAATTTGAGTCCCACAATGCAGTATTCTCAAACTGAACCTCAATTTGTAACGAATGAACAGATTTATTGTTTGATTGAACTGCCAAAAATGTAAGACCTATTTACACAAAACTGACACAAAATAACAACATAGTGAGGTCACAAAACAACTTTTGAAACATTTGTTGCATAAATCATGCTGTTCAACATAGTCTTGTACATGACAAAATTTACATAAGATACTGTATGATATATACCTATCATATGAAAAGGTATGACTTTTATTCCCATAGAGACACAACAATCAACAAAAATAATTAAAAAATCTATACAATACAGGCATCAATTTTTTACTAGCCTTCTAACCAGTGAACAGATTTGGTTACCCATTCCATATTGATTTATATAATACAAATAAGTATGTTAATAACCTGTAACATATATTCTTTATCTCATTCCAACCCCAATGTTTTTTTGTTTTTGTTTGTTTTTCTTCAGTTTAGGTGAGGGATGAAAGGACTAATTCACCACAAAATGAGAATTTGCTGATAATTTACTCACCTTGAGGCCATACATTATGTATCTGAATTTCTTTCTTCTTTGATTTTTAAGATTTCGTTTCAGGCCTCCTCCTTTAAACAATTCAAGTGAATGTACTTTTTGACAGTCCAAAATACACATTTAGGGTGCATCAAAACAATCCACAGGACTCCAGTCAACAAATAAAAATCTTCTGAACCCAAACGATTGATTATTTTTAGAAACAAAACAATACTTATATACTTTTTAACTACAAATGTTTACTTCCATACATCTCTGACGTAAGCTCGTTGGTAAGGTCACCCGTTACATGGAGAAGGCAGGAAGCACGTCATTGTTTACAAGAGAAACTTGCACAGACCACAGACCAAGTGCCATTCACAAACCAAAACAGTCCAAAACAATTTCAAAACAACATAAAATAATACAATAATAATTTCCTAATAATAATAAAAAACATTACTGCAGTAAATAACCATCCTTTCTTTGAGAGCAATGCTGTTGCATTTTCTACTTATTTTTTTTCTTTAGCAGAAATATAATAGGTTATATGACTGTCGGGATTTCAAGACACACAAGTTGTAGTTAGTTAAACCGACTGAGATTCACAGGATTTACACAGTGTGACCAATGGTACAGGTGATATCCCACAGAAGAGAAGCTTCACAAACTAAAGAAGAGGTAACAGGCAAAACAGCAGGTTAAGCACTAAATAGATATCAACAAAAATCAAGAGCAAATACAAACAGGTAAATAAACTGCGTGAGCACAGCACTGTCAAACAAGAGTCCTTTGTGTGAGACTTGACAGTGAAGTGGCGTGAAGGTGAGTTATTTATGCAGGCAGTGATGAGCGAGTGAATTGTGCGCAGGTGTAGTGAATTAGAAATCGGTTTGTTCTCTCGCACTTGCATTTGTTTTGAAATTGTTTTGGACTATTTTGGTTTGTGAACGGCGCTTGGTCTTTGGTCTGTGAAAGTTTGTAAACAATAATGCGGTTCCTGCCTTCTCCATGTAACGCGTGACCTTACCAACGAACATACGTCATTCCTCTCATGAGTGCGCATCACAGAGATGAACGGAAGTGAACATTTGTAGTTAAAACGTATATAAATATAGTTTATATATATATTTATTTCTAAATATAATCAATTGTTTGGGTTCAGAAGAACTTTATTTGTCGACTGGAAATGTGTGGATTATTTTGATGCACCCTAAATATGCATTTTGGACCGTCAAATAATGGAGTACATCCACTTGACTTTTTTAAAGGAGGAGGCCTGAAATTAAATCTTAAAAATGTTTTGATGAAGAAAGAAACTCATATACATGCTGGATGGCCTGAGGGTGAGTAAATTATCAGCAAATTTTCATTGTTGGGTGCACTATTCCTTTAACTGCATTTTAGTCTTAGGAAAAAATCGTATGAAAACTCATTCATAGCCCAGATGTTTTGATTTTTCTGTCTTCCATCCTACAGCAATGATTTTCCTATTAAAATCATGTTTAGTTTGGTGTTTGGGTAAGGGGTCATACTTTATGGTTAGGTTTAGGTTTGGGTTAGGAAAAAAAATCAATCATAGGAACCATTTTAACCAAACAGCCACTGTAGCCAAGTAGATTCACAACGTTTAACACACAGTAAGTAAAATACAGTAAACATATAAAAAACGATGTATATGCACCAAAACACATGATAATAAATTACACAATACAATAAACAGCAATATTTTGTTTAGATTTAGGATTGGATTAGGGGTTGAATTTAGGAAAATTCTAAATGACATTGTTTGTTGCTTGGATTCTTTTATCTAAGGGAATACAAATTATTTTGACAGAATTATTTAGACTTGTCAGTATGCTGATACTGTTTCACATACTTTAAAAAATTGTATTTGGCAACTGTTTGTGTAGTTTGCAATAAGAAGTACAGTATTACTCCATCCTGAACATACGTGTGCATTCAATCGGTAAATTGTAGTTGAACAATGCTAGAAATTAAACTATTTTTATTGTAATTTATACAAATATTTAGATTTTTGGAGAGCATAATGACCACATGTGTGTACTGAGCTTACAAACTACATCTCCATCAGTCCACCTTCACATCAAATTGACTCACTGATGCACTGACAGTCACACACTGCATTGTACAATAATCTTCTCTCTCATTCTTCTTTTCCTCAGTCATTGGCAGCTGCTCTCATATCCAAGTCATTATCAGTATTGAAGCCCATGTGTTTATGGATCAGCACAGAAGACAGATGAACCCTGCTGCAAAGAAACCATTGCACCAGACATTGTCATCATGACATGATTGGCGCAAAAAAATATATTTGCCCCCGGTGCCCAGAAGCAGGGGACTGTGACAAATTGAAATCTGCTGGCCATGAATCTTCAATTAGGGTGCAGAAAATCTGGAAATGTATTACTGTAACTTTCCAGCTGTCACAAAAGCAGATTAGCCATGATAATGACTTATGGTAGACCCATCTGAAATAGAAATATTCATAAAATGATAGGATGTCAAATTAACTGGTTTCATTACTTTCATTGCTTGAATATCTATAACTAGACATTCATCTCATTGCACTACTATAATACTTTACATGTAGTTACAAATAAAGCAATTCATTATATTTTCATAGATAATGATGTAAATAACAAAAAGCTAATTTTAAAAGAACTGTAGAACTTTATCGGACTTTCAATTTTTTTCATTAGCCTATCAAGTCTGGTTGATATAGCCAAAAATATATAATTTGATACTTTTCACACTTTTGAAGATATTCAGTATACAGTATTTATGCATTTGATCTGAAATTGCTTAAATAGTTTCATATATATATTATGTCAGTCAAAGGAACCATTTCAGCCAAACAGCCACTGTAGCCAAGTAGACTCATAATGTTTAATGCAAGAAGTAAAATACAGTAAAAAGTATATACACCAAATAACATAGAAATAAACTACATAAGAATACAATAAACAGCAATATTTACCTATACAGTATATTCAATGATGCAAATAAATATTTGAGTCAGTTATTATAAAATATTGAGTCAGTTAAATGACAGTTTGAACTGATTCACTGAAATGAATCAATCTTATCAGCTCTATTGCAGTTTTACTGATTAAAACATCAGTCTTCGTAACACTCCTGAGAGAATGATGACACGATCTTAAGGAAACTTAATGGCTAAACAAAAAGGACATTAAATTCCTTGCAATATTCACATTGATGACTAACTGAACATTGCTGGTAAAATAATTATTAAGAATATATTGCACATTCCTACTCACAATATGGCATTATTAAATAAACATCCTTGCAAGCTGATTTGAATGAATTGTCATTTAAAGGCACAAAACGTGTTAATATATTTAGGGAAATGCTTTGTAATAATTGTTCAGTGTTCCCTTTTTACATTTAAGTGAGAAATAATGAGTGAAGAGGAGCAAACATTCAGAGACGGAAGTGTTTTTTTCTCAGGTGTAACCCACAGGTGAGATGAGAGTGATTATTGACATCTGTCTCTCTGGACGCCCCCACAGGTTTGGTGTGAGAGTCTGAAACCCTTAACAGGACTATATATTTAGAGAGAGAGATGGATGGAGTGCGAAGGAAAGACACCACTGATGAAGTGAGAAATAGAAATATCTCTTGTAGGTGGAAGAGGCAACATGTTCCATAATCACATGCACAATAGAGGTGAAAAATATCAGTGCCATAAAACAAAATTACCTTCTAATATAGCATATGGTGGCCAGATTCCATTGATCAGAAGTCACTAACCAGATCACACAGGTGGTGGAGGGCATGTGAATTTATTCATGCCTACCCAGTTTTGTCTGAAATAATAATAATAATAGGGTAACACTTTACAATACGGGGGCATCAATATTCTTTAATAATTCACAGATAATATTGAGTTACTGTATGACTCATGATTAACTAAGCCATTCATTAATGATTGCCACATCAGCAATTAATAAAGAGTCTGTCTGATTTATACATTAAGTCATATATGAATTGCTATTAATTAAATGTGATATTGTCGATTAATTCCCTAACAACTTATTATATGAACTAATAGTGTTAATTAATATGTTAATTACCACAATGAGCTGAAGCCATGTATTTCAACTTCCACCCAAAATGGTGCACTAATATGCATTAATACATGCTTAATTACGGCATTCTTACTGCAAATACATGTGCTAATTACGACATTTAAAAAAGGAGATATACATATGTATATGTGATATTTTGTATATCTCTTTATAGCTGCATACCTCTTTTTTTCTTTAGTGAGGCAATGATTTAGTAAAGCCCATTGATGGTTAATAATGATAAATTAGTTCTCAATTCATGACTTTTTATGCAGTACTTTGGCTGTTTTAGCATTTGTTTTAATGAATCATTAACTAATGGTTTGAAAAGATATCATTATGTTATAACCTTGTTGAGGCACATGAGTACTAACTCATCATTGGTAATTGTTGTTAGGGAATTAATCCATGATGACACATATATTTAATAACAATTCATATAAAACTTAATATATTAATCAGACAGTGTCTTTATTAGTAGCTGATGTGGCAATCATTAACAAATGTCTTAGTTAATCATGAGTCATACATTAACTCAATATTATCTGTGCAATAGTTAAGCATGAATTAATGCTTATTAATGCATTCGTATTGTAAAGTGTTACCATAATAGAAATAGCAAACAGTACTGTTGTTCCAAAAGTTATGGTTTATTTAATCAAAATGAGAGAAAGTGTCTCTCTTGCTGCTAAAATATGGGACAATAGCTATCCTCTATGGGACATCTAAATTTCAGTCAAAACACAGGACATTTGGCAACCCTTAGCTAAAAGGACATTGATAGTACTAAATCTGGATAAGTATTTAGCCAAACATCTAAAGTCACACATTGTGAAACTGGGACTGTCCTAGGTAAAACCAAGACACCTGGTCACCCTTACATAAGACTATATTATATAAGACACATCACAGAAGAAAAAATAAAAAAACCTACTTCACACACGCTATTCTCTCATATGTGCTACACATAATACTGCACACATACTCAGACACACACATGCACAATGTCAGATGTGCAGAGAATGTTTAATCTTCTTCTTGACCTCAGATCTCGCCTCACATGTTTGAATAGTCAGTCCCAGAGCATCAAAGTAAATGTTAGCATTAGCATTTTGGCATTTGAAACACTGAGAGACAGAGAGAGAAAGAGAAAGAGAGAGAGAGAGTGTGTGTCATATGAAGTGGTACTTCCGCTGATATGCTAGCCTGTGTTAAGTGGTGTACACAGGACAGTTGAATTATATCTGACCTATGCTGCGACAAAACCATTAGCTTCCACTTTGTGGAATAACAGGAATGAGAAAAGCCCAACAAAAAAATGTTTTAGGTCTCATCTCAATACGCACACATGTTGACCTCTTTGACCCAGCTCAATAAGGAACAAAGGAAAATAGACAGTGCATCTCAATGCTAAGAACAAATTCTCATTGTTGTGAAAATCAGTCTTGCCAAGATAGAGCTCGGAAGACGTGCAATGTGACTTTTGAGATGTGCTGTGATATTTAGATTCAAAAACATCTCGGTTACTGACATAACCTCTGTTCCCTGATGGAGGGAACGAGACGTTGTGTTGATGAGTTGACACTAGGGGTCGTTCCTGCGGAGCCCAGACATCTCTGATCTTTAGAAAAGGCAATTTGCATGCCACTCCCCTGGACATACGGGTATAAAAGGAGTGACTCTGCAAACACACATCAGGTATCGCACTGAGGAGCCAAGCAAAAGACACGGCCATTTCAGCGGTTGGTTCAGTGTTGTGGCAGGAGGGACACAACGTCTCGTTCCCTCCATCAGGGAATGGAGATTATGTCAGTAACCGAGACGTTCCCTATCTGTCACTCGCTCGACCTTGTGTCAATGAGTTGACACTAGGGGTCCCAATGGAAAACACCACAAGAGCTGAACTGAGACGTGCAGACCTCTGTGTGCCTCGTAGCCAGCGCAGCAAGCCGTCGCATAACTACCCTCAACACAATGGCAGGCATAAAGTGGTCCCCTGCACCTAGGGTAACGGATAACTGCTTAGGAGTATAAGGATATATAGTATATATACTGGCCCAGCCGTGGCCTTCTCTCTATTGTTCTCCCCAAAAGGAACGAAATCATTCGGCTGGGGGCCAAATATATGGTCCAAGCTGGGGGGTGTCCCTCCAAAGAGGAGGACACCGCGGAGAGCACACCCGGCCCCGAGGCTAGGGAGGAAGAACGTCCAAGGTTCACACTTCTTGCGAACGCAACTGGGGAAAGAGCGCACATCTTCACCTCATGGGAGGGAAAAGGCACTATGCACAACGATACACCCGGCCAGCTGACCCAAACTTACCTGTTTTTGTCACCTGATAACACACAGGACGAAACTGACTCTACCCTGAGGTTATAGAAACTTGCAAAGGTGTTAGGTGTTGCCAAGCCCGCGGCTCTACATATGTCTGCTAGAGAGGCGCCGTGGGACAATGCTCAAGAAGCCACAACACCCCTGGTAGAATGGGCTCGTAGGCCAGCAGGGGGAGGCACATGCTGGACGTGCTATGCCATAGTGATGGCATCGACGACCCAGTGGGCAATCCTCTGTTTGGAGACAGCGCTTCCCTTCCGCTGTCCACCGAAGCAGACAAAGAGCTGCTCTGAGCTTCTAAAGCTCTGCGTGCGATCCAAGTAGATGTGAAGAGCGCGCACCGGACACAGCAACGCCAAGGCTGGGTCTGTCTCCTCCTGGGGCAGCGCTTGCAGGTTCACCACCTGATCCCTGAAAAGGTCGTGGGAACCTTGGGCACCTAGAGAGGTCTCAGGATGATGTGAGAGTAAGCCAGACTGAACTCTAGGCACAGTTCACTGACAGAGAACGCCTGCAGGTCCCCTACCCTCTTGATGGAGGTGAGCACCGTCTTCAGAGAGAGCACCTTTAGCTTTGCTGACTCAAGGGGATTGAAGGGAGCTCCCCGAATGACCACGGAGAGGTCCCACGAGTGAACGAGGGGTCCTCGCGCCTCTCAGGAACCTGATGATCAAATCATGCTTCCTTAATACTTACCGTCCACTGCATCGTGATGCACCGATATAGTGGCTACATTCACTTTCAAGGTGGAGGGGGACAGCCATCCCTCAACTTTTCCTGCAGAAAAGAAAGCACTGAACCTACTACGCATCTCTGGGGTCTTAAGATTGGGAAGAACACCACTGAGTGAACAAATGCCACTTCAGGCAATCAGGGTGCCTTGTTGAGGGGGCCCTGACCTGAGTGATTGTGTCTACCACAGCGGATGGTAGGCCACTTAAGTCTTCAACATCCCGTCCAAGGGCCAGACATGGAGATTCTAGAGGTCCGGTCACGGGTGCCAGAAGGTCCTTCCTCAGGGGAATTCGCCAGGGGGAGCTGTCGCGAGGAGCATAAGGTCTGAGGATCCAAATCCAGGAGGGCCAATAAGGTGCCACTAGGAGGATCTGCTCCTCGTCCTCCCTGACCTTGCACAACATCTGTGCAAGAAAGCTCACTGGGGGAACGCATACTTGTGCAGCCCCAGGGGCCAGCTGTGTGCCAGGGCATGTGTGCCAAGGGGAGCCTCGGTCAGAGTACCAAAGTTGGCAGTGGGAGGATTCTGGGAAAGCGAACAGGTCTACCTGTGCTTGCCGAATTGACTCCAGATCAGCTAGACCACCTGAGGGTGGAGTCTCCACTCTCTCCTGAGTGTAACCTGTCACAACAACGTGTCCGCTGTGCTGTTGAGGTGGCCCGGGATGTGGGTGGCTCGTAGCGACTTGAGCCGCTGCAGACTCCAAAGGAGGAGATGACGGGTGAGTTGTGACATTCGAGAAGAGTATAGGTCACCTTGGTGGCTGATGTACACAATCGTCGCTGTGTTGTCCGTCCAGATCAACACATGCTTGCCCCGGATCAACGGCAATAGCCTCCTCAGGGCAAATAGTACTCCCAGCAACTCAAGGCAGTTGATGTGCCAACACAGTCGCGGGCCGGTCCAAGTGCTGACGACTGAGTGCCTGTTGCGTACAACCTCCCAGCCCCGTTGGTAGGCATCTTGCTCTTTTCCCAGTTGACCCAAAGCCCCAAGCAGCTGAGGTGCCTGAGCACCAGGTCCCTGTGTGCACACAACATGTCCCACGAGTGAGCTAGGATTAGCCAGTCGTCAAGATAGTTGAGGATGTGGACGCCCACTTCCCTTAGCAGGGCAAGGGCTGTAAAAGGTGCCCGGCACAATCACGTGAGCTCATCATACACTTCCAGGAAGAAAGGTACGATGGTGGGGCGCGGCAGTAAGCGTTGTTCTGAGCCCCGGGACCAACCCACTCTCCGATGCTGTAATCAAAAACTCATCCACTTCGCGAGCCGAGAATGCGACGAGCCGGCGGTCACATCGTGAACTCACTGGGGCAAATGAGCATGCTGGGGAATGGGAGATCCGTGGGGGCTTTCCCGGCAGAGGAGCTCGCATTGAAATCCCCAAATTTGGGGCTAAGCCACGACCACAACGTTGCCAGAATCATGCCCTCGCAGTGAGAGCATGATCCATCCACAGCGCTGTCCCTGCGGGGCAGTGCCCAACACGAGAGGCAGCGATAGTAGACATGGGAAGCGGAGAGGTAACAATCGCAACCAAGAAATATAAACAAACGAAAAAGGCATCTTGAAAAATAAATTTTTTGGTTGCGCCACTCTTTTAGAGGAAATTAAGGCAAGGCAAGGCAAGGCAAGGCAAGTTTATTTATATAGCACATTTCATACACAATGGTAATTCAAAGTGCTTTACATAGTAGAAATTAAAAAGAAAAAACAAGAATAATAAAATAAGAATAATTAAATCAGTTTAGAATAAATAAAAAAAAATCTAATAAAACACAGTACAAACAGTCGGACACACAGTGGCACAGTGCTCATTCAGTAAATGCACAGCTAAACAGATGTGTTTTGAGTCTGGATTTGAATGTGACTACTGTAGGAGCACATCTGATCTCTTCTGGAACCTGGTTCCAGCTGCGGCTGGCATAATAGCTAAAAGCAGACTCTCCTTGCTTAGAGTGAACCCTTGGTATTTCTAGCTGATGTGATTCTAATGATCTGAGTGATCTGTTGGGTTTATATTCAGTGAGCATATCTGCAATATATTGAGGTCCTAGCCCATTGAGTGATTTATATACCAGTAATAATACTTTAAAATCAATCCTAAATGAAACTGGGAGCCAGTGTAAAGACCTGAGGACTGGTGTGATATGTTCATATTTTCTGGTTTTGCTCAGAATTCTGGCAGCAGCGTTCTGTATGAGCTGCAACTGTCTTATGGTCTTCTTGGGAAGGCCCGTGAGGAGTCCATTACAATAATCCACCCTGCTGGTGATGAAAGCATGCACAAGTTTCTCTAGGTCTTGACTGGAAACAAAGCATCTAATTCTTGCAATATTTTTCAGATGATAGTATGCTGATTTAGTTATTGCTTTGACATGACTACTGAAACTAAGGTCTGACTCTAGAGACACACCAAGATTCCTGACTTGATTTTTAGTTGTTTGACCCCTAGCGTCAAGGTATGCATTCACCTTGAGAACTTCATCTTTGTTTCCAAACGTAATGACTTCAGTTTTGTCTTTGTTTAACTGAAGAAAGTTTTGGCTCATCCAACTGTTTAGTTCATCAATACATTGGCACAGGGAGTCAATGGGGCTGTAATCGTTAGGTGATAGGGCTAAGTAGATCTGTGTGTCATCTGCATAGCTGTGGTAAGCCATTTGGTTCTTTCTCATTATTTGGCTAATTGGGAGCATATACAGGTTGAACAGGAGTGGAGCAAGAATTGAGCCTTGAGGGACTCCGCATGTCATGGGCATCCACTCAGACTTATGGTCTCCTATACTCACATAATAACCTCTCCCTTCCAAGTATGACCTGAACCATTTTAGGACCATCCCAGAAAGCCCCACCCAGTTTTCCAGCCTTTCCAGAAGTATGTTGTGATCGACAGTGTCAAATGCAGCACTGAGGTCGAGTAGTACCAGTACTGATAATTTGCCTGTATCAGTATTTAAGCGAATATCGTTTATTATCTTTATGAGCGCTGTCTCTGTGCTGTGATGTGATCGGAAACCAGATTGAAAATTGTCAAAGTATCCATTCGAGTTCAAGAATTTGTTCAGTTGATTGAAGACAACTTTTTCAATGATCTTGCCTATGAAAGGAAGATTTGAGATCGGTCTATAGTTGCTTAATATGGTCTTATCCAGATTGCTCTTTTTCAAGAGGGGCTTGACAACTGCAGTTTTCAGGGAGTTTGGAAAACTCCCAGAGAGAAGTCTTTTAATGTCTTGTCACTTTAACAGCATAGAGAGATGAAAGGAGGTGGCAGAGGAATTCAGCTCTGTGAACTTGCTCTCTCGGCTCCAAAGAAGATATCTGATGTGTGTTTGCAGCGTCACTCCTTTTATACCCGTATGTCCGCGGGAGTGGCATGCAAATTCCACACGCCAATTTCCATTGGCCATTTTTCAAGATCAGAGATGTCTGTGCTCCGCTGGAGCGACCCCTAGTGTCAACTCATCGACACAATGTTGAGTGAGTGACAGATAGGGAAACTATTTTTTGTAGGTTTGTATTGATGTCAAACAAGTCCACAAAATAATGCAAAAAGAACAGATATTGAGAAACTGCAAGAAAGGCAGAGAGAGAAAAATGGGAAACCGGAAAATGCTGTAAAACATGAAAAAAAGAAGAAAAAAAAAACCCCGCCTCACTCTGAAGGTATATGGTATATGGTGTATGTATACATATATATTGTCAGGGTCCTGTCACCTTGTCAGTAATGTTTATTGTGGTGATAGGATCCTGACACATGTGCTGCGTTTTTAATGTGAGTGTTTTGGTGTTTTAATCCTTGCTGTGTACTCTTCTGTCCAGTCAGAGTTGCATGTTCAAAATATGGTTTCTGGATCCTGACACTTCAGTCTGATTTTTTTGTGAGCACATGGCTTTAGGATTGGTTATTTTGCCATGCGCTCCTCTGTCTAGTCTTTTATGTTTTGTTTGAGCACATGGTCAGTCATTGTTTCGTTGGTCATGTGCTCTACTGTCTTGTCATCAAATTTGCAGTGAGCATATGTCTTCTGTCAGGTTTGATTTTCATGTGCTCTCGTGTCTGAAATATGTTCTATCAGCCCAAAATACTGTGCAACAGATTTAGAGGGACCAAATTCAATCTTCAAATGAATTAGCAATTTTATAATTTATGGTCTTAAAATAATTATTTTTAATAATTGTACATGAAAGGGAAAATAAATAAAGAACATGCTTAGAGCAGTGTGAGACAATGAATGGAAAACAAGATAAGCATCATGGCTTTTTCTTTAGTCATAAATAAACAAAATGCATATAATATTAATATACATAAATTACACAAATTATTGGTTTGGCTCTTCCATTTGATATCAAATGCTGCATGCTTATTTAAGCACTTATTTTGGCACAAATTCATCTGTCACTTAGTAGAATCTAACCAAGTTTTGGTAGATGCCAACATGGATAGTTTGTGTCAGTCCCTCATCCTCAAAACCATAAACAAAATTGTGCAAGGTAAAATAATGTATGACCCAAACTACAAATACGAAGAGCAATCATAACAAGGAGTTCTACTAAACAGATCCTACTGTGTCAGTCATTCATGGTGGGCTTTTCTCATTCTAGTAATCATTCCACACATTAGAGGCTAAAAGTTTGATCTGAGCACATGTCAGAGGGATATAATTAAACTTTCCTGTGTACAACACTTAGCTTTGGCATGCACATCAGCTGAAGCGCCACTTCATGTGAGACACAAGTACATAATGGCTGGCTTAATCATTTCACAGTTAATGAGGTATGGTTTCATGCATTTATTGCTACATCTCAACATATCGTTTTGAGCATTATATCTGACTGGCGTTCATATAACTCAAGTATATGTAACTGTCATTGAGAACGTTTACATGCACACCAATATTCTGATTACTCTGTAAAATCTGGTAATTTAAAAATCTTCCAAAGCAAAAATCCATGTTTACATGGCATTTGAAATAATCACGTTATTCATGTCAAACTGTGATGATAGATGTGCTCAACACGTGCGCACATTAGATGAGCTTCTAAGAATGCCAGTTAAGGTGTTTACATGCCATGTGAAATCGCCGTAATTGGCAAAAATCTACCCGTGTTGATCGGTTTATACTTACGCCTTTGATTGCGCTTACATGGAGTGTTGTTGGCTTATTAAGCATAATTGGTGCATGTAAACGAGCTCAATGTTTGTTTATATGATTCATTCCTAATACTACAAAGCAGTGTGTGTTTGTGTAGGGACTTAAGCATTTAAGTAAAAGACCCATGAATTTCTTTCTTTTTTATTTTTAGAACTTTTTAATCTCCGCGGGGCTGTAAATATAGGGCTACAGCAGTGCTTCACACAACAACACAATAACTAAACAAAAATGCGGCATACCATTTATGAATCCAATTTTCTGTCCTGTTGAAATGTAGGCCTATTTCCTATTAAAACAGGAAGTTGTGGAGGGATTGTTTTCTGTTAGCAATGCCATTGTATAAATGTGCTAATCTTCATCTAGTGTTTCTTGTCAAACGTCACAGTATATTTTTATTTAAATATTTTTTAATGAGGAAAGCATAACTGAGTGCAGCTTTAAGGACTGAAAATTAATATTGAAAGGTTGAAGAACCTGTGAGAATGTCAGAGGGGCTATACACTAATGTAATTTTGGCTTAAATTTTCTTAGATATTTTTCTTCATGTGGATCTAATCAGTAAAACAGCAAAGAAAGAAGTATAGCAACAAATTCAGAGATTCTATTAGACAACAGAACAAGAGTTGTGTCCTAATGCATGTACGAACTGATTCTTGTTTCATAGCTCAGTGAGATTTCGAGATAAAGGTAATCTATCATATGTGTAAGTGTTGACGAGCTCTGTGGACTCTGTACAAATGAAATGCATAGAGTACCAACTCACTTGTTTCTGCTTAACTGCCTTTTCCCTTGTCGTACTGTTTCGAGAATTCCTCAGAAGCACCAAATATGTTTTTGTGTGTGTTTATTTGTGTGTAAGGGTGCTCCCAAATACATTTCATATGCCAGCTGTCGAGTTTGTAACAGCCAAACCGGAAGCTCTTTGAAGTGTGAAAATCCAGAGCTGAGCTGCCTTCAATTATGTGCAAAATCCCTTTAACACACACACAGTCTGTGTTAGGTTCATTGAAGGATGGGTTTCATAATAAAGAGTGTATACACCACAAACTCCCAATTACTGATTAGGCTTTTACAGAATGTATAATGCTCTCAAATGCATGTACATGTACATGTATACACAAAGACACATCCAAACATAAACACACTATTAAGTCACAAAAAATGTTCTATCAATACACAATTTTCCATTGAATTCTGTTGTTTTTATACATAGATAACAATATTTTCTATAACCTAACCATATCCCTAAAACTAAGTCTCATACTATATAAACCCTAAAAGACATTTGTGTGAATATTCATGGTGTGTGATCCTTTATCATCCTTGTGTTGTTTCCAAACCAGTATGACTTTCTTTCTTCTGTGGAACACAAGAGGACATGTTCGGCAGAATGTCAAACTCAGTTGCCATCCACTATTGTTGTGTGAAAATTTTTTTTGTGAAAGTGAATGGTGACTGATAGTAACATCTACCATGGTAGAATGTCATTGGATCTGATAATAGAATGTTCATTTTGGGGAAAACTAAACTGTTTTCCTTATGGGAACTGTTGTCTTTTCTAATGTACATCAAATGGTGACTCACAGTAATTTTTTGTGAACAAAAGTAAAAAACAAACATAAAATGAAACATTGAAATGTATTAACATTATTACTGCAGAGGCCCAATAAAAGGGGTAGGATGTACGTCATGCCGGGGCTCCCCGGCCTGAGAGAATGAGGGAGGAATGTGGCAGGGTGGAGGGCCGGGCCAGGTCGTGATTCCACACATCCGGCCCCTAATCAGGCTAATCAGCCTCAGAGAGGGATAAAGGCCAACTGGAAGCTGCAGTGTGAAAGAGAGAGAGATTTACGGACAGATATCCGATACCTGTGTGTGTGTTTTTCTTTTTGGTTAGGTTTTAAATTAATACATTTTAAATTTAGATTAAAATATCATTTATATTGTCAAGCTGGTATTCGCCTCCTCCTTTCCCTTTAACCCCTTTACAATATTATAGAGCGGAGGAGGGCGGGCCAGGCTGGAACAATGCACGCCTGGTCCCCAATCATCCTGATGGGGCGACAAGGGATAAAGGCGGCCGTTGACAACGGTACGAGAGTGATAGAGAATTACAGGCAGCAGCTCTGTGTTTGTGTTTGTGTGTGTTTTGGGTTCAGTTTATCATTAAACTACATTGGACAAAATTCCAAATTTGTTTGTGTGGGCAAGGGTCTGCAGTTAATTGCAGTTGCACCCCTCAACCCTCATCAGCCAATCATCAAATAAATGCAAAACAACTATACAGTCCAATCAGATGGTTAGGAAGTAAAGGGGCACAGATGTGAGAAAGCCAATCAGCATGAATAATGAGGCCTGGTTATCCAACAGGCCGATGCAGATGTGATTACTGGGTGTAAGATCGAAAGACCAAATGATTGCATTATCCTTGAATTTCTGAGGTGGAGAGAGATGTATTGTGCTTTCCAGTGCAGTGTCGATAGTCACAGATTAGAAGAGAGAAAGATTAAACATGAGATTTTTTTTTCATGTTTGTACAGACACAATATACTCTTTTAAAGCACTGTGGCAGTGCCATGGTACTGTACAGTGATAGTATCAGATAGTAATGACATGGTACTGAATGATTTTAATGCTGCATGGAATTCACATTGCACTCCAAGGTACTTCATGAATCATGGAACCATGGTGCTTTTTTGTAAGTGTAAGATGCTATTTACACTAAATTTAAAGGAAAGTAAATTCTATTTACACTTAGTGTAAATTAAATAATTTGTTTTGTACATTTCATGTCCTTGGGATACATATTTGATGCATTTTAATCAGTATATAGTACCAATGCTTATTTTTTTAGTATATAATTATATTTTTCCAAATTAAATTAATAT
Organism: Moxostoma hubbsi; assembly: GCA_032164185.1. Lineage (NCBI taxonomy): Eukaryota > Metazoa > Chordata > Actinopteri > Cypriniformes > Catostomidae > Moxostoma > Moxostoma hubbsi. The sequence continues at coordinate 15,375,036 of JAVLUX010000024.1, read as the reverse complement.
GTGCTGGATCTCCTTTGGTCAAAAAGAAGGTGTGAATGACATAAAACCTTAGCATTCAGCTGTCCGATTTTTGTAGAGTTGGTCATTCTACTTAGCAAATATGCATGAAAATGACCTCAAACACAAATTATTTTCATTCTTCTGCCATAATAAAATTTTATTATCAAGACATTTTTCTCTACAAAAAGTACTACGTTTTTATTGTGATTTACCTACTTTTATGTTTGTCCAAAAAAACATGATCAGCTAAGTTTTCAATTTGAAAAAAAACAACAAAAAAAAAACTTCTCGGTTACTGACATAACCTCCGTTCCCTGATGGAGGGAACGAGACATTGTGTCGATGAATTGACACTAGGGGTCACTCCTGCTGAGCCCAGACATCTCTGATCTTGAGAAAAGGCCAATGAGAATTGGCGTGTGGAATTTGCATGCCACTCCCCCGCACATACGGGTATAAAAGGAGTGACGCTGCACATCCACATCAGATATCACATCTTTCTGCTCTCCTGATCTGGAATATCTCACGCTTCTGTGTCGACCATTCTAGCTACCGAGAGAATTCACAGCGGCCATTATCACAGCTGTGTAAATCCCCCCACAAGCCGATACAGACCGGGCACTCAAGGAACTGTATGGGAGCATAAGTGAGCAGGAAACCATGCACCCTGAGGTGATCATTGTTATCGGGGACTTGATCAAAGCCAATTTTAAAACAATCGCTCCAAAATACCACCAACACATCAACTTCAACACACGAGGGGACCGGGTTTTGGATCATTGCTATTCTCCTTTCCGGGATGGCTACAAATCCCTCCCCCACCCACCATTTGGCAAATCAGACCACTGTTCTGTTCTGCTTCTGCCCGCTTACAGGCAGAAACTAAAACGGGAAGCACCCACCATCAGAATAATCCAGTGCTGGTCGGACCAATTAGACTCTATGCTACAAGACTGTTTTGATCACGCAAAAAAAGTCTTTGATCACGCAGAGGTCCGCCTCTGATGACGACATCGAGGTTTATGCTGAAAGCATAACGTTTCATAAGGAAGTGCGTAGAGGACGTTGTGCCAACCAAAACAATACGGATCTACCCCAACCAGAATCCATGGGTTAATGGAGATGTTCGTGTGGCACTTACTGCATGGACCTCCGCTTTTAAAATTCCGGGAACGCGGAGGAGCGTAAACAAGACAGTTATGCCCTCCGTAATCAGTGCAGCCAAACGCCAGTACAGGTTCAAAATTGAAGGACAGTTCAACACCACCGACTCTAGAAGTATGTGGCAGGGAATTAACATCATCACGGATTACAAAGGGAATAAAAACTCCGCCGTGAACACCACTACCTCTCTCCCGGATGAGCTTAAAACATTTTATGCTCATTTCGAGGACAATAACACCGCCCTCACGGAGAGAACACTCGCGGCTGACGATACAGAGGTTGGTTCACTCTCCGTCTCTGTTGCGGATGTAACCTGATCCTTCCGACGGGTGAACATTCGTAAAGCCGTGGGCCCAAACGGCATTCAGGGCTGTGTCATCAGAGTGTGCGCGAACCAACTGACTGGTGTTTTTATGGACATTTTCAACCTTACCCTCTCCCTGTCTGTAGTCCCCACATGCTTCAAAACGTCAACCATTGTGCCTGTACCGAAGCAAGTCAAAACCACTTGCCTAAATGACTGGCGTCCTGTTGCTCTGACCCCCATCATTAGCAAATGCTTTGAGAGGTTAATCAGATATCACATCTGCTCTGTGCTGCCCACCACATCACAACAACAGCTCCACTGATGATGCCATTGCATCTACAATACACACTGCTCTCTCCCACCTGGAGAAAAGGAACACATATGTGAGAATGCTGTTTGTAGACTACAGCTCAGTGTTCAACACCATAGTGCCCTCCAAGCTTGATGAGAAACTCTGGCTCTGGGCTTAAACAGCTTGCTTTGCAGCTGGATCCTGGATTTCCTGTCAGGCAGACATCAGTTGGTTAGAATGGGCAGCAACATCTCCTCATCACTGACCCTCAACACTGGAGCCCCGCAGGGCTGTGTTCTCAGCCCACTCCTGTATTCCCTTTATACACATGACTGTGTGGCAACACATAGCTCCAATGCCATCATTAAGTTCCCCGTCTGTCGCTCACTTCGACGTCGTGTCGAAGAAGCGACACTAGGGGTCTCTCTTGAGCGCCGAAAGATACCTCTGATCTATGAAAAAAGGCCAGTGAGAGTTGGCGAACAGTATTTGCATACTCCGCCTCCGGATACGGATATAAAGGCGAGAGAAATACACTCGTTCATTCAGTAATTTTCTTCGGAGCCGATGGTCGTGTGAATGCTGTCTGCTGTGCTACACACAACTGATCTTGCTTCTGATCCTCTCACGCTCTGCTGCTGTTGGATTTACGGCGCACTTCAGCGGCTTTTTTCTCTTCTCTGCCGGCGTGCAGTTTGCCCCTGGGCGCTTCGACAGCGCAGAGTTGAAAGAGTTCCCTTTCCAAAGAGTTATATTTCTTCATAAAGAGTTTATTTCTCTAAAAGAGCAATACACAGCGGTGTTGAACGCCCTTTTCAGGGCGCGTCTTTATAAAGATCCCATTTAACCCCTGTGTAGTTCCTGGATGCGGTAGAGTGCTCTCCGCTTCTGACGGCCACAGGCGCTGTCTCGTGTGTCTGGGCGCCGATCACACCGAGGCAGCGTTTGTGGATGGTTCATGTTCTCATTGCGAGAACATGACCATGGTAACGTTGCGGTCGCGGCTCGCTTTCAATAGAAAGCACGCCACTCCAGCCGCCGCCCGTATCGCTCCTTCTTCCCACGGGATTGAGGATGATGTGGTTGGCGCTGGAGGCGATTTGGGGAGGGCAGCGGGTGCGCTTCCGCCGGGCACGTCCCCGCGGACCACCCGCCCCCCGACACGCTCGTTTACCTCCGTCCAGCCTCGAGGTAACGGCGACTCGCCTCCGGGCCGGTCTGCCTATCCTCTGGAGCCTGAAGCTGATGAGCTCGCCGCTCCCTCGGAGAGCGTGGCATCTGAAGCTGACTCCTCCCCTGGACTGCCGCCTTCGGGCCAGCAGGCCCAGGCTAAGGCGGACGCGCAGATGTCCGACATGCTTGCCCGGGCCACCGTCGGGGTGGGGTTGGACTGGAAACCTCCACCCTCCCCACACCCGTCACGGTTGGATGACTGGTTCCTGGGGTCTGGGCGCCGCTCACAGCCACGCCCCCCCGGTCCCGTTTTTCCCGGAGGTGCATGACGAGCTGACATCTTCATGGAGAGCGCCGCTCTCCATTCGTCAAAAGCCCTGCTCGTCCGCTCTCGCTAACCTCGACGGCGGAGAGGCCCACGGGTACACTGCGATTCCCCAGGTGGATAGGGCAGTTGCACTCCATCTTTGTCCCGGTAACCCTACCACCTGGCGCGGACGCCCTGTACCCCCTTCCAAGGCCTGTAGGACTTCATCCTCCTTGAACAACAAAGCCTACAGCGCCGCGGGACAGGCCGCCTCCGCCTTGCACGCCATGGCCATCCTGCAAGTCCACCAGGCCAAGGCGCTCAGAGATCTGCAGGAGGGTAGCCCTGACCCCGATGTGCTGCAGGAACTGCGCTCAGCGACTGACCTCGCCCTCAGAGCTATGAAGGTCACCGCGCAGGCACTCGGGCAGGCGATGGCCACCCTTGTGGTCCAGGAACGTCATCTTTGGCTCAACCTGGTCGAGATGCGTGAGACCGACAAAGTCTGCTTCCTCGACGCCCCTGTCTCCCAGCTTGGCCTCTTCGGCGACACCGTCGAGGACTTCGCCCAGCAGTTCTCCGCGGTGAGAAGACAGACGGAGGCTATTTCTCACATCCTGCCTCGCCGCAAACCTGCCGCCAAGGCCACTGCCCCGTCTGCTCACCGAGGGCATCCCCCTGCGGCTAAAAAACCTGCTCCGCCTCAACCCGGGCCCAGCTCTCGGCCCCCGCGTCGAGCACACCGCAGGAAGCAGACGCCCCCTGTCTCCCGGACTCCCCCGAGGACCCGGAAGGCTCCTAGGCGGTCCTGAGACGGACGACCCAGCGACACAGACGTTAGCTCCGTAGGTGGTAAGACCACTCCGTCCCCCGGTGGAGGGGCGGGAGGAGAATCTTTTCTTTTCAAACAATTTAATTTGCCGCTCCCCCTTAGACAGGGTTGCGGTACCCACATTCTCAATAAAAGAGCTATTTCCTATGTCTCTGGGTCACCTGGCCCGCAAATGCCGTTCTCACGGCACTTTGCCCTTAGATCTCAACAGTCCTGGCTTCCTGGACACGGACCACCCGTCTTCAGCCCCACGATTGTCCCCCGGCCGGCCGGTTCCGATGAGTCTAGAGGACGCCTACCCAGGACCTCCTCCTCAGTCGCTAACCCGCCCCCAGCCGGGTGTGCGGAGCAAGGTAAGTGCTTTGAGTCTTTTCTCAGCACCTCAGCCGTGGGTCGCCCCGTCGCCGCCCAACGCTGCCCTACCTGCTCCGCCCCGCTGCGAAGCCCCGCCGGGTACGTCCAAATTAACCGTCCCTTTGGTGCCCCTAGCGCAGAGGTTGGACGCGTGGCTTTCACTTCCCAACCCGTCTCGCTGGCTGGCCCGGACCATCCGACTCGGTTACGCAATTCAGTTTGCCAGGCCCCCGCCCCCCTTCATGGGCGTCCGCTTTTCCGCAGTACACGGTGAACACGCCCATTCCCTGCGTGCGGAAATCGCGACTCTTCTGGCCAAAGACGCGATAGAGCCTGTCCCTCCAACCGAGATGAAGAAGGGTTTCTACAGCCCCTACTTCATCGTACCCAAGAAAAGCGGCGGCTTACGACCAATCTTGGACCTTCGAGTTCTCAACCGAGCGTTGCACAAACTCCCGTTCAAGATGCTCATGCAGAAACACATTTTAACCTGCGTCCGGCATCTAGATTGGTTCGCAGCGATAGACCTGAAGGACGCGTACTTCCAAGTCGCCATCCTGCCCTGACACTGCCCCTACCTGCGGTTTGCGTTCGAGGGCCAGGCATACCAGTACAAAGTCCTCCCCTTCGGCCTGTCTCTGTCCCCTCGCGTCTTCACGAAAGTCGCAGAGGCAGCTCTTGCTCTGCTCCGAGAAGCCGGCATCCGCATACTCAACTACCTCGACGACTGGCTCATTCTGGCCCACTCGAGAGAGTTACTATGCGCCCACAGAGACCAGGTGCTCAGGCACCTCAGCCGTCTGGGGCTTCAGGTCAACTGGGAAAAGAGCAAGCTCACTCCAGTTCAGAGCATCTCTTTTCTCGGGATGGAGTTAGACTCGGTCTCAATGTCCGCACGTCTCACCAACGAACGTGCCCAGTCAGTGTTGAACTGCCTTGCCGCCTTCAGGCCAGGCACAGCGGTCCCTTTAAAACTTTTCCAGAGGCTCCTGGGGCATATGGCGTCCTCCGCGGCGGTCGCGCCGCTGGGGTTGATGCATATGAGACCGCTCCAACACTGGCTCCAGACCCGAGTCCCGAGACGAGCATGGCGCCACGGCACACACCGGGTAACAATCACCCCCGCCTGCCAACAAACATTCAACCCCTGGACAGACCTCTGTTTCTTACGGGCTGGAGTACCCCTACAGCAGGTGTCCAGACGCGTCCTGGTAACGACCGACGCCTCCAGATTGGGTTGGGGCGCCGTTTGCAATGGGCACGCAGCCTCAGGCCGTTGGAAAAGGGCCCAGCTGCGTTGGCACATCAACTGCCTCGAGTTGTTGACCGTCCTTCTAGCCCTGCGGCAGTTTCTCCCGTTAATTCGCGACAAACATGTCCTGGTCAGGTCGGACAGCACCACTGCGGTCGCGTACATAAATCGCCAAGGTGGCGTACGCTCCCGCCACATGTCGCAACTCGCCCGTCGTCTCCTCCTTTGGAGCCAGCACCGACTCAGGTCGCTGCGTGCCACTCACATCCCCGGCAACCTCAATGTGATGGCGGACACGCTGTCATGACAACGCTTGCCTGGCGGAGAGTGGAGGCTTCATCCCCACTCGGTTCAGCTGATTTGGGAACGGTTCGTCAAGGCCCAGGTAGACCTGTTTGCCTCCCGAGAGACCTCCCACTGCCCGCTCTGGTATGCCCGCTCAGAGGCTCCCCTAGGGGCAGATGCACTGGCACACAGCTGGCCGGTGGGGCTGCGTAAGTACGCATTTCCCCCAGTGAACCTTCTTGCACAGGTGCTGTGCAAGGTCAGGGAGGACGAGGAGCAAGTCACTCTCGTGGCTCCTTACTGCCCCACCCGGGCCTGGTTCTCAGACCTCGTGCTCCTCGCAACAGCCCCTCCCTGGCGAATTCCCCTGAGGAAGGACCTTCTTTCTCAGGGACGGGGCACGCTCTGGCATCCGCACCCAGACCTCTGGAACCTCCACGTCTGGTCCCTGGACGGGACGCGGAAGATCTAGCTGGTTTACCACCCACGGTCGTAGCCACGATCAACCAAGCCAGAGCCCCTTCTACCAGGCAACTCTACACCCTGAAGTGGCGTCTGTTCTGTTCTTCCCTGGCAGAAGACCCACAGAGGTGCGCAGTTAGGTCGGTGCTCCTGTTCCTACAGGAGAGGTTGGAGGGGAGGCTGTCCCCGTCCACCTTGAAGGTGTATGTTGCCGCTATCGCAGCTCACCACGACCCAGTAGACGGCAAGTCTCTGGGCAAGCACGACTTAATTGTCAGGTTCCTAAGAGGCGCCCGGAGGTTAAACCCCTCCCGGCCAAACCTGTTCCCCTCCTGGGATCTTTCGGTGGTCCTCGCCGGTCTTCAGAGATCCCCTTTCGAGCCGCTAGAATCAGCTGGACTCAGGCCCCTCTCGCTAAAGACGGCCCTGCTGATCGCGCTCGCCTCCATCAAGAGGGTCGGGGACCTGCAAGCGTTCTCTACTAACGACACTTGCCTGGAGTTCGTTCGGCAGACACTCATGTGATCCTAAGACCTCGACCGGGCTATGTGCCCAAGGTTCCTACCACGCCCTTTAGAGATCAGGTAGTGAACCTACAAGCGCTGCCCCAGGAGGAGGCAGACCCAGCCCTCTCACTATTGTGTCCGGTACATGCCTTGCGTGCCTACCTGGAACGCACCCAGAGCTTTAGGCGCTCTGAGCAGCTCTTTGTCTGCTTTGGAGGACAGCAGAAAGGGAACGCTGTCTCCAAACAGAGGTTGTCTCACTGGGTGGTGGAGGCCATTCAATTGGCCTACCACACCCAGGCCGTGCCACCCCCCTTACGGGTTCGGGCCCACTCCACTAGGAGCGTGGCATCCTCATGGGCACTGGCGAGGGACACCTCCCTAGCAGACATTTGCAGAGCTGCGGGCTGGGCAGCACCTAACACCTTTACGAGATTCTACAACCTCAGGGTTGAGTCAGTCTCGTCCCGTGTTCTCTCAGGTCCGAGCCCGTAGAACTCGGTACACGTCGACGATCTGACCGGGTGAACCGCTTGTTCCAGCGCTGTTTCCCTCTGCCAAGGCAAAACAGTGCGCTTTTGTCCCAGAGGACCTAGGTCCCTGGTTGATTCCTCCCTAGCCCTTCGGGCCCGCAGCAGTTCAGCGGAGGAACGTGCTGGTCCAGTCCACTACGGGTACCTCCGGCTACCCCTACTGGTATAGGTGCTCCACAGATCAGGCCTCCTACGGGACTCCTCCTGTGTGTATTTCCGCGGTACGGTCACCTTACGAGCTGACCCGCATCTCCCTTAGGCAGTCCTTCGCTGCCCTCCGGTCGCCGTGTTGTAACAACTCCCCCCTCCTCGAGGTTGGATCTACCACCGCGCCATTTCCTCCCACATGCCCAAAGTGGCCATGTGATGTATTTTGCCACCTTTACCTCCCCTGCTGGGCGGGTGTGGCCTCCGAAGGGTCTTTTCCCCCTAAAAGAATAGGAATTCGGGAATAAGACCCCCTTCCCTCGATGCGGTAAGGGCCCCGGCTGCTCTTGCTCTATGCCGAGAAAACATAGAGAGAAAAGAGGCCCAGCCAGGCTTGGCCCGTTCCCTAGTTCGGAGCGTCACCTTGTTCCCCCTAGGGTAACCAAAAGGATGCTGACGCTTTTTCGGGGCATTGGGGAAGAGTATGTGCAGCCTGAACACAGTTGGTCACTTGTGCACGTGCAAATACCTGCCCGCTTCTGTGTCAGCAGTACACGTACACGGCTCAGCGCATGGCGAGTTTTGAAGTGGACCCCTAGTGTCGCTTCTTCGACACGACGTCGAAGTGAGCGACAGACGGGGAACGTCTCGGTTACGTATGTAACCTCCATTCCCTGATGGAGGGAACGAGACGTCGTGTCTTCCCGGCCACGTCGCTGAGCCGAGGCGCTGAGGTGCCCGGTACACTCCCGGCTCCTCAGAAAAATTCTGAATGAACGAGCGTATTTCTCTCGCCTTTATATCCGTATCCGGAGGCGGAGTATGCAAATACTGTTCGCCAACTCTCATTGGCCTTTTTTCATAGATCAGAGGTATCTTTCGGCGCTCAAGAGAGACCCCTAGTGTCGCTTCTTCGACACGACGTCTCGTTCCCTCCATCAGGGAACGGAGGTTACATACGTAACCGAGACATTTGCTGAGGATACGACGGTGGTATGTCTGACCACTGACAATGATGAAATATCCTACAGAGAGGAGGTGCTCACTCTGACACGCTGGTGTCATGAGCACAACCTCTCCCTCAATGTCAGTAAAACCAAGGAGCTTGTAGTGGACTTCAGGAAGAAAGACAGAGACCACAGCCCCATCACCAATAATGGAGCACCGGTGGAGAGAGTCAGCAGTTTCAAGCTCCACATCACTGAGGAACTCACATGGTCCGTCCACACTGAGGCCGTTGTGAAGAAGGCTCACCAGGGCCTATTCTTCCTGAGATGGCTGAGGAAGTTTGGAATGAACCACCACATCCTCACACGGTTCTACACCAGCACTGTAGAGAGCATCCTGACTGGCTGCATCACCGCCTGGTACGGCAATAGCACGGCCCACAACCGCAAAGACCTGCAAAGGGTGGTGCGAACTGCCAGAAACATCATCGGAGGTGAGCTTCCCTCCCTCCAGGACATATATAACAGGTGGTGTGTAAAAAAAGCTCAGAGGATTATCAGAGACTCCAGCCACCCGAGTCATGGTCTGCTCTCACTGCTTCCATCAGGCAGGCGGTATCGCAGCATCAGGACCCGCACCAGCCGACAACATGACAGCTTCTTCCCCCAAGCAATAAGACTTTTGAACACTTCAAATTGATCAACAATCAGCACTGCACTTTATTATTCTATTATCTCACACTGGACTGTCATAATTATATTCTCCACAATATAACAACTGCATATATATTTTTACATACTCTTATTTTTTATTTTTATTGTATGTGTATTCTATATTGTGTATTGTTTACTGTACATTTTAAAATAGGATTGTGTTGTGTAAGTATATGTACATTTGATATGTAAATTGTGTTGTGTAAATATGTTGTTTATTGTAATTGGTATATGTCTCGTCACTGTCATGACTGCTATGTTGCTCGGAACTGCACACAAGACTTTCACCTACTGTTGCACTTGTATACATGGTAGTGTGACAATTAAGTGATTTGATTTGATTGATTTTATGTGAGAATATAAATATATATATAAACGAAGATATTTTTCTCTGCTGCTGAAGCGCCCAGGAGTGTATGCTCAGCATAACGCTGTGTGCGAGGGAGAGAACCGCTGGAATGCGCTGTAGAACCAACAGCTTTGTAGAGATGACAAAGACAGCAGAGGAATTCAGCTCTGTGATTGCTCTCTCGGCTCTGAAGTAGAAATCTGATGTGGATGTGCAGCGTCACTCCTTTTAATACCCGTATGTCCGGGGGCATGCAAATTCCACATGCCAATTCTCATTGGCCTTTTCTCAAGATCAGAGATATCTGGGCTCCGCAGGAGCGACCCCTACTGTCAACTCATCGACACAACGTTGAGTGAGTGACAGACGGGAACATCTTTGTTAAAAAGCCAAGCCTTTGTTAAGAGTGGATTAACTGACTGTCAGCAGTGATACTGAATTATTATCGCCTTTACAAAATAAATAAATAAAAATTTGAATGAAAAAAAAAGACTGAAAAGTATTTAATATTTTTGAAAATGCATTTCCATGTTCTCAGTAGGTATACGCACCTATATTGAGTAAAGAAATGTAAAAAAAACAAAAAAGAAAACATCAACAATATCACTGGTCAATGATGTTACCTCTGTTCTACAGGTAAAAAAAAAAAGTGTGCAATAGGTAACAGTAGTCATTTTAAGCACATTCAAATGATATTAAAAGTTGTTTAAAAATGTAAAAAATATACAATATTTAAAATTATATAAAAGGAGTTATTGAACATTACCTTAGTTATCATTTGGAACATTTTAAAATCATGTTCAGTTCAATAACTTAAAAAAAATAAATGTATGAAATAATAAATAAATTGTATAATTTTCATAATTGGAACCTGTGAAATATTAATCCTTGCTCATTTTGCTACTGTCCGTTCTCGTGTTCAGTCAACTGTGTAATCTGTGTCAATTATTTTTCTTCATGGTCAACTATATTACAGTGAGTTTTTAAATCAAATACAAAAATCCTCAGTAGCAACCTGTATGGTTATGTATTGTGTTAAGTTAGAAGGGTGTTTTGTCACTCTAGAGAATTTTCTTTAAAAAACAGCGCAAACAAATTTGACTTGCTGAGCAAATGCAGTCACCATTGAGCTCTATTTGTAAAACTAGAGGTTTTTATCACTCTACACATTAATGAATATATATATTCATTAAAGTGTTAATGAACACAACTGTTGCTTTTTTGAGTGGTCACATAGTCCATCAAATAATATTGCTCTGTTAATCCTTGGTTTATCCAACGTGTTCAAAATTACTTAATTTGTCAGTAACACAATTGACAAATTAAGATGCTAACATGCTTTTTAAGAAAAATATCCTAAATGGGGCCACCCCGAGTTTGCAAAATTGCAAACACATTGAACTGTAAGGGTGCTTTATAAGATCATGTTTGTGTTTTGGGGAAAATTTTAACATTTTTTTTCTTACTGTCAAAAGTCAAATGAACCCCTAATTTCAGAATGACTCATTACACTTAGGGCAGAGGGGGCAGATAATTTTGAACAGAACAGATGACAATAAACCAGTGACAGAGTTTTTCTAAACGCTTGAGTATTTTTCCACTGCATGCTAGCTCACTGTCTTCTGTTGGCAAGATTAATCATGAAAGGTTTCATTTGATGTCTGTTTTCTGCCCCATCTGGAGTTTCATGTAAACGAGATCACTCTGGGAATTGTGATCCCTCGGGAGGTTATGCTGTGTTCTTTTTGAAAGATCACTGTGGGGTCATTCTAATAGCATCATGTTCCCTCGTTTTGCTTAATTTGGTTTTAATATAGTACTGTCAAGCAGAGAATCATATGCCAGAGTCATCTTACAGAGACACTGTACCACACATATGGGTTCTATTTGCTTATACAATATAAACAAACAAGAGGTTTACTGTACCATCATACCAATAGCACAAGTTAGAATCAAATACTTGAAGGAATATTTGACCCCCAAAAAAATCTGTCATCATTTACCCTTGTCATTCCAAATATGATTTTCTGTCCATGAAACACAAAAAGGTGAAAATTTTAATTTAATGAAAGTGAGTTTCATTTACTGCGATGGACTGGCGACCTGTCCAGGGTGTACCCCGCCTTTCGCCCAAGGTTAGCTGGGATAGGCTCCAGCCCCCGCGACCCTGTACAGGATAAGCGGTTGACGATGGATGGATGGATGGATGGAGTTTCATTTAAAATCATGTTCAGTTCAATAACTTAAAAAATAAAAAAATTTGAATGAAATAATAAATAAATTAAATGAAGTGAGTGTTTCGATTGCGCACACATTAACAACTTTTTACCTCATACATGCTGTGTGTGATTAGAATACATTTTTTATTTTTCCATCAACAACTGACTGCAAAGAACATAAAGGATATTAAAATAGACAGTATTCAATGACAAATGGATTGTGTGGATTTCATTTTTGGACACTCATTACTTGGAATGAGTCAAACCAAATGTTTACGCTCAACATGCATTGGAAGGCTGCTTCGTCACTATACTAGTCAATCACTGGTGACTGAAATTTATACAGCTACAAGCCAGTGGCTATGCACAGATGTTTTTAATCTCATGGAATGAAATATGGTTGCATACAAGTGATTTTCTCACTAGTTTTGAGATATACACACATACACAAATTAAAATCTTGACAAACCAGGTTATTATAAAGGGTGACCACGATATTCTTCAAAATATTAATCTTTGTGTTCCACAGAAGAGAGAAAGTCAACATAGAACAGCATGATTGTGAGTAAATTGTTTCTTGATGTACAGTCACATGCTCAAAACAGCATAGTGACGTGGACCAAAAACATGCACAGTGTGTATGTGGGAATGTGTTTGTGTGATTGTGTATCCCCTAGGTTTTCTTTCATGCCTGTTCAAGACAGCCAGCATAAGGCGAGCACACGAGAAGCAGTTAGCTTCTTTAAGTAGATCCCCTCAGAGAGAGACAGAGAGAGAGAGATACAAAGAGGAAATGAGTGAGTGTGCATCTGGGGATCTGGCTTACTTATCACACACTGGCAGGACAGACTATTCACCACAGGGCCTGTAATCTTTATGCTTAGTAATGCATGTTTTGGATATATAAAACAAATACTCACAAACATTACTAAATTAGATGAAATTTTCATATGCTCCTTTTTAAATCTACCAGGGATCGTAAAGAAATAGGAGAGACTGGGAAGTATAACAGCTATAGGTCTCTAACTTTGATATAATATAATATGATATCATAATTTTAAGTAGGTTGTAAATCTACTTCATATTCCTAAACTGTGTAAATATAGTTGACACAACTTAACATGCTACCAGGGTGGGTTTTAACACTAATAGACAATATGGGCATTTTACAGTACTTTATGTGAATTAATTTATTGTGGTAATCTCTACTTGTTTAAAATAATTGTTATGCCATCCCCATCACCACCCCGAACCCATCCACATTTCATGAAATACGTATTAATTCAAATTTGCAAACATATAGAAAGCATATAGTAAACATTTTAATTCAAAACAGCAAATTAAATTTGAAAAAATAAATAATTATATATATATATATATATATATATATATATATATATATATATATATATATAGTCTAAAAACATAACTGATAGTGTGTTTATGTCTATCACTCTCACAAATGTTGGCCTGTACAATGTGCCATTTTGTTCAGTCTTTGTGTGTCCAGATAAAGTGCTTTGAAAAGTAATGTTACAACCCTCCATGTCTGGTCTGTCATGATATTTCTAGAGTAGGTGAAAATCTTTAATGGATGTTATATGTAAGGGATAATCCATGGCTTGGTGTGAATTAAACGATTTTAATGCACAATGTGGAGGTGAAGAACCATCCAACGCATTCAAATCATTAAATGCACACCTAGCCGTGGATTATCCCACATATAGTCACTTTAGTCACTTGCTAGCATTGCTGAGTTATAGCTGTCAATGATCTTTACAGTGCTTATTACAGTGCAAGACTAACATTTTGAATGGAAGAATAACAGTAACGGTTAACTTTATCTATAGGCTATTAGATCTAGAGTTCTGCTAGTTCTTCTAAATTAGACACAGAGATAAAGTAGTGCAATCATATCATAACTTTTGGAGACCAAAAACTCTTTAAAAACTATGTATTTAAAGACTTAATCCAGAAATAATAATAGCCATATTGTAGAAGGATTGGCAGTCCTCAGAACATGTAATATTTCATTTCTATTCTTTGTCATTTTCACATAAATGTTAAAAAACTGTCATTACTGACATGACAGTAGCACTTACTGTCCATGATGAAAAAATTATCCAAAACACTCCAAACCTGTAGACTTTAACCTCTGAGACATACATATGGCATTCATTAAGGCTGCATGATTGATTTAATTAATAATGAAATCGCAATGTGGTCTTACACGCTTACAAAACAGCAAAAGGCTGAGTGTAATGAAACAGTCTCAGAGCTTCAGTCAGCGATGTGAGATTGTGGGACACCCTTTAGTGCACATGTTGAGCAGGGCAGCAATTTTACATGATGTTTATCATATTACAATCCAAATCATCTTGCCTTATCTCGCAGGACAGCGAATGATGCATTTAATAGGTTCTGGTTGCCTTCTCTCCCCCTTTATCCATAACAGCTGAATGTCAACGCATCCATTCCTTACAAGCACTTTGGGTGAGTAAAGCAGGGCTGATTAACACGTTTGACTTTTCCATGTTTCCTGTAGCACTTCACAGTTGATTTAAAGATGGCACTGCATGACATGATGTTATTTTGTGATGTGATGGTTAATTTCATCTCTGAGACTATATTCATGTCCGGAGGTCATTTGAACAGAGGCATAAAACTCTTGCAAAATCTCATTGTGGCGAACAGGGTGGGGCCGAGCAGCACCAGAGCAGAGCGAGGTCAGGAAGATAAGTGGTGTATGAGTTCCACCTGTGTGCCACAACGGACTCACGTTCCAGTGAGGAGAAGAGACAGTGGCAGACAAGAGAGAGGGACATACGGATCTGTGTGTGTGTTCAATGTGTCTGCGGAGAAGCAGTACGTAGAGTTATTTATGTTATTTTTAAGTGTAAAATAAATGTCTATGTGTTTGTCAAGCCAGTCCCAGCTTCCTACTTACCCATCTTGTGGACGTCGTTACACTCATTACAACAGCAAACCAGCAAAGTAGGGGCATTAATAAAGAGCAGTGATTAAAATTTACTGGAACTACAAGTGCATTAAACGGTTTTAATGTATGCATTCCATCCAATCAGAATCAAGCATTTAAATAGGCCATGGTATAAATCAAATTAAACAAAACTCGAATCTAGAATAAACCAGTTCTATCATTTATATGACAACTTCCATTTACATGATTGCAAATTACATTTTTAACCAGACATTTTACTTTCTAATCTCAAAATATTTACCTTCATATTTTTGTAGTCCAAAGGGGCTTTCAGATGATTTGCATCAGGATGTCAAGTGCTGCTTTGATCACCACATGAAAAGCACTGCAGAGAAAGGCTTGTTTTGATTTTAGTGCATCACCCACGAAAGGATACGCCATCCCAATTGCCTGTAAGTAGGCTGACACTTCGGAAGGTCAGTGGCAACGGGATCAAATTTGAAATTGTTGGAAATACGAGGACCATGTTAAAACCCTTTACGTGGCGCAGAACGCTGGTTAGCACTGTCACCTCACAGCAAGATCAAGCCCCAGCTCAATTAGAGCTTTTCTGTGTGGAGTTGGCATGTTCTCCCCTTGTTTGTGTGGTTTTCCTCTGGGTGCTCCAGTTTCCCCCAAAAGTCCAAAAACATGCAGGTAACTGACTTGGAGACTCTAAATTACTTGTATGTGTGTGAGTCCCACAGCCACTGGGGGGTTGTGTCAGGAAGGGCATCTGGTGTAAAACTTGAGTCAAATTTAATATATAAATGTGCACTATCACGAAGTGGACCCTGCACCTATGCGGGACAAATGCTAGGCGAGAGGGAGACGGGAGTCATATGGAACCACTTTACTGTCACCTCGGGAAGGTAGTGCATGTGTATGGTAGTGATTTCACCCTTGCAATTAATTTTTACAGATTAAATTGATGGTTGACTTGTATTGCATTCAACCATTGTATTCTTAAATCATGTAGAAGTGTAGGTGGCCTCTATACTTCTCGATAAAAAGCTTCTCAAAACAGACTTCTTGTATTAATAAAGCTGAAAAGATTCAAACATACACACACTCAACTAATGGTTCTCCAAAAGCAACTCAGCTACTTCAGAATGCAAGGCCAGTGTGCACTGATTTAAGGAAGTAATTTGACAATGTGCAAGGCTTCCCTTCCCTAAACACTTATTAATTCCCCTTGATATTGCTGTAGAAAGGAAATCTACTGTAAAACTCCCATATAGACACACACATGCACACCTCTGAATGTGATTAGCATTGAAACCAATGCTCCACACGTGAAAAGTAATTAATTGCTTTGATGATGAGATTTATGGTTACTGTTTAATCATTCTGGTGGGGTAGGGATGGGTCAGGGCTTTTCATGTTGCTTAGTGCTGCAGAGAACAAATAACGTACTAATTGAGAAGCCATGTTGTGGATCTCTATTGTGTAATATATCTTCATCAGCACAGCGCTGGACAACCTCTCGTGACAGAGGAGAGAGTTCGAGGGATAGAGATATTAATGCTCATGAAGAAACTGCTCACATGTGAAATTGGATTATATAAACTTTGCTGTTTCAATGTGATTGTTTGTTTTCGTGTGTGTGTGTGTGTGTGTGTGTGTGTGTGTGTGTGTGTGTGTGTGTGTGTGTGTAGAACATGCTTTACAATAAAGCCTGGCTTTACACCTACATGTGGCATTCACTCTCCACTGTATGAGATCATACATGTAGATAAATGTTTATCTACAGTATGTGTGTGTTTGTAATTGAGATTGAGATTGAGCAAGAGGGGGGTTATATATCTTAAGCTATATAAAACACCCTTGCCATGCAGCCTATGCTATAGGCAAGGCTCGAGTTGATGGGGGATGCGAGGGGATGACATACTCCATGTTGGAAAAAATGACAAAAAGCATCCCCCTTACCATCCCCTTTAGATTAATTGTGTCGTGTATTATATAAAATTTATCATGCAAATGAAACATTAAAATTCTCTACGTATGATAATTTACGAACTATAAATAATGGTGATTGGCCAGTCAGAACTCAATTTTCCAACGAGCTGTGCACAAGGTCACGCAAGTTTTAGTCAGTTTCGTGCTCTTCATAAATGGCCAAGAGAATGGTGTAAGAAATGCTTTTTATATTCTTTAAAAGAAAGAGAACAGAATAGAATATTGGCGTTATTGTAGAGAGGTTTCAACTGGGTCGTGTAAGAAGGCACGCCCCATATTCTTTACTACGCAATGTCTCGTTCCCTTCATCTCAGGCAATCAAGGTTACGTGAGGAACCAAGACGCTTGTACCTTTCTTAAATAAAGCATTAACATCCATAACACTAAAAAGGACTTTCGGCTACATGGAGCACAAGGAATAATTTGTATGAATCAACCCTGTGCCTGTAAATCATAATGTTTTTTGTTGCTCTTGCACATTAGACGAATAACACGAATAACACTCTGTACCATAAATACATTAAATACATCTATTTAATTTTTTAAATAGATTTATACTTCTATTTAAATTTTGCTGGATACACGTGGGTCATTTCTTTCTCCCGTTCCCAGGCACACATCATCCCATCTGCACCTGCACTCAGCAATCAAATCTTGTCCCGCACTGCACTGTTGCAGGATGTGTGCTTCTGTTTTTTGCTTTAAGGCTGTAATTATAATTTATCTAAAAGTGTATTCCTTTATTTTGTTTCTTGGTAATGTAGGTAGTATACTAGTGCATGTGTGTGTGCATGTGTGTGTGCGTGTGTGTGTGTGTGTGTGTGTGTGAGAGAGAGAGAGAGTGTCTGGTGCTCAGTCATATAGACTACAGTTATACATGAATAATCCCTATGTAGATTTTTATTCTCCTCTTTTATCCTCCCCAGATGAAAGGCATGGTCAGGATGAAATGGGAGGTTGCAGCTGAGGCAGTAAGAGTAGGGGAAGAAGGTGTGATCATTCTTAAATCCGATGTTGAGATCTTCAGACACCCAAATTTGACTGCTGTAAACCAGTGTTGGGTGGTAATGTATTACATTTAATCTGGATTACAAAATCACTTTACTAAAATCAATCACTTATAATTATATTACACTTATAGTCTAAAATTGGTTTAATCAGATTAGTTAATACAGTCATAGTACTTAGAATTAATGATTTTCATTACAATAAGTGATCCAAAACTATTATTTATTACCTAAAAAGTGCAATCTGAAGGATTTTTACAGCCGGGTTAAAATTGCTGTTGTTTATTGTGTTATCAGTACCAGATTACATTTCAGGTATAATCTACCCAACACTGCTGTACCCTACAGTAAACAAATTCAAATGTATTTGCAATCTTGTTGCTTTTGTAGAATTCAGTAAGAGGTTTAGACAGCTCTGAAGACGCCAGTCACTGTGAAGACAAGAGTGAGCAGGGAGAGAGGGACAATGATATTCAAGATTATTTCCCAGAATGCTGGACAGCACAAATGTTGAGAGACAAAAAAAATGCCTCCATGGCTTATTTTCCAAAACAAAACTCTTAGCTGCTCCATTTGTCAGAAGTGAAATGCATCTAGGCCAGAGGCAGGTTCTGGACACATGCATGTCACTGAGGAATGGGCCAAAGTAAAAGTGATGCCTTCGGGTTAGGGTTAGGGTTAGGGTTAACCCAGCCCAACTAAAAACGCACAGTAGAAGTCTCTGTCTAAAAAAAAAACACAGACAAAGAACATCAAATTATCATAGCTCAGCAGAGAAAATTTTACAAATAGCGCAAGACAAAACCTTAGAAATGTTAACCACTGATATGATGAGGGATCATTTTGATCATCTATATTAGAGTAAGCTTAAATGGAGATGAAGAGCCACTAACATTTTTTTGGTTTCACAGAAGCTGTTCAGATAGAACGTTTTGTTTGTTTTCAAATCTTCAGATGGTGCCTCTGTCATGCTTGGAAGTAAATTAGGTGTTGCAGAAAAAATCATTCAGCTGTTTCCCAATATGCTTATCTGGCACTGCATTAACCACCGACTTGAACTAAGTGCTGGAGATGCTGTAGATTAGGTTGCTGTTCCAGTTATTTTTTGACAAGGTCTACCGTCTTTATCATGATTCTGCTAAAATCCACCGTGAACTAACATCATGCTGTCTAGAACTTGCATTGCAGTTTCTAAATGTAGGGAGGATTCTTGGTACTAGATGGATAGCCTCTAGTTAGAATCATCAAAGCTGTATGGCAACAGTACCCAGCACTTCACAAACACTTTTCAGATGCCTCGACTGATCCAAAACAAGCTCCACAGAGAGATGCCTGTTTGTTGGTTTAGCAAATCGTCTCTGTAGTGTCACCTGTAGTGTCTTGCAGTCATGTATGATGCCCTTGAGGAGCTATCACAATTTTCAGTGTTACAGGGTTACGCTTTCAATGGCGGACGCATGTCTCGCTGTGCAGGTCCGTGTGTTAAAGTCCATGGCTGAGGAACGATAGAGACATCAATCAGCAGCTGTTATTTGATGCTTTAGCAAAGAGTCTAGAGAGGAGAATGTGTTTTCTGTCTGGTTATCAGAGCAAAGAACAATATGAGAGTTTTCTAAACAACATCAAAGCATTGGATCCCTCTATAGCTGGCCAGAAGGGTGTGATGTTCGTTATGCTGAGAATGAAGTACAGGAACTCTGTTCCCATTTCCAGCTCCACAATAGTATGGAAATACAGAGCAGCATGAGGGAAAACATTCGACAATGTTAAGACCACTGGTAAATGCAGACCCCCTAAAGAGCTGAAACCCCTCTTGCAGACGGTAAACACACAGCAGAGTCTGAGCATAGCTTTAGCCTAGAGCTTCAAAGCCTTTCAGCGCTACTCTTTATTTATTTATGTGTTGACCCTCCCCCAGAGAAGTTTTCTCCAAGACATTATGTTAGGTCCTGGATTCAGAAAAAAACACTGCTTAGCTGACAATTCCAAGGCACGAACCAGAAATGTACAAGTTCATGGCTATGAACCACTGTGGAAAATATGGTGAAGCAGTATATGTTTAATTCAAGATTGCTTTGACTGGCATCTTTTTGTTCAAATATGTTTTGTTTTGACTGCTTTAAGTTAATTTTATAAAGCTTATATTTTGGTAAATTCAAACATTTTTAATGATTAGGCAAATTTTGTAATCATTGTGTAACTTACCCCTTACACCAAAGAAATATTTGACCACACCATCCCCCTTTAAATTAACATGATGGTAGCCATTGTTGACCATGAAAACAATAAAACAGAGCGGACACCTTTAGACTCTCAAGACTGAGCGTGAAGTTTTAAAAAACATCTGATATTCATTTTGGCATTTTTAAGAAAAGACACCTTTTGTTCAAGTCATGTGGTGGAATCCCAAGGAGGAAAACTCCTTGATATTCTTGACTGATAAATTCACTATATTTATGAAAAAAAAAAAAAAAAAAACTTACCTTGAAAAATGTGTTTGAAAACTTTTTAGTTTAGTGTTTTAAACTAGATTTTTAACAACACCATCCCCCTTGATTTTTTTTTTACAAATCGACCACTGGCTATAGGTGACTTTCTGCTGTGTGCAAATAATAGAAATAGACCTCTCACTATCTAGCAAATAGCTCAGCTATTTTCATTGAAGTATAAAATCTATATCACTGGTTCTCAATTGGTTTGCATTGAGACAAAGATTGGACATCAAATGGTACCCTCTCACAAACCAAAATTGTTTATTGTACATAAGTAAACAAAAATCCTTCTTGTGTTTCCCCTCTATCTGTGACACTTTTTTTGTCACGACCCAGCAGCTGAGAACCACTGATGTGTTACCTGTTTAAAAGCAAATGTACATGCTATTGTTTTTCAAATAAACACTTGATTAATTTTCATCATTTCCAACATTTATGTGAAACAAAACAAAACAAATATTTAAATATATATATATTGATATGGCACATTTTGTATTAAAAACTACAAATATCACATTTCATGATATCTAACACTAACATGAAATTATACCATGAAATTAGTGTGTTTTATATGAAGTGTGTTTTGGATGCCAAGGCCATTACTTTGTTGGGAGATCACTGACTCCCTTCCTTTCTTGAAAGAAAGTATAAATAAAACTGAATTAAAGAATTTGGTTTCATCTCAGTGCCATGTCAAGCCATCAAGACTGATGCTGTCTGGGTCCTAATAAAACAAAAACAAATAATGCTGATAGTATTCCCACAGTTACTCATAATTGATGTATGCCAAGATAGTTAGGACTGTAGCCTTAGGTTCCGTGGTTTATGCATTCAGGAGTTATGTTCTCCTCAGACTAGATTAGTTATATTGGAGAGGAATTGAGAGCAACATGTCCATTTAAAAAAGGGGGGTCTCCTCTGATTTAGATCAATCATCAAAGTGCCATTGTGAACCAAGTCTCAAGAAAAACATTTGTTGTACATTCAGTCAGTCCAGATTGTGCAGCTTACACCTGGTCACTGAAATGGGATCTTCATGCCATGACACATGCCTGGACATAAATGATCTGTTGCTGGCAATATTTTTTATACTACTTTACAGTAAGATTGCATATGTTAATATGAATGAATGCAATAGTTGTCTTGAACAGTATATTTACAGCATGAATTATTATTTTTTTTAAATATTAATTTCTACATATAAACTTCAATAAACTTTAATATAATACATTACAAACTAATATGAACAAAAGTATATTTATAAACCAACATTTTAAACCATTAATCAAAATTAATAAGTGCTGTAAATAATTTTTAACTGTAAGTTCATGGTATGCATTAAGTAATGTTAATGTATGGACATAAAATGTAAAAAAAAAATATAATATTTGCCCAATTTTTTTTTTTTTTTTTTGACTACATGGGCCATGGATACCTTCACAAGATAATCCCTGACTGAGAATCTGAAAAAATATATTATTATTTATTATTATGAATATTATTGAGCCCTGTTATTGATATTATATGTATCAGTCTAAAACAAAGAGTGGCAGAATTTGGAAAACATATTTACATGAATAGTCCAACCATCCCACTATCCCTCTCTCTTTCCTTTACTGTATGCTTTCAATGCCTTTTTTCTCTTCTCATCTGTCTCACTCCTCTTTTTCTCTCTTCTCTCGCTCCAGGGAAGCATCTATCAGAGGGAGGCACATGACTACAGGAAATTGGTAGCATGACTCGATAAGGCTGGACATTAATCTGATCGGGTTTCCAAGCAACCTTCTGGCCTTGTGAAGAAATATAAGTAAAAGAAAGTATATAAGAACAGGAGCAATAGTCCAGAACTAAGAACCCTAATCACAGTAACAAGAGGAAGGAACCATGAAAACACACTTTTTGAAAACCCAAAATTTGAATAGTATTCAAATAAAAAGTGTGTTGCAAGGTTCCAAAGGGTCCTATTGATTTGCTTGCATTTGTCAAGGGACCCATGGGCCCTTGTGGTCATCGCGCACTGTTTGCGCTAAAAGTACTGGTGTTAAGCTTCCCCTGCAGTCATGGGCCATGCGGCCTGAGGCATTGGAGGCAGGCCCACCCTAACTCCCGACTGAGCCCCTGAAAAATGATACCCAATAAGAGGTATTTGTCATGGGCAATGCATATGGATGATCTCCTGATGGCGTAGCTGGGATGATAGGTTTTCGGGGGTGATGATCTATCTCTCTTGCCCTCCCCCCAGTTGTTGGACCCCTGAAAGTTGTCCCCTTTTCCCCCCTTATGGGAGGCCCTGTTTGGAGGCTCCTGGCAGTCCGAGGCCCTGAGGCACTGGGTCAAAATACAGACACACACAAAACACACAGTGTGATTTCAGTAATGGATGGTACAAAAAAAATAGATGAAGTGTGCTATAGTGTTCTCTTATAATGAGGTGGTTATATCAAGAAGAGATGTGAGGACAGACTGTTTCTTTTGAAGCTCATTAATTCTGAGATTCTGCATTTTTTAGGTTTTAAGTTCAGCAAATAATCCCACATACTGGCACTTTCTGGAGAACACTGAAATAAAATGCTTAAAACAGTGTTTAGCAGTGCTTGAAGTGTGCAGGTACTCACCGGTACGCAGTACCAGCACTTCTGTAATATAATCTTCGTTGCGTACCATCACTTTTCAGAGTCTTCAGGAATGATGTAATTTCTTTATTTCATGTCAGACAGTGGCTGATTCAATACAACCCACCAATCACCTTTACCTGACCCACCGACTGATTTTGATAAATTCATGCACTTTCCGTGCAAAACTCAGTGATGAGTTTAACAACAAACAACACTTGCAACAGCATTAGTGGTCATCATAAGTGGTCCGTGGTCCAATGCTGGACAGAAATTATCATGTTTAAGCTTTTGTGGGCATAGATCAGTTACACTGCTCTCCAAAACACAAACAAGCAACTTTAAGGTGAGCACTTTTTATCGTGTCTCATTAAATCAAATGTATTTGTGCAAATTGCTTAGCTGCTGGTGCAGTCAAAACTACAGACATAACAAATGTATATACTGCATTCATAGTTTTCAGACCCCTTAATTTATTTCACATTTTGTTATGTTTCAGCCTTATGCTAAAGTGATTTAAATGATTTATTTTATACACTCCATACCCCACAATGACAAAGCAAAAACACAATTTTTGATAAATGTACAATAAAAAAAACACACAAAAAAAAACGTCTCAGTTAGGTATGTAACATCAGTTTCCTGAGATGAAGGAAATGAGACATTGCGTCATGCTGACGCATATGGAAATCCTTTTCAACGACATAGCTGAAACCCTTCTACAATAATGCCAATTCTAAGACTGGCTATGGTGTTTAAGCCTGCCCTTTTAGTCGTGAAGCTGTCATTCCTCAGAATTTTCTGACTGAGGGAAAAAGAGCACATTGCTCGTACTTCAAAAAAGTCTGTAGTGTGGCAAGCTTACGCAATGTCTCGTTCACTTCATCTCAGGGAACCGAGGATACATACGTAACCAAGACATTCCCTTACAATTAAGTTCACTTGACATTGTGTCGTGCTGAAGCATATGGGAAACAGAGTCCCATCACGCCACACTACACGACATATCTCTCCTAGTGAGGGATAACGAAGCAAAATACTCAAAAGAACATGACGCCACAGTCCAGCTGTACGGCATCCGACATGAATAACCCTCATGGTGAGCCTGAAGGGGAGCACTTAGAATGGATATATGAACTGTAGTCATATAATATGAACTAACCCCTTCACCAACCCAGTCAGGAAAGGAGTTTTATTTGACTTTATTGTAAATACAACAGTCTGAAGGCAGGTGGTTGTGTAAAATTACGGGGGAGCCCGTAACTTAAAAAGGGGCACAAGTTTATGTTTGGCTAACGAAATAGGAAGTGCTCAAGACAGAGAGGACTTGCAAAGAGAGAGACATCATGCCTACTTGTGAATGTGTTTTGAGAAGACCAACCTGCTGTAAAACATATGTCTTGTAGGGACACACCGTTTGTCCATGCCCACGAAGAGGCCATGCCTCTAGTTGAGTGTGCTTTAACACCAATCGGGCAGATCTTACCCTGCGACTCGTAAGCCAAGGGAATCACATCAATGATCCAGTGAGAAAGACTTTGCTTGGAGATGGACATTCCTTTTGTGCATCTTCCATATCACAGAGCTGATCAGACTGTCTGAACTGGCAGGCGCGCTCAGCGTCTGTGTGTGTAACGCTCACACAGGGCATAACAAACATACCGCTGCACTACTGAAAGTATCCTAACAAACTGCATCACAGTATGGTATGGCAACTGCACTGTCCAGCGGGTGGTGAAAACTGCCCGATACATCACTGGTGTTCAGCTATCCTCCATCAAAGACATTCACAAAAAACGCTGCCTAAGGAGGGTGAGAAGCATTATCAAAGACACCGCTCACACCAGCCATGGTCTGTTTACTCCTCTCCCATCTGGGAGACGCAATAGGAGTCTTCGCTGTCGCACCAGTAATCTCAGGAACAGTTTCTTCTCCTCAGCTGTCAGCCTACTGAACTCTAAACTCATTCGACTCGGACTACATCTTTTTTATTTATTTTTGCACATTCCCTTGCACATTTCTTTGCACATAACTTCTGCCTCCTGATACCGCTTTCACTGTTATGGTCACTGACCATATAAATCTATTTACATATTTATACTTCATTCTGTACAATGCACCTTCTTCATTTGCATTGAGCTGGTCTCTGTTTCTCTACCTCATAACTATGCACTCAAAAAAAAAAAAAAAAACATATTGTATATACTCACACACATATACATATATACATATTGCTATATTACTGCATTTCATTGGGTATGTACTTGTATTTTGCACAATGACAATAAAGTTGACTCAAAACTAATCTAATGGACTGTGGATGACAGGACACAATTGTTGAAATATGACTCTTATAGTGTTCCATATTGGAGCGTGTAGCATTGCAGTTCTAAACAATCCCTATCACGCTTTCTGCGAGGAGATTGTGAATTTTCTGCACACTGCACCATTACACCCCATTTTTTAAATGGGACTGTGGATGATAGCACACCATTGGTGAAATTTTACCCTTTTGGCATTCCATACTGGTGCGTGTAGCAGAATGTGTATGCATCTCACGCAATGAGTGCTTTGCTTTTTAGCGAGAATGTTCTTATTGAACCCAATTCACAGAAACAACAATTTGAGTAACATCCCAGTCCAGGAGGAAGGAAATAATTAGGATTTCACAGACCACACATCCAGTACACACATCAAGTGTGATTTGTAATCTTAGGTGGGTAGTAATGCATTACATTTACTCCATTGCATTTACTTGAGTAACATTTGGGGGGGAAATGTACATTAAAAAGTAGGTTTAAAAGTTGGTAGTTTTATTCTCACTCAAGTCAATTTCTAATGATTTTTTTATAACTTTTTCTTTACAATTTGTGGCGTTACTGTCATTACATTAATGGATTTAATTTGAATTCATGTGTAATTTATTGAGCGATTATTGAATGGGACTTTTACGAGAGCGGAAGTTCACAGCTGTGTGCGATGAGACGCTACCACTTGAGTGATGAGACTGTCACTCAAGTCATCAGTGCAGCAGCATCAAACTCTTCAAAGTGAAACACTTTTTTCGCTCTGCATAGTGAAAAGAATTATTGTTTCATCATGCAATGTCTTCATTTAACAAATTTAAGCTGATATTTCAAGAATAAAGACACAGCTCCAACTTCAGGCAGCACGCTGAGGTAAGTTTTGGCTCTAATTATAACACAGGCTTTTCTGTGTAATGAGATGCTCATTTTCAGGGTGATTCTGTAACTGGGCTCTTATGACATAAGTTTTTAAGTGTACATTTTTAAATCAGTGCAGCAATATATCAGTGTGCTTCGTCATAAGCAAAATGTATTCATTTAATCCACGCCCTCGCATGCTACTGTTGCAGCTACTTCAGGCGGATTAACTGTATAAATCTCGAGATGACTCGAGATGGCACCGAGTATGGCTTCTGCGTTGCGAGCTCCGACACAACACTGCAGTTTATTGTTTGTTTTGTTTACAGTTTTTTTGTCTTGGATGTTGTCTGTCTTATTGTATACAACAGACAAACGCTTTTGGACATTGGTTTTGCAATTACACACTGAAAACCGGACTTCAAATTCCTCAATGCCGACCCGCTGTTTACAAACACGCCAGCGGAGCCCTTTGTCTGAGCTGCCCAGCCGCGGAAACGCAGAAGGAAAATGGGAAAAGAGCCGGCGTTCTCTTCAGAGTTAAGACGTCACGCAAATCGACCCCCACTACCCAGTATACTACTCTGGACAACAAGCTCTGCGAGCTGAGAGCGCGGATCTCTTTCCAATGAGAGGCGAGGGATTGCTGCAAACCTGTCTGCGGAGATTCCAGACTAGGCCATCGAACCCGCGGGTTTATCCATGCACCAAGCGGACAGAGCAAAAGACTTCTCAGGTAAAAGCAGAGGTGGTGGTGTATGTTTTATGATCAACAAATCATGGTGTGATCAGAGGAACGTACATTTTATCAAGTCTTTCTGCTCTCCTGATCTGGAATATCTCATGCTTCTGTGTCAACCAGTCTGGCTCCCGTGGGAATTCACAGCATTCATTATCACTTCTGTGTACATTCTCCCATAAGCAGACCGGGCACTCAAGGAACTGTATGGGAGTATAAGTGAGCAGGAACCTGAGGCCACATTCATTGTTACCGGGAACTTTAACAAAGCCAATTTTAAAACAATTGCACCAAAATACCAGAAACACATCAGCTTCAACACACGAGGGGACCGGGTTTTGGATCATTGCTATTCTCCTTTCCGGGATGGCTACAAATCCTTCCACCGACCACCATTTGGCAAATCAGACCACTCTTCCGTTCTGCTTCTGCCCGCTTACAAGCAGAAACTGAAGCAGGAAGCACCCACCCTCAGAACAATCTAGTGCTGGTCAGACCAATCAGACTCTATGCTACAAGACTGTTTTGATCACGTGGACTGGGAGATGTTCCGGTCCGCCTCTGATGACGACATCGAGGTTTACGCTGATAGCGTAACATGTTTCATCAGGAAGTGCATAGTGGATGTTGTTCCAACCAAAACAATACAGATCTACCCCAACCAGAAACCATGGGTTAACGGCGATGTTCACGTGGCACTTAATGTACAGACCTCCGCTTTTAATCCTGGGAACGCGGAGGAGCATAAACAAGCCAGTTATGCCCTCTGTAACACTATCAGAGCAGCCAAACGCCAGTACAGGCACAAAATTGAAGGACAGTTCAACACCACCGACTGTATAAAAATAAAAACTCTGCCGTGAACACCGCTGCCTCTCTCCCGGATTGAGCATAATACATTTTATGCTCGTTTCGAGGAAAATAACACAGCCCTCGTGGAGAGAGCACTCGAGGCCGACGCTACAGAGGATGGTTCACTCTCCGTCTCTGTTGCGGATGTAACACGATCCTTCCGACGGATAAACATCCGTAAAGCCATGGGTCCAGGTGGCATTCCGGGCCATGTCATCAGAGCGTGCGCGAACCAACTGGCTGGTGTTTTTACCTGTCACTCTCCCTGTCTGTAGTCCCCACATGCTTCAAATTGTCCACCATTGTGCCTGTACAAAAGCAATCAAAAATCACTTGTTTAAATGGCTGGCGTCATGTTGCTCTGACCCCCATCATCAGCAAATACTTTGAGAGGTTAATCATCTGCTCTGTGCTGCCCACATCTTGGACCCATTGCAGTTTGCCTACCGCAACAACCGCTCCACTGATGATGCCATTGCATCTACAATACACACTGCCATCTCCCATCTGGAAAAAAGGAACACATATGTGAGAATGCTGTTTGTAGACTACAGCACAGCATTCAACACCATAGTGCCCTCAAAGCTTGATGAGAAACTCCGGGCTCTGGGCTTAAACAGCTCGCTGTGCATCTGGATCCTGGACTTCCTGTCAGGCAGATGTCAGGTTGTTAGAATGGGTCGCAACATCTCCTCATCACTGACCCTCAACACTGGAGCCCCACAGGGCTGTGTTCTCAGACCACTCCTGTATTCCCTATACACACATGACTGTGTGGCAACACATAGCTCCAGTGACATAATTAAGTTTTCTGACGATACAACGGTGGTAGGTCTGATCACTGACAATGATGAAACAGCCTACAGAGAGGAGGTGCACACTCTGACATGCTGGTGTCAGGAGCACAACCACTCCCTCAACATCAGTCAGACCAAGGAGCTAGTAGTGGACTTCAAGAGGAAAGACAGAGAACACAGCCCCATCACCATTAATGGAGCACCGGTGGAGAGAGTCAGCAGTTTCAAGTTCATCGGTGTCCACATCACTGAGGAACTCACATGGTCATCCACACTGAGGCCTTGTGAAGAAGGCTCACCAGCGCCTCTTCTTCCTGAGACGGCTGAGGAAGTTTGGAGTGAACCACCACATCCTCACACGGTTCTACACCAGTACTGTAGAGAGCATCCTGACTGGCTGCATCACGGCCTTGTACGCCAATAGCACCACCCACAACCGCAAAGACCTTCAAAGGGTGGTGCGAACTTTCAGAAACATCATCGGAGGTGAGCTTCCCTCCCTCCAGGACATATATAACAGGCGGTTTGTAAAAAAAAAACTCAGAGGATCATCAGAGACTCCAGCCACCCGAATCATGGGCTGCTCTTACTTCTACCATCAGGCAGGCGGTATCGCAGCATCAGGACCCACACCAGCCGACATCATGACAGCTTCTTACCCCAAGTAATAAGACTTCTGAACACTTGATCTCTCATGATCAATATACACCAGCACTGCACTTTATTAATCTATGATCTCATACTGGACTGTCATAATTATATTCTCCGCAATACAACTACAGAATATATACCCCCCAATGATCAAAACAAGCAAGTACAAAAATGTTTACCATGATCAATGGAAACATGTAAATGCTTCACACTACATTACCAAAACATTATTATTCCGCAAGACGCATGCAGTTTTATTTTTTAACTGCAAGAGGGCCAAAATTACATTGTAGTGTTCTTGTGCACTGTGTCGAAACTCTGACTTAAACACCAAGTTAAACCATAGCCAATGAAGACATAGTCATAGTAAGTTTGACCATTTACTGTCACACTTCCTCATTAACATGCTGGTGAAAACTGTAAATAAAAACAATACAAAATATTCAGTGTCCATTTTCTTGACTAAACATTACATTGTAAATAGCTGTAAATAGGAAAATACTTGCACTATAAGTAGCAATTGAGGTACCAAGTACCATGATAACATGGCTACTAGAATTGCTGTTAGCTAGTGCACAGTAGTAAACAAACCGTTCTTTTAATAACTTATAACAAAAACATTACTAGCATATGATCTTTAACAAGTCTGATGTCAAATAAATGAACTTATGGCATTGCCTCTATGATGCTTCATAGCAAATGCAAATGTATTATTAGAGCGAGCACAACATGACTGTCTCTTCTCTTTCTCCACAGAACCAGGAAGCACTTAACATGGAGTGAGGTCATCGCGTGACACAAATATACATTTTACAAAGAAGTTTGTTAAACTGTAAATAAATTATTTAAACTAAAAATAGGCACTAGAAAATGTTTAAAGAAGCCATTTGAGAAAGTTAAACAAATTCCTTTAGGGCAACACATACATAGTGTAGCTTTAAATGAAAATGAATGGAGGAATCAGTTTTCTGAGAGCCCAAGTGCCCCCTGGAGGAAGAAAACATTGTGTCTCATGAAATACAATGATTGGCTTTTGCTGATAGCATATGTATATATATATATACATGACAACATGTGTATGCATATACAGAATATATACTGTATATATTGTATATATATATTGGGAGGGTTACTTTTGAAATGTATTCCACTATTGATTAAATATGATCATGCCTGGTAACGTGCATGTAATATGGCTACAAATAGAATTTTAGCTTAGCGTAAAGCTGACAATTTACACAAGGTTTATTTCTATTTCTTCTGCTCCAATTTTACTTCAAACCATCTTCTCTGAATATAAGTAACTGTATTCCACTACAGTTACAATTTAAGTAATTTGTATTTAGAATACAGTTACATTCAAAAAGTATTTAATATTTAATCCTTTCAGATGGAAAACCTTTATACATATAAATGATGCATTCCAAAGTGCTTTTGAACAGCGGTGAAACACTTTCTTATGATGTGTTACATTCATACAAACAGACAGAAAAATAAGTTTGAAGTAAATAAATAAATTAGTAACATTATATTTGTTACAACATAAGTATAGGAAGTATCAATACTTTAGGATCGTTCCACCCATCCCTATTGCGTATGTTTGTGTCATACTTGCTGTAAGGAGTAGTTGCTGAGATTAAATACTGGATCTAATTGCAGGTTTTTAATGAAGATGATGAAAGTGAAACAAACGTGAACCAAATAGTAATAAACAAGAACTGACAAAGAGTCACAGGTGCGAACAATGGGGAAAAGATGGCAGTTATGAGAGCAGTGAAATAAGGGAAATGGTGTTTGGGGGAAACAGAAAAGAGGACAAAAAACACTTCAAAATAAGAGTCCTTGGAAACACGACGGAAACACAATGTGACATACTCAAGCGCACAGCAGTAGTGCTCAACTCTAGACCTACAAACAACAGAAGACAGATGGTTAACAGTCTTTACTCAGTTATTGCCCACTTGAGATTCAAAACCTGAAACCTTTAAGTTGCAGGTTTGTAAGCTTTGCATCAAGGGAACTACATACTCCTGTCAAACTAGAAATTCTATGGAGAAAAAATAAATAAAAATGTCCTTCACACCTTTGTAGTTTGCAAATATTTATTGTATAGCTATGTTTCAGTCAAATACCTTATTCTGGCACTTTTAAAACAAGATGTGATTAACCTGTATATTAAAAAGAATAAACTGAGCAATCAGATTATTACTGTGGTGTTTTATAAAGCAGCTGGAATTGCAAGAATCTTAGACTTCTGTTAATATCAATGATGATTACTGTTAATTGCTCAGTAACGTCATTGAAACTTCAGCAAGGTTTCTATTTGATGATGTTCAGCCGCTATTTTTGCCACATGCTACCCAGCAGGAAGTGCTGCTTATAGTGACAGGCTTGCATGTGTTTGATTAAGTGTGAGCATGGCATTCAATTAGGGTAGTGATGACACACACAAACAACTCCACACCGAGAAAGAGAGAGCAAATGATGCTCACATCATGTCAAATCAGAAAAAAACTTTTCTCAGACTCATCAAGGCTATGAAAGATTCGGCAGGCACCTTTGTTATGTGTTCTGTGTGTGTAAGGCTGCTTGAGTGAGTGATACACTGCATGGCCAAAAGTATGCAGACACCCCTTCTTGTTCCAGTTCGTTTAATTTCAGTGATAACTATTTTCAAGGTTACGGCATAAACTTACATTCTTGAGCATTGTGTGCTTCCAACTTTATGACAGCAGTTTGGGGAGGTCCTTTTTCGTTCCAGCATGACAATGCTCCTGCATGGTGCACAAAGCGAAGTCCAAAAAGAAATGGTTTACTGAGTCTGCTGTGGATGACTGGCCTGAACAAAGTCCAAACCTGAACCCCAATGAACACTTTTGGGTTGAATTGGATCACCATACATGCAGTATGCCTGACTACACAGATGCATTTGTGTCTGAATGGGAGAAAATCCCTACAGCCACATTCCAAAATCTTGTGGGAAGTTTCCCAGAGGAGTTGAAGCTATTAGGGAGGACCAAATACCTATTAATGCCAATGGTTATAGTGCAGAAGCCTTCCCAGTTCATTTCATAATGAATATTTTTTTCTGAAATTATCTATGATAACTTTTTTACTTATGGCATTTTCTGTACACTAATGCATAGTGTGCTTCTTTCTCAGTTCCTGAACTTTGTTGAAAAGTCTGCAAAAGTGTCCTCAAGCATGATATCAATTAGTCCAGACAGCTTAGTGGGATGTGAACTCCATCTGAGACACACAAATTAGTGTGGCAGCTGTTTAGGGAACAGACATAACAAACAAATTAATCACAGAATAAGAGGAGCATGACTTAAAAGGTCTGTTAATATCTATAACTATAATAGTTGGTGGGGGGGGGGCACTATAACCATAAAATCCCACTCTCCCAGGTTATGCATCTATGAACGTGCACATGAACATGTTTTTGTTTAAAAATGTGCAGTGCGTGTGTGTGTGTGTGTGTGTGTGTGTGTGTGTCTCCATGACAGCAAAAGGTGAATAATCAGATATCAGAACATGACCTCTGTACTCCCAGTGCTCTGTACTTATTAAAATTAAACTAAAATTCAATCACTCTTAGACACAGGTGTAAACAGACTTAATTGAAATAAAACCTTAGGAAATATGATTTCAGGTCAATAAAGGCATTATGTATAAAATAAATAAATAAATAAATAAATAAATAAGATCTATTTGCAAGAAGTGGACAATTAAACACTAAAGGCACCTTTTAAGCACAGGCAACCATTAGGAAAATGGATGACAATGAGACAATGAAATGTACTGAATATGAGAGAACAAAACATCAAGCTCTTTGAGGGATAGGGTTTTTATATGCCATTGGTCTCTCTCTCTCCCTCTCTCTCTCCAAACTGATGTTGCACCTTGAATATTTGTTTTGGATATTTACCAGTTTAATATGCAGAGACAACTGTAAGTTATTCATTGGTAGGTTGATTCCACTGAAAATTTTAACATTTTGCCACTGTCGTGTTATCTAAACATCACTCTGTTTATTTAAGCATCCCGACCAACCTGACGTAGCAACATTTGCTCAACCAATGACATGAGTTTGGTACAGAACACTCCATTTGGTTGACCAATAGATAACAGAGGAAGTGTTTGGCCATTATTTTGCAATTCCATTTGGTAATACTTAATGCTTTATTCTTTTGTCGAGGCGATTACAGACACATCATATGTCTCATCTCTCTCCCAGAGCCTATTTATTCAGAAGCAAAATGAACTGGAATGATTTTGATGCTTGTGTTAAAATTGTTGTTCCCTGTCACAGTAAGAATCCAGCACTTAGTTTGATGTTCAAAGGCCTGGAATTAGAAATTAAATTGGGACATAATCATTGTCAAAGAGGATGCCTGTTGTTACTGTGATATGTGACACATTATGGTTGACTTTTCAACAAAACTCTGTAAAAAAACAAAACAATACTTGTATCAATACTGATACTTAAACACTATGCATCTGTCAGTCACAGAATTCTTTCTCCTATTTCTGCTTTCTGAATGCCAAAAAAAAAAAAATACTGCATTGTTACAATTCAA
Source organism: Moxostoma hubbsi (assembly GCA_032164185.1). NCBI lineage: Eukaryota > Metazoa > Chordata > Actinopteri > Cypriniformes > Catostomidae > Moxostoma > Moxostoma hubbsi. Next base: position 15,341,360 of record JAVLUX010000024.1, on the reverse strand, counting down.
AACAAGGGTAGAAAAATGCATGCATTTCAATATTTCAGTAAATGCATGCACGAATGATAAAACGTTTACTGCTATTTTATTAAAAGCAACAACAAGAACAATTATTTATTCACCATAACAATTATCATTTTTAGTTTGACCACTATTTTGGTCATGTAACGATTAAATATTTGAACAACTACTGCCCTCGTGTGGTCAAAAGCACTCAATACAATTCAGTCTATTCTAGTAAATCATAGTTTAACTTCAAGGGATATTTCACCCAAAAATTAATATACTGTCATCATGTACTGACCTCCATGGCTTTCAAAATATGTAACATTTGGAACACAAACACAAAAGAAGAGGCAGAATGCTCAAACTGGACACCAATTGAACCCAACTGTTACAGACATAACAGTGCAACTATCTGCTCAGTTATATTTGATATAAACAGTTGCACAACAAAGATATGTGCTGCTGCAGCTCACCAAAAATTATGTCATCTTTTACTCACAGCTGAATGTCCAAGCTGCATTTAGCAACAAATGTGAATAACTGGTGGTGTCAAGCTCAACTAACATAAAAGCAGTCCATAAGTTACATGACAATGTACTATGAAATTTTTCTCAAATCAGTTTGATGATGAAAGCGACATGAAGAGAGCACATTCTCCAAAGCCGCGCTGGACAGTTAAAGTAATAGTTTACCCAAAAATGAAAATTCTCTCATTATTTACTCACCCTCATGCCATCAGATATGTATGACTTTCTTTCATCTTCTGAACTCAAATTAAGATTTTTTTTAATCATTTCTAAGCTCTGTAGGTCCATACAATGCAAGTGAATGGATGCCAAATTTTGAAGCTGCAAAAATCACATACAGTACATCAGCATAAAAGTAATCCATAATCAATGTCTTCAGAAGCAATATGATAGGTGTTGGTGAGAAACAGATCAACATTTAAGCCATTTGTTACTGTGAATTCTCCTTCATGCTCAGTCAATCTCCACTTAAACTTTCACTGTCTTCTTGAGTTTTGGGCTATTTACATTCTTCATGCATACCACCCCCCTACTGGGCAGAGAGAAGAATTTCTAGCAAAAAAGGACTTAAATATTGAGCATCAAAATTTGGCACCCAATCACTTGCATTGTGAGGACCAACAGGGCTGAGTATTCTTCTAGATATCATAATTTGTTTTCTGCAGAAGTAAGAAAGTCATACACATCTGGGATGGCATGCGGGTGAGTAAATGATGAGAGAATTTTTTTTCCTCTCTATCCCTCACACTGAGATTGTTGTTAGATTATATACTGTTTGACAATACAGCAGGGTGCAAAAAGCATGTGCCACTATTTACAGTAACTGTTAATAGCATCTAATTTATATATTTATATATAATTTATAATTTAAATATTTCTGATTTGCAAATCATTTCATTAAATATATTTATTAATGTATGCATTTGATGTACGTGATTGATTATACCTTATAACCACATTTTTGTATTTCTGATGAACTACAGTTATAAAGTAGTTTTGCTTTTTTGTGTTTTATGCTTTTGAATAACTTGACTTTTTTATGTGCACAATTTAAGCTTGCTTAGTTGTTGAGGTTGGGTGTGTTTGGACACTATGGGGCCCCAGTTTAAAAATCTGCTAAAGGCCTCCAAAATGCAAGGGCCATCCCTGACACAGACTGGCTATTGTGCTGAGGTCTCTCTCTTCAGGCAGAGATTTGTCACACATTTGCAATTGTTCAGAATTGAGAAGACGTGACACATACCTGTGGTTCAAACAAATAAGGCTCGGCATAGAAATTAATCAATTCTTCAACTTCAAACTCTTCAAAAAACATATGATTTATTTTATTTGCGTCCTATTGAAGCTTGAAGAGTTGGTCTCCTTAACTTGCCATTGTATGACATGAGCACACAATGTTTCCCTTTGTGTTAAGTAAAAGAAAGTCCAATGGGTTTTAACAACACAAGGGTGAGTATACAATGACTTTTCACATTTTTGGGTGAACTATACCTTCTCAAGGATCTCAAGGATACTCAAGTTCAAATTTGTTACCTGTCACTTGCTTGAGAACAAAGCTGAAGACAACCACAAGTTTTGCTTTTGAGGTGAGTGGTTGGATTTGGGGTGAAGAGGAAGCCTCTGGTGACGCTGTTTCACACCCACAGTAGCTGGTTTTACAAATAACAACTCACAGTGGTCTCACACATTTGAGTGCTTTTGCATTTTGCCTTCTGTTGGTTGGTTTTTATGACCATGTACCATAGTGATGCCGTTGTCGTTCCTGCAATAAGTTAGTATGTTATGCCGGTAAAAATACATTGAGAGTTTGCTCAGCTTGTTGGGTTACTTAGGATGAAGAGTACTATATGCAAACGCGTAGAAAAATATTTTAAAACACATTTGGGTGAAATAAAATGTAATTTGGTAAGATAAATGCAAGATAAATGTATGAAACTAAACAAAACAAAAATGATGATGTTGTATTTAAGCTCATGTGCAATATATTCAAACAACAAATGTGAAATGGAGACTTAAATAAAGAGCAAATTTTCGGTTGAAGCCTTAAAACTGATAAGACATGAAAATCATGTAGACCTGCCTGACATTTAGAGAACATAGGCAACAAGATCAAAATATTCAGAAATTTAAATGTAAAACCTCAATTTAAGATGATAGTGTGGGACATCAGTGAATTTCAATTAAGAAATCAGACATGAGGAAGCATTTTTATATTTTCCTCTTTATTCTTTACATTACTGAAGTTAAGTCCAGGTTTTTACATATTTTACATAGTTCTAAACATAAATTCAGGAGGAGCTTGTTCGTCTAATCCTATCATTTACATTTCATGGGTATATAAGTGGTAACTTACCTCGCTCTAGTGACACATTATCGTGCTATGGGAATATATGAACCAACTAACTAGTGAATTATTATTGTGTAAGAATTAAAGGTTGAATGAATCAATCTACAATGGCTGTGGTTCTGTGATAGTGCTCAACTGAGTGATATTGATGGGTGTGGTATCTTCTCATCCCATGACACATAACATGAAATACCCATGACCAGGAGGAGGGCATGGCTGGGCTGTGAGGGTGCATGGGTGGCGCTGAGTCAACTAATCAGTGGGAGAGAGAGAGAGAGATAAAGGGGAGCCGAGGACGCCAGTTCGAGTGAGAGAGAGAGAGAGAGAGAGAGAGAGAGAGAGAGAGAGAGAGAGAGAGAGAGAGAGAGAGAGAGAGAGAGAGAGAGAGAGAGAGAGAGAGTTTTATGTTGTTTAATGTTGAGTTTATGTCATTAAAGTTTACGTTGACTGATCTGCCGGTTTACAAACTATTTACAAATCAAATGCATTGAACATTGTATGAGAAAATAAAAAAAGCTTGTAGTCCATTACATAATAACACCTGCAGAGCAAGTTTATTATCATAAACTAAAACTCACTTGCACTCAGATCCGCACCAAATCAATCGGTCCGAGACCGCCTGAAAGAGGTAGTTTTGGACCGATTGCAAACAAACTCTGAAGTGGTTCGCTTGTGATGAGAATGCAAACTGACCCAACGGACTAATGAACCAAACAATATCCCTATAAAAACCATGAACATAACTGAGGGATCTTTGGAGGAGACATCAGCACTTATCTGTAATTCATCAATTCATCAAAATTAACATTTTGGCAACTATATTAAATATAATTGCATATTTAAAATAGGTGTTATATAATTCCTTGGGTAATTTTAGTACGATTGTATTTCTCTTTTGGATAGCAGCCGAACACGGGTGGGATGGCATTAGCAACTTTTTGTCAAATTTTATTATTTTTTTTACGCGGTGTTACATTTACATTTATTCATTTGGCAGACACTTTTATCCAAAGCGACATACAAAAGAGGAAAAACATAAGTGAATCATCTTAAAGAGACATTTGTACGAAAAGTGCCATACTACAAAGTTTAGTATTAGAATAGCATTCAAAACAGATTTAAGTGCAACAAGAATTTTTAATTTTTTTTAGTGACTGGTTAAGTGCTCTTGGAAAAGATGTGTTTTAGCTGTTTTTTGAAGACAGAGAGTGATTCAGCTTCACGGATGGAGTTGGGAAGGTCATTCCACCACCGTGGTATGATGAAACTGAGAGTCCAGTACATGCGAGAGAGGGAGAGATCTGTGAGAACAGGCACGTTTCAATGAGAAATACTGCAAAAGTAATTAATGGCGAAAAAAAACATGATGGAAACTTTAAAACTCATATCCATCTGAGTAGCGGGTAATTTGTGTTGGAGCACAACCTTTAACTGGCGATGCTCAAAAATGATCTTATTTGTGATGGTTGACACATTTTTTTACAGGCATATCATTTACATTTGCATTTATTCATTTGGCAGACACTTTTATCCAAAAAGATATACCAATGGAGGAGCTCAATCCTGGAACAGCGAACAAACATAGTGACCAATAAGGGACAGCTTGCTCACATATTACTTTTATTGACATAGTTTTAGTTTTAGGTTGCCTATTGAAAGCAAAACCGAACCAAGAAGAAAATGCAACATTGTAACAATTTAGTCCCAGTTTTGGAACAAAGTAGTGGTGTACAGGTCTGAAAACACCCTTGGTTTTCGTTTTTGTTGAGCTGTGTTTTTAAACCTTTCAACCTGCATTTACAGTAACATGAAGATGCCACTAGACGGAGATAATAGTTGGCCTAATATGTCATTGCATCAGCAACAGAGCGAGAATCACTATTTTCACTCATTCTGATTTACCCTGCCAATCTGTGATTTGTTTAACATTTAATTTGGAACCGGTAAAGAGTTTGGTTTGAAGTTCAGCATGGCTCCACATTGACACTTGCCCTGGACAAGTGGATTTTGAAGGGGCAAGTAAAGGAGAAAAGTAGCCTGAATGTCAATAATGAAAAAATAACCTGCTATATTTGTGATATAGCCAAGGCCTTATTACAAAGTTCTTATTCTTATACTGATGTTAAAATAATCCAGAGTCGTGAGGGGCCTGGTTATCTCAGTGACTATTGATGCTGACTACCACCCCTGGAATCACAAGTTCGAATCCAGGGTGTGCTGAGTGACTACAGGCAGATCTCCTAAGCAACCAAATTGGCCCTGTTGCTAGTGATGGTATCCTTCTCGTGGTCATGATTAGGGGTTCTCGCTCTCAATGGGGCACGTGGAAAATGTGCTTGGATCACAGAGAGTAGCATGAGCCTCCACATTCTGCAAGTCTCTGCGGTGTTGTGCACAGTGAGCCACGTGATAAAATGGCCAGAATGATGTCTCAGAAGTGGAGGCAACTGAGACTTGTCCTACGCCACCTGGATTAAGAAGCGTAACCGCGCCATCACAATGACCTACTAAGTAGTGGGAATTGGGCATTCAAAATTGGGGAGAAAAAGGGAGAAAAAATGGAAAAATAAAAATATAATAATCCAGAGAACATAATTTTATAATTCGTTAGTGATCTAATAATAGCTGCCCACTTTCACTGATTGGCTGCTTTTTGTGCGCTTACATGTGTGTATGCTCTGAGAATGATTGTAATGTGGATACGCACCTGAAATACATTAAAAAAAATTGCCAATATGCCCATCTTGGTAATACTGGCAATTACTGGCAATACTGACATATATAATAAATATATGCATTCAAATTGTGGCAGTGAGGAGGGCTGGGCCGGGTCGTGATTCCGCACACCTGGCCACTAATTAGGCTGATGAAGCCTAAGAGGGATAAATGTGACTTGATATGGCAGACAGAGAGAGAGTTAGGGGCAGCTGCCTGACACCTGTGTGTGTTTGTCTTTTTGGTTAAATTTATCATTCAGTTATCATTTATATTGTCAAGGTTAAAATACTCACTTTTCCAAAGATATAGCCACAAGACATAAACAATATGTGTGATAACATGACTTACCTTTGCTTTGTATAGTTTTAGCCAATTTTACAACTTCGTTGCCATGACAATGTAATGTCAGACACTAAAACTGGGTATATGTTAAGACAACAAATGAGCAAATATGTGAGAAGGTGCATCCTTTAGTGTATGAATATTACACTGATCACACTAAGAGATTTTCACACTGATTGGTTTTATAGTCCAATACAAAGGTAAAATGGTTTATTTTATTTGTTCATCTGCAGGGATTGTTACGTCCTGGGGACGTATTATGTAAAGTGTTTTTGATATGTATTTTACTTTGTTAAATATTGTTGTTTTTGTTATGTGGTCTGTCTGTCTCTCCCTCACTCTGCTTGCCTTACAGTTAATTAGCCACCCCTGAGGCTCGTAAGGAATGTTATACAGCTACCCTATAAGAGAGCAGAGTGAACACTGCTTGAAGAGGTTCACTTCTCCTCTGCACCAGACCTGTGTTGTTGTAGTAACTGAGTGTGAAACTGGTGCGATGACCTGGTGTATTGTAGTTCACCTTTTGTGTGTGTGTGTGCTTTGGTGTTATAAATAGCATATAGCTTTGCTATCAGGTAGTGATTTTTCTTTCAACTTTTCTTTGTAACTTTGTTTCGGTAATTAAAAGGTATTGTATCTAAAATCATATACATATATATTTTCTTTTACTTGTTATGGGGAGCGGTAGGGAGATTGAGTCACCTTTTTATTTTACAATATTTTAATCCCTGTTTTTGCTTAGTCAGGGAGTGGAGGGAAGCATATATTGTTTATTTATTTTATTTTACCTGTGTAGGTCATTTAGTTCTCCTTCCAATAGTAAGACTCTTTTGTTTGTTGTTTTGGTGACCTTCTCCTGAAGATTGAATACCCCCATTTTCTTTGTCTAAATACAATAAACCTTTTACGTTTGCATCAAGTGTTGGCTCACATTTCTGGGGCAGAGGACTGAAGGGAACCCACCACGTTTTCGTTTTTATTATTTAATCCTGTCACCTTCTCCCAACCCTAGACTGGGAGAACTTGTAACAAGTGGGGGCTCGTCCGGGATTTGAACCCGGGACCTCTCGCACCGAAGCGAGAATCGTACCCCTAGACCTAAGGAGCTGGTGCGGTTTTGCTATAAGAGGATGAGTGCCATATTGAACATCCTGTCTCCTACTTTTCAAAAAAGTTCTCCAAGACCCAGCAAAACTATAGTGTAATCGAGAAGGAAGCTTTATCGTTGTTGCTGGCTGTTCAGCATTTTGATGTATACTTGGGGTGTAGCTCTAATCCTATTATTGTGTACACGGATCATAACCCTTTGGTATTCCTTTTTTTTAATTGCAAGTTCCAATTCCTTTAACTTCAAAATAATTGTTGGATGCCTAGACATAGCTGACTCAGGGTTGAGATTCATCCCTTCAGCTTCCAATGATGCTTCATACTGAACCTCAGTTTCTGTGCTCTCGTCAGATTCTCTGAGCAAAATACCATCATTTACTAATTTCTCATACAAGTTGTCCTTTCCTCCCCACCTACAGTCGAAAACAGTCAAATGTTGAGGGAAGAGAGTACTTACCAGCAGCCAATTAACGGACGGACGAGCCCCCACTTGTTACAAGTTCTCCCAGTCTAGGGTTTAACAGGATTAAATAATAAAAACAAAAACGTGGTGGGTTCCCTTCAGTCCTCTGCCCCAGAAATGTGAGCCAACACTTGATGCAATTTTAGCATCAACAGGTTTAACCATTCCCTGACCTACTTGTTTACCCAAGTATGTAACAAGTAATTTGACTACTTTTTTAACAGCATGTTATAGTTTGTGCGGTCTGTGCAGGACGTCCCACATTATGAAGGCCACATTTTCAATACAACCCTGTGCCGAATACAGAACCTGTTATAAAATACATAACAATACAACTTTATAACATAAATATCCAGTCAGTGCCTTACTAACAATGATAATTATTCTCTTAAATTGCCTGGTCCAGTTCTTAATGGCAAAACTTGCCCGACCAAATAATCAGTGAAGGAAGATGAATTAATTGAAGCTGCTATATCGAGCAACTCCCTCTGTTGGTCAAAATAAACTGCACATTTTAGGCTTTGATGCTCGGGCTAAGTTGCTTGCAATATAATATTTCACTATGCGGGCAGTTTTGAACGCTCTGGAAAAATGGGGACATTTCCAGTTGGGGATAGACCACCAAAAACCAGGGGATGACTGGTCACACTATTCTACACCTTTCTAAAACTTGAGCCCTCTTCAACGAGAGCTGTGAAGTGAAACTTCTCTCTGTTCAGCTGACGCTGATAATTACAGTCATGTTTCAACCACTTCCGTTGGTTTTGTTTATCTCTTTGTGGCTGAATTCTGACACTCATATGTTGTGTCATGTTGTGTGAACACAAGGATTTGTTTGGTTTCATTGCCATGTGTTCTTGTGTCTTTTTTCATGTCCCAGTCTGATCATGTTTCTAGTCTATTGGTTCCTGTTGTGTGGCATTGAGCCACATTTGAGGCTCCCCTCTCCAGCCTAGCCTGTCACCGGAGTGTCTTCCTGGACTGTGATCCTGACAATTACAGCTTGGAACTCTATTTATAATTTGGATTACATTTTAATGCTTCTGCTAAGCTTCCAAACTTTCCATTTACAGAGCTAATAACTGGGATGCAAATGTATTTTAATAAAAGATTCTTACATTTTTTGATGATTAGTGGGTTATCGTGATTTTCAAAGTAGTTATTAATGCAAACCTAATCCCAAAACATACAGAAATGGCATACTCATTTGTAATATTTAAGCTAAATATCCAGAAGAACCATATATTCCTAGAATGATATTCTACCAGGCACTGTAATAATTTAAAGGAGTTATTTCTTTAAGTTTATTTCTGGTTGAAGAGCACAAGAGGGACACTGTCCTGCTTCTGTAAAGGTATTCTTTATTTTTGTCACTAAATAGATTAATTTACATGTAGTCATTCCTGGGCTGTAATTTACATAAATGACATCATGAAGCCTTTGCCCCCACTGTCTGAAGAATAAAAGAAAAAATTCACTGAAAATAAATCATTACAATTCATATGGCATTTATGGTAATTTTGGCTGATTTGTCCATTTGGTCCAGTATTCCTCCTTGACCCTCCAGTGATTACACCAAATGCTGACCTGGGCTGTGGGATCTTTATTAAATGTACTCTATGCTGTGTTGGGTCCAATGCATTACTAAGTAATTGATTACTGTAATAAAATAACTTTTTCATTGAAAAAGTAAAGTATGGGATTACTTTAAATTTTTCAGTAATTTAATTACAGTTACTTCTGATGTAATTGTGGTAAATACTCTATAGACAATATAACAAGTCTATATTAAACAATAGTGAATTTAAAAGAAAAATGTAACATCTAGTGTTAAAATGTATGTTTTCTAATTTAATGCAGCCCCTTAAATACTGTGGCCAGTTCATTAATAATTGGTGGTGCAGCAGTTAGCAACATTAATAAATGGTGGTGCAGCGGTTAGCACTGTCGCCTCACAGTAAGAAGGTCGTGGGTTCAAACCCTGATTGCCCTGGCCTTTCTGTGTGGAGTTTGCATGTTCTCCCCGTGTCTGCGTGGGTTCTCTCCGGGTGCTCTGGCTTCCTCCCACCATCCAAAGACATGCAGGCTAGGTTAATCGATGTCTCCAAAAAATTGCCCTAGGTGTGAATGGTTGTTTGTCTATGTGTGGCCCTGTGATGGACTGGTGACCTGTCCAGGGTGTACCCTGCCTTTTGCCCAATGTTAGCTGGGATAGGCTCACGACCCTGTACACAGGATAAGCAGTTGTCAATGGATGATTCATTTGAAAGAATTTATAGAGCAGTTTAATGTCTATCCTTGTATTTTTCATCTGGTCGAGATTGCTAAGTGTTTTAGAAAGTAATTACCAATGCAATTACTTAGTACAGTAATCTATTTACACTGTAGGAGATGTAATTAGTAGTTAGTAATAATTACTTTTTTTTAGAGGAACTTACCCAACACTGACAGTATGTAATAATAATTAGCATTGCTGTGACCTGTTTATTGACAGTTAATTAAGTTCACATGTTAATATAACCCATGGGTGAAATGAAGGTAAACAGATTTGACTTGCTGTATAGACTCAAACACCAGACACGACATGAGCTCTGAACTAATTAGTAGTTCTCTGAACTAATAAGTTCAGTCTGATTACTTACTAATAATTAGTTAATCACAGTTTATTGTTAGTTAATTGTAGCTAGTAACTATAAAATTGTAATGTTGTGTTTCTCAATTGTTTCTGTGTATTTACCCATTAATGAAGCAAAAGTTTTTTAAGGTGTTATTTTCTGCGATCATACGTAAAAACCTTTGAGGAGGGCTCGTTCATGACACCTGGTGGCTCAAACGTTCATTGTTCTCGTCTGTGAGTGTGAGAGCGCGCATCGGCAGGATCGAAGTACACCGTCCTGCGCTTTATCGCCTCAGGAGTGCTGCGCGCTCCCGCTCTGGAGCTCTCCGTGCCGTCGCCACACACACGCGTTTTGTTTCGTGGAACAAACATCATAAAATGGAAAAGATGTATAGGTAAGATCCTAAATTAAATTAACTTAAGTTGCTATACATGGGTTAATTCATTATTGATATGTATTCGCAAAGCAAGTTCGATCTTAAGATTTTTTATTTTTTTTACAAGAACACAAATTATGCTATAAAGTTCTTCTGCTATTCTCGGTTGCAAAGACTGATGGTGGTGTAAAAACTAGAGTGTTCAGATTTGATTAGTGTAATAGCCTACATGAAAATTAGGTGAGTGGAAAGTGTCTTTTCATACAGGCTAGTACACAGGAATAGAAGAACAGGCAACTCAATTACATTTCTCGGCTTTCGCTTGCATTTAATCAAGTTAAAAAACACTAACGAAAACTAACATTTCAACCCCTTTACACGGTTTTTGCCTATACCCTCTGTTACCTAGTGCTATAAGACTCCACTGGAGTTATTGTAGATGGATGATTTGTTTCATCAGTGCAGCTGAACGAAGTTTTAATTCTTTGTTCAACACTGAGCACAGAGGGAAAAAAGGCTTTCAGTAGGCTATCCATTATTCCATAAACATAATATCCTATAAATAGAAAGTAGAGAAGATTATTGAACAGAACAGATTAAACAGAATTCCAATGCTTTTTTATAACATAAATAATTCATATATAATAGTTTATATTTTTAATAATTATATTTTAAACCCATAAATCACACACACACACATATATATATGTACATACTTTATTTACGTTCATACTACATACTTAATAGATCAGTACTTCGTTAATCAATACTGATGAATATATAAGATACATAGGCTACAGTATGAACTTGAATATATGAACAATTTTCAGATGACCTTCTCAAAATGTTGTCATGTACTGGGCTTCCGGTTCCTATTGAAACACAAGACTGTGCTTACAGCACTATAATTTCATCTTAAAAGCACTCCTTTCAGTGCATTTTGAAAACCAAATTTCTCCTCATTTGTAATGCATTTCAGTGTGTTTCAGAATAACTTATTTGATCACTGCAACATTTTACATAAATTCCTCAATGTTACATTGGCTTCTTGGAGATGAGTTTTCAATCAGTTTTTAAACATGCAAATAGTACAATGAAAACACATCAACAACCATCTGTTGTCTTAGTGCGTGGCAACTGAGAACATTTTTAGATGTATGGATAATTCTAGGCTTACTTCTCAATATGTGTTTGCATTGCTTAGTGTGAAGGTATTACACTTTTCAGATTTTCATAATTAGATGCTTTTTATTGAATCTAATTGGCAGTTCCATGGCTGGCCTACTGAGAGGCTGCATAACTGCCATAACCACATCCTTGTCAGACTAATGTGCAAAATGCACATTTTTGGTCTCCCCATCCTTGTGAATGCGTGAGAATGCAAAATGTGTTTTTTAGTGTTATTGTCCCCAAAACTGCTAGTCAAAACAGCAAAGATTAATCTGGTGTCTTTGAATGCCAGGGTGAACTTGAAAAAGTGCTTATTGAGAGTGCAGAGCCAGGGGAGTGCAAATTAATCAGATTAGTGAATTATAGCATTCCAAACGAGAATTTCACATAATCGTCTTGATGCAAGCGCTTCTCATATGTTGTAATTGCTTTCCAGTGTGAATGAGCATTAATTCAGCTGTGATTAAACAGATAATGGCTTTATATTTGGGCATTATAAGTCAAATAGACCTATTGAATTGCAAAGTATTGACTGAAGGAGTTGTTAACATTAAATAAAAGGTTATGAAAATAAAATGGTATATTTGTAACTTCATGACTCCAAAATATATGTTCAATAAATGGAAAAGGGATAAAGAAACACTTAGTATGCCTACATTTATGTTTATTCATTACAGTAGATATGTTTTATCAAAAAAATATTTACAAATGAAAAATATGGCTTTCTTTACCCACATTAAAATATTCAGTTTTGTTGCTAGTTTGACAAATGCACCATTCACATTCTCTAAAAATAACAGTGATACTCAACATACACATGGTGCCAGGCTATTACATACAGGATCCACCAAGACTGTAGGAAGGTTAATAATTGACTAATTTCTGGGATAAAGGTCTGATGGGTGTGATCCTTACAATGACACTCTTTATTGTTACACATGTACACATGTTCTTTTTATACATGTTGGTTCTTGGACTGCAAGTGCATGGTAACTACACAGAAATCCAGTGAGGCCTTAAGACAGAAAGAGGATGCTTTAAATTAAAGAGTTTTACCATTTTCATTTAGAGATTAAAAAAACAAGAGTAGAATGATCAGAATAAGTGCAGAATTTAAACTGTTATTGTTGTATTTAGCAAAGCAGTAAAAGAGTAAATGCGCTGTAAAAAGTGGCAACCTGCTAACCTTGTTACCCCTTAAAATTAGTAACCTAATGTATGCAGTTTGGTTCAGTGATGTAATACTTAGTTATTTTTTCTGTTTAGATTATTTTTTAAGATTCAGTTCAATCTGACACTGAAAACCAGAAACTAGTCATCACACAGCACAGTTTTGAAATTAGAAGAGAAAAAGATATGACAATATCTCTGGTTTCGTTTCTTATTTTTGGCTACGTATCGTTATTTTCCACAAAGTTAGACCAACAAATTAACTAGAAGATGAGCTTGATGAGTAAGTTGTGGAAACTCAAAATGACTAAATTAAGTAATATGAAATACTGGTTAATAAAATATTTTTGTTTACAATATGTGAAAATAGATAATGCATTTTGAAGGCTCTGGTTATTTTATGCATAAATACGGAATTTTAAATGTTAAATTTTCATCTGTATTTCATCAGATAGATGTCTAGTTTTGTGACTCCAAACGCCAACCAAGCAACTCTTTGACAATCCTCATCTGTATTGTTCATCATTACCTAACCATGGAGACGGTGGTAATTGTGGCCATAGGTGTGCTGGCCACTATCTTCCTGGCATCATTTGTGGCACTGGTGGTGGTGTGCCGCCATCGTTACTGCCACCCTCCTGACTTTCTACACCAGTTTGATTCCAAGTATGTACCTGAGTACAAAGAATGTTATGACATGATCTCATGGCCCACACTGAGGATTAGGCACATATCACCATTTGACATTGCAACATTTCAGTATTAGACAGGCAAGAATGGTCGTCTCTCACCAACCTCTTACTTATCCTCCTATCTCAGACCCACAGTGGATCTTATTGGAGCAATGGAGACTCAGAGTGAACCATCTGAGTTGGAGTTGGATGATGTTGTCATCACAAACCCACATATTGAGGCCATGTTGGAGAATGAGGACTGGATTGAGGATGCCTCGTACTGTCTTCTCAATACTTATCCTTACAACATAAATAATCATCATCACTACAAGAACATGCATTATTAACACTTCTCTGATATCTCTCTCCCTCTCTCTCTCTTTTAGTGGCCTTGTGTCTCACTGCATTGCTATTCTGAAGGTAGATTTTTGTGTGAAAAAATATTTTTAAAGATCAAATATTAAATTATTTACTAATAAATATGGTAGAAATTCTAATGCAATATAATATCGTAAACTTTCAGAAAATTTCAGAAACATCAGAAAATTTCAAAATTGTGTTATCCAGACCTGGAAAAGTAACGTAAATTAATACAATTATAAAAGTCGTGGAAATTAATACAATTATATACGTTATGGAAAATTCTGTAGTGAATAATAAGACATTTTCAATAATAAACATTTAACTCAATATATAAAATGTTATACAGGTATAATATAGTAATGTTTAAAGACATGTAAAATAAAGTTAAATTATGTGCAACAAGTGTTCTTTGTTTTAATTATAGCTGGTTCTTCTTCTGCACAGATATGCCATACACTCACCGAAAAGCTAGTAGCCATGACAATGGGTTCTGGAGCAAAGGTCAAAGCGCCTGCCAGCCTGAATGACATCATAACAGTGGCTAAGCGCATCAGCCCAAGGTGAATAGTAACACTTAAAGGAGTTAATTTGATATGATATGCATGCTAGTGTGAATACTTGCTGATTACTGATACTGAGATGCTATGTGCTGTCTCAGGGTGGATGATGTGGTTCGATCTATGTACCCACCACTGGACCCCATTCTCCTGGACGCCAGGTAAATTCTTACTTTCTTCATGCCAACAGTAATCTTTATATATATGTTATACTTAGTTAATCTGCATCACTAAAACACAGTGAAATAGGTTGTTCAAAAAGCAGTGTAATTTCCCCCAGGGCCACTGCATTACTGTTGTCGGTTAGTCACTTGGTACTAGTCACACGGAACGCCTGCCACATGTCTGGCTGCCTGGACTGGATCGACCAATCACTGCATGCAGCTGAGGATCATATGGTCATACTGAGAGAGGCGGCTTTAGCGTCCGAACCAGAGAGGGCTTTGCCAGAGAGGGAGCACACAATATGACTCACTCAAAAGCACATGAGAATAAGACTCTGTAAACACATGTATATGAGCACCTGAGAAGAATGTTATTTTAGTGAGCTCAACAGATCTCAACAGACACCTGAAATGTTTTTTTTTAGTCGAAGAGAAAAGCATCACCCAAACACATACATATTAAAAAGATAGTTGTCACTCTTAGTCCAACCTTTCTTTTGAATGTTGTTTCTCTCTCTCTCTCTCTCTCTAGTTCAATCACTGTTACATTTCAGTTGAGTTGTTAAATTGTGGTCATACTGTCTGATGTTTCCTCATGCAAGATACATACAGTATATAGATTCTGCACTGAATAATGCTGGAAACAATCAAATATATAAATGAATAAACCAGATCTAAGGAGTTGCTGAAGTTTTTTGGCTTAACAATTCGTAGTGCATTTTTACACAAACATAATTTCTAGATAAGTGTACTGTACATATTGTGCTATTATGTTATAAAAGGATGTTATGAGTTGAGTGGAAGTTAAGGCATGATGTTGAGTAGGCCTACCGTAAAATTTTATTTCAACTCACCCCTTGTTTTTTGTTTTAAATTTAAGACAAAAATCATAGTTACAGGTAGGTACTTACAAGAAGTGAGCCACAAATAGCCACAAGCCATTAACAACATTTGTGTTAACATGCTTTAATGTTATAAACTCACTAACCTTTTCTGTTTAAAATTATATCCAATAATTAAACTTCAATGTCAAGATGACGTAAAACAGGTAAACCCTTTATTCTTGTAAACACTGTAATGCTAATAAATCCCTGATTTAATCACATTAAAATCATGTAAGCACATATGTTACATCTTGTGGCTATTATGACTATTTTAATATTAACAAACTGGTCTCATTCACTTCCATTGTTATAGCCTAATTGTAACTGCGGTTTATTTATTTTCATCCTTTTTTCTTTTTTTAATAAATGAGGGTAATTTTGAAAGTAATTTGTGGCAATCAACATTATGCCAAAAATGCTATTGACTGAGCTTACCTTGTATTGAACCAAAACATTCCTTTAATACAAAACGTACAGTATATTTTGATGGTATATACATGGTTTGCCTATCTTCATTGTTAACATTTTCAGTGACATATAATGGTAAGATCTGTTCAGTTTTCTGTGGCTGATGTGAGTGGCTGTTAGGCCAATATCTTACAAGTATACACTAATTCTGCAGTGGAAATTCAGATTTGTTTCTATTATAAGTTTAGTCTCCTTTGCAGAACCGAATTCAGATTTGTTTCCATTATAAGTTTAGTCTCCTTTGCAGAACCGTTTGTATATACTGCAGTAAATTAACACCACATACACCAGTGTATTCACATCTCAAATTCAAGATGGCTTTTGGTGAATGAATCCTTTTTGTAGTTAAAAAGACAGCTCATTATTCAGCGAGAGAACAAATACACACTCACATTCTTATCTCTGTCTGCCATCTAAAAGTGGCCTATCATTTTCACCAGAGTCACATGAAGTCTAAATCCACACTAATTCCTCCCTCACAGTCACAGTGTTCACAATCCCCCACTACACTTACACTTTCCTCTTTCAAATACCTCACACACACTCACTGCATCTACAGTGCAATAAACAGACACACAGGACTCTGCATTTCATATTTCATGTATCACATACAGTTGTCAGTCATATACTGTTCAGTTTCAATGAAAAGAATGATAATTTTATCATGATTATGTTTTGTGTCAGTATTTCTTTTGTTTTCAATTGCTAAAGTTGGTTTTGAGAGCACTCAAGTTACTGATGTTTATCTTTTGTTGCCCTATTTGTTCTTTGATTTTCATCCTGTTTATGTATTTGAGATTTGTAAAGGGGAATAAATGTTTCACACTGAAAATATATCATTATGTTTTTATTTTGAAATTAACATGACCAAATTCAACTTAAAGTTCAGTTAAACACCTATACCTCTTCTTCACATGTGCTGCTTTGTTTAGAGAGGACAGAGAAGGCAGACTGAAGGAAAAAGAGAGACAGAGGGAGGGCAGAAACAGCTACAATGGAGGACAAGGAGGGGAAGAAAGACTTGAAAAATTAACATGGAAGCTATTTCTCTAAGGCAGAATAAACAGTTATGTCTAGTTTTGAGCTTTTGGCCAAAATGAGTGTTGGACATTATAGTCATTAAAATAACCAGACTGAAAGGACACATACTCACACTCACTGCTAAACGCACTCACAGTTACAGTACACTGTACATGGGATTGCAATACCCTTCCAAGAACAATCTTACAAACACAACTTTTAAAAGTATTGCTTCTGCTGAGACTAGGCTTCAGTGCTGCTGATTTAGTAAAGTCCTTTTCTTTTCTTAAGGTCCATTTTTTGTAAATCTGATAGACAGTTGTAGTCTTCCCATGTCATTTCCAAAGCTACCTAAAACAAATAAACAAGATAGTTACTTCAGGCTCTGTCTCTAAAGCTCATTGCAGCTAATCAGTTTGTCTCTTTGTCATTTATAGGACTTGATATACAGTGGGGCTCAAAAATCTGAGGCCATATTGAAAATCTGGGATCATTAGGTTTTACACAAACTTGTGGAGTTCATGTCAGGTCCTTGAGCATGCTGTCATTAAAGGATAGTTCACCCAAAAATGAAAATTCTCTCATCATTAATGATAAGAGAATTTAAATTTTTTGGTGAACAATCCCTTTAAAGCAAAAGAGGGACACACCTGATACGTTATTGTTAATGTATAATTTGTAAATGGGAAAACCGTATTGCATTAGAAATTTTAATTAGAAGCATTTTCACAAGTGGACATTCAAATCCTACTGTATATGAAATATGTATATAAAATATAACATAGTGTGGCGGAACGACACACCCTCCCTCTCGTCATCGTCACCCCGCCTCTGAGGGCCATCCTTCAGAAAGGCTCACAAGGAGAGAGACGAGGAGCGTAATTAATAAGCCTCGTTTGGGCAGCGGGTTGGAACAAGGCACACGTGTGATTGTTTGGCCTCGTCACCACTGCCATATAAATTCAGAGTGTGCCTTTTATCGCTAGCTCTATTCTCCATGTGTGCACACACTGAGTCCTTGCAGATCGAGGTTGGGTACCGGCCGAGTTAGATGCACACAGAACCCGCTCCCTTGGAAACCCCGGCGCGGGATAGCTGAGTCGCCGGGGAGCATCGCTCGCATCGCGGCAGACGGGCACGGAAGTTAGGCTGCCACAGAAGCTGCCGCCACATAAGCTGCCACCCCTTGCGCTGCAGACCACAGAGGAGGAGCGCAAGCATCCGTCAGACCCCGCCCACATCAAGCACATAAGTTGTGTGTGGATCGCGGAGAGTAACATGAGCCTCCACGTGCTGTGATATCCACGCTGTTGTGCGCAGTGAGCCACGTGATAAAATGCATGAATTGATGATCTCAGAAGCGGAGGCAACTGAGACTTTTCCTCCACAACCCAGATTGAGGTGAGTAACCATGCCAACATGAGGACCTACTAACTAGTGGGAATTGGGAATTCCAAATTGGGAGAAAAGGGGGTTAAAAAAAGAATAATTATAACAATAATAAATTGTGTTTCTTTACCTTATATTACGCTAAAATCAAAATTTTCTCTGCTTGTATAGCTAATGCTCATGCGCGGTGAATTCTGTATCTAAAAGGTTATTTGCTCTTATAACTGTTAGGCGGGACTTTCTTTCTACATCTATTGACCACTGGGCATGAGAGATCCTTGGTTGAGCATTCCAATTTATCCCATTCATTTAAAAAATAAGTTGCCCATCTCTGCTATATAATTTCTGATGTGTAGTCTTTAACCTTGAAATCATGCTGAGACCGGTAGTTCTCCAGGTGCAGTGGATCCACTCCTTCAGGTAAAGGTCTCTTCAGCAGATGCTGAAGGGGAAACTTGGTCTTTTTAAAAGCTGCTAAGGCATCTTGCACCAGTACCAGCTTTTTATGCACTATGCAGTCCTGGAAGGACACATATAAAAAATGTTCAGACACTGTGTATGCAGACACTGATAATTGGACATTGATAAAGATGATGAAAGCCTCACTCACATGTAGTTCTGGTGTTACCCTCATCTCCCATGAAGGGAATATATTAGTGAAGGTGTGAGGCTCTACTCCTTCATCAATAAGGTAAGCAATTGGAGGCCTTCTGGGATTTCTCTCTGAACACCAAACACCAAAAATACACTTACATAACACAGACCTAGTACCATACTATTGCATCACCATTACTCAATAGACACACAACAGACAGTAATGCAAAAATAAATCTATGCTCCCTTATATGTCTTCACCCAGCCCATGCGCACCTCTGCAGTACTGTAAGGCAGTCTCCATGGCACACTTCTTCTCTTTGTCCCAGTGGGGGCGCCATGAGACTGCAGCTTCACTACTTTGCCATAAATACACCTCCAGGTAATTATCCAACAGAAACAGTGCTGCAGCAGAGAATGTTAAAACACAAGAAAAAAGCACATATTTTAACTGTTTGTTCTACAATGCCAAATGTATCTACAGTATACTGGGCATTTCATTTTAACCCTGGATAAATTGTATCCTGTGTTATTTTGTTCCATCTTTCACACTTTATTCTGGGTTGGTAATTACAGTAATCCTGGGTTGTCAAATTGTGAGATGTCACACTTAGATTTTACATTTATAAACCCTGAGTGAAATGTTATCAAGGTCTATAAGGGGCTTAACCCAAGTTAAAAATAAGAGTTAAAAGTATGGTTCACCCAAAAATGAAAATTCATTATGTACTCACTGTCATGTTATTTAACAGATCCATATAACTTTCTTCCATAAAAAGGAAAAAAGAAAGACTTACAGGTTTGGGACATCATGACAAGTAAATTATGACCGAATTTGTATTATTATCCTTTTTAAGATAAGATTAAAATTGAGCAAAAAGCTTTTATGTGTATTTGTGTTTCTATGTTGTTTTGTGCACTTGCTCACTTGGATGTGGTACAGCATATATCTTGTCCTGGAGGAAGGGCATTGCTGTAATAACACCATTTACATGCAAGGGGCTAATTAGCTCCACCCCTTTGAAAGTTCCCGATTGGGCACTCAGGTGAAAAAGGCGGGGTGTAAAGTTATATTTACCAGGATCTGAAAAGAATACAAAGCCCATGTAAAGTAAAGTAATGCTTATGATATTATGCTATAAAATGTTCTTTTGTTTGACAATTCATATTTGATTGGTTGTGGTGGGCTGCAGTCACACCTTGTAACATGCAGTCATACAACTTCCTGTCCTGTGGTCCAATATATTTCCAAAACGCTGCTGACTCTCTCCCCTCTTCTACTTCCTGGACATTCACACATCTGCCAGTGGTTAGGCCCAGCTCAGACGGGCACCTAATCATTCCATCAATCACATTTAGAGATGTGCCAATATCCCATCATCAATCATGTTGTTCAGGTTCTTGTGATGCTTACATTATACCAAATCTGTTCTTGATTCTTAAGATAACATCAAAACTGTTTTGTGCGAAGAGATCCCTACATTTCTGTGAGGCATTGGACGGTCTGCGTGGCCACCTGACGGGCTCTGCTGTGTGCTTTGCAGCCATGCCACAGGTACAGCACCCCCTGCTGGCTGTTCAGCAGGAGCAGAGATCCACGAGACCTCAGACTGGAGCAGGAGCATTCAACCTCCAACAGACTGCCCTCAACTGGCACATCCCCTCTCACACAGAACAGGCGCCAGACATCTGAAAAACACACAAATGTTTGCTCTAACAAATTTGATCAGACATTAGTCATATACTAAATTCTGAGTAAATTCTATGATATTATATGATAAATTCTGATATACTATGGTATAAGTTCAGGCGAGAAGTTGTTCAGTTATGACATCAATTTATAAGCCAACCTGGAAGGCTAATTCCACCATGGGTTGCAATAGGTGTTTAGAAAAGAAGTTTCCAATTGATGCGTAAAACAGGCACCCATGGTTAACATTACTTCAAGACTTTCACATTTAGTTGAAACAAATTTGAAAACAATTTGCAAGTACTGTAAGTTGCAACATAAGGTCTACAAATTACATTTCATAGATACAGCTATTAACAGACCTGTATCTCTGCTGCTGTGTCGTCTGTGAATGACCATTCCTCCCTGAAACAGTTGCAAAAAACAGGGTGGCTCCTCCCCTTCAGTTACAAACACCTTAGAGCTACACTGATTGGTTAGTGTGGGTGACAGGTCCCGCCCATTGATATTTGAGTGCCGCCCCTTCCAGATAAAAAGTGCAGATCTTTTCTGCTCTCTTGTCATCTGATCCACTGTAAATTACATTTAGTCAGACAATTAACTGACTAAAGATTTCTTATAGACATTTATTTATGCAAATGTATATATGTAACTGTGTTTTTGCATATAATGTATACACATACAAAGCTTTTCAATGCGAAAGACCATGAAATACATTAAAAAAAAAGCATCCACAAAAATTATCTCATATTCTCTTTCTTACACACTCACCCAAGGGCGTGAGGCTGTACGTCCAGCGTAAAGCATATGTGTTGCCCTCATGAAACTGTCCAAAGCTCCCTGGGGTGACCTCACACTCTTCACCCTCTGAAATAAGCCACTTTTTTACTGCAAGAGTACATAACTCCGCCTGTCGACCTTCACTCAGCGTGACTAGGTCATGTCCCATTCGTACGTCCACACCATCCAGAATGATTTGCGACACCCCCGAGAGATAGACTCCACCAAAGAGAGCTTTGGCATCACATGACCACTGCTCAGCAAGTATTGATTCTGAAGGAGATTTGAGCAAAGTGGTCTGAACCAAAACCAAAGAGTAAGAGAAAGAGTATAAATTAAATCAAAAGTAAAAAAGACCTGATAATAAACTGATCATTATCGGACATCAGTTTATGAAATAATCAAAAATTAAAAAAATGAGAGACGATTTTATCTATCATAAAAACTATCAAATATATCACAATGAGGCTATAAGAAAAATATATGGACATTAATGTTTGACCTGGACTTCTTCTTGAACTGAGGGTGCAGTGTGGTTCTTATTCGCTTTTGTCTGTTCAAATGAGTTAGCAAACTTCACTTTAAACAGTATAGTCTCATTTTGGTCAAACACACAGCCAAAAAGTGCCCAGCCTGGCCGCCCAATGCCTTGCCTGCACACATACATACACAAACAACTTAAATTTGATTTATATTTGAGTAAAAACAATAACTTAAAGCAATGTGCTGTGGTTACATAGACTGCTTCTAATAAAAAAATTATTGAGTGCTTGCAAGGCAGCACTGTATTGATATAAAGTGCCTCAAACTTTATAACTTAATCATTTAGACTGCACAGTGAATGTGTGAAACTAACAGAAAACAAGATTTGTGTCACTTGCTGCCTTGCAAGCACTGCTATTTCCTTCAGTAAATGGATATGTAGTTATGTACTCATTCAAACTCATTATGTACTCACTTAAAAAGCATTATTTTAACATGTAAATATGCTTATATTAAGTTTATGCATGGTTGATGTTTATGTGTGCACATACTGTATATGATAATTACAGTGCACCTACTTTTTAATGGGTGCATTGCCAGCAGAGGGATCCAGAGGGTTGATCCTGCAGTTGCTGTAGTCATAAACTCCATCCCAAACCTGCTGAGCCAGCTGCAGTGCCAGCTTCCTCTTGCTAGGACCAACGTCTTTCCCATACCACAAATAGAGCTCACTGCCAAAGTCAAAGAGTAGAGTCTGAAACAAAACCAGGAAAAGCAATGTAATTATATTTCACTTAACCCCCACAACATTAAATGCAGTTTTGTCACTCATGTCTTAATGTATTAAATGACAGGCACATCCAACCAAAACTAAGGATTATACAGCACTTATTCAAATGTTTATAATTAATTAAAATAGCAATAACAATGTGTAATCACAATATTTAGGCAGTTAAAAAGTTGACGTGTCCTGCAGTGTGACATGCTTCACCCAAAAAACTGTTTTACTGCATTTTTCTAAATATTATTTAGCATATACAGTATATTTGTATAATTATTATGCATATAGCTTTCAATACCTCATATTATTGAGAGAATATTCATACTTTTTTTTCTCTCCCCTTTTTCCCCAAATTGGAATGCCCAATTTCCAATGCGCTCTAAGTCCTCGTGGTGGCATAGTGCCTCAATTCGGGTAGCGGAGGATGAATCTCAGTTGCCTCTGCTTCTGAGACCGCCAATCCGCGCATTTTATAATGTGGCTTGTTGAGCACATTACCACAGTGACCTAGCGAGTGTGGAGGCTTCACGCTATTCTCCGCGGAATCCACGCACAACTCACCCCACTGAGAGCGAAAACCACATTATGGCGACCATGAGGAGGTTACCCCATGTGACTCTACCTTCCCAAGCAACCGGGAGAATTGGTTGCTTAGGAGACCTGGCTGGAGTCACTCAGCATCCCCTGGATTCGAACTTGCAACTCCAGAGAACATACATCCTTTAAAAAAATTATTTGCCACACCACAGGACCATTGAAAACAAACACGTGAAGGAAGAAAGTGATTACAAACGATGAAACACTTATACACCATTTTTAACCAGTCACAGCATCTAAAATTATACACTTACATGCATATAAATTTTAACCTAAACTTAAAACTTGTTTCGATGTTGATAAAACAAGAAGTCTATGGACATCTTGTGCATGTATTACCCACTTACATATTAAGAACATTTCATTCATTAGAATTAGAGGTTGACCGATAGCAGATTTTGCCGATACAGATTACTAAATTGTGGAAAATGCAGATAACCTATTTAACACCTGTTTTGTTTTTAATACTATCGATTTATAGAATGTAAAAAAAAAAAATTTCGGACCAAAATTGACGGGCACTGATAAAAATGCTACAGGATTCCAAAATGAATAAAATCCCAGATATTTTACTAGCAAAATCCTGTTAATAACCCCCCAAAAATGTAAGATTTTGTGCATTACATGGTACTTTTAACTTTAACCGCCTGAGCCCCGAGCGCGAGTGACTGCTGTGTGCATTTTCCATTTCCCTTTTTGATTTGTAATTAGTAGCACCTAATAAACATGCAATAATAATAATAATAATAATAATAAAAATCTACTTTGGTAACAAAATCTCAATGTTCTCTCTTTACACTGTCAAACAAGTGATAAGCCAGTGCTGAAGCATTTTACCATTTTAGCATTAATCAGAAATTAGAGTCATAAATTCTGAATTAATTTTAAAAGTAATAGCCAGCATCGTATAATCACTGCCATCCATGTTAAAATAAAACTACTCATCACAATTGTCCCATATCTGCAACCATTTTGAGTGGTCCACACATCATCAGCAGCCTGAAACTGAAATTTTGGTCCAAAAGTAGAAAGAGCAAACAGAGCCTTTATTACAAGCTTTTGAAATGTAAGATAAAATTTGGGTCAATTTGACCCCGTAGGTTCAGATTAGGGACTTCATTGTTAAGACCATGAAAGGGTTGAAGAAAAAACATAATGTATGTGCATGAGAGGGGTCGTGATAAAACCAGTCTGAAACACACTGCAACTCTTATATATATATATATATATATATGTAGATATAGCATGAGGAATAATGTTTAATATTATTCACAAGAAATTGATTAAAAGTTAGAGACACGATGTATATTCTGACGAGGCACGTTTTCATGTAGTCACATTTTTCTTTGCATCCCTCACTTCAAATTAGCACACTTGATTATCTAATAAAAATAACTAAATATTTAAGTGAGGATACATATATGGAAGAATAATGTCAATAATAACCAATGTAGATACAGCAAATCCCCATGAGGTGTCAGTGATTGTTTTTATTTCACCTATAGAGGCACCTGTTAAACTGTAGAATCCTGGCCACAGAGGAACACAGAGGAATTATTAAAAGAATATATGTTCCAAAAAGCAACTATCAGCACAGCTTAATCATTAAAACCGATATATCGTTCTACCTCTAATTCGTTTTTACTCAGAATTTGGTACTGGCAATTACGTGGGCATAGACACTTTACTGTAAAATGTGGCCAAACTTTCTTTAATAGAATGAAATGAGATAAGGACCTGGGAGGAGTCCAGTAGAGAAAAGAGTGGTATGGAGGCACAGCCCTGTTCATGGGGCATGAGTCTTTCTTCCTGCAGCCTATAAATACAGTTCGACTCTGAAATTGATTTCTCATAGAGCTCATCATCATCAGCACCATCTGGACCTGCAGAGAAAAAAAACCCACACAATGTGTTTTAAGCAGCTTCATATAATTCAATAAGAGTTTGAGAGACTAGCACAGGGGTGTGTGCAACACTCTCTTGCCATTATACTGTGTCTGTCCCCCGAGAATGTTCCAGAACTCTGCTGCATGCAGGCTGTCTGTATTTACACCTTCATCCAGGTGAATGACACCTGTTGCCTGACAACCAAGATCCCTCTGGGTCACAATCAATGAAGCCATTTGAGATGCCTGAAACAAATCATCAGTCAGTCTCCTGGAACAACTGTAAAAACCCACCACTAATTCTGAATATCACACCAATACCAAAAGAACACAGATAACACAAGGATAACATACTCTTAACTACTCTTAAACTACTTAAGGTTTAAAAACAGAACATCAGAATTAAAGCAAAATGTAGCATTTCAGATTAAGCAAGCTTGTTTTTGAAACAATAAAACTTCCCAAGTATTTAAATTATTTTCATACTACAACAACCAATATTATTTCAGAAAGGGTGTCCTAGTTGTGAACATTATTGCAATGGCTCAAACCAGAACAGCACCTTTTCTGTGTAAACTGATGGAGGTACCTTTTCTCTCTCAATGGTGTTGGAGAATTTGCCAGTCCAGAGGAAGCAGTGCGAGGGTGTGACCAGTAGAAAACAGTCACCACTGTTAAGAGACCGTGCTACCGGCTCCACCAACCGCACCTGCACCTGCCTCCATCCTGGACACAGATAGGACATATGGTACTACCTTGCCTACCAGTACATTTTGCTGGAAATAAATTATTTATTACACTGCTCTCTGATATACTCCATTCTGATTCGTCAATAGCACCATCTAGCAGTCTGATATTTCTCAGTAACAACCACACATCCACTTATCAGACAACTCAACAGGGTATTTGCAAGTCATCTTTCATGCTTACTGATATAGTATACTAATAAAATAATTACAACTCAAATAAAAGTTTTATATGGATTTCTTTATTTATTTGGCAAATAGTCTTGTAATAGGCTGGATAATCATTTTTACAAAATAAACACAAACAGAGCTCCAACGCAAACCGATTTATGCTATTCAGCGATTTCTTTCTTGTTATATAATTACATAATTTCAATCCAAATCAATATTTTATGTACATGTATTTATTTATGTGGTTAGTAGCCATGTAATAAGTAGGATAATGTACAGTTACTGTAATAGACGGTTGTTAAACACCTTAAAGGTGATAACAACCGACTGACTGTACATTACCCTTACTTAATTTTGTGTAAACTTCAAAGCCCGTAAGACTTTATTTCTTATGCGGAATAAAAAGGAGACGTTTAAGTGATAATGGATATTTTGGTCAGTCTTTTCAACACAAGAGCAGTTAATAGTGCCTTAATTTAAAGTAAAATAAAAGCACCCAAATTAACATAAAATTTTTCCATGCAGCTTGGGCCTCATATTCCAATTCTTCTGAATATATGAAATGTATGTTGTTTTACAGTGAGAATCTTGATGTCCCTTGCACATTCATGAGCACTCTGAGAGAAGCTCATTCACAGTGGCTCATGTGTTCGAGCGATAACTTGTGCTGTTTAGCATTAAACAACAGCATAAGTTCTCGTACTACCACATTTAAGTTTGGAAAGACATGAGGGTGAGTAAATTATGACTGTATGACTTATGGAATTATGAACTGTTCCTTTAAGCGAACATGAATAATGTTGGCATATTCAGTCTTCTAAAAATTATAAGCAAGTAATTAAATCATCTATAAATATAACACAATCTCTTGTAATCTACAATCTTTGGGGAAAAAGACAAAGAAAAAAGACAAAGAAAAGGTAAACATCATACCTTTAATGTGGATGAGCATAAGTTTGTTGTATGGCACTGTGGGTCTGCTCACATTGCCAGAGGAAGTGACATCAATTGAGGTGAGAGTAACTGAGTTGCTGTTTGAATTTTTCATAGCTTTGGGGAAAAGAAAGTGAAAAAAGTCACCTGTGATAAGGAAGGCTGACAACTGACAATTAAGGAAGGAAGGCTAAAAATTAAAGGTGATGGACACAATTGTTGTTCTAAATTTTTGTACACAAGTCGTTTGTTGTTTTGGATAATTTTGGCTTTCAATATATTTGGGACATTTCATTTTACAATTAACTGACTGACCCCTCTTAGTTTCCATTTCACTGTCATTTTCAGGCTGCATGAAATCATGTTGGATGTCTTCTCGAGCAGCAAGAGCACGTAATGGATTCCTTGAACCCTGAGTCCTGCGGGACGGCCGTACTGAGCGCCTGTGCTTGGCTACAGCTGAGCTCAATCTGAACACACACACACACACACACACACACACACACATACAGAGAGAGAGAGAGAGAGAGCATTAAATCTGTATGCAATTACACGTAATGAAATCTCACAAACATATTGCAAAGTCATACATTTACACCCAGATGTCTTTTACACAAATGCAGGTTTACATTGGAGTGTTTGCTTGACAGAGCATGCTCAGGTCGGGCTCTGTGTTTCCTCTGGTCAAACACACTGGCAGTGAAGAGGGTTCAGAGGTCACCACATCTTTAGCCACCTCAGTATCAAACTGCAGACTCTCTTGGACCTCATGGGAACATATTGTTTGTGCTGCTGTAAAGACGAGTTTGGCAGAGTCTTCGTCCTCACAGTTTGCCTGATATAACAGAGAAACACACGCTGTGTCGATATAGTGACAATAGGGGTCTCTCTTGAGAGCCTCGGTTGCCTCTGAACTTGAGAAAAGGCCAATAACAGGCAACTAAATTTGCATGTCCCTCCCCCAGATATACCGGTAGAAAAGGAGGGCGCAGTATGGCTGTTCATTCAGGATATGCACTGAGGAGCCGAGAGTAAGATTCGGCTGTAACAGCGGTTGGTACAGTGTTGTGGCAAGAGGGACACAAGGTCTCATTCCCTCCATCAGGGAACAGGGGTTACAACAGTAACCTAGACATTCCCCTTCTGTCACTCAATAAAAACTGCCTCAGTGTGATCGCAGCCCAGACACGTGAGGCAGCGGCCATGACCGTCAGAAGCAGAGAGATATCTGAAAAGGACCAGGAACAATACAAAGGCGGAAAGGCATCTTTAAAAAGACGTGTCTATAAAAAGACGTTCAATGCCAATGTGTACTCTTTTAGAGAAAATACACTTTTAGAGGTTATTTGCTCTTTTAAGCGCTGTCGAAGCGCCCAGGGGCGTAGACTGCACTGGCGTGCAGAAAAGAGAAAAGCCACCGGTAACGCGCCATAAGATCCAACAGCAAAGCTCTGCAGAGGTGAGTGGAACAGTAGTGGAAACATCAGCTTTCTGAACACACAACCGCTCGGCTCTGAAGAAAAAATCTGAATGAACAGCCGTATTGCGCCCTCCTTTGTACCCATATGTCTGGGGAGAGACATGCAAATTCTGTTCGCCAATTTTTCATTGGCCTTTTCTCAAGTTCAGAGGCAACTGAGGCTCTCAAGAAAGAATGTCGGATGAGTGACAGAAGGGGAACTAATATTACATTTCAGTGTTTGTTTGTGTGTGTTGTGATGGGGTCAGGTTTTACATACAAACAAAGGATAATTAAACTTGAAGTGACTACACAGAAAATGGCTTAAAAAAAGACACAAAATAGATAATAAATCTCTTTATTAAAGTCCAAAAATGCAGAAACTTTTCTGTGAGGGTTGGGTTTAGGGGTAGGTTTGAGAGACAGAAAATATAATTAGCTCAGTACAACAGAAGTCAACAGAAGTCAATGGGAAGTCCAAACCATGATAGAACACTGCAAGAAATTTAGTTCAAGACAAGTTTTTTTGTCTTGTTTTATTTTTCTTTAGTTTTTTCTTGTTTTAAGCATTTATCTTTCTAAATTCGGTTTAATTTCTCTCAATATAAGACTTAAAATTTTAAGGATATTTGCTTGTCAAGTAGAGAAATCACGTTTTAAGAAAGTTTAGATAATCTTACTGGATAACAAGATAAAAATACTTGTCT
The DNA here is from genome assembly GCA_032164185.1 of Moxostoma hubbsi. Lineage (NCBI taxonomy): Eukaryota > Metazoa > Chordata > Actinopteri > Cypriniformes > Catostomidae > Moxostoma > Moxostoma hubbsi. The sequence goes on along the minus strand of JAVLUX010000024.1, from coordinate 15,312,179 downwards.
TAAAAATATTTTTTTGCAGTGAACAACGTGTGTGTATCTTAATAGTACCTTGACTTTGCTCTTCACCTGTGGTTGGGTTTGAGTTGGGGAGGAAACCTCCTGAGCTTCATAAGAGAGACTACTCTAAAGGAGGAGTTAGAGAAAGAGGAAGATGTATTATGGATAATAATGGCAATTTACAGTACTAGCTCAAATCAAATCATACACTAGTGGTTAAAAAGTTTGGACACACCTACCATTTTTTTTCTTATAATTACTCTTTTATACATTTTACATTCAACCTTTAAGGTAACCACACTTCATCTAGATTAAACCGTGCAATCTTTGGGCTTTATCTCATTCAACTTCATGAAGTTCCCCCCAAATGCTTTTTAAACAGCATTTAAGTAGTTCCTCTTCATTACATCCTCCAAGTCATTAGCATGAAGTTATGAGTACGGCACCCTTAAGTATGGAGCCCTTTAGAGAACAGGGTGGGATTTCTTTTTTCTAAACATTTTTGGGTTCCCTCTGAATAAATGTAACATTGTGTTACTATAGTAATATTGTAGTAAACATATATATTCTGTTTTTTGGCAGAAACCATGATTTTGCTATAGTAACATTATAGTGACCATAACTGTAGTTTTTTTTTTTTGTTTTGTTTTGTTTTTTGCAGAAACCATAGTACCATATATCGTATCCATATATTAACGTCTCGGTTACGTATGTAACCTCCGTTCCCTGATGGAGGGAACGAGACGTCGTGTCAAAGAAGCGACACTAGGGGTCTCTCTTGAGCGCCGAAAGATACCTCTGATCTATGAAAAAAGGCCAATGAGAGTTGGCGAACAGTATACCCCGCCTCCGGATACGGATATAAAGGCGAGGGAAATATGCTCGTGCATTCAGGATTTTTCTGAGGAGCCGGGAGTGTTCCGGGCATCTCAGCGGCTCGGCTTAGCGACGTGGCCGGGAAGACACGACGTCTCGTTCCCTCCATCAGGGAACGGAGGTTACATACGTAACCGAGACGTTCCCCGTCTGTCGCTCACTTCGACATCGTGTCGAAGAAGCGATACTAGGGGTCCACTTCAAAACTCGCCATGCGCTGAGCCGTGTACGTGTACTGCTGACACAGAAGCGGGCAGGTATTTGTACGTGCACAAGCGACCAACTGTGTTCAGGCTGCACGTACTCTTCCCCAATGCCCCGAAAAAGCGTCAGCATCCTTTTGGTTACCCGGGGGGGAACAAGGTGATGCTCCCAACTAGGGAACGGGCCAAGCCTGGCTGGGCCTCTTTTCTCTCTATGTTTTCTCGGCATAGAGCAAGAGCAGCCGGGGCCCTTACCGCATCGAGGGAAGGGGGTCTTATTCCTATTCTTTCAGGGGGAAAAGACCCTGCGGAGGCCACACCCGCCCAGCAGGGGAGGTAAAGGTGGCAAAATACATCACATGGCCACTTTGGGCATGTGGGAGGAAATGGCGCGGTGGTAGATCCAACCTCGAGGAGGGGGGAGTTGCTACAACACGGCGACCGGAGGGCAGCGAAGGACTGCCTAAGGGAGACGCGGGTCAGCTCGTAAGGTGACCGTACTGCAGAAATACACACAGGAGGAGTCCCGTAGGAGGCCTGATCTGTGGAGCACCTATTCCAGTAGGGGTAGCCGGAGGTACCCGTAGTGGACTGGACCAGCACGTTCCTCCGCTGAACTGCTGCGGGCCCGAAGGGCTAGGGAGGAATCAACCAGGGACCTAGGTCCTCTGGGACAAAAGTGCACTGTTTTGCCTTGGCAGAGGGAAACGGCGCTGGAACAAGCGGTTCACCCGGTCAGATCGTCGATGTGTACCGAGTTCTACGGGCTCGGACCTGAGAGAACACGGGACGAGACTGACTCAACCCTGAGATTGTAGAATCTCGTAAAGGTGTTAGGTGCTCCCCAGCCCGCAGCTCTGCAAATGTCTGCTAGGGAGGTGCCCCTCGCCAGTGCCCATGAGGATGGCACGCTCCTAGTGGAGTGGGCCCGAACCCATAAGGGGGGTGGCATGGCCTGGGTGTGGTAGGCCAATTGAATGGCCTCCACCACCCAGTGAGACAACCTCTGTTTGGAGACAGCGTTCCCTTTCTGCTGTCCTCCAAAGCAGATAAAGAGCTACTCAGAGCGCCTGAAGCTCTGGGTGCGTTCCAGGTAGGCACGCAAGGCACGTACCGGACACAATAGTGAGAGGGCTGGGTCTGCCTCCTCCTGGGGCAGCGCTTGTAGGTTCACTACCTGATCTCTAAAGGGCGTGGTAGGAACCTTGGGCACATAGCCCGGTCGAGGTCTTAGGATCACATGAGTGTCTGCCGGACCGAACTCCAGGCAAGTGTCGTTAGTAGAGAACGCTTGCAGGTCCCCGACCCTCTTGATGGAGGCGAGCGCGATCAGCAGGGCCGTCTTTAGAGAGAGGGCCCTGAGTCCAGCTGATTCTAGCGGCTCGAAAGGGGATCTCTGAAGACCGGCGAGGACCACCGAGAGATCCTAGGAGGGGAACAGGTTTGGCCGGGAGGGGTTTAACCTCTGGGCGCCTCTTAGGAACCTGACGATTAAGTCGTGCTTGCCCAGAGACTTGCCGTCTACTGGGTCGTGGTGAGCTGCGATAGCGGCAACATACACCTTCAAGGTGGACGGGGACAGCCTCCCCTCCAACCTCTCCTGTAGGAACAGGAGCACCGACCAAACTGCGCACCTCTGTGGGTCTTCTGCCTGGGAAGACAACCAATTGATGAACAGACGCCACTTCAGGGCGTAGAGTTGCCTGGTAGAAGGGGCTCTGGCTTGGTTGATCGTGGCTACGACCGTGGGTGGTAGACCAGCTAGATCTTCCGCGTCCCGTCCAGGGGCCAGACGTGGAGGTTCCAGAGGTCTGGGTGCGGATGCCAGAGCGTGCCCCATCCCTGAGAAAGAAGGTACTTCCGCAGGGGAATTCGCCAGGGAGGGGCTGTCGCGAGGAGTACGAGGTCCGAGAACCAGGCCCGGGTGGGCCAGTAAGGAGCCACGAGAGTGACTTGCTCCTCGTCCTCCCTGACCTTGCACAGCACCTGTGCAAGAAGGCTCACTGGGGGGAATGCGTACTTGCGCAGCCCCACCGGCCAGCTGTGTGCCAGTGCATCTGCCCCGAGGGGAGCCTCTGAACGAGCATACCAGAGCGGGCAGTGGGAGGTGTCTCGGGTGGCAAACAGGTCTACCTGGGCCTTGACGAACCATTCCCAAATCAGCTGAACCGAGTGGGGGAGAAGCCTCCACTCTCCGCCAGGCAAGCGTTGTCGTGACAGCGCGTCCACTACCACATTGAGGTTGCCGGGGATGTGAGTGGCGCGCAGCGACTTGAGTCGGTGCTGGCTCCAAAGGAGGAGACGACGGGCGAGTTGTGACATAAGGCGGGAGCGTACGCCGCCTTGGCGATTTATGTACGCGACCGCAGTGGTGCTGTCCGACCTGACTAGGATATGTTCGTCTCGAATTAACGGGAGAAACTTCTGCAGGGCCAAAAGGACAGTCAACAACTCGAGGCAGTTGATGGGCCAACGCAGCTGGGCCCCTTTCAAACGGCCTGAGGCTGTGTGCCCATTGCAAACGGCGCCCCAACCCAATCTGGAGGCGTCGGTCATGACCAAGACGCGTCTGGACACCTGCTGTAGGGGTACTCCAGCCCGTAAGAAACAGAGGTCTGTCCAGGGGTTGAATGTTTGTCGGCAGGCGGGGGTGATTGTTACCCGGTGCATGCCGCGGCGCCATGCTCGTCTCGGGACTCGGGTCTGGAGCCAGTGTTGGAGCGGTCTCATATGCATCAACCCCAGCAGCGCGACCGCCGGGAAGGATGCCATATGCCCCAGGAGCCTCTGGAAAAGTTTTAAGGGGACGCTGTGCCTGGCCTGAAGGCGGTGAGGCAGTTCAACACTGACTGGGCACGCTCCTTGGTGAGACGTGCGGACATTGAGACCCTGTGTAACTAAATCCCGAGAAAAGAGATGCTCTGAACTGGAGTGAGCTTGCTCTTTTCCCAGTTGACCTGAAGCCCCAGACGGCTGAGGTGCCTGAGCACCTGGTCTCTGTGGGCGCATAGTAAATCTCGCGAGTGGGCCAGGATGAGCCAGTCGTCAAGGTAGTTGAGTATGCGGATGCCGGCTTCTCGGAGCGAGGCAAGAGCTGCCTCTGCGACTTTCGTGAAGACGCGAGGGGACAGAGACAGGCCGAAGGGGAGGACTTTGTACTGATACGCCTGGCCCTCGAACGCAAACCGCAGGTAGGGGCGGTGTCGGGGCAGGATGGAGACGTGGAAGTACGCGTCCTTCAGGTCTATCGCTGCAAACCAATCTAGATGCCGGACGCAGGTTAAGATGTGCTTCTGCGTGAGAATTTTGAACGGGAGTTTGTGCAACGCTCGGTTGAGAACTCGCAGGTCCAAGATTGGTCGTAAGCCGCCGCTTTTCTTGGGTACAATGAAGTAAGGGCTGTAGAAACCCTTCTTCATCTCGGGTGGAGGGACAGGCTCTATCGCGTCTTTGGCCAGAAGAGTCGCGATTTCGGCGCAGGGAGTGGGTGTGTTCACCGTGTACTGCGGAAAAGCGGACGCCCATGAAGGGGGGCGTGGGCCTGGCAAACTGAATTGCGTAACCGAGTCGGATGGTCCGGGCCAGCCAGCGAGACGGGTTGGGAAGTGAAAGCCACGCGTCCAACCTCTGCGCTAGGGGCACCAAAGGGACGGTCAATTTGGACGTACCCGGCGGGGCTTCGCAGCGAGGCGGAGCAGGTAGGGCAGCGTTGGGCGGCGACGAGGCGACCCGCGGCTGAGGTGCTGAGAAAAGACTCAAAGCACTTACCTTGCTCCGCACACCCGGCAGGGGGCGGGTTAGCGACTGAGGAGGAGGTCCTGGGTAGGCGTCCTCTAGACTCGTCGGAACTGGCCGGCCGGGGGACAGTAGTGGGGCTGAAGACGGGTGGTCCGTGTCCAGGAAGCCAGGACTGTTGAGATCTAAGGGCAAAGTGCCGTGAGAACGGCATTTGCAGGCCAGGTGACCCAGAGACATAGGAAATAGCTCTTTTATTGAGAATGTGGGTACCGCAACCCCATCTAAGGGGGGGGTGGCAAATTAAATTGTTTGAAAACAAAAGATTCTCCTCCCGGCCCTCCACCGGGGGACGGAGTGGTCTTACCACCTCCGGAGCTAACGTCTGTGTCGCTGGGTCGTCCGTCTCAGGACCGCCTGGGAGCCTTCCGGGTCCTCGAGGGAGTCCGGGAGACGGGGGGCGTCTGCTTCCTGCGGTGTGCTCGACGCAGGGGCTGAGAGCTGGGCCCGGGTTGAGGCGGAGCAGATTTCTTAGCCGCAGGGGGACGCCCTCGGTGAGCAGACGGGGCAGTGGCCTTGGCGGCAGGTTTGCGGCAAGGCAGGATGTGAGAAATAGCCTCCATCTGTCTTCTCACCGCGGAGAACTGCTGGGCAAAGTCCTCGACGGTGTCGCCGAAGAGGCCAAGCTGGGAGACAGGGGCGTCGAGGAAGCGAACTTTGTCGGCCTCACGCATCTCGACCAGGTTGAGCCAAAGATGACGTTCCTGGACCATAAGGGTGGCCATCGCCTGTCCGAGTGCCTGCGCGGTGACCTTCGTGGCTCTGAGGGCGAGGTCGGTCGCTGAGCGCAGTTCCTGCAACACATCGGGATCAGGGCTACCCTCGTGCAGATCTCTGAGCGCCTTGGCCTGGTGGACTTGCAGGATGCTTAAGAGTATTGGTCATTTATTGACACGTTCAACTCATTCAGTCACATTTTGAAGAGAACACACTAAATGTTTAATATTGACATAAACAGATGTTCACAAATACACACACACACACACATTCACAACAACAATGTGCTCACCTCATTGAAAAACATCACATACTGAGGTGAGGAGCTAGAAGGAGAATACACAGAGGAGAACACAGGCTTCTGAGGAGAGGAGAGGAGAGGAGAGGACTAGCTGTTAAGCATGAACAAAGTAACAATGGATAATTAAATATCTCACTCCCACACATAAATAGTATGACAGACTAATAAATAACAATAAATGATCACTATGGTCAGTTGAAAGTGATTTGCACAGGAAATGTAAACATGAAGAAAACACAGACAGTATTCTTACCCAGCACTCAGTTTGGGGTGTAGACCCAACAGCACTCTCAGACTCATCCTGCAAGGAGCAGTATGGAAACAAGAGCGGAAACAGACATTGAGGAAAGATTGGAGGAAACTTGTTATAAACTGCTCAGTCACGTACATTTTACCACAAACACATGTACAGATGCACAAATCACACACCATCCACATTCAACATTGCCTAGCTGTGATATTTTATTACTTTGTTCTCAATGAAACTGTTATTGCAACATACACTCATACACACACACACACACACACCTGTGGCCAAATGATTGGCGTAATATTACTCCTTGCCTCTGTCTTCTCCTCTTCTTCCACAGTTTCTCTAGAATCCATCAGTCTAAAAAAGAGGTTTTTCACTGGTTGTTCTGGTCATTCTCTCAGGACATATAGCAAACCAGCCAGTTAACTAATTACCTAATTACTAATTAACTAATTAACAAATTACAGTGGCCCTGTCCCAAATGCCACCCTCAGCAGTTGTGGTCCTTCGTTTTTGTGATGTACTGCCAAAAATATGTTAGGGGTAGTAGTACACTGTAAAATCTGCATCAGGCACATTGAGGATGCATAACAGCCATTTCTGCTAATATGAATCATAAAGTGACTAATGGGACTAATCCCCTTTTTCAACTTTTTTAAAGTTGACTGTCCAGCTAAACATTTTATACATATACACAAGATAGACATAGATTTTCCATGTGCCCTAGCCGAAACTTCTGACGCCTCCTGGACCAACAGCGAACCATGATCATGGACGACCAACCTAAGCAAAATTATCAAGGACGGGCCTCGACTGATCCAAAAAAGGATAAACATTTGCCCACACTAAAGATCAAAATGTATATTTACTGCACTTTGATTTTGCATGGTACAGTTTTGTGAATTTCATAGACACATGCAAGCGAAGACTTGGAGACTACTAGTCCACATCAAGTGCACCTTTTGGGACAGTGCCAATGAAGACAAAAGGAGTGTGCAGCTAAAGATGGACAGAAACACAAAGAGCGACAGAGTGAAACATATAACCTGTGAGTGATGGCTTCATTACTGTTGTGTTCTTTGATTTGCATGTCTGCTGATAATGTTGGGCATCCATCATGCTTTGGAGCAGATCTTGTTTTGCGTGTAGAGGCATCCTTCCTTGCTCTCTGCCTCCAGGGAGCGCTGGAGAGTTGAGCTAGGGGGTAATCCACTGGTGATGCAGATGCATGCCTCTCCTCTTTCACCTCTCTCACTCTCCTCTCTTCTCCATTTGATTCCAGGCCATGTCCATTCAGGTCATCTCGGTCCTTGCATTCAGTCCTCCACACTACTCCCACTGTAGAATTCTTTTTCAAGATGCCTTTAATTGCAGTGCTTTGCCGCACTGATTTCTGAGAGTTGCTGTCCTCTATAGAGTTCTGATTTGGTGCAGTGTGTTCACTGGAGGAACCCCACTCCTGTGAGGAGCTCAGTCCAGAAAGACACACTTCACTGGGCTTCAGATTGATGGACAGAGACTGTTGTTGTTTGGAAAGATGAGGTGTCAGATGAAGATGGTGAAGCTGAACAGGCCCTTTCTGAAGCTAAAAAATGTAAAAGGTTATTAAAATCTCAGAAAGTACCAAATGACAAGAACTCATGAACTTGAAATCAGTCTCTCATTATTACTTTTAAACAGTCACAGACCCATTCAGAAGTTCTCCTTTTGTGTTCCATGAAAGAAAGAAAGTTGGTTATGGCATTACTCTCTAAAATAAATAATATAGATAATGTGTGTGTGTATGTGTGTGTTTTTTTTTTCAATGAGCATGTTGGTCAGCCAGCTTCACTAGTTAAGTTTTGCCTAAGATTCACCACCTATAACAGCACCAAACCCGAATTCATGGTGTAAGCTGGTCTTTACACGGGGTCACTAGATCTGAAGCACTTGCAACAGACACTGAATTGTACAACCTACATAATCAATGACCTGATTAAATGGTTTCATAACAAATGGCATGCTTACTTTACGAACCAGATTAACCTCATCCACGGTAAAAGGCTGTGTGCGGTAGCGTGCTCCTTTCTGCTTGCGTCTCTCAGAGGCCTCTAGAGGGCTGCCGTCTCTCATTGGACTCCCCACAGGTCCCAATATGGGCTGTGACAGTTTGTTGAATAGAGCTAGTTTCTCACTCATAGACAGCTTAGAGCAGGCATCATCCCCTACCTCAGGCTCAGTCTCCAGACACTTGGATTCACTTGACTGAGGCCTTAGAGAAGAGTAGATTCATTATGATTGGTTGTTGAATAAGGTTGAAACAGGCAGAGAACTAGGGTTCAACTTTTTATTTTTATTTTTTTCCCCAAAGGAATAGTTTACACAAAATTGTTAAAAAGGTTTTTTAATTGGTCACACTTTTTCTTATGATGAAAGTGAATGAGGATATTTGACTAGAGAGCTACAGTGGTTGGCAACGTTTTTAGTGAATAATCTATTCCATACTACAGTATGTTTTCAGAAGCCTTAAAATAAAGGGCCATGTAAGTGGGGGCAGGTATGAATTCTCAGACTGTTCCGCACATTTCCACCGCAGTAAAGGCCCCAAAAGCTTGCTGGTCTCCACGTAGGAACCGTTTACTTTGGAGCGGAAGGTGGGACAATTATTCATTACCAGGTAAAGTTTTCTAAACAAAAGCAGTAGCTACTGTCTTCAGCAAAGAGTTCTTTACTCAATAAAAAAACCCTAAGACATCAAAAGCGCTCAGGTAACATGGACGAAATGAACTTGTATATGGTCTTTACGGAGATCCGAGATAAACTAGAAAGATCACAGAGGAAAAAGAGTCTACCAGGAGATATGTAAAGAAATTATTTTAATCGGACGATTGACCAAATCATAAACAAATTGATAACACTTAAGGGAGTGCAGGAACCATAAGAAGGACCTAAACAAACGCGTCAATGGATGGAGCAACAATGTTTTAGACTCGGACAACAACCAGCCTGATATCTAACCAGAGCATTGAATTCAGTCAGTCATGCTAAAGAAAAACAAATCGCTGGTGTCATCAGCAGCTGATCTCAGTAATTTATTACTCAGTAATTTTACACTGTTGTCATTTTATTTTGTGCAATGTTCAGTAAGGGCATTTTTGACCAGCTACTTACTATGTTCAGAAGATCGGGGTTATTTGTTAGGTAAATCAGTATGATTCTCAATAAAGACGTAAACATATTATTATATACTATGGCAAAAATCCAAATATAACCATCTGCTACACCAGTATTAATAATGATTCTACTGTTACAGCTTACAGAACTTAGCAAGTTTAGCCATAGTTCATACAAAATAATATAATTACATTACCTGTCGTCTTTAGCATAGTTGTCGTCTCTGACAATCTTGTTAAGCAATATAATAACATTGGACTGCATTACTCCGTATGTTTAAATATGTCCTCAAAAACAAGAGTAAAAACTTTACACAAACACTGTGACGCACCATGTTTGTTAGTGGGCAGGTTCTCAATCCATGGAAAAGCACGGCCAGTTCAAAGGGCTAAAGATTTCCCCAGCTGTGATCCAGCGGGCACAGACTCAGCACAAGAACCATCAGCATTTTGGTGGAAAAGGGCTAGACTACTTCACGATACTATTATTGTGCTTTTTTGCCATTTATAGAGCTTGACAGCAACAGTTCTCTTTTGCTCTTTATTTGGAGAACAGTTGGCAGGATGTTCTGTAAATATGCTCCTTTTGTGTTTAATGGGAGAAAAAAGAACACGGGGATGAGCAAATGATGACAGCATTTTAATAACTTTGGAAAACTATTCCTTTTAAGGTGATAATGGCACTGTTGCATTCATTATGAATAACACTTTTAGATTGAGTGTTAGGCTGCAGGTAATTAGATTGATAGATCAAAGAAGTCCTGCCCACTTCACTGCCATTATGGTTTCCTCAAAGGTGATTGGCTGAGTGAGTGCACGAAAATCCTTGCCACGGTGAGCTCTACACTCATGGAAAATATTACTGGAGCGAGGTTTGAGGAACGAGGAGGCTTCAGATGAAGCGGTTTTCTCCAACTCCTGGTAGCAGAACAAAAAGAAACAAAGATCGTCAAGTCAATGAAAGGAACTGAGCTAATGTTGCGCACAACTGCCACCCTAAAAATGTACAATAAATGTGTCTCAATTCAAAGCACTACATATGATTATACAGAGTACAGTGGCCCCAACACATGGACACTGAACAAATGGCATATATTTTTAGGAAATACAGCATACAGTTATCAGACTTTAACAAAGTCTGATGTTTTAAATCATGGAACAACTCATATGCTTTTTAAAGCTTAGACAAAAAGTATTTGAGAACTTTTTGGTCGTCAGTGAACGAGGTAATTGGAAGAAGAAAAAAAGTGGCTGAGAAAAGTTAGTTATGAGAATAAAGGGTGTTGCACTGTTTGTTTGCAGATGCCACTTGATTTGATATTATTTGTTATCTAATGCAATGAAAAGAAATTCATGCAGTTTTAAGTCTTTATGTTCTAATAAATTTTAGGACCGCTGATATATAACATCAAGTGTTCATTTAGTATAGGGGTTCAACAATTTTTCCGTCCATCCAATTTTAAGGCACATTTGAGAGTCTCTGTCTCTCTCTTAGCTCTCTGGTGAAGTTGGCCAGAGGGGAGATGAATAAAATAAAGCCTGGGCTGGTAACTTCCGTAAGGAAGTCATAGTAACAAATTAAACCCTGTGGGTCATTGTATTGTTGTATTATAACCAAACACTTCTGGTGTCTTTTTACCAAACATACCAAAGGTGGTGGAAAGATTGTGATATTGTTTAGTTTTTTTAAATATCACCAAAAACCTGACAAAACCTCCTTATAAGGATCTCTCCACAAAAAGGTTCATAAAATTAATAAATCATGTTTTAATTCATATGGTTATGGATTTGCGAAGGTGTGGTCTATCAATAGTCATTATAATGAGCTTATATTAAGAACAGTAGATTTGTTTGGGAAGTCCCTACAAGGGCATGCAAATATACTGTATATATAAAACTATGTATGCATATTCATGAAAGGTTTCCTTTCAGGGTCTTTTCCATTCAATACATGGCAAAGACCTTTTTTTCTATTCAGGCTGCCACAGTTGCTAAAGACATATGGTGGGGTCTTATTTCACCTACTTTAAACAGAGACATCTTGGCAGCTACACTCATCTTGGCTCTGGCATCTGTTTGCGCAGCCACTACAAGAAAAACAGAATGCACAAAATGACAAAGGTAAAAGTGTTTTAAACTCATGCAAAACTGAACACATTACATTACAAAAATAGATGAGAACAGACTGGATGGTAAAATGTTAATTATGGGAACTGCTCATACTGATTCACACAATGCGTGTGCACACACACACACACACACACGCACACACATTTAATTTGTGTTAGATCATAATGTTTAAGTTTTTGTCTGAGATCATTAATGACTAACAGTCTTATCATACACATGAGACATCTCTCTCACACACGCACACACACACAAAGACATACACGCGCACGCACATGCGCGCACACACACACACACACACACACACACACACACATTGCTCTGTACTTGGCCAAATGCACCAAAGCATGGCAGATATTTTCTTACTGCATTTGGCTGGGAGATTAATGATCTTAAATACACATATTACACCCACACAGTTCTCCTTTTGTCTGATGATGTAGTCTTACTCCATGAAGCTTCACTAATGCTACTCTTTAAAATGTATCCCTCCAGGTCATTATAACCATTTAAAACTGTATTAACAGTATCCACTTACCCAGAATGTATACATGTGACTGTTAGTGAGAGTGTGTTTGCATACATGGTACTTATAAAATGTAAAGTTTGTTTAAAAAGTTATTACGTTCTTGTTGGTACATTTTTTGGTAAGGATACCAAAGCTTGTCTGATGCTTTTAGGCAAGCGTCAGCCAAGCAATGAAATACAAAACTAGAAAGACCAGATATTATGCCAGTCAGACAGTTTAAACAAGCATTTAGGACTAACCTTCTTTTTTTTTTTTCTTCTTTTTTTACAAATATATAGTGGTCTTAAAAGTGTCAGTTTTTGGACACTTTTAGACACTTATGTCACATATAAAAATATATTCATATTACTGCATTAGCTAAAATATAAAACAGAGTGGCATCTGAAAACAAATGATTGTAGGCGTTTTCTCAGAACTAACTTCACTTCTTGATTTTCATTTAGTTTCATTTAGTTTTTCAATTAATGTACTTATAACCAACTGGCAATGTATAAAAATGAATATGCATAAAGATTTACAGTATATATATATATATATATATATATATATATATATATATATATATATATATATATATATATATATATATATATATATGTGTGTGTGTGTAAAGTAATTTCCCCAAAGTACACATGGTCATCCTAGCAAAGTTACCACATATATTGTTCATCCCATTACTCTAACTATGGACACACAAAGTTTAACAACCATAAAGTGTGCAAATACTCTATATTTGTCTTCATTTTTAATAGACACCTATACCTACATTTTATTATATATATATATATATATATATATATATATATATATATATATATATATATATATATATATATATATATATATATATATATATATATATATATAAGTGTGTTTCTGCTGTAATTCTTTAAAATAAATGTTAACTCTTGACTAAAAGGTTCCATTTGCTAACATTAGTTAACATGAACTAACAATGAACAATATTTTTACAGCATTTATTAAAATTGGTTAATGTTCAATTTAACATATATTAACAAATTTATATGTCAGCAGTTGTAATGTTAAAATTGTTAATGCACTAAGAACTACCATAAACTAACAATGAACAATTGTTGCATTAACAAATATTTATAAATGCTGTAAAAAACATATATTGTTCATTGTTTGTTAATGAATAGTGCATTAACTAATGTTAATGAATGGAAGCTTTTTGTAAAGTATTACCGAATAAATTCAACTTGCTTTGATATTTTGTTATACAAAGTGTTCATACAATTTTAAGTGTGGCTTAAGTGTCCAAACACATCAATAACAAAGTTAAGACAAACATAAAATTTCAGGATAAGGGCCTACTTTGAGAAGAGTCCCGATATTCATCGTCCATTATTCTGTGAAAAGAAGTTAGAAGATTCAGAATTAAAGGAAAACAATCAAGCTTATGCTCTCAACCAACTCACTCATTCTATTTTTTGAATAGTGACTGACTGACACAAAAAAGTTAAATGACTTCACACCAGATCTGCTTTAACAAGCCTCACCTTCACTGCAGGCATTATGACAGACACAGTCAAACACATCTGTGCAAGTTAGAAACATGACAGTATAATATTAAAAGTATGAGCTTTAACACCCTATTTGATGACATAAACAAGCATATGTAATACAGGCTAAGCTCATTTCCTGACTCGCAGGAAAGGACTGATTTAACTCATGAGCTATCTATGGCATATTAACACATTCTAGGCATTTCTGATATTGGAGAACGTATTATACTTTTTACAATAGGAAATTTTTTTTATACTGTATATATATATATATATATATATATATATATACACACACACACATTTTTAAATGAGATTAGGAGAATATCATAAATATAGGATATGGGTAGTTGATGCGTAATCAGTCACTTTATTTGACTTAAAATCATCTATATTTAAGATTTAAATTAATACAAATTTATAAGGGAATGTGTGCATCTTAGGTGCTGTAACTGATCACATTTAAAAGTTTTCATTCACCATTTTTAATAATTTTTTGCCTTCAATATCTGGCTAATACAGTATATGGTCCTTTGGTTAGACAAATTAATTTCAGAAAGTACAAATATTCAATGTAATCGGGTTCTTGTTGAGCTACAGTAATACAACTAATCCCTCCATACTTACAGGTTGGGACACCTGCTGCAAAGGGACTCCTGCCTGCAAAAAACAGAGGTCTGTGAAAAGTTGAAAAAGTTTGAAAGTTTGGTGGCAGGCGGGGGTGATAAATACATGGTGCGTGCCGTGGCGCCATGCTCGTCTCGGGACTCAAGGCTGGAGCCAGTGCTGACACTGTCTCATATGAATCAACCCCTGCGGCGCAACCGCCGCAGAGGATGCCATATGCCCCAGGAGCTTTTGGAAATGTTTTAGGGAGACCCACGTGCCTGGCCTGAACGAGCACTGACAGAGCGCGCTTGTTGGTGAGGCGTGCTGACATTGAGACCGAGTCTAACTCCATGCTGAGAAAAGAGATGCTCTGAACCTGGGTGAGCTTGCTCTTTTCCCAGTTGACCTGAAGCCCTAAAAGTATGAGGTGCCTGTGCACCTGGTCCCTGTGGGCACATAGTAACTCTTGGGAGTGGGCCAGGATGAGCCAGTTGTCAAGGTAGTTGAGTATGTGAACGCCTGCTTCCCGAAGCGGGGCAAGGGCTGCCTCTGCGACCTTCGTAAAGACACGAGGGGACAGGGACATGCCGAAGGGGAGGACTTTGTACTGATATGCCTGGCCGTCGAACCATAGAAAGGGTCGATGTCGAGGCAAGATTGAGACGTGGACGTACGCGTCCTTCAGGTCTACCACTGCGAACTAATCTAGATGCCGGACGCAAGTTAGGATGTGTCTTTGCGTGAGTATTTTGAACGGGAGTTTGTGCTAGGCCTGGTTGAGAACTCGCAAGTCCAAGAACAGTCGTAAGCCGGTGCCTTTTTTGGGTACGATGAAGTAAGGGCTGTAGAAACCCTTGTTCATCTCAGCAGGAGGGACAGGCTCTATCGCGTCTTTGAGTAAGAGAGTCACGATTTCCGCACACAGGAATTTGGCGTCTTCGCCGTGTACTGCGGTGAAGTGGACACCCCCGAAGGGGGGAGGAGGCCTGGCAAACTGAATTTTGTAACCGAGTCGTATGGTCCTGGCCAGCTAGCGTGACAGATTGGGAAGTGAAAGCCACACGTCCAAGCTCCATGCTAGGGACACTAAGGGGACGATTATTTTTGACTTACCCGGTGGGGCGGAGCAGGTAATATGGCGTTGGGAGGAATAGCGTGAGGCAAAAGAGAGAAGATGGGCTTGAGGTGTGGCACCAGCATGTCGTGAGAACGGCATTTGCGGACCGCAGCCCGAAGGGGGTGCGGCAAAGTAAATTAACTTACCTGAAGATTCTCCTCCCGGCCCTCCACAGGGTGATGGAGTGGTCTGCTTACCAGCTCTGGATCAAACATCTCAGTCTCTGGGTCGTCCGTCTCAGGAACGCTTGGGAGCCTTCCGTGTCCTAAAGGGGGTTTGTGAGACGGGGGGCGTGCGCTTCCTGCGGGGCGCTCAACACTGGGGCTGAGAGCTGGGCCCAAGCTGAGGCGGAGCTGCATGTTTCTTGGAAGCCGCAAGAGGACGCCCTCAGCGGGCAGGCGGGGCACGGCCCATGCTGGAAGTGCATCGGAGCATGATGTGAGAAATGGCCTCCATCTGCTTCTTCATCTCTGAGAACTGCTGAGCAAAGCCCTTGACGGTATTGCCGAAAAGGCCGAGACAGGCGTGTTGAAAAAGTGTGCTTTGTCCACTTCGCACATCTCGACCAGGTTCAGCCACAGATGTCATTCCTGAAACACGAGGGTGGCCATCGCCTGCCCGAGTGACCGCACTGTGACCTTCGTGGCCCTGAGGGAAAGGTCGGTCACTGAGCGCAGTTCCTGCAGCGCGTCGGGGTCAGGACTACCCAAGTGCAGATCTTTAAGTGCCTTGGCCTGGTGGACTTGCAGGAGGGCCAAGGCATGCAAGGCGGAAGCAGCCTGTCTGGTGGCGCTGTAGGCTTTGGAGGTCAGTGAGGACACAGCCCCGGAGGGGAGCACCGGGTTCCCGCCGTGTATCTGTGGACCGCTCCGCCGTCGAGGGTAGTGAGAGTGGAATCTCTCAGCCGCGAAGGCTGTGGGGAGGATGGAGGATTCCAGTCCAACCCCACACTGACGGCGGCCCGGGCAAGCATGACCCGAAGGTGGCAGCCCAATCGAGTCTTCCGCGTCAGACGCCGGAAAACTCTCCGATGCAGTGGCAAGCTCATCATCCAGCTTATGGGGCTCAAGAGGATAGGAAGACTGGCCATGAGGCAAGCCGCTGTCACCCCGAGCCCGGGCGGAAGTCAACGAGCGTGTAGGGGGGTGGGTGGTTCATGGGGATGTATCCGTGAAACCGAGCTCGCTGCCATCCCCAAATCGCCTCCATCGCCAGCCGGGTCATCCTCAATCCCTTGGGAAGAAGGAGCGATGCGGGGGGAGGCTGGAGTGGCGTTCCTTTTTAGGAAGGAATGCCGTGACCGCAATGTTGCATGGTAAGATTCTCGCAGTGAGAACACGAACCATCCACAAAAGCTGCCTCGGTGTGATCGCGGCCCAGACACACGAGGCAGCGCCTGTGACCGTCAGGAGTGGAGAGCATTCCAGGAACTACACAGGGGTGGAAAAGCATCTTTATAAATACAAGTCCTGAAAAGGACGTTCAATGCCACTGTGCTCTTTTAGAGAAAAGTACTATTTTAGGAAAATTTCTCTTTTAATCTGCGCTGTCGAAGTGCCAAGGGGCAAAGCTGCACTGCCGTGCAGAGAAGGAGAAAGCCGCTGATATGAGCCTTTTCAACAGCCCCTTACCTCCCAAAGTATTACAGTTCCTCGTCTGTCGCTCACTACAACGTTGAGATTAAAGGAAACAGACTGTAACTCACAGACTCGCAGCTCGCTGCTCACACAACCGGTCGGCTCCGAAGATAATTTCTGAATGAACAGATGTGTTTCCCTCCCTTTATACCCGTATGTCCGGGGGCGGGACATGCAAATTCTGTCTGCCAATTTCTCATTGGTCTTTTCTCAAAGTTCAGAGATGCATGAGGCTCTCAAGAGAGACCCCTAGTGTCGCTTCTTCGACACAACGTTAAAGTGAGCGACAGACGGGGAATGTCTCGGTTACGTATGTAACCTCCGTTCCCTGATGGAGGGAACGAGTCGTTGTGTCGAAGAAGCGACACTAGGGGTCTCTCTTGAGCGCCGAATATGCCTCTGATCTATGAAAAAAGGCCAATGAGAGTTGGCGAACAGTATTTGCATACCCCGCCCCCGGACATACGGGTACAAAGGCGAGGGAAATACGCTCGTTCATTCAGGATTTTTCTGAGGAGCCGGGAGTGTCCGGCCACCTCAGCGGCTCGGCTCAGCGACGTGGCCGGGAGGACACGATGTCTCGTTCCCTCCATCAGGGAACGGAGGTTACATACGTAACCGAGACGTTCCCCGTCTGTCGCTCACTTCGATGGTGTGTCGAAGAAGCGACACTAGGGGTCCACTTCAAATCAAGCCATGTGCTGAGCCGTGTATGTGTACTGCTGACACAGGAGCGGGCAGGTAATTCACGTGCACAAGCGACTAACTGTGTTTCAGACAGCACGTACCCTTCCCCAATGCCCCCCAAAAGTCGTTGGATTCCTTTTGGTTACCCTAGAGGGGAACAAGGCGACGCTTGCCAACTAGGGAACGGGCCAAGCCTGGCTGGGCCTCTTTTCTCTCTATGTTTCTCGGCATAGAGCAAGAGCAGCCGGGGCCCTTACCGCATCGTGGGAAGGGGGTCTTACCCGAATTCCTATTCTTTCAGGCCACACCCTGCGGAGGCCACACCCGCCCGAAAGGGGAGGTAAAGGTGGCAAAATACATCACATGGCCTCTTCGGTCACATGTGGGAAAGAATGGCGTGGTGGTAGATCTAACCTCGAGGAGGGGGGAGTTGCTACAACACGGCGACCGGAGGGCAGTGAAGGACTGCCTAAGGGAGACGCGGGTCAGCTCGTAAGGTGACCGTGCCGCGGAAGTACACACAGGAGAAGTCCGCGTAGGAGGCCTGATCAGTGGAGCACCTATTCCAGTAGGGGTAGCCTGGGTCAGCGAGTTCCTCCGCTGAACTGCGAACCCAAGAGGGCTAGGGAGGAATCGACCAGGAACCTAAGAGGGGTCTCCTGGGAAGAAGGCGCACTGTTTTACCTCAGCCAAGGGAAAGGGAGCAAGCGATTCACCCGGTCAGACCGTCGACATGTACCGAGTTCTACGGGCTCGGACCTAAGAAAACACGGGATGAGACTGACTCAACCTGAGAAGATGAACCATTGGAGAGAATCGCTCATCCCGAGCTCAGACGGGAGCAAGCAAGCGTGCCAGGGAGGCGGGTGGTTCGAGGGGGTTTACCCGGCGAACAGAGCCTGTCATAGTCCCCAAATCGCCTTCATCGCCCGCGGCACCTGCGTCAATCCCGTAAGAAGGAGGCGAGACGCGGGGGGCAGCTGAAGTGGCTTTCTCTCATTACAAAAGAAAGCCGCGCGACCGCAATGTTGCCATGGCTATGTTCTCACACTGAGAACATGAACCATTCATAAAACGCTGCCTGCGTGTGATCGCAGCCCAGGCACGCAAGGCAGCTTTTATGACCGTGAGAGGTGGGGAGAAATCACCACATCCAGAAACTACACAGGGGCGGAATGACAACTTTATAAAGACGCGTCCTGAAAAGGACGTTCAACGCCACTTTGTAATGCTCTTTCAGAGAAATAAACTCTTTTACAGAGAAAATCACTCTTTCAACGTAACTCTTTCAATTCTCTGCGCTGTTCTAGCGCCCAGGGGCAAACTGCACTGCCGTGCAGAGAAGGAGAAAGCCGCTGAAGTGCGCTGTAGATCCAACAGCAAACAGAGCGTCAGAGGAACAGAAGCAGGAATCTGGTGTGTGTGACTCGCAGCTGGCTGCATACACGACCATCGGCTCTGAAGAAAATTACTGAATGAACAAGCTTATTTCCCTCGCCTTTGTACCCGTATGTCCGGGGGCGGGGTATGCAAATACTGTTCGCCAACTCTCATTGGCCTTTTTTCATAGATCAGAGGCATATTCGGCGCTCAAGAGAGACCCCTAGTGTCGCTTCTTCAACACGACGTTGAAGTGAGCGACAGACGGGGAACTGTAATACTTTGGGAGGTAAGGGGCACAGAGCAATATACACCTCAATATATACAATACATACCACCTCCTCCAAAACTAAATATATGTCTCTTTAAATCTACACCTGCATGACAGTTTTTCCCAATTGTTTACACACGTTTGCTGAATATTTGGCCTATTGTCCCAAAACTCAAAATGCGTTTCTTTTCAAAATGACTCACACACACACGTCATATGAATAGATCTGTGTACCAGCCAACAACACACTGATATGCTCAACACAAAACATTACTATGAATATCCCATCAATAGGTTTATTCCTTTTACATTGTCAGTTGTTAAACTGTAGCCGGTTGTAAAAGATTGTTACGGTAATGTATACTTACTCAAATATACTTAAATATACAGTGACAAAAACGTTGTCATTTATTCCAAAATGCTGTATTTTTAAACTCGTGTGTTTTGTATGTAACACTTTTCATACCCAACAGGTGAAAACCAGGAAAAACCTTCAGTAAGATAAAGGGTTTTCTAAAGTGGCTCATTCTTTCAAAACTCTAAATACAAAAAAGACAAAAACATGCAAAATGTAAGAAAAATTAGGCTGCATCCAGCCTTCTATTTTGGTCTGTCTACAGCACCTGCCTCCAGTGAAATAGACCTAGAGCAGTCAATATGGTGAGGCAAAATACACTGGATTACAGTACTATAACGTGTCTACACAGTGCTGATATGATAAATTCACAGTATGGTACTTACTTGCAAGTAGTCATAGTGCTGTTCTTTAACCATATCTGAGTTTTGCCCTGTAGACCTGATTCATCTGTATTCATTTGCGCTGTAATACACGGTCTAATGTAGACCAGACCAGCTGGTGAATCTTATTGAATATTGTGTTGTCTGCAATTATGTGGTTCTGGATTTCTAGTAGTCTAAAGGTATTGTTTTCCACCACCATGTTCACAATAACGTCTCATGTTCGGGTGTGAACAGCCGGTGTCTTCCACCTTGGCCTGGCAGAAATTTCTGCAGAAGTTCATACCACAAATATGATATGATTGGTTACTGTAAACTAAAAAAATCTATTTTCTTTGAATATGAAATGACATTACTGTAACACTGGACAAAAATCACTGTGTAAAATAGGCCTACTGATATATCGGACTGCAGTATATTACAGTATGCATACATAAAGAGCATAGTATAGATGGTAGGTAACTTACCGTTTCTCATTTCTGAATGTATGGATGATAGATGCAACTGCTCATGTTGGGCTGAATTCTCTGCCCAGCCTCCCTCATACTCAATCAATTATTGAGCACATGGTCAACCAATGTGGCCCTGATCTCATCTGAGGCAACCGTCCTTCCTCATCCTCATCCTCCTCTTACTCTCAATCCTGCACCTCTAGCTCTTACTTCACCATTGACTTCCATTTTCCTCCAAAACAGGAGAGCTCATCTGTGGCCTTTTATAGTGATAAAGCTCTTATTTCTAAGTGAACAATTCAGCAACTAGTGTTTACACATCTGTTAGGAGTGGGTGTTGCCAATTGGTATATAGAGCTATGCATTGTGATTTGTGGTACTTTCCAAAGGGACTAAAGAGATTTTAATTTTTAATGTTGTGCCTAATGTAAAGAACTGTGTGTAGTGTTTTGCAAAAAGTGTGATATAGTATTGAAAATTGAGTGTAAAACAGGATTATGTTTAGGGATTTGGTACATGAGTTTCAGATTTCAAGTTCCAATTTTAGTGTGTAAACAATTGGGAAAAACTGTAAACAGCTTATTACTGAAAGGCTTTTCAGCAAAATTCTAAACTCAGTTATGAGGCACAAAACTAGTAAACACACACCAAAAATGGAAAAGGAATTTTACAAAAATATAAAATAATTGTTTTGCCCTACAAATATTGTAAGTGATTTAAAACTCGTGACAACCTGTCCTGGTAAAAATGTCACAAACATGCCCCAACCTGAAAAATACTTTTAAGAACACGTTTAATAAAATACAGTATATGACCTGAATTGATGCCACCATAGTTTGATTATTTTCACTTGTTTACACAGGAGATAGGCTATAACAAAAATATGATTTATAAATATGATATAGTTATAAATTTACTTTGAAATATAAAATGTAATTATTCTAATTTAAGAGGGACAAGATTGAAACCAACATACAAAACCTCTACTAGAGAAAAACACATTTGTACAATTGTGATTTTGACTGCAATTTTTTTTTCATTACTGTGATACAGCCCTTGTGACAACTTCCCTGAGTGACAACCTGCCCCCGTCTCCTCTATAACATAAAATTGTCATAACGGTGCAAGCCACTAGTTGTTAGAGTACGCATTGCCCAGACAAATGAAAACCATTTCCCTCAGCCTGTGGTAATACACACAGAATAATGCAGGACATCAACAACACAAACACACTGAAGCATCCCTACACTTTATCAGGTCCAGCTGGGTTCGAGGTTTGCTGTAGCAGGGTGCTCTTCAACTGGCCTACAGATACATAAGTGTGTAACTGGGGAGTGTCAAGGGAGTCTGAAGGGTTTTCCTCATCCCTGGAGAAAATAAAGACAGTGTGCAAGGATAGAAGGAAGGAAGGATTAAGAGACGTATGTCAAAGGAAAGGGGTTTAGAAAGAAATTAACGCAAGAGTATACCTCAAAAATATAATGCACGTTTATTAGTTGTGACATTTGAGTATCCCGCAAGCTGTGAGTACTGTGTGTTGTCTGTCTGAATCTGTTTCAATGATTTTTCATAACTTCCTCAATGCAATATTAATGACAAGTTTATTTCTGACTACTGCCTTAAATGGCATACTTAAAGCCCTTGGCTGTACATTGATGGAAAAATAAACATTACAAATGATTTTGGATGAGAAATGTGACATAACTCATTATTTATTAATACAGCAATAGGAGAGCTCACCTGTTTGGCTGGTTGTTTTCTACACTGGTGTTCACTTTACACCCATTAAAGATATTTGTAGAAACAGGCCTGTCCTCTAGCAGTGTTCTTCCATGCCTCCCCATTCCTCCATTCATTCCTCCTCTGCAAAGGTTGAGTCATGGACACCAAGCCCCTCCCACTCTCTTCTCAACCACTTATATGGAAGCTCCTCTTCCTGGTTGCCATAACGTTCAGCCAAATCCCACCTTCTTTCAGCCTTGTAGCGAGCGATCCGTTCAGCTCTGGACTCCTGAGATAAATTTTCCATTTTATCCATAACATCAATTTCTGTTTTTTCACTTTGTATGTCTGATGTCTTATGATTAAGTAGGCAGAACAATTCCAAGTATATGATGAATGCCAACACCACAATTTGCAAAACAGGGTGGAGTTCCATGGACGTTTGATTATTTACAATCTCAAATTACAGCAGGTTCCTCTAATAATGTGTTTGTCTATCATCCTGATTCCTCCTTTTAGGACATGGCACTGTTGGAAATAGCAAAACAAATAAAAGAGTTATTGGTTATAGCAGCCATCATACAATATATACATTCATCAGCACAATATACAGAGGTATATCTATAAATAAGCAAAAGGACAGGAATATCTTCTTACAGCACAAACTTGCACAAAAATCTTCAAATACACAAATATACATCATGTTTAGTTCTTATTTCTCAGTCCACAAGCAAAGCTATCAATGTTCAAAAACCCATTAACCAAACTGGTTTTGTGGCTTTTAGTCCATGTCTTTTAGCTTTGAAGTAATATTCATGCTAGTGTACTCCAAAGCACTTACAACAAATTGTTTGCAAATAATGCACACACATTTAAAAATCAAGTCTTTCTTTTGCAGGAAAACTAAATATATCTTCCACTTGGGGGTGTATGCCAATTTTTGTCAATAAATGCTTTCTAGAATGCAAATGTCCCATCCCCTACTACCAGCTGCCTCTGATTAGCAATAGTAAGTAGCTATAAGTACAGTATTGTCCACAGCTGTGAAGTGAATTAAAGCCTATTGGCTAGTTAGAAAAGGGACAAGCCCTTCGATAACTCCCTGTTTTGATAAGAAAAGTGCTGATTTCATGGGGTCTTTCACTAATAAAAATGCCTGCTTCAAAATTAGCATATTGCTAACTTTCCACAAGTCAAAGTGCCATCTGAAGACAAATATCCATCTTATTTTTCCTATATATCTCTGTAGTGTGATAAATTACCTACCTGGTTGTGCTGCACTTGCATTTGGGAAACTCCCTTAGCACTGACACTCTACACCTCTGAAGTGCAGCTCAGCAATCTTGGAGGGCAAGCCATTTATCAGACAAGCTTATCCATCAACACAGGTGTATATTTTGGGATATTTGAGTCCCAAAATCAGCAGGGTTAACGCTGAGGCCTACTATTACACATTTAAAGAAATATAAATAAAAAAACAAATAGTTCTGTGACTAGAAATCATTGCCTGTATTTGCATGTTTGCAAGGCATGTAAAATATAAAGAACTTAACAATGGCATACTTTCAGTTGTTTCACAAGAAACAACAATCAGTCCAATATTTAAGTCTGTATCAAAAAAAAAAAAAAAAAAAAAAAAAAAAAGAAGAAGCCCACATTTGGTTCTAAATATTAGGGCAAATGAAACACTTTTTACTCAAACATGAAAAAGAGATTCCTGCTGAAAAAATAAACAGCTGAGAACAGTTCAGATGTTCTTAGCTGGGCAATGTTTATGGCCCATCTTTGATGCTAAAACAGCATGAAGGTACTGTAACATACTGTATACGGGTCACCAACAAACAGCATTGCAGAACATATTTCCCAAATGCTCCAACTATCTGCCAAATTGACACCACACGTAGAGCCAATTTTTTAAATGAACAGAGGCAACAGTGCTGCAGTGTTTACACTTTTTGATGAAAATCAACCTACACCTGGGGTGGCTTAAATATAGTTGACTCTGCTTATTGTTAGTCACATTCAGCCATAATACATCTTAAGTTACCCAAACAGGACTGGTCAAAACATGCCCTCCTTTAAATTATTGCTCATGATTTCACAGAGGTGGTTTCCCACAGTTACTAGTTGCCATGCAGCCATAACAACACATATCTTTACTCATACATAAATACTGACATCATCATGTTATCACCCAACACCGATATAACATGTACTTGGCATGTGGTCGGCGATCACAGAGCTTTCCAAGTATTTAATTTGTTTGTGCAGAGTAGGGAATGTGCGCTCGTGTGTGTGTGTGTGTGTGTGTGTGTGTGTGTGTGTGTGTGTGTGTGTGTGTGTGTGTGTGTGTGTGTGAGACCGACATGGGTGATGAGGGAGCGAGATAGAGAAAGTTAGTGTTGTGCAAACTCTAAGCATCAGCATTCTGCCAGATCCTCTCACAACTGCAGCACAATAGGCACTGTAAAACAAAAGAGCAGTACTATACCAGAGAGAGGGGTACAACTTCACTCAAAATGCCATACATATTGTTTGTAATGGTACATACACAAATGCCAATAAAAAAGTCAGCAATTAAAGTACATTAATATGTTATTTCTCCTGAAGGCTAATCATCATGGTCTAATCCCATCAAAGTCACTTTGGTCACTCATAACTCCTTTATCAAGAAGCAAGAAGACTCAGTGGCACAAATCAAATTGTTCTTACACTTTTGTAATTCTAAAAATTCCCTAGTGCAATACAATTTTTGTCAAAAAAGAAACAATATTGTGTTATTTATATATATATATATATATATATATATATATATATATATATATATATATATATATATATATACTGTACATACTGTACATACATACATACACACACACACACACACACACACACACACACACTTAGCATTAGAGACATTCATAATGTCTTAAATAACATATTGTTGTATATATCCAATAAAACCCACATTAAAATACATGATAATATGGCTTTAGTGTGTACTGTAATGCATTATAACACATGATATAACACATGACATTGGGTATTGATCATGTGGTATAATGCAGTATACAGTACACTTTAGAGGTAAAACAATGGATAGATGAGTATTATAATATATTATATCCATGTTAACAAGCATTCACAGGAACATACGACTATTGATTATGAGATACAACTTTTAATTACAACATTATAAGCAATTAGGAACACATTAAGAGAATTGGTAACACTATATCATAAACATTAGTTAACACATTCATTTACATGCACAATCAATGAACAATATTTTTACAGCATATATTAATTTGAGTAAATGTTTATTTGATTTGTAATACAATAATGCGTTAATGAATTATGAATGTGAATAATGCTAAATTTGTAAATTTACATTAACCACAATAAATAAATATTGTAAAACATTATTGTTAGCTTATGATCCCAAATGCATTTACAAATGTACACTTTAAAAAATATGTAAGTATTTAAAAATAAATACACTTAAAAAAATAAATACACTTTAAAAAATATGTTAGCCTATTTTTTCAGCTATATGCATTTCAATTTCATAAAACAAATTCCATCAATGTCATTTTTAACCAATTTAATTTAATACATCTTAAAATACTTTTTTTATTACTCAATTCAATTTGATTTTTGATATGAAAATATCAAACATTTTAGATTTGACATGAAATTGAAATGCAAAAACCTATTTTATTTTATTGTATTTTTTGTATACACTTTACTTATTGTAAAGTGTTGCCAAAATTATCTGAATTACTGTATATAGGCTAAAGGTACACAAGCTTCAAATAAAATGTAAAAAAAAAGAAAACCTTATGACCTTTGCCACTCATCAAAATGCTTTCCGCTTCAGTTGTTGTGATGTTGATTCACATAGTTTCTAGATTATTATGCAGATTGATCGTATGCATTTTAAATAATTGCAAAAAGCTTAATTGGCCAAAAAAATTAACTGAATCACAAAAACCCAAATTTCACTGTTTTTTGGGCCTGGCACAAAATGACCAGCCAACATCATTTCACTAATCATATCAGCAGCACCTGCGAAAGTGTGAACGAGAACTAGTCAGGTGAAATCACTCTATCATTCTGATTGGATTATAAGAGCAGACTGTGTACTATAAAAGGAGGGAAAGAAGTGCTTCCATTGTGTCATCATTGTGTTCTTATTAGCAATGGTTACCTCTAAAGAAAGACGTGCGGCCATCATTGCTTTGCATCAAAATGGCCTCACATGTAAGGAAATTGCTGCAAAAAATATTGCACCTGAAAGAACCATTTACCGGATAATCAAGAAGAAAAGAGAGAGGTTCAACTGCAGTGAAGAAGGCTTCAGGATGTCCCAGAGTGTCCAGCAAGTGCCAGTCATCACCAGTGCAGAGCTTGCTCAATATTGGCAGTAGGTTGGTGTGAATGCATCTGCACGCACAGAGGCAAAGAATTTTGGACAATGGCTTGGTGACAAGAAGGGCAGCAAAGAAGCCATATCTCTCCAAGACAAACATCAAGAACAGACTGAAATTCTGCTGGAAGTACAAGGATTGGACAGCAGAAGACTGGTGCAAAGATATTTTCTCTGATGAAGCCCCCTTCCTAATGTTTGGGACATCTGGAAAATCGATAGTCTGGAGAAGAAAAGGTGAACGCTACCATGAGTCCTGTGTTGTGCCAACAGTGAAGCATCCTGAGACCATCCATGTGTGGGGTTGCTTTTCATCCAAGGGAGTGGGCTCTCAGAATTCTGCTAAAGAATGGTATCAAAACATCCTGCAAGAGCAACTTTTCCCAACAATCCAGGAGCAATTTGGATGATGATCCATGCATTTTCCCAAGGCAAGAGTGATAATGAAGTGGCTCAGTGATGATTACATTGAAATTTTGGATCCGTGGCCAGGCAACTCCCCGGATCTTAATCCCATAGAGAACCTGTGGACAATCCTCAAAAGTTGAGTGGACAAGCAGAAGCCCACAAATTGTGATCAACTCCGAGCACTAATAAGGCAAGAATGGATCGCCATCAGTCAGGATCTACAAATACTGAATCAGCAAACTTTGCAAAACACAAAATTTATGTCTCTGACAATACTTTTGACCACACAATCCGATTCACAAAACAATGAAAATAAACTATCTTTACAGAATCATACAAAAGGAATGACTTCAAATTAAAGGATATTATATCCAGATTGTGCTATAGTAAACATGCTGAAGTGAGTGAATGAGCGCAGTCATGCTTGAGGTGTACAGGTGAGCGTTCGCTATGCTCAAAATAGGTGCAAACAGAGTTGCAAATATCCAATGAAAAGCACAGTCAAACCGAAATCATATTGACATATTGAAATCATATGCAAATTTAAGTCTGCAAGCTTTCATCCATGCTCAGAGAAAAACATATTTGTACAAAGCTTGAAGCTCGAAAGGAAGCTTATTCTCAAATTGCACCATAAATGTAACGGTACAACTGAATGGATGTACTTACTCACTCTGCGCTCGGATAAGCCACAAACACACACACCGCCCAACTGAGAAAGTGTCAAAAGCCCTTTTAGGTTGTATGCGTGTGTCAGAGAGAGAGAGAGAGAGAGAGAGAGAGAGAGAGAGAGAGAGAAATACCTCCGTGACAGGGGCAGTGGGCCTGCCAAATTCCATTTTAAGGGGCCACAGCTCTGCTTATTAAAAGACTGAACCAGGTACACTACTTAGTGAACTACTAAAATTCAGAAATACTATTCCTAAAGGGGTTAACAAACCAGACTGACAAGACCAATGATCAGAATCATAATGAGCCTTATCACCAAGTATGCTTACATAAAACAAATATTTTTTCTTGGTGACAGAAGCTTCCAGTGCACAAACAATACAGTAACAAGACAGAGTTTATAATAATATTTTTTTTAAAAAGCCAATAGAAAATATATAGAACTACACATTAAGACATATAAATATATATATATTTTTCACAAAGTTCAAAAATGTAGTGGGCAGGGTGAGTGGGGACCCAAATTATGGGCAGCCAATAATCCGCTCAGCAGTCCGATCTGTCCCTAGTCTTCTGATGTCCAATTTCATAGCTGAACCAAACCAGACAGTTATTGAAGTGCAGAGGACAGACTCAATAACAGCAGAGTAGAACTGGATCAGCAGCGCCTGTCACAGGTTGAACTTCCTCAACTGGCTAAAGAAGTCACCCTGCCGAGTCAATGTGGGTCTCCCACTTCAGATCCTGTTCAGATCCATTTATGGAACCTGAATGACTCCACTGCTGCTACAGTGCTGTTCAGACTGGTGAATCAAACTGGAAAATTCATATAAAATCAGGTCAGTCCTTCAGTTTGTGCGCTACTGGAAAATTACTTAGTCATATGTGATTTTAGTGTGGCAAGAGTGCCTCCCAATGGTCACTATCCATAACTGTCGCAGCTGAATATGGAATGTGATATTCATGTTGGCTTTTTTCCATTTAGATGAAATTACCTAATTCAAATTGTGACTATTAAAAAGGAACCATAGCAAACATGTAGAGGCTGCAGTTTTATTGCCACATATCAAGATGCTCAATGACTAAATGTCATTACATTACATATTGAAACTTTTTTTGGGGGTCTGTCTATTGTTCATAACAATGACAATTCAGAAGAAAATTAACTGAATACAGTTGAATTTAATTGGTTAATTACACTGTTATTACAGGTCATAACAATGCCTAAACCAAGCTTGTTGATGCAAAAAAATATCATTCTCAGCACATTTAACAACAGACATGCACAGTTGGATCTAGTTTGTGTTCATCTTTAATTCATCAAAGAGGAACAAAAAATTAAAACAATTTGCTCAGAACTTCAAACATTGCTTGCCTTCTAAATAAAAACTCCCAATAGAGGCATCCTTTATTTATTTATTTTAATTTTTTTGCACAAAACTCAGAAAAAGTCAAAAATTCAACTTAGTAGTATCTTCAAATTTACTAAGAATATTTGTGCCCCAAGTTAGAAAGATAAACAATAGAACCACCCAGATGCTTGATATCAATTAAACTTAATCAAATCAAACAGTTTCATCATTGATCAGTCCAGTGCTGGACAGTGCTGTTTTTTTTTTTTTTTTTTTCATTATAAATTTTTTTAGATCATAATGTTCATTAATATTTCTGTGACAAATAATCTTACAGATCTTGTGTCAGAAAAATTATTGGTGGATGGGAGCATAGTCTCAATCTGCAAATATGCTCTCTTCACTCATTAATGTTCAGCTTTGTCCTGACATTAGGGTCCTGCCAGGAAAGGGTGGGCCAACGTTTTGCAGGCCGAGATGCGATGAGTTGGATTAAATGTCAAACATTGCTGCATGGAGGGGGGACATGTTAGATGTGCATGAGCATCACTCATGATCATGTATAGGCCATCGATGAAAAGGTTATATTTTTCCTAGCGTGCATTTTCTTTGGGGTTTCTGAAGGTTGAAGCATCCAGGATACACACACCAAATTACCATTTTGAACAATACACTTATACAAATACAAATCTACAGCAAAGACAATTGAACTTTTGTATAGAGCTCCTTCTCTTGTAAACAATGATACGTTTCCTGCCTCCTCCTCCTCCACGCGTGACTTTACCAACAAGCTTACGTCATCCCTCTCATGAGCGCGTATTACAGAGATGAATGGAAGCAAACATTTTTTGCTAAAAACTATATAAGTATTTGTTAAATTTAAGTATAAGTTTTGTTTCTAAAAATAATCAATCGTTAGGGTTCAGAAGATCTTTTTTTCGACTGGAGTCCTGTGGATTATTTTGATGCCCCCTAAATATGCATTTTGGACCAAAAATTGAAAAAATGGAGTACATTCACTTGCATTGTTTAAAGGAGGAGGTCTGAAAAGAAATCCTAAAAATCATAAATTCTGTTTTGATGAAGAAAGAAACTGGATGGCCTGAGGGTGAGTCAATTATCAGCAAATTTTCATTTTTGGGTGAACTATTCCTTTAATGGGTGTCTGAGGGCTGATGGTGACGTTTAGTTCCATGCAATATCAAGGAAGTCCATGATCAGCACCATAGATCTCCCCTTTGTGACAAATTCTATCTACAGAGAGAGAGAGAAAAGACAAGCATGGAAAAAGGTGTTCAATGGAAGGAAAAATCTAAAGGAGGCAAGATTACTACAGCAGAGTGATGCAATAAAAAGACAGAAAGATGCACCTTTTATGTGGGAGTTCTTACCATGTCCTGGATCTTAGGGAAGATCTGAGTCACCGCCTCTGTAACACTATTGATGAACATCTCCTTCAGTTCCTTAAAATCTGCACTTCTATTCTTCAATTTGTCATCCTTCCACTCTTCAAACCATGCATAGTTTGCAAAGTTGACAACAGTTATGGTGGATTTAACTGTAGGAGCAAGAGCAAAAGTACATGTATGACATACAGGACACTCAAAATTCAGATTGCAATCTGATTTCAAATGATAAATAATAAGAAATATACTGTAGAAATGATGGATTAGAGCAACGGTAATCACGACAGGCCAATCAGCCTTCATTCTACATTTAATTTTTCCTCCCTCTACCTGGTATTCTCTCCTGCCAGGTTGGGTCTTTGGCAGAGGATGAGGCCACAAAAATCACAGGGACATTCTTTACAGATTCTTCCCTGTTCCCCTTCATGTACCCCTCCACCCTGGTGGAAGTCATGGAAACAGAATGAGAGAATCAGTTCTGTGTCTGAGGACAATCGTTTTGGATTAGAAATCCATATAACTAACAGAGCAGTTGCATAGTTGAATTTGCACTCACAGGTCATCAAATTGTTTTCAAGAAAGATCCAGTAATTATCTGCTTTTAGGTACAGCTCCTCTTTAGTCCCATCCAGACCAATGAAAATACTGAGACCACCATCTCAGTTCTGCACCATATTCAGCTGTTTCTGGATTACTACACCATTTATTTACATCGGTACAAAAAAGACTGTACTTTATCAACAATGTCCTAGTATTAGGTCTCATGTTTTAAAAATGTCAATAAATATTTACTGGCATGTCTCTAAAGGGATTCCTTTTTTTTTATTTCAGTGTAAACTCAGGCTCTCTCTGACCTTGCATGGCCTGCACATCTTTTGGTAGAAGCTGCTGGTAGGTGTTTTGAGGAATTTTTGATATTTACTGCGTGTCGTTAAAACACAAGCAGTTCGGCTTTCTCAGGCTGCGTTTCCATTGGGGCGGACAAAATCTGCTCAAAGGTGCTCACAGCGGTAGGAGAGAGCTTGCTCCGCACCGCTGCCAATCCTACGAACCACCTTGCAAGCATGACGCTCGGCTTTCATAGGAATGAATTGAAAACGCTCTCAGCATCGCTCACAACTCGCCAGTGGTAACGTAGGGTCAGACTGGATGAACTTGCTAATGCTAGCTGCCTTGCTAACATTTAGGTTACGTCGGACACCGGATTGATTCAATCCACACCGCAAGATTTCATGACAAAGGTTGCGACCTCCCATCGTCTCTAGTGAAGAGTGTGACAGAACAACAGGGATGTGGACAACAGCTTTGATCTTTCTGCGCTGTAATCTTAAATATTGTTCTCTAGCAACAAACATGCATAATTTCTGCCCTGTCCCGCTCCGCACGCGTTGCCTCTTTTCCCTGCATGTGTGTAGACATGAAGCGCCACATGAGTTAACGTGGTTTCAAAGCACCTTTTAGACCATAACGTTTTTCCCTTCTAAATGTATCTTTATTAATCAGCATGTTACGAGCCTTTAATAATAAACAAATCAAATAAACAAATCGATTTCTCTTCTAATTTTGTGAAAATAATTTAGATGTCTGGAATGGATAAGGAAAGACTAAAATTACTAGTTGGTAGACTAGTCTCTCACTTTAATGAAAATATACAAATGTTTTTTACATTTTTTAAAAAACGTTTTCTAAATTTTCTCTCAGGACACCCCTGATTCAGCATCATTTGACCGTCACAAGGGCTTCTATGCCCCATACTTGGGTATCTGAATCTAAAGAAATATACAAAATATTTTGTTTTAATGTAAAAATATTCCAACAAATACTGGACTTCTGTCACTATGCTTCAGAACCAACAGATGATCTTTTAACATTCATTTTCAATTGATAAACGGTAAAAGACAGTAAAATTGGTAGAAGATCCCGCAGACCCCACTTCTTTGGCCATCTCTGGACCCCATGTGCAGTTTTTTAGAGACTATTTTGACTGTTAAGAATGTATTTTTTCTTCTTTTCTTCTATCAAATTTGAAAAAAAAAAAGAAAAGAAAGTGCAATGTGTAAATGTACATTGTGATAAATATTGAGAACGAAAAATATGAAAAAGATTATCGTGATAACAATTTTGGCCATATTGCCCAGCCCTACTCACACTCGATCCATCAATGCCACAGGCAGCTCTCATACTCAATCTGTCAACGCAAAACGCAGCTCTCACACTGGATTCATTAACGCAAAAATCAGCTCTCACCTAGATCTGATGCAAACTCAGGAACTTACATTTTACATGTTCTTAACAAAGTGACAGGACATTGTCAATAGAATACATGTAAACATGTAAATGTAAATATGATAAATACATCACATATCCTTCATGTTTTTGGTATTTTTGTGTTTGGAGATTTGAATTGACACAAAGCCTGAAGAACAGTATATTCTATGTTAATAGCTAAATAAAAGGTTACATTCTATATAGTTAATATAATATACCAGTAAATTGTGTGCTGGAGCATATTAAAATGAATTTTGATTGCTCTTCCTACTTATTTTTTCACATTTTGGATTGATATAACTAGACTTAAAGAGGCACAAATAAGAGAGATGGAGCACTGAGAGCTGCCTGTGATGGTGAGAGGATAAGTAGCAGAATTCAGGCTTGTGTGGTGGTGGCAGGTCTGCTGGATTTTTTCCTCATAACTGCGGAAACTACTTAATATACCAATTTTTACATTTTTGGGCATACAGATAAGTGTAAGACATCATTAGAAACTATAAAACTTTCTACTTTTATTTGTGTACACTCACAATAACAACAAAACCTTGTGCTTTTGTAAAATAAAGAAAATTAATAGGGTGCGCTTTCAGCCGTCTCTGTCTCCACAAGCATCTTTCTGAAACACGTCACAAAAATGAATTGAAACTACTTATCAGACAAACATGCAGAGGTGGGAGCAAGCCTCAGTCTTCTAATTTAGTTTTTCTGTCAATCCAATACTGAAGATGTTGTGACACCTGGACATTTTAATAATTTATCATCTCAGTGATGCATCACTGTTTTACTATTTACTGTGTTGTGCCCCTTGAATAGGGCAATAGATGTTTTAGACCCTTGAGTACAAAATAAACCATTATTTTGTACACCTGCATCTCCTGTTCTGTTAATTGACCTGGACAAGTTTGCAAGGCCTAATTATTGTTCTTTGCATTGAAAATTCCCAGGGCAGAAGTCATAGGGTGTCATAGTCATTAGTTTAACCTTGGCTTGTGAATTCCTTGTACCCTCCTTTGCCACACACACACACACACACACACACACACACACACACATATATATATATAAGGACTGTCAATCGATTAAAATTTTTACTCAAATTAATTACATGGTGTCCCGATAAATTAATCGCGATTAATCACATTTAATCGCATATACAAATATTTGCTGAGAAAGCCCCTCATATAACAATAACTCAATATATTATGATTATTCATATTTATATAAATATATAATTATACATAGTTATCTTTAAAAATTGTATATATATATATATATATATATATATAATTAAATAAAAAAATATTCAGATAATTCAAATGCATTACATTCTTGTTGAGTTAATCAATGATACGACCATACAAAAAGCGGCTTTAGAATACAATGTATTGTTTACTACCATATTATTGAACATTAGCCAATCATTGGCATACAGTTCACAGCAATCCATTTCATAAGTGAATTTGTCAATTTTTTATTACGAGGGCTTATTTAAGGACCTGTCAATGTACACCTGCGTCAGACATTTTTTTATTTTTATTTTTATTAATGCTTACAAAACTTTTACATCTAGAGCCAAGAGGTATATTAAAACAAACAACAACAAAAAGTAAAATAAATAAACAGTTTAAATAAAAATATCAAATTGTTTACATATTTCAACACACTTTACAGCTTTCTTGTTACTCAAATTGGAAATTGTTCTTAGGTATTGCTGAACCTCTGAATTAAAAATTAAAACTAATGGTTTATAACCACCATACTTACATTTATGAATACTAAACTTTGCCAACAAAAGCAGAACATTAATCAAATAACATTCCTTATGAAAAGACGTGTCATAGCTAAAAAAAAAAATTTAATAAAACATTTTCAAAACAAAGTTGAAAGCTGGGGATAATATGATCTCTAACAATCTTGCAGAAATCAGACCAAAAACAAGTCGAGTAGGGACAACTCCAAAATAAATGGAAAAATGTTTCCACCTGCAGACCAAAAAATGTACAGAATACATCGACATCACAATTAAATCTCTCTACAAGAAAATAATTAGTGAGGTAGTACATAAATAAAATTTAAGGAAATTTCTTTGATTTTATTCGTGATTAAATATTTATGGGTAACTTCCAAAATTTGATAATCCAGCCACACCCTGCGTCAGACAGGGTGTGGCTGGGAGGCCAGCTCTAGGAGGAGTCCTGGTTCCAAACTTTTCCATTTGCTGCAGAAATTGTTCTGTACTCTTCCCCAGATCTGTGCCTCGATACAATCCTGTCTCAGAGGTCTGCAGACAATTTCTTGGACTTCATGGCTTGGTTTGTGCTCTGACATGCACTTCTTCTTCTTCTGTTGTTTAAATGGCGGTTGGCAAACCAACTTAAAAGGTGCATTGTCCGCCACCTACTGGATTGGAGTATGGAGCACTACTTGGTTGAATACACTTGGTTTAAAAAAAATAAAAATTATATCTTTTTTACCAGTTCTGTATCATTTAAACATTTTAATACTTTATCCTGTATTATATAATTTGTTCCTTCTCCTAATATTTCCTTAAGTGAATAATTGCTTATACCCCTATCCTTTAGTGACTGGATTAATTCAAGTCTTTCTGTATTGTATGCTATACATTCTAGTAATATATGATTTACTGTTTCTGGATATCCACATTTATCGCAATTACCACTTTCGTGTTTACCTATTTTATGTAAACTTTGATTTAATGCTGTATGTCCAATTCGTAATCTCGTCATTATCACATCCCTTTTCCTATTATTAACAGTTGTTCTTTCCACCCCCACATTTCTTTGTATACTATACAGATGTCTTCCTCTTGTTTCATTGTCCCATATCCTCTGCCACCTCTTTTTTACTTCAGTCCCAATCAGCCCCTTAACTTCCACTTTACTCATCTTTACTCTAATGTTAATCTCAGGATCTTTCAATGACTTCTTTGCCAGTTCATCTACTTCCTCATTTCCCTTTACTTTCCCTTTTGGCTGGCACCCACAAAAAACTCACCCTTACGCCTAAGTGCTTTATGCTATATAATTCCTGTAATATTTCATTTAAAATATCTGTCTTGCTAAAGATGTTCCACTTTCTAAACTTTGCAAAGCTGATAGTGAGTCTGTACATATCACACTACTATTAGGCTGCTTTCCTTCTATCCATTGTAAGGCTAATGATATGGCTATCAGTTCTGTTGTAAAAACAAATATATGATCTGTTACTCTTTTTGATATTTTAATATTGTACTGAGGAATATATACTGCAGCAGCTGCTCTACCTGTTTTTGGATCTTTTGATCCATCTGTGAATATTTGCGTCATGTTGTTGTATGTTTGATTTATGTATTGATGAACGATTACTTTTAATGGCAAATTATGTTCATTCTTGTGTATCTCATTGTGTATGAATAAGTCTATTTCTGGCATTGGATATAACCAAGGGGGTATAGAGGGAATTATGACAGAAGGAGCTACTTCTATCTCGGTTATACCCATTTCCTGTGCCTCCTTATTTGCTACCCAGCCAAAACTATTTATTCTTCCATACTCATACTCCCAACAGTTTTCTAGTACCTTTTTAACTGGATGTCTTTCATCATGTCCTTTTACATTAATCCAGTATCTTATTCTTAACTTTCTCCTATGAACTTCTAGTGGCATTTCTCCCATCTCTACTTGAATTGATGGTACTGGAGATGTTCTAAATGCTCCACAGCTGATCCTTAGAGCTTGAGTCTGAATTACCTTATTTACAATCTTTTTGAGCCATGTTTCTGATGCAGAACAGTATATCATACTACCATAATCTATTGCCGGTCTTATTAATGAGCTATATATTCTTCTTAAAGACTGTCTACTTGCTCCCCACTCAACCCCAGCCAAGCACCTCATTACATTAATTCCTTTTTTACATTTGTCTACAAGCTTTTGAATGTGAATACCAAATGTTAATTTAGAGTCCATCCACATACCTAAAAATCTTACCATTTTAACTTGTTCCAATTCCTGACCATAGATTTTTATACTTACTTTAATGTTTTTTTCTCCTTTTTGTGAAACAGATTACCTTAGTTTTTGCAATTGAGAACCGGAAACCCCACTCATTTGCCCAGTTTTCAACCTTATTTACTGCCCCCTGCAGACTTTTAACTACAAATATTTCATTTCTTCCCCTCTTCCATATTGCACCATCATCTGCATACAGTGACCTCCCTGTTCCTGTGTCAATTTGTGAGTAAATATCATTAATCGTAATGTTAAAAAGTATTGGACTACATACGTTACCTTGGGGAGTTCCATTTTCTATAGAATATATTTGTGAATATGTTGTCCCAATTCTAACTTGTATTGTCCTATTCAATAAGAAATCCTTGATCCAATCATACATCTTTCCTGTAATTCCCATTTTATCAAGTTTCATTAACAAACCCTCTTTCCACAACATATCGTAAGCCTTCTCTATATCGAAGAACACTCCAACTACTACCTCCTTATTAACTTGAGCCTTCCTTATTGCTGCTTCCAGACTTACTACAGAATCCATAGTACTGCGCCCCTTCCTAAAACCACTTTGGTATTGTGAAAATAACCCCTTTTTCTCAATAAAATATACTAACCTTGCCATTACCATTCTCTCCATTAGCTTACATAAGTTTGATGTCAATGCTATTGGCCTATAGCTGCTTGGTTGAGCTTTGTCTTTCCCTGGCTTAGCAATTGGCACTATGACCCCATGTTTCCACTCAGAAGGAAGTTTCCCTGTTTCCCATACTTTATTAAACAATCCTAGAATTATCTTTAATGATGTTTCTGATAAATTTTTTATCAACTCTACACAAATTTCATCCTTTCCTGGAGAAGTTTTTCTTACCCCAGAGAGTGCTCTCTTCATTTCATACATTGTAAACTCAGCCTCTATTACACTACCCGAATGCCCTCTTTTTTCCAAAATGGTAGGATTTTCTCTAATTCGTTGTCTCCTATATTTTCTCATTTCCTCAGGAATATTATCATTACTATGCACCTTCATAAATGTTTCCACTAATACTTCTGCTTTTTCTTTATCTGAAACTGCTGATTTTTCTTTATCTGTTAAAACTGGTATGCTACTATATCTCTGAATTCCACTCATCTTTCTAATCGTCCCCCATATTTCGTTAATTTCAACATCTTCACCAATACTTTCACAAAATTCCCTCCAATATTTCCTCTTTGCTATTCTTATTACACGCCTCACTTTTGCTTGTGCCTTTTTATAGTATATTAAATCATTAAAATTAATACTTCTTCTTACTTTCCTAAGAGCTTTATTTCTTATATAAACTGCCTCACTACATTCCTCATTCCACCAAGGAACTACCTTTTTTCTATTCCCTGATTTCTTTTTTCCTATTGTTTCTACTGCTGCTTTCCGTATTGCTTTACAAATATTTTTATTCCACTCATCTACATCCTCTATTACACTATCTTTATACTTTCTGTTCCTTCCCATATTTCAACTACCATTACCTCATGTTCCTGATTAATCTCAACTATCCTGTATCCAATATCTTGTTTTATGAAAGTAACTATCCCCCCTCCATTTCCACCTGGTCTGTCTCTACGTATTGCAATATATCCTTGTAATGTAAAATTAAGACATGGTTTCAACCAAGACTCCTGAACACATATTATATCTGGGCATCTTTCTTGTTTTAATATAAAGTTCTTTAATTCCTGTCCATTTGCAATCAAACTTCTTGCGTTCCATTGCAATATTAATAACACCATTATGAACCTTCCTGTACTTTTAGTTTTTCATTTATCATCTCCACATTGATTCCCTCTAGTTCCAAATACTTTTCTGCTGCTCTCACTATGATTTTAATTCTCTCTGTTCGACTTTCCGTTTGTGCTGAGCAATTTACCACTTCAACTATAAATGCTACAAAAGACACTTTATCAATCTCCACTGGATCCTTCTCAGTCTTTTCTATGCATTTATTCATTTTCTGAGGTACAACTTTCTCAATTTCTTTTGTTTTTGTTTCCTGTTCCACTCTCTTCAGGGCCTCAGCATATGTTAACCCATCTTCCACTCTAACATTTTGTACTTTCAAGACTTTTTGTCTCGCTTGGCATCCTCCGTACCCTGCGCTGTGCTCTCCCCCTCACAGTTACAACATTTGGGATTTACTCCTTGTTCGCATTTACCGTAATCGTACTCTCCTCCACATCTTGCACATCTTTGCTTCCCTCTACAAACTGCTGCAACATGACCAAATCTTTGACATTTGAAACATCTTAATGGGGGAGGTACATAGGGTCTTACCATATAACTCATGTATCCTAGATGTACTCTTTCCGGTAATTTATCCTCATCAAAATGTATCATCACAGATAGACTATCCTTCCTTTCTTTGTCTTTGACATACTGAAGTCTTCTCAATTCCTTCACTTCTGCTCCAGAAATATTCTTTTTGATTCTTTCTGTTGTCATGTCAATCGGAATTTCTGTTATTACCCCTCTTACCCATTTCTTCTCTTCTGGAATTGAACTTACTTTTTTCCCCAGTAACATCTTTATTCCTAGTGCCTTTTTCTGTTGCTTGTTATCTGACATGCACTGTTAACTGTGGGACCTTATATAGACAGGTGTGTGCCTTTCCAAATCATGTCCAATCAACTGAATTTACCACAGGTGGACTCCAATCAAGTTGTAGAAACATCTCAAGGATGATCAGTGGAAACAGGATGCACCTGAGCTCAATTTTGAGTGTCATGGCAAAGGCTGTGAATACTTATGTACATGTGATGTTTTTGTTTTTTATTTTAATACATTTGTAAAGATATCAAACAATCTTCTTTCACATTGTCATTATGGGGTATTGTTTGTAGAATTTTGAGGAAAATTAAGAATATAGTCCATTTTGGAATAAGGCTGTAACATAACAAAACGTGGAAAACGTGAAGCGTTGTGAATACTTTCCGGCTGCACTGTGTGTATGTATATATATATATATATATATAT
Organism: Moxostoma hubbsi; assembly: GCA_032164185.1. NCBI lineage: Eukaryota > Metazoa > Chordata > Actinopteri > Cypriniformes > Catostomidae > Moxostoma > Moxostoma hubbsi. The sequence goes on along the minus strand of JAVLUX010000024.1, from coordinate 15,272,541 downwards.
ATATATATATATATATATATATATATATATATATATATATATGTATGTATGTGTGTGTGTGTGTGTGTGTGTGTGTGTGTGTGTGTGTGTGTGTGTGTGTGTGTGTGTGTGTGTGTGTGTGTATATTGTGTTAATGAACATGGGCACTTAAAAATACTGAATACATCTAGATACCTTTATTATCTGAATTTTTTAAATGTGGTCAGATTTTCACATTGATCTAACAAAAACTGTAGACTGGCTGAATGAAAATGCAAATTTGCTCACTGACAGTAATGGCACTTTTCCACAGCGCGTTACGGTTCGACTCACCTCAACTCTACTCGCTTTACTTTTCTGAGCTTGCATTTCCACTGCAATTTAGTGCCCCTCAATGTGGGTGGGATTATAGGATGATCGTCATAGTTGCGCTGCCTCTACTGCCGTGACATCATCTTTAACACGACACAAACTGACCAAAACAATAACACAAACACTAGCTGTTAGCTACAAGCTCATTGGGCTGCATGAAGCAGTTGTTGCATGGTGATTTATTTTTTTTACACAAGTGTAACAGTTAAATTTGTCTGGTTGAAAACTGCAAACTTGAAACAAATGTCTAAAGAAAGCTTAATAAAACAATTCAAATTAAAAAACAATATTCTCCTGCAATGTAATCTGTATGAAACAAAGCGATGTACAATTTCTCCTGGCTCAGCTAATTATCCCTCATGTGATCACACCCACTGCTATTAAAACGGTAATGTGCTGAGGCAATCAATGCAAATGGTCAATGCCCCCAAGGCATATATATATATATATATATATATATATATAGAGAGAGAGAGAGAGAGAGAGAGAGAGAGAGAGAGAGAGAGAGAGAGAGAAAGAGAGAGAGAAGTTTTTGTTTTTTTTTGTTTTTTTTGAATGTATACTTTTATTCATCAAGGATGCATTACATTGATCAAAAGTCCAAAAATAAATAAAATATATATATTAACATAAAAAATATATATTGTATATGCCCTATATCAGATATTACATATTATTCTGTTCCCAGGAGAGGGGTCTTTCTCTCCTCAGGTGTGAATCACATCAATATTTATGATCATCCACACCTCCTTGGATATGGTCGTTCTAACACTGATTCGGTGTCTTACAAAAGTTAATAACTATATTGTTTTGTATGAATGAGTGATCAGGATAGTTTTCACATCATTCTGTAGCAAAAACTCTAGACTACAAGATACAGTTCTCAAAAGTCTTGTGAACAAGTGTTTAGTATGTGTTATATGGCCTTATTTCAGTGACTAAACCATGCATAAACATTATTTTCTCAAAAATACAAACATGTACACACATGTTGCTCACATATTATTGTAGCCCAGTTTGTGCTAAATACAGCGTTATCAGACTTGTTCATATGTTTTTAAGCAACTGAAAATGCACAAATGTCAAGGCATGTTAAAACTTCTCCAGGGCCCAAAACACCCTCAGAAAGAAAGAAAAAAAAACATAAATCGAGGTTACAGGGACGCACATACAATGGAAGTAAATTGGGCCCATTTTTTGGAGGGATTAAAGGCAGAAATGTTCAGTGTATACAAAATCCCAGAGTCCCATGACACTTTACGGGTGATGTGGCCAGAACTTTAGGTTTATGTACTATCGCAGCATTGAAAATGACAGAAACTTGAGAACAAATGATGACAGAATTTTAGTGAGGCAATATTGTTTTTCTTCACCTATCTGTTAATGATTATGGATTTCAGGATGATGGCCAAATAAAAGCATATCTTGACTGAACAACTGATCCTCATGATAGATTTAATGTATTGTTCTTGTGTAGGAAATAATGATGTCTTAACAGCCACACAAACTGTACCATACAAAAAGAACTACATGCAATACAAATAAACATATGTATACATATTTATGGACATAAATTATAATAATTAAACACAAAATTTCAGTGTCCTCTGTAAAGCAACTTTGTAAAGCTGTACAAATACACTGTTTTCCAAATCAGAGTTTCCCCTTAAAGGAAGAAAAGCACATTCTGCAAAGACACTCAAAAGAAAGTGAATTGCAGGCAGGAAAAATACAGGGCAGAGGAAAATCAGAAAATCAGAATAGTTAATTTCAAATGTGATAAAATATCTCACTACTGTACATGTCTCATCTAATAATTATGGTCTTTCACTGTAGAATTTATCCATTTAACATCACAGCATGAAAACAGTTGAAAACATGGTCATACACAGTTCAGGTAAAACATTGTTCCTTTTTATACTTGTAACGAGGGGAGGCAGACGAGGAGTGAGGATCCAGATGCAGTTTTATTGAAAATAACTCGGTCAAGTGAACGGTGAAAACAAGGAAAAACAAAACATCCACGAGGGGAAAATAAAGGTATAAACACAAGATGTCAACACGGGGAATCTTCCAAGGAGGGCACAGGCAGGAACACGATTGAAGGCTGGGTTGACATGGAACATTCATCAAACACCAAACAATAACCAACAAAGGACAAGGTAAACATGAGGGCTTAAATACTAAACCAAGGGGAAACAAAAGCCAATGGACAAACAGAACTCAAAACAAGATAATAAAGGCAATTAACTAAAACCAATGACAAAACTAGAACTGATAATAAAGTAATCAAACAATGAACCAATGAAAACCAGACACATGAACATGGAGGGAAAACAGGACATGACAAGACTGGGAAACAGGAACATGAGAGTGATTTTCAAAATAAGAGTGCATAAAACAAAAGACAATATGGAAAGTAAAAGGTGCCAGAAACTTAAAAATAAAAGGTACATAAACAAAAGACAGTATGGATCGTAACAATACTCAGTAAAAATGCCATTTCAAAACATGTGAAGCATTCACAAACAAAGATGCCAAATATAAATTAGCACATTAACTTTCAGCACATGTACACACATCTATTAGCGCAATAATGCTTTCATTTATGTCATTGATTGCACACTGTTTCTGGATGTCTATTGTAGCCGTACTGTAACAGTGGATAATATAAGTAATCCTCGCTCATGACTTCTTGCCAATAAAGTGAAAAGAGCACACAAACAAATTATTCCAAGCTTTTTCAAACAGATGTTCCTAAGTCAATCCTTCTGTAGGCAGCCCATGGAAGAAGCAGCATCTGGAACTAGAGCACTTTTCTTTGTGAGTGGTTTCTGATTGTAACATTGCTGTTTTAGACTAAACTTTTAGATTCTTTTTAAGACATCTTACAACATTTAAATGACTACAATCTAACCGCATGACCCGCAAGCAAGCAGAGACCGGCTACACACAAAACACAAACCAATCACACTTCCGCTAGCCAACCGGAAATTCCGCCCATCTAGCGAAATACAGTGGACTTGCTATGAATATTGTGGATATATTCAGAAAAGAACTTACGTTAATTCTTCTGTTATAACGTGTGTATTATTTGAGCTGTAAAGTTGATTAAATCGTAATTTTTGCGGAGAAATACTTTTACAGGTGGATGAACATCGTCATGCAACAAGTTGTAAAATTGGAAACAAGTTTAAACAGAAAAGTTTAGTAAGCAATTTTATCAAACCAAAATCATGTAAATATGCATATTGTTTACTTCAAGTGGCTATACTTTTGAGTATTTCAAAGTTTAGCAATTGGCCCCATTCACTTCTATTGTAAAAGTATATATATAAAAAAAAGCAGATTGTATTTTTTTTTTCTTGTACTTTGAAGTATTGCATTATGTAAAATTGATTGAGTACCCCTTGATGAATGTTATCAAGGTATATCTAGGATAAAATGATTTAGGAACAACTAATTTTCACTCATCTGCAACAGCTGGATCTCTGTGTATCCAGACAACAAAGGCCTGGGTAAAAGTTGATGAGAAAATTAGGTCTCTAAACATCTCAGAAGTTTAACAGCTACTGTTGTAGGTAAGATATATTTGCTTTGAAAAATGTTGAGTAGTTGATAGTACAATCAATGATGCACCACTTTTATCACCTGTACATCTGTTAAGCAAATCAAACCCAAGTTTAAACCATTCTGAAATATCACCTTATCTTAAAAAGAAGGCTATCCATTCACAGGGTACAGAATTCAGAGGCAGCATATGCAATCAGCACATCAGAAGACTTATTAAAATAAAGCTTGAAAAAGACAATAGGCTGTAACCCCCTTAAACACCTAGAGCATACAGTAATTAATAAAGCAATGCAGTAGATTTACAGTAATCAATAAAATCATAATGTACTTTAATTAAAATGTAATTTCATGAGAAAATGCATCTATGTGCAGTCAGCGACTTACAAAGCACCTAAATTGCACTGTTCTAAGATACTGTGTTTCCAGTCCGGCAACAGTTAACAATAAGGTTCATGGTTGCAATGATTTGTTGAAACAAAGGTGAACAATTTTTTTTTTAACATTTACTCTTTGCCACTGAATCAGTTCTAACATTGTGACAAAGAAGGAACAAACACCACAGTAGGTACAGTGTTGTCAAGCTGTGCAGCCGGCAGATAGTCTTATCTCTCTGTTCCTCTTATGAGCCATATCTGATATTTCAATGATTATGAAGTAGCACACTCAGGTATTTATGTGTAACTGGTAATTATTGTTTTTTTCTTGTTGTTGACATACTTGACTTTCTTGGCTAGGGCAAAGGTATCCATGTGAAGATAACGATTCAGGAGAACCGAACTACACGTCAATGCTCTGGTCAAGACTCCAGCAAAACCTCACAAAAACAAATCCTGGCCTGTGAGAAAATTACAGAATTAAAAAAGCATGAACAAGTCAGAGAACAATGAAGAACTGTACTCATCATCAATAAAGTTATTCTTATCAGCTAAACCATAATACAAAAATTTGTATTATGTACTTGCATATCGTCATATTTGCAAAATATTATACTCAAGGATGACGAGATTGCATACATAAATACACACATGCAGACTCAGACACGCTCACCTGTGAGGAAGAGGTTCTTAGCGGGTGTCTGAGGTCTGATGGTGGCATTTAGTTCCACGCTAAATCGAGGAAGTCCATAATCGGCACCGTAGATCTCCCCTTTAGGTGTGCCAATGTAGTGCTGATTTGTGATTGGGGTGCCTGCATCCACAAATTCAATCTACAGAGAGAGAAAGAGAAATGACAAACATGGAAAAAGGGGTTCAATGGAAGGAAAAATCTAAAGGAGGCAAGATTACTACAGCAGAGTGATGCAATAAAAAGACAGAAAGATGCACCATTTATGTGGAAGTTCTTACTCTGTCCTGAATCTTAGGGAAGATCTGAGTCACCGCCTCAACAATACTATTTATGAACATCTCCTTCAGTTCCTTATAATCTGCACTTCTATTCTTCACTTTGTCATCCTTCCACTCTTCAAACCACGCATAGTTAGCAAAGCTAACTACAGTTAGGGTGGATTTACCTGTAGGGGAAGACAGAATTCAGAGCAACAGAACAGGTATTGGGCCCTCAAATGCCAAATAGCAATCAGATTACAAAAAAGACTGATTCAAAACATAGCGAGCTGCCTCATGCCTGGATACGCAACTGCCAAATGACATGGAACCTCATACTGTAAGTGATTTGAAACGCTCTACATGGGCAGCAACACTGTAGGCCACAAAAAAATATTCCATTCCACAGCCTTTTTGTTTTGAGCGCACCTACGATACTTTAAAATGCAGACTCTAGAGGCATGTCACTAGGATTCTGAACAGAGCAATAGACTTCAGCATAAAGGATTGGAAAGGCTGTTATTTGTGTATTGTGGAACTGGTTCTTAAATCCTACTATTGAACCAAAGACTTTAGTAATAACTCTACATTACAATTTCCTTCTATTTTTCTCAGTCTACCTGGACTTCTCTTCTTCCAGGTTGGGTCTTTGGCAGAGGGTGAGGTCACAAAAATCACAGGGACATTCTTTGCAGATTCTTCCCTGTTCCCCTTCATGTACCCCTCCACCCTGAAGAAACAGCGATGTGGATACAGAATAAGAAAAGTTCTACTTGTTGAAGTGTACAATGGACAAACATGCACAAAACAAAGAGAGCAGTTGCATTGATAGGTCTGCACTTACAGGTCATCCAAATTGTTCTGCTTTTAGGCCCAGCTCCTCTTTCGTCCCATCCAGACCAATGAAAATACTGAGACCATCATCTCCGTTCTGCACCATACTCAGCTGTTTCTGGATTGCTGCACAGTTCTACCACAAAAAGATCATACAATACGCTCACAATAATAAGAAACGTTTAAAGAGGTTTCTACTTCACTGATGTCATAGCATTAGGCCCTGTGTTTAAAAAAATTCTTCAGAATCGAATCTATCAAATAATTACGTAAAAAGCTTTCATTTATCCTTGCCTTTAAAACAGCACCATTTCTCCTAGGGACACCTGGACACAGTTTTTATTGGTTGTTGGCAGATAGGATGCACTAAGATTCTTGGAGAATTCGCCACAGTTCTTCCATCTATTTAGGCTGTCTCAATTGCTTCTGTCTCTTCATGTAATCCCAGACTAACTCGATGTTCACTGTGGGGCTCTGTTTGGGTCATGACATCTGTTGCAGGGTTCCCTATTCTTCTATTTAAATTTTTTCTATTTGCAAAAGTAATGTTTGGGAGTCTAACATTTATTTTTCCTATTGACACATTGACTAGCTGAAGATGTATTGAAGATGAGGTATTGGAGTTGTACTGCAACTGATTAGGAGAAGACGCTGGCGCTGATTGTTCGCCGCTTCTCCTGGTCTTTTTGCCGGTTTTTGCCGCTTTCCCGGTTATTAGTTTTAATTGAATGCTTTTTACATACTGGATGCGTCCACTACCGTAATAAATGTACTGTAAGTATACCAGTTTATATCGTTTGGACTGCCATGAAGTTTTGATGCCTTCCTGCCGCCCTGCTATGGCGAGGTTATAGTGGTGGTGGGGCTTTCTCGAGCTTCTTGGTTCTTGCAGTGCCTCCGCCTTTAAACGGATATCTGCAAAGAAATAATTTTTTTCCTGACGCTGTGGATTATGCTGTGGACTATCCTGGTTGTGTGGGTGACTATTATATCTTTTTGCCCTCCTGGATTTTGGCTGGCCGCAAGTGGCGGTGCCCAACCCGGCACTGTGTTGACGACCGACATCCTAATGGAGCAACATAGGATTTTCAGCGGTACTGAAATCCATTCGCGACAGGATCTTCTACCACGTCGAGCCCGGTATATACATAGAGGGTCGGGTCGCCGGTTTGTTGTGTCCAAACACGGTAACCACAGTAACATCGCATCTCTCTGGACGGCCTTACGCCACGCCGCACCTGGATTACGTCATCAGAGCGCCGCCACTGGAGGAACATTTAACTCCGATTGGTACAACAGAAAACCCGGAGTGGATCACAGCGTCCTACGTCCTTGTAATAAACTGGACATCAAAACTTACATTACTATTGAACAATTTAATGTGCAGTCATTGTCAAATAAATCTGGACTCATACACGATCACATTTTGGACAAAGGGATAGATATTCTCTGCCTAAGTGAGACCTGGCAGCAGCCTGATGTCTATTCCTCTCTTAATGAGGCCTGCCCATCTGGGTATTGCTATCTTTCTAAGCCCCGCACAACTGGCCGGGGTGGGGGGCTTGCTGTAATATATCGCAGCAATCTGGTGTTATCACCCGTGACCATTCCCAATATGGACACATTTGAAAGTCTTGTTTTTAATTGTAAACATCCGTTTTCTGCAACAATAGCTCTTATTTATCGCCGCCTAAAGCACATTTAACATTCATCTCTGATATACACAGTTTTCTTATTTCCCTTTGTACAATATACTCCAACATTTTAGTTATTGGTGACTTTAATGTACATATGGATTCCCAGACTTGCCGACTGGCATCTGACTTCAAATACACATTAGACTGTATTAATCTCCATCAGTTTGTTGATGTCCCAACACATACTAAAGGCCATATACTGGATTTAGTTATTACTGACTCTCTTACAGTTACTGGCCTTGATGTGTATGATGTTGGTGTCTCTGACCATCTGGCAACATTATTCAAAATTCCATTGTCATTTTCTTTTCATAAACCAAAACGTCAGATGATTTTTCGAAATATCAAGAACATCGACTTCATCTCTTTTAGTCAGGATTTACATCTTCTTTCCCCTTTGCCAGATTTGTCAATGGATGAACTTGTGAATTTTTACAACACCAGCCTTAGCTCCATTCTGGACAGTCATGCCCCAGTTAAAAGCCGGACTGTAACTTTCTCTAGGTCCGCACCCTGGTTTACAGGAGAACTTAGAGAGATGAAACAGTCTGGTCGTGTCCTGGAGCGGACCTATAAAAAATCAGGCTTGGTGGTGCATAAATTGGCCTATCGAGAGCATCGTAGGGCCTATGCTAGAGCTCTTTCAAAGGCTAGGTCACAGCATTATTCCATGCTGATTAATAACAATGCAGGTGACTCCAAAAAATTGTTCTCCACAATTCATCACATTCTCAAACCACAGACTCCATCATTTTTCAGCCATACCGATTCAAATTGTAATAAATTTATGAACTTTTTCACTTCCAAAATAGATTGTATCCGCTCAGCTCTTTCTCCTCTTACATGTTCCAATCCTGACACCCCTACAGTACTGATTACGCAAAAACTGTCACATTTTTCATCTACAACGCAGCAGGAGGTCGAGAATATTATCAGTAAATCTAAATCATCCACTTGTTCTCTTGATCCCCTTCCCACCTCTCTGCTCAAAACTCACAATTTTTCCATTAGCCCTCTTATAACTAAACTGATAAATCTTTCACTGCAAACAGGAAATGTTCCAATAGCTCTAAAAACAGCTATTATTAAACCTCTTCTTAAAAAACCAACACTAGATCCGGAACCTCTGTCAAATTATAGACCCATCTCTAACCTCTCATTCATCTCAAAAGTGTTAGAAAAAGTGGTTTCCTCTCAGCTTCATACTCATCTCAGTTCTAAAGGTTTGTATGATAAATATCAATCTGGTTTTCGCTCTCAACACAGCACAGAGACAGCACTCCTCAGAGTGACTAGTGACCTCCTTATGGCCTCTGACTCGGGTTCCACTTCTCTGCTTATCCTCCTCGACCTCTCTGCTGCGTTTGATACTGTTGATCATCGTATCCTCCTTCATAGACTTCAGCACTATATTGGTCTCTCCGACACTTCCCTAAAATGGTTTCGCTCTTATCTTACAGATAGGACTGAGTATGTAGCCTTGGGGAAGGCAAAATCCTCACCTCATATTGTTACCTGTGGGGTCCCCCAGGGCTCCGTACTCGGTCCAACTCTTTTTACTATTTACACGCTTCCCCTTGGTCGTGTCGTCAGCAGGCATGGAATTCACTACCATTGCTATGCTGACGACACACAACTTTATCTTCATATCACTCCCTCAGGTTCCCCATCTGTCATCATTTCCCGCCTCACCGCCTGCTTGGAGGAGATCGGGGCATGGATGAATCAAAATTTTCTGCAGCTGAATGGCTCTAAAACAGAAGCCATCCAAATCGGAACGCCTCACCAACTACGTTCGTCTCCTTTCACACTTGTTTCTTTTCTTGGCAATACTATTTCTCTCTCTCCTTCCGTTACTAACCTTGGGGTCAAGTTTGACCCATACCTTTCTTTTGACAATCATGTCACCTCAATCTGTAAAACCTCGTTTTTTCACCTACGTAATATTTCAAAACTGCGTTCCTCTCTTTCCTTCTCAGCTGCGGAGAAGCTCGTCCATGCCTTTGTCTCCTCCAGGCTGGATTACTGTAACGCACTGCTGTGGGGAATCCCTGGTAGGAGCCTCCAAAAGCTCCAGTTTGTGCAGAATAGTGCTGCCAGGGTCCTAATGAGAGTGCGGAAACATGAGCACATTACTCCTATCCTAAAATCCCTTCACTGGCTTCCTGTTCACTTCCGCATAGAATATAAGATCCTCTTGCACACTCACTATTGTCTGCATGGTGCGGCCCCCACATACCTCACTGATCTCCTTTCCCGAATATGTTCCACTCGGACCAGAGCAGGCAAACGGCATCTCCTGGTTATACCTAGGACACGGCTCAACACTATGGGCGACAGGGCTTTTAAAGCATCCGCTCCTCGTCTGTGGAATGCCCTTCCAGAACAACTTAGAGCTCTCAAGACTACGGATGTTTTTAAAAAAGAACTGAAAACTTATCTTTTTAGAAAAGCGTATTTTTAAGTATTTTTTTAAGTGTTTGCACACCCTAAGTGTCTGCGTATTTATTTATTTTTATTATTTTTATATATTATATTATTTTTGTAAGCACTTTGAGATTTGATGTCAAATGTAAAGTGCATTATAAATAAAAATTTCATTCATTCATTCATTCATGTATGGAGCCAGAAATATGACAAAACAATTTGAATTTGACTTGTGTAAATTTGAATTATAGACTTTTGAATTTGAATTATAAGTGTGATTTTGCCAAATTGAATATTACGTTGTATTTTAAATAGGTATGAATTAGAATTTTTTAAACTCCAATCCTGGACATGTCATATTTAACCAAATTGAATTGTTTTTTTTTTTTTTTATTTGTCTAAGCAGTCTCTGGCATTTGTTTTAGTATAAATTATATTTAGTATGAAAGTGATTAGTATGCGTAAGAGTAAGCATCACATATAACTCAATAAGGAATGTAATTCTGCTTCATTCTGTGATCGGAATCCACATCAGATCCAAGTCGGATGTTATTTCAAACACTTGTTGGTGTGTTTTGAGCTCAGACATGAGCATCACGAATGATCATTCAGAGGTGTGTGATTTAGCAGGCGTGATTACATTATACGATTAATTTCATGCAAATTGTAGGTTTATTGTGAGGCATTTAATGGCTAATTTACACACCGAACTCCAACAAACGTTCCAACGACTGTCATTCTCACACGTGCACATCCCTATTGATGTTTAGTCATTATGCCATTTATTTTTAGTTTGACTGTCAGAATCCTTTTAAACGGAACATTTCACGTGTTCTTGTCATAAATCTCCAAAGCTGCAAAATAACAATGTAAAAATGTATAAGCCTTTTTACTGTTTTCATAATTTTAATAATCATTATGGTCATCATTATGAAGGCATTTGAACGCCATTAATCCGCGCATTATTGATGCTCGCACGCACGATAGAGTAAAGCCGCGCAAGGAAAAAGGAAGAACTGAATATTGAAATACAGAGGAATTTTCTATGTATTTAGAGACATTGAGTGGGATGAAAAGTTCCAAACAAAATATGTGTATTCTTTCTTGAAGTATTGGTTTTATAATGTAAAAATCTCCTATTCCTCTATTTTTATTTTTGATTATTTTACTTATATTTTGTAATTTATTGTTTGGTATGTTGTGGAGAATATGATGTGTAAATTGAATTGTATTCTCAGTCTTTGTTTGTAAATCTTTAAGGTATGACTGCCTTTCTGTTGATGTTCATACAAGAATAATAAAAAAAACTATAATAATAAAGACTTCAGGAAAAAGGTAAGTAACCAATGACATTTTAGTTTACAATCAAAAGAGCAAAGCCCACCCCACGACTGCCAAAAATCAAAGTGTTTGAGCGAGCAAAAGCAGCAGATGAGATTAAATAGAGCGGGAGACTTTGGGGAATTGTCATGAAGATGTCATGCGCCTGTGGAATCTTCCCGTTTCCTCCTGCGGCAAAGAACTACTGTAGCAAGTGTCAACAATGTGCACAAGGGTTTAAAATGCAGGCGCCAGTTGTTCCTTTTTACTCACGCGGCTTTACTCTATCGTGCATGCGAGCATCAAATGCCTTCATAATGATAACCATAATGATGAATAAAATTATGAAACAGTAAAAAGGCTTATACATTTTTACATTGTTATTATAAACAATAATCAACATTACACAAAATCGAACCTTTTTATGCTGCTTGTTTAAACTTATTTTTCAGCTTATATTTAATGCATTATAACTTAACTAATGTTAAAATAATACAGAACAAGATCATGTAAATAACTACAAACTCTGAAACTGGCATTTCTATGTGTGGTCAGCGCCTATTCTATGAGTTGCGCGAATGTCCCGATCTAGTGGGGAAAGATTGAAACTGCACCTGGTTGATGCACACACTGTCATGGAGGCGCTCATCCCTCAACTGTGCACTCTTAAAGGTGCTATAAGTAGGATTGACAACAAACGTTTGAAATGCATACTGCAGTCCAAATTAAAATTATTGGAGAGTTGTCTGCCCTGCCCCAGACTCGACAATCATGCAGGTTGCCAGAATATTGACACGCAAATTAACCAACTCAGCATCCGTTTTAAATGATTTCTGGGCTTTAAGCTGTCTCCATTTTCAAAAGGTATCTCAACATTTATCATTGTTTTACTACACCTCTGGTCATGGTGGTTTTTAGATGGATGGCGCGGCTTTTTAGGTCAGGTGGAATCTGTTATCTCTGATCCAGTTCATTTGCTGACTTCCGTGGCTGCAGCACGCAGCGTTGTTTGCCTGCAAACTTGTTCAAATCTGGCAGCCCGGTGATGTCGAAATACTATTGGTGAGTTGGCAGTGGGCGGTATCACACAGGCCAAAACATAAACAGAAATTCCTTCCTGGAATGGAAACTTCAATGTAGAATATACTGGCTGTAGCATTGTTATAGAAGAAGCCATTATTTCAACTTAGAATGTTTCCTAATTCTCTAATGACATATTATGGTCATTTTATGTTTTGTTATAGTAAACAAATATTACATATAGCAGCTTTTATGCAGCTAGATTACAGGTTTGTAAAGTAATGAATTAAAAAATACGTACGTAACTGTAATTAACAACTTTTTCCCAAGAATTGTACTTTTCATGTGAGTACATTTTAAGTGCTGTAACTGTACTTTTACTGTGCTGTTTTCCACCGTCTGTGTTCGCTAATTCCCTGTACTGATTTTATTTTATCTATCAACATGATTGGCTAGGGAGTGTCTCATGACTCCCGTCAAATCAAATCACATGTAAAAAACTTGATCAGCAGCTGCAGATCTGGCACCAACTGTGGAGAATACCTCAAGCACAGTTTACAGCTGAACATCACTGCCACACCTGAAAGGGATTTTCACAGTGAAAAAGGCCAATTGCTTGATCATGTCATGTGAGTTTAACTTGCTCAAGCCATATATCAGCATTAATCCTGCCTCTAATTTGAAGAAACATATCAAGGTAAATTGAATATTTCTGCTTACTATATTCTGTGTGTCTATAATGTAGCCTGTAAATTAATAATTATAAATTAATAAATATCTATCACTGAGAGTATTGGACTGCTGTGAGAGATTAAGGCAATGTTATAAATAGGGCTGGGTGATAAAATGACCTAGATATTCATCGGAAAAAAGAGAGATGTCCTTGATTAAATTTTGAGTAGTTTTCTATATTTAGCCTATGTTATACATCTAGAACAGGGGTGTTCATTACATCAATAGCGATAGCAATAGAACCACTGGTTGGTTGACCTAGATGAAATATAAAAGATTGACTTTTTATTTCCTGAAGTCTGTAGCTGCGCGCTGTTTGATTTACAGGCGGATAATGAATGAGCGCTAATGATCAAATACACTTTATAATTCCGACAATCTTGGTGAGGATTAAATGTAAACAGTCATTTATGTCTAAAGCGAACTTTAAACAGAGGGACATAAAGCGTATTTGCATCAAAATGTCAGACTTGAAGTGTACATGTAACCTCATTGAGTGCTGTCTAGTAGGCGATGTCATATAAAGGTTATTAATCAAACAACATTAACAAGAAAATGAGAAAAACACTCACTACTTTTGGCCGAATAACTTGAGTAGCTTTAAAAGTATTAATGTACTAGAATACAACTGTTACATTTTTAATAATAATATTTTTTTTTAAATATTGTTAATTTTTTAATAATACTGACTCCTGATGTAGAGAGTGTGTTCTAAATTAGTTAATAAATATAATAAATTACCAGGAAAGTAGAGATGATGCAATAATTTATAATTATGCTTAGCCATAGAAAAAAATAGAAAAGTATCAACATTTGTAGAGCAATACTTCTGAAGAAAATTCCACAAGTCACAAATTTCAGAAAATTGTGCATCATGCATTAGAATGAGAACACAGCTATTTGTGGGCTTAAAAGATGCATGATATGGTGGAATAAGTCCCGCCTTATAAATAAAAGAGCCAATCATCAATTAGTAAAGTCATCACGTCACTGCAGATGTTAAACAGACCCGGGACCCGAAGTACAAGAATGGGACCCGGTTCGGGTACCGGGTCCTCGGGATTGGGTGGACCAGTGAAGACCTCTAATTCTGGGTTCCCACTGCTGGAGTGGAGAGTTTGTGGTTGTCCCTGTCTGAATTTCGGAGTTTGCTGTTCTTTCATACACAGAATTATCAATAAAAGACGTACAGATGCAATCTTGTTTTATTAAAATAAAAAGTTGTATTTGGCCAAATCAGAATCCAAAACCTCTAAAAACTAATGACAAAAAGTTATCACTAGATCAATCATTCACATTCTTAATTAAAGTGCTGATCTATTTATTCATCTACTGATAAACAAAATCCCAAGACTGACAGTGGCAAATGTAGAGATGAAATTACCATATTATGTGAAATATTTATTTTGGTGTTTGAATCTGTCATTAAGAATGACTATTGATCAAAACAGGTAATTTAACACCTTGACACTCCATAAAAAATTCTAGATCCACCCGTGCAATGCCTAAACACTTACAGTAAATCAGAACACAGAAAACACATTCGACAAGATAATGTAAAACGTCAACTCATTTTCAGAATAGCTTTGAAAAAGTTTTAAAAATAACCCAAATGTTAATACAACAAATAGAAGTTGGAATGACTAAATTTCCTAGCAAATTTGCTATACGTGCAATTAGTTTGCTATACACACAGTTGAGAGTTGCTTCATGGTGGAGAGCATGGGATTTCACATATCCTTTTCTCCAATCTCAAGCAGGAAACATCTCCCCAATTACCATGTTTTAAGATAACACAGTCTTCACCCAGAGGATTTTCTACTTTCCAGTCATCTGGGGAATACTCCCATCTAAGTAAAGAAAACGTATTGACATTGAGAGTTCAAAATGGACTAAAAACTGTTAGCTAAGCAGAAGCTTACTTAGCTTTATGATTTTTTGCTCGCAATCTCACTGTAGTGGCCACAAATTAATAAAGAGGTAATACTAAGCATACCAGAAATTATCCGAATACAACGTTAAAAGTCTGAGAGGCTTACGGAATGTAACTGGTTAAAGGGGCATTGTCCACCCAAAGCCAAACCCCCTCATTCTGGATGTCAGTCAATCCAATCCAGTGGAAGTCATAACCATTGATTTTTTCAGAGAGAAAATCCTAAAATAAAAAGCACAAACATATTATATGTGTCAAGTGCTTTTGTCATTGTCTTGGCTCAAATGACTGTCTCTTTTTTTCTCCTACACGGTCACATTCCTATCTATCTGTACCTGCTCTTCTCTATTGTTGATAATAACCAGGTCTCCACCCAGAGCCTGACAGCGCTCTCTGCTGCTTTTCCAGTCCTTGGTATCAGTGGAGAAAACATAGAATCTGCCCTTTGCTTTGAACCACTTCTCTGTTAAATCTGTAGAGACAGTTTGCTTAGAGACAGTTTTAGTTGTGGTCAAGCTGAAAATTGAGAGCAATCGATAAGTGAAAATTAAATGAAATATCCACAAAATGTGTATTTATTCTGCTGTATTTAAGGCTGATTTAACATTTCTGTTAAACGTTGCTGGTCAAATTCTTCTGAATTAGAAGAATAGAAATATGAATCATTTGGGTCTTATGTTCTTGAGCGCATTAACAATGTCTTTATTAAATGTCAGGCATATGTCTGTGAAATTGACATGCTCCTTATGGAAAATGCGGTACTCGTCAGGACTATTTGGATGTAGGCCTAGGCTGCATTAAATTATAAAAAATGTAAGTATAAGCATTCATATTGATCTACTGACACAAATCATGACTTGTATTAAAAGTGATTGATATCTTTGATATCCTAGACATCGAACACAGTCATGAAAATAGAGCACACAATGTCACACTGCAGTGCTGACTTTTCTTATTTATGCTAATTATAAATAATATGGCATGTTTTTACCTGAACAATAGTTTGGTGGACTGTAGTTTTTCAAGGAGATATTTGGTTGAACATCTAAATTAAAATATGTGGAATGAGTGAAATTAGTGAAACTTAGGGTAATGTATAGCTTTGGAAGAGAAGAGTAAATGCTCAAATACCTGAATTCAAGCAGTTTTTTATTGGTTCACAATGCCAATTTGCATATTTGTTGTGATCTGTGAAGCATCATAATGATAATAAAATTTTCAATGTATTGCTTCTAAAATGTAATATAACATATGTGTGTATCTCTACAGGATACTCACACAGGTATGCCAACACCCCATTTGCCAACAAAGACAGGAAGAGGAGAACAGTGAATAGCCTCTGCATTGGTTTGGAACACTGCCCTGCATATACGTATAAAATGCTTTAACGTATAAATTGAACTGAATAAAATTTGGCTTATTAAAAAAAAAAAAAAAAAAAAAAAAGAGGAAAAAAGGGGGGGAATAAACATTGAATGATTGCTACTTGCTTAGTGTTAAAAGATGCTAATGTTTTCATGGTTATGGTTGTTTAGTGTAGATCTTTGACGCAGGTGGGCTTTTACCCTAATGATTTGAAAGGATCTCTGTATCAAACAAAGCCTGCTTCACCAGTGGTTTTCAAAAGTCATCATATACAAGCAATAACAGAAATAACTGGAGAGGTAATAATAGAATTAACTGCATTTATATTAGTAGACAATGCAGGAGAAAGACCTTGTGTGAACCAAAATTTGGTGGTAAATTGTAATTAGAAATTGAACTTGGAAAAAAATGCAGCCTATACATAAAGGGGAACAAAATAAACAAATGATTACAACTGTGTTCTACACTGTAAAAAAATGTTTTCTCAGATAACATTAAATGTGCTTTTTGAGCTAATATTTAAATGTAAAAAATGCTTTTTTTAATTGGTCTAAATCAACTTCAACACATATCTAAGGTTACACTAGCAAAAGTAATTTTTAAGGGTCAGGTCAGGTAAAAATAGCTTAACAACTCAATATTTTTTACTTTTTACAGTGTAATTTCTTTATTTTATAAACTAATGTACTTTGTGATAAACTAGGACAAGAATCAGAAACTTACCCCCATCCTTATGCTTAGAGTCTTGCCTCAGTTCGGAGTTTGATACAAAGTTTAAATAAATATTTTCAGCCATTTTTAGTCTGAAGAGAGTATATTCCAGCACTAAAGGGTAAAATGGAAGAACACGATCTCTGGGGGTAAATACTCTGAAGAGACGCAGCTGTCTGTGTGTTTCAGTTAACCACATCAATAGAGAGTCAGCTAGTACTTGGTGTTTTTTTTATGTTTTCAACAGACTGGTCTTTCGGTTGGAAAATAAAGTGTTGAGTATAAAGTTTATTCATAACATATTTTTTGTCTTATATTTAACAGTAATTCATTCTTAAAGCATTATTCTCTAGTCTACCAACTTTTTTATTAAAAAAAAAATAAAAAAAAATAAATAAATAATACTAAATCAGGGAAGATGGCACTGTCATTAATCTGACACTTTAAATTACCCACTAAAATACAGCCACTAAATTATTTGTAATTTAATCTTATTACCAAACCTCATGTTAGGAGTCTGACCAAGTGTGCCAATCATTTCTTGCATTGAGGGTTTAGAAGCGTAACCTAAAGACTGCATGGCAGGACTGAAAAACAGATGGAACTTCAGTGTGTTCAAAGTGCAGTGGGTTTCTAAGCATATTTGCTGGTATGCATAATTTCCTTGCAGTACTGTAGGTTACAGTGTTGATAAGATAGATGTCTCTACTTTCTGTGTCTCTGTAAAATGCATCTATGGCTTTATCCAAAACAGCATAGGATATTTGATGTAAAATACCAACCAAATGAGCAGCTACTCACATTCAATGGATATTTATATAATTTATTGTTGCCATCTTAGCTAACGGCATCAATAAATAGTTTTTAAAAATGACAGCAAGCGAACATGCTTAATGTACATCGACATGTTGAAAGATGCTAAGGTATGCATTGTCATGTTTTTCAAAATGACCTGAAGTTTAATACACAACACAAATGCAATTAAGCAAAAATAAAAAGGCAATTTTACTTTATACTATAACTGCAACATCCTGTATTTAATTGAGTACAGTGAAACACAAAAACGTCTTCAACCATACAGTACAATGTCATCAGTAATCTGAGTATCATCTATTGAAGGCATGGAATTTCACAAATACTTTTCTCTTCTCTCAAGCAAGAAATGTCCTCTTGTGTAGGTCCTTTAAGTACAGAACAGTTCTGTTTGGAATCATGGCTTTCCCAATTCCCCTTAATGTTGCCAGACCAGTATAGACTTGATTCACCAGAAATACATTGTCTCCGAGCAAGAAATTCCTAAATCACAAAAAAATGATTGTTAAAATTGAAAATCTGTATTTAGTGTTCATGATGTTAAGTGAAAAGTTATTTTCAGATATTAAAATAAAAAGTTATCTACTGCAAGGATAATAGGGATGCATAGAGATAACTTTCGTTCTCTGCCTCAAACATTATATACATATGGATTGTTCATGCTAACTTCTATTTGTGAAACTCTTCTCTAATTTGTGAATACTCTCTCAAATAATCTAATTCCATTTGTGGTGGCTACTGTTAGGGTTTTCTCACCTTGTGTTTTCAAACCTGGATGTAATGGACTATTAAAAAGATGCAGAGTAGGGGCTATAAACAAAATTATTTGTACCTTTTCCTCTGTGTTGTTGACAATGACCAGTTCTCCACCCAGATCCTGACAGTACTGTCTGCTGGAGCTCCAGTTCTTATAAAGGCTGGAGAAAACGTAAAATCTGCCTTTGCCTTTGAACCACTGCTCTTGCAAATCTACAGACAGATTTTCCTTTTTGGTTAAGAGGAAGCACACTTGTAAGGTGCATGGTTTCATTTTACTTGTTTGGGCATGCAATCAGGTCTGTGGTTTGGCTAAAAATACATTTGTAGGTTGGAAAAAGCTGGCATCCTTCTGAGCTGCACTATTATATACTTTATATAAATGTGTCTGTGGAATTTTGTACTGACCATAATTTAGGAAGAGACAATTAAATAACTGTATAGGGTTCAGACAGAGTTGCAAAGCATGCAGAGAACCACAAGAAATTGTTTTACAGAGTGAGTTATTGGTTGAGACATTTTACAACATAAGGACTTTTTCTTGTGCCTGTTGAGTAAAATGACATTCCTTTACCTGGGCAGTAAGTTAATGACTTCATGTCCTCATATGAGCAGCTTGGAATACCTTGTTCATGTCCTGAATGATGGTGCAGGTAAGAAGGAAAAAAACAAATTGCTAACATAAACTTAATTGCCTTGTATAATATTATAGAATGTGAAGATGATTTACCTGAACTCGAGCAGTTTGTGACTGGTTCACAATGCCAAAACATTGTGTGTGCAGTGAAACCTGTAAAACAAAAACATAATTATTATATGCATTTGTACCATTAAATACCTTTGAAATTTGTTTTTGTAAAACCAGGATACTCACACAGGTATATCAGCACACCATTAGCCAATAAAGACAGGAAGAGAAGAACAGAGAGAACCATTGCACAAAGACAATCTTTCTTCTCTCTGCCAGACTTCCCATCTACAAAATATAAATTAAAATGTTGCCACTGAAATTTGTATTTATTTTTTTAGAATAAACCTATCCATGCCCATTGCAACAAGAACTAATAATAAAAGTAATTAAAACATTGTACTTCCAATGTACTGTATACATTGAATACACTGCATTTTATATATATATATATATATATATATATATATATATATATATATATATATATATATATATATACACACACAGGTTTATTTAAAAAAAAAAAAAAAAACACCACTCCACAGATTTCATGTTAGCAAACTACAATTTTGGCAAGTTGTTTAAGACATCTACTTTGTGCATGAAACGAGAAATTTTAATTGACTTATCACGATTCCAGTGGGTCAGAAGTTTGCACACACCAAGTAAACTGTACCTTTAAGCAAATTGGAAAGTTCCAGAAAATTATGTCAAGCCTTTAGACAATCAGCCAATTAGATTCTGATAGGAGGTGTACAGATTTAGAGGTGTACCTGTGGATTTCTGCCATCAAACTCTGTGACTCTTTGCTTGACATCATGGGGAAATCAAAAGAAATCAGCCAAGACCTAAGAAAAAATAATTGTGGACCTCCACAAATCTGGTTCATCCAAAAGTACATTTTACAAACACCTGAAGGTACCACGCCCATCTGTACAAACAATAGTAAGCAAGTATAAACACCATGGGACCATGCAGCCATCATACCGCTCAGGAAGGAGACACGTTCTGTCTCCTAGATATGAACATAGTTTGTTCCTCACAAGTAAGGTTTTCTTTAAAGGGTTACTTCAGGATTTAGCATTAAGCTTTGTATCAGTAGAAAACCAGTAGTATTTTTGAATTACTGAGCCCCCCTCATATCCCCCTGAGACGAGAGATTTATGTATTTTTAGTCTGGAAAAAATCCTCCGATGACGCAAAAATCGTCATTTTGCGTCATCGGAGGATTTTTGGGCCAGAGGCTTAAAACTACAGCCAGTATTAAATAGCTAGTTCCACATGTTTTCACCACGCCCATATGGGGCGGGATCTCAGTCACAGAATGTGAAGACAGTGTCAGCCATCTTTCTGTAGAAGCTAAGCTAACAGGCTCTTGCTCTGTGTAGAAAGTTTGTATAAAAGTAGGCTAATCACGATGGTGGAAGGTAGTTTTGAAGTTGAAATGGCGGAAGGGGATTTTGAAGATCTGTTGCGAGAATCTGATGCTCGCGGCTACCTGTACGAGCCGCAATACAGCGATGAACAGTTGCGGGAGATGGAGGAATAAGAGGCGGCCGGAGCAGCTGCTGTAGCAGGGGAGCAAAACCTGCTTGGCA
Source organism: Moxostoma hubbsi (assembly GCA_032164185.1). NCBI lineage: Eukaryota > Metazoa > Chordata > Actinopteri > Cypriniformes > Catostomidae > Moxostoma > Moxostoma hubbsi. Next base: position 15,251,395 of record JAVLUX010000024.1, on the reverse strand, counting down.
GGCAGGAGGAAGAGCCCGGCCAGACTCGAGTTGGGGCGGACTGGTGGTGTCAGTGCTCTCATGTGCGCCTATGGAAACAGATAGAGAGTCCTATTGCTGTCTCGAATTTCAGCGATGCCATTTTCTTCTGGACGAGATCGCTGAATCCGCTGATTAAACTGCACCGCTAACTTTAGCATGTATAACTGAGCACCCAAGTTTTGTACCACACATGGACAGGGGAGTCCTGGAAACTTATTTTAGGATCCCGAAGATAAATTGGAAACGCCATCCAAAGCCCGCAGGGACAAACGGACGGCTTAGTGTAAAGTGAGTATTTTGTTTGTTTTTCTTTTTGTTACTAAGACGTCATGTACAGAGTTTGGACACCCGGAATTATAATGTTCTTCCCGCGTAGTCAGTCAATTTATCAACTAACTCACGATTTATCAAAGCAAGCCTAGTTGTATCAAATTTTTAGATACTGCCGCCTGTAACCGGTAGGTGTGGTTTGGGAGTGGCCTCGTAAGGGCAGCAAAGCAAGTACATTCTGGGAGTTGTTGTCTTTCAGCCACATGAGTAAAAAATACATTTTCTGCCTTTTCTCAGTCTAGAATGTTTCAAATTCAAAAATATTTCACATTTATACTATATAAATGACCAATTTTAAATACACATTCATCTTCCCAGAGGTGAAGTATCCCTTTAATGGCCACAGCAATGTTTACAACTGAAATGATATCGTGAACAAAACTTCTCAATTTAACAAAAGGCTTTTCGTGCTTCTTTGTATGTGCCAACACTGGATTGGCGCATGTCACTCACTCTCTCTCCGTCGTCTGGAGGTTCTGTGGCCGTTTTTATGCCGCTCTCCCCATGCTCACTGAAATTAGAGACAGGTGTTAGACATAATTTGGCTCAGGTGCAAGCGCCCTTACCACTTTCTCCTCCGGACGGGCGCTTGACCAGAAAATCATGTGAAGATGCCGGAGGCAACAGGAAGACAAGTATACTGTATATATATATGAGTCATTCTACCAAACGGGTGCCATTTCCACTTTGCAATTTTCAAATTTTTCATTAAGAACAAACTTTTTTTTTTTTTTAAACTTACAACATGAAAGATGTGTTAATCTTTCTAAAAAACATATTTTCCCACCTCAGGCACAACATCCTTATTAATATTATCCTTTTTATTCAGGCATGGGAGCCTTTCTTGTACCACCCCGTTACGGACAATGTGCATGCCATTAGAGTAGTAAAACTAGAAATAGATTTTTAAAATCTAATGTTTTCCTAATAGTAAAATGTCCCTTTTTTGGAAACCATCAATAGAAAGTCTGTAGTTTAATATTTTTTTTTCTTAGATTTTTAATCTTGAAATATGAATTCGACATTTCATTGGCCTCATTGTTTGTACTGAAAAAACTAATTCACTTAAAAAATTAAAATAAAGTTACATTTATCTGATTAGACCACACAACAAGAACATCATTCAACATTCATTTATGTAACATTTAATTTCCTTTCCATAAAATTTTAACAAAATTACCCTGTGACGGGGTGGTAACTGATGTGGTGGGGTGGTTCACTGTGACAGGGTGGTATGGACAAAGTGTTTCTCTATATGATCTGCTGGTTTTAACCTTTATAAAACTGGGGGAGGGGAAATTAAAATTGGAGATGTAATGGAAAACGTTGGTCATGCTCTAAAAACCTGAAAAGAGCATCATAAAGGTGTATGGGAGAGTCGCATTCACACATCCCTCTAAACTACAAAAAAATCTGTTCAAAGAATACCCATCGAGGTTGGATGAACATTTAATGGAAAAAGATACAGAGATATTATTTGAGAACATTGCTATTACATTCAGAAATGGGGATGCAAACTTTAGAACCAATGATATTTTGAACATTTTTAAATAAAATTATTAACAAACAATTTTTGAACATTTTCTTCCTTGTAATAATGAAAGAACATTTTCTAGACTTTGATCATATACATCACAGTACTTTTTGCATTCAACTGTATAAAGGAAGTTGTACAGTAAATAAAAAAATTAAATGATGATTGACTGAAAGAGATAGTGAGTGAGTGAGTGAGTGAGTGAGTGAGTGAAAGATATAGTGAGAGAGTGAGTGAGTGAGTGACTGAAAGAGATAGTGAGTGAGTGAGTGAGTGAGTGAAAGATATAGTGAGTGACTGAAAGATGTAGTGAGTGAGTGAGTGAAAGATATAGTGAGTGAGCAAGTAGTGCCTGAAAGAGATAGTGAGTGAGTGAGTGAGTGAGTGAGTGAGTGAGTGAAAGATATAGTGAGAGATTGAGTGAGTGACTGAAAGATATAGAGTGAGTGAGTGAGTGAGTGAGTGAGTGAACGATATAGTGAGTGAGCAAGTAGTGACTGAAAGAGATAGTGAGTGAGTGAGTGAGTGAAAGATATAGTGAGAGATTGAGTGAGTGACTGAAAGATATAGAGTGAGTGAGTGAGTGAGTGAGTGAGTGAGTGAGTGAGTGAGTGAGTGAAAGATATAGTGAGTGAGCAAGTAGTGACTGAAAGAGATAGTGAGTGAGTGAGTGAGTGAGTGAGTGAAAGATATAGTGAGAGAGTGAGTGAGTGAGTGACTGAAATATATATTGAGTAAGCAAGTAGTGACTGAAAGAGATAGTGAGTGAGTGAAAAATATAGTGAGTGAAAGATATAGTGAGTGAGTGAGTGACTGAGTGAGTGAGTGACTGAGTGACTGAAAGATATAGTGAGTGATGAGTGTGTGAGTGAGTGAACCAAACAGAGTTAAGATAACAGAAAATAAATTCACACATCCTCACATTCAAACAGGAAGCAGAACCACCCCATCACATCCCTTACCACCACGTCACAATAAAACAGGTGGTATGTGATGGGGTGGTAAATTTCATCCCAAAATGTCTGCAGATCTCACATGTGGTCATGTTCCTCACATAGCATAAATGCATTCAATCTGAAATATATTTTTAATTTTTAAATTAATTAATTTTTTTTAAAATAAAAAAACAGTTTTCCCTATCTATTTTGCATGACGGGGTGGTTGGTTTGAGCTTGACGGACCCTGCCTAACATGAAAAAGCAACAAATAAACAAAGTAAAAGAATGTCAGTACTTGCCTGCTTTTGTTCTTGGTGGCTACAAGGCTCAAATTATGTCATTTCCACTTTGTGAGTTTAAAGCAACCGTATATTATTTATAGATGAAACAAGTTAGTGTGACGGGGTGGTAAGTCAAACTGAGGGACGCACACAAATCATAAAATATTTACAAAACAATAAGGTTTATTTTGAATAAATATATCTTATATATACAGGGACACACATAAAATCCTGAAAATAATAAATGTTTGAAAAAAAATACATACTTATTTGGTGATATTTTAGATGCAAGTGTCATGTTGGTCAACACGAACATGTGAAATTGGCTATGTTGTAATGAAAAATGATTAAAAATAGTATGTTACTCTTTAAGAACAGTATTTTTATTATATATCATGTTAACGAGACTACTTGATTTAATAACTTTAAGCATTGGAAACACACTTTGGGACATTTTTTGTGCCTTATGCATCTTATCAAATGTTGCGGACACAAATGGCACCCGTTTCATAGAATGACTCATACTGTATATACACAGTAAAGCGAGTGCTATATTGAAATAATCTGAAAGGCTGCTCAGCAAGGAAGAAGCCAATGCTCCAAAACCGCCGTAAAACAGCCAGACTACAGTTTGCAAGTGCACATGGGGACATCTTACTTTTTTGAGAAATTTCCTCTGGTCTGATGAAACAAAATTTTTTGGCCAGTGTAAAGGATTTAGACGGGCAAGGAGGAGGCGAGAACCTGCTTGACAATATAAATAAAAGTTTAATGATAAACTAAAACAAAAGACAAAATACACACATGACGGACATGTCCGTAAACAATCTCTCTCTCTCGCACCATCCTCCGCAGTCAGCCTTTATCCCTCTCGGAGGCTTGATTAGCCTGATAAGGGACCGGGTGTGTAGAATCACCACCCGGCCCTGTCCTCCACCCTGCCACAGCCATAATGACGATCATTATTTTTGGAGTAAAAAGGGTGAGGCTTGCAAGCCAAAGAACACCATCCCAAATGTGAAGCATGGGGGTGGCAGCATCATGTTGTGGGGGTGCTTTGCTGCAGGAGAGACTGGTGCACTTCACAAAATAGATGACATCATGAGGAAGCAAAATAATGTGGATATATTGAAGCAACATCTCAAGACATCAGCCATGAAGTTAAAGCTCGGTCACAAATGGGTCTTTCAAATAGAAAATGACCCCAAGCATACCTCCAAAGTTGTGGTAAAATGGCTTAAGGACAACAAAGTCAAGGTATTGGAGTGTCCATCACAAAGCACTGACCTTAATCTGGCAGAACCGAAGAGGTGTGTGCAAGCAAGAAAGCGTACAAACCTGACTCAGTTACACCAGTTCTGTCTGGAGGAATGGGCCAAAATCCCAACAGTTTACTGTGAGAAACTTGTGAAAGGCTACCCAAAACATTTGACCCAAGTTAAACAATTTAAAGGCAATGCTACCAAATACTAACAAAGTGTATGTAAACTTCTGACCCACTGGAAATGTGATGAAAGTTATAAAAGCTGAAATAAATAATTCTTCTCTACTCTTATTCTGACATATCACATTCTTAAAATATAGTGTAATAAATCACTTTTTAAGAATGTTTAGTTCCCCTTCTGTCACTCACTCGACGTTGTGTCGAATTAAGTTCTTTTGGAGCCTCGCGTATCTCTGAACTTGAGAAAAGGCCAATGAGAAATTGACAGACAGAATTTGCATGTCCTTCCCCCGGACATATGGGTATAAAGGGAAGCTTGCGTGCGTTTGTCAGTCAGATTTTTTCTTAGGAGCCAAGCGGTTGCGCAACAGCAAGCTGAATTCACCACTGTTCTACTGACCTCTACTGGCAAGAAGCACTGCTGTTGGATCCAATGGCGCGTTTCCAGCGGGCGTTCTCTCTCTCTGCACGCTGTGCAGCCCACGCCCCTGGGCGTTTCGACAGCGCTTTCACTGCCTAAAATATTTTTTTCCCCTCCTATAAGTTTTATTCTCTAAAAGAGTTTGAGTTTCACTCATAAAAGAGCAATACACAGACAGGCATTGAATGTCCTTTTCAGGACACGTCTTTTTCAAGATGCCTTTCCGCCTCTGTGTAGTTCCTGGATGCAGTCGATATCTCTCCAAGACCGACAGCCACAGACGGTCAGCGATCACACTGAGGCGGCGTTTGTGGATGGCTCATGCACTCACTGCCTGAAGGTGAATGCCACTCCAGCCACCCCCTGCGTCGCTCCTTCTTCCCATGGGATTGAGGACGACCCGGTTGGTGTTGAAGGCGATTTGGGGATGACGATGGGCTCGGTTTCACCGGGTACATCCCCACAAACCATCCGCCCCTCGGCATGCTCGCTTGCTTCCATCTGAGCTCGGGATGAGTGTGGTCATCCCCCGGATCTGCTCTGGTCTCCTTGGTCTCCTGGCCAGCCCCTGTATATGCTCAGGTCTCCTTGTTCACTTGGCTGTATGCCTAATCTGTTCTGGTCCCCTTGGTCTCCTGGCCCTGCACCTGATCTGCTCTGGTCTCCTTGGTCCTCACTCCCTCTGCCTCCATCTCAGTTTCAGACCTCCCATTTTTGCTATGTTTCTCTGCTTTTCTTGCTCCTTGTGCCCCCTTGAACTGCCTGTTTGCCCATTGTGTCCCCCTGAACCACAAGTTTTCCCCTACACCCCATGGACAATTTGCTTTTTTTTGTGGAGCATCTGGAATCTGCTCCATAAAGGGGGGGCTCTGTTATATTCCATGTCTTTGTCTAGACTTCTTTGTTGAAATTCTTGTTTAGGTTCCTGTTTCCTGTTAGTTTTGTAGTCCTTTGTAGTTTTATTTCATGACTGATTCTCCCTGATTGTTTCCCCAGGTGTTCCATGTTTTCCTTTGTGTATTTATCACATTCTTAAAATATAGTGTATCTAACTAATTTTTTTCTAAAATTAAATGTCAGGAATTGTGAGTTTCATTCAAGGTGTATGTAAACGTCTGACTTCAACTGTATATATAACTGTATATATATATATATATATATATATATATATATATATATATATATATATATATATATATATATATATAGAACCTGCATCTCAGAATAGCATTCTGAAATGCTATACTTCTCACCACAACTGTACAGAGCTGTTATCTGAGTTACCGTAGATTTTGTCAGTTCGAACCAGTCTGATCATTCTCTGTTGACCTATCTTAACAACAAGGTGTTTCCATCCACAATACTAATTAAATTATGGATTACATTTTGTTAATATATACACATTTTTAGGTGTAAAAATGTATTAGTTTATACTGAAAATAACATTAACCAAGATTACTCAGTGCTGAAAAAGTACTGTTCATTATTCATTTGTTTTAACTAGTTACCTTATGTTAACATTCACAACCTAAGGTGTTACCCACAGAGGCTACTTATATATAGGCATATTATACATTGTGTGAGAATTAAGTTACAGTGGAAAAATAGAAACAGAGAAATGCTAATTATATAATATATATATATATATATATATATATATATATATATATATATATATATATATATATAAATTGTGATCAATATGCAAGGCTTATAATCAATTCAGATATCCAAAAACTTAGGACAGCAGGTACAACTGGTCAGACTGGTTGTGATGGTTAATAATATAATATATAAAAAATGACACACTGATAATACATAGCTGTTAAAAAGGAAAGCACTGAGGTTTGTGCTAAAGATACTGGCACTTACGTCCACATGTGTCCTGTTTCTTCCATTCGGTGTTGTCATATACATGATCGAAAATGTCCTGTCTAGCCATTGTTTTCAAACAGGGAAGCGACGATTGTAAAGCAGAAATGTAAGTGCTCTGATCAAGCTGATGTCTGTGGGTCTAAGTGTAGACACCCCAAGCAGATTCACTAAAACACACCAAGTATGGTTTCCTGTCAGCATTAATGGGTGAGAAGTGTTGGTAGCTTTCTCAGAAATGTTGTTCTGTTTAAATTGACTTTTTTAAAAGGAATTTTCAATGCATTTATTCTAAACACTGCAAAAAAATATTTTCAAGACAAGTATGTTTAGCCCTCGTTTCCCTTGGTTAGTTTGTCAGTCTTTGGATGTATTGTTTATGCTCTGTGCTTGGTTCCCTGTGTTTTGGTTTTCTTTTTATTCTGAGTTAGTTTGTTTTATATTCATGTTAATAAAGCTGCGTTTAGATCCTTATTCCTCGACTTCCTCGTCACAACATCACATTTTTTACTTTAAGCCCCAGAAAATATATTAATATGACTTTAAACTCAGCAATTGAAAAATGTTCATCATAGAGGTGTATTCAAGTAAATGTTTTTTGTGAATTGCATTTTTTATGTATTTTTAATGTAGTAGATCAGGACAAAAATGAGCATCACTTCATTGACCCTTAGGACACATGGCCATAATATGCACCTGTTACCTTCTGTAATTACATTTTATGATTACTTTCATGAAAAGAATTCATGTTATGAATTTTTATCTAGATCACTCGCCCACTGTAGACACACATTTTTTTTCTGCTCCAATCTACTACTTGACCATGTTTGAAAGTGCATGAAACATTTTCAAGCTTGTGGCATAAGTTTCATGTGAACACTAGGAAGGACAAATCAACCCATTACTAACTCCGACATACCTGTTTTACAGTGTATTCAGAAAAAAACGGCATCTTTTTTTGCAGTGGAGAGAGAGATTGAGCACTCATGGGTGCCAGATTGCGTGACTAAATCGTCATCCTGTAAGCATGTATCCAGAAAATGTCCAGATCTGATTGGAGGATTTCACCTATAGAAATCTGGCAACCTTGCACATGTCGAAATCTAATTCTGAACGGCTAATCGTCAGTGAGTTATTTATCAAAGTATTAAAATTTAATATTTAACTTTTTATTTACTTTACTATTTTTTAAGTAATACATGACACAACTGATCTAAAGGGGATGGAAGAGGGATGGTGGTTTTGCAAGGGGGATGCTTTTTGGTATTCCTTGCAACATGGGGGATGGCATCCCCTCGCATTCCCCCTCAACTGCAGCCCTGATTATAATTGGCTCAACAAGTGTGTGTGTTATGTATCTACATGTTTGTGTATACTAGGAATAGATTATATAAAATGAATAATATGATTGACGAATGGGCGAGAAATCTTTACTTATTAAGATAAACTTTATTAATTTATGCATTTATTTATTCTCACAAAAATAGCTTCTAAAAAGTTGAAATTCAGAGCATAAAAATTTCAGAGTTGGAAAGAAGTTTGGATTCACTGTCAACATAATATGGACTGAATTTCTGTCATCCATGGCTGCAGCAGTGCACATGTTAAACCTTACCTGAGCTGTACTTTTGTTTGTTATTCTAACATCTTGGAAAGTCTGGTATTCTCACTTCATACATTTTTGTTGATAAATATGATATAATTTGTGGATGTTCTGTAGGCAGGTTCCTAATAGTTAACAGTCCCTCAGCTTGGTGTCATGGCTCTGGATTTGTAGGTTTTAAACATATCATCTGTGTTCAATGAGTTTGAATAAAAATGTTAGTAGCATAGAGCAGTGTTATTAAGAAGGATTGCAGAATTTTCTACAGTGGTGGAAAAAAGCAGTTGGTAGAACTGAAATAATTTCAGTCCAACTCATTTTATGCTTCGGCATATTTTTTGTTTTATATTCTTTAAAAAATAATATTACATAATTAAAAAATTTACTATTTCCTGATGTATGTTTTTAACATATTTTAAAGTGCATCCTGTGTATTATGATGGATGACTGTGGGCTATGCCCCGAATGTCCACTGATCCTAGAATCGCCCCTGTGTGACACTTTCTTCATCTAACTATGTTAAACATAATTTTATGATCTGGTATAGCTATAAATAAATATATAATACATTATTATTATATGTTGTTTCCACAACCTCATATTAACTAAAACAATAGTTTATTTGCACTTCTAGAAAAAAAAGATAAAAGGTGATTAAGGAATCTGACTTGTCACAGCAAATTTCTGGTCATCATTCACTTGTACTGAATGGACTAACAGAGGTGACAGTATTCATCTAAAAATATTTGTTTGCGTCCAGCAGAAGAAAGAAAGTCGTACACATCTGGGATGTAAATTATGAGGTTATTTTGTGGGAAAGTTTGTTTAAATCTGTTTTGTTCATGACAACAAATGTTGATCAACTTATGAGACAAACGTTATAATCGGGTACATATCCAGATGTGGACTTTCAGTATTAAAGGACTGTTTCAGGTGTCTGGATTGCAGTGGTGGAGCAATTGTTTACAGTCTCATTATATGGCATTAGTTTTTGGTAGCTGTTATGGCTGCATCTTCCATAACCTAGCACTCAAAATGGAGAACCAACAGTGTTGTGGAAGTTGCACTAACAGATATTTTTGGCCATGTTTGCACCTCTTTATTGCACAATTCCTTTAGTTAATTGGGTGCTAAAACAACAAAAACAGTGTGTGCAAACAAACAACACCATCACAGTTTAATTTTAGTGAATTGCCCCTCAGTAGCCTATTTATAAGCAAGTTCAATTTATTTGCAAATGTTAGAGTTTCTTCCTAGCATAGATTTCCTTCCTGCAAAGAATATACATTTAATTAAAAAAAAAAAAAAAAAACATTATTTAATATAATTAAAATAAAAACTAATAATCGATATAAAGAGCTTTTATCACCATGCAATAAGACTGGTGCCTTTGGAAAATAACAATGACCCTAAATTGAGATGTTGATCATTTCTGTATTTCATTGTCCTGTACTTAAATCAGTGCACTGTGAATAAAATGTCATCAGTTAAAATCCTCAGTAAACATTCCCAATATTTATTAAAAACACAAAATCTCACAAATGCTTGACTCTTTTCGCAAGCAAGAAATGTCTCCCCATTGTGCTTCATTTATTCTGCCATTTAATACAACACAATCTTCACCCAGCGGATTGATAGCTTTGAAGTCATCAGGGGAATTATTAGTCCAGAAACTGTCAGAAAAGGGAAAAAAAGAGAAAAACAACTTTGATGGCGACGAAGCTACATTTAAATATCATAAATATCATATCATATATATATACACACACAATATGCTTATAGTTGCATATTAGGTACTTTGCAGTGGCAATTTTAAGGACATCGGATAGAAACATCACAACAGATTTTTTGAATGATACCAACTTAAGATCATCCTTTAAGCGGTTATTGTCCACCCACAACCATGTCCCCTCTTCATGGCTATCAGTCAGACCAATCCAATATAATGTTTTTGCACCAATATGGAGTATTTGACTTGCAAGAAACTCCTACAGGATAGAGACAACATTTACCCTGCAGATTACTGATACTTTTGTTATTCAACGTGTACACAATGGCAACAAGCTCTGTCATTGCACATTTTGACTCATATTATCTGCATATTTTTTTATGTAACATAGCAGTAAAGTCATTAACTAGTAAACAATCTGGATTCACTGTATTCTATTTCAAGCACTTTTCAGTGGCATGAGAGAGTGATGAAAGAAAGAAAGGGGTGACTATTGTAATGACTTCATGATAATATCTCTGTATCTACCTGCTCTTCTCTGTTGTTGATGATGACCAGGTCTCCACCCAGATCCTGACAGCGTTCTCTGCTGTTGGTCCAGTTCTTTGTCTCAGAGGAGAAAACATAGAATCTGTCCTTGTGCTGGATCCACTTCTCAGGGAAATCTTACATAAAAATTTTAATGAGTGTTTAATCAATTTAGATTGTATACATTGGAATATAATGTAATGAGTCCATAGAAAAATCTGTCAGCTGAACGGCACCCAGGGCTTTTAGACTGGTTTGGGTTGACCAGTTTTGGACATTTTAAAGAAATTATATTTACCTATAAACAGTCTCATGGGCACAAACAATAATTTAAATGTAACTATATTCTGCATATTGTGAGCTGATGGATAGAGGCAGTGAGTACATAACATTTCATGTTTGTGTCACATGACTTTATACACTTACAGTATTTACTTCATATTCTCTTTGTTTAATGTATATGATTCTTCAAATCTGGATATATATTCAAATATTTAAGATAATTTATATTACCTACAGTATTTTTCAATGTATACAGTATATTTTCCTTTTTATGAGCATGTGTAATGACATGAGACAATAATATGACTTGCTTTTTCCTGGACAGTGATGTGCGGGTGTCCAGTTTTCCATTTCCTTAGGAAGGATCCATTTAATTTTTGCATTGTGTTCAACATCTAGCATTGAAACAAATAAAAAAAAAAAAATTATAAATAAAAATTGTTTGTTTGCTGTCATGTAAATGGAGTGTATGTAGAATTAATCCACCTGAATCTGAACAGTTTGTTACTGGTTCACAGCCTACCAGCCAATCTGTGCATTTTCTGCAATCTGTGAAAATATAATGCAAGTATTATAAATATGTACTATAATTCAAAGATCACACATAACAGTGCCCATTTTATTTATACTATATCGCCTTCCAAAACGGTCAGAAATCTAGGGGTAACAATCGATAACAGTCTAAATTTCACGGACCACATCTCAAAGACTGCAAGATCATGTAGATTTACACTCTACAATATAAGGAAGATAAGACCTTTCCTCTCTGTACATGCCACCCAACTGTTTGTTCAGTCACTTGTCATAACTAGACTGGACTACTGTAACGCTCTCATCGCAGGCCTCCCTGCATGTGCAATTAGACCTCTGCAAATGATCAAGAATGTAGCAGCACGTCTTGTCTTTAATGAACCAAAGAGAGCACATGTTACACCACTCATTGTCTCTCTCCACTGACTGCCGGTTGATGCACGTATTAAATTCAAGGCTCTGATGCTGGCATACAAAACAGTCACTGGGTCTGCTCCAGCATATCTAAAATAATTTATGCATAACTACACTCCCTCCAGAAGCCTGCGGTCAGCTAAGGAACGTCGCCTTGTCGTACCAAAACAAAGAAGCACCAAAACACTTTCCCGGACATTCAGTTTCATCATACCACATTGGTGGAATGACCTTCCCAACTCCATCCGTGAAGCTGACTCACTCTCTATCTTCAAATAACGTCTAAAAACACATCTTTTCCAAGAGCACTTAACCAGTCACTACTAATAAAATATATATTAATAATTCTTGTTGCACTTAAATCGGTTTTCTATACTATTCTGATGCTAGTGAAACTTTGTAGTATGGCACTTATCGTACCACTGTCTCCTTAAGATTATTCGCTTATGTTTTCCTCTTTTGGAAGTCGCTTTGGATAAAAGCATCTGCCAAATTAATAAATGTAAATATATCACAATTCTACCACAAATATTGGGCATGAGAACCTTTTACATATACAGATCACGACTTAAGGAAAAAATTTATCAAATATTTTCAGTGAATTTTTCACAGGGTAAATTTATTTTTGAAAGACAATGTATTGGCCAGTACCTTGTCTTGGCTACAAAAGCGTTTGATAATTTCCATCATTTTTGCCCATGGAAAAATGTACGGTTCATTAAAGTGACTTCACAAAAAGCATTATACTTCAAGAGGCTTTTAAACTAGGTATTTAAAACAAACATAATGAACCACTGCTAGAGAAAATTGGACTTTTGACATTTTTATGTCCTTTATGACTGCTTTCCCCTGTGACGAGTAATTATGTTCTCCACTGTATCAAACTGCTTTATTTCATAATTATATATATTGTGTGTAGCATCAAAGGAGACTGAAAATAATACAGGTATACTGTAAATAATACAAAAGCATTTTTAATTTTCATGTGTAATGGATACTCACACAGGTATCCCACTACTGTATTAGCTAGAAGAGACAGGGAGAGGAGAACCATGATACAAATTCCTTTTCTCTTATCCCTGAAACAGTTTTTATCTAAATAAAATAAAAATTATTAATACAAATTAATACAAATAATGTAACTGTTCACACAATTCAGTGCAATTTAACACCATTACAGATAGTAAATTTGGGATAAAAATTAAACACCTACTTCCAGCTTTACTTGCTGATCTTGCCCTAGATCTTAGAATAGTATTGGAATAAATATTTTCATCCATCTTTTGCAAATGCAGACTTGACTGAAGTGATGATCTGGTGATGTATTCTGAGTGGACTGAGTATTTGATGGGTTCTGCTAAATAAAGTGATCTTTCCTGTCATCATTTCCTGTCACTTGGTTATTGTTGGGTGAATCGTTTCCAACAATGTTGTTTGTGAAGTCTTGGTATATGAATCTTGTACACTTTTTTCACATCATGTTTGGTGATTTTACCTCATTACTGAAAATCTCACCATTTTACAGATGAATCTAAGGAATTATTATAATTCGATCTTGATCTAAAAGAACAGGCTATCAGGAATAGAATGGAACAGAACAAAACGGAGTATAATAGAATAGCTAAACATATTGTAAATTTTGGCTCATGATTAAAATTAGACTGGGCTTTTGTATAATTGTGTTCACAGTTTAGTCTTTCTTCACTATAAATTAAACATCTATGCTATTGGTGAACTAAATATTGTATATAAAGCACAACCAAAATGTGTGCCTCTCTGTTGAATGGAACAACTGATCTTGAGTGAAGTATGGTCCTTTCCCTGTTCATAGTTCACAAATATAGCTGTCAAAGTTGAGAAGTGTTAAAGGTTGTGAAAGCAACCACAGACGGTTTGACATCCAGTAACCACAAAACGCTATTGCAAATGTACAGTCTAAAAGCTTCAGCCAGAAAGAACAACTTGTTGCAAGATTCTGGTAAATCACCAAAAGTGAAAAAAAAAAAATTTAGATAACATGTCCACATTGTATGGGCACCAGTAGTTATTTGAGTCTAACTGCTAGTATTTCTATCAGGAAGACGCGCAGGCTTGAATGAGGTTTAAGATGCCATTTATTTGATGAATGTAGAACAGAAAAGTAATGTCTCTCTTTGGCGTGGTCTGGTGGTCCGAGGGAGCTGTACTCTGAACCATCATATCCTGCCAGAGATAGGAGGCAGGGGCGAGGAGCCTACCCCCGTGCGGGACGGGGCTCAACTGGTGCTGGTGGGGTGGTGGAGGTTGCCGTGTTAGCACACTGAAACAGCAATGTGATAGATTGTGAGCAGACTTATAAAGCAATGGCTTACCTGTGATTGGCTAGGAGTTACCCAGCTAATGGTGTGATGATGTACAGCTGCTAGTCTTCCCGCTAGAACTACGCTGCGATCACATGTCTTTCCAACCTCTGCGTCTGCTGCTTCAAGTGCACCTCCGAGTCTTATTATGACGTCTCGCATTCAATTGAGAAACAACATAATGAAGAAGACAAACTTTACAATTGTGAAATGAAGGATGGCAAAAGCATTTTTTTTTCCTATTGTACCAGTGAATAAACTTGCATCACTTATCACAACATAACAGGGGTGGGGAGTAATGGAATATATGTAACAGTATTGTGTTTTTAAAATAAAAAATATAAGTAACTATTACACAACAGATCAATTAAAATAATTGGTAATTAGAATATGGTTACATTAAAAAAAGTGAGGACACAAAACCCGGCCCCGAGAAGTGGGGGAGGACTTCTAAGTGGAATGCAACACCCGGTCTTACCAGGTCAGAGCGGAAGCACTTCGTGTGGAAACCATTTTGTGGAATATACATCACACAGGGTTATCTAAGGAGACAACAAGCGCTTACCTTGAAATAAGTTAGCTAAATCATTACTTTATAGCCATGTTGACACACCCTTTCCAAATGGAGACGGATTTGAGCCAAAACTAAACAAACATATAGAAAGATTGGCAAAACAAGCACAATCCGCTTTGCCGGCACCAGGATGAAATACGTGATGGAGGAATTTGGAATTTCAGAGGGTGCCACATTTGGAAAATTATAAGCACTACAGAACCTACAGGAGAGATATTCTTCTAAAAAAATAGTGTGTGTTCTGCAGAACAAAGAAAGTCATACATACCTGGGATGTGATAAGGATGAAAAAAAATGATGAGAGAATTTCCCATTTTGTGTGAACTCTTTAATTAAGCATCCAAGTCACGTCAGAATTATCATATTTGTGAGTGGACATTCACAGTTGTAAATTCAGTGAGATATTCTTGGAGTGCCATTTTTCTGAGAAGGGGGCATAACAATTTAAGCATGGCAAGAATCAAGCAAATTGGCAAATTCCATCAGTATATGTGGTCACACAAGAATGATCATATTAGACACACCTAATATGCAGTGTGTATGTGAAAACATGTGTGATTAAACATATGTGGATTAAACATTTAGATCGAAAGATTTGTGGCAGTGGCTCATTTTGTGTTGGGTTTAAATCCCTGACCACTAGATAGCAGTGTTATCTCTGAATGTAAACTGTGACAGGAAGTAGCAGAAGGTTGCACCGCTAACATTAGCATCAGTAAACCTAGATAACTTACCACCAATGGAAGCTAAATGTGTTATCCTAGCTCCCACGGTTTACAGATCTGAAGTGTGGACAAATTTTGGCTTCCACAATAAAGATGACACCAAGGAGATCGACAAGGGCCATGCTGCCCGCAGAGGCGGGCCTGGACCGTGGAGCAGAGGCAGGCCTGGACCGTGGAGCAGAGACTTGCTTATGACATGGCATTGAGCAGTCTTGGGCTTGGCTGTGACATGGCAAGGAGCAGTCTGAGACTTGGCTGTGACATGGCATGGAGCAGGCTGAGGCGTGACATGGAGCAGGCTGAGGCGTGGCGGCGGGCATGGCCTGGAGCGGACTCTGGCTCGGCGGCGGGCATGGCCTGGAGCGGACTCTGGCTCGGCGGCGGGCATGGCCTGGAGCGGACTCTGGCTCGGCGGCGGGCATGGCCTGGAGCGGACTCTGGCTCGGTATCCACCTCCCCCACAATGAACATGGAACCAAAGATCTGCAGGGCGAAGTCGATATATTGGGCCAGATTGAGGGGACTGCAACCGCCAGGCATCAAGGAGGAGATGGGCTCATCCAAAAAATGTCCATGAGGGCGACCTCATTAAAGCCCAACTTTCTGGCCAGATCGCAGAAATCCTCCACATATTCCTCCAGGGGACGATACCCCTGCTGTATGCAGAGGAGCTGAACTGCTGGGTTCATTGTTGTTGGTCTAGTGTTCTGTAACGTATTGTAGCTGGCAATGGCAATGACGATGAAATGAAGAACCAGTTTAGTGCAGTTTAATAATCAATGTGAAAACCAAAAACCCTAACTATGAACATGAATAAAACATAACAAACTTGAAACTTAAACATGAACTTGGTAGGCAAGGCTTAAATTTGACATGAACTTGAAAAGTGCTACACAAACTAACATCAACGCTAGACAAAGGTAAACATGAGGGCTTAAATACATGACATGGGGGAACATAAACCAAAGATTAAACAGAACACTAAACAAGATAACAAGACAATTAAATTAAACCAATGACAAACTAGAACTGATAACAACCTTATGAACCAATAAACCAATGAAAACAAGACACATGAACATGGAGGGAATACAGGACATCACATGACTTGGAAATCAGGAACTAAACTTCTCAAAACATGAACAATAACACATCTAAACATGACAGAATGTGTGTGTAGAGTTTCTATTCTGGCGCGAATCACCTCAGAGGGTTTAATTATCACATTAAATGCCCAATTGGGAAATCAAGATAGTATGACTTGGAGGCAGTGAAATGAAAATAGATTTATCTATTTCAAAAATATTGGATTACAAATGACAAACAAATTAATGTGTGCAGTTACAACAGACGTGCATAAAACAAGGTACGAATGATTGTAAGTCATATGATGAAACAGGTAGGAGGCAGGTGTTGTAGATCACAATGCAATTCGGCAGATGGACGAAGGAAGGTGTGTGTGTGGTTTATCTTCAATGACGCACACTAATAACAAACATGAAGAAAGCAACAGCGAGATGTTTGTGGCAGACAGACTTCACCATCTGTATTTCAGAGCTTGTCTTTTCTCCTCAATTCACTAGATGAACATGCAGCTGAGAGAGATCTTATTTTGCTTCATATTAATACAAAATAACAATGACAGCAAGTTTTCTTTCAGACATCATCAAATACCGCAGGGCTGGCTCTAGCCCTTTGGTTGCCCTAGGCGAGATTGAGTTTTGCGCCCCCCGTTTGTAACGTAACAGCAACCCTAGAGGGTGCCCGCGCCCTCAACACATTTGTCGCCCTAGGCAACCGCCTAGTTCGCCTATAGCAATCGATGGCCCTGAAATACCGAACCACTCCACTGACAGCAGCATTCGCGGGAACCGCAACCAAGCCATGCCCACCAACTCAAGTCAGTAACTAATCTATTCTTTGTATGATGCTTACAATGAGATGAACTAGAATGGAGCATGGGCTTTTTTACAATGTGATTTCCTTCTCTTGTCAAGTGACCCTCATGTTTCATGTGCCCGGTTATGATTGTTCTTTGGTTAGTCTTGTTATCCCCTGCTGTCTATTGATTGTTATCTTGTTATCAGTTCTTGTCATTGGTTGTTTTGTTATCTTTTTTTATGATTTATTTATAACAGTTTTTATACAAACATAAAACAGATCAAAGTCTCACAGAATGTATACGAACCGTATGTTATACATAAAATAAACACAAAGAAAAAAATTATAATTAAAATGCACCAGATACAGTGAAAAATATATACCTTAAATAAAGCCATACTTTATTACTTATACTTAAAACGTTAAAAATGGAGTAAAAGGAATTAAAGAGTGAAGTTATCCATTTTACATAAGCGGCCATGCAAATTTCAACTCTTAAAAGGATAGGGCCAGAGATTCTTTTGAAGCAACAACCTTAGAAAAACGAATCCTTTGGAGCTTGAGGACAGCAACCATTTCAACCAGCCATTTATGAAAACTGGGTGGTAAAGTGGACTTCCACTCCATCAAGATCACGCTTTTAGCCACCACCATACCAAACATAAGAGATATTTGCTGAGAATGTGTCAATGCAAATATAGGGACAGAACATCCAAGCAAACCTAATTCAAGATCTGGACTTATATCTTCTCCAAAAAAAATTTGTGTCTGGAAAATATTCTTCCAAAACTCAGAAATAACAGGACAAAAGTCAAAAGGTATGAGCATGCGTCCCATCTGAGCTATTGCATCTATTGCATAATGGGGAAACTGAAAGGTTCATTTTAATTGAGTTTAGTTTTGGTATAGTGTAACCT
Source organism: Moxostoma hubbsi (assembly GCA_032164185.1). Taxonomy (NCBI): domain Eukaryota; kingdom Metazoa; phylum Chordata; class Actinopteri; order Cypriniformes; family Catostomidae; genus Moxostoma; species Moxostoma hubbsi. The sequence goes on along the minus strand of JAVLUX010000024.1, from coordinate 15,233,031 downwards.
ATGCAACACTTAAAGCTGTATAAGTTGTAATCTTGCATCTTGTAATCCTCATGCTCTTATGTGTGCAAAAGTTTAGAAGTAATGATAAAAAAATATATAATGACGAACTGGGGTTCTCACACCCTAATCTGTGTGAAAGATTAGAAGAGATGCTAAAAATGCATGATGATGATGATAATGTGGATGAGCTGATTGTTGAGACAGTACATGCTGGTGGTGTAAGCAATATTTCTACAGATTCGAATGGGGGTTTAAGTCAGAACGAGGTTGAAGCATTGGTTAGAAACGGTGGTGTTGTATATGAATACACAATTGTACCAAGGCCACGGTTCAATTGTATAGAGATACACAGAGCTCTAAATCTAAGGGAGTTATCCTCTGCAGATTTTGCTGCATACAGTATATCTGTGCATAGTGTGTTGTCAGAGATGGTCTCAGTTTTATCAACATTTCACTGAGAGGCCCCAGTCTGAAATCCAATGTAAACTGTGTAATATCACCTAGTAATGACAACGAACAATGAAAACATTTTTGTAGAAGAATTTGCAAAAATTATGCAGAGTAATACAAAAGTGATGGCCGATGACAGTTTGAAATTACACGAGTGTTGTCGGTTTCACACCTCAGGACAAAATAGGGCTAGGAGACATTGCAAAATTTGAACGTGCATTAGACATAAAAATTGTTGTCTTTCACAGGTCAAGTTATAGAAAGTTAGAAAAATATAAAACTTCCGATGTATCACATCCCAAAACAGCATATCTTTACATTCATGATTCTCATTATTACATGATAAAGAATCTGAAAGCATTTAAAGGGTCGGCATATGTGTGCGATTTCTGTTACACAGGGTATAAGAGCAGACAGAATCATGATTGTAAATATGTATGCTCTGTTTGCAATGATAGTGAGTGCTACAAGCAACCTAAAAACACAATACACTGTCCGGACTGCTTGCGCTATTGCAGATTTAGCTCCGATTTTAATGCCTATAAAATAGCATCCCCTACGGATGATGATTGTGGTAGATCTACAAAATATTGTCATAAATGTGGTAAACGCTACTACACTGCTGCCAAAAATGACTAGGTTACGGATGTAACCTCCGTTCCCTGATGGAGGGAATGAGACGTTGTGTCGAAGAAGCGTCTCGAGCGCCGATCTATGAAAAAAGGCCGATGAGAAGTTGGCAGACAGTATTTGCATACCCCGCCCCCAGACATATGGGTATAAAAGCGGGGAAATACGTCGAGTTCATTCAGGATTTTTCTGAGGAGCCGGAAATGGTCCGGCCACTACAGTGGCTCGGCTCAGCGACTTGGCCGGGAGGACACAGCGTCTCATTCCCTCCATCAGGGAACAGAGGTTACATCCATAACCTAGATGTTCCCCGTCTGTCGCTCACTTCGACGTTGTGTCAAAGAAGCGACACTAGGGGTCCAATTTAAATCACGCCATGCGCTGAGCCGTGTACATGTTCTGCTGACACAGGAACGGGCAGATATTTTACGTGCAAAGGTGACCAGCTGTGTCAGACCGCACGTACACTTCCCCGATGCCCCACAAAAGTCATCGGAATCCTTCTGGTTACCCTAGGCAGGGGAACAAGGCAACGCTTGCCAACCTGGCTACCACATTGAGGTCGCCGGGGATGTGAGTGGCGTGCAGCTACTTGAGTCATTGCTGGCTCCAAAGGAGGAGACGACGGGCAAGTCGTGACATGTGGCGGGAGCGTACGCCGCCTTGGTGATTTATGTGCGCTACCACGGTGGTGCTGTCTGACCTGACAAGGACATGTTTGTCCCGAACTAATGGGAGGAACTTCCACAGGGCAAAGAAAACAGTCAGCAACTCTAGGCAGTTGATGTGCCAGCGCAGCGGGGCCCGTTTCCAATGGCCCACGGCTGCGTGCCCATTGCACACGGTGCCCCAACCCAATTTGGAGGCGTCGGTCATGACCAGGACGCGTCGGGAAACCTGCTGCAAGGGTACTCCTCCCCGTAAAAAGCAGAGGTCTGTCCAGGGTTTGAATGTTTTGCGGCAGGTGGGGGTGATCGTCACACGGTGCATTCCACGGCGCCATGCTCGTCTTGGGACTCGGGTCTGAAGCCAGTGCTGAAGCGGTCTCATATGCATCAACCCCAGCGGCGCGACCGCTGCGGAGGATGCCATATGCCCCAGGTGCCTCTGGAAAAGTTTTAAAGGGACTGATGTGCCTGGCCTGAGAGTGGCGAGACATCTCAGCACTGACTGCACACGCTTGTTGGTGAGACGTGCTGACATTGAGACCGAGTCTAACTCTATGCCGAGAAAAGAGATGCTCTGAAATGTGAAGAGCTTGCTCTACATGAACGAGGTGTCAGTGAGGACAATGCATTTGGTTCAGTCATGGCGAACCCCAGTTGTGAAACAAGCGATGACCTCAAATAATGTATGCATAACTTGCAGTGCACGTCTGTTGACAGCGTTGCTCTGACCCGTTGTTTTATTAATTAGCGGAGCAGTCACTGAAAATAAAAGAATATAATCACATAATATCTAAACACTTCTAATATATAAATACATGAAAAATTATCTTTACGTAAACTTACACAGTTGATCAATGCTTTCCAAGTTTCATGTTCATCAATTTGTCCTGAATTACGTACAGACAAAATGTTTAAGCCTGTTCAACATCAAGTTACAAAATGTAACTTTTTTACCTGTAAAGCACAAATATTTAAAATATCATCGTACAAGCAACACATACTTTTGAAAATAAAAGCCATTTTAAAGAGTAATACTACGTGTTAAACACCCGCTGTCGTCTCGTACACAGTCCTGAATGGGGCTGCTGTGACAGATGATCACAAAAACATTCGACATTCTGTTTTAAGAGTTAATCTGAAGAACACACGTAAATGTAATTAGTTTTTACCATGGCTTAAAATAAAAACATTTTTTGATTGACTACCGCTTAAACACATGTATAAATGTCACAATTCACTGTTGTCTGGCCTGTGTTTCTCCCCTGTCATCTGTTCCCGGACTACACTTTCCATAATTCCCTGCTCTCATCACTGCCAGCTGTCTTTCATTGTCCTCACCTGTGTTTCATTCTGTCACGAGGCAGAAGAGGAGTAGGATCTAAATGCAGCTTTTAATGAAAACAAAAGATGAACCAGGTAACTCAGAATACAAAGAGAAAACAAAAACACAGGGAATCAAGAACAGGGCTTGGAACAAGACATGTAAACATTTAACAACTGAAAATGAATGATAAAACAACAGGGCTTTAAATACACAAAGGATAATGACTATATGAAACACAGGTGAGGACAATGAAAGACAGCTGGCAGTGATGAGAGCAGGGAATTATGGGAAGTGTAATCCGGGAACAGATGACAAGGGAGAAACACAGGCCAGACAACAGTGAATCGTGACAATAAACATCGTAAAACATTTTTAGGAAATAAGTATTACCTAATAAACTGTTTAACCACTTACAGAAATAAAAGAACATATGGTTTGAAAGTGAAAACAACCCGTTCAGCATACATTTTACAACGAAAAGAAGAACAAATAGTTATATCATTTTTTTTAGCTGTTTTTTATTACACTATTAATTGATTGTTTTTATTTATTTTCGTATACAAATGCATGTGAAGAAATGCACCTATTAAATTTACAATATTAATAGAACAACACATTCATTGAGTAAACTAATTCTTGGATGTATATTTAGTTAAAAAAAACTCTTTTATAAAACTGAATAAAGCAACATTGGAAGATTTGATAGTTTAATCTATGCTTGAATAATTATTAAATACACCACCACCATTTTTGTTGTGAAATATTCAGGTCAAAGATTTAAAATGACACTTCGAAATCTTGTTAACAAACCCCGCTCAGCATTTGTCCGAAACATTTTCCCATGGGAATACAGACACAAACTTCCCATTTATCCTGATCTGCTCCAAATGCCTTAACTGTTTAAAAACATTTTCATTGAGAATGAGAATACCGGATCAGCTCCTTAAAATTTATTTATAATCTCTCCCCCCTTATCCACTCCAAAGCCTTAACAGTTTCAAAACATTTTCAAAGAGAGGTGTCGCTTTCAAAGCTGGGAATACAAAAAAAATCCCACTATTCACGCATCTAACAGAGATCAGGTGTCATCTTCTGTTTAAATAATTACTTTTTTAAAAAAAAACACGTTTCCTCTGCAAACTGTATGACTCCCTTCTTTTAGACTAGACACAAATTTGGACTCATTTGCTTTCCTATTGTTTATTGACCGCAAGTCTTACTGTACTGTGATTTCACTCAGTAGCTGCTTTTTAATTACACTATTATTTATTGTTTTTAGTTATTTTTAGTAGACAAATGCATGTGAAGAAACGCACCCATTAAATTTACAATATTAATAGTTCAACATTGAGTAAACTATTTCTTGGATGTATGTTTAGTTAAAAACTCTTTTATAAAACTGAATAAAGCAACATTGGAAGATTTGATAGTTTAATATGTGCATGAATCATTTAAAAGGTTTATCAATATATCACCCCCGTTTTTGTTGTGAAATATTCAGAGATCAAAGATTTCAAATGACAGTTCGAAATCTTGTTAACAAACCGTTAACCATTTTTCCAAAAAACATTTTCCCATGGGGATACATACACAAACACCTCTTTATCCTGACCCACCCCAAATGCCTTAACAAATGCCTTAACAGTTTAAAAACATTTTCAAAGAGAGGTGTCGCTTTTAAAGCCGGGGATCAAAAATCATGTATCGGTAAACACCGTATGACCATGTGTCATCTTCTGTTTAAATAATTACTTTTAACAACACATATGCATACTCTGCAAAGTATCTGACAGAAGCATTTTCCCATGAGAATACAAGCACCCCACCGGATCAGCACCTTAAAGTCTGGATCACATCACCCCCTTATCCTGCCTCACCACAAATGGTGCACAGCTTTTTAAAACATTTTCCAATAGAGGTGTTAGTTTTTAAGCTGGGAATACAGAAATCACCCTGTTCCCGAACACAAGCTTCCTAAGAAAAAGGATCTTGTGAAATAATTTTAACAGTGTGTTTAAACTCCACCCACCAGTGGGCTCTTGTCCAGTTTCTTACTTCATTATCATTTGGATGAGCTTGTAAAAGGACTTTGAACGGACAAATGTAAGATTCTTTGTGTTAAAGCTACATCCTGTTTGCTAAGCTAATGTTAAACTTTGTCTTTCTTACTCTGTTATCGTTTGGATGAGTTTGTGAAAGGACTTTGAAAAGAAAAAATGTAAGAATCTTTGTGCTAAAGATACATTTTATAATGCATACTATTTCAATTAAAATAATTATTTGTTGAAAATTAATTGTTTGTTGAAATAAAACTGTTAAACACATTTATGTTAAAGTTTTTTTTTATAATTTTTAGAGTGACTTTGTCTTTGTTAACCATTTATTCATCATTTTAAAGTGAACATCGGAATGAGTTTGGTTCAGTCAATATCAACTGTTTTAGAAACACATTTTCACCGTTTTGTTAAAGACATTTTGTTAGCGCTACAGCTAAAATGAAATATTGTGTTTAGTAAAAATAACCTGTTTGTTAAACTAATGCCAAACATTACGTTTGTTAACCATTTATTCATCATTTTAAAGCGAACATCGGAATAAGTTTGCTTCAATCAATATCCTCTGTTTTAGAAACACATTTTCTGCTTCGTTAAAAGTAAAAAAGAAGTCTTATACCAAGCATTATTTTGACACCACAGTTTGTCACCAAGCATTGCACCCCATTAAAGACACATAATTTAAACACATTTTAAACGTAATAACCACTTTTTATGTCTTACAATAATAATGAAAATAAAATTACCCCACAACACATTACTTTATCATGTTTTTGAAAAACATCTCAATGATTAAACCAATTAATTATTTAGTCAATCACTATGTTTTAGTCTGAGTTGAGAGAAAAGAAGTCTCATACATTATTTTGTCATCTCAGTTTCCCATTAAACATTGTACAACATTAAAGATTAATAATTTTTCTACTCTTTTAAATACACAGATGGTCTCGGCTACAGCGCGGGGATATCAAAACAGCTGACCAAACATGTCATACCACATCCTGTACAGAACAGCTGACCAAACACATCATACCATGTCATACCACATCCTGTACAACTGCCGGAGGGAGGGGAGGGTGGGAGAGGAAGCAAAGGTCAAATGTACACCTGTTAGGTCATAAATCATAGAACATAAATAATTTTTGTCACAACATGCATTTTAATTACTACTGATGTCCTTAAAGATACATGGTTGGAAAAAAGAATAGCAGCTAGGGAGTTACCAACAATTGACCAAGCCTCAAAATACAGCCACTTGGGATGCGTGTCCATCAAGTTATGTTAGTAATGGCAGGCTCTGCATGAAAATTGGATCTATGTAGTCACAGACAGGCATAAATTAACTTTTTTGCCAATTAACAGAATAACCAGAAAAGCTGCTAAATGAGTTTAATAAATCCAACAGAAGGGGGACAGAGCACTCGGGATCTGAAAGGTACAAAAGAACATCATCAGCATAAAGAGATATGATATGATCTACCTTCCCTAAGCTTAAGAGCGGAATCTGTGGATGATGTCTAATGGCTATTGCCAAAGGTTCTATGGCAATGGCAAACAACAGATGGTGATCTATCAAGATTAATTAGCACTGATGTGCAGGGATGGTGATACAACATGCTGAACCAGGAAGAAAACCTGTCTCTTAAATTAAATTCTCATTGAGTCTTTTCCTTGTGGCGTTGAAAGCCTGATGCTGCTTCAGAACCTCAGAAGTGAAGTCCGGAAAGATAAGTATTCGCACTCCATTGTACATCAAAGGTGAAGACAGCCATGCAAGATGCAAAATCTTCTCTTTATCAGGATAGTGATGCAATCTGGCCACCATAGTCCAAGGAAGGGATTGTGCGTTCCAAATCGGGCCCGTACAATGGACACGGTCAATATTCAGAGGTTTCGAAAAATTACTAGCGCCAAGGATTTCCACAAGGAAGTCGGCTAAGAGTTGGGCGGCCCACCTCCACTTTTTTGAGCAGACCGATTATCTTAATATTTTGCTGCTGCAAGCGCCCTTCGAGATCATCTAACTTGAACGTCAGAGATTTACATGTTTTGAACCAGTCGCGGCAGTGAGCCTCAAGTTCCGAAGTCCGCACTAGCCTTTTCGAGGTCCGTAACTCGCAAAGTAACTTCTGACAGCGTGTCCAGCAGCTGAGACAGCGTAGATTCCAAAGAATCAAATTTTTTTGTTCATTGATTTGATAGCCTTCATAATGTCAGTGAGATTAACTGGGTCCGTGAGGTTAGCAATGGCCTGGGCATCGTCTAACTGACAGATGCCTTGTTCCCCTGTATCCTCTGCTGATTTGTCTCCTTTCTTGGATTTTGGCTTAGTCATGTTGTCATGTTGCAGGGATGTGAATTCTGTAATTCGGTGCTCGCTGACACCCCCGACATGCCAAAATTTTGACTCTCCAAAAAGCCCATAAAAGCAGCATAAAAGTAATAAGTGCAACTCTAGTGGTTTAATCCATTACTTCAGAATTGATATGACAGGTGTGGGAGTGAAAAAGATCAATATTTTTGCAAGAAATTCTTCTCTCTGCCCAGTAGGTGGGATATGTATGACGAATGTGAAACACCAAAAACACAAGACGTGAAAGTTAAAGTGTGAGATTGATTGAGCAGGAAGGAGAATTAATAGTAAAAAAAGGAATTAAATATTGATCTGTGTAACATAGTTCAATGGAAAGGAGGAGGCGAGAACCGGCTTGACGATATAAATAATATTTTAATGATAAACTGAAACAAAAGACGAACACACACACATGACGGACATGTCCGTAAACTAACTCTCTCTCCCGCACCACCGCCCGCAATCAGCCTTTATCCATCTCGAAGGCTTAATTAGTCTGATAAGGGACCGGGTGTGTATAATCACGACCTGGCCCCGCCCTCCGCCCTGCCACAATCTGTTTCTCACCACATCTATCATATCGCTTCTGAAGACATGGGATAAACCACTGGAGGCACATGGACTAGACAACTTTTATGCTGATTTATGTAATTTGTGGAGCTTCAATATTTTAGCACCGATTCACTTTCATTGTATGTACACTTTCTATATCTCAGCAAAAGAGCTGAGATATTCTTCTAAATATCTTAATTTGTGTTCTGCAGAAAAAAGAAAGTCATACACATCCAGGATGGTATGAGCGTGAGTAAATGATGAGGGAATTTTCATTTTTTGGGTGAATTATTCCTTTTTAAGGGTGATGTAGCCCCTGTACAAAATGAATTTTCCTATGCCTGCTTTACCTCCACTATTGTGCAGGACATGACATGCCAAGTAATCCTGCTTACTTAGCATTTTTTTGCATTTCCTTGCATTGTTTGAACATGTTTTGTGCACAACAATAACACTCTGTCAGAGATTTAGACCCTACACATAAACTGATGTTAATGTAATTGTTTTATTACATTCCGATTTAAAATGGTGATCAGTGTATTGAAAATACATTTTTAATCTTTTAATTTCTGTTATCATGTCTACCTTTTATTTTTTGGAATCAGATTCATGTAGTGTTTATCATAGATAAGTGATATATTTTAAAAGTTGGCATACATGCGGTGTCTGAAATTACCCTCTCGTTCACTCACTCACTATTTCCTATATAGTGAATGGCCATGAGTGCACTATATTTCAGCAGTGAGTGATCGAAATGAGAGAGCGATTTCAGACGCTGATGTAAATTCCATGCGTCAGAGAGCACTCGGGCGCTGACGCAGACATTTTGTCATGAACAATTCACCTGTGTGGCTTCATGAATTTTATCATCTCTGTAATCTTTATATAGTTATATATAGACAAAATTTCCTGAATAGATCCATTGAACTCCTGGAAAATTTCTTACAGGATATTTAAAGTTAGTCAGGATAGTTTTTAGATTACAGTTGAATGTATTTTTTCTACATAAGATTGATGTTGATGAGAAAGTTGATGTTAATAATACACTGATGACAATGGATCATTTGTGTATCTTGTGTTTATATAAATAACTTTGTTTTAATGTCCAGAAGAATGGTTTACACATTTAACACATTTTACCATCACACATTACCTTACACTATATATATATATATATATATATATATATATATATAAATTTAGCAAAAAAGAAATGTAATTTCTTCTGGACACTCTATTTTAAAGATAATTTTGTAAAAAAAAAATAAAGAGTTTAAACAATGTTTTCCAAGCTTGTTCAATGAACCATAAACAATTAATGAACATGCACCTGTGGAATGATCGTTAAGACACTAACAGCTTACAGACTGCTGGCGATTAAAGTTACAGTTATAAAAACTTAGGACACTAATGAGATCTTTCTACTGACTCTGAAAAACAAGAAAAGAAAGATGCCCAGTGTCCCTGCTCATCTGCATGAATGTGCCTTAGGCATACTGCATGGAGGCATGAGGACTGTAGATGTGGCCAGGGCAATAAATTGCAATGTCCGTACTGTGAGATGCCTAAGACAGCGCTACAGGGAGACAGGAAGAACAGCTGAACTTCCTCACAGTGGCAGACCACGTGTAACAACACCTGCACAGGATCGGTACATCCAAATATCACACCTGCGGGACAGGTACAGGATGGCAATAACAAATGCCTGAGTTACACCAGGAATGCACAATCCCTCCATCAGTGCTCAGACTGTCTGAAATAGGCTGAGAGATGCTGGACTGAGGGCTTGTAGGCCTGTTTTCAGGCAGGTCCTTACCAGACATCACTGGCAACAACGTTGCCAATGGGCACAAACCCACCTTCACTGGACCAGACAGGACTGCCAAAAAGTGCTCTTCACTGATGAGTCGTGGTTTTGTCTCACCAGGGGTGATGGTCGGACTCGCATTTATTGTTGAAGAAATGAGCGTTACACTGAGACCTGTACTCTGGAGCAGGATAGATTTGGAGGTGGAGTGTCTGTCATGCTCTGGGGCGGTGTGTCACAGCATCATCGGACTGAACTTGTTGTCATTGCAGGCAATCTCAATGCTGTGCGTTACAGGAAAGACATTCTCCTCCCTCATGTGGTACCCTTCCAGGCTCATCCTGACATGGCCCTCCTGCATGATAATGCCACCAGCCGTACTGCTCGTTCTGTGTGGGATTTCCTGCAAGACAGTGTTCTGCCATGACCAGCGAAGAGCCCGGATATCAATCCCATTGAGCACGTCTGGGACCTGTTGGATCGGAGGATGAGGGCTAGAGTCATTCCCCCAAGAAATGTCTGGGATCTTGCAAGTGCCTTGTTTAAAGTGTGTGGTAACATCTCACAGCAAGAACTGGCAAATCTGGTGCAGTTCATGAGGAGGGTGGGTGGCTTCCTTGGCTCGTAAAAATTATTTAGAAGAGAATTATATATCTTACAGAGCTACATGACATTTTCATATAAAAAGGCTCTGACAGCATAAAGTCATTCAGTATGGTTTAAAGGAATAGCTCACCCAATAATTTTAATTTATTCTTCATTTTCTCACCCTTAAGTGTTCTCAAACTTGTACGACTTTCTTCCACGGAGCGATGCAAGGCATTAAGGCAGCAAAAAGGTTATGTGTAAGACTAATAGCTTTTTGATAAGAACAGACAAAAATATCGAATAATTTTTTACTACTTTTTCACCATAAATCTTGACAAGCAGTCTCCTAGCCCTGGCTCTAGATTTTCAAGTGGCACCATCTAGCATTCATTAAGCACTATGATGTGTAATTGAGCTTGAAGTCATGATCGGTAGGAGACTGCTGATGTCAAGATAGATAGCAAAAAAGGTGTTACAGTTTGGTCTGTTCTCACACAAAACGAATTGGATTGCTTCAGAAGACACTCATATGTATTAACTTAATGCTGCCTTTGTCCTTTTTGGAGCTGAAATATTTGGTCACCATTCACCTGCATTGTGTGAACAAAAAGACGTCATATTTCCATGAAAATATCTTTGTGTGAATTCTGTGGAAGAAAGTCATAGGAGTTTGAGATGACATAAGGGTGAGGAAATGAGAGAATTACTAAAGATTATAATTTTTGGGTGAGCTATTTCTGTAATTCAATGCATGATAGTGAGTATACTACTATAGTCTAAAATGTATATTTCCAATTAAAACTTTAAGCAGAATAAAATAACTTGTCTTAAGATAAATGTTTTTGTGAAGCAACTAATGTGCCTTAGACATTTGAACAGCATTGAATAAAAATACTGTATAGCTGTGCTCAGTTTACATACCCCTTGTTTGTTTTTAAAATGAGCAAAATCAAAAATGTGTTTTGTTTTTTATTCAGTACTTTATAACATATTGAAGTACAGTAATTAGAAAATAATAATTACATATTTTAAAAACACTGTTATTATTTTTTTGCCTCATTAAGCATAAATGGTCATTTCTAGCCTTTTGTAATAGTGGAGTATGAGCCCCTAAATTGCACAAAGGGCCACAGTCATTGACCCTAAAGGAGGACACATGATATTAAGAACCAAGGGCTTGTAAACTTTTTAAAAGTATCATTTGTAAATTTAGATATGATCTGGATTTCTTTAATATCAAATAGCTACATTAATTCAGTACTACTTTTATGCATCATTAAAAAATTATTAAGATGAATTTACCTTGTAGGTTCTTAAATTTTTCCCACTTTTTGGCAGGGGTTACCGCACCAAGCAACCCCATCCCTTTCAGTACAGTTCTGTAGTACATGTAACGTAATGATTTCAATATTACTAATTACACATATCAAATCAATTTCTGAGGAAAAGTCATCTACAAACTCACTCCCATCCAAGCTGGGCTGCGTTCCTGCGCCCAGAGAAGAGATGGCCATTGGCCATCCTACTCATTATGAGAAGCATTACATTTCATCCATCCCTAAAACAATAGAAAATCTTCTGAACATTATTTTCTAAGGTGTATGCGAATACAGTAGTTACATGTGATAATATGTGAACAATTCGAAAAATTATCATTTGCTGCATGAAATCTTGGAGTCAAAAATTGCAGTTGAGCAAGTTAGTGGCCAATTATAAATTAATCCATCAATATGTATAATTTTACCTAGTTATATCTTGATACAGATTTATTTGTATTAATACAATAGTTATTTACATTTGTAAAAGTTGCCGGCTCCGGTGTTTGCATCCGCCATTTGCAATTAATTTTTTTGCACTCTGCTGCCGTCTCCACGTTGAATTATGGGAAATAGGGGTTGGAGAGGGTACAGTATGTTAGCCTTGTTAGTATCACCATGGAAACTGCCTAGCAACCAAATGAGCTTACCCTAGCAACAACGTAACAAAACATATAGCTCTGCACCAGAACATCATAGACACTTCCGGTTTCGTTGGACTCATTGGACTCGGGGTAACGAACAGCTTTTTGAGTATCACGTTGGTAACTGCCTAGAAACTAGATGAGATTACCCTTGCAACAAGGAAAAAAATCAGATATCTCTGCACCAGAATATCGTAGACACTTTTTTTTTTTTATCATTTAACTCAGGGTAGCAAGGAACCTTTTGAGTATCACCTTGGTAACTGCCTAGCAACCAGATGGGGTTACCCTAGCAACCAAGCAACAAATCACATATTTCTACACTAGAACATCATAGTGACATCTGGTTTCATTCATTTGAATTAGGGTAGCAAGGATCCTTTTCAGTATCACCTTGGTAACTGCCTAGCAACCAGATGGGGTTACCGTAATAACCAAGTAACAAATCACATATCTATGCACCAGAACATTGTAGAGACATCTGTTTTTGTTTATTTGATTGAGGGTAGCAAAGAGCCTTTTGAGGATCACCTTGGTAACTGCCTAGCAATAGATGGAGTTACCCTAGCAACCAATTTGCCATTCAGAAAAACAAGCATGGGTTGCATAGAACTTCTTGCAGCTGGCTGTCTATCTATATGAAGATCCTTCTGTCTGTCTGATGTTAAGATCAAAATTCCAACTCTTAAAACTATTTTAAACATTCAGACAAGGCTTTGTCAAGCCAGAATAAAGTTTGTCTTCAAACATTACAATCTAGTTTAAATTGTAACTGTAGTGGAATACAGTTACTTACATTTTGTATTTTAAATACGTAATCCCATTACATGTATTCTGTTACTCCCCAACCCTGCCTATAGTGAGCTTCAAACAAGACCTCTATAGACTTTTAATCTTTCTTCACTTCATAATTTCCTGTTTCATGTCTGAATTTGTAGGACAAAGTGCAAAAAAAAAAAAAAAACAAACAAAAAAAACACCACTCACATCTCCTGCACCTACAGAGATGAGCACAGAGTAGCCTACCACAATGAATATGTTTCCCATAGCTTTCAGTTGATGAGTAAAACGTAGTGTATTGAATCTAGGCCTATATGTATAATGTTCATTTTCAATATACTGCCATCCCAAAATGTATTTGGACTCTAAAGCTACCTTTAAGAATGTCTGAATATCTTTGAACTATATATATTTGATAAAAAATCAAGACAAAATGTATTTGGACACTTGGTGGCTGTCAAACATTATAGTGGCAGATGTCCATAGGCAGGGTTGGGGAGTAACAGAATACATGCAACAGGATTACGTATTTAAAATACAAACTGCATTTGAACAGCAGTGAAACACTTTCTTACCAGTGCTGAAGAAGTAATCCAAAGTATTTAGAATAAGTAACTGTCCTTGAGTAATCTAACGGAATACGCAACTTCCACTTGGTTTGATGTTGTTATATATTGTTGTATATTTTGATGACGTATGCAATAAATGCGCAGGCTTATCCAAAAACTTAAGTCATTTGAGCTGAAATATCACTTATCTATAATCACTACATCTCTGATAAATAAACATATCTTTGTCAATGTAGGCCACAGTCTTGGGTTATTGTGGTACTACAGCATTTTTTAAAATCTGGTGCATGGTAAATTCATGTACTATGTGATCTACACAGTGAAGTCTCAGGGGAGGGAGGTTGTGGATTCGTGTGCTTTTCAAATCAAATTAGAGAATTATAACTGTCAATAAATTAAGTTACACATTAATTAGAACTTTCAGTTGAGTTTAAGTCACTTTCATGAAGGATCCAAAGAACAGAGAATTTCTAATGTGGTCCTAGAGCCTAAAGACACATTTTAAAACAAGATAAAGCATTTCAAGGGCACTTTGAGTCCTGGGGATTGACACAATGTAAAGCATCTTTTTGACCCCACTGAGGTCTGACTGAACTTGGACACTGTTACAATGTTATAAACTAGGTATTTCCTACAAAGGCATCAGCAAATGGCTCTAAAAACACACATATAATACAAATTACAGCACATAGCAAGGCTCTACACCTAGTCTCCCTCTGTATGTGCAGACATTTCTGTCCAAACTGTGGGTAGTGTTTGCTCAGTTCCACCATGAGAATGTGACTTCCCACAAGCTCTCAAAAACAAACCAAACCCTGAACTGTCAAAGCAGCTGCTGCTTTTTATTTAGCACAAAAAAAAAAAAAAACAGTGATATCTTTCACTCCATCATAAAAACAGAAAGACCCATTTTCAGTTGCTTCCATTGTATTTACCCATTAAATTACCCCTTTTATTTGCCCCAATGCCGTTTCAGAAAACCACAACTTTGAGTAGATACTGCCAATTACTCATAAAACTTTAACACTTCAGTATGTTCATCTGCAACCTACAATTAAGCATTGGTTCCAAAGCACTGTTGTGACGTCAACTTATTGGACATATTACATCATCTCATAAATAGTTAGGTTATATGCTTTCTAATACTATATGGATATTTGCCAATATTTCTAGAGCTGTCAAATTTTATGAGCAGGCATAATCTATGCTCCAAAACACAAATCACAACTTTTCATTCTTAACGCCACATTTAAAGAGGTAGTTCAGCCAAAAATGAAAAATCTGTCTTTATTTTCACACCCTCATTTTGTTCCAAACCCATGTGACTTTTTCTGTGGAACACAAAAGCAGGTGTTAGACAGAATGTTAGCCTCAAGTCACCATTCATTTATATGGGAAAGAGCAGCATCAACATTCTTCAGAATTTCTTTTTGTTCCATGGAAGTCAGTCAGTCATTTGCGGTTGGAATGTCATGAAGGTGAGCAATTAATTACAATTTTTTTGCAATTAACTAACCCTTTAAGTTCACAACATCTTCCCTCCCACCCACCCTCCCTGATCAAAACCATCTCCTCCAAAACATCATTAGTATTGCTCATTTATGAAGACCTCCAAACACCTCCAATCTGCCAGGTGTACAATATAGATTCAATCACTGTCAGTTGTAAATTTCATATGGTTTATCTTTTATATTTCCTTGTT
This sequence comes from Moxostoma hubbsi, assembly GCA_032164185.1. NCBI lineage: Eukaryota > Metazoa > Chordata > Actinopteri > Cypriniformes > Catostomidae > Moxostoma > Moxostoma hubbsi. Next base: position 15,217,594 of record JAVLUX010000024.1, on the reverse strand, counting down.
TATTTACATAGGTGCTTGTCTGTTGGCATTACAGTAAAACGGATCACAGGCAGTTAGAGACCAATAAGCAATTATCTGGTTAGAGAGGACAAATTAAAAGTATTGACAAAGCAAAACCAAGACAAAAAAGCTCTCTCTCACTGTGTACCACACCCTTCAGTTGGTAAAAGTTTGTCAAAAGGAGACACTGTTTCCATATGCATTAAAAAGAGGTTAAGATGAGACAGCCCTTTTTCATGTCAACTTTGGATTTTATTATCTCATTTGATTTTTGCCATTGGAATTTTCATGTGTCCTCGTTTTTCTCTCCCTATCATTTCTAAAACACTGAGGAGAATGAATAATTTCATCCTAATTTTTCACAAAAGTGCCTCCCACTGGACATGGAGGGTTAACTCATGTTATACTGAATAAGTTGAATTTAAGAATGTGAGTAACACCACACTTATGCATTAGGGTTCTGGGAGTATGTCTGGTAGTTATATATGAGTGTGTGTGCGCGCTCGCTCACAATTATTAACAATCATAACAGATTACGATTCCTCATCTCTCTTGATGGTAATACAATGGCTTTAAGTCCATGCGCAAAGAGAGAATAAGAAAAAGACTGAGGGAAAGAGAGAAATGAGAGAGGAAAGAAAAGAAAACATCCTCTCTCAGCTTGGCAGCAGTAGTGCAGGTCCAATAGGTCATAGTTTAAATGTAAAAATGGGCGTTGAATTCATCTTCCTCAAGCAGGAAGTCCATTGGTAGCATCTGTCAGGTGGTCAGAGCGTGATGTCATAACTTGGCCTCGCTGTCATGCGAGATAGAGGTTATGGATGGCGGAAATGGGTCACTGCAGTACCAAACCCACCTGGAAGATAACACAATTACTTTAGCATTACAGCTCTCCATCATGTGTGAAGAATCAAACTGAGAAAATATACAAATATTCAGATACTTTCAGTGAACTGTATACTGATCTTTGGTAACTGCATAACATATTGGACCATTATTTAAACCAGAATTTTTAACAGATATTTACACTTTTCCATCGGATATTGGTTCTTCAATATTAGATTCACTGATAAAGTTAGAATTTGCCCCCTCAAAAATAAATTCTGTCATCGTTTACTCACCCTCATGTCAGATTTTTAGAAGAAAAGCTGTATAGGTCCATACAATGCAAGTGAATGGTGACCAGAACTTTGAAGTTCCAATAAGGCACATAAAAGGTAGCATTAAAGGTATGAATACGGCTCAAATGGTTTAATCCATGTCTTCAGAAGCGATATGATAGGTGTGGATGAGAAACAGATCAATATTTAAGTGCCTGTTTACTATAAATTATCCTCCCTGCCCACAAGGTGGAGATATGCAGGAAGAATGTAAAAACAAAGACAAAAGAAGAATGTAGAAATGAAAATAAAAGTTCAGATTTATAGTATAAATGACTTGAATTTTCTATCTGTTTCTCAACCACACCATTTCACTTCAGAATATATGGATTTAACCACTGGAGTCTTATGGATTACTTTTATGCTGCCTTTATATGCTTTTTGAAGGTTCAAAGTTCTGGCCAACATTCACTTTCATTGTAAGGTCCTTACAATGCAAGTGAATGTTGGACAGAACTTTGAACTACAGAGCTGAGATATTCTTCTAAAAATCTTAATTTGAGTTCAGCAGAAGAAAAAGTCATACACATCTGGGACGGCATGAGGGTGAGTAAATAATTAATTTTCCTTTTTGGGTGAACTATCATTTTTAATTATCTTAAGTGAAGAGCCTTGGACAGGTGTATATGGCAAATAAAGGTTAAATGAATTCTAATGCACAATTTTAGTCTTGTAAAGCTTCATCCATAGAGGAAATTGATGAATGATTTGGTTATTGTTTCTAAAATGATTACAAATCGGTTCTACATGTCAGTTATCATGCAAATAATAATCAGTATTTTCATTTAAAAAAAAAACTATAATCGGTCAATCCCAACTGCTTTGGAAGACAAAGATCCCCAATTTAACAATAAGCAGATTTTGAAGCATTGCGGTCACCTACTGCATGAATTTACTAATGTCAATACTAAGTGATACTTTATGCCTTCATAAAGAATTTTGTAAACTCATTTGTGTATAGCATCTCAAAATCTGTACCTTTTCTGAACCCATGCTGGGACATTTCCAATTGTAGAGGTAATACTGCAGGTTTCCATCTCCAATGCCAAACTTGAGCTTCTCCAAAAATGTCTTATTCTCCATTAGGTCCAGTGCATTAAAGACATCAAATCCTTTCTGTAGGGGTAAATGAGACAAGAAAAGCTTCAATAAATATGCTGGTCTTTAATGCTATAAAGAAGCCATTCAACACTTACTTTCAAAGCACCTGTCCTTTCCACATCGTTCTAAACAAACTATTTTGTCCATTGGTGCAAATGAATGTAACAGGTTGCTAGATTTCAGGGCAAAGGCACAAGGCTTGTTTTTATCACTTGTTATTATCACTAACAATTAATCATAGATTATGTGAGTAAACTGAAATACATTGGTCATCATTATGCAAACAGCTAAACCGTTTCAATGACTGACCGTCTTGGCGAGGATGAGAGCATCTCCCATCAGGTCCAGCAGGGTGGTTGTGGTGTGTACATTATAAAAAGAGTATGCTGCTTTCAGACTGTGGTGCACAGGATGGTTCATGATGGTGGATGGCAGTGTGTAGAAACTCAGTAAATCAGTCACCTTCCCCTCAGGACTCTAAAGCACATTCAAGTCAACCCAATTACTGTATATCAACCCAAAATCCAACTTATTATGAATCCATTTAGAACCTAGCACAAGACTGTTACTGTCTCAAATTGGGCATCATTATCAATGTACTCTACAAGGTGAACTGGAATAGTTGGATGGAATTGAAGCCTATGAAGGAGCCTTGTTGCCTATCAGTGCCAAAAAAAAAAAAAAAAAAACTAATTGATTATAATCTGAAAAACAGAAAAACTATAAAACACATTTATCATTTCAAAAGAGTATAATAGATAAAATATATACATGTGTAAATATTTACATTAAAATATGTATTACTTTTTAACATTTTGCTATTTTTATTTTTTTATATATTATATATATATATATATATATATATATATATATATATATATATATATATATATATATAATAAAAAAAAAATTTATATATATATTTTATTGTAGAAAAATCTGAAATAAATAATTTAATATAAACCATTTAAATATAAAATTCTTTCAAATGTTTTACAAACTGTAGTTCATCAATCACATGTGACATTCACATCAGCAGTTTTGCATTAAATAGGAATATGCTATCTTCTCCCCACTCAGGTATTTTAGCTTTACGATGAGCACTGTTCTTTGTTTGTTTTTCCCCCTTTTTAACCAAATTTGGAATGCCCAATTCCCAATTCGCCTTTAAGTCCTCGTGGTCGCATAGTGACTCGAGTGGTAGAGGACGAATCTCAGTTGCCTCCGCGTCTGGACCATCAACCCTCACATCTTACCCCATGTGACTCTACCTTCCCAAGCAACCAGGCCAATTTGGTTGCTTAGGAGACCTGGCTAGAGTCAGTCAGCACGCCCTGGGATTCGAACTAGCGAACTCCAGGGGATGATAGCCAGCATCTTTATCACTAAGCTACCCAATGCATATGCTGCCTTCTTAATTTAAGAAGGTCATTTTTTTTACCTCCACCACAAAAGTGTCAATGATGTTCTCCTGGGGCAGCAGCCAGTGTTGAACTTCTGCCGGGCTCATGACAGGGACCAGGTTGAACTGACCGAGATACTCTTTCAGTAGACGGTGAACCGCTGGGATATCTTTCACAGTCATCTGCCTCAGACCTGGAGTCTTAGGAGCCTACAGAAGAACAGAGATTAGATATGATATAAGTCAGAGACATATCCAGAAGAACTAAAAGAAATGAACATGAGATGTTTTAGAGCAATTGTAAGAAGATAATAGAGGTCCAGAAAGGCAGGCTGGCACACACCTCTGGGAGTCGGTAGAGCTTCATGGTGCGTTGCATAGTCATGTTTCGACTCAGGTGAGAAAACTTCACCTCAATCAGCTTTCGTGGGTTCAGTGACCTGTGCCAGTACCTAAGACAGAAACAGAAACAGCAAGTTGGATGGCAATTAGCACGAAAGAGGGAACTGAAACTGGGCAGGGCAGCCAGGAAGTTGTCTCTAATTGTTTGGGTGTGAAAGGCATACATATTTTAATTCAATGTCTATTAATGGAATATTCTGGGTTCAATACAAGTGAAGCTCAATTTACGGCATTTGTGAGAACAATGTTGATTGCCAAAAACAATTATTTAGACATCCCTCCTTTTCTTTTAAAAAAGCATAAATCTGGGTTACAGTGAGGCATTTACAATGGAAGTGAATGGGGGCCAATCAATAATTGCTAAAATACTCACCATTTTAACCCCTCCAAAAATGTACCCCATTCACTTCCACTATAAGTGCCTCACTGTAATCTCCATGTTTGCTTTTTATTTTGTATTTATTATAATTTTTTCACAAATGCTGATTATTTTGTTTAATTTGTTCGGATGCTGAAATATATACCTTTACAATAGCACATAAATAGCATGATAATCATTACAGTCCTAACAAATAACAGTAATTTGAGATGCCTAAATAAGGCATTTTTACAGAAACTGCAGGGTCAATGCATTTATTTTACTTAAAAGACTACACACTATAGTTTACAAATGTCTTCAAAAAATACCCTGAGCTTTGAAATTATCACGCGCCCTCTGGTGGAAGGTTTTTTTTTTTTTCATAGGTAACAGTAATTATCTAGCAACATTTGCTTCCTAATGGTACACATGTACATCATTAGCTCATCTAACTTGACTCTGGGTGTAGATTCTCTTTATACACAGACACCACACATCTTGTGTGAGAGGAAATCGGTGTCTTTACCTGCAGGTGCCCACAGGTTTGGGCAGTACCACGCCTGCAGTGTACACAGCCTGAAAGATGCCCTCCAGGTTCACCCGTCTGGTGATCTCCCTGATAAGTACCGGAGCCACTCGCTTCGAACGAAGTTTCTTATGCACGCATAAGAAATTAATCTCCACCATCATCTTCTCTCTGGGAAGATCAAAGAGCAGCAGAAGATTGAGAGGTCAATTTCACGTGCATGTACTTGGTGTTGGTCTGCATAATATAACCAAAATATTAAATGGATGGATGATGGATCTAAAGTGTATTTGTTTATTTAAGTAACACAAATAGGTGATTAGTTTGTGCTGATGCACTAACAGGTCCCCTCTAGTATTCAGATTGTGATTTTGGCACAAATTAAATGAATCATTTAAACCTATACATTTAAAGTCATAAGTTTACATACACCTTAGCCAAATACATTTTAACTCTAACTATTTAAGTTTTTCACAATTCCTGATATTTAATCAAAGAAAACATTCTCTGTCTTAGGTCAGTTAGGATCACTACTTTCTTTTAAGAATGTAAAATGTCAGAATAATAGTAGCAAGAATTATTTATTTTAGCTTTTATTTCTTTCATCACATTCCCAGTGGCTCAAGAAGTTTACATACACTTTGTTAGTATGTGGTAGCATTGCCTTTAAATTGTTTAACTTGGGTCCAACGTTTTGGGTAGCCTTTCACAAGTTTCTCACAGTAAGTACATTTTGGTCCTTTCCTCCAGACAGAACTGGTGTAACTGAGTCAGGTTTGTAGGCCTCCTTGCTTGCACATGCTTTTTCAGTTCTGCCCACAAATTTTCTATCAGACTGAGGTCAGGGCTTTGTGATGGCCACTTCAATACCTTGACTTTGCTGTCCTTAAGCCATTTTGCCACAACTTTGGAGGTATGCTTGGGGCCATTATCCATTTGTAAGACCCATTTGAGACCGAGCTTTAACTTCCCGGGTGATGTCTTGAGATGTTGCTTCAATACATCCACATAATTTTCCTTCCTCATGATGCCATCTATTTTGTGAAGTTCACCAGTCCCTCCTGCAGCAAAACACCCCCAACAACATGATGCTGCCACCCCCATGCTTCACCGTTGATGGGTGTTCTTCGACTTGCAAGCCTAACCCTTTTTCCTCCAAACATAACGATCGTCACTATGGGCAAACGGTTCAATTTCTGTTTCATTAGACCAGAGGACATTTCTCCAAAAAGTAATATCTTTGTCATGTGCACTTGCAAACTGTAGTCTGGCTTTTTTATGGTGGTTTGAACATTGGCTTGTTCCTTGCATAGCAGAATTTGTTTTAGTTTGTGTCGATATAAGACTGTGGATATAGATACTTGTCTACTGGTTTCCTCGAGCATCTTCACAAGATCCTTTGCTTTTGTTCTGGGATTGATTTGCACTTTTCGCACCAAAATACGTTCATCTCTAGGAGACAGAATACGTCTGCTTCCTGAGTGAAATGATAGCTGTGTGGTCCCATGGTGTTTATACTTGCGTACTATTGTTTGTACAGATGAGCGTGGTACCTTCAGCCATTTGGAAATTGCTCCCAAGGATAAACCAGACTTGTGGAGGTCCACAATTTTTTCTAAGCTTTTGGCGGATGTCTTTTGATTTCCCATGATGATAAGCAAAGAGGCACAGAGTTTGAATGTAGGTCTTAATTTACATTTGTCTAAAGGTCTGACATAATTTTCTGGAATTTTCCTAACTGCTTAAAGGCACAGTTAACTTAGTGTATGTAAACATCTGACCCACTGGAATTGTGATATAGTCAATTAAAAGTAAAGCAATCTGTCTGTAAACAATTGTTGGAAAATTTACTTGTGTCATGCACAAAGTAAATTTCCTGAACAACTTGCCAAAACGATAGTTTGCAAATATTAAATCTGTGGAGTGGTTAAAAAATGAGTTTGAATGACTTAGTGTATGTAAACTTCTGACTTCAACTGTATGTAGCTTACATGTCATAGATGCGTATGTTGGCTGGAATGGCACTGATGAAACCAACTAGCTTTTGATTAGAGTTCACTCTCACTCCACAATGCCACTGAGGCAACCAACCTGGAGGACGCAGAGCCCTGGAAGAAGAAAAGAGTGAAGACAGAGATTAAATAGTTTTTGATCATGCCTTTTAAAGCTCAAGAGAAAAAAATATTTGTTTCCAGCAAAAAAATAAAAGTGAATAAAATAAAAATTCTTGGTTGCATTTCCTTACCAGAGCAGAAATTCAGGTGAGTAATCAAAACGAAACATGTTGTCATCGTCCTCAACATAGTTCTCATTCAGTAGAGTGTACAACTCTTTCAACTTCAGAGAGAAAGAAAGTAATTAGAGACTAGGTTATTTCCTGAAACCCAGGTTTAAATTTGTATGTCAACCAGAAAGGGAAATATTGAGAGGTTTACGTGTCGTACCACTGAAGCGTTTCCCAGATCCAGAGCATCCCAGGTGAAGCCCTGTGGTAAGCTGTAGGGCTCCTCTCGTATGTGATCTTTATCTGGCTCAATGCAGCCATGTGATGTCACCGTCTCTCCTATACAAATGAAAGACAGATCAAAAATGTTTCCAGTTTTATTTCAGTGTCGCCACTAAAAAGAGTGAAGTCTACACTACGGACACCGATTATGTTAAATTTAGCCTAAAAAATGACTTCATGTAATGCCAGATATAGGAATGAGTAGAATAAAAGTTACTAATTTTAAATAGTCAAAGAAAAGAGCTCCTAGCATTAGGGAAACCCATGTCAAAGGATTTGTTCACATTATATGTGGGCAGATCTGTTTTTTTTTCTGTTCAGACTGCAGTCGCTGTTGCTGGCACGTCCACATTAGTTGTCATAGTAACGATGCAAACTTGCACGTTCACCATGTGTAAAAGTTTAGCAATGAACGTTTTGCAATTTGTCTTGTTTTTCACAAGGGCATTATCCAAATATTAACACATTTGCCACAAACAACAGCTTAAAAATGGGGAGAGGTGGCATATGCAGTGTTAGTTGCTGCTAGGGTTTACAACTGTCCCAGTTTTAGCAGGACGTCCCATATTTTGGACAAAATTATGACATCCCATACAGGATGACTATTGTCCGTATTTTAGAGCGGGCACTACAGTGAAACATTCAGAATTGAAGGCTTTACATTTAATCATTTAGCAGATGCTTTTATCCAAAGCGACTTACTTTATGTCCCGTCTTAAAGCATAAAAGAGTCGGACAGTGATACCATTGAAGAGGAGCCTCGTCTTGTACTGAAGCACTCAAAATGCTCAATAGTCCAGAGGACAATTCTTCAAAAGTAATATCTTTGTCCCCATGTGCACTTGCAAACTGTAGTCTGGCTTTTTTATGGTGGTTTGAGCATTGGCTTCTTCTTTGCTGAGCAGCAAGGTTTTAGGTTGTGTCAATATAAGACTTGTTGGATATAGACACTTGTCTACCAGTTTCCTCCAGCATCTTCACAAGGTCCTTTGCTGTTGTTCTGGTATTGATTTGCACTTTTCACACCAAACTACGTTCATCTCTAGGAAACAGAATGTGTCTCCTTCTGGAGCAGTATCAAAAAAAAACGTCAAAAGGATGTGTTGTCAGCCCAAAACAAGCAGATATTACATTACAACTTGTAGATAGTTTTTCTGCTTCCTTTGGTGATTATTGTGTTGCACTGACAGACTGAACACCGGGGTAGGTGGATGCTCTGACATTGAGATCTGTGTATCTCTTCTCCCTCGTAACAAATATTATCCATTACGGGCAAAATGAACATTAAATATACACTGACATTCAAAGGTTTGGGTTCACTTGACTGAAATGTTTCTCATGATCTTAAAAACCTTTTGATTTGAAGGCGTATGCTTAAATGTTTGAAATTAGTTTTTTTAGTCAAAAATATATTTGTGCAAACACATTAATTTATGTAATTACAAAACTTTTTGAAATGGGTGACTTGGACCGAATAATAAGTAAAGCAGCTAATAAGTGCCCAGCATATAGATGGGAACTCCTTCAATACAGGAGTTTAAAAAAGCATCCCAGGGTGATACCTCAAGAAAAGAGTTTCTGCAAATTCTATGCAAAGGGTGTCTACTTTGCAGATTGTCACAACACAATACCTATAGTTCCATTTATATTATTCCATAGTTTTGATGACTAGTTATTATCCTTAAATGTGAAAAATAATAATAAAGAATGAGTAAGTGACCCTAAACTTTTGACTGGTAGTGTAATTATCACTTGAGGGCGAAAAGAGACTGTCGTATCCAGAGGTTTGAAACAGTAAAACGGGGGTGTTTTTGCCTGTTAGTCATTGATGATCTATGGCATTTTGGGCATACCAAGATGACCGCTCGAACACTTCCGGTGGCTTCACTTCCTACTGGCAGTTTACTGTTGTATCAGCGATCCAGTTCTATACACTATATATCAGTGGCTTCCACCATAGTTTTTGCCACCTCCATGTTTTTTTTTATTTTATGCACATTTTGGAGATTTTAATAGCATGTTAGTGTTTCCATTAAGCAGTTTTTATGCGATATCCCAAAATGCACATAAAATTATGTGGATGGAAACCCAACCAATGTGGAATTAATCTTACTGTTGTTCAATATGTGAATGCAAGGTGCTTTGAACAGATCTGAGATCAAGTGGCCTAGTAAAAGATAGTGCCTTTTCCATACAAATAGTATCAAAACCAACAAACACTCCGAAGTGAAAGAACCCCTCAAAGAAACACTTCACAGGCCATATATCACAGGTCTCTGGCTCGAATCAGTCCAAAATAAACACAATGCAAAAATAAAATACTAAATGTATTGTGGTTTACACCAACAAGGTCATTAAAAAGACACAAAAAACACTTTTGGATGTAACTAAATACAAGTGATGGCAGAAAATAATAGTGTAAAGGATCAATACCAAGTTTAGGAACAGGCTGAGTGTCCCAGAACTGGTAACTGCGACGTGTGGCCTCCTCCATGGTTTTAGCTGGACCCTGTCCCACTGAGAACAGCTCAATGGCTTTCTGAATCTCCTGTAACTTATCTGCAGGGAGGGAGTTTACCTGAGAAAGAGAAATGAAAATGTTCCAGCGCAGATCATTAGGGTTAGCGTTAGCGCAGTGACGATACAATTCAATCCTTTGCTTAATTTGAATTTGGAGGAGGGGGGCATGGGGATAATTTGGGGGGCAAAGCCCACCTCAGCAACCCCGTAGATCCAGCCCTGCTTTAGACAAACACTCACTTTGGCCAGTGGATCCTGTACAGTATCTTTGCCTCCAGACTTGTCCTTATTCCTTTTCTTCTGCTTCTTTTTCTTCTTGGCACCTGTGTCTCCTTTCTCCCTGTGGGTCAAATTAACTCAGTTGACACAGACAGCTATACAGTGAGGCAAAGTCCACTCAGCAGTAACTGTGTGCCATACAGGTGAAATCGCAACAAGCTAAATGAAAAATGGATGCAGCGTTATTTTAACGTTGAGAAACTCTGACTAGTGTTCAATCAGTGCAATAATTACATGCTGTAATTCAGCTAACATATAAACAGGAATGCTCTCAGAATTTGGAAACAAGACAAAAGAGAAATGGTTCACTTTCTTTTCCCTCCAATTTATCAGTTAACTAAGCCTAATTTAACATAGTTAATTAACATGGATAAAGTTCCAGTGCTTTTCATAACATATTTTGTTTCAGTTCAGTTTAACAAAGACTACTGCTTTTCAATTTAACAAAAAGACTCTTCTTGGATTATGCACAAACTACATTTAAAACTTTTTTCCAATTCATTAATAGTCCAGGACAAGAAACTTTATTTACTCTCAGAGGAGTAACTACAGCTTAATACACGAACATAGGGCTAGCTGGAATGGGACGACTACAGCCCAGATTACTTACAGGAGCCGCACAGATAATCCTATTAGTGTCCACGGGGGGAGAGAGGTGAGAGCACTGAGCTACATTTGTTAATGAGGCACAGATGCCAATCACATGACCTGCAGAAAAAAGCGTGTTTTTGTGTGTTTGAGGGGACGTAGGCCATACCATAACACAAAGACTGACAGACAAACAAGCCTCCCACGATAATGGCTTTGACAGGCAACTATTCCTGTTAGAGGAATGAAGCAAAGATACTGTTCAAAATGCTGTTTTGCACTGTACACAACACAATTAAGCTTCATATTGCTAAAACAGATAAAAATCTGCACTGTGAGACTTCCTCATAACATAACTGGCCATTGTGTAGAAGATTTGAGTGTTGTGTGCATGGACTTCATTATGCTTTGATGCCTGGTATGGACTAAAGCAACTTGATGGTGATTAATATTCATTACAAATGGCAAAACCCTTGGAATCTGTAAGCCAATTTTTAATTGACCCTTCGCTAAGCCCCACCTTAAAAGCATTACTGATCAATCCCGTCTTAGCAACTGTTGCCTTGCACCAGAATCGCTTGCATTTTTCATGCATGAGAGTCTATGGGAGAAATGTGTGTGAGTAGTTTAAAGTGGACTTCTACAGAAAAGGGTCCACAAAATGTAAAAACACGTTGTTGCTGGGTCACTTGTAATAGTGACACAAGGTTCAAAGAGAGGACACATGCCAAGTTTTCTCTTTCTTTAAAAAAAAAAAAAAACATCTTGAGAAGGGCATACTATGGATTAAACTGTGTCATTCCTCATTCCCAAATGAACATGTATAATATTACATTTGGACACCTACATTTGCTACAAGGTAAATTAAAGCTACTATCTTGACATTAATTCATTAATGTTTTGATTCAGGTCTTCACAAAGAAAATGGTAAATAAGGATTTCACAGCATCCTAGTGGGTGTTTTATGAGACCTTATGAGCAGTTCTGTTCACTTCCACTGTTATAAGGTGTTTAGTTGCCATCAAATGACTTTTCTTTTTTAATGTTTGTTTGTTTATTTGTTTCTTTAATTTTTTTATGCCATGCCAGCTTCTATGGCTACATTCATGGCAGGAGCCAGGTTTAGATATTTAAAAATAGAGTTATATAAGGTGTTTAAGATTAATTTTTCCTAAAAAAAAACCTTAAAACAAATTTTGATTCACTTGATTAAAAAACTTTTCAAAAGTATCAACTGAATAATACAGGTTTACCAGATGTGTAGAAGTATGACAGTCCAGTAAAATATATTTATTGGATTGTGGGTTTTGATGAGCACTTTGGTGAATTTTCTGATAGTAAAAACTATTGTGTGAGTCTTGTATGTCCTATCTGGCATAGTAAATAAATGACGATCCCAGCGATTATTAAAAGGGAACACATATCTTGTGTGATTCTTGAGTGACCAGGTACCCAGCAGAAAACAATATTGAAACTCTTTGCATCAAGAGATGACAGTTTGATTAAAATCTTCATGATTGTTGGGTGATCAATTTTAGTAGCCTCCAATGTTTCAAGACATGATTTTGAATCAGTTATTATTAAAAAAGATTTTTGTAGAGCAGTCTCAATAAACTTCAGTGCCAGTAGCAACTGAACTTTGGTCAGGGATGCGGATACCCTGACACAGTTGGTTTGTTGCAAAAGCTGCTCCCACTTTTTTCCAGATTTAGATCTATCTGTGTATATTGGGATATGTTGTGGGTATGCTGCTCTTATGTCCAAAAATTGTTGATGGAAATCATTCAGATGCATTTTGGATTTTTGGTTCCTTGTTAAATCCAGATGGATTTTAGGCTTTTTTTATCCATAAACAGCTCTGGTTCATTATGTAGTGAATGGAGCCGACAGAAATGCATACAGATGGTTTTTGTTTGTGAGAACTTGAAACCGTTGTGTTGACCAGGAGTGCATTTTGTTTATTTTCAATTGGATTTTTTGCTCGATAGTATTCATGCATTTGCTCTTGTAGCAAATGGAGGAATTTTGCAGAAATGTGTCTATTCCAAACTGTTTAGATCCACTTTCAGATTCTCCAGATGGATTTTTATACGTATGCCAAATGGACGAATGAAACAATATTTATTTTTTCATATATTGTTGAATGCTGAAGTGGGAAAACTGCTGAATAGGCTGGGTTTTCTTTATTTGTTTTAAGTTTGGTTGCATATTGTAAGGCCAACTTTAGCCATCTGATTTCCAAGGATGGTTCATTGGCTTCCACATAGAGACTTCAGATTGGTGATGTTCTGTAGGCTCCCAAATCTAGTCGTATACCTTGGTGGTGTACAGTGTCCAAAAGTCATTTGTATGACTTCCTAGCTGATCCATAAATTATACTTCCATAGTCCAGCTTTGAGCGTCCCATGGTTCAGTACAAGTTCATGAGAGTTGAGCTATCTGCTCCCCATATATTTTTGGATAAAACCTATAAAATTTGAATGGGGACTCCATCCATAAACAGCTCTGGTGCATTGTGTACCGAACTAAGCAGACAGAAATGCATATAGATGGTTTTTGTTTGTGAGAACTTGAAACCGTTCTGTGTTGACCAGGAGTGCATTTTGTTTATCTTCAATTGGATTTTTCGCTCGAAATTATTCATGTACTTACTCTTGTAGCAAATGCAGATATCATCTACATATAAACTACAGAGGACATCAGAGCCTATTACATTTGCAATGCTATTTATTTTAATAATGAAGAGGGTTACTTATGGGATACATCCTTGAGGTACTCAAAGTCCTTTTTTATGTAGGTTAGACAAGGTGTTTGCTATTTTAACTCTAAAAAGTCTGTTTGATAAAAAACTTTCAATGAAGATTGGTAGTAGACCTCTAAAATTCATTTGGTAAAGATCCTTTAAAATGCCATGTTTCCATGTCGTGTCATAGGCTTTCTCCAAATCAAAGAAGAAAGCTACAAAGTTATTTTCTTGTAAAGGCGTCACAAATATAGATTTCAAGACAAATAAGGTGATCTGTTGTGCTTCAACCTTTCCTGAAACCACATTGGGAGTTACTTTTGTGATGTTTACATTCCAGTACCCAGACCAGGCGATCACTGACCATCCTCTCCCTTGTTTTGTATAAACAACAGGTTAAAGCTATAGGGCGGTAGTTTATGGGGTCCATTATTAATTTTAAATGGAAAACGAGAAAAAAACTTCAATAATAGGATTTTTTGCAGTGAATTTCTTTACTGAATTAAACTTAATAAAAAGTATTTTCTTTACCGTTAATTCAGTGAATGTCTTTTAGATGTATATTTAAAAGATGATTTTGTCCTCTTTATTGTTAGTTAGCATGTTCCAACCTTTTAAGTCGGGGCACAAGCTGAATATCGGTTAATAATCATTAGATTAATTAATTATCAAAATAATCGTTAGTTGCAGCCCTACCTATCACTATAATTTTTTCTCTTCTATCAACCTTTTCTATCATGTTATCTATCTATTTATCTATCTACAAGGTTGGGAGGGTTACTTTTATTCCACTAAAGATTACAGAATACATGCTGTAAAATGTAATTTGTTGCGTATTGTATTAGATTACTCAAGGTCAATAACGTATTCTAAATACTTTGGATTATTTCTACAGCACTGGTAGATTTTTTCACTTGTTGTGACTATAAAACTCTGCCAGTACCGTAAGACAAAATACACATGTTAAAAACACATTCTCTGAAAAATATTCTCTGAAAAATATCTCTTATGCAGTGTTGTTTCTAAAACAAGATAAATCAAATTGATTTTGTTTTAAGGATTTTCAGATATTTTTACAGGGAAACAATACAAAAATAATGATCAAGAATATGATTTTTGCCCTAATATCAAAAGTCTTAGTAGAAAAAAGAAATTATGATCCAACATGAATTTTCTTGATATAAAAAAAAAAAATATATGATTGTGCCTGGTTACATGCATGTAAAATGGTTAGAAATAGCATTTTATTTTAGTGTAAAGCTGACAATTTACACAAGGATTATTTATATTTCTTCTGCTCCAAACTTACTTCAAACTTCTGTCTGCTCGTATGAAACACATCATAAGAAAGTGTTCCACTGATGTTCAAATACACACTTTGGATCACATGTATAAATGTTTTCCATCTGAAAGGACTAAATATTAAATGAAACAAATGACAAGCAAAGTAATCTCTTCAGTAATCAAAATACTTTTAGAAAGTAACCGTATTCTAATTACCAATTATTTAAATTGTATCTCTAGTGAAAGAGTTGTTGTCTGTCTAACTATCTATCAATCTGTCTATTTCTGTGTTATTGCCATTATTTTATTGACATAGAAATGAAGCGAATCCTGAAAGGAGCGGCGGTGTGTACGTGCTCCTCGGCACACTTTCATCACTTCGTTAGAACAAATTAAATTAATTATTTGCTCTCTCCTGACTAATTTAACCGAAACACTCTACACATGACACCGAGGAACATGGAGCTGGATAAAAGACTGGTTATTGGGGGAAAGGGTTTAGCTTTGATATAACAGTCGAGCTCTCGGAACTGAAAGTGAAACACAGGCACCGTCCAGGAACTTACCTGACCGCGATAAACCGTGATGAAAACGGGATGCCAGCAGCAGTGTGGTGAAAACATTAACTGATTCTCCGGTTGCTACTAGCAAGATAACTAGATCATGTCAGTTACATGAGATCCATGCAACTAAAAAGCCAGTTGGTCATTATCATATAGGCCTACATGACCAGCTTTGAAAGCGATATTTATTAGTTTTGGTGCTTATGTAAAAATACATATTAGATATGAGGATTTATTTAACACCATCTACAACGGCGACTTTAAATCATGTCGTTTATTCATTGTAATCTAGCCAGCATTATGGTTAGACACTTCACACTGATGCCCATGATCTCAGAGAACTAGATATATGGATCCGCCCTCTTGATTGATTGACGCCGTCTGAACCAATCATTTTAAAGTTCTGTCCGTCAATCAACCCAACGAGCCAATAGCATGACGCCAGTGGGAGGTTTCCTATGCTGTTAGCGTGCCTAAACCTAGCCGAACAAGGGCCTTGTCTTTCAGAGCTTAGAAAACGAGTATTTGACATTTACAATCTAACATAAAATGCATGCACGCTCACCCGTCATCAGAGTGATGCTCTTCATTTTCACAATTGCTGCAATGTCCGTGGTCATCTTCTACCTCGGTTTCTTTCTCCAGCTTCGGTGCTGTCTCATTCTCATCCGCCATCTTTAACCAGGAAGTGAGGATTTCGCCTTGTGCTCTCAAACCCCGCAAAACTATTGGTGCACTGACGCAAAGCCTGATGCTCTGTGTAGTTCATTCTTAGTTTATCCCTGGCCATTTTCAACACTGTTAAAAACCAGTATTGTTAGACATGTTATGAATTTCACTGTTTTTGATTTGTTTGACCACATGTTAGCAGTATATAAAGTCTGGTTGTAAAGTTGTTTGTCTGCCTTCTCAGATTCAGCAGATTATTTTAGAAATCAAATTCTTAGTGGCCATCAGACTGAGCACTACAAAAACACGCATAAGAGAACGCGTGTGTCTCGAGACACGTTTATAAAAGTTGATTCCATTTTTCTTCCTGACCAGAAGTCTAAAGAACATGACGCTCCTGTGTGAGATGCTGCTTGGGTTACCTTAAGTCTCGCAAGAGTCGCATGGGTCGTTCAAACACTGTTTTTATTTGCAGTCCTACGTAAACCCCTACACCTACCACTAAACCTACCCTTAACCCTACCACTAAACCTAAACCAAACATTGTTAACAGCAAATGAGACTCGATCATGCAAGACCGGTTGCCGGGGTGTTACCCTCTAGAAACAGAAAGACACTGAGATGCTGATATATGACATTGTGTCAAAGACATTCATCCAGCACGTTTACATAGAAAAACAATAGGAAAAGAGCGCAGATTGACACAAAAAAATGCATTCGGTGTGAACTGCCCCTTAAATACTTTATTAGACAAACCACTTTGAAGCACTTTAATTAGAGCAGTCAAACCTAACACACACACACACACACACACACACATTTACACAATAGGTCCTTAGGGTACAGTTATGTAACCAAAAACAAGTTATACATTTTAACTAGAGGTACAAAAAAGCACCCCTTAAGGGTACCTTGATTAGTCATGTGCATGGTATTACCCAAAGACTTTTCATTTATCCAGTTTTGCTGTGTCAGAAGAGCCAACGTGTCCAGGAGTGTGTGTCTGTCTCACACACATGCATTCATGCAAAAGTAATTCAAGGGCACAATAGTTCCCCTTCTGTCACTCACTCGACGTTTTGTCGAATGAAGTGACACAAGGGGTCTTCCTTAGGAGCCTCGCGTACCTCTGAACTTGAGAAAAGGCCAATGAGAAATTGGCAGACAGAATTTGCATGCCCCGCCTCCACGCCCCCCCCCCCCCCCCCCGCTATACGGGTATAAAGGGAAGCGGGCGTGTCTGTCAGTCAGACTTTTTCTTTGGAGCTGAGCGGTTGTGCAGCAGCAAGCTAAGTCTCACTACTGTTCCACACACCTCTGTTGGCAGAGCACTGCTGTTTGATCTACGGCGCATTTCCATCTGCGCTCTCTCTCTCTGCACGCTGTGCAGTCCACGCCCTTGGGTGCTTCGACAGCGCTTCTGTCTAAAAGAGTGTTCTCCCTCCTAAAAGAGTTTTATTTCTCTAAAAGAGTTTATTTTCACTCAAAAAAGAGCAATACACAGCAGGCGTTGAACGTCCTTTTCAGGATGCGTTACACCTGTGCCCCGAGAATGCCGCCACCTGGCGGGCTCGCCTGGTACTCCTCTCCAAGGCCTGTAGGATGATGTTGTCACTGGCTTCGAAAGCCCTACAGCACCACTGGATAGGCCACCTCTGCCCTGCATGCCATGGCTCTCCTGCAAGTCCACCAAGCCAAGGCACTTAAAGCCAAGGCACTTGGATAGTCCTGATCCCGACGTGCCGCAGGAACTGCGCTCTGCCACCAACCTCGCTCTCAGAGCCACGAAGGTCACAGCGCAGGCACTTGGGCAGGCGATGGCCACCCTTGTGGTCCAGAAACATCACCTATGAATGAACGTGTTCGAGATGCGCAATGTTGACAAGGCTCACTTTCTCAACGCCCCCGTCTCCCAGCTAGACCCCTTCGGCAACACCGTCGACGACTTCGCCCAGCAGTCTTCAGTGGTAAGGAGGCAAATGGAAGCGATCTCACACATAATGCCTGAGGTGCAGCCCCAGGACAGCCTGTGCCCTGTCTGCCCACTGAGGGCGTCCCCCTGCGTCCAAGCAACAGGCAGCTCCGCCTCAACCCGGGCCCAGCTTTCAGCCCCAGCATTGATCATCTCGCAGGCGGCGCATGCCCCCTGTCTCCAAGACTTTCTCTAGCACCTGGAAGGCTCCTAAGTACTCCTAGGACAGAAGACCCAGGGAGTCAGACAATCGCTCCGGAGCTGGTACCGAGACTACTCCGTGCCCCGGTGGATGGCCGGCTGGAAAATCCTTGTTTTCCCACATTGTTAATAAAAGAGCCCCACTTCCTGGGTTATCCAGCCAAATTCAGCTGAATTTGCGACCAGACCCACTACGAGCCACAAGTGTTCCGTACTGGGGTAGGACTCCACAGGCTTAATTCCCTCTTCAGGCAACTCCCTGTGATGTATTTTCCGTGGTATGGTCCCCCTGACGGCAGGCCCGCGTCTCCCTTGGGCAGTCCCACTGCCCCCGGTCGCCATGTTTGTAGAGCTCCTCCCTCATCATGTAGGACCTACCACTGCACCGCTCCCATGTGTTGCTTGACAGACGTGGCGTATTAGCCACATATCACCTCCCCCTAGTTTGGGCAGGATGTGGCCTCCGCAGGCTCTTCCCCCCCTGAAAGATTAAGACCGGGAAATACCGCCTACTCTGACACATTTCATAGCATTCAGATAGATTGAAAAGCTTCTGAGGCTATGCGAGAGACAGGGGTGCTGGGAACCTAAAGTCTGTATGTGACATTTTTTATGGGGGCGTTGGGGAGGGTTACGTGCAGCCGATACAGTTGCTTCTGGCATGCAGCATCCTGCTTTCACCTGTGTCAGCAGTTCACATAACATGTTCTAGTGCATGTCGCTTTTGAATGGGACCCCTTGTGTCACTTCATTCGACACAACGTCAAGTGAGTGACAGAAGTGGAACGTCATGGTTACTGTTGTAACCTCCGTTCCCTGAGGGAGGGAATGAGACGTTGTGTCCCTTCTGCCACGACACTGGACCTACCACTGTAAATGGCCTTACCTTATTCTCGGCTCCTCAGTGCAAAAACCTGACTGACAGACACACGCCCGCTTCCCTTTTTAACCTTATGTCTGGGGGCGGGACATGCAAATTCTGTCTGCCAATTTCTCATTGGCCTTTTCTCAAGTTCAAAGGTACGCGAGGCTCCCAAGGAAGACCCCTTGTGTCACTTCTTTCGTCACAATATCTCGTTCCCTCCCTCAGGGAATGGAGGTTACAACAGTTATGTGACATTAGGTATAATTTTAGACAAATTTGTAAAATGTAGGCATACATTTTTGTAAAAAAAAAAATTAAATAAAAAGATATTATTTGGCATGATCTGTGAGGAAATGTAGTAGGGCAGTTCTGAGGATGCAGAATTGCAATAAATGTCTGATTTTGATCAAGTAAATGTCAATTCTACATGTAGTTCATACTAATATGATTAATAATTAATTATTTCAAAACACACTCTTGAAAAAAAAAACATGTATTGTTTCCATTTGCAATGCTTTAAAACAATCACACGCATGAATAACACTGTCCTGAATAACGAGTAAGACATTAACATAGAAGATGTCAGAGGACTTTCTTCTTTCTACAAAGAGAACAGAAAATCTGCAAAGAAGCAGTTGATAACATGTTACACATTAATTGCCATGGACTACAACAGGCAGCAAAGACACAATACAAGGTGATTTTCTACATGTTAAAATGTTACATGTGCATCTAGTCGAAAAGGGCAGTAGTTTACTACACAGCAGCACAAGCTGTCTAAAAGTTGTATAATTTGCCACATTTGGACAGCTTAGGACACTGCACATGTGCAATGCATACTTTTAGCTTTAATGATAAAATCTGCTGTCTCAATATTGTGTTAAACACTGATTTCAACATTAATGGTAATTACAAAAAGATTAAATATTGAGATATGTTACTCTTTACTGTATAAATAATCTGCTGAAATGCGTATGTTGTCTACATCGATTACAAACATCCTTGAATACAAAAACGTAGTCATTACCCTCACGATACATTCCACATACAGTACTTGTCATGCTTTCAATATATTGTTTCTCCACATCACATTTTTACCCTGTTATCACAGTTGATCGCATCAAATCCACCTACAATATTACAAAATTCAAATTCTAAGACAAACATACTCGTCATAGACAGTTAATTTTTATAACAAGGAAATTGTACATTTGAAATAGTGTCCAGCATCTCCAGAATAACGTTTTAGTTTAGATAATTAAAACATTAAATGATCATAAAATGTGTTAAAATTTCTGGCTCACAGAGTCTCACAGAGGCATTGAAATCTGTGTCTCTATGGAAATGCTATGGATAAGATCAGGTGCTGTGCTCTGCAGACAAATATTGAAAATAAAAAAAGCTAAATTAACTGTTAACCACGTCTATACACTGACGTTCTTCAGATTGTTGGAGGCAATGTGTGTCCTGGTAAGTCCGATATGACTTGTTCTTTCAGGTTGTCTCGTTCTGAAGAGTAAGTTAATTCAAGCCCCTAAGAGCCTAGTTCAGGGGTATTTCCTTTGGGAGGGTACTTTCAGAAATTAGCATTCCCAAGAATCATGTTGAATCAGGCCTTGCCCATACGCTCAGAAACTGTTTTAATATGAAGTCCTCGCTGTATCACCTTGACATGGAGGAAAAGAGTCGCAGGAGACAGACTTGAGCCATCTGCTTTAAGCAGGTGAACATGACGATAACCTGGAGGATCATAAAAACATGCAACATATCTGCAATTTAAAACAATATGTAAAATCAATACCACATAAAGAGGTGTTGAACTTCAAACTGGTACAAATGCAGCTGCAAAGGCAAGTCATTAGGTTGGTCTGTGATTTTTATATTTAAGAAAGAGACAAAGAAAGAGAATGAAACAAAGGAAGACTAAAATGATAGAGAGACAGACAGATAGATTGCATTACAAGAAGGACTGAAGCTGTTTTTAAGGCAAAGCATGGTCCTGTTCTTTAATGTCATGGGTAAAAAAACATTGCTCGATATTTCCATTATTTTGCCCAGAACAATGTATGTTATACTTCTTTGAACAGCATTTAGTATGGGATATACGGTATACAATTAACAGTATACATTCATACAGCTGTTGTAAAATAAACTAAGACACTGATTTCTTCAACAGGAAAGCATACAGTATATATACTGTTTACAATCATCTTTCTGTAATTATAAACCAATCTCGCAACCACACACACATTTACCTGTTCGTAGGCTGGTGAAGGGCAGTGTAAACTGGCCTATAAAATCATTCTTGCTAGTGTGATCGTGATCTTCAACCATAAAACGCACCAAGGCCAGTTCAGGCACCTGTAACTGAAAGCTCAGTGTGCAATCCCAGCGTGGGTTAAAACCTGCAGGTGTAGGCGCGCACACACACACACACACACACACACACACACACACACACACACACACACACACACACACACACACACACACAGAATAAAATACAGTGTAACTTGTTGAATGAAGCATGTCAAGGACAATATTAATGTGGCAAAATAGGTAGGGTAGCCAGACACCCCAGTTTTCTTGTGACAATACTGATAATGTGAAAAATGTGAATATGCAGGGGATTCAGCTGCAACACTATGATCAAGTTAACAGAACATTGTAAACAATGTGAATACCTCTACAACAACCACTTCTAATGTTTCTATTACATTTTTTTATTTTTGCAAATCAAACAAATTATAAAATAGTATATGCCACTACAATGTATTAAACACACCCAGTTCCACTATGACTGTTCAGTGGATTAAAACTGATTACACAACCAATAGATCATACCTAATATTACAATAGAGACTGTAATCACGGTCCAGTCACAATGCACAGTGCAATGCAAGTCAGACGTCTCAATGGCCTTACCATTGTTGTCAATGCGCTGGGTTTTGGCACGAGCCTTATCAATGGAAACTCCATGGATCTCCACCCAGACCTGCGGGTCCACAATGGAGTTGGGCTTGTCAGAGTTTATCTTGGGAAGTTGCTGGGCTGAGATCACCTGTGGGAGAAACAAAATAAACCTTGTGTACAGTAAAACGTATTTGCAAGGCACAGGAGAAACTGATCAATATTTATAATTTTTTGTTCTGTGTATTTTTGGTACTATACCGCAAGAATTCTTGGAAAATCTTATTAACAGATTACTTAATTATTTAATGCAAACAGGGGTTTAGACCTTGGTGTAGACAGCCCCGTGCTTTCACAGCTACCGGGTTAAGTATTTTTGCACTGGGGTCATAAAATCCTTGATTGGCCACTGCACAGATAGAGGTGGAGGTGTTGCTAACCCGCACTGTAAGTTGTGTAGGTGTATGCCCTGGCCCTCCACCTGTGTTCTCAGGGTCAAAGTTAGACTTAGGCTGACACAGGAAGTCAGGTTTGAGCACATATCCACAGCGCCCATTGGTCAGAAAGCGTCCCTGGTTCAGATCCATCTGCTCTCCTGGTGTCTGGAAGTTCAGAGCCACTGGAAAATAGAGAGAAGAATTAAGCGAAATGAAATGGCTTAAGAATCAAAAGAATGACTATTTGCTTTGATAATTTAATTATTACATATCTGGTAACTCAACAAAATGCTAAAAGCATTTAATGCAATACTTATAGGTATGCAACTACAACTACAAAGCTGTCTGACAGAATGGTCAGTGAGCTTACCCATCTGGCAACCAGCGTTCCACATGTCATGTGGGTCGTAGTTGGAGGACTGTAGCCTCTGGCCTGATGGATAAATCCTGCTCAGCTGCCTGCTGTTGTGTCGAACAAATAGCTTTCCTACAGGGGACAAAAACATTTGCACATGCATAATCAAATACATGCACTGACATGGATATGCAACCACAATGAGAAAGAATACTTTTGTCTTCTCATATGTAATACTACTAAACAGTAACTAAAAGCAGTAAAGCTAATAACTACATTTTTAACCTAGATTTCAACAGTAGTTTAGCTGTTTTCAAAATAGAGAAGCTGGTTCAGTGACAACAGGCCTAGTGTCAGAGGGGAAGACGGGAGAGCATAGATCGTCTGGTGCCCCCCTATTTGTGATTTCAATTAACACTAACACATACAAAATTATCACTGTAAAAAGTCCCAAAAATTACATATTTGTGTTCTTTAATGTGATTAATAAATAAGTGTTAAATTAATTAGTATGTCCTTTAGTGCTTAATAATTATGATGACCTTTTAAACAAACACATCTTGGGTCAAACATTGTTGTGACCAATCACGTCGTTGAGCTCATTGAAGTAGGTATGTTTAAAAAAATAACACAGACTAAGGTTGTGGATGCATCATCTAACATTAGCAGCTTGTCATGCTCGGAATCATCACCCTCAAAAAGCACTACATATGCTAGCCCCCAAATGAAGAGAAAGGAGTTCCAGACAATCTAGACTTTGACACACTATGTCAGGTTGTTTTAGCAAAGTATCAAGTGACACTATTTTTAGGACAGAATAGGTAATTTTGTAGTATCTGGTTTAAAGAGAGAAATTGGCTTGAAAGCGAAAAAGAAAGCCAATGCTCTGTTTTGCTTCGTCTGTAGAAAATTTTGCACTAAAGAGCTAAAGAGCATACTTCATGTATAGAGAAGTAGATGGACAAGAAGTACAAAACAGAGAAATGTATCGATGCTTTTAAAAACAATTATTATTATTATTAACAATTAACAACTATTGATTCCATACAGCAAATGAAATAAACATAACAGAAAATGCGGAATCAAATTATATAAAATGAAATTTTATTCACAGAAAATTAGTGTGAGCTAATTCTGACCCTTTAATAAAAAGGTTTTCAAGAGATGTGGACAGGTGGGCTTCATTACATTTATCTATGATAGGGAAGGTTAATGTTATTAAAATGTATTGTATTCAAAATACCTACTACAGTCTCCCCCTATAGATGTCCCTCTCTCTTATTTAAAGCGTCCCAGATTGCATTTCAACACAGGCCGATTGACAAAGGTGGGTTAGGCCTACCCAAGATTTTGTTTTATTATTATGCATTCAGTCTCAGTTATTTGGCTCATTGGTCACTTCCACCTGAGAGAGCCCCTCCCTGGTTTTGTATTGAACAAGAAGTTCTTGCCCAAATTTCGCCATTGCAAAGCCTTTCTATCAAACTAACCGGAGAAGTTAAATTACACCCCGTTATCTCACATTTGCACTCGGTATGGACAAAAGTGTCCAGAGTGCTTGACTTGGACATTTATTTGAATTTAGCCTTGAGCATATGGCTGAACCCAAAATTATGTAAAGGTAATTTTATATAATATGATTCCGCTTTTTCTGTTATGTTTATTTCATTTGTTGTATGGAATCACTACAAATTGTTAATAAAAATAATTATATGTCAAGGTCTAGGTAGTCTGGGTAGAAAGACAGTGCCAACCAATGTCCATCTCTCTAAACTCAAAAGGTCCAAGTATGCCTACGAGTGTCCCCACGACAACTTTGCCGCCAGATTGCTCAAGTCCGCTGCTTCTATACAAATTCTGCGGGACAGAATTACATAACAGAAAATAATATATAAAACAAAAACTCCAGCCAATAGGCATGAACACAAAGAACGAGCAGTTTCATCCACAACTCTCCCGAAGGAGTGTTATTCCACAAAACAAACTCCAGCCGCTAGGTGGAACCAACACAAAAATAAACAAAATGGCACCCAGCTTCCTCAGACAATCGATTGTATGTACAAAGAGTCAATCCACTCAGGGCCACATTAGAAACACCAAATGGCTAACTAATCCTATTGATTCTATGAAGGACAGTGCTTGCTGCAGGCATATAAAAACTTTGCGGCCATCCTTAGTATCTATTCTCAGTTTAGCCAGAAACATCAGTGCAAAAGCATTCTTCCATTGATGTAAGAGTTTCTTGCATTCATTGAATTGATCACGTTTCTCTCTTGGAACAAGAAAATGCTGTGATTTTTCTGAGAAAACTTTCCTTTGCTCCTCAGCTCAAAGATCTTTATCGGATGATCTCAGGAATTTGGCCAGAATTGATCGGGGCCTGTCTCCCTCAGCAGATTTCCGAGCCAGGACTCTTTTGAGTTCGCTCGATTTCCTGCTTGTGGCCTGTTCTGTTAAACAGACTCTGGAAGAGCTCAACTAGGAATTTCACCATATCTTGACCTTATTCAAGCTCAGAAATTCCAATAATTTGGACGTTGTTTCACCAGCTATGATTCTCCAAATCCTCTAATTTTTCCAAAACGCATTGCATGTCTATCTTGGTCGCTAGCAGATAAGCATTTAATTCCCTCTCCGATGACTCCAGATGATCATTCCATCTCTCAACACCCCCGACTCTTGTAACCAACAGAATTTTGTTTCCATCGCCGTAATCGATCAATGTATTGGAGCAAGATCCTCCAAGTCTGCAACAACTTTCGTCAGCATCACAGACATGCTCACCAGTTGCCGCTGGATTTCTCCCGCCGCACCATCCAAACAGAGTCCCTGGTCTGCAGGCCTG
Source organism: Moxostoma hubbsi (assembly GCA_032164185.1). Lineage (NCBI taxonomy): Eukaryota > Metazoa > Chordata > Actinopteri > Cypriniformes > Catostomidae > Moxostoma > Moxostoma hubbsi. The sequence continues at coordinate 15,191,908 of JAVLUX010000024.1, read as the reverse complement.
TCAGAGGTTTCAGCTTGAGCATGCAAGTGTTTTTTAATATCTCCAGAGCCTGAGGATTTTGAATTCTTTGCCATGTTAACTTCAAAGAACAGATATGTAGCAGTGTATCAAAACTCACCCGTTTATGACACAAAAATAACCAAAAATTAGCAAAGTTCGCAGAGCTCGCCATTTACATGTTCACTCCTTGCATGGCATCACATAGACCCTGATATCTATGCTTTTAAACACTGATCAGCATCAACAAAATCACTATTACAGAATCGCAGTACCTCTCAAGCATAATTCACATGATCACAATTACAGAAAATATCAGCATTGCTATTCATTTTGTTGACAACTTTGAGGTTAAAGAACATCTTGTATCTGTTGCCACCACGGCTCATGGTGATACTGCAACCTTGACCAAAATGATAACTGCAGAGCTTACAAATGCAAGCCTTAAAACTGACAGAATTCTCAGCCAGGCATATGATGGGGCAGCAGTTATGTTGGGAAAATATGCTGATATTTTTACAGGACAAACTGGGCCGAAACATTCCTTTCATGCACTATTTCAATCACAAATTCCATCTAGTGGTTTTTCATGCATTGTCGAGTGAGGGTGCAATCCAAGACTTTTTCAGTGTTTGTGATTTACATTACAAGTACTTCAGAAAGACCACGTAATCCTAGTAAAACCTTGTTTTTGTGTCAGATAAAAAAATGCTTTGATTTATTGAACACATTATATAATATCAAAGTTGTATAAATAAAAATGTCTAGGTTACTATTGTAACCTCTGTTCCCTGATGGAGGGCACGAGACATTGTGTCGAAGAAGCGACACCAGGGGTCTCTCTTGAGAGCCTCACACATCTCTGAACTTGAGAAAAGGATGAAAGAATTTGCATGTCCTGCCCCTGGACAAAGGGAGTGAAATGCGTCTGTCCATTCAGGATTTTGCCTGAGGAGCCGAAAATGAGGTTCGGCTGTACAGTGGCTCGGTTCAGCGACGTGGCCGGCAGGACACAACATCTCGTTCCCTCCATCAGGGAACGGAGGTTACAATAGTTGTGTCGAAGAAGCGACACTAGGCGCCCAATTTAAATAATGCCATGTGCTGAAACATGTCTGATGCCAACACATTCTCACACCCAACTCGTCACATATGGACGCTTTGCCAGGACCCCTTGGCGTCACTTTTTAACGCACTGGGTATACCTTTGGCGTCATTTTTCAACATGCAGGGTAGTCTTAACCAAAACAACGCTAAACTGCAGGTAAAACGGCATTCAAAGGTGAGTTTAACAATGCTCCACGGCGTGTGCAAGTAAGCAGTTTAAGCATTTTCTTAGGTACTGGTATACATAGGTACACTGCTTTAACTAGAGCATGCTGGATAATGTATTTTTATCGGAGGTTTGTTGATGTTAATAAATATATATAATATGCTACGATTGTGTTCAATTAATCAAAGTTTTTTATATTTTTATTTTTAAAATCCTCTATAGATGTCTATCGGACTACCTTGCATGTTAAAAAATGACGCCAAAGGTATACCCAGTGCGTTAAAAAGTGACGCCAAGGGGTCCTGGCAAAGCGTCCATATGTGACGAGTTGGGTGTGAGAATGTGTTGCTGATGCAGACAGGCCATGTCAGACTGCACGTACCCTTCCCCATCACCCCGTAAAATCGTCATAACCTTCTGGTTCCCTACACCACGATATGGGGGGAACAAGGCGACGTGCCAAGCATGAGGGCCCGATGGCTGGGGCCATTTTATTGCTATCACATGCATTGGGGATGGTGTTCTTTCCCAATTCCTATTCTTTCAGGGGGGAAAGACCCTGCAGAGACCACACCTTCCCAGGCTGGGGGAGGTAAAGAGTGGTGAAATACATCACATGGGATTTCAGGTTGCATGTGGAGAATGACGCGGTAGATCCTACCTCATTGGGAGGGCGTTACAAACACGGCGACTGGGGGGCAGTGAGGACTGCCCAAAGGAGACGCGGGTCCGCTCGCAAGGGGACCGTACTGTGGAAAATACACACAAGGGGACAAGTCCACATGGGGGCCCGACCTGTGGAGCACCTATTCCAGTACAAGAGTAATTTGAGTACTCGTAGTGGGTCTGGAATTCCTTCGCTGAATTCGTGGACCAGAGGGCTAGGGAGGAGTCATCCAGTGAGCAGAGTTAGTGGGATCTCCTGAGATAAGAGTGCACGATATTACCTCAATGGAGGGAAAGGGTGCTAGGCTCAAGCGGTACACCCGGTCAGTTGTTGTTACCGAGTTCTACTAGCTCGTACCTGATAAAACACGTGATGATACCAACACAACCCTGAGATTGTAAAATCTTGAAAAGGTATTGAGTGTTTCCAAACCCGCTGCTCTGCATATGTCTGCTAAGGAGGTGCCTTTGGCCAGTGCCCATGAGGATGCCACACTTCTCGTTGAGTGTGCTCGAACCCGCAAGGGAGTGGGTATGGCCTGGGCCAATGCTATGGCGTCAACCACCCAGTGGGAAAGCCTCTGTTTGGAGACAGCGTTCCCTTTCCGCTGTCCTCCAAAGCAGACCATGATCTGCTCAGAATGTCTAAAGCTCTGCGTGCGGTTGAGCAATGAAGGGGCTGGGTCTGCCTCCTCCCGGGGCAGCGCTTGCAGATTCACTACCTGGTCTCTGAAGGGAGTCGTAAGAACCTTGGGCATGTAGCCCGGTCATGGTCTTAGGGTGACGTGAGTGTCTGCTGAACTTGTGCAGTCCCCGGGGCCAGCCGTGTGCCAGCGCATCTGTCCCGAGGGAAGCTTCCGTTAGTACCATAGCGGGCAGTGTGAGGTCTTTTGGGATGCGAACAGGGGGGTGCGTGGCTGTGAGCGGCGCCCTAACCCAGGAACCATTCGTCTAGCTGGGGGGGGGGGGTGTGTGTGGAGGGTTCCGGTCCCGCCCAGCGCTCACGGCGGTCCAGGCAAGCATAGCGGACATCTGCGCGTTAGGCTCACACTGGACGAGCAGACCCGGAGGTGGCAGCCCAGTCGAGTCATCAGCATCAGACGCCGTTGTGACGCTCTCCGATGCAGCGCCAAAATCATCATCCAGCTCGCGGGGTCTGAGGGAGTAAACAGACTGGCCGCGAGGCAAGCTGCTCTCACCTTGAGCCCGGATGGAAACAAAATGAGCGTGCGGCTCGTGGGGATTTACCCGGTGAAACTGAGCCCGCTGTATGCCCCAAATCAGAACTGGACCGCATCCAGGAAATACACAGGGGCGGAAAAACATCTTTAAAAAGACCCGTCCTGAAAAGGATGTTCAATGCCAGCTGTGTATTGCTCTTATAGAGAAATAAACTATTTTAGGAAAACATTCTCTTTTAAATGCGCTGTTGAAGAACCCAGGGGTAAAGCTGCACTGCTGTGCAGAGAAGGAGAAAGCCGCTGATATGCGCCATAGATCCAACAGCATACGCTCATAGAGATGACAGCCTTGTGAATAGCAGCTCGCGGATCACACAACCGGTCGGCTCTTAAGAAAATTTCTGAATGGACAGAGGAATTTCCCTCCCTTTGTACCCGTATGTCCAGGGGCGGGACATGCAAATTCTGCCTGCCAATTTCTCATTGGCCTTTTCTCAAGTTCAGAGATGCGTGAGGTTCTCAAGAGAGACTCCTAGTGTCGCTTCTTCAACATGACGTCGAAGTGAATGACAGACGGGGAAAAGATATTTCCTCCTATAGGTTACAGTTAGAATAACTTGTTAGAGTAACAATTTTTTTTCAAAAGGACACCTGAACTGCACTTTTACTGCTTTAAATTATGGGTAGCGTTCCCAACACTCATTTTGACAAAAACCCACTCACAGGAAATACCAAAGCCGGCAAATAGCAAACAAAAACACACATACACTTGACATATTGTGGTAGCATGTCTACAGACCTAAAACATACAGAACATGTCAAGGCACCCATAAATATACAGTGTTAGATTGCAAAGTTTGTTCTGTTCATCTCACCTGAGTCTTTGATGAGTTTGAGTGCATCATTCTCAGAAAAAGAGGACATTGCACTGGGTGGTCTCTGACTGGCTGTGTCAAAACTACTAAAGGGCACACTCTCACAGTACACCACCAGATCTGAAAGCTCTGGACTCAGTTTAGAACTCACAGGCTGGGAAGGGAATTTATACACATAAATGCATACATACATACAGGTAGATTTTTTAGAGAAACAATTTAGGCATTTTCATCAGTATACACACATTTCTTCCCTGTGAGCAATGAAATATCTGATACAGTATGTACAGTATGTAAATAATGAATAATATACGTATATAGAGATATGCCAAAAAATGATCAAATATGCCAAATGCCATGCTAAAACAGTGTGATCCGTGTGAAAGTCGGAGACCATATTGAAAATCTTTTCTTTGTTTTTCTTTTCTTTTTTTATGTAAACCCAGTAAATAGAAAGTTTTAGAAATTAGAAACAAATATGACATAAAATTAAGATTGTATGCTGTATTTAAAGCAAAAAGGGACATACAAAAATTTTTTAAATTTTTCTTCTTCAGATTTTCACTTAAATTCTTGATGATATAAATCTACTGATGATATGCTGACAATATGATTTGTAATGAAATTTGCTTTATTACATTTAAATTATGAAATAATTTACACTAATGGTCTCAGATTTAGGATCCCACTGTATATCGTACAACATAATGAACTAATCATTTACAAAATCATGAAGGCATTCACCTTTACAGGATCCTTTTTGGTCGAGCACTTGTAACCACCCCCTCCAGCCGCTGACTCTTCTGAATCTGAGCTTACTGTGAAACTAGTGCAGCTGTCAGTCTTCCCCAGCTGACCACTCATCTTCTTCCCTTTCAGCAGGATCCGCCCCATCAATTCCTACAGTATGAAAAAAAGAAATATGGAACTGTTCACCAATACCAAAAACACTTTGTTGAGACTTGGGAAATAGAAGTTTGAGAAAATTGTGTCAGTATGCGGCTGTATAAGGATGGATGAAGGTAGGATGAAATAAGGTGCTTTTAAAACTGTTCAAAGAGTTCCGTTCATCTAAAACTGCTGTTGTTTAAACTATTAAATGTTCGTATAAAACAGCCCTAACAAAACTGTAATTCAAACACTGGCATCCTCCATCGGTGTTGTTGATTTTGTGGTTGTTTTATTGCTAAGGAATCGCAAGTGTAAATAACGTCACAACAAATATGGTCAATACCGTACATACTGTATATCTATGGTCAGTACTGCAACATGGGTAAAGTCTCCATGGGAGTCCCGTTCCTCTTAAGACTTTTCATCTAGAAGCTTACTAAGGCAAAAGTACCAGGACTGTAGGTGTGAAAGGGCCTAATGATTTTTCATTTTTGGATAAACTATTCCTTTAAATTATTCAACAATTCCTTTTCATTTATTAAGTAAGCAATCAGAAATAAACATGGTTATTTTGCACTTGAATCCAGTTTTGTTTAAAAAAGGGGGTAAAATGACATGACATTACTAATATTGCTTAGTTTCACTGGAAATTAAAGGACGAGTGCCTTGCATTATAAAATATGGTACCCAACATAACGTGCTCATTTGAATACTTTAGTCAAATATAGTAGGTCATCTGTGCTTTCCAAACATGAAGAAAAACTGCATACTACAAAAATAGTATGACTAGTATGGTATTATGCTATTTCAAACAGAGCCATAAAGGCACAAAGAAATACATGGATTTGTACGTATCTAATTGAGATAATTAATGCAAGAGATATACAATAATATCTACAGTTTATGCTTAACATTTAAATAAGAACAGACAATAATAATAACAAAAAACAATATATGTATATATGTATAACAGAAATGTGGATAAAACAACAGGAAGATGTGCTTATGACCTCAGGTGAGGGCAGTTGTTCGAGCGGTATATCATTGAGCGGCCTTCTCAGGAGCTTTCTGCACAGAATGGAGCAAAGATGCTGGGCCATCACGGCCTGTTGCTCTACTGAGCAATGATTCTCCAGAGACAAGATCAGAGGACATAGGGATGCCTGCAGAGAGGGAGAAACATTTACATTTTTGTCCATTTACCGTGGTAATACAATAGTTCTTTGAAGTTGTAAACACCAAGATACATGAACAATCTATCATTCAGAATCATATGAAAGTACCATGGCATTACAATCAAATACCATCACAGCATGTTGAAGAAAAATGACACACTAAAAAATTTTCTTCATGTTGTAACTTCAAAAATAACTTAGTTTACAAGTCAAAAATATTGTTTAACATACACTAGGTTACGCCAACAAAACTCATTTTAATCAGGTAAAATAGCTCCTAAAGGTAACAATTGCAGGTTACAACTTTTTACAGTGTACCATGGTGCCATGTTTGATACTTGTGTGAATTTTCAAAAAACTAAAAAAAAAGTCAAATCAAAGTAAAATCTTTGGTACAGTATGCTAATCCATTTTTATGCATAATTTAAAATTTGTTCTATATAGGTTGTTGTTACGCTTCACATTTCTTCACCTTGAAGGCGTACTGGGAAATGGTCTCAATGACTTCTTTAAAGAGCACTTTAGAGGTGAGCGTGTGTCCATGGTAGATCATGGGTTCTCCTTTATCACCATCCCAGCAGTCCAGCTCAACACAGCGACAGCCCTGATTCAGAGCTCTAAACACACACAAACAGCACCCAATGAAACACAAGCACGTGAACATAGAGAAGGAATGATAGATCTAAACATAGTAGGGCTATGTGAATTTTTCACCTAAAAATGTTAATTCTGTCATCATTTGCTAACCCTTATGTTGTTTCAAACACGTATGGCTTTCTTTCTTCCTTGTAACATAAAAGATGTTAAGAAGAATGTTAGAAACATTCCTCATCATTAACTTTCATTGTATGGAAAAAAAATGCAATGAAAGTGAATGCTGACTGAGGCTGCTATTCTACCTAACATCCCCTTTTGTGTTCCACGGACAGGTGTGCCATACAAGTTTGGAACAACATGCGGGTGATTAAATGATGGCAGAAATTTAATTGTTGGGTGCAATATTGTCTTCTTTTGTATATGTGTACAAACTGTACATGATAAACTGTAAAACTCTGTTGTGCTGGGTGTTTTGACCCAGTTTAAAGTCTGAAACATGTTTGTAGTTTGTGTTTGTAGGTGCTGTACCTGATATAAGGCTCTGTGCTGCTGGCACTGGTAACCTGGTCTTTAGTGAGGTAGGTATTATGAGAGGAAGAGATGTAGTAATGAGCCAGTGGTCTGCTCATGTCCTGATACATGTGTGCATGATCAGGGTTGAATATGTCATTCTCTTTGGAAAGCATATACATAGTAAAACCGTTCTGGGTCATGAATAAATTCTTCTGGGCTGAAGGACACAAGAACAAAATAATTCTCAAAAGCTAGACAGTTAAACCCAAGGTTCAATAGAGAACTTATTTAGTACAAACGTTAGAAACATTTTACTGTTTATCTTTGGTATTACTACATTATTATCCTCTATTCTAGGAAACAGGTGACAGAAACAATCGATTTTTAGTTTTCAGTTATGTAGGACAACAATTTATGACACATTTCTGAGCTACATGCGCGCACTTGCTGCTGGCTGAATTTGTGTAATGGAGGGTTTTCCATTTAATGTTAGACTAGTCACCAGTTAGACTTCATCTATTCCCTTAAACAGGTAGTTGGATATTTGATTATATCATAAAGAGTACAAAGCAGGAAGGCTTTGATAGGCCATGATAATCTGAAGCTAGTTTCAAGTGGGCTCCTTCTTTAACTTCATTTATTTCATTTTTGGACAGTAAAAGTAGAACGAAACTTAAGGATGAACAACTAATTAAAGGAGAGCAAACGCTAGCACACAGTGTCCATCAAAAAATCTTTCAGGATATTTATTAAGAGGCCAAAAAAAGTGCAAAACGTTCCAAAGTGCTCAGTGCAGGAACAAAACATGTACAAGTAAAACAACAACAAATTAATAATGTGAGATTCAAACTCATGTAACCTTCATAAGCACCAAGGCTTAACTTGGACGAGCACATGCATTTAACACTAGGCTATGGCCCTGGTGAATGTGCTCCTTTTGTTTCTACTGTAATAGCCTTCATAACTCATATTAATAACTTCAGTTTCATGTTTTAAACAATTAGCAGCAAGTAACCAATTTTCATGTCCATGTGTAATAATAATAATAATAATAATAATTATAATAATTATAATAAATAACAATAAATATAATAATAACAACAACAATAATAATACATATAATAATAATCACTAATCAATAAATACTAATGTGTCAATAATATACTAATATATTAACTACATTACTATAATTCATTTAATAATGCATTTGTGTAAAAAAAATATATATGATTTTGATATCAAAAACTCAGTTTCTCTTTGTTTCTTGTCTTCTTTCATTATCTAAGGTTATATTAAGCTTAAAAAAATCATTAAGTTTATGTTGCATGTGACATCTTGTATTAAAAAAGTTGTTATTACTATTAGACATGAATTAGACATAATAGGCCATTAAAATGGGGAAAAAACGATGTTCCACAACTGATGATGTTGCAGTATAAATATTACAAGAATCTATAATCAGATCACATGGAGCTTTCTCAATATTTAAACTACAGCATGTTTATTAACATGTAATAAACACTTAATAAGCACTAATGCATTGTATTAAGCTGAGAGGATGGTAGTGTACCCCAGTCATTGAGCTCATAGGTGTGGATAAGAGTCTGCACTTGAGCCAGCGATGCATTCTCCCCCTGGTCACCAAGAAAATCCTGTAGCTCAATGGTGGTGAGCACACAGCCGTTACTGGAGTAATGCCTGAACACTGCATCCAGCTCCGGCCTGCGCATGAGCTCACGGCAAAACTCCTCAATCTCCATGTCATCCAGTCGCCCATCACATGACCGATCACACTTCTACAGAGAAGAGAGTGAGATCAAGAAGGTGGTTGTGAGAATCAAAACTTCTGTGGGATTGCTTTATGCTCCTGGAAGCACATTTGTTTATCTATAAATTCAAATCAATTTGAAAATAAACATAAAATTGTACATCAATTTACTGGCAAAATATGTCAAATAAAAGTCCATGGTGTGTGTGTGTGTGTGTGTGTGTTGGGGGGGGGGGGGGGGGGGGGGGGTGGCTGGCAGTTCAAGGTGGCACAAGGGGCAAGGGGAGCAGAGGAACAAAGTAAAACAGAAGACCAGGGAGGTGCTGGAGGAATTGACCAGGGTGGAGCTTGCAGAGCAGGAGACTTGGGGGAACTGGAATTGGAGAATGGAATGCTCTGACAGAGCCACAGGGAAGGTAACCCACGGCTGAGCTTTTGATGGAGCAGTCCAGTGTGGAGCCCGGGAGACTTAAAACCAATGTTAAGTCAGGGAGGCTGGAGACCAAGGTAGAGCTGGAAGGATGTTGAACCAGGGCGAAGCTCCAGGCATGGAGGACAAAGGTGGAGCCAAAGGATCAGAGGGCTGAGGTGGAGCTGGAGGGATCAGAGAGCTGAGGTGGAGCTAGAAGGATGGACTGCCCTGGTGGAACCGAGAGGAGTCTCTGGGAGAGCGTACGGAACCGCTGGAGGAGGAGTCTCTGGGAAAGTGGACAGAGCCATAAAAGACGCTGAGAGTGGAACTGTGAAAGACTCTTGAGGGTTGAGTCACTATAGTTATGAGCACTGGCAGCAACTGGGAAACGGCCTCCATGGTCGTGGGTACTGGCAGTGATAGGGGAATGACCTCCGTGGTCATGAGCACGGGCAGTGACAGGGGAACGATTTCAGTGGTCGTGAACATTGACAGAAGTGGCAGGGTAGGAGAACTGGATTCATCCTTACATGAAGGGAAAAAAACTCTCCAGAGTTGATATATTCCCTCCAAGTAAGTTCTCCCATCTCTGGTAAGTCTATATTGTGGTGGTAATTCAAACTGATCCAAAAAAAAAATATTTTAAGTGTGAATTACTACACTAATCCACAAGAGGAAGGTCGGCCCGAGACAGTTAAAAATATTCAGCTGCTAGATACATTTTTGGGTCAGTCTTTCTGTTACGAGGCAGGCGCGGAGTCAAGAGAGCAGGATCTAAATGCAGCATTCATTTATTAAGATTAATATAAAGAATATAAAGAAACAAACAGGGAATGAGGCACAGAACATAACGGAACACATGAAGACTGACAAAGAAACCAGGGGAAACAACGGCTTAAATACACAAGTGAATGAGGAACACCTGGGGAAACAATCAAGGTAAACCAATCATAAAATGAAACTTCAAAAGGACTACAAAACTAACACAGGAAACAGGAACGGGGAACTAAGCAACAAGAATTTCAACATAAAAGTCTAGGCACAAACAGGGAATACATGACAAAATCTTTGGGTTCTCTAGTGACATCTGCCATTGAAATATAAAATTGCAAATAACTTGCGGAGGAACATTTTATGTCAGTTGTTTTGCCACTGCTCTTCTGCATGGATGAATCTCATATTTGAGGTTAACTGAACTTTACCTGTGATCAGAGATATTCACCTGCAGAGCAGGCATCATCATGAAGTGCTATTTTCACTTTGATTTTATTTGACTTAACCTGTTGATACGCACCTGTTGAGCACAAACCATGAAAATGACATACCTGGACTTAAATGGCTGTATTTTCTGAACACTTTGGAATATGGACACAGTTGTGGTATCTTTTGAATGAACAGAATGAATCAGAATGAATATATGTTGTTATTTTTTAAAGTTAGAGAAGCTAAAGTTTATAGTAAAGGTAAATATTTTGTGCTGAACATGTTTTATCATCTAAAAAACAATAATAAAAGTACTAAGACAACCCAGAAATACAAAGTTCTCAAAGCCACAAGTCTAACGAAGTTATGTTACAAATTTGAAGATGATCTAACAAACAATGAGGTTCCTGCAAGCTTTTTTCTCTGAAAATCACTGCTGTTATACAGAGTAAAAATGAAGGCTCCGTCTTTCAAGACGGCACAAAATTTGACCGCACTTCCTGGCTATTATGAATAAAACTATGCCGCATTTTTAAAAATAGACTTTGGAGACAGGCTAATTTTGTTTACAGGACTCTAACATATAATGTCATATACCGTTTTGAAACATGAATGCTGCTCAGATTGCATAGATTGTTGAAGAACGATGACGAAGGGTAAGATCGCATGTAAACAATGGAGAAACAATGAACGCTTGACATGGACAATTGACCCAAGTGTGGCGAACTGGATTCATCTGGCGATCGCGATTTCATAACAAAGGTATGAAGTCACGTTTTGATATTGCATGTTTTCATTTGTACTCCTGGCACAAATAACTAAATTGCTGTTTATGGAGCATTGCTATTGTGAAACAGAGATCGGATATCAATGTTGAACCCTTAGACTTTTGAAAAGATGTATATTTTGTTAACATTAATTACATTTATAGACGGTAAATTATATTGTAAATGTAAGCAGAGTGACGTCACTCCTGAGTGCGGTGAAACATGTGGTTTTATCCACCACACGTTAAAAGGATAGTCCACCCAAAAATGAAAATTCTCTCATGATTTACTTCAAACATTCATTTGAGTTCAGCAAATGAAAGAAAGACATACACATCTGGGATGGCATGAGGGTGAGTAAATGATGAGAGAATTTTTATTTTATGTTTGCTTTAATGTTTTTATTGTACTACATATTTCCCAAATTTAAGAGATGAAACTTGTGATATAGCAATTTGGGGCTGGGAGCAGGAGTGGGGCCGGGTCGTGATTCCGCACACTTGACCCCTAATCAGTCTAATCAAGCCTCCGAGAGGGATAAAGGCCGACCAGAGACAGCAGTGCGACAGAGAGAGTGTTACAGGCAGCTGTCTGACACCAGTGTGTGTTTGTGTTTTTTGGTTAAGTTCATAATTAAATGATCATTTATATTGTCAAGCCGGTTCTCCCTTCCACCTTTCCCTTTTTACCTTTACACTGGTGCCGAAACCCGGGAAGGAGGAGGGACGCGGCATAGTAAATTCCTCGCCACTACCATCCACCCAAATGGAGGAGCTGGAGGAACGTCCACCAACCGCAAGGGGAGGAGGGTATCCTTCCGCCAGGGGCCGGAGAACTGCATCCGATCCTCCCGGGGAGGTATCCGCTAGAGGGTGTCATCCACTAGAGGGTGGAGGAGTGCTGAGGACCAAGCTACGGCATATCGGAGAACTAGTGAGTAAATGTATTTATTTTTTCCTTCTCTCTCTCTCTCCCGCTGCCACTCTGCATTGGCCTTTTCCCTCACTTTTTAAATATTAGTGTTTTAATTTGGTACAACACTGTTACGGTGTGTAAGTACAGCATTTTTTTTGTTTCCCTCCCCTTGTCCCCTCCCTCATCCAGGTAGATGTGGATAACCTGCCAGCAGACAGGGCAGAAGGCCCCCCCAGGGAAAGGGAGTGCAACAGAGAGAGTGTTATGGGCAGCTGTCCGACACCTCGAAACTAATAATGTAATGTCCTAAATACTCAGACATCATTAATATTAGTAAATATATTACAGTAACTAAACCTTTTAAAGACTTTACAATCTGTAAACACAATATTCCCTGAGTAATGTTTATTAAAGCACTACAACCCATATGTAAAGTGGTTAATGGAAAGGAGGGAGGAACTGGCTTGACAATATAAATAATAGTTAAATATAAAACTGAAACAAAAAGACAAACACACAAAAGTGTCAGACAGCTGTCCATAAATCTCTATTTGTCCCACTGCAGTATCCAGTCGGCCTTTGATTAGCCTGATTAGGGGCCAGGTGTGTGGAATCACGACCTGGCCCAACCCTCCGCCCTGCCACTCCATATAAGCAACAACCCTACCAGAAAACATATCCAGGCTTTATAGCAAGTAAACAACTTCGTCAAACAGAAAACAGCCATCCGGAGACTGCTGTACTATCGCTGCTGTTGTTTTCTGTGCTTATGGACATGATGTAAAAGTGCAAGGATTAATGATGAAAGCCTGTGATATTGTACCAAATCAGACCCGACAGCACAAAATATAAAATCCCACTAGTGCTATTAATAGCAACATCCAAGACACATTTTCTGGTCTCAAGTGAACCAGGAAGTAATCATGTTCACATAAATAATGGTAAGTACAATTTGGAGGTAGCATTTTAGCTCTAAAATTACATTTTTACTCCACTGACAGTTAGGTTTAGGGTTCGGATTTGGGTTAAGGGTAGAGTTAATAAAATATACCTTCCTGTTGGCTGTATTACATTATTTACATTTATTAATGCAGCTTGCTTTTGGTGCCACTCTGTGGACATTTCACCAAGAAACTGTAGCTCACACATGCCCATAAGTTCAACAACACTTCCAGCTTTGGCCACTGGGGGCAGTGATTCTTGTTTCGTTAAGCACAGACCTACTGTTGCTGAATTCACAGTGTGATCATTCTGCTGCAGATATACAGTATGTACAACAGTAAAATAACACTGTCTCACACACACAAACCTTAAAGAGGGTACGTGCATACTGTTCATTCAGGTCAATGTTGATCAGCTGTAGCAGGTGTTTCACCTCATCATAGCTCATCTTCCCATCTTGGTTTTGATCTGCACATCTCAGATAGCCTCGAATCCAAGTGTGTGATATTAGGGAAAATATGCAAACCGACATCCACACATTCACAACATGACATACTGTAATTTCATTGTTAGGCAGGCCAGGCTGGGTCTTGTTTACAGGCCTGGTTCAGGTTTCAATTTAATGTCTCTGCAGACCTCTATTTTTTGTTTATCCAGTTATTCTCAATAAGACCTCATTTCGTTACCATATGTGCATTTCAAATTAAAATTTGAATGTGCATGCACTCTAAAATAGACAGCAACTGTATAAACAATATCATTAAAAAAATATATATCTTAAAGATCAGAAAGGAAAGCAAATGGTTTACAAGTTAAAAGCAAAAAGATAAGAAAGAGGTAAATAGAGGAAAACAGAGTGAAAAAGATGTGGGAGGGAAGAGAAAATGAAATGAAGAGAGATACAACAGCAGTGATTCTGTGGTTCACGAGTGCAGTGGAGTGGTTTGTACTGTAGATATCTGCATCCATATGTGGTCTATATTTAGTCAACTCTCTCTCTCTCTGCTTTGCTATTCTGAGCTACTGTATCCTGCACAGTAAGGGAGAGGCTGTTTTCATTTGGATTTACATTGCCTAATTGTTGTGCATCAATTGCTATAAATGGCACAATATACAGGGAACATGGGCCTCCATGCAGTTTAGAAGAATCTGTACAAGTGGTTGCACCCTTTGTGCAGGCATAGCTGCAGTAGGCCATAAGGATATTGGTCAAGCTTTTCTTTCTGGCTCATGTTGGAGAAGCGGTCTTTGAGCGTTCGGATGCCTCTGACCCAGCACTCTGCTTCCTCCTGTGTGGGACAGCACAGATCCAGGCTCTTCCTGGCCCCGCGGAATACCACAGTGAAGCAGTGTGTCTCTGGAACCAAACCTGCCATTTTTCGCAGACACTCTGACTGACATCCCTCACGCACACACTCCACCTCTGTCACCAAGACTGAGAGAAGGGAGAAATCACACAAATATTAATAGTTGGAGCTCTACTGTTATTATCATTACATAATCTGTTCTTTAAAAACTCTAATGTTTGAATTGCATTTTCTGATGCATGGTCAAACAAAACAAAACATAAAACAAAACAAAATAGTGCACAGAACATTACACAGAAATGATACATTTCACTAAAACATTAATTTAAACATTAAGTCTTGGCTATATCATTAGAAAAAGGCTGTGACACTCGATTAGTTAGTGGTACCATAAACAGTCTGGAAACAACTAGGATTGTTTCCAAGCCACTCAGAGAAAAAAAAAGTCAAGTTAAGTCATTGCAAGTTCAAAATGTAATTGCTGTGTGTGAGACACTTCCTGACTCTGTGTGCTTGAGGATTTATTTCGCACTTGTAATACATGACCTGTGCAAAAGAGTGGCAAAACTATTTCACAATGTGGCCACACTACATACCGCAATCTTTACAGCCTGTGGAGGTTGAGGCTTTGGATACACAAGCTTTCCTACAAATAAGAAATGTACTGCTATTTCAATGACAATCAAGAGTTACTAAAGGTCGGTGTATTCAATTTTTTATGTTATGAACTTTTCCTTTCCTCCATAGTCTTAGATAATTTTTCCAGTGTCTATTACTCTGGAAAAATATCCCTCACGTTCTGCTGCTTGAACTGTAAGGCTTTGTAGCTTCACTGTTAAGTTTTGCATTTACATTTATTTATTTGGTAGACACTTTTATCCAAAGTGACTTACAAAGAGGAAGAATACAACAAAATTATAAGGACAGTAGTACGAAATGTGCTGCATTCAAAAAGTTTAAATTGCATCAGAAAAATACTAATTAGAGTGCAGCAAGACAAATATATGCAGTATATACTAATATATTATATACTTCGTCTTCACCTCCACGTTGTGCATTTAAAATCATTTAACACACACCTAGCCGTGGATTATTTAAAACTTTCAAAGATTTTTTGCAGCACAAATTTTTACTGGAAGAATAAAAAATTATGGTTAATTTTATCTAAGGGTCATTAGAGCTACAGCTCCAGAGAAAAAGTAGTGAAACCAAAGACTTGGTCAAAACTGTGAATTTAAATGCACAATCCAGAAATAATAATATCCACAGACTGTAAGGTTTGGCACTCCAGATAAATGTTATTTTTTAATTGTCATTTTGACATTAATGTTAAAAAACTGACATTACAAATGTGGCAGTGACAGTAAAAGTAGTAATATATAAATTATATGAGTGTATGGTTAAGTGCTTACGGAAAAGATGTATCTTTAGCCATTTTTTGAAGGCAGAGAAGTCTTTTTTGCGGATGGATATGGGAATGTCATTCTACCATCGAGGAACAGGGAAGCTGAAAATAATGCAAAGTGATTTGGTGCCTGTTTGTGTAGGTAATACAAGCTCTGCTCATTGGCAAACTGCAGAATGATTGTAGGTAAGCTGGTGCAGACACAGTGACTGTTCTGTATGCCAGCATCAGAGCCTTGAACTTCTAATGTACAGCAACCAGCAGCCATTGTAAAGAGACAAGGAGGAGTGTAACATGCACTCCCCTTGGTTAGATGAAGACCAGACGTGCTGCTGCATTCTGGATCATATCCAGAAGCTTAATTGTGCATGCAGGAATGCAGGTTAAAAGAGTATTACAGTAGTCCAGTCTAGACATGGTAAGCGACTGAACAAGGAGTTGTGTGGCATGTTCAGAGAGGAAGGGTCTTATTTTCCTGATGTTGTTTCGTGCAAATCTATACATGATCAACAAAAGTTTTTAGAATGCAATAGACAACACCAGAATGAATTGCAAGCAGTTGCTGCAGCTATTTGCAGGGTTGGGTAGTAACGGAATACATGTAACAGGATTGCGTATTTAAAATACAAAATATAAGTAACTGTAATCCACTACAGTTACA
Organism: Moxostoma hubbsi; assembly: GCA_032164185.1. Lineage (NCBI taxonomy): Eukaryota > Metazoa > Chordata > Actinopteri > Cypriniformes > Catostomidae > Moxostoma > Moxostoma hubbsi. The sequence continues at coordinate 15,175,360 of JAVLUX010000024.1, read as the reverse complement.
ATTTAAATAATTGGTATTTAGAATACAGATGCATTCAAAAAGTATTTTGATTACTGAAGAGATTACTTTGCATTTTTTTGTAATTTGTTTCATTTAATATTTAGTCCTTTCAGATGGAAAGTATTCATACATATAAATGATGCGATCAGTGCATTTGAACAGCGGTGAAACACTTTCTTATCATGTTGTGGCAGGGCGGAGGGTGGGGCCAGGTTGTGATGATACACACCCGGCCCGTATCAGGCTAATCAAGCCTCCGAGAGGGATAAAGGCCGATGGCAGACGGTGGTGCGGGAGAGAGAGATCATTTATGGACATTCCCGTCATGTATGTGTTTGTCCTTTGTTTTAAGTTTATCATTAAAATATTATTTATATCGTCCAGCCAGTTCTCGCCTCCTCCTTGCCCGTCTAAATCCTTTACACTGGTGCCGAAATCCGGAAAGGAGGAGGGATACGCCATAGTAGAGTTCTCGCCACTACCGTCTACCCCAACGGAGCAGCCACGGCCATCTGCCGGGGGACGAGGAGCCCAGCCACCTGGAAGTGGAGGAACGGCCGCCGACCGCGAGGGGAGAAGGGGCTCCTAGCTGACAGCCTGGAGCGGTCAGGGCCGCTGCCAGGAGCGGAGGAGTCCCCTTCCAGCCGCTGAAACGCGGTGGGGTCTGAGACTGCCGACCGCGAGGGGAGAAGGGGCTCAAAGACCGACCGCCTGGAGTGGGAGAACCGCTGCCAGGGGTGGGGGAGACCCCTTCGGCTTCCCGAGAACGTGGCGGGGTGTTCCGTCCGCCAGGGGCTGGAGGACTGCCTCCGATCCGCCCTGAGAGGCAAGGCTGTTGTCCGTTAGAGGGTGGAGGAGTGGCCGAGGAAGAAGCTACGGCGTATCGGAGAACCAGCGAGTAGGTTTTTTTTTAACTCTATCTCCTCTCTCTCTCTCACTGCCGCTCTGTGTTGGCCTTTTCCCTCTCTTTTAAACTGTCACATTTTAATTATTTCTGTTTCCCTCCCCTTGTCCCCTCCCAGGTAGACGGGGATGACCTGCCGGCAGATGGTGCGGAAGGCGAGCCTCTCCCCAGGGAAAGGGGGGGGGGGGGGGGGCGGGGGGCTCCCCGGCCTGAAACAGGGAGGAATGTGGCAGGGCGGAGGGTGGGGCCAGGTTGTGATGATACACACCCGGTCCCGTATCAGGCTAATCAAGCCTCCAAGAGGGATAAAGGCCGATGGCAGGTGGTGGTGTGGGAGAGAGAGTTAATTTACGGATATGTCCGTTATGTGTGTGTTTGTCTTTTGTTTTATGTTTATCAATAAAATATTATTTATATCGTCCAGCTGGTTCTCACCTCCTCCTTGCCCGTCTAAATACTTTACACATGTGTTACATTCATACGACCAGACAGAGAATTAAGTTTGAAGTAAGTTTGGAGCAGAAGAAATAGAATAATTAATTTTTTTTAGTAAGACCTTTGATATTAGGGCAAAAATCTTATTCTTGATAATAATTTTCTATTGTTCTCCTGTAAGAATAACTAAAAATCCTTCAAACGAGAACAATTTGATTTATCTTGTTTTAGAAACAACACTGCATAAGATATTTAGGTTTTTCAGAGAATGTATTTTTAACATGTGTATTTTGTCAAAAAAAGAAATCTACCAGTGCTGAAGAAGTAATCCAAAGTATTTTGAATTTGTTACTGACCTTGAGTAATCTAATATATATAATATGTTACAAATTACACATTACAGCATGTATTCTGTAATTTGTAGTGGAATACACTTCAAAAGTAACCCTCCCAACCCTGGCTATTTGTTATGGTAAATATTAGTAATAGTAGAGATTTCTAATGTAACATTAAGTTGGTTACAATGAGGAAATTTAATAATACAAAAGAGTTTTGCCAAAATAACTTATTTGATATGTGGAAGCCCCTACATAGCAACCATGGACATGCAGAGACAAAGGGGAAGACATATACATACCCTTTTGAATAGCAAAATATTCTCTGCCCACTAGACTTGCCACGATATCATCATTTTCACACCGGTGCGGTGTTCACATTCAAACCAACTACCACCACTTTTATTGCAGGTTGGATGCTAAGTGGTACTATGGGGTAATTTTCATTAACAATAGCCTACACAATAATCTAAGGTAGCTTGATTTCAAACTTGTAACTTTACTTTTTATTTTGTCAAAAAATTCAAAAGAAACTGAAAAGTGCAATTCAAATGTGTGTTGTTCAACTTTTAGAAAGATAGCTTTTCAAAAGTTAAGAAGGGCATCATCTCTTTGCCATGAATCTACTTAATCTGTGTATTCTCTCCATCATGGGCTACCGGTCGGGTATTTTGTGTCCGGGCAAATACATCACTTATTGTGGATTGTTGCGGGTTTAATGTTGGTGTTTTATTACCATTCATCCCAGGACCCAGTTTAGCTGATTTGGAAGAGTAATGACTTTGAATACATTTGTTTTGTTCCCTCATAACAAATAAAACAAAAAGCAATTATAGTAACATAGTAAAAAAAAATACATCAAAAATCATATATACCCACCTTTCCATTTACCATCATGCAAGTATCCGTCTAAGATAATAGGTGGAAAATTATTAATTAAATTAAGATCTAAAAACAATTATAAATGTAAACATAATTATAATGATGATAATAATCACTGAAATATAAATCATGTGTAACGTTTGTGTCCTAGAGTCAAGAGGAGATGCAGGAACTTTAAATCCTTTAATCACAACGCTGGAGTGGTACAAACGCTGGAGTAGAGCAAACGCTGGAGTAGAGCAAACATAACAATTCAAACATCACAGTTCTAACATAACAATTCAAACATCACAATCCAAGGACTGACAGTAACTAAGCAAAACTAAAGGGTATATATATACACCCTTGGAACTAAACGAGGGAATGACACACAGGTGGGGATAATGATGGAGTGATTAGGGCAGTGAATTCTGGGAAATGTAGTGAGGGAGAGAACTTCAAAATAAGAGTCCTTGAACGTGGAGCAAACAGACCTTCATGACATCATGGTTTGTGGTGAACATGTTTTTGTATTATTTTATTATTTAAACACAGACATATACAGTAGGCTATATATAAAGTGACCCTGCAGAGTTGCGCTCACAACGAACTGCTCTATGGAAATAAAGTGAACTGAACTGAGAGCACCTCCAGAGGTCATTTGCAGCATTCTCACAGACGATACTATTCTTGCAAAAAAAATTACAATTTCAGAAGACTGAAACAAAGAAAGAGTGAGAACCCTTTACATATGATGGGTTCCATGAGACTGCACACCTACGAACAAATCACGTCAGACATGTGCATAAACGGCTTTTCTGTCATCTGTCCTTAAAAATATATAATTAAGTATGTTTCTCAAGGACGTGTCTGTGTGTCTAACAGCATTTCCTGTGTCAATCCAAATTCGAGATGTCTTACAATGACCCATCATGCATATTATATTCACTACCTGCAATTAAACATCTTCTGTCAGTGTATATAATTTGCTGCCTGTGTAATTTGATATGTTGGTAAAGAACATCTGTCTTTCAATGCGTTAATTAAGTTCATTTATCATGGGACAATTCTTTATTTAAGGCTATTCTATTCGTTAGGCTGTTGTACTGATATTGTAAGTTCCATTCATGATGTTCCCACCAGTATAACATTTCACTCCTGTCCATTGTACAGAGTAAAACAAGTAACACTGTACACCAAGGCAAGCCTACTGCCCACTCACAAACACCATCTCAAGTCAAGTGGTTTTTATTGTCGTTTCAACCATATACAGTTAGTACAGTACACAGTGAAACGAGACAACGTTCCTCCAGGACCATGGTGCTACATAAAACAACATAGGACAAACACAGAACCACATGAGACTACACAGACTAAATAAAATACCTATATAAAGTGCATGTGCAAAAACGTGTGCAAAAGTACAGGACAGTACAATAAATTTCTAACAATGAACAGGACAATAGGCACAGTGATAGACAGTGCAGTGCCAACCAGTACACAGTAGTGCAAAAAGATGACAGTTACTAAATGCCAAATGTAAACAACATACTATGAGATAGTGTTCTATGCACATAGCAGTTATTGAGGTAGCAGACAGTTATAAAGTGGCAGTTATTAAAGTGCAACTCAGGACACATGTGTGTGTGTGTCAAACCAGTCTCTGAGTATTGAGGAGTCTGATGGCTTGGGGGAAGAAGCTGTTACACAGTCTGGTCGTGAGGGCCCGAATGCTTCGGTACCTCTTGCCAGATGGCAGGAGGGTAAATAGTTTGTGTGAGGGGTGTGCGGGGTCCTCCACAATGCTGGTTGCTTTGCGGCTACAGTGTTTTATGTAAATGTCTTTGATGGAGGGAAGACAGACCCCAATGATCTTCTCAGCTGTTCTCACTATCCTCTGCAGGGCTTTGCGGTCCAAACCGGTGCAAGTCCCAAACCAGGCAGTGATGCAGCTGCTCAGTATGCTCTCAATAGTCCCTCTATAGAACGTTGTGAGGATGGGGGGTGGGAGATGTGCTTTCCTCAGCCTTCGAAGAAAGTAGAGATGCTGCTGGGATTTCTTGTTAATAGAGGTGGTGTTGAGGGACCAGGTGAGGTTCTCCGCCAGGTGAATACCAAGGAATTTGGTGCTCTTGACGATCTCCACAGAGGAGCTGTCGATGTTCAGCGGGATGTGTTCACCTTGTGCTCTCCTAAAGTCAACAACCATCTCTTTTGTTTTGTCGACATTCAGGGACAGGTTGTTGGCTCTACAACAGTCCGTCAACCGCTGCACCTCTTCTCTGTATGCTGACCCACCTCAAGGCCACGGCGTCGCCTGATGCCGGTGGCCGGGGGAGAGGACGTCATAAGCGGTGTGCGAGGAAGCGGAAGCACGGAAAGAGGGTGGGGGTCCATGCTAGGCTAAAAACAAACCCAAGCCGGCCGGCTCTCCCGTCTATCCTGCTCTCAAATGTTTGCTCCCTGGACAATTAACTGGACTATATCCGACTCCAGCAGGCTATGCAGCGTGAGTTTAGAGACTGCTGCGTCTTTGTTTTCATGGAGACGTGGCTCAGCGACAGAGTTGGATGGTGCAAGACCATCAGACAAATATGCATTCATAATTTGTGTGTTTTCTCTCCAAGGAGAAGAAGGGTGTTAATTTTAACTGCAGGTGTGTTTAAGGGCATGTACATGCCATCAATGGATGGACATTTACAATTACACTGGCATTCCTTACTAATGCCCTCTTCACAGAGGTATGATCTGGGATTCACAGGAGCTGGAGCTCTCCAGGGGCTCAGCCCAGCATGTACAGGACAATGACCAGGACAAAGACATCTGGATAGACCCATCCCCTTCCCAGACCTACATTGTTTGAGGGCTATTTGGCACATGTGGGATAACAATTTTCTATCTTTATCTGCCTTAACAAATAGCCAAAAGAGGTAATGATGGGAGTATCTAGTATGGGAGCAGGCCGCGCCAGCCACTGCATTTTCTCTACCACCGGAACTACCAACAGTGTAGGGAAAAGTGACTACAAAACCATCAAAGAAAAGTGGAAGTGTTTTTTCCAAATGGATGCCGTCTAAACCGGCGAACAATGGGAGGGAGAGTGTCCATTCTCCGTGGTAATGGTGGCCATGAGCAGCGGCTGTGTGACCCAAGGAGAGAGGAAACTGCTCTTTTTTTGAAAATGTGGGTACCGCAGCCCATCTGGGGTGCGGCGAACACAAAACAAAAGGGAACAAAAGATTCTCCTCCCAGCCCTCCACCGGGGGGACGGAGTAGTCTGGTCACCAGCACCCGGGTTCCAGCAGATATCTTCCTCCTTGGGGCTTCTGTCTCAGGGGCACTTAGGAGCCTTCTTGGGGGTCTTAGTGCTAGGCTGTGAGGTGGGGAGAACTTCTGTGCGAAGTCCTCGACGGTGTCGCCGAAAAGGCCGACCAGGGAGATGGGCACTTTCAAGAAGCGTACTTTGTCAGCATCCCTCATCATGACCAGATTCTGCCATAGGTGGCATTCATGGACCACAAGAGTGGACATTGTCTACCCGAGTGCCACCTACATCATCCGGAGGGTGAGGCCAGTCGCAGAGCACAGTTCCTGCAACACATCGGAATCAGAACTACCCTTATGCAGTTCTTTCAGTGCCTTGGCTTTGTGGACATGCAGGAGGGCCATGGCATGCATGGCGGAGGTGGCCTGTTCAGCGGCGCTGTAGGCTTTAGCCGTCAGAGATGGCATAATCCTACAGGCCCTGGAGGGGGGTGCCAGGTGACTCTGCCAGGTGGCAACCAACTTATACACCTGAGGAATCAAGGCATAACCAACAGCTGACACGCCGTCAAGGGTAGTGAGAGCGGACAAGCTGAGGGATCAGGTTCAGACAGTAAAAGTTGTCCCCCATGACCTCGTCTGATCATTGTGCACCTCTGGGAAGAAAAGGACCAGGGGTGCATGGCCTTGAGTGGCACCCTGAACACATGAACCAATCGTCAAGCCGCAAATGCTCAGGGGCGGGTGGAGGGTTCCACTCCAGCCCGGGAAACCATTGGAGCCCCTAAATCAACTCTGGGCAGATCGGAGGCTGTCCTCCAGCCCCTGGCGGACGGAACGCCCCACCGCATTCTCGGGGAGCCGAAGGGGTCTCCCCCGCCCCTGGCAGCAGTTCTCCCGCTCCAGGAGGTCGGACGCGAGCCCCTCGCCGCTCGCGGTTGGCGGTCTCCGACCCCACCGTGTTTCAGCGGCTGGAAGGGGACTCCTCTGTCCCTGGCAACGGCCCTGACCGCTCCAGGCGGTCGCCAGGAACCCCTTCTCCCCTCGCGGTCGGCGGCCGCACCTCCGCTACCATATTGGATCAATAATGTTATGTTATGTGTTATGTGAATTTCCTTGTTTGTCCATCACTCTCCTGTACAGCAACTGCAGGTGCAAAATGTGGGCAACCTAAGCAGGGCAGCATATCTACTATCATAATAGTATTTTTATAATCCAAACATTATTCTAAACATAAAAGTCAAACAAAATTTTGAAAGTGTGTGACTGACTGTCAGGATCCTTTCACTTTGTTAGTCATGTTTATTGTGGTGACAGGATCATGACACCCATGTTCTGTGCTTGTGTTTTCATGCACGGAGCATGGTGTCTGGGTCCTAGAATGTAAGTGCAAACTAATGGAGGAATGATGTTTGTGCAGTTAGTGAATGAGACACAATATGTTGTTAACAGTCCATGTGTGACACAGAGCAAAGTGTAATAATGTTTTGATGCTCCAGTGAAACTTCAAGAATAGGATTACAGCAGGAAGTCTGATTCTCTTCACCATCGCAGAGCATTATCATTCCATTTAAAGAGCATTAGTGTGATTAAAAAGGGATTAACAATCTTTTTTAGAAGCTAGAGGAAGATTAGGGTTGATAGAACAGCACATATCCCTAATGTCTCTCGTCAAAGCAGAAACTGTGGTATGTTTTGTTTATGTTGGGATCAAAGGTTGAATTTGTGTGATTAAAAGAGATTACCAATCACCTGAAGAGTGAGGTGAAAGTAGAAGATTGGGACAATTAATCGGGACATGACACACAATGTCTCTCCATAAAGCTATGGTGTTTCAGTTACGCTTACAGCATAGGTTAAATTACATTTTAGGATGACAAAGTTTAAGAAACCATAAAACAAATCCAAGAGATCTTCAGACTACATTAAAATGCAAATCTAAACAGTTCCTATTAAGTAGGGAAAGCTGGAGTTAGCAAACTACAGTTATAATAGATAATATCTAATAGATAATATCAAATTGAAATGGAAATCTAATTTTCCAATTAAATGATCTGGCTTTGTTTGACATTTGACAAAATTCAAAGTTTGCAGAGAGTTCAGAGTATGTGGTGAAAGAAGAACAAGAGCATTTGTGTTTTAAAAAAGCCTGAGATAAGTTTCCCATCATTGTTTTTCTTTCTCTAAGGTTTGTCTCTGACTTCTTAAGGCCTGAGTATACTTTTGTTGTCCGCGTTGCTGATCCTTCCGCACAGAGTATGCATGATGCAAAATTCGCCATCAGCACAGACTGCGTGGCCTGACTGAGCATGGCCCAGATTTCCTTGACCCGTGAATGCGGTCCTCATCTGTGCGCATCTTCGCCGCATGTGCCGGCAATTGTCTGTACTAAAAGAGAATCACAAAGCAGTTGTAGTGGGAATGCCTCGAACATGTTCATATTCGCTCACATCAGAGGAGTGCACAGAAAAATTATTAAAAAAAACATTCTGATTAGTTTTGGATTCCATACTGTCACAAACAGCAAAGCAGTAATATAGACTTTCATTCACATGGCCCTCACTCTGGTAGATCACACCATATTTTAAAGCGTCCTGTCTTCTCCTGATATACAAGAAGAGTTGTTCATGTTGTTAATGAGCTTGCATTTAAATTTTATTCTTTTTGTTATCCAGGGACAAATAAGTTGAAAATCTGACGTATCACACTATAATAACGGCAATCTCATCACTTCCAGTATAATGTATCATACAGAATTTACATGAAACTTCTCCTGAAGTTAAATGATAGCTGAACCAACATATCTAACAAATACTTTATATAAAACTAGCAAATGTGACAGACGATGATAGTCTACTGCATCCTCCACAACCTAGTACTTCGGCTAGTCAGTTAGACAGATAATCGTGCTTTGCAAATTGAGTTCTGCACTAACTTATTGGGTGTGTTTGAGCTGTTGCTATTTGCACAATTACATTAGTGAATCAGGTGTTAAAACAATGTAAATAGCGCATGCAAATAAACAATCAGTTGGCACAATTCAATCTTACTGAATTCCCACCAAATTTACTCATCAAACCCACTTACTCATCTTGCAATGTCTGAATTCATGGCTATTGTGCTGAAAGCTGCATTTTGATGTTTAAATTTGGTTGCAACTGATACACTCACAGGTCTGCTGTCTTTGACCCTTGCGGGAAGTCTTGCTGGACTCACACCACACCGTCACAAAATCTTCAAGTAGTTTCAGGCTCCTGTCCTTCCTCCAACGCTGAGATCGGACCTTCACCATCTTTGAGCCCTGCAACATCAAACGTACATCTTCATCGTCCAACACACCTACGAGAAACACAAACAAAATGACAGTTTTTCAATTGGATGCACAATGTGAATAAATTATTTCACCAATTCATCTGATTCTCTTGCTAATGTGCCCATTCTGCCAAACAGTTAACACTCTTTCCTGCTTCTGCACAATTTGCGGCTCTCATGCTCACTATTTGCAAAACTCTTTACACAACACTCAGCAGTCCAGCACTATTGTCATTGTGAATTTGCCTGCTTCAAGTCTAAACCAAGGGAGTCAAACAAACAAAACTCAATGAGATGTGAACACAATCAAACAATACTGAATACTTCACTGTCTCAAATATATAAAAGTCAAACAAGTGCTCATTGAAACATCAAAAACTTGGAACAACAAAGAGCATGAGGAGGTAGATGAAGACAAAGACACAGAAATACATCAAATGAGATAAGAGCTACTGTGAAATATAGTGTCATCAACAATGGTATGAATTTTACAGAAGCTGGACATAGAGTGATGCCACATCCAAGTTATTAAACTTTAACTATAATTAGAACATTTTGAACTAAGAACCGGTAAGTTGTTTGTTACAGGTTTTTCTTGCAGTATTTTATATTTCAATATTTGCACAATATTTGGCTTCCCTATGTATGGGAAACATCTCCGGTTAAACATGCAACCTCGGTTCCCTGAGATTTACATTTACATTTATGCATTTGTTTTGACGCATTTATCCAAAGCCTACTTACAGTGCACTTATTACAGGGACAATCCCCCCGGAGCAACCTGGAGTTAAGTGCCTTGCTTAAGGACACAATGGTGGTGGCCGTGGGGATCGAACCAGTAACCTTCTGATTAACAGTTATGTGATTTAGCCCACTATGCCACCACCATTCCAGATGAAGGGAACGAGACATTGCGGTGAAACGCTTTGGGGAATTCTTTCTCCGACGACCTAGCTGAAGCCCTTGTATCATAACGGCAATCTTATGATAGTATTTCCAAATGACAGAAGTGCTAGGTTTCCAGCACTGCTTTAACCCTCTTGGGCATGGAGTTCACCAGAGCTTCACAGGTTACCACTGGAGTCCTCTTCCACTCCTCCACGATGACATCACGGAGCTGGTGGATGTTAGAGACCTTGTGCTCCTCCACCTTCCATTTGAGGATGCCCCACAGATGCTCAATAGGGTTTAGGTCTGGAGACATGCTTGGCCAGTCCATCACCTTCACCTTCAGCTTCTTTAGCATGGCAGTGGTCATCTTGGAGTTGTGTTTGGGGTCGTTATCATGCTGGAATACTGCCCTGCGGCCCAGTCACCGAAGGGAGGGGATCGTGCTCTGCTTTAGTATGTCACAGTGCATGTTGGCATTCATGGTTCCCTCAATGAAATGTAGCTCCCCAGTGCTACAGCGGTTTAGATATTAACAGCTGTGTGTTGAGTTATTTTGAGGGGACAGCAAATTTACAGTTATACAAGCTGTACACTCACTACTTTACATTGTAGCAAAGTGTCATTTATTCAGTGTTGTCACATGAAAAGATACAATTAAATATTGACAAAAATATGAGGGGTGTACTCACTTGATGGTGATGAGAGGGCTGTTCAGACAAGATGATTGTTGTAGACAAGGCGAGACTATGTCGGTCTTGAAGAAAGAAAATTCTGAAGAAATGGTGATTGAGCGCCCGCTTATATAGGGAAAATGAGCACCTAAAGGGGCAAGGCTCAAACACCATTGTCAATCATAAAAATGCTGCTGTGATACAAGGGCTTCAACTAGGTTTTTGGAGAAGGAAATTCCCAAAGCGTTTCACCGCAATGTAGAGTGAACTGAATCGACAGAGAACCCAGCTTAAGAATTAAGAATTGAGTATGCAGTAAATACAGTGCATTTAGATATAAAATGTCTGTTTCTGAAGTGTCAGACTATGTTTTTTGTTGTTGTTGAATGCGATCTGAATAAAATTCATTTTGATGAGAAAGTGTTATCTTTTGCAGCACAGTGTATAAACTGATGCTTCGTGTGTGCAACAAATGCTTTTCTGATTGTGATTCTGACTGAAAAATTTTGTTTGACTGCTGTGGGTATAGTTTTTCAGCAAATAGTGAATTTATCCTTCAGTGTGAAAGATTTTGGAAATTTGGTATTTTATAATGGGCTTTGTGTATTTAGTCTGATGAAATGGGTCAATGATTCTGTGAAATGTGTGTATCGAATTGAAAAAAAAAAAAAAACAATTTAGAAAAAAAAAAAAAAAGATGCTCATTCTTTTAAACCTTCAAAAATGTTCTGTTCTTATAATGGAGCTCCGGACACTCTGTCCAACACACATGCTACATGCAGTAAATGTAAGTGTCCAATAATCCAATATCTACTATAATTTGCTCATAATGTGCTCACCCAAGGTAAATCTCATATTCACAAAGCCATACATGTCGCTTCCCGGCACACTCAGTGTCCATGTCAGCAGTAATGACATAATGACAAGTAAAACATTAAAAAAACCCTGTAATTTTCAATGGAATTCTGCAAAACAATGGTATGAAATGAAAAAAAAAAAATATGAAATTGGGGAAAATGGTTTGAGCAGGCCAGATAGAGTGAGCTTTTTTTTCATCCTTAATGAACAATGATGTTGTTGTTTCACAGACAAAATTGCTTTCCCTCCTTCAAAGGCTTGCACAAGTTTGAAAACAGATTATTCACTAAGCGCACAGACTGTAAAATTGTCAGTATGCACACTGGGCTCTTTATAAACTTTTAAAGCCAAGTTAAATCTTGCTGTGCTGTGCTATGCAGATTGATTCTCTCTGCCAGAGCTTTCACAGGGTTCAAAAGCATCTGAACAATGAGAGGCATCCCTCTCACAGCGCAATGACTGTACCAACATTCTTTCACAGCACGGAGATTTACTCTCGTCAATAATACTTTACAGTAAAGGGAGTTCACCATAAACATTTTTTAGATCTTTTATCTTGCAGAGTAAAATTATCTCTTGGAAGACGAGTAACAGTAAGCTAGAGGAAAATAATGTCAAAAAGTTGATGATCAACAGCAGAGAAAGGACTAAGAGTGGGGCAGAGGAGGTAGCAAATTTCCTCAACAGCTTCTGAGACACATTTAAAAGTGTTTACAACAAAGAGCCCTTCAACAAGGCAATGGGAAAGTAAAGAACCTGATAAAGACTTTCTTATGGGTTTGTGCAGATGGGTGAAAGCACAAAGGTCAGAGGGGAGGGGAGGGAAGGAGAATGCTCTCAAATGTTTGCTCCCTGGACAAGAAACTGGACTACATCCATGAGCTTAGAGACTGCTGCGTCTTTGTTTTCATGGAGACGTGGTTCAGCGACAGAATTCCAGACACCGCCATTCAGCTAGACAGGCTCGCCTCGTTTCGTGCCGACAGAAATGCATCTCTGTGCGGTAAGACTCGTGGTGGTGGCGGCTTGTGTGTTTACGTAAAACAGAATGGTGCAATAACTCTATGCTAGTCTCTAGTTACTGCTCATTGCTGGTGGAGTTTGTGACTGTTAGATGCAGACCTTTTTATTTACCACAGGAATTCACCACTGTTATTATAACCGGAGTTTACATTCCCCCCAGCGCTAACGCTAAGGAAGCGCTCTGTGAACTGTATGGGGCTATGAGCGAACTGTAGAACGCTCACCCCGATGGACTGTTGTTGCCGGAGATTTCAACCATGCAAACCTCAAGACAGTGCTCCCTAAATTCCATCAGTATGTGGACTTTGCAATGAGAGGGGCGAACACGCTTATTTTGTTTACACAAACATCCCAGGCGCGTACCGGGCGGAGCCCTGCCCCCACCTCAGCTACTCAGACCACATCTCTGTTATGCTAATTCCAACACACAGACCGCTCGTCAGACACACAAAACCGCTCCAGAAGCAGGTGAAAACCTGGCCAGCAGGAGCCATCTCTGCTCTTCAGGACTGTTTTGAGTGTACTGACTGGCACATGTTCAGGGAGGCTGCAACATATGGCAACTCTACCAACTTGGAGGAATACACAGCATCTGTGACTATCTGGGACAGCAAGTGCATTGATGATGTCACTTTCTCCAAGACCATCACCACACGCTCCAACCAGAAGCCGTGGATGACTGCGGAGGTGCGTGCGCTGCTGAGGACCTGAGACTCCGCCTTCAGAGCAGGTGACAATGCTGCCCTAAGAACAGCGAGGGCCAAACTGTCCCAGGCCATCAGAGAGGCAAATCGCGCACACGCCCAGAGAATCCACAGTCACTTCCAGGACAGTGGCGACACGTGGCGCATGTGGCAGGGCATCCAGGCCATCACCAACTACAGGACAACATCAGTTGCCTGTGACAAAGATGCCTGCCTTCCAGATGCGTTCAACGACTTCTACACTCATTTTGAAGCACAGAACGACGTAGTGGCGAGGTGGAGACCACTCCTCCACCCAACGACCAGGTGCTCTATCTTACCACGGCTGACGTGAGGATAACTCTACATAGAGTCAACCCACGGAAGGCTGCTGGACAAGAAAACATTAATGGCAGAGTACTCAAAGGATGTGCAGACCAGCTGGCAGATGTTCTTACCGACATTTTCAACATCTATCTGAGCAGCGCCGTCGTTCCAACGTGCTTCAAGGCCACCACCATTGTCCTCATGCCAAAGAAGTCTTCAGTGTCCTGCCTCAATGACTACCGTCCCGTCGCACTCACACCCATCATCATGAAGTGCTTCGAGAGGCTCGTCATGAGGCACATTAAGACCCACTGCAGTTTGCATATCGTCCAAACCGTTCAACAGACGACGCCATCACAACCACCCTCCATCTGGCCATCACCCACCTAGATCAAAAGGACTCATACGTTCGAATGCTGTTCATAGACTTCAGCTCAGCATTCAACACAATAATTCCTCAGCACCTGATTGGAAAGCTGAACCTGCTGGGCCTGGACACCTCCCTGTGCAACTGGATCCTGGACTTCCTGACTGGGAGACCTCAGTCAGTCCGGATCGGGAACAGCATCTCCACCACCACCACACTGAGCACTGGGGTCCCCAAGGGGAAATGCTGCTGCATTTCCGGTGAATGTGTTCCACTGTCATTGACCGCAGTGTAAATAACTAGAAGCTTATAATACCAGAATTAGAGATCTGGGATTATAAACTATAACGCAACCACAGGATGTACAGCAGAATTATGTGCCAATGTCTGAAAATGTTTTAACATCAGCAATTATAGAGTAAAAAAGAGTAAGTAAATCATTCACTTGTTGCTGTGTGTTGTTGTATTGAATAGACGGTAATAAAATCTGCTTCTTTCTTTAACGAGATTATGATGCAGTGTTTCTTTTCTCCATGTACACCTCAGTTCATATATACCTGCATAACCTCCGATGATGCCTTTATTTATTTCCAAAGGTGATGTTTCATAAGCCATGCTGATTGTAGATCAGTGTGTCTGTATACTATACACTGCCAAGAAAGAGAAAATGCTCTCTAAAAAGAGCGGAGAGTAAAATGTGTTTATTATTTTGCCAACATGAAACAAGATGCAGTTTTGATGCAAAGAAAGTTGAAGCAGCATTTTCCCAGCATCTTCTCTTTGCTGGTTGCGGAAAGTTTGTGGAGGCATATCAGATGGCGCCCAGGACTGTCCATGTCAGTGCCTAATTTCATTAATTCTGCCAGCGCAACAGTGTTATTAAACAATGGCAAAATGCGTTAAATTGTAAAACTAAATGCGCTCAAACCAATTTTTTTTTTGTGAAAAGCGTAATTAATGATAATAATAATAATAATAATATGTCGACAATTTTGGTCAGCCTGTAATAAAGCAGCATACTGTAGTATTTTTATATAGATAAGTGGTTCACATTCATTGTTGAATACACATAGGGCGGTGCCCTAGTTTTGCTGAAAAATAAGGCGGATACTGTACATTAGACGGAGCCAAGCCACAATAGTATTATCTAGGTCTGTTATTTTGATTTTGCAAAAAACATAACACGTTCACAAGATATTAGAAACTGACAAATTATTGCTTTAGTCCAAATCAAATCAAACCTTTAAAGTACATGTAAATGCACTGATGACCCATACTCACAAAAATAATCAATGCTTTCTTCTGTGGTACTCTAAAGTTAAGGTTTAGGGCTTGGGTTAGTGGTAAGACTTGATGGTTATGTTTAGGTTTGAGTTAAAGGTTAAACCTAGGGGGGAAAAAAAAAAAAAAAAAAAAAAAATGGAAGAATGCTCTTTCAAAACCCTGGTGTTTCTCTTTCTTGTAATAACACTGTTTGTTTATTTTTCTCAGTAAGAGTAAAATGCATCTTTGTATGAGCCAACTTGCACTATTTCTTATGTATTCACCATTTAGTAAATTATAATTACTTGTTGGAAATGCTATGATAAATAGGCAATTTGTGAGAGAAGTCGTGAAAATGTTAACACAGAGAAAGATAGAAACATTCAAGGGACATAAGAAGGAAAATAGGCATGTCCTTTATTACAAAATTCAAACATACAGATTAGTGGTGTTCAGAAAACACCCCACACATTTTTCTATTTTCTAATGATTTTTAAAATATCTTTATTGTACAGAATGAAGTTTAATACTTCATATAAATGCAGAAAAGCTATGACATATCTTCTCAACAACTTCAAAATTAGAAATGGGTGAAGATGGGTGACAGATCTGTTGTACCTCAATGCGCATAAGATATTGATAGTTTTATGCTTCATTTTACCTAAACTGTATCTTGTCCATAGTGAGCATGCCTGTGTTGAATGTAAACATGATATCCATGCACACTGAATTACTTATTTTGTTCCAAAGAAACTTTCAGTCTAGGACAAAAATAGTACCACTTAGGCAGAGGCAGACTTTACCATTATCGGCAATTGCCTTAGGCCCTGAGTTACCAAGGGCCAAAAAAATATACACTTATAATTAAGAATGTCTTTTGTTTTTTTTTTTACTTTTCGCTAATTAATTATGTCTTTCTAAAAATCCATATGCTAAAATGCCATCATGGGCCCCACCTTAGTACCCACTACATTGGACTATTTCATGATCTTACTGTGCATCTGCAGAAATGATTCAGGAAGACAGTACCCAACTCGTTAAAACAAATGGCTTGGCGACATGTACAATCAGAGCAAAAATGAAGCGAAGCTACCCCAGAGGTGCTTAAAAAAACGAGGAAGTGGGAGGAAATCAATTTTCACGGCACCTGCTGACGATGCTAACACTAAAGAGCAGAAAGAAGCACTGCTTGCACTAGCACTAGTGTTAGCATAGCTAATACTAGCAAAAAGGAGCTAACCATTGCTGCCTGCAATGCCAGACCAGGTTGCTCAAGCGATGCCGCTGCTATATGCAAGACAAATTTACAGGATCCTTCAACTGCAGATGGTAACGGAACTGCCGCATTCACTCTCAATGATAACTATGGCTATAGTGAAGATGGCGATACAGATAATAATCAACAACTAGTGAGTAGCAGTCACCCTAACCAATGTGTTAGACTTGAAGAAGACCCAGTATTCTGGCTAAAACAACTGTCAGACAAAGAGTGCTGCTCAATAGTGCAGAGAGGTCCAGTTCAGATCAAGAAGAGAATGTTTCCAAAAAAATCAAGCGGGGCGCAGATTTGCAAGCAGTAACCATTACATGCAAATGAAGAATGTAGAAAAGCAGGTCTAAACTGTGCCTCCCAGCCATACACAATATAGCCTCATGGCACATGATGTACCACAACTTCTGAAAATCCATGAAAGAGATACATCACTGTTCTGATTACTCTAGGTACAACAATATAGCAACACCCCAAGATTCCCTTCATATGTTCCTCACCCACTAAAGCGGAGTTGATTAGGGAAACTCAACCAACATAAATAAAAAAAAAAATACACTCAAGGGAGAGGAAGAGAAAGACAGAGACAAAGAGAAAGAGAAGAGGAAGAGAAAGACAGAGACAAAGACAAAGAGAAGAGGAAGAGAAAGACAGAGACAAAGAGAAAAGGGAGAGGAAGAGAAGGACAGAGACAAAGAGAAAATGTAAAAAATTTTAACAGTATATTATGTTTATTATTTTTGTGTCTCCATAGTTGACCTCTTATTGTCTTGTGTGTTATTTTCTCACTTTAGTAACACAAGATAGAAGACAAAAGACCATAAACGTCTCGGGTTAATTAATTGTAACCCTTGTTCCCTGAAAAAAGCAGAACGAGACGCTGCGCTGAGAAAAGCGCTTTGGGGACATCTATAGGTGTGACCAGCTGTGAATATGTGTGCAACACGTCAATGAACATTGATCGGAATTTATAGCCTCTGCCGGTGTAATCATTGGACGCACCTGGGGCAGGGCTATAAATAGATGCGTCACATGAACATCGTCAGGTATTTTGTCTGAAGTCCTGGGGCATCCCAGTGCGGCAGTGATGCGCAGCATCTCGTTACGCTTTTTTCAGTCAACGCCCGGCATGATGTACACCCACCCTCCTCTTTTCCTGGGTAGGGGTGTGCCTTCAAACATAAAGACAAACACGCAAAGGTGTCAGACAGCTGTCCGTAAATCTCTCTCTCTGTCCCACTCCAGTCGGCCCTTATCCCTCTCTGAGGCTTGATTAGCCTGATTAGGGGCCGGGTGTGTGGAATCACGACACGCCCTCCACCCTCTTACAATGGACAATAAATATTATCGTACAGAGATCATATTATTTATGAAAATAAGATTTTACAGTGGGTGCATTTGTTTAACTCAATATTTTGTTGTGTTTTTTACAGATGCAATTCCAGATGTCTAGACATCACTACTGTGCACTGTAAAAAAAAATTCAACACAACATGATGCAGTAAGATTTTTTAGGTTCTCTCAACAATGTTTGAGTAATTGTCCTCAGTGACATTGCTTTGTTTAGTCAATGTGAAATTGTTTGTTCACTAAATGAAAACATTTTTTTGTGAGAACTACTAATTTCTAGTTCAGCCAACTGACAATTCACAATGTAAGAACCTTTAATTTTGTCACCATTTAAAGTATTTTAATATGAAGTTACCAGCCATCTTCGCCTCTGAAGAGCGATGTCTTGCGAGGCAAGGTGGTATGAACAATTGTTTGTAGACACAATAGACCTCAATCCTTAATACACAAACCTAAATAATGGTGACAATCAACAAACCTCATTAAGTTAAAAGATGAGCTCCTAACATTACCACACATTTATTAACTAACAGTGCCAACAATACCAAAAAACAACAACAACAAAAGCATAAATAATGTCAGCAATCATTAAGGAACAAGTCTAAAACAGTAACCACATAATTTATTCATGTTACAATGCATGCTGTGAACTCACACATCAACATGAAATTGTTCATTCAGACAACTCTGTTTGACTAGTTAGGGCATTTGGGGGACTATTGTTGGTCTAACATGTGTTTTTTTATAGATGCAAATTAATTTACATTGAGTTTCTGTGACTCAAAAACCCCCATAAGCATGATAAAATGCCATTTCATTTTTTACATTGTGGTGGCATATAGCCAAGTGATTCCTTGAGAAAGGCTGACTGCCGAAACATTGGTAAATAAATGAGCCTATATTTTGAGTTGTGCAGGTATAGGCTTTTTTTCCTGTACATTTTTGCCATAACTTGCGACTCTGAGGTGTGCGTTTACTTAATTGTCATTTAGAATATAGCCCACTCGTAACAGTTTAAGCCAGGATCTCTCTCATATAACTGCAGTCACAGGGCTTATGGTAAGAAGCCAGTGAATGCAGACGAGTCCTCAGCAGATCTTAGACTTGATACAGAAACAACATTCAGCCACTCCATGAGCTAATGAAAAATAAACCCTTGAGCTAAAACAGACAGGGGTGTGATACAAAATATTCCATGAAAGACCTTGGGAGTTCAATAAAAGCTGTAATAATATATCAGTACTACAAAATAAAAACGTTTGAGTCACTTTTTTTTTGTTGCTTTTTTTCCATTGTTAATAAATAACAGACTGCTGCATGTTAATCATTACATATTTACCATACTGCACTAGTCTACAGATGATCCAGGATAACGTTATAGGTATCAATGATATAATAGCATCCAGAATGTGTCTCATGAGTTTGGATTCTTAGGAAGAGATTCTTATCTCTTCTCCAGCTTTTGGTATCTGATACTAACATGACCTGTGTTACCATGAAAACCTCATTCAGATTCAATATCAAATAGTCACATGTCACTATTACACCGATTACATTTATAAATAGTTTTAAGCATAAGGTGGAGGTGATCTAAGCCAGAGTCATGCTGCAAAAGGGAGGATATGAGAGGTAAATATGAGTGGGAAAACAATCAAGAGAGTAGTAATGTAATGGTTGTGAGCATGGTAATGTAACTATGCGTAGGCTATACTAATAATAATGAAAAATAAAAGTATGTCAGAGCATCCCAGATATACCAGAAACACATTCAATACATTTGCAGTAAATTAAATACATTCAATGAATACGTCTACTGCATCACATGCACTGTGACATGCACAGCTAGACAAAGTGCAAACACTCAAATATGCATTACATTTTATAACACAAATGAACTGTGTGATGTTTAACAAAATGACTAACAATTTTAATATTAAATATTTAGGTTTTTGGATTTTATGCTGATAAAAAAATACTTAAATTCAGTTTAGACTTTTGTTATCAAATTGAAATGCTCTTTTTTTTAAGAATTAAGGAAAATAGGCGTCTCGAGAGCTAATTTTAACTTTAATTAAAGCTGCAAGCAGCGATGACGGGCCCAAGCCGGTGGCACCGCAACCCTGGTGCCTTTAGTTACCGGGCTCATTTCCACTTGGTGGCTTTCGGAAAACAAAGGATGATGGACACAGCAACAACTCAAAAATATAGCTGCAAGCAGCAATGCGATTCCTCCTCAAAATGGCAAATCATTTAAAATTGATCAATAGAGGGTTGGGGTTAAACCCTCCCAATGAAAAAATCCAAAAAACATGTCTTTCTGTCTGAATCCTAAACTAAACATTTTCAGTGTACAGGAAAATCCATCATGCCGGACCTTATGGATCCTGTAGGGTTTTTTGTTTACAATGAGAAATGAGGTATGTTCACCAGGTTTCAGAAAAACTAAATAAATGGGGTGGAAATACAATCACTTTGAAAAATTGACATTTGGGCATGGCCTGTACCGCCCCCTAAGGGCGAATGTGAGCCATTCTTGGTTTGTAGGTTCCTGTTGGCCTGTAGTATTAATGTACCAAATTAGAAAGTATTTGACAAAAAAATGTGCAATTTGGGAATGTCCTTTAGCACCCCCTAAGGGCAAATGTGAGACATTCTTGGTTTGTGGATTTCTGTTGGCCTGTAGTGTCAATATACCAAATTAGAAAATTTTTGACCATAAAATGGGAATTTTGGGCATAGCCTGTAGCGCCCCCTAATGGCGAATATGGGCAATTCTTTGTTTGTGGGTTCCTGTTGGCCTGTAGTATCAATGTACCAAATTAGAACATTTTTGACCAGCAAATGGGAATTTAGGGCGTGGCCTGTAGCGCCCCATAAGGGCGAATGTGGGCCACTCTTGGTTTGTGAATTCCTGTTGGCCTGTAGTATCAATATACAACATTAGAACATTTTTGACCAGAAAATGGGAATTTTGGGCATGGCCTGTAGCGCCCCCTAAGGGCGAATGTGGGATATTCTTTACGCAGTACTTCAGAGTGATGTCATCTTGAAGTATATATATATATAGGTCTATTTCTAACCCACACCTATAATATCACTTCTGAAGGCATGGATTTAACCACTGGAGTGGTATGGATTACTTTTATGCTGCATTTATTTGATTTTTGTAGCTTCTGAGTTCTGATCACCATTCAAGTCATTGAAAGGTCCAACAGGGTTGAGATAATCTTCTAAAAAGCTTAATTTGTGTTCACTAGAAGAAAGAAAACAATACACATCTGGGATGCAATGAGGGTGAGTATACGATGAGAGAAATTTATTTTTGGGGTGAAAACCATTTGTAGGCCTACTTTTTATTTACTTGGAAAATTGTTACTGTCTCTTTAAGAGGATTTTAAACGCATTTCATTCAAGGCACAGTCTGTGCGGCTTGTTTTAGTGAGTTTAATCTTTTGAGAACTGTGAAGTCTCATTATTTTCGTGCTGTTACATCTGTATTCATTTCAGAGATTACTTGATTGAGATTGTGAAACTACATACAACCGACAAACCTCCATGAAGATGCGAGTAAAAATGAGATGCCTCGCGCTGTCAGACACAACGCTGATAATCATTCTCGGAAGTGTTGATACTAGATTTCGATTCGCGATTTCTTCATCAACTGTTTATGTTCACTTGGGACAAAACAGACAATATATCATGTAATTTGACATTTTGTAGTATGAAATTGTCCGTTCAAACGCAAGAAGAAGCGAATGCGATCTCTCATCGGGGCTCGTGCGTTAGACGCGACGCATCTGCGGTTTCACACAAAACTGCTCACAAACATTTATTTGAGTTGTTTTGTCATTTTTTTCCAGAAATAACTAGCAATACTCCTACAAATAAATGCTTCGTAACTAAAACGTTTTGACTTTCTATAGAAAATATAGACAACACACGTTCTTACCTTGCAAAAATCGCCTCAGTATTTAATTTGAAGCAGTAAATCCAACACTGGAGTAAATCTCTCGTGATATCACCTTCCCATTGAAATGAAGGAAGACGGTGATGACGATACAGTTATTATTCTTGCCCAGTAACCCCTTAACCAATCACATGTGCCTTTAGCTTGTATTGTCATGAGTATCTGGGCAGACTTCAGAAATAAAATCGGTGATCGGACGACGATGACACTGAGACAGGAACCATGGGAATAATTGTTCCCAAATTTGAACGCTCTGGCTGTAAATGGTTAAAGGTTGTTAAAAATTGTATCCTCCACTCAGTTGATGTATATATTGAGTGGGGACACATTGTTTGCCTTTTTTCTGGGATTCGACTGCAAAAGAGCTCAAGCAACTGTTGAACTCAGTCCCTGCCCATTCTGGACTCAGACCTGTTGTAAATCATTGAACAATGAGGCTTGGATGCCATCTATTGGACATTTCTTGTAATTGCCACTCAGAGAATGAACAGACAGTGGATTAAACTTTAGTTTTTTAGGCTTTAGTTCTTTGTTGTATTCACCTGCTACGGCGTGTGTAACATTTTTCTGTCAACTCTGCATACAGGTGAAACTCGAAAAATTAGAATATCGTGCAAAAGTTAATGTAACCCATACTATGTTGAACACAAGAGGGCAGTATAGCCCTATGTATTACTTCACAAGCCCCCCTCCCTTCCTACTCCTCACACACAAAGTCTTAGAGAGTGACTTGCAAAATTCTGACATTTTCTCCACATTCAAACCAAAATATCTGACTTTCTGTTGGTCGGAGCTAATGACTGTAAATTAGAAAGTTGTCCGGCTTGAGGAGAACTATATCAATACCAATTTTTGTACCTGTAGATGAAACTAACCCCCCACTTTTTTGTCAAAAGGTGGCGCTACTGAGCCCCTCACCACACCCATTTCTGAAACTTTGCACATGTCTACTGGCTAATAAATGTGACGTCTCTGTCGAGTTTCATGCAATTTCAAGTATGTTAAGAGTCTCAAAAGCATCAATAAAGAAAAGTAAAGTTTGAAGTGTTGCCACGGCAACAGTATCTAAGATATCAATAATCCTTTCACAGGTCTAAATCTGCCGTGTGTTTACATTATACACGTAAAGTTTGAAGCAAATCGGGTAAAAACAAGAGGGTGATTTCAAAGCATTTTGAAAGTGACACACTTCCTGCTGCCAGTTGGTGGCGCTATAACTTTGACTCACAATAGTCACATCCATGTGATCGGCCTCTTACAACGAATACACTGCTGAAGTTTCATCAAGATCTGTTAATTTATGCAGAAGTTATAACACACTTCCTGTCTCACTTTTCTCGCCATAAATTTGTTTCCTCGCCACGGCCAAACCGTTCGAGATATCAAAAATCCGCTGGCAATTTTTCATCCTCAATGTCTTGACTTCATGCTGACTGAGATTCGTGGCGATTAAATGATTTCTCTAGGAGGAGTATTTCAAATTCCATTGTATACGTTTTCCAAACAACCCTAAATAGCCGACTTCCTGTTGGGCTGAGGTAAAAAGTAAGAGCATGAAGTATATATGAAACGATGAGATCTATATGTGTACCGACTTTCATATTATTACATGCAAGTGTGTTTGATTTATGGACCAAGGTTTCGGACCCCGTTCCAGGGGGCGCTGCTGAGCCCCCCTGCCACGCCCGGGTACCATCTTCAGCCCAGCCCTGATGGCCGCAGGTTCTGACCCGTGTGCAAAGTTTCAAGAGTTTTAGAGCATGTTAAGGCCCCCAAAAGTGCCCGAATAGTCGATAAAATAATAATAATAATAATAATAATAATAATTAAAGCTGCAAGCAGCGATGAAGGGCCCAAGCCGGTGGCACCGCAACCCTGGTGCCTTTAGTTACCGGGCTCATTTCCACTTGGTGGCTTTCGGAAAACAAAGGATGATGGACACAGCAACAACTCAAAAATATAGCTGCAAGCAGCAATGCGATTCCTCCTCAAAATGGCAAATCATTTAAAATTGATCAATAGAGGGTTGGGGTTAAACCCTCCCAATGAAAAAATCCAAAAAACATGTCTTTCTGTCAGAATCCTAAACTAAACATTTTCAGTGTACAGGAAAATCCATCATGTCGGACCTTATGGATCCTGTAGGGTTTTTTGTTTACAATGAGAAATGAGGTTTGTTCACCAGGTTTCAGAAAAACTAAATAAATGTGTTGGAAATACAAACACTTTGAAAAAATGACATTTGGGCATGGCCTGTAGCTCCCCCTAAGGGTGAATGTGAGCCATTCTTGGTTTGTAGGTTCCTGTTGGCCTGTAGTATTAATGTACCAATTTAGAAAGTATTTGACAAAAAAATGTGCAATTTGGGAATGGCCTTTAGCGCCCCCTAAGGGCGAATGTGAGACATTCTTGGTTTGTGGATTTCTGTTGGCCTGTAGTGTCAATATACCAAATTAGAACATTTTTGACCAGCAAATGGGAATTTTGGGCATGGCCTGTAGCGCCCCCTAAGGGCGAATGTGGGCCATTCTTGGTTTGTGGATTCCTGTTGGCCTGTAGTATCAATCTACAAAATTAGAACATTTTTGACCAGAAAATGGGAATTTTGGGCATGGCCTGTAGCGCCCCCTTAGGGCGAATGTGGGATATTCTTTACGCAGTACTTCAGAGTGATGTCATCTTTAAGTATATATATATATAGGTCTGTATCTAACCCACACCTATAATATCACTTCTGAAGGCATGGATTAAACCACAGGAGTGGTATGGATTACTTTTATGCTGCATTTATGTGATTTTTGTAGCTTCTGAGTTCTGATCACCATTCAAGTCATTGAAAGGTCCAACAGGGTTGAGATAATCTTCTAAAAAGCTTAATTTGTGTTCACTAGAAGAAAGAAAATAATACACATCTGGGATGGAATGAGGGTGAGTATACGATGAGAGAAATTTATTTTGGGGGTGAAAACCATTTGTAGGCTACTTTTTATTTACTTGGAAAATTGTTACTGTCTCTTTAAGAGGATTTTAAACGCATTTCATTCAAGCCGTCAAGCCGTCTTTGCGGCTTGTTTTATTGAGATATAATCTTTTGAGAACTGTGAATCTCATTATTTTCGTGCTGTTACATCTGTATTCATTTCAGAGATTAATTGATTGAGATTGTGAAACTACATACAACCGACAAACCTCCATGAAGATGCGAGTAAAAATGAGATTCCTCGCGCTGTCAGACACAAAGCTGATAATCATTCTCGGAAGTGTTGATACTAGATTTAGATTCGCGATTTCTTCATCAACTGTTTATGGTCACTTGAGACAAAACAGACAATATATCATGTATTTTGACATTTTGTTGTTATGAAATTGTCCGTTCAAACGCAAGAAGAAGCGAATGCGATCTCTCATCGGGGCTCGTGAGTTAGACGTGACGCTGCTCGCGGTTTCACACAAAACTGCTCACAAACATTTATTTGAGTTGTTTCGTCATTTTTTTTCCAGAAATAACTAGCAATACTCCTACAAATAAATGCTTCGTAACTAAAACGTTTTGACTTTCTATAGAAAATATAGACAACACGTTCTTACCTTGCAAAAATCGCCTCAGTATTTAATTTGAAGCAGTAAATCCAACACTGGAGTAAATCTCTCGTGATATCACCGTCCCATTGAAATGAAGGAAGACGGTGATGACGATACAGTTATTATTCTTGCCCAGTAACCCCTTAACCAATCACA
This sequence comes from Moxostoma hubbsi, assembly GCA_032164185.1. NCBI lineage: Eukaryota > Metazoa > Chordata > Actinopteri > Cypriniformes > Catostomidae > Moxostoma > Moxostoma hubbsi. Next base: position 15,149,841 of record JAVLUX010000024.1, on the reverse strand, counting down.
TGTGCCTTTAGCTTGTATTGTCATGAGTATCTGGGCAGATTTCAGAAATAAAATCGGTGATTGGACGACGATGACACTGAGACAGAAACTATGGGAATAATTGTTCCCAAATTTGAACGCTCTGGCTGTAAATGGTTAAAGGTTGTTAAAAATTGTATCCGCCACTCAGTTGATGTATATAGTGAGTGGGGACACAGTGTTTGCCTTTTTTCTGGGATTCGACGGCAAAAGAGCTCAAGCAACTGTTGAACTCAGTCCCTGCCCATTCTGGACTCAGCCTGTTGTAAATAATAGAACAATGAGGCTTGGATGCCATCTATTGGACATTTCTTGTAATTGCCACTCAGAGAATGAACAGACAGTGGATTAAATTTTAGTTTTTTAGGCTTTAGTTCTTTGTTGTATTCACCTGCTACGGCGTGTGTAACATTTTTCTGTCAACTCTGCATACAGGTGAAACTCGAAAAATTAGAATATCGTGCAAAAGTTAATGTAACCCATACTATGTTGAACACAAGAGGGCAGTATAGCCCTATGTATTACTTCACAAGACCCAACGTCCCCCCTCCCCTACAAACTCACAGAGTCTCAGAGAGTGACTTGCAAAATTCTGACATTTTCTCCACATTCAAACCAAAATATCTGACTTTCTGTTGGTCGGAGCTAATGACTGTAAATTAGAAAGTTGTCCGGCTTGAGGAGAACTATATCAATACCAATTTTTGTACCTGTAGATGAAACTAACCCCCCACTTTTTTGTCAAAAGGTGGCGCTACTGAGCCCCTCACCACACCCATTTCTGAAACTTTGCACATGTCTACTGGCTAATAAATGTGACGTCTCTGTCGAGTTTCATGCAATTTCAAGTATGTTAAGAGTCTCAAAAGCATCAATAAAGAAAAGTAAAGTTTGAAGCGTTGCCACGGCAACAGTATCTAAGATATCAATAATCCTTTCACAGGTCTAAATCTGCCGTGTGTTTACATTATACACGTAAAGTTTGAAGCAAATCGGGTAAAAACAAGAGGGTGATTTCAAAGCATTTTGAAAGTGACACACTTCCTGCTGCCAGTTGGTGGCGCTATAACTTTGACTCACAATAGTCACATCCATGTGATCGGCCTCTTACAACGAACACACTGCTGAAGTTTCATCAAGATCTGTTAATTTATGCAGAAGTTATAACACACTTCCTGTCTCACTTTTCTCGCCATAAATTTGTTTCCTCGCCACGGCCAAACCGTTCGAGATATCAAAAATCCGCTGGCAATTTTTCATCCTCAATGTCTTGACTTCATGCTGACTGAGATTCGTGGCGATTAAATGATTTCTCTAGGAGGAGTATTTCAAATTCCATTGTATACGTTTTCCAAACAACCCTAAATAGCCGACTTCCTGTTGGGCTGAGGTAAAAAGTAAGAGCATGAAGTATATATGAAACGATGAGATCTATATGTGTACCGACTTTCATATTATTACATGCAAGTGTGTTTGATTTATGGACCAAGGTTTCGGACCCCGTTCCAGGGGGCGCTGGTGAGCCCCCCTGCCACGCCCGGGTACCATCTTCAGCCCAGCCCTGATGGCCGCAGGTTCTGACCCGTGTGCAAAGTTTCAAGAGTTTTAGAGCATGTTAAGGCCCCCAAAAGTGCCCGAATAGTCGATAAAATAATAATAATAATAATAATAATAATAATAATAATAATAATAATAATTAAAGCTGCAAGCAGCGATGAAGGGCCCAAGCCGGTGGCACCGCAACCCTGGTGCCTTTAGTTACCGGGCTCATTTCCACTTGGTGGCTTTCGGAAAACAAAGGATGATGGACACAGCAACAACTCAAAAATATAGCTGCAAGCAGCAATGCGATTCCTCCTCAAAATGGCAAATCATTTAAAATTGATCAATAGAGGGTTGGGGTTAAACCCTCCCAATGAAAAAATCCAAAAAACATGTCTTTCTGTCAGAATCCTAAACTAAACATTTTCAGTGTACAGGAAAATCCATCATGTCGGACCTTATGGATCCTGTAGGGTTTTTTGTTTACAATGAGAAATGAGGTTTGTTCACCAGGTTTCAGAAAAACTAAATAAATGTGTTGGAAATACAAACACTTTGAAAAAATGACATTTGGGCATGGCCTGTAGCTCCCCCTAAGGGTGAATGTGAGCCATTCTTGGTTTGTAGGTTCCTGTTGGCCTGTAGTATTAATGTACCAATTTAGAAAGTATTTGACAAAAAAATGTGCAATTTGGGAATGGCCTTTAGCGCCCCCTAAGGGCGAATGTGAGACATTCTTGGTTTGTGGATTTCTGTTGGCCTGTAGTGTCAATATACCAAATTAGAACATTTTTGACCAGCAAATGGGAATTTAGGGCATGGCCTGTAGCGCCCCCTAAGGGCGAATGTGGGCCATTCTTGGTTTGTGGATTCCTGTTGGCCTGTAGTATCAATCTACAAAATTAGAACATTTTTGACCAGAAAATGGGAATTTTGGGTATGGCCTGTAGCGCCCCCTAAGGGCGAATGTGGGCCATTCTTGGTTTGTGGATTCCTGTTGGCCTGTAGTATCAATATACAAAATTAGAACATTTTTGACCAGAAAATGGGAATTTTGGGCATGGCCTGTAGCGCCCCCTTAGGGCGAATGTGGGATATTCTTTACGCAGTACTTCAGAGTGATATCATCTTTAAGTATATATATATATATATAGGTCTGTATCTAACCCACACCTATAATATCACTTCTGAAGGCATGGATTAAACCACAGGAGTGGTATGGATTACTTTTACGCTGCATTTATGTGATTTTTGTAGCTTCTGAGTTCTGATCACCATTCAAGTCATTGAAAGGTCCAACAGGGTTGAGATAATCTTCTAAAAAGCTTAATTTGTGTTCACTAGAAGAAAGAAAATAATACACATCTGGGATGGAATGAGGGTGAGTATACGATGAGATAAATTTATTTTGGGGGTGAAAACCATTTGTAGGCTACTTTTTATTTACTTGGAAAATTGTTACTGTCTCTTTAAGAGGATTTTAAACGCATTTCATTCAAGCCGTCAAGCCGTCTTTGCGGCTTGTTTTATAGAGATATAATCTTTTGAGAACTGTGAATCTCATTATTTTCGTGCTGTTACATCTGTATTCATTTCAGAGATTAATTGATTGAGATTGTGAAACTACATACAACCGACAAACCTCCATGAAGATGCGAGTAAAAATGAGATTCCTCGCGCTGTCAGACACAAAGCTGATAATCATTCTCGGAAGTGTTGATACTAGATTTAGATTCGCGATTTCTTCATCAACTGTTTATGGTCACTTGAGACAAAACAGACAATATATCATGTATTTTGACATTTTGTTGTTATGAAATTGTCCGTTCAAACGCAAGAAGAAGCGAATGCGATCTCTCATCGGGGCTCGTGAGTTAGACGTGACGCTGCTCGCGGTTTCACACAAAACTGCTCACAAACATTTATTTGAGTTGTTTCGTCATTTTTTTTCCAGAAATAACTAGCAATACTCCTACAAATAAATGCTTCGTAACTAAAACGTTTTGACTTTCTATAGAAAATATAGACAACACGTTCTTACCTTGCAAAAATCGCCTCAGTATTTAATTTGAAGCAGTAAATCCAACACTGGAGTAAATCTCTCGTGATATCACCGTCCCATTGAAATGAAGGAAGACGGTGATGACGATACAGTTATTATTCTTGCCCAGTAACCCCTTAACCAATCACATGTGCCTTTAGCTTGTATTGTCATGAGTATCTGGGCAGATTTCAGAAATAAAATCGGTGATTGGACGACGATGACACTGAGACAGAAACTATGGGAATAATTGTTCCCAAATTTGAACGCTCTGGCTGTAAATGGTTAAAGGTTGTTAAAAATTGTATCCGCCACTCAGTTGATGTATATAGTGAGTGGGGACACAGTGTTTGCCTTTTTTCTGGGATTCGACGGCAAAAGAGCTCAAGCAACTGTTGAACTCAGTCCCTGCCCATTCTGGACTCAGCCTGTTGTAAATAATAGAACAATGAGGCTTGGATGCCATCTATTGGACATTTCTTGTAATTGCCACTCAGAGAATGAACAGACAGTGGATTAAATTTTAGTTTTTTAGGCTTTAGTTCTTTGTTGTATTCACCTGCTACGGCGTGTGTAACATTTTTCTGTCAACTCTGCATACAGGTGAAACTCGAAAAATTAGAATATCGTGCAAAAGTTAATGTAACCCATACTATGTTGAACACAAGAGGGCAGTATAGCCCTATGTATTACTTCACAAGACCCAACGTCCCCCCTCCCCTACAAACTCACAGAGTCTCAGAGAGTGACTTGCAAAATTCTGACATTTTCTCCACATTCAAACCAAAATATCTGACTTTCTGTTGGTCGGAGCTAATGACTGTAAATTAGAAAGTTGTCCGGCTTGAGGAGAACTATATCAATACCAATTTTTGTACCTGTAGATGAAACTAACCCCCCACTTTTTTGTCAAAAGGTGGCGCTACTGAGCCCCTCACCACACCCATTTCTGAAACTTTGCACATGTCTACTGGCTAATAAATGTGACGTCTCTGTCGAGTTTCATGCAATTTCAAGTATGTTAAGAGTCTCAAAAGCATCAATAAAGAAAAGTAAAGTTTGAAGCGTTGCCACGGCAACAGTATCTAAGATATCAATAATCCTTTCACAGGTCTAAATCTGCCGTGTGTTTACATTATACACGTAAAGTTTGAAGCAAATCGGGTAAAAACAAGAGGGTGATTTCAAAGCATTTTGAAAGTGACACACTTCCTGCTGCCAGTTGGTGGCGCTATAACTTTGACTCACAATAGTCACATCCATGTGATCGGCCTCTTACAACGAACACACTGCTGAAGTTTCATCAAGATCTGTTAATTTATGCAGAAGTTATAACACACTTCCTGTCTCACTTTTCTCGCCATAAATTTCTTTCCTCGCCACGGCCAAACCGTTCGAGATATCAAAAATCCGCTGGCAATTTTTCATCCTCAATGTCTTGACTTCATGCTGACTGAGATTCGTGGCGATTAAATGATTTCTCTAGGAGGAGTATTTCAAATTCCATTGTATACGTTTTCCAAACAACCCTAAATAGCCGACTTCCTGTTGGGCTGAGGTAAAAAGTAAGAGCATGAAGTATATATGAAACGATGAGATCTATATGTGTACCGACTTTCATATTATTACATGCAAGTGTGTTTGATTTATGGACCAAGGTTTCGGACCCCGTTCCAGGGGGCGCTGCTGAGCCCCCCTGCCACGCCCGGGTACCATCTTCAGCCCAGCCCTGATGGCCGCAGGTTCTGACCCGTGTGCAAAGTTTCAAGAGTTTTAGAGCATGTTAAGGCCCCCAAAAGTGCCCGAATAGTCGATAAAATAATAATAATAATAATAATAATAATAATAATAATAATCCTAAGGAAAACAATAGGGCCTTCGCCTTTTCAGGCTTGGGCCCTAATAATAATAATAATCCTAAGGAAAACAATAGGGCCTTCGCCTTTTCAGGCTTGGGCCCTAATTAAAGCTGCAAGCAGCGATGACGGGCCCAAGCCGGTGGCACCGCAACCCTGGTGCCTTTAGTTACCGGGCTCATTTCCACTTGGTGGCTTTCGGAAAACAAAGGATGATGGACACAGCAACAACTCAAAAATATAGCTGCAAGCAGCAATGCGATTCCTCCTCAAAATGGCAAATCATTTAAAATTGATCAATAGAGGGTTGGGGTTAAACCCTCCCAATGAAAAAATCCAAAAAACATGTCTTTCTGTCTGAATCCTAAACTAAACATTTTCAGTGTACAGGAAAATCCATCATGCCGGACCTTATGGATCCTGTAGGGTTTTTTGTTTACAATGAGAAATGAGGTATGTTCACCAGGTTTCAGAAAACTAAATAAATGGGGTGGAAATACAATCACTTTAAAAAAATGACATTTGGGCATGGCATGTAGCGCCCCCTAAGGGCGAATGTGAGCCATTCTTGGTTTGTAGGTTCCTGTTGGCCTGTAGTATTAATGTACCAAATTAGAAAGTATTTGACAAAAAAATGTGCAATTTGGGAATGGCCTTTAGCGCCCCCTAAGGGCGAATGTGAGACATTCTTGGTTTGTGGATTTCTGTTGGCCTGTAGTGTCAATATACCAAATTAGAAAATTTTTGACCATAAAATGGGAATTTTGGGCATAGCCTGTAGCGCCCCCTAATGGCGAATATGGGCAATTCTTTGTTTGTGGGTTCCTGTTGGCCTGTAGTATCAATGTACCAAATTAGAACATTTTTGACCAGCAAATGGGAATTTAGGGCGTGGCCTGTAGCGCCCCATAAGGGCGAATGTGGGCCACTCTTGGTTTGTGAATTCCTGTTGGCCTGTAGTATCAATATACAACATTAGAACATTTTTGACCAGAAAATGGGAATTTTGGGCATGGCCTGTAGCGCCCCCTTAGGGCGAATGTGGGATATTCTTTACGCAGTACTTCAGAGTGATGTCATCTTGAAGTATATATATATAGGTCTATTTCTAACCCACACCTATAATATCACTTCTGAAGGCATGGATTTAACCACTGGAGTGGTATGGATTACTTTTATGCTGCATTTATTTGATTTTTGTAGCTTCTGAGTTCTGATCACCATTCAAGTCATTGAAAGGTCCAACAGGGTTGAGATAATCTTCTAAAAAGCTTAATTTGTGTTCACTAGAAGAAAGAAAACAATACACATCTGGGATGCAATGAGGGTGAGTATACGATGAGAGAAATTTATTTTTGGGGTGAAAACCATTTGTAGGCCTACTTTTTATTTACTTGGAAAATTGTTACTGTCTCTTTAAGAGGATTTTAAACGCATTTCATTCAAGGCACACTCTGTGCGGCTTGTTTTAGTGAGTTTAATCTTTTGAGAACTGTGAAGTCTCATTATTTTCGTGCTGTTACATCTGTATTCATTTCAGAGATTACTTGATTGAGATTGTGAAACTACATACAACCGACAAACCTCCATGAAGATGCGAGTAAAAATGAGATGCGCTGTCAGGCACAACGCTGATAATCATTCTCGGAAGTGTTGATACTAGATTTCGATTCGCGATTTCTTCATCAACTGTTTATGTTCACTTGGGACAAAACAGACAATATATCATGTAATTTGACATTTTGTAGTATGAAATTGTCCGTTCAAACGCAAGAAGAAGCGAATGCGATCTCTCATCGGGGCTCGTGCGTTAGACGCGACGCATCTCGCGGTTTCACACAAAACTGCTCACAAACATTTATTTGAGTTATTTTGTCATTTTTTTCCAGAAATAACTAGCAATACTCCTACAAATAAATGCTTCGTAACTAAAACGTTTTGACTTTCTATAGAAAATATAGACAACACACGTTCTTACCTTGCAAAAATCGCCTCAGTATTTAATTTGAAGCAGTAAATCCAACACTGGAGTAAATCTCTCGTGATATCACCTTCCCATTGAAATGAAGGAAGACGGTGATGACGATACAATTATTATTCTTGCCCAGTAACCCCTTAACCAATCACATGTGCCTTTAGCTTGTATTGTCATGAGTATCTGGGCAGACTTCAGAAATAAAATCGGTGATCGGACGACGATGACACTGAGACAGGAACCATGGGAATAATTGTTCCCAAATTTGAACGCTCTGGCTGTAAATGGTTAAAGGTTGTTAAAAATTGTATCCTCCACTCAGTTGATGTATATATTGAGTGGGGACACATTGTTTGCCTTTTTTCTGGGATTCGACTGCAAAAGAGCTCAAGCAACTGTTGAACTCAGTCCCTGCCCATTCTGGACTCAGACCTGTTGTAAATCATTGAACAATGAGGCTTGGATGCCATCTATTGGACATTTCTTGTAATTGCCACTCAGAGAATGAACAGACAGTGGATTAAACTTTAGTTTTTTAGGCTTTAGTTCTTTGTTGTATTCACCTGCTACGGCGTGTGTAACATTTTTCTGTCAACTCTGCATACAGGTGAAACTCGAAAAATTAGAATATCGTGCAAAAGTTAATGTAACCCATACTATGTTGAACACAAGAGGGCAGTATAGCCCTATGTATTACTTCACAAGACCCCCTCCCTTCCTACTCCTCACACACAAAGTCTTAGAGAGTGACTTGCAAAATTCTGACATTTTCTCCACATTCAAACCAAAATATCTGACTTTCTGTTGGTCGGAGCTAATGACTGTAAATTAGAAAGTTGTCCGGCTTGAGGAGAACTATATCAATACCAATTTTTGTACCTGTAGATGAAACTAACCCCCCACTTTTTTGTCAAAAGGTGGCGCTACTGAGCCCCTCACCACACCCATTTCTGAAACTTTGCACATGTCTACTGGCTAATAAATGTGACGTCTCTGTCGAGTTTCATGCAATTTCAAGTATGTTAAGAGTCTCAAAAGCATCAATAAAGAAAAGTAAAGTTTGAAGTGTTGCCACGGCAACAGTATCTAAGATATCAATAATCCTTTCACAGGTCTAAATCTGCCGTGTGTTTACATTATACACGTAAAGTTTGAAGCAAATCGGGTAAAAACAAGAGGGTGATTTCAAAGCATTTTGAAAGTGACACACTTCCTGCTGCCAGTTGGTGGCGCTATAACTTTGACTCACAATAGTCACATCCATGTGATCGGCCTCTTACAACGAACACACTGCTGAAGTTTCATCAAGATCTGTTAATTTATGCAGAAGTTATAACACACTTCCTGTCTCACTTTTCTCGCCATAAATTTGTTTCCTCGCCACGGCCAAACCGTTCGAGATATCAAAAATCCGCTGGCAATTTTTCATCCTCAATGTCTTGACTTCATGCTGACTGAGATTTGTGGCGATTAAATGATTTCTCTAGGAGGAGTATTTCAAATTCCATTGTATACGTTTTCCAAACAACCCTAAATAGCCGACTTCCTGTTGAGCTGAGGTAAAAAGTAAGAGCATGAAGTATATATGAAACGACGAGATCTATATGTGTACCGACTTTCATATTATTACATGCAAGTGTGTTTGATTTATGGACCAAGGTTTCAGACCCCGTTCCAGGGGGCGCTGCTGAGCCCCCCTGCCACGCCCGGGTACCATCTTCAGCCCAGCCCTGATGGCCGCAGGTTCTGACCCGTGTGCAAAGTTTCAAGAGTTTTAGAGCATGTTAAGGCCCCCAAAAGTGCCCGAATAGTCGATAAAATAATAATAATAATAATAATAATTAAAGCTGCAAGCAGCGATGACGGGCCCAAGCCGGTGGCACCGCAACCCTGGTGCCTTTAGTTACCGGGCTCATTTCCACTTGGTGGCTTTCGGAAAACAAAGGATGATGGACACAGCAACAACTCAAAAATATAGCTGCAAGCAGCAATGCGATTCCTCCTCAAAATGGCAAATCATTTAAAATTGATCAATAGAGGGTTGGGGTTAAACCCTCCCAATGAAAAAATCCAAAAAACATGTCTTTCTGTCTGAATCCTAAACTAAACATTTTCAGTGTACAGGAAAATCCATCATGCCGGACCTTATGGATCCTGTAGGGTTTTTTGTTTACAATGAGAAATGAGGTATGTTCACCAGGTTTCAGAAAACTAAATAAATGGGGTGGAAATACAATCACTTTAAAAAAATGACATTTGGGCATGGCATGTAGCGCCCCCTAAGGGCGAATGTGAGCCATTCTTGGTTTGTAGGTTCCTGTTGGCCTGTAGTATTAATGTACCAAATTAGAAAGTATTTGACAAAAAAATGTGCAATTTGGGAATGGCCTTTAGCGCCCCCTAAGGGCGAATGTGAGACATTCTTGGTTTGTGGATTTCTGTTGGCCTGTAGTGTCAATATACCAAATTAGAAAATTTTTGACCATAAAATGGGAATTTTGGGCATAGCCTGTAGCGCCCCCTAATGGCGAATATGGGCAATTCTTTGTTTGTGGGTTCCTGTTGGCCTGTAGTATCAATGTACCAAATTAGAACATTTTTGACCAGCAAATGGGAATTTAGGGCGTGGCCTGTAGCGCCCCATAAGGGCGAATGTGGGCCACTCTTGGTTTGTGAATTCCTGTTGGCCTGTAGTATCAATATACAACATTAGAACATTTTTGACCAGAAAATGGGAATTTTGGGCATGGCCTGTAGCGCCCCCTAAGGGCGAATGTGGGATATTCTTTACGCAGTACTTCAGAGTGATGTCATCTTTAAGTATATATATATAGGTCTATTTCTAACCCACACCTATAATATCACTTCTGAAGGCATGGATTTAACCACTGGAGTGGTATGGATTACTTTTATGCTGCATTTATTTGATTTTTGTAGCTTCTGAGTTCTGATCACCATTCAAGTCATTGAAAGGTCCAACAGGGTTGAGATAATCTTCTAAAAAGCTTAATTTGTGTTCACTAGAAGAAAGAAAACAATACACATCTGGGATGCAATGAGGGTGAGTATACGATGAGAGAAATTTATTTTTGGGGTGAAAACCATTTGTAGGCCTACTTTTTATTTACTTGGAAAATTGTTACTGTCTCTTTAAGAGGATTTTAAACGCATTTCATTCAAGGCACACTCTGTGCGGCTTGTTTTAGTGAGTTTAATCTTTTGAGAACTGTGAAGTCTCATTATTTTCGTGCTGTTACATCTGTATTCATTTCAGAGATTACTTGATTGAGATTGTGAAACTACATACAACCGACAAACCTCCATGAAGATGCGAGTAAAAATGAGATGCGCTGTCAGACACAAAGCTGATAATCATTCTCGGAAGTGTTGATACTAGATTTAGATTCGCGATTTCTTCATCAACTGTTTATGGTCACTTGAGACAAAACAGACAATATATCATGTATTTTGACATTTTGTTGTTATGAAATTGTCCGTTCAAACGCAAGAAGAAGCGAATGCGATCTCTCATCGGGGCTCGTGAGTTAGACGTGACGCTGCTCGCGGTTTCACACAAAACTGCTCACAAACATTTATTTGAGTTGTTTCGTCATTTTTTTTCCAGAAATAACTAGCAATACTCCTACAAATAAATGCTTCGTAACTAAAACGTTTTGACTTTCTATAGAAAATATAGACAACACGTTCTTACCTTGCAAAAATCGCCTCAGTATTTAATTTGAAGCAGTAAATCCAACACTGGAGTAAATCTCTCGTGATATCACCGTCCCATTGAAATGAAGGAAGACGGTGATGACGATACAATTATTATTCTTGCCCAGTAACCCCTTAACCAATCACATGTGCCTTTAGCTTGTATTGTCATGAGTATCTGGGCAGATTTCAGAAATAAAATCGGTGATTGGACGACGATGACACTGAGACAGAAACTATGGGAATAATTGTTCCCAAATTTGAACGCTCTGGCTGTAAATGGTTAAAGGTTGTTAAAAATTGTATCCGCCACTCAGTTGATGTATATAGTGAGTGGGGACGCAGTGTTTGCCTTTTTTCTGGGATTCGACGGCAAAAGAGCTCAAGCAACTGTTGAACTCAGTCCCTGCCCATTCTGGACTCAGCCTGTTGTAAATAATAGAACAATGAGGCTTGGATGCCATCTATTGGACATTTCTTGTAATTGCCACTCAGAGAATGAACAGACAGTGGATTAAATTTTAGTTTTTTAGGCTTTAGTTCTTTGTTGTATTCACCTGCTACGGCGTGTGTAACATTTTTCTGTCAACTCTGCATACAGGTGAAACTCGAAAAATTAGAATATCGTGCAAAAGTTAATGTAACCCATACTATGTTGAACACAAGAGGGCAGTATAGCCCTATGTATTACTTCACAAGACCCAACGTCCCCCCTCCCCTACAAACTCACAGTGTCTCAGAGAGTGACTTGCAAAATTCTGACATTTTCTCCACATTCAAACCAAAATATCTGACTTTCTGTTGGTCGGAGCTAATGACTGTAAATTAGAAAGTTGTCCGGCTTGAGGAGAACTATATCAATACCAATTTTTGTACCTGTAGATGAAACTAACCCCCCACTTTTTTGTCAAAAGGTGGCGCTACTGAGCCCCTCACCACACCCATTTCTGAAACTTTGCACATGTCTACTGGCTAATAAATGTGACGTCTCTGTCGAGTTTCATGCAATTTCAAGTATGTTAAGAGTCTCAAAAGCATCAATAAAGAAAAGTAAAGTTTGAAGCGTTGCCACGTCAACAGTATCTAAGATATCAATAATCCTTTCACAGGTCTAAATCTGCCGTGTGTTTACATTATACACGTAAAGTTTGAAGCAAATCGGGTAAAAACAAGAGGGTGATTTCAAAGCATTTTGAAAGTGACACACTTCCTGCTGCCAGTTGGTGGCGCTATAACTTTGACTCACAATAGTCACATCCATGTGATCGGCCTCTTACAACGAACACACTGCTGAAGTTTCATCAAGATCTGTTAATTTATGCAGAAGTTATAACACACTTCCTGTCTCACTTTTCTCGCCATAAATTTGTTTCCTCGCCACGGCCAAACCGTTCGAGATATCAAAAATCCGCTGGCAATTTTTCATCCTCAATGTCTTGACTTCATGCTGACTGAGATTCGTGGCGATTAAATGATTTCTCTAGGAGGAGTATTTCAAATTCCATTGTATACGTTTTCCAAACAACCCTAAATAGCCGACTTCCTGTTGGGCTGAGGTAAAAAGTAAGAGCATGAAGTATATATGAAACGATGAGATCTATATGTGTACCGACTTTCATATTATTACATGCAAGTGTGTTTGATTTATGGACCAAGGTTTCGGACCCCGTTCCAGGGGGCGCTGCTGAGCCCCCCTGCCACGCCCGGGTACCATCTTCAGCCCAGCCCTGATGGCCGCAGGTTCTGACCCGTGTGCAAAGTTTCAAGAGTTTTAGAGCATGTTAAGGCCCCCAAAAGTGCCCGAATAGTCGATAAAATAATAATAATAATAATAATAATAATAATAATAATAATCCTAAGGAAAACAATAGGGCCTTCGCCTTTTCAGGCTTGGGCCCTAATAATAATAATCCTAAGGAAAACAATAGGGCCTTCGCCTTTTCAGGCTTGGGCCCTAATAATAATAATAATCCTAAGGAAAACAATAGGGCCTTCGCCTTTTCAGGCTTGGGCCCTAATAATAATAATAATAATAATAATAATAATCCTAAGGAAAACAATAGGGCCTTCGCCTTTTCAGGCTTGGGCCCTAATAATAATCCTAAGGAAAACAATAGGGCCTTCGCCTTTTCAGGCTTGGGCCCTAAAAAGAGCGCAAATGGACACAAAAACAAGGTCGGTGTGAATGGCCCCTATGCGTCCAACGGACACATACACCAACAACTACTACTAAAATATAGCGCAGGTGGAATTCAATGCATCGAATGTGAACGTACCCTTTAGGTCAGTGTTTCCCAACCTTTTTTTCTACCACGGCACACCACTATAGGGTACCACATATTAATTCATTATGACGGACAGGGTAGCACAAATTCCGTCATAATCTATTATTTCACCCGGCACTTTAATTTTTATATTTTAATGATAATAAGACATTTAATAGCTTTTATTTTAGTAATTATTTTTTAATCACGAATTTCCAATACAAGCATATATAGCAGATTATGCATTTATTTATTTATGAAGAGTACAGATGAACAACAGACACCACACGAAGCAGATGAATGTATTTTTTCCCCCCTAAGTGACAGCGGATGTCACAAAAAAAAACGACATATGAACAACACAATATTACAAAAAACAAATACGACTAAATATGAACAAAACACATAAAACATGAACTGAACAGAACTCATTCGACAACTCAAATCTTCCTCTTGGTCCGCGTTGACTTAAACTGTGTGCGCTCGCCTGTGCGTAATCAAACGCGTCAAGGGAGACTGATGCTGAGGTGATTGTCATTAGATTTTGTGTCTTTGCCTCGGACAGACGACTTCTCGTGGCAGTTTTAATTTGGGTCTGGAGGCTGAACCCAGTGTCAAGCGCTGCATCGCCCTCCACATGACAAGATGAGCCTCACAGAGGGGCGATTTTACGAGTTTGCCACGTAAAAAAGCGGGAGGTGTACACAATAAACATTGAGAGAAAAAAGCTTGATGTTGCTTTGATATCAGAAAGTAATAAAATGACTCGTTTATGTTTAGGTCTCAGCGTTTTCTTGGTGAATTTAAATTAGTTGGGTTCTCTGATATTCGTAAATTATAAGGTAATATTTAATAAAAATAAATTATGAGACATTCAATGTCTCTTCACAAATCTGGACAGTTTTTAAATATTTCTTGTCACTTAGAACTCTCAAAGACATTATTGGTGAATCAAAAACCTGTGTGAAAAACACTTTTGTGTGGCGTCACTTCATAGACTTCAATGTATTCTGCAGCGCTGACGCGAGTCATCTGAAAGGGCCTTAACGCGTATAAACATCACTCACATCTGCACATTAATCATTGCTCTTCACAATCACAAAAGTGACCGATTATGGTTTCAAAAAAGCAAATTCATCCGAAAGGTGAGGAGCTGGATCCCTGAAATTATTATTAGAATTTTTTTTTTATGCATTTATTTATTTTGTGGAATTTTATCATTTTCCATGGCACACCTGACAAATGCAGCACAGTGGTTGGGAAACACTGCTTTAGGATTGAAGTATTTAGCTCTACAACATTGCCACCACATTAAGTTTATATTAAAATCTCTAAAAGTCGTATGTCACGCAAAATTATCTTCTGGGAGCTGTCAAAGACTGAAGAGATTTATTTAGCCTACCTGTAGACTAGAATGCGTGACTGCTGTTGACTGTTTCATGTGAACTTTATGAAAATGTAACTCCTGAAGTTGAGGAGTTGACCCCAAGTTAATCGATGTGATTACTTTCTCTTTGTGAAATCAACGTACAATAAAGCATAAATCAGTGAAACATTAAGAGAACATACTGCGTCTTGCTCCCACTGTAAGTGACTATAAAACAATCTCACCAAGACTCCAAAGCGGATCGTGGGTCTTCGACTTGTACGATTTGGGTTTAATCCGAACGGTCTCGTTCTTTCTACTCCCTAACATGTTGAATATCCCTTCGGCCCCCAATCAGCACTTCTTATTGCCTTCTTGAACCGAGAGTTAAACAATCGATAAACAGAAGTCCTGAAGAATGAGATTAAATCTCTCGTCCTGTGCATGGATCACCGCGCTGCTGTGACGCCTATCGCAACACTTGACGCGTCTGAAAGCGCAGCGCTTAACTCGATCCCTGCGAGAAGCGGTAAATATTCTGCTCTTAAATGAGCATTCAGTCACTCCCACTAACACTGCCTGTGCCACATTTACTATGCCGCCCTAACTTAATTAGATTTTATAATGATGAAAGCAAGTAGACGGGGAGTTGTTTTTATTTTAACCTACCCACTAAGAGCTGAGCAGCATTGTTCCATGGAACAAGACTAATAAAATGTTCAAATGAGGCACGGATTTACAGTTACCTTTGCAGATAAACTGTTAATTGCAAACAAATTCACTCAGCCTTTGCCTTTTCCTTGGACTCCACCTACTGGTTTATTCATAAAGGCAAATGTTTCTGTGCAGCAACATCGCTACATGATGGCTTGAGCTGCGGTTAGATTGCGAATGTGAGATTGCGGTAGTTAGTTAATAGTTGTAGTTGTACGATTTACCAAAAAGTGGCCCAATTTAGCTGATATCACCCCTTTTTGACATTTGGTTTCATAACCATTAAACTCTGTGCTTTTCATGTTTTTAGCCCAAACGAACGGTCCTTTGCATAGAACAAGACTTAAATAAATACTAAAATTACAATAATTCGACTTATCAATAATTAGCCTAATTTTGTTTTATTATTATTATTATTATTATTTTTAATTAGCTATGTCTTGCTGCTGTTTTTGTATTGTTGTGCACTCTAAGCTCCTGTCACCAAGACAAATTCCTTGTATGTGTAAGCATACTTGGCAATAAAGCTAATTCTGATTCTGATTACAAATCAATTAAACATTTGAACCATATGACTGTAACGTTTGGAAGGCGGTCACGATATCTGGCTCTAAACAGTACTCAAAAATTGACAAGGAATGAGCAAACAACGGGGCATTAAATACACTAAGACAAACGAGTAAATGAAACAGGTTAGGGCAATGAAAGACGGCTGGCAGTGATGAGGGCAGGGAATTGTGGGAAGTGTAGTCCATGGGGAACAGACGACAGAGGCAAAACACAGGGCAGACAAAAGTGAATCGTGACAAAGACGTTATAACATCACGCTAATAGTGAAATGCTCAGGAAAAAAAAATATCCAGTTCATAGCACCAGACTCCGTATTAGGAATGTATGTTTTATACATTTCATAATAATTTTAGAACTTTAAATGTATGTAATACTCTAAATAAATTAAACTCATGACCATTTGAGCTAAAGATATCAAACTTCAGTAAACTCAGAATATTACTCCCTACATAGCACAAGGCTTAGTTTTTGAGTATTGTTTTGGGAATTAATATATATATATATATATATATATATATATATATATATATATATATATATATATATATATATATATATATATATATATATTATTTAATCCATATACATCAATTAAACTCCAAGACCATTTTAGCTAGATATGGCAAACCAACTACATATTATTCAGAATATTTTTCCATATAAAGCAGATGGTTTATTTTGGGGAGTTCTTCTTGTGTATTTTTTATTTAGAATATTGAATTAATAAAACTTCATTGCATTCCAAGACCATTTGAGCATACAATGTCAATTCAACTGCAAATTACTAAAAATATTATGCTTTAAATAGTACAAGGCTTATACATGAACCATGTATACCATTCAATACCATCAACATGAACCATTCATAAAAAACTGCCTGCGTGTGATCGCATCCCAGGCACGCGAGGCAGCTTTTATGACCATGAGAGGTGGGGAGAAATCACCGCATCCAGAAACTACACAGGGGCGGAAATGGCATCTTTATAAAGACACATCCTGAAAAGGACGTTCAATGCTGCCGTGTAATGCTCTTTCAGAGAAATAAACTCTTGTACAGAGAAAATCACTCCTTCAATATAACTCTTTCAATTCTCTGCGCTGTCGAAGCGCCCAGGGGCAAACTGCACTGCCATGCAAAGAAGGAGAATGCCGCTGAAGTGCGCCATAGATCCAACAGCAAACAGAGCATCAGAGGAACAGAAGCAGGAATCTGGTGTGTGTGACTAGCAGCTGGCTGCATACACAACCATCGGCTCCAAAGAAAATGTCTGAATGTACTTGTAGTATTACCTTGCCTTTATACCCTTATGTCTGGGGGCGGGGTATGCAAAAACTGTCTGCCAACTTCTCATTTGCCTTTTTTCATAGATCAGAAGCATATTCGGTGCTCAAGAGAGACCCCTAAATGTATTACCCTCCCAAATATGTTTTATTTCTACAGAGAAAAAGTATATATGAACAATTTCAGTCAGGATTTAGAGTTACAAATTACTTGCTCTTATCATCTGATCATGGCTGCATTTCATTTCTAGTGCTTTTAGATCTTAGTGCTGCATTCAACACAATAGATCATGACATTCTCTTGAATAGGCTTGAGAATTATGTTGGCATTCGTTGAGTTGCTTTAGCATGGTTTAGTTCAGTTTTAAGGCCTCTGTTTTTCTCCTTGTATGCTTTCCCTGGGAGATATTATAAGGAATCTTGGAAATAAGTTTCTTACAAATTTCTCCAAATTAGCAGTGTGTATCAATGAAATAATAGATTGGATGGCCAGAAATTTCCTTCTACTCAATTCTGACAAAACAGGGGTACTAATTATTGGACCAAAAACCTCTAAAAATAAGCCTCTGAAATATAATTTGACTCTTGATGGATGCACTGTTACGTCGTCTTCAACAGCAAAGAACTAAGGTGTTATATTTGATACCAATATATCCTTTGAAAATCAAATGACCAATGTTTGTAGAACAGCATTCTTCCACCTAAGAAATATTGCTAAATTATGACACATGGTCTCTGTTGCTTTCATGTCCAAATTGTTCGACATCACAGGATGTTTTTGAGATTCGTGTTTGAGGGATATCAATAGAGCACGCTCTCCCCCAGCCAATAAATCTTTTTGGGAGTCCGCCTCAACTCCAGGAGTGGGCGCGTGCACCTCATGAGCGAGCGCGTTCAGGCCATTCTACAGTGTCTGTCTAAGTTCAAACTGGGGGGAACACTTACACTGAATCTGTTTCAGAATGCATTATTATTTATGGTGGCAACAGTCATTCAAATAGGTCTCTTACACATGAGACCTCTACAGTGCTGGCTGAAGCGCCATGTGCCACAACATGCTTAGCCCCAATGCAAATGCACATCAGTATAACCTGCCACTGTATAGCTGCTTTAGCAACATGGATAGCTCATGCGTTTTACCAGCAAGGTGTTGCACTGGGGCAAGTTGTCAGGCGGAAAGTGAGCCGGTAATTATGGAGATGCTGTACAGCTTGCCATGGGAAATACAGCTGAGGAGGGATCTCCTCTCTCAAGCGCAAGGTACAATCTGGCATCCATAGCCCCAGCTGTTGAACCTGCATGTGTGGCCCCAGAACAGGGCACACTAGATGTGCCAAAACTGACGCGTTCAGACACGAACACCATTTTACATGTTAGAGCACCGTCCATGAGACGTGTTCACAGATTCACAGTGTCTCTTACATGGGAAAGACAGAGTAAACTGCTCCATATATGAAATTCAATTTTTTCTTCAAGAGTGGTTAGACACAGGACTCACCCTGTCAATACTCAAAGTGGATGTGGCAACTATTTCTGTGTATCACGCACATGAAGCTGGTGCCTCTATAGGCAAGCCTGATTTAATCATAAAGTTCCAGACAATTCATGTCTGGAGTTTGGCCCTGGTCTTTCAAGAGCCACTGTCAAACCCAGGAAAGGATATGTGCCTAAGATCCTAAACACACCCTTCAAAGTGCAGGTGGTTCACCTTCAGGCTTTCTTTCCTCCTCCATTTAATTCTGTTGAAGAACAATCATTGCATTTGTTATGCCCTATGCAGGCACTACATGCATACGTTGAGCATACTTGCTAGTTCAGTCTGTCTGACCAGCACTTTATATGCTATGGAGGATGCACAAAAGGAATGTCTGTCTCCAGCAAAGGCTCTCTCAATGGATTGTCGATGCAATTGCCCTGAATTATGAGTCACAGTGTAAGACTTGCCCAATTGGCTGCGGCATACTCATGTTGGTTGTCATCCCACTAGACTGTGGCGTCATGGTCCTCTCTGGGAAGTTATGTTGTGTAGTGCCCCGTGATGGGATTTTGTTCCTCATATGGTTGCTACTCAATGTCGAGTGAACTGAGTGGTAAGGGAACGTCTTGGTTACGTACGTAACCTCGGTTCCCTGAGATGAAGGTAACGAGACATTGCGAATGCTATCCGCACTACAAGACTCAGAGTTCTTGAGGTATGAGCGATGCGCTCCTTGTTCTCAGTCAGAAACTCTGTTTGCGCACCTGTTTTTATAGTGGCCAAAACAGGTGGGGCTCAAACACCATAGCCAATATTAGAATATTGCCATTATTGTAGAGAGGTTTCAACTAGGTTATATAAGAAGGTATTCCCAAAATGCGTTGCTACGCAATGTCTCGTTCCCTTCATCTCAGGGAACCAAGACGATTTACCGATTGACTGTAATAAAACTACAATTAAATTGATTCTGAAAACTGCTTAAACAGAGCCAGATAAACTAAGAGTCAGATAAACTGAGACCTCTCTTGTAAACACCTATTGGTGGGGATAAATCACTAAGTGTAATAGATGAATGAACTATGATTAAAATAAACTAATTATCAAGAATCTAAACTTAGCAAATCAAAATATTATTGATGTGTCAAACACGTTTTATTTATTTTTTTCTTTTATTTTTTAGTCTTTTTCATTTTTATTTTAGAATGAAAAGTTCTGCATCATAGCTTTTAAATGAATAAAACCTTTTCTGATTATATAGATAATGAACAAGCTATCAAATCCAAAAGTTCATTACTAAGCACGTCTTAACAATTCATACGATGGGGCGGAAACCGGCTTGACAAAACACATAGACATTTATTGTTGCACTTTTTAGTTGCACATAATAGCAAACTGCTTCATACTAACATGTATACCACACAGCTTCATGGATCTCTCTCTCCCCCGTCTGTCGCTGTCTCCTCTCCTTAAATACTTCCACCGCGCCTCACTGGAATGCAAGACCGGTGTGGCACGTTCACCACTTATCTTCCCAGAAATCAGTTGAAATAATTTTTCAAACACACACACACTCACAGCTCTGCATTCAGACTGATATTAAATGGTCTAAGATTGGTACATCAATACAATTTAAACAAGTACTGCGTATGATCTGCATTGCATATATTCAATGTTGTTTACTATATGTACTGTAGTAGATGTGAGAATAATTGAAACTTTTGGACAGATAATTGAGAATCACGGTAAGAAAATGTTTAGATGTAATCAGCTTCACAAAGCTTAAGGTTTGATGATCTTGTCAGAGTATAAATGTTCTAATAAATTAAATGTATTGCATCAAATTTTCTTTATGATCATTGAACTTAAAAGGTGGTCCAAAATCAAAAGTTAAACTCTTTCTTAGCAGCAGAGACACAAAATGTGAACAACAGAAATGTGTTGGCATATAAAAATGTTGACATGACTATGCAGTGGAATCACTTTCACACAATACATCACAAAATCAGAATTAAATAAGCTCAGCAATAAGAATTTATTATAGCTTGTGACAGACACTCTTTGCAGGTTAGATCTCTTTTCTTTGCATTGAGGTGTATAGATTTCTGCATAGTATTTGTAAGTCACAGAGAAAGGCCATTAACAGGGGAGTGGAGTTAAAAGAGCTACAACCCTAGATTTCCAAATAAAAGTACATATTATATTCATACAAAATGTACAAAATATACTGTGTATCAAACAAACAAACAAACAAAAACAATAAGGAAAAACATTTCAAGTGGCATCTTGAAAGAAAATTACCATGCACAAAGTGCACTTTTGTAAACCATATAAAAACTAAATTAAGCAAAAAAGGAATGATAATATAATATATATGTATTTACAAAGTTAACTTAAGCAAGGCTTTGTACAAATGTTACAAAATAGTTTGACACACACATACTCAACCACATACTGTTTACACAGGCAATTTCAGACACACATACACACCCAAATGAAGTGATTTCACAAATGAATTGTTACTCAATATAAATGAATATATGTTAAGTTGAACATTCCATATTACCTCTTATGGTATTTAATGTAGCATTCAATTTTCTTGTAGATTTATGCACAAAGTCAGTGGCCTGTGTTACAGCTGCTATACTGTCAGTATCAACACTGATCCTGTTTGCTAACACTGTTTAACCAATACTGTACCATTACGTTTGGAGAATTAGTTTGTCTGCTTTGTTTGAGACATTTGAAAAATGTTAAACTAAATAAAAACGAAAGCACTCCATGACATGTGAGTCGAAAGTGTCTTGGCAGTAACATAAAGAGCAAAATGATGTCATGTGACTGGTCAAGTAAAGGAAGAAGAAAAACACTGAAGAAAGAAAATGAAGAAAACTTTGGCAACATTGAAAAGCATTAGGTTTGAATAAGAGAACTGTAAATATGACTTTGAACAAGCAATGCTTAAATCAGTCTTGAGTAATCATAGTTTGTATTCTGTATTCTCCAACTTATCAGGGAATTCACACTGACAGCAATAAAGTGGTGACAAAGTTAAGAGTTGGTGATTTGAGGCAACATGAGTGACCATGACCATTGGCAATGCAACAAATTTAATGCAACTAAATGTGAGCACTGACAATGGAGCACATGTGATCCACTTCCTGATACAGCTGGATACTATATTAAATGGAAAAGGCAAAAGTGAGTAACTACACATTTTTTCAAAATTGAAATGGGGTATCTTTAGACTATGAACTTTGGCTGAGATTCAGAGAAAAGATTCAAAGTGAGACTATTTATATAATCCTGGTCCTGAAGAACCTTATTTGACATACCCAACCTTTATTGAAACACCATGCAAAACACCATGGGATCCATGCAAAAGTGCATTGCTGGGGTTCTCCAGGACCAGGACTTTGAAGACGGAAAGTGGAACACACTTTGAAGACATAGCTACAACAAAGGCCAAATCCAGCTCTCCTGGTTCACTGGCCTGTACATACAGTCATTTGTTATTGTTACAAGAAATCACGGAAGCGAGAGGTAGGTGGGGCCTGACGTACAGGAAGGGCTTTGGTTTCTGAGCTCTTGGGGTGGGACTCTTTAATGTCTTGACTTTCAGCAAGGGTTGGTGAAGCTAGTGGTTTGGGGGATATTGTTGGGATGATTTTGTTGCTAGTAGAGTGAGCAGCAGCAAGGGAAACTTTCATGTCAGAACAATCTGTGGGGGAGACAACCACAGTGTGCCGCCTCCACGCACGTCTCTTTCTGCGTGTCTCTGGCGATAGCTGCTTCCTCAGGCCAATACTGCGCAAGTCATTGGCTGAGCCCAGCAATCGAGCCTGTACCTGATCTGCCAGGGAATCCTGCCTAGGAGACACAGAGCAGCTCTTACTTCCAGACACAGCTGCAGATGTTGGAGCACACTCATTTCTCACACTAACCCCTTTGAATGATTTGGAAGCTGACGGAGAGGACTCACGGATGGAGCCCTGTGTTTTAGTAAGACTGGGTCGCTGCTCGCCTTCCATGATGGAGGAGCTGAAAAGATCTGAGAGGTCCACAGAGGTCACTTTGGCTTTGTCTCCCTTTAGCCGGTGTCGGGCGAGGGTGTCACACTGTATGAGGCGGTGTGAGTTAAAGGAGTTGCGGCCATGGAGGCGCTGGGAAGCAGACGATGAGTAAGTGGAGCTGGAGGGAGTGGATGAGTGTACTGCTCCATTAGAAGTTCTATCTTCTGGGTTAGGATTAATGTGAGTAGAGGAAGGAGGTGGAGCAGGGGTGGAGCCAGTAGCAGAGGGCGATTTGCAGTGCGAATAGAGAAAGCTGCGTGGTGTTGTTGGTTCAGGTGATGTCTTTGAGCCTGTTTTCTCCGGCCGCTCGTGGGTGAGGGAACTTGAGGCGAAGCCACTTTCATTATCAGTTTCACTCACCAGTTCACTGTGCTCATCGTCTGCATCTTCGCACCGCCCTTCTGATACTAAGCTCTGTCCCAGCGTGGACAGACTCGAGTAACCTGACACAATGGAACGTGCATCGTCTCCTCGCCAACTGCGACCCTTCACTTCTGACCTTTGCTCTTCTTCCTCTTCTAGCAGCACGACTGGTGGTGCTTCCTCCGTGGAGGATATTTTGGGAACTACTTCCTCCTCTTCCTGCTCTTGTGCTGTCTGTCTTTCTCCCTCCTCCTCCTCTTCCTCCTCCTCTTCTTCAACATCCTCCTCTTCCTCTGCTCGTGGGGCACAGAAGGATACCACTTGCCCCATCTCTTGCAAGTCGTCTTTTTCGAAGAGACAATATTTAACAGGCTCATGCTCAGATTCGTCATCTGTGCTGCTGCCCAGGAGGCGGGTGTCATGCCGTTTTCTGCGTTTCCATGTCACAGCCGACATAATGGACAATGTCAGGATATCTTTCGCCGTAAAGTCACGTTTTGAACCCCATGACTCCTAAGAGAAATGTGAAAGCAATTAAGTCAAGTGGGCAAAAGTTTTTAAAACTTTTTCAGCTGTCTTGGTTCCAGAAGTATTTTTATCATTAATTTCTTATATAGGGATTTCATGAAATCCTTCATGAGTTCTAAGCCATGAACCAAATCAACCATGTCCGAGGTGAATCACGACATTACAAATTGTGATTTGAAGCAAAAAAAATATTTGAAGATCCAAGACTGTGCACTTAATTTATTTGATAAGGGCAGACTACAATCCCATGAAGCATTGTGAATGATGTAATAAAAATAAAAAATATTAAGTAAAAATATTAAAATATGAATACAATTTTTTAAGTTAAGTTTAAAAACAATACATTTTAATTGTATTGCAAAATATTCAGATATATGCAAATATATTAGTAGGGAGAGTGTAGAATGTTTATGCCATTCACAGTGCATCATTGATTGGGCAGTCGCTTCAGAGCTTGTTTGGCAGGTTTTGTTGACTTCGATGTGATTGGTAGATTTGCACTATTTAACAGGATTTTTTTTAACAACGAAGTTGAAATAACACAGACTGATGGCTATAACAGAGGCATGTATCATCGTTTAACAGCTTCAGAGCTTATGGTAGGTCCGTCTTTAAAGGTTTATATGTTATCATTAAAAATCTTTTTGCCTATGAAGATAAATGAATGTGATTTTTACTTCTGGAACATGAACATTCAATTAAAAATAGACAAATCAAAGTATGACAATTAACTTTGTAGCAAAACACTATGGAACTAAGGCATAAACATGGTTGCAAATCGCAAAATTGTTAACAGATTTTTTATTTCCATCCAAATGCTGTAAGTCCTTCAGCATCTTAATGTTTTTAAAAAATATACAGGATTTAGTCAATACTGACCTTAGATTTTGCAGAATCACTGTTGGTTGAGTCTGCACCATTAAGAACAGGGAGAGATAGGTAGAGAGATAGACATTGTCAAGAGAGAAAGTTAGTGAAAATTATGAATATATTGGTACAATGTTAATATCGGTACAATGTATATGCTTTACTAATGAGAGGCACAGAGGTGGATCAAATATCAATGATACTGGCTGCCATATATATGTATGTGTATATTGTATTCATTTAAACTTTGTGATTTCCAGTACATAATGCAGCCTCTGTGTCAATCATTAAGCATTTAACTTATAAACAGTGATTGTGAGACAGTGTTCACACAAGATCCACTTTAAAAAACATTTGTATGATCACTGATCATGCGCTGATTGTCAGCTAGTTTTCCAATGTGAACAGGGTCTTAAAAGAAGCAGCAAAAGGGTCCACAATAGCAGTGTTAAAGATTTAGCACACAGTGATGACATCACGTCACATACTGATGACATCAATCCATTAAGGAAGCCATGGAAGGTACAAGGGCAGATACTGTAGTCATGGGGAGAGGGAAGAAAAAGACACAATTTGCCACACACATACACACGCACGCTTTCTTTGCTATTTATACTGGGACTTGGCACAGGCTGGTGCAGCTGTTTTTATGAAGTTACACACACACAACAAGCACCTCAGTCACTTGGCATTAAATGCACACTCTTATACACATACAGTACATATACACACACGCCCATCCTACCGCAGTGGCTGTTCCACAGGCTCAGCTAAGAGAGGGATGCAGAAATGTAGAGAAAGACAGTAGAAAGTGAATATAAAGAAGATTTTAAAAAATGTGAAAAGAAAAGAAAACTCAGAGAAGTGTAGAGCATTCAACAAGCAGGAAACTTGAAATGTTTGATGAGGATGTGTGATCCATTACAGTTACATTTCCAATGTGTTCAGCATATTCAATAACAGACCTGTCCAGCCAAACATGCAGATGAAAGTATGTTTTCTTAATGTTAGAGGTGGAATATGACTGATTTCCATTGGCAGTTCATCAGCTAAAGGAGACTACTGTTAACTACAACTGGCTGTTTTTAGTCTGAAATGACTGGACATTGCTGAGTGTGAACAGTAAAGCTCACCTGATGCTTCCCCTAGCAAGCCTGTCCGGCCAATGTTAGAGAGGAGGTGATCTATATTGGGGGCAGGCTGAACATCCTCTGTGTCCACTGGCGTCTGAGGGGTGACATTCAAATATTTAGAAAAGGTGTGAAATGTTGATTCATATATGTTCACATTAACACAACAGCAGTGCCGTCTTTAAAGAGAGCACACGTAACTCTATGGATTCCAAAGGCATATGAAATGCTCATCTGTTCAGCATCAAGTAAAGATTGTTACAAATCCCATGAAATGATTTTATAAATACAGTTCTCACCTGTTTTGGCATATTTTGTTTTGAGACAGGAAAATGGGGCATATCAAAGGATTTATTTTTTTTTTTTTAATCGGCCAATCGCCTTTAGCTTAAAATGCATTGTCAAACCCTGAATTCCTACTTGATATTGCTAAACGGCTGCCGGTGGTAGTGGGGGGAAGGGCATTTTCATTCTAGGGAGAGAATTATTACATGCTCCTGTGAACAAGATGAATCCATTTATTTTCCAGAAAACAAAGACTGTACATTTTAAATGTGTGCATCTTTTAAGTTTAATTTGTCAACTATTAGGAGTACATTTGCATACAAATGGCCTCAAAAGTATTTTTTATTTTATTTTGATTCTTATCAATAATTTTCTATATAACAGGGCGGAGTGCGGGGCCGGGTCGTGATTATACACACCCAGTCCCTTATCGGGCTAATTGAGCCTCGGAGAGGGATAAAGGCCGATTGCAGCCGGTGGTGCGGAAGAGAAAGATCATTTACGGACATGTCTGTCATGTGTGTGTGTTCGTCTTTTGTTTAAGTTTATAATTAAAATATTATTTATATTGATAAGCCGGTTCTTCCCGTGAACTGCTTTACAAACATGTTTAACACAAAGAACACATCTCCGGTATCTCCGGTTACTCTTGTAACCTCGGTTCCCTGAGATGAAAGGAACGAGACATTGCAGAACACTTTGGGGAAATTCCTTTTCCATGACCTAGTTGAAGCCTTTGTATCATAACGGCAATCTTATGATTGGCAATAGTGTTTGAGCCCCGCCCTTTTAGGCGTGCATTTGCCCTATATAAGCTGGCGCAACACACCATTTCTTCTGAATTTTCTGACTGAGGACAAGTGTGCATCAATCGTACTTCAAAACTCTGAAGAAGTAGAGTTCTGGCAACTAAGTTTGCAATGTCTTGTTCCCTTCATCTCAGGGAACTGAGGTTACAAGAGTAACCAGAGAAATTCCCTTTTGATTCAGTTCACAAGACACTGCTGAACACTTTGGGGTGTTGGAGTCCCATCACGCCGCACTACGTAACTCAATACCCTTGCATCAGGGTTTAAAACACTTAGAGAAGTGACTTAGTATAAAAGCTCTTTAGTGTGTATGTAAATTAATAACCTCACAGCGGTACATGCTTTTATCACCTCTAGACTGGACTATTGTATTTCCCTATATTCCAGAATTGAGAAGTGCGCTTGCTTGTATTTAAATCCTTAAATGGCCGAGCCCCTGTGTATCTCTCTGACCTTTTGTGTGAACACAGTACAGGAAGAGCTCTTAGGTCCGCCAACCAGAGTTTATTAACTGTTCTAAAGTCAAAGCTAAAATCAAGAGGGTGATCGAGCGCTCGCCATAGCTACCTAAACTTTGACTTCTATCAGAACTGCATCATTTCTCTCTAGCCTACAACTTGTGATGTTCTCTGTTGTTTATTATTTTATGACTTTGGGTCTATAGTAATATATTTTATTGTGGGTTTTTATTGTATTTAAAAAGTTATTGCAAACACATTGTACAACTGTTGCTGTTTTTAAATTGCGCTTTCTAAATAAAATTGATGATGACTGATGATGGCATGGTGAAAACCAGATGGGAAATTAATCTTAGTCTGAGGATGTCTGAGTCATATAATACACACAGTGTAATTTAACTCCTTCATACCAGAGGTAGAGAGGGAGGTTTTATTATTTTTTTATTGGAACTGCTTTTGATTCTAGTGGGATTAAATTGGCTAGTGGCCTACACAGGCGACTGTATTAAAATATAACCGGGTGTTTCAATAGGTAGTTCTCTAGACAGAGAGGACACGTGAAGTGATGGACACCACATCTTGGTTATAAAACATTGTGAACATGTTTTGTGAAGACCATCCTGCTGCAAAGCATATATACTGTAGGGATATACCATTTGACCATGCCCATGAAGAGGCCATGCCTCTAGTTGAATGCGCTTTCACGCCAATAGGGCATCTCACACCCTGTGATTCATAAGCGAGGGTGATCGCATAAACAATCCAGTGAGATTGCCTTTGTTTGGAGATGGACATGCCTTTTGCACATCCTCCATAACAAACAAAGAACTGATCTGACAGTCTAAACTGGCCAGTGCACTCCACATGCATGTGTAATGCCCGCACGTGGCATAATAAATGCACAAACTGCTCATCTGAATTAGGCAGTGGAGAAGAGAAAAGAGAAAGCTGCGTGGCGTGGTTGGTTCAGGTGATGTCTGCGAGTTTTGGAAGAGAGCCCTGAGGATGTGGAAATCACCTTAGGCACATAGACTTTTTTGGGTTTGATGGTGGCTTTTGAAAGCCTGGAACCGAATTCCAGACATGAACTCTCAACCAACATATTTCCAACCTATTTGACTCAGGCAAGAGCCAACAGCAGTGCCGTCATTAAAGAGAGCACACATAACTCTACAGATTCCAAAGATTCAAACAGGGGGCTCGTGAGCACTCAGCACCAGATTCAAGTCCCATGTTTGAACTGTAGCAGGGCGAGGTGGTTCAAGCACCACGCTCCCCTAAGGAACTTTATGATTAGATTGTGTCTGCCTGTAGAAGAGACATGGTCCCTACATAAACCTTAAGCGTTGATGGAATAAGACCTGCATCCAACTGCTCTTGAAGTAATGTAAGGATCTCCGTGATTGGCAAATTCACTGGATTTTTGCTACGTAAAGAGCACCAATTCGAAAACACGCCATTTTAGTGCATTGATGCATCTCATATATGCTGCATTAGATTGCAAAATGGTGTTTATTACAGACTGAGCCAATTCTGGCTCATTTGTTGCACTCATTTCAAGGGACATCCGTGCATGTTCCACAGCTCTGGCCGGGGATGCCAAAAGATGCCCTGCGCTTGAGAGAGCTGGTCCCTCTTCAGAAGTACTTCCCATGGAGGGCCGACTAATATCTCCATCATTTCTGGAAACCATGGTTGATTGGGCCATTTCGGGGGCCTGGTGCGACAGATTGTCTGCTCCACCTATGTCGGGAGCAGGGAGAGGAGATGGTGCACACACGAGGAGGCGTTGCGCCAGACTCAACACTGTTAGCAATCGAGTGCCGACCTGCCGATTTATTTATTCTACCACTGACATATTGTCTGAACGAATCAAAACCTGATGATTCACAATGTCGGAATGGAAAGCTTTCACCTCTAAGAACATGGATAGCATTTCCAAGCGATTTGACATGCTCGTTTCACACCTGTCAAAGTGCCAAAGTACCATGGATGCTTCCGTGGTCACCACTTTTCATCTAAAAACCTGACCCGTCATCACACCCTGCTGATAAAGTTTTGGAGCTGTCCATGGTGCAAGAGTAGCCAGGTAGTGACACCAGGCGTGAATTGGTACATGGTGTTTGAGCCAACACTGGAGAGGTCTCATGTGTAAACCTAACGGTATGATGGCCGCCATAAAACCCAGCATGTTCTGAAAAGACTTTCTGGACGCGCTAGCTCTTGAGGTTCTTGAGGAGTCAAGTCGAACCCCCAAAAAGAGATTTGTTGGCTTGGGGAAAGTGTGCTTTCCCCCAGTTGACATTGATACCCAGTCGGTTCAAATGGGGAAGTATACTGTAATGTCCCTTTGCTCGCATAGCAGAGCCTCTGATTGGGCCAGTAATAGCCAATCGTCAAGGTAATTTAGAATGCGCATGCCTTTCATGTTCAAAGGGGCGAGCGCCGCATCAACACATTTCGTGAACATGCGCGGGGCCAGAGACAATCGCGAGGGGAGTCATCCCTTCAAACACAAATCTCAAGAACAGCCTGTGGCATGGTACTATTTGGATATGAAAGTTTCCATCCTATTGACGCAAGGTGGGTGGATGTGTGATAAGATCTGTTTCTGAGTTAACATTTTGAATGGGCATTTTTCCAGCATGCAATTCAAAAGCTCAGAACTAGGATTCACCGAAGCCCGCTGTCTTTCTTCAGAAAGAAAGGGTAGCAGCTGTAAAACCGATGAACGATGTGTCGCTCACAGGAACACTTGCGATACGACATCTTTAAAAAGACATGAACACACAAGCAGTTCTTTTATGAGTTTTTGACATCACTTAATACTATTTACGTCTCGGAATATTAAAATATACATACAGTATATCTATATATATGAAAGGATACAGCTCCTGCCTGGATGCTGTGGTAAGCGGGTAGATGTCTCGCTGAGCGAAGAACCCGATCTGGCAGCAAGGTGGAGAGACCTGTTCGATAGAACACTAGAGGTGGCGGGTGATCCTCACTGCAGGCGCTGAAAGTCAGGCGTAGAACGTCCTGATGCGTCTGCAGAGAATCCCGTCCGCTGATGGGTGTTCAACAAATGTTTCAAATGGTGTGTGAGCACCCGCTTATATAGGGCAAATGCGCACCTAAAATGGCAGGGCTCAAACACCATTGCCAATCATAAGACTGTCATTATGATACAAAGGCTTCAAATAGGTTGTGGAAAAGGAATTTCCCCAAAACGCTCATCTCTCATGGTCTCGTGAACTCAATAGATAAAGAACTAACCTTTTCATCCTTTTCATGTTCTTCACTAAAAAACCAGACATACTGTATAAAGTGAGAAAGAGAGAGAGATGATTTAGATTCATAATTAAATCTAGCTGTAAAGAGAATGTCTGTTAAGTATGTGACGTGTGATGAGCCTCACATGTTGAATGAGTGTCTCCACAATCTTGTAGCGGTCAGGCATGTGGGTAACCATGTCTGTCATGTTGTCTTCTGAGGTCCGTACAAGAGTAGGGCCAAACACCAGTGCCAAATTACGTGGCTCCATCTGCACACAAACAAATACACAATAAAATATGAGATAAATAGGTTATGAGATAACACCAATCAAGGACTTTTATACACTTTGAAGAGAAACCCTAACAATCCAGCAAAAATTTACTCAGGGTTTTAAAATTAAAGTACTCAGAACA
The DNA here is from genome assembly GCA_032164185.1 of Moxostoma hubbsi. NCBI lineage: Eukaryota > Metazoa > Chordata > Actinopteri > Cypriniformes > Catostomidae > Moxostoma > Moxostoma hubbsi. The sequence continues at coordinate 15,118,824 of JAVLUX010000024.1, read as the reverse complement.
CTTCAAATCAAAGTTAAGACATTTTAAGACCTTTTTCAAGACCTGAATAAATAAAATGAATACCCTATCACCACACCAAAACAAACACACACAATCTCAAAATAAATCATGTATCACAGACTCTTATTTAAACAGGCACACTCTGCCCTGGTACACTGTGATATCAACAGTTTAAATTAGCAAATTGTTCGGCAGTTTTCACATGTGAAATTCTGATGCCTGGAACAATGTTTTATAAGCAATAAGTTGAAGTCTGAACCTGCTTCATAAACGAGACCTTGTGACCTGAAATCCGAGAGGGATAAAGGCTGACTGCGGATGGTGGTGCGACAGAGAGAGTACGTTTACGGGCAGCTGTCCGTCATATGTGTGTGTTTGTGTCTTTTTGGTTTATTTCTTCATTAAACTATTATTTATATTGTCAAGCCCGTTCTCATCTCCTCCTTACCCGTCTAAACTGCTTTACACTTTTATATACAGTTCTATGTTAACATGGTTTTGCACTGGTCCCACAGTATTATCCCAGGCTCAAGCTTTATGATAACAGCTATACCGCAGTGTTTTCTTTAATTACTGTTGTAAGTAAGGGACCAATATTCCCAGATAGTAGTGTTTTTCGGCTGAACTCGTTGGTGAAACGGCTCAAATCTGAGAAACGATAACAAGAGAATAAGGCGCAACAGCCAAAGTGCTACACCTAAGGGGCTGTTCACAATGAACACTTTTGTGACCATCTTGTTTACCATTTGATTTTCTATATAAACATGTGCCTGACTTTGATGTCTTTGATCATTTTGCTGCGTTTCATTGCTTTTTCAGCTACTCGAGCAGAAGTGCTGTGTTTTTTTAGATTTCGTGTCAAATTAAAACCAACTTCGACTTTTAAACTCACGTCTCGAGACACCTGCTTTCTGTTAAAATGTATTTGTTGTGCTGCGTCTAGCCTTTTTTAGCACAAGAATGCAATCCATCTGAAGTCATCTTCATTTTAATGCACAGCTTAAGCGTTCGAATGTGCATTGTTACCTTAAATAAGAATATCTTATATTACTCACCTTGTTCTTGTCAGAGTGGTCTGCCACAGTCTTTAGGTGTCCGACTAGAAACTTTAAAGTGTGGAAGTAATGATCTGGTAGATCACAGATCTAATAGAAGAGCAAGGAAGTGAGAAACAGGGAAAAAGAAAGAAAAAACAATGCAATGTGAAGAAAACAGTATGCAGAGAAACATTCAGAAGAATGTGGTAGTAGAAATAACATATTAAAAACACACATACCAGTTTCTTCATTGTCCTAAGTCTATCACTGGCATTCATCATGCGATTGGCCTCAATAAAGTCAATGTATTTGTCTAAGGGGTTAAAGAGCAAGGAAAACAGAAGAAAGAGAAAATGTTATACAGTATGTTTTGTGTACATACATAAAATATTGCTTGTATATATATTGAGAAATCTCACCATCTGTGAAGAGGGGTTCTGGAAGTTTACGAAAAAAGGACTTCAGCAGGCTGCTGACCACATTCAGGTCCTGCCATTTCTGTACAAGAGAGAACAAAGTGAAAGCAGTTAGAGGCACAGAACAGATTTTGTTGAACACAACTGACTGTCATAGAGTTCTCAGTATGAGGAAGCATCCCCTTCCACATGGGAAGTGGAAATGACCAGTATGTTGACTCAGTCTTGTAGAGCCAGTGGAAATTTAACAATGATGGTGTGTCAGAAAGAGACCATGTGTGAGTGAATAAACATCACACCTCCTCAGCAGTGTTGATATCAACTCCTTTATTGAGCTGTTCCTGCAGACTGGACACTACGGCATTGTTTCCTGGCACTCTGTAGATCCCTGTATACTCAAGCCCCATGTCTTCCACCAACCTGCAGCACATCTCCACAATCTGGGGGATAAACTACACACAAACAAACAACCAGTTTAAGCACACAGTATTTACAGTAACACATATGACTTTATTCTGTGGAACACAAAAGGAGATTTTAGGCAGAATGTTCAGAGAGTGAAAGCCTCAGTCACTATTAACTTTAATTGCATCTTTATTTCCACACAGTGAGAGTGAACCCTGAATGAGGCTAACATTCTGCCAAACATCTTGTTTTGTGTTCCAAGGTAAAAAGTAAATGATGATATAATTTTTGTTTTAGGTTAAACTAGCTCTTTAAAGCACACATCGATAAATGACTCACCTTGTTATTGGTAGCGGGCTGGCAGTCTTCTAGCCGTACCCCAAAAGCTTTAGGACTTGCCTTCTTGGCCTTCTTCATTATGTTTATGCCCCATGGAGATTTAGGAGGGCTACTTTCATCTTTGGCATAGTGTTTTGGTGAACATGGAGGTGCAACACCATTGTCTTGTTTATTAAGCAGAAATGTCATTCGATGTACCCTGGGTGAGGAGTCTATTTTGTTACCTGTTGGACTACAGGAGGAAACCAAGAAGATGATCATTGTAACCCTGAGACAGTTAAAATTATAAATGCACTGCTACAACAACTTGAACCCATCCAATATGCACCCAGCAATCTAAAAGGACACCCCCCGCCCACCCTCCAGCTTAAAGACTAAAAAGTGCCCATTGCAGCAGTGCAAAGTCGCAATGCTCTCCATACTCACCTTTGCTTCCTGTAGTCATTAAGCTTCTTACTGATGAGAGCCTGTCGTGAAAAACCCAATTCCTACAGGCACACACATAAAAAAACAAAAAACTTAATTTTGAAAAACTAAATTGTATTAAGAGGCTGCCACATGACTCGCGTCAGGATGTAAATGCACCACTCAATACCAGTTTCAAGAGATACTTTGATCGGTGCATGAAAAGTGCTGCAGACAATTTTTTTATTTCTCCATTAACATTGCCCGCATAATGATACATCATCTGAATTGTCCGGTAATTGTTGACTGACACTTCGAAATGCCAGCGGCAACAGGGTGAAAGTTGAAATTTCTTGAACTTTGAGTGCCGCATTAAGTGCTTGACAGAGGTAATGCTGACGCTTCACTCCATAGAGCTTAATGTACTCGGCAACATTGACGTGAGTCATGAGGAAGTCCCTTTAGGAAATTATTCAACCCATTATCCTATGCAAAAAATGCAATTAAAAATGATTTGTCTCAAAAGCTAATAGAGGAGATTATTTCATTATACAAGAAAGGTCATGTCTAAAAGTACATTTCCAAGGCACTTCAATTTCCAATAGACAAAGTTGGCAGCACCATTCATACATTTTTGAAATGTGGTACAACAGCAAACTTCTTGGGGTGTGGAAGAAAGCAAAACTTCTCTAATGGAAATGAGTCAACATATTCAGTTGACTGAATATTCAGTAAGTAATTAGGAAAGACCTGTGGAGTCCTAGAAGAAGGTTTTATAGAGGTATGACACTAACTGAAAATTAGTTTTTGACCCATGGGACATCAGTACGTCTGGAATAAGATGACAAGGTGATGACAAGAACGACACAATCCCCACAGTCAATCATGGAGTTGAGTCAGTCCTGTTATGGGGATGTTTTACAGTTGCAGGAAACGGCTCTCTTGACTATGTGACTGACACGATGGATTCAGGTATCAGGCCATTTTGGCATGAACATGTGATGCCTTCAGTGTGTAAATTTAAGCTTGGTGAACACTGGACTTTCCAGAAAGACAATAACACCAAAGATACATCCAAGTTGTCCAAAATCTGGTTCAGGGATAGGTCGTGGAATGGCCCTAAATAGCCCTTTTAGTCCATCATTAAAATCCCATTGCAAACCTTTGTTGTGATTTCAAGGAAGCAGTGGCAGCACAGAAACCAAAGAATGTCATTGAGCTGGAAGCTTTTGCTCATGAGAAATGTGTAAAGATTCCAATAGGGAGGTTTCAGAAGCCTGAAAACACTTACTGAAACATTTATTTGCTGTTATTAAGGATAAAGGATGCTCCAAAAATGATTGGTATTGTGGGGTTGAACATTTTTGACCTGACATTTGTGAAGAGAATTAGTTATTTTTTATTTTAAAATTTGGGTTTTTAAAACAGAACTCTTTGTTCTCAAAATCACTCAAATGTGATTTTAAAACTTACTTTGACTGTTTAAAACTGAGGTTTTAGTTGATGTGTTTTAATTCACATCACCAGTATGTATTGCTAGTCAGGGGGGCTGAATAATTTTGAAATAATGTACAGATTTAGCTGTTTTGGAAGGAATTTGGTACTTTAATTCACCAAGGTGGCATTTAACTGATCACAAAATATAGTCAGGCGTTACTGATGTAAAACAGCATCATCACTATTTGAAAAAAGTCATTTTTGAAATCTAGACAGGCCCCATTTCCTGCAGCCATCACTCCAACACCTTATCCTTGAGTAATCACGCTAAATTGATAATCTGGTACTAGAAAATCACTTGCCATTATATCAAACACAGTTGAAATATATTTTTTCATTAAATGAAGCATGTCTTAAGGTCAATATTAGGTAAAAAATGGCAAAACCTTTTTTGGCTCAAAATTGCCAAAAACTGAAGATTCATACAAAGGTGTAAACATTCCCCATGTCTTTAGGTAAGTAAACATTTTCATGAACAAATGTAAAAAACACGTTTACTCAATTCCATATTGCAAAATGTTACCTATTAATTGTTGCCTATTTGTTTGTTTTTGTAGTCTATGGGCATAATAAACATTTTATTTTATTGAAAAACTTTGTAAATTATATTGTAAATTATTAGGCTCCTTAATGAAAAACGATTTCCGACCCCTGTTGTATTGTGATGTACAGCTTGTGAATGCTGAGTATATGTTGAGTTTGAAATGCACTTTATGTTCATGCATGTAGGATAAATGCAGGTAAACTATTAAGTTAAAAAATTGATTTAGAATTTTTTAGTCAAGAACCCTATTATTTACCATGGTTTTATTATCTTAATATTGTATAAACCATGACTGCTGTCACCATGGTTTTCTTAGCAGAAATCATGGTTTTGATACAATTTACCATGGTTTGTTTTACAACAGTAATACTAAAGTTTCCATAAAGTTACCATGATTTTACTATAGTATTGTAACCATGGCAGTAACTATGTTAGTTTTGTGGTTACTATGATTTTACTACCATGGTAAAACTATTGTTACTGTAGTGAAATCATGGTGATTTCAAGGGCAAACCTGTTGTAGTGTTCGTTACCAAATAGTAGGGTATTCTTCCATTGGATTTGGCAGTGTGTGTGTGTGTGTGTGTGTGTATATATATATATATATATATATATATATATATATATATATATATATATATATATATATACACAGTACATATATAAAATTTTGTTTTATTTTTGTTTTTCTTCAACATAGCAAACACCAAACCATACCTAACCATGATAGAAGCTGAACTGTGAGAAATTTGAACTGTTACACCCCTAATGGTACATACCTTTATTCTGTTGAAAGACTCCAGTTACTAATGATGCAATATGACCTTCTTTCATGCTCTCTATTTATGTATCCAACACTTTCTCACCTCGTTGTCAGTCTTGCTGTTCTCTCCGATGACTCTGATCCACTCCAGCATGTCCTCTCTGTCCTCAGCCTGCAGAAGGTATTCACAGAAGTCCTGTGTGGTTAACCTCAGCGCGTTCTTGTGCTTCGTTTCGCTGTACGCTATGTCCACTAGGCAACCCCGGATACTGATTGGCTGCTCGTCCTCAGCCCCACCTCCCAGCACTGCCTCTCGCTTGTCTTTGTAAAGGAAGAGTGAATGGGACTGAAGCACTGAGAAGACTCTTCTCCAAGGCCAGATGGCACTACCCACCTTCTTCAAGATAAAGAGAGAGAGAAAAACATTTCTTCAAATAGACAACTATAAATAAAATGTAAGATTAACTAATTAATTGTTATTTAGTTTGCGCTTTTACTCATAGCAACTTACAGTTCAATTATAACAGGTACAATACTCCTTGAAGGCGCACTAAAGTTTTTTACCTACAGAAATGTAAAGTATTTTTTGACAAATGTTTTTAAAATGATGACTTGAGTCAGTTTTAGTTTTCATGAGGGTGGTCCCCCTAGAAGGTGCCATTAAATTGAGGTCACTTGACCAGTGAAAATATCACATGCTACTTTTCAATGCTAAGGTGGCACAAAAGTGGCATGCAAATCACAAAAAGATGACACTGATTTGTTTAATCCCGGGAAACAATGAAACACGAAATATAATATGCAAAATAAATTTGTCATGAGAATGGGAAAGCTAAAAAGTGGCTCTGATGCATGTACAGTAAAGCATATTATAATATATTATGTCTGCACTGGCGGAGGAACAGAACGTATAATTTGGTTCCATTTTTGGGGGGGGGGGGGGGTATTTCAGAATAATAACCTTTTGGTTGCAAATATACATACAAGGATGTAAAGTTTTTCTAAAATGTCATTGGTAACAGACATTTTTGCATGATGCCGCATCCCACCAATAAGTGTCAGTATAAAGTTCAAGCCCACTCTTGTATTGCAACATTGCAAAACAACTACAAAGAAAAAACAAGGGTCAGTCCTCTTCTGGATTTTAAGCTAACACTCACCCCCTCTCTTTCTCTTACCTTGCCCTTCTCCGTGTGGATCTGTTTAAAGTGGAGCCAGCCTTCTCTTTTCACATCACTATAGCTGATGCTGCCCAGCTCAGAGGTAGAGTGTCGTTTAGTGCGGGCCTCCTCAGCTGCACCCAGACTGTCCAGAGACTACAAGCATGACACAGGGAAGATTACACAACTCACAAATACATTTCTAACACAAACAGAATTGACAGGATCAATACAAAATGACCAAGAATAATGAAAGAGAAAATATAAAAGATATACTATTCTGATTAAATTCCTTTTTGAACCATAAAACAGAGGAAATTTGGTGTGTGTGTATGAGTGTATGACCCAGTCTCTACTATAATTCAGGAAATTGAACTCACCCCCTCAGTAAAGAAACTCTTGACTCTTTTTGGAAGCCTCCTGTTGAAAGACCACAATGAGAATTTGTTCAAACACAGAATCAACCCACATCTGAAATCAAAATATAACCAAATACTATCTATAAAATATATTTGACCCAAAACTCACGACAAGACTCGCCCCTCTTCTTTATATGCATTAAGACCCTCATCGCATGACTTGGAGCGTTCAGTGGTGATGGCCAACAGATAAGAGGAACGACGATTAGACTTGGCATCAGCTGCTCATGAAGAGAGAGTGAGATTCATCCATTAGTCTGGCAATATACTATTGTGCAAGAAAAAAAAGACAGCTGAAGGAGGACAGTTAGTATTGAGCTGAGTAGGATACAGGAAAAGGATAGTCTAAAATAAGGTGATTTTTCACAGAAGTGACATCACATTTTTAAGATATGACTTTGAGGTCTTCAGTGAAGTCCAAAGGTGCTGCAAGGCAGTACATTACCGAATGAGCAAGTGGACATATGCAGTGTGCGCATGCAGTAAACAGATACTTTTCCATCAGGGAAGTTTTTATGTAGTTTTGCAGTATGCATGCAGTAGGGGAAGCTCTACATCATTGACATGCAGATTCTGAATGTTTGTATCTCGAAGAGGAACAATTATTAAACAGTTCCTCAAATTGTATGAATTTTTGGCGGTACAGTTCCAGGCAGTGATATTTGTATCTTATTGCACATGATTGTGAGAATATTTTTTAAGGATAGTAATGATTTGCGATTGGCCATTTAGTATTAATAGAACAGTTTTCTCTTTCTCCGGTCACTCACTGCAGTCGTGGGAGAAAAGGTGTTTGAAGGGAAAGGTGAAGGTTGGAGAGGTGGGGCTTGTGGCCACTGCAAGGGCGGACTTAAGACCACCACTGGACACGACGGAGGAGGCGGGGACATGACACGCCCACAAATCTGCACTTGGACTGGTTGGTTCATCTGTGGGAGGAGTGGAATGGAGGAAAGGAGAATAAACGAGGGGAGAAAGGGGAAGGAAGGAAGGAAGGAAGGAAGGAAGGAAGGAAAATTAAGAGATAGAAAGTTATATTTGGTAATAGGATTAAGATTGAAATGGAATATAAAAATAATATAAGGGAAGAAAAGGAAGGAGGGAAAGGTTAGAGGAAAAGCAATATGGTATTGCACAGTTATTGAGATATAATATTCTAAGAACACTTTCTCATGACACAAAAATCTGTAAATACAAGACAAAAATAAATAAACTGAATTTGCACACAAGACTCTTTACAATGATCAAATGCACAAAACTCATAACTAGGGTTTCAATGGTATGAGATTTTCACGGTATGATCACGGTTTTACGGTATTAAACAATTACTATTATCAGTGAAAACAGAAGGGTTATTTTATTTATTTATTTTTTTATTTATTTATATTTGAGCAAACACTTCATTACAATTGAAACTTGAAACCATTTATTTTATTGAAGTATGTGTAAACATGATAAAAATGTAACTATAACATGTTATATAACTAAAGCATGTTAGTTTACATGTTAAATGAAAAATAACATCAGCTGTGTGAGCTTTTGAAGTAATGTCCTCTGATTATTAACAATTAACATGTACTGCTCCTGTCTGTACCTTTAACTCAGTGCTTCTCAACTGGTTTTGCTTCAGGTCAGATTTTACATTGGACATAAAGTGTCGACCTGCCATAGATTAAACATAACCTGTATTTAATGTATCTTGGCTTGCATTTCCTTTTATGTTGCATAGTTTTCTTCATGGATTTCCAGTACAAGGACATGCATCAAGTGACATTATTTTTGTTGTTGATGTAAACGTTTGACTTTCAGCACACTGAATAACACAGACTGCATGACTATGATAAATGATTACTGCAAGAGTTAGATTAACATACAGGCGTGAAGGGACTTCAACATTTCTAAATTGCACAAATAATAAATACATATACATATTTGTCTCTGGCTTGCTTTTGCTCGCATGTCAATGATGCCGAGATCTACTTTTATATACATTTAATCACTGAGAAGGTTTACCTGCAAAATTAGTAGCACCAAACATCACAAGCAGCCTCAAGAATGGACACAGAGTAGCCGTATAACACTTTTCCTTGAGCAGAATATTGCACCACAGATCGCTAAATTTGTTCAAAGGAGAAAGCGAGAGACAAAAAGTGCACTCAAGAGCGTGGTTGCCAGATTGCACAAAATAAGTATAACATTAAGCGGAATATTTCCAATTTGCGCAAGTATAAATCTCAAACTGGGGGTGTTGCGTCTCTTATCTGGCAACCCTGAGCATGGTAAGGCTTGTGGAGAAGCTTTTGGTCCCAATGCAATTTAACTGAAATATCCAATGAAAATAAATAAATAAATACGATAAATGAGCCACGGGCCACATTAAACCATGTGGAGGGCCTGATCCAGCCCGCGGGCTGTAAATTGCACATGTCTGCTTAAGCTGTTTACGAGATTATCATTAAATCTGCCTCAGCAGTCCTAAATAGACTATCACTTGGGTGGCCACTAAAATATCTTCAATCTTCACGCGCATGTGAGATTTTCTGTCCGGTTGCATTTTTTTCTCAATACCGTAGATAAGCAAATGTACATGGTATGATAACCGTCAATTTTCAAACCGTGGTATACTGTGAAACCAGTATACCACTGCAACCCTACTCATAACACAACATAGTAAGATGTAGAGTTGTATCTATTAACACACACATACAGAACAAAGAGAGGATGCCAGAAGCCTCCAGTTAGTATGATCATTGGCTAATAAAAACATTTATATGGTACATATGACAGTGAAAGATGGTGACATACAAAGAAAACAAAGACTGAATAATCAAAATGCATTCTCTCTTATACCTGAATAGTGGCCCTCCATGTAAAATGTGCTCAATGTGGAAATGAGATGTACATGTCCTCTTTGTATTTAGGCATGGTTTCAGTTCTTGAAAAAGTGTGTGCTTCAAAGCTCAATGTTATATGTGTGTATTGGGTGGGAAGTGGCCAGTAACTGCAGGTATGCTCTGATGACAACTATTGTAGAAACACATCTTCATGTTAAACCGGTTTCAATTAATACTTTAAAAGATCCTTTAGGTACCTTCCAATTTTTTTATTTCCAAAACCACTCACACACACACACACACACACACACACACACACACACACGCACACACACACACACACATGCATGCACGCACACACAAGGCATGAGTTGAGTGGCACTGCGCTTTAAATTAATTATTAGTTTTCAATGCTCTCATCTACATGTGCTTTCACAACCTCTTTGGACGGAACAGTTAAAGTTTTGGTTATATGTTAGGTCTTTCCTGACCTGCAGAGGTATGATTATAAATTTATAAACATAAGATGGCTGCACATGGACATCTCAATGATTACAGGAGATGTCAACCAACATACAGTCTGCAGCGATACCATTCCATACCACTAGGTGTCATGAGCACAATACCATCACTTTAAATGTAAAAAAGTCTAGTTCCCCTGTTGAAACTCTCTAATGTCTATTTGTCTGTGAGTTCTTTTATCTCTGATACGTCTTGTCATATTTAACAGTGTGATTAACCATCTTTGTAAGTCATAGCCACCTCTTAAGCTTCAACTCCCTTCAGCAAGGGATGTTCATTTTCAGTTCTCATCACACTCATTCATCATGGTGTACTCTATAGATTATAAAAATAACACTCTCCTGTCATCCCTGGTTGGACAACCAGATCTTGTCCTAAACTAACGCCATTAGTTAAGTCTGTGTCAGGCTAGTAGTGACACTGAAACAAACACTTTTTGGGCAAATCATCCTATAATTCAAGCTCCTAAACGTAATTTCGGGAGAGCGAGTCCATCTAATCTTTCAATTAACAGCTAGAGTATATAAGCAGCTGTTTACCTCTCTTCTGTCTCAGCTGTTTCCAGCATCCCTCCACCTCCCCAACTCCAACTTTACCCAAGGCATCTTGCCCCACTAAATAATCTCCTATTAATAGTCCCGGGGGTAAACATCAAAGCTCGGGTTGATGCTGCTTCACGAAGCCCCTCCTCCGTGGACAGCAAGCCAAATAAGTTTAACCTTAATTGCTTAAAGATTATATAGGCAAACGATCTTGTGAAATGGCTTAATTATCGCACATTAAACTGGGATAGGAGAACGTATACTGTATCTCTCTCAACTTTCTTCAAAGACAAATAACTTTCCAAAACTAAGTTTTAGAGTGGAGGAATACACTGTAAAACTTACATTTTGTCACAATTTAAATTATTTTAAATAACAGTGACAATTTACAAACCTCATTAAGTTAACAGATGAGCTCCTAACATCACCACACAAATAAAACAAAAACAGCATAAATAAAGTCAGCAAATAGAAAAAAACAAGCCTATAACACAAACCACATAATTTATTTGTGTTGCAATGCATGCTGGGAACTCAACCATCAACAACACTGTTCAATACGAAATTGTTTGTTCAGACAACTCTGTTTGACTAGTTGGGACAACATCTAGGGGAATATTCATGGTCTAACATGTGTTTTTATAAAGTAATATAAATAGAGTTTCTGTGACTCAAAAACCCCCATAAGCATGATAAAATGCAACTTCATTTTTGTACAGTGTAGGCATTCTAAATCATCTCTCTCACGCTCTCTCTCTCTGGAAGGTAGAAGGGGTGGAAACATTCCCAATCTAGGATGTGGAATCTGGACTGTGCCTGTTTTCCAGCCACTGGCAGAAATAGCTGCTCTGTGGGTTTAACAAAGGCCCTCATTACAGCAGCCCGAGTATGAGCTTACACACACACACACACACACACACACACACACACACACACACACACACACACACACACACACACACACAGTATAGAGTGTATATCATGGACATGCAACATTTGCACATGCAAAATCCATCTGTTCTCTACTTAACATCAGTCCTGTACTGCCATATTTATGGGTTCAGATGAGATGCTGTAAAATATGATCTAAACCAAACAGAACGACCCCCTATAAACAGACTCTCATTGGCCATGAAATGCCGTATTTCTAAAGATATATCCATAAAACCCAATCATATAGAAATCAAAAATAACTAACATGGACATGTTCCCTTTCATAGTGTCACAAATCAAAATTAAACCAAGCTTACAAGATGTATGAGAGAATGAATATGAGAGAAAGTGTGGTGAGAGGGATGGAGAAACCATTATGTACCATTCACACGCTCAACAGTTCATGTGTGTGTGGATGGGTATATATCTCTGGTGTGTTAGTGTATGAATGGTTGGTGGATTGAAGACTCCTCCCGTTTTAATTGGAGACACAATGGCCGTATAGATGGCAGAAAGAGCTGAGTGTGCCGATTGTGTCTGGTGATATCTGAGAGTGTGTATGTGTCCTTCACCCTTCCATTCTCAAGTGAGCACATGGTGGTAAAACGTACACATTAAATTATGACATATTCACAAACTACTACTGCATATTTAAGCAACAAAAAAAAGATTAAGCAGATCCGATGCCAAATTTTCATAATTTCAAAAGTTTTGGACACCTGAATAAATTGATTGGCCTCCAAAAAAAAAAAAAGAAAAGAAAAAGAAAAACCAGATCACTGCTGTTTGATCTATCTCAGCTAAGTAGGTCCTTAAAATGCAAGTTAATGGCGATTTCTCTTTTGTATCTCAAAAAAATCACAGAAAGTTAGCATAAATGTATTTGATATGACTCCAGCGATTAAATTAATGTCTTCTAAATCACTTTTTTAAGTCACGATCGCTTTTGATGTGAAAAAAGATAATTATTGAAGTACTTTGTAACTATAATAAATATAAATAAATATAGGATGTAATCTCACATTCTCCACTCGTTTGAGACATCTAGGATAGCACACAAATGCACCATTGTGAGTAAAGAAAAAGATAAGTATACAGCACTGCTCTTCTGGCTGTGATGAACATGCCTCAGTTCTCACATGTTTCAAATGCCAATGCAAGTACAGCTTCTGACCAGAAGCATGATTTCAAGTTTAAAAAAAGTACTTAAATATTTATATTTTTCACACCAAAAGTGATCATGTCACTTTAAAAGACTTGATTTTTTGGAACTACTGAGCTAAGATATTTTTCTATTTTTCATCAAATATGTTCTGGTGAAGAAGAAAATCATACACACCCAGGATATCATGAGGGTAAATAAATAATGAGAGAATTACATTTTTTTGCATGCACTATCCCTTTAAATCTACAAATGTAAAACCTTTTCAATCAGGTTGAATTGAGACTTGGTGTGAATAGGCATTTACATTGATGTATGCTGTTGATTGATATACTTACATGCAATGCATCCCACTGATTCACAATATATACAGTATTTATCGCCTCTCTTCTATCTTTGCTAGTTGTAATCATTTGATTTGCATGTAATCTCTACATACTAAAAATATGCAATAACACAAACATACAACTCTGTTCACCTTGAATCAATAAGACAAAGTCTAATACAAACACATCCACTAAGAGAGAGACATTCTGTTGTGTTTTTATCATTATGTTTTAACATGGCCCAGCTTGCGTTTGTGTATGATGTGGAGTGTGAGCTTTTGTTAGTTTCAGTATATTTTATTTTAAATCTTTTATGCCTTTCTGTATCCACCAACCTCTAATCCAGGGCCGTTCATCACAAACACACCCCTCTCTCATATTCATTCAGATTAGTTGACCAATATGTGTTTTTCAGTGGTTGCATTTTAAATGATTAGATTTGGCCCCCCAAATCCTGAATATATTTACAATCCTGCTCTAATTCACGGATGCATGGAGGTAAAATAAAAACATATGCAAACTGAAGGGTCTAACTCTGTGTTGTGCTGTGCAGGTGTGGATTAGCAGGAACATGTATCTGTCACTTTGCTGTACATGAGTGCTGAATGCTATAGGTGGGGCAGTTTTATGCAAAGCATGGCTGTTTAAGGTTTAACCCTCCTCAGGAATGAAGACTGCACTAACAGCAGTTTATACAATCATAACAAATTAAATAAAAAATGTCTGACAGTGAAAACATCAGTGCAATCTAAAAAGAAATAGCTATGAAATTATATTTTAGTTTTTCATAAAATTTTGCAAATATAAACTCCTAATATCACTATTAAAGGAAACCAACTGACCAACTGAAAGTTTTAAGGAAAACTGCAAAATCAATAGCACTCTAGTTGGATCCAGCTGTGCAATAAACACATAATACAACATAACCCGTATATAACCTGGTATCATAAGGAACATGAATAACTTTGGCGTATGTGTGTCACAGTTTGTTTAGACTTTTTTTGCATTCAGCCAGCCATTTTCTTTTAGACTTGTTCTTGCATTCTGGTTTAGCAATAAAGGGCAAGCAGAGACAGGATCACTACAAGCTGGAGGCCAGAGCAAACACACAAATGCATGCGCACTTTCACTGGTACAGTTGTTGACACATAGCATGTCTATTATCCTTTTTATTTATCAGTAACTAGATTTGGGGTACAATTTTACATGAAAGCAAAAGTAAAGGTGCATATTTTAGGTCATATAATTTGTTTTCAAAAACATTTCAGCAATTTTAATAAACTTTTATTCACTATTTTTTGGTAAAAATTATTTCAGGGTGACAAATTAATTCTAAAATCACAAAAATCCAGTATAGTCTCTCTCATTTAATATGAGGTCATAAAACAGAATGTATAATAATAATAATAAATAATAATAATAATAATAATAATAATAATAATAACAGAATTAACAAAAGCTGTTCCAATAGTTTTAGGTGGAGTATACCATGTCACACAGTAGGACTTTCCAAACATTTACAGTTAAATTCAGAAGTTTACATACACCTTGGCAAAATACATTTAAACTCCTGACATTTAATCATAGAAAACATTCCCTGTCTTAGGTCAGTTAGGATCACTACTTTATTTTAAGAATGTGAATTGACAGAATACTAGTAGAGAGAATTATTTCTTTCAGCTTTTATTTATTTCATCACATTCACATTGGGTCAGAAGTTTACATACACTTTGTTAGTATTTAGTAGCATTGACTTTAAATTGTTTAACTTGGGTCAAACATTTTGGGTAGCTTTCCACAAGCTTCTCACAATAAGTTGCTGGAATTTTGGCCCATTCCTCCAGACAGAACTGGTGTAACTGTGTCAGGTTTGTAGGCCTACTTGCTCGCATATGCTTTTTCAGTTCTGCCCACAAATTACACAGAGGTCAGGGCTTTGTGATGGCCACTCCACAACCTTGACTTTGTTGTCCTTAAGCTTTTTTGCCAAAACTTTGGAGGAATTCTTGGGATCATTTTCCATTTGGAAGACCCATTTGCGACCAAGCTTTAACTTCCTAGCTGATGTCTTGAGATGTTGCTTCAATATATCCACATCATTTTCCTTCCTTATGATGTCATCTATTTTGTGAAGTGCACCAGTCCCTCCTGCAGCAAAGCACCCCCACAACATGATGCTGCCACTCCCATGCTTTATGGTTGGGATGGTGTTCTTCGACTTGCAAGCCTCACCCTTTTTTCTCCAAACATAACGATGGATATTATGGCCAAACAGTTCAATTTTGGTTTCATCAGACCAGAGGAAATTTCTCCAAAAAGTAAGATCTTTGTCCCCATGTACACTAGCAAACTGTAGTCTGGCTTTTTCTGGTGGTTTTGGAGAACTGGCTTGTTGCTTGCTGAGCAGTCTTTCAGGTGAAGTCAATATAGGACTCGTTTCACTGTGGATATAGATACTTGTCTACCCGTTTCCTCCAGCATCTTCACAAGGTCCTTTGCTGCTGTTCTGGGATTGATTTGCACTTTTCGCAACAAACTACGTTCATCTCTAGGAGACAGAATCTCATTCCTGAGTGGTATGAAGGCTGCATGGTCCATGGTGTTTCTACTTGCCTACTATTGTTTGTATAGATTAATGTCATACATTCAGGCCACAATGTTCTGAGGTCTTTAATTTTCCAGTGATGTCAAGTAAAGAGGCAGAGAGTTTGAAGGTTGGCCTTAAAATACATCTACAGGTACACCTCCAATTCAGTACACCTCGTATCAGAAGCTAATTGGCTAATTTCATTAATAATTTCATGCTAATATAATTTTCTGGAATTATCCAAGCTGCTTAAAGACACAGTTAACTTAGTGTATGTAAACTTCTGACCCACTGGAATTGTGATATAGTCAATTAAAAGTGAAATAATCTGACTGTAAACAATTGTAGGAAAAATTACTTGTGTCGTGCAGAGTCAAGTAGATGTCCTAAACGACTTGCCAAAACTATAGTTTGCTAATGACTTCAACCTAAGTGTATGTAAACTTCTGACTTCAACTGTAACTCTTATAAACATTGACTCGCCATAAACTTCTGTTCTTTTAAAATGACGTTAATCATAACTATTACAGACTTAACCTAATCTAAACCTAACCTAACCCTAACTTTAAAAGAAAATGTATTGAATTAAAAATATACCGTATATACGTACAGTAAATTTATAAGCCACTTTTCCCTTATAGCACATCCATTTGAAGAGATTTTGTCAGATTTAGCTAACTTCTGAGGACATTTTTCAGCAATTTTGTCCCCAAAGTAAGGCTAGGTTACAAACACACACATACATACAAACAAATCTGCCACAGCCAATCAACCAATATCTCTATATAAATTCATCAATACAAATCACATTAACCCTCTGGGGTCAACGGACGCCCTGGCGAGTCCTGCTGGATTTTTTTCGTCATTACAGCGGAAACACCTTAAAATACTCCATCATTTTTGGGCATACAGATAAATGTAAGACATCATTAGAGACTATAAAGGGTCTACTTTTATTTGTGTACATCACAATAACAACAAAGCCTTGTGCTTTTGTAAAATAAAGAAAATAAAAAGGGTGAGCCTTCAGCAGTCTCTGTGTTCTTGAACATATATCTGAAACACGTCACAAAACTGAACTGAAACTCTGCGAATGCTTATCACACAAACATGAAACATATGTCTATAGAAAGCTTAAAATGTCTACTTTTAAATGAAATAATTCAAATTTAAAACAAATATCCTCCTGAAATGTAATCTATATGACAAAAAAGTGATATACAGTTTCTCCTGGCTCAGCTAATTATCTCTAATGTGATCCCACCCATGGACAGAGGGCGTTATTCATACGGTAATGTGCTGAGGCGATCAATGCAAATGGTAAACGCCCCCGACTGTGCCTAAAAAACATCAAATTCATTCTCTTTTCTGCGCATTTGGAAGATGGCATGATACACAGGTGTGATGAAGAGTTAACATTTTACTCAGAAGAATAGCAGGACTCCGATGAACGTTTGTATTCTGAAGAGTGACTTGATCCAGCCCAGAATACAATTTCGGATGAGTAAGTCATTTAGTTTTACTTACATTAGTTGACATGCTATTTTATATAAACATGTACATATTTTACTAGAGGGACTGTTTCCGGATTTGCGAGCCAGGATTCAGAGTATTGAAATTTGAATTATGTCCTAATATGCAAGTTTTAGTTACATTTAAATTTTGTTTCGGCTAAAGCAGGCATTTTAATTGTATGCTGTATGATATAAATATGATATAAACATAATATGAATGTTTAGATTATATTTTAACTAGTGTTTATGTTGCCTCATTATCATCAACAAAGCTTGTGCTTGCAAATATGTATTCAGGTGTAAATGTGTCAAATGTGATGTAAATATGCCCATATAAAAAAAAAATCAGCATATTATAATGATTTCTGAAAGATCATGTGACACTGAAGACACAGTAATGATGCAAAAAATACAGCTTTGATCACAAATTGCATTTTACAATATATTCAAATATAAAACTATTCTTTTAAATTGTAAAAAGAGTTCACAATATCATTGTTTTTACTGTATTTTGGATCAAATAAATGCAGCCTTGGTGAGAAGAAGAGACTTCTTCTAAAACTTTTAAACGGTAGTGTAAGTAAAACATTTTTAAGTGAAGTCTTTATGTAAAGAACATGTATAATCCGATTACTTCTTTTAACTTAAAACTTAATTTTGATCATTAAGTCTCCTTACATTCATTCTATTTCGGTCCCATTCCTCATTCATGGGCTCATGGGAGGGTCTTTGTCTCCTCAAGTGTGAATCACATCAATATTCGTGATAATTCTCGCTTCCTTGCATATGACCTTTCTAACACTAAAATTGTCTTACAAAAGTTAAATGACTATATTGTTTTGAAAGAATGAGTGATCAGGATGGTTTTCACATAATTTTGTAGCCACAAGCTACAAGATCCAGTTCTCAAAAGGTTTGTGGACAAATATTTAGTATGTGTTATATGGCCTTATTTCAATGACTTAAAATTGTAGTTTTTTCAAAAAACACGCATAAACGTTATTTTCTCAAAAATACAAACATGTACATACATGTTGCTCACATATTATTGTAGCCCAGTTGGTGCTGAATTCAGTGTTATCAGACATTAGCCATTAATATGTTTTTAAGCAACTGAAAAAAGCAC
The DNA here is from genome assembly GCA_032164185.1 of Moxostoma hubbsi. Lineage (NCBI taxonomy): Eukaryota > Metazoa > Chordata > Actinopteri > Cypriniformes > Catostomidae > Moxostoma > Moxostoma hubbsi. The sequence continues at coordinate 15,100,293 of JAVLUX010000024.1, read as the reverse complement.
AAATGTCAAGGCATGTCAAAACTTCTCCAGGGCCCAAAACACACTCAGACCCCCGAGGGTTAAACAGTAATTTCTCACAACAACTACCAAATCCTTTAGCTCCAGATCAAGTCAAATAGAAACAGGACAGAATGGGCAAGGCACCGGATGAGAAGAAAAAGAAGGAGAGCAAAGACTAATTTAAGACTAATTTAAATCCAGTAAATCTGATTCAGTCACAGACAACTGATATTGTCAGCCTAACTGTGGGAGATTCCAGTGTTACCTAATGCATAGACATTCATACTGGTTCAACAGACAGAGGAAATTAAGGGTAAGACCAGTGGGGTTGAGAGTTATGACAGTTTAGTCATTCTCTAACATTCCCATCAGGCTATTTTAATAGTGTCTGGATACTTAATCAGTTTCCTGTTAAAATAATAACCATGGGGAGAGTGAGCAAATTATGGAAATAGAGAGAAAGAGAAGGAGAACCAGACAGATGTTTGTCTAAAATATTCAACAGCAAGCCTCAAATGAACATGATCTTATGTGCACATGGAAAGTTTCTTAATAAGACTTAAAGGTGAAGTGCAAAATATTTGTGCACCTATAGTCACCAACTGGAATTGTAAAAATAATGACTTTTCAAACTGGTTTTCCAAACACTGCCAAACAAACGTTAGTCATATCCTAAACAAACACGTTTGGTTGAGCCAATATTTCTGTTTTGGGCTGGATGGGCCACTCAAACAAGCAGAGCAACATTTTGAATAGTGGCACACTGTTTACACTTTTTAAAGGAATCAATTTATGAATGGCTAGTTATCTCTGCATATTAGGCTAAAAAGTACTGTCACATGGAAAAAAATTACACAAGAATATAGAGAAAAAAAGAGAACATGAGAGGAAAGGGACAATACCAGGGCCAATGAGAAGGGACTTACCAATGAATGGAATTGAAGCAAGAGAGTCATTGTCTATGGTCAGTGGTGGTAGGTTACCATTCGTGCAACAATGTGAAACAGCACAATCAGCTTTGGCAGGGGGGACAGTAGGGTCATATGTAAAGAGCAGAGGGTCACTTGAGTCAAGGGCTATGGCGTAATGTGGATGCCGGAGCGCGTTTGCACCCCTGCGGCCTGTGGGTGGCTTTTGCCTAAGAACAACTTCCTGTGTCTGAGAGAGGACTTCAACTGTGTCTCCCCCGGCTGCTCTATCATGATTAGTGGGTCGATAAGCTCTGTCTTGTCCTTCAGGGGGTGTGGGAATGGTAGTTATAGTGGAGGTGGTTGGTGGGGCCAGGGAGGGAGTAGTCCCTTCTGGGGGAAGCCCTTCTGGGGGACTGGTCTTGGGTGTAGGTGTCCAGCTGAGGTGTGGACCTATATAAGAGGGGTCTCTAAATGACTGGGCTTGCTGCAGGATGCGGCCAGTCTTGCGATTAAAAGAGGGGCTGTAGCTATGGTAGCCAATCAGCTTTTCATCCAGACTCTGGCAAGAGGGCAAATGTCTTGTCTGTGGAGCTGCCTTTTGAGGTTGTGATGTCTGAGATGTGTGTTGGTGCATGTGTTTTGTTGTACGTTTGAGGTTTTGAGGTGTCTGTTGAAGGTATTGGGGTGTGTGGTGTTGACTTTGGTGGGGTAATTCTATGTGTTGGACTTGCGTAGCGGCAAAATGTCCGCCACGCCTCGAATAGCCTTCAGTCGTGTTTGGTGGATGATGGACCCTTGCGGATCTATCCAGTCGTGGTGAGAGTACCCCCACAGCTCGGTCTACAGTTTCCAATGAATATCCTGAGTGGCAGTACTGGCTTTCAAGGAGGTTTTCAGAGGATGTGCACTCATTGGTCATTACAGGTGGGTGCTGTCCATATGCATGCTCAGCCCTCCTGTCTCCACGTCTCCAGTGGGGGTCAGTATGTGCTGCAGTGCTCTGCTGCTGCAAAAGCAACAATGTGTCTTGTGACACGCTGTGGGGGAAGTCTTTTTGTTGGGAACGTCTGGCCCTCCCAAGCTCACCTAGACGATCCTGTGAGAAACTCCTGTGTTGTGGGTGCATGGAGTGACAACTAGATCGCTTCCGCTCTCGCTCACGACCTGGAACTTGGCTGTAGTACCAGTTGGAAAGAGCTTGTTGGGTGTGTTCGCTGCGGCTGGAAGGGGGTGTTGATGTCGGCTGAGAAAGGTTAGCCCATGGTGGGCTCCCCTTGTGTCCTCCAGCATGGCCCATGGCAGTACCCATATTTTGGTTGGGCAAATGTGCATGATGAATTGGGCTCATCATCCCTCCTGAGGAGGAAGAGGATGAGTAAGAATGTCCTCTAGTTTGAGCGGTTGGCTGTTTTTCCCCGTCGGTCATTTCATACTGGATCTCCTCAGTTCGGTGTACAGGGCTACAGTGACCAACATCCCCTGGTTCACAGTTCCTTCCCTCGTTTGCCCAGACAGGGCTGGAAGCGACTGTCCGGTTGTCAAGTTGTGGAGAGGGACCAGAGAAGGAGCTGGGCCAGCAGCTCCAGTTGTCCAGCTGGTTTTGGCCCATGTGTGAGGAGGCTGGGCAGGGGGGATACCCTACAGGAGACTGTGATTTTGTACATGGGGAGTAGAGGAGAGGAGGTGGTGGTGGAAGATTATAGGCCTTTCCTGTGTATGGATTGTTCCCTCTAAGGTAGGCATCATGGGAGTATGCCTGCAAAAGAGAGACAGAGTACAATACAAAGAGAAGTGTTTCATAATGTGGTGCAAACTTCTGGCAAAAAAATTGAACTATAAAAAGTGATTGTAGAGCCTGATCATGTGATAGTTTCAGTATAATACTAGGTTATACAACTCCCCAAGCACAGACACAAACACCTGTACAGGGTTCCCACACACTTTGACAAATTAATATACATGATCTTTACAGTCATTTGCGATTACTGGATGACAACTTCTACATCAAAAGCAATTTATAGCTGATTATATGAATTCCTATATAAGAATTTTATAATAATTAGAACTATATAACTAGAAAAAATGTATATGACATTTCCAGTTGTTTGTGATTAATGTATAAGAATTTGTACCCACAAAATCAATTTCTAGTGAATATATAATATTATTGTAAAACATTTTGGCTTCTAATATATTAGAGCTGAGCATACTATAAAATGCGTTTATGTTAGAAATTATAGACTATTCATGATTCTTTTCAGATTTTATTCATTTCCATGACTTTTCTATGATTTGTTTTAATTATTTTATTAATGTCCATGCTTTTTCCAGGACATAAAATCACAATTTAAAAATTCCCTGATATTTTCAGGTTTTCCATGACCTGGAAACCCTGCCTATACTACTGGCTTAAAAACCTCCTGCTACAAGTAAAATGATAATAATCACAAATAGCATTATTGAAGACAGTGCTTTGGCAACTGCAACTCCAAACCTCAATAGCTTGTACGACCTGTGCAGTGATTGCTGTGTGACTCCAGAGAGGATGTCAACTTGACCAAAAGCACCAGAACCTCATTAACTCTGGCCTTAAAACACACTGACACAAACTTGGGATGCATGCAACATTAAACATTTATTAACAATACAGAGACATGGCTCACTGAGGAAGAGCTGTACAACTCAAGACAAAACAAGCAAATCAATTAACTCAGCACAGTGTATGCAGTCTGCTAATACATTCAAATATATGAACACAGAGAATGGAAACTCACAGAGCGAAAGCAGCATTCCTAAGTCCCAATGTATACAGAGTGTCTTTCTCTCTCTCTCTCTCTCTCTCTCTCTCTCTCTCTCTCTCTCTCTCTTATTCTTGTTCTTTATATTATTCTTTTAACCTCGAAAATTTACCTCTTATGTCCTTGTTTTCGCACTGACAATTTCACGTCTTGTTGTCATACCTCTCTCTTATTCTCGAAATCTCTTGTCTATGGTGAGCTCAGCCCTACCCAACCCATTGCTCTTGACCTCTCTCTCTCTCTCTCTCTCTCTCTCTCTCTCTCTCTCTCTCTCTCTCTCACCATCTCGTTGTCTCTCCACCCTGTGGAAGTGTGGGATGGGCCACATAACTGATGATGTCATCCCTGGAATGTAGTTGATGCGGGTGTAAGGAGGGGTGCGTGGAGAGACAGACTGAGAAGGAGAGGAGGAATTGGGGAATGGATTACAGCGTAAAAAAGAGTGGGGTCTCTTAGGAGGGTTTATGGGTAATGTTCCCAGTTTGAGTGCTCTAGTAAGATAATTCATTCAAGTGTGTATACAGAATGTATAGATGTATGCAACACACACATGTGTAAGGGCTTCTCTTTGCCTTAAATGAGATGTGCTGCATGTCTGATCATGTGGACATTTGGGTAATTTGTGCATGAAAGAAAATATGTGTGTGGGAATGTTTGTGTGTTGTGTGTTATTTGAGGGAGGAATGCATATGTTTCTGTGTTTTTGTGTGTATGTCTGTAAATCTTATGACCACTTCAATAACATCTGATGTGTCAAAGTCAGTGCAGCTGTAGCAATCTATTTTGTAACACATTTTCTATAATAACTTCTTAAAATAATCTGAATTATGTCATTATAAATGTATTCTGTTTCTGTGTCTATTTAGATGTGTGGGATCTGTATACATGCCTCTGAGTGTGTAGGGGGTTCTCTTTTGTAGGAAATCAAGCTTTGTAATTGTATTGGGACACGTCCTGAGTGTCACATGGCCTGAAGTCCTAGTACAATCATGGCAATTTTTTGGCTGGTGGCGCATCAATTCAGATTTTATGTTCTTCAGTGCACAATCTCGTCTGGCCTGTATTGTACCTATGACTCACGTCACCAAGGATCATTATTATTCTCCCTTTTGAGTGGCAACACAGGATGGAATTTAAGAAATGCTTACCTCCGTGCACACAGTTTATCATCGGTGAAGGCGGAGGCTGCATTGGAGGGTTTGGATTACCCACAGTGTGATTTAATGAACGTCAGGACACTCTGTGAAAGGCTTGCCTCCTTTGGAAATTCAGACAAGCCACGTGCTGGTGCAGGTTGCATGTCTCCCAGTGTCACGCGGCTGTGTGTTTCACCAGAGGTGATGGGATATGAGCAGCAGGCCAACCTTCGGTTTTCTCTGTCACTCTCCCTGGATTCCACTAGACATTCTACCGTGGAGTTTAAACATGGGCATTTGTGTTCTAGCCCTGAGGCCGGCACAATGGTTTCCTTCGGCACTGAGAATGAAGACGTTATGTCTATGGCGGCATCGAATTTCAAGGATCTCGCCGGCGGCCAGGTCGAAGCCTGGCCTCCTAGCATTTGGATTTCCAGACCTTTGGTAACTTATATGGAATTGCAGGAGGTTTTTACACGTGCAGTGGAAAAATTGCACCTGGATTTGGCGGATGAAGTGCAAATATAATTTGAATAATTCTGCACTATAAAACACCAGACTGCCATATTCCAGCAGATGCTTTCTCGCGGAGAGAGAGAAAAGCCCGCTGCAGCTCCGGTGTGATCAAGTTTGGTATCTATGGAACGTCCCACCAGAGAGCCACATAAGGCGGCAGACACAAGTTTTGCACCCCCTCAGAAGGATTGGGGTCCTCATTCAATCCCACCATCACAGGCATGTCCGTGTAGTCATTTGGATGTTGGACTTGCCCCTTTTAAATGGCCGGCAGGACACCAGAAGCAAGCCTGACAGACTTGCAGTGAAACGAGGGGTGAGCCCCCATTTGGTGAATGAAAATGGACCATACAAATGTATCCATGTCATTCCTATTTGCCCTTTTGACAGCACTCGGTTGAGTTCACCATTTCTCACACCTCAAACACTTGATAGCAAGAATATAGTTCAGTTTCCCCCTGCAGCTTGCACTGAGGAGCGAACAATAAAAAAAACATATTCCGAATTTAGCCTCTATCTCCATAGCCAAGTGTCTTGAGACATGCATAACACAATTCAATGTCCATAAAGAACACACAGTGAACATATGCCCCACACATTGTCAGCCCATAAAGAATGCTGGGGCCCTTATGGCGAACCAGTTTTCTCAAATAAATGTTCCCCACCAAATGCCAGGGAAAAGGATTATTCTGTCAGCGTACTTGCTGTAGATACATTTCAGGGCACTCACCTTTTATGGCTAGATACAATAAAGAGAAAAACATTATCAAATTCCCTTTAACCAGCCACAGTATTGGAGAAGTGAAGGCTTCCCTCTGCTGTGCCGCAATAAAAGTACGTGTAAAAGTAACGTAAGACAAGTGTGCCATCTAGTGGTTACAGGTCACTCTGCAGGCAAGAGCAATGTATTAATCCCTCTGTCTGCAGTCTGTCTGCTTGGCAGCAGCCTTTAGGGCATATCAAACTGGGTACTTGATAAAGCATGGTTATGTAATTCAGTTCAAGTGATCTCCAATGGTGTTTAGTGGGGTTGTTCGGGAAGCTCCATTTTTGATTCAGAAAATTAATTATCTCTTAGAAAAAGGGGCAATAGAGAAGATTCACCCTTTTCAGAGAGTTGTGAAGGAGGATGTGTTTTTAAAGCTATTCTTTTCTGGTACAGAAAAAAGACAGTGGCTTACGTCCCATTCCTGTTTTGAGATTTTTAAATTCCACGCTGATGAAATGTTAATTTAGAATGCTGACACAGAAGCAAATAATGTCACAAGTGCAGCCAAGGGTCTGGTTTGTGACAATAGATTTGAAGGACGTTTATTTCCATATTCAGATTGCGTCAAAGCACAGGTGCTTTCTCAAAAAGCGTATATTTTTGCATCCTTCCATTCGATATTGCAATTTCACAAAATGCATTGATGCAGCTTTGACATCCTTGAGGCTTCAGGGCATCCGCGTTTTGAATTATCTCGATGATTGGTTGGTGCTAGCCCACTTGGCGACTTTGGCTTCCCAACTCCGAAATGTCATTCTCAGCCATTTGAGCAATCTTGGGCTTTGGGTAAACCTAGACAAGAGTATCGTCTCCAGTTCATGTTCTGTCATTCCACTGGTGTTCCGTTCTCATGCCATGCTGAGGCTGGCACATCGCATTCTTCTGTGGGCATGGGACAATGTGCTGTCTCTATGAGCTGTGCATGTCCCATGCCGGTTGAATTTGGGGGTGGATCTCCTGTCCAGACAGGGCTTGATACCCGGAGAGTGGACATTACTTTCTCATATTATGGAACAAAACGGCACTTCTGTTAGTGGTGCCGTTTTGGCCATCTCAAGTATGGTTTTCAACTCTGCTCTCTCTCTTGGAGGAAATGCCTTTGGAGATTCCAGTAAGAACAGACATGTTGTCTCAGGCATGGGGTAGAATTTGGCACACCCGGCCAGACTTGTGGAAGTTATGGGTATGGCCCCACAATGAGGTGCTCTTTTGAATGATGGGTTATCCCCCACTGTGGTTGATACCATTCTGAAAGCTCAAGCTCCATCAACTAGGAAGCCTCATATGTTCAAGTGGTGCATTTTTGCTTCTTGGTGTACAGCATGAGGAGAAAATCCAGTTCACTGCCCTGTCGGTACAGTGTTGAATTTTTTGCAAGAGCATTTTGAGGCCGGGGTTTCCCCAGCTACGCTTAAAATATATGTTGCTGCTATAGCGGCTGACTATGCTCTTATCAATGAAGTCTCTGTCTGTAGACATTCTTTTGTCTCTCATTTTATGCAAGGGGTACACAGGCTTAGATATTTTCGTCCCATCCCATCCATGTTCCCTTATGGGAATTAGTTTTTTATAATATAAGGTTTTCTTTTAGGGTCACTGTAGGTTTAGGGTTTGATTAGGGTTAGTTTTTAGTCATTAATATCAGCTTTATATAAAAACAATAGAAGTCTACGGTATGTCCTCATATAGTATATTGCAAGGCAAATGTTTGTGTATGAAAGAAGTGGCAAGATGTGGCAAAAAAAATAAATATATATAATTCTCACTTACCAGCTGCAGCACGTCCTCATCCTTTGGCATTACTGAGAGCTCCAGTACACTGTCACTGCAAAGAGAGCAAGAGGGGTGAAATTCAAAAGGAAGATGTAACATTTATATGATTTAAATACTACAGTACACACAAAATTTGGGCATTGAGTTATTTGGGTTGTGATTTTATTTGAGTTCAACGACAACCTCTAAATTAGGTTCAATCATAAAGCTGACCTTTATAAGGTCACTATGCACATACACATTGCTAAGCCGGACAGTAAACATTGCCTGAGGTCATTCTGTTATGTAAGACATATGTCACAAATTGTATTTGTGAACTGATTGTTCTATGTTGTCACTAATATTGGTATTTGACTTCAGGAACTTACCTGTTCTGAATCAGTGCAATGACCTGCGAGTATGTCTTACCCAGCACACTCTCTCCATTAACTTTAACCAGCCTGTCTCCTGGAAACACACAAATATGATGTACACTAACATTTAGAGCATGCTCAAGTTTACACTCTAATATAAAAGCAGTAAAAACATGAATTCATACATATTTTACATGGAGTGAGGCACAGTCCATTAGAATAATACAGATTAAGTAGGCTCAATACATGTGTTCACTTTGTATTTCTTAGATTAAAAATGGATGATCTATTTAGGATTCAGATAAAGGTTAGGTTGTAGGATCAGCTCAACCAATGGAGGTATTCCAGAGGAGGCAAGAGACGTATTCAATGATTTTACAATTTATTTAACCATTTTAAATTATTATTATTTTATGAATATGCGTAATGCAAAAGTAAATAATGTATGGGCCAGAGTCAAAAAGTAATAGGGCCACATAAAGGAAAAAGTGCCACATTATGTGCCAAAAATGCCACAACTATTGAAAATGTGTGCTTTCATTAATTTCCTATGTTGACAAGTCTTGGGATCATGACTGGAAACATTGTGGTACGATGTAAACAGTGTTTGGTAGATTATTTCTGAAATGTCATCTGGTACAGATTACAAATTATACAACTAAAATTGTTATGTGGTTCTGGTCTCCATAAGAAGCAATGTAAAAACTACAGTCATGTCATCTTCCCACTCCTTAAACTTTGACGGGTGAGGCACTGTCAAAAGATGGTCATCATGATTGTAAAGCAGGGGTGCTGCTGTGCATTGAACAAGCATGGACACCTTTAACAGTTGCTCAGCACAGCCATTAACCAAGAAAATAAAAAATGTCACTCCATGTTAAAAAGGTTGCCGACCACTGTTGTAAGTTATTGGCACTATGGAGCTGCACCAATTTACACTTTTTTACAAACTTCAAGCAATAACTTGCTATTTGAGAGCATTATTATCAGTAAAACAGACATGATGGTGAACCTACTAGTCTTTTAATGCTACAATATAAGAAGAGCATGTTTGATCAATATTTACACAACAGTCTCCCAGTAAAATTCCCTCACAAACCACCAAATGAACTGCCAAATGAACTCAAACAAACAATTCCTGACCACTGTCACTGTAACCCCCCCAAATAATGTCACAAGTGCAGCCAAGGGTCTGGTTTGTGACAATAGATTTGAAGGACGTTTATTTCCATATTCAGATTGCGTCAAAGCACAGGTGCTTTCTCAAAAAGCGTATAATTCAAATATATTCTGTTTATTATATACACAGAGTGCTGTATGTGTGTTTATGGTGGTCAGCTGACTCATGAATACTGTAAACACAGAAAGCATGACCAAGTGTGTCGAATCAGTTCTTTAAATAATCATTTTCTTGATGCAAATAAGTGCTTATGACATCATAAGGAAGATTCCTTATGATGCACTGCAGTAGAAAATGAAAAAGATCATAGGGCACTAAATTGAGCGTGCACGTCATGACAAGAAATCACATATGTATGTACATGAGTGCACTAATGCAGAAATTATCAAAGCTGAATCTTTGTGCTTGCAAGGAACGTGCACACATAAATACCTGTGTAATCTGTTAACAATGGATTAAAAATCTTCAGGATTAAATATGTGCTAGGGACAACTACAGTTATATGACTTACAGGGTTATACGTGTGTGTTTGTGCATGTTAGCAGTCTGTGTGAGGGTTAAATGATCAAATAACAATAGAAAGTTAACAACGAGTAACTTAAATTGTGATATTGAACAACTCTCTCCATTACTTTGATGGTTTCATCAAGTTTTATATGAAGATATCATGCAGTCAGTATCATCTACAGTGCACACATATAGTACACTTGTGCTATGTATGTGTACCATATGTTCAAAACAGCAAACTACTATACTAATCTTACTATTTCTGCAGTATGCAGCATGTGTGCCTAATATGCTGTTTATCTATATGCATAGAACACCCATGTGACCTGTCACATTTGCAAAAATGACACTGTGCAATAGAGCACACAGAGCTGGGTACTGTAATGCAAAATATTTCCGAAATGATAACTTGAAACCACTAGCAGAATGAAACATATACATGTGTGTACCTTTTGACTGTGAATTTCTATGATTTTTCCATGTGTTTTAGTACTGGGTAAGGATTATTAAAAATTATTTCATAGTGATTGTATTCGCAAAGGGCAATTTGTTTTTATACAGTATGCAGTATCCAGTGTACTGAATAGTTCACAGTATGCAGTAAGCAATAATAGCCTCCTCTAGTATTCCATTCCAAACTGATTTGTCTTGTTCACCTGTACACAAACCAGCCTGGTGGGCGGGGCCTTTCTCCCTCACATTCTTAACGAAGATGGTGTCCATGGGGTCCAGGTGTCTCTGATGGAACCCTGTATGAAACAAACAGACTGTTCACAACCACAGAAAAATACTTTGTAGTTTGTAAAAGAAGAAAAAAAAAACCTACAGTTTTGGGCAAAAAAAACACACATGCTGATGTTTAGACTGGTGCTGTGGAATGTGTACTGCATGTGCTGATGGAAGAACAATATGCATGGCATGATAAGATGAGGACAGAGAGAACAGTCAACAAACAGGTTGAGGCTAATGAGTAACTGATCTGAGACCTGTAGGGCTAGCTGTAACATCAATAACTGTTTTATATAATCAGCAGGATCAGTCCTAACAGTAATCACTGTTTCACATAAGCAGTTTTCAATCTCAGTCATGATCAGAAGCTATAGTGTATGTGTGAACTATGTGTAGGTTCTTTGAACACTCTCCCCCTCTTCCATTACCAACCCAGATGGGATGGGAGAAAATATTATAAAAAAAAAGAAAAAAGGTAGACAGTTCACCTTTAACAAACATTTTCCTATATGACAACTTGCTAATTGCATGGATCATATCAACCACATTCTTTCATTTAATCCTGCTTGACTGATTTGAATGCAAATGGACATCTTGCACCTGTGCATGTATGGTGACTGCCACCTGGTTTTTCATATATTTACATTTTAAATGAGAGAAAATTTTCTGTTCAGTAATACAGAATGGAAACTTCAACCTGTAGGGGGCGCCATGAGATACACAACACATAATGATCTTATAACACGTGACAATAAATCGTGTTGCAACTAATTCTTCTCAGTTCAGACAAGGAGAGATAAAAAATACCAGTGGATGAAAATATAGGTAAAATGAACATACAGAAGAAACACAGAAACATAAAGTCATGAGAAATGTATAAAAATGTACTCACCCTTTTCATTCCCATTCTCCTCATCCTAACAGAAAACAACAAGAAGAGAGTTAGATCACAGCAAAAGAACTACAAGGCCTTAGAATTTAATTTTTCTTATAGTTATGTACAAGGACAGTAGTAATTTAGTAACCATTCAATGGGGTCCAAAAGCCTGAGACAACATTAAAAAAATATTTGGTTAAAAATCTAATTTGAACCTGGAAATAAACAGAAGTTATCAAGATTTTGTAATATTTAAAACAAAGAAACTTTATTATGTAACGAACACTGATCAAATAAGCAAAATTGTGACATTGATCATGTTAACTCTTTTGTGCAAAATGTCAGATTTCCTTTTGAAGTAGTAACAATATAATTATTGATATTTCAAAAATCCTTAGTTTTGGGGGGAAGAAATACATAGATGATATGTGTATTTAATATTAAATAGTCTTATATTTAGTAAATTATATTTTGATATCAAGAATGGGTATTTCCGCAATGGAGTAATAATGTCATTTCGGATATCAAGAATTAATGTTTTTACTAGCGCAAACCAAGATACTGAAAAAAAAAAAGAAGCTGGTAGCGGTTCCATTGCTCATATCATGAATTGGCATTTTAACTAATGAAACATGAGTTTCCTGCACATGAGTAAATGTCAAAAATGCTTGTGATAAATAGAGGCATTTTTACTAATGTTCTCAGACCCTTGACTGAATTAATATGTACTAGAAAAGCTAGTATTCTCCTGGAATATTCAAAAATAGTGCAAACTTAGTCTTTAAAAATTTTGTTTAATATCTTTGGCATGCAAAATGGATTAATTTGCTATCCTCAGTTGTCCTCAACAACAACAAAAACTTGAAACGCACGATTGCATTATTTTCATTATTTCTGGTTTTCAATTAATTGGCTTGATTTCTATTAGGACTTTAGAGCCACCGTGATATTAGCATTGACTCCCACCACTGGAGGACAGCACCGGGAGCCTAAACAATTATAGCAATGAATGTGCCCCTTTCAACCACATACAAACATACAAAAACACATTCAATAGTAGAGGAAGAGTTTGCTGTATGTGCTAAAAATAACATGTTTTTTCAATGTACATCTTTATTAACAAAATACACCATTTAGATAATACACATGCACAACCTACACAAAATAACCAGACTGCTGATCATGCAGTTTAAAGTGGGTAGCCCAATGTTTAGTCTGCGCTGACAGCGCTCATTCCTAACAAACTCACACAATACTGAGGCTTTGCTGTCCCAGAGAGAAATACTGAAATAGAGAGACGGATTGTCAAACAGATGGGTAGGGAATGCTGGACAGAGTGACCACAATCTAAACATTTTAAGATTTATAATTAACAACTACCATCCAACCCTTGCATCAAAATGCTTTGCAGAACACAATACATGTCCAATGGATACTTTCTGTGAATTGCTGTGAAACAGAATGCATGTGCAATTGGTACGTTTTATGCACACTATGTCTTTAGAGTAAACGTCAAATATGCTGTGTTATGTACTCTTGTCTATAATGTTTATTTGCATCTATCTATCTATCTATCTATCTATCTATCTATCTATCTATCTATCTATCTATCTATCTATCTATCTATCTATCTATCTATCTATCTGTCTGTCTGTCTGTCTGTCTGTCTGTCTGTCTGTCTATCTATCTATCTATCTATCTGTCTGTCTGTCTGTCTGTCTGTATGTATGTCTAAAACTTTGAGTAGGTAGGATGATAGAAGAAGAGTCACAGTCAGCTTGTGTGACCATGTGGACATCAAGAACAAGCAACGTCTTGGTCGTAACCTCCATTCCCTGATTTGCGTTGGAAGGCAAGTCATACCAGAACAAGGTCCTCCCTTTTGGCCTCTCTCTGTCCCCTAACATTTTCATGAAGGTTGCAGAGGCAGCTCTTGCCCCATTAAGGGAAGTGGGCATTCACATCCTCAAATATATTTATGACTTGCTAATCCTAGCTCACTCTGTGTGCACACAAGTACCTGGTGCTCTCGTACCTCAGCTGGCTAGGGCTTCGGGTCAACTGGGAAAAGATCAAGCTCCTCCCGGTTTAGAGCATCTCTTTTCTCGGTCTGGAGTTCATGAGACTCAGTCTCGATGACGGCGCACCTCATGAACGAGCGCGCCCAGTCGGTGCTTACATGTTTGGAGGAGTTCAGACAGAAGACAGCGGTTCCACTGAAACTATTTCAGAGGCTCCTGAAGCATATGGCTGGTTGGTGCATATGAGACTGCTTCAGCACTGGCTCCGGACTCGAGTCCCGAGATGGGCATGGCACCGCAGGACACACTGCATTGCTATCATGCCGGTCTATCGCAGCATCTTCAGCCTATGGACCGACCTCACTTTTCTATGGGGCAGGTGTTCCCAAGAACAGGTCTCCAGGTGCATCGTGGTCATGACCGACGCCTCCAAAATGGTCTGGGGCGCTGTATGCAACAGGCACACAGCCGCGAGCTCCTGGACGGGCCCACGGCTATGTTGGCACATCAACTGCATCGAGTTTTTGGCAATACTGCTTGCCCTGCGGAGGTTCCGGTACTTGATCCAGGCCAAGCATGTGTTAGCTCTGACAGGCAACACAATGACAGTGGATTACATCAAAATTCAAGGCGGTTTATGCTCCCGTCGTATGTCACAACTCGCCCGCCATCTCCTCCTCTGGAGTCAGCGGCACCTCATGTCGCTGCGAGCCACTCACATCCTGGGCGACCTTAACTCTACAGTGGACGTGCTGTCATGGCAGGTTACCCACAAGCGAGAGTGGGGACTCCACCCTCAGGTGGTCCAGCTGATTTGGAGTCGAATCGGACAGGCACAGGTAGACCTGATCGCCTCCCCAGAATCCTCCCACTGCCCGCTTTGGTACCCCTCGGTATAGATGCGCTGGCACACAGCTGGTCCCCTGGACTCTGCAAATATGTGTTTACCCAGTGAGCCTACTTGCAAAGACCCCCTGGGAGGACGAGGATCAGGTCATCCTAGTAGCACACTACTGGCCCACCCAGACTTGGTTATTGGACCTAACGCTCCTCGCGTGACCTTGAAGGTGTATGTAGCCGCAATAGCAGCACACCAGGACAAAGTGGATAGTAAGTCCTTAGGGAAGCACAATCTGATCATCAGGTTCATGAGAGGCACCTAGACCTAGCCTTGTCGTTGCTGTGTCTGGTGCGAGCTTTACGCATCTATTTGGATTGCACACAGAGCTTTAGAGTCTCTGAGCATCTCTTTGACTGCTTTGGTGGACAGCGGAAAGGAAGCACTGTCTCCAAGCAGAGGATCACCCACTGGATAATTTACAAATAAAGAAGCTTTATATGAATGTCCATTAAGTCGGTCCACTCACTGTCCATTAAGTCGGTCCACCCACTGTTAATCTTGCCATGTAAGTATAGCATCTGTCTACTTGAATGGGGAAAGAATGATATCTCAACAACTGTTGGCCAAGCTTATATTTCAATACTAATTTAAAACAATAATATCTGACAACAATGAAATCAAATTTTGCTTATTTGCATCTTAGAGCAATTCAACCAACAAAATGGCCCAGTCTCTTTTTATATGCACTAGAAAAAACTTTCAAGCATTTAAGACTACGAGGACACAAGAGACAGAAGGACACATGGAAGAGATATTGACCTTAACAAACAGATCACATGTGACCACACACAATGTTGTGGCTTTATCTATAATGTATATGCCCTCCACCTCACTATCCATCTTTGTCTCTCTAATGAGAGACACCTATGATGTGCATTCAAAATTCTGTATTTTTCCAGTTCCACTCAGTTCCTCTGTTTTTGTGCTTTATTTTTGTTTGTTTTCTCTCTTTAGAGAAAAGTGCCCAAGAAAAACAGCTCTGAATCATTATGTGAGGCCATCAGTTGGTTTGTGCCCTCCACCCTGACCTTCTGTGGCTTCATGTCCCTGGTGGACTAAGTTATCACTTATGCTAGTGCAGCCAATACACT
Source organism: Moxostoma hubbsi (assembly GCA_032164185.1). NCBI lineage: Eukaryota > Metazoa > Chordata > Actinopteri > Cypriniformes > Catostomidae > Moxostoma > Moxostoma hubbsi. The sequence goes on along the minus strand of JAVLUX010000024.1, from coordinate 15,084,731 downwards.
CTTAAAATAAAGGCTCCAGTTTGACATAACAAGGGGTTTATAGCCTGATGCCATTGATAAACCTTAAAGTTCCACACAGAAAATTGTATTCTCCAGTTCTTTAGAAAACTGTCCATGTACAGGTGCTTTAAAAAACAGAAATCTATACAGAGTTCTGAACTCTTTGATCTCTGTAAAGCCAACTGTAAAGAAACCTGCTTGTAAAAACAAACAAAAAATGCACATACAATGGAAGTCTGTGAGGCAACCGTTGTGCTCTTGTCCCAACAAATTGGTTGGGGGTGTGGCTGTGAGCGGTGCCCTGACCCAAGGAACCAATCGTCTAGCCATGAGGGGTGAGGACGGAGGGTTCCAGTCCAGCCCCTCACTCATGGCAGCCCGGGCAAGCATAGTGGACATATGCACGTTAGTCTCAGACTGGACGAGCAGACCTGAAGGTGGCAGCCCAGTCGAGTCATCAGCCTCAGATGCCGCAGTTACGCTCTCCGATGCAGCGGCGAAATCATCATCCAGCTCGTGGGGTCTGAGGGAGTAAACAGGCTGGCCATGAGGTGAGTCGCACTCAGCTAGAGCCCGAATGGAAGCAACGAGCATGCTGGGGGGCAGGTGGTTTGAGGGGATTTACCCTGCGAAACCGAGCCCGCTGCACTCTCCAAATTGCCTTCATCACCGGCCGTGCCAGCCCTGCCGGCCCCAATCCTCTAGGAAGGAGGCGCAGCGTGTGGGGCGGCTGAAGTGGCTTTCTCTCAGAGGAAAGAAAGAACCTGACAACATGAACCATTGACAAAATGCTGCCTGCATTTGATCGCAGCCCAGGTATGCGAGGCAGCACTTATGGCCGTTGGATGCGGAGAGATATCTTTCGCATCCAGGAACTACACAAAGGCAGAAAGACATCTTTAAAAAGACGCATCTTTAAAAACACGTTCAACGCCAATGTGCAAACTCTTTTAGAGAAATTATACTCTTTTACTTTTTAAGGAAACGCTGTCGAAGCACCCAGGGGCAAAGCTGCACTTCCGTGCAGAGAAGGAGAAAGCCTCTGATATGCGCCGTAGATCCAACAGCAATGCTCTACAGAGGTGAGTGGAACAGTAGTGAACTCAGCTCGCTGATCGCACAACCGCTCAGCTCCAAAGAAGAAACCTGAATGAACAGATGCATGATTCCCTCCATTTATACCTGTATGTCCAGGGGAGGGACATGCAAATTCTGTCTGCCAAATTCTCATTGGCCTTTTCTCAAGTTCAGCGGTAACTGAGGCCTTTAAGAAAGGCCCCTAGTGTCGCTTCATTCGACACACTGTCGAAATGAGCAACAGACGGGGAACAGGATACACTGCCATATGGCAACTCTTTAACACAATGAACTGTAAAAATTACAATTTAAACAACTTTACAGAAGTTTTAACAGAAGTATTAATGTAAGTGCTTTTTATAAAATTACAAGCTTCACATTTCTGCCTTTAAACCCTCCAAAGATTGTCCCCATTCACTTCCATTGTAAGTGCTTCATTGTAACCTTGATTTTAATTTTGTTTTTAAAGAAAAGGAGAGATGAGTATAAATACATTTCTGTGGTTATTAGCATTATGCCACAAATGCTGTCGATTAAGCTAAAGTTGTATTGAACCCAGAATATTCCTTTGATGGTTACTTTAAAGACTGTGCATTATCTTTTAGCTTTTTCTGTAAAGTGAGAAAGTGAAAGAAAATAAATGGTGTCCAAATGGCTACACCCTACAATACAGGGTTAACCTTATGTGACCCTGCGTCCTTCTGCACGTACATTGTGTTTTATCTTTGCTATACGCTACGCATAATTTCATTTAATATAAACTGAATTATCTCAGTTCACCACACTGTCATTAAAGGGTTAAACTTTTGAAGCACAGATTCATGTGACAAAACAACATGCCACCAATCTCAATGAAGTCTATCTTTGGGAGAAATGCCAACAAAACTACATCTTAGGATAGTTTGAAGCTTTTACATTGAAACCTGTTTGTATCAAAAGAGTAACATCTCTAGTTTTATTCAATATGCCATTTTAACATTTTTAGTAATTATTGTGACACACTGTTAAACACAATAACCTCCCATGAGGACAATGAGACTTATTTACCTTAGAAATCCTATATTCACTGTGCATTATCACACTGAGAATCAATGGGTTCATTCAAAAGCTGGAAAATGTTTCTTTCAGAGGCTGTAAATGGCGTTAAGATAAAAATAAGGTGCATTTCAAACTGTTCTGAGACCAGTGCAGACAAACAACACAATGGAGTTTAAGTCATTCAGTAAATAGGGAGCAAGGGAGCAATGGACCATCCTATAGATTTCCTTTGCAGCCAAGTGCATTCACTCCAAACTTCCAGTCAAAAATTCAGTTTAAGGCTGCAGATGATGTTTGTGCCACTCAATATGGTTGGCAGACATGGGATAATGTAAACAAGTACTTAAATTCAGCATTTAAATTTGTGGCAGGGCGGAGGGCGGGGCTGGGTCGTGACGATACACACCCATATCAGGCTAATCAAGCCTCCAAGAGGGATAAAGGCCGATGGCAGACGGTGGTGCGACAAGAGAGAGATCATTTACGGACATGTCCGTCATGTGTGTGTTTGTCCTTTGTTTTAAGTTTATAATTAATATATTAATTATATCGTCTAGCCAGTTCTCGCCTCCTCCTTTCCCGTGAACTACGTTACAATATTGTAATTTATTTTTTTGCTTTTTACATGGTTGGCAGTGATTGGATGATGCTGGCTATTACTTTGAATCGGAATTAATAATGCTAATTTCTGATTGATAAAACGCTTCAACACTGGCTATCAGTTGTTTTTTTTTGACAGTGCAAAGAAAGAGAATTATAGTTTTTATAATTGTTATATGTGCTTTTCCCAATACACATTGTTCCAAAGCAGCTTTACAGAAAATCAGCTGTAATATCTGTAAAGTCTTAAAATATAAATAAACAACGCTCCTGGAAACATAATAAAATATTTGATGAAAAAAAGATGTCTTTATATTGCTTGGTATTATTTAAAATTTCACAAATTATTATTTTTACTGTTTATTAGGTGCTACTAGTTACAAATCAAAAATGGAATTAAAAAATGTGCACAGCATTCGTGCTTGGGTCTCAGGAGTTTAAGAAAGTTTATATGTTTACTGAAAAACAAGATAAAAATAGTTTTTTTGCAGTGTTTTTTGCAGTGTGCTCTCATGTTATTGGATGGTTTTATTTTAGTTGTTCAATGACTTATTCTTGACTGTGGTTAGTCAACAGTACTTTTCTGGCTTCATTTTGTGATGTTGATTTTGTGGGAGCTTGTTGACAGACATCACCTTGAGACTGGTGTGCAGGGCTGACTCTGGCGGGTAAACAATGAAATGGCGTAGCGTGAAACCAAAGCCCTGAGAGTTCTTGTGGAGCACCAGTGTACACGGGCCCTGCCAGAACACACCCAACCCATCAGTCCTGCCTCTGACCACTGGACGAGGGTTCTCACTGGATGAAGAGATCCCATCTCTCCGCCCCTTTGCCTGGAGGAAACAACGGTAAATAATTATGTTTAGATTTTCATTCATTTATTTAGTTGTTTCGTCCAAAGATACTATTCCAGTGGGATAAACTCTCACAACTGTTGCATCTACTGCACTGACTCATATTTCAAGTTTTCCCAAAATAAGCCTTGCAGGTTTAACTGCAGAATGAAAATGCATTCAAAAGGAATGCAAGTATGTGTAGACGTCTGATGAACATGGCACAATAAATGTGATGATTGGTGAGCACTCCTTGCAGATTATTGCTAGAAATAACACCTTGTTTTTCTAAATGACTGTCCCAACTGCTCTGGATCTGTCAGTCAACATGAGCCACCTGTGCAAACAAGAATTGAGTATGTTAGGAAAAGTAACTGAAAATGGGAGGGTACGAGAAACATTTCTTCACATTTGGGAACCATGATGTCATATTGTGGTACCAACATTCTTTGCGGAATTCTTACAAGCCACTTACGGGAACGTTTCCTATCAGACAGAAAGAATAAAGGTCAGAAATCTGTATGAAAATGAGCAGTATGAAAAAAATATTTAACACCAATTGACCAGTCAAGATTTTTGAGTACTGGGACAAAACAGTTTGCAAAATTATGAAAATAAAACTTTATCTAAAATTGACTTATTTTTGATTAATTTGTTAAACATGGTCTGATAGATTCATCTATGTTATTGTGTAACCTCATGGTTCTCCTATTTTTCAAAAAAAAAAAAAATGCTTTTCATTGCTATCACTCTATATGTGCCAACACTGACAGATACAAAAATAATCTGTACTATCATGTAAAATATTATGAAAAAAAAAAATGGACAAATCTAGCATTCACTTGTCTTAAGAATCATTTGAGAATACAGGATACAGCTACAGAAAATCTGACGAGATTAACAGTTGATGTTGAAAATAACCATAATACTGTATTTGTATTACAGGCAGTAGCCATTACATATTCCTGGTGTTGCAAGCTTCTGAGAGGACCTACTTCAATTCAAATTAAACATTTTAGTAAGAAGAGGTGTGCTATGACTTTAATTAGTGATCAGGCATATGATAATCATCTGGCAGGCAAAAAAAAAAAAAAAAACATTGACAGGGTGAAAAAGTCCTTAATATATCTAGAAGAGAAATCGTAGAGACATAGAGGGTGGCCTCTTTTTTAACTTTGGTCAGTAAAAAGCAAGTTTAGTGTCAACCTAGCAAACACCTAGTAACACCTTAGTAACCACCCAGAACACCATATTTTGGCAAAAGAACATTGTAGAGGTATGAGAGTTGGCTCTTTTGACCCAGGGCAGAGTATTAAGGCCCTTGGCGATGGCCCCCAGCTATATCTTTGGCACCAGAATAGCATAAAGACATGTGAATAAGCTCTTGTGACTTGCGAAAATATAGTGAGGCTCTTGGTGGGAAATTGTAGCAGTGAGTATTGGCAAGGCAAGCAACAAATAAATTTATGTTAGAAAATGTACTATATCTAGTTATTTTTGCAATTCATCTTTAACCCCTTACCAGGCAGGGTCACCTGTGGGACGGGGTGAACACAGCTCTTATTGGGTTAACCCTATTCTTTAAAGGGTTAACCATGTTTAAATAGAGTAGGGTTAACCCTAAAAGATATCATGATATCATAATTTCCCTATTTTTGCCAGAAAAGACCTTTAAAATAAAATCAACCACCTCACTAGCGCTGTAGCTTTCAGGAAGTATCTGGTTAGGACAGAAAGTTCCCTGATGATTGTGGCAGCTATTCAGTCAATTTATATAAATAAGTCTTGCCAACTAACTTTATAGAAAAGAAATCGTGCACTTCTCAGTTCTCTCCTCTTCACCTCCCGTAACTCCTCGTGTCTGTCTGCACCCAGCAGAACTCCTACTCTATAATCCAGCAGGCCTGACACAGACCACAATCTCACCCCCTCTCTCATTCTCACTCTATTTCTGTATGTAATAGCTTAAAGGCGGGTGAACACTGTACAATTTTAGCCACGATTCTGCTGTCTGAGACAAATTTCTGGAATCCTAAAGGATTTCTCTCATTGCAGGACAAAATCATCAATCTTAAAACATTCAGTGTGACATGTTCACAGAAGACCGATTAATAGCCTTTGCGATGATCTTCAGCCTCCAACGAAATTTGGGCACTGTCTGAAATTTTGCATCATAGTCGTATAGTGTGACTGTTATTACGATGGCCAGATGAGATATTCTGCTCCACTCTTGCACCCTTGAATAGAAACCATAGCAACATTTGTGTCCAGTTATCACTCTACTCAAGCCAAAAGTCTTTTTATTTCCACAAAGAATATTTGCTTGTGGTAGCTCATTATTACTGTAGGCTACCTCCCGCACTCACGTTCATTCTCAACTTCTGTCATTTTCTGTATTTGTGATCAAGCTGTCTTGTTATATGCCTATTTGACAAAATCCATATTTCTTGTAAATGTTAGCCTATGCTCGTGATGGAGTGGTATTGGAGCAATGGAAATTCTGATGTCCCGACTTCCAGAGAAAGAAAAAAAAATGGTCCTCCGTGATGGGCAAATTTTACAATTTCGCTTCTATTCCGCAACACTCCCATAACTTGAGTCATGTTCACTGATCGGGACGATTGGGACCGCAGTCAGCTACGATGTATATTGTGCAGTCTGACATAACATCACGCAGTGTGCCATGGCGATATCAATGCGTTCATATTGTACAGTCTGACAAGCAACAATTGTCAGACTGTATCATAACTGTAAATCATACAGTGTGCACCCGCCTTAAGTCTGATCCCTCTCTCTTTCACTTACTTACTAACTTACACGAATGATCATGCGCATAGACCAATGGGTACACTCCTAATTAAACAACTCTGTATAATGTTATGTTTTATTTCATATACATTTCCTCTATAGGGAATGAAAGAGAGTGATGAAAGCCTGAAAGAAGAAGATAGAAAGGAATCATCAACAGGCCCCAATGGTTTTTCACATATTACGCACTGATTTTGGGGGAGGAAAAATCTGTGGAATGGATTTAAAGGTGCTCTCAGTTTTTTCTCCATGTTAAAAAAAAGTTTGATCCTTTAAAAGGATAGTTCACCCAAAAATTTAAGTTCTCTCATGTACTCACCCTCATGCCATCCCAGATGTGTATGACTTTCTTCTGCTGAACACAAATGAACATATTTAGAGGAATATTTCAGCTCTGTAGGTCCATACAATGTAAGCAAATTGGTACATTATTAATTATAATTATAATTATACAATAATTTGAAGCACAAAAATGCAGCATAAAAAAAAATCTATAGGTTCAGAAGCGATATGATAGGTGTGGGTGAGAAACAGATCAAAATTTAAATCCTTTTTACTATAAATTATCCTCCCTGCCCAGTAGATGGCAATATGCATGAAGAATGTGAATCACCAAAAATAAAAAGAAGAAGAACGTTAAAATGAAAGTGGAGACTGATAGTAAAAATTACTTAAATATTGATCTTTATCCACACTTATCAAATCACTTCTGAAGATATGGATTAACCACTGGTGTCATACTGGATTACTTTTATGCTGCCTTATGTGCTTTTTGAAATTTGTACTGTGAGGACCAACAGAGCTGAAATATTCTTCTAAAAATATTTGTTTGTGTTCTGCACAGTTCTCTGCACTCTGATTCTGCATGGGCCTGCTCATCGGATTAGACAAAATAAAGGCGTGAAGTAACAGAATGAAAGAATGAATGTATTGTGGCATGTGTGGCACGTTTATCCTTAAGTCAGGGCATGTGCAGACACCGTTGGAGAGGCTAGCTTTAGAAAGCAAGAGAGAGAGCCTCCAACAGGCTCCAAAACGCAGGTTTCAACCACAAGGTTTCTCCCGGCTCTGAGAATGCCAAACCCTGTTATTACCCCCAAACACACACAACTGTACACACAAACACACAGACAGATAATTTTGTCTTCTCCCTATGGTCCAGTAATATCTGTTTATTTAAATAATCTATCTATCTATCTATCTATCTATCTATCTATCTATCTATCTATCTATCTATCTATCTATCTATCTACTATATGCGATGATTGTAACACACTCCAAAAAAGTTGGGACAGTCGAGTTTTTACCACTATGTAACATTACCACTTCTTTTAATAACATTTATTAAACATTTGGGTGCTTAAGACACAATTTGTTAATGTTACAATAGCTGTGACAGTAAATGTTGCTCCAAAATTTTTACATGTCAGTTACCCATGCCATGGACACTGACACACCCTCATAGCTATCAATTCTTTAAAAAACAAAAAAACATACTATTACGTAACAGTTTCTCTCATTTGCTAAGACATGCTTAATAAAAATGGGATCCACTTGATCTTCATCATCAACTTCTTGCACAGCAGAAGACATTTGTTTCACACATTTGTCACACCCTTTGCCAAAACAGTTTCCATAGATCTCATTGAAAGACCCTAAACGCTATTGGATTAACTGTGTTGAACAAAAGAAAAAAACTATTCACAGCTGATAGAAAGTACTTGCATAATTATGAATCTCTAATGCACCTGTGTGAAACTCGTTTGCACAACTTATCAATCAGCAATCAGTCCTCATCCATCTATAAAAGGTGCCACCCTTGTGTTGCTATTTGCAAGCATGGATCAAAGAGGCCAAAGGCACAGAAGGATAGTAAGAGGCCATGGCAAAGGGGCCCGAGGAAAAGGAGTTTGCATGCATGGTGGAGGAGCCCCAGCAAGAGAAGAAAATAGCGCTTAAGTTTCAAATGAAATTCGGGCAACATTTATTGACCATGTCATCAATCATGGCCTTGTTCTTTAGAGAGGCTGGACAAATGGTCCAGCCAATTCTGAGTCGGAGCACCATGGCATCTATTGTCATGCTTTTTCGGAATGAGAACAGGTAAGTCACAATGTTACTCTATACCACTGTGTATTTCAGCTTTACTGTATTGCCCTATTGGCAGAACAAACTGTGTCTACAATAATGCAGATGTTTCATCAATCCCATTTACAAAAAAAAGATATTTAGTTGAACATGAGGCTGCCATTATAGATATGATCGTGGCAAATAATGCGATCAGACAGTGTGAAATCCAGTCAGGATTAATTGCAGATCAGGGAGCATTTAGAAATATGAACGTCCTTAAACAAAACCAAACCATGTCAGAAAGAAGCAGCTGTACAAAGTTCCATTCCAAAGAAACTCTAACATCGTGAAGGAGGCAAGATTCCAGAATGTGCAGATACGGAGTTATTGTAATGCCTTGTATACCATACAGTTACATGCAAACTGGAATAATTTGCTTTATGAATTAGCTTTTTTTCTTAGAGAATAATGGAGCTTGAAGCTGAAGGGGCACATCACAAATTAATTTATGTGGATGAAGCTGGTTTCAACCTCTGTAAAGTGTGGAGACGCAGGAGGAACATCATTGGGCAGAGGGGCACCAATATCCCCATGTGTGTTGACATCTCCAATGATGGTGTCCTTTGCCACATACCAACTATCGGCCCATACAATACAGAACGCCTCATCACATTTCTTGACGCACTGAATGAAAGATTGGTTCCACCCAAAGAGAAAGGGCTGTTGAGGCATGACTATGTATGTCATCATTTGGGACAATTTTGCCTTCCACCATTCTCGCCTTGTGATTGAATGGTTTGCAGCACAGCCCGTTTGATGATACAATTCCTCCCTGCAAACTCTACTTTCCTGAATCCAATTGAAGAGTTCTTCTCTGCTTTGTGATGGAAGGTCTATGATCACCGGCCATATCAGCCAACGTCCCTAATGGAGGCAATGAATGGTTGCCTGGCGATAGGTGCAGAGGACTGCCAGGGATGGATATGCCATGCAAGGAGGTATTTCCCTCGGTGCATTGCAAGGGAAAACATCCAATGTGATGTTGATGAGAACCTGTGACATAATCCTCAGGAACAAAAGGACTAAATGTGAAGTTCTGTGCATTTCAACACTTTATTTAGTTTTTTTTAGATAATTCCACTCATAAGTTTCCTTTGGTTGCTATTTTTTTTTTTTACAGAATTCAGCATTTCTGAGTTTGAAAAGTATAATATATTTCATATTGATTGCTGTATTTTGTTGTCCATTGTGTAATGATTATTTGAAAAAAAAAAATATTAGTTTCACCACAAGTGTTTGATAGAAATATTTGCTTTTGTTGCATGTTTTTAATGTTTTGCGAGTGTTAGAGCATTTTGGAAACAAAATAATTTATTGTGGCCACTGAGCTTCAGTTTTAGCCTGTGTGTTAACTGTTTTGAAAATGTTATATCAGAGTGGACAAATGTGTTTAAGCAATCGAGAAAAAATGTAAGACCGTCACATCTGTGAGCTGGGAGATCACACACATTCAGAAGTAGTTTTCCAGCCCATAACCAAACCATATACAGTACTTCCCAGATTACAAGTACATGGCTGTGTAAACAGAGAGAGCGGGTGCTTGATCGGACTGCCTGCAGTCCTGACCTGTCTCCAATAGAGAATATGTGGTGCATTATGAAGCCAAAAATACAGCAACCAAGACCCATACAATTATGCGGTTGAAGACCTGCATAATGGATAAATGGGGGAAATTGCTGAACTTAACAAATGTCTGTCATCAGTGCCCAAAGGCTTAATAAGTTATATTAGAAGAAATTGTGATGTTACGCAGTGGTAACTTGACTGTCCTGACTTTAATGGAGTGTGTTGCAATCATCTGATTTCAAATTAGTGTACATATTCAACTAACAATTAAATTCACAAGGTAAAACATCAAACAATTATATGAATGTTATATATATATATATATATATATATATATATATATATATAAAATGTTGTTATAGTGCTTTAAATATAGCAGAGGGTGAATACAATATACAGATAACTCCTTTTTGTTTTTATTAGCATTTTCCATACTGTCCTAACTAGGGCTCCACTGATTATTGGACCAGATATTCATAATTATACTAATTATCGTAATTGTTATTTTGATTGATAATACTGATTGCAGATACATTTTAAAATGGCTCTGATGCCACCTTCTCTCTGTAAAAGGTTACTAATTGTAGTCTGACTCAATGTACCACCCATAGAATTATTGGATTGGTTATATGCCACGAGTAAATGGCTAATCAACACTGTACTCCATATTCGTGGGGGAGAGAAGAGAAAGAGGAATGCAGCAAGAGAAATATGCATCACTGAGAGGACAAGCTGTTTTCAAAGGAAGGATGCAGATACTGAATTTGCAATAAACATCACAATACTCTATGTCAGCAGTCACCAATTAACGCTCCCATCCGGACCACGAGACATCATGACAACGGTTGCCCCATCTCACAGTTTTTACACTTTAGGTTAGCAGCCCACAAAACAACAGAGCTGTGTACACTGCAAGCGCTCCATGGCCTGGATAGCACTGATCTTTCAGCGCTATTCCTTTGAATTTTTTCTCTAGCACTGAACATTAATGTGTTTTTACACTCCGCACGAGTTGCCTCTCTCCCCCAAACCGTGACATGAGGCACTATATAGTAGAGCTGCGGATGCGGATATTGGAGAAATATAGTGAGCAGCAATATATTGTAGATGGGCAACAGAGAGAGTACTCGCCAGTATGAGCTGGTGTTTTTACATGTTATAGCTGATGATGGCATTGATAGTTGTAGCTAGCTAACCAATGTCAGGAGGTTTAGCAAATGCCAGCATGAAATCTTTCACCTCTGTTAAATTCCTGTTGCTCTTTTTACACTTGACTAAACGGCCTGCCATCAAGTAATGTTGTTGATTCGTGTCTGTTATCACATTAATACATAACATTCTGTTATGACCTATTTAGTTCATTATTTTTATATATTTAAAGTTTCAGTTAAAAAGAAATGCTGCTAGGAGCTCACTCTACTTTATGTTTGAAAAAATAATGTTGATATGCTTTTTTCTAGTATTTTTCAAAAGATAATATTGAAATGCTCTGTTTTGCAGTATTTCATTAAACACGTTCATTGGCATTTAAAGGACATTTTGTGTTGGATTTTGTGTTAGTGTAAATTTTTACAATAAAATGTTTATTTTTACTACAAATGTATATTGGCCCCAAATATTGGTTATCAGTCTCCTTGATTGATAATCATTATAGGCCCTGAAAAAAACATATTGGTCAACCCCTAGTCCTACATTTCAGAACTGAGGTTGATCCTTTCATTAATCAAACTGATAGGAGACATGATTCTCCCAAGAAACCTAGCAAGAAATCTCATTGATATCACTGAGACCTCCAATGCTGTCCATTAATGCAATAATTCACCACATGTTAAGCAGTGTTAAACACTATTGGCATGAAGGAAAAATGGAATAAATACTAATTTAAAATCTAGCGGCACTTGGTAATATTCGATATCCAGTGCAAAGGTTACTTTCGCTTTCTGTTTTCACGCTCCCTATTATTAAGTTAAGTTTGCCGTAAAGCTTGACTTAACTACATGCTTGTGTCTCATCTCTTTATTCTTATGTCAATTGGCATATAGTGAAAATTAATGATGGGATGGTGAAGGAGAACACAAGTTGGGAGTTGATTGCTACAATCAAATGTTTGTTGTGAAATCCTAAAAGGCGTGTCCAAAAACACAATGATAATCCATTCACATGTGGAGAGAAAATCTAAAGGTCAATAATACATTGTAAAACAGTTCACGCTCATGGGCAAGGAAGAGGCGAGAAACCGGCTTACCATATAAATGATAGTTTTAATGGAAAACTCAAAAGACAAACACACAGGACGACGGACATGTCCGTGAACAATCTCTCTCTCACGCACGTCCTCCGCGGTCAGCCTTTAACCCTCTCGGAGGCTTGATTAGCCTAATACGGGAGCGGGTGTGTTGAGTCACGACCCGGCCCCACCCTCCACCGTGCCACATACATATATCCCCTATTAAACATTTTGAATAATCATATCAACATTGTGATAGAATCAATCTTAACTATAAGCTATTATGTCCCGCATTAAATAGAATTGAACTTTTAACGATGTAAAACACCAACTGAACTAATCAACATGTTAATATTGCATAGTTTGACTTTAATCGATTGCCATTTAAATTTATTTTAGTGCCGTTGGCAATAATAATAATAATAGGCAATAATACATAGGCCATTTAAAAAATACATTTTTGGAATTTATTAATTTGATTTAATTTAATATTTTGTTTTTGTTCTGTTAATTTATAAAAAATTTCATCTAGCAATTTATTTAATTGATCAAGCCCAGAGCATACTAAAATAACTGTACAGTGGAGAGTGACATTTGCCATGGAGAGAACTCGGAGCGGGGTTTCTCTAATCCAGAAGCGCAGAGTTAGCGAGGAGCATGAAATGGACAACCCAGAGTGGAGCTGGAGTGGATTGATTAAAGAATGCTTTGAGCGTGGAGGGGAAATTGTTGCCGCTCCACTCCACTCACATTCTCTGATCCACATACAACTCACCACGTGCCCCACCGAGAGCGAACCACATTATAGTGACCATGAGGAGGTTACCCCATGTGATGCCATGGGTACAGAGGCTGCCAGAGTACTGTCTGAACTTCATCAAGATAAGATGTCTGTCTCTGATAACTCCGTACCTTGGAAGCTTCCTGTGATTGGAATGAGCAGGCACAGTGGAACCAGTTCCTATGTGGGCTCTCCAACTCTACGCACACAATTTACCCAAGAGTCTTGACGGATTGGTAGATCTGGCAATTCAGGTGGATAATCATTTGATGTTGAGGCGTAGACATCGTGTTGAGGTCCCCACTAGAGTTTCCACCATTCTGTCTTGAAGTCTGCCCCGGCCGACCATTTTCCCCGAATCCAACTCCATGGAGGAGCTCATGCAGGTGGAGCCCATGCAGGTCTGTTTGTCCTGAGGGGAGGCAGGTAATAGAGTGGTCAACTGCCCATTAAAAGACCATGCTTCTCCAGTAGACGAGGTGTTACTGGTGAGCGTGTTAACCCTGGCAAAATCCCCTGGAAGCAAGACTATTGGCACTTTTCCACTGCACATTACAGTTCGACTCGACTGTAATCACTTTACTTTTCTGAGCTTGCTGCTCTTTAGAGCTGCCTCAACGTGAGTGGGATTATAGGCTGATCATCATAGTTCTGCAGCCTCTACTGCCATGACATCAGAACAATAAACAATAACATGACGGCTAGCTGTTAGCTTCTAGCTCATTGTGCTGCATAAAGCAGTTGTTGCATGGTGATTTTACACAAGTATAACAGTTAAATTAGCCAGGTTGTTTTAGAAGCAAGCTTTCCAGTAGCTAGTCAACAAAATAAAGTGAAGTTTTCAAGCAGAGTAAACGTAACATCCTCCATCGTGGACTCCAGTCCAGGGAACTCTCCCTCACATTGCTCGCCGGTCTAGGTATCATCCATTTGGTCGAACCACTTCCACTTCCTTGATGGTCCTGTTGTCACTTTTAATTTTTTTTTTTTTTTTTTACTTTTTTCCCTACACTGTTGGTAGGTCTGGTGGTAGCCGTGTCTCAGCTGTGCGGCCAACAGCTGAGACACTTCCTGAAAGACATTTTTGTTTCATTCGTCACTAACGAGAGGAACGTCTGCACCTCGTTTATTGACCACTGCATGGTTTTGCGCACAGCCATTTCTTTTTACAATTTAAATGTTGCGTGAACAAATGATACTGCTGTAGCTAACTTTAAAACTAGCATGTTGATATCACGTGTCGAAAATCCAGTGACACTCTCTGACCAATCAGTGATCTGCAGGGTTTTTACGTCACATTTAGTATTAGCTCAGCTCGCTTGGAACCTCAACCGAGGTGGTACTAAAAAAGTACCAGGTACGAGATTCTATCCACTGTGGAAAACCCCAAAAAAGTGAGCAGAGTCGAGTCGAGTTGTACCATGCAGTGGAAAAGCCTCATTAATTACCTGCTCGCCTTAAGATCAATGGTGAATTGTGTTCTATTCTCCTCTTAGACTCTGGGTCCGAATGGAATTTCACAGACACTGAACTCATCACCAGATGGTCCATTCCTGTCACCACACATTAGGAACCTATCTCTGCCAGCACCCTGTGTGGTACCACACTTACTGCCATCTCTCACATCACTGTTTCCCTCACTCTTACCATCTCTGGAAACCACGTTGAAGAGACCAAGTTCCTGGTTATCTGTTCCCCTTCGACTCCAGTCGTGCTTGGACATCCCTGGCTGGTAACTCACAATCCACATATTAATTGGGCAGAGAACACTGCATTGTCTTGGAGTCCCTTTTGTTTTCACAATGTCTTGTCTCTACTTTTTCCCCAGTATTTATTACTGTGCCATTGACCTGCTACCCGGTACTTCTCCACCTTAAGCTGTCTTTATTCGCTCTCTATGCCAGCGAGGGAGGCCAAGGAAAATTACATCAGTGATTCTCTAGCAGCAGGTATTATTTCTCCATCTTCTTCTCTGGTTGGGGTGGGGTTCTTCTTTGTGGGGAAGAAGGATGGCTCCTTAAGGCCCTGCATAGATTATTGAGGGCTGAATGACATCACGGTAAAGAACCGTTATCCTTTGTCACTTATGTCTTCAGGTTTTAAACTCTTGCAGGGGGCCAACTGCTTCACGAAGTTGGACCTACGTAAGGCTTACCATCTAATCCAGATAAGAGAGGGGAACAAATGTATAACAGCCCTTAATACTCCCAATTGATTATGCCTTTTGGGTCGTCCAACGCCCCAGCTGTCTTCCAAGCACTCATCAATGACGTGCTTCGGGACATGGTCAACCAATTTGTGTATGTTTACTTACGACATTCTGATTTTTTTCACTTAACCTAAATGACCATGACCAGCACGTCAGACGAGTGCTTCAGAGGCTGCTGGAGAATGGACTGTTCGTCAAGGCAGAGAAGTGTGAGTTCCATGCACAGTCAGTTTCGTTCCTGGGGTTCATACTCTCACCTGATGGTATCAGAATGGACCTCGATAAGGTCAGAACTGTTGAGAGCTGTCCAATCCCAGACTCTTGTAAGATGGTACAGCAGTTTCTGGGATTTGCCAATTCTATCTGTGTATCATTCAGAATTTAATGAGCTATTTTATTTCAGTGCCTATCCTGATTATTCCTGAACCATCTCGTAATAGGTTGTACCCCTGATAATTTTTTTTCCATTGTCTCTCTCCACCAGAATGAAATTACAATATTGGTAATCGTGAGTAACTGGCGGTCAGGCTGGCTTTGGGCAAGTGCCGACACTAGTTGAAGGGCTCGAGGGTCCCTTTCTATTCTAGACAGGCTCTTTGGTACTTTTTTGGTAGAGTCGAATTTATATTATCATATTGTCCTGGTTCGAAGAAAGCTAAGCCTGATGCTCTTTCTCCCTCTTTTGAAACTGAGAGCACCTCCACTTCAAAGGACACCATTCTTCCACCCTCTGTGGTGGTTGTAGTGGTGGCTTGGGAAGTTGAGGCCAAAGTTCGCTCAACTTTATGCAATGTTAGTTCTCCTGCAGAGTGTCCAGCAAACCTGTTATTTGTTCCTGGGGCTGTCTGAACTCACGTCCTTTAGTGAGGCCACCCCTCTAATCTCACCTGTGTATTAAGCAGCAGTTCTGGTGGCCCACGATGGCATGGGATGTCCGTGAGTTTGTCTTGGCTTGTCCCATTTGTGCTAGTAACAAGTCTTCCAGTTGGCCCCCTGCGGGGCTCCTTCAATCATTGCCAGCCTCTTCGAGAACCTGTTCCCACATTGCCTTGGATTTCATTACCAGCTTACCCCTGTCCAATGGCAATATAGTCATTTTGACTGTAGTGGACTGGTTCTTGAAGGTGCTCCATTACATTCCCCTCCCCAATTTACCATCAGCATGGACTGTCATAGATCACGTGTTTCTCATCCATGGCCTCCTGACAGACGTGGACTCTGACAGGGAGTTTTGGGCAACTGGGTGCGACTGTTAGTCTGTCCTCTGGGTTCCATCCCCAGACCAACAGGCAAGCTGAGTGAGCCATGCAGGATCTGGAAAAGGCATTCTGTTGCATGGATTTTCGAACTCACCTGGGTCGAATAAACTCAACATTTTCAGTGTTGTTTAGGCTATAAGCCCCCTCTGTTCCCCTCCCAAGAACCCAACGCTTTGGTTCCGTCCGCACACACCTTTCTCCAGCGTTGCCGTCGCACCTAAAGGGTCGCCAGGGGAGCCATATTAAGGACTGGCGATCAGACCAAAATGTCGGCAGACCATCACGTTCTAAGTTGGTGGATTGACTACCTGTTTCAAGTCACCATATTCCTGCCTCTTTTTTTTTTTTTTTTTTTTTTTGTGAACTGAGAATCATCTCTGCCATATCCATGGATTTCAATATTCCTTGTTTGTTTTTGTTTTCTCTGCTGTTGGACAGCATATTTTTCTAACATTATTTTTCTACAATCTGGACTATATTTTACTTGTGGATTACCTTTTGTGTTTTTTCATTAAACATTTGAACTTTACTCTCTGCATCTTTGGGTCTTTTTAAATCCGTTCCTGACATTGAATGCCACATTTCAATTTGGACTTTTGAATCCCACTGTAGTGTGTGTGTGTGTATGATTTGGAAGAATATTGCATCCTATTTCACACTTTTCCAGCCTGTGATCTAAATGTATTCTTTGCTTGTCTTTTCATCACTTTTAATCCTCTTTGAATAAAAGTATGAAGAAAAAAATGTAAATATCCAATCACTGTAATGTAAATATCCAATGTGAATGATACAGATTTTTACCTGTTGAGACCATGCAAGTGTAGCAGACTAATAAAAAACCTATGTCCTACATTCCTTCAGTCCAGCACTGTTGGGTTTAGGCCACAGTTTATGACCAGCTGATGATGGGTTAACAAAGAACAGACACCTTTTTTTCTGGGGGTGACGTATTTCTGGAGTTGATTCAGGGCAATTTGCTCATAAATCAGGGAACTTGAAATATAATGTAGACTTCATGTTGACATATTAATGTACATTGCAAATTATCGTCAATATACCCCATATTGTGAGTGGTTTAGTATGTTTTCAGTCCTTAATCTTGGCAGACTATACTGCTATTCACCCACACACGCTCACAGACAGTTGCCAGATACAATATTCTCTAAACAGCTGAGTGGGTGATCCTGCCTGAAAAGTTGAGCGTAATTAATATTGAGTGTTTAATCCCTGACACCCTGCAACATCATAAAACAAATGAATGAGAGAGGTGGGGGGAGGTTGTGTCTGAGCAGCAGTGTGTGTGTGTGTGTGTGTGTGTGTGTGTGTGTGTGTGTGTGTGTGTGTGTGTGTGTGTGGTGTGTGTGTGTCTTTTTAAACCTGTCTGTCAGTTCTTTCAATTCCTCTGGTGCTCTGTTAAACAGGGTTTTCCACCTTTACATCAATGTTAGAATCCAGGAATAACGACAAATCAGGAAACTGCAGGGAAATTGAATTAATGTATTCCTTTCCGTCATCATGACTATAATATAAACTTGACTTAAAAGGAATAGTTCACCACCAAATAAAAATAATGTCACCATTTACTCACCCTCATGTTGTTCCAAACCCATATGCTTTTATTTTTTGCAGCCTGGGCTCATGAAATTGACATGACTGTGGCAACATTTTGGCAAAGTTGCATGTGGTTCATTACACTATCATTGCATTCTGCTGTAAAATATTCACTATGTGGAGCTAAACGCAAGTTAAATGTTTTCCCAAACAGATCAAGTTTTTAAAGTTGATGCTGTATCAGTTTGATTAAATAAACAAAAACTACCTCCCTACCCTAAACCTTAAACCTAAACCTAACTGATAGTGTCATTAAAACCAATGTGACGTGAAAATCGCAATTGCTTAAGCAATTTCAATTCATGTTTTGACTCTTTGGAACTAGTGCTCCAATTCTTCATGTTGCAAGTGCAACATTCTATCAGTTGAGCTAATGTGCAACTTGATTGCACTTGAACAAGCTTGAAAATGAAGTTGGTTATGTAATGCAAAAGTTCAAATGTATCGCTTTACAAGTCAAGTGCTATAATTAAAGTGTTTAAAACCAATAGAGTCAGTTAAACCCCAGACGATGATCATTTTGGTATTTCTGTGTGGTGGTAACTGAAAATGTTTAGGTTCAAATCCAAATCCATGAGCTAATAACATTGTGCCCTTGAGCAAGTTACTTAACCCCTGAATGTATGTGCATGACAATTTACTTTAGATAAAAGCATCTGCTAAATGACAACTTGTTTCCTCACTATTTTGAAAACCCGGCCACACAACAAAAACCAATAACAGAGCAGGGACCACATTGTTGGTACCAGTGCAGTGAAGGCAGTATGCAAGTGTGTTTTAACAAAGTTGCTACAACAAGAACAACAGCTGGCAACCTTTTGTTTCAGCCTAAAAACCCATAAGAAACACACTGCTGAATAAGGAAAATATGGTACTAAGTCCTACAGGTATCTGTTTAATTAAATACATGAATTAACACATCTTGTCTCCTTGCCTTCATTGGCAGACCACACTTTTTTTGCAAAGAGGAAAAATTTAAGGTTAATCTCTAAATAGGTGTTGATGGTTTTCAAACATGGTGATGCAGAGTTTGCTTTTTTAGGAAGACATGGAGTAGTTGGCCCAACTGGAGGGGCAATCCAAACAAGCATATTTACAAGTGGTTGAGTTTGGTTTGGGTTAGCGTCTGATGTAGTCCTATGTGTGTATGTCTGGCCAACGGCTGTCTGCGTGTACCAAAAAAAAAAGAATATTCCATCCTGCATTCTAAGAGAATTTAAATTATCTTAAAGACATTATTTAGAGTAATTCCATGTTTAATTTTCGACAGAAAATAAAACAAGGCTGTGACGAATGGATTTAAAGTCTCTTCAGTGGTTGCACTTTTGTTTAAAATGGTGTTGACAGTTCAGATGATACATTGAAAACAGTTTTCAAAAGAGCAAAAATGGCAGAGAACACGAGTTGTGAAAATTAAAAGTGATCTAGTACCTATTTACAGTTCATATCGTGTAAAAGAAGGTAAGTCTATCCCTCACAGCCTTGTTTTTATTCCCGTCAAAAATTAAATATGCCGCTACTGTGAATAAGATCTATAGTGTCTACATACAGTATGACATAACAAATCAACAACACTCAGACTATATGCACAACAAATCTAGACATTCCCTAAATATATCCTATAATCTATGTGCTTGAAGCAAAACCACACTAATCAGTCAGTTTCAACAAACACTCACAGTCACCAAAGTGTCTATATGATCCCTTATGATACCCACCACTAGCCTTGTGGTTTAAGTCTCATCTAAAAAGTGTGAGTAAAACACAAAATTACATCTTTCCAAAGTTGATTTCAATATTTAGAGCAGTCCGATATCATTCACATAATCAGTTGACAGAGGATGAGTATACAGACAAAACATGAAGGACGGACGGATGGACAGACAGACGGACGGACGGACGGACGGACGGACAGACAGACAGACAGACAGATAGATTGACAGATCTTACCCTGAAGGTCTGCGAGGTTAACGGGAGTACTTTCCCGCCAATAGTGCTGTTTGTGATTTTAGAAGTGTCAGTTTGGAGGTTCGAAACATTTATATGTGGTGTTTCCCCATGTAGCACAGCCACCCAGATACAACGAGGTTCTGATGAGCTGCAGTCCACCCCTACCACATCCTGAAAGCACCATTCCTTAACCCCTAGACGAGGGCACACAGCAGGCATCACCACCGGCAACTGACTCCCTGACCACATCACACATAAACAGGCACAGGAGTGTGTAAGAGCTCACATACAAAAGCAAACTTCCAAAAAGTGCTCATCAGAATCACAAAAAATCCATCCATTTAAACATTTCAATTCAGAAAATTAAGAATCAGACCAGTAGAGATAAAGAGTTCAATGCTAAAAGTCAAGATGAACATGTGTCCATTCTCTCCCAAAGAGCGGAAAAATTCCAGAAAATGCTTCTGTGCAACATGCCTAAATCTCCTCATATATCCTTAATCCATGCTGGTGACTTTCTTCATGCATTCCACTGTTAAACTGATAAGTTCCATATCACAACGGTGAACTCCAGACCTCCCATGCTCACACATGAGAAACGAGAATGTTACGACTGCAGTGGCACATCCAGAGATGAGATTGATTCCAGGATGCAGGAGCAAATCCCTGTCTAGCAGTGTGTGTGTGTGTGGTAGTGTGTGTGGTGTGCACGTGGCACTGCTGGCAAGATGTATATCCAGGGAAACCGGTTGCAGGATGGAAAATGTATTCAATCTGGATTTTTAGTCCTAACAGTTTTCCCCTCTAGTTGTGCTTCACTCTTTTTTCCTTCTGTCCTTCACGTTCTAAACCATTCACCTCCTCTTTCTTTCTCTCTCTCTGTTTCATTCCCCTCAGTCATCTCCAGACAGACTCCAAACTCCAGCTCTCTGTGTCACTATGAGTGGGCCAGCACCTCCCCCTTTTTTCTTATTTGCTGTCTCCTTCTCTCTCTCTCGCTCTCATTCATGCAGTAATCTTTTTTTCATCACTCCTTTTTGAATCTTCTTGCTGCTTTCTGGCTTCTCTTAGACTCTCATATCACAAATGATCCTGCTTTTAAAGCTTTGTTTTCTTCTTGACATCTGTATCTCTCCAGCTCTTTCTCTTCCTTTATCACTGTCATCTCGTGCAGTCTCTCACATAAGCCCTGTCTGCCCCTCCAATACTACTATCTAATCTTTGAATTTCAATAATCATATTTCCAATCTGTTAGTTCCAAAAACCAAAATATGTCAATAATCAAATTCTGACATGAAAAGAAACACATTCTGAGGCAAATCTAGCAACACTGTAAAACACAGTGACCAAAAGTTCTGTTTTTCTAAAGCACATGAAGTCCAACACAGTGTTAGTGTCAAACCGACCACTAGAAATTTCCCTGCTCTCTAAAAGTCCACTCAGAGAAAGAGACAAATAATGGCTCTGCTAGCAAACACAATGGAAGTTAATCCACTGCCTATTTTCACTCAGAAAGTCTGTAAACTAAAAAAAACAAAAAACACATGTAGTATTCACAACTAAATAAACAAATGGAGCAATGGCCACAGCGAGAGAGAAAATATATATACACTATATATATAATATACAAGTTTGGAATAATGTACAGATTTTGCTGTTTCAGAAGGAAATTGGTGCATTAATTCACTAACGATTCATCAGGTGACCACAAAGTATAATCAGGACATTACTGATGCAAAAAACAGCACCATCACTTTTTGAAAAAAGTTATTTTTGATCAAATCTGAACAGGCCCCATCTCCAGCAGCCATCACTCCAATCCATATCCTTGAAGAGGCATGCTAAATTGATAATTTGTTACTAGAAAACCACTTTCCATTATATCAAACACAGTTGAAAGCTATTTGGTTTGTTAAATGAAGCTTAACATTGTCTTTGTGTTTGTTTTTGAGTTGCCAAAGTATGCAATAGATTAGCATGTCTTCAGGTCAATATTAGGTCATAAATAGCAAAGAAAGAAACAGCTTTCCCTAGAAACTTGTCAGTCAATCATTGTTTTGAGGAATGAAGGATATAAAATGCTTGAAACTGCCAAAAAAAAAAATCATACAAAAAAAAAGACCAGTTGACTGTACATAACCCCACTTCTTACATGGCTACTTACCAAAAAATAAATAAACGCACATTAAATATTGATATAAGTTCAAATTATTTTATTATGTGAAAAGAAAGCAAGCACAGAGTACTACAATAGACATGAAACTAGCACAGTGCAAGTGCATGTCTTCTAGGAATTGTGAAAAACTGAGTTTAAATGTATTTGGCTAAGGTGTATGTAACTTCAACTGTAAGTCTGATCAGATTTGATCCTAAATTCCATGGATTTGATTCTGTCAGAAGTGTGGAACAAATTGGTATTTACAAAGGCAGTAACTGACGTGAAAATATTCTGACATTTTTGTGCTTATGCTCCAGTGTGCCATGCGTGTGACTTGATTTTCTTATTTTTACATATGTAAATCTGAATAAGTGACTAAAAGTTTGTTTTGGACCCTGCACGCACATGATGATAATCTCACCAAACAGGCAGGTCTTCAGTGTGTGTAAGACAGGGGCAGGCAGTTCCTCTAAACACACACATACCTGAAATCCATTACAAATGAGGAGAGACAGGTTTCACCTGCTCCACAGTTAGACATGTACCAGCACGAAAACCTACAGCCAGAACATGTACACACTACAGCACATGAAAACACACACAAAAACCCAAGGAAGCAAACACTCAAACACTAAAACTATTAATTACTCAAATGTAAGATTATGTACAGTCACTCTGAATCACATATATTGCTCATATTTCATACCTAAACACAAAGATATACTCAAAAACAACTACAATTTTAAATCATTTATTTGTGTTATTATATTATTCTAAAAGAGTATGCATACAAAGCTTTAATGGAACATACATCCAGACACACACACTCACACACTGGAAGTAAAGGCTTGAGGTGTGTTGTGTAATTATGACACATGCATAATAATAGTAATTAAATGCATATCAAGACTTCCTGTACCCTAATGTTAACCTCAT
The DNA here is from genome assembly GCA_032164185.1 of Moxostoma hubbsi. Classification (NCBI taxonomy): domain Eukaryota; kingdom Metazoa; phylum Chordata; class Actinopteri; order Cypriniformes; family Catostomidae; genus Moxostoma; species Moxostoma hubbsi. The sequence continues at coordinate 15,061,548 of JAVLUX010000024.1, read as the reverse complement.
CCTCGCCTCAGAGACACATGTATGAACTAAACAGATACATCAAAGGCTTGCTAGGGGGAACATTTACAAACAAGATCTCAAGCTCTCATTTAAGAGCACTATGCCTTAAGCACAGCGCTATGTTATATGTCATATGAGCAAAGTCAGTGTGCATGGTCATGCAGATTTGATATTTTGAAGATCTGAAAAAAATATTTTATTTTATTTTTAAAACAATGGACCTTAACGCTTCCTTAATTTACAAATTTAAAACCATGAATTGCACTGCACATAAATAACTAATATTGGCATTATATTCATGCTTTTTACCCAGAACTGGGCCCCCTTTGGTTTCTCCAAAGGATATTTTTCTCCATTAATCAACATCTAATGGAGTTTTGTGTGTGAGTTTGGAGTTGCCTTCATCTTGCTCACAGGGGTTTTAAATACAATTATTACTTAATTAATTATTTCATTCTATACTCATTTTACAATCATATTTAATCAAACTACACAATGATCACTGTAAGACATTATACATATTACAGTTTAATTTTTAGGTGTTCAAGCCCTTTTTAGTAAAGGTCATCCTCCAGAGTACTACAGCATATCAAAGTTTCGGCCCGATCGTTCTCAAGGTGGTGCTATAGTAATCATGTTTACATTTTGGCCCATAACTCCTAAACCATTTGTGTCTTACATCATTGGATTCCTTGGCTCAAGACGAACAATACGTAGGCTATATCTCCGATTTCATTTCCAAGAAAATATTTGCGCATATTTGCATAATTAAAAAAAAACAACTACTTTTTCAAACTCCTCTGAGTGTGTCTACTATGTACCAAATTTATCAAATTAATTTTGATTCGTCAAAGTGTTACGAAGATATAAGCCAACGAATTGGTCAGGCATCGTCCATTTTGAATGTATTGACCAATATCTGCCAAACGAAAAGGCCAAATGTTGCAAAACTTGATACACATATTCAACAGCACATTTTGAGTCTGCATGCAAAATCACGGGGAAAAAGTACATATGGGGGCTAACAAATTGCTCATAACTACGCAACTGTATCAATGAAGTTGAAGATTTGTATGCTTCTTGTAGGGGCCAAATACTAACATATTCTACAATATGACGCAGACAAATAAAAAACATGGCTGCTAGCAGCCAATCAAATTTCAGCAAAATGGCTATATAAATGTGTGTAACATTATTGTACATTATCCAATGATACCTGCTATAGTGAACTACATCTAGGACTCCCTAGGTCAATAATTATCAAAGAAAAGTTGAACTTTAGTTATTAATTGAGTTATTTAGGGGTTACACATTAATCATGTGTGTTTGACCAAGTGTACCCAAAGGCTTATAATTCCTAAAATAAATATTCAAATTTCTAAAACCGTTTTGGAGATTGGGTGCTTTATGGCTTTATAGCACTTAAAAAGTTAAAAAAAAAAATGACCAGCATAACAATTATCTTGTTTCAGAATTGTTGAACACAAGACATCAGGGTTATATTTAACACCAGTTTGCAAATTCGGCAACTTACAAAGTACATATACATATACAAATACATACATTTTTTGCATAATTTGAAAGTTTTTAAAAGGCTTGAACCATGACAATTGCTGCTTAAATCTTTTTTGTTAATGCATGATTTATTGTAAAGCTGCTTTGAAACACTGTGTGTTGTGAAATGCGCTATACAAATAAAAATAACTTGATTTATTTGAAGTCTGTTTATGATTAAAGCACTTGAACCCAGCAGAAACTCTGCACTACCTTCATATGTTAAAACGCCATATGATAGACTTGCTTTCAATTTACAGTGATTAGCTGCCACACAGCATTTTTGGATTCTCATTTGCATAAAGCTAAAGATTTGTCTTTTTTGACAATCTCAGCCACTGCATGCTTTGCACAGTTGTCAATCACACCATCCACCTTGCGAGCATGCCACTTGACTTCTATAGCAATTCATTGAAAATGCTCGCTCACTGTCGATCACCACTCGCCAGAGGAAACATCCTTTATTCTAGGTGCAAGTGGGTAGGAGAAATGCACGCACAAAGCGCTAATGGGCTGGGTAAAGTGCAATCAAATAATGAGGTTCTTCTCTGGTTATTGTACTGTCCGCATCTTATAATATATTGCACTTCATGTCAAGCAACATTGATATAAATGAAGACAGACCATTCATAAGAATTTGGTAAATAGTGTGTATTTAAAGCACCCTGCTCTGTTACTCTTTTGTCATCTTCGCTGGACTATACCACAATGCATGTTCTCTATCGGCCTCTATGGGACTGTTGGCCCTCATATCATGCTCACCTGTCTCTCACCTGCTTGAAATAAGCTTTACTTCTCTCCCATTATTCATTGTTTTTTAATGCTTATTTGTTATTTGTTTCTTTGTTAAATGTTTTATGTTTAATTTCTGTACAGAATCCTTGAGCTCTAGAAAGGTGCTATACAAAATAAATGTGTTATTATTAGTAGTATTATTAATCATATGTATCTACTGATACACAATTCATGGCTAGCATTAAAAAGTGATTGATAGCTCTTTGATATGCTGGTGGAATCTCTGAACTGCAAAAGCAGAAACTGATTTTAGACTTTGCAGCAAGATTAGACATGCTTCTCAAATGTCATAGCGCAATGACCTATTTCTCAGAAAATATAAAAATGTGCTTTGTGCCACTTTATTACTGTAACATTCGATACACCCACAGTTTGCGTGCATACACACACAGATAACACAAACACACCCACTTATGGCCACTTGCATTTTGCGCTCTCGATAAACTGTGAATGAGTTTTGTGCTTTTCAGGTTTATCTCCTAAGAAAAAGACCCCAGTAATCTCACATGTTACCAGAGCTTCAGAAGAGACCTCAACTGTCTCAAACTGTGCTCAGACTTGACCTTTTTTTCTCCGATAATTTCTAATTAAATACTTGTTACACAACGTTATATAAGCTATGCGATCCATATCAATTTTATAGCTCTTTACTCTTAATGTACGTTAACAAACCCAGTAAAAAATATGTATTGCTCAGCAGTTGCACTTTCAAAGCTTAGGAGACTTACTGAATCTCAGTAGTGTAACTTAACTATGTCTCAGACTTTTCTCTAACAATTCCTAAGAAAAATTAAAAAGGCACAAATGAAAGTTCTTGATATACATAAGGATTTTAAAGCTATGAAACTGATCTCATGAAAAGTAGGTGACTTTATTTAAACTCATTGCTGTCTAGGAGAATTAACTGAGATATTAAAAAGCTCTCATTAGTGATTCTTCTTTCCTTTTGGATTGTCTGTTTTGATTTCTCAAAAGGAATTACGGGAGAAACATCTGATGAAACATATACTGGGAACTCCATTAAATCTCTTCGGCACTTCACAAAACTATTGCGCATGCTTGTCTAAATACACACAAGCTGTGAGAGATATGTGATCAGCAGACATTTGACCTGAACACACTGGTATGAGTAAATCTCCCTCATCCTAACATACAAAACAGCTGAATCACTTCACTGATACTTATCAACACATGCTGATGGGACAAATACTCTTAAGCCTGTATCTTAGCAAACACACGTGCGCATTCTTTCCTGCCAACTCCTTTTTCTTTGAAAAGGTTGGCTGTCCCCTGCTGGACACATTGTACACATGAGAAGAAGCAATCCACATTCACATACAACTCCTTAATTCAAATCAAATCAAATCACTTTATTGTCACACTACTGTGTACACGAGTGCAACAGTAGGTGAAATTCTTGTGTGCAGTTCCGAGCAACATTGCAGTAATGACAGTGACGAGACATAAACCACTTTACAATAAACAACATATTTACACAACACAATTTACATAACAAATGTACACATAATTACACAACAATTTACATATCAAACGTACAAATAATTACACAACATAGTACTGATGTACAATGTACAGTAAACAATACACACAATATAGAATACACATACACTAGATAGTGTACATGAGAATGAGAATATCTTTTAAAAGATTGTTCACCCAAAAATAAAAATCTAATGAAAATGTATTTATATGACACTTTTTCTTTTGTGGAACACCAAAAGAGAAGTTTAGCAGAAGGACCAAGGCAGTCAAGCTTCAAAAAATAGCCCCAAATGCAGGACAAAAAGTACCATAAAAGCATCACAAACGTAGTCCATACAACTTGTCATATGATCGCTTAGTGTGGTTGACAAACTGAATTGTCAGACATGATACACTGAAAATATTGCTTGATATTAGCCATGGTCACCATTCACTTTCAGTGTATGGTAACCTAGACATTCTATTTTAAATACCTCCTTTACGTTCCATAAGAAAGTAATAAAAAGTCATGACAGGGCGAATAAATGACGCTAAAATTTATATTTTTTTATGAACTATTCCTTTAAAAGGGCCAAGATAAAAAATAATTTTGAACACCACAAAATAAAAGGAAAGACAATATAGGTATTTTAGAAACTTTGGTGATATTCAGCATCAGCCATTTAAATGAGGCCTCAGTGACCACAGGGTGACACAGAGACAGGAGATGATGGATCTGACACCATTTAGTCCCAAGAGCATTAGATAGCAGAACACAGTCTAGACCGACTGCAATCTGGCTTCTTTGTGTGTGTGTGCACGTGTGTGAGTGTATGTGTGTGCGCGCGTGAGAGTGTGCATGTGTGTGTGTGTGTGTGTGTGTGTGCACGCGTTTGTGAGTGTAGGTTTGTGTGTGTAAATAAAAATGACTGCTTTAAGATGGTTAATTTTAGCTTTAATCCCAAGCAAAGCCCATTGACCTCTGGAGTTCCTGAAGCAAACCCGCAAAGTTGTAGTGACAGATATCCACCAACAGATGGCAGCACTAAGACACAATCCTATGCGTGTTTTTGCAGCGATTGTTCACAGATAACGTTGTATCCGAAAACATGAAAATTCTTCCTTTCAGACAGTATATATTCAATGTTATCTCGGCTACTAAGATTCCACTATCTTTTCGATTTTTAAAGTCAAGTCAGTTTTGTTTGTAATTCACTTTTCATAATACATACAGTATTGACTCTGAGATGGACTGGCCTCCTGTCCAATGTGTTTCCCTGCCTTCCCTTTTAACCCTAAACTGAAACAAATTATTTGTTGTCTTAACAACAACGACGTTTTAAGATAAATATTTTTTTACTCAAATTATTGCATACTTCTGACATTTTTAGTTTTACTTAAAATGCATTAATGTGTGCACCACAAAAAAAAAGTTATATCATGAACTCAGAGTGGTACAAACGATGAACGAACAACTATGAGATATGTCAACTGTCAGTTAAAATTAAGCAAACCTTTCTTAAATTTGTTTGTATTTTACTACAAACCACGTGACACACAAAAACGATCAAAATGCCATTTCAAGAAGTTTGGTGATGATGGCAGGATCTTTTTCAGGTAAGCTGTTTTTAATAAAATATAGAAAATATTGGAATTTGTCTTTTGAACAAGAGTGTTTCATAAGCGTGAATATCGAGTTTGCATGTCTCAGTATTACAAAAGTGTAGCAATTTTACATTTATTTTTGAGTGTTTCCGTGCATTATGTTTGCATGTGTTTAATAATGTGCATCAACTTTTCACATACGCACGAAAAATGCATGTGTAGGGGGAGACCGGGGATGATAGTAACACCTTTTGTTTGAGTGTCAGTAACTCAGTGGTTGTTTGTGCTAGGTCTCTCAAATTTTGATACATACTACCCATATCGGTCTTCTACAAATATAACTCACTTGGACATCTATTACACAATCATAGATTATGTGAGTTAATGTCAAATACAAAGAGTTCCGTTGTTACAACCTGCCCCACAACTGGGGTGAGTTGTAACAATAGCTGGGGATGGATGTAACAAGGAGAGGTAATTTGCTAAAATAAGATTCACACTATACAAGAATATATTTATACAAGAACTTTAATGAAGAATAAAGAAGACATTGTTTTGAATTATCTGAACAATTTAAAGTGAACAAAAATTCTTGTATTTTTTTTCAAAACAACATTATCTGAAAAACTGTGTGTGTTTGTTTGAGTGTGCGTTTGTGTGTGTGTGGACTGTATTCCTGAATGTTTATGGGTCACAGGTTCAATTACTGTCACAATTGTGGCAAATGTAGATGGCTGCCCCTGGAGTGGAGGCTTTGTGGGCCCAGAACTGACAGTTTGATCCACATTTCTTTTGGCCTCGAGTTTGCAAAGTGTTCCATGCACACAATGCAGAAATTCTCATCAGCTGAAGTTTCACAATCCTTTTTCTTGGCTTTCTTCTTTTGCCCCTGTCCAGATGGCAGGGTTATTCTTTTCTTTTCTTTTTTTTTTTTTTTTTACACTTTTTTAATGGTCCTGTTCCTTGCTTCCTCTTCAAGTGCCTACACCTTTCACAGGTGTATCTGTCAGGATATTTGATTTCCTTTTTCTCTTCCCACTGGCAGTCTCACTTGGTCCTGCTTTGGGAAATGGATGGAGAGCAGATGGGCTGAAACCTTTTTGAGCAGCTTGAGTTGAGAGGTCCGGCTGAGTCTAAGAAAAGGCTTGACCTGCCTGGTTAACTGGAAAAGAGGCTTGGACTAGCTAAGATGAGGTGGAGGCTTGGGCTGGCTAAGCTGATGTGGAGGCTTGGGCTGGCTAAGCTGAGGTGGAGGCTTGGGCTGGCTAAGCTGAGGTGGAGGCTTGAGCTGGCTAAGCTGAGGTGGAGGCTTGAGCTGGCTAAGCTGAGGTGGAGGCTTGGGCTGGCTAAACTGATGTGGAGGCTTGGGCTGGCTAAGCTGAGGTGGAGGCTTGAGCTGGCTAAGCTGAGGTGGAGGCTTGAGCTGGCTAAGCTGAGGTGGAGGCTTGGGCTGGCTAAACTGATGTGGAGGCTTGAGCTGGCTAAGCTGAGGTGGAGGCTTGGGCTGGCTAAGCTGAGGTGGAGGCTTGGGCTGGCTAAGCTGAGGTGGAGGCTTGGGCTGGCTCAGCTGATGTAGAGGCTTGGGCTGGCTCAGCTGATGTGGAGACCAGGGAGGCAGGTGGTTCAGGGTGATCTGAGACCTGTGATGGTGCATAGTCACACTCCTCGAAAATGTCTGGATTGAAAGGCCAGGTGCCTGTACATCTAAAACCATCTTGTACGTTGTTTAGCGTAGCAGCATTGGGGAATGCAGTCTCGACCAGGCTTGGGATGTCATAGACTGTCATTGTTTTAGCAGGATTGATTCTCCTCCATGCATCACTGGCTTTGTTGATCAACTCCTTGAATGGACCATAGACACTACGATCAAGGGCTAGTAACTTATGAGAACAGTGTGGTGGGAAAGAAAGGAGCTCTATCCCATTTCATTTGCAGTAAGTGACTGCCTTCATCAAAAGGGCATGGTTGTAACATATTTTATGAACTGTTACAACAATCCCCACAACAACCAGCCATTACATAGCTAACTGTTTAAGGTATGTGGGTTTGAAGTTAGCATGAATGCAAAGCATCAAATTAAACTATTGAAAAGGCTACTTTAGGTGATGTAAGTTGCAACATTGCATCTACAATAGAATGAACACTCTGCAAAAAATAATCTTGATAAAAAAAAATACTTTCATACCTGAAAATCATTTTTTCACACTGATACAGAGTACGATACCTGTTTTTTCCTCCCTAGCAACCGGGCCAATTTGATTGCTTAGGAGACCTGGCTGGAGTCACTCAGCATGCCCTAAATTCAAACTCTCGACTCAAGTTTCAAGTTTTTTTCTGGTTGTCAGTGTCAATACTCACTGAGCTACCCAGGCCCCCCTAATTCATTAAAACATGAATCAAATGAAAATATAACAATTTTCAACATAATATAATTTTTTATCAAATTAACTGCTTATATACAAACCTGACAGCACAATCCAAAATACGACATTGGATTTATATTTTGTCAAATAAAATGCTGCATAACAGAGCATAACCAATGTTAGATACTGCTGAATTATAATACAATTACTACTCATTTATCATTATTATTAATAGTAGTATTATAGTACATAACTTTACAGTAGTGATATATTCCTGTCACACTTGTTTCCTATAAATTTGTCTTTTATTTTAGCTGAGCTTTTATTTTGAAGTGTTTCTGTGTTGGTTTGAACTAGGCGCTCTGATGTTAAGACAGCAGATTCCACCTGGGGAAAAGCAGATCGCTACGTGACTCAAAGTGATTATTAAACCGCAAAAGGATGCAATTTAATTAAATAAGTATATGTACACTGTAGTATGTGCCTCAAACTGCAATGAGAAATTGCACTCTGTTTACTGTCATCATGATGGTGTTTTTCCTGTATGAGCATTGGAGGAGAGGTGACAAGAAGAGCAATAAGCCAGTCATATATATGATAATCCAGTCTCTATCTCTCTGTGAAACTGCACCTGTCAAAAAAATTTAAAGACCACATATACTGTATTCATCAAATAGTCTTGTTTTGGTTGCTTAATGCAAGGAATATTCCACATCACCACATGATGAGTTTTTGAAAATGCACAAATCCCAACACATACATCATTTTCATCAGTGAGGGCCATAATTCAATTTAAACCATGTATTATGTTAGAGTTCCTATTGCTAAATCCTGGGAATATGGCATTGCCTTCCTAAATCTCCCAGACGATGGCACTAAGCAAGAACAGAACAGCCCAGAGGAGCTTCCAGCCCAGCTCTGAACAGATAACAGCTAATTTAAAACAGATAACAAACCTCTACTGGTTTTTAAATGATACAAGTCTCATTATCCTTACTGAATAATCCGCAAGACTTAAATAGGCATAGTGGTACTCACCTACAGATAATTTTGGTTTACTCTCCTAAAAATAACACATGCTGCGTCCCAATTCGCATACTATCCGTCCTAAATAGTATTCGAAAATAGAATTAGTACGTCCCAAATCGTAGTATGTTGAAATGAGTGTTCCAAAGATACCCGGATGGTCTACTATTTCTGGTCAGAATCCGAAGTGCAGATCAATGCACACTCTAACGGCTAATATTGCCCACAACCCATTGCGTGCGGGAGGGAGGAGCTTTGAGATGTTGCAAACATGGCGGCCGGATGCGGCAGCGGAGATGCACCCTCAGTTTTTAAGTGTAAGAACTTAAACGTTTAGCGCTAATTAAAGTTATATTTTATTGTCTCATAATATTAATGGATTTGTGTTGTGCAAAAAAAGTACCGTGTTTATCTTGTAGGGTCCGATGAAGACACTGAGCGCCTCATTAACTGGCGCATTGCACTGCATTGCATTGGACATATAAGAATGAATGGAATGTAGAATGTTTGTTTAACTGTCGCGGTGTGCGTAACTAGGCAACCACGTTCTCTTCCATTGCATGACATCTTCGTAGTATGTCCCAGAACGTGCATACTCTTTTGCTACACACTCAAAAGTATGTACATTTTCTTCAAAAAAAGAGTACATACTTTTAGGTCGTAGTATAAGTAGGCGAATTGGGACGCAGCCACAGATTCTCACACATAATCACACACAAAGATCCAGGCATGTTTTGAAAATATTTATCATGGTCATCACTATCGATTCATCAGTGTGATTTCCTGTTGTTTGTAATGGCTGTGCAGAGATCCAGTCTGTGAGTGTTATGAATGCTTGGATAGATTGTTTTGTCCTCCTGGCCTCTTGATGTTACCATGTGAGATTCACATTAGCAGACCCAGGCTGGCTGGAGTAAAATACTGTAGTAAAAGTATTTTTTTTTTTTTTTTTTTGGCAGTAACCAAGATGTTGATACAATTAACCATGGTTTTACTACAGCATTACAGTAGTATCCATATTGTAACTTGGTTTTAGTAATAGTAGCCATATAATTATATCTATGTTTAATTTTGTGGTTTTATATGTTGCTAACTAATTTTTAAAAGGTAAACAAAGCAGCATAATAATTTTCTTTTTTAGGCCTATAAATATATAACAAATGTAATAATTTAAGTTACTAATTTTATCCAAAGTATTTGAATTTTTTTTGTATTTATTAGAGGTATCGGTAGTGGTATCGATATTGGCGATACTGGCCTAAAAGTACTTGGTTTCGGATTGAAAAGAAAATAAGTGGTATCGCCCATTCCTATCACGCAGACATGGAGTGGAGTCACACAAATGTTGATTACAGATGTGGGCAGCACTTCCTCCTCTCTCTTTTTCTTATGTCTGACTAGGAATTCACAGTTAGCTGGAAGCCATATGTCAGTTACTCATTTGTCTGAGACTGTAATTTTTCCTAACATCTTCTTTTGCATTTCACAAATGAAAGAAAGTATCTTGGGTTTGGAACAATATGAGGGTAAGTAATTCAGTCAGTGTATATATATATATATATATATATATATATTTATACCCTTCTCTAGTGTGTGTATTCTACATTGTGTGTATTGTGTACATTTGTTATGTAAATTGTTGTGTAGGTATGTGTACATTTGTTATGTAAATTGTTGTGTAAGTTTATGTAAATTGTTTTGTGTAATATGTTGTTTATTGTAAAGTGGTTTATGTCTCGTCACTGTCATTACTGCAATGTTGCTCGGAACTGCACACAAGAATTTCACCTGCTGTTGCACTCGTGTACACAGTAGTGTGACAATAAAGTGATTTGATTGATTTGATTTGAGTAAATGATGACAGAATTTTCATTTTTGAATGAAATATCCCTTTAAGGTCCAGTTACTGTTTACAACTGTTTACTATAACACATAAGATGCATCATGCTCTACTTATCTGAGCTGACATTAAGTGATGGCTGCAGACGTGTCCATACTGTAACCCCTCAGCTACACTCAGAGAGAGACTGGAAGGTGAAAGTGCTAGAGAGAAATGTGTATTCATAGACTTCAGCAGACAGATAACCAAATAAGGCAGTAAGTCAAAGGAGAGCGAGAGAGATCTTGAGAAAGAAAGTAGCAGAAGAGATAGACAGAGCAGACAGATGTATGGTCAGGGGCAGACTGGCCATCGGAAGATCCGGGACTTTTCCTGAAGGGCCGGCTGCGAAACAGGACCGAATGGGCCGCGATAAGCTGAAATGTGCCGCCGCATTATGCAGAATGGGCCACAAAACTGTGCCACAATATGCCGAAGGGGGCAGTGATATGCAGAAAAGGACACAAACAACTTTTTGGGCCAGATTTCCCTCTTCCCTCGGATTTTGAGGGGAGGGTCTCTGATTCTCTGATCTGCTAAACAGTAAGATAAAAAAAGAAAGTCCAAAAAACTCCACACTGTTTCCCTTAATAAAACTTGGTTTTATTCTATGTAAGCACAAACATGATGTTTAGAGCAGAACTCTCATTTATTTTAGTATAGTACCTGTATTAGCTTCAGAGGAGTGTGCTTCTCATTTATGTAATGCATGTTGATATCAGACAAACTGCTGCAGTTCTGTGAAGTTCTTGTGCATGTACAGTATATACTGTATACTGTAAGAATAAATAAATGATAAAAATGTTAGATCAGATGATAATTTCCTTTTGAGTCCACACGTAACCAGCAAAGTTTAAACCTCTTGTATTAGTGCAGTGGTTGATTGACAGGTGATTAGGTGGTGCCTTTGCTGCTGTTTGAACGCATGGATGAGCATTTACACTACGAGCCCAATGTGGTCACATGCTTTTTTTGAAAACATTCAGCCACCTCCAAATGTGGTTGAAGTGGGCAAATCTCAAAAGGTTTATTTTGATTTTTACTTTACACCTGTCTTTAGCATTGACCCATTTCAAACGTATTGCCCAAAATGCATCTTATTGGACCTTTTCCCACTTCAGGTTTTTGGAATGCGGTAGTAATCGATTGTAGGGTAAACTTTGATAATGATGAGTGAATGGGAGACCACACCAAATGTAGTTTTTGCTTACACATTTGCTCCAACATTAAAAGAAAAACACAACTTTTACATTTCCACAATTTTCCAAATGAAGAAACAATAGAGAATGCTGTATTACAATATTCATTCACTCTCTATGCAGCTGTATTAAAAACTTCACTGCATCTTCTGTGACTTGTTTTTTAAAACTAATTCCAGGGTTATACAATACAATGTGTAATATTATACGTTTACACATTGAAAAATTGCAAGTATAAAAAAATTCTGCTAGATTTTCACTGCTAAATAAGGTGGAAAAGTGCCATCATCCTAGGTGTAAACAGGCCCTTAGATGTGAAAATGGGTATTCCAGATATAATGAAGATACTAATGTCACGACCATGAGAACACCATATAATCACCCAAATATATTTTTTTTGTAAACTTTAATGAACAGCAGTGTGAACTATGCCAAAGATTCAATGTAAAATATATCTACTACTTCCAACCAAAAATAACCTTACTGTTGTTTAACACAGAGACAGTGGCATACATAAACAAAGTTAAACAAAGTTGAGCCTAGCATCAAAATTGTGGTGGGTAAACAATGCTCTACGATGGGTTTTTTCACTGCTCTCCCTGCTCCATCTATGCGTAGAGTTCTGCCAACCATACCGCCACCACCTACAGATGCTTAAATTGTGTACAATCAATAAAGTATTCAAGTTAATTTTCATGTGATTGAAGTGGTCCTGAATGAAGTGCAGAATGTGGCTTCTTTGGAAATTTTCCAGAACTAAAAAATGAATTCCAATGGATTACTAAAGAAGAATATAGAACAGGAGAGGATAAACATGCATAGTTAGGGAATAACAAAAATAAGTTAGGAGAACTGTCCTCCCTGCCCTCAGGCCGCTGCTTTTTTACCCTATGCTCAGCTTGTATCTACATCAGATGCTCCAGTCAGGCAAGTCCAAGGCTCCAATCCCAGCCTGCCTGGACACGCTTCCCCAGGGAAAAACATCTCATCCCATAACACAGACAGAGAGAAAGCAAGAGGCAAATTTGTGTTTGTGGGGTACAGGTTGAGACTCAAAAGTATGTGTTTTTGACCCTTTTCGTCTGCATAAATTAGTTAAATATGGCAAAACATTCCATTCCCTTACAAACAAGAGTTCTGGCAAACTTGCAGCAAATTCACCAAGCTTGCTATTCGCCGCAAATGTTTGCCAGAAGTTTACAGCTCTTCACGGGTAGCGGTGAACCTGCAGCAAACCTTTGGCAACAATGAAGTGTTTGCTGCAAAGCTAATTTTCATATGAAAATTATTGAGTGGTTTATTTGTGGCAAGTTTGCAACAAGTTAGCGGCACCACAGAATTTTTTTGTAAGAGTTGGGGACGTTCTCATTTTGAAACTATGCACAGAAAAGAGTTTTGTTTTATTATTAAAATGCTTTCTAAAGTTTCTTTTAGGGGTAGAGAGTAGGGTTAGTCTGTAGTCATTATGATTAGCTATTTATGACAATAAAAATTCTGTGGTATGTCCTTTAAATTGCTAACCTTTAAGAAGTAAACATGAGTGTGTGTACAATGCATGTAAGGCAAAATTACAATAAAATGCTTTTCTTGTTTCACATTGTTGAGGTCAAAAAGTTTACAGCCTGTTAAGGAAAAGCCAATGCACTTAGAATATGTCCATAGCTCAATGGCTGATAGCCTATGAATTGAAGAAGCTCTATGTTAAGAGCAATTTGGCCATGTTCCCCCATCAAGCCGGAAGAATTAATCTAGCACTAGAACACAGGAAAATATAACGCAAATGCTCCACACACTCAAACAGAATACTGAGAGTACAGGTACAGACTCCAAATAAACACGGGTGTACACAGACCTTAAGGTGGCATCTCACTAGCTGATTTTCCAATGATATTCAGGTGTTAGCTTAATTAACATAATCACCGGCCAGGCATTGGGAGACAGAACGCACATTAGCATCTCATTAGCAAAGTGCGACAGGCTCACCAACTAGGAGGGCAAGATCAGTGAAAACAGTCACAAAGTGTGACACCCCCCCACCCAGAGCGAGTTGTTCTGAGTCTGCTAGTGTAGAGCCAGCTTTACTCTCATTATGACATTACAATGCACTGTGGAAAATTACATCACAGTCAATAGGCTATAGCTAAATATACTGTGTGATCTGTCTACCTCTCCATCTCTTCCTTCCTCTCTCACTCCCTCCTTCTCTCTCATACACACACACACACACACACACACACACACCAGCTGTGTACCATCAACAAGCTGAAATGCATTAGTGGTTGTGGCCTCGGTGTTCCATTTGAAAGAGAGAGTCATTGTGGGATCCTCCTTACAACTCCCCTTCATGTACCACAACTGCCCTGTCAGTCCTTTAATTCTGCAATGGTTTCCACTTTCTCTCTCTGTTTCTGCAGGGCACAGAGGAATGTCCCTGCAGTGGTAGTTGAGGCATTCTGATCACACTCACCCTAAAATTACCCTCTGCCCACTCTTTGCTGACAAAAATGGAAAGTTTTGTATATTTCTCCAATATTCATATCAAACGTGCAAACAATTTTCTGGACTGACAGAAATATTGCATGAAATTACAAATACCTGCACAGTTTCAACCAAAATTTCTTATTGAGACTAGAGGTCGACCAAAATATCAGATTTCAAGTCAAGTCATGTTTATTTGTATAGCCCTTTCACAGCACACATAATTTCAAAGCAGCTTTACAGAAAATCATGCATTAACAAAAAATGAAACTGTAATATCAATAAAGTCTTACAGTGATCACTGTGTAGTTTGATTAAATATGATTGTAAATTGTGTAAAGAAATAAAATAATAATTGTGTTTATAACCCCAGTGAGCAAGCTGAAGGCGACTGTGTTAGTCACATGACTATCTGGTAGAGATAAAGTGGGTGGGTAGGGTCACTGGGTCACTGTTACTGTCTTGGCTATTACCACATATAACACAGGTCACTGGAGTGACAGCAGGCTAAAGAGAAAGTGAAATGACTAATAAGAATATCTGCAAACCATTAGTTAACATTAGATAATAGAGACAGACAGAGAGGAAAGGATGGAGAGAGTGTGAGAGAGAGGGAGCATGGAGATCAATAAGCAGCCATTATATGCATGTTGTCATCCGATGGGAGTAGCAGTGAAGGTCAATGCCCATCTGGGGGTCAACATCTAAAGGCTACAGCAATCATTCTTCAAACACAGCTCCAACATTACTGGCCCAGCACAGTCACATATACACATACTGCTGCTCACATATTTTTACCCCTGCATTTCAATAGGTTGAGTCAGCAATATTTTTATGGGTGAGGCACTATTTTAAAATTAATCCAGCGCTTAATAACAGCAGTTCAGATCTTTATCAACATGTGTCATAGGAAACTACTATTGTGCTATTGAGAACATCGGTTCCCAGAATGATTCAGACTAGATATCAAAATAGTCTATTGAGCCCTATTTGGACTGGACTAGTTTTCCCTGAGGAGGTGTTTCACAGACGTACTTTGTGGATTCACTGAAAAAAAGTGTAATAACCTGCAATGATGGATATATTTCTACTTGATCTAACCCATTAAAATGTCATTCCTTTGTGTGACCTAATTTGTCAGGTAGCGGTCGTGTGTGGGTTTGACTTAAACCAGAAGTGTGAGATTTAATTTAGTTTTTGCCCAATTTTAAAAGTTACTCTTACACTTATAGTTTCTATGAATAACATATGCCTTGTATATGCCTTTTCAAAATAATAGCCTTATAATAATAATAATAATAAATATTATTATTATTATTATTATACAACTATTATTAAAAATATATTATTTTAATGTTTTTTTCTTTCATTTCCTTGCCAGATCAAGCAGAATTTGTAGGCTACATTAACTGTGGAAAATTAATATCTGCATGAAACTGAATTTTCATTCAACTGTTCATGTGTAACAACATTATTCTGAAGGAAAGAGGTGTCAAGCAAAATGTCAAGCACACATTTTGCAGTGAATAATACATACAAATTCAAAAAGAAATTAAAATAAAATCAATAGCCTACAAACAGGTGAAGTCCCATAAATCTATCAGGATTGTTTTATGATAAGACACCATTATTTAGTTAAATAATACTAATAATACTACTAATAATAATAATAATAATAAAAATAATAATAATAATGTTACATTTATATAGCACCTTACCAGAGGTAGCACATTTTAAAGAAAAAGAAAAAAGAAGACGGAGTATGCTTTGTTTCTTCGTTTTACATAAGGAGGAATTTTCCTATGGAGCATTTAAACCTTTATGGAGCATTTAAATTATAATGTATTTATTTTTTCAGTCTTAACCAGATAATTTCCTTAATTGCTGATATGGACTTAAATGTGCTCAACTTTGGGGGCCTGGGCAGTAAAGATGCTGAATACCACCCCTGGAGTCACAAGGTCAAAACTAGGGCGTGCTGAGTGACTCCAGCCAGGTCTCCAAAGCAACCAAATTGTCCCGGTTGCTAGGGAGGGTAGAATCACCTGTGGTAACCTTCTCGTTGTTGCTATAATGTGGTTCTCGCTCTCGATGAAGTGCATGGTGAGTTGTACGTGGGTGCCACAGAGAATAACATGAAGCCTCCACACGCGCTTTGTCTCTACGGTAACACGCTCATCAAGCCACGTGATAAGAAGCATGGATTGATGGTCTCAGACATGGAGGCAACTGAGATTCGTCCTCCGCAACCCCGATTGAAGCGAGCCACTACGCCACCACGAGGACTTAGAGCGCATTGGGAATTGGGCATTCCAAATTGGGGCGAAATTGTTTTTTTGGTCATCTTTAAAAGACGGGATAGACAGACTCGGACGTGAAATCATCTATTCAGGTCAGGAATTTAACATCAAACTCAGGTTTAGGCAACAAAAAAACACATGGGAATCACGTGTGAATCGTGTGATACATTAACATACATTTCAAGAAGTGGAAAGTGTATATGATGTCGTATCTTAATTATATACTTGATAAGATCCAGATGCGCACAATTAACAAAGACCGCAAGCGGAGTCAAGACCGAACCCATCCAATTTGAAATTATAACGTGCACATTTTCATCCATAAGGTTTACATTTTAGAAATATTGGTTGCACATTCAGAAATGCATTGTTTATTTTGTATATGTTTAATAAATGTCGCTTTATCCTTGTGCATCTTGGATAATCAGTCATACAATATTTTTTATGTTATTCGGATGAATCCGTTATTCATTTTTAAGTCATTATCTATGTCTTTTCGCATAAGGTTTTAGGGTTCGGACACATCCCAATTGTTTGATGTAGTCAAAACAAATAAAATTTTATAAAACACATTTTAGTTTACTTAACAACAGTTTTTCTTACATAATCTCATCCATTCATCAAATAAAGTAATTAAAGATTAGATGGATTTAATGGATTTATATATATTTGTATTTTTTTTAATTTGGGTAAAATAACAGTTGGTGGGATGCTGCTGGCATCCCATCCATTATATAAAAGACTCACCTTATTAGTTTCATCATGGACTACTCAGAACAGCCACCCTATTGGCCACAGTAGCAGTGTCTGTTGTGATCCTCACCTTAATTTATTCCTCCCCTAATTATTTACATAATTATATAATTATATCCCATATACAAGTTTCATCTCAAAGGCTTTTGATATGTAAGCCCAAAGCACATGACCTTATAACTTCACAATGCCCTTATCCACAAATATACACCATAGTATAAGGATATCCCAGTCCAATTCAGTACATTAAATGACAGACATCCTATGTTAGGAACTGTCATCCAAACATCATTCCATCCAAATAGTTTTTTATTTTATTTTCTCTGCTTTTAACTGCATTTTTATCTACCTTTTGTCAGTTGTGGAGGGTGTGTATGTACTTGGCCCACACAGACCATCAGACTTCTCAGAAAGGAAGCCTTTCTAAATTTGGGTTTGTAGCATCCTGGATCAATTTCTTGGACTACCGTACTATGCAGAACTGGTATGAGACTGGGAAGAGAGCATATATAAAACACTCTCCTCTGTGTCAGTTTTTCAGATAGTGTCAGATAATCATCTATCTATCCATCTGTTTGTCTGTCTGTCTGTCTATGCCGGTAGCATCTGAGTGTTAATGGACCTCTGTATTTAGAAAGCTGTTTAGAAAACAAACTTTATTTTTGCAATGCGTTTCAGTGGTGCTAGTGGCACAGAAACTACATGCTTCAGCTTTAAGTATCAATCCTGGCACAACACATCAAAAACACTTTTCTTTTATCCATCTCACACTTTCCTCTGCTGTTCTCCACACAAGTTCTCTGCCAGGTCAACCTGCATCAGCTCATTATGAAAAACAGAATGAATCATTTATGTTTGAGTAGAGATTTACAACAAAATAAATCACTTTAATCCTCATAGCATCTCATTGGTTTGGTTTGGTTTGAATGACAGGGGCAGCTCTAAAACACCAAAATGCTGAATGTACAACTCTGATATGCATGTGAATTTCAGCTCTAATCAGTCTATGCTCTGATCTGATGTTTGTGAACACACCTAATGCAGTCTGCAGGTCTTTCTAAATTAAATGAAGTGTGTTCTCATGTTATCTCTCTCTCTCGCTCTCCATCTTTCAATTTCCTCTCTTTGCCTAACCACTTTGTGATTATTGAATCAGGGTTCTATTAGGCATATCTGGGAGAGAGGCAAAGAGTACCACTGTTGACAACACGCTTTCACACACATTCTCGCTCTCACACACAAACACCAACCACACCCTTAGGGGAAGTCAACTACACTGCACTATATAATTCTTTATGCCAGAAGATATATATACTGAATATCTTTTAACTCTCTGAATATAACTCTCTCTCATCTTCCTTCCCTAATCTTTTCTTGCTTAAGTATCTTCCTTTACTCCCACTTTCTATGTGAATGGTGAAAGGGGTCCTAAGTTAGGCTCATGTAAGATTTAAAGGAACAAAGCAGTCACACAATTCTCACTTCCTTGCATTTCTCTACATTATTACTTTACTAAAAAATTCCAGTCTACAAGATGATTCTGTTAACACTGGCAACAATAAGATAAAGGCTATCTAGACTCAGACAATATCTACATTGTATGTGTTGAACAGATTTGATATTTGGTACCTGAAACCAAAATCTGTGGAGCTTTTTGCAGAGTTCTTTGGGTGTCGAATATTATAGCATTGCCATACTGGTGCTAGTATGAAACTAAAACATTTTTAATTTTGGATGCAGAATAGAGCTGTTATGGAACCAATAGATCTGTTAACAAGTACTGTTTGTCTAGCTGCAAGATAGAGTCCTTGCTTTAAAATAATAGTGCAAAAAGAAGGAGAACTGGTCAGATGCTGTGATACATTTTGCTATACAGTTACAGATACAGGTCCATTCAACCTTCAGATAAGGACATAGGTTATAAAACAGACATGAACAGGCATGCTGACTCAGTTGACTTAACTCTGTGGCAAATCCACAATAAGTGTGCTGATGTAATATGATCTATTGTTAATAATGCACAAAAGCCATCTATTCCTGTGTTCCTTTTCTCCATGTAGCTGCTGCATATGCTGTGGTTGGACATTAAGAATTAAGTCAGGAAAAGATCTGAGACACAGCTTTTTGAGCTATTTACTCATCATTCAGACAATATGCAATATGCTGGTGCACACCCATTCACATGGATGACACATATACAGTACACACACATGCACTCAACAATATAGTGGTTCACAAATATATGGTTCCTCTTTGTTCCAACAATCCTCCTCCTAAATAAAAACAGACAACAGATCTCACACTCATTTTACACACAGAGGAAGGGGGCCTTGCCTTCTTGGAAAAATAAAAGTGGGAACACCGGATAGAAAATTAGTTTCATATTTTAAACCTCTCACAAATTCAGCAGGTCAAAGAGCATGCAACTCCAAGGAACCTGCTAACAAATAATTATATCTAAATTTCTAATGTAATATTATGTTATATATTATAGTATTGGTTGTCTCAATAGATAGACAGACAGACAGACAGACAGACAGACAGAAACTCAGATGACACCAACAATCACAGCACGGTGCAAATCACTGAGATCACATTTTTCCCCATTCTGATGGTTGATGTGAACATTAACTGAAGCTCCTGACCTGAATCTGCCTGATTTTATGCACTGCAGCCACAAGATTGGCTGATTAGATAATCGCATGGATGATTGTTGGTGTCAGATGGGCTGGTTTGAGTATTTCTTTAACTGCTGATCTACTGGGATTTTCACACTCAAGAGTCTCTAGAATTTACCCTGAATGGTGCCAACAACAAAAAACACCTAGTGAGCGGCAGTTCTGTGGATGGAAATGCCTTGTTGTTGAGAGAGGTCATCAGAGAATGGCCAGACTGGTTTGAACTGACAATGTCTACAGTAACTCAGATAACTGCTCTGTACAATTGTGGTGAGAAGAATATCATCTCAGAATACTATTCTGAAATGAGGGTTGGTGCCGTTTTGGTGGCACTAGGGGGACCTACACTATATTAGTCGTGTGGTTTTAATGTTGTGGCTGATCGGTGCATGTATAATATAACAATAGAATAGATCATTGCATGTGACATATTATATGATATTATGATGGAAACATTATAGCCTGCTAGATATAAGCTTGATTTACATTTAACAGTAGGCTAGGGCATACATTTTGTCAGCATTTGCCCAAATAAGGTTTTGAACCATTTTGACAGAAATAAATATATATTTTTTTTTATTTATGTCTATAACTATTTGCACATTTACCACCTTTTCACATGATTTTTTTTTTTAAATTCAAATGTTCAGATATTTGAATAAATGACGTAGCCTGATTGATTGACAGCATGTGCAGCTGAATTCTGACACAACAACAATGTGCGATTGAGCGACAGACAATTTCAGTCGTTTATAACGGTAAAGGCAAGTTTTATAAACTAGAAAAGGATAAAATGCCATTATTAATCCAAGGTGGAGGTTGAAATACATTTCTAGAGGAATAGCAGTTTCATCTGTTATGTCTTGGGTTGTACACATTGTAGCCATCCATGCATGCTATTTAATCCTCTTAGTAAATCATGCTCTCTGACCAACTCTTCCGACAATATTTAACAAACACATATGCAAAACATCGTATACTCAATATTTTACACTAAACGTTTGGCTTTAGTGAGGAAAAGTCATACACTTACGTCGTTTTCTGTATACGGGGGTATTCCAACAAGGCAAAATGCAACTCCATTCATTGGACAGCTTAATTTGTTTTGCAGGGGGATACCGAGAGGAGGGATGTGGAGGTAAAGCTATTGTAAATAGCTACGTTGTTTTTAAAAAGTAGGCTATTAAAAATGATACGAGCGATTTATCTTGAACTATCCAGTTTTCTTCCGTCCATTCGTCTCTTTATCGTTGTTTGGGCTGCCCGTAGTGCCCTCCCTCTTCCCTCGCCCTGATGCAAACCAGTCCCGTTCCTCCACCGGCGTGTCCCACTGAAGAACAACCAGTTGCGTTGGATAAATCTGTGTTTTGACAACAGGGGCGCGGAGCTCCCTCTGGCGGTTTCCTCGATAAAATCACAGTATGGCCACCTCTTCAGTCACTGCTATACCACTGGTATTACCATAGTATACTGTATGTCCAAAAAAATGTGTCATTACTATGGAATATATCCAAAAAATCCTGGTATTACCGTGATATATTTCCAAAACATATGCTATTACCATGGTATATTTAAATATATAGTAAATAAATACCATGGTACTTTTGGTATTTTTTTGTTAAAGTGCAGCCTGTATCCTGACTCATACTATGGCAAAATAGTAATAAAAGAAAGAAAGAAAGAAAGAAAGAAAGAAAGAAAGAAAGAAAGAAAGAAAGAAAAGGTTTCCCCTGAAAGAGTGACACAACATTGGGAGTTACTGGCAAGAAGATGGGAGCTGTGGAAGTCAGAGGTTGCAGTTTGGGAGTTATAGCCAATGCAAACAGCAGAATCAGAATTACACATGCAGGTGCTTCAGTCAAGAGCTCTACAGGTCATGCTGTGTTTATGACAGATCAATCAATATGATGCAGGGAAACAGATGCTCAAATGCAGTATTGATTTAAAGAAACAATGAATACAAATAGCTCTCAAAACCTTTCACATATGTGTTTTTCTTCCTTTCCTTGGAAGAACTAAATGCAAATAGTTCATATGCAAATAGTTTTTCTGGTAGCCTATGATTCATGATTTGCAGGAAGGCCAGTAGTGTAGTCTAGAGCATACGCAGTTAGGATTTTCTGTATGGCCGCCAGAACAACGAGTAAAATTTTTCAATCTACTAACGTTATGCTGTTGCAACATTGAGTGAATTGTGTGTCTTTCTGTCTGTGTATATATTCATATTTTTTTTTATTAAGTGTACCGAGATTCTCTCTAAACATGCACAGAGCTGCTGGAGTGCAACATGACAGACAGTCCGACTAAGGTGATCCACCATTCAGAACCTGCATTTCAGACGCAATTGGATATTTGCTAACAATCATATTTTCCGTTTCATGGAGTAACCATAATTTGCACTGTAAATTGATTTCCCTGCTTTTATATATATATATATATATATATATATATATATATATATAACTTATGCAATTAAACTTTGTGGAAATACTTCATGTTATTGCACCCCTGCTAGTTTTTGATGCTCTTTTTTTTTTTTGCCTTTTACTGCTGTCCGCAGTACAGTTTTCTCCTGATATCAAATCAATTCAATTTATATCTCCAAGTACAATTTTTTGAGGGGGTCTTTCAGACATTCACAGTATACTCACCTCTTCAGACACTACTAAACCTCTGGGGAAGGCTAAGGTGTGAAAGGACTTTAGAGTAAATATACAGTAGGAAGTCAGCTCAAGCTGGCTCATTGTTATTGGCCGACCGGCAACAAATTTACAAAGCTGCTCAAGAAGACACAACAACAATCTGACAGCGACCTCAGGTCTTTGCTAACATAGATCAAAATAACAAACCCATCAACAGAGTCCATTAGGACACAACAGCATAAAGAAAAAACATACTATTATTTTTGTAAAACTTTTTGTCTTGTTGATTAAACTGAACTGCACTGAATTGAAATGTGGGAGCACAGAAGATGTTCTTTCAACTGCAGACCTCTGGAAAGCTGTAGCCCATCAGAGAGTTCCTTAAATTTCCCCATCCTCAGGGCACTGACGTTAACACACCACTGGTGCTGCACAGAAATACAGAGAACGTGGCATTCGGCCCTACTGCTGAATCAATGCCTCTGCCCATGTGGCTGTCATTATAGGGAAACAGAAAGAAACAGGGAGAGCCTTAGTAATGCTCTTTTACAAAACCCTTTTTAGTATGTTTCTTTAACTTAAATAAAACATAGCAGGTGATGATATACTGATTTTGTCTGTGTGTTTTGAGGACTATAATAGTAATAACAGTGGAAAATAATAAAAAGCTAAACTAAATAATGAATAATGAAAATAAAATAGAAATAAAATTAAAACTAAATTAAATGTACTTAATGTTTTACTTTTTACAATTATTTTTATTAAAAAAATTATAAAAATGCAAAATATAATTTTCATTTAAAATACATTTATTTTAGTATTGTATTAGTTTTATGCATTTTAATGCAGTCACTTCCAGTGACACTTCCAATGTCTTACATATGAAGCACTTTGAGCAGCACTTGATGTATGAAAGGTGCAATTCAAATAAAATGTATTATTATTATTATCATTTGCATCCTATATGCAAATTGAGATTTACGTGCCACATTCTACATTTGATTATTATTGTTGTTGTTAAAAATGCTATACTATTTCAAGCCTGTGGCAATGCCGTTGCAAGTTTCATTGAATTAACTGTTAACTTCTATCCATGATGTGTTCACGTATGTGTGAGAGAGGTTTATCTCAGATTACTCTTACTACCCTCCAGCACCCATTGTCCACACTCTTACCACCAAACCAGACCAAATTATCCTAATAACCACTGCAGTCTACAAGATAAGAAGAGATTCCATTCCAAGACTTAGTCAGGATCAAGAAACAGCCACATGTGTTTCTCTCATGCTACGCCATCCTGCCTTTAAGCTCTGCTTTTTACTCTCAATCAAACATCCCATCTTGGACAGTTTCTCATGACTGGAAGGGAAAATATAGCAAACTAAATCTTTTCTCGATGGCTTACAAATGGAGATAAAATAAAAAAATTCTCAAATCAGAATTTTCACCATATCAAAACATTTGTTAAATCAAGCGTGCATGTGGTTCCAGTGCTGCTCAAAGTCTTTCCCATGTGCTTGTCTCATTAAATCCACCCAGTGCTCATAATATAGTCCTGGAGCTACGCACAGTTCATTATCATTTCATACACTCCATCAGGAAAGATGTTAGTGTGTTATGTTCTAATACTCCACTGTAACTATAAAGCTGCACAGTATGAATAGATGGGTCCACATGGATGTTAATGTCTGGGGCAGAAGTGGGGAGAGATCACAGAGTTTGTTATCCAATGTCTTCTGTGGCTAGCCTGTCATAAATCTACACTGTTCACTCTATTCAATCTGTGGGCCATGCAACATTATGCTAAATGGAAAACTAATCTGTTTTACAAATAAATAACTGAAGAAAGAAAATGAAAAATATCATACTAAACCAGCATTTATCTATTTATTGGAATGTCCCAAAAAGGGTTCATGCTAATAAATAGATAAATACTTGTTTAGTATTATATTTTTCTGCATATATACTATATATATACAACGATCAGCCACAAAATTAAGAGCCACCAAAACAGCTCTGATCCGCATCTCAGAATAGCATTCTGAGATTATATTCTTCTCACAACAATTGTACAGAGCAGTTATCTGAGTTACCGTAGACTTTGTCAGTTCAAATAAGTCTGGCCATTCTCTTTTGACCTCTCTCATCATCAAGGCATTTCCATCAGCAGAACTGCTGCTCATTGGATGTTTTTTTGTTTTTGGAAGCATTCTGAGTAAATTCTAAAGACAGTTGTGTGTTAAAATCTCAGGAGATCAGCAGATGCAGAAATAATCAAACCAGCCTGTCTGGCACCAACAATCATGCCACGGTCCAAATCAATGAGATCACATTTTTCCCCATTCTGATGGTTGATGTGAACATTAACTGAAGCTCCTGACCCGTGTCTGCCTGATTTTATGCACTGCTGCCATATGATTGGATGATTATATAATCACATGAATAATTGTTGGTGCCAGACCGTCTAGTTTGAGTATTTCTGTAACTGCTGATGTCCTGGGATTTTCATGCAATAACCTAATATCCTGTTCAACCTTCACTCAGAATTATTCAGGAATCACTTTAAAGTGAGCTTACTCTGTTAAATAAATTAAGATCAGGAAATATAAGATCTGTAAAATATATCTCTGGAGTGCATGCCAGTCACTTCAAAACCAGCCAGTGCATGCTCTATTTACACTCAAGACCGTTTGCCCCATAACCTCCCTTATAATTTACTACAACTACAATAACAATGTATGCATTATAAATCTGTCAATAATCTTTAGAAGTTAGTTGGTTAATATGACACTAAGGAAACATGTACAGATTAGAAAATTGTTGTAAATTGAGAAACATCTGCTTTGCTAAGATCAAACCCACAGCCATCTGCCCACTACAGGCTGGTGTGAATTTCACTCCAAATATAATCCATAATCCATGTAATCTAACCAGCGTGATGGCGAAAACTAAAATATCACAATACGGCCACAAGAGAAAGATTAGAGGGAAAGAGATGAAAGGGGCAGGGCAAAAGAGGTGATGGATGTGATAGGTTGGACAAAGAGGGAGACTATTTAAAGGGATAGTCCACCCAAAATTAAAATACTTTAATCTTTTAATCACCCTAATGTTATTTAAAACCAGAATAACTTTCATTCTTCTGTGGAACACAAAAGGAGATGAATTTAAGCCTCTGTTACAATTCACGTTTATTGTACAGAAAAAAAGATGCAATGAAAGTGAATGTTTGAGAGTGTCTGATGTTTCCATTCAGTGGTGGATTTATGCATGGGTGACATGTGGTAACATCTAAATTAATTGGTTTGATTTAAGTAAAAAATGTTTTATTATTTTACATCACTGAATCAACCTGAATACATTACATTACACCAAATCAGGTAGATCAGGTAGAAATAGCAGTTTTGATCTGGTAGAAATAGCTACATAAAGAAACAATTACATGTTACTACTACATGTGAGCAATGAGCTCACAGAATCAGCTAATGTTACTGCATACCTGTCAACACTCCCATTTTTTACACCCATTTCATCAAACGCACATAAATCACCTCTCTCTCAAACTCAAAGTGCAAAGATGTTTGATTCTGGCGTGAGTTTCACAGTGTCTTGATTGTCAAATACACAGATTCACATACTCAAATCTACACACACTACTCTATATTGGGTATCACATAGAAAATACACTGCACTGATACAGAGCTAAGATATTAATGGCAGAGAATTTTGTGCAAAAAATGTTGGAAGTGCAAATAATGATACATGCTATTTTCAATAAGTGTAAACAGCAATCAAAAGCATCTTCTTTGCAAATGTGCAAATGGTGGCAGATAATATTTTCACCCCTAATTTAATACTAAAATACATTAAAGTGGCATCACTGCAGAGTGTTTTATTTTGTTTATTTAGACTCCCAAAGACACCCTACACCAACCTCTTTTCTCTAAACCTAACTTTCCTAACCATGCTTTTACTACAGTAAATATAATATCACCATGGTTTTATGTAGTAAAACATGGTTACAATAGTAACACACTATTACTGAGGTAACACCGTGGTTAATTGCATTAAAACTATGGTTAGTTTTAATGGTAAGTTAAACATGTTTACTACAAAATTACTATAGTGAAAACATAAATTTACCCAGATCAAGCCTTTCTCTCAGCAACCAACCTTCACAGTGAGAAAATCACTGTCGGGAAATCAAACTTTATATAATTTTAATTTATTATTAGAAGTATTGTTAAAGGAAATATTTAGAATGGAGACAGGAAACAGAATGGGAAAAACTGGGGCAAAAGGAGAAATTGAACCTTGGTCATCCATATGAGAAAAGCACAAACAAAGTGTCTTTAAACACCACGCC
Source organism: Moxostoma hubbsi (assembly GCA_032164185.1). Lineage (NCBI taxonomy): Eukaryota > Metazoa > Chordata > Actinopteri > Cypriniformes > Catostomidae > Moxostoma > Moxostoma hubbsi. The sequence continues at coordinate 15,034,428 of JAVLUX010000024.1, read as the reverse complement.
ATTGAAGCAACAATTGCTTCAATGTTTCCACCAGAGTGCAAAAAGCTATGCTGTGTGGCAGGTGCTATTTACTCCTAGTGCAAATATTCACTCTGTTTTTGTTGTTGTTGTTGTTTTTCCCCTAAAGAAGTTTTTGAGTATGAAATTAACATAAAAGTTATGCAAGAGATATGCTTATTTACTAAAAAAAAAAAGTAATATTTAAAAATGTTTTTTTTTTTTTAAATTAGTCTCATTTAAATGAGCTTAGCTTGCTATGAATACAATTTATGCAATTAGTATTTAACAATAAAACTGCTTTACTATTTTACAATCTTCATTATTTAAAACTTTTTTAAAGTTCACTAATACATTTGAATGAAATATTATACATTTATTCTAAATTAATCAAATCTACATTACATTTAAAGATGACTCAATTCAGTTTGAAGAAATGTCATAGAACTGCAATGTGTAAATCTAAGAAATAATATTAGAAATATTTTTGGAGTGTTATGATGATGACTCCATTTTTCACATACTGTACTAGTCAAAATTTTTGTGTTTTTTAAAGGGCATGGTGGCCTTGACCAAAGACTCCAATCACATATTCAGGGACGGATTAATCACTGGGACAATTGGGCTGTTACCAGGGGCCTCTAAACCCAAAGGACCCAGAGCTTTAAATCAATTATATGTTTATTTTGAGAGATCTATTATAAATGTCAGCCTTATGTGAAATACTAGTTGTATTTGGTTAACCACAAGAGTTCACAAACGGTTATTGTGTTATTTGTCGGGAGTTGGGACTCGGGAATAAAGAACGTTTATTGCCATGGATGCATCAAATACAATCTCAGATAACAGGGAATAAAGTACACAGTGAGCTATGAGCCTAAATACCACAATATATAGATTTTCAAATTATAAAATCTCATTAAAGTCTAAAAAAAAATAATCTCTGTCACTGCCTTCAACATAGTAGGCCTATAATAAATGGAAAAGGCATAATTGTGCCCGGACAGGTTCACTTTCCATGAGGCAGCGAACACTTCAGATTATATGACCTCTTCGGGATACTTTGATTTTTAAATGATTCAGCGTTTAACTTGTGTATTTATTGTCTGCACTCCAGAGCAAAAGGGGGAAAAACTTTTTCAATCGCTGAAACTTTGCTGAAATCATGTGTAACAGTCACATTAAGTTCTCTTTACAACCTGAACTTCATCAGAATGTCAATTTGTCACACTAGCGCTGAAAAAGTTTGATGCAGCATGACAAATGGTGAAACAGGACACAGGTGTCTCGAGATGCATATTTTATAAATATGAAAGTTATTTTAAACTTAATAGTGAGTTGTGGCACAACCAGAAGCGTAGATTCTGTGGGGGATGGGGGGAGGTAACCCCCCAACCAATATTTATATGTTGATCAATAGAAAAGTGTAAATTCTTCACGCTGCAACCCACACCCTGCAATGTTCAAGCCTATCTATGCCCTTGTGCATAACAATCAAAGACGTCCATCCAGTGTTTTCATGGCCTCAACACACGTGTGGACAGCCCGTAACTCACCCTATAGCCTACTTGAAAAACTGACCTGAACCTGGCCCAAAACCTGTAGGTTTGTCGGGCACCTTTGGACTCAGATCAGGTTGAAGATCTCTAGACACGAGCAAAATAACCAAATAGTGATTTTGGTTTTTGAATACCCTGAACATCCCTATTAATAATGCATTATTTTGGATCGATTCATAATTAAAAACTACATATAACTGGCCGTGTTAGATATTGCTCCAATGGAGAGCAGGAAAAACAGCATGCAACCCGCTTAGAAGGACTGTTTATGAAATTAGCATTTTAATTGAAGCTAGTATTCAAACATAGCTCACATCCACACACAAATGCCCATTCTTGCACATATACACAAAAAGAAAAAAAGAAAAATGCATAGTCATGGTGTCCTTAGCTCTCTCACTCAGTGCTGCCCTTGAGGAGCAAGACTATTGCATACGTATAACAGAGTGACATAATGCACAGGCAGCAAATTCAACCAAGTGTATCAGCATTCTTGTTTCTCTTTGTTATCACTGTGCATAACAAGATACAGCTGAACAGCAAACACTTTCAGATAAATCGGGTAAATACCTCAGACGCAAAATTAGTAACACCCCCTAAACTTCAGGAAACCTTTATTGAATCCATAAAGTTATTGCATGTGATGTATACTTGTCCAGGTGTGGTAATCCAAAGCAGAGTGTATGTTACTGAAATCAGATTTATAGCAGGAATACACCAAATTAGACATACTATAGTCAAATAAAATAGTGATTCTGAAACCACCCCCTTTATTTACAAGACATGCAGAAGGTCTTACCCTGAATTACATCACCACAATGAAAAAAGAAAAGAAAACAAAAAAACATCAGCAAAAAAAGAAAGCCACCTGGTGGTGTTCTAACACACACGCATGTTGGTTCAGCTATCATTATGAGGACTCTCCATAGACATAAAGATTTTTATACTGTACGAACTAGAGACTCTATCCCCTAAACCTAACCCTCACAAAAAACGTTAAGCATTTTCAATAAAACATTGTTTAATATGCTTTTTTAAGTGATTTTAATTATGGGGACACTTGAAATGTCCTCATAAACCACATTTATAGCATGTTTTTTTTAAGTGATTTTAATTATGGGGACACTAGAAATGTCCTCATAAACCACATTTATAGCATGTTTTTTTTTAAGTGATTTTAATTATGGGGACACTAGAAATGTCCTCATAAACCACATTTATACCCCACCCCCCTTCCCCCCCCCCCAACCCTAACCCTAATCCCCCCCCCCCCCCCCCCCCCCCCCACACACACACACACAAACACACACATCAGAAGTGTTTTCCTGATAGAGAGTGAAGTATGCATCCGGCTGCGCTTGTTTGCTTTTGCCCAAAGCATTGCTGTCTGGAAAAGGGAACAATGTCTTTGTGTGTGTGTGTGTGTGTATGTGTGAATGTTTGTTCTGTATAATGTAGAATATGCAGGTTTTATCACTCACCTGCTCCATGCTTCAGCAATCCCTCTTCCGCCTTCTGATCCCACTCATGGCACAGTATTCCCAATGCTCCACCTTCCCAGTGCAATATTCCTACAACAGCTTGCCTAATTCAGGAATCCTTACAAAAATCCACAGATGTCCTCACATAACCAGGAAGCTTCCAGAGGATGAAGCTCTGAGATCCATTCTTTCTTTTCCTTGTCTTACCTCTTTCCGACAGCCTGTTATCCAACCAAATACTGAGGCTTCCTATTATCTACTACTTTCTCTCTCTCTGATTGTGTTCCTCTCCTCCAGTCTATGTGTAAAAGCAGAGGCACTGGGTCAGAGCTGTGTGGCTATGATTTCCTTCCCTCCAGTATGACAGAGAATACAAGAATACTCTCTCTCTCTCTCTCTCTCTCATTCACTCGTTTTTTTGATCCACACTCTTACCCTTGCCTTCATATTTCCAACTCTACCCTCCCTCTTTCTCTCTCTACTTCCTTCCTTCCCTTCCCCCAATCATATGGATTGTAAAGGTCAGGAAGGGGGGTTGGTCATAATGGTACCATGTGACACAAGTCTCAGAACTGGGACGTGGTACCCAATGCACAGAAGCTTATTCTGTTTCTATGGTGGGACCCCCTGATGAAAGCCCGGCTCATGCCTCAGATGAAGCTTCAGTCACCATTGGCAACCATAGTCCACAGTGACCATGATATTCTGACGGAGCCATTGCAAAAGACCAAGCAGCAACATGCTGTGCAAAGAGCATGTGGGTACATGCATTTTGAATCCAATTAGAAACTAAGACAGCTTTGCTTTGGCTGCTGGTTGTGTGTGATGTGTAAACATGTGTATGTCTTTGAGTTTGTGAGTTTTATTCACCTCTGCAAGGAATGCAGGCTTTCAATTTTAGAAATGAAATATGAATAGATGTTTTAAAGGTTGTAATTGTAATGTGTGTAATTTCTGAACTGCTAGTGTTATCTAATGGAGTTGCATACACATTCCAGTAAACTTCCCGCATCCAGACTGATCTCAGTGGGTGCGTCTCAAACAGCTCCTTAGTTCAGTAGTTAGGGCATGATAAGGGAGTCTGTCTTTTCTAGAGCTGTCCCAATCGCAAAATCATTTCAGTGCACTTCGAAACATTCACTTCCTAAAAACTCCATGAATGCACAGTAAAAACCAGGGAGCATCCTTGCATCGTCATGTCTCTTAAGTTGTTACAAGACGAGCACAAGTGTAAAAATATGAAATTAGAGCCTTATTTTCTCTTTAAAGAGATGTTGATTGTTATGTCTTTTATCCATAATGACCTTTAAAGGGAAACAAGTCGTTAAAAAAAAAAGGTTAAAATATAGTCCTTTATATTTTTATTTCTTTATTTGTCATTTATCTTTCATAAAAACACAAAAAAGCATGACAGTGTCATTTATAAAGCAATGTTGTTGATTAAAACCAGCTGTTTGAATGTGTGAGCTCATAATCATGTCACAAGTGTCCCAATGCTCAGTGAATGAACACCCTTGCCAGAGCCCGAATTTGTGTTCACGATATACTGATTCATGATATAGGGAGCTACCAAGCTGATTGAGATGTGAAAAAACTTGTGGCTATTTTTCTGACATGGTTCGGATTAGTTGAACAGCTACACACTGTAAAAAACGGCCTTGTAAAATAACAACAAAGTGATGGCAGTAGGGATAAAACGGTTACCGGTTTCACGGTAAACCACGATAAAATTCCCTGACGGTTAGTATTACCGTGTCACATTTAATTATCATTAAATCTGTGCGCGATTATCGTGATTTGTAAAACTTGTGGTAAATGCTGTCCACACACACTCAGCATGAGTCTGACACATGGGCGCAGCATGCAACATTGTTATTGTTGTTTTTAACATGAAAACATGGCAGAAGACAATGACAGCGCTTGGAAGATTTTCCAACCTTCCAAGAAGACCAAATCAGAAGTGTAGTCATATTTTGGATTTTATAAGAAAGCTGAGGGAAAATTAGTAGAAGATGTCTGTCTCCAGAGCTTTCATTTTCAATACAATCGATAACTATAACAGAGACGCACGATGGCACCAGCTGTGTTTGTATGAAAGGAGAGAGCAAGAGACATGAAAGAAGCCTGAGTTTCAGGATGAGTGACCAGAATCAAGAATTTCAGAGAGCTATGTAATAACATGTTGTGTAGTTTAGTCACCCAACCAACATATTTTGATCATTTAAAATGTGTAAGTTAATAATAATAATAATATAACCACACCAATAATAATAATTATACTTAATTTGCTATTCCCTTGTTTACTAATTTTATTTATGGTTTGTTGATTTTATAAAAAATATATAAATATAAATTTATACAAATATAAAACCTGTTTAAATGATTACAGTGTGTGTATCAGTACTTTTTGTACATTTTCAGCTAATTTTAACAATAACGTGATAATACTGATAACCGTGATAGTTTTGGTCATGATAATCGTGATATGAAATTTTCATACTGTTACATCTCTAGCTGGCAGCAGAGTAGCGAGCTCTTAACTGTTTTACTACAGTGGTTGTACTGTTTTTTAATAAACAATGTTTTGTTGTGTAATACAAAAAATCAGTAGAGTACTGTAAATGCCAGCTCCTTTCTGTTGTCTAACAGTGATTGTGCTGTTTTTAATTTACAGTTTCTTGCTTTAAATCTCCAACACAGTAAAAAACTGTAAAAAAAAAAAAAATATATATATATACTGTACTGTGTGTGTGTGTGTGTGTGTGGGGGGGGGGGGGGGGGGGGGCATGTTTATGTGGTTCAAGATGACAATTTTTTAGGTTACAAACTGGTAATTACAAGGGTATTATGCTATAAATGTGGTTTATGAGGACATTTCTAGTGTCCCCATAATTTAAATAGCTTAAAAACATATTAAACAATGTTTTATTGAAAATGTAAAAATGCAGAAAGTTTTTTGTGAGGGTTAGGGTTAGGGGTTGTGTTAGGTTTAGGGGATAGAATCTATAGTTTTTACAGTATAAAAATCATTATGTCTATGGAAAGTCCTCATAATGATAGGTAGACCAACATGCGTGTGTGTGTGTGAGAGAGAGAATATGAAATTATTGCTGGCATCTCGAAATTAAACTCCATTCAATGTCATTGAGTTTCTGTGACAGTCTTCTTTAGGACCATTTTCCCAGTCTTCTTTAAGACCACTTTGGCCCAGCTGGTCTTAGACCCCCTTTCTGGGTTTATACCAGTAAAGTGCTTGTATTGTAAAAACATTATTATTAGATTAGAGTTTAAGCAAAATAATGGTTAAAGCTGATATGTGTAATTTGTGGATGTTAAAATACATAATTTTTGCAATTTTGTTTGGTAACACTAATGTCGCAGAAAAGATACACTTAAGCTTTAATACTATTTTTAATGATATGTGCTTGAGTTCCAATTGAAAGCTGAAGTGGAGGTGAACAGGAAATTACTTACCGCTGAATGAATTCCAGTATACCTGGTACTGTACAATAAGGCCTGTCAAAAATGTAGGTTGGATGATCTCACAAATGACCTGTCCCTCAAAGCTGATCATCCAACTCTCAATGCAGAACTGATCTGGTCTACTTGAAACTTTAAACAATATTAAAAAATGAAAATTTAAACAAACTGAATTTTGTGGTAACCTACCATGAATTACCATGCTGAATACTGTTGAATAGGCAACTTATTGTGCAGGAATAAGACATGTGGTCAGTCTGGTTCAATCAATCCATTTTTACTTCTCTAATTCCTTAAATGTGCTATATGTAATATTTCTACTGTACTAAATCATAAAATTACCATAATATGTCATTAGAGAATTAGGAAACATGCTAAGTTGAAATACTTGTTTCTCCAATTACAAGGATATACATGGAAGTTTTCATCCCGACCGATATTTCTGTTTTGGCCTGTGTGATCCCGCCCACTGCCCACCCACTCACCAAAAGTACAGGTTTAAGTAAGTACAAGTATACAGGCAAACAACACAGCGTGCTGCCGCCATGGAAGCCAAGTGAACTGGAGAGATAACAGATTCCACCTGACCTAAAAAGCCTAGCCATCCGTATAAAAAACACCATGACCAGAGGTGTAGTACAACAAGAATAATTATGGGATTGGAGACAGCTTAAAACCTAGAAATCATTTCAAACGGATGCTGAGTTGGCTAATTCTGACAACCCGCTTGAGCTTCAAGTCTGGAGGGGTTACAATTTCTCAATTACTCTTCACTAGTGTCAATTGTACGCATAATACCTTTGAAAACCAATAAACATTCAATTTAAAAAGAACATTTGGAGCTTAACATAAAAGAACATATTACTTACATCAGCAAATAACAGTAGTCATTCTGTGTATCCTTTAAAGTGTGCCATCAGTAACTTCACAACATAGAGTCCCACCTCAACATCCTAAGCATGAGACTGAGAGAACACAGCTTTGACATTTTTGTCATTTGATTTGTTAAAGTATTCAATGATTGATTTTCCACTTTGGTCCATGGAAAGCTCCAGGATATTAATGTCAGTTTGAAGTTGAAAATGAGTAAAGATGGACTTTAAATGGAAAAGATAAGGCCACTGGCTCCTGATTTCTTCAATGGAGGGGGATGGTGATGCATTAATATACTGTTGTTGACAGCAATATGTAGCCTCCATTGTATTCATCACCTCTCGGTATCTCAGTGAGTATTGACACTGACTACCACCCCTGGAGTCACGAGTTTGAATCCAGGGCATGCTGAGTGACTCCAGCCAGGTCTCCCAAGCAATCAATTTGGCCAGGTTTCTAGGGAGGGTAGAGTCACATGGGATAACCTCATTAACCCATTCACACACACACACACACACCAATGATGGCAGAGCTGCCATGCAAGGCACTAGCCTGCAATTGGGAGCAACTTGGGGTTCAGTGTCATGCCCAAGGACACTTCGGCATGTGGAGACATGTGGGCCAGGAATCGAACAGCAAAACCTGCGATTAGTGGCCAACCCACTCTACCACCTGAGCCAAAACACATGACTTAAATAATGATCTGTTTCTCACCCACAGCTATCATATCACTTCTGAAGATATGGATTTAACTACTGGAGTCGTATGGATTACTTTTATGGTGCCTGCATTTGCTTTTTGGAGCATACAAATTTTGGCACCCAGAAATGAAATATTCTTCAAAAATCTTAATTAGTGCTCTGCAGAAGAAGGAAAGTCAGACATATCTGGGATGGCATGAGCGTGAGTAAATTATGAGAGAATTTTCATTTTTGGGTAAACTATCCCTTTAAAGTGATAGCTCAGCCATAATTAAATATTCCGTCATCATTTCCCTACCCTCATGTTGTTCCAAACCTGTGTTGCCTTCTGTTTTCTGTGAAATCCAAAATATGTTAGGGGCTGAGAGCCTTAGTCACCATTCACTTTCAAAATATATAGAAGGAAAAAAGAAAAAAAACACATTCACTGAGAGTAAATGGTGACCAAAAGGCTAATCTCCTTATTGTGTTGCATGAAAGAAAGAATTACATACGGGTTTGGAACAACATGATGGTGAATGATGACAGAATTTCCATTAATAATAATAATAATTATTATTATTCTGTAATACATGTTAAATGTGTATTATGTAATGGAATGCAGGGATTTAATGTCCATTATGTAATTTGTTAAAGTTACTCACTAATTCAGTACTCCTTTAATTGGATACTTCCTTACTCAACACTGTAAAATGTAATTAGTTGACCTTACTTAAAAAAAAGTATGCAAACTCGTTGCCTCAAAAAAATTAAGCAAACTAATCTTAAGATTAGTGAGTTAGAACATTTTTTAAGTGTGCAGTACTAAATCAAGTAGTACCACAAACACGGTTTTATATGTTCATGTAACTTAATTTCCATGCTTAGTGTTAACTTAATTTTTTCATTTTGTGTGGATTGCTTGATATAAATTTATCCCCACTTAGAATTACTAAATACCTACAACTTAACACGTTTAGTTCTGCTCACTCATTTTTCATGTTCACTTAAATGAAAGAAACCAATTTTCCTTGAATGGGTCCTTGTTGCAACTGCCCAGGTTTGGGTCCAACCTGTGTCCTTTTCTCTCCCCCATTTCTTATCTATTTTTGCTGTTACTATCTGATAAAGGCAAACACACCACAAACATATACTTTAAAAGAACACTCACATTTATTCAATGCACATTCAAGTACAAAACAGCAGCTAAACAAAGTTGTGGTTTGATTTAACTGTAGAAAATGACATGGAAAAATATAAAAAATAAATAAAAAATAAAACCACATTTCTGTGAGCTAAAGAATTAGCATGTAACAGTCTCCCAATATTAAACAGGTAAACACCTGATAACTACAGGGCTTCAGTGCATACAAAATCAGTGCCTTTCTGATCAAAACTGAAAGTACAACAAATGCTTTTGTGTCCCAAAGTGAGCAGTCCAAGGATTAAACCAACACAAAGAAAAACATCACTTCTTGGGGTTTGTATTTGTACTACATTACAATGATTAAAAGTTTTCCCAAAACACAAATGTAAACAGTCTTTAAATGTCTTTACGTCTAATAACTACTAACAACTTTTTGCAACACAAGGTGGCGCTATTTCCACCATTAGCATACCTGGATAACATGGTACAGACTTTAATGGATTTTTTCTTTTTTTTAATTGAGATCGTAAATAAGCGAGGACAGTTGTATGAAAGCATCAAACTTTCTCTGATAACAGGAGAACATTAATGGCTGCAAAGCTTACAAAGTGCTATCGGACAGCTCTTTACTGTTCCAACCCAGAAGACTGGGAGGTTTTTCTTTCCCAGTCCAAGCATCACAGTCTGAATGAAGTTGAGTGTATTTGCCATGCATTTTGAGTAATCAAAATGCAATGCATATGCAAGTCCAAACAACTGACAAACTGCCTGATGCAAGTTTTTAATAGGATCCATGACAATACCTCCCTCCAGAATGATGGCAGTGGAGATGGGCTGGAGGTCCACTGAGCTTTGACCCTCGTGAGGACTATCTTCATCGACAACTGTCAGCACACCAACAGTGATGCATTCTAGGGCCTCATCTCTCGCTGTATCCTACAAAGACACACATTCTTCAGCATTGCAATTTATGCTATTCTAAAACATTAATTTTTAGTGTTGTAATGTTATCAGAGAATATGGCTTTAAATATGTTTTCACACTGGATTTGTTACAATAAAGCAAACAAAATATATTTGGTATGGTTAAACTAAAGCTATGTGGCCAGTTGTTCAAAGGTAAGCTGATCGGATTTTGGTTATCGGATTGGATCAAATCTTGAAAATGGGTTGTTCAAAAGGGAAAGAAGGAATCTGAAATCAGATTAGATCAGGGAATCCAATCCTAGTTTTAATCTGGATCAAACCTTCAGTTTGTGTTGTTCAAAACTTGTCAGTGGGATTTGGATAACTTTGATCCAAAAAAACAGGATTATCCTGATCCCAACAGGGGGTAGGATTTCAAGGTGGATTTCAGGAAGAAAATGTAGTAAAACTTTAAAATTGGTCAAATAATACATTTGTATCATTTAGTGTATATACTTTTATTTATTTTTTGCACTTGACTTGTGTAACCGTTGTAACAGTGATAAAGTAGACATAGGCTAACAATTAAGCTATTCAGTATAGTATAGTAAAGTAAAAATAAAATAAAAATTATCTTGTCCCCATGAAATAATGCCCCAAACAGATTTCAATAACAAACAAAAATAATATATTCATTTTTCGGTCATTCATCACCGTATATTAATTTCAAAGAAACAATCATCAGAGATGAGCCTGTCAAAAATAATGTCTAACAATTGCATCCCTTACTATACGTCCAGTCAGTCCCTGATTCTGACAGACCACCAGAGGTTGGTCTGGTTCTTCAACAGGCTCAGGTGCATCATAAACATCATCACAGAGAGGGACATTGCGCCTGGTAGCGATGTTGTGCAGGACGATACACACAAGTATTATGTTGCATGCTCCCTGTGGTTCCACTCGCAAGTAGTTAAGGCATGCAAAGCGTCTCTTCAGAACTCCATTTAAACGCTCAATTGCACATCTTGTTTTGCAATGAGCAGTGTTGAAGCGTGCCTGCGCAGGTGTGGTTGCTGCAAGAAAAGGAGTCATCAGCCATGGTAGGAGTGGATAGGCACTGTCTCCTAATATTATGCCATCCGGTCGGTTGGTTTGGAGCTCTCTGTATAAAGCACTCTCTCTCAGGATGCGTGCATCATGAACAGACCCAGGCCACTTCACGACACAGTTTGTGATGATGAGGTCAGCATCGCCCACAAGTTGGATGTTGATGCTGCGCCTCCCCTTTCGGTTGATGTACTCCCAATCCCTCTCATGAGGTGCTTGGATATGCACATGAGTGCAGTCAATAACCCCAATAGTATTGGGCATGTTCCCCAAAAGAAAAAACTTGTGCTTGGTCTGGGCAATCTGGACATCCTTTGGAAGTGAAACAAACTGATTGACCAGGCTGGCCAATGCAATTGACACAGCTTTCACTACATCACTCATAGTTGATTTGTCCACTCCCATATTATCACCAACAACTTGGTAGAAAGTCCCAGATGCATAGAAGTGCAGACCAATGAGGACCTGTTCTTCCACAGACAGACTGTGACTCCTTCGGGTTCTCCGTTGAAGTTTTGGCCTGACAAGGTCTGCAATGTACTTAATATCAGCATTCCCAAAGCGAAAGCGAGCATACAGTTCTTCAGTGGTGTATTGCTCCAGTGGTTGTGCACGCTCAACATACACCCTTTGACGGCATCCTCTTCCACCAACACGGTGGTAGCGATGGACAATACCTGCCATGTCAGTGCCTCTCTCTAAGTCCTCTGAGAAAGGCTGAATACAAGATGGCTGTCAAATACCCACACACCAATTGGCTGACATGCTGTGGCTTGTGTTCAATTAAATCAGTCATGCCCAAGGCCTATAAATACTATGTTCACTACAACAGAAGCGGTGAAACCATGGACTCAAAAGGACCTAATTTCACTGTTGCAGAAACCCATGCACTGCTGGAGGGTGTTAAGTGCCATTATGCCTCAATAGTAGGAAGCTCTGTTGCAGGTGGAATGGTGACTAACAAAAGGAAGAAAGACATTTGGGTTGAAATCACCCAGAATGTAAATGCAATGGGGTCTGGCCAGAAGAGGACCTTGGAGCAAGTGAAATTTAGATGGAAGAATCTGAGGAAGCAACGAGAGCAACCAGAGCAACGAAGGACCTTGCTGAAGCAAAAAACACCCAAACAGGCAACAAATCCTTTAAGAAAGGTGAATACACAGATGTGATTCTGGACATTATTGGAGGTGAGAACTCTAAAGCTCTTCATGGGATTCAAGGTGTTGTAGGGGATGGTGAGCCTACAATTGTAGAGGAAAGTGAGCCAGTTCCTCCTAATGCAGAGGAAACATTCATTCTGGATCTCAGCCCTATTATTGAAGAACAACCTGGATCCTCACTGGTAGAGCCAGCAGTCACAGGAGCTCAGAAAAGAGGCTTGAAGCGTCCTTTGCCGAATAAAAATGATGATTTCTATGAATCACTTCTTAAACGAGAAACTGAAAGAGCAGAAGCACAGATACTCCTGGCAGAGGAACAAATCAAGCTGACCAAACTACAGCAAACCAAAGCGAAACTTCAGATCCACCTCCTAAAAGCGGGGCTTGGAAATGCTGGTCTCTCCTCCTCAGATGAAGAAGAACCCTGAACATTCTTTATTTCGTTAACTATTGGATATTTAGCCATTTCATTTTTTTTAAGACGTTTTCAAAATGTCCACAATGTATTTGTTAATGTATGTTTGTTGTTTATTTTGTTGTGGTTCAGACGTGGGTCATAAAATAAATTATGATTAGAAGTGGATGTTTATGTTATTTTTGTGTTTTGTCTCAAAATAAGAAACACTTACAGTGACCCCATGTTGGCTCTTCTACCTGTTCTTTACATAGCTGGTAGCCCACATTGTGATATGTTGTCCCATTTAGAGCACTGGTAATCCGGATTTGGTAATCTTGAAAACTGTGTATCTGGATCAGGGTGATCCAGTCCAATGTTGCTTTGAAAAACCGGCATAAAAGTAAGACGGATTACCTGATCCTGGATAGGAAAAAATGGGATTTCCAAATCCGGATCATTTTGATCCAGATTAAATGTTTTGAACAACCGGGCCCTGGAGATACAACAAGGTCTATACATTCTTGAACAGTGACACTGACTTTTCAACCTAGACTCCAGAAGTTCTGAAACCACAGGGTTCAGGGTTTCAGGTTATCTTACATTAGGATTATTTAACAACAGAAACTGAATAATCACATGTAAATATAAAATGCTGATTAGTTTTCACTATATGGATTAAATATATACTGATTCTTATTAAAGCTACAAAAGTTATTCAGCCAAGAGCAGTGAGTGATTTTCTCTCTGTCTTTTGTTCATGACCCAGTTATTGCAAGCCGTCACAATATGGATATCGCGATATATAAATTTGCGATATTTCGATAATTTAGATATGTTGTGCAGCCCTAATAGCTACGTTTTATGTCCATAATATAGTTAGCTAGCGTTAGCCGACATTACAACACACATCATTACTAGCAAGCACAAAACACTGGCGCTGACTTACAGAAACAAAACGGTGTGCTCAAGGGTAAAATATTTACTCAACAAATGAGTATGCCATGCACAAGAATCGCTGTTATGCCGAAGATAATCACAAGTGCTGTTGAAGTGATGTTTAGGTCCAGCTCCACCTGGTCAGTTGCGGGCATGATGTGACATGTACCGTCTGCAAAATTATGAATCCCGCCATGCCAAGACCCGCCCTACGAAGCAGCTTGATTGGTTGGCGTTAGGCATTTCACCTCGAGTGGTTAAGGTTAGGATAGCCGATTGGTCAGGGGATAGGACCTGTACAAATCAGGTTACGTTGCCTTGTGTAGCATGGACTGATCTGCGCATGCCCACAGGTCATAAACTTACTTTTTCTAAATGAATCCAGCTCAAGTAGACTGAGCTGGTAAGATTTTTCAACCTCAAAGTACAAGTAACTTACTAAAAGCGAGTGTTAATAGCAGGTTGATAAAAACTGATTAAGGTCAATTTACTATTTTTAATTAAATACCATGTTTGAAGTTATTATTTATGTTAGTACTCCTACTTGAGTAATTATTTTTTTAAAGTAATTGTTCTTTTACTTGAGTACAGTTTTTGGATACTCTACCAGCCTCTGTTTAGTCTATATAACTACTTTATTTTAATTATATATTAACATAATATACATATTATATACTCCACACCTGTCTATTGAGGAATAGTTTTTGGAATTAAAATGACTTGCGTTTGAACATCAGATTTACAGGCAAATCTGCATCATTTCTTGAGTGCCCATGAAGGATACACCTCAAGCATCCTCCAAATTTCCTGCGAAAGAAGGTCGCATTCAAAGGCTGCATTCTGAGTGTCCTACTTGCTAAGAGACAGCCTCGATGATAAAAGCAGCCGACTAATGCGACCTCTGGAGGACGCAGCCTTCCAAACAAGAAACAGCCTCTATGTATATGTATTTCCAGTAAAATCTCAGCAGCTATCTGAACTTCCGGTATAGTGTTCTCTGATAGGAAACTGTAGTAGTAGCGAACTCTTGCTGTCATATTTGATATATAAAGTCACAACTAATTTTACATACTGCATAAATACAAAGAAATGAACAAATATCGGCCATATTAAAAAGATGGTATAGTTAAAGCAAGGATCCCTATCATGGCATAATTTGATCCGGAACAAGCCGGATCCGGATCTGGTACCGAATTTAGATCCGGCACCTATTTTGGGGGATTCCCCCATCTCATGTGGCACTGAAAGACATTCATGCTGACCTGTAACCTACATATGTTTCATGCTATATACATTTTAAATGTAAAATATTAATAATACAAAAGAAATGAGCTATACACAGTGTGCAGTCCATGCCATGTTTTGGAGGTGATCGATTAAATTTTACCGCTACAACTATTCCTATTTCCATAGTAAAAAATGACTTCTCTTCTGTAATTGTTGGATTTGTGTGTGTGTGTGTGTGTGTGTGTGTGTGTGTGTGTGTGTGAGGGGAAGTTTCATATATTTTAATTGGAGATGCGGAACAATGGCGAAAAGACATCTTAATTTACTGGATTATTTTAGACAGGGCCCAGCGTCTGAAACCAAACAGGCCAGAGTAATTATAGATACCAATGATAACAAAGGTGCAATTGTATCGGCTAATGATGTTAACACAGAGCAAGAAACAAACTGCAAGGAACAGAGCAAGTCGACAACAACGGCAGGTTGGGAGAAGAAGCATGTAGAGGTGAGTAGATAAACACTGGAGAAGCTCAAAGAACGAAGGCAATATGGACTGAAGCAGAGTTTAAAACATAAAAGACATAATATCCTTGGCTTGTCATGGAGGGGGTCACATCTGAACTGCGCTGTTTGCAAAATGGTTGCCTGGGTCCCGAAAAATCGGTGGGGATGAAACTGGCCCAAGAGTGGGTGACATGCTCTGTAACGTCTTCTGCCACAGATCTTAAAAAACAACAGAATAGACTCAGGAAAAAGGTTTTTGAACATTCTAAGATGAAGGCACACACTGCAGCACTTAGCTTTCTTGAACAGGCAAAAGAAAATTTGTTACAAAAACAATAATCCATAACCTGTCCGATGAAGTGAACACTACTGCAAGAATTTTTCGTACAGCCTACAAGGAAGCGAAACGCCACAGACCAGCGAATGGCTTCGAGAGTGAAATTGATTGCCAGGGGTTACATGGTCTTGACATGGGAAGAATTCTGCACTCTAATGGGGCATGTGCAAACATACAAAGTCATATTTTACTTGAAATAAAAAATAAAATATTTGTAAAGATTGTTCACTGTGCTCCTAATATTGCTCTCATGCCTGATGAAGCAACTAGTTTGAGCAGAAAGAGTGCTTTAATCATTTACGTCAGATTTCAGCTGTCCGGCATGGAGTCGCCTGAAAACATTTTTATTGAACTTGTTGAACTAGAAGACCAAAGTGCCCATGGAATAGTCGATCAACTATTACGTGCCTTAGATGGTGTTAATTTTACCTAGGACTTTCTGACGGAAACACTAATAGGGCTCTCATGCGATGGTGCATCAGTTATGCTAAGCCGCAAGTCTTGAATGGCAACAAGACTTAAATCACTCTTTCCAAATATGAAAGTATGTCACTGCTCAGCGCATCAAACAAGAATAGAATTGAGCTGAAATGATGTGCTGACGAATTAGACATTCAGCTGTGAAAAATTGGGCAGGTCTTGGACAACAGATGGGTTGCGTCGAGCTGTATGAAAAAATTATCCTGCCCTCTACAATCATTTCAGTCAGGCAGCAGAAGATTCTTACCGTGACCATGTTACCTGTGCAAGCTACAGTGGCCTAGCTAAGCGCTTAGCACTGTTTCATCCAAAATCTCGACCTCGTTTATGATGCACTTCAAGAATTGTCTGAGCTGTCCTTTGAGCTCCAAAAACAAGACTGTAAAACTATCGCACTACATAGAGCTGTTTGTCGCAAGGCAAGGGTCTGAGAGACAAGAATGGATAGCCAAATCAGTCAAAATGCAGTAAATGTCAGCATCTTCCAAGGTGTTCCTCTGCATCCAGGTCAAAGAGAAGACAAAGGAATGGATCACAAGGTTTTTTTGGGGGGGAGTATGATGAGAAGACTGGAGGCATGCTATTGTATGGAGGGGGAGGGGACCCGACAGGTTACAGCAAACTCATCGAAGAGCTAAAATTGCTTTTTCCTGAAAACTGGCCTCGATCTGCCTTTCAGGCTTTGAGGGAATATCTAGAGAATGGCTGTGAGCTCATCCAAGTGGGATTAAAAGACCTTTTGATTGTGGTCAACACTGTTCCGATTTCAAGTGCAGAGTGTGAGAGGGGTTTTTCTCAAATTAACTTAATTTTCAATGCAACTTAATTTACATTGCCAACCGTGCATCTCTCCACACCTCCACAATTTCATAGCTTCTATTTCTCTGCCTTGTTGGATCCCCATTATCTCAGTTTAACCCCATTTCATACGTGATGTTATGGATTTAAGGGCACAGAACTGCGAAGATGCCAGAAGCAAAGCACGAAATAGAGAGACAGAGAGGAAAGTTTTGTCAGTTTTCTGGTCTATATGAAACAACTAAAGGAAAGGTAAGAGCCACATCATCTTAATTTACTGTGGCATATCTTGTGTTGATTACATTGTTTATTCAGTTTTGGTTTGTTTGTCATGTGCATGCAATAATAATAGTAACTGATGCAAGCTGTTAATCACTTGAGTTGGTCCGCTAATGTGATTGCTCAAATGTTTCATTACTTCTCCCTCCCCTAATCACTTGCCAGATTGGTCACCCCGCTATGTTCCGGGACCTCGCAATTTATAAATTAAGCACTGATCCCTTTGTTATTATAATCATTTACTCCTGTATGCATGATGCTGGAGTATCATAAAAATTGTCATACTATATTAATTTATAATATCACAGTGGCATACTTCATTTAGACAAATTAATCAAAATATTACATGTATACAGTCAGAAACGAGGACCTTGTGCCTCTTCTATGGAAAAATCACCCTCATAGATGTCGTTGTAGTTAGGGAATCTTATTGTTACACTCTATACAGATTACAAGCTGCAATCTGTAGGGATCTTTCACGTTATCAGTGTTTTAAGACCAGCCCCATAAGTGCGTTTTTTTTTTTTTGCTTTTAAGATTTTTCTTTTCTTCTAAAACAGTATATTAATGTTGCAATTTTGCCATATTTGTACAGAATGTTTTTGCAATGCAGGTTTGTCCGGTCAGAACAATGATGTCTCACACCAGGATTGTCTTTTTTAATTTGCAAATTTGTGTGAATTGCATGTGTGTGTTTTTGAAATTATAGAAAACATAAATAAGCATATAAATACAAATTACAAGCACATAAATCTTAAGTAACACAATATTTCTATATATATTTGCACTCGTCTATGTACAAAAGTGTCTATGCTGTAAACTAGATTAATAACAATGGTAACACGTTCGCTGTGCATGCACAGTACAAGTGAATAAAGTGGGGGCATGTGCTGTACAGGTGAGCTTTAACTATGAATGATTAAAAACTAATTAGCATATTTGTGACGTCATCACATCTCATTTGCATTTTCCATATTGTCCGCCATTTACATGTGTTTGCTTCTCTGTGCTTATCGTACATACTGTAATACCCTATTTATTCCCTATATCTATCAATCCCTCAGAGAGAAAGTTAGAAGCAACAGAAACGTATCTTTTCTCTCACACGGCGCTCAGCCATAACAAACCACTATGAGCATATTTACAAAAAAAACTATGTGCATGTTTACAAAAAAACTATGTGCATATTTACAAAAAGCACTGTGACTGTGATTCTGATCTAATTCCAGATCACTCCATGAGGGTGCTGCTGAAACAGATTTCATCATCATCCACAGGATCCAGTGCTCTCCCCCTGTGGGGCGATATTTGGTGCAGAAGAAGAGTTAGAACCCGATGCAGGACATGTTTTAAACGAATAGGCAGCTGAAGTGCCAAAGAGCTGCAGCATCTTATCTGGCAGTTTGTGCTAATAGCATGAATCTCCAGACATCCTCAAACCATATTTAATATAAAGAATAGAGCTGAGGGTCTGAAGGGACATACGATTCCTGAGTTTGTTTTCAATTACACCCATTTGACTGAAGAGCCTTTCTACCTTAGCATATGAGTGTGGGAGAGAGAGAGGACAGAAACTGCAGCAGAGTCTTCAAATGGGTTTATACCTGCTGAATCCCGGTGTTTCTTCACCTCAGCCCAGAATGCCATGGTGTTTGTTGTTTCTTCCCTTTTCTGTAGATGAATAGACCTCTACTGATTAATAATTTTATCTATCGTGTCTGGGCAATATTCTAAAATGTTTGCAAGTTTTGTCATGTCTACCAGGCTCTTGCTGTGCTTTAGTGTCTCCCCCACACTGAACAAAGACAAGTGCTGCAATATCTCCACATTATTTTGCAACCTTGCTCTTAGTTCATTAGCTAAGGAGATGGTGTAGCTCACACATCTCCTTTGGATGCAATCCTCCTCCTGAGTGAGGTTCAGCTGTGCTGCCTTGGACTCAAATGTATAGCCAAGATATGGCTTGGGAGAGATGTTTCCATCTATTGGCTCTTTGAGCACATAAATGTTTGCCATTGGGTTAATGATTCTGCTGCATACAGACTTTATAAGCCTCAATAAACAGTCAAGCAGCTTGAATGGATCTGACCGTTCACCCTCAAAAGCCTTAACAGCAGACTGCACCTAACTAATAATAGATTTTAGAAAAGTGAGGTACAGGAGGTTCTGTGGGTCACTGTACATGGAACGTAGAACATCTGCCATGTAGCAGTGTTCACTTGCCATGGTGAGGCTGAAATGCAATTTTAGCTCCACCCACTAATCTAAGATTCTGGACATGGCAGGCTCTATGGAAAGTCAGCCTGTGGCACAGAACTTAGTTATCAGTAAAGGCCTTTCCCCACAGTTTATTGCCTTATAGACAGCCTTGTATGCTTCTCTATGCTTTGGTGAAATAGAGAACCAATTATAGGTTTCTCTATCCAGGAATTCCACACTACATGGAAGTGTGTTTTTGGAGGCAGAGCTTACAGCTAACTGTAGTGAGTGACACAAACATTGTATGAGGACCAGATGTTTTAAGTCACCGTCCTCCCTCAGAATTTTGTGTACACCATTGTACACTCCTGTCATTACAGATACATTATCTGTGCTAATGCCAAGCAGATTCTCCCTCTTGAGGCCACAATTCCCAAGAAAAGATCAAACTACTCTGGCTATTGTTCTAGCATCTCCTCCCGTCAGCTCAACAAAGCCTAGGTAAGTGGCCTCCACATTTCCCTTGTCCTCACTAAAATACAGAATTATGATCCCAAGGTATTTTGAGACACTTACATCAGTGCTTTCATCAAGAAGGAGTCTTTATTGGCTCTCACCAAAATCAGCCACCAGTCTTTTTAGAAAATATGGTGCCAACACACCATTGATCATTTTAGTTCACTTGGTATGGTGTATCCGGAAATGCTGGGCTGCACTGGAATCTGGAAAAGCAGCCTTACATGCCTGACCAATGTGGTCACATGAAAGAATAGAACAATTCTCTGTGATAGCCATTGCCATTGTTGCCTCTGCCTATTTGAAAGAGTCAGTGTTTTTTGAAGAAAATGGCAATGTAGATTGCTTAGAACTGTTATTTGGCTGGGACTTTTCAGTGTGCTTCTGAGTTGACATGCTTTTTAATGTCAGACAACATGGCCTTCAGACAGTAAAGACAGTAACCCCTTGTATCATTGCCCACATATGTGTTTGAATAAAGTACAATGTACAGAGTTGTCCAAGTAAGTGTCTGAATTCAGAGAGTTCAGAAATGGGAAACTGTCAAAAAATCTCTTGTGATTAAAAATACATGGTCAAATTAAAATCTATAAATTTAAAACAAAAGGGGAGCAAACAATGCAGATTTGTGATTGGTCCTTGACAATGCTGTTTGCATATGCGAAGCTCATTCATGTCTATGTCAGCTGCTAAGCGTTCAACTGATTGTGCTGCTCAGCCTTCTCGCCTGCTCACCTCTCTCTTTGTCAGTCTCACTGAACAGAGTAGACACAGAGAGAGGTGTGCCTCCAAGTATGGGCAGGAAAGCAAGACCATGCGCTTACAGTACCGGCGACTTTCTTCAAAGGATGGTAGCTAAGGTTTGTCCAAAAAGTCGCTAGATTTTTCACTAGGGACTTTTTTGAATAAAAGTAGCTAAAGAGGTCTGAAAAGTCTCTAAATCACTAAGTTGGCAACACTGTCACGAACTGTGAGCGAAATTTTTGGAATAGTCAATTTCTTACTTAGAGATGGGGGTGTTTGGAAGAATCCAAGTGCTGCCTGAAACTGGGCCATTTTCTACAGCTGCCCCCAAATACATAGTGAATATGAACAGTTAAAAAGGCCATCCTAAAGTGGGGCCAAATGGGAGAAACAGTTAATCAGGCTGAAGGGAAAGACAGACCCTGGTCTCTGGCCATGTTTTGGCTAGATTCAGCCTGGGATAGACCTGAGAAGTCTACCTCCTCCAAATAAGGTACTTTAAGTACCTTATTTGGAGGAGGTAGACTTCTCATTGTTCAGCTACGAGCTTTCTCCATGTCGAGCGACAGCAAAGCTCAGTGTCAGCTTTTTACCATATTTGTGGGAGGCTATTCTGTGTGAATGTGGTCACCTACTCCATTTCTGTTACGCAGGGGGCTGCTGTTGGTGGTATGGGGCTGCTGTCAATCCCTGTTGAATCCAGGAATTATTTACTGTCTTATTACAGGTGGCCAGCCATTGACCTGCTGGCTCACTTCGTGATGACTATGTGTCCTGCCTTACATGAACAATGGAAACACATGACAATATCACATGTGGGAACAGGAAATCACATGACAAGACACCACATGACCAGAACAGGAACTAAACTTTCAAAATTAAAGACATGAAAACAAAAACAAAACAGAATAAATATGACAATTCTCAACCTTTCCGTTGAGGAAATAAGCATCTAAACTACGATACACTTTTCATAGGTCCTGTAGACAAGCTCAATATCAACAACACGTCTAGATAAGTCACTTGAGGTAAATGTTTGATGCTCTTTGAGAAATGTGTTGACTATGCTTCTTATTTGAAGGATTTGGTAATGACACCTCATTATTTATTTTCAGTTTTGAAAAAAATCTTATTTGTTCTGT
Source organism: Moxostoma hubbsi (assembly GCA_032164185.1). Taxonomy (NCBI): domain Eukaryota; kingdom Metazoa; phylum Chordata; class Actinopteri; order Cypriniformes; family Catostomidae; genus Moxostoma; species Moxostoma hubbsi. The sequence continues at coordinate 15,012,480 of JAVLUX010000024.1, read as the reverse complement.
TTTAACTAGACTCTCAAAGTACACCCATTCTAAAAAAAAAAGGTGCCTAGGTCTGTTCTTTTTTTTATAGTTCTGGGTTACGAAAATGCAGCTCCTGGAAATACTTCAGACCAGACAGGATTGGATGGCACAGGCATGTGTGGAAAAAAATCAGGAAAAAACATCCTTAGTAGATTCCTAGTTGCATGGAGAAAATCCACAGTCCACCCCACAGCAACAGGAACTGAGGCAAGTCTGGGAAACATCTATAAAACTTCCTATCTGCCCATATTATCAGCTGTCACTATTTCTCCTTCTCTCTTTTTGCTCCTATATCTTTAAATATAACTCATCCTCTCTCTTTTCTTTTTTTGTTCTCTTTCTGCTAGTCTCACTGGAGGGATAAAATCTGCCACTCTGAAAACATTGACTTTGGAGGGGGGGTTGGCCCAATTTATGTCCAAATATAAATCCATTATATTTGTGTTCATGCTTCTTACAGCCTTTGATGCAGCTTAAACTTTCATCCTAAAGATGGAGGTAGAGTGCTTTATTGAATCTAGAGGAACGAATAAAGTTTATGGCCCTGTCACTTGTTGTATGTGCAGTAGTTTTTCCACAAACTGCATGTGTGAACTTAATAAAGACCTTCATTATCTTATGAGGACTTTAGGGTTTGAGTCTTGCCAGTTTAATGTCCTGAGGACATGTTCATAGTTAATGAGATGAACTACACCTATGGTTATTCTGCTAGGAAACCCACCTGAAATTGAGGGGAACTGACTTAATACTTCCACTAAAATGATTGTAAAACCAGCTGGTTGTAAGTAATTTGGGGGAATGGACCAGAAAAGTTTAACTTTTTCAAATAGTTCTGAGAAAAGTTTTTGCATTACTTGTTTGCATATGCTACTTGGTCTAATATTTTGTTTCTAATGCAATTTTTTAATTTTCTAATGCAATTTACAAATACTTTATGGTACATTGGTAGACAGGTAGGTAGCTAGATAGGTAGGTAGGCAGGCAGGAAGGAACTATTAGAGAGGCTTCTTTTCTTTTAAATGTTCGTTGTAGATGTTAAACTATACACAACATCTTTGAACATATTACATTATTTGTACAATCATAAAAAGAGCATTAATCAGAACCTCAAACACACCAGCATGCACGTCTTCTTTGGCAATTCACAAGTTTCACGTGTTGGTATGTGATTAGCTTAAGTGCTGGGGAATTTGCATTTTAGAGTAATGACAAGTGCTCATGTGAACTCATGTGACAATTTTGTCTTCTAAAGACTCTGAGATATATTCAGGTTTTCCACTCTTTTTGAAAGTATTTAATGCATTTCCATTTCAGATGCATAAATTCAAGGACTGGAAAGTCAGTGAAAATATACATAATTATTGAAAGTGCTTGAGTTACGGCTGGAACTAGGGCTGAACAATCATCACATTACCTTGTGCGATTATCAAACTGCAAGGTCTCAATTTGAATTAATTAGTCTGCACTCTGCATGAACTGCTACTGAATATTTTTGATTAGGTAGCACTTGACATACTGTCGCCAGTTTTGAATCAGATCTAAAGTTATCAGAATCACAAATGAATCCCTCATTTTAGACTTTTTTTTCCACAATGAATTTGTAACATGTGATAGCAAAACAATCTGAATAGGTTTGCAGTTTAATCTGATGTAACGGTACTCAGAAAGCTGACGTGTGCAGCTGAATCGTTTGGTGTTTCCTCACTGGCCAACATGCTAACTCAGTTCTTTACAACACAAAAAAGAAAGATATCACTGGTTGCTGTGGATATTTATCTACATCCATATTTATCTATTAAACCCAAACCTGCAAATGCATCCTGTCATTTACCAGTGATAAATAAAGGCCTTTGTTAAGTTCACACGTGTGTAGCTTGTGATTGACTATGTAAAGACATTATCCAACCAAAAGTATTCAATTAGTGCTTGATAGATTCATGTAAATAAAAGCCCACTATGCTGTACTTATATCCAAAGCTAAGTACATGTAAACTGGTCGATATATTTTATATAGTGTTTCCAGAGTGTCCACGCTCGCCATGTTCCACGAGCCAGCTTCCACGCCAACCACGTTCCAGAGACTCGTCTGACACAGAGCCAGTATTACAAGCCTTGTCCATCCTAGAGCCAGCATTGCAAGCCTCAGCGGCCACGTCATGCCATGTTTCCACACCTACCATGCCTAGTCAAGTGGCCCTGCCTTGTCATGTAGCCACGTCTACCACATCATGTCATGTAGCCACGTCAAGTCACCACGGCCGCCACCTCTGTAGCCCCTGGGTCTCTGCCTCCACGTCCGGCCTCACTAGGCCCTGTTCCTCATCCTGCCTCGCCAGGGGCACGCTGGTCTCCTGGTCCTCCGCCGGTTCTACCATGGTCTCCAGCCCCGTCTGGTCCCCTATGTTTTCCAAGATTCCCCTCCCCATCCAGCTCCCTGATGGAACTATATTTTGTTCTGGGGCGTCGGGAGCCACGACTAGTGGGGGGAATATGTCACATATATATACGTTTTTGTTTCACATTTATTTCTAAGTTCATGAGTTCATGTCTTTTATTTTGATAGTTTAGTTCCCGTTTTATAGTCATGTGATTTCCTGTTCCCTCATGTGATCTTATCGATCATGTGATCCTGTCATGTGTTTCCCCTGTTCATGTGTCTTGGTTTCATTGGTTCATTGTTTGAGTATCTTGTTAGCAGTCTTGTCTTTTCATTGGTTAAACTTTATTAGTCTTGTTATCTTGTTTACAGTTCCATCTTATCATTGGTTTTTGTTCATTAGTTCTGTCTGTTGATTGGTAGTCATTGTCATGCGTGTTCGTGTATTCAAGCCCTCATGTTTGCCCTTGTCGGATGCCAGGTATTGTTTGGGTAACGCTGTTTTCTCATCTGCTATGTCAAGTAAAGTTTATAGTTAAGGTTCATGGTCCATGTTTCCTGTTCATGTTTTCATTTCACTTCTTGTGTTTCCAGTTTATGGATTTACTGCACCATGTAAATAAACTGCACATGGTTCTGCTTAATTATCATCTTCATCTGCCTGTTGCTGCTAGCAACATTACAGGCAGGCTGTTGTCAACTCAACTACAAAGAGAAACTCCTTTCAGGTTTCAAGAGGAGCAATGCAGCCCGAGAACCTGATACAGCCAGAGAGGAAGATGCAGCTCACAGTCCATTCACATACCAAACTTTCCAAAAATGGCAAAATGATCAGCTAAAAACAAAACTAATTAAATCAAATACAGAATCTATGTTGTCATTTAGTAAAGGAGAGCTGAAGTTCCATAGGCAATATACCCACCTGCATCAATATACCCACCTACCCACCTTTTTGAGTCCCTTCTCTTTGGTCGCCGATGGATACTTTGAAAAGTGATATACACAATACTGTTCACCTGAAAGTTTTGACAAATTGTAACCATATTTCTATTGAGCTTAAAGAAAATGTTATGCTCACACATTAAATAATATGTAAGATTTATTATATAAGAGGCCTTTATTATACCATGTCTGTTGGAACGTGATTTTGATAGGTGCTTGTCATGAAAAGAAGGGTGATTGAAAAAGTCATTGAAAGCCTTTAAATCTGGTATTCATAAAAGAGTAGGAACCCATAAGTTAATTTTGATCATGACATTCATACGCACACCAGACCTCCCCCATTCACAGTAACATTCAGTACATACTGACAACATATATTAACTGTAGATCTGTGTCTGTATAATAATCACAGATGATGGAGGTTTTACCATTGATTGTAAAAACTGTAAAACAAACAAAAATGTGTAAATTGCACAGCTATTGCATTTTTAAGCTTTTGAACAAACCTTTAAAAAAAATCTGAATATGATTTAAGGGTGAGATTAAACAATGCTTTTTGATTTTCTGTTTAGATGATGTGAATAAGAAAAAAAATGTGGTCACCTCCAACCAACATGGCAACAAATTTAAACTGAAAATGATCATATCAATATGCTTGTCTTTGTCTTGATTTCCATAGACTGGACTGTATCTTGAAAGACAGAACCTTGTTTCATTGGCATATATTTTATCTTGTTTTAAAAATTAACCTAATTAAATGTAATGTTATTCTTTTTCATATCTAACAGTCATTTATTACATTTCTTACATTTGTATTGACACCAAATTACTGGCACACAAAAAGAATGACTAACAATGTTATTTTAATGACGTAATTTCAAAGAAATACTGGCACGGCATGCATTTTCAATGACCTTTAAATGTTTTGTGATGTACTGTATTGTTTGAGAACAAGAGTCTGGCAGGATGTACCAGTTTACTATGTAATTACAGGTATGTGTGCACATTTCCCCATAGCCAAAGAATGCTCTCCATTTTTCAAAAGGTTTACAATTCTGTCAAAGAAAGCTCTTGAGGTTAAGAAGTGGATTGCCGCTAGTACTGGTCTAAATTTAAAATTTCAGTAGTAAAGAAGAGTTCAGTAGTAAAGAACTTGTGGCAATTAGAAGACCACATTGGAAACTTGAATGTGGGTAATGAGGTAAGGAATGAGAGGGAGAAAAAACTTAGTCATTTGTAGTTGGGTTCTTTGTGATTCAACCTCCATTTAAAATTCTCTTCATTCAGAGTCAATATTTTATTGGCATGATTGTTGCTGATTGTGGACACAGCGGTCAAGGTGACTGGGGACAAAGTGGTCAAGGCGGCATTGCATGAAGAGACAGACATGGCAACATGGCATGACTAAGGATAATGTGGCAGTACGACATAACGAGGCAGACGTAGCGTCAGTGATTTCTGGTGCCGGCTCTGGGATGGACATGACATACAAGACATGACATATTCAAAAGGTGAAATGTAACAATAAACAAGAACTGGACTGGACTTGAAACTCAACTATGACAATGCAAACAAGATGGTTTATATACATGAATATAGGCAAACAAGGTAATATGACAATCAATGAAAGACCAGAACTAATAACATAAAAACCAATGAAAGAACAGAACTGATGACAAGATAACAAGAAAGGGCTAATAAACACGATATAACAAAAGAGTCACATGACAAGGAAATCACAAGACAAACAAGGAACAGGAACAAGGAAGAAAAAATATAAACTAAACTTCAAATGGTGTTCATTTCTTTTACTTCTACTTGTGTAATTATTTTTAAAGTAATTGTAATTTTACTTGAATACAGTTTATGGCTGCTTTACCCACTTCTGCATATTCATTTAATGCTGTCAATGAGAAAACCAAATCAAAGCGTGAAACTTTCAACTGGCTGAAAACATTTGGAATGCCTGTTATGAGCATTTCTCACTCATATGTTATAAGAGTTGTGTATGACAGAAGCAGCAAGATTTTAAGCACTTTCTCTTTTCAGCAAATTATTGAACAGAACTTCCTTTTAAAAAGTAACATCAAAAAAACAAATATAACGTCTCGGTTACATATGTAACCTCCGTTCCCTGATGGAGGGAACGAGACGTTGTGTCGAAGAAGCAACACTAGGGTCTCTCTTGAGCGCCGAATATGCCTCTGATCTATGAAAAAAAGGCCAATGAGAGTTGGCGAACAGTATTTGCATACCCCACCCTCGGACATACGGGTATAAAGGTGAGGGAAATACATAGGTTCATTCAGGATTTTTCTGAGGAGCTGGGAGTGTCCGGCCACCTCAGTGGCTCGGCTCAGCGACATGGCCGGGAGGACACGATGTCTCGTTCCCTCCATCAGGGAATGGAGGTTACATACTTAACCGAGACGTTTCCCGTCTGTCGCTCACTTCGACGTTGTGTCAAAGAAGCGACACTAGGGGTCCACTTTAAATCACGCCATGCACTGAGCCATGTACGTGTACTGCTGATACAGGAGCCGGCAAGTATTTTATGTGCACAAGCGACCAAGTGTGTTCCAGACTGCACGTACCCTTCCCCAATGCCCCAAAAAAGTCGTCGGAATCCTTCTGGTTACCCTAGAGGGAAACAAGGCGAAGCTTGCCAACCTGGGAACGGGCCAAGCCTGGCTGGGCCTCTTTTCTCTCTATGTTTCTCGGCATAGAGCAAGAGCAGCCGGGGGCCCTTATGCATCGTGGGAAGGGGGTCTTACCCAGTTTTCTATTCTTTCAGGGGGAAAAGACCCTGCGGAGTCCACACCTGCCCGAAAGGGGAGGTAAGGTGGCGAAATACATCACATGGCCTCTTCGGTTACATTTGGGAAAAATGGCGTGGTGGTAGATCCAGCCTCGAGGAGGGGGGAGTTGCTACGACACGGCGACTGGAGGGCAGCGAAGAACTGCCTAAGGGAGACACGGGTCAGATCGTAAGGTGACCGTACCGCGGAAGTACACACAGGAGGAGTCTGTGTAGGAGGCCTGACCTGTGGAGCACCTATTCCAGTACAGGGTAGCCTGGGGTACCCGTAGTGGACTGGGTCGACAAGTTCCTCCGCTGAACTGCGGACCCAAGAGGGCTATGGAGGAATTGACCAGGGACATAGAGGGATCTCCTGGGCGAGGACCACCGAGAGATCCCAGGAGGGGAACAGGTTTGGCTGGGAGGGATTTAACCTCCGGGCACCTCTTAGGAACCTGATGATTAAGTCGTGCCTACCCAGAGACTTGCCGTCTACTGGGTCGTGGTGAGCTGCGATAGCGGCAACATACAACTTCAAGGTGGAAGGGGACAGCCTCCCCTCCAACCTCCTGTAGGAACAGGAGCACTGACCTAACTGCGCACCTCTGTGGGTCTTCTCCCCGGGAAGAACACCAATTCACGAACAAACGACATTTAAGGGCATAGAGTTGCCTGGTAGAAGGGGCTCTGGCTTGGTTGATCGTGGCTAAGACCGTAGGTGGTAGACCAGCTAGATCTTCTGTGTCCCGTCCAGGGGCCAGACATGGAGGTTCCAAAGGTCTGGGTGCAGATGCCAGAGCGTGTCCCGTCCCTGAGAAAGAAGGTCCTTCCTCAGGGGAATTCGCCAGGGAGGGGCTGTCGAGAGGAGTACGAGGTCCGAGAACCAGGCCCGGGTGGGCCAGTAAGGAGCCACAAGAGTGACTTGTTCCTCGTCCTCCCTGACCTTGCACAGCACCTGTGCAAGAAGAGTCACTGGGGGAAATGCGTACTTGCGCAGCCCCATCGGCCAGCTGAGTACCAGTGCATCTGCCCCGAGGGGAGCCTCTGAGCGGGCATACCAGAGCGGACAGTGGGAGGTCTCTCGGGAGGCAAACAGATCTACCTGGGCCTTGCCGAACCATTCCCAGATCAGCTGAACCGAGTGGGGGTGAAGCCTCCACTCTCTGCCAGGCAAACGTTGTCATGACAGCGGGTCCGCTATCACATTGAGGTTGCCGGGGATGTGAGTGGCACGCAGTGACTTGAGTTGCTGCTGGCTCCAAAGGAGGAGACGGCGGGTGAGTCGTGACATGTGGCGGGAGCGTATGCCGCCTTGGCGATTTATGTACGCTACCGCAGTGGTGCTATCTGACCTGACCAGGACATGTTTGTCTCGAACTAATGGGAGAAACTTCTGCAGGGCAAAAAAGACAGTCAACAACTCGAGGCAGTTGATGTGCCAACGCAGCTGGGCCCCTTTCCAACTGCCTGCTACTGCGTGCCCATTGCACTCGGCGCCCCAACCCAATCTGGAGGCATCGGTCATTACCAAGATGCATCGGGACACCTGCTGTAAGGGTACTCCTGCCCGTAAGAAACAGAGGTCTGTCCAGGGTTTGAATGTTTGACAGCAGGCGGGGGTGATTGTCACATGGTGCGTGCCGCGGCGCCATGCTCGTCTCGGGACTTGGGTCTGAAGCCATGCTGAAGTGGTCTCATATGCATCAACCCCAGAGTTTGTGCAACACTTGGTTGAGAACTCGCAGGTCCAAGATTGGTTGTAAGCCACTGCCTTTCTTGGATACGATGAAGTAAGGGCTGTAGAAACCCTTCTTCATCTTGGTTGGAGGGACAGGCTCTATTGCATCTTTGAGTAAAAGAGTGGCGATTTCCGCGCGCAGGTTCGCCGTGTACTGCGGAAAAGCAGATGCCCATGAAGGTGGGCGGGGGCCTGGCAAACTGAATTGCGTAACCGAGTCGAATTGTCCGGGCCAGCCAGCGAGACGGGTTGGGAAGTGAGAGCCACGTGTCCAACCTCTGCGCTAGGGGCACAAAAGGGATGATTAACTTTGACGTACCCAGCAGGGCTTCGTAGCGGGGCGGAGCTTCGCCCAGCAGTAGCTGTTGCGGAGCTGTCGCCAATGGAGCAGGTAGGGCAGCGTCGGGAGGCGATGAAGCATCCAGAGGCTTGGTTGCTGAGAAAAGACTCAAAGCACTTACCTTGCTCCGCACACCCAGCAGAGGGCAGGTTAGCGACTGAGGAGGAGGTCCAGGGTAGGCGTCCTCTAGACTTGTCAGAACTGGCCGGCCAGGGAACAGTCGTGGGGCTGGAGACGGGTGGTCCGTGTCCAGAAAGCCGGGACTGTTGAGATCTGGCGGCAGAGTGCCGTGAGAACAGCATTTGCGGGCCAGGTGACCCAGAGACAAAGGAAATAGCTCTTTTATTGAGAATGTGGGTACCGCAGCCCCATCTAAGGGGGGCAGAAAATGAAAATTGAACTAAAGATTCTCCTACCGGCCCTCCACCGGGAGACGGAGTGGTCTTACAATCTCCGGAGCTAACGTCTTGGTCCCTGGGTCGTCCGACTCAGGAGCGCCTGGGAGACTTACGGGTCCTCGAGGGGGTCCGGGAGACGGGGGGCGTCTGCTTCCTGCGGTGTGCTCGACGCTGGGGCTGAGAGCTTGACCCAGGTTGAGGCGGAGCAGGTTTCTTGGCCTCAGGGGGACGCCCTCGGTGAGCAGACGGGGCAGGGCCCATGGTGGCGGGGCAGGATGTGAGAGATGGCCTCCGTCTGCGTTTTCACCGCGGAGAACTGCTGGGCGAAGTCCTCGACGGTGTCACCGAAGACACCAAACTGGGAGAGGCCAAACTGGGGGAGGGGGGTGTTGAGGAAGCGAAGTTTGTCGGCCTCATGCATCTCGACCAGGTTGAGCCATAGATGACGTTCCGAGACCACAAGGGTGGCCATCGCCTGCCCGAGTGCCTGCGCCATGACCTTCGAGGTTGGTCGCTGAGCGCATTTCCTGCAGCACATCAGGGTCAGGGCTACCCTCGTGCAGATCCCTGAGCGCCTTGGCCTGGTGGACTTGCAAGATGGCCATGGCATGCAAGGAATTTTTTTTTTTTTTGTGATATAACTATTAATTTAAAGGGTTAAAGTCATACAGTACGTACAGTTGTGGTGTTTCTCTGTCACTCTCTTTTTCCCTATTTTGGAACAAAATCAGATGCACAGGTATCTGTCAAAACCTGCTGGCCATTATTGCCTGCCACACTTCCGCCAGTGCCTTCAGTCCAGCAGCTGGGTCATCAGCAGGGAGCCATCAATCACAGATGCTTTGCCTCATCAATACCAGTACATCTCCTGGGGGTGGGGCAGCGGTCAGGGACATCCTGTCATCTCCCACAGCTAGACATGGATCATTTCCATTGCCTCTCTTTCTTGCCTTCCCATCAAGACATTTCTCATTTACAGGTCCTAACTTGCAGACAAGTTCATTGAAATCCTACCCTATGTCCCAATGCTTCTGCCATGCTGACATCTGCTACACATACTGTACTATACCATACCCACCATGCGGCATTCTGTATAACCTCCTGTGCAACCATACGCACTAACCCGGTAGCTAATTCTGTACTATTCCAACTGAAAAGTTAATATGTGCTCAATGCCCCTGGTTCTATATGGCATAGTTTACCATACAACCATATGCAACAACCCAGTGGCAAATGCTGCACTAGATTCCCTGGCATCGTTAAAGTGTATTCAGTGTTCCCGGTACCGTATATGGCCAGATGGGATAACCTCCCATCTGGCCATATGCAGCAACCTAGTGGCTAAGGCTATGCTAGCCCCACTGGCACCGCTAATGCATGCTCAGTGTCTCCGGTTTCATATAGCAAAACACTATGCACAAACATCTCTGTTACAGACCCCTTCAGATATACACTGATCAGCCACAACATTAAAATCATTGACAGGTGAAGGGAATAACATTTATTATCTTGTTACAGTAGCACTTGTCAAGGGGTGGAATATATTAGGCAGTAAGTGAACAGTCAATTCTTGATGTTCATGTGTTGGAAGCAGGAAAAATGGGCAAGCTTTATGATCTGAGTGACTTTGACAAGGGCCAAATTGTGACGGCTAGATGACTAGGTCAGAGCATCTTCAAAACGGCAGGCTCATGCTGACCCCTGTCTACCACCTAAAGCACCTACAATAAGCAAGTAAGCATCAGAACTGGACCATGGAGTAGTGGAAGCAGGTGACCTGGTCTGATGAATCATGTTTTCTTTTAGATCATGTGGATGGCTGGTGCGTGTGCATCGTTTACCTGGGGAAGAGATGGCAGCAGGATGCACCATGGGAAGAAGGCAGGCCGGCGGAGGCAATGTGATGCTCTGGGAAATGTTCTGCTGGGAAACCTTGGGTCCTGATATTTATGTGGGTGTTACTTTGACATGTACCATGTACCTAAGTATTGTTGAAAACCTGGTATGCCCTGATGGCAGTGGCCTCTTTCTGTAGAATAATGCTCCCTGCCACACTGCAAAAATTGTTCAGGAATGGTTTGAGGAACATAACAAAGAGTTAAAGTTGATGACTTGGCCTGCACATTTCCCAGATCTCAATCCGATTGAGCTTCTATGGGATGTGCTGGACCAACAAGTCTGATCCATGGAGGCTCCACCTCGCAACTTACAGGACTTAAAGGATCTGCTGCTAACGTCTTGTGCCAGATACCACAGGACACCTTCAGAGGTCTTGTTGAGTCCATGCCTCGATGGGTCAGAGCAGTTCCCTTTACAAAAAGCTTCACTAGGATGGTGCGCTGAGAAAATGCTTTGGGAACAATCCTACATTGTGACCAGCTGTGAATATGTGTGTAACACGTCAATGAACATTGACCAGAATTTATAGCCTTGGCTGATGTAATCATTAGATGCACCTGTGGCCAGGCTATAAATGGATGCGTCACCAGAGTGTCATCAGATCAGTTTTTTTCAGAGCCATTCTGTGTGTGTGTGTCTCACAAGCCTGTCACAAACTTTCTTTCCTCTGTTAGGAGTTAGATTTTGTTAGTCAGTGCACAGTGAACCTTTTCTCCTTTCTATTTCCTCTGAAAAAGAAAAAAAAAGGAAAAGAATGATTGATAAACAAAACAAGTGGTGTGTGCTCCCATGTTTACGCTCTACGGCTGAAACGGACACAAACCAGTTTTTGTTTTGTGTGTTGGGGGAGAGCATGCTGCTCTTGCATTGGGGCGGGGCAGGTGCGAGCCTTGCGATCTGTTTACAGTCGAAATGCTTCGCGCTCGTCTCGCTTACTTCCAAGAGCCAGTGCCCACTCTTTCGTCGTGGGGCTCTCACATACATTTGGCTGAGGAGTGAGAGACGGGTCCGTCCCTATCACTCGCTCTCTCCCCAGATCCAGCTGATCCTTCTCATAACCCTGAAGCGCGCCTCAGCATCTCTTAATTTCACGAGGGGGGGCACTGAACCTCTGTACATTCCATGCACAATAATAAAGCGGTTGAGAAATTACTTGAGGTGGTTACTTGGGCTGTGGCCAGACTACAGCTAGACTGGCCACGCGAACAAGACCCCCCCCCCCCCAAATGCTCCAAACTATAAGACAGATTTCTGTCTGGTGGCTGAAAAAAAAGGGGGAAGGGAACGCTATATTAGTCCCTTCCTTCATTTGATGACCTCCATGACGAGCTTTCTTGTTCATGAAGGAGTCTTTTTACTTCCTGTGTCTTCGTGCCCTCGATGTCGACATATTCGACTATCGTAGGTGCTGAGACACAGGGCTATTCGTTCATGAAGGCGGTAGAAGAGACACCTGCAGGCTATCTCTCGCCGGGCTCGGCATCGTCACTTAAAAAGCCCTCTCTCCCCTCAAAGCCTTGCAGGATGACTCCACTTTAGAGGGAAGGGCTTATCAAGCAGCTGGTCAGGCTGGTGCTGCCCTGCACACAATGGTTGTATTACAGGCTTACCAGGCAGACCTGCTGGACGACCTGAGTGTGGGTGCTGCGCTTGACGAGCTAACTTTTTCTGTGATTCGTCGAGCCACAGATCTTTCTCTCCGCGCAACCAAGCAAACAGCCTGTGACATTGACCAGTCTATGTCTGCCTTGGTCAGCGTGGAGAGGCACCTTTGGCTCAACGTTTCGGGCATCAAGGACAAGGATAAAATTTTCCTCCTTGATGTCCCGGTTTCGCCCACTGGCCTATTCGGAGACACCATGAGCACGGTTATCTCCAGGTTCCAGGACGCGAAAAGTCACGAGGAAGCCTTCGGGCAGTTCCTCCCTCGCCGCACTCAGGGGGTGGGTCCTTCGGCCACCCAGACCCACCTCAGTCCTGTTAGAAGGGAGGCTCTAAAGCAAAGCTCCTCCTCCCAGGGATTGGGGACAGTCTTGTTGCCCTCGGCAGCCCCTAAAGCAAGACCTCAGGACCCTAAATTCTAAAAGAAGAAAAAACCCTGATGGTCTTGCGCCTAGTCTTGTGGGATAGCTCCCCTCGGTATGGGGCGCGTGCTCTACTTTGCCCCTCCCGGTACCCCCGCGAAGCCTCTCCATTCCCGCTGCCTTCGGTGTTTCGGTTGGTAGAGGCTCCCATCAAAAGTTGGGTGTTTCGCTGCTCTCTGCATTTATCCAGGATGCAGAACACTCGACACCCCTTAAACAGGAAGTGTTAAAAGATTAATACCAATCTCAGAGAACCTGGCAGCGTAGAAGCTTCTGCCAGATAGATAGATATATATGTTTCATGGGTCCCACTACCGTAAACCGGATCAGTCATGTCTACTGTGAAAAGGAAAAAAAAAAAAAAATGCAAAATCTCCTGGTTAAAGGGGCCATAGAATGTGTTCCCCTTCCAGAGAGAGAGTCAGGTTATTACACCAAGCACTTCCTGGTTCACATGGAGGGTGAGGGGTTGTGTCTGGCCTTAGATCTCAAAGCTTGAACTTCCCAGTCTGGGTGTTCAAGTCCAAAATGCTGCCTATCAAGACGATCGTGTCACAAGCCCAACATCATGTTTGGCTGGTCACCATCGATCTTATGACGCACTTCTTTACTTCTTCATTTAGAAGTTCTGCCGCAACACAGGAAGTTCCTGAGGTTCGCTTTCGGGGGCGAAGCTTTCGAGTATTGGGTTCTTCCATTCGGCCTAACCCTCTTAACCCACACATTCATAAATTCCTGATGCAGCGCCGGCTCCTTTGTGACTCTGAGGCATCTGCATTTTGAATTACATAGACGACTGGCTGATCATAACGCAGTTCCAGTGACTGGCAGTTCAGCACAGGGATACCATCTTAGTTCATCTAGTTTCTCTGGGGTTGAGGCTCAACACCAAGAAAAGCATCCTCTCTCCCACTCAGAACGCTGTCTATCGGGTATAGAGCTCGATCACAATGCGGGCACAACTGTCTCCTGTTAGAATCGAGTCCATTCAGAATACCCTGAGCAAAATCAGGCTAGGTCAAGGTTGTACAAGGTCTCAGTGTGACTGCGTCCTCGGTGATCCCTCTGGACCGTCTGCACACGAGACCATTTTTGTTGTGGCTCAAAGCCAGGGGATTTCTTCCAAGGGCCAAATCCCCTAGGCTGACAAGGGTTACGCGCCGCGGGCTTTGTTCCCTTTCTATGTGGTTCAGACCCCGGTTTCTTACCTTGGGTCCCACTCTAGGTGCATCTTGTTGTCGCAGGCTGCTAACGACAGATGCCTCCCTGACGGGCTGGGTAGCGGCCTTAAGTGGTCGTCTGACTTAAAGGGATAGGAGAGTCGTCAGCTCGGTTGTCACAGTAACTGTCTCGAGCTGATGGCTGTATTTCTGACCCTGAAATACTTCCTCCCGAGGTTGCCATGTCTTGGTGCGGGTGGGCAATACAGCGGTAGCCTCTTACATAAACCACCAGGGAGATATGCGTTCATGTCAGCTAAATTTCTCCTTGGAGCCCAGGGCAGCTCCTGTCACTCAGGACAGGTTTTGTCCCTGGATGCCTGTGTGTGGGAGTAGATTTACGGTCCAGATAGAAAATACCGACGGGGGAGAGGTAACTCCACCCTGAGGTAATGAACAAATCTGGGTGAGATTTCACAGGGCAAAGCCTCTTCGCCTCTATGGACAGCGCAATGTCTCCTCTACTTCTCCCTGAAGTAGACCCCCCTTGGGGTCTGGACATAATGGCACATGCATGCTTTTTCTTTCCCCGGTTTCTCTGCTCCCGGGAGTCTTGGCAAGGTTCGCCAGCAAGGGTCTTGCCTCCTTCTGATAGCGCCACGCTGGCCGAACAGGGTATGGTTCTCGGAGCTAAATTCTCCTCTCGACTTTCGCTTGCCTTGGGCGATTCCGTACAGGAAGGACCTTCTTTCTCAGGCACAGGGGACTGTATTTCATCCCCGGCCCGAATTGTGGAACCTTTTCATGCTTGGCCCCTGTTGGGTTCCAACTGAGGTACACAGGGATTTCTCCTGAGGTTATCAAGGACATTTTAAGTACTAAGGCTCCCTCCACTTGGAACAGTTCTGGGTAGATTTTACAAGGCAGAAGAGGACCTCTTCGCCTCTATGAATAGCGCAATGTCTCCTCTACTTCTCCCCCGAGTCAAAAAGACTTTCTTAACTCAGATATTACTTTGGGAGAGCTTGTCGAGGTAATTAAAGCCTTACCGGCAGGTAAGGCCCCAGGGCCAGATGGTTTTACTGCAGAATTGTTTAGATCTTATGTCACAGAACTGGCTCTACTTATGTTAGAAGTTTACACATAGTCATTAATGAAAGTTGAACTTCCACCACCATGATATAAGAATGATAAATCGCATTTAAAAATAAAAAATAAAGACCTATATGAACGTAAATGTTATCCCTGATGCAGTTAGAAATAAAAAATGAATCAGAGTAATTACACCTCTTATACTTATAAATCAAGTGGGGTTTATTCGTGGTCATAGTTCTTCTGATAATATTGGACATTTTATAAATATTATGTGGTCAGTATTGAAAGTAAAATAATGAAAATTAAGTCTTTTATTGGATTAAGTTACTTTATAAACAACCGTTAGTGGCAGTGCAAACTAATGGATTCATTTCTGATAATTTTTCTCTTGGTAGAGGAAACTGGCAAGGCTATCCTCTCTCTCCTTTATTGTTCTGTCTTGCCCTGGAAACATAAGTAGCCTCAGCAAGAAAAGAGGATGGTTTCCCCGGTATTGTAGCTGGAGTTGTAGTGCAGAGAATTCTACTGTATGCAGATGAAATATTATTGTGTATATAATATTATTGTGTATATACAATTTATATGTCTCTCACCCTAGAAGACCAATGCCTATAAATTTATTAATTCTTTCTCCAATTTTTCAGGATACAGGGTGAATTGGTCTAAATCAGAAGCTCTTGCTCTGACAGCATATTGCCCTATCACAGCTTTCCAACTTGGCACCTTTCAATGGCCCAAGCAAGGCATTAGGTATGTATTTCTAGCAAATTTGAGAGATTTAGTTAATTTTGACCCATTAATGAAAAGGTTCTTGTGTGATGTTAATAGGTGGACTTCACTTTATCTGTCTATGACTGAGAAGGTCAATGTTGTAAAAATGAATTGTATCCCCAAAATCAATTATCTGCTGCAGTCTCTAAAAGTTCTTCTTTCTTATTGTAAACAATTTGTTAGATTATCTGTATTTGTATTTATTTTTATTAATGGTGAACTACCTTGGTTGCATTTCAGTAAGTTTCACAGATCAATTGACAAAGACCAACATTCCCCGTCTGTCGCTCACTTCGACATCGTGTCGAAGAAGCGACACTAGAGAAACCCCTAGTGTCGCTTCTTGGACACAACGTGTGAACATACGTAACCTAGACGTTTTTTTTTTTTTTTCATTTCTATGCTTTTAATCTTAGACACTTGGCCCATTGGTCTCTTCTACTACCTGCTACATCATTGAACAAGCAGCCCTTGCCCCAATCTCACCATTGCAAAGTCTTTCTATTATATTGCCTTGAGAAGTAAAAATGCATCCTATTTTTTCACACTTACATTCAGTATGGACAAAGGTTCCCCATATGTTCAATTTTGATACTTACCTAAATGTTCCCTCATCTATATGGCTGAACTCCAAATTATGTATTAACAAGTCCCTGGAAGTTGCTGGAAAGAATGAATGGAGAGAGGTGGTGCTTCTCTTGGTGACATTCATGAAAATAGTGTTTTGAGATCATTTGAAAATACAACACAGCAATTTTGGATTTCAGGTATTTACAGTTGTGCCATTTACTTTGTACAATTTTTTTTGTGGTTGAGGTGATGGGGGCATGGTCATGTATCTGTCTGCGAGAGAGAGAGAACGGTAAGGCTCGTCACCTGAGTTATCATTATCTCTAACACCTGTTTCTTGTTGTAGTGATGGAGGAAGGAGACATAAAAAGGCACAGGAGGTGTCAGAGAGAAACTAGAGAGAGACTGTACCTTTGTGTGCTCAATAAGAAGCCCTTACTCATTTGTGTGTGTGACTACTTGGCCACTGAGTGCCTTTTTTGTTTAAGTTTATGAACGACGCTGAAGAATAATAAAAACACTCATGTTGACAGTTCACTGCCTCCTGACTCCTTCATTGCCCAGACAACAAACTTGCTACAGTGGTAGTACACAGACCCCTAAGGCTGCAGACTCTCTTTGTATGGTGCTCACAGCCTTTGGAAAGGGTAATGAAGAGTCAGTGTATTGTTCCTCGTTGATTTAGAGTCTTGGTGATGGAGCCTTAACAGTTCTTAATAGGTTATGGGAAAGAAATTTGTACTTGGTATTGGAGGATGGAGAATGGGATTTTTAAATGTTAAAACCATGTCTAGGGATGCAAGGTTCTGTACTAAGATTCAAGAATTTTGGGTAAGAGTCCAGAATTTTATCTGTGAGGCTTTAGATACTCAAATTTCATTCTACCCTAGACTATGTAAATTGGGTGATGGGGCGATTATTAAAGTAGGTGACAAATATACAAAAAGCTGGGTCCAAACTAGTGTAATAACTGGCAGAAAGATAAATCTTAGAGGGTGGAAGTCAAAAGATGCTCCCTCATTTCAAGAATGGTTAATTGAATTGGGCAGGGTGGCTGCATTTGAAAAGATGTCCTATAAACAGCTTGGCAGATTAGACGCATAGGGTAAGAAATGGGACAAATACTTGAGGAGCAAATCCATGTATAAAACGAATCACATCCAAATAGTGTTTATGATATCATATTGCTCATTGATATAGGGATACAAATTTACTGACGGTATATTCAAAGGATGTTTATTTAGGAAGAGGATGCTTTTTGTTGTTATTTGATGACCTTGACATACCGTATGCTCTCTGACTATTAACATCCTACCCTCTCTGGTTTTTGGCTTTTAGCAGGTGAGTAAACTTTTTTATGAGCAGACAGACAGCAGCAGAGGTGGGAGGGCGTTATGAGGGGAAGAATTAGCACAGCATAAAAAGCCCCGCTGATTCGGAGTCTGCGAGAATGAACGATTCTCTCATTAGCCATCACAAGTTTCTCATCTCAGGAAAAGCACGAAGCACAGCAATACTAATTTTCATTAAATATTAGGCTAATACCAATTATTAGGACTGTAACTTCGTTGGAACATGGGACTCATAAAATTGGGACTGTCCCGGTTTTATTGGGACATCTGGTCACCCGATCCAAATTAGTGTTATAATTTAAAATTTCAACCAAAACTTTATCCACTTAATGCTGGAATGTGGATGGAGCAGTAAACAAGCCAAATGCCATGACTTAATATTGCATAAAGTGGTCTGGAGTCACAGAAGCAGATATCTCAGAAGCCCAAGCAGTGAGGGGAATCTGCCAATAACCTTTTAAAAGAAAAATATCCCCACAGCATGATGCTGCCACCACCATGCTTCACTGTAGGGATAGTATTGGCCAGGTGATGAGCGGTGCCTGGTTTCCTCCAGACATGACACTTGCCATTCAGGCCAAAGAGTTCAATCTTTGTTTCATCAGACCAGCGAATTTCAATTCTCATGGTCTGAGAGTCCTTCAAGTGCCTTTTGGCAAACACCAGGTGGGCTGTCATGTGCCTTTTACTGAGGAGTGGCTTCTGTCTGGCCACTCTACCATACAGGCCTGATTGGTGGAGTGCTGTAGAGATGGTTGTTCTTCTGGAAGATTCTCCTCTCTCCACAGAGAAACACTGGAGCTCTGTCAGAGTGACCATCGGGTTCTTGTTCACCTCCCTGACTAAGGCCCTTCTCCCCAATCATTCAGTTTGGCCGGGTGGCCAGCTCTAGTACAAGTCCTGGTGGTTCCAAACTTCTTCCATTTACTAATGATGGAGGCCACTGTGCTCATTGGGACCTTCAATGCTGCAGAATTTTTTCTGTACCCTTCCCCAGATCTGTGCCTCAATGC
Organism: Moxostoma hubbsi; assembly: GCA_032164185.1. Taxonomy (NCBI): domain Eukaryota; kingdom Metazoa; phylum Chordata; class Actinopteri; order Cypriniformes; family Catostomidae; genus Moxostoma; species Moxostoma hubbsi. The sequence continues at coordinate 14,993,920 of JAVLUX010000024.1, read as the reverse complement.
ATTCCTGTCTCAGAGGTCTACAGACTTCATGGCTTGGTTTGTGCTCTGACATGCACTGTTAACTGTGGGACCTTATATAGACAGGTGTGTGCCTTTCCAAATCATTTCTAATCAACTGAATTTACCACAAATGGTCTCCAAACAAGTTGTAGAATCATCTCAAGGATGATCAGTGGAAACCGGAAGCACCTGAGCTAAATTTTGAGTGTCATTGCAAAGGCTGTGAATACTTATGTACATGTGATGTTTTTGCTTTTTATTTTTAATGAATTTGTAAAGTTTTCAAACAAACTTCTTTCACGTTGTCATTATGGGGTATTGTTTGTAGAATTTTGAGGAAAATAATTAATCAATTTTGGAATAAGGCTGTAACATAACAAAATGTGGAAAAAGTGAAACACTGTGAATACTTTCCAGATGCACTGTACATGAGTGGGAACATCGTTAAAAAGACATGGAAAGTCTTTTACCAAATACAAAATATCTTGAACCTGGTACACATCTAAATGATCCAGATGGTTTGGCAACTCAACCAACATCTCTGAATTTAGTAAAAACACATTTTGGAGAGTTAAAGCCTAGAAAACCTTGCCATCTGGATTATCATCAACAGGGGTATGCTTGCAACTATGACTACAGACCTAGTAGGGGCATCAATCATTTCATCATTTTGGAAATTAAATAGCTTCAACATATTAATGTTGCAGACCCAGCTCTTACACCATCTCCCAGGAGTTTCAATCACATAACCTGTTTTCACTAATCAGTACCCACACTCTATCTTAAAATCCTTGAAAACTAATCGTCAAGCGCAAACAAATCACAGCAAATTGTGAAGGGGACTACCATACACGGTAACAAGTGTCCCCGGGGTAGACCTACAGCACTTCCTGAAAAGTAATAAATATTAAAAGTAGACAATAAACATACAAATTGGCAGTAATTTGTAAGCATCAATACCACAACAGTGAGTTACTCCCAGATGAAAACATTCAAAGACAAAACAGCAGCACCGCCCAGGATCACATTCACCCACAAGTTACTGCAGATGAGTAGGGAACATATTCCAACTTATACACTGTAAAACAATCCAAGTTTGTGGGCAATGGAGGAGTCTGGAGACAGCGAACAGTTGAGTATTTTATTCACACACTTTAGCTTCACAGAAAATAAAAAAAGATACGGCTCTTGGTGGCCAACTCAAATAGGGACCTCAATATAAACTTTCTCTGTCTTGCTGCTGGTCCTTCTGACACTACTGCTCTGAGCCACACTCTCTCTCGCACACTGATGCTCTGGTGTGCCTTTTTAGCTCTCCCTCCACCATGACTATAATGAGAGACAGGTGTTAGAGATAATTACTACCCTAGTAATGAGCCTTACCACTCTTCCTCTCCCGCAGACAAGACACATGACCAAGCCCCCCATGCCACATACACTTACAGTGAAGAGCAGAAAGGAATATGACAAAAATACAAACAAGTATCACAGCTTTCCACTTCAAAGGCATACTTATGGTGCCAGCACCGGGAAAGTGTTTGAAACAGGTACTATTAAGCATTGGGCATATTTCCAGCTGCAAGACACAGGCTAAAGTCACAAACATGAACAAATTTCATAAGGGCAAAATACATTTCTCATAACCACACACATAATTCACTACGAGGAGAATAAAAAGGCAGGCTGCACATTAGACACCAGCACTCACTCTGGAAATGCCAGGAGTGACCAAGGGGTGGACACACCAGCAATGCACACAGGCAACTACTTGTGATGTGCTTGTATTGCCTTTGCAATCAAGCAAGATAGCAGGGATACAGGTGATGACAATTAGTTGAGTTGCACTGAAGCAACACTCAAAATAGAGCCTTCTGCTACATAAGGGCCAATAAATGGAGCAGTCAGTGAGGAACCAGACATAGGCAACAGAGCCATACCATCCTCACCAGGCTGGAAAGAGCACAATACAGCTTTATTTATCATAATGGTGCTTCGTGGACTTTTGAGAAGCAAACAGCATCTGCTTGGCCAATAAGCCAGTGTGCTGTAAGTGCTCATGCGTCACACTTGCATAAGTGTGTTAGTAGCGACAGGAGGAGAACATGAAACTTGTCTCTGAGAACACAAAGAGGACCTCAAATAAATGTCAAACACCAACTCAGCCGGGCTGAAATCTAGAGACTATTGTACAGTTTCACATGCTGCATGTAAGCCAAAAAGAACACCATCATCCCAGCTTTTTCCAAACAACATTTTCGCAGCATTGTTTTGAGAGACTGATGCCATCTTTCAAGTACACTTTGAGATTGAGGATGGTAGGGACTGGACACTTTATGTGTAATCAACATTGTTTTCAACACTTGCTTAAATAATCTCGATTGAATATTTGATCCTTGGTCTGTCTGTATTGTCTTGGGGGAACCAAATATAGAAAAAAAATTGTCAGGGCTTTTCAAATCAAATCAAATCACTTTATTGTCACACTACTGTGTACACAAGTGCAACAGTAGGTGAAAGTCTTGTGTGCAGTTCCGAGCAACACTGCAGTAATGACAGTGACGAGACATAAACCACTTTACAATAAACAACATATTTACACAACACAATTTACATAACAAATGTACACATACTTACACAACAATTTACATATCAAATGTACACAATACACACAATGTAGAATACACATACACTAGATAAGGGTATAAATATATATATACACACTAATTGAATTGGGGAGAATATATTTGACAGAATGAAGATTAATAAAGTGCAGTGCTGATTGTTGATCGTGAGAGCTCATGTGTTCAAAAGTCTTATTGCTTGTGGGAAGAAGCTGTCATGTAGTCGGGTGGTACGGGTCCTGATGCTGCGATACCGCCTGCCTGATGGAAGCAGTGAGAGCAGCCCATGACTCGGGTGGCTGGAGTCTCTGATAATCCTCCGAGCTTTATTCACACACCGTCTGTTATATATATCCTGGAGGGAGGGAAGCTCACCTCCGATGATGTGTCTGGCCCGGAATGCCGTCTGGACCCGCGGCTTTACGAATGTTCACCCGTCGAAAGGATCGGGTTACATCCGCAACAGAGACGGAGAGTGAACCAACCTCTGTAGTATCGGCCGCGAGTGCTCTCTCCGTGAGGGCGGTGTTGTTGTTTTCCTCGAAACGAGCATAAAAAGTATTAAGCTCGTCCAGGAGAGAGGCAACGGTGTTCATGGCGGAGTTTTTGTTCCGTTTATAGTCCGTGATGGTGTTAATTCCCTGCCACATACTTCTGGAGTCAGTGGTGTTAAACTGTCCTTCAATTTTGTGCCTGTACTGGCGTTTGGCTGCGCTGATGGAGTTACGGAGGGCATAACTGGCTTGTTTACGCTCCTCCGCGTTCCCGGAATTAAAAGCGGTGGTCCGCGCAGTAAGTGCCGTGCGAACATTGCCGTTAACCCAGGGTTTCTGGTTGGGGTAGATCCGTATAGTTTTCATCGGAACAACGTCCTCTACACACTTCCTGATGAAACACGTTATGCTATCAGCGTAAACCTCGATGTCGTCATCGGAGGCAGACTGGAACATCTCCCAGTCCGCGTGATCAAAACAGTCCTGTAGCATAGAGTCTGATTGGTCCGACCAGCACTGGATCGTTCTGAGGGCGGGTGCTTCTCGTTTCAGTTTCTGCCTGTAAGCGGGCAGAAGCAGAACGGAAGAGTGGTCGGATTTGCCAAATGGTGGGCGGGGGATGGATTTGTAGCCATCCCGGAAAGGAGAATAGCAATGATCCAAAACCCGGTCCCCTCATGTGTTGAAGCTGATATGTTGGTGGTATTTTGGTGCTATTGTTTTAAAGTTGGCTTTGTTGAAGTCCCTGGCAACAATGAACGCGGCCTCAGGGTGCGCGGTTTCCTGCTTACTTATACTCCCATACAGTTCCCTGAGTGCCCGGTCTGTGTCGGCTTGTGGGGGGGATGTACACAGCAGTGATAATGACTGCTGTGAATTCCCTCGGTAGCCAGAATGGTCGACACAGAAGCATGAGAAATTCCAGATCAGGAGAGCAGAAAGACCTGATAAAATGTACATTCCTCTGATCACACCATGATTTGTTGATCATAAAACATACACCTCCACCTCTGCTTTTACCTGAGAGGTCTTTCGCTCTGTCCGCTCGGTGCACGGAGAAACCCGTGGGTTCGATGGCCGAGTCTGGAATCTCCGCGGACATCCAGGTTTCCGTAAAACAGATAACACAGCATTCTTTCGTCTCTCGTTGGAAGGAGATCCGCGCTCTCAGCTCGCAGAGCTTGTTGTCCAGAGACTGAACATTTGCCAGTAGTATACTGGGTAGCGGGGGCGATTTGCGCAACGTCTTACTCTGATTAGAACACCGGCTCTTTTTCCTCTTTTCCTTCTGCGTTTCCGCGGCCTGGCAGCCCAGACAAAGGGCTCCGCTGGCGTGTTTGTAAACCGCGGGTCGGCATTGAGGAATGTGAAGTCCGGTTTTCGGTGTGTGATTGCCAAACCAATGTCCAAAAGCGTTTGTCTGTCGTACACAATAAGGCAGACAACATCCAAGACAAAAAAACACAAAACTGTAAACAAAATAAACAATAAACTGCAGTGTTTTGACGGAGCCCGCGACGCAGCAGCCATACTCGGCGCCAATGAGCACTATACTATATATATATATATATATATATATACTATATACTATACTATACACTTTTATTACTGATCTAGTGATCTGGGAGTTGGGAGCAGATCACTACTTTGAACAAACTTTTTGCAAGACTAGATTTTATGTACACATAATGGAGTGGAGCCGTTACAACTTCAGATCCAACTCCACGCAAAAGCGTTTTCTCAGTCAGGGGCACAGCTCCGCTAAGTATTACAGATTGTGAACAACCTCTATCTCTTAAGACACGAATGGTTGCAAATTTGAGGTTTCATCATTTTCACACCCAAATCCATCAAAGATAAATGGTTAGAAACTATGATCACTGCAAAATGTCATTACCTTAAAGGATGATGCTGGCACAGTTTTCACAATACACTCTTTTGGGGGTTTTCTAATTTTGTCATTAGAATTTTGTCTACATTCTAATGTTAGACAATCAGCAACAACATGACAAGATTCTTTGTAAGGGGGGTCCACCTATTGGTCCAATGGCGGTTTCCAACAGCATGGCTGAAGGTCTCCTGCATGTTCTGTCTTATCATGCGCGTTCAGTTTAAGTTATTTCATTCTAATTAAATCAATATATTATTCATTTTAAGATCTTTAAAGATTGTTTATTTTATCTGACTCCAATTATAAAAGTTTCTAAGGATATATTAATGTTCTAATCTTAATTATTATTATTGAATTTAATTTAACATTGAATCATCGTATTTAACTCTATTTTATATTGTACTTGTTCATTCGGATTCCTGTTGCTTAGAGAGTCTCACGCCGGCCGCGAACGCGGATCTCACGGTCACAAATATGCCAGTATTGGTCATTAAAACAGTAATTGACTAAATACTAATTAGATGGCTGCTCCTGCATGCCTTTTTATCTACAAGTATTTTTTTTAGTCCCCTTAGATAGTAAACACTTAATTACAGTAACATTTCTACCCAGAGGTCATGACCACTAAATTTACAAAGATAGACCAAAATACCAAAGTTAAAATAGTTTTATATGATCATGCCATAGTTTCCTATGTACACTTAGCTAAAAAATATTATAATAACAGAGGTTTAGGCTTCACCCTATTTAGGCTTGGTCGACGCTAAACGGAAATTCCCTATCGAGCCTGTACACACTAAGTATACTTGAAATAATGCCAATTAGTTAGTCGGAGCTCTAAAGTCTCAGTCGGTGTGCCCCATGCTCCACTCAAAACCGGCTTTAGTCCGCTGCTAACCTGGTCGAAGATTTGCGGAAACATGGACTTAACGTAATCTACTAAAGACAATAGTTTAAGAATCAATCGTAATAAATTCAAATGTAACAATTTTTTTTACCAGGTGACCAAATTCATCAATCCAATTAGACAGTAATAAGAAAAATTTAAACAATTTATCAAAACATAAGAAATAAGATTTGCATACCTGGTAGAGAGACTACACAACAATGTTGTGGGAGATCTGAATGCAGATTCCCTGAGCTACTTGCCAACCCTCCTTAAGTACCAAACAATTCTATTGTTATTTCAGATGAGTGTGTTTCATGTTATCCAGTAGACCTTTGAAACTTGTGATGATTAGGTCCTTTGATGTTAATAAATAATCTACCCAATCTGCATACAGTATGTGGCCCCTGTGGGAGATTTGGGAGGGACATGTCTCAGGATTTTTCTAAATTCTGAAATCTTAATGGAGATTTGTTTTTTCTGAAAGGGAATGAGACCACTTTACCAGTTGCACTGAGACCTCTTGAATGATATCAAACATGTATGAACAGAAAATCTCTTATATTACAGAAAAGGATGAGTCATTCTAAATAGCCCTTAGGTGAGATAGAGGGCAAATGTGGGATTTGCTTTTTATGGTCCTTAGCAAGTAGGGAGTGTTATCTTGGGTGGAGATGTTCATATATGTGAGAGTTTTATGACGTTGGTTCTCGCAGAGTTCTTTGCCTTTCCTGGAGGTGATGCAGACAATTTGGTGCCAGTCTTACAAAACAAACACATACATCTTGGGAATTTGAACACGTCCTTTTGCATGCTCCCCTTCTGATCTGAAGGAGGATGAGGAGATGGGGTCGTAGCTGAGAGCTGGCTTGAATGGCTGAATGGAGAGCGAGATCGGGAGATGAGAACGTAAGGATCATCGCCTGTCATTGATTATCTCTAACAGCTGCTTGTTATTGCAAGAGTGTACCAAAGAGGAGAAGAGCTACCACGCACCCATAGAGATTTGTGTGCATGTTTAGAGAGAAGTGCTGAAAATGCATGTTTTTGTTTTGAAAAAATAAATACCTTTTGTGTTGGAACTCATCGACTCCCTCTTCCTCCTTGCACCCCATCACGAACTTGTTACACTGGTGCTAAAACCCGGTATTGAAGGAAGAAGAATGCCACCATGGAGGCCTCACCTCTGGAAAAAAATCTTAAGACCCTTGCCAGCATCCACCAATTGCAGTATCAGACCCTCCTCGAACTGCGCACAGAGCAGGAGCAGCGATTTCTTCACACTCCTCCAGGCCCAAGCGGAGGACTGATAGGTGATCCAGAGCTTGTTACCACAGACGGTGCTGCCGCTATGACCCCTGACCCTGGAACCACCCCAGCAGTTGGCCGAGCACCCAGTGGGTGGTTCGCTAATTACTGCCATTTATTAGGGAGGCCTAACTTGCAGCGCAGCAGATACCAGCAGAGAGCCTCCTGGTGTATTCCGATCTAAGGAAAGCCATCCTGAAATGGTTCGGCTGGACACCAAAACAACAGCACCAACACTTCTGCTAAATGATTGGTTGTATCGAGTAATGCAGTATGCTCAGGCAAAAGAATATACAACCCAGTTGTTAGTACCGATGAGCCATCGGGAAATGCTATTCCAGATGGCTCAAAATAATCAGATGGTGGGTCATTAGGGCAAGAAAAAAACAAAAAACCATCGGTAACACTTTATTTTGATGGTCCCAAGTAGATATTTAACTGACTATAAGTGACTATTTAAATGACTATAAGAGACTTACAGTAGACTATCAATAGCCTGTGTAACAGCAGCAAAATAACAGCTTATCAACTGACTTGCTATAGCTAGTAAACAGTGTTTCAATAAATATTTTGTAGACTTTCAGTAGCCTATGTATAGATCTTTATTAATGACCTTTTAATGAACTGATTCATTTTGTTGAAACTCTGTTTACTAGCTATAGCAAGCCAGTTAATAAGTCAATTATTGTCAGTTAAATATCTACTTGGGATCATCAAAATAAAGTGTTACCAAACATATAATGGACATTTCTGTTGGCCAGGCATTTGCGGAGATGTTCACAGGTGGTGTGCGGCATTCCATGAATGTCAGCGGGTGAATCCACCGGCCACCCCAAGAGCGCCTTTGTGATCACTTCCTTTAATTGAGGTCCTCTTCGAAACAATTGGCATGGACCTCCTCGGGCCATAAGAACGAACTGCATGCAGTCATCGCTTTGTGTTTTTTCTGGTGGACTACACAACACGATATCCAGAAGCAGTGCCTCTGCACAACATCTCAGCATGCAGTGTTGTAGAGGCACTCTTCAGAATTATCTCCCAAGTGGGGATTCCGAAAGAAATCCTCGCTGATCAGGGCACTACATTTATGTCACGTACACTACGCGAACTGTACAAATTATTGGGGATTAAATCAATTCAGACAAGCGTGTACCACCCACAAATGGATGGCTTAGTCAAACGTTTTAATCAACCTTGAATAATATGATTCACAAGTATGCTTGGAATTGGGATAAATGTTTTGATCCCCTGTTATTCGCAGTTCGAGAGGTCCCGCAATCCTCCATGCGGTGACTGTGATGACTATGACTGGGCCAGCCCGGTGGTGCTGGTTTTGAATAGCAATGGTTTCTGTGTGGATTATAGGAAATTCAACGCGGTGTCTAAATTTGATCATACTGATGAACTGCTCAATCGGTTGGGTGCGGCTTGCTTTTACTTGACAGTGGATTTGACAAAGGGTTATTGGTAGATCCCTTTAAAGCCAACATCCCGTGAGAAAACAGACTTTTCCATACCATTTGGTTTACTCCAATTTGTGACACTTCCGTTCAGGTTTGTTTGGGGTCCCGACTACATTTCAGTGCCTTATGGACAGAGTCCTCAGACCGCACTCTGCTTACTCCGCTGCCTATTTGGATGACATTGTTATATACAGTAGTTATTGGCAATGGCATATGCAGCATCTTCAGGCTGTTCTTTGGTCGCTGCGATGGGCGGAACTCACGGCAAACCATAAGAAGTGTGCAATTGGACAGGTGGAAGTACTTTATCTGGGGTTCCACTTGGGCCACGGGGCAGGTGCGTCCCCAAATTGATTAGACAACAGCGATTGCGGCCTGCCCAAGACCCAAGACCAAAAAGGAGGTGAGACAGTTCCTGGGGCTGGCTGGCTACTATAGAATGTTTGTGCCTAATTATTCTGACATCACCAGCCTGCTGACTTATCTCACTAGGAAGGGAGTTCTAGACCTGGTCCAGTGGACAGAGCCGTGCTAACAGGCTTTTATGCAGGTGAAAGCCGCGCTTTGTGGTGGGCCATTGTACATTCTCCTGATTTTTCTCTCCCTTTTTTTTACAGACCAACTCGTCAGACAGAGAATTGGGAGCCGTGTTATCCCAGCTGTTTGAGAGAGAGGAGCACCTGCAGCTGTAAATCAGATGGAAGCTGTGGGCGAGAGAGGCGAGGTACAGCACTATTGAGAAGGAGTGTCTGGCCATCAAGTGGGAAGTCCTCACCCTTCACTACTATCTCCTGAGATGTGCTTTCACCCTCTGTTCAGACCATGCCCATATTAATCAGCTAACATAGCAGCTTCACACAAAGAAGTAACCTTCTGATCATTTAGATACACAGCTATGTGCTCAGGCAGACACTGTTTGAAATCTTCAAAAAGCATTAGTGACTTAAAGAAGTGACTTAAAATTGTTAACTTATGTTGCTGAAAGCCACCTGTCAAACACAACAAATATGTAGTTTGATACTTTCTTTGAGTTATGAATGCATTGAGGAGACAACTCTCCTCTGAGCCTTATCACTGAGACAAGGGCTCTGTAAGCATGGAATGGTCTTATATGTTTTTTCCTGCCTTTGAAGAAACATCTCATTTGCATGTAAGAGATTCAGAGTCCTGCTGGGGACAGTATGTGTTCTTGTGGTAGAAGCATTCTATAGAGCAATGGAATAAGCACAATCTTTCAATTGAGTATGAGTTAAGTATGAATAATGTAAGTTCCCTATCAAAAAGCTACACTTTGATGCTGTGCTGATTTAGCACATTAGGGAACGTCTTTAGGAGTGACCAGCTGTGAATATGTGTGCAACACGTCAATGAAATTGACTAGAATTTATAGCCTCTGCTGATGACATAATCAGGATTCACCTGTAGCAGGGATATAAATAGATGCGTCACAGGTGCATTGTCAGGTATTTTGTCTTCAGGCCACTCTGTGTGTGTTGTACTTCTCAAGCTGTCAGAACTTTCTTTTCCTCTGTTAGGAGTTAGAATGTGTTTGGCAGTGCGCAGAAAATATTTTCTCCTTTCCAAGAATGAGTGTGAAGCAAAGCAAACAGTGTGTGTTCCCATGTTTACGCTCTATGGCTGAAACGGACACACACAAGTTTTTGCGTTAGGGCGGGGCGGGTGCGAGCATTGTGATCTGTTTACACTCAAAATGCTTTGCACTCGTCTCGCTTACTTCCAAGAGCCAGCGCCCATTCTTTCATTGTGGGGCTCTCGCATGGATCTGGCTGAGAAGCGAGAGATGGGTCCATCCCTATCGCTCGCTCTCTCCCCAGATCCGGCTGGTCTTTCTCGAGAGCCTGAAGCGCGCTTTGGCCCCTCTTCGTTTTACGAGGGGGGCGCTGAGTCTCTTGAGTCTGCGGACTTTGAGCTACCACCTCTGAACATTCCACGCACAATAACAAAGTGGCTGAGAGACATACTCTCCCCACAAAGCCGTGCAGGACCACCTCCATGCTTGTGGGAAAAGATTATCAGGCAGCAGGTCAGGCTTCGTCGTGCCAAAGATCTGTCTCTCCGGGCAACCAAACAGACGGCTTGTGCCATTGGCCAGTCTATGACTGCTTTGGTCAGCACAGAAAGACATTTATGGCTAAACCTTTCGGGCATTAAAGACAGAAACAAAGTGTTCCTCCTTGATGCCCCGGTTTCGCCTTCTGGCCTATTTGGTGATGCCATGAACACGGTTATCACCAGGTTCCAGGAGGCGAAAAGCCACGAGGAAGCCTTCGGGCAATTCCTCCCTCACCGCACTCAGAGGAAGGGGCTGCCGGCCACCCAGCCCCACCCCAGTCCTTCTAGAAGGGAGGCTCAAAAACATAGCGCGACGAATCGAATTCCCTCTTGCAGAGACTGGGGACCGGCTTTTCGCCCTCAGCCGCCCCCAAAGCAAGACCTCAGGACTGTCATCTCTAAGAAGAGAAAGCCCTGACGGTCTTGCTCCCAGCTATGGACACTCAGCATCCCCTCAACAGGAAGTGTCAGAATTAAAAAAACAAAAAAAAGGGCATAAACCCATCTCAGAGAACCTGGCAGCATGGAAGCTACTGCCAGGTGTTTCTATAAGGGCCTTAAGAACAGTAGAAAAAGGCTACAGAATTAAATTTGTTCGCCGTCCTCCATGCTTTAACGCCGTGGTTCCCACTACATTGAAACTGGAACAAGCATATCTACTTTGGGAAGAACTGCAAATCTCTTGGTCAAAGGGGCCATAGAACATGTTCCCCTTCCAGAGAGAGAGTTAGGTTACTACAGTGATACTTCCTGGTCCCCAAGAAGGATGGAGGCTTGCGTCCGATTTTAGACCTTCGAGGCTTGAATCGCTCAGAGCGCGTTCAAGTTCAAGATGCTAACTGTCGAGACAGTCATGTCTCAAATCCAACATCGTGATTGGTTGGTCACGATCGATCTCATGGGTGTGCACGTTCAAATAGAAAGTCTGCCACAACACAGGAAGTTCCTGAGGTTTGCTTTCGGGGGTGACGCTTTCCAATATCAGGTTCTTCCATTCGGTCTAGACTTATCACCCCACACATTCACGGAATGCATGGATACAGCACTGGCTCCTTTGCAACTCTGGGGCATCCGCATTCTGAATTACATAGATGACTGGCTGATACTAGCACAATCACAAGAACTGCCATTATAGCACAGGGATATTGTCTTAGCTCATCTGGTTTCTCTGGGGTTGAGGCTCAATGCCAAGAAAAGCGTCCTCTCTCCCACTCTACCTATCTGGGGATTGTATGGAATTCGATCACAATGTGGGCACAATTGTCTCCTGCTCAAATCGTGTCCATTCAGAACACCCTGAGCAAAGTCAGGCTAGGCCAAGGTTGCACTGTTCATCAGTATCAGCGAATACTAGGTCTCATGGCATCTGTGTCCTCAGTGATCCTTTTGGGCCTTCTGCACATGAAACCGTTTCAGTTGTGGCTCAAAGCCAGGGGATTTCATCTAAGGGCCAGTCCCCTAAGGCTGATAAGGGTTACGCGCTGCACGCTTCCTACCTTTCTATGTGGTTCAGACTTTGGGTCCCACTCTTGGTGCGTCTTGCCGACGCATATTCTAATGACAGACATCTCCCTGACGGGCTGGGAGCAGTCTTAAGTGGTCGTCCAGCTCAAGGGGAATGAGAGGGTCATCAGTTCGATTGGTACATCAACTGCCTCGAATTGATGCCTGTATTTCTGGCTCTGAAATACTTCCTCCAGTATCTGAGAGGCTGCCATGTCCTGGTGCATGTGTACAACACAGTAGTCTCTTACATAACCATCAAGGAGGTCTACGTTCACGCCAGCTGAACAGACTGGCATGACATATTCTCCTTTGGGCCCAGGGCAAGCTCCTGTCAATCAAGGCAATTTATATCCCTGGATGCCTGAATGTGGGAGCAGATTTACTGCCCAGACAGAAAATACAGACAGGGGAGTGGAACAAATTTGATTGAGATTTTACAGAAGTGGACCTCTTCACCTCCCAACAGACAGCGCAATGTCCCCTCTACTTCTCTCTGAGTCACCCAGCCCCCTTGGGTCTGGACGCGATGGCACATACATGGCCCAGAATACGCCTGTATGCGTTTCCTCAGGTTTCTCTGCTCCCGGGAGTCTTGGCCAGAGTTCGCCAGCAAGAGTCCTGCCTCTTAATGATAGCACCGCATTGGCCAAACAGGGTATGGTTCTCGGAGATAAAGTTTCTCCTCGACGGCTCACCTTGGGAAATTCCAGACAGGAATGACCTTCTGTCTCTGGTGCAGGGGACAATATTTCATCCCCGGCCCGAGCTGTGGAATCTTCATGTTTGGCCCCTGAAGGGTATCAACTGAGGGACACTGGGCTTTCACCTGAAGTTATCAAGACCATTTAAAAGTGCTAGGACTCCCTCTACTAGAAGAAATTATGCCAATAAATGGGGTGTCTTTAAAAGATGGTGCAGTGCACATGCTGATCCAGTTAACTGCCAGTTTGCTTCAGTTCTGGACTTACTGCAGGAATAATTATCAGCAGACACATGCCCCGCCACTCTCAGGGTTTATGTGGCTGCTCTATCAGCTTGCCATGCCTTGATTGATGGGATGATGTTGGGAAAACATCCTCTGCTCGCTCGCTTCGTTCGTGGAGCCATGTGATTGAGACCTCCTGCTAGGACCATTCCATTCTGGATCAGCGTCTGATAAACTTCTGACTCTCAAGATGGTTTTTCTTATGGCAATTAATTCTCTAAAAAGAATTGGGGATCTGCAGGCTCTGTCTGTCTTGCCATCTTGCTTAGATTTTGCCCCAGGAATGGCTAAAGAAATATTGCACCCTCATCCTGACTACCTGCCTAAGGTTTCTTTCTCGACCATACATCCGGTCACTCTCGAAGCCTTCTGCTCCTAGCGCAGCATCTCGTTCCGCTTTTATCAGGGAACAGGGATTACAGTTAAGTAACCCAGGACGTAACTGGTGTTTTCACTGTGGTAAAGATAATAGACCTTTTATAGAAATGATGTAGTATATTTTATACTTATTGGGTCTCATTCACTAATACAAAAGTGTAATTTAAGTTCTTATGTTAAGTACAACAGTATATTGATGGAATTAATAATAGTAATAACAATTTATAAGAAGAAGAAAGACCTGTACAGGGCAAGATCATTATCCTGAATGGCCCTTGGTCACACACTACAAATGTAATCAGATGTTCAATATTTACATTTATACTTCAGTTAGTTACTGGCCACTAATTTTATTGATCATGCAGCATTCCAAGTGTGCTAATACTTAGTATAAAATCTCATTATGGATGTCTTCACACAAGTCACCATGTTTACTAACAGTTGTAATTCTCAATTATTGAGAGTTATGCATCCACTTACAGGAACATGGTGAACACTGTCTATTTGAATGAATAACCCAAGTCAAGAACCTTTTTTTTTTCTCAAGATGAATTATGACTGTAGCCATAGAAACCATAATTAAATGGGCCATTTTTAAATACATTTAGATATAAATGGTAAAAGGTAAACAATCTAATGCAAACAGTATAATGCAACAATATAATGTGTGTCAAAGTAGTTTTCCTATATTGCCATGATGATCAAAACCTTAAACAATGTGTTTGCAATGTGTCGTAACAGCATGAGAATGTGAAATAACAGGTTTTAGATTTTTTTGCTTCCTTAACCAAATGATATGAGGCCATGCATTTTCATTGACATTACTTTTATATTGTAACTTCCCATCAAGGCTTAAAATGTACGTGAACCTGGTGTTAAACTGGCTTTGTGTTTGCAGAGGACCTCAGTGACCCTGGTGTTCACCTCGCCCTAATGTGGAGGCCCTAGTATCAAAAGGATAAACATAAATCTTGTCAATCATATCAATTTGTATACTTTTTACTTTTTTTACTAAAAGAAGGTTTCTTGGTGATCGAAAGGGCATACTTTGGAGGCAGTAGAAAGACTATACACCAGCATTGTGACATACAGGAAACAAAAATCGCGGTTTATCACGGGCCCGTTTCACGGCCGGCAAGGGAAAAGACCCGGTTCTCCCTATGACCAGTCCATCTCTGCATACAATACAATCACGTCGTTAAACTGGGAAGTGTCTCTGCTGATCCCACAGACCCTTTGTTGGATGCTTTCAGGTTAAGTAATAATGCAGAAACAGCCTCACAGGCTGTGCTATTTTTAAACAACTAGAAGTCACAAGGGTACCACCAAAAAACTTCTCTTCCATTGTGCAAGTGGATGTAGGCAACATTCGCTGAAAAATAATTCCCAGGTGCACACTCCCACTCCCTTATTCAGTCAGCAGAATCCATCACATTGGCTAAAGACACACCTCCTCTGGTAACAGATATATTTAAGAGCATGCAGGATCCAGTTTAAGAATCGTCAAAGATGATGAGGTTGTTCCGCATACTTAGTACTGTTTTGAGTGTCACTCTCTTCATGAGAGGTAAGCCTGTAAAACTTGATTTGGCCTAATTTGACTCATACAATAGTGATCATATATAAAGTTTTTTTTAAGAATAAATAATTAATTTGAATAGCAGAATTATTTAATTTATGGAGCAATGCTAATATTGGATTTACAGTATTTGTTCCCTTTTCTAAAATTGTTGGGAACTGAACTTTTTTTCCTGTTTTCTAGGGTGTGCCACACAACTGGCAGGTATACAGTTTTTCACCACATAATTTGAATTAGTAATTACTAAACCAAGCTGTTGCTATTGGTTGTTTGTTGAAAAAAAATGCTTACTTTTATTTTCACATTGTCAGATTGTGGCATAGCCCCTCTTAATACAAGGATAGTAGGGGGACAGGATGCCCCTGTTGGTGCATGGCCATGGCAAGTCAGTCTTCACAAGAGCAATAGCCATTTCTGTGGAGGATCACTCATCAACAATGAATGGGTTCTGACAGCAGCTCACTGCTTTCAAAGGTAACCACAAAAACATCAGTAGATCATAGATCAACCCCTGTAGAGATAAAATGTTGTGTTTCACAAGATTAACGCGCTGATGGTGAACACTTTTTCTCTCACCAAATTTCAGTACTTCAACTACCGGCCTAATTGTGTACCTGGGGCGACAAACACAGTCAGGAACAAATACAAACGAGGTGTCCAGAACAGTCTCTCAAATCATTAAACATCCAAACTACAGTTCCAGCACTCAAGACAATGATGTCACTCTCCTGCATCTGTCTTCACCTGTGACATTTACTGACTACATTAGACCGGTCTGCCTGGCAGCTGCAGACAGTACATTCTTTAACCGCACTACAAGCTGGGTCACTGGATGGGGAAATATTCAAAGTGATGGTAAGAGTTTAATTGAATACACTAACACTGAACGAAGTCACCCAGCATAATGTACTATTGCAGTAGCTGACACAAATGTAATTTTTTTATGTGTTTCTCAGTTTCCCTGCCTCCACCGAAAACTCTACAGGAAGTGCAAGTGCCTATTGTTGGAAACAGGCAATGCAAGTGCCTTTATGGAATCCAAACAATCACAACCAATATGATCTGTGCTGGACTAATCGAAGGGGGGAAAGACTCCTGTCAGGTAATTGCATTCAAAAGCTGAATTTAGCCATGTCAAATCTAGTGAATAGCACTCAAAATGCTGTTTTAAAAAAGCTCAGACCTTTGAAACCTTTGTCAGCGCATTTATTGTCAGCTCCAGTTATTTGTTATTTAAGCAGAAATTGAGATTATTGCTATGGTTTATTAACATTTATTCAATGTATGTAAATGCAAGGGTCAGTTTTGATTTACGCATTTACCATATTCACCCTTGTATAGAAAACATTCTTGACACTGTGCACTGTTAAACACAGTTAACCTAAAAAAGTGCTTGTGTTGTAACAAATAAATGAAGTGGTTTTATTCATGCTAGAATTATTATTTATTATGACTGAACTCAATCTGTTTATCCCAGTTAAAGTATGTTTAAGGGTCAGGCCTAGTAATACATTTCTACCTAAAGTAACATCTGCATACTATGTCACATCTGAATCTGTGGATGTTTGTACCTCTGTTATGATAAAGAGAGCAAAGACATGTTTTGTCATGTACTGTAAGTTTGCAATAAGTGGTTCACAACATCCATAATAAAGTGTAAAATGACAACTAGATATGTCCTAACAGATGCAGCTGCTTGCATTTACCGTAAATCACAGTCAGTATTATTCAGTAGATATACGAATAGTACTTGGCATTTTAACCATGCAATGACAAGAATGTAATCTTCTCATTATTCACTCAATCAATCAGTCAATCAATGCTTATTTATATAGCACATTTAAAAACAACAGAGCTTGACCAAAGTGCTGCACAATATATAAAAAGACAACAATCTAGACATTTAATAACAATAAACAATAAACTTACAAAGATAAAAACAAAAAAGGAATGTTAGAAGCTAAGGAAAAGTAAGTTAAGTTTAAAAGCTGATATAGTTGAGGCAGTTATAATATATATATATATATATATATATATATATATATATATATATATATATATATATATATATACAGTATATATATATATATAATATATATATATATATATATACAGTATATATATATATAATATATATAAATATAACTAATATGTGCCGGAAGACTGTTCCATAGCTTAGCAACAGCAAAGGCACGATCACCACTGCTCTTAAGTTTGGGAACACAAAGCAATTGTGATTCACCAGATCTAAGAGATCTCAACAAAGTGTACGGTTGCAGCAAGTTGGATAAGTACTGTGGCACCTGGTTATGGAGAGATTTCTATACAAAACAATACAATTTTAAAATCAATTCTAAATTTAACAGGAAGCAAGTGCAACGAAATCAAGACCGCTGTGATGTGCTCAAATTTGCGTTTCCTCTTAAGGAGCCTAGATGCAGCATTTTGAACAAGCTGAAGGTGTGAAATGGATGAATGAGGGGCACTAATATAAAGCGAGTTACAGTAATCCAGGCAAGTAAAAAAAGCATGGAACAATGTTTCAAACTTGCTTAATGACAAGAATGGCTTAACTTTAGTTCCCTTTCTGTCACTCTCTTGACGTAGTGTCAAAGGAAGTGACACAAGGGGTCTTCTCGGATGCCGAATCGTACCTCTGAAACTGAGAAAAGGCCAATGTCAAGTTGGCAGACAGAATTTGCATGCCCCGCCCCGGACATACAGGTATAAAGGGAAGCGGGGCAGCGAATGCCAGTCAGAATTTTTCTTCGGAGCCGAATGGTTGTACCGCAAGCAGCTGAAACACACTCCTGTTTCACTCACCTCTACCAGTGAGAAGCAGTGCGTTGGATCCGCACAGCGCATTTCCAGATGGCGTCTCTCTCTCTCTGCACGCTGTGCAGTTCACGCCCCTGGGCACTTCGACGGCACTTCTTTCTGTTTGAAAGAGTGTTCTCCTCCTAAAAGAGTATATTTTCTCTAAAAGAGTTTGAGTTCCCACTCATAAAAGAGCAATACACAGCAGGCGTTGAAAGTCCTTTTCAGGACGTGTCTTTTTAAAGATGTCTTTCCGTCTCTGTGTAGTTCCTGGATGCGGTTGATTTCTCTCCACTTCTGATGGTCATAAAAGCAGCCTCGCGTGCCTGGGCTGCGATCACACGCAGGAAGCGTTTTACGAATGGTTCATGTTCTCAGTGCGAGAACATAACCATGGCAACATTGCGGTCGCACTTTCTTTTGTCATGAGAGAAGCCACTTCAGCCACCCCCCACGTCGTTCCTTCTTCCCACGGGATTGAGGTCGACCCGGCTGAAGATGAAGGCAATTTGGGGATAACACGGGCTCGGTTTCGCCGGGTAAATCCCCACGAACCACCCGCCCCCCGGCACGCTTGTTTGCTTCCGTCCGAGCTCAGAAAGAATGCGGCTCACTTCCCGGCCAGGCGGCATTTTCCCTTGAGCTCCCGGAATTGGATGATGACATTGCCACTGCATCGGAGAGCGTCACAGCGGCGTCTGATGCTGATGGCTCGCCTGGGCTGCCACCTTCGGGTCTGCTCGCCCAGTCTGAGGCTGATTTGTGATGTCCGCTATGCTTTCCCGGGCCGCCGCGAGCGCGAGGCTGGACTGGAGATCTCCGCCCCCCCCCCTCTCGGCTACTCGATCGGTTCCTCAGGTCACGGCGCCGCTTATAGCCATGCCCCCCCTTGGTTCCGTCAATCCCGGAAGTGCATGACAAGCCAACGCGGTCGGAACCACCCTCCGCTTGTCCGCTCTCACTACCCTGGATGGCAGAACACCGCCACCTGGCGGGACTGAACGGTACTCCTCTCCAGAGCCATAGAATGACGTCATCTTTGACCTCAAAAGTCTACAGCACCACTGGACAGGCCGCCTCCACCCTGCATGCCATGGCTCTCATGCAAATTCACTAAGCCAAGGCACTCAAAGATCTGCACCTGGGTAGTTCCCACCCCGATGTGCTGCAGGAACTGCGCTCTGCTCCAACCTCGCTCTCAGAGCTACAAAGGTCACGGCGCAGGCACTCGGGTGGACGATGGCCACACTCGTGGTCCAGGAGCGCCACCTCTGGCTGAACACGGTCGAGATGCATGGCGTTGACAAGTCACGATTTCTCAACGCCCCCGCCTCCCAGCTCGGCCTCTTCGGCGACACCATCGACGACTTTGCCCAGCAGTTCTCGGTGGTGAGGAAGCAGATGGGGACACCCCAGGCAGTCGGATGTTCGCTCCGGAGATGGTGTCAAGACCATTCCGTCCCCCGGTGGAGGGCCGTGAAGAGAATCCTTGTTTCCACCTGCCTCACCGCCTTCGGGCTGCGGTACCTACAGAGCGATTCCCTCACTCCTTGGGTCAATCAGCCGGTGTGTGCCATTCTCACCCTGTCGGGTGTGTGCCTCAGCCTCGGGACGCTCCTTTGCTTCCCGACACATTATTACCTGCTTCCCCCCGCCGCGAAGCCCCGCCCGGTACGTCAAATGTGATCGTCCCCTTAGTCCCCCTCGCACAGAGCTTGGACGTGTGGTTATCGCTTCCCAACCCGTCATGCTGGTTGGCCTGGACCATCTGACTCGGCTCCGTGATTCAGTTCGCCCGGCTCCCGCCTCGTTTCAGTGGTATTCTCTCCACTCTAGTGCGCGGCCAACAAGCCAGTGCCTAACGAGCAGAGATTTTTACACTGCTCCTCAAGGATGCGATAGCGCCCATCCCTCCAGCCGAGATGAAGAAGGGTCTCTACAGCCCAGAAAAAGTACCCAGAAAAAGTGGTGGGTTGTGACCAATCTTGGACTTGCGAGTTCTCAACCGGGCTTTGCACAGACTCCCGTTCAAAATGCTCACGCAGAAGCAGATTCTCACCTGCGTTTGACAGCTAGATTGGTTCGCGGTGGTAGACCTGAAGGATGCGTACTTCCACGTCTCTATTTTGCCACGACACGACCCTTCTTACGGTTCGCGTTCGACGGCCAGGTGTATCAGTACAAGGTCCTCCCCTTCGGCCTGTCCCTGTCCCCTTGCGTCTTCACGAAGGTCGCAGAGGCCGCTCTTGCCCCCTTAAGGGAGTGGGCATCTGCATGCTCCACTGCCTCGACGACTGGCTCATTCTGGCCCACTCTCGAGAGTTCCTATGCGCTCACAGAGACCAGGTGCTCAGGCACCTCAGCCGTTGAGGGCTTCAGGTCAACTGGGAAAAGAGCAAGCTCTCCCCGGTTCAGAGCATCTCTTTTCTCAGTATGGAGTTAGACTCGGTCTCAATGACAGCGCGTCTCACCAACGAATGTGCCCAGTCAGTGCTCAGGTGCCTCGCTCGCTTCAAGCCTGGCACAGCGGTCCACTAAAAAATTCCAGAGGCTCCTGGGGCATATAGCATCCTCAGCCGCGGTCTCGCCACTCGGGTTGATGCATATGAGACCGCTACAGCACTGGCTACAGACTCGAGTCCCGAGATGGGCATGGCGCCACGCCATTATTGTGTGATAATCACCCCCGCATGCCGTCAGAATTTCAACCCGTGGACAGACCTCTGCTTCTTGCAGGCTGGAGTTCCCTTGCAGCAGGTGTCCAGACGTGTCGTGGTAACCACAGACGCCTCTTGACTGGGTTGGGGCGCCGTGTGCAATGGGCACGCTGCCGCTGGCACCTGGGAAGGTCCCCGGCAGCATTGGCACATCAATTGCCTAGAGTTGATGGCTGTTATCCTTGCTCTATGGAGGTTTATTCCACTAATCCGAGGCAAGTACATTCTGATTCGCTCAGACAGCACCACGATGGTAGCGTACATAAATCGAAAGGGTGGCGTGTGCTCTCGTCATATGTCACAACTCGCCCACCATCTCCTCCTCTGGAGTCAGCCGCGACTCAGGTCGCTGCTCGCCACTCACATCCCTGGCAACCGCAACACGATGGCGGACGCGCTGTCACAACTGGTTTTGCCCAGCGGAGAGTGGAGGCTCCACTCCCAGGTGGTCCAACTCATTTGGGACCGATTCGGCAAGGCACAAGTAGACCTCTTTTGCCTCCCAGGACAACTCCCATTTCCCGCTCTGGTATTCCCTGACGGACGCTCCCCTCGGGACAGACGCGCTGGCACATAGCTGGCCCCGGGGGCTGCGCAAGTACGCATTTCCCCCCAGTGAGCCTTCTTGCATTGGTGTTGTGCAAGATCAGGGAGGACGGGGAACAGGTCACCTTGGTGGCCCCTTATTGGCCCACCCGCACCTGGTTTTCGGAACTCACGCTCCTCGTGACAGCCCCTCCCTGGAAAATCCCCCTAAGGAAGGACCTTCTTTCTCAGGGACAGGGCACCCTCTGGCATCCGCACCCAGACCTCTGGAATCTCCACGTCTGGACCCTGGATGGGATGCGGAAGATCTAGTGAATCTATCACCTGCTGTCATAGATACGATCAATCAAGCCAGAGCTCCCTCAACCAGGCAACTCTACGCACTAAAGTGACGTTTGTTCGCGAATTGGTGTTCTTCCCGGGCTGAAGACCCACAGAGATGCGCAGTTCGGTCAGTGCTTCTACTCCTGCAGGAGAGACTGGAGGGGAGGCTGTCCCCCTCCACCTTGAAGGTGTATGTAGCTGCTATCGCAGCCCACCACGACGCAGTAGATGGCAAGTCCCTTGGTAAGCACGACTTGATTATCAGGTTCCTGAAAGGCGCCCGGAGACTACATCCTTCCCGGCCTATCCTGTTTCCCTCTTGGGATCTCTCAGTGGTCCACTCGGGCTTTCAGAGACCCCCATTTGAGCCACTTGATTCAGTCGAGCTCAAGGCCTTCTCACTGAAGACAGCCCTCCTGATCACGTTAGCCTCAATCAAGAGGGTAGGAGACTCGCAAGCGTTCTCTGTCAGCGACTCTTGCCTGGAGTTCGGTCCAGCATTTTCTCATGTTATCCTGAGACCCCGACCGGGCTACGTGCCCAAGGTTCCCACGACCCCTTTCAGGGACCAGGTCATGAACCTGCAAGCACTGCCTCGGGAGGAGGCAGACCCAGCCCTTTTGTTGCTGTGTCCGGTGCGTGATTTGCGTACCTATGTGGACCGCACGCAGAGCTTTAGATGCTCTGAGCAGCTCTTTGTCTGCTTTGGCGGATGTCGGAAAGGGAACGTCGTCTCCAAACAGAGGCTATCCCACTGGGTCGTTGATGCTATTGCCTTAGCCTATCATTCCCAGGGCGTGCCCACCCCCCTGCAGGTCCGAGCACACTCCACTAGAACTGTGGCGTCCTCGTGGGCACTGAGCCACGGCACCTCCCTAGCAGACATCTGCAGAGCAGCGGGCTGGGCAACACCCAATACCTTTGCCAGATTTTACAATCTAAGGGTTGAGCCGGTCTCGTCCCGTGTTTTGTCAGGTCCGAGCCGGTAGAACTCGGTAAAGCGGAACAACCGACCGGGTGTTCCGCTTGCATCTTGCGCCCTTCACCAATGTGATCCAGTGCGCCTTCTGTCCCAGGTCAGCCACTGAGCGTCGCTGCCTGGATACTTTTTTCCTCCCTGGCCTTCTGGCCCGCAAATTCAGCAGAGCAACTCACGGCTAGACCCAGTACGAGTCTTAGGGCTCTGTACTGGGGTCGGGCTCCACGGGCATAGTTCCCTCTTCAGGCTAACTCCCCGTGATGTATTCTCCACAGTACGGTCCCCCTCTCGGCGGACGCCTCCTTAGGCCTCTTCCTCAGTCTCTAAGCCACCCCCTGCCGGGTGCGTGGAGCAGGGTTAATGCTTCGAGTCTTCTCTCAGCCCTGCCCAGGCTCTCCTGCTCCCCCCGGGGAATGACCGCCTTCCCCGACATAGGCTGGGCCCCAGCTGCTCTACATCCTAGGTGAGAGACATAGTGAGAGAGAAGGCCGCAGCTGTTGGGCTTGCTCCCATGCTAGCATGTAATACCTTTTTCACCCAAGGTGGATATGCTAAAACTCTTTGAGGGGGCGTTGGGGAGGGCGACGTGCATTCGGTTCAGGTGCCTCTAATATGCAATAGCCTGCTTTGGCCCTGCTCCTACAGTCACGTCACATGGTCAGTGCGTGGCGTTTTTTATGGACCCCTTGTGTCACTTCCTTCGACACTACGTCGAGAGAGTAACAGAAGGGGAACGTCTCGGTTACTGTTGTAACCTCCGTTCCCCGAGGGAGGGAACGAGACGTAGTGTCCCTCCTGCCACGGCACTAGACCTAGCACTGTAAATGGGTGCTTCATCCTTCGGCTCCTCAGTGCAAAATCCTGACTGGCATTCGCTGCCCCGCTTCCCTTTATACCCGTATGTCATACCCGGCATGCAAGTTCTGTCTGCCAACTTGACATTGGCCTTTTCTCAGGTTCAGAGGTACAATTCGGCATCCGAGAAGACCCCTTGTGTCACTTCCGTCTCGTTCCCTCACTCGGGGAACAGAGGTTACAACAGTAACTGAGACGTTAACAAACGAAGATGATAAAAACATGATTTTACGACAGCACTTATCTGCTTATCAAATTCAAGGTTGCTGAATACCCAAGTTCCTAGCACACACTGTCCTATAAGGTGAGAGAGAGTCTAGGTCAAAATTGCATGTACTGTTGTTATTCAAGCCAAACAGGATGATTTCAGTTTTACTCTCGTTCAGCTTTAAAAAGTTATACGTAAGACATAATTTGAGTTCACTCCAATTACAGTTGTGGAACACATGTAATACATGCATGTTAAATGCTGTCAATAATTATACGCACTAAAAATACAAAAATATTAATCAGCATAATTAAAACAAGTGGTCACCTGCAGTCATTACATCAAGGATATATTTATTTTTAATCTAACCAATACAAAAATATTTTGTTGGTGTAACCTAATTTTTCAAGTAAATTTGATTAGATTAAAGAACATTTTGGAATTGAATTAAACCAGTTGATGTAAACAGGGCCGTTTCTGAGCATATGGAGGCCCTGGGCATAGTCCAACTTGGAGGCCCCCCTCTCCTGGATCCAGGCCCACCAAATTATGACACCACAATAACAACACATTTTAATATATTAACTTGAAATTTGTATATATAAACTTCACTAAAATTGACTATAAATAGCTATACAAATGAAAAATAAATTACTATAAATAACAATAAACAACAATACCATCTAGCCAGGTTGCTGGCTTACATTCATTTCTTACAAGTGGTCTGGCTGTGTTTCTCATCCTCTTCCTTTTTTCCTTTTTCCTCTCCTGGTTAGATGTAATGATGATGAACAATCATTTGAGCATACCTTTCACATCTAACTAACTCTCTTCTTGCAGTTAGATTCTCCCCTCTCTCTCATGCCACAAGGAGGCCCCCATACATCTGTCCGATTGAGCCATAACAGCTGCCTAAGTGTTACTTTTAGTATATATACACTACCAGTCAAAAGTTTTGAAACACTTACTCATTCTTTATTATAGTTTTTTTTTTCACATTTTAGAATAATAGTAAAGTCATCAAAACTATGGAATAACATAAATGGAACTATGGGAGTTATGTTGTGACTAAACAATCAAAAATAGATAAAAACTATGTTATATTTTAGCATCGTCAATGTAGTCACACTTTGCCTAGATTTTGCAGACATGTATTCTTGAATTTTCTCAACCAACTTCTTGAGGTATCACCCTGGGATGCTTTTTAAACAGTAATGAAGGAGTCCCCCTATATATATAGAAACTTCAAGAAAATTCAAGTTTGTTTTTCCTTTCCAATTACAATCTTTTTCTTCTTTTAGCATAAACCTCACTCAATTGTATTAGATTTTCTGAAAACAAGATATTCTATGTATTTTTACTGGAAAACAAGAAAAAATTACTTGGTAGAAAATGTTTGTAATGTGAGAATGAAACCTATTCTGTGTTCTATAGGGTGATTCTGGTGGACCTATGGTCAGCAAACAGGGCTCAGTCTGGATCCAGTCTGGGGTTGTGAGCTTTGGTGAAGGATGTGCTTTACCAAAGTTTCCTGGTGTCTATGCCAGAGTGTCTCAGTACCAGACCTGGATCACCCAACAGATCAACCAGCCAAATAACCAGCCAGGCTTCATCAAATTCATCTCCAATGGTACTGATGGTGATCTCAGTGTCAGCTGTAGTGGTTTGTCTGCCATTACATCAACTGCTGCACCTGCAACTACAACCGCTGCACGTAAGTTACTATAAGTTATAGCTATAGTGGATAATGTGTAAATAAGGTACTGATGGTTGTCACATCATCTCTTAAGCTCCTCACAAAAAATCAAGTTAACAAACATATCAGTAAACGCAATAAGACCTAGAAGCACCAAATTAGGAAAATCACTCTTCGTTCTCTCTATCTCTCTATACTTCTTTAGCTGTAGTGTGTGGAAGGGCTAAACTGAATCCCAGTGTGGGAGGAAACAACACCCTGGCATCTACAGGTGTGTGGCCATGGATGGCCAGTCTGCAACTTAACGGCAGTCACATTTGTGGAGGAGCTATGGTTGCTGAATTGTTTGTCATTAGCTCTGCCAGTTGCTTTTCAAGGTAATGGCACTTAAGTACCAAAAAAGATATCTGCAGACTCATTAAAAATGAATACGATTTATCTGAGCACCTTCTTATCTAGATCTGCCAATGCGTCCGACTGGACCGTGATCCTTGGTCGTTTGTTCCAGAATGGCATCAACCTCAATGAGGTCTCTGTAAAAGTAGCGAACATCACAATCAGCAATTCTACAGGTGACAACGTTGCAGTCTTGCAGTTGGCCAGTGCACCAAAACTCTCAGATTTCATTCAACCCATATGTGTGGACCTGGGAGATAGTACCTTCAGTGCTGATTCTCCATGTTGGGTGGCAGGCTGGGGCTCAGGAGCAGGAGGAGGTAAGTGTGTGCTTTCATGTGTGTCCATAATTGTGAGTGCTTTTAGAATGATTAGTTTATTAGAGAAAGAGGGACATATTTTAAGACCGCTTCATCCTAAGTGTAGTGCCAAGTCAGTGTTCATGCATGCATGAGCTAAATCTTAGGTGTTAGTGGGTTGGTGAAATAGCATGCGCAAAGCGTGAATGCATTTGGTCAGTGGTAAATTCCTCTCTGGTTATTGCACCCTCATGCATCCAATTATATATTCCAATCCCTGTCAAGTAACATTGATCTAACAGATCTATCAGCACATCCATAAGAATTTGGAAGAGTAAATATGCAATATTTAGTGTATTAGAAAAGATATATGGATAATTTTGTCTTACATTCTTTTACACACTAACCATGTCCTTGTTGAATGCCAGGCAAACCTAAATGACAGTGACTCACTCCTTAAGTGCATAGTAAATGTGCTATTCTTTAGGACTAATTGGATGTAGGCTGTGTTAAATTAACAGAATGTAAGTATAATTAATCATATTGATCTACTGACACATGTTATGGCTTGTATTATTGTAACAGTCATTGTCAGAGACTTTCTAGATATTTGATAGCATCTGTTGGTGGAATACCAATTCAGCAAATGCAGGAACTAAGTTTAGCCTTCATGCTGAGAATAGACGTGGCTCACTGATATCTTAGCGCAGTAAACTAATTATTAGGAAAAAATTTAAAATTGTGTTATTCAAAAAAACAGTTTTCAAGCATGCACCCACAAATGGCGCAAACACTCCCACACATGGCCACTTGCGCTTTGCGCTGACAAGAAGATTGCACTTAGTATTAGCGCTCTCAAACAAATTCACAAGGTCGCCTTCCCATATAAATTTTGAGTAAATAAAGTGAACGTATGTGGCTCGCTGTCCGCATAGAAGAGGCTCAAGGATGAGATTCAACTCAAGCACTAATTTAAACCCCCTGGGACTAGTGAAAAAATTAGGATAGCAATAAGTCAGGAGTTCGTAGAAAAGAGGAAGAGATGGGGAGGTAAAGGGATGTCGGAAGGTTTCTCGCCAGGGAAAGGTAAGTATTTATTAACTCCATTCAGACACAGCACACATTGTACTTAGTACTGCACATAGCACTGGCACAAAAATATAGCCTTTAATCTTTTATTTCACACCTACTTTTTGTGTTTGTTCTTCTTCTTTTACAGCTAATCAAACTCTTCAGGAATTTCAAACCACTATCGTGAATTGTGGGAACTTATCCTCAAACGACAGTATTTGTACAAGTTCCCTGAACTTACAGGAGGCGAGTTAATTCTGTTTAAAAAAACAAGAGTTTGCATTTTATTTTATTTTTTTTTGCTATAAAAGCACTACAAAGTACGGCTAAACACCAGAAAATTAATGCTTACATTTGTAAATATACATTTCATGGAAAGTCAGTACATCTGTAAAGTTTACAGTACATCTGCCTTGAAAAGTAAAGTTAGAACATTCAATAAAGAGCGCTCTCTCTCTCTCTCTCTCTCTCTCTCTCTCTCTCTCTCTCTCTCTCTCTCTCTCTCTCTCTCTCTCTCTCTCTCTCTCAGGGTAATCAAGGGGGTCCACTGATGTGTAAGCAGGGTCTGTCATGGATCCATGCTGCTGTTCTGACAATACAGATCAGCACTACAAACAGCAGCACAAATACAAGCTCCAGTAACAGCACTGCAGTGAGCCGGTCTGTTCGTGCTCAAGACATCCAGTCCTTCACTAAAACCTCCAGCTATGCATCATTCCTGAGATCTGTGGTGGGTTCTTTCCCTCAAAAAGTTACTTCAGCCTCCACCAGTGTCTCACAAATGTCTTCCTTCTGTTTTACCACTGTCCTCTTGTTCTCGCTTCTAGAACTCACAATTTATCAATACTGAATTCAATTGGGTAATTTGTGTTGTAGTCTTTTGATTAACTATGTGACTGTGAACGTTCAGACAAACAATATATGTTTTTAATTTAATCTTTATCATTATAAACATGCCCTAATCATAAAACTTAAAAGCATTTGCTTGGTCCATATTTCTAAATATGAAATATTCTTCTTAGTGTAATGTTTTGTGTTAATCTCTGTTTTGTTTTTTGTTTATTTTGATTTACTACTTCTAGTCTGTCTTTGATTTTTAAAGATTATTGTATGGCTTTTATTTTGAAGATCTTTTTTGTTCTTGTTTCTGTTCACTGATTCTTTGCTGATTGTCTCCAAGTGTGTATTGTTTAGTTCTTAGTTTTAGTGTGCGTGTGTGTGTGTGTGTGCGTGTGCACTGTTTTCTTCTTTAAATCTGTCAAAGAAATACACAAGTCACATTCCATTTAAAAGTTAACAATTTAAAATTGCATCTAAAACCCTCTATAGGTACAAGGTGAATGTATGCACATCTCAAGTTGTGTATAATTTTACAGATTTCATAGCACAGTATTGAACATATTCATTTGTTTAGCAAGGTAACTGTTTATTATTGTAATTGTTAAATGGCTTGTTTCTGTATGTTATTTTCATGTTTAATAAAGTATATTTCATCCTCATCATTATTGAATTATTGTTTTGAGTTTTTATATAACAGTCATTTATTTGATTGTCATTTAACAGAGAGCCCAAAAAGCTTTAACGCACACATAGCTGTAGATTATCACACTTATAGCACAGTCACTTGTCAGCATTGATTAGTAAAGCTGTGCAGCACAAATTTCAACTGGTAAAAATAACAATAATGGTAAACTTTATCTACGAGTTTTTAGATCTAGAGTTCCCTGTCAAAAGCTACACTTAATGCTGCACTTGAATCAGCACATTGGGAACATCTTTAAGAGTGACCAGCTGTGAATATGTGTGCAACACATCAATGAAATTGACTAGAACCTTTATAGCCTCTGTTGTGACATCATCAGAATGTGCCAGTACCAGGAGCTATAAATAGATGTGCCACAGGTGCATCGTCAGGTCCTTTGTCTTCAGACCACTCTGTGATGTGTTTTTGCTTCTCAAGCTCTCTCTCTTCTCTTCTGATAGGACTTAGATTTGTCAGGCAGTGTGCAGAAATCTTTTCTTTTTCTGTCATTCTGTGTGGGATAGACAAAAACAAAAATTAAATAATAAGCAATCATCAAAGCAAAAGGTGTGTGTTTCCATGCTTATGTCCTATGGCTGAATCGGACACACACCAGTTTTGCTTTGTTTCTTTGGGGGAAGAGCACGCTGCTCTTGCGTTAGAGCGAGGCGAGTGTGAGCATTGTGAGTTGTTCACAGTGAAGATACTGTGCGCTTGTCTCTCTTACTTCTATCAGGAAGACTTGCAGACTTGAGTGAGATTTAAGATGACATTTATTTGATGAATATAAAACAGAAAAGTAATGTCTATCTTTGGCGTATGCCCCGTTTGGCGGTCCGAAGAAGTTGTACTCAGAACCGTCATATCCTGCCAGAGATAGGAGACAGGGGCAAGAAGCCTAGCCCCACGCAGGACGAGACTCAACTGGTGGTGGTGGGGTGGTGGAGGTTGCCGTGTTATCACACTGAAACAGCAATGTGATCGATTGTGAGCAGACTTATAAGGCAACGGCTTACATGTGATTGGCTGGGAATTACCCAGCTAATGGTGCAATGATGTACAGCTGCTAGTCTTCCAGCTAGAACTATGCTTACATTTCCAGGAGCCAGCACACCCACCATTCCATTGTGGAGCTTGCGTATGTATCTGGCTGAGGAGCGAGAGACGGGACAGTCCCTATCACTTGCTCTCTCTCCAGATCCAGCTGGTCCCTCGCGTGTTCTCGAAGCACGCTCCGGTGCCTCTTTGGTGCACGAGGGGGACGATGAATCTCTTGAGTCTGCGGACTTTGAGTTGCCTACATCTGAGCATTCCTTACGTGATAACAAAGCAGTTGAGGAATTACTTGAGGTGGTTACTCGTGCGGTGGCCAGATTACAGCTAGACTGGCCACATGAACAAGAGACCCCCAAACAATCAAAACTAGAAGACAGATTTCTGTCTGGTGGCTTGGTGAAGGGAACACAAAATCAGTCTCTCCCCTTCTTTGAAGAGCTCCATGACGAGTTATCTCGTTCATTGGGGAAACCCTATACTTCCTGTGTCTTTGAGCCTTCGACGTCGACATATTCGACTATTGCGGGTGCTAAAGCACAGGGGTATACGATGATGTCACAGGTAGAAGAGACGCTCGCGAGCTATCTCTCGCCTGGTTCGGCATCACCATTGAAAAGACGTGAGAGCCGTGTAGAACCACCTCAACGCTTGTGGGGAAAGCTTATCAAGCAGCAGGTCAGGCTGGTGCCACGCTACACACCATGGCGTTGTTGCAGGCATACCAGTCTGATCTGTTGAAGGACCATTCTCAGAGCATCGTCGAGCCACAGATTTATCTCTCCGTGCAACCAAGCAGACGGCTCGTGCTATCGGCCATTTAATGGCTGCTTTGGTCAGCACGGAGAGGCATCTGTGGCTAAACCTCACGGGCATCAAGGATAAGGACAAAGTATTCCTACTTGATGCCCCGGTCTCACCTTCCGGCCTGTTTGGTCATCACCAGGTTTCAGGAGGTGAAAAAACATGATGAATACTTTGTACAATTCCTCCCATACTCAGGGGGAGGGGCTGTTGGCCACCCAGCCTCGCCCTGGTCCTTCTAGAAGGTAGGCTCAAAAACAAAGTGTGGCAAGTTGTGCTTCCCCTCGTAAAGATTGGGGATTGCTTCGTCGCCCTCAGCAGCCTCCAAAGCAAGACCTTAGTACCATTATTTCCAAAAAGAAGAAGTCCTGATGGTCTTGCACGGGGTGCGCAAAGCATCTACCTGCTCCTTCCTGACACCCCCATGAAACCTCTCAATCCCCACTGCCTCTGGTGTTTTGGGGGGCAGCGGTATCCAGTGAAATGTTGGGTGTTCCATTGCTTCCTGTTGTCGCCAGGACACAGAACATCCAACATCCCATCAACGGGAAGTATCAAAATTGGTACCCATTTCAGAGAACCTGGCAGCCTGGAAGTTACTGCCGAGTATTTCTATGAGGATCCTAAAGACAGTAGAAAAGGGCTACAGAATTAAATTAGTTCGCCATCCTCCACGTTTCAACGGTGTGGTTCCCACTACAGTGAAACCGGATCAAGCTAATTTACTGTCACAGGAACTGCAATATCTTCTGGTCAAAGGGGCCATAGAACATGTTCCCCTTCCAGAGAGAGAGTCAGGTTATTACAGCAGATACTTTCTGGTTCCCAAGAAGGATGGGGGATTGTGTCCGATTTTAGATCTTCAAGACTTGAACCACTCAGTCAAGGTGCTCAAGTTCAAGATGCTAACTGTGAAGATGATTGTGTCACAAATTCAACATCGTGATTGGTTAGTCACGATCGATCTCATGGATGCATACTTTTATATAGAAATACTGCCACAATACAGGAAGTTCCTGAGGTTTGCTTTTGGGGGCAAAGCTTACCAATATCGGGTTCTTCCATTTGGCCTAGCCTTATCACATACACAAAGTGCATGGATGCAGCACTGGCTCCATTTTGACTCCGGGGTATCCACATTTTTGATTATATAGATGACTGGCTGATACTAGCACAATCGCAAGAACTGGCATTACAGCACAGAAATATTGTCTTAGCTCATCTGGTTTCTCTGGGGTTGAGACTCAAAGACAAGATAAGTGTTCTCTCTCCTGCCCAAAGAACAACATATTTAGGGATTTATCTCTTACATAATTCACTAAGGAGGTCTGCAGTCGCGCCAGCTAAATTGACTAGCACGGCAGATTTTCCTTTGGGCCCAGGGCAAGCTCCTGTCACTCAAACAGTATATATTCCTGGATGCCTGAATGTGGGAGCGGATTTACTGTCCAGACAGAAAATACAGATGGGAGAATGGAAACTCCACCCCGAGGTAGTGAAACAAATCTGGCTAAGTGTGGCACAGTGGAGGGCGGGACCGGCGCGTGATTACGCACGCCCGGTCCCGTATCAGGCTAATTGAGCCGTCAAGAGGGATAAAGGCCACTCGCAGACGGCGATCGGGAGAGAGAGCTTAATCAGCAGACATGTCTGCTGTCCTATGTGTTTGTTTTAAGTTCTTCATTAAATTATTATTTATGTTGACAAGCCGGTTTCTCGCCTATTCCTTGCCCATGAATTTGATCTTTACACTAAGATTTTATGAAGCAGAGGTGAACCTCTTCACCTCCCAACAGACAGTGCAATGTTCCCTCTACTTCTCTCTGACTAACCCAGCCCCGCGGGTCTGGACGCTATGGCTCATACATGGCCCAAAACGCGCTTGTATGCATTTCCTCTGGTTTCTCTGCTCCAGGGAGATCTAGCCAGATTTCACGAACAAGGATCTAGCCTCTTTCTGATAGCGCTGAACAGAGTATGTTTCTTGGAGATAATATCTCTCCTCGATGGCTCGCCTTGTGTGATACCGGAGAGGAGGGACCTTCTGTCTCAAGCACAGGGGACAATATTTAATCCCCAGGCTCGAGCTATGGAACCTTCAGGTTTGGCCCCTGAAAGGTACCAACTGTGGGACACTGGGTTTTCACCTGAAGTTATTGAGACCATTCTGTGTGCTAGGGCTCCTTCCACTAGAAAAGTTATGCCAATAAATGGGGTGTCTTTGAAAGGTGGTGCACTGCACGTAATGCAGATCCAGTTAACTGCCAGATTGCTTCAATTCTGGACTTCCTGCAGGGGAAAATATCAGCATACACACGCCCCGCCACTCTCAGGGTTTATGTTGCCGCTCTGTCGGCTTGCCATGCCTTGATTGACAGGTTGTCTCTGGGAAAACATTATTTGCTTGCTCGCTTCATTTGTGGGGGCATGCGACTGAGGCCTCCCGTTAGAACCAGGATCCCTTCATGGGACTTAGATATAGTCCCTGAGGGTCTGGTTTAGACAAGAACCTTTGAACCTCTAGAGTCAGTATCTGACAAGCTTCTGACTCTAAAGATGTTTTTTTGTCTTATGGCTATGACTACTTTAAAGGAATTGGGGATTTGCAGGCTCTGTCTGTCTTGCCATCCTGGTGATATTGCATCCTCATTGACTACCTGCCTAAGGTTCCTTTCTCGACCGTACATCCGGTCACTCTTGAGGCCTTCTGTCCCCCACCATTCACAATGCTGGATCAGGAGAAACTTCACAGACTATGTCCAGTCCTTGCTCTCGAGGCCAACGTCCACCGTACTTGCTGGTAGCATAAGTTAATCAATCAAATCAAATCACTTTATTGTCACACAACCATATGCACAAGTACAACAGTGGGTTAAAGTCTTGTGTGCAGTTGTGTACATAGCAGTCATGACAGTGATGAGACATATACCAATTTACAATAAACAACATATTTACATAACACAGTTTACATATCTAATGTACACATAATTACACAACACAATAATAATATACAATGTACAGTAAACAATACACACAATATAGAATACACATAAACATAATATAGAATACACACACAATAAAAAAGGTGTATAAAAAATATACAGTAGGTTGTATTGTAGAGATAATATAATTTATGACAGTCCAGTGTGAGATAATAAGATTAATAAAGTGCAGTGCTGATATATATTGATCGTGAGAGATCAAGTGTTCAAAAGTCTGATTGCTTGGGGGAAGAAGCTGTCATGTAGTCGGCTGGTGCGGGTCCTGATGCTGTGCTGCCGCCTGCCTGATGATAGCAGTGAGAGCAGCCCATGGCAAGGTTTGTTGGAGTCTCTGATGATCCTCCAAGCTTTTTTCACACACTGCCTTGTATATATTTCCTGGAAGGAGGGAAGCTCACCTCCGATGATGTGTATGGCAGTTCGCACCACCATTTGCAGGGCTTTGCGGTTGTGGGTGGTGCTATTGCTGTACCAGGCGGTGATGCAGCCAGTCAGGATGCTCTCTACAGTGCTGGTGTAGAACTGTCTGAGGATGTGGTGGTTCATTCCAAACTTCCTTGCTGCTGGTGAGCCTTCTTCACAACGGCCTCAGTGTGGATGGACCATGTGAGTTCCTCAGTTATGTGGAACAGAGGAACATGAAGCTGCTGACTCTCTACACCGGTGCTCCATTAATGGTGATGGGGCTGTGTTTTCTGTCTTTCCTCCTGAAGTCAACTACAAGCTCCTTGGTCTTACTGACATTGAGGGAGAGGTTGTGCTCCGCAGAGTGTGCAACTCCTCTCTGTAGGCTGTTTCATCATTGTCAGTGATCAGACCTACCACCGTCGTATCGTCATCAAACTTAATGATGGCATTGGAGCTATGTGTTGCCACACAGTCATGTGTGTACAGGGAATACAGCCCTGCGGGGCTCCATTGTTGAAGGTCAGTGATGAGGAGATGTTGCTTCCCATTCTAACCACCTGACATCTGCCTGCACAGCGAGCTGTTTAAGCCCAGAGCCTGGAGTTTCACATCAAGCTTGGAGGGCACTATGGTGTTGAATTCTGAGCTGTAGTCTACAAACAGCATTCTCACATATGTTCCTTTTTTCCAGGTAGGAGAGAGCAGTGTGTAGTGTAGATGCAATGACATCATCAGTGGAGCAGTTGTTGCGGTAGGCAAACTGCAATGGGTCCAGTGAGGT
Source organism: Moxostoma hubbsi (assembly GCA_032164185.1). Lineage (NCBI taxonomy): Eukaryota > Metazoa > Chordata > Actinopteri > Cypriniformes > Catostomidae > Moxostoma > Moxostoma hubbsi. The sequence continues at coordinate 14,959,258 of JAVLUX010000024.1, read as the reverse complement.
GGGCAGCACAGAGCAGATCTCTGATTAGCCTCTCAAAGCATTTGCTGATGATGGGGGTCAGACCAAGAGGACGCCAGTCATTTAAAGTCAGGGCAATGATTTGTTCATCATGGGGGCCATAACAGGGGGGCGGCTGCCACAAAACACACAATGTCACATTGGGTGAGGGATGCTATTGCCCTTGCCTTTGAGGCATGTGGTCAAGCTTCGCCAGTAGGCATCATGGCTCATTCTACCAGTGGGTCGCTTCTTCTAAAAGCTTTGGCGGAGGGTGCCCCTCTGCAGCATGTTTGTAATATGGCAGGCTGGTCCTCTCCGCACACATTCATAAGATTTTGACCGTTTGGATGTTCATGCCACTCAGGGCTCTCACATCCTTCTCGTCAACATCACAGGCTCATGTCTGAGACCTTTCACATTGCAGATGTGACAGTTGTAAACTTATATGTTAAGGGGAAAAGCATCCAAAATGCTTTGAAAACTAGACTTTGACCTCATTGAAACATGCTATCTATTAAGACTGCAAAATTTATTGAATTAAGAATGAAAGCATGATATGGCCTTGCACGATTACTAAACAGCCTCCATGCAGCGCTAAAGTCAGCAATGCATGATCAAGCAGTGTTCTCTCGCAAGTGCACTAATTTTAGATCTTGTTTGTCATATTATAGTTAAAATTGTCTTGCTAGGGATCAGACCGTGGTACCAAACCCAAGAATACCTGTAGGAGGTGGTCTGAGCTTGGCCAATGGAAGAAAGCAACCTGTACTCGGGTCAACACCTGTTCATAAAGTAAAATAACTTGTGCAAAATACATGCGCACCATGAGTGGCAGGGGAACATAACCAGCACTGCAAAAAAAATTACATCCATATATGTGGTTACAGACAAATCATATAGAACAGTGAAATTGCTCACAGAAAAATGTAATTGTTGTTTAAATTTTAACTTTTAAAAAGGAGGATCAACAATAACTCTATAAGCAAAATTTGAGCGTCATCATTATTTTGTTAAAACTTGCATGATGTTGGCCATCTCAGGGCTTTTAATATTCATCAAGCAATAAAAATATTGAATATTCAAAAACTGAATAGTTCTCTTGACCACTCCATCTAGTGACCAACATATACAAAGTACAAAAACAGAATGTGTATATATATATATATATATATATATATATATATATATATATGAAGAAAACACTTCAGTAGTCAGTAGCTGTGTCTGAAAACCACCCCCTATCCACTAAATAGTGCACTATTTCGGGTGTCGGCCATTTTGTAGTGGTGTCCGAATTCATTCCCTACATTTCGTTCCTTACATTTGTTCACTCTTTCTTACCCACAATGCAATCTGATTTCGAGGATACATACGATGTACACTCTCCGACCCCTATTTCCCATAATCCAACGCGGAGACGGCGACAGAGTGCAAAATAAAATTGCCAGTGGCGGACGCAAACACCGGAGGTGGCAACTTTTACAAATGTAAGTAACTATTTTATTAATACAAATAAATCTGTAGCAAGAAATAACTAAGTAAAATTATACATATTGATGGATTGATTTATAATTGGCCACTATCTTCGCTTAAATGCAATTTTGACTTTCTCTAAAAGGGTAATTTTTAGAGATTTCACGCAGCAAATGATAATTTGTTGGATAGTTCACATATATTATTTATCATATGTAACTACTGTATTCGCATATGCCTTAGAAAATAATGTACCGAAGATTTTATATTGTTTTAGGCATGGATGAAGACGTAACGCATCTCATAATGAGCAGGATGGCAAATGGGTATCTCTTCTCTGGGCGCAGGAACCCAGCTTGGATGGGAGTGAGTTTGTAGATTACTTTTCCTCAGAAATTAGTAGAGTTCAGTTTCATTTGATATGTGTAAATGGTAATATTTAAATCATTAAGTTACATGTACTACAGAACGGTTCTGAAAGAGATGGGGTTGCTTGGTGTGATAACCCCTGCAAGGTAAATTCATCTTTATAATATATACAGTTCTACTTGTAAATGTACATAATTTGAAGCATCTGCAAGATGTTTTTTTTTAACAATGCATAAAAGTAGCTTCTTTTAGTAATGCATTAATGTAGCTATTTGATATTACAGATATGTACATACATTTCACAAATTCAGATAATATCTAAATTTACAAATTATCCCTTTAAAAAGTTTACAAGCACTTGGTTCTTAATATCATGTGTCCTCCTTCAGGGTCAATGACTGTTGCCTTTTGTGATGTTTGTCCATAGCACTTCTCATTTGATCTCTCAACCACAGTGGTTGATCCAGCTTTGCCACTCAGGACAATTGAGGAGCTCATACTCCACTATTACACAAGGGTACAAATTACCATTTATGCTTAAAGAGTTTTTTAAATAATTAATTATTATTTTCTAATGGAGTGTACTTCAATATCTGTTATACATTTTTACTGAATAAAAAACAAAACACATTTTTGTTTTTAGTAATTTTAAAGAAAACTCTTAAAGATTCCACAAGGGGTATGTAAACTTTGTGAACAGCTATACAGTATTTTTATTCAGTGCTGTTCAAAAGTCTTAGGCACATTAGGTTCTTCACAAAAACATTTATCTTAAGACAAGTTATTTTATTCAGCTTAGAGTTTTATTTGGAAATATACATATTAGACTATAGTAGTATACCCACTATCATGCATTGAATTACAGAAATAGCTCACCCAAAAATGATAATCTTTAGTAATTCTCTTATCATTTCCTCACCCTTATATCATCTCAAACTCCCATTACTTTCTTCCACAGAATTCAAACAAATATATTTTAATTACACTTCATAGTGTTTAATGCATGCCAGAATGAAAGATGGTGCCAGGAATTGTAATCAAACTTGAAATCTTGGAGACCTGAGCATGAAATCTAGGGCTAGGAGACTGCTTATGTCAAGATTTATATTAAAAAAGGAGTGTAAAATATATTTTTTTTGTCTGTTCTAATCGAAAAAGTATTAGTCTTAATCATAACCTTTTTGGCGCCTTTATGCCTTGCATTGTATGGAGATAAACCTATCATATCTCTAAAATATTTTATTTGTGCTGCATGGAAGGAAGTCGTACAAGTTTGAGACCACTTAAGGGTGAGTAAATTATAATTATTGGATGAGCTATTCCTTTAAAACCATACTGAATGACTTTATGTTGTCAGAGCCTTTTTATATGAAAATGTCATGTATCTCTGTAAGATATATCATTCTCTTCTTATATCATTTTTAGGAGCTAAGGAAGCCACCCACCCTCCTCGTGGACTGCACCAGATTTGCCAATTCTTGCTCCAAGGCACTTCCATGTTCCCGGACATTTCTGAGGGGAATAGCCCTCACCCTCCGATCCAACAGGACTCAGACGTGCACAATAGGATTGAGATCCAAGCTCTTCACTGGCCATAGCAGAACACAGACATTCCTGTCTTCTAGGAAATCACGCACCGAACGAGCAGTATGGCTGCCACCAGATGGGAGAGAATCAGAGACTGAGAGAGTCTTGTTGGGATGTTATTTTTACTTTGTAAAACAATGTTACTTGTGAAGCTGTAAGTGCTGACGTGACTAATTAAAAAAATCTTGCCTTGGTTTGGAGCAAATCGCCTCCCATGTCCTTCCTACGCAATCCTCTACACTGGTCCTGGCGGAGCTCAAGCAAGGTTTGTTGATGGTTCTGGTGCAGGCTGGCGAGGGCCTGGAGGATCTCCGAGAGCTGGGAGTGCTCCATGGGGCACACTTTAATCCATGTTCCGGGTTTCGGCAACAGTGGGGAACAGCTTTCCCTTTTCCTTTTTCTTTCCAGCCTTAACAAAGCAAGGACAAAAGAAAGACAAAACATACAGATTTTAGTGAAGAGACTGCACACATGAATTACAGCCTATGGTAGCACTCACTTAGCCACATTTAGAAAACTCAATTCCTCCCTCCTCTCTAGCTTTTCCACAGGCCTGTCACTTTGCCGATTATAAGAAAACACAGAGATGACGAAGTCCAGGCTGTCTTCATCTATCGAAACCTCTCCTACAAAATATTAAGATGTAATTGAAGCTAATGTCAGCCTAGCTTACTACCTAGCTAGCTAGATATCCTTTTAGTTGGCTATTAACAGTGACAAACGTTAGCAAATGCAACTACTTGAACACACACCTGACACTTAACATGGACCTTCTAACTGTTCCCTCTCCCTTTCAACAATCGCACTTATGGCAACTATAGAAAGGGAGACGACACAAACAGTTTCCAGTTTATGTTTAGTCTTTGGTCGTTAGCTAGCAGTTAGCTAACTGCTAGTTTTCGACTAACAAAGTTAGCTAACTTATGCGTTAAAATTTTTAGCGTTATGTGAGAAATCAATTACCTTGTTCCCCAATTTCTGATTAGGTGGGCATGCATGAGAAATCTTTAGACACGTAACAAAGCCAAATTCCATACCAACATAAGAAAATAGTTTATTTAACCTTACAAGATATGAAGTGTGTGCTGCAAACGCAAACATTTTTGATGACCGTTTCTGTCCAGTCCACTCGTTTTATTGTGTTTAACCACAGCTGTCGTCGGTTCCCCTTCTGTCACTCACTCGACAATGTGTCAATGAAATGACACTAGGGGACGATCTGAAGAAAACCTTCAGATCTTTGAGAAAAGGCCAATGAGAATTGTAGAATTTGCATGCCACTCCCCCCGACATACAGGTATAAAAGAGAGGCCAGCAGGCAAATTCATTCAGATTTCTTCTTCGGAGCCTAGCGGTCACACTACAGCAAGCTGAAGTCGTCTGCTCACTCAATCACCTTCCCTTTTAGAGCATTGCTGTTGGAACTACGGTGCTTTTCTGCAGTCTCTCTCTACTCTGCACTCCGCAACAGACTACACCCCTGGGCGCTTCGTCAGCACTTCTGAAAGAGTTATTTTCTCTAAAAGAGTGACGTTGAACGTCTTCTTAAAGACGCATCTTTTTAAAGATGCCATTCCGATGCGCCATTTCCGCAGTTCCTGGATGTGGTTGCTAACTCTCCGCCTCTGGTGGTCACGAACACTGCCTCACGTGTCTGGGCCAATGTCACGTTGAGGAAGCGTTCATGGATGGTTCATGTTCTCACTGCGAGAACATGACCATGGCCACTTTATTAGCATGGCTCTCCTTCTTCCGAGGGAGTGCCTCTTCAGCCATCCCCCTTCCCAGCCCTCCTACCTACGGGTATGGCACCGATGTTTCGCAGGCTTCACTGGGTACGGACCCGCCGGCTAATTCCCCGCGGGCCACCCATCCCGCAGCACACTCGCTGGCCTCCGTCTATCTCTATGAGGGCCTTCATTGGCAATTGTTAGTCTATGCATTCCATTTCAAGATCGTAGTCCATCAATAGACCGAGGTGATGCAGGCAGAGATCAGGGATGTGAAACGCAGTTCAATCTGGCTGGTAATTTCGGTGAGGTTCGGTGTGGTCCGTCCTAAATCCAATATTCAGACAATGGCATATGAAGTATGCCGCGAATGTCAGATGGTTAACCCACCGGCCACACCAAAAGCACCATTTTGCCCACTTCCGTTGATTGAGGTCTCCTTTGAAAGAATTGGAATGGACCTTGTCGGGCCATTGGAGCGGTCAGCATGCAGGCATCGCTTTGCATTGGTCCTAGTGGACTATGCAAAGCAATATCCCGAAGCAGTGCCTCTGAGCAACATCTCAGCACACAGTGTGCGGAAGCACTCTTCAAAATAATCTCCCGGGCGGGGATCCCGGAAGAAATCCTCACCAATCAGGGCACCACCTTTATGTCACGAACACTACGCAAGCTTTACAAATTATTGGATGTTAAATCAATCCGTACCAGCGTTTACCATCCACAAACAGATGGCCTGGTGGAATGATTTAATAAAACCCTTAAAAACATGATTCGTAAATTTGTGCACGACAATGCTAGAAATTGGGATAAATGGCTCGACCCCTGTTATTCGCAGCACGAGCAGTCCCGCAAGCCTCCACTGGCGAACCCCATTTGAGCTGCTGTATGCGCAGAGCCCACGTGGTGTGCTTGATGTCTTGCGCGAAGCCTAGGAGGACGGACCTTCAAATTGTAAGAATGAAATTCAATACGTTCTTGATCTTAGAGCAAAACTCCACACTCTGGGGAAACTAACACAGGAGAATTTGCTCCAAGCTCAAGAACAACAGCAACGACTGTATGACAGGGGAACTCAGCTAAGGGAATTTGCACCAGGAGATAAAACCGCATCTATTGTTTCCAAGTGGCAAGGAACCTTTGAGGTCACGCGATGAGCAGGGGATCTCGATTATGAGGTTAAACAAACCGATAGAAGGGGAGCACTTCAAATATACCACCTCAACCTCCTGAAATTGTGGATGGAGGCAGTCCCTGTGACATTGGCTATGGTAGTTCCGGAGAGGGCAGAGCTCGGGCCTGAGGTGAATTCAAAACCTAATCAGTTCACTCCGGCCACCTCTCACCGTATCAACTCGCAGAGTTTGCAAGGTTACAACAGGAGTTTACGGATGTGTTCTTCCCTCTACTGGGTCGTACGAACCTCATTCAGCACCACACCAAGATGTAGGTACGAGTACGTAGCCGCCCCTATCGATTACCTGAGCACAAAACGAAAATAGTTCAGGAAGAATTGGATGCAATTCCCCTTGACAATTTAACGTGAAAAAACAGCTTTCTGCTCACCGTTTGGATTACACCAATTTGTGACACTTCCGTTCGGTTTGTTTGGGTCCCAGCTACGTTTCAGCGTCTCATGACCGGATCCTCAGACCGCATTCAACTTACGCTGCTGCCTATCTAGATAACGTCACCATTTACAGCAATGATTGGCAGCGGCACATGCAACATCTGAGGGCAGTTCTGAGATCGCTGCGATGAGCGGGACTCACAGCAAACCCAAAGAAGTGCGTGATTGGGTGAGTGGAGGTACAGTATCTGGGGTTCCACTTGGGCCACAGACAGGTGCATCCCCAAATTGATAAGATGGCGGCGATTGCTACCTGCCTGAGGCCCAAGACCAAAAAGGGGGTGAGACAGTTCCTGGGGCTGCCTGGCTATTATAGCAATTATTCGGACGTCACCAGTCCGCTGACTGATCTCACTAAAAAGGTAGCTCCAGACTCGGTCCAATGGACAGAGCAGTGTCAGCAGGCGTTCACGCAAATAAAGCCGCACTTTGTGGGGGGGGGGGCACTTTTACATTCACCCGATTTCTCTCTCTTGTTTTACAGACAGACGCTTCAGACAGAGGGCTGGGGGGCGTACACTCACAGGTGGTGGAGGGGGAGAAGCGCCCGGTGCTGTACATTATCCGCAAGCTCTCATCGAGGCAAACTAAGTACAGCATATAGAAAAAGAATGTCTTGCCATCAAGTGGCCAGTCCTCACTCTCCGATACTACCTGTTGGGGCGGGCCTTCCCCCTCTGTTCGGATCATGCCCCACTCCAATGGCTCCACCGCATGAAAGACACCAACGAGCGGATTACCCGTTGGTATCTGGCTCTTCAGCCATTTAAGTTCAATATGGTCCACAGACCTGAAGCGCAGATGGCTGCTGGCGATTTCCTTTCCAGAAATGAGGGGGAGGAGGGGTAGGCAGGCTGGATGCCTCCCCGGCCTGAGTCGGGCAGTGGGGATATGTGGCGCGGGGGCGTGGTCAAGCATCCGTCCAGAAAGAGAGAATGTGGTAAGGGTGCTGCCACCTGAGCTAAATTATGTCTAACACTGGTCTCTAATTATAGTGAGCGCGGGGAGAATGGATAAAAGAGCCACACCGCCAGCAGACCGGGAGAGAAAGCCTGGGTCTTAACGCTGAAAGAGCATTGTGAAGCTGAAAGAGCATTGTGAAGCTAAAGAGAATTGTGAAGCTAAAAAGTATTGTGAAGCTATTGTGAAAGTGTGAAGCTGACGTGCTGTGGTGCCCCTGTAAAAACACAAGTTACTCCATTAAAACTGGTTACCTGAGTTGAAGAGACCTGGTTCCTATGTCCTCCCTTTACAGTCGATTGTAAAGCTGAAAAGCCAAAACTCTGATTGTGAAGCTGAAAACGCTGAATCAAAAGCTGACTTACCTGGACTGCCACCCTGCTTCCTGCTTCCTTCTTGCTGGAAATTTTACAAAAATATTATCTAAGAGCAGAAAGAACCAGTTTGTCCTCATGTTATGAAAAAATGTAGGTGCATTTGTGAAATTGTGGTTCTGGGAACTTCTCTCTTGTATAGCATCATTGCAAAAATGTCCCTAATGAAGTATTACATAAACCTTTGTTTGTAAAACAAACATTCTCAAACATTATTTCAAACTGGGTTTACAGCTGTAGAATTTAGCAAGAAAAACCATAACATCTTTGTAATGTCTTTGTGGGAACTCATAATTATGTTGCAGTATTTGTGTCTAGTGATCTACCATCTCTAGAGTGAAGTCAGTATATGTTTGTTATTGCTGACATATTCAGTAAGTTTACCAGAGAATTGGCTGGAAGGTTAGATAATGAATTTATGCTTATGGATTATTTTACTAAGATGCACAACTTGTTTCCTCCAGTTGTCCAGTCAAGCCAATATTATTTGTATAGCACCTTTCACAACACACATCGTTTCAAAGCAGCTTTACAGAAGATCAGGCATTAACAGACGATAAAACTATAATGTCGATGAATCATCATTGTGTAATTAGATAAAATACGATTGTTAATCGTGTTTAAAAATAAGTAATTAAATAATAATTGTATTAATAACCCCAGTGCTCAAGCTGAAAGCGAATGTGGCAAGGAATACAAAACTCCATAAGATTTTGATTAATGGAGAAAAATAACCTTGGGAGAAACCAGACTCACTGAGTGGGCCAGTTCCCCTCTGGCTAACATCATGAATGTTATGTAAATATTACTTATGTATAGTTAAAGTCATGGTTTAAAATTATTAAATAAGTAAATGTTTAAACATCGATTTTGTTTGAACTGTAAAATTAACGACCAATGTCTTTGAAGTCCATCCTGGATTAACTGCAGAATCACATAGATTGTCCTTGTTAATTGTCTGATGAAGGATTTTGTTGGCAATTGTTAGTCTATGCATTCCATTTCAAGATCGTAGTCCATTAAGTTGTGAGTCAAGTAATGTCTTTTGAGTATGACTCACCCATTTGTTCTTTGGAGAAAATATAATATTAGTAAGCTCATTCAGTCAAGAGCAGAATTTTCCTTTGGACAAAAATGAGGGACAAATTCTTTATTTTCCTGTACCAGTAAACAAATCTTCTTTGTGAAGATTACCAACAATTTCCAAATTAAAAGTTGATATCTCAAGCAACACAGTCTTACCAATGGTTATTAGTGACTGTTTCTTTGCCTGAAAAAATATGTGCATTCCTAACTGATCTAATCAGGGTTCTAAAGCATCTTGTTTTTTAAAAATGCTATTCGACAAGTTGGCAGATGTCACATTTTACAGATTGCACGAGAGATTAACACATAACCGAGAGTCCTCTAAAGTACTTAATTACAGTTGCTGAATTCCTGTTTTCTGACATGCAACCTGACAATTCTAGCAGCTAAAAAAATTGTGCCTCTAAACAGGTTTCCCAATAAGTAGCACATATGAACAGTGAAGAATACAAGAAAGAGGTGTGTCTCAGTTAAATGTGGTGAAAGAGTGTGTATTAGGGGGTGTGTGTTAAGAGGGTTATTTATGATCAAGAGCCAGACTCTGAGTTGTCAGAGATTATGAGAATGCTCCAAATACTGAGTGCAGTGTTTACAGTTGCTCTTCTAATGAGAGGTAAGCCTTTAAAACATGATCCAGGCTCAAATAACCATGTGATTACAAACTTTAACTTTCTAATTAATACTTAAGGATAACTCATTTATTTTGATATTTAAATGAATGTTTTATTTTATGGGTCAAGGTTTTATATTAAATAGTGTGTTTTGTTCAGGAATAATTGATAACTGATTATTATTATTATTATTATTAGTTATCTTATTATTAGTTGCATAGTTGTGTAGTCTCTTCAATGGGTTGCAATGTTGTTTAAACTGGTGTTGATAGCTCTGCAGGCAAAATTTTGAAAAGCATCTTTCCAAAACTTAGACAAAAAAGTCCAGAAATAAAGATGTGATCCGTAGGAACATTACACAGCTTTATACAGTGCATGTGATTTACTGTAGGCCAATCTCCATCAAAAATGAAATATGGTGCAAATCTGAATGTAGAATAATTGAGCATTGCACTAGCAATGCCAGTGTCATAGGTTTGATTCAACACACAAACTGATAAACAAACTGTTCACCAAATGCTTAAATATAAACTTGTTAATTCGTTTTCTAGGATGTGATGCACAATTGGCAGGTAAAATAATTTTTACTACATAATTGAAATGAACAAATTCTGAAATGAAAAAAACTATTGCTGCAGTATGACTGGTTGATCGTCTAAAACATACTTTCTTTTCTCCATAACAGATTGTGGCATAGCCCCTCTTAATGCAAGGATAGTAGGGGGACAGGATGCTCCTGTTGGTGCATGGCCATGGCAGGTCAGTCTTCACAAGAGCAATAGCCATTTCTGTGGTGGATCACTCATCAACAATGAATGGGTTCTGACAGCAGCTCACTGCTTTCAAAGGTAACCACAAAAATATCAGTAGATCATACACCAACCCTTGCAGAGATAAAATGTTGTTTCACAAGATTAACGTGCTGATGGTGAACACTTTTTCTCTCACCAAATTTCAGTACTTCAACTAGCGGCCTAACTGTGTACCTGGGGCGACAAAAACAGTCAGGAACAAATACAAACGAGGTGTCCAGAACTGTCTCTCAAATCATTAAACATCCAAACTACACTTCCAGCACTCAAGACAATGATGTCACTCTTCTGCATCTGTCTTCACCCGTGACGTTTACTGACTACATTAGACCGGTCTGCCTGGCAGCTGCAGACAGTACATTCTTTAACCGCACTGTGAGCTGGGTCACGGGATGGGGAAATATTCAAAGTGGTGGTAAGAGTTTAATTGAATGCAATAACACTGAACGGAGTCACCCAACATAATTTTCTATTGCAGCAGCTGACACAAATTTCATTTTTTTATGTGTTTCTCAGTTTCCCTGCCTTCACCGGAAACTCTACAGGAAGTGCAAGTGCCTATTGTTGGAAACAGGCAATGCAAGTGCCTTTATGGAATCCAAACAATCACAAATAATATGATCTGTGCTGGACTTATCGAAGGGGGGAAAGACTCCTGTCAGGTAAGAGCACTCATTGCAAACTAAACTCTGAATTTTAGCATGTCTAACCTAGTGCATCACATTCAAAATACTTTCGAGTTCATTTCAAAGCTCAGACTTTTGAGATCTTTGTTGGCACTCATTTATTGTTTTATATGAGATTACATTTTAAAATTAACTGGGTTAATTCATTTAGAAAATATTATTTAATATTACTGAATCAACCTTTATTACTTTAATGTTATTAATGTAGAATTACATTAGGTTACACCAATGAAAGCATTTTTAAGGTAGTAAACAGAGAGGCTATAATTTTATCATAATCACACAAATGTACTATGGTAACCATGGTTTTCTGTCAAAATAGTATAGCACTACTGTTTTCGTATTTTGTGTAGAGCAGGTGAAACCGTGTTAAGAATGATCTCAGAATAAAACCTGTTCCCCTTCTGTCCCTCACTTGAAGTCGTGTCAATGTAGTGACACTAGGGGTCACTTTTGTGAGCCCCGAAGCACCTCAATCTTTGAGAAAATGGGAATTGGTGAGTGGAATTTGCATGCCACTCCTCCAGACATACTGGTATAAAAGGAGATGGAATGCCGATTCTCATTCAGATTTTTTCTTCGGAGCCGAGCGGTTGTATATCAGCAAGCTGAAGAGTATAAAGCTGTGAATATTGCTGTGAATAATGTGCTAAAAGAGTATATTTTCTCTAAGAGCAAACACATTAACGTGAACATCTTTTTAATACGTGTCTTTTTAAAGACACGTTTTTATAAAGATGCCTTTCCGTCTTTGTGTGATTCCTGGATGCAGCCATTATCTCTCCACCTCTGACGGCCATGGGCGCTGCCACACGTGTCTTGCCAGTGATCGCACTGAGGCAGCGTTTGTGGATGGTTCATGTTCTCATTGCGAGAATATGATCATGGCAACGTTGCGGTCACGGCTTTTCTTCTTCTGGGGGAAAGCCACTCCAGCCATCCCCCGCACTGTGCCTGCTACCTACGGGTACGAGGCCAGCCCGACTGGTGCTGGAGGCGATTTGGGGAGTTCAATGGGCACGTTCTCGCCGGGTAAATCCTCGCGGACTGCTCTTTCCCCAGCACACACGTTTTCCCCCATTGAGTTTCGAGATGAGACCAACTCTCCTCATGGCAACTTAATTTCTCTTTCGGGGCTCGCGAGCAGGATGAGTTCTCGATCGCTGCATCGGAGAGCGCACTGGGTTGCCATATTCTGGTCTGCCTGCCCAGTCTGAGGCCGATGCAGAGCTGACCGCTAAGCTTGCCCGGGCCACTGAGAGTATCGGATATGCTTTCTCAATGCGCCTATCTCCCTGATCGGCCTATTCAGTGACACCATTGAGGACTTTGCTAGCAGTGCTCAATGGTGAAGAACCAGATGGAGGCTACAGCACATCTTACGCTAGCACTCCTCACAAGCGTGCATATCTGGAGTCAGCGGCGACTGAGGTCACTGCGGGCCATTCACATCCTGGGCAGTCTCAACACCACAGCAGAAGCATCACAGCAGGTGAAGCTCGAGAGTGGAGACTCCACCCCCAGTTGGTCCAGCTGATTTGGAGTCAATTCGGCAAAGCACAGTTAGACCTGTTCGCTTCCTGGGAATCACACTCCCACTGCCTGCTCTGGTATGCAATGATGGGAACCCCTCTCGGCACAGACGCAATGGCCCCGGGGGCTGCACAAATATGCATTCCCCATTACTGAGCCTACTTGCATAGAACCTGTGCAATTTCAGGGAGGATGAGGAACAAGTCACCCTTGTGGCTCCGTATTGGCCCTACCAGACTCGGTTCTCGGACCTCATGCTCCTTGCGACAGCACCTCCATGGCAAATTCCCCTGAGGAAGGACCTTCTTTCTCAGGGACAGGACACCATCTGGCACCCACACCCAGACCTCTGGAAACTCCACATCTGGTCCTGGATGGGTCATGGAAGACTTAAGTGGTCTACCACCCGCTGTGATTAACACGATCACTCAGGCCAGGGCTCCTTCTACAAGGCCACTGTATTCCCTGAAGTGGTGTGTGTTCGCTAAGTGGTGTTCTTCCCATAGCGAAGAGCCCCAGAGATCCGCAGTCGGATCAATGCTTCAATTCCTAGAGTCAGTCGAGTTAAAGACTGTGGTCTGCACAGGGTATTTTTCCCCCTGAAAGAATAGGAAAAGGAAAAGAACACCTCCCCCGATGCATATAATAGCATTAGATTGTCCCAGCCAAATCTAATACTCTTTGGAGAGAAAATATACAGAGAAAAGGCAGCGGCTTGCGTGGCATACTCCCATGCTAGTTATGTCACTTCCCCCCCTCAGGGATGTGGGGAACTACATGACGATTTTGGGGTATTGGGGGAGGTTACGTGCAGTCTGATGCACCTGATATTTTTCAAGCAGCAGTATGCTTGCATCTGCATCGGCAGTCCACATAACACGGTTCAGCTGTTGTAGCATTTTTCTATAGGGACCCCTAGTGTCACTACATCGACACAACGTCAAGTAAGTGGCAGAAGGTGAATGTCTTGGTTACTGTCGTAACCTCCGTTCCCTGATGGACGGAACAAGACGTTGTGTCTCTCTTGCCACAATGCTATACTTGCCGCTGAAATGGCCGGGACCTTGTCTCGGCTCCTCAGCACAAAACCTGAATGAGAGTGGGCATTCCTTCTCATTTTATACCCGTATGTCCAGGGGATTGGCATGCAAATTCCACTCACCTATTCCCATTGGCCTTTCTCAAAGATTGAGGTGGTTCGGGGCTCTCAAGGGCAACCCCTAGAGTCACTAAATTGACACAACGTATCATTCGCTCCATCAGGGAATGGAGGTTACGACAATAACCGAGACGTTTTTTGTCCAACAGGGTGATTCGGGCGGACCTATGGTCAGCAAACAGGGCTCAGTCTGGATACAGTCTGGGGTTGTGAGCTTTGGTGAAAGATGTGCTTTACCAAAGTTTCCTGGTGTCTATGCCAGAGTGTCTCAGTACCAGACCTGGATCACCCAACAGATCAACCAGCCAAATAACCAGCCAGGCTTCATCAAATTCATCTCCAATGGTACTGATGGTGATCTCAGTGTCAGCTGTAGTGGTTTGTCTGCCATTACATCAACTGCTGCACCTGCAACTACAACCACTATTACAACTGCAGGTAAGTTACAGCTATAGTGGATTGTTGGGATTTAGATTACAATATAATCACCTCAAAAAATATTTTTTGTTTTCTTTTCCAGTCAAAATATACTTTATATCAGTCTATATATATATACTTTTTTTTTTTTACTGGAAAACAAGACAAAAGTACTGATTAAGGGATTTTTTGCAGTGCAGTACACATTTTTCATGAAGCTAAATGTCCTGGAAGTTAAATTCATTATCAGATGCACGCTGGATTTTAGTGGGAAATGGTTCTTTTACTTAAATGAACAAATTCTATCAAAACCTCTTGCTGCAGTATGTCTGGTTGATTGTCTACAACATACTTTCATTCTTTTCTCCATAACAGATTGTGGCATAGCCCCTCTTAATACAAGGATAGTAGGGGGACAGGATGCTCCTGTTGGTGCATGGCCATGGCAGGTCAGTCTTCACAAGAGCAATAGCCATTTCTGTGGTGGATCACTCATCAACAATGAATGGGTTCTGACAGCAGCTCACTGCTTTCAAAGGTAACCACAAAAATATCAGTAGATCATACACCAACCCCTGCAGAGATAAAATGTTGTGTTTCACAAGATTAACGTGCTGATGGTGAACACTTTTTCTCTCACCAAATTTCAGTACTTCAACTAGCGGCCTAACTGTGTACCTGGGGCGACAAAAACAGTCAGGAACAAATACAAACGAGGTGTCCAGAACTGTCTCTCAAATCATTAAACATCCAAACTACACTTCCAGCACTCAAGACAATGATGTCACTCTTCTGCATCTGTCTTCACCTGTGACGTTTACTGACTACATTAGACCGGTCTGCCTGGCAGCTGCAGACAGTACATTCTTTAACCGCACTGCGAGCTGGGTCACTGGATGGGGAAATATTCAAAGTGGTGGTAAGAGTTTAATTGAATGCAATAACACTGAACGGAGTCACCCAACATAAATTACTATTGCAGCAGCTGACACAAATTTCATTTTTTTTATGTGTTTCTCAGTTTCCCTGCCTTCACCGGAAACTCTACGGGAAGTGCAAGTGCCTATTGTTGGAAACAGGCAATGCAAGTGCCTTTATGGAATCCAAACAATCACAAACAATATGATCTGTGCTGGATTAATCGAAGGGGGGAAAGACTCCTGTCAGGTACTCATTGCAAACTAAATGCTGAATTTTAGCAGGTCTAACCTAGTGCATCAAAAAGCCACTCCAGCCACCCCCCACTGTGCCTGCTACCTACGGGTTCGAGGCCAGCCCGGCTAGTGCTGGAGGCGATTTGGGGAGTTCATTGGGCGCGTTCTCGCCGGGTAAATCCTCGCGGACTGCCCGTTCCCCAGCACGCACGTTTTCCCCCATTGAGTTCCGAGATGAGACCAGCTCTCCTCATGGCTATGTGCCCAATGTTCCCTTGACCACTTTTAGGGATCAGGCGGTGAGTGGAGGAGGCAGACCCAGCCTTATCGTTTCTGTGTCTTGTGTATGCTTTATGCATCTACTTGGATCGCACACAGAGCTTTAGATGCTCTGAGCAGCTCTTTGTCTGCTTTGGTGGACAGCGGAAAGGGGACACTGTCTCCAAACAGAGGCTTGCCCACTGGATTGTGAACGCTATCGCATTGGCCTACCAGACCCAGGCTGTACCAGCCCCCTTGCGGGTTCGATCACACTCTACAAGGAGTCTGGCATCCTCGTGGGCAGTGGTCAATGGCACCTCTATAGCAGACATCTGAGCAACACCCAATACCTTCGAGATTTTACAATCTCCGGGTTGAGAAGGTTTCGTCCCATGTTCGTTCAGGTACGAACAGGTAGAGTTTGGTAATACATAACAGCTGGCCAGGTGTATCGCTTGCATACAGCGACTTTCCCCTCCCCTGAGGAGAAAACATTTGCTTTTACCCCAAGTCGAGTTCTCAAAGTCGTGGACCCTGGATGACCTTCCTCCCTAGCCCTGTGGCTCACGAATTCGGCTGAGGAGTTTGCAGCCAGACCCTCTACGGTTACTAATATGCCCTGTACTGGGATAGGTGCTCCACTGATGCAGATTACTCCGGTAACCCTCTGTGATGTATTTTCCGTGGTACGGTCTCCCTGTCGGCAGATCCGCATCTCCCTAGGGTAGAGCTCTCTCTGCCCCCGGTTACTGTGTTTGTAGAGCTCCTTCCCTTCGAGGCAGGACTTACCACCGCACCTCTTCCATGTGCAGCTGGTGAGCCCATGTGCTGTATTGACACATGTTGAGCTACCCTTTTTGGCAGGATGTGGTCTGTACAGGGTATTTTTCCCCCTGAAAGAATAGGAAAGGTAAAGAACACCTCCCCCGATGCATATAATAGCATTAGATTGTCCCAGCCAAATCTAATACTCTTTGGAGAGAAAATATATAGAGAAAAGGCAGCGGCTTGCATGGCATACTCCCATGCTAGTTATGTCGCTTCCCCCCCTCAGGGATGTGGGGAACTACATGACGTTTTTTGGGGTATTGGGGGAGGTTACGTTGCAGTCTGATGCACCTGATTTTTTCACGCAGCAGTATGCTTGCACCTGCATCAGCAGTCCACATATCACGG
Organism: Moxostoma hubbsi; assembly: GCA_032164185.1. Classification (NCBI taxonomy): domain Eukaryota; kingdom Metazoa; phylum Chordata; class Actinopteri; order Cypriniformes; family Catostomidae; genus Moxostoma; species Moxostoma hubbsi. The sequence goes on along the minus strand of JAVLUX010000024.1, from coordinate 14,942,240 downwards.
TTCAGCTGTTGTAGCATTTTTCTATAGGGACCCCTAGTGTCACTACATCGACACAACGTCAAGTAAGTGGCAGAAGGTGAATGTCTTGGTTATTGTCGTAACCTCCGTTCCCTGATGGACGGAACAAGATGTTGTGTCTCTCTTGCCACAATGCTATACTTGCCGCTGAAATGGCCGGGACCTTGTCTCGGCTCCTCAGTACAAAACCTGAATGAGAGTGGGCATTCCTTCTCATTTTATACCTGTATGTCCAGGGGATTGGCATGCAAATTCCACTCACCTATAACCCATTGTTATTTCTCAAAGATTGAGGTGTTTCGGGGCTCTCAAGGGCAACCCCTAGTGTCACTAAATTGACACAACGTCTCATTCGCTCCATCAGGGAATGGAGGTTACGACAATAACCAAGACATTTTTTGTCCAACAGGGTGATTCGGGTGGACCTATGGTCAGCAAACAGGGCTCAGTCTGGATCCAGTCTGGGGTTGTGAGCTTTGGTGAAGGATGTGCTTTACCAAAGTTTCCTGGTGTCTATGCCAGAGTGTCTCAGTACCAGACTTGGATCACCCAACAGATCAACCAGCCAAATAACCAGCCAGGCTTCATCAAATTCATCTCCAATGGTACTGATGGTGATCTCAGTGTCAGCTGTAGTGGTCTGTCTGCCATTACATCAACTGCTGCACCTGCAACTACATCCGCTGCACGTAAGCTCCTTTAAGTTACAGCTATAGGGGATTGATGTGATTTAGATTACAATATAATCACCTCAAAAAATATTTTCTCAGTCTTGTTTTGTTTTCCAGTCAACATATACATATATATATATATATATATATATATATATATATATATATATATATATATATATATATATATATATCAGTCAATATATATATATATATATATATATATATATATATATATATATATATATATATACACACATACATACATACATACTTTTCCTGGAAAACAAGACAAAAATACTGATTAAAGAAAGTTTTGGAGTGGAGTACACACTGTCCATTAAGCTAAATGTCCTTGGAGTTAAATGCATTATCAAATGCATGATGGATTTTAGTGGGAAATTGGTCTTTTATTTAAATTCAGAAACCAATCAATTATATTCCTGGTCAGTTTCAAGCAAGAATAATAGTCAAAGAGGTAGCTGTGGCTGTCAGCTCATCTCTCAATCTCCTTATGTCAACTGACCATGCATGAGTTTCAGTAAAAGTAGAAACTTCCAAGGCTTGATTGTTCATACAATGACCAAAAAACCTGTTCTGTGACATATTACATATAAGTACATATCATGCAATGCTAATGGACTATGACTTTGTCTCTACAAATAGCCTACCCATAAAAAATGCATGCATATTTTTTCTTCAGGACAGCTCTAACAAAAGATTAAAAGAAACATACATATCCAAAAAATCAAAACAAAAAACAAAACAAATAAGACCTGAATGCATTATTCTTTGTCTCTGTTTCTTTAGCTGTTGTGTGTGGAAGGGCCAAACTGAATACCCGTGTTGGTGGAAACAACTCCCTGGCATCTACAGGTGTATGGCCATGGATTGCCAGTCTGCAGTTGAACGGCAGACACATTTGTGGAGGAACAATGATTGATGAACGGTTTATCATGAGCTCTTCTAGCTGCTTTTCCAGGTAAAGACAATTAATTACCAAAAAAATAAAAAATTTGCTGGCTCATTAGGAATCAAAAAATTCAGATTGGATTGATTTTGTTGCTTCTTATCCAGATCAATAAATGCCTCAGATTGGACCGTGATCCTAGGTCGTCTGTACCAGAGCGGCATCAACCCAAATGAGGTCTCTGTAAAAGTAGCAAACATCACAATCAGCAATTCTACAGGTGACAACATTGCAGTCTTGCAGTTGGCCAGTGCACCAAAACTCTCAGATTTCATTCAGCCCATATGTGTGGACCTGGGAGATAGTACCTTCAGTGCTGATACTCCATGTTGGGTGGCAGGCTGGGGCTCAGGAGCAGGAGGAGGTAAATGTGTGTTTTTTGAGTGTCCTTTAATGTGAGTACTTTTAGAATGATGTGGAGGTGGGGGCGTGTTCAAGCACCGATTTGTGAATGGAGAGCGAGATCGGGAGATGAGAACGGTAAGCAGTCCCACCTGTGGGTATTATCTCTAACAGCTGTTTGTGATTTGCAGTGAGAATGGCGAGGGATAAAAAGGGGCTGTCCAGACCGAAAAGAGAGAGAAACTGACACAAAGCTGACTATGTGTGATTGTGCTGAAAAGCCTTTACTGTGTGTGTTACAGCAAAAGAGCGTGGAAAATAAAAACTTACTTGGATTGTTTAACCGGCTCACGCTTCCTCCTTAAGAAGAAAGCTAGTGATGTGTCACAAATTATTAGTTTATTAGATATTTAATCCATTGTTTCATATCTTCTTACTATGTACATTATTTGTTCTTCTTTTACAGCTAATCAAACACTTCAGGAATTCCAAACTGCTATAGTGAATTGTGGGAACTCATCCTCAAACAACAGTATTTGTACAAGTTCCATGAACTTACAGGAGGCGAGTTAATTCTGTTTGAATACACAACAATTAACATTATTTTCAAGAAATGTACTTACCATGAACAGCCAAATACCATGAATCTGAGGCTTCTGTGACAGAGAGCATTTTTCCTCATATACCTAAAACTCTATTCATGAAGTAGAATTATAACTCTCTCTCTCTCACTCTCTCACTCTCTCTCTCAGGGTGACCAAGGGGGTGCACTGATGTGTAAACAGGATCTGTCATGGATTAATGCTGCTGTTCTGACAATACAGATCAGCACTACAAACAGCAGCACAAATACAAGCTCCAGTAACAGCACTGCAGTGAGCCGGTCTGTTCGTGCTCAAGACATCCAGTCCTTCACTAAAACCTCCAGCTATGCATCATTCTTGAGATCTGTGGTGGGTTCTTTGCCTCAGAAAGCCTCAAACATCCCAAATACAACTTCATCTTCAAATGCAAATGCAACTGCACCCAGCAACTCAGTCCAATCTCTGTCCTTTGATGGGTCACAATTGTTTTCCTTCTGTTTTACCACTGTCCTCTTTCCAGCACTTCTAGCACTCCAAATTTTACATTAACGATTGACAATTAGGACTTTTCAGTATATATCTTTTTAAATATAAATGTTACTAGAAACTAGTAAGAAACTTAACTTACTATAAATGTTACTTTTAAACTGATTTAATAATTGCATTATTCATAATACAGCAAAAGGATTTGTGTTGCCCATATAATTTTACTTGACACATGACTGAGTTTTTGGCTATAGATCTCTTCTGTACAATTTCTGTGTAAGATTTTATACTGTTAGCACTTAAGAAAGTCTGTAACTTATTACCTTTTACCATCCTCACATTGTACACATGTTTGCATTGTAGCATTGGTATGCAACATGGCACTTTATGTAAATGTCCCAGTTTGTGTTGTTCAGTTCTTCTGTCTACTGTATGTAATCTAACAATTACCTCAAGCTGCACCACTCTTGGGACATTACTGTTAGTTCATTTTTATCTGAATTAGAGTTCTTAGGAAAATGTTTCCATTTTAGTAGTGTTTGGATTTATTATTAAACATTTTTTTTAATTAATATATTTTGTTTGATCTCACATGTGAGATTCAGATGAAAAGTATTGTTTTATTTTAAAGAAAAGTGGCTTACATATGAAAAAACATTTTTATTTATTTATATAATCACAAAACACAAAAAGGGTTTGTGTAAAACATGATCATGTGGGAAATCCACATGCTGCAAGAAATCGGATTCACAAAAATGACGATGGGTGTGAAACAGAGGCTGTATTTTTGCTCCAAAAAAACATTTTTACTTCACTAATGTGGAGTAAAAATTTGGAATAAGAAGTAGGGTTAATATATCATGCATTCCTGTTGTTTTTATGATGCCATTTAAAACTTGCTTATGGCGCCAATCAGTGGACACATTAACACTTCAGGCTTTGGCCACTGGGGGCAGTGATTTGAATTTTGGTAAGCACAAACCGATTTCAACAGTTGAACAGTAGAACCTCCTGTCATTGTATTCACAATGTGATCAGTCTGTCAGCCCATCTGTTTTGTTTAATCTAATGTGCAAAAAAATTAGTTTTTTTCTTATCTTCCATGAATTATGTTCATATTATTCATAAAGGTTCCATGCCCGTTGTGAGCCAATCAAAGTTATTGACATAATACATTTGCAAATAAGAAAGTTATTGTAAAAAGGTGTATCAAGATTCAAGAAATACATTTATTTATTTTTATGGATGGAGCAACAATATAATATAATTTCTGTGAAAAGATATAACAACAGAAGGTTTTTTTAAAAAATATATATTTTTAAAGGTGGTAAAGGGGCCTTTTACCCCACACCAGGGGTATAAGTCTCCCTCACTTGGGGTAAAACGCCCCCGGGGGTGTTATACTGAAATAGTTTAGATACCGGTTGCACTAGTTATAGGGCACAAAAGGGCACAATTTCTCAACTTATGCAAATCCTTCTAAGCCAGCAAAATGCTTTTTTAGTAACAAATTAAGATAATGCTTATTCAAAATAACCACCAGAAAAGGGTGCATAATTTATTGTTCATTTCAATCATATTTGACTTTTTATTACATCTCAAGTATTCTATACAAATCAATGCCCATTGTGATTGGATCAGTAAATGTGAGCACACTTTGAATATTCTAACTAATCCATTCACCCCACTTAAGATAAACTTTTTAGGGTCTTTTTTTACCCTAAATACTATCCTTTCACTATTTGGACAGTTATTGAAATGTTTCTGATCACCTTAAGCAAACTTTTAAATGACAAATAAATATTTTGTCTCAAAATAAATGTGATAATTTCCAGGATAATTTGCTATATTTAAAAAATTATTAAATATTAGATAAAATTGCTTCAAAATCAACCTTTAGACACCACACGCAAAGATCTCATGGAACAGGAACATTTTACTGTGCATAGCTACAAACAGGTGTTTTGTAACACCTGTGCACAATTAACGGACTGAAACTGAGTCCGCAGCCATCCGATGAACTTGAAATCACCGTGCGCATTTTTATTCATAAGGTTTACACAGTAGTAATATTGGCTTCAACAGACTCATCATTGTTTTGTAATTTTGTATATGTTTATTTAAAATATCGCTTAATACCTGTGCTCGTTGGATGATCAGTCTTCCAAATGTTTTTTCTATTATTCTTGATGAATTTGTTATTCAATTTGAAGTCATTATTCATGCCTTTCTGAATAAGGTATTCAGCTCTGGGCATATCCATACTCCTTAGCAATTGATTGTGATTTCAATCTCGATTACACTTCCTGTAGTGCCATCCAATGCTCTGCGCATGCATCAAGCACTAGTACGTGTAATTGAGCTTGAAATCATTATCGTGTGTAGAGACTGCAATATCAAAATGTACAGTGAAAATAAATATATATATTTGTGTCCGTTCTCACCCAAAACAGATTGGATCACTTCAGAAGACATTAATTAAACAAATGGAGTCATATGGATTACTTTAATGATGCATTTTATTTTATATTTAGACCTTCAGAGTTCTGCCCACCATTCAATAGCATTGTGTGGACCAACAGAGCTGAGATATTATTCTAAAACTCTTCGTGTTCTGCAGCAGAATAAAAGTCATACATCTCTGGGATGGCATGAGAGTAAATGATGAGAGAATTTTAATTTTGGGGTAAATTATCCCTTTAAGTGTTCTGGGAAACAACACGTCAGCATGTTTTATTAATGTGACTGCTTCTTTTTTTTTTTTTTTCTTCTCCCCAATTTGGAATGCCCAATTCCCAATGCACTCTAAGCAGTGGCGTAACTAGAGTTTTATATTTGGGGTGGCCAGGGGGTGGCCACTGCTACTTCGGGGGGCCACACACACACACACACACACACTCGCGCGCTCACACTCGCATGCTCACACTCGCACGCTCACACTCGCATGCACTCTCTCGCAAGCACGCACTCACAAGCACACACTCACACTTGCGCGCACGCACACACACACAATGTTTTTATACTGTACAAACTGTATTTTCTATCCCCTAAACCTATCCATCGCCTAAATATTTAAATGTAAAAAAATTTGGTATGTATGAATTATAAGCTGTTTTTCTAGTATTGATAGTAATAACACACATACACACGCTCACACAGTACTCACATAGAGTAAAGTATTGGGTCCCCCTGTTTGTGTCTACAAGTGTTGAACATCCTAAATATTTTCAGAAAATAAAGCTTTAGTACCAAGGAGACAAGATACGGTAGCATGTGTCTGTTACATTAAATGCTGAGTTTATTTTATTTTTTTTAAATACATAAACACAGTACTTACAGAGAGGAAATAATTTATAGTGTTTATAAGTGTTGAACATCTCCTGGCAGCTCTGGCTCACTGTCTGGCTCAAATCATTAAACATCCAAACTACACTTCCAGCACTCAAGACAATGATGTCACTCTTCTGCATCTGTCTTCACCTGTGACGTTTACTGACTACATTAGACCGGTCTGCCTGGCAGCTGCAGACAGTACATTCTTTAACCGCACTGTGAGCTGTGTCACGGGATGGGGAAATATTCAAAGTGGTGGTAAGAGTTTAATTGAATGCAATAACACTGAACGGAGTCACCCAACATAATTTACTATTGCAGCTGCTGACACAAATTTCATTTTTTTATGTGTTTCTCAGTTTCCCTGCCTTCACCGGAAACTCTACGGGAAGTGCAAGTGCCTATTGTTGGAAACAGGCAATGCAAGTGCCTTTATGGAATCCAAACAATCACAAACAATATGATCTGTGCTGGACTAATCGAAGGGGGGAAAGACTCCTGTCAGGTACTCATTGCAAACTAAATGCTGAATTTTAGCAGGTCTAACCTAGTGCATCAAAAAGCCACTCCAGCCACCCCCCACTGTACCTACGGGTTCGAGGCCAGCCCGGCTGGTGCTGGAGGCAATTTGGGGAGTTCATTGGGCGCGTTCTCGCCGGGTAAATCCTCGCGGACTGCCCGTTCCCCAGCACGCACGTTTTCCCCCATTGAGTTCCGAGATGAGACCAGTTCTCCTCATGGCTATGTGCCCAATGTTCCCTTGACCACTTTTAGGGATCAGGCGGTGAGCGGAGGAGGCAGACCCAGCCTTATTGTTTCTGTGTCTTGTGTATGCTTTATGCATCTACTTGGATCGCACACAGAGCTTTAGATGCTCTGAGCAGCTCTTTGTCTGCTTTGGTGGACAGCGGAAAGGGGACACTGTCTCCAAACAGAAGCTTGCCCACTGGATCGTGAATGCTATCGCATTGGCCTTCCAGACCCAGGCTGTACCCGCCCCCTTGCGGGTTCGATCACACTTTACAAGGAGTCTGGCATCCTCGTGGGCACTGGTTAATGGCACCTCTTTAGCAGACATCTGAACAACACCCAATACCTTCGAGATTTTACAATCTCCAGGTTGAGCCGGTTTCGTCTCATGTTCGTTCAGGTACGAACAGGTAGAGTTTGGTAATACAGAACAGCTGGCCAGGTGTATCGCTTGCATACAGCGCCTTTCCCCTCCCCTGAGGAGAAAACATTTGCTTTTACCCCAAGTCAAGTTCTCAAAGTCGTGGACCCTGGATAACCTTCCTCCCTAGCCCTGTGGCTCACGAATTCGGCTGAGGAGCTCGCAGCCAGACCCTCTACGGTTACTAATATGCCCTGTACTGGGATAGGTGCTCCACTGATGCAGATTACTCCGGTAACCCCCTGTGATGTATTTTCTGTGGTATGGTCTCCCTGTCGGCAGATCCGCATCTCCCTAGGGTAGAGCTCTCTCTGCACCCGGTTACCTACCACCGCACCTCTTCCATGTGCAGCTGGTGAGCCCATGTGCTGTATTGACACATGTTGAGCTACCCTTTTTGGCAGGATGTGGTCTGTACAGGGTATTTTTCCCCCTGAAAGAATAGGAAAGGAAAAGAACACCTCCCCCGATGCATATAATAGCATTAGATTGTCCCAGCCAAATCTAATACTCTTTGGAGAGAAAATATATAGAGAAAAGGCAGCGGCTTGCGTGGCATACTCCCATGCTAGTTATGTCGCTTCCCCCCCTCAGGGATGTGGGGAACTACATGACATTTTTTGGGGTATTGGGGGAGGTTACGTGCAGTCTGATGCACCTGATATTTTTCATGCAGCAGTATGCTTGCACCTGCATCAGCAGTCCACATAACACAGTTCAGCTGTTGTAGCATTTTTCTATAGGGACCCCTAGTGTCACTACATCGACACAACGTCAAGTAAGTGGCAGAAGGTGAATGTCTTGGTTACTTTTGTAACCTCCGTTCCCTGATGGATGGAACAAGACGTTGTGTCTCTCTTGCCACAATGCTATACTTGCCGCTGAAATGGCCGGGACCTTGTCTCGGCTCCTCAGCACAAAACCTGAATGAGAGTGGGTATTCCTTCTCATTTTATACCTGTATGTCCAGGGGATTGGCATGCAAATTCCACTCACCTATAACCCATTGTTATTTCTCAAAGATTGAGGTGTTTCGGGGCTCTCAAGGGCAACCCCTAGTGTCACTAAATTGACACAACGTCTCATTCGCTCCATCAGGGAATGAAGGTTACGACAATAACCAAGACATTTTTTGTCCAACAGGGTGATTCGGGCGGACCTATGGTCAGCAAACAGGGCTCAGTCTGGATCCAGTCTGGGATAGTGAACTTTGGTGAAGGATGTGCTTTACCAAAGTTTCCTGGTGTCTATGCCAGAGTGTCTTAATACCAGACCTGAATCACCCAACAGATCAACCAGCCAAATAACCAGCCAGGCTTCATCAAATTCATCTCAAATGGTACTGATGGTGATCTCAGTGTCAGCTGTAGTGGTTTGTCTGCCATTACATCAACTGCTGCACCTGCAACTACAACCGCTGCACGTAAGCTCCTTTAAGTTACAGCTATAGGGGATTGATGTGATTTAGATTACAATATAATCACCTCAATGTTTTGTTTTCCAGTCAACATATACATATATATATATATATATATATACACATACATACATACATACTTTTCCTGGAAAACAAGACAAAAATACTGATTAAAGAAAGTTTTGCAGTGGAGTACACACTGTCCATTAAGCTAAATGTCCTTGGAGTTAAATGCATTATCAGATGCATGCTGGATTTTAGTGGGAAATTGGTCTTTTATTTAAATTCAGAAACCAATCAATTATATTCCTGGTCAGTTTCAAGCAAGAATAATAGTCAAAGAGGTAGCTGTGGCTGTCAGCTCATCTCTCAATCTCCTTCTATGTCAACTGACCATGCATGAGTTTCAGTAAAAGTAGAAACTTCCAAGGCTTGATTGTTCATACAATGACCAAAAAACCTGTTCTGTGACATATTACATATAAGTACATATCATGCAATGCTAATGGACTATGACTTTGTCTCTACAAATAGCCTACTCATACAAAATGCATGCATATTTTTTCTTCAGGACAGCTCTAACAAAAGATTAAAAGAAACATACATATCCAAAAAATCAAAACAAAAAACAAAACAAATAAGACCTGAATGCATTATTCTTTGTCTCTGTTTCTTTAGCTGTTGTGTGTGGAAGGGCCAAACTGAATACCCGTGTTGGTGGAAACAACTCCCTGGCATCTACAGGTGTATGGCCATGGATTGCCAGTCAGCAGTTGAACGGCAGACACATTTGTGGAGGAACAATGATTGATGAACGGTTTATCATGAGCTCTTCTAGCTGCTTTTCCAGGTAAAGAATAAAAAATTTGCTGGCTCATTAGGAATCAAAAAATTCAGATTGGATTGATTTTGTTGCTTCTTATCCAGATCAATAAATGCCTCCGATTGGACCGTGAGCCTAGGTCGTCTGTACCAGAGCGGCATCAACCCAAATGAGGTCTCTGTAAAAGTAGCAAACATCACAATCAGCAATTCTACAGGTGACAACATTGCAGTTGGCCAGTGCACCAAAACTCTCAGATTTCATTCAGCCCATATGTGTGGACCTGGGAGATAGTACCTTCAGTGCTGATACTCCATGTTGGGTGGCAGGCTGGGGCTCAGGAGCAGGAGGAGGTAAATGTGTGTTTTTTGAGTGTCCTTTAATGTGAGTACTTTTAGAATGATGTGGAGGTGGGGGGTGTGATCAAGCACCGATTTGTGAATGGAGAGCGAGATCGGGAGATGAGAACGGTAAACATTCCCACCTGTGGGTATTATCTCTAACAGCTGTTTGTGATTTGCAGTGACAATGGCGAGGGATAAAAAGGGGCTGTCCAGACCAAAAAGAGGGAGAAACTGACACAAAGCTGACTATGTGTGATTGTGCTGAAAAGCCTTTACTGTGTGTGTTACAGCAAAAGTGCGTGGAAAATAAAAACTTACTTGGATTGTTTAACCGGCTCACGCTTCCTCCTTAAGAAGAAAGCTAGTGATGTGTCACAAATTATTAGTTTATTAGATATTTAATCCATTGTTTCATATCTTCTTACTATGTACATTATTTGTTCTTCTTTCACAGCTAATCAAACACTTCAGGAATTCCAAACTGCTATAGTGAATTGTGGGAACTCATCCTCAAACAACAGTATTTGTACAAGTTCCATGAACTTACAGGAGGCGAGTTAATTCTGTTTGAATACACAACAGTTAACATTATTTTCAAGAAATGTACTTACCATGAACAGCCAAATACCATGAATCTGAGGCTTCTGTGACAGAGAGCATTTTTCCTCATATACATAAAACTCTATTCATGAAGTAGTATTATCAAGGTAGGTCAAGGTCAAGGTAAATTTATTTCATACCCGCAGGTAAATTTGTTTTGCAGATAAAAAGAAAAAGAATTCGGTCATCCAAGAAGAAAACATATAAGACAAAATCATTTCACATACAGTTTTTACAGATAAGACATAAGTAAAACAAAACATCATGACAAACTGCACCATGACACATACGTATCCTCTGTCCAAGTTAATTATCAGATACTAAAACATCTCTCTTACTCGTATTATTTAAAATTGTAATTGCATTATAACTCTCTCTCTCTCTCTCTCTCTCTCTCTCTCTCAGGGTGATCAAGGGGGTGCACTGATGTGTAAACAGGATCTGTCATGGATTAATGCTGCTGTTCTGACAATACAGATCAGCACTACAAACAGCAGCACTAATACAAGCTCCAGTAACAGCACTGCAGTGAGCCGGTCTGTTCGTGCTCAAGACATCCAGTCCTTCACTAAAACCTCCAGCTATGCATCATTCTTGAGATCTGTGGTGGGTTCTTTGCCTCAGAAAGCCTCAAACATCCCAAATACAACTTCATCTTCAAATGCAAATGCAACTACACCCAGCAACTCAGTCCAGTCTCTGTCCTTTGATGGGTCACAATTGTTTTCCTTCTGTTTTACCACTGTCCTCTTTCCAGCACTTCTAGCACTCCAAATTTTACATTAACGATTGACAATTAGGACTTTTCAGTATATATCTTTTTAAATATAAATGTTACTTGAAACTAGTAAGAAACTTAACTTACTATAAATGTTACTTTTAAACTGATTTAATAATTGCATTATTCATAATACAGCAAAAGGATTTGTGTTGCCCATATAATTTTACTTGACACATGACTGAGTTTTTGGCTATAGATCTCTTCTGTACAATTTCTGTGTAAGATTTTATACTGTTAGCACTTAAGAAAGTCTTTAACTTATTACCTTTTACCATCCTCACATTGTACACATGTTTGCATTGTAGCATTGTGTAACGACTTTACAAGAAGAAGGACACGGGAACAGGGTTCAACACAAAGGTGAGGCTCTTTAATCACGGGGTGTAGACAGACAGGGGTAGTGCAAATACGTGCTATACATAAACGTTTCTAAACTAATCTAACAATTTGGCGTTGTCTCTCTGTTGCCAACACTGGACTGGCAGCTCCCTCTCTCGACTGGAGGCACTGGTGCTCTTTTATGCCGCTCTCCCCATACTCACTGAAATTAGAGACAGGTTTTAGACATAATTTAGCTCAGGTGCAAGCGCCCTTACCGCTTTCTCCCTTCGGACGGGCACTTGACCACGCCCCCGCTGCCACATACCCCCACCGCCCGACTCAGGCCGGGGCGTCATCCGGCCTGCCTACCACTCCCCCCCCATTTCTGGAGAGGAAGTCGGCGACAGCCATCTGCACCCCCGGTCTGTGGACCACCTCGAACTTAAAAGGCTGGAGAGCCAGATACCAACGGGTGATCCGGGCGTTAGTATCCTTCATGCGGTGGAGCCACTGCAGTGGGGCATGATCCGAGCAGAGAGTGAAGGCCCGCCCCAGCAGGTAGTATCGGAGTGTGAGGACCGCCCACTTGATGGCCAGACACTCCTTTTCTACAGTGCTGTACTTCGTTTCCCTTAAGGAGAGCTTCCGACTGATGTACAGCACCGAGCGCTCCTCCCCCTCCACCACCTGCGAGAGTACGGCCCCCAGCCCTCTGTCTGAAGCGTCCGTCTGTAATAAGAAAGGGAGAGAGAAGTTAGGTGAATACAAGAGCGGCCCTCCACAGAGTGCGGCTTTAACTCGTGTAAATGCCTGTTGGCACTGCTCCGACCAGATCTGGAGCCCCCTTTTTAGTGAGGTCAGTCAGCGGGCTGGTGACATCCGAATAATTAGGCACAAATCTTCTATAATAGCCAGCCAGCCCCAGGAACTGCCTCACCCCCTTTTTGGTCTTAGGTCTAGGACAAGTCGCAATCGCCGCGGTCTTATCAATTTGGGGACGCACCTGGCCATGACCCAAGTGGAACCCCAGATACCTCCACACGCCCAATCGCGCACTTCTTGGGGTTTGCTGTGAGCCCCGCCCGCCGCGGCGACTTCAAGACCGCCCTCAGATGTTGTATATGCCACTGCCAATCATTACTATAGATAATGATGTCATCTAAATAGGCAGCGGCGTAAGCGGAGTGCGGGCGGAGGATACGGTCCATCAGACGCTGGAACATGGCTGGGGCCCCGAACAAACCGAACGGAAGTGTCACAAATTGGTGTAACCTGAACGGCGTGGTGAAGGCTGTTTTCTCACGGGAAATTGGTGTCAAGGGGATCTGCCAATAACCCTTTGTCAAATCCATTGTCGAATAAAAGCGAGCGGTACCTAACTGATCGAGCAGTTCATCAACCCGGGGCATTGGGTATGCATCAAATTTAGACACCGCATTGACTTTTCTGTAGTCCACACAGAACCGCACAGACTCGTCATTCTTGGGAACGAGAACGACCGGGCTGGACCAATCGCTGTGGGACTCTTCTATTACCCCCATATCAAGCATGGCATCCAATTCGTCACGAACAATTTTCATTTTATGCTCAGGGAGGCGATAAGGGTGGCTACGAACGACCACCCCCGGCTCGGTCTCGATATGGTGCTCGATGACGTTTGTGCGACCCGGTAGGGGAGAAAACACATCTGCAAACTCTTCTTGCAACCTGGCAACCTCTGAACGTTGGCACGGGGAGAGGTGGTCTCCACAAATGACCGGGGCATTGAGATTGGGTTTTGAATTTACCTCCGGTCTGAGCTCCGCCCTCTCTGGAACCACCGTAGCCAATGACACAGGGACCGCCTCCCTCCATAATTTAAGGAGGTTGAGGTGGTAAATTGGACGCGCATCCCCCCTATCGGTTCGTTTAACCTCAAAATCGAGATCCCCCACTCGTCGTGTGACCTCAAAGGGCCCTTGCCACTTGGTGAGTAATTTGGAGCTCGATGTGGGGAGAAATACAAGAACTTTATCTCCCGGTGCAAACTCCCTTAGCTGTGTTCCCCTGTCATACAGTCGGCATTGACGTTCTTGGGCCCGGAGCAAATTCTCCTGTGTTAATTTCCCCAAAGTGTGGAGTTTTGCTCTGAGGTCAAGGATGTATTGAATTTCGTTTTTGCTATTCGAAGATCCCTCCTCCCAGCTTTCTCGTATAACATCTAAGACACCGCGTGGATACAGTAGCTCAAATGGAGAGAAGCCGGTTGAGGCTTGCGGGACCTCTCGCACTGCAAACAACAGGGGATCGAGCCATCTGTCCCAGTTTTTAGCATCCTCGTGTATGAACTTACGAATCATGTTCTTGAGCGTTCTGTTAAAACGTTCCACTAGGCCATCTGTCTGCGGATGGTACACGCTAGTGCGAATCGATTTAATGCCCAATAGATCGTAAAGTTCGCGAAGTGTGCGTGACATAAATGTTGTGCCTTGATCGGTGAGGATTTCTTTTGGAATCCCCACCCGGGAGATTATTTTGAAGAGCGCCCCAGCAACAATACGTGCTGAGATATTGCTTAGAGGCACTGCTTCCGGATATCGAGTTGCGTAATCCACTAGGACTAACACAAAGCGATGTCCGCGTGCTGTCCGCTCTAATGGCCCGACGAGGTCCATTCCAATTCTTTCGAAGGGAACCTCGATTAACGGAAGAGGGCGCAATGGCGCTTTTGGGGTGGCCGGTGGGTTTACCAGCTGGCATTCACGGCACGCCGCACACCATCTGCGGACGTCGCCGGTAATGCCCGGCCAATAAAAACGGGCTATTAGATGGAGAAGTGTTTTCCTTTCTCCTAGGTGACCCGCCATGGGATTATAATGAGCCGCCTGGAATAACATTTCGCAGCGGCTCCGTGGAATCAATAATTGTGTAACATTTTCTTTTGTTTGAGTGTCCTGCGTCACTCTGTATAACCGCTCATTTATAATCGCAAAATAGAGGTATGCGAGAGCGATGTCCGGCTGAAGACGCTGTCCATCAATCGTCTTCACCTGATCGAAGGCGTGCTTAAGGGTTTCATCCCGTGACTGCTCCAAAGGGAAATCTACGTCAGGGAATTCCCTACGAAGGGGAGGGGCGGAGGGCCCGCCCCTTCCCTCGTCATCCTGATTTGGAACAGTTGAGGATGGCCCCGGCTCCGCCTCCCCTGCCAAAGCATCGCATATCGCACATCTCCCTATTTTAGTGCAGGACCCATCCGTGCATATTCCCCCTAAAACATCTCTAAATACAGGCCAATCGGTCCCCAAGATTAGAGGATGGGTGAGGCAGTAGCTAACCGCTGCCTCCACTCTATGTTTTCTCCCTCTGAATTTAATTAGTAAGGTCACCATCAGATAGTTGTGAACATCCCCATGCACACACCTCACCCTTACCCGTTTAGCCGTGCTCAAAGCCCCCGGGTTGAACCAAGCGTTGATGGATGGTGGTCTGATTACAACCGGTATCCAGCAAAGCTTGGTGTGTACCCCCCTGGATTCTTACCGGAATCTGGTACACTCCAGCCCGATCGGGGGCAGCATGTGGGAGATCGGAGACCCGAACCACCGTCCCCACCTTCATCAACGTACACCGATCGCGGAAGAGGCTCGGGTTCCCTGACCTCCGACAGGCTGGCCCACGCGCTACACCCGTACCTGCTTCGGCGGACTCCCCCACCTGAGGGGGAGAGCAGTTGTAGGTTGTGGGGGAAGGAGGTGATGTGGCTGATGACTGGGTTGATCTTAACCAGGCTCCTCGCCTGCGGGGGGCAGGAACGGGCCCTGGAGAGAGGACAGAGGGAGAGGGTTGAAGGGGATGGGAGAGAGCAGAAGAAAACACAGGGGGAGGGGGAAGAGAGGGAGAGAGAGAGAGAGAGAGAGAGGGCTCATCCGCCCCTGGGATCGCCGCCATGTGGTCCTCTGCAAGCTGGACGGCCGCCTCCAGCGACGCCGGGTGGTAGCACTGGGCCCACTCCGCTGTTTTCCTGGGCAAGCGTTGGACGAACTGCTCCAGCACCACCTGATCGATGAGTCCCTCGACGTCGTGGCCCCCCACTAGCAGCCACCTACGGCAGGCATCACGGAGCCGCTGGGCAAAGGCGAACGGGCGGTCGAACTTTTCCAGTTTCATATCCCGGAAGAGTTGTCGGTTTACTTCGGGGCTCCGACCAACCCGTTGCAAGATGGCTTTCCTCAAATCAGCGTAGGCCAGGAGGTTTGTTGCCGGCAGTTGTTGAGCCGTGAGTTGGGCTTCCCCAGACAGAAGAGGAACAAGGCGGGCTGCCCACTGATTCTGCGGCCAGCCCCAAACTTCAGGGGTTCGTTCGAACAGATCTAGAAATGCTTCAGCATCGTCAGCCACCCCCATCTTCTGTAACGTGGGCGGGGGCAACATGGCACGGGTGTCCGGGGTCGCGGCTGTGGCGGCCTCCTGGCTGAGGAGGCTCCGGATGGCCTGTCGATCCTCTGCTTGGGCCCTTACGATCTCACGGAATCGCCGATCTTGCTCCTCTCTGAGCTTAAGCAGGGACTGTTGGTGGTTTTGATGTAGGGTAGCGAGGGACTGGAGGACTTCGGCCAGCTGGGAGGACTCTACGGGGCGACTTTTCTCCATGATTTGGATGTAGAGGATCCAAAAATTTTTTCTTTTCCCGGGTTTCGGCACCAGTGTAACGACTTTACAAGAAGAAGGACACGGGAACAGGGTTCAACACAAAGGTGAGGCTCTTTAATCACGGGGTGTAGACAGACAGGGGTAGTGCAAATACGTGCTATACATAAACATTCTAAACTAATCTAACAATTTGGCGTTGTCTCTCTGTTGCCAACACTGGACTGGCAGCTCCCTCTCTCGACTAGAGGCACTGGTGCTCTTTTATGCCGCTCTCCCCATACTCACTGAAATTAGAGACAGGTGTTAGACATAATTTAGCTCAGGTGCAAACGCCCTTACCGCTTTCTCCCTTCGGACGGGCGCTTGACCACGCCCCCGCTGCCACACATTGGTATGCAACATGGCACTTTATGTAAATGTCCCAGTTTGTGTTGTTCAGTTCTTCTGTCTACTGTATGTAATCTAACAATTACCTCAAGCTGCACCACTCTTGGGACATTAATGTTAGTTCATTGTTATGTGAATTAGAGTTCTTAGGAAAATGTTTCCATTTTATTAGTGTTTGGATTTATTAGTATAGTTTTTTTCAGGATATTATGCTATGTTTTACTGCTTAAAAAATTTTTTTTAATTAATATATTTTGTTTGATCTCACATGTGAGATTCAGATGAAAAGTATTGTTTTATTTTAAAGAAAAGTGGCTTACATATGAAAATGTTTTATTTATTTATTTATATAATCACAAAACACAAAAAGGGTTTGTGTAAAACATGATCATGTGGGAAATCCACATGCTGCAAGTAATCGGATTCACAAAAATGACGATGGGTGTGAAACAGAGGCTGTATTTTTGCTCCAAAATAACATTTTTACTTCACTAATGTGGAGTAAAAATTTGGAATAAGAAGTAGGGTTAATATATCATGCATTCCTGTTGTTTGTATGATGCCATTTAAAACTTGCTTATGGCGCCAATCAGTGGACACATTAACACTTCAGGCTTTGGCCACTGGGGGCAGTGATTTGAATTTTGGTAAGCACAAACCGATTTCAACAGTTGAACAGTAGAACCTCCTGTCATTGTATTCACAATGTGATCAGTCTGTCAGCCCATCAGTTTTGTTTAATCTAATGTGCAAAAAAATTTGATTTTTTCTTATCTTCCATGAATTATGTTCATATTATTCATAAAGGTTCCATGCCCGTTGTGAGCCAAAGTTATTGACATAATACATTTGCAAATAAGAAAGTTATTGTAAAAAGGTGTATCAAGATTCAAGAAATACATTTATTTATTTTTATGGATGGAGCAACAATATAATATAATTTCTGTGAAAAGATATAACAACAGAAGGTTTTTTTAAAAAATATATTTTTTTAAAGGTGGTAAAGGGGCCTTTTACCCCACACCAGGGGTATAAGCCTCCCTCACTTGGGGTAAAACGCCCCCGGGGGTGTTATACTGAAATAGTTTAGATACCGGTTGCACTAGTTATAGGGCACAAAAGGGCACAATTTCTCAACTTATGCAAATCCTTCTAAGCCAGCAAAATGCTTTTTTAGTAACAAATTAAGATAATGCTTATTCAAAATAACCACCAGAAAAGGGTGCATAATTTATTGTTCATTTCAATCATATTTGACTTTTTATTACATCTCAAGTATTCTATACAAATCAATGCCCATTGTGATTGGATCAGTAAATGTGAGCACACTTTGAATATTCTAACTAATCCATTCACCCCACTTAAGATAAACTTTTTAGGGTCTTTTTTACCCTAAATACTATCCTTTCACTATTTGGACAGTTATTGAAATGTTTCTGATCACCTTAAGCAAACTTTTAAATGACAAATAAATATTTTGTCTCAAAATAAATGTGATAATTTCCAGGATAATTTGCTATATTTAAAAAATTATTAAATATTAGATAAAATTGCTTCAAAATCAACCTTTAGACACCACACGCAAAGATCTCATGGAACAGGAACATTTTACTGTGCATAGCTACAAACAGGTGTTTTGTAACACCTGTGCACAATTAACGGACTGAAACTGAGTCCGCAGCCATCCGATGAACTTGAAATCACCGTGCGCATTTTTATTCATAAGGTTTACACAGTAGTAATATTGGCTTCAACAGACTCATCATTGTTTTGTAATTTTGTATATGTTTATTTAAAATATCGCTTAATACCTGTGCTCGTTGGATGATCAGTCTTCCAAATGTTTTTTCTATTATTCTTGATGAATTTGTTATTCAATTTGAAGTCACTATTCATGCCTTTCTGAATAAGGTATTCAGCTCTGGGCATATCCATACTCCTTAGCAATTGATTGTGATTTCAATCTCGATTACACTTCCTGTAGTGCCATCCAATGCTCTGCGCATGCATCAAGCACTAGTACGTGTAATTGAGCTTGAAATCATTATCGTGTGTACTGCAATATCAAAATGTACAGTGAAAATAAATATATATATTTGTGTCCGTTCTCACCCAAAACAGATTGGATCACTTCAGAAGACATTAATTAAACAAATGGAGTCATATGGATTACTTTAATGATGCATTTTATTTATATTTAGACCTTCAGAGTTCTGCCCACCATTCAATAGCATTGTGTGGACCAACAGAGCTGAGATATTCTTCTAAAACTCTTCGTGTTCTGCAGCAGAATAAAAGTCATACATCTCTGGGATGGCATGAGAGTAAATGATGAGTGAATTTTCATTTTGGGGTAAATTATCACACTCGCATGCACTCTCTCACAAGCACGCACTCACAAGCACACACTCGCACTTGCGCGCACGCACACACACAATGTTTTTATACTGTACAAACTGTATTTTCTATCCCCTAAACCTATCCATCGCCTAAATATTTAAATGTAAAAAAATTTGGTATGTATGAATTATAAGCTGTTTTTCTAGTATTGATAGTAATAACACACATACACACGCTCACACAGTACTCACATAGAGTAAAGTATTGGGTCCCCCTGTTTGTGTCTACAAGTGTTGAACATCCTAAATATTTTCAGAAAATAAAGCTTTAGTACCAAGGAGACAAGATACGGTAGCATGTGTCTGTTACATTAAATGCTGAGTTTATTTTTATTTTTTTTAATACATAAACACAGTACTTACAGAGAGGAAATAATTGATAGTGTTTATAAGTGTTGAACATATCCTGGCAGCTCTGGCTCACTGTCTTTCTCAGAACAAGAGGTCTCTGTGTCATCCCTTGATACATCTATTTATAACACAAGAACCATTAGTGTAAAACCACAATATAAATGCCACAGACATCAACAACAAGAACACACATGAACCAACATTTTAAACGTCCAAACCTGAATGACTGACTTTCTTCTGCTGAAAACAAAATATAATATTTTGAAGCATGTTGGTAACCAAACAAAAAATACATAATGGAAGTCGACGGGAACCCAAAACTATTTGGTTACCAACATGCTTCAAATTTAGAGGGTGAGTAAATGATGACTGAAATTTCATTTTTGGGTGAACTATCCTTTTAATCTGACAAAATCATCTTGACGTAAGTTCCTGAACTTGTGAGTGACTGCCTGTGTCTGGTAGATGCTCTGACCTGCTGTCTGACTGCCTGAAGTCTGACCACTGACTCTGACTAGCCTCAGCTAGGGAGCTGCTCTGTGGTCCAGTGGTGATGCAAGGGCTGGGGTCTGTTTGTACCTGATCTGCCTGTTTGTGCTTCTTTAAAAAGAACTCTGATATCTCCCTTTCTTTTCATGTTTAATTGATCCTGTGCAAAAATATGACAGCCTATGTTTACATCTAATCATCCAATTACCAACATTTTTATCGTAATTACAAATCCTAATTTTCATAACTGTACATTAAAATCAACTACCATTCTGTTACCAGTTTGATGATTGCTAGCCCTACTCTGAACTGAAGTAAATGAACTAGCTAATCGATTTCAAACTGTTAAATGTTAACTCGCTGAATCTGTATCCTACTTCCCCACATTAGCTAAACATTTGTTTACTGTAACTTACACACTGCACGATATATGCATGTATTACTAGCGCAGATGTAAGCGTGAGGATTGTTATGCTAAATTGCAAAACGATCTCTCTAATCTGATTAACTGGTAGCTAATTTGAGCCTTAATAACTAACACAGTGTGTCATAAAATTTATTCAGCAAACATACATGAACCCTAAACTTTAACTTACTTCAAATATGACGTTTTGTTATTTATCTGTATCTTGCAACTATATTCTCTCGTCCTCGGTTCGTCGTCCGTTTGAAAACTGCGCAAACGTAAAAAAAAAAACAAAAAAAAACCTCTTCTTTTGACAAGAGGTTAAATGAGATGTCAAACAGCATCAGCAACTGGCCACCCCGGACACCCCTCTGGCTCCGCCTCTGACTCTAAGTCCTCGTGGTAGCGTAGTTGTGTTACTTTCTATTTTCTATATAAATTTGCTAAATGTTATTTTTCTAATATTGCCAAATATTGTAAGATTTCCTATTTGTGCTTTATGTTAAAACAAAGATTTGTGACTTTATGTTAAAATCATTCATAGTAAATACAGTTGTATGAGTTGAAAGCAGTTCTTTTTACTTTATTAATTTTTTGTCATGAGTTCAGTGCAGCCGAGCACATGGTTAGCATGAGTGCTCCGTGATTAGCGCAACAGTGGACTCCCCGACCGCCTGGAGCAATGGAGCCGCTGCCAGGGGTGGAGGAGAGCCCTGCCATCCCCCAGAAACGCGGAGCGGTTGAAAGAAGACCGCCGTCCACGAGGGGAGGAGGGAAGTGACTCCCCGACCGCCTGGAGCGGTAGGCTTTGGGGTTTTTTTGTGCAATGTCCTCCATGGAACAAAGAAAGCATTTACATGTGATGTAAATTATGAAACAAGATAACTTTTTTGTCCGTTTTTTATAACATACAAAAATTAGTAAATTTTTTTTTTTTTCAAATTGTTCAAATTCATGATGACTATCAGTTTTTCAGCTAATAAAACTGTTTTTCTTATGTGTAAGTGATCTAAGATTAGTCTGATTTATCATTAAAAATCTATTGCACTTTTCAATATGAAAAGCAAACACTAGACTAATAGCTTGCTATAATTTGAATTTCTAAGGTTACACAACTATTGTAAGAAAGTGTAGGCTTTATTTACTTCTATCTAAATATACATATAAGTATGAATGTCATTACTGTATGTATCAATATAAGTGTCAAGATGTGATAATCTATGGCTTTTAAAGATTATTTTGACTATGACTGATACCACACCACTTCACAAATAGCTTAAAAGAAAATGTCAAAATGTTACTTAGCTGAGATTAAGCTGTACCAACATTTATCTTAATTTCTGGAACTTTCACCCTTGTTTTACATTCTGTATACTAATGACTATGCCAGTAATCACCTAAATAGGTGCATTTTTAAATTTGGAGATGACACCTTATAAATAGTTTGTTGAGCAAGAATGGAACTTGTCATGGCTCAGTTGTGGATGATTTTCTTAGATGGTAAAGGCCTTTCTGAAGATACGTGTATTTATTACGAAAGATTAGGTAATCAGAATTAGGTAATTTATGACCTATGGCATTCTCCTCAATTTGTATTGCAGATAATAGGTTCCTGATGGATGTATAATACAGTATATACGTTTAGTCCCAATGGTTTTGATGTATGTGGATAGATTAGCAGAAATTTTGGATCACAAAAGCAATGTCAAAATTTTTAGTGATATTACACTGTGATGTCACCTCATGCAACCAGCCAGACTCCATAGGGTAGAGTCAGTTTTATCAACTAATGTGTTTTCAGCAATATATTTGTTTTTATTGTAATTGGATATGATACAGTGACTGACATTTTTATGTTGTTTGTACAGTATGCCTGTGTTTTCTTTTCAAAGATTACCAAAACTTTGTAAAAAATATACTTAAAAATAAATACAATATACTTAAAATAACAATTAAAAATAATATGCAAATTATTTGTTATGTAAAAGATTATGTAAAAATATAATTCAAAATAAATTATACATTATACTTAAAATAATAATGAAAGATATATTTGATTTATTTGTTATTTAAAAGATGTTTTCATCTAAAGTGTCCTCCAACAGGGTAAGGTCAAATGTTCTTTGCTGAAGGTCACTTATGTTAATCATATATGGTGCACAATGGTGCACAAATAGTCAGTTATGTAACACTTTTGTTGGATGACATTTTTACATATGAACAGACTGTTTAAACACTGTTCTAAGTTTAGGGTTGGTATAAATGCAAGGATTATCTCTCTGTCCTCATCCTCTTGCTCTCTTTTCTCAATCCACTCAATAAATACAATAGTCAATCAACTATCATTGTTCACAGATGTCATAGTCTGGCTGTTTCTACTGTCATCTACTGTATAGGGATTGAAAATGCACAGATTCACACTCACTCATTTTAACACTTAGCCTCAGTGACATAAACAAAAGTTATGTGTCATAAGCTACAAGTTCATATTTATTCTTTTAACATAAAAGAATACTTGCAGTGAAATTTCTTCCATAATCTTGTACACCATATAGTATCCAGCAGTAAATGTTTACTCAGAGTGTCCCACTTTATCAAGGAGTGCCAGAGACGGATATGTAAGTGTGTATAAGTTCCAGAATTTTAGCATTTATGTGAGACAGAAGATGTTCAGGGAAATTAATGTGGTGTTACCTTTTGTTCCTAACAAAAGGTAAAAGCTTTCACTCCTTATAGTCTCCATATAATGTTATCTGCTCGGTAATTAAATTTTGTTTGTCTATTACATTCCTGCCCTATTTTTTCCTTGCATGTGTGTGGTAGAACCCCTGTCAACTCAAGGATAGTAAGGTGAAAGGATGCTCCTGGTGCATGGCCATGGCAGGTCAGTCTTAACTTGGAAAGCAATCATTTCTGTGGTGGATCCCTCATCAACAGAGAATGGATTCTGACAGGAGCTAACTGCTTTCCAGGGGAACCCACAAAATTATCTTTAATTTAAAGCACTGCACTAATAAAATATTTATTTATCATTGATGGTAAACACTTGTTTTGTCTTTCGTTTTAATAACCCTGATCATTTATCCTTTACTGTTTATCTGGGCCAAAAGAGTCAAGAGAAACCGAATCCAAATGAGGTGTCCAGATCCATCTCTCAAATCATAATTAATACTTTGTACAATTTGGCTTCAAATGACAATGATATCACACTGCTGTGGCTCTCCTCACCAGTGGCTTTCAGTAAATACATCCAACCGGTCTGCCTGGCAGCAGCAGGCAGCACATTCAACAATGGCACTTTGACCTAAATTTTCTTACTTCATTGTTGGGTGCTACGTTCTAGTGATGGGAAGATCGGATCATTTTACTAACTTGAATCTTTGAGCTTTCAGCAAAATTAATGAATCTTTATTCAAGTAATTTAATTAATTTGAGCAGAATTAAATAAACATTTTACAAATTCAATAGAATATGATATAGAACCCTGATATTACACTGCATTATTTTTTCTTAAATAGCTGTGCACACAGCATATACACATCGATGGATGGTCCTTTTACTTAGACTGAAAGTTTCCCCCGCTACTTGGTGCAGGTTGCCAGCTTGAACAGTACGATTCGCTTTCAGGACCAATTGGAATTTCACTGCCAAGGCTATATGCCAGGTGTATCTGTGAGTGTGGCACAATGGAGGTAGTAGCAGATCTAAGGATTTGTTCGACAAGGTCTAGGGAGACCAGGTAAGCTGGAAAACTTCCACCACTCAGACTGTTGACTGAGGAGCTAATTTCCCTGATGAGGTCCTGCATTAGATCTCTCACAATATGCACATAAGTTATGTCTTCTCTGACAACCTCTGACAAAGTCCCTAAAGCATGCAAAGTGTTATTGATAAGAGTAGAGTGCAAATTTACAGTGTATACTATAGTACCCTGACGGCCCTGTAATTGTTCTTGTTGGAGGAGCAGTCTCTGTTGGATTTCTGGCATTTCCTCGTCGAGTACTGATCTTGAGAGCTGAGAGGCAAATGAAGAAAGGTGACCCGATTACTGATGCCACAGCAAGCAGGCCACCGAGAAATTGGTCGTGTCTGGCCACTGAGGTCTTCCTCGGTCACTAGGAATTTCTGCAGTTGTTCAAGGGTGTCAATAGTTGTCTACTTGGCATGTTCGACTGTGTCATGCATTTGGGTTCCGCTCAGCATTCTTTCAGTCAATCGTGGGGGTAGGAAGATGTGTTTGTTGTGTACATCCCAGGGATCTAATCGTACATAGAATATCTGGGTGTACACTTTGCAACGGGTGATCAAGAGGCCAGGTGTCCCTTGTAGGACGATGCCATTCGGCGGCCCGGGCTTGACCACTTCACTGGATTTTGTGACTCATAGGCTGAGGAGAATGCTTTTCTCCCTTCATGAGACTTTCATCCTGAAACAAACCAGAGTTGATTACTGTATGAAAGTGGAGTGGTGCTAGGAGGTAGTGCATGCTGACAGGATGGGTTGAGGCATGCAGCTATCCTTATGGCGCTACTGTGGTGTGTATTCTCCCCTTTGGAGTGAAAACCTCTTGAAGAACTTAATCTGATTTGAGTGTATGGTGGTGTTTGGCTTGGTTTTGAGACCTTGAATTGGTAGGCTACTGGTGAGAGCTTTCCCAATATCTCGAAGGGGCCTGACCAACTTGGTAGGAACTTTTTAGAGATTTAGGTATGGTGAACCTAAAATAGAGTACCTTGTCACATACTTGGTACTCGCAGCGAGACGCTTTCCTGTCATAGTAGGCTTTGGATCCCTTGGATCGACTCATATGAGGCCAGGGGGATTTTGTACTGGTGTACAAATATGGGTGGCGCATTTGGATCAGTTGGAAGGCAAATGGTGTGGAGGTTGGTGACCCCACAATCATGGGAATGTCGGCTGGAAATCATGAAAAGGTCTCCGAATCGCTTTTCTCTGATCCTCTGCCGTCAAAGCATCTGCTTTGGCAAGTTATTCATTGACCTCAGCCTCAAAGCCAACATAGGGTTCCTCTGGCGAGGAACAGGTTCTGTTCTCACCAGGGGTTGTATCTCCAGGTTGAGTCATGAGAGAGTATATGACCATGTCACCTCTGGTGCCCAGGGTAGCGCTGCAGATTGGCTTGTAGTGCTGATAATTTTGGTCGGGAAAGTGTACAGGACACCGTTCATCGACCAACATTCATCGACCAACTGGCGAACTGTCTTCTAGACCAAGTTGCCTCCTTGTGTCAACCTGAGCCCACATGTGTCCACGACGGCAGTCAATAAGCAGAGCCAGTCGGTCCAGTAGGTCCTGGCCAATTAACAGTGGTTCCGTATTAATGGATATTTGTAAATGGAGTGTACTTGTAGAAAGTGTCCCCCTTTGATAGATGGACTCCCTGTCACCCTTGTCATTCAGCACGAAATGGACTATTCCCAAACTTTCCACCGGAGTTCGCAAAGTGACAGAGAAGAGAGCAGTCAGATGATAACGGGTAAAGGAGATCGGCTGAATATTGTAGATAGTTTGTAAAGTCTGTATTATTCCAAATCAAAGAGTTTTTACTGATTGTGCGAGTGCATTCATTACATTGTAAGTGACAACATAATTATTGAATATTCTCAGCAAATGTAAAGACAAACACTATTCCACCTGTATCCGTGTTTACATTTCATTTTGTTTATAAGATTATATTTCTCTGCTATGACATTACTGCCATTCCATATTTATTCGCTGTTAGTATTAGGTATATTTATTCCTTATAAGCACCAATGCATGGTTGCATTTCAGGTAGCGCACATGTGCTAGCAATTAAAGTGAAGACTCACAATATTTTTCAGTACTAGCATCATCCCTTGAAAGGTAATGTTGATCCATGACACATTTCTGATAGGCAACCTATCATGAGTGTAGCTTGTGATGCTTACATTGAAGGTCTTGATCTGTAACGGTTTGCAGAGGGAGAGCGTTGCTTTAGTCACCTCTGCGAAGGTATTGGAACCCATCAGACTTATTCCAGAACCAGTGTTGAGTAGTTCGTGGGAGCTGATGCACCCCTACCACTACTGATGAGTATATCATCTGTCAAGCATCTCCTGATTATACCCTCCATTTCCTGCCGACCCTCAGGGGTCGACGGATGCGCCCAAGTGTCCAGTTGGATTTTTTCCTCATAACAGCGGAAACAACTTAAAATAATCATACAGATCAGTGCAAGACATCATTAGTGATCATAAACTATAAAGGGTCTACGTTTATTTGTGTACACTCACAATAACAACAAAACCTTGTGCTTTTGTAAAATAAAGAAAATAAAAAGGGTGAGCTTTCAGCCGTCTCTGTCACTATGGTGTTGAATGCTGAGCTGTAGTCTACAAACACAAAAATGAACTGAAACTCAGCGAATACTTATCACACGAACATGAAACATATGTCTAAAGAAATCTTAAAATGTCTACTTTTAAAAAAAACAATTCAAATAAAAAAAATGTAATCTATATGAAACAAAGTGATGTAAAGTTTCTCCTGGCTCAGCTAATTATCCCTAATGTGATCACACCCACGCACAGAGGGCCCTATTCATACAGTAATGTGCTGAGACGATCAATAAAAATGGTAAACGCCCCCAAAGGTGCTTAAAAAGCATCAAGTTCACTCAGAACTTGCAGAAGATGGCACACTACACAGGTGAGGAAACTCCTGGATAGTGACGAAGAGTTCAC
This sequence comes from Moxostoma hubbsi, assembly GCA_032164185.1. Lineage (NCBI taxonomy): Eukaryota > Metazoa > Chordata > Actinopteri > Cypriniformes > Catostomidae > Moxostoma > Moxostoma hubbsi. Next base: position 14,914,990 of record JAVLUX010000024.1, on the reverse strand, counting down.
ATTTTCCTCAGAAGAAGAGTGGGACTCAACGTTTGAACATTTGCATTTTGAAGAGCGACATGATCCAGCCAAGGATATAATTTCGGATGAGTAAGTCTTTACTTACATTCGTTGACATGCTATTTTATATAAACATGTACATATTTTACTAGTTGGACTATTTCCAGACATGCCAGCCAGTATTCAGAGTATTGAAATTTTAAATATGTCCTTATAGGCAAGTTTTAGGTACATTTAAATGTTGTTTCAGTTAAAGCAGTTATTTAAATTGTAATTGTAAAAATAATATCAATATTTAGAATATATATTTAACTAGTGTTTATGCTGCCTCATTATCATTTGCAAGCTTGTGCAAATATCTGTTCAGGTGTAAATGTGTAAAATGTGCTGTAAATATGCTCATATTAGAAAATCATCATATTAGAATGATTTCTGAAGGATCTTGTGACACTGAAGTCTGCAGTAATTATCCCGAAGATCACAAATTGCATTTTACAATATATTCAAATAGAAAACAGCTATTTTAAATTGTACAAATATTTCACAATATCACTGTTTTTGCTGTATGTACACCCTCAGTACCCAGAGGGTTAAACCTTGTTCTCTGGGGGGTTAAAACCTTGTCTTCCCACTCACCGTTTTGCCGTTTTGGCCCTGCGTGACCCTGTGAGTGTGTCTGATCACCACCCCCGGTCATGTTGCCCACACTGGTCCTGTTCTAATGTTCGCCTTCATGAGAGGCATTTCATTGCCTTCAAGCTCTAGGTCTACGTATTCTGAGGCTTGGATCCCCATGACTCTGGCGTCACCTTCGTGTCCTTGAGTAGGGCGCTCCCTCGTCTCACATGCCAGTTGTGCATACCTTCTGATTTTCTGCATGGTGAGGTTGCTCATTTTGCAGTGCATCATGACGTCATTTTGCATGCTCTCGTGGAGTTTGTGAAGGAAGAGAGACTTGAAAGTCCGTTCCTCCTCCAGACCTGGTGTGTTATATCCTTGGAAGTACCTGGTTCTCAGGCATCTGTAATACTCATGTGCGCAATGGCAAAAGTGTAGCGGAGTAGCAGAGACTTTGTTGGTTTATGGAGAATACTCCTCGCATAGGGCTTTAGACAGAGCTGAGTAGCGGTCTTGGGTACCAGTCGGCAACGTTTCCATTAACACATGGACACTCCTCACTGTGGTCTTCCATATGAGCTTCAGTTTTTCACGTGATGAAGCATGAGGTAGATCAACAAGGCAGCGCTCAATTTCTCTGAGATAATTTTATCAACGTTTGAATCTCTATTACTCAAAGTGTAATCTCTATTACTTATAAGTCAAAGTGCTCTATGTCTCTTGCATCGAATGCGCAATCTTGGAGTCGGTATGACCGCATGTTGACTGAGTCATCCGAAACACCATAGTCAGATCGCTATGATGAGGACGACTTCCTCCCCTTCTTAGTGGGGATGGAGTCCAGTCGATGCATGGGGGTGGGCCCTGTGTTGCGTACTTCTTCCTGGCTAAGTGGCCCTCGAGCCACTTACACCACTCTGTTTGTCTTGAAAATAATTTTCCCCCCTTCTTGGTATGGAATCAGTCAGTTGAAACGCAAGGTGGCGTGACTGAAAACGGACTAAGGAAGATAACCGTAAGAAGGGGCACCTGCATCCAACAAGCGGGTCACTGGAGGAGCTTGAAAGGTGTTTTGGAGGATGAAGTCAGAGACTGAACCACTAGGGGCAGCTTGGCTCCTAGCATGTGTCCCTGGGTTTCCTAGGGGCCCTCTTCGATGTCAGATGTTGTGCTGTGGTTTTCCTGGGTGGCCAGGACAGCAGCTGCACTTGCATGATCTGACTCTGCTCTTAGCTGGGCAGCTTCGAGGTGCCTGCGCAGGGTTTCATTTACTTCCTGCATCCAGGCATTATCTTCCTGTGTCTGGACTCTCTAAGCTTGGGTGCACCTAACTTCTTGGCCATGGCTGGGATTTTCCCTCTGCACCGCTTGGTAGTTGTTCTGCAGCTGGGTGAGCTGGGCCTGGTGCTATGTGGTTTGCAGTTGGGTTCTGCGATCAAATCAATCAGATCAAATCACTTTATTGTCACACGACCATATACACAAGTATAACAGTGGGGGAAAGTATTGTGTGCTGTTCCGAGCAACATAGCAGTCATGACAGTGACGAGACATATAACAATTTACAATAAACAACATATTTACACAACACAATTTACATATCAAATGTACACATAATATACAACACAATAATAATATACAATGTACAGTAAAAAATACACAATATAGACTACACATACAATAGAAATAAAAAACAAAAAGTATATAAAAAATATATATACAGTAGTTGTTTTGTGAAGAGAATATAATTATGACAGTCCAGTGTGAGATAATAAGATTAATATATGCAGTGCTGATATGTTGATCGTGAGAGATCAAGTGTTCAAAAGTCTGATTTCTTGGGGGAAGAAGCTGTCATGTAGTGGACTGGTGCGGGTCCTGATGCTGCGATACAGCCTGCCTAATGGTAGCAGTGAGAACAGCCCATGGCTCGGGTGGCAGGAGTCTCTGATGATCCTCTGAGCTTTTTTCACACACCGCCTGTTATATATGTCCTGGAGGGAGGGAAGCTCACCTCCGATGATGTGTCTGGCAGTTCGCACCACCCTTTGCATGGCTTTGCAGTTGTGGGCGGTGCTATTGCCATACCAGGCAATGATGCAGCCAGTCAGGATGCTCTCCAGTGCACTACGGTGCTGGTGTAGAAACGTATGAGGATGTGGTGGTTCATTCCAAACTTCCTCAGCCGTCTCAGGAAGAAGAGCCGCTGGTGAGCCTTCTTCACAATGGCCTCAGTGTGGATGGACCATGTGAGTTCCTCAGTGATGTGGACACAGAGGAACTTTGAAGCTGCTGACTCTCTACACTGGTGCTCCATTAATGGTGATGGGGCTGTGTCCTCTGTCTTTCCTCCTGAAGTCAACTACAAGCTCCTTGGTCTCACTGACATAGAGGGAGAGGTTGTGCTGCTCCTCCTCTCTGTAGGCTGTTTCATCATTGTCAGTGATCAGACCTACCACCGTCGTATCATCAGCAAACTTAATGATGGCATTGGAGCTATGTGTTGCCACACAGTCATGTGTGTACAGGGAATACAGGAGTGGGCTGAGAACACAGCCCTGTGGGTCTCCAGTGTCGAGGGTCAGTGATGAGGAGATGTTGCTGCCCATTCTAACCACCTGACATTATAGTGTATTTCTTAGAAAATAGTGTAGTTCTTTAGAAAACAGGTGTTTCTGTTATTCAGTTACATCCTGACATATATTTTGACATATATCCTTGATACAGCAGTATTCTGACATTTATCCTTGATAAAGGCCTTTATAAAATATTGTGTCTCATTAAACTACATGATGTATTTCTTGCAAAACACTTTTGATAAGTTAGATATCTCTTATATGATATATTTTTGACAAGGTGTCTGATTTAAGGTTAAATATGTGATGAATATTTTTAGAGCTTGCATTTTATTTCATTAATCTAATAATATTGTGTGTGAGCAAAAGAAGCCGCCTCATTATAAGGGTACACTGAAATGTAGGCCAAGGTAAAAGGTATGTGATGAGGACATGGCTGTTTTTCTCTTACACAAATGTTTCTAAGTTAAAGCGCTCTTTCCAAGAACAATGACATATGTCAAAAAATGAGAAGTTACCAGCTGTATATGAAAGATATGTTTTTTAAAAAATAGATAAGTGAAGGACTTTCCACCAATATTTAATTAATGAAGAACATAAAACATATTGGTGGCGAGGGAAAGAGACAAGGACAATGATTCCATTGGCCAGAGATAGTGGGTAAAAAGATAACATAAGGTATATAACTGGGAACTTAGGATAATGTAATCAGAATGGACAGCTGACCGGTCTCATGTTTGTTGGTGTTCAATAAACTACAACTTTGGCATCTGGAACTTGGGACTCCGAGAGTTTTCTTACAACTTAGAGAGAATCTTTATGAATATTCCACAACAACATCTGCCTGACAGGAAGTCCAGGATCGAGCTGCACAGCGAGCTGTTTAAGCCCAGAGCCCGGAGTTTCACATCAAGCTTGGAGGGCACTATGGTGTTGAATGCTGAGCTGTAGTCTACAAACAGCATTCTCACATATGTGTTCCTTTTTTCCAGGTGGGAGAGAGCAGTGTGTATTGTATATGCAATAGCATCATCAGTGGAGCGGTTGTTGTAGTAGGCAAACTGCAATGGGTCCAGTGAGGTGGGCAGCACAGATTAGATGTAATCTCTGATTAGCCTCTAAAAGCATTTGCTGATGATGGGGGTCAGGGCAACAGGACGCCAGTCATTTAAACAAGTGATTTTTGATTGCTTGGGTACAGGCACAATGGTGGACATTTTGAAGCATGTGGGGACTACAGACAAGGAGAGGGACAGGTTAAAAATGTCTGTAAAAACACCAGCCAATTGGTTCACGCACACTCTGATGACGCGGCCCGGAATGCCGTCTGGACCCGCGGCTTTACTGATGTTCACCCGGTGGAAGGATCGGGTTACATCTGCAACAGAGACGGAGAGTGAACCAACCTCTGTAGCATCTGCCAAGAGTGCTCTCTCTGCGAGGTCAGTGTTATTTTCCTCGAAACAAGCATAAAATGTATTTAGGTCCTCCAGGAGAGAGGCAGCAGTGTTCAAGGCAGAGTTTTTATTCCCTTTGTAGTCCGTGATGATATTTATTCCCTTCCAAATACTTCTAGAGTAGGTGGTGTTGAAATGTCCTTCAATTTTGTGCCTGTACTGGCGTTTAGCTGCTCTGATAGTTTTACGAGGGCATAACTGGCTTGTTTACGCGCATTAAGTACCGTGCGAACATCGCCCGTTAACCCATGGTTTCTGGTTGGGGTAGATCCATATTGTGTTGGTCGGAACAACGTCCTCTATGCACTTCTGAAACACATTACGCTATCAGCGTAAACCTCAATGTCGTCATCAGAGGCGGACTGGAACATCTCCCAGTCCACTTGCTCAAAACAGTCTTGTAGCATAGATTCTGATTGGTCCGACCAGCACTGGATAATTCTGAGGGTGGGTGCTTCCCGTTTCAGTTTCTGCCTATAAGCGGGCAGAAGCAGAACGGAAGAGTGGTCTGATTTGCCAAATGGTAGGCGGGGGAGGGATTTGTAGCCATCCCAGAAAGGAGAATAGCAATGGTCCAATGGTCCTCGTGTGTTGAAGCTGATATCTTGCTGGTATTTTGGTGGGATTGTTTTAAAATTGGCTTTGTTAAAGTCCCCGGTCACAATGAACGCGGCCTCAGGGTGCGTGGTTTCCTGCTCACTTATTCTCCCATACAGCTCCTTGAGTGCCCGGTCCATGTCGGCATGTGGGGGGATTATTATTATCAAATTCGTATTACAATAATTTGCCTGTAGACACACAGACACTTGAAGAAACACTTTATTATATTATTAAGAACAGATGACAGAAAAGCGCCTACCCAGCAAACATGCCAGTGCGGGCCCACTGTAGGTAAGTGTGGGTTAAGTGTAGCAGTTTTGCCCATTTGGGCCCCCATGAGGGTTTACTGTGGGCAACCCACTGTGGGTTTGCCCATGTGGGGCCCATAGCAGTTTTGCCCATTTGGGCCCCCATGAGGGTTTACTGTGGGCACCCCACACGGGCCCCCAGTGAGTTAGCCCATTTTTAAAATTGGCTTTGTTAAAGTCGCCGGTCACAATGAACGCGGCCTCAGGGTGCGTGGTTTCCTGCTCACTTATACTCCCATACAGTTCCTTGAGTGCCCGGTCCATGTCGGCATGTGGGGGGATTATTATTATCAAATTCGTATTACAATAATTTGCCTGTAGACACACAGACACTTGAAGAAACACTTTATTATATTATTAAGAACAGATGACAGAAAAGCGCCTATGCGCTTGGTGACGTGCTGATATGGAGGTTGCAGTCTCGTGGAGCATGCGCATGTGAAAGGTTCTCTTTCTGTATTCCGATTTTTTATTATTTTGCAAGAACAGTATCGTTTATGAGTGCTGCAAATAACCTCAGGCGTCTCATCTCAGGATGAGGTTTTTTTTTTTTTTTTCACCTGCATGTGACGGTAAATGGAAAGGTGGTTACTTGTTTATATATATTTATACATCAGTTTTATTGTTCTTTCTTTTATCACTTCATTATTTATTTATTTGATTTTTCGTTTGGAGTGCAATTTAAATTTAGAAATGTATTTGATTTAAGCTTTTCGTTTTTTTATAAATTAATTTAATTTTCAATGCAAAATCACAAAAACAAGAAAATTCATATATATATATATATATATATATATATATATATATATATATATATATATATATATATATATATATATATAACGAGAAGGAGGGAACAAAACACATTTATTCACACACATTATGGATTTTTCCGGATAATGAATAACCCGACCGGTAGAAAATGCACATATGAGGTTCTTTGTAAGAGAGATGTTGACAAATGTTGTAAAACCATCTTTCAGTTAATAGTTCATAGTTAAACAACACATATTTTATATGCACTTATTTTGTTCCAGTTTCATTTGATTTATTTATTTTTTTTTAATAAATAACAAATAAAGTTCAAAGTTTGAAATCAAGGTGTCTTGTTTTGTAGGCTTAACCCTAACCATGCTTAACGAAAATTATATCATATTGACCTCCTCTATGCCTCAGCATCCAGCAGTTCCAGCAGGACATCCAAAAGATCAGGTACTTGCTATATTCCTTTTCGTATTGTTGTTGATGTTGTTATTATGCTAAATTATCTTTCTCCTTTGTAGATATTCTCTCCATTCCATGCTTGACCAAAGCAGTGTAGATGGTTCTTAGCCATCAAAGAGGCGTCGGTCACTCTGTCCAGAGGTCCATGAAAGGATTGTAGCAGAGGTGAGTTTGTTATAACATGCCATTCAAACGTATATGATTAATATATTAATAGATATTAAATTGAAAAGGTTTTGGCATTAAAAAGTCTTATATTTGATACATTGGCATCAAGTGTTTTCAAAATCTATGTTTCAACTGATAATTTAATTCAGTTCTTTAACTGTAATTATTTTCTAAGGTTTCATATATTGTTGGTGCTTTTAGATGGATTAAATATTGCTTTGAGTTGGTTTGGTGGTGTTGAAAAGAATTTATTTGTTTTTTTAGTTCATTTTCAGTTGCTGTTGCTGCCTACATGTGCTGTCGGAATTATCCTACTTCCCACTTCTGAAATATTAATTACAAGTAATTACAAGTAAGTGTTCATGTGCTTTTTGTTGGAAAAAACAGGAAACGTGAAGGATGATTCATTCATACATATTTCTAAGGAACTTTTATTTTGACACCATATTACATATTACTCAGCTTGCTGAAGATAATGGAATTTTGGTTAAATACAAGCTATTTTCATGGTGTAAAAATTTACAACATGCATCAAATGGAACACATCTTCTCCCTCGAGATCTTCTCAAAACTCCACGAACGCCACTCCCAACATTTCTGGCCACAGACATCCCCTACTGTCGCCGTTCAAAAAAAACACAGCTCCACAGTCTGCATGTCTCAGTAAAACAGTTATTCACTCACCTTGTCAACACCTACTGTCACGCTAACCCCCCTAAACACTCAAAATCTGCAACTCCTTCCCAAAAAACATCCAAAACACCTGCAATCCTTCCGTCTCAACCAACCAGCGCCGGTGGAAATAATATTTCTCCCTAAGTAAACATGGAAGTGCAGCACCTGTGAAGACTCTCCAGTCGTGGAGCACATGTCACTATCCCCACCCCTGCCAAATTCCCTCCTCCCTCCTCTACCCCTCTCCAACCTCCCAGTACAAATCTTCACTCAACAGCAGAGCTTTCAGCAAACTTAGCCCCCAATCAGATCATACTCTGTCTTCAGGATTTTCCAATGCACATACCGGCCATCCTTTCCTCTCTTCTATGAAAACTCCTCTAAATATCTCTGCTTATTCTGTGCAACCTGCTCTTTCTACCAGTGTTCTTTCTTCTATCCCTCCCTATCCATGGGATACTCTATTGGAATCACATGTGAGGCTGCCTCCGCTGAAGACTCCCAACCCATTCCCTACTACACAATACCTCCCTTCTAACTACCAAGCCAACTTTCCTCTCTTCGGATCTGATCCTAGCATGCCTCCGCAAGAGACCATATATCCAAATTCCTTCCCCTCAGCACTCCTCTTCTAGCTCACCTCCCAAATTTACACTTCAAACAGCCATACTTCTCACCATTTCCTGAAATGCTTCCGCTACAGAGCCTCTCCCTGCATTTTGTGAACACAAAAGCAGTGTCAAAACTGATAAACTTTTTTGCAAATCAATATGTCCTAATCTGCAGGCATTTTGCTGTCAAAATGTCACGTGAAACAAAAACTGAAGCAATAAATGTTTTGTATCAAAGAGTGCCCAGGACTATCAAAATAATATTTCTTGCAAAGACACCACCATATCTATCTCAAACACAACCAGCTGAGCGAGAATAGCTTCATTGTTATCTTTTCACACCCATTGCCACTCCTCCTCCTGTCCCTCTAGCTCAGAATCACCCCAAACTCATTTTAATCTAAAGCGACATCAACATCTAATGAACGAATAATGAGAGCACAGCCCTTGGACCGTAATAAGGAAGATTCCTGAGAAATGCAAGCTTGTAGTACCACCTGTTTACACCAGTGGGCAGTAAGTGAAACTTCAGCTGTGTGGCAACGCACAGTTTATACAGTGAAGAAAAACACCCTTCAGCAGCTGAACAACACAAACATGCGTTACGTTCTTTCGTTCAAAACACTTGGAGCGCAAATACGAACTAAGGGATCTCAATATGTGTTCTAAGTATTAAACTATATTTAACGTGACACAGTGAATTAAACATTTTATGTTTCTGATACGACGCACCCGACACGCTACACAAGCACGTCTGACGCAGATGTAAATTGACGGGTCCTTAAACAAGCCCTCATAGTACATCTCAAACTAATTGACAAATTCACTTGTGAAATAGATTGCTGTGAACTGTGTCAATGATTGACTTATGATCAATAATATGGTAGTAAACAATACATTGTATTCTAAAGCCACTTTTTGTATTGTCTTATCAATGATTAACTCTTCTGACCTAAAATCATCTGACTATTTTTCTATTTTATATATGTGTTTTTTTTTTTATTTAAAGATAAATATGTATCATCATTATATCTTCATCATATATTGAATTATTGTTATTTGAGGGGCATATATGATTGTTTTTTAATCGGGACACCATGTAATTAATTTGATTAAAAAATTGAATCAATTGACAGCCCTAAGCAAGAGTGCGACATGGCCCTACATCAGCACTGCTGTGATTCAGCTGCAGACTGAGTGCCATAGATAATCACAGCAGTGCTGATGTAGGGCCATATAGCATGATTGCGAGTGTGATATTGCTTACAGTACATGCAACAGTTCAATAAACAAGTACATTTTTAAAAATTAGGTCAGCATGTGGAGTTCTGTAATTAATCAGTCTGTTGTGTCTCTCAGCTGTGATGAGCCTTAATGCTGAAGTTGATTGTTTAAAGCTGTTTAAAGCTATTTCCTAGCTTTTGTAGTGTAGTAGTAATACCAGCGATCACGGAGTGCTGTTCTATGTAAACAATGACTTATAGATTCACTTCACTTACTGGCTCATACTGTTACACATAAAAATTATTTTTTGCCACCACCTGCTGGCTAACAATTTATAGCATCAACTTCAGTGTAGTTAACATTTGCCAACTATGCCTGATCTCTGAGGAACAGTCAATCAGTTTTTTATAGTCTAATATAGAATATGTTTATGTTTTCTTCTGATCGGCGCTGTTCAGATACTTTAGTGCTGAAATGCATCTGACAGGTTTTGTGGCATCTTTACACTCTCTTTCCTTAATGATTAAAGAAAGCAGCGGCTTATTGTATTTCAGTGTGAATCCTGTCCTTTTCAGTCATAATAAAAACGAACGAAAGGTGGTTTTTCACGGTTCCTCGGTAGCCAAATGTTTTGTACTATCAATGGAAGAAAGCACCATGGGTGGCCAAACGGGTCGAAGCAGCAACGCTTGTGTTCACGAGACATGAGCCCAAGAGTGGTTTTAACCACCACGCAAACCATGCAATTGTGTGGGGCCCCGGATGTTGGTGGGGCTCCCGTCCCGGTAGGAAAGCTCCTCAAAAAATGCTTGAGGGGTGACATGATGTTGTGAGTAGAGACACATTGTTTCATGACACTGCACAGGATAAAAATATGTTATCTTTTCATGGCTGCTTGACCACTCAGACACACATGACTTTAATCAGCTGGCATTTAGCTTTTAGTTAGTTCCCAAACAGTCTGATCAATTGCTCCCTATTCCCTATACAGGCCTATAGCACATACTGTTTGGGACTATCATGGGAAACACAGACATTGAGTATATCATTAATTGCATGATGACTGTCAGTGTAACACTACATTTATATCCATAGAAAATGTGATTCCCAGATTTTGGATGCATGCTATGTTAAATTATAAGGAATGTAAGTGTAACGAAATGGGCAGACGAGGGAGTGAGGATCCAGGTACAGCTTTATTGAAATGCCATAAAGTAAAGGGAAGTATAAACACAGGAACAAATGAAACATCCACAAAGGGAAAACAAAAGGTATAAACACAAGAAACACTGGGAATCTTCCAAGGAGGGCTCAGGCAGAAACACGGACGAGGGCAGGATTGACATGAAACATTCACCTAAACATCAAATAACGACCAACAAAAGGACAAAGGTGAACACATGAGGGCCTAAATACAAAACCAAAGGGGAAACAAAAGCCAATGGGAGAACAGAACTCAAAACAAGATAAGGCAATTAACTAAAACCAAATGACAAAACTAGAACTGATAAAAGTAATCAAACAATAAACCAATGAAAACCAGACACATAGACAAGGAGGGAAAACAGGACATGACAAGACTTTCAAAATAAGAGTGCATAAACAAAGAACAATATGGAACATAAAAGGTGCCAAAACTTAAAATAAAAGGTACACAAACCAAAAGACGGTGTGGATCGTTACAGTAAGAACTATTAATAATTTTAATTTACTGACATACAGATCATGGCTAGTAGCCTATTAAAATATATTGTATCGGCACGCACTTCACTTCTAACAGCCAATATTTATTTTTGAAATATAAAACCAATTTTGATCTCTCCTTCCATTGTTTGAAGTGACTACAACAGGTGGAAAAAAAAAAACATTACATATTAGTAAATTTAAACATAATAGGCCTAACTGAAAAATAAACCATGACCCATTGTTAAATTTAAACACAAATCTCATACATTTGTTTAATTTAAGATGGCTACAACTCTGATCTTCTATATTATAAATTAAGTTGGAAACCACATATAATTAATGTAAAAACAAAATTGTCTAAATCCATTGCAATATTAAATAGAACAAAACATATTTTGAATGAAAACTCATTTACTGTATTGTTCACTCATAGTTCCATACATTACTTACCGTGTGGAGGCAGGGGGGTCATACATATAAAGCCAACATAAATCCAATGTTACAGAAGAGCAATACGGATAGTAAAAAAGGAGAATATAACGAAACAGCAAACATTGAATTACATGTTTTAAAATTTGTTGATTTTTACAGATAATGTATAAAGTAAATAATTTATTTCATATTGTGTTCAGAGACTGTTCGAAATAAGAGAATGGGGAATGTACATGTTTAAAAAAAAAAATAAGGGCAAGAACGAATATAACAAATAGATGTATATCTGTGAAAGGGGTAAAACCTATGGAATAATTGTGACAAGGAATTAAAAATGTGTAGTTCACTTTGTAAATGTAAGAATGTTTTTAAAAAAAGGATGATAAATAACTTCTCGGTTACGTATGTAACGTCCGTTCCCTGATGGAGGGATCGAGACGTCGTGTCGAAGAAGTGACACTAGGGGTCTCGAGTGCCGAATATGCCTCTGGTCTATGAAAAAAGGTCAATGAGAAGTTGGCAGACAGTATTTGCATACCCCGCCCCAGACATACGGGTATAAAAGCAGAGAAATACGTCGAGTTCATTCAGGATTTTTCTGAGGAGCCAGAAATGGTCCGGCCACTGCAGTGGCTCTGCTCAGCGACGTGGCCGAGAGGACAACCGAGACATTCCCTGTCTGTCGCTAGGGGTCCACTTTAAATCACGCCATGCGCTGAGCTGTGTACGTGTACTGCTGACACAGGAGCGGGCAGGTATTTCACGTGCACAAGTGACCAACTGTTTCAGACTGCACGTACCCTTCCCTAATGCCCCAAAAAGAGTCGTCAGAATCCTTCTGGTTACCCTTAGAGGGGAACAAGGTGACACTTGCCAACATGGGAACGGGCCAAGCCTGGCTGGGCCTCTTTTTCTCTGTTTCTCGTCATAGAGCAAGAGCAGCTGGGGCCCTTACCGCATCGTGGGAAGGGGGTCTTACCCAGTTTCCTATTCTTTCAGGGGGAAAGACCCTGCGGAGGCCATGTCTGCCCAAAAGGGTAGGTAAAGGTGGTGAAATACATCACATGGCCTCTTTGGTCACATGTGGGAAAGAATGGCAAAGTGGTAGATCCAGCCTCAAGGAGGGGGGAGTTGCTATAACACGGTGACCGGAGGCCAGCGAAAAACTGCCTAAGGGAGACGCGGGTCAGCTCGTAAGGTGACCGTACCGTGGAAATACACACAGGAGGAGTCTCACCTATTCCAGTACAGGGTAGCCTAGGGTATCCGTAGTGGACTGCGGACCCAAAAGGGCTAGGGAGGAATTGACCAGGGACCTGGGTGGGATCTCCTGGGAAAGGCGGCGCACTGTTTTACCTCAGCCAAGGGAAAAAGGGCTCTGAACGCAAGCGATTCACCTGGTCAGACTGTCAGGGTGTACCAAGTTCTACCGGCTCGGACCTGAGAAAACACTGGACGAGACTGACTCAACCCTGAGATTGTAAAATCTCGCAAAGGTAATAAGTGTTGCCCAACCCGCTGCCCTACAAATGTGTGCTAGGGAGGTGCCCCCAGCCAGTGCCCACGAGGATGCAACACTCCTTGTAGAGTGCGCTCGAACCCGCAGGGGGCTGGCATGGTCTGGGTACGATAGGCCAGTAGGATGGCATCCACCACCCAGTGGGAAAGCCTCTGTTTGGAGACAGCGTTCCATTTCTGCTGTCCCCCAAAGCAGACAAAGAGCTGCTCAGGGAACTTAAAGCTCTGAGTGCGGTCCAAGTAGGCACACAAGGCACATACCAGACACAGCAATGAAGGGGCTGGGTCTGCCTCCTCCCGGGGCAGCGCTTGCAGGTTCACTACCTGGTCTCTGAAGGGCATGGTAGGAACCTTGGGCACGTAGCCCAGTCGGGGTCTTAGGATCACATGTGTGTCTGCCAGACCGAACTCCAGGCAGGTGTCACCATCAGAGAATGCTTGCAGGTCCCAGACCCTTTTGATTGAGGTGAGCGTGATTAGCAGGGCCGTCTTTAGGGAGAGGGCCCCGAGTCCAGTTGATTCTAGAGGTTCGAAGGGGGATCTCTGAAGAACGGCGAGGACCACCGAGAGATCCCAGGAGGAGAGCAGGCTTAGCCGGGAGGGATTTAACCTCTGGGTGCCTCTTAAGAACCTGATAATTAAGTCATGTTTACCCAGAGACTTGACGTCTACTGGGTTGTAGTGAGCTGTGATTGCGGCAACATACACCTTCAAGGTGGAAGGGGACAGCCTCCCTACCAACTTCTCCTGTAGGAACAAGAGCACTGACTTAACTGCGCACCTCTGTGCGTCTTCAGCCCGGGAAGAACACCAATTCGCAAACAGGGCGTAAAGTTGCCTGGTAGAGGGGGCTCTGGCTTGGCTGATCGTGGCTATGACTGTGGGTGATAGACCAGCTAGATCTTCTGCGTCCCGTCCAGGGGCCAGGTGTGGAGATTCCAAAGTTCTGGGTGCAGATGCCAGAGCGTGCCCCGTCCCTGAGAAAGAAGCTCCTTCCTCAGGGGAATTCGCCAGGGAGGGGCTGTCGCAAGGAGTACGAGGTCCGAGAACAAGGCCAATAAGGAGCCACAAGAGTGACATGTTCCTCATCCTCCCTGACCTTGCACAGCACCTGTGCAAGAAGGCTCACTGGGGGAAATGCGTACTTGCGCAGCCCCGCCGGCCAGCTGTGTGCCAGTGCATCTACCCCGAGGGGAGCCTCTGAACGGGCATACCAGAGCGGGCAGTGGGAAGTCTCTCAGGAGGTGAACAGGTTTACCTGGGCCTTGCCGAACTGTTCCCAAATCAGCTGGCCCGACTGGGGGTGAAGCCTCCACTCTCCGCCATGCAAGCGTTGTCATGACAGCGCGTCCACTATCACATTGAGTTTGCCGGGGATGTGAGTGTCACGCAGTAACTTGTAGGCTCCGGAGAAGACAACGGGTGAGTCGTGACATGTGGTGGGAGCGTACACCGCCTTGGCGATTTATGTACGCTACCACAGTGGTGCTGTCTGCCCTGACCAGGACATGTTTCTCTCGAACTAATGAGAGAAACTTCCGCAGGCCAAAGAATAGTCAACAACTCCAGGCAGTGGATGTGCCAACGCAGTGGGGCCCCTTTCCAATGGCCTGCTACTGCGTGCCCATTGCACACGGCGCCCCAACCCGATCTGGAGGCATTGGTCGTGACCAGGACGCATCGGGACACCTGCTGTAAGGGCACTCCTGCCCGTAGAAAACGGAGGTCTGTCCAGGGTTTGAATGTTTGGCGGCAGGCGGGGGTGATCGTCACACAATGCGTGCCACGGCGCCATGCTTTTCGGGACTCGAGTCTGAAGCCAGTGCTGAACCGGTCTCATATGCATCAACCCCAGCAGCGCGACAGTCTCATGCATCAACCCTAGCAGCGCGACCGCCGTGGAGGATGCCATTTGCCCCAGGAGCCTCTGGAAAAGTTTTAAGGGGACTGTTGTGCCCGGCCTGAAAGCGGCGAGGCACCTCAACACTGCACACGCTCATTGGTGAGACGTGCTGACATTGAGACCGAGTCTAACTCCATGCCGAGAAAAGAGATTCTCGGAACTGGAGTGAGCTTGCTCATTTCCCAGTTGACCTGAAGCCCCAAACGGCTGAGATGCCTGCATACCTGGTCTCTGTGAGTGCATAGTAACTCATGAGTGGGCCAGAATGAGCCAGTCGTCGAGGTAATTGAGTATGCAGCTGCCTCTGTGACCTTCGTGAAGACACCAGGAGACAGAGACATGCCAAAGGGGAGGACTTTGTACTGATACGCCTGGCCGTCGAACACGAACCGTAAGAAGGGTCGGTGTCGAGGCAGAATTGAGACGTGGAAGTACGCGTCCTTCAGGTCTGCCACTGCGAACCAACCTAGATGCCGAATGCAGGTTAGGATGTGTTTCTGCGTGAGCATTTTGAATGGGAGTTTGTGCAACGCTTGGTTGAAAACTTGCAAGTCCAAAGTAAGCCACCGCCTTTCTTGGGTACGATGAAGTAAGGGCTGTAGAAACCCTTCTTCATCTCGGTTGGAGGGACAGGCTCTATCGCGTCTTTGAGTAAAAGAGTGTCGATTTCCGCACGCAGGGACTTGGCATGTTCGCCGTGTACTGCGGAAAAGCGGACACCCATCAAACTGAATTGCGGAACCGAGTCGGATGGTCCGGGCCAGCCAGCGAGACGGGTTGGGAAGTGAGAGCCACACATCCAAACTCCACGCTAGAGGCACCAAGGGGACAATTATTTTTTACGCCGCTTCGCTGCGGGGCAGGTAAGGCAGCGTCAAGGCTCTGGTGCTGAGAAAAGACTCAAAGCACTTACCTTGCTCCGCACACCCGGCAGAGGGCAGGTTAGTGACTGAGGAGGACGTCCAGGGTAGGCGTCCTCTAGACTCGTCGGAACCGTCCAGCCAGGGAACAGTCATGGGGCTGAAGACGGGTAGTCTGTGTCCAGGAGGCCGGGATTGTTGAAATCTGGTGGCAGAGTGCCGTGAGAACGGCATTTGCGGGCCAGGTGACCCAGAGGCAAAGGAAATAGCTCTTTTATTGAGAATGTGGGTACCGTAGCCCCGGGGGGTGCGCTCAAATGAAAACTGAACAAAAGATTCTCCTCCCGGCCCTCCACCGGGGGACGGAGTGGTCTTACCATCTCCGGAGCTAACATCTCGCTCCCTGGGTCGATCATCTCAGGAGAGCCTGGGAGCCTTACGGGTCCTCGAGGGGGTCCAGGAGACGGGGGGGGCGTCTGCTACCTGCGGTGTGCTCGACGCTGGGGCTGAGAGCTGGGCCCGGGTTGAGGCGGAGCAGAGTGTTTCTTGGGCGCAGGAGGACGCCCTCGGCGAGCAGACGGGGCAGGGCCCATAGCGGCAGGCTTGCGGCGGGGCAGGATATGAGAGATGGCCTCCATCTGCTTCTTCACCGTGGAGAACTGCTGGGCGAAGTCCTCGACGGTGTAGCCAAAGAGGCCAAACTGGGAGAGGGGGACGTTGAGGAAGCAAGCTTTGTCGGCCTCACGTATCTCGACGCAGTCCTGCAACACTTCGGGATCAGGCCTACCCTCGTGCAGATCCCCGAGCGCCTTGGCCTGGTGGAATTGCAGGATGGCCATGGCATGCAAGGCGGAAGCGGCCTGTACCCGCGGCGCTGTAGGATTTGGTGGTAAACGAAGATGTCATCCTACAGGCCTTAGGTGGTAGGGTTTCCGGGGCATAGATGGAGCGCAACAACCCTATCCACCTGGGAAATCGCCATATACCCGTGGGCCGCTCCGCTGTCGAGGGTAGCGAGAGCAGATGAGCAGGGCTTGTGATGAGTGGAGAGGGGAGCTCTCCACGAAGACGTCAGCTCATGCACCTTCAGGAAAAACGGGACCGGGGGGGCGAGGCTGTGAGTGGCGCGCAGACCCCAGGAACCAGTCATCCAACCGTGATGGGTGTGGGGAGGACGGAGGGTTCCAGTCCAACCCCACACTGACGGCGGCCTGGGAAAGCATGTCGGACATCTGCGCGTCAGCCTCAGCCTGGGCGTGCTGGCCCGAAGGCGGCAGCCCAGAGGAGGCATCACCGTCAGATGCCACATCCACCTTGAGCTCCAGAGGATAGGCAGACTGGCTGCAAGGCGAGCCGCTGTTGCCTCGAGCACGGATGGGAGTCAACGAGCGTGCCGGGGGGGGGGGCGGGTGGTCCGAGGGGGCGTGCCCAGCAAAGCTGCACTCGCTGTCCTCCCCGTCGCAAGACGCATAGTCCTCAATCCTGTGGGAAGGAGGAGCGACACGGGGGGAGGCTGGAGTGGCGTGCTTTCTATTGAAAGCAAGCCGCGACCGCAACGTTGCCATGGTCATGCCCTCGCACTGAGAGCATGAACCATCCACGAACGCTGCCTCGGTGTGATCGGTGCCCAGACACATGAGACAATGTCTGTGGCCGTCTGAAGCAGAGAGCACTCTACTGCATCCAGGAACTACACAGGGACGGAATGGCATTTTTAAAAAGACGCGTCCTGAAAAGGACGTTCAACGCCGCTGTGTATTGCTCTTTTAGAGAAATAAAACTTTTATAGAGAAAATTACTCTTAACAACTCTTTCAATACTCTGCGCTGTCGAAGCACCCAGGGGCAAACTGCACTGCCATGCAGAGAAGGAGAAAGCCGCTGAAGTAGATCCAGCAGCAGACAGAGTGTCAGAGGAACAGAAGCAGGAATCTGGTGTGTCACTCGCAGCATACACAACCATCGGCTCCGAAGAAAGTTTCCTCAGTGAACTTGGCGTATTTCTCTGCTTTTATACAAGCATGTCTGGGGCGGGGTATGCATATACTGTCTGCCAACTTCTCATTGGCCTTTTTTCATAGACCAGAGGCATATTCGGCGCTCAAGAGACCCCTAGTGTCGCTTCTTCGACACAACGTCAAAGTGAGCGGCAGACAGGGAACTATATTTCAATTCAATTTCCACTTTATTGTTGGAATCTCTTCCAAAACCCCCCCCCCCCTCGCGTTGCACAGCGTTTACTGTCCCTCATGAACTCACATCATTACACAAATTATAAACAAAATACAACACACCACTTGATACAAAACCCATATACAAGTATGTAAATGTACAACCAGCTTTGTATTATTCAGAACCCTGAGGCCTACTTATACCCCCTTAGACACCACGCACATATTCCATATTTTACAACACTCTATTACAGATTTGTTTACTCCAAAGGACCTTAGTCTCCTAAGAAAATAAATAGGTTGTTGTACCTTACAGACATAGGCCTACTCTATATGTGCACTCCATGATAAAGCAGCGTCCACATATACACCCAAGTATTTATAAGATGACACTTGTTCAAGCTTTATATTATGTATAGTCTCCTGTGTTCAATACATATTCTCTGGAAGACCCAAAATAAATTCATTTGTCTTCTTCCCGTTTATAATAAGTAAATTCCTCTCGCACCACTCACTAATCCATCCATATAGCATTGATGCACACTAGAATCATCTTCAATCCCCAATAAAGATAACGGCACATTGAATTCAATATACACATGTTTATGTAAAGATTTGTGCTTTAGAAACACGCAGGAATTTTTACCCTTGTGATACACAAGTAACAAACATACAGATCTTATAAAAATACAAGATTTATTTTAAACAATTTAAAAACTAGTCACAATCATATGCATGATCAAAGAGGTGAAAACACACAAATGTAACTGGACGCTTCCGTTCAATGTTTAGGAGGAATGCTACAATCTGGCGCCCTCTAGTGAACAGCAACTAAAGAGGCTATCACACGAATTACCCCAATAGAATCATATCCAACCAAGCACACAATCACACGTGAAATTTACACAGCAAAGGCAAATGGCATAAAAATTTACAGGTGTAACCACTTCAAAACAAACCACTCACATTGAGACAAGCTTAGAACTACATTAGTATAATCAGTAGTAGCCCTCTAGTTAGTTCACTCCACTATGGATAACGATAGACAGGTAACAATAAACTCTAGGCGAGCAGCCACACTGACCATTTCACTAAGCAAAGAAGTTTAAACAGGCAACACATCACAATTACATATATTTAACAGAGCTTCATAAAACACGGTTAACAGGTATGTCACTCACGACCCCGCCCACTCGGCGCTCATAGCAAACAAGGGAGACGCCCACGGCGAGATAGCGCGCACACACACACACACACACACACACACACACACACACGGAAATGAATTTCAAACAAACGCCCGTCAGTGCACACTCGTTCGTAGGCCAAGTGATAAGAATTCCCACTTCCCTCAATCAAGATGAATAGAGCGCGTTGGTTGGTATCGTTGACCTCTCACTGTCAGGAGTCAATCGTGATCATTGTCAATGCCTGGAGTCGTGCATGAGTTCTTTGATATTGGCGCAGAGTAATCGAGCTCGTCGCGTTACGGCGTCAGTCGCGGTGAAAGAACACTCCAGAAAGACTGCGTGCTGGTCTTCTTATTCAGTTGACCTGCCAATCGCATTGTACTGCTGGCTCGTTAGAAATATTGGAAGCACCTGTGAACAGAGACTTACAGATACACGTGCGCAGCTGATAAACATTAACATACCCTCACAGTCTGTCAACAGTCAGTGTTCTCCTCCCGTTACATTTACACTATCAGTTTTACAATCGTCTGTATAAAGGGTAAAAAGGAATGGTGAGGCGCTCCTGAATAAGTGACAATGGCAGTTGAATATTTCTGATTGACTAACTATCTGTGTTCTAACTGTCAAAAATTAGTAGTACCAATGAGCTAAGGATTAAATTTCTTTTGTGTCATTTTTGTTAATAGAAGGTCTGGTTGTATCGTATTAAATGCAGAGGTGAAGTTTAAAAAGAGGTCCCGATCTATAGTTTTTGGCTTATCCAGATGTTTCAGAATCAGATGTAACAATGTTACCACTGCATCTTCAGTACTGCGATTTTGTTTATATGCAAACTGAAAAGTATCTAATTTACCCTCTACTGACTTTAGAAACTGTTTTAGGACTTAAAGCTATGGGCCGAAAATCCCCTAATTCCTTTGCCCCTACTTTCTTTGGAAGAGGTATTACATGCGAAGTTTTCCACGTTTCAGGTATAATATGAGTATGTAAGGAACTCTGAAAAATAGGTTGCCATACAGGCGCAAGCTCATCTGCAAACATTTTCAAAATGAAAAATTATTTTAATTTAAAAGTACTCCTCACCTGTTCGACCGTAACATCAATTGGATCTGAACACTCTGATATAACTGAATTAATAATACTCATACTCTGATCTAATATTTTACCTTTATCAAATCTGGAGAAATATTGATTTTCCATGATAAATTAAAATATACATAACCGAAAACGTGTAGGCTGAATCCTTTGCTTATTATGCCTACTCTTTTTACATATTTATCTAATGAGCGCCACTTTTCTCAGTGAATTTGATTCATACAAGATTAACAAAACAGTTACATAAGACATTTCACAAATGTGTATACATAACTAGGCCTACAAAGGTACACATTTCAGACATACAATTGTTTAAATATTATAACAAAAATGATTCATATTGAGAACAAAATATATTTAAGAACAAAGTGGACGAAATCCTAGCTTACACAAGGTACTGTTCAGATTTTCGAGAGGCATCTTTGTTATGTTTGAAGGAAACAGGGTTACATTCTTCAGGACTGGACTCCGCCTGTAAAACTGACGGCTTTACTATGGTGAGAGCGGATCGGGATCAGATCTCTAAAAGTAAAGGCGGTGGAATCTGTGTCTATATAAACGATCGGTGGTGTCGTCAGTTTAAATTGAATGGAGGGTTTGTGACACAGACGTTGAGATTTTGTACCTGACTCTGGGACCTTTCTATACTTGCCCAGGGAATTTGGATGTGTTCTGGTGGTGGTTGTTTATGTACTTCCAAGTGGCAAGGCAACGAGAGCGGCAGCTGCTGTAGCAGACTGTGTTCATATGCTGCAGCAGCAACATCCAGAGGCCCCAGCAAATGTTGTTGGAGATATGAACCAGTGTAAACAGACTATATAACAGCCTACATATGTTTTTGTGTGCAGTCAGTGATACCAACAAAGAAGATAAAAATATATCCAAATAATAAGATGTATATAACTAAAGATGTTAATCATGTGATGAACTTGATGAAAATTGCTTTCATGAATAAGAATACAAAGGAAATAAAGCATCTAGAAAAGGGGAAAATGGTGAAGGCAAAATGGCAAAGGCGAAGATTGTGAACAAATCAAAACTGGAAAAGGCTTTTAAAAGTAATCATACAAAACAGGTATGGGATACCATAAAGGGGATGACTGGTTTGTCAATCACACAGAAATCATTAGTAGTAGATACTGAGATGAGTTCGCAAATCAACTGAATTGTTTTTGAGGACCGAAATAAATAAAAAAATTTATTGAAAAATTTAATTGAAATTTAATATCAAAGAATAATTATGTTTTCCCATTACTGAGAGGTGAAAATGAGGATCCACTCTATCAGTGTCACTCAGTCACTGTCTGTAAGGTCCTTCAGAAAACAGCGTGCTGCACATTCTGCTCAGGCGTGTTTGGAATTTTCCGAAATCTTGATTGGATTATTTATGAAAACTGGGACAGGTATTGAACAATGTCGCATTGTGTCACCGCAAACATTTGACAAAAAAATATATAGTTTTATGTTTCTAGTATTATAGTTTTGATGAAACGCAGGGGACCCCCCAGATTACATTATCTTGGCCCCATTCAAGCACAGCACGCAATGGTCTCATGGATCAGGAATCTATTGTAGTGCACAGTGACAAACAGGTGTTTAGGAAAGTGCTGTGGTAGTTTTTGTTTCTATCGAGTGATTTTGGAGAAAATAAAATCAAAGGTGCCTTTTACCCCAGGGGTAAGTCTTTAGTCCTGTTGTACCCTGCATGTACTTTTATGGTAAAATATTGTAAAATAAAAATATGCTTTAACATTACATATACAGTTACATTTATTCATTTGGCAGATGCTTTTATCCAAAGCGACTTACAAAAGAGGAAAACATAAGCTAATCATTTTAAGGAGACAGTGGAACAAAAGTGCCATATTACAGAGTTTCACTAGTATCAGAATGGTATTCAAAGCATATACAAGTGCAAATGTATTTATTTTTTGTTTGTTTTTTGTTAGTGACTAGTAAGTGCCCTTGGAAAAGATGCGTTTGAAGTCGTTTTTTTGAAGATAGAGAGTGAGTCAGCTTCACGGATGGAGTTGGGAATGTCATTCCACCAATGTGGTATGATGAAGCTGAAAGTCCGAGAAAGTGTTTTGGTGCCTCTTTGTTTTGGTACGACAAGGCTACATTCCTTAGCCGATCGCAGGATTCTAGTGGGCGTGTAGCTCTGCATAAATTATTTTAGGTATGTCAAATCAAATCAAATCACTTTATTGTCACACTACTGTGTACACGAGTGCAACAGTAGGTGAAATTCTTGTGTGCAGTTCCGAGTAACATAGCAGTCATGACAGTGACGAGACATAAACCACTTTACAATAAACAACATATTTACACAAAACAATTTACATAACAAATATACACATACTTACACAACAATTTACATAACAAATGTACACAATACACACAATGTAGAATACACATACACTAGATACGGGTATAAATATATATAAACACTAATTGAATTGGGAGAATATATTGACAGAGTGATGATTAATAAAGTGCAGTGCTGATTGTTGATCGTGAGAGATCATGTGTTCAAAAGTCTTATTGCTTGTGGGAAGAAGCTGTCATGTAGTCGGGTGGTGCGGGTCCTGATGCTGCGATACCGCCTGCCTGATGGAAGCAGTGAGAGCAGCCCATGACTCAGGTGACTGGAGTCTCTGATGATCCTCCGAGCTTTTTTCACACACCGTCTGTTATATATATCCTGGAGGGAGGGAAGCTCACCTCCGATGATATTTCTGGCAGTTCGCACCACACTTTGCAGGTCTTTGCGGTTGTGGGTGGTGCTATTGCCGTACCAGGCGGTGATGCAGCCAGTCAGGATGCTCTCTACAGTACTGGTGTAGAACCGTGTGAGGATGTGGTGGTTCATTCCGAACTTCCTCAGCCGTCTCAGGAAGAAGAGGCGCTGGTGAGCCTTCTTCACAACGGCCTCAGTGTGGACGGACCATGTGAGTTCCTCAGTAATGTGGACACCGAGGAACTTGAAGCTGCTGACTCTCTCCACCGGTGCTCCATTAATGGTGATGGGGCTGTGTTCTCTGTCTTTCTTCCTGAAGTCCACCACAAGCTCCTTGGTTTTACTGACGTTGAGGGAGAGGTTGTGCTCCTGACACCAGCGTGTCAGAGTGTGCACCTCCTCTCTGTAGGCCGTTTCATCATTGTCAGTGATCAGACCTACAACCGTCGTATCGTCAGCAAACTTAATGATGGCATTGGAGCTATGTGTTGCCACACAGTCATGTGTGTACAGGGAATACAGGAGTGGGCTGAGAACACAGCCCTGCGGGGCTCCAGTGTTGAGGGTCAGTGATGAGGAGATGTTGCTGCCCATTCTAACCACCTGACGTCTGCCTGACAGAAAATCCAGGATCCAGCTGCACAGCGAGCTGTTTAAGCCCAGAGCCCGGAGTTTCTCATCAAGCTTGGAGGGCACTATGGTGTTGAATG
This sequence comes from Moxostoma hubbsi, assembly GCA_032164185.1. Lineage (NCBI taxonomy): Eukaryota > Metazoa > Chordata > Actinopteri > Cypriniformes > Catostomidae > Moxostoma > Moxostoma hubbsi. Next base: position 14,891,222 of record JAVLUX010000024.1, on the reverse strand, counting down.
CTGAGCTGAGTCTACAAACAGCATTCTCACATACGTGTTCCTTTTTTCCAGGTGGGAAAGAGCAGTGTGTATTGTAGATGCAATGGCATCATCAGTGGAGCGGTTGTTACGGTAGGCAAACTGCAATGGGTCCAAAGAGGTGGGCAGAACAGAGCAGATGTGATCTCTGATCAACCTCTCAAAGCATTTGCTGATGATGGGGGTGAGGGCAACAGGACGCCAGTCATTTAAGCAAGTGATTTTTGATTGCTTGGGTACAGGCACAATGGTTGATGTTTTGAAGCATGTGGGGACTACAGACAGGGATAGGGACAAGTTGAAAATGTCCGTAAAAACACCAGCCAGTTGGTTCGTGCATGCTCTGATGACGCGGCCCGGAATGCCGTCTGGACCCGTGGCTTTACGGATGTTCACCCGTCGAAAGGATCGGGTTACATCCGCAACAGAGACGGAGAGTGAACCATCATCTGTAGTATCGGCCGCGAGTGCTCTCTCTGTGAGGGCGGTGTTGTTGTCCTCGAAACGAGCATAAAATGTATTAAGCTCGTTCGGGAGAGAGGCAGCAGTGTTCATGGCGGAGTTTTTATTCCGTTTATAGTCCGTGATGGTGTTAATTCCCTGCCACATACTTCTGGAGTCAGTGGTGTTAAACTGTTCTTCAATTTTGTGCCTGTACTGGCGTTTGGCTGCACGGATGGAGTTACGGAGGGCATAACTGGCTTGTTTACGCTCCTCCGCGTTCCCGGAATTAAAAGCGGTGGTCCGCGCAGTAAGTGCCGCGTGAACATCGCCGTTAACCCATGGTTTCTGGTTGGGGTAGATCCGTATATTTTTTGTCGGAACAACGTCCTCTACGCACTTTCTGATGAAACACATTACGCTATCAGCGTAAACCTCGATGTCGTCATCGGAGGCAGACCGGAACATCTCCCAGTCCGCGTGATCAAAACAGTCCTGTAGCGCAGAGTCTGATTGGTCCGACCAGCACTGGATCATTCTGAGGGCGGGTGCTTCCCGTTTCAGTTTCTGCCTGTAAGCGGGCAGAAGCAGAACGGAAGAGTGGTCAGATTTGCCAAATGGTGGGCGGGGGAGGGATTTGTAGCCATCCCGGAAAGGAGAATAGCAATGATCCAAAACCTGGTCCCCTCGTGTGTTAAAGCTGATGTGTTGGTGGTATTTTGGTGCTATTGTTTTGAAGTTGGCTTTGTTGAAGTCCCCGGCAACAATGAACGCGGCCTCAGGGTGCGCGGTTTCCTGCTGACTTATACTGCCATACAGTTCCCTAAGTGCCCGGTCTGTGTCGGCTTGTGGGGGGATGTACACAGCAGTGATAATGACCGCTGTGAATTCCCTCGGTAGCCAGAATGGTCGACACAGAAGCATGAGAAATTCCAGATCAGGAGAGCAGAAAGACCTGATAAAATGTATATTCCTCTGATCACACCATGATTTGTTGATCATAAAACATACACCTCCACCTCTGCTTTTACCTGAGAGGTCTTTCGCTCTGTCCGCTCGGTGCACGGAGAAACCCGTGGGTTCGATGGCCGAGTCTGGAATCTCCGCGGACATCCAGGTTTCCGTAAGACAGATAACACAGCATTCTCTCGTCTCTCGTTGGAAAGAGATCCGCGCTCTCAGCTCGCAGAGTTTGTTGTCCAGAGACTGAACATTTGCCAGTAGTATACTGGGTAGCGGGGGGCGATTTGCGCGACGTCTTAATCTGATGAGAACGCCGGCTCTTTTTCCCCTTTTCCGTCTGCGTTTCCGCGGCCGGGCAGCCCAAACAAAGGGATCCGCTGGCGTGTTTGTAAACCACGGGTCGGCATTGAGGAATGTGAAGTCCGGTTTTCGGTGTGTGATTGCCGAACCAATGTCCAAAAACGTTTGTCTGTCGTACACAATAAGGCAGACAACATCCAAGACAAAAAAACACAGAACTGTAAACAAAACAAACAATAAACTGCAGTGTTTTGACGGAGCTCGCGATGCAGCAGCCATACTCGGCGCCATCTTGAGACCAAGATGTTGGAGCAGACCCAGTGACTGTTCTGTATGTCAGCATCAGAGCCTTGAATTTGATATGTGCATCAACCGGTAGCTCTTTGGTTCATTAAAGACCAGACATGCTGCTGCATTCTTGATCATTTGCAGAGGTCTAATTGCACATGCAGGGAGGCCTGCAATGAGAGCATTACAGTAGTCCAGTCTAGTTATGACAAGTGACTGAACAAGCAGTTGTGTGGCATGTTCAGATAGGAAGGGTCTTATCTTCCTGATGTTGTAGAGGGTAAATCTACATGATCTTGCAGTCTTTGAGATGTGGTCCGTGAAATTTAGTTTGTTATCAATGATTACCCCTTGATATCTGACTGTTTTTGAAGGCGATACTGTAGTTGAACCCAGCTGCACGGTGATGATGTGTTCAACAGCAGGGTTGACTGGAAAGACAAGGAGTTCGGATTTGGTTGGATTGAGTTGCAGGTGGTGTTCTTTCATCCAGGACGAGATGTCTGCCAGGCAGCTTACATTATAGTTAAAGTAATATTACAGGTTCAATACAAGTTAAGCTCAATCGACAGCATTTGTGGCATGATATTGTTTACACAAAAGTTAATTTTGATTTGTCCCTCTGTTGTTTTAAGCAAAAATCTGGGTCACAGTGAGTGACTTACAATGGTGAAGGGGGGGTCAATTTTTTAATGTTAAAATACTCACTTTTTCAAAAGTATTGCTTAGTATGATAAAAATAATTTACAAATCTTTTCTGTGTAAATATTTATTCAATTATAAAACTTCATTGCAATGATGATGATGTAATATCAGCATACCCTAAAACCCCAAAAGCACTGTAAAACTGACGATTTAAACAATACAGCTCAAATAATAAATACATTTAACAGAATAATTAATGTAAGGGCTTTTATAAATTCATAAGCTTTACATTTCTGCCTTTAAATCCTCATCAAATTGGTCTGCACCTTTTTTTAACCTTAGAGGTTACCAAAGCACTTTACACTGTGTCCCGTTCACCCATTCACACACACACACACACACACACACACACACACACACACACACACACACACACACACACACACACACACACACACACACACACACATATACATGGTGCTAGCCTGCCATTGGGAGCTACTTGGGGTTCCGTGTCTTGCCCAAGGACACTTCGGCATGTGGAGTCATGTGGGCTGGGAATCGAACGCCAACCCTGCGATTAGTGGCTTACCCGCTCTACCACCTGAGCCACAGCCGTCCCATACTTTCATTGTAAGTGCCTCACTGTAACCTCAACTTTCAAATTAATTGTATGTGGTAATCAACATTATTCCACAAATTATTTTCGATTGCTCTTAATTTTGTACCCAGAATATTCCTTTAATGGTGAAATGTTATATATTATGGTAAACAAGATGTCCCTTTTAACAGTAAACAAATGTTAAAATTACATTGGAAAACAATAGTTGGACATCCCAGAAGTCCCTGTGTGACCCATCACATTTTAGCAAGTTAATTATTTATTAACATTTATTTAGCCAGAATAAAATCTCATTTAGATGAGGGACTGACCTGGCCGAGAAAGCATCAAAGACACATTAACAGATAACATACAACAAAAGAACAGGTTAACTGAGAGGAGTTTGTTTGATTGCATTTTATTGAAATATATATATATTTATTTTTATACAAGTTATGTACATTGACAACGATAAAACCTGTTATAATATAATTAAATGTTAGTAATATATGCTGCTTGCAAAATATGTCTACTTTGTCATAATACACTGCTACATCTAAAAAGGCTGTCAATAGAAAAAAATGCTTAGATCCAGATGGATTAGTGACCACATCTACGAGCATGTACTTCCATAACTTTCAGTAACTTAAATTGCAGCCATCTGTCTTTGTCTGCCAAGACCTCCAAAAAATGCATTGAAAACTCAGACCTCATATTAAACTTTATTAGGAGAAATGTTTTGTTATTATTATTATTATTATTTGCATATGTCATCTCTTTCCTCAGTTATTCTATTCAAAAAGTAAATGCTAAAATAACCGTTTGCTCAGGTATTGTGCAAGGTGCAGGGTGAAATGTTACTGTGGCCCATGCTTGTTATCATAAATTTGAATCAGTGTCAGGCCAGATTTGACATCCCAGTGCAGTGTGGGTAGGCCAAACATGCCTATCTTTCTATTGTTTCACCTCATCCATTTCAATGGTCATGAGTCATCACCAACTAAGGCAGCCTGTGGTATTTAGTACCTTCAACTGTGCCATAGCACCTTTCACATCTGAATCTACTCAAAACGTATATAAATAAGTAAATACAAATTAAGGAACAGTTCACTAATTATAACTGATAGTTCACCAAAAATGAGAATTCTGTCATCATTTTCTCACCCTTATGTTGTTCCAGACCTGTACGACTTTCTTCTTTCTTGGAACTCAAAAGGCCAAACATAAGCAGGGACTCACTTACTTGGTCACAATTAACTTTCATTGCAGCTTTTTTTCCACACAGTGAACACAGTTCCTACCATCTCCTTTTGTGTTCCACGATATAAAGGTAATACAGGTTTTAAACAATATGGGGGGAATATATGATAAAATCTTGTTAATTTTTAGGTGAACCATACCTTTAATTTAATTAAATATAAGCATGTACTATGTTTTGTAACACACAGGTCAAATTCGGGAATCGCCGCAAATTTTCTTCCGTGCGTGTGTGTGTGTGTGTGTGTGTGTGTGTGTGTGTGTGTTCAGGTCAGGTTTAGGTTAGGTTTTAAAACTTGGCTTTGGCTAGCATATAAACATAGTTATAAACGATTGGCCTGCACTAAGGATTGCAACTTAACAGGTTTAAATCACATTTTTATATTCATAGTCTCATCCTCACTTACGCAAGCAATACATGTAGATCAAATCAGACCAAAACCTTCTTTGATGACTTCAGTCACGACTTGCACATCTTCTCACAATTTGTATCTCAGTGGAAAAGTTATCCACATGTCTTTATTTATTAGATGAATATTTTGAAAGTGTTGTTTGCACCAGAACTATATGAGGTGACACTTGACACTAATACCCCTCACATTATACCATGAAAATATGAGAAACAAAATCATGACGAGTCTTTTGTAACAGGTGCAGTTTCATCTAATATCTAAAAAAAAAAAGTTAGATAAATTAAGTTTGTAGACTGCGAGTAGTTTTTTAATATACCCTCCAATTGTTGAAGTTGTGTGGGTGGATGAATGAACTCTGTCAACATTCCCAGCTAAAGCATTATCTGAGCATTATCTGCCAATTTCTGATGTATTTTTGAAGTAGGCTTTAGGTTTCAGGGTTTCAGTAGCTGTCAAGCATTTTGATTACTTGATTACAAAGAAAACAATGCACAATATAAGCAAAAATTCATGCTCTTTCTTTACCACATTCCAAACTATTGACCTTTCATTAGCATATTATTATGGATTAGAAGGATATGCCCTGTGTTTGTGTTTAATGCACGCAACAAAAAAAAAGGTTGAAAGATACATAAAGAAATACAAATAAAATGAATTTGCACTTAAAATATAGTGGTCACAGGGCGGCACGGTGGTGCAGCGGTTAGCACTGTCACCTCACAGCAAGAAGGTTGTGGGTTCAAACCCCGGTTGCCCCAGCCTTTCTGTGTGGAGTTTGCATGTTCTCCCCGTGTCTGGGTGGGTTCTCTCTGGGTGCTCCGGCTTCCTCCCACCATCCAAAGACATGCAGGCTAGGTTAATTGATGTCTCCAAAAATTGCCCTAGGTGTGGATATGAGTGTGAGTGGTTGTCTGTATATGTGTGGCCCTGCGACCTGTCCAGGGTGTACCCTGCCTTTTGCCCAATGTTAGCTGGGATAGGCTCCAGCCTCCCATGACCCTGTACACAGAATAAGCGGTTGACGATGGATGGATATAGTGGTCACTGAAATTACTAAATAAATAAATTTTTAAAATGTAGAATTAATTTAAAAGCAAAGAAGGATTAGAAAAGTATCAAGAAGACTTTTTAGAGTGAGGTAAGATAGTATGTGCTTTATTGAATTTGAAAAAAAGAAAATAAGGATAATAGTTTAATAATATGTACAATAATTAGAAAAGGTATTGTAAAACTGACATTGTCTACTTGTCATTCTGTTATATAAGAAAACTTTTCAAAGGCATGAAGGATTTCATTCCATTGATTGTTGCTTATCACTTTCAATGTATTACTTATGTACACAGAAAGTAAAATACCTTAGAACACACCTTGTTTTTACTGAAGCTATGATGTTCCTGCATTGTTGTGACTTTCAACATACAGTATTTTAAACCTGAAAAACCCGTTTTAAAATCAACCAAACATGTGAGCATGCAGATTTCTTTGTATTGAGCCAATTCCAATGAAATGTCATCTTCATATAATTTTGAAATTTTATACCTATGATATTAGTTGAATGCTTAATAATGTTCAATTATGATACAAAACTGGACTGTTATTACTGAATGGACTTTTGCAACTGGAATTGTTGCATATGCAAGCCATGTACAAATGGACAAATCTGTTTACATATATTGAGATATTAAAGTGTCTCTGCGTCTTCATCTATTTTCCTTCTGAATGTTTTTCTTTCTTTTTTTTAATTATTGATTTCAGAGAATTCTCACCAAATTCTGTAATTTTTAATAATTGTTTTCCATTGTTTAGGTGTGATGAGTCAGCCAACAATAAGAAAATGAGGAGGCGTGTAAATATCAGGTTGTAGTGGATATATAACATCAAATGTCAGCACTGAATTTAGAAAGATCAAGATGTTCAGGAGACTGAGTTTGGTTTTTGTGGTCGCTTTCCTTACCAAAGGTAAATGCATCTATCTTTATATAATGCTATCTGCTTTAAAGTATTCTCATTTAGTTATCCCTATAAATAAATAAATTGAGTTTCTGTGGCTAACTGCTAAATAATTCAACAATGATTAGTATTTAATACGATAATGAGATCGATTTAGTGCTGACTTCATAATGTTTAACAGTTCCCTTATCGGTTTAAATATATTGATATTATTTTCTGTCACATACAGTATCATGCAGTAAAAAGATTAATACAAATGTTAAATTGATTGAGATGGTAAAAAACTTTTGATACGTCATGTACGAAAATGCTAACAATATCTGTTGTAAAATATACCATGATTTGCCATGGAAACAATTTTTTATTTTATTTTTTTAAGTAAAAATAATTAAGAAACAAATCCTTTAAAATATGACATAAATCTGATTTTTTTTTTTTTTCATTACAATTTTTTTAGCAATGATCTGTTTTGCATGAAGTCTGGTTTGCAAATTCTAAAAAATTATATTATTTTTAAGCATTTTAGACACTTTATTTTCAGTGCTGCTTTAAATGTGAAAGGTGTATGATACCTTAATTGAATCATGCGCACAATTTAAATCTATTAGTTTATCAATATATTTATTTATTAGCCTGTGGTGTGTAAGCTCTTTTTAAAAAAGACACAAGAACAAGTATTTTGGAATGTATTTTTATGACAACAGTCTATTTCATCTCTGGGATTATTTTATAATCAGAATTTTTAAATCTCAAATATTAGATGGTATTGATAAAGATCAGCTGTTAACAAATTCATTTTCCATTTCTTTCTAGGGTGTGAGTGCCAGTTGAATGGTAAATTATTTCTCATCACATAATAATAGCATGGGTAATGTAAAGTGATCAAATCGTCTTAAACATCAACTTAAAGAGGAAGAAATAAAGTCATATAGGTTTGGAACAACATAATGGGTATATTTTTGGGGTGAACTAACCCCGTAACATTTTCTGTGCCACTCAAAGTGTCATTTTCTTTCTTCTTGTAAGTGTGTGGCATAGCCCCTCTCAACACAAGGATAGTAGGGGGACAGGATGCTCCTTCTGGTGCATGGCCGTGGCAGGTCAGTCTTCACAGGGATGGTCATTTCTGTGGTGGATCCCTCATCAACAGAGAATGGATTCTGACAGCAGCTCACTGTTTTCCAGGGTGACCCAAACAATTAACTTTAATTCAAAGCACTGCATTAAAAAGATATGTCTTTCTCCTCAATGTAAATGTTGTTCTGTCCCTCCTTTCAGTAACCCAGATCCTTCAAGCTTCACTGTATATCTGGGCCGAAAGAGTCAGGAACAACCCAATTCAAACGAGGTGTCCAGAAACATCTCCGAAGTCATAACGCATCCACAATACGACGAATACTCTAAAAACAATGACATGGCTCTATTGCACCTCTCCTCACCTGTGAATTTCACGGCATACATCAAACCGGTCTGTCTTGCAGCAAATGGAAGCACATTCAACAATGGCTCTGACATGTGGGTTACTGGTTGGGGAGACATTAATTCATATGGTAAGAACCTAGAGGAACCTAGCTCAAAATCGACAGAATTTGTGGCAACTGATTACCACAAAAATAAATTTAAATAAAAAGCAAAAATTGAAGTTACAGTGAGGCACTAACAATGAAAGTGAATGGGGCTAATTTTTGGAATCAGAAATGTGAAGCTTATAATTTTATAAAAGCACACATTAATTCTTCTGGTAAAACTGGTGCATCATTTGAGCTGGAAAGTTGTTTAAATTGTCATTTTTACAGATGTCTTTTTGTGTTTGTTGACTCATGGCAATTAAGTTGTAAAACTAGCTATAACTTTACACCGAAAAGTTGTGATTTTATCACACTAAAATCATGTTTACACATATATCCTTTGTGTTTTGTGGCTATACTGTTGAAACGGTATTTTATTGTGAAACAAATGCATTATTCAAATATTTGTAAAGACAAAAATGTGATCCGGATAACAGTCATAACATTAAAACAACATTCATAACTTGTATTACTAAATGACCAATAGACAGTGCAGCTGCGAGAGTAGATTGGAATTTTAACTGGGTGCTTTTCATTCACTGTTTCCCCCAGTAAACCTTCCTTCACCTCAAAACCTGCAGGAAGTGAATGTGCCTATAGTTGGAAACAGGATGTGTAACTGCCTTTATGGAAATGCACAGATAACAGACAACATGATGTGTGCTGGACCGTTGAATGGTGGAAAAGATTCATGCCAGGTATCACTAGTCCATGGATTGAACTTGTTCATGTAGACACAGTGTGTCTTTATACCAATTATATAATCCAGTAAGCGTAGACACAAAATTGATTAATAAAATGACAAGCAAAAAGTATGTAATGACATGCCAACTCAGGAGCTGAGATGAACCCAGATGAGGGAGTTTATTGCACTGAACACAGGAAAAGCAGGTAAGCAATGTGAGGTATTCACGTAAAGGTACAAAGTCTTTGATCATACACTGAATGAAGGCAGAAGGCACAGATCCACAAATGGTTAATTCTAAACCAACATGTGCCCAAACAGGTAACTTCATAAAATTAGATAGGATCAAAGGTGTCACTTTCATAAAGAGAGCAGCAGGTTTGTATATCAAGACATAAAAAGTACATCCAGAGTTCTCAATGTCAGGTTTCCAGCACATTCCGAGAGGTCCGTTGTGTAACAGGCAAGTTTCAAACTGATGAGTAGATATGCAGTAAACTCCAGTTACATTGACAGTTAGGTAACTAATAAACAGAAAAGACGTTTTCCACTGCAGCAGAGCAAAAGGGAAGTATAAGTTACCTTCAAAAAGGCCAGGCATTAACTGAGTGTGATTGTGGGGTTTAAGTGCAGGTCCAAACTAGATGATAATGAGCTGCAGGTGTGCCTGATTGAGTGAGAGCGGGTGACTGATGGTGAGGGAGAGCCCAGTGTGCTCTTAAAATGTGCTTTTGGTAGTAACATTAGTCATTAGCATTATTAATTACATAGTTGCCTGAAAACTTCGATGATATTTTGTTATGTTTGCCATAGAGCTGTTCAGGTTGTAGTCCAGAAACCTGGAAGAGAATTCACAATGGGTCTCTGGATTTTCCTATTTTTACAATAACATGTTTTAGATTTATGAGGAAAATAATGTTCTGAAAGCTGCTGTTTAAAAAAAAAAGAAAGTTTTTTCAATACGGCTTCAAATTTCACGTATGTACAAGTGTGTCGTTTATGCTGTAGAACAAAACATCAGTGTGTCAAAAAGTAATGTTTACCACTGACCTTATTTTACTCAGAAATCCCATACTGCCATTATAAAACCCCACAGGAAAATCCAGAGGGAACCCATGGCGAATTAACACTCCGGGTTTGTCTACAAACTGACGTAAATTGACGAAATTGAACAGCTCTGTATATTAACAATTTAACATTTGTAGTTAACATCTAGAACACACTGAATGAAGAAGTGACTACATGTTTTCTTAGGTAGTGATTATCTGAAAAAGAGATAAAAGACTTTTATTCTTTGTCACTGTACAGGGTGACTCTGGAGGTCCGATGGTCATCAAGCAGGGTGATGTTTGGATTCAGGCTGGTGTTGTGAGTTGGGGTAATGGTTGTGCTCTGCCTGATTACCCTGGTATTTATGCCAGAGTTTCTAACTACCAGTCGTGGATCAGCATGTACACTGGAGCAAATCAGACTGGTTTCATCCATTCAACCTCCATCTTCCCTGAAGAGGACGAGAATGTGACCTGTAGCACTCCACGTATGTTAGTTACCACGACCAAGCAAAACAAAATGGACCTTTGAAATTGTCCTACAAAGTCACTAATTTCATCTTATTTAATGCCTTCAGAAAACTTGGGGTTGTAGTTCATGCAACTCATGTGTCATATTCCAAATCCAAAAAAGTTGGGACAGTATGAAAAATGCTAATAAAAACAAATATGTGTGATTTGTAAATTATATTCACCCTTTGCTATATTGAAAGCACTTACACATTATATGAAATTTTACCTTGTGCATTTCAAACTTTTTTGAAAATGTACAGTAATTTAAAATTAGATGATTGCAACGCGCTCCAAAAATTTGAGACGGGGGCAATTTAAGACTAATAACTCTTTTACCAGTTGAAATAACAAGGTGATGTGAAACAGGAGATGTTAAACAGGTGAGGCAATCGTGTCACAGTACTGTATACTGTACCTCCAAAAACAGCCTAGTCCTTCAAGAGCATAGATCGTTCAAGATTTATAATGTAATCCAGCACTTTGAGAACAATGTTCCCCAAAGACAAATTGGAAGGATTTTGGGCATTTCACCGCTACAATGCGCAATATAGTTAAAAGATTCAAGGAATCTTGTCAAATCTCGGTGCGTAAAGGGCAAGACGAAAACCACTTCTGAATTCACGTGACCTCTAATCCCTCAGACATCACTGTCTTAAAAAACATAATCTGTAACAGATATCATGAACATGGGTTTGGGATTACTTTAGTAAACCTTTGTTAGACTTTACTATTCAAAGCAGAAGCCCTACATCAACACTGTCCAGAAGCGCTGCTGACTTCTCTGGGCTCAGGCTCATCTTAGATGGAAAGCAGAGCAGTGGAACTGTGTTTTTTTGTCTGACAAGTCGGCATTTCAAATAGTTTTTGAAAAACACAGCCTTCGTGATCTGCGAACATCCAAGCTGTTATTAGCTTCAGGTCCAAAAGCCATTGTCTGTATGGGCCAGGGGTGTGTCAGTGCAGTACAAATGTTGTTCCAGCAGGACAACTTCAAGCCACATACTGTAATTTTTTTAAATAAATAATGAAATTCACAAGGTAAAACATCATATAATGTTTAGGTGTAATGCTTTCAATATAGCAAAGAGTGACTATAATTTACAGATCACTTACTAAGGGGGGGTTCCCCTTTTTCTCCCAATTTGGAATGCCCAATTCCCAATGTGCTCTAAGTCCTCGTGGTGGTGTAGTGACTCGCGGAGGACGAATCTCAGCTGCCTCTGCATTTGAGACCATCAACCCGTGCATCTTATCACGTGGCTTGTTGAGCGTGTTATCGCGGAGATGTAGCGCATGTGGAGGCTTCATGTCATTCACCGCGGCATCCACGCACAACTCACCACGTGCCTCACCGAGAGCGAGAATCACATTATAGCGATCGCGAGGTTACCCCGGGCCAATTTGGTTGCTTAGAAGACCCGGCTGGAGTCACTCAGCATGCCCTGGGATTCGAACTAGCGGACTCCAAGGGTGGTAGCCAGTGTCTTTATTAACATTTTTCATAATGTCCCATATATTTCTAATTGGGGTTGTACTTGTATGATGAATCATTATCGATTATCATTGCATTGAAAAGATAGACTGGGATATTCATTGAAATTTCTCCTTCTGCAGAAGAAAGATACAAGAACTTGCCCTTTAATTCCTGACTTAATTTGTTTAGTCTCAGTCTACGGTTAGCCTCAGATGCCCCTTTATTAAAAGCTGTAATGATTTGGAGAATTTAAAGTAATCTACACTATGAGCACACATATTTATTCACAATCTCTTTGTTCCTCTCTCTCTTTTCTCTCCAGCACTATTGTGTGAAAGAAAGCGTAACAGTTTGACTGGTGTATGGCCATGGATGGCTAATCTAAAGTATAATGGTTATAGTGCATGCATGGGAACGTTGGTCTCTCCAAACTTTGTCATGACCACTGCTAGCTGCTTTTCCAGGTAATCTTTTTTTTTCTCTTTTCTTTTTTTCAAAATCTAATCTCTGACTTGTGCACTGACATACAACACTTTACACCTTACTCTTCAGTTCCAGGAATCCATATGATTGGACAGTGGTCCTCGGTTTTGTCCCATGGGACTGCTCCAGCTCCCTGGAGGTGTCTGTTTACGTGGCAAATATCGTTTACGACTTTACTTCAGGCAAAAATGTGGCACTTGTGGAACTGGCTGTTACACCAGAACTCTCAGATTACATTAATATTGTAACGGTTGACATGTATAATTTAGATTTTGCCCCAGGTTCTCAATGTACAGTGGTTGGTTGGAACACTGGAGATGGAACATGTGAGTGCATGTGTGTGTGTGTCTACTGAATATTTAACATGAAAAAACACATATTATTCAGATTTACTGAAACATAGACATTATTATTCAATGCCATTTCAAGAATAATAATTGTGTTTCTGCCTGATTTGTTTTGTTTTCTCCAAAGCTAAACAATTTCTTCAGGAATTTCAGACCAGCATTGTAGACTGCGGTCCTTTCACTGATCCTTCCCTCCACATCTGCACAGGGCCTTTGGACATACAGCAGGTATCTGCATAGTAATGTAGAAGACCTTCAAGCTTGCATTTTTTCTTTGGCCCCAGTGAAACCAAAACATTTAGATTTTTCATATTGAAATGAACATGAGTATGTGCACCAATCCCCTTCTGAATTTAGGCAAATTATAATGCCACTGAAGTTTGAGTTTTGAAGTTTGTAAAAGTTTCTCCCTCTCTCTTATGCTCAGGAGGATGAAGGAAGTCCTCTGCTGTGTAAAATGGGTGACATGTGGTTTCAGACTGGTTTCTTGGATGTATTTAACAATGGCCCGGCATCCAGTGGCATTACAGTCTTTTTCAGAACATCTCCCATCAGCTCCTTCCTGTCTAACACTCTCTACAACATGCCATCCATTTTCGATGGGGCAGAGTCATTCTCACCTCTCTCTCTCACCTGCATCCTTCTACTCTCTTTGCCAGCACTCCTCCAAGCCTTTATTTGAAGCTTTGATCCCTGGCAATTTATCACTGACAAAACTACTGACACAGGCTGCCTAGAGCTAAAGAATAAATTACAAAATTTTACAATTTTACAGAATTTTGCAATATAAATAAACTCTTAGATTAGAAATGTAGCTACTGAGGTAAAAAAAAAAAAAAAAAAAAAAAAAAAGGAATCATAAATAAGACAATAAATGAATAAAAACGTGATTACAAGGTGTATATTCTATTATGCAAACTACATGAATAAGTTGTACTGTCATCTTTTTTTCTCAGCTTTCCTGTCATTACATTGTGTAATCATTCTACAACAAATGTATGAAAAAAGGTCAAACTACCAAATCAAATAAAAAAGAATGAAATGATGTTCATGAAAATCTATTTCTGCACAAACATATATTTAAATATTTTTATATATGTTCACATAAATTACTCTCTTACTGCCAATCTTTCTTCTATCATTTTTATTAACAAATATGTTTTCATTACAAATGTAATTTCAATTAAGTCTACATCCAATTTTTGAGACTTAAACCTAAGATCCAGGCATTTGAAATTACCCCATTTTCATGAAAGGTCACGTATAAATGACGTTTGCCTATGTAAGCCCGTCTATCGGTCCAATGGCGGTCTCCAATAATACGGGTGAAGGTCTCTGCGTGTTACTGTCTTTCTTTTACGCAACACAACCAGCTTAAATGAAATACATTTTCTCTCATGTATTACCTCGTTATTTCATCTGACTCCATAAATGAAAAAGGTTTTAATGATATCTGAGCATCATTAAAAGTGAGCGAATGTTTGATTATTCTTTTAACTCCTTTAATTATATTTTACCTGTTCAGATTAGGAAACTATGTCGCTTTGAGGTCCTCGCGTGTTTTCTCTACACCGCGGGTCTCACGATCACAAGCGGCCAGTATTGGATCATCAAACAGAGGTAATTGCTATATACCTGAGATCGGTCACGTTCACGTATACACAATCAAAGATACTTCAGTATAGCCCCCATGGAATTGCATACACTTGAATTTAACTTAATGTTTTCTTCAGTAGAGGTCACGACCACTATTACAGATGTAAGTTGACCAACATAACTTCTCTTATAATAGCTTTGGATTGGCCATGCGTGGTTTCCCACGTACACTTATCTGAAGAAACCTCAAATCAAAACAGAGGTAAGACACACCCGAATTTAGATTGGTCAAGCAGCATTTAGCTGGTCTAAACAGAAAAACACTTTCTGTCTTTGCAAACCAAGTACACTTGAACTGATGCCAAATATTAGTCGTCACTAATCTGACGCAGACTTGCGGTAACATACGAATCGCTCAATCTGTTTGGGAAAACAATTTCAGAGTCAGTCAGAATAAAATCAAATGTTTACAATTTATTGACCAGGTAATAGAACAATAATTCAAAATCCAATTCATAAGGCAAAATCATCAAACAATCAATATAATCACAACAATTCGGAAATTGAGGAATTTGTAGAAATATTACCTGGCAACGAAAAACTACACACAGCGATCATGTGGGAAGTCTACCTACAGACTCCCAGAACCTTTTGCCCCTTCTCCTTATAAACCCAGATAATTCAATAGGCTAACCAAATGGTGGTGTCTGTCCTTCTAATTAGATTTGGCTCCCCATTGAGTAGGTTCCTGTACATTTACATATACAGGATCTGGGGGAGGGCACACCTTTAAGAGGCACACTACATCTCTCATATTCTATAACTTCTTTTAGCTTTTCATTATAGCTGGGAGGATGAGACCAGTTTACCAGGCGCACTGAGACACTTTAAATGATACCAAACATGTTATAGTTACTTTTTTGTACACACTTGACATTGTATAGGTTTTTAGTGAGTTCTAAGTGAGGAGGAGAGGGGGGAGTAGGGGAAGATAATCAGACGGTAGAAGTGAGGTGCGAGCCCCTGCTGGCTGTGTCTCGGATGTTGCTGTTACATATGCAAGAGACAGTTCAAATGTTGATTCTCATGAGAGCCTTTTGTTCTCCCGAGGGGTAGCCCAGACTCGCTAGCACCTTACAGTTTTCCCCGCTTTGGCACCGTGGGCCACTCACAGGGTTTCCTGCGGTGTCACATCAGTCTTTGTAAGGTGGGCAGCTGTAAGAGGCTGAGAGTTAGCGCAATGTCAGTTGATGTCCGGAAAGACCTGAGGAGGCATCTGAAGAAGTCGCAACACTGTGTCTGGTTGAGGTTAGCACATGTGTTCCATTCATAGAGTCCATCAAGGCTTTTGTGGCTTGTTCAGTGGACATGTCATTCCATCATGGAGAAACATCTGCTTCTGGTTGCACCTTCCCTTTAATGATGATCTGACTCTTTGAAGAATTCTCTGCCACCTCCAGTGGTGGTCTTCTGGGCAGACCTCAATTAGGTGAAGGAGTTCTCACTGGGAATGCATATACACCTGAACAGCTTCTTAGATGACCATGTAGAGATGAAACTCTAAAGAACTTAATGTTATACTGACATGAGAAAAGGGTTGAGTAATACATCAATACATGATGAAAAGATAAACAATGAATCAATGTCACAAGTGCGAGTGGTAATCCAGGTCTCAAGTGTGTCTTTGAAAATCCAAAGGGATCTAATTAATCTGATTTTTTTACTACCATTGTGATTTGTGGTAGTGGAATTTAGATATATTTAATCTGAATTAATTACAGGAAAGGTGGCACAGAGTTCAAGGCAATTTGAACATATATCATCAATATTCATTATTACAGTGGATAATAGATTAAAGGAAACATACCACAAATTCAGTATAACTAGTATCTTCACCAGTGGCATGCATCATTAAACATATAGTTATAATAATAATAATTCTATGATTGTAGAATCAGTTACAGACATATATAATAATAGCGGTGTTAATTCAAAATTATCTAATGTGTGTGATTTGGTGGCTGTCACAGTCGATGATATATGCCTATTTTCAAAATGTGTAGTGGATCGATAGAAGTGTCTGCATTTCACATCGTCAACTTCTATTTTTATATTGTTATTAGCGATGTGTTGAAAACCAGGGGCCCTCTGGTCTGCACCCATTCCAACAACAATCAATTGGTTTGATTTATATGCAGGTGGAAATGTTGAAATTTGGGTGGCAAGTTTGCTTGCAATTAGTAATTAAAACATCGATGTGTGACTGTAGCCATGCACATGTCCCATGTATATTACAGTATTTAAAGGGGAAGTTGTAAATAGTGACTGTTTTATGGAAACAGGATTTTAATGTCCTATGTGTGAGAGGCTATGTGTATGTGAGAGGCGGGCCAGATCTTCAGTGGATTAGTATTTTCAGAATCTTGGCCATTATTTTGTTAGTAGTAATAAAAGTGTGTGCTCTGTATGTTTAGGAGATGGGTGGAACCTGATCTAGAGCAATTGGTGTTGCACAATTTTGGTTCCGGTGCTAAACCGGGAGGCCATATAGCTATTTTTTGTTTTTTGTAGAGCTGTGAGATGTGAATGGCCCGTTAGATTTGCTTTCCCACCCATCTCCAGCATGGCCAAATTGATGTCCTGGCTTGAAGCAGGGGGATCAGAAGCCTTTTGGCCTCTGTCCCTCACGAGATTGCAACCTGAAATGGGAACAACCACAGAGAGAGAAAACAGTTAATGTTGACCTTTATAACATTTGCATTTAGACATGTGGTACTTTCTTTATTTTCCTCTGATGGTCAAAGCCAAACTGTTACAGACAGTTTTAATCTCTCACTGTATGGGTTGTGTCATCAGGGGGAAGAAGCATTTTGTTTAAAAAACATGTACCATTACAATGTCTAATGCAAATTTTATTTCAGAGATCAAATTAGACTTAACATCTTTGGTGAGATCTGAATAACTGCTGATATTTTAGTGCAGTTTGAAGTGTGAAGCACCTTAAGCTGCTCTCGCAGTTGAGTCTGCACAGTCTGCTGTTGTGAGCAATATAGGCCCCAGTTCTGCTGGGGAACTTTCTGAGCTTTGTTTTATTGCTCCCAACACAACTCTGTGGTCAAAGAATCAGTTCACATTTCTGGTGATGTGTTTTCTGCTTAGCATTTTTTAAGGGTGCTATTCACACGTTTTATCATCTATGATCTCAGTGTTCTGTCAGGGTTATGGAATTTTTTGCCTGATGTTTAGCATTTTACACACACATTTTTCATTGTCCACCCAGTGGAATGGATCCCTTGATCAGATTTAAATTAAATTGGTGCTTCTCAGCGAGAATTGATTTGGTTCGTTATCATGTGCCACTGTTTTTACAGCATTGATGCACAGCAAACAACTACCGTATACCCTCCCTCTTGGCACTGATAAAAAAACAATGAAATTTAATCAAGAATTTTTCAGTGCCGGTAAGGTTGTTCGGTTGGCACTGTCATTACAAATATACACTACCGTTCAAAAGTTTGGGGTCACTTGTCTGAAATGTTTCTCATGATCTTAAAAATCTTTTGATCTGAAGGTGTATGCTTAAAAGTTTGAAATTAACTTTGTAGACAAAATATTATTCTGCCAAAACATATACATTTATTTAATTACAAATCTAAAATTTCCTAAAAAAAAAAAAGTTTTTGAAATGGATGACTTGGATCAAAATATGAAGAAAAGAAGCCAATAAGTGCCCAACATAGATGGGAACTCCTTCAATACTGTTTAAAAAGCATCCCGGGGTGATTCCTCAAGAAGTTGGTTGAGAAAATGTCACGAGTACATGTCTGCAAAATCTAGGCAAAGGGTGACTACTTTGAAGATGCTAAAATATTACATAGTTTTGGATTTATTTTGGATTTTTTGGTCACAAAATAATTCCCATATTTCCATTTCTATTATTCCATAGTTTTGCTGACTACTATTATTCTAAAATGTGAAATAAATAAATAAATAAAGAATGAGTAAGTGACCCCAAACTTTTGAACGGTAGTGTACATGTCTAGTATACATCTGCAATGCCATGCATTACCTTTCCCCGTCTATGGCCATGCTTGGCCATTATAATATAATGCATATTATAATGTGATTATAATACAACTATATTATATTAAAATAGTATAAATTAAAATAATTTTATTACTGGTCTCTGGAGGTTTTCTGGAATGAGATATTTGTCATCTCGCTGCTGTTTTGAGAATACATGGCTTTGATTTGGCCCTGTATCAGATGCATGAGCATGTGCATTGTGTGTACAGCAACATGTCAGGCTGAAAGCCTTTGATGGACATGTTGCTGTAAACATCCAATGACTGTACGTACATATTCACATGGGTCAAACTTCTGCACAAAGTGTAGAGATTTTGCGATTGCAATTTGAAATTGAATGCAATTTTCTCATTTTCTTGAGTTAAGATGCCACTAGGTGTATCCTCATGCGAATCTATTTCAATATGAAAAGGGGGCCGGGCAGAGTAAGAGGTGATGCAATGTGCAAAGAGTGTTCTTAAGTAATCTTTATTGATTTATAAACTAGTAACATTTCTGTTGTTACTACGTTTTAAAAATAAATGATTTATTTTTTATCACATCACTCTGTCCCGCCCAATCCTGCTTTTCATATGCAAACACATCGACTTGCAGTGTTTATATCTCAGTCGCTACTTTTCAGTTGTTTACAGTTGCTACCCGCTCATTCTTTTGAAATGTTGCAAGTTCGTTGCAGCAAAGTACATAAACAATAGCGACTGACAATAAGTCTGATCTCTCGTCGTCTGTGCGAACAAAGAGATCATTAATTTGCAGATCAAGAGATTTATTTTCTCGTATCCTGCCGCTACATATGGTTTTGTCTAATATCTTTTGCCCAACCGGATATTTTCGGTCTCCGGTCTAACAGTGGGTATTCCGACCCGTTCTACAAAATGTGTCTATATGGGGTGCGTCTGTGCTTCCCTCAACACTTTTAATAGGCAAAAGAATTGACTTACCACAGCAGATGAAGATAGAGAAGAAGATAAAACCGCATGTCCTGTGTAAAGTTGGAACTGAATGTGGCGCTTCGAAAGACGTCACTCGCCTGTGGTTGGGAGATCACGTCGGGGTCACCACTTTGTAAGCCCGTCTATCGGTCCAATGGCGGTCTCCAATAATACGGGTGAAGGTCTCTGCGCGTTACTGTCTTTCTTTTACGCAACACAACCAGCTTAAATGAAATACATTTTCTCTCATGTATTACCTCGTTATTTCATCTGACTCCATAAATGAAAAAGGTTTTAATGATATCTGAGCATCATTAAAAGTGAGCGAATGTTTGATTATTCTTTTAACTCCTTTAATTATATTTTACCCGTTCAGATTAGGAAACTATGTCGCTTTGAGGTCCTCGCGTGTTTTCTCTACACCGCGGGTCTCACGATCACAAGCGGCCAGTATTGGATCATCAAACAGAGGTAATTGCTATATACCTGAGATCGGTCACGTTCACGTATACACAATCAAAGATACTTCAGTATAGCCCCCATGGAATTGCATACACTTGAATTTAACTTAATGTTTTCTTCAGTAGAGGTCACGACCACTATTACAGATGTAAGTTGACCAACATAACTTCTCTTATAATAGCTTTGGATTGGCCATGCGTGGTTTCCCACGTACACTTATCTGAAGAAACCTCAAATCAAAACAGAGGTAAGACACACCCGAATTTAGATTGGTCAAGCAGCATTTAGCTGGTCTAAACAGAAAAACACTTTCTGTCTTTGCAAACCAAGTACACTTGAACTGATGCCAAATATTAGTCGTCACTAATCTGACGCAGACTTGCGGTAACATACGAATCGCTCAATCTGTTTGGGAAAACAATTTCAGAGTCAGTCAGAATAAAATCAAATGTTTACAATTTATTGACCAGGTAATAGAACAATAATTCAAAATCCAATTCATAAGGCAAAATCATCAAACAATCAATATAATCACAACAATTCGGAAATTGAGGAATTTGTAGAAATATTACCTGGCAACGAAAAACTACACACAGCGATCATGTGGGAAGTCTACCTACAGACTCCCAGAACCTTTTGCCCCTTCTCCTTATAAACCCAGATAATTCAATAGGCTAACCAAATGGTGGTGTCTGTCCTTCTAATTAGATTTGGCTCCCCATTGAGTAGGTTCCTGTACATTTACATATACAGGATCTGGGGGAGGGCACACCTTTAAGAGGCACACTACATCTCTCATATTCTATAACTTCTTTTAGCTTTTCATTATAGCTGGGAGGATGAGACCAGTTTACCAGGCGCACTGAGACACTTTAAATGATACCAAACATGTTATAGTTACTTTTTTGTACACACTTGACATTGTATAGGTTTTTAGTGAGTTCTAAGTGAGGAGGAGAGGGGGGAGTAGGGGAAGATAATCAGACGGTAGAAGTGAGGTGCGAGCCCCTGCTGGCTGTGTCTCGGATGTTGCTGTTACATATGCAAGAGACAGTACAAATGTTGATTCTCATGAGAGCCTTTTGTTCTCCCGAGGGGTAGCCCAGACTCGCTAGCACCTTACACCTATAGGTCAAAAATCATGTATTTAAAACAAGCATAATAAATTATTTGGGGATGTACAGTTGAACTTTAAAAAACAGTTGAATATAAAAAGAATATATACAGTAAACATTTTATAATGTTTTCCAGAGGGCTTTTAAACCGCATTGCCAATATATGTATGTAAAGTGAAAGCTCAAAAGTCTACCAAGATCAACTATACCTTCACAAATACAGGTTTCACTTTTATTATATTTCTTTAGGACTATTTTGCGCTGACATAAAATGTTACATTACAAGACCAAATTTAACAAATACAAATTTAGACTTTAGCCTAAAAGTCTTATGTCAAGATTTACAAGTTTCACATTTTTTTGTGATTCATTATTTTCTGTTTGAATGTTTTTCATGTTATTATCAGCCTTATGACACTTTTTTTTTCATCTCAGGTGGGGGTAAAACAAGTTGGGCTACAATGAATGAATTTTGAGAATTGAGTAGGTGTTACACTTCTAAGAATGATGCGGCGTCCACTCTTGGTACAACACATTTATTTCTGTAAGAAATATGAGAAATACAGGTACGATCAGGAGCACTCTCCGTAGCATGTACACTTGAACTCTCTAAGCACTTACTGAATACTATTACAACTATATCAGCGTAAGCTACTGATGCCCAGTCCAGTGTAAAGCTTAGGGTGCCCCCTACTGGTGAACCTGAGTTTGGCGAGGAAAACTTCACTCATTTACAAACACCTTGCAATACAGCAATAGACAAATTGTCTCCAGATTTTAGCCATTATCTAGATCAAAGTTGAAAGGGGGGGGGGGGCAATCTTTATATGTCTCTTTTAAACACTAAGGGCTACACTCTCCCCCACAAAATGTCAGAACTCAAGTCAGGTCTCTGAGGTTGTAGTGGCACATCCTCTTCGCTTTGTAGTGGCACATCTCTTCGCTTTGTAGTGGCACATCCTCTTCATAATGCTTAGGATCCTGTTGAGGCTGGAAAGGCTCTGCCAGAGGATTCAGCAAAGTCTGTCTCTGCCGTCTCTCTCTGCTAGGCCTGAGATGCCACTGGTAGGTGTCGCCGCATTTGTCACCGGAGGTTTTGCTTGGCTCTGACTGCTGCTGTTGCTGCCGTCGTGGTCTGTTTTTTTTCCTCTGAGAGCTTGGGGAGTCTTTCTGTGGCTGATCAATGGGTAAGAAGTCGCAGGGCAGCAGAAGATTTCTGTGAACCACTCTGTTCCTTCCTTTACCATTTTCTGGGCTGATCTCATAAACGGAGCTGCCGTCATCTTTTCTCTCCTTCATCTTGTAAACTTGCCCCTCCCAGTAGGACTGAATCTTCCCAGGCCCCCCTCTGGGAGTGAGGTTTCTAAGGAGAACTCTGTCACCTGGGTAGAGGTCTCTCTCCTGCACTTTCCTATCGAAGAGGACTTTTCCCCGAACTGCTCC
This sequence comes from Moxostoma hubbsi, assembly GCA_032164185.1. Taxonomy (NCBI): domain Eukaryota; kingdom Metazoa; phylum Chordata; class Actinopteri; order Cypriniformes; family Catostomidae; genus Moxostoma; species Moxostoma hubbsi. The sequence goes on along the minus strand of JAVLUX010000024.1, from coordinate 14,868,593 downwards.
CTTGACAGCTGTTTTAGCCGCAATCTCATATGCCTCTTGCATTCTCATTTTCCAGTGACTCACATAGTCATCATAGGTGTCATGGGCCTCATCTTTTCCAAGATTGAACAACAGATCAATGGGCAGACGAGGAGAACGTCCAAAGATAAGGTAATAAGGTGCATAACCTGTTGCCTCATTCTTGGTGCAATTGTACGCGTGGACAACTTTAGCAAGGGACACCTTCCAATCTTCCTTCTCCTTGTCCTCCAGGGTACACAGCATTGACAACAGGGTGTGGTTAAACCTCTCCACCTCCCCGTTACCCTGGGGGTGGTATGGTGTTGTGTGCGAGCCCTGGATGCCAGAGAGTTTTTTCAAGCTGGCCATCAGTTTGTTCTCAAACTCTTTACCCATGTCATGATGTAATCTGCTTGGGAAACCAAACTTGAATGCAAAGTCATTGAATATCTTGTCAGCTAAAGTTTTGGCCGCTTTGTTCCTCGTCGCATATGCCTGCGCAAACCTCGTAAAATGGTCCATAACCACTAAGATGTACTCATAGCCATGCTTGCATTTCTCCAAATGCAAGAAGTCTATAGAGACAAGCTGGAATGGATAAGTGGTCTGTATGGACACCATCGGTGCACGGGTCAGCTTACTTGGCTTTTTCTTCTTGAGACATTCGCACACTTTCGTGACAAAATGTTCAACATCTTTACTCATCTGTGGCCAAAAGAATCGTTCTCGAATAAGGTCAAGCGTCCTTTCAACACCCAAGTGACCCATATCTTGGTGTAGCTCTTTGAAGACCAGTGGGTGATAAGCTTTGGGGATCAGCAGTTGTTTTTGACAGGAAGTTCTACGGTGCAGAACACCATCTTGGTCCACATAGATCTTTACCCACTGTTTCAGCAGTACAGCTACCGCAGGGTTCTCTGATCTTACTTCAGTTCTACTCGGCCTCCTGTTCTGTGACTTATACCAGAGGACTCTTGACAGGACTTCATCCTCTTCCTGAGCCTTGCGGATTTGATCAGGAGTGAGACATTGACTTGTCTTATCGTCCTTCACCAGGCTCAGGGCGCTGACCTGGATCACCCCAATGCCCCAACAAGGGTCTCTCCTTTCCACTGTGACTCTTTCCATAGATGCACCCATTACATCTGAACTGGCCTCAACAGTACAGCTGTTCATGTAATCCTCCATGTCCACTGGCATCCGCGACAAAACATCCGCATCAGAGTTGTTCTTGCCTGGGCGATACCGTAAGTTATAATCGGCCAACTCCGCCACCCATCTGTGTCCTGTGGCATTGAGTTTTGCTGTAGTGAGCACATACGTTAGCGGGTTGTTGTCTGTATACACCACAAACGATGGAGCGTGATACAGGCAGTCCCAGAAACGTTCACAAATGGCCCACTTCAACACCAAAAACTCTAGTTTCCCAGAGTGCAGGTAATATTTCTTCTCCGATGGACTCAGAGTGCGGGAGCCATAGGCTATCATTCTCATCTTCCCCTGCTGTCTCTGGTATAGCACAGCACCCAGGCCAACTTGGGATGCATCACAATGTAACACGAATGGCTGGGTGAAGTCAGAATATCCGAGGACAGGGGGCTTGGTGAGCGCATCAATCAGCTGATTCAATACTTCCTGATGGGAGCTGGTCCACTGTATGGGTGTGCGGGATGGTACGTGACCCTTATTTTCCTTTCCAGCTTTCTTGGACCTCTTCATGATCAGATCTGGAGTGTGGTTTTCAGGGTTCGGGATGGTTAGTAAGTTATAAAGTGGGTTGGCCACACAGGAGAAGTTAGGGATGAAGGGTCTGTAATAGGAGAGGAACCCGAGCATATGGCGCACATCGCCCACAGTAGCGGGTGTCTTTCCCTTTAGAGCCCTCACCGGAGCCATCTCTGCGGGGTCCATTGTGTAGCGTCCACTCTTGGTACAACACATTTATTTCTGTAAGAAATATGAGAAATACAGGTACGATCAGGAGCACTCTCCATAGCATGCACACTTGAACTCTCTAAGCACTTACTGAATACTATTACAACTATATCAGCGTCACTTTATCCTATAAACAGTTATATGTCTTATAGTGCAAACATCTTCCCATATACATGACATAGGGAACATTACTCTTGACACAGGTTACCTTCTCTAAACCCATAAACACGATAACAAAAACTTAAACATGTTCAGTACTCACTCTGTCCTAACATAAAGGTATGACAAACATTAAAATATCACTTTATAGTCCTTTAACATGAATACAGATGAGTAATGCATAAACTGTATATGCATATTCGTGAAATGAACGATTCAGTGCATCTTCATTACTCCAGCATTGATTATTATATAAATGTATCTTATTACCTTTTTTATTACTGCTTTGTTCCTTGTTTTCATCAGTTTTTAACTCTTTATGAATTATGCTTATGAACTAACTTTATTTGACTAACATGTTTAACCCAACATCCGTTACTGTGTTTCTTCTATATTATCTTCACAGAATAAAATAACACATTTTAACCCTTAGTCTAACACAAACTCTAACTAACGATACAACACGAAATGTTCTAAAATTAATGGTTGAGGGAATGACACTAGCTGAGGTATTAACACGTTATCAAGGTGAACATAGGCCTGCTAACACATGTGCTGCTAAGCACTTATTTCGCTCACTTTAGCTCACACTGAAAATGACTAGCTTTTAACAGAGTTATTCACCTTGCCGTCCGCCATTTCATGTGCGAGCGCCTGGCAGTCATCCCACACTTTTACCAACATTCAAATTCAACATTTCTTAATGTCTCCGATCTTTATATGTCTCTTTTAAACACTAAGGGCTACATAGGCATCACTATCTAGTTTATCCACATTTTCCACATACATGTAACTAAAGCTACTTGAAGGTAGTAAAATAAAAAAAAATAAAAAATAAAAAAACAGTTCACAAAAGTAAACAAAAGAACTTATGCTTACGTGTTATTAAATACAGTGCTGATTTATTCTGTTTTTGTGTATTTTTCAAACTAAATTGTTTTAGATCTTCAATCGAGATATAACATAAAACAACCGGAGTATACACAAAATACAGTTTTCAACTATTTTTTTTTTTTCATTGAAGCAAAAAAGTTGTCCAACACCTATATCAACCATGTGACCACTTTTAGCAGCATCAACTGCAACCAAATGCTTCCAATAACTGGAGATCAGTCTTTCACAACGCTGTGCTGGGATTTTGGCCCACTATTCTTTGCAGGACTGCTTTAGTTCAGCCACATTGGAGGGTTTGAGCATGAACTGTCTGTTTAAGGTCCTGTCACAGCATCTCGATCGGGTTCAAGTCAGGACTTAGACTAGGTCACTCCAAATTTTTAATTTAGCTTCTTTTGAGCCATTCACAGGTGGACTTACGCCTATGCTTTGGATCATTGTCTTCCTGCATAATCCAGTTGCGCTTGAGCTTCAACTCCCAGCCTGATGACTGGACATTCCCCTATATGATTTCTTGGCTGCAAGTTGCTCTGGCCCTGAAGTAGCAAAGCATCCCCACACATAACACTACCACCACCATGCTTGACCATAAGTATTCTTTTTGTGGAATTCTGTGTTTGATTTAAGCCAGATGTAATGGGACCCCTGTCTTCCACTTTTGACTCATCAGTCCACAGAACATTCTCACAAAAGGTTTGAGGATCATCAAGGTGAAAATGGGACCCCTGTCTTCCACTTTTGACTCATCAGTCCACAGAACATTCTCATAAAAGGTTTGAGGATCATCAAGGTGTTTTGGCAAAATTCAAGAAAAAGGTGTGTAAATGATGAGAGAATTTTCATTTTTTGGGTGAACTATCCCTTTAAGTTGGAATAGGGGAAAATATGGAATATTAAAATGACTACACACATATTCCAACAAAGTAAATATCTGAAACTTAAAATATCTGAGACCTTTGTTTATTCTTTGTCACTGTACAGGGTGACTCTGGAGGTCCGATGGTCATCAAGCAGGGTGATGTTTGGATTCAGGCTGGTGTTGTGAGTTGACAAACATTAAAATATCACTTGGTTGTGCTCTGCCTGATTACCCTGGTATTTATGCTAGAGTTTCTAACTACCAGTCGTGGATCAGCATGTACACTGGAGCAAATCAGACTGGTTTCATCCGTTCAACCTCCATCTTCCCTGAAGAGGACGAGAATGTGACCTGTAGCACTCCACGTATGTTAGTTACCACGACCAAGCAAAACAAAATGGACCTTTGAAATTGTCCTACAAAGTCACTAATTTCATCTTATTTAATGCCTTCAGAAAACTTGGGGTTGTAGTTCATGCAACTCATGTGTCATATTCCAAATCCAAAAAAGTTGGTACAGTATGAAAAATGCTAATAAAAACAAATATGTGTGATTTGTAAATTATATTCACCCTTTGCTATATTGAAAGCACTTTATATGAAATTTTACCTTGTGAATTTCATACTTTTTTGAAAATGTACAGTAATTTAAAATTAGATGATTGCAATGCGCTCCAAAAATTTGAGACAGGACCAATTTAAGACTAATAACTCTTTTACCAGTTGAAATAACAAGGTGATGTGAAACAGGAGATGTTAAACAGGTGAGGCAATCGTGTCATAGTACTGTTACAGTACCTCCAAAAACAGCCTAGTCCTTCAAGAGCAAGGATCGTTCAAGACTTATCAATTTGCCAACAGATGCTTCAGTAAATAATCAAGTACTTTGAGAAAAATGTTCCCCAAAGACAAATTGGAAAGATTTTAGGAATTTCATTTGAAGAATCCAAAGGATGAGAATCAATTTCACTTAAATGCATTCTCTCTCTCTCTCTCTCTCTCTCTCTCTCTCTCTCTCTCTCTCTCTCTCTCTCTCTCTCTCTCTCTCTCTCTCTCTCTCTCTCTCTCTCTCTCTCTCTCTCAGCAATATTGAGTGGAGGAAATAGTACCAGTCATACAGGTGTATGGGCATGGATGATTAGAATAACGGTAATCATGAGTGCATGGGAAGATTGATCACTCCAGTTTGTCATGACCCCTGCTAGCTGCTTTTCAGGTAATCAAACATTTTCTCTTTTAAAATAAAATGATTCTCTCAATCACAGACTTGTGCACTGACATACAACACGTTTACACCATACTCTTCAGATCCATTGATCCCAGTGAATGGACAGTGGTCCTAGGGTTTTTATGGGGCTGCTTCAACAGCCTGGAATTGTCTGTTAACGTGGCAAATATTGGTTTCGAGGTTGTTTCAGGAAACAATGTGGCTCTCTCTCCCAAAACTCATCCAAGCCTTTTATTGAAGCCTTGGTCACTTTATCAATTACATAACTATCGTACTGACACAGGCTGCTTAGAGCAGAATTTTCAAGAGCATGCTTACAATAGAAAGGTAGCAATTGATAGGCATATATTTAACTTGAACAAAATAAATAAAGGCAATAAAATAGACTAACATATGTGGAATATCACTGTGTTTATACTAAATAAAACAAACTACTATTTCTTTTAGGCTATTTTGTCAGTCTTTTGCGACCATTTCTTAGGCATAGTGTACTTTGAAAGTGTAGACTTTCCAACAAATTAACACTAGAGGGCATCGTTTCTAAAAAATAAATATGTAATGCTCATGAAAACCTTTATCAGCAGCAGCACAGACATTAATTATTTAATGTAATTATTATTAATGTATATATTTTTATTGTAAATGTATACACATAAAAATTACTAAGAAACTAATAAGACCAATGCATCTCTCATAATCTTGTCCATTCTAATCCAGTGTTCGAAAGGAGTAGTTTGGTCCTTCCAAGTCGCCGTACACACATAGGAAGTCGTATCTTCGTTGCTAGGACAACAATGGTCAACTTCACACATGCAGCATGCTAGACACAGTAAACATTTTATGTAATTCAATTAAATAAATCTCCGGAGATAACGGGAAATCTGTGGTCAATTACACTGGGCATGCATAACTCTTATAATGGTACGTAAGACGGGTTTGTGGCTTGCTAACTTTTTATTCTATTCATACATATACATCAGAAAGCGTGCGTTATTATTATGTCTTGGAGGGATGATAGCCTGTGTTTGGAATAGTATGTAGCCGTAAAAGTTACAGCCAGGGCTTTAACATGTGTGATAACACACCTCTGTTCATAGTATTGTAGGAAGATGCTTATGTGAACGTGCATGTGTTAGAACATGCATCAGAAGGGAAATATACATATAACTGTATGTTACTACAAATGTACTCGGTCTGTCCCACATTTGTTTCTTGCTTTCAGGCTGTTCCCATGTGGGCTCTCTCCCTCCCACTCCCTGCCATCATCATGATCTCTGTGGGGCTCTATATGATTGTCCTGGCAGGTGTGCTGTGGTGCCATCACTGTCTCGAGGTAGTTCATGATAAATAAATAAAAAATTATTCAGTATTTGAGGTTACTGAGTAAATATTCAGGATTCAGAAAAGTTCAGTAAGACCCATTAGAGCAGGGGTGGGCAACTATTTTTGTAAAGGGGCCACATCGGGCTTTAAGTATTGCATGGGGGGTCCACATTGTATTCCTTTTGAGATACAATGTTCTGCATTGATTTGGTTTTTGTATCTTTTAAGCCCAGAAATAGTTCAAGAAGTTTTTCTGTGACTAATGGGACTATTCTGCAATTGCCTAAAGTATTGTATTGCTCTACAAAGGTAGATACTTTTCTATCAGCCAATAAAAAATTGAAAAAAGGCTGAGCATATAAATGTATTTTACCATCTCTACTTCCCTGTTAATTTATTATTCAATCCAACACTCTCTACATCGGGGGTCTGTTTTAATAATAATAATTAAAAATGATGCAGGTCTCCCCAATGGATTGACTTTCAGCACACAACTGAATAACACAGACTGCATGACTATGATAAATGATTACTGCGAAAGTTAGCATACAGGTGCGAAGGGACTTTTCTAAATTGCACAAATATAAAATATATATATATACATATTCGTCTCTGGCTTGCTTTTGCTTGCATGTCAATGATGCCGAGATCTACTTTTATATACATTTAATCACTGAGAAGGTTTACCTGCAAAGTAGCACCAAATATCACAAGCAGCCTCAAGAATGGACACAGAGTAGCCGTATAACACTTTTCCTTGAGCAGAATATTGCGGAATATTTCCAATTTAAAGTATAAATCTCATTTATATTGTCTCTTATCTGGCAACCCTGAGCATGTTAAACGCTTTTGGAGATGTGTTAGGTCCCAATGCAAGTTAACTGAAATATCCAATAAAAAAAAAAAATGCTTTTACGATAAATGAGCCGCGGGCCACATTAAACCATGTGGAGGGCGCCCATATCTGCATTAGAGCATACATTTGTAGTCTTGGGTTCAGCCTGAATTTTTTATCCCCAGCTTGCCTGATGATACATACACATGTTGGACCTAATAGCCAAGTTCAGGTTTAATTGTCACATATATTTACAGAGGTATTGAAATATGCTGTTTGCCAGCCCCCAGTCTAGGCAAAAAAAACTATTTACAATTAAGTAAACCAAAATAAATATATAATCCTAAAAAAATAACAACAGCCAAAAACAACATACAACATTTTTTTGGGAGGTGTGGATAAAAGGTGGGTGAATCTTACTGCCACAATGCAAGAGTGTTCTAGAAGTTTGATCTAGGTAAACGGTTGCTTTCTGGCCCAAATCAAAACAGACAATATTCTGGTTTCTAGATATGGCTTATTTCATTTCTGCAAAATCTAGCATCTAAAATTTGGCAACTTTAAAGATGCTAAAATATAACTTAGTTTTGATTTATTTTATATTTTTTTAGTAACAACATAATTCCCATATTTACATTTCTATTATTCCATAGTTGCAATGACTTTACTATTATTCTGAAATGTGGGAGAAAGAAAGAAAGAAAGAAAGAATGAGTATGTGTGTGTGTGTGTGTGTGTGTGTATATATATATATATATATATATATATATATATATATATATATATATATATATACACTCACCTAAAGGATTATTAGGAACACCTGTTCAATTTCTCATTAATGCAATTATCTAATCAACCAATCACATGGCAGTTGCTTCAATGCATTTAGGGGTGTGGTCCTGGTCAAGACAATCTCCTGAACTCCAAACTGAATGTCAGAATGGGAAAGAAAGGTGATTTAAGCAATTTTGAGCGTGGCATGGTTGTTGGTGCCAGACGGGCCGGTCTGAGTATTTCACAATCTGCTCAGTTACTGGGATTTTCACGCACAACCATTTCTAGGGTTTACAAAGAATGGTGTGAAAAGGGAAAAACATCCAGTATGCGGCAGTCCTGTGGGCGAAAATGCCTTGTTGATGCTAGAGGTCAGAGGAGAATGGGCCGACTGATTCAAGCTGATAGAAGAGCAACTTTGACTGAAATAACCACTCGTTACAACCGAGGTATGCAGCAAAGCATTTGTGAAGCCACAACAGATGAGACATTGAGACATTCAGATGGTAGAGTCAGAATTTGGCGTAAACAGAATGAGAACATGGATCCATCATGCCTTGTTACCACTGTGCAGGCTGGTGGTGGTGGTGTAATGGTGTGGGGGATGTATTCTTGGCACACTTTAGGCCCCTTAGTGCCAATTGGGCATTGTTTAAATGCCACAGCCTACCTGAGCATTGTTTCTGACCATGTCCATCCCTTTATGGCCACCATGTACCCATCCTCTGATGGCTACTTCCAGCAGGATAATGCACCATGTCACAAAGCTCGAATCATTTCAAATTGGTTTCTTGAACATGACAATGAGTTCACTGTACTAAAATGGCCCCCACAGTCACCAGATCTCAACCCAATAGAGCATCTTTGGGATGTGGTGGAACGGGAGCTTCGTGCCCTGGATGTGCATCCCACAAATCTCCATCAACTGCAAGATGCTATCCTATCAATATGGGCCAACATTTCTAAAGAATGCTTTCAGCACCTTGTTGAATCAATGCCACGTAGAATTAAGGCAGTTCTGAAGGCGAAAGAGGGTCAAACACAGTATTAGTATGGTGTTCTTAATAATCCTTTAGGTGAGTGTATATACATATATATAAACAGGTGCTGGTCATATAATTAGAATATCATCAAAAAGTTGATTTATTTCAATAATTCCATTCAAAAAGTGAAACTTGTATAATGTATACATTCATTCCACACAGACTGATATATTTCAAGTGTTCATTCCTTTTAATTTTGATGATTATAACTGACAACTAATGAAAACCCCAAAATCAGTATCTCAGAAAATTAGAATATTGTGAAAAGGTTCAATATCGAAGACACCTGGTGCCACACTCTAATCATCTAATTAACTCAAAACACCTGCAAAGGCCTTTAAATGGTCTCTCAGTCTAGTTCTGTTGGCTACACAATCATGGGGAAGACTGCTGACTTGACAGCTATCCAAAAGACGACCATTGACATCTTGCACAAGGAGGGCAAGACACAAAAGGTCATTGCTAAAGAGGCTGGCTGTTCACAGAGCTCTGTGTCCAAGCACATTAATAGAGAGGCGAAGGGAAGAAAAAGATGTGGTAGAAAAAAGTGTACAAGCAATAGGGATAACCGCACCCTGGAGAGGATTGTGAAACAAAACCCATTCAAAAATGTGGGGGAGATTCACAAAGAGTTGACTGCAGCTGGAGTCAGTGCTTCAAGAACCACCACGCACAGACGTATGCAAGACATGGGTTTCAGCTGTCGCATTCCTTGTGTCAAGCCACTCTTGAACAAGACACAGCATCAGAAGCGTCTCACCTGGGCTAAAGACAAAAAGGACTGGACTGCTGCTGAGTTGTCCAAAGTTATGTTCTCTGATGAAAGTAAATTTTGCATTTCCTTTGGAAATCAAGGTCCCAGAGTCTGGAGGAAGAGAGGAGAGGCACAGAATCCACGTTGCTTGAAGTCCAGTGTAAAGTATCCACAGTCAGTGATGGTTTGGGGTGCCATGTCATCTGCTGGTGTTGGTCCACTGTGTTTTCTGAGGTCCAAGGTCAACGCAGCCGTCTACCAGGAAGTTTTAGAGCACTTCCTGCTGCTGACCAATTTTATGGAGATGCAGATTTCATTTTCCAACAGGAATTGGCACCTGCACATAGTGCCAAAGCTACCAGTACCTGGTTTAAGGACCATGGTATCCCTGTTCTTAATTGGCCAGCAAACTCGCCTGACCTTAACCCTATAGAAAATCTATGGGGTATTGTGAAGAGGAAGATGCGATACACCAGACCCATCAATGCAGAAGAGCTGAAGGCCACTATCAGAGCAACCTGGGCTCTCATAATACCTGAGCAGTGCCACAGACTGATCGACTCCATGCCATGCCGCATTGCTGCAGTAATTCAGGCAAAAGGAGCCCCAACTAAGTATTGAGTGCTGTACATGCTCATACTTTTCATGTTCATACTTTTCAGTTGGCCAACATTTCTAAAAATCCTTTTTTTTTGTATTGTCTTAAGTAATATTCTAATTTTCGGAGATACTGAATTTGGGATTTTCATTAGTTGTCAGTTTTAATCATCACAATTAAATGAAATAAACATTTGAAATTTATCAGTCTGTGTGTAATGAATGAATATAATATCCAAGTTTCACTTTTTGAATGGAATTACTGAAATAAATCAACTTTTTGATGATATTCTAATTATTTGACCAGCACCTGTGTGTGTGTATGTGTATATATATATATATATATATATATATATATATATATATATATATATATATATATATATATACACACACACACACACACACATCACTATATTTCATACAAATGCAGTAAACATAACTTTATATCAATATTTAGTGTGACCACCCTATGCCTTTAAAAAAGCAGCAATTCTCTTAGGTTAACTTGCACACAGAAAGGTTGTTCCAATCATTTTGGATAGTTTTTTTTTTTTTTTTTGCTATAGTTCTATCTATTTACGATGTCTTAATTGCTTCTGTCTCTTCATGTAATCCCAGACTAAATTATGTTGAGATCTGGGCTCTGTGGGGGCCATATTACCTGTTGCAGGACTCCTATTCTACTTTCATTCGATTCTGTTTGCAAAAGCAATATACAGTGTATATATATATTAACTCTGTAAAAACATTACGAGACCACTGTAAATTTATAAGTTTCTCTGGTGTGGATGGAGGACCTCCGGATCAAGGCCCTGTCATGGCCAGCCCAATCTCCAGACCTGAAGCACATTGAAAACCTCTGGAATGTGATCAAGAGGAAGATGGATGGCCACAAGCCATCAAACAAAGCCAAGCTGCTTGAATTTTATTGCCAGGAGTGGCATAAAGTCACCCAACAGCAATGTGAAAGACTGGTAGAGAGCATGCCAAGACACATGAAAGCTATGAATGAAAATCTGGGTTATTCCACCAAATATTGATTTCTGAACTCTTCCTAAGTTAAAACATTAGTATTGTGTTGTTTAAAAATGAATATGAACTTGTTTGTTTATTTGCATTATTCGAGGTTGAAAACACTGCACCTTTTTTGTTATTTTGACCAGTTGTCATTTTCTGAAAATAAATGCTCTAAATGTCTATATTTTTATTTGAAATTTGGGAGAAATGTTGTCAGTACTTTATAGAATAGAATAAAACAAAAAATTTCATTTTACTCAAACACATAGTAAATCCAGAGAAACTGTTAATTTTGCAGTGGTCTCTAGATGGATTGATAGAGATTTATACATGTAAATATTTCCAATTGACACATTAAAGCATAAGATATAAAATAACCAACTTAAGATAAATGTTTTTGTGAATATATTCTATGTAAGTCCCTCACTTTCCAGTAATTCTGGCAGTCTGTAACAGTTCTCTCCCTTTGCAGGCGAAGTGTGATCCCCAGTGTTCAGATTGCTGTGCAAGTTTCTCTCCCTGTGAGTATTGTCTAGTGTGTGCCCAGTCTTGTGACTGTCGTCCACCCTCTCTGCACTCCTGTCTTGACTACTCCTGTCCTTCCCCAAATGTAAGTCTCTCATTGTCTATTTCTTACTGCTTAATAAGTGAACAACATCATTCAAATATCTGCATAGCGAGCTGTTTTATAATATAAATGAAAACAAAGGAGATTGTTATAAGGCATTAAAAAACATTGTAGACATTGTCATCTGTTTTATTTCAGTGTGCAATGTGGGATTGTGCCTGTACCTGTCAACCTCCAGAATGTGACTCCATCAACTGCTTCTGTTTTGAGATCAAGTTTAAGTAGAAAGATGGAGGGAGGAATGCCCTCCACACTCAAAAAGATGCCTTATAAACTCAAACTGCTCAAATTCAAGTGACACTTACTTGGGTCTGTTTTAAGATAGACACAGGCTAAACTCTGGCTCAATCTTTGTTTTGTACACTTTGCATACATAAGGTGACATTATTGAATTATTCTTATTTAATGTCATTGATTTGACCAAAAATGAACATTTAAAAGAATACTTCTAGAAGAGTTTGAATGTACATTTATGGAGAAGTTACAGTTATGGACATCAAGTCACACAGCAAGTCAACAGAAGTACCCCTCAGCAGCAATACAGCTTTTTAAAGTTATATAGCTCTTGCTAAAGAATACATCATCAGCTGGAACAACTCCTGAGGTACACAAGCATTATAGAACCATGAAAAGATGCATGTAAGTTCAAGCTTAGTTTGTATCTAAGAGAATTTGATTTAACTAAGATTTCAGAGTATGGCTGAAAGAATTGCCATGAACTTGCAAGAGGATATGGTTGGCTACTTGCAAATCAACCAGCTACAAATTGTTTATATATTTCACCTTAAGTAGTTAAGGTCATATTTACACATTTAAATGTATTTATGTTATGGCCTCATAACATAACATGTTTTCAGCAGTAATACTTATTTCTGATTTTATATTTAAAGTTTTTGTCATCCTTGTACTTGGTATGATGGATATTTGTTCTTCGATTTATAAGACAGGCTTTCTGATAGAGCACATTAGATATTACATTACATTTAAAATGTCAACAAGAACTGTATGCTTACCTATGTATATGCAATTGTAAAACATAACCTTTCATCATACAGTGCTGGCTTAACAGATATAGATTCATTTAAATTATTGGTATTTACAATGAAAATAGTGATTTTGTATTCATGATACCTAAGAGTTTACAAGTGTAAACTCTGCACTAGGAAAGCCATTTCAGGAGGTTTACTTTTCGAATTGTTTACAAGGTATCATCTTGTTTGTTAAATAACAAATATGATTTTGTATGTGGCCATATATATAAAAAAAAACTTTATAAATTAATCAGCATACTATGGCTTTCACTTCTAACTGATGGTTATATATTAATTATGAATATGTATTATTATTTGTAATCATACATTTAGGAAGAAGTAAAGAATTCCCATGCAAAACTGCTTTGCTTCCAGTATTTGTTCATTAATCTGGCAAGATATAGCACTCACTTTTACTCTCATATTTCTCTGATTATCTGAGATTTATTTTTATCTTATACAAATATTTTACCTTATGAAACATACTACAACTACAAATGTTTATTTTATTAAGTATCTACTGGGAGCTCCTATTTTTACTACAGATTTTCCTACTTTCTGCATTTTATCTATAAGTTTTTCTTGCTTATTGAAGTGGTTATGTAAGAATTGAGAGAGGAAGGGCCATGATAGCATCAAACATGACAGCAGATCCCTTTCCTGGTGGCAGGAATCTCGTGAGCCGAGTACCATACTGACCGTTCAAAAGGAGTGTATAGAGTAATATTAGAAACTATTGCTTCAAAGTTGAATTCATAATATCTGTAGACCCTTTAATCATTTGTTGTTTCCAAAACCTTTTTCTGATCTTTCCTCATCATTTAATTTGCAGTGTATTCATGCACATATAATTGATATTTGTTTGTAGCAATAATGTCCATGCCTCTCGCTGTCTTTCTCTTTAACCTTTCTTTACTGCATGCTGGCATACTTGAATGTCACATCGCCCTTCTCCAGTTGCATCGTGGGGTTGACTGCAGCTAAGATTAGCCAAACCCCACGGAATGTCAAAGGTCATGCCTTCTGAATAAATACAGGTCACCCAGCTCCAGACGAGCATCAGGGACTATCCAGACCTCCTTCATCTCCTCTGATTGCTCTTGCTCTTATTCCTTCATCCAGTTAATGGTAAAATGCATGCTTTCTCCTTTCTCTTTCATTTGGAAATTGAAAGTGCAAAATTATTGATTTCCACTTGTGCATCTGCAATATCAGACTATACTAACATACAGAGTATTTGTAAAAGTTGTCAAATAATTTGCTGCTTTTGCAAACAAATATTTTTGTTTTAATCACACGCATAGCTTTACAAGCAGGCTTTTATTTTTTATGTCAGTGCTTATTTTTGTGGTACAGATTTACCATCAGATATCAGTCGATTAAGAACCCATTACTATTACTCAATAAATCATGAATGCATTTGTAGCTATTGTTGACTGTGTTGGTTATTTTACATCTCAAAGATCCATTCTTAGACCACCTTCCCTATTTAAAATCTGCTCTGTGGGGTACAGCTGGACTGTTGGCTTTCAGCCATTAAATCAGTGTCTATGTTTAATGTGGCCTTTGACTGAATGCAACTTGAGTGGAGAGTGTTAGAGGTGTCACTGGAATTTTAAGAGCCTCTGGTGGAACTCGAGCTCTTCAATGCACTGAACGCAGAGAATCACATTACAATGCGATTTCTGGGTTCGTTCCATAAGAAAGGCCTTAGTGTTCAGTGCTATTTTATGACCTGTTAAATCAGCTCTTAAAATACACAAGCATGCTAAGGTCATATGTACTCGCTGACATATTTAGTAACAAAAACCCACATCACTTCACTACCATTAGCGTTGTCTTCTCCAGCATGTGATGACCGTCAAGTATCACAAAACACACCCGCCTCTGATTGTTGTAAACGACACCCCCTTTTATGTCGTCAGATTTAAACACGCCTCTCAACGCGCAGCAGCCAATCGCTCTCTCGTCAGCATCAGTATCACTCCATGCTCCGTCCATCAAAGCATAGGGCGCGTCCTGATTGGATAAAATACCGTCGCGAACTATTTCTTGCCTTCATCACATTATTTCCTTTATTGCAACAGGAACATAACCGTGGTTGCCTTGAGACCCCGACTTGGAAACCATCTTACGGTCAACCGCATTGGTGAGTTTTCCTTATTATGTTGGACTGAAACGGGAAGCTAGGCGCTTTGACGTTTTCCGTTGACTGATATTCGGTATGTGTCGTATAAGGTCATTCACGCTTCTCAAGGGCATGTTGCATCAGAGCTAACGAGATATAGTAGGTAGTAGAAGAAGAAACATCTGTGCTTTCTAGAAGATACGTGATCAAGTACAAACCCATCTGAACACATTGCCCTTGCTTGGGCACGTTATTGTTGAATTATCCCGATAGCTGAGTCATAACTTATAGGAGCACTAAGTAATTATTTCCTCCTTTATAAAAATTGTACTCCCAAATAAATTAATTATAAATTTAAAACGTATGTGTAAAATTATGAGCACTCGCATGAGATTAAAGACTCGAGAAAAGCGCCTCAGTTTGTTCCTGGGAGAGAACTCCGACTTATGCCTCCTACACACTACACGACTTTCAAAGACGTCGGATCGTGGTACCGTTCATATTACACATCTGTCTGTCTTGTCATGAAAGTCGTAGCGTTTTAAATTACACAAGGAATCGGCGACAGGTGTGAACACATTAAAGTTTAAAACTCAATAAACAAGACATTTCACTATTGACGAATCCCAGATGACTCTGCCTGGACTCCAAATTACATTTCACAGAAGAGTACACACGAGAAGTGATACGAGATACAAAAATAAATGCATGATCATATGTTATACATTTCAGAATATGAGGTGTATGTTTTTAATCGCCTAATATATTTTATTGGTTACAATATGAAAAAGTACCTCCTACTGAAAAATCTACCTATTTGCTTACCTGACTGTCCAAGAGAATTGGCAATTTCTCTTCAACTCTTCTCTTTCTCCAACCCATGCATGTGCACACACAGACATCAAAAAGCAATTTTTTTCTGGGGTGCTTTTTAAAAAAAAAATTTAATAAACAAATATATATATATGTATATATTCCCGTTTGCGCACAGCTTCCTTGTAAAACAATACATTTATTGAATAAAAATCTAAATACCAAGTCGGGAGATGAGACTGACGAGTTCGGATGCCCCTCTCTCTCTCGTTTCTTGCTCTTTCATTGGCTGAAGGTCAACGCTGCAGTTGGATTCAGTCAAAACATATTTCACATTGCGTGATTTGGAATCGTAGACAGATCCACATATTTACATGTTAGATATCTCGCTGATATCAGCGACGAGTAGGCGCTTCTGGCTTTTCGCTTACAGTTGGTAATAAAATCGTGTAGTGTAAACATGCTCCATTTGGTTAGGATTAGGGCATCTGCTGCCTCCCAGGAACAAACTAATGCCCCCTTGTACAAAGGGTCATGGAGAGGGTCCCCTCATGGGGGCTGCCATGAAAGGATCACATGACCTGGCGAATACTGCTTACTCTCTCTCTTTCCTAGCATTTGTCCCTCATAGGTGCAGGATCTGCTTCGTGATAGTCTGCATATATATTTTATTTGGCACAATTTTTATGTCGGATACCCTTCCTGACGCAACCCCCAGTGGCTAGGGGACTCTCACTGTCACAGAGGCAATTTAGAGTCTCCAATTCACTTAACCTGCATGCTTTTGGGACTTTTTGGGGAAACCGGAGCACACGGAGGAAACCCATGCAAACACAGGGAGAACATGTAAACTCCACACAGAAAGGCCCTAGTTGAGCCAGGACTCAATCCCAGGTCCTACTTGCTGTGAGGCGACAGTGCTAAACACTGAGCTACCATGTTTTTACCAATAACTTGCAAACCTTTAAAGACAGACCTACCATGAGCTCAGAGGTGGTTCATTGATGGTATATGCTTTCATTAAAGCCATCTGTCAGCGTTATTTTAACTTTGTTTCAAAATCATGTTTAATAGCAGAGTAACAGCTGTGTTACCTGTGGCCCAGTAGACAAAGATCAACCAATTAGAGAATTGCTGCCTAGAAAGCCCACCAAACATGCTCCTAAGCGACCACACACTCCCATGATATACTGTGAAAGACTAACAAGTCCATCTCCTTTTATCCTCAAATTACTCTGTTTATATCTTAAAGTTTTGTCATAAATGTAAATATATTATTTTTATACTTATAATCAACAACATAAAAACAGTATTTATATATTAGTATACACTCACCTAAAGGATTATTAGGAACACCTGTTCAATTTCTCATTAATGCAATTATCTAATCAACCAATCACATGGCAGTTGCTTCAACGCATTTAGGGGTGTGGTCCTGGTCAAGACAATCTCCTGAACTCCAAACTGAATGTCAGAATGGGAAAGAAAGGTGATTTAAGCAATTTTGAGTGTGGCATGGTTGTTGGTGCCAGACGGGCCGGTCTGAGTATTTCACAATCTGCTCAGTTACTGGGATTTTCACGCACAACCATTTCTAGGGTATACAAAGAATGGTGTGAAAAGGGAAAAACATCCAGTATGCGGCAGTCCTGTGGGCGAAAATGCCTTGTTGATGCTAGAGGTCAGAGGAGAATGGGCCGACTGATTCAAGCTGATAGAAGAGCAACTTTGACTGAAATAACCACTCGTTACAACCGAGGTATGCAGCAAAGCATTTGTGAAGCCACAACATGCACAACCTTGAGGCGGATGGGCTACAACAGCAGAAGACCCCACCGGGTACCACTCATCTCCACTACAAATAGGAAAAAGAGGCTACAATTTGCAAGAGCTCACCAAAATTGGACAGTTGAAGACTGGAAAAATGTTGCCTGGTCTGATGAGTCTCGATTTCTGTTGAGACATTCAGATGGTAGAGTCAGAATTTGGCGTAAACAGAATGAGAACATGAATCCATCATGCCTTGTTACCACTGTGCAGGGTGGTGGTGTAATGGTGTGGGGGATGTTTTCTTGGCACACTTTAGGCCCCTTAGTGCCAATTGGGCATCGTTTAAATGCCACGGCCTACCTGAGCATTGTTTCTGACCAAATGGCCCCCACAGTCACCAGATCTCAACCCAATAGAGTGTCTTTGGGATGTGGTGGAACGGGAGCTTCGTGCCCTGGATGTGCATCCCACAAATCTCCATCAACTGCAAGATGCTATCCTATCAATATGGGCCAACATTTCTAAAGAACCTTGTTGAATCAATGCCACGTAGAATTAAGGCAGTTCTGAAGGCGAAAGGGGGTCAAACACAGTATTAGTATGGTGTTCCTAATAATCCTTTAGGTGAGTGTATGTTCCCATTTATTTTTTTTATCAAGTACATCATTCGCAATAATTCATGGGATTGTATTCCATGCCATCATGAAAGATTGTAAGTATACAGTCTTGTAACCTTTTGTCTTTTTGGTCACTGTAAGCCCAAGATGACAAAAACAAAAAAAGTTACTTCGTGCACCTAATCGCCACACATTACTTTTCCCTGTTACTGTGGCTTTTGTGTTTCCTCTAATATTTCAAATTGCTTAAATAACTTTGATTCATGGTTCATCAAACAACTGAAATTTGAGCTACCCCATCTTAAAAATCATAATTATGTAATGATTGTTTTTATTCCTACACCATTCTCCCTAGAGTCAACATGCCTCACGCATATCCATTCCTCACTACAGAGCAGAAGAAAGAGTTGAGCGATATCGCTCAGAGGATTGTTGCCCCCGGCAAAGGCATTCTTGCTGCTGATGAGTCGACAGGTACAACTTTGGGCCTTTGGTTTGTCCTGCTTTAGACTAGTCACTAGTCTCCAAGTTGGTCCTCCATCTCATACTTTCTCTTCTACATTATTTTTTGTACTGTGCAGGTAGCGTGGCCAAGCGTTTCCAGAGCATCAATGCTGAGAACACTGAGGAGAACAGGAGACTTTACCGGCAGCTGCTGTTTACCGCAGATGACCGTGTCAAGCCCTGCATTGGTGGAGTCATCCTCTTCCATGAGACCCTCTACCAGAAAACCGATGGTGGCAAAACTTTCCCCCAGCTCCTCAAGGAGAGGGACATGGTAGTTGGCATCAAAGTGGACAAGGGTGTGGTTCCCCTGGCTGGCACTAATGGAGAGACCACCACACAAGGTGAAAGAACATTGTGTTTAAAGATGCTTTAAATGTTTGATGTCAATTCAAATAACATAATTTACAACATAATTTACAAACCCTAATTTTTGGACTTCCTTTCTTCAGTGAAACCCAAAAGCAGATGCAAAGGCAGATTGTTAGGCACTGACAGGCTCGGTCACAATTCACTTTCATTTTATGCAATGAAACCGATTGGAGACTGAGGCTGTCAATCTCTTAACATTGTGTCTTGCATCTTCTATTGTGTTTCTCAGAAGAATGAAAGTCATATGGGTTTGGAACAACATAATGGTGAGGAAATGATGTCAGAACATTCATTTTGGATTAACTACCTTTCGAAACTCTGTCTTTCATTGATGACATACTGGAATTAGACTTCAACTGGAATTGACAAGTTACAATAGCATTTTATGCTTTTATAATTTACTCAATCTCTACTAAACTCAAAATGTATAACATTTCCACAGGTCTGGATGGTCTGTATGAGCGTTGTGCTCAGTATAAGAAGGATGGTGCAGACTTTGCTAAATGGAGGTGTGTGCTGAAGATCACCTCCACAACCCCTTCAAGCCTGGCCATCAAGGAGAATGCCAATGTTCTTGCTCGTTATGCTAGCATCTGCCAGATGGTGAGATCTCATACAATTACTATTCATCTAAGAAATAAGTTTTAAATAAAAAAAAAATCTTTAAAAATATATATATTCTGATTATTCAGTACTTAACAGTAAGGATTTTATTCTGTTGACCCTGTAAAAGAGGAATATATTTATATTTTTCATAAATATTTTGTCTTTACAAATACTGTAATTTTATTAGGATTTTATTTACAATAACAGCTGAAGTTATATAATTTAAATTTATCACCATGCCAGATATAAATTAATAAACTGAAAACAATGGCTTACTGTCGTTTGATTATAATTTTCAACTAGTGGTAGACTGATATACAGTTAAAGTCAGAAGTTTACATATACTTAAGTTGAAGTCATTAAAACTAAATTTTTAACTAATCCATAGATTTAATATTTGCAAACTATAGTTTTGGCAAGTCGTTTAGGACATCTACGTTATGCACTACACAAGTAATTATTCCAAAAGTTGTTTACAGACAGACTGTTTCACTTTTTATTGATTATATCACAAGTCCAGTGGGTCAGAAGTTTACATTCGCTATGTTAACTGTGCCTTTAAGAAGCTTGGAAAATTCCAGAAAATGATGTCAAGCCTTTAGCCAATTAGCTTCTGATAGGGGGTGTACTGAATTGAAGGTTTACCTGTGGATGTATTGTAAGGCCTTATCTTCAACCTCAGTGCCTCTTTGTTTGACATCATGGGAAAATCTAAAGAAATCAGTCAAGAGCTCAGAAAATTGTGGATCTACACAAGTCTGGTTCATTCTTATGAGCAATTTCCAAATGCCTGAAGGTACCACTTTCATCTTTACAAACAATAGTAAGCAAGTATAAACATCATGGGACCATGCAGCCATCATTACTCTCCGGAAGGAGACGCATTCTGTTTCCTAGAGATGAACGTAGTTTGGTGCGAAAAGTGCGATCACAAAAAATATTGCCATCACCAAGCCCTAACCTCAATCCAATAGAACATTTGTGGGCAGAACTTAAAAGCATGTGCGAGCAACGGGGCTTTGTGATGGCCACTCCAATGCCTTGACTTTGATGTCCTTAAGCCATTTTGGCACAACTTTGGAGGTATGCTTGCGGTCACTGTCCATTTGGAAGAAACATTTTCAACTGAGCATTAACTTCCTGGCTAATGTCTTGAGATGTTGCTTCAATATAGCCACTTAATTTTCCTTCCTCATGATGTCAGCTCTTTTGTGAAGTGCACCAGTCCCTCCTGCAGCAAAGCACCCCCACAACATGATGCTGTCACCCCCATGCTTCACAGTTGGGATGGTGTTCTTCTGCTTGCAAATTTCACCCTTTTTCCTCCAAACATAACAAGGGTCATTATGGCCAAACAGTTACATTTTTCATCAGGCTAGAGGACATTCCTCCAAAATGTAATATATTTGTCCCCATGTGCACTCGCAAACCGTAGTTTGGCTTTTTTATGGCAGTTTTGGAGCAGTGGCTTCTTCCTTGCTGAGCAGCCTTTCAGATTAAGTCGATATAGGACTCGTTTTACTGTGGATCTAGATACTTGTCTACCTGTTTCCTCCAACATCTTCACTAGGTCCTTTGCTGTTGTTTTGGGATTGATTTTCACTTTTTGCCCCAAACTATGTTCATCTCTAGGAGACAGAATGTGTCTCTTTCGTGAACGGTATGATAGCTGTGTGGTCAAATGGTGTTTATACTTAACTACTATTGTTTGTACAGATGAAAGTGGTTCCTTCAGGTGATTGGAAATTGCTCCCAAGGATGAACACAACTTGTAGAGGTCCACAATTTGTTTTTCTGAGGTCTTAGCTGATTGCTTTTGATTTTCCCATGATGTCAAGAAAAGAGGCATTGAGTTTGAAGGTAGGCCTTAAAATACATTTTCTAATTCAGTACACATTCTACCAGAATTTTCCAAGCTGCTGTGATGCATGTATCATCATTGACAATATTCATCCATATTTTTATCCTTGCGTCAATGTATATTGTCATTTGATAATCAAATTGTCTGTGACTTTCATAGTAAGAGGAGACGAAGATTTTCTTTTTTTTTTAATTCTATTAATCGATTTTAAAAACTATTGGCCAATAAATCTGTTATCTGCCTTTTCCACCACCACAGTTATCTGTATATAAATAGAATCTGTATATAATCAGTTGACTCTTTATTTTACTTATTTTAACCAATTCTAACTGATTCTTTCAAGATTTGAAAGATCTTTCTTGCAATTTCGACAACCTCATCTATGTGATTTCAGATGGATAACTATTCTTTAATGATATTATATTAATCTGCAAAATTCACAACTAGGGATGCCACGGTGTGAGATTTTGATGGTTAGATTACCGTCTGAGAAAAAAATGGGTTTCTGGTTGTATGCAAGTTTATTTTTATGCAACAGCACTGAGGCATTATTGTGGGTGCATGGCATATTAGTAGTTTTGTCTTCTGCAACAGTTTATTAAAGCAATCTGTTCTCTGTCAGACCTCCCACTATAAATAATCGGCAACAAATTCCATAAAAAAAATACAGTTGTTTTAATCTGTCCACAAAACCTCAAATAAACGTGTGAACTATAATAACTGGAACATTGCTTAAAGTAGGCTATTTAAAGTCCAATAATGAATAAAATTGACATTTATTGTTGAATTTGTACTTAAGCAATGCTTTAATTAACGAGCATGATTTAAGACCCAATAGTAACTACATGTAAATGTACCGTGCGCTGTCAGCACTCTTAAACATTACAAAAAGTTTTTGTATTTTTTGAATTTTTCAATTTGTCATGTTAAAGCACCACAGCTAAAAATATTAAACTTACTAGTTAGTTGTCAGATGGCTAAGTAGAACATCCTGTCCCATTTGTAGGATGTGTAAATTTTTATATGACTGCCTGCATAATTTACTCCCGTTGTCTTCAGTCAGTCATTCAAATGCTCACAAACAGCCGATTTTAAGTCGCTTTTTCGGTGGACATGAGTATGGTAGATCAAATTCTTCTGTCAAGTTTTGGACTTTCTGTGTAAGCCTAAGTTTCTTGTGAATTGAAAACTCACGTTCAGTCCACGGCAATAACCCAAGCACCACTCGGCCACTCTCCGTAACCATAGTATCAGCTGCTCTAACCATCCAGGACACAAGCAAAAGAGAGGTTTAAAACAAAAAACTCTTTCATATTATATATATTATATACATCATATTTTTGGGTTTTAAATAAAACATTTAATGGTTTTTATCTGTAGGTTTCTAAATTCTTGCATTAAATTAACCGTGACATTTTTAATCGCGGTTAATAGTGAAACCATATTATCGCGGCATCCCTATTCACAACAACGTTGTTCAGTACATCACAGTAAACCAATGTTTGCAAGACTTAAACAGCATGTACTGTGTATTATGTACATCAACAAATGCAAACTTTGTTACAGTTAAGCATTGGCCTGATTACCATTAGTGCAAGTGACAGTTCTGACAACAATGGCCTTGGGGCCCTTCTACTCATTGAGCCCTGTTGTTTTATTACTGATATGATAACATTCTGTTGGCTTTCTCCCCAGCATGGCATTGTGCCCATCGTAGAGCCTGAAATTCTGCCTGATGGTGACCATGACCTTAAGAGGTGCCAGTATGTGACGGAGAAGGTTCTGGCTGCCATGTACAAGGCCCTGTCAGACCATCATGTCTACCTAGAGGGCACTCTGCTCAAACCCAACATGGTGACTGCCGGACACTCCTGTTCCCAGAAGAACACCCCCCAGGAGATTGCCATGGCAACTGTTACAGCTCTCCGCCGTACCGTTCCTCCTGCTGTGCCTGGTTAGTATATATCTTAAATTACTCAAACATGCACAGAAACGCAGTATGCTTGAGTCTTTATCTTCTCATGATAATCTCTTAACAATGCAGTAACATTCCAGCCTTTTCCACACCCCTTCTCAAAATCCCATCATTAAACAGGCATCACCTTCCTGTCTGGAGGCCAGAGTGAGGAGGAGGCCACACTCAACCTGAATGCCATGAACCAGTGTCCCCTACACAGGCCCTGGGCCCTGACCTTCTCCTATGGTCGAGCCCTGCAGGCCTCAGCACTCAAAGCCTGGGGTGGCAAAAAGGAGAATGGCAAGGCATGCCAGGAGGAGTTCGTAAAGAGAGCTCTCGTAAGTATGAAAGTACCAGCTTTGCAAGCTTCAACAATAGCAGTGACAATGTTTGCAGTCTATGAAAATCTGGTTATCCATATGTTAAAATAGCTGCTCAATTCAGTTACAGGCAGGGACGGATTAACCACTGGGCTGATTGGGCTGTTGCCCAGTGTCCTATAAAACCAAATGAGCTATGAGGCGTGTTAAAATTCACTGGCTCCTGCTGCTCACCGACATGCGTGTGTTTTACATGACAGGCTCGTTCTGCTCGCCGACATGCGGGTGTTCCACAAGACAGGCTCGTGCTGCTCGCTGACATGCGTGTGTTCCACAAGACAGGCTCGTGCTGCTCGCTGACATGCGTGTGTTCCACAAGACAGGCTCGTGCTGCTCGCCGACATGCGCGTGTTCCACAAGATAGGCTTGTGCTGCATGCCTCTGAACAAACAGCGAATCAGACATGAAAATTGATGGCTTTTCTTTTGTCTGTTCTTAAAAATATAATAAAATGGGTTTCTTCAAGCACGTGTCTGTGACTAACAGCATTTCTTTTCATGTTCCACTCTGAGACGTCTTGAAGGTCGCCGCCTGTTGCGGGTAGATGAGCAAAATTACCCATGCATGAAATATATTTGGACAAGGAGCTTGTAAACTAGATTCAGCCTTGTTGCATTGTGTGGGTGGTGGGTGCTATTTCACACCCTGGCCACTGTTTAATATATTTGGCAACTTCCCAGATCCATGGTTTTGCTATTTCCCGATATTGTTGATAATTTTCTGTTCGTGATTGGCATAGGGATCTTTGTAAGACATAGGACTATGTAATCAGTTATCGACTATTGCCCAGCTCTACTTTTCAACCTGAACTTCATCAGAGTGTTGATTTGTTACAGTAGTGCTGAAAAAGCTTGATGCAACGCAACAAATGGTGAAACGGAACACGCGTGTCTCGAGATGCATTAATAAATATTGAAGTTCTTTTACACATGACAGTCTCTTAAAAACATTTGTTGCACAACGATTAAAGACGTCCGTCCAGTGCATGTTTACATGTCTTTATGCACGTGTGGACGGCCCATAACTCACCCTATAGCCTACTTGTAAGTCTGACCATAACCTGGCCCAAAACCTTTAGGTTTGTCAGGAACCTTCTTACTCCGATCGGTTTGAAGATCACTAAACGCGTGCAGATTAACAGATTTGTTATTTTTGGTATATGAATACCATGCACATCCCTATTAATAACACATGATTTTGGATCGGTTCATAATTAAAAAGTACATATTTACTGGCTGTGTAAGACATTGCTCCAAACTTTTCTTCAGTCAATTTGAAAAATCCAACCAAATCTGGCAAGCGTCTTGTAGTGCATGAAAGTGAAATGTAGTCACGTGACTCATCATGGGGGGGGGTCCTCCACAGTGTACTGGCCCATGAGCCTCTCAGTTCTTAATCCATTCTTGGTACTGGGTATATACAGTAAAAGCAATTAGAAAAACCAAACCATGAGAATCCAAATATGCTGGAGTCTTTCATTATCTTGAGATCATTTTACTATATTATCTTGTTACTGATCTGGTTATACAAATGCCCCAAAATACAAAAGAAAAGGACATATTTCTAACCAGCACTGTTCTTTTCTCAAGCACTGTCCATCACTGTTCATAGTCATTTATTTTGGCATTTTACATCAACTTTGCTCTTATTGCCTTGTTTTCTATTTTCCTTTACAGAATAACAGCAAGGCCTGTGTTGGGAAGTATGTGTCTGCAGGAGATAAGGGTGCTGCTTCTGGAGAGTCTCTCTATGTGGCCAACCATGCCTACTAATCACCAAGAAGCCTTTTTATTTCAATCCACAACTTATTCCCAAAGAGTCATTGAACCCAACAGTATATTTGCTCTAATTCATTTACCCATTCCCATTTTCTTTCCAGTGTTTTGTTACTGTCATTTGTGAGACAAAATGTGAAACCAGGGAGAGATGAAATCTAAATGATGTTTGTTAATAAAGATTAATGGTAATTTCATAACTTTATTCACATGCTTTATGCATTAATCTACTCCACCTTCCATGTCTTTATAACACTCCCCATTTGTCCTTCTTTATAACTCTAAAAAGATACTCCGCTCTTGTACTTATAGAAACATATATTCATTGTACTTGACTTGTACAAAGCATATATATATATATATATATATATATATATATATACCTTTCAGGGGTATATTGTTATTATGATACACACTGGAAACAACATTAAAAGTATTTTTCACGGCTAACCTCATTTGCTGCTTTTTGTGCTGTTATTCAGACCAAACAAAGTGTGAATGCATCTCTTTGAAATCACAAGCAAACATTTGAATATATTTTTCTGGTCAACGTATTTATTTTTGGTTGGCTAAATAGCCAACAACAGAAAATTGGAGTTTCCCCTTCAAGTAGTTTGCTTATGTTTACTGATCAGGGAGAAATAATTAAGTCATGCAATCATGTGATTCCATCTCCCCATGTTACCATAGCAGACATGAAGCAATTTTAGAGGCTACAGTTGCATTTTATGAAAAGCAGCAGCTGTCATTTTTCATAAAGGTCTGTTTTCATTGTCCAAACAGCACACTTTACTGATTAGCCATAAAAAAAAAAGAAATTGCAAGGTAAGAAATTAAATACATTACAGTGCTGTTTTCAGAATTTGAAAGATATCAGATGGGCTTATACTTTGAAAAAATACAATAAAAATAGATGTAACCTGCGACTAGGGTTGCCACTTTTGAAATATTAAAATAAAAGGACACATTGTCACATGACCTTTAGAAATAAATTCGTTGAGTTAATATGCATTATTAATATTGTATATCCTTACATGCTAAAATGAGAATATTCCTGACATATGAGTTATTAAAAAAAAATACATAATTTACAGGTGCTGGTCATATAATTAGAATATCATCAAAAAGTTGATTTATTTCAGTAATTCCATTCAAAAAGTGAAACTTGGATATTATATTCATTCATTCCACACAGACTGATATATTTCAAGTGTTCATTCCTTTTAATGATTATAACTGACAACTAATGAAAACCCCAAAATCAGTATCTCAGAAAATTTGAATATTGTGAAAAGGTTCAATATTGAAGACACCTGGTGCCACACTCTAATCATCTAATTAACTCAAAACACCTGCAAAGGCCTTTAAATGGTCTCTCAGTCTAGTTCTGTAGGCTGCACAATCATGGGGAAGACTGCTGACTTGACATCTTGCACAAGGAGGTCAAGACACAAAAGGTCATACCTAAAGAGGCTGGCTGTTCACAGAGTTCTGTGTCTAACACATTAATAGAGAGGCGAAGGGAAGAAAAAGATTTGGTAGAAAAAAAAAAAAAAAGTGGGGGAGATTCACAAAGAGTGGACTGCAGCTGGAGTCAGTGCTTCAAGAACCACCACGCACAGACATATGCAAGACATGGGTTTCAGCTGTCGCATTCCTTGTGTCAAGCCACTTGTTACGTCCCTTCTTTAGCTCTCACCCATCTAAGGGTTTTTAGAAGGGGAACATAAAACAGTTCAGACACCTGTCACCATTGAACACTGTATGAGTTGACTCATGAGACACAACCAAAGTATAATGAGAAGTAACTTAATAAATACAGTAGTTTATATTTACATGTGAACAAAGCAAAAAGGAAGAAAATCAACAAGGGAACACAGGATTGGTGCCAAATAAACGAACATAAGCAAACAAAAAAAAAAAAAAAAAATCTAACTAAACCATTTCAACCTAAACTAAAACAAAAGAAAAAGTCTTCAACGTCCAAGACGTCATAAATAAACTTCTCACTAATGAAAACAAAAAAAAATACAGGGGGTGGCACAAATCCCTAACCTAGTGAATATAGACAAAAAAAAAAAAACTACTAAGTGTGCCAAATGTATGTCACGTGACAATCTTACCTATCCCTTTCCTCCTTCCCGCTTAATCCAGCTTTGCAAAGCTGTTTAACAGAATCAGAGCTCACAAATGAGAAGTTTCAGGGAGCACTCAGAACAACTGGCAAGAGTAACATGACAGACAAAACCAAAACATTTAACAAAACTAAATCAACAGGAGAGACAACAAAAAACATCTCAAAGCAAAACCAAAAATCTCTTCCTTTTGCTGGCATTTAGCATGCGTCTTAAGTATAGGGCTCCTCCAGGTGTCAAACATCAAGCTGATGAAGATCCCGCCTCCCAAGGCACAGCTGCTCATCTCGTTATGAACTACTGACAAGCAAAACAGCCAATCATCGACAGCCTGTGAAAAGGAAAAAGAGAGAGAGAGAAAAGACCAAACAAAAGAAAAAACACAAAGACACTATAAACGTCCCGAAGGACGTAACACCACTCTTGAACAAGACACAGCGTCAGAAGTGTCTCATCTGGGCTAAAGACAAAAAGGACTGGACTGCTACTGTAGTGGTCCAAAGTTATGTTCTCTGATGAAAGTAAATTTTGCATTTCCTTTGGAAATCAAGGTCCCAGAGTCTGGAGGAAGAGAGGAGAGGCACAGAATCCACGTTGCAGTCAGTGATGGTTTGGGGTGCCATGTCATCTGCTGGTGTTGGTCTAGTGTTGCTTTGGGTAGGAAAAGTAATATAGAGGATGGGCAGAATATTCCCTTTAAAATAGGAGAGTTAAAAAGGGCACTAGACAAAGCAGGGCAGACGGCGCCAGGGAAAGATGAAATATGTTATTGTATGATGAAGCATCTAAGTGTAGAAGGTCTGGAAAAATTATTAATGTTGTACAACAGAGTATGGATAGAAGGAATGATACCGGGGAGTTGAAAGGAGGCTATAATAATTCCAATAAGGAAGCCAGGAAAAGATGCCAGTAGACCTGGAAGCTATAGACCAATTGCCTTGACATCCCATATCTGTAAGATAATGGAACGTATGGTGAATGAGAGGTTAACATACTACTTGGAGAAAAGAGAAATGGTGGCTTCATATCAAAGCGGTTTCAGGAAAGGAAGGAGTACTATAGATTCAGTGATTAGGCTAGAAGATGAAATAAGGAAAGCACAAATAAATAAAGAGACAATGGCTGCAGTATTTTTTGATGTGGAAAAGGCATATGATATGTTATGGAAGGAAGGATTGCTAATTAAACTGAATATAATGGGTGTTGGAGGGAGAATATTTAATTGGATTATGGACTTTTTAAATGAAAGAACTATTCAGGTGAAGATAGGAGCAGAATTATCAAGTCAATATATAGTAGAGAACGGGACACCTCAGGGGAGTGTAATAAGTCCAACTTTATTTTCTATTATGATAAATGACGTATTTGTACACATTCCAAATGATATAGGGAGATCATTGTTTGCAGATGATGGAGCATTGTGGAAGAGAGGGAGAAATGTAGAATATGTAGTTAAGAAAATGCAAGATGGAATCAATCAAGTCGAAAAGTGGGGGACAAAATGGGGATTTAAGTTTTCAGTGGAAAAAACAAAAGTTATGTTCTTTACAACGAAGAAAGTCAAAGAATGGTATTTGAAATTGTATGGGAATAAATTAGAGAGAGTTGAAAGTTTTCGTTTTTTGGGAGTATATTTTGATGTGAGATTAACTTGGAGGGAGCATATTAGATATGTAGTTGATAAGTGTAAAAAAGTTATTAATGTCATGAGGTGTCTTGCAGGATTGGGGTGGGGAGCGGATGTAGCATCGCTAAAATACATATATATAGCCTTAATAAGATCAAGGTTAGACTATGGAAGTATTGTATATGGGTCAGCAGCCAAATCTGTGTTGGCAGACTTGGATGTTATACAAGCTCGGGCTTTAAGAGTGTGTGTAGGAGCGGTTAGAACCTCCCCAGTATGTGCTCTTCAAGTTGAAGCAGGTGAAATGCCATTGTGGTTGAGGAGGAAGCAGCTGGGGGCTAATTATTGGGTTAATTTAAGAGGGCATGGAAATAGTCATCCAGCTAAAAAGGTGATGCAGGCATGCTGGGAGAAGGAGACAACAAAGAAAACAAGTTTTGGGTGGACAGGGGATCAAATTGCAAAGGATACAGTGGTTTATGATAAAGAGTTTGGCGCAAATGTGGTGTGGCCCATCAGACCTGTCTGGGAATTAGAAACACCATGTGTAGATTTGGAGCTACTTAAGATTAAACGTAATAATAAGAATGCTGATTTAAATAGTGTATATTATAGTTATAAGGAATGTAAGTATAAAGAAAGTAGTCAGATTTTCACAGATGGGTCAAAGAATATGCAAACAGAGGCAACAGGGTCTGCAGTTGTTATTCCTAAATATAAGGTAGAAATCAGTAAAAGAACATCGGACTGTTTGAGTGTGTTTGCAGTTGAAATGTTTGCCATATTGATGGCGTTGGAATGGACTGAACAAATTAGTGATAAGGAAATATTAATATGTAGTGACTCTGTGTCAGCTCTAGTAAGCATGGAGAAAGGTACATCTAGAAGTCATCTGAACCTGCTGTATGAAGTCTTATTTATGAACTCAAGAATAAATAGGCAGGGGAAAAATGTCATATTTATGTGGGTCCCTGCACACTTGGGAATTCAGGGAAATGAGAAAGCAGATAAGGTGGCAAAAGAAGCAATTAAAAAAGAGGATGTAGAAGTCAATATTAAATTATCAAAATCAGAGGGGAAAGGCATAGTGTGGAGAAGTGTAAACCAACAATGGCAACAAAGCTGGGATAATGCAACAAAAGGAAGACATTTATATGAAATTCAAAGGAAAGTAGGTATATCAAGAAGTAGGGGGGCAAATAGAAAAGAGCAGGTAATAATAAGCAGGTTGAGAATTGGACATAGTAATCTTAATAGTACACTTTTAATTATAGGAAAACATCCTACAGGAATGTGTGAACAGTGTCAGGAGGCTGAAACAGTAGAACATGTTCTTAAAACATGCAGGACATTTAATCAGGAAAGACAAGAAATGATAACACAGTTACAAAATATAGGAAGGGTAGATAATACAGTAAAAACTTTATTGGAGTATGGAGAGAGTGTGGAGGGTAGGAAATGGTTATTTGTTTTTTTGAAGAGGACTGGATTAGATAAGCGGATCTAGCATGAGTAAAGGGTAGATAAAGCCTGAAGATGGCGGTAATGCAACTCAAAGGATGCCAGCTGCCATAAAAATCCAAAGAAGAAGAAGAAGAATGGTGACAGTTGGTCCACTGTGTTTTCTGAGGTCCACGGTCAACGCAATCGTCTACCAGGAAGTTTTAGAGCACTTCCTGCTGCTGACCAATTTTATGGAGATGCAGATTTCATTTTCCAACAGGACTTGGCACCTGCACACAGTGCCAAAGCTACCAGTACCTGGTTTAAGGACCATGGTATCCCTGTTCTAAATTGGCCAGCAAACTCGCCTGACCTTAACCCTATAGAAAATCTATGGGGTATTGTGAAGAGGAAGATGCGATACGCCAGACCCAACAATGCAGAAGAGCTGAAGGCCACTATCAGAGCAACCTGGGCTCTCATAACACCTGAGCAGTGCCACAGACTGATCGACTCCATGCCACGCCGCTTTGCTGCAGTAATTCAGGCAAAAGGAGCCCCAACTAAGTATTGAGTGCTGTACATGCTCATACTTTTCATGTTCATACTTTTCAGTTGGCCAACATTTCTAAAAATCCTTTTTTTTGTATTGGTCTTAAGTAATATTCTAATTTTCAGAGATACTGAATTTGGGATTTTCATTAGTTGTCAATTTTAATCATCACAATTAAATGAAATAAACACTTGAAATATATCAGTCTGTGTGTAATGAATGAATATAATATCCAAGTTTCACTTTTTGAATGGAATTACTGAAATCAACTTTTTGATGATATTATATGACCAGCACCTGTATATGTTAAAAATATATTTATTTAAAAAACTTTTTTTTTTTAATTATTTGTCTTCTTTATCTTATGTATACATTTTGGATGGTTTATACATACGTATATTTTTTTTATTTGTTTTTATAATTTTTATTTTATTTGTTTCTTTTTTTCCCTTCACCTGTATGTCTTTATGATCGTATTCATATGTTCTTTGAAAGTATTGAACATTTATATAGGAAAAAAAACCCTCCACCATTTGTGGACATTTCAGACGGTCCCTTACCCACCGTAGTCAAATTGTCCAACTTATATCAATGTTAAATTGGCGTTTAATGTTCTGTATCAATCGATATTTTGCATTTATTGCCTTTGTCGTCTTTCTCATTTTGTGATTTATATTTCTCTCTGTGTGTTTTTCTGTCTCTTTAAGGGATGCAATTTAAGTGACTGGGGGTCTTGCACAGGAGTAGCCGGAGCTATTCTTTACTCTGCATTTACACAAGCCGGTCTGATGCCCCAAGTTACATTGTGGATCATGCTGGTTGTCCCTTTTATTTTGGCAGTTAGGTCAGATAAACTTTGACCAACTTGATTACATAAAAACATTTGTTTAAATATGTTAGACTGCTCTCTCTCTCTCTCTCTCTCTCTCTCTCTCTCTCTCTCTCTCTCTCTCTCTCATTGTCTGTTTTAGCTATTTCTTCGTCCTAGTGTTCTCAAAGTCATGTCCACTGTGGAGAGGCAGCGGGGATGATTATAGTCCTTCCACAGTGGAGAACTTTCAGGAGAGACGTCCTATAATCGTGGAGGTGGCTGATCCAGATGATGACTATGAGAAAACCCAGGAAGAACGAGGTGTGTACATCATACCTCTTGCTTGTGTATTGTCTTACTTATCAATTGCCTTCATAGATATCAGCATAAAGCAGTGTTGACCGTTTTTAAGGTCTTGCAATTGCTCTCATAATGTTGTGTATGGTGACTCATTCAGATGACTGTACTAGCCATCTCTTCCTTCTGACAGAGGACAGTCTCTTCAGACCCCTGACCCTCTCTGATAAAATATATATAATTAAAGTAAGCCCTGATTTGTGCATGTATACAATCCTTGGTTTTGTGTTTCTGGTCTGGTGAAATGATACTGCTTCTGCTTTGGTCAATAAACATGTAATATAATATAAAGTTGCCCTAAGTAATTTTGTTTAATTTATCAAAATGATAGTGGTCTTGGACTTTATACTGACACCTATCGGTATTGATGCAGCATTTCACAGAAGCAAAGGTCTTCAGTTTCTGATGCCATTGTAAACGTATCCTGTCTGTAGGCTTATTTATCAGGAATATTCCAGGTTCAATACAAGTTAAGCTCAACCAACATTATTTGTGGCATAATGTTGTTTAAAAATTATTTAGACTCATCTGTAGTTTATTTTAAAAAGAAAATGGCTGTTTACAGTAAAGCACTTACAATGAAAGTGAATGGGCTAGTTGATAAACATCAAAATACACACTGTTTCAAAAGTTTAGCCACAAGATGTAAACATTATATGTGTTAACATGATTTTCGTGTGATAAAATAAGGGATTTACTGGCATTAATGGCATTTACCAGAATGAAGGATTTACCAGTGCTCAATTGTCATGACAACAAAGTTGTAATATTGGATATAACTTTAAAACAACAAGGTTTGCAAGTAAATTTATAACATTAAAATCATGGTAACATGTGTACTGTTTATGTCTTGTGGCCATACTTTTAAAATGTTGTAAATTTTAATGCTTATGGACTTGCCCCATTTACAGTGCATCCGGAAATTATTCACAGCGCTTCCCTTTTTCCACATTTTGTTATGTTACAGCCTTATTCCAAAATAAATTCATTATTTTCCTCAATATTCTACAACAATACCCCATAATGACAACGTGAAAGAAGTTTGAAATCTTTGCAAATTTATTAAAAATAAAAAATGGGTGATTGAGTGAGAATGGTCTTAGTCAGGGAGGTGACCAAGAACCCGATGGTCACTCTAACAGAGCTCCAATGTTTCTCTGTGGAGAGAGGAGAAACTTCCAGAAGAACAACCATCTCTGCAGCACTCCACCAGTCAGGCCTGTATGGTAGAGTGGCCAGACGGAAACCACTCCTCAGTAAAAGGCACATGACAGCCCGCCTGGAGTTTGCCAAAAGGCACCTGAAGGACTCTCAGACCATGAGAAACAAAATTATCTGGTCTGATGAAACAAAGATTGAACTTTTTGGCCTGAATGGCAAGTGTCATGTCTGGAGGAAACCGGCACCGCTCATCACCTGGCCAGTAACATCCCTACAGTGAAGCATGGTGGTGGCAGCATCACGCTGTGGGGATGTTTTTCAGCGGCAGGAACTGGGAGACTAGTCAGGATCGAGGGAAAGATGAATGCAGCAATGTACAGAGACATCCTTGATGAAAACCGGTTCCAGAGAGCTCTGGACCTCAGACTGGGGCGAAGGTTCATCTTCCAACAGGACAACGAGCCTAAGCAGACAGCCAAGATAACAAAGGAGTGGCTACGGGACAACTTTGTGAATGTCCTTGAGTGGCCAATCCAGAGCCCAGACTTGAACCTGATTGAACATCTCTGGATTGATCTGAAATTGGCTGTGCACCAACACTCCCCATCGAACCTGATGGAGCTTGAGAGGTCCTGCAAAGAAGAATGAGAGAAACTGCCCAAAAATAGGTGTGCCAAGCTTGTAGCATCATACACAAAAAAGGTGCCAAAGGTGCTTCAACAAAGTATTGAGCAAAGGCTGTGAATACTTATGTACATGTGTTTTTTTTTTGTTTTTTTTTTTCATTTTGCAAAGATTTCAAACAAACTTCTTTCACGTTGTCATTATGGGGTATTGTTTGTAGGATTTTGAGGAAAATAATGAATTTAATACATTTTGGAATAAGGCTGTAACATAGCAAAATGTAGAAAAAGTGTAGCACTGTGAAAACCTTCCGGATGCACTGTACTTCCAATGATAGTACTTCCAATGTATTTAACATTATGCCACAAATGCTTTTGATTGAGCTTAACTTGTATTGAACCCAGAACATTCCTTTAATATTTTTTCGAAAGTGTACGATAATAGGGAGATAATGGAATAATGAAGTGGGTAGTATTCAACTGAGCATGTGATCTCAATATGGCACTATGTTTAAGCACGCTTATGTTTGAGGAAAAACAATTCTGAGCCTCTATATGACTGGAGTCTCATACGAGTGTCATCTTTCAAATATACAGTACTTGTAAGAAGTACTGTTCATTTCTTTGGATGTAAAAGTAAAAAAACTTACTCAGAGCTTGTGTATGTCTGTCATGTAGAATAGCATGTTGTGCGTGTTTGCACCTTGTTGTGCTGCAATCACCAAACACCCTTGCAGTTTTTCCTTAAAGTCTATTCCTATTCCTATTCCTTAAAGGAACTGGTTTCAATAGGCCAGTATAAACTCTTGCTCGAAGGTTTGGAAATGAAATCTATGGTTTATGAATGTTTTTAAATAGTCTTATGAAATTGTTAAGAAATTGTCTGTAATGTACTGAATTGTTGTGACCTGTGCCGCTGTCTTGGCCAGGACTCCCTTGAAAAAGAGATTAGTAATCTCAATGGGATTTTCCTGGTTAAATAAAGGTTAAATAAAAAAAAAAAAAAAAAATTCTTATTTTAGCTGCTTATGTGCCATTTACCCAGTTTACCCCAGTTTCAGGGTCTGCTGAGGTTTGTTTTACCTCTAGGTGTGGTTTACTTCGCAGAGTATTTCATTAACCAAGGACTGGTGAGTGTGCTCTTTACTGCCACTGCTCTGATGAGTCTCAGTTAACAGTGAGACATCACTAAAATAACCTGTGATCTCTAACTACCAACATCATTTTTTTTCTCTAATCATGCATGCATAGTTGGAGCTTCTATACTTCCTGACTACTGTTTCTCACATGCAGAATAATATCGTTGGTAAGGACACACTTATCATTCTTTATTTCATTTTTAATTCGACTGATACAACAGCCTAGCCCAGTATAAGTGTTTTAGGAGAAAGAGTAGGACAGATGGAAGTTCTGCTTCTGCTGTTTGGGTCTGATGGCATTTACTGATCTTGTATTATTATGTAATTTCTTCTCGGTCATTTGAAAAGCAAGCAAAAGCTAATTATATGTCTCTTTCCAGGTATCAGACACTTTACCAGATTGGTGTTTTTATTTCCTGCACTTCTCTCTTCTCTGTCTTCTCTCTCTTCTCTGTTTTAAGATCAGGAAAATTCTACTGCTCTCACTGCTGCAAAGGATAACGTATTTCATACAATTGACCCATGGCTAAGCTCTGCCACCTTAGTTACATTTGCTCGCTCTGACAAGCCTTGCAGAACTTCCCATAGGAATGAAAGGGAGCTTGCTGTGAACAGCGCGGTTCTTGTCAAAATATGATCATAAACAGAATTTACAATATTCTTACGTGGGATTGAAGAGTGACATTCCAAAGCATGTTTATCTAATGTTTTTTGTGAAAGAAATCATACAGTAATGTGACTGAAATCTGTAGAGACAGTGAGTCAAGGGACAAGAGAAGGGTCAAGTGTACATACTACGCTGAAAGTCACTACACATTTTTTTCAAAATTGGGTCTCTTGGGGGGTGTTTACATTTGGTAACTTCATGGATTTTTACTGATCAGAGTTCTATCTGATCATGAAAAGACCCAAGTGTGAATGCCCTCCAAAAAGGATTCGAGATGGATATAAATCCGGTCACTGGAGACGCAATGGAGACTCATGCCATTCGTAACTCGGACAAGTGTAAATGCATCTGGCTGTTCATGCCACATATGTAAACTTTACTCTGGTCAAACAGCATTACGTCAGCATGGTGAAAACATGAAACATAACAGTTGTTACAGAGTATTTGCATATGGCTCGCATCATGCAATAATAACAAAATAAGGAACAGATGCATGTTATAGGATGGATAGAATGCTTTTCTTCATTTATTTGATGCAAATAAAAAAACTGAAGAAACTGAAACTAAACACTGAAAATGAACACAGCTGCATTACGCACCTTACGACAAGCCCCGAGGGGTAAAATACAGTGCGCGCGCGCGCACACACACACACACACACACATATATACACACACACACACACACACACACACATACATACCCACTCGCGGGGCAAAGCCACTTGGAATCAAATAAAACATCACATCTTTTAAATTCACTGCCTGCCGTTAGCATAATCACAGAAGAGCTCTGTTTTACTTGTATATAGCACGGGAATTCAAGATTTGATTTATATCCATTTGACTGAGACACTTTTATGTGGCCAAGTGTTAATGGAATGTGCTTGTTCAATCGGACAGCTATTCAATCAGTAAAAACGCATTAAGTGATCAAATATAAATACCCCCTTAGACTATGATCTGTCCTGTGATAGACAGTTATAGTTTGGATCAACTATACTCTGGTTCAGAGAAAATGGAGTGAGACTATTTTTATAATCCACATTTGGCTGGACAGTCATGACATTTTGAAACCATTTTTTTCTGTTG
Organism: Moxostoma hubbsi; assembly: GCA_032164185.1. Taxonomy (NCBI): domain Eukaryota; kingdom Metazoa; phylum Chordata; class Actinopteri; order Cypriniformes; family Catostomidae; genus Moxostoma; species Moxostoma hubbsi. The sequence continues at coordinate 14,831,120 of JAVLUX010000024.1, read as the reverse complement.
CAGTCCTGGTGTAGTTACTATATTTTGTCTATGTATGGTAACATACATTTGCTACACTAATTTCAAAACAATAGTAAATGTATGTGTTTTGTTATAGAATTTTTGCCACTTTTAAAATGTGATACAAGACCCAGATTACTCTATCTTACAGTACATTTTCTCACACAGTGTGTGAATGCTGTACTGCTGGGTGTCGCAGTATATTACCAGTTCTTGCCAAACCCATGGGTGGTCTTTATTATTGTCCTCTATGAGGGTCTGTTATGAGGAGCAGCCTATGTGCATTCCTTCTACTTCATCAGCAAGGAGGTATGTGAGCCAGTCATCAAATTATTTGATTTATGCATATCAATTTATGGTCCATATAATTGTGTTTCTTGGCAGACTGCTGACCACGAGAGTGAGTTTGCCATGGCTGCAGCGAGTGTAGGGGACAGTCTGGGAATTGCTCTCCCTGCAGCTGCCACCTTCCATGTTCATCATTATTTCTGCTCATTGTGAGAGGAGACAGAGTGTGTGAAAGAGAGAGAGATGTTTACATTGTCATGATTCACACATTATGAACACAAGATGATCCGAGACGTTGCTTTTAATCTATATCCTGTATATTCCCTTTGTGGACTAATGATTTGACTAAGGTGTTTTCACACCTAGTTCATTTGAGCACTCCAAGCGCTCTTCAGAGCGGTATTACCCAAGTGGTCTCGGACCCCCCTAAAAAGGACCCAAAAATGAACCATACTCAGACCACCTCCTGATGTGTGGACCACGAGGTACTTATGTCACAAAATGCAAAGCAGACTGGTACCTCTTCGCCACGTACACCCCTTCATGTCAACAGTATTCCCTGAAGGCAGTGGCCTCTTTCAGCAGGATAGTGCAACCTGCCACACTGCAAAAATTGTTCAGGAATGGTTTGAGCAGCATGACAAAGAGTTCAAGTTGTTGACTTGGCCTCCAAATTCCCCAAATCTCCGATTGAGCATTTGTGGGATGTGCTGGAACAGCAAGTCCAATTCATGGAGGCCCCACCTGGCAACAGGACTTAAAGGATCTGCTGCTTCACAGGTCTTGTGGAGCCCATGACTTGACGGGTCAGAGCTGATTTGGCGGCATGAGGGGGACCTACATGATATTAGGCAGGTGGTTTTAATGTTGTGGCTGATCGGTGTAAATAGAGAGAAAGCAAGCAACTTAAAGCAGATCCAAGACCTTTTGTGGGTTTGTTTACATTTTAATTTTTGGACAGTTGGAGTTTGAATTATCGAGCATTCCGTTGGCCTGTTTGTACATTCCTTTAATGTAAGTCTATAAAAACAAAAAATAACTTAAATATTGATATGTTGCTCACCCACACCTATCATATTGCTTCAGAAGATATGGATTTAAACAAAGGAGTCTTATGGATTACTTTTTTGCTGCCTTTATGTGCATTTTGGAGCTTCAAAGCTTCAAAAATGTTGGCATGCATGCACTTCAGAGCTGAAATATTCTCCTTAAAATCTTAATTTGTGTTCAGCACAGAAAAGAATGTCATACACATCTAGGATGGCATGAGGGTGAGTAAATGATGAGAGAATTTTCATTTTGGGGTGAACTATCCCTTGAACACAAAATCAGTGCAATGCTCATTGCAAGAACACAGACAGAGACAGTCCAAATTCAGTTGTGCTCCTAGATGATTGAGGAAGTGAAACTGCTGCAGATGTAAATATTTACAGCCAATCTGACTAGTTTGCAAGCAGGCTACCCCTTTCAGCTGAAATTCTCTGACAAAACGGAAAAGCAGTGTAGTTCTTAAATAGCAACCTTTTAGCAACGTTCTTAAAAAAGAACAAAATTCAGAATTTATTCTAGATACTAATATTGACCACAGACATTATTTTACTTATAAAAATCCTAAACTGCGATTATAAAATCTAAATCTTTGTGAGTGGCTTTATACACTTCGATTATGAGAGTGTGCCGAGGGCTTTTATTTTGAAACGCTGTGTGTCTGTCCATCTTGGACATCTTCAGTATAGCAGACTTCACATGTTCAGATAGATACAGGAACCCATCAAAGGGATCGAGTAAAATATCGAAACTGGTGAGGTTTGTTCATGTTTTAGTTCACGAAATCAAAATAATGAAAAATATGTTCTATAAAGATGATATACGTGTAGTTGAACTTATCCTTTCTATTTTTATTAACGGCGTTTGAGGTTTACCTAGCTTAGCAGCATTATTAACACAATAAGGGTATCTTGGTAAATTAATTAGGGTGCATTCATTATTTGTTTGGGTCACGAATAACATTGTACTTCATTTTGTTGTCGTGAGTGCTAATTGTGCAGTGGATATCAAATTAGTAACTGATTTCAATCAATGAATTGGTATCACTAAAAATGACACTGGTTAAGTGCACTAGTCAAGATCACTGCTGTTACACAAAAGTAATTTTATACTGTAATTAACTGATAGTAACTACTCATACATGTTTATGTGCACATCAATAAAGTTCTCATCATTCCTGGACTCTTCTTTCTAATCTTGCATTTGTTCTTGCAGGAAGTGTCTGGTGTTAAACTAAAATTGTGGTCTTATTCATAGGAAGGGCTCAGCTGTGCCTGGGAGCCCAGGGAGCCACTGCCTGTGTCCCTAGAGGTAGACACCGTTAAACCACAGGACATGAACACAGACAAAGGAGGCCTGGTAATCTTCACGGCCAACTCCAACCCCTCCAGTAAAGAGCTGGCAAAGAGGATCGCAGAGTAAGTTGCCTGTATAATAAGGGAACTAATTATTTTTATAATTTATTTTTTTTAAAGAGGTGACATTTGAAAAGAAAATGCTCTCCAGGTATGTCTGGGTGAAGCCCATCAAGAAAATGTTTGGGTAATATTTTGCACCAAATCAAAATTCAATTATATTTAGCATACAGACAAATATGCCAATTACTCTTGTTTCCCACAAATTACCATTACTATAAAAGGTTATTATCTGTGTAATAAACAATAGAGGTCTACGATAGTGGATTTTGCCAATATGATATCTAAGGTAGTGGAAAAGGCCGATAACCGATTAAACGGCTGATAGATTTTAAAATGGATTTATATGATGCTAAAAAAAACTTAGTCTTTCCTTACTGTGATGGTTGCAGACATAGAGGCTACAAGAGTCCAAAGTAAATTAAATGCCAGTTCCATTTTATTAGTTTTATTTTTTTACTGATTTAATTTTTCCCACCAATTTGGAATACCCAATGCGCTCTAGGTCCTCATGGTGGCATAGTGACTTGCCTCAATCCGGGTGGGGGCGAGGACGAATCTCAGTTGCCTCCGTGTCAGACCGTCAATCGACGCATCTTATCACATGGCTTGTTGAGCGCGTTAACGCGAAGACATGGCGCGTGTGGAGGCTTCACACTATTCTCCGTTGCAGCCACATACAACTCGCCATGCGCCCCACCGAGAGTGAACCACATTATAGCGAAAACAAGGAGGTTACCCCATGTGACTCTACCCTCCCCCGCAACCGGGCCAATTTGGTTGCTTAGGAGACTTGGCTGAAATCACTCAGAATGCCCTGGATTTGAACTTATGACTCCAGGGGTGGTAGTAATCCTCTTTACTTGCTGTGCTACCCAGGCCCACCCATTTAATGTTTTTAAACTAAAATCCTAATAATAACCTGGAGGGAAAAATATAAGAAGTTTTGGTGCATAACATGAGACTTTTAACTATAAATAAGCCTGAAACACACAAATGACTCTTATTTTGAAGTTGCATAGACTGGGCTCGGTTACAATGCTCTATATAGTTAGTACCTAATTCAGTTTTTTATATCCTATATATTTCACCAGATGAGGTTTAATGAACAATGTAGCTTATTATTACTCATAAGATATGAATCTGGAGACACAATGTATGTGCTGACAGGAGACGTTTTTATATAGTCACTTTTTGTCTTTGCCTGCCCTCACTTCAATTTAAAACACTTCATTACCTAATCAAAAAAATAACAAATATGCAGTTAAGTGAGGACAAAAAATCCGGTCGTTCAGAAAAGCAAATATTGTCACTGATTAATCGTTAAAACAGATATATCGGTTTACATCTAATAAATAATGATATATGATTTAAATGGTTAAGTATTTTCAAATCATGTTAGTATTTGTTGTACTGCCTGTAATTTATACCAAAGCAATTACTGCATTGCAAAAATAAAAAGTCTGGATACTCTAAAGTAATGGAAATAATGTGCTTAACTGACATGAAAATTTAAAAAAGGTCATTCAAATATGCTTAATTTTCTTCATGCAAAATGCATTTTTTATTTTGGGGTAAAAATTGTATGTTTTCATGGAATTTCAATTTGACATTTGCGTATAAAAAAATGCAACAGATGAATTAATGACTTAACATTTTAACAAGATGAGTCTTTGTGGTCAGCTCTACCTTGAATGTCAAAATACTCATAAGTGGTGTTTTGACTGATTTTAGCTGTTATCTTATTCCCTTGAACTTCTGGTCTTTCACAGGCGGTTGGGTGTGGAGCTTGGGAAGGTTCGGGTCTATCAGGAAGCGAACAGAGGTGAAAGCCTCTTTTCTTTGGAACTTTTATCTATAGTCTTTAGATTTATACAAGCCATGGCTGCTGCTGTAAGCTGAAGAGTGAATGTTCATTCTTTGCATACCATGCTGGAGAGTGTTGGCAAAACAGAGCTGAAATCTGTGCTACTGTTGACTAATTAAACTGACAATCTTTGTTTTGGGTCAAGCTTGCGTATATATAGAAATGGCATATGCTTACTTTCTCACATATACACATTGTGATGAGATTATCACAGCTTTCCCTGCCCAATCAAGTCATTCTACAATCTTGTAGTTCAGCCAGTTTGTTGAATTATTGCAAAAACTATTTTAGCTAACTTGCAGGTAATTTGGAGCAAATTTGACTCAAGATATTATGAAGTTTCATTTTTACCACAGACCAATGTGAGGCATTGTTAATATACATTTACATATTTAATACATTTTATTTTTCTGTTTTTTTTTGTCTTGAAAGTTTAGTTTTCACTCTGATTGTTAGTTTTAGTTTTTCTGTATATTTAGTTTTAGTATTTTAGTGCTGCCAAAGCAAATATGTTTAAAACTGTTAAATTAATTCATTTTTAGATTGAGTGTTATTGCTCTCTATTTTAGTTTAGATTCAGTTTTTCTAATAATGCTAGTTGTTTTTGATTTCAGTTAACAAAAAGGTTTTCATTGGTGGATCTAATTGAACATTAAAATAAAATCTCTTTCCTCACAGAAACACGTGTCCAAATCGAAGAGTCTGTGCGTGGCAAAGATGTCTTCATCATCCAGACTGTGTCCAAGTAAGGAGCTCTTTAACTACAAACACAAACGTCACAATGTCATAATTTTCATACTGGTGCGTATCCACGTTCAAAACCGGTAATACTGATAGTTGGGCACTCAGTGATGCTTTGCTGTAATTTTCGTTGCTCAATGGCCTACACAATAATGCAAAGCAGCTTTATTTCAAAATTGTAATTTAAATGAAACTGAAAAAAGTGCCATCAGATTAAATTGTGCGTTGTTCAACAAAAAAAAAACTTACATGCCAAACAATAAATATGTACAGTAGTCATGCAAATTTTTTGTCAAGAAACAGCATGTCCACCTTATCATGCTTGAGCCGTGATCTCTTAGGGGGGGTTTTTGCAATTTTTTGCCATGTTTGCCAGCAGCAGGTAACGCAGCTCATTGTCTTTCCACAGGAGATGTCACTCTTTTATGGGAATCATACATTCGTTCATTTCGATAATTATCTTCGTGCTAAACGCGCCCTTGAGCTAAAACAACACAAGATGCAACAAGCAGAATGCAGGTGTATCGAGGCACGTTTTTTAAATTTTTTTTTTTTAACTGACAAGCTGTCAGCTGTCAAAGAGGTCCAATTAAAACATAATTACATTAAAAAAACACCACCAAGAGATGCAAATACACATTCGTTGCGAACAGCCCCAACAAATAGGCCTAATGGTAAAAGCTACGACCAGGGAGAAAGGAAAAAAAAAATTATATTCATGTTTAATTCTAATAAAAACACTACCTTTCCTAAAAGAATGAATCAATGGAGCAAGTAGGCTATTTTTTCTGTTAAGGGATTTCTTCCCTGTAGTGAATATGCCTTTTCCTTTTTTAAATCTCAACGAAAAGCATGCTCTGTTTATAATTGGGCTCATCTGTTTATTGTATTTGACTAACGGCTAAAATGGTATCACTAAAAATACATTTGGTCTTTTAGGGCCACTGTCTTTGTACATATTAATCATGTTTTTTTTGTTTGTTTTTTTTATATAGAAAAGGCGTTACACGAATGTAGTGTTTTTCTCTTTATAGTAGAGCAGGTTTTCCTGACAGTCCTTGTTTGAGTCTCTCTCCATCTGCCATCATGAAAATGTTTTGGAATCTCAATGATGGTAATCAATTATAATGCACTTGAATGCTACATTTTGACTAAATATTTGATTCAATTCCCCTGCATTTGATGGAAACATGACCTTGATCTTACTTGATCTTTCCCTTTCGGTCATGTAGCGTCCATCTCACACAACTCGCCAATAGTTGAACCTGATGCCAGTCTGCAGCTGAATGCATCTCCAACTCACGCTGAAGGTGTCTGTTTTATGTCAATTGCTCTAAATTTGCGACATGTTTGGGTGCAAGTCGCTAAAATACAGGGCAGCCGCTTCCCTTTCGCACAGTTGTTGCTGTCAATTTAAAGTAACATCTTCTGTAAGTGTGCGTTCACAGTCATTTTGATATGTCGATAAAGAACATCTGGCTTTCAATGCGTTCATTTAGGTTTATTTATGAGTCACAAACCTGTTTGGTGACTTTATATAGGCAATTCTATTCGTTCGGCTATTGATATAGGAACAGTTTCCATTAACCTCTTAATGACAGGTTGGTCAAAAATGATCCTCTTGTGTATTTATTTACATTTAATTAATTTAAGCTGTGAAATTGCAAATAAATATTGACATCCAGTATATCATTTGTAAGATCTGGGTCTCAAGATTTGATATTTTAAACAGGATTTGATATTTTAAACAGAATTTGACTATCACAAAGTTACAATAATATTTTATAAAATGTGTCAAAAGTGAAAATCAAAACACGTAAAATGAAACTGGATAGCACTAAACTGGATAACGTAAAGATTTGCAACATCCATATTTGTCTCTGGATAAAGCCGGCCAGTTAAAAGCTTGAGCATTTTTGGCTAATGGGTCATGTAGCTAATGAAAAGATGAACAATGATTTGAGGGTTGTGTATATATCCCTGATGCCGATTCGTGAAGGTTCAGAGTGGAAAACCGTGGACTGTGTTTGTGTAGGTTTTGCGCTTTAAAGCATGGTGAGCAGTTATAGCGTGTTACTGCTACACTGTCGACAAAGAACTTTGCTTTTGGACCCACGATCTGATCCACCCTCCTCAGGGTAGCAAGGAGTGTGAGAGTTTGGAGAACACACACTCCCGACTGCATTTTTTCATCAAACACCCTGTTCAACTGCACATCAGGTGGAAGTTCGGGTTGTTCACTAATCGCAGGGTTGGTGGTTCCATTCCCGGCCCACGCGACTTCACATGCCGAAGTGTCCTTGGGCAAGACCCCAAGTTGCTCCCAATGGCAGGCTAGCGCCTGGTGTGTGAATGGGTAAATGAGACGCAGTGTAAAGCGCTTTGAATATCGCTAAGGTTAAAAAGGTGCTATACAAGTGCAGACCATTTACCATCCAGCTCCTGCATGTCATTCAAGCCGAGATGAGCCACCCTCCCCGGCTTGAGGCAGTGGCTAAAGACCTTGGATGAACGGCAGAGCAAAAGCTCTGGAAAAAGTCAATTTGCATTTTTATGGGGAAAAAAATTAACAGAATGAACTTTAGTGTATGTAAAAGTTTATTTCCATTGCAACATTTAAAATTGCAATGTTCTTTTACTATTGTTTATAACATGCATAAATAGATATGGAATGCATTATAATATATTCCCAAATAATAAAACAAATATTCCAGCCTTCAACACTGATTTCAGACCAGCAGCCAGGGAGTTTTGTTTCAATATTAGCAAAATGCAAATCAGAAGCTCTCAAAATACAGATATTAAAACAAATCCCTGTGTATGCTAATTTGATTTCTTAAATCACAATCTTTAAGAGGCTTTTTTTCTACAGGGATGTTAATACCACCATCATGGAGCTGCTCATCATGGTATATGCCTGCAGGACCTCCTGCGCACGGAACATCATCGGCGTCATTCCCTATTTTCCCTACAGCAAACAGTGCAAAATGAGAAAAAGAGGCTCCATTGTGTCTAAGCTGCTTGCCTCCATGATGTGTAAAGCTGGTGAGAAAGTCCGTCATTGAATTCTGTTTAAGAACAAGTCAACATCTTTATTTTGAAATTTTGCTTCCTTAATTTGGTTCATAGGGAAATTGAGCAGTTATGGTCCACCTCATTTGCATTTTGTCCACTGTGGCTTTGAGTAGGTCTGACTCATCTCATTACGATGGATTTGCATCAAAAGGAAATCCAGGGTTTCTTTAACCTTCCAGTGGACAATCTTCGGGCTTCACCGTTCCTACTACAATACATCCAAGAAGAAGTAGGTCCTTGCGTAATGCTTTTGTAGAGCTCATTTGCATACATTGCACTGAAGCATTGAAGTCCTCTGGATAGTTGTTCTTGCCGTATTACTTGATAAAGCCCTCAGGTTAAGCAAAGGAGCAGTCCATGTTTCACTCTATGCATATGATGATGTCACCAGTTAAAGGGATAGTTCACTTAAAAATGAAAATGATCTCATCATTTATGCACCCTCATGCAATCCCAGATGTGTATGACTTTCTCTCTTCTGCAGAACTCAAATTAAGATTTTTAGAAGAATATTTCAGCTCTGTAGGTCCTCACGATGCAAGTGAATGGTGACCAGAACTTTGAAGCCAAAGGCAGCATAAAAGTAATCCATATGACTCATTTCCATTTCCATTTATTCATTTGGCAGACGCTTTTAGGAAAAACATAAGCAAATCATCTTAAAGAGATAGTGGTACGAAAAGTGCCATACTAAAAAGTTTCACTATCATCAGAATAGTATACAAAACAGATTTAAGTGCAACAATAATTGTTACTTTTTTTTTCTTTTTTTTTGTAGACTCCAGTGGTTTAATACATGTCTTCTGAAGCAATCTAATAAATTGAGTTACAGCAGACGAAATTGTACGATCATGATTTCAAGAACGATTACACTTCCTAGTGTTTGACACATGCGCAGAGCGCTAGATGGCGTTAGGAAGTGTAATCAAGCTAAAATCCTGGTCGCCTGGGAGACCGTTGATGCCAAGATTTATAGTGAAAAAGTTACGTTTTGGTCCGTTTTCATTCAAAACCGATTCGAATTTTCATTTTTGGGTGAACTATCCCTTTAATAAGTTATGTTTCACTCTTCATTATGTTGTTTAAATATAGAAAGCAAGAACAATTTCCTGACTCTGGCATTTCTCCTCCAAGACATGTAATGCTGAATAAATTCCTCCATTGAAGATTATTCAGTAGTTTTTTATTCATAATGGCATAAGCTTTATGTATGTGTGTGCCTCTACTTATTGTGTCTTCATGTGTTTTTTCCTTTCTTCTGCATTCAGATTCCTGATTACAGAAATGCTGTAATTGTGGCCAAATCTCCAGCTTCAGCCAAAAGGTAAAGTCATCTCACTTGTGTGGTTTCACATCATGCAGTTCACTAGACTAACACAAAAGATGTAGAAGATTCACACACCTAAGATGCTACCAACAGTTTTGAGTAATGGTTTGGGCACATTGCTCAGACTTTAAATGCATACAGATGCATTGTCATGTGGTGTGTGGATCTTTAACTTTTGTATTAGTTCTCTTGTGTTTTGTCTTGGGATTTCTGTGTCCCTTTGGTTTGTGTTACTGCAGTTCAGTACAGCCAGACACCAAAAGTGTCCTTTCACAGGGCCCAGTCATTTGCTGAAAGGTTGCGACTGGGCATTGCTGTGATCCATGGTGAAGCCCAGGACGCTGAATCGGACCTGGTGGATGGACGTCACTCCCCCCCACCCACTGTCAAGAACATTGGAGCTATCCATCCGAGCCTAGAGATACCTTGTGATAATCTGTTCACAAAAACTCATCATTAGATCATTCACTCATTAGATCATTTAGATTATTTTTCTTCCCATTATCTGAGATAATAGACTTTGCATTAAGTGGTCTTTTTTTCTTGCACAGTGCTGATTCCCAAAGAAAAACCCCCGATAACTGTGGTTGGAGATGTGGGTGGACGAATTGCCATCATAGTGGTGAGTTCAAGATGATGTGAATGCTTTCTTCTATACAGGTTGGAATCTCCAAGTCATCACTCTTCTAATCAATTATTATTTTTTTAGGATGACATCATTGATGATGTTGATAGTTTTCTGGTAGCTGCTGAAACTCTGAAAGAAAGGGGTGCCTACAAGATCTTCGTCATGGCCACTCATGGAATACTGTCCTCTGATGCACCTCGGCTAATAGAAGAGTCTGCCATAGACGAGGTCATTATGTTTTCCATTTTAATTTGATGTGGAGATTATGGCTGTGTCTGCGTATTTGCAGAACAATGTAAAAGTGTTGTCTTATTTACATTTTGAATGTTGTCTTTGTGTACAGGTAGTTGTCACCAACACAATTCCACATGAGATCCAGAAACTACAGTGTCCTAAGATTAAGACGGTGGACATCAGCATGATACTGTCGGAAGCCATTCGACGCATCCACAATGGAGAATCCATGTCCTACCTATTCCGTAATATAGGTATGGATGATTAACATGGCCATATACGGCCAGTCTCTCCATGTGCACAGAGGTCAAGGCTTTTTCAGTCCCTGAATTATTTAGTTATTTTAGTTATTTTATTAATTTTTGCTCAAAGCATAACTGGTTCTCTTTGTTCTGTAAGTGAAGCATTTGAAATAATACCTCGAAGGGCCACCAAACAAGAAGTTTAGCATTGTCATGTGTGTTCAGTGTCCAAGAAAGCTTTATAGAAGGATGATCTAATTGCAGAATTCCTCCACCTCTTGATCTTTAAAAAAAAAAAAAAACTTAGACACTTTTTCAAAGTTTAGACTTTACTGGATTAAAAAAGGACCACTGGATGTAAAAATTCTATCCATTTTTTTACTGAAGATCATCTTTTGATGTAGCTCTTAATGTGTCTGTTGAAGGATTGTGATCTCCACTATGTGGCCAACAATTACAAAATGTAACGTTAAGTCAGAAGTTTACATACACTTAGGTTGAAGTCATTAAAAAAAAAATTTTAAACACAGATTTAATATTTGCAAACTATTGTTTTGGCAATTCGTTTTGGACATCTACAATTTTTTTCCAACAATTATTTATAGAGAGATCATTTAACTTTTTAGTGACTATATCACAATTCCAGTGGGTCAGAAGTTTACATTCACTAAGTGAACTGTGCCTTTAAGCTGCTTGGGAAAATTACAGAAAATTATGTCAAGCCTTTAGCCAATTAGCTTCTGATAGGAGGTGTACCTGTGGATGTATTTTAAGGCCTACCTTCAAACACAGTGCCTCTTTGCTTGACATCATGGGAAAATAAAATAAAAAGTCAAAACCTCAGAAAAAAAATTGTGACTCTCCACAAGTCTAGTTAATCATTGAGAGCCATTTCCAAAGGCCTGAAGGTAGCACGTTGATCTATACAAACAATAGCACAAAAGTATAAACACCATGGGACCACGCAGCCATCATACCACTCAGGAAAGAGACACATTCTGTCTCCTAGAGATGAATGTAGTTTGGGTCAAAGTGCAAATCAATTCCAGAACAACAGCAAAGGACCTTGTGAAGAAACTGGAGGAAACGGATAGATATCTATATCCACATTCAAATTTAAACGATTTAAATTAAATGCTACCAAATATTAAGAGAGTATGTAAACTTCTGACCAACTTTGAATATGATGGAAAAATAAAAGCTGAAAAAAATCAAAAAACTGTTATTCTGACATTTCACATTCTTAAATAAAGTATTGCTCCTAACTGACCTAAGACAGGGAGTGTTTTCTATTATTAAATGTCAGGAATTGTAAAAAACTGTTTAAATGTATTTGGCTAAGATGTATGTAAACTTCTGACTTCAACTGTATGAAAGATATATGCTGTGACATATCAGTGTCAGTGCCTCATCACTTCTATAATTATTGTCCCACTAGATGTATCTCTGTGTTGAACACTGGGCAGTGCTGATGTTAGATTCAATAATTATTTTGTACATCCAAAGTACATTCATAAACATTAACTATTGTGCTTAAATTATTGCTTAAAATATAGAAGCTAAAGCATTGTAATGCACTTGATTGAATGTTTTTTCCCCTGCTATATTGCTCTGCTAATGCTTCAACATGAGCACTTGTTTATTTATTTATTTGCCAATAATGGGACCATCATTACCTCATAAATGTTTGGCCTTGGCAGCCAGAATTTCGTGAAATGCAGGGTTTTTGTTAAATAACACAATTCAGGTTTTTATAATTATTTAAAGCAATTAATGATGAAGAATAAACATTTAAAGCGTTTTTGACTCATGTTTTTATGTAGTATTAAAACTAAGTATTAAAAGTATCTGATTCATCGGTTCTGATGGGTTTTATAGATCGACAACATAGTTGTTCAGAACATGAGTTTCCAGTTTGGACTTTGTTGTACCATGCAATTCCATTTCAAAATAGAGTTAAGAAACATGTTTCTGGAGTTACACTGTTCTCTCTGGCTTTTCACATCCATCTCCATTTGATTGATCAACACTTCAGACTTCACAAAAAAGTCAGTCAATAGAGGGCACTCAATCCTTCAAACTCTTTCCAAATGATTTGCACTAAACCTGGTGAACTGAATTGACACGAATGCGTCAAACGCGTTCATAGTTGCTCGCGGTCAGAATAGTACAGTATACTTACAAATGCAGAGATGATGCGGAACACGGAAGAAAAAAAAAGTATACCTAGTCCTTTAAAAACAGATATGTGAAGCTTATACATTTGTAAAAGCACTTTCATTAATTTGTCTGCTAAAGCGTGTGCATTATTTGAGCAAAGTTGTTTACATTTTAATTTTTACAGTAATTTTAGGGTTTTATTATTTATTTTTTACATTACATTGTAATTGTAAAGAATTTGAGTACAGTTGGCTATAACTTTACACAGAAAAGGTTAGTAAGCAATTGTATCACACTTATCGCACTAAAATAATGTTTACAAATGTGAGTATTGGGTATATGGGTCAAAAATTGGACCCATTCACTTCCATTGTATGTGTCCCACTGGAACCCAGAGTTCTGCTTTTTTTTTTTTTTTTTAATAAGGATTTACATATAAATACCATAGCATTAGGAACAATTATACATGTTTGTGCCTATGATTTACATACAACATATTGTTGAAGTAAAAAAAAAATTTGTTTGTGCAGGGAAAACCCACATTTCATTTGCATATTGGTGGGGGGTGACAGGTCTGTGATTTTAGCACCACTAAACAATTTTAAACTAAAAACAAAAAAGTATCCTTACTAAGTACTGTTTTCTATTATACATCATTACATTCATTGTACTGGCTGAAATAAATATGCATAATTGAAATCAAAGGGTTTGATTTTGATTTAGGGGTTGTTCAGACAGAATACGTTTTTGTGCTAAAAAAGCATGACACAATGAATATAACAGAACACAGGTGTCTCAAGATCTGTTTTTAACAGTTAAAGTTATTTATAACTTCATACGACACCTACAAAATACAGAACTCCCATGGGAGACACTGAAAAATGGTGTAAAGGATAAAGAAGATGTCTAGAGCATGTTTACAAAAACGCAGACAGATGCAAAAACACGTTCCATGTGAAAGGCCCTAAACTTTGTCATTATTCCAATTACCTTTTTTGTCTTGGAAGTGAAATTCCAAAAGATGAACAACTAGGCTTTGCTGTGGATGCAGAATGTTTCTTGGAGTTTGGCTAGTCTGTTTGCCTAATATTCTATTCAGATGGACCTGAGGCTGTTTTTTGGGGACAGATGGGACCATTTGTTGTGTTGACGGTCCATAGGAGTCTCTGCTGCAACTGCATTGACCTAAATGTAGCAGTTCCTCCTGTAGACAGGAGATGGGGAAGCGGTAATGCTAGACTTCCATGTAGGTACCGTGTTTTCCAGCTTTAGGGGCTGGAGGCCTAACCGTGCGTTCAGACCAGAGGCGGCGAGAGAATCAAAATTCGCTCTGGCTGCCCTGCCAACAACGCTATTGAAAATACGTGGACGCTCTGACGTATTTGAAATAGGCGGCAACGTTCGTTGAGAGTGCTTGGTTTTGTGAACTATATTTAAAGGGGCCGTAAAACATCCAGACATGTTGATCTTTTTGACGACGTATCACAAGTAGCGTATATCCTCATAAAATATTTTAATATATTATTATATAGTATTATATAAACCATAATATCCACTTCATCAACTCACCTGGTACACTAACAATTTCAGACACCTTTGACCACGCATCGTTTTTTATTTTATTTATATCCCTGTAAGCAAACAGGGACAGATAAAATATTACGGGAAAACCCCGCCATGGCAATAATCGGTTTCTCCTCCATTTAGTCTTCGGAACTAATGTTTGGTGGGAACCAAATTTTACACGGTTGTGTTCTCTAGACTTAGTTAGAGTGGAGCACTTCTATATTCCAATAGGTTGCCGCCAAACCACGTGAAACCTAAAATGAATGACTTCCGGTCGATTTGACGCTCTCGCCACCTCTGGTCTGAACGCACGGTGAGTGAGCAATTGCTGCTGTCTGGTTTGGTGATGGGTAATTTAGCTTAGCCTCCTCTGTCTTTTCTTTGAATGGGAATATGTTGTGGTGCTTGATATGGTTGTTAGGATGAAGAAGTGAAAATAATTAGTAACATTTTCCATCAAAACCAGTTTTTCAAATGGTTTTCAATGTAGTCTATCTGCCTGGTGTACTGAACTCTTACCTTCCTAACCAGAAAATCCAGCTTGGGTTTTGCCTTTGGCAGGTTCTTTTTTTTACTTGATTTGGCAAAATATGTTCCCCTTCTTGTTTCACCTCAACCAGAGCAGTTGAGTGACATATGTCCTTTCCAAACTTACTGTAAAGATCATGATGTAGCTTATCATCTATATGCTTTCCATTGTTGTGAGTCTTAAGTTCTGTAGGTTCAGCTTTGTTTCTTTTCTCGAAATCACAGTGGTTCTCGGTGGTCTCTTGGAGATCAGAATCCTCTACTATCAACTGCTCAAATATTGCAAACATTTTGGGCAGTTTCAGAAAAGCTTTTTTAGGAGAGTGTTCCTCAGATTTCCTCTGACACTATTTGATGGCTGACCTTACCTTTCTGCAGCCTTAAGTCTTGATTCACCTTGTCTGAAGATTTGAGGTTGGGTGAGTGATTTCATCCAGAATCTAAATCAACCAGTGACTTTTGCAGTTCAAAACGGTTATTATGCAACTATGGATTTTGTCATAATTATTTTCTCTGTTACTACAGGGGTAACATCTTGCATCGTTGAACTCCTGAGAGATTCTGATTGCTTGGTTCAGAGTTGCACTTTGTAACGGGTAAAGGATGGACAAAGGAGGAGGCGGGAACCGCCAGAACAGTCAACATAACTTTAATGACATAAAAGAACGTAAAGAAACACACAGCAGCCACGTGTCTCTCTCTCCCACTCCCATCTGATTATGACAATTCAGTGCCGGGGCGTGCGTGCTTCATCACGGCCCGGCCACACCCTACTCCTCGTCACACACTGTTTTAAAGCTTCCTCAAGGTTGGATGAATGATTTAATTCAGAATGTAAATCGGCCAATGAGTTTTGCAGTTACTTACTGCAACTCTACAGACATTGTCTCAGCTGTCTTTTCTGGTATTACAGGAGTTACAGCTGCTTTATCCTGCAAAGTTGAGCTCTGGACAGATTCACTGTCTGTTGTGGAATGCGATTTGCTGACAACATTAGCTTCTGAAGGTTTGAGGATGAGCGCATATATTATGTCCAGGTATTCATTGGGCTGTAAATCCTGTAGTGGTGTTTTCTCAGCTAACTGTACAGATTGTTCATTACAGGATATGTCCATCACATATTAAATCCAGACTTATTTCAGACCGTAAGTCCTGCACTTACCGTTTTTTTTTTTTTTTCTCAACTAACTGTACAGACTGACCTTCAGCCTGAATCTCATCTCATGTATTTATCTCATGTTCCATAGTGACTCACTCTCTAATATTGGCCCTGATTTAACTTCAGGCTCTTGCGTTTGATGTCTATGAATTTTCTCATCCAATTTAGCTTGAGTATTATCATCAGACCGTAAAACTGCCTTCAAGTTCTCTTTCCCCGAGTGGTTGTGAGCTCTGTGAGTTTCGATTATGTGTGGGACTTCAGGCTGTTCTTGTGATCTAGACTGAATTTCCATGTTCTGATGGCTTGGCTCAGAGTCACACTGTTTCTCAGCTTCCTGTATGGTTATTTCCAACAACAACTTTATTTACAGTGTAAAAGAGGACATGGAGTCTTTGACTGTGTCATTTAGAGCATTTAAATCCTCTTCAATAAGCTGTGAGCGTGGTTCCATCTCATGAAACATCCTGACATCTCTGACTCAAATCCCAGCATGTCATTACATACAAAGTGTTCCTCTGAAGTTGAAGACAAGTTAAATCCATCATTAGGAGTCAGTGTGCAATAGCAGTCACTTACTTGCTTTGGAATTTGAATTTGGGATTGGACTCTTTTGATGAGAAATTGAATGCAGTACTGCAAGAAGTTTTGGAATAATCCAGGGCTGTTTATAATCTGAGCAGACTGTGTCTTGAGCTAACGAAGAATTCAAACAAGGAAAGTCTTGCTCTTGATGGATGTTTTTGATCTGATTTTTCAAAGATTCTGAGTCTGATGTTTTTTCAGTCAAAAAGATCTCTCCTTCAGACCTTGAGTTAGCTTGGGCCTATACACTCAAAGTATTCATCAGACAATGTGGAGAAGGTAGAGTCAATGTTAGAAGTCAGTGTATCATTCCAGTTTTGGTGTGTCAAATTTATTTCTAACTTTTTTTTTTTTTTTATCTCTGTGGTCCTCAATGGCAATGTCAACAATGGCTTTGTCATTTGAGGTTTTTTTTCATCAGAGGTGCTTTCCGGGTGTGTAAATGAATCACCCTGAGTTGTGTTGGACACTGGTGATGGTAATTTCAAGTCAAGAATGTTTGAGTTTTGGGCAGGATATTTCAGAGGTTGTTGAGTATCCAGGGTCTGCTTTGAATCTGAGACTTTATCGTCTTTAGCAGATGAGAAAACTGAATTGGGAACGTTTTTTTTTTCCGAATAAATCTTTTGCTCTGCAAAGAGTCCAGCTCTTTATTTGTCTCAAATGGTTCTTCTTTATCTCCTTTATTATAGGTAAGCACATGCACCGTTTTAGGCTTTGGAGATTGTAAGATAAAATCCTCACTCTGGCAGACCTTTTGATGTTGACTTTGATCAAAATTTTTAACATTCTTCTTTGTTTCAGGATCAGGCCATGTTGGCAGATAATGGATTAAGTTTGCATTTTCCAGGTTGTGCAGTCCCAGGTGAACTGGTAGCAGGACTTGTGTATCTTTAATTTGATTGATGGCTTCTGTCTTATTCTTGGTGGTGCTGTTCTTCGTACTTATCTGATCAGATACAGGTCCATTGGTGGTGACTGCACAGACCAGAGAGTTTTGGGGTTAATGAGTTTGAGAGCCATTGTGGCTGAGGGAAATAGAATGGGTACTGCCTGTGAGACAAACTCGGGTTCAGGCTCACTGCTCAAATTAATTTTGCTCATGCACACCTCATTAGATATCACAAACATGTCTTGAAACAATCTGTCAAATGTGTCTACTTTGTGTCCTTTGAGCACAGTAATGAGGTTCCTGTCCAGTGTGGAGGCAGTCCATGTGAAACTGAAAAAAAAAAAAAAACTTTTTTAAAATCATTGTTCTTTAGAATCAGAATGAGCTTTATTGCCAAGTTTGCTTACACATACAAGGAATTTGTCTTGGTGACAGAAGCTTACTGTGTAAACAATACAACAACAAGACAGAGATAATAAAAAATAGAATACAACTAAAATGGGAATAGAAAATATAACTATATAGAAATACACAATAATACTATATATATAATATATATAAGTATATATAGCAGTTACTGTGGATGTGGAGGAAGATATTAGTGGAATCTTCCATTGAAGCTTAGTGAGGTGCAGAACGCGGGCAAAGATTAAGTATCCTCCATGGAAATCCAGCTGAAACCCAGCAAACTGGAAGGCAACCACACACCCGACATGTGGGCAACAAACAGATACACGAGACAGGACCAACTAGGCAGAGAGAGTACATTTAGTTAGTTAACACCAAACAACAATCTTGCGAGACATTCAGTCAACACTGAATTACTTTTAACATTAAATCAGAACAATCAACAATCCATCAAAGGACTTGACACACGTGGGGATTAATATAGGCATGAACATACAAGGGACGGGCAGATGAAAGTTCGCTTGATCAGTGTTCCCATGGGAACGCTGATTCTGTGTGCCAGCGGCACTTGAAACACATGAGGGCGAAAACGTCAACACACTTGGAACAAAAAAAACAGAACATGGAGCATGAGTGTCTGGATCCCAACACAGACCAAAACCGAACCAGACAGTAAGTCCAGACACCATGCCTCAGACACGAAACACAAGACGCACAGGGATCGATGATGCCACGGCCCTCGTCAGACCAAAACCCATCCTGAAAAGGTGAAAGGACCGTGACATCACCGGAGAGCACACGGCAGTAACTCTCGCACAGTGGTTACTAAC
Source organism: Moxostoma hubbsi (assembly GCA_032164185.1). Lineage (NCBI taxonomy): Eukaryota > Metazoa > Chordata > Actinopteri > Cypriniformes > Catostomidae > Moxostoma > Moxostoma hubbsi. Next base: position 14,812,128 of record JAVLUX010000024.1, on the reverse strand, counting down.
AGCCGGACTGTGCGCTCACACAAAGACAGGATACGAAACAGAAGACAGAAACATGGGGCAATGATGCCACGGTCCCATCAGACTAAAACTCAACCTGACAAGGTGATAGGACCGTGACAAGTATGTACAAATACCAATATGTCATATACATATAGTGCAAGGGAATGTAATGGCTGAAGAGGTAGGATATGCTAAATATAAATGGACTAAGCTGTGTATTGCACATAATTGATAAATGGGGCAGTTTTAACTGCTCAAGAGATGGATAGCCTAAGGGTAAAAACTATTCTTGTGCCTGACAGTTCTGGTGCTCAGTGCTATGTAGTGACAGAAGAATGCAATAGTTCAAAAAGGTAGTGGGCTGGGTGAGTGGGGTCCAGAGTGATTTTTCAGCCCTCTTCCTTACTCTGAAAGTGTACAGTTCTTGAAGAATAGCTGAGTTGATGGTGTTGAAATCCAAACTGAAGTCCACGTAAAGGATCCTTGCAGATGTCCCTGGTCTGTCCAGATGTTGCAGGAAATTGTGCAATCCCATGTTGACTGCATCATCCACTGACCTGTTTGCTCGATAAGCAATTTAAAGGGGATCCAGAAAGGGTCTAGTGATGTCCTTCAGGTGGGTCAACACCAGTCTCTAAGATGACTTCATGACCACAGATGTCAAAGCAATGGGTCTGTAGTCATTAAGTCCTGTGATTTTGGGTTTCTTTGGGATGGGGTTGATGGTGGAGCATTTGAAGCAGCTGGGAAATTCACAGTGCTCCAGTCATGTGTTGAAGATCTGTGTGAAGATGGGGGCCAGCTGGTTGGCACAGGCTTTTAGAGAAGTGGGTGTAATACCATCTGGGCCCTGTGCTTTCCTTGACTTTTGTTTCTGGAAGACTAGGCACACATCATCTTCACAGATCTTAAGTGCAGGTTGAGGAGGAGGAGGATGGTTGCAGTAGGTGTTGGTGTTTTTTGTGAAGTGAAGGTCAGAGCGGATGTGGAGTGTGAGACTGGGCTTTTCAAATCTACAGTAAAACACATTCAGGTGGCCAGCCAGTTGTTGGTTCACTACAGTGTTGTCTTGTAATTCATAATGTCTTTCAGGCCTTTCCACGCTGATGCAGTGTCATTAGCTGAAAACATGTAGTAGCTTCTTTTAGATACTCTAATATCCTTTGTCAGTGTGTTTTTGGTCTGATTATACAAGATTGTATCCCCACTTCTGTAAGCATCCTCTTTGGGCTGACGAATCTGCCTGCGTTTTGCTGTAAACCATGGTTTGTAATTGTTGATTAGTTCATAATAATAATAATAATAATAATAATAAAATACATTATTATTAATGATTAAATGATAATTAATTTAATATCTTATTAATATGTATAAATAACAATTATTCATAATAGCTATTATTTATTTATATATTTATTTGAAATGTATATTATGGGTTAAGAACTTAGTTTAGGTATAACATTGTTAGACTGGCTTAACCAGACTTATCTATATGTCCCCAAAACAGCTTTGTCTCCATCAATAAACATGAACTTATAACTTTGGTTTCCACACATTTGCTTTGAGGACCGATTGAAAAATTCTGCCCCTCTGATGCTGCACACTCAAATTCTGAAGGAAAAACAGTTAAATGTAGTGTTCAGCAGGGCAGTAGCAACCAGGAGTCAGTGCTGTCAGTAACATAGCAGATTGCAAGATAAAGTAAACATCAGAGCATTTTTTTTGCAGACAGCAGTGCGTTGGTGGATTGTGTCTTGAGTGTTGATTTCATGCTATGTTGGTGAGACACAATGCTGGAAAGTAAATAAACAATGTCCATCTTTTACTCTCTGTTACAGCGAGCTTATAGCTAACTAGCTTACCACATAGCTACTTTCAAACCTTGTCAACTTAGTGGAAGCTAATGTGTAAACATGTATTCACCAAATTGTTTTATTCAGGACTCGCAGTTTGGTGCACACTCCAACCAAACAATTCCAGTCGATGCATTTTTAAAAATGTAATATTTAAAAGTCTGGTTTTCCACCGGAATACGTTGTAACACCACTGCTGCTGTTTATCTCTTCACTCGTCTGCAGCAAACCATGAGTTATTGTTTGTGACTGTTTTGTTATACATTAACAGCTGAATATTGCTGATGATGTTTTGATAAGCAAGAAAACTGTACTTTTAGTACAATTTAGAGGTACTTGTTATTTACTTGAGTTTTACCATGGCATTTTCTATTACTTTTATATTTACACTCCACTACTTTTCAGAGGGAAATATTGTAATTTTTCCAATGTTGACAATGTATATTAATAATAATAATGTCTAATATTCTTTGATAAAAAATTATGAACACAGCCTCCTGTGTACCTTTTTATAGTCATATCGGTGCACAATCCACATCTTCTGTTTTCATTCCAGCTCAAAAATTAACTATATTGCCCACCATAATGGTAATCTGTGAATTTTCACCCTCTAAAATCGGTACCGGTCTCAAAAGTAGTTTAGTATATTTTTAATATACTAAAAGCAGTGAATAAGACTCAGGCAGCTGTTGTAGCTTAATTAGAAAGTTATGGGGGTCCCCTGGTGGCCCGAGAGGGAAGGGAGAATGCAACAGCAAGGATAGAGTTGTAGCTAGATATTACAGGCACGCAGAAGTTGGGAGTGGAAAAAAGGAAGAGGAGTAGAAACTTGGGGCCCCTATTAGGATTTCACTTAGGGCCCCCATTGTCACGCCTCCCTTGGGCTTTCCACCTCCCTCAGTGTTCCGCTCCTCTTCACCTGACTTCTAATTCACCACACCTGAACTCAATCAGCTCACTCATCAAGGTCTGCTTAAATAACTAGTTCACTGTCAAGTCTCACAAAGGACTCTTGTTTGACTCTGCTGCATCAATGAAACACAGCATTGTAGAAGTTAACCTGTCTCAATATTGTCTCAATATGCCACGTCAACTGATTCATATATTAAGTTACAGAACACCCAAATGGATTGTAGTAAAACATTGTTTTATGTGCTATGTGATTTTATTGTATTTTAATGTATTGCATTTAAAAAGTATTTAACCACTATCTAACAAATCCCTTACCTTGACTTGCTTCCTTGTATTGTTAAAAAATATGCTGCAAAATTATGTATAAATCTAGCATCAACAGAAGTCTATCTGTGTTTGAAAACAAGATTGTCAGGTGATAAAAGTTGTTGTTTTGCTCAAAGTAGCCTTGGGGCAGTTTGAAACCGACTTTTTGATTTTGAGTTCCACTAGTTCCAAAAGTTTCTGAAGGTTTCTTATTTACAATTAATCTCAACAGGTTGTTTTTGCTCATTAAACTAACCTAATCTGACTTATCTGAACAAATCAATGAAGATCTCCAAGATTATTTGAAAACATTTTGGGCAGGTGTGTTTAATTAGGGTTGGAGCTCAATTTCTATCAATTCCACTGCAGGACAGTGGCTCTGCAGGACAGTACCTCTCCAGGACCGGAGTTGCCCACGTCAGCTCTAAAGGATAATAAAAGCATTAGTAAAGTCTCCAAAGTTACCCATAATCACATGCTCTTTCAGGTCATTGAATCATTGATTGGAAATGCAGATCCATCAATTCTAGAATTCCCATTTGCGATCTGTTTGTGTTGTTCTTTCAAGGCTCTGTGCTCATTAGAATGTTTTCAGTAATATGGAACAACTGTATTAATTTCCACTTCCTAATTTTAGCTATTAATGTGTATTTGTTTCAGTGGTTTCAGCTTTTGTCACTGTACACTTAAAAAAGGATTAGTTCACGCAAAAATGAAAATTCTGTCATGATTTACTCACCTTTAAGCCATCCCAGATATGTTTGTCTTTCCTTCTTCGGCAGAACCGAAATGAGGATTAGTATAAGCACATTTAAGCTCAGTATGTCTAAACAATGCCAGGACATGACTACCAAAGTTTGACGGTGTTTGCCCCTGTTTGTGCACATTTTAACTTCGTATGTGGTCAGATTTTGTTGTGAAATGTGATAGAATGTAGACAATAGAATCAAGTGGTAAAATGTACATAAGTTTGGTCCTTCATTACTTTGGTGTTCGAGGGTAAAAAAAAACCTGCAAAAATAAATAAAATAGAAATTTTTTTCATTTTTTTACATCAAAACAATAAGTTATGATATATTCTTCAAAGAGTAGTTCCTTTTGAAAATCTTAGCTTGACATCATGCTCCATGTGGGCACAGTATGATTTAGATGGAAGGAAAATACATGTTCTGCCATCTTCAGTGTTTAAAATGAGTCTTACTGTGATCTGTTGGGGGTGAAGGATAAATATAACTTGAACAAAAACCAGTTTGCTAACCACTGATGACGATGTGTGTTAATTAAGAAAACACAACTCACAGTCCAGATGCACTCTAAACTTTCCAAACAGCTTCAGGTGATGTAGATCGCAAAGTATGATGAAATTATAATGCAAAAATACAAAATAAGTAAATACAGAAGCACTCTCGTGGAATAAGTGGAGCTGCCGCTCTGCTGAAGCAAAACTTGCATGTCGAGTGTCTTTAAAGGAAACACCCTGACGTTACATCTTAAATGCAGTTATATTTAATGCGTTATAGCTTTATTAAAGTTAAAATAATACAGAAGCAGACCATGTAAATAACTACAAACTCAGAAACTGGCATTTCTCTGTGTGGTCACGGGGGGACACTCGTCCCTCGAGCATGCACAGTTAATGCAGCTAAATTGTAAGGTTATGGCTGGTGATCATAATATATGTAACTGTGCATTTGTTATTGTGAAGGAAATTGCCAATATGCAGCTTTATTAAAAAGAGAGAGTTTGTATTTTTGTGAATTAAAGATGCATTGAAGTGAACAGAAAGGTGAGAGAGTAAGTCTTCGCCCCATTAAACACTGCAACAAAATATGTTTTTGATTTGTTTTTGTTTTGGCTTGTTTTCCAATATAAATATCTAAAACTCATTTAAAACAACATAATTTTTTTTTAGCAGCTACACTGCAGAAGAAAAAATTGTTATCTGAGAATGCTGAATCTAATATTAAAAATACAAATATTTTAAAATATCTAAAAACCTTTAATTAAACATCCTGCAATATTTGCCAAAAACGCCTAAAAAAGGCCTACCCAAATTAAAATGCATGCTGTTCTTGAACCCTTTGGAGTATATGCATGTTTTTGGTCTCTTTTGAAAGGGGAGACTTTGAGGTTTGTTCCTAAATAGTCAGCATCACTGTATTGAGTAATTGAACTTTGAACACACTCAAAAAGGGGAAATAAAATTCCGCCTACATTTTTTTTTTGTAAAAAGATGCCTGCAGATAACTACAGCTGGGAGGTATTAGCTGGAAAACACAATTAGATCACAGCATGAAGCCTTACCAAACCCAATATAAAATTTGATAACAATACATTAGAAAATGAGTGTTTTACACATGTTTATCTAAGTGTATGTATAGGCTTCAAGGATATTGATACCTGGTCACACCTCTATCATGCACCGACTGGCTCAAATGACCTGTCCATCTAAAGTTCAGGGGTCAGCGGACATTTTGACATAAAAATATCTGTAATGTTTACATGTTCAAAGTAGCTTCATCAAAGAATGCGTCGAAGTTGTGTTAGCTCTGTCGGTTAGCTCGAAATGCTACGTCTATACTACGTGGGTGTTTATTGATATATAAATGTGTTATGGACCAAATACTTCGTTGAATTGGATTGTATGGACCCTTTACAGTGTAACTAAACCATTTTTGATGGAATGAAGTGGATCAGTAGAGTAAGATGAGCTTTATAGGTGAGTTTCTACCATTTTGTATTTGTTTATTTTGCTGTAAGTGGTCTGAGAAATACACCGATTGTACCCGCTGTGTTAAGTGTATATTAAAATGGTTTACATCGTTCGAATCACAAGAGTCTCAGCTTTCCAACGATGTAAGATATGTTTATCTTTTAATTTTTGAGTTTTTGCATATCGCGAAGTTATTGCGCAATAGACCCGTCGGGCTTTTAAAAGGTTAAAAATGTATTCACCTGTGAAGCAGCATATCAGAGGGCCGAAAGACCTCTATTATTTTCGTTAATTTTCTTTTTATTATTATTCTTCCACTTCTTCTGCTCTTGGGTCTATGGCAGCCCATAGAACCACTTGCAGGAAAGTTATGAAATTTAGTACAGAAACCGCAATGTCCTCCGCCATTTTAAACAGCACTCATTGTGTAAATAATCAGTCTGTTATGTCTCTAAGCTGTCATATAATGTTGAAGTTGTTAGTTTAAAGCTATTTCCTAGCTTTAGTAGTAGTAATACAAGCGAGAGCTTTTGTATGTAAATGGCTGATGCAGATTCTTATCATGTCACCTAACTGGCTCATATTACACACAAAAATTATCTTTTGCCACCACCTGTTGCATATGTAATGTAAAAAAAATTAAAAAAGAGACACAGCCTACATTAGCTCTTAACATGTATGCACTGCTCTTACACTTTGGTTTAGAACAGTTTAGAAATTTCTTTGGACTTTTACTTTCACTTTTCTACATTTTGAAGAGAAAATTGATACTTTTACTCCGATAAATTTCTGCGACACTATCATTACTTTTGTGACTGAATACAGCAAAACAAAATAGCAACTGTGCGAGTAAAAATGCATGCTGATTCGTCAAAAGAATCAAAAGAGTCTAGTTTGATTCCTTTGAACTGAACAAAAAGATTCAGAGAGTGGTCTGAATTAATCGTTTTTTGAATCACAGATCTGAATCAATATCACAAGCGAAGCGTGCGCCTGGTTGCATGTTCTGTCGTTCACCTCCTCTGGGGAAGACTAGAAACTTATCATTTAAGTTTTTGTTTTCTAATTAATGTGATAAGTTTAGGGTTAAACATTATGAAAGCTGTGAAATAATGAAGTTGTGCAATCAGTCTCCCGCCTTTCCAGGAGAACTGTTCATATAATCACATGGGTTTACATTTTGCATTTTAACAAGGTATGATGTGAATGAATAATTACCAGCGCTCGTGAAAATGTCCATAAATAGTTACAGTATATTGATATTTTATGAAGATGCGAATGGTCTCTGCCTAAGCAAAACTTGTTTTGTGTTGGTTGCTAAAGTGTTATATTTGCTTTGTAGCATATTTAGGGCATGCTATGCAGTTGTCAAGGTAATCTCTGCTGTGTGTTTGCTACAGTATGCTGTTGCTAAGTTGTTTTCTTTGTTTTTTGCAGATTGGTCTGCAGTTTACATGGTGTTCTAAGTGGTTGTCAGGTTGTTACTATGCTGTTAAGTTGTTTTAACTGTGTTTCAGCACATTGCTATGCAGTTGCCAGGGTGCTCTGGGTTGCTGCTTATTGGCCCAAATGAAAAGAGCCCACCCCCACAAGCCTCTGTTCTGGTCACTAATATGACTCAACTCCCTCCTTCAATGTTCCAATTTTAACAGAGTGTGGTGTTCATTTACGCTTATCCCATAAATATTATCATTCTCATTTGACTTAAATGCACCATTAAATGAATAGTCCATTTAATTTTCTTACCCTTATTCGATCCAAGATGTGTATGACTTTTATTTTGTTTGTGCAGAACACACACACACACACAAATGATTTTCAGAAGAATATCGCTGTTATGTAGGTCAATTCAATGTAAGTGAATGGTGGACAGAACTTTCAAGCTAAAAAAATTTATGATAATAAAAATGCATATTTTTTGGGGGGGCCCTTGGCTTCTGGGGGCCCTAGGTTGTTGCTTACCTTTGCCTAGTACTTAGTCCGCCCCTGAGGATAGACCCAGCCAAGTTTTATTTTTGTTCAAAACACCTCAAAAAACACTGAAGACACATTATGCTTCACATATTCACATTTTATTTTTATGCAAAAGAAATTTCAGCTGGATTGCTTCACTACATACAGCAGGGACGTCACTAGGATTGGAAGACAGGGGGGGCTTAGCCCCCAGGGTATTAGTAACTTGCGTTTGCAAAATCTTTGCACTCACATCTAGAGCTACACTTATGTCAACAACCAGTCAAGAAACCAAGATGTTAACAAGTAAAACGTGACAGACATATCCTCTTCTTCCATTTCTACTCTGTTAAAGAAAAGTTACTGTAATGTTAGCTTTTAGACACATCAAAGCTGCATGGGGGAATTTACTTAGGCCAGACTTTGCTCATGATGAGTTATTCTATAAGCAATGACTTAAATGCTATCTGTCTGCTCATGTAAATGTATGATAAAGTAATAGCATACTATATCTAATTCCTCTCTATATGAGATAAGTTGTCCACAGAATGCTATTTAATTACTCTAATTACTGTAACTGCGCTGTGGATTGGTTCAATCAGTGTGTAATTTCGCTGTGTAGTTTGGCTTGCATACACAGTTTAACCCAAGAACCAGAATTTTAAGGTCATCGTGAAATTTGACAACACAGGTTTGATCGTTTCTCAATTAAAGATGATTTATTCTGCCAAATGATGTATACAATGTATGATATAAATCAAATAAAGGAAAATTAAGAATGAAATCATTTTCAAAACCACAGTCAGCAGTTACATTTTGTTTATTGTCTACTTCATTGTTGAAAGCATCAAAAAATGCTCAATGAATTGAAGGATACAACGGTAATAGCATTAACAGGGACCCTATGACATTTAGTTTTCAGTGACAACAACATTCTATGGGGATTGATATTGTTTTATATGCCTATTATAGAGATAGGTTATATTATTGGCAAAGAATAAAGAGTTGTGATTAGCTTGCTAAGTTAACCATTTCTTGTATTTTGCTTGTTCACTCTAGCTAGACTACAGTTTTCCATAGCAAACCAATATATCCCCTTTCCTTTACCTCAAGAAAACGTAGCTAAAGGCAAGCAGGTAATTAAAAACAACTTACAATTTCACTCTGTATCACGTCACTTACCTATCTTCCTTTCACCATTAGCGTGTGTATCGGTGTGTGTGGGCGGGAGGGTGCATAGCGAGTTCAACTTCAGACCAAACTAGATTAACGACGAGACGAGATGAATCCTCCAGTTACTTGCAGCGCTCCGGTCTGCAACGCTCTGAAAGCTGCCACAGTTCACACCAATGCAACGAGACGGTGCGGTGCATCATCTTGATAGCACAACGACTCTTTGTACTTCTGTCCAACTTCCGACTTTTCGGCTATTTTTTGTAGATGGATATATATAATTTGTTGCGTCTAATTCTAAATATGAATGAGGATACGGTTATTGATAAATCGAATTGTTATTGTTGTTCTTATTATCATTTAGGGGGCTTAGGAACATTTTGGGGTAGCTTCAGCCCCCCTAAAATAGGCCTAACGACGTCCCTGACATACAGAATAACGTAGTGTATATATTGGGTGTAATCTAACTACAAAGTAATTAATTTCTGCAATTTAATTACTTTTACAGTTCAGAAAGTAGTGTGGGATAGTCAGTGATGGGCAGTAGCTTAGCTACAAATAGTTCAGCTATTAGCATCATGTGACAGGGCGGAGGGCGGGGCCGGGTCGTGATTCTAAACACCTGGTCCCTTATCAGGCTAATCAAGCTTCTGAGAGGGATAAAGGCCGACTGCGGACGGTGGTGCGACAGAGAGAGAGCATTAATGGGCAGCTGTCCGACACAGTTGGGTGTTTGTGTCTTTTTGTTTAAGTATTTTTTAAATCAATCTGAATGACTTAGAAAGCTAGCGCAGACGCTGCTGAATCAGTTGGAGCATTTTCTCACTCTCCAACACACTAAGGGAATACTTTTTAAAACACTGAAAATTAAGTTAGCGATTACTATTTGATGAAGTAATACATAAAGTCATTAATCTAACTACAGTTTTATAGTAATTAGAAATTTTAAGCAAATTACTTTTGAGTAACTTACCCAACACTGCCTATAAGTAACAGCAATGAGTAAAACTTGTATAGAATTAATTGATGTGTAGAAATTCTGACAGAAATGAATGGAATAGACAAATTTTTGCATCTTCACCCACATACTGCACTGTCCAAGTGTCATGAAATCTGCTTGTTCCAAAGACCAATCAACTACTCTCATATGAACATGAAGTGTTATGTATTGTCATTGGTGTTAGTGATAAATAGGCTGCACATATTCAGGAGGAAAAAAGCCCACATGTCCACGGCAGCGACCTTTCCAGCGTTGAGAATCTGAGCAGTCCAGCAGATCAATGACATCACCCCGCAGGAAGTGCAACTGGGAGTTGTGCTGTGGATTAAAGTCATACAGGGCATGGGCATGATGGGGCCTCTGCTGGGAAACAATAACAGACAAAGTTCATCATAGTTGTATTCTTATACCACAGAACAATTACTGCCTTTAAATTTTAGTTTTTAATTCCACAATAACAATTAAAGAAGAAATGTTCATCATAGTTTCATAGCTGTCAGGTACTTAGTTTGTTTTTCCTTATGTGGATTGCACTTTGTTTGGATAAATGACAGTCAACATCCTATTGATATTTGATGAAAATAAATAAATAAATACAAATTCAAGAAAGAGCTGCATTTGTAGGTTTTCTCTCACCCTTATTGTGTGATCTGTGTCTCTAAGAAACACAGTCCTTTCTTTTGCAATGCTGTTGGTCTTGTAAAAGTCCACAAGCTGATTTAAGGATGGAAAGACCTTCTCCCAAACAAAATAATAGCCATCTCTGTCCTTTAACACCTTGAAATGCTGTACATGATCACCATAGCTGCTCAGAGGAGACAAAGAAGAAGAGAAATCTAAGCAGACCAATTACAGATTACTTGCGCACTTACAAAATAACTTCTTTCAAATATAATACAGATGCCCCCAAAAGAGTTTGGACACTCAAACCACTCTTACAAATGTATGACTGTCATTGCATTCGATACAAAAATACAATAACAAGTGGCATTTCTTTTAAAAAGAAATGTGCAGCACACCTTTCAAGCAAAAAATTTCACAAACAGACGTTTTCTAGGGTTTAAATGATCTAAAAATATATATAATTTATGTGAAGTGAGTACTGGAATATCAAAATATCCGTTCTACACTCAAACCAGGGGCATAGCAAATACATCATTATGATTTTGTTCCTCACATATTCTTCAGGTGGCTTAATGTGAGGAATATTCCACATGTCTCTTATTGATTTCTGAAGGGAAAAAAAAACTTTGGGCATTATACTGTAGATAAACAAAAATAGCTACATTTACAAATATGACTGACCTTTCTTCTGTAAGAAACTCATAAGTTGTCTGCTACCTCCTGCTCTTTCTCCATTCCTTTCTCTTTTCAAAGTCCAATTTCGGGTTAATTTCTGTAGTAATATACTACTACATGACATGTACTCCGTTTGCAGTGCACACTCGCACTGGATAAACTTGAGGACCATACCATTTCATTTTAAAAGGGAGTCGCTAACATGGTAGGAGACAGGGCAGATTGTCTTTATTGTCTCCCTGTCTTTGCAGATGGAAAACAGAGTCTTGCAACGTTTTACTCCTACAAATAGGATATTACTATATAAAACAATTTCACGATAACAAAATGTCTTCCAAATAATGTTTAGATGTTTCTTTAGTTAAGGTGAAGTCATCAAACTCATTCATGTTTGTGCTTTGAGACTGCAAGCATTTTTAAAGCTGCGATATCATTTCAATAAATCAGCATTTAAAACACATCCACCATTGTTCTTCAAACTGTGTGATGAAAATATGTCTAAGCATGGACTACGCTTTATGCATATTAATAAGATGTCTTGATATCAAAGGTATAAGCATGAGTCATGTCTAATTTTTGAGGACTCACAATGATACATCATGACATTTCTCTCTTAAAGGCATTTGTTGCTCTTGTGCAATTTAACTTAGTCTAGCTTGTCGCAAGAAAGTAAAGCCATACATAAACTTGCTTTTTTTTAAAAACTAAAAGTTGGTGATTCTCAATGTGACAGAGTACTTCCTCAAAAGCTTCCTTAAAGTCAAGGGTTTCAAAAATGCATCATGCAATGCTATTTAAGGGCTGGTTAAATTAGTAAAAAACTCTGACTTAACTGAATCACAAGACCAGTAGAGTAAAAGGAAGTTTCTTTAACAGATATGACTGCTTCTAACAGCTTTTAAAGTTCACTGAACACATATTATTGACCATTTGTTACAACATGCCCCAAATAGACTAGGTGTTAGAAACGAACATACAAAAACCACCACTAGAGAAAGCACACACATACAGTATGTGGAATTGGACTTAACGTCTGAGATATAGCTCTTGTGACAGCTTCCCCTGTCCACTATATTATAAAAGTGATCAGGGCATATGAACAGCATATAAGGAACTATGATTTAATTTAAGTCAGCTGATTAATTTTGATGAAGGATGTCTTTTAATTTGCTCTGGGGGTCCTTATGTGCAGGAGATGAGGAGGTTTGGGCCAAGGGTGATCTGGAGAAGATGTGCTTAAAATATAGATGAGCGAGAGTTGCACTTCGTCAGCAAATACTACCGTATCTCTCAGTCCATCTCTGTCATTAACAGTGACCTACATGCTGTGCCCAAATCTTCCGCTCTGTTGTGGTTATGCTTGCATATTTTAAGGCAACTCAGCTGTCTAAGGGAGCAGGCAGCTGTAGTATGGTGCATGCCCCACAGTTTACAGCTTCTAGAAGCAGTTTCATTTCAATCCGTTCACTCAAAAAAAAAATTACATTTCATTATTTTATTTTAAGAATTTTTTTTACAAGCAATTTAATTTACTTCTAATTAATTCAGTTTCATTAAACCAACATAATTTAGTTGGATTAGGTCAAATCAATTTACTATACGTAGTTGGCGTAACTCAACTTTATTAGGGTAGTCAAACATCACGGTTACTGTTGTAACCTCCGTTCCCAGATGGAAGGAACGAGACATTGTGTCGAATGTAGTGACACAAGGGGTCTCTTCTGAGAGCCTCGCGTACCTCTGAACTTGAGAAAAGGCCAATGTCAAGTTGGCAGACAGAATTTGCATGCCCCGCCCCCGACATACAGGTATAAAGGGGAACGGGGGAGCAAATGTCAGACAGGTTTTTACTGAGGAGCCGAAAATACAGTTACGGCGCATTACAGTGGTAGGGATAGTGACATGGCAAGGGGAAATAGCCACAACAACCCAATGAGCTAACCTCTGTTTGGAGATGGCGTTGCCTTTCCAACATTCGCCAAAGCAGACAAAGAGCTGCTCAGAGCATCTAAAGCCCTGCGTGCAGTCCATGTAGATACGCAAAGCACATACCAGACACGGCAACGAAGAGGCTGGGTCTGCCTCCTCCCGGGGCAGCACTTGCAGGTTCATAACCTGGTCTCTGAAGGGGGTCGTAGGAACCTTGGGCACGTAGCCTGGTCGTGGTCTTAGGATGATGTGAGCATCTGCCAGACCGAACTCCAGGCAAGTGTCACTGACAGAGAACGCTTGCGGGTCCCTAAAACTCTGGATTGAAGCGAGCATGATCAGGAGGGCCGTCTTCAAGGAGAGGGCTTTGAGCTTGACTGACTCAAGCAGCTCAAAGGGGGGTATATGAAGGCCTGAGAGGACCACTGAGAGATCCCAGGAGGGGAACAGGCTTGGCCGGGAAGGGTTCAACCTCCGGCCACCTCTAAGGAACCTGATAATCAAGTCGTGCTTACCAAGGGACTTGCCATCTACTGTGTTGTGGTGGGCTGCAATAGCAGCAACATACACCTTCATGGTGGAGGGGGACAGGCTCCCCTCCAGCCTCTCCTGCAGGAATGAAAGCACTGATTGAACTGCACATCTCTGTGGGTCATCAAACCTGGAAGAACATTAATTTGTGAACAGACGCCACTTGAGGGCGTAATGCTGCCTGGTAGAGGGAGCTCTGGCTTGGTTGATCGTCTCTACTACTGCAGGTGGTAGACCGCCTAAGTCTTCCATGTCTTGTCCAGGGGCCAGATGTGGAGATTCCAGAGGTCTGGGCGCAGGTGCCAGAGGGTGCCCCGTCCCTGAGAAAGAAGGTCCTTCCACAGGGAAATTGGAGCCACCAAGGTGACCTGTTCCTCGTCTTCCCTGACCTTGCACAGCACCAGTGCAAGAAGGCTAACTGGGGGAAAAGAAAACTTGCACAGCCCCTGGGGCAAGCCGTGTGCCAGCGCGTCTGTGCCGAGAGAGGCGACTGTTAGGGAGTACCAGAGTGGGCAGTGGGAGTTGTTTTAGGAGGCAAAGAGATCTATCTGTGCACTGCCGAAGCATTCCCAAATCAGCTGGACCACCTGTGGGTGGAGCCTCCACTCTCCGCTGAGCGAGACCTGTCGCGACAGCGTGTCCGCCATCGTGTTGCGGTCGCCAGGGATATGAGTGGTGAGCAGCAACCTGAGTTGCGGGTGACTCCAAAGAAGGAGATGGCGGGCGAGTTGTGACATGTGACGGGAGCGTACGCCACCCTGGTGTTTTATGTACGCTAACATGGCGGTGCTGTCTGAACGGATCAAGAATTGCTTGCCCCGAATCAGCAGGAGAAACCTCTGCAGGGCAAGGAGTACAGCCAACAACTCGAGGCAGTTGATGTGCCAACGCAGGTGGGGCCCCATCCAGGAGCCAGCAGCTGCGTGACCATAGCACACGGTGCCACAACCCAGTTGAGAGGCGTCAGTGGTGACCACGACACATCTGGACTTCAAACCGAGAAAAGAGATGCTCTGAACCGGAGAGAGCTTGTTTTTTTCCCAGTTGACCTGAATCATTAAATGGCTGAGGTGCGCAAGCACCTGGTCCCTGTGGGCGCATAGTAACTCTCGAGAGTGTGATAGGATGAGCTAGTCGTCGAGGTAATTGAGTGTGCGGATGCTCACCTCCCGTAGCGGGGCAAGGGCTTGAACTGATATGCCTGGCCATCGATCATGAACCGTAAGATGGGTCGGTGTCGAGGCAGAATGGAGACGTGGAAGTACGCATCCTTCAGGTCTACCGCCGCGAACCAATCTTGATGCCGAACGCAGGTTAGAATTCACCTCTGCGTGAGCATTTTGAATGGGAGTCTGTGTAAAGTCCGGTTGAGAACTCGCAGGTCCAAAATTGGCTGCAACCCACCACCTTTTTTGTGTTCGATGAAGTAAGGGCTGTAGAAACCCTTCTTCATCTCGGCTGGAGGGATAGGCTCTATCGCGTCCGTTAGTAGCAGAGTGGCAATCTCTGCTCGTAAGGTGCTGGTGTTTTCGCCGCACATCGGAGTGGAGCGAATACCTCTGAAACGAGGCGGGAGCCTGACGAATTGAATCGTGTAGCCGAGTCGGATCGTCCTGGCCAGCCAACGCGACGGGCAAGGAAGCGCAAGCTATGCGTCTAAGCTCCATGCAAGGGGCACTAACGGGATGATCGTTTTGGACATACCAGGTGGGGCCTCGCAGCGGGGGGAGCATGTAATAGTGCGTCGGGAGACAAACATACGTCCCGAGGCTTGGGTGCTGAGAAAAAACTCAAAGCACTTACCTTGCTCCGCACACCCGGCAGGGGGTGGGTTGTAGACAGAGGAGGGGGTCCTGTAGGGACGTCCTCAAGACTCGTCTGTGCTGGCCTGCCGGGGCTGGGCAGTCGTGGGTCCAGAGGCGAGATGGCTGCATCCAGGGAGCTGGGATTGCAAGGTTTTGGTGTTGGGGTGCCGTGAGAATGGCGCGCACCGGTCTGATGACCCAGGAAGTGAGGGAATTGCTCTTTTATTGAAAATTGGGTACCGCAGCCCAAAGGGGGTGTGGCGAAAGAAAAAGGGAGAACTGAGGATTCTCCTCCCGGCCCTCTACCGGGGGACGGAATGGTTTTGCTACCAGCTGCGGAGCAAATGTCTGGCTTCCTGGGTGCGCCGTCTCAGGAGCGTTTAGATTTACGGGCCCTAGAAGAGGTCCTGGAGATGCGAGTAGACGGCATGATGTGAGAGATGGCCTCCGTCTGTTTCCTCACCGCCGAAAACTGCTGGGCGAAGTTGTCAACGGTGTCACCGAAGAGACCGAACTGGGAGACGGGGGCGTTGAGAAAGCGGGCTTTGTCAACGTCGCACATCTCGACCAATTTCAGCCACAGGTGGCGTTCCTGGACCACGAGGGTGGTTGGCAGGGCCAACCAGGGGCAGAGTCTGCCGCCGGAATGTGCCGCCAGATCCAACAGAAGCTCTCTTGCAGAGGTGGGGGAAGCAGTCGTGACACACAGCTCGCTGATCACACAACCGTTCGGCACTGAAGAAAAAATCTGTCTGACATTCGCTCCCCCGCTCCCCTTTACATCCATATGTCCGGGGGCGGGGCATGCAAATTCTGTCTGCCAACTTGACACTGGCCTTTTCTCAAGATCAGAAGTACGCGAAGCTCTCAGAAGAGAGCCCTTGTGTCACTACAATCGACACAACGTCGAGTGAGTAACAGAAGGGGAACTTAATTTTTTATGTAATCTTATTAATTTACTAAGGTTTATTTAACTAATTGTCTTATGTTGGTTCAGATGCATTTCTTTTTTTAATCATATATACCAGGTGAGCAAGTGTAAGGACAGTGAATTTGTTGCACTGTTAGTTTGACAGCAACTACTATGAAGCCAAGCAGAATTCAAATCAAACATCACTTGATGCAGGTCCAACCTCAACCAAAGCACAAGCACCAGTCTTCACCACAATGGTAACCCCCACCCCTCAAACTCCAGCCAAACAAACACTACTTTTAAAAAATTATAAAACAGAACAGTAAACATGAACAAAACTCATCATGCATAAAATACATGAAAAAATGCATAATATAACACTTAGTTCCAATCCCATGCAAAGCATGCGGAGAAATCTAAACCCATTGGCCAGTTTCATCAATGCTACAAAAAATATGAATGTAGACCATACTCAAATGAAAGTTTAATTAAATTTAACGTAATGAATTTAAGTTCAGACAAAATTTTCTAGAATTGTGTTGCTTTAGTTCATACAGTAATCAGTTTTTTGAGTGTGATTGACAGTTGAATTTACTATATGTACTGAAAAACCCTGTGGCAGCTTTCTCTCCCCCAATGCAGGATTAACTGCTTGCTGGCATTCCCTCCTTTCCAACTGTGAGGTGAAGGTGATGATGACTGATAGTCTGAGATACTGTCTGTTTTGTCATATTAAGCAACATCATGGAAGCAGCTGAGCAGCAAAGTGAGGATTCAATGCAATCTACATAAAGCACAATATTTTTAATTATTTAATGGGCAATTCAATTTAATTGAATTGCCCATGCAAAAGTCACTTCCATGTTACTTGGGTGTTCTGAGTGATTTCCAGTGCATTGCTAGGTGGTGCAGTGTTGATGATGATTTTTTATGTGGTTGCTATTAAGCCCAAGTCAATAAGCTGACTCCAAGTCTTTATAATATTATAGTCTCTAGGTATGAATCAGGCCCTTCCTTGAATGTAAATCTATGGGATTTTTTTTAATTGTTTTAAATTGTAAATGTAATAGCTTAGAAACATTTTAGCACACTTCTCAACAAGCTGTATGATTTGAGGTGTTCTGCATGCCTGTAGCACCAAGGTTGCATTTTGAAGTTTAATATGTAGGGTTAGGGGTGTGTTCAGTGATGGTTGCATGCACCACTAATTACTATTATTAATTATACTATTATTATTATCAAAGTGAAGAATATACAGTATAGAATGTATACATTACATACTGTATAGTGTACACATATAAGAATGCCATAGCTTAACACTTTGTTGGTTAAAATCTGGTTTTGTGGAAGATCACTGAAGACTGAACTTTTTCCTTTTAACATTCCATATCCAAGACAGTGTGTGCCCCACTTTGAGATAGAGCAGATGGTTCATAGAGATTGCACAGCTGAGTTATCAGCACCAATCATTCACCCAAGTGTAGTGACTAGACATGTGGCACAATGCCAGAAGACACACAGTATCTCCTTAGCAGCAAGCCTGGGCAACCTCTGTGAACAGGCTTGACAGATGCTCTGCTCACAGAGCGAAAGCTCCAGCAGGTTTTGTCTTTTTTAAAAATTCAACAGAGATACAATTTCTAAATATAGTTTGTTATCATTTAAATTTATTATTTAAAATATCTTTACAAAATCTAAGGCAATGTTTAAAAAGCTCTCTAGAATGAGAATGTCCCTCCTCCTAATACCACCTGTAACTGAATAGCACATGGCAACTCAGGCCTTGCATACCAAATGGGATAAATCATCCTCCGAATGGCACTTTGAAGGGAGAACAATCATGGCAGCCATGTTGTAGAGTCATTCCAAAATAAAATGCTCAAAAATAAAAGGCACTTTAAAATCAATGTTTTCGTAGGGTTGAACTGATGGACATTTCACTCACAAGTGGACTGAAACTGGACCATATGTCATAAATCTGCACAAGGGTTGCAGTTACATCATGAATTAAACCAGCTGCACCTGCAAACAGATTTTGGTTCTGTAAACCTGTGACAAACCCTATATCTCTTTCATAAACTGGTTCATAAACAGTGCTGGGTAGATTATTTCTGAATCATAATCTGGTACTGATTACAAACTACATGAATAAAATTGTAGCCAGTAACGTAATCTCTTGTTTTACGTTTGAAAAATAATCTGATTGCTTTTAGATTATGTTTGGATTACTTCTGACCTAATTCTTGGTTATTTGATGTCACATGAATATGACTAGGATTTGACTAGGACTATTTGAACATAATGTTACTTAAATACATTAAAGAAAACATACTTAATGGATCAAAATATGAGAATTGATATGATTGTTTTGTCTGTTTTACTGGCTATTTGCCTGTGAAATAAAAAGGTACTTAAAAGGTACTACTTGGCATTACAAATGCCATCCATGTGTGTTAACATCAGACCAGTTCGATTTGTGAATCAACGTTACAAAAAAGTTGTCCCAATAGTTGTCACAAAAACAAAAGCGCATTCATATGCATTTCTGAAGCGGAGTACAAAAGCTATTTAAAAAAATTTACTTGACTGCACAAATGCAATCGGCTGAGAATAATGTGTGAATTAGCATTACATATTTAGTATAATTATAGCCACCTGGTTGATGGCTGGTATCAGGTCTGTGTGTGCAATTCCACAAACACAACCCCTTATGAAAACACTCAGAGACTTACTGCCGTAAAACAGCTCTAGGTTGATATAGAATGAAACATTTTAAATATTTAAAAAGAAGGGATTAATAAATTATGAAAAATGTACAGTTGACTGATTAATATGTAACATGTAATTCATAAAAAGTAACTGTAATCTTTTTTTTATTTTAAAATGTTATTAAATCGAATTACTTATAAAGTAATTATTTTTGTAATCTGATTACATAATAATTAACAATAATAATTAACGCATGTAATCTGTTACTTGCCAGCACTGTTTATAAAAGCCTTTAATTAATCAGTGTAACCTTTTTAAGCCAACGGCTTTCTGTTTTATTTTTGTTTGAAATAGAAAAATGTTTAAATAAAAGAGTTTAAAATTAAAAGAAATACATACATTTATTTACTTCTTTATCCTGCAAAACATGGAGCTTAAACATTTTTCTTAAATAATATTTAAAAAGAAAACCATTCTTTTTGGTTTGGATTCTAAAAGTTAACAGTAGTTCAAGTATAAAGATTTCTGATTTATAAACTTATTTTCATTAGTGTCAGTGTTTGTGCAACAGTAACAGTTGGAAACAGCTTCTTAGAAAGAAGACGTTAAGGTGTGTTCTGAATTACCATTATATTGGCTATTTAGAAAAAGGTGGACAAGCTCTTTGATATGTCTAGCCCTACTATTGGTATTAACAGGAAATATAAAACCAGGAAAGAAAAATGCGCTTCATAAGCAAATTTGTGGTGTCTTTAGAAAAAATATATTTGATCCGACAAACATACTGTGGAAAATAAAATACCAAGCGCTTTTATTTTTTTCAGTGTCCAAGGTTTTTCCCATTAATCGTTTCAGGTCTGCACTAAAACAAGTATTCATATTGCTCATTTTGTGCCATGGAGGTACAGTATGACCTTGATTTGTCATTTAAAGTCTTGTATGGACATCAGGAATGCATAGCAAAGGACAACTGCATGCATAGACCTCAGCAGAGACAGAGGCGGAAGAATAAAAAAGGCACATAATTTTTTAATTCTTTTACTTTTCTCATCTCTGCTCCCTCGCTTTTTCATTTAATCTCTTCTGCTTCCACTCTGACCTCACCATCCTCTTTATACAACTGACACTTCTTATATTATTTATCTTCATATCTTTTCACAATAATCTAATGTTATTTACTGTATTCTGTCATTAACATTTAGGACCTTATAGAAATAATGTGGCTGAACCATGGTACAATGATGGTGTCAGTATGGTACTACGGTTTTGAATGTTATCATGGTAGCCTACATGTCCAAAAAATGACAATACCATGGTATTTTTCTGAAAATTATTAGTCTAAGCTTATTAGTTTAAACAAAAACTGGCTTTTGCTGAATCAGACATCTCCTTCAGTTTATGTAAATATTCTTTAAAACACGTATTCAATTTATATCACTGAAAGCACCTTGGATACTCCCATTAAAATTAATAAATCTGTTTACACTGCAGGTGTGCCATGTTGGAAATATGGTTGCAATCATGTATTATTCTTTTGATGTACTTACAACAAAATACATAGAGTGGATTTTTTATCTGACCAGTTACTGCCCTGTAATGCCACTTTGATGTTCCGGGGCGAATTCAAAACAAAATTAAAGTGCGGAAATTTCTATCTTTCTTCAAAGGGCCCTTCCTCATGAAGAAGGGTACATTCACACAGTAATGCTGTGTTCCCTTCAAAGTACCCACTTCAAGGCTCTGCACCTCGGAGGGCATAGGAAGGATCACTTGCTATTGGCATCCGCCCCCGATCTGCTGTAGTGCACTGTTAAATGCACCTCCGCTTCATTTTCTCTAATCTCATAACAACACAATATTCCTGTTATTGTGAGATTATTTTGAGATTTTACTTTTGTTTTATTCAACTATTTTATTTAGTTATTTATCCTCTTTTCTGGATGACCAGAAGGACACTTTTATGTTCGTGAACGAAAGCCCCGGCTACCTCCCTCCTTTCTCTGTCACTGGCAAGGGAGTGTGCATCTGCGTCACACATGATCTCTGGACCGGCAGACCAGCTGCCGCATCCACTTTCCATGAGGTGCTATGCATTCATTTAATCTCACAATATCTGGAGCCAGAGCTTTGACACCTGGGGCCAGCCCAACTCAAGACTGCAGAACTGATTATCTCTAAAACCAGCCAATTCATTCCTGTGGTCCCAGACAGGCTTTTGCCCTGCCATCCAAACTCAACACCATAAAGCCATAAAGAACTTGATGTAATGAGCCAGACTGAATAAAAATGTGATCCCATTGCTAGCGCACTTGATGAATTTTAAATGAAATCTCTGCTTCGACGTAATAGCTTTCTGATGCTCTCATTTCCAGACAACTTCATGGTACATTTTCTTAAGCAGCAGGGGTTATTGGTGTCCCGTGCTAAGTAGGTCACGTGCATTTTAATGGACCCAGCAGTCTTCCTTGTTATTCAAATTATATTCATGCATTTACAAGGCATGCAGAAAACAGCAAATCATGGTGATCCTGGTAACAGAATACATCAAAGTTGGATAGACATGTTGGGATAGTGCACATGACTTCCTCACCTGACTGACATTGAGAATTCCCCTGGTGCACTCTCACTTTCTCTCACTAAAAAGCTTCCACACTCCCGCTGGCGTAGCCGACTCTCTGACACATGCCTGGAGATACGGCCCGCAAACCATCTGTGGACAGTTGATCCAAATTATAGGAGCACAGCAGCACTGTTAGACATGCAATAAACAACCAGCTAGGCAGTATCCAGTACACTTCCTGCTTTATGTTAAAGGAATATTCCAGGTTCAATACAAGTTAAGCTCATTTGACAGCATTTGTGGCATAATGTTGATTACCTCAAAAAATAATTCAACTCGTCCCTCCTTTTCTTAAAAAAAAAAAATAAAAATATTACTTACAGTGAGGCACTTACTATGGAAGTGAATGGGGACATTTTGGAGGGTTTAAAGGCAGAAATGTGAAGCTTATAATATTATAAAAGCACTTTCATTAATTCTTCTGTTAAAACGTGTATTATTTGAGCTGTAAAGTTGTTTAAATTGTAATTTTTTATGGTCATTTTAAGGTTTTAGTTTTTATGGTGTTTTGTCGACATGGAAACAAAGTTGTAAAATTGGAAATAATTCAACCCAGCTTAGTGAATTTTTCACACTAAAATCATGTTAATACACATATTGTTTACATCTTGTGGCTATACCTTTGAAACAGTGAGTAATTTAAAATATACATATTGGCCCCATTCACTTCCATTTTAAGTGCCTCACAGTAACATCAATTTTAACTTTTTCTAAAGAAATGGAGAGACGAGTTGAAATTTTTGTGGTATTTAGTATTATGCCACAAAGACTGGCCCATTCACTTTTATTGTAAATGCTTTACTATAACCATGATTTTTTTTTAAATGTATTTGTATTTATTTATTTTCTCCCCCTTTTCTCCCCAATTTGAAATGCCCAATTTCCAATGTACTCTAAGTCCTCATGGTGGCGTAGTGACTCGACTCAATCCATGTGGCGGAGGATGAAACTCAGTTGCGTCTGTGTCTGAGACAGTCAATCCGCGCATCTTATCAAGTGGCTTGTTGAGCATGTTACCGCGGAGACGTAGCGCATGTGGAGGCCCGCACTATTCTCCTTGGCATCCATGCACAACTCACCACGTGCCCCACTGAGAGCGAGAACCCTCCCTTGCAACCGGGCCAATTTGGTTACTCAGGAGACCTGGCTGGAGTCACTCAGCACGCCCTGGATTCGAAGTCGTGACTCCAGGGGTGATAGTCAGTGTCAGTAATCGCTGAGCTACCCAGGCCCAAAATGTATTTATTTTTACATAAATGAGGGATGAGTCAAAAACATTTTTTATGGCAACATTTTACCACAAATTATGTCAATTGAACTCAACTTATATTGAACCCAGAACATTTCTTTGCTTTATTATAGCTCAGGAAACATAGTGTAGTTACTGTTTATCTAATGGAGCCTTAGATAGTTTCTACTAAAATTCCTTAGAATAAATACAAACAGACACAAATTATAGAGCTATAAAATTAATGTTAATATTGTAGTTTAAAAGAATGTTGAAAAAAGTGAAATGTTTCAGTGTTTGGTGTTTGCAAATTTGAGCACAAATATGAAACTGTTCAGATCTATTCTGAAACTAAAGACGACTCATGCCATGATTTGTGAGAGATTCTTGGGAGTCTTTTTCTCAGGAGAAAATTTTGAGAAGCAGAAGACATAAGCAAAAGCCTCAAAATATCTTCCATATTTACTTTCATTACTGTCCAGGAAAAACAATAGCTTATATTGAAGAGCTCTCATTTGTGATTGTTTGTTTCTCTATAGGATCCTGTCTTTTGCTCTAGAATGAGACAAGACTGCAATACCAATTCCATACAAATCTATTCTTTCTTGCAATCCACCATTCTGGCAATCTTTCTGGCAAATGCCTACTGACATTTAATTGATGTTTGATACTTACGTGTGTGGCCTTACACTGATATAGTTTTTAGGCACGTAGCCCTTCCTGTTTACAAACTCTGCTGTGAACCAGTTAGGATCATCTTCCATATTAGTGATCTAGTGTAAGAAAAAACAGTCAGCTGTGAACAAAGCATCCCAAAGGATTGATTTGAATTAAATAAGAATTTTGCCTCCCCTCACACAGGTACTTCTGAAACAAACAAACTAAAAACTATAATGAACAAAAGCTGATACATATGCTCCTACCTTGAGTACATCTCCCTTCTGAAAGCTTAGCTCATCGTTTTCCGTGGCACAAAAGTTGTAAAGAGCTACTGCTTCCATCCTGAAGATCACTGTGCTGGAAATAAAGCCAGTCTACAGAAGATCAATGTGGCTGGAGGTCCCACAGCCACACTATACTGAACAGAGACAAAGATATGTCACCCAGGGAGCATCCAAGACAGCATCCACGCTGAAACAAGCTCTCCGTTGATGCGCACACGCTATCAAATACTGTGCCCTGATAACTGAACTGAGATAACAAGCATGATAATTTGTGTGTGGGTCTAAGAGAGAGTGAGAGCACGTAGGAGGCAGGAGGGTGGTGGCAGTTCCTGTCTAAGCGTACTCTAATAGAAGGAAATGTCGCCATGTGAGAAACAGGAAAAGTTAAAAAAATTATGGAAGGACAAAGAAAAGAATAGGCTTTCTAAAACTTCTCATCTGCAATGAACCAGACCTGCGTATTAGAAGTAAGAAAAACATGCAATTGCTGAGTGGTCATGGGCCTCTGTTTTAATAGTCAGGTGCTGATCTGAAAGAATTCAAGATTGATGAGCAAATGATATAAGCCAATCTCCCAAAAGAGCTTTGTGACAAAACCCCACTCATTTTATTCTCTACCAAAGTGGTGCTGTTTAATTAAAGGGATAGTTGATCCAAAAATGTATGTTCTGTCATAATTTATGCTATCTCATGTCGTTCCAAATTGATTTGGCTTTTCTCTTCTAAGGATCACAAAAGGAGAAGTTTTGAAGAATGTTCATGCTGCTCTCTTCCATACAATGAAAGGGGATGGGGACCAAGGGTTGTCAAGCTCTGAAGAAAAATAAATAAATAAATAAACATTTATAAAAGCACCATAATTAGTCCATATGAATTATACACTATATTGCAAGTTCTGAACCTATACAATAGCTTCATGCAAGGAACAGACTGAAATGCTAAATGCCTAACAGCCATTGTCACAATTTTCATGAATTGCTGCTGCTTTTGTGTTCCACAGAAGAAAGAAATTCATATGGGTTTTAAAATACATGAGGGCATGTAAATGATGACAGCATTTTCATTTTTGTGTTAATTTCCCTTAATGGTAGAAAATTAGTTCATCAACAAATTATCCTGTTCTCTCAGCATACACTTTCTTACTCATCTTTGGGATCCTATAACTAAGATGTCACACTCTAGACATCAATAAGAAATTTCAAATATGTACGGTTTGGCATTGGCTATGCAAGAGAACAGTAATGGGATCCATTATCCACGCAGACTGTCATTAGTGCTGTCTGCGATGATGTTATGAACACTCCCCGGGGCGAATGAGGACTGCTCAATAATTCTTTTTCAGAACATTTTTAGCCTAAAAGGAAGAAGTTTGATTCATGATAGGACTTAAAAGTGATAAATCTGTTTGTACAGATGGAGTCTCAGCATACACTCAGAAGTCACAAGTCAACACTCATTATGGATTATGACTTGCAAAGGCCCCGGGTCCAATTATCTCCAAGGGCCCTCTCCAAAAGTTGTTGACCGGGGGAGGGGGTAATTTTCATTGTTGATGGGTTTTCGAGCAGGGGGATTGCCAAACTGGATCGCACAACCTTAAATCCCAGCCCCACACACACCCCCAAAGGGCACTGGCCTGGTCGGTAGTGGAGTGGTGGTGTAGTGGGCTAAAGCACTGAACTGCTAAGCAGAAGGTTGTTGGTTCGAGCCCCACAGCCACCACCATTGTGTCCTTGAGCAAGGTACTTAACTCCAGGTTGCTCCGGGGGGATCGTCCCTGTAATAAGGGCTCTGTAAGTCGCTTTGGATAAAAGCGTCTGCCAAATGCATAAATGTAAATGTAATCCATCCCTGCTTGACTTTAACTGTTACCTCAACACAGAAACATCTTGCACCAGGACATTTGCGGGACTCAGATTTAAGATAACATGTGAGAAAATGCTATTCTTGGTGTGCAGTTGTTAAAAAAATAAAGATGTTTAAGCACGAAGCAATATCATTTCATTGCATGAAACAGTTGACTCTCCTGTATTTGATGCACTTTATTTTTTAATATTGAATGAGACAAATAACTACCTCTAACAACTTTGTGATGCTCTTTAATCATTTAATATTTCTGCAACATTAATTGTACGCTCAGAAATGACATGGCTTCAAATAAAAATATTAAAACTTTGACATCTCACTCAACATTTATGTCAGGAAAGAAAAACTAAAGTATGTGGACAGTTTTTATTAACATGCTTGTTAGCGGGTTTATTTTAGCCTCTTTATCGCAGTTACTTGCTTCCAGCGAGACAGCTCATTGTCTTATCAGTTACAAATGTATTTTAAATGAAGGGGTGGCACTCTTCTCACTGACAGAGTGCAGAAGGAAATATAGATATGCTGTCAGCATTGTTCACTTACTAATAATACCCCCGTTAAACATCCTTATTTAAAAGAAAGCAGTTGCACTATTCTTTATCAACCAAAGACTGGATTGAATAACAGATGAAAACATATCTGACACCTAAGCCTACATGATGGCATAATGGAGTTTACTTTGATTTACTAAACAACCTTTTATCAATAAATGATTTTCAAAATATGGCAAATCTTAAACTAAAATAGTAGACTTGGTCTGATTCCCACCTAATGGCTCTTTTAGTAAAAACATTTTGTCTTTATGTTGGTCCTGTGCCTCATTATTATTCAAACCCATTAAATTATCTGTATACCTCACAACAAACTCTCTCTCAAACACTACATAGAGAACACCAAAGGCAGATAGAGGCCATGTGAAGACAACTATGCAGGTAATGGGAAATATTTCTACATTGATAAATGGAAAATTACACAAATATCTGACATGGTCTGTAAGCACGAAGACATCTAGCCACACAAGAAAGAAAGGGACTGCACATTTCAACCACAGTTGAAACAATACTGTGGTTTAGCTACCACATTTTATACTAATGACAAATACTGACACTTATTATCTGGGTTTAAAATCGGGGCAATGGTTGTACATAGACATTCAAAGAGGATCAATTAATTTAGACAAATGAAATGGCACCAGATAGATAAAAAAGAAAATTTTGAGCATACTGCCCTCTATTGCTTTACTCAATACTGTCAATACGATTAATTCTACTCTTAACTCAGCTTGCAGCAGGCCTAAGGGAGTGCTAGGGGGTCCAGAGAAAATAAAGTGTAAAAAAAAAAAAAAAAAAAAAAAGACTGATTTTGACATTATTAATGTTTTATTCTGAAATCATGAGATTAATCATGATCATTTCATTCTGTTGACAGCCATAGTTTTTTTTACAGTAAGAAATGAAAACGAATTTGCATTTAGAGTTATAGATACTTATTATTTGTTCCTAAACTTTAGGAGTTATAGGGGTTATAATAAAAATCCAGATATATTTTAAGAATTTATTTGAGCTTTAGTGCATTGACAATATAAAAGGGGTCTTTATACATGAAAATATATAACTATCTTTATATTTTAGGATGGGGGATCCCTTGCAATGGTATCTGAATTTTTTTGGGGCCCATTGTATGCAATCAATTATTTTTTTATGTAATTAATTTTTTATTTATATGTATTTTTTTTATGAGAATGATGGAATTTGTGTGTTGAGTAAAATCCAAGAGGTTAATTTCCAACAATAATGATGGAAGATTCACATTATGTTCTATTTATTTAAATAATTCAATCAAGGTTCTGAAAATGTGGTTTGGCCATTCCTCTTTGCATAAGCAAATATCATATTACGTTTATCATGTATACTCTAAGGTACTCCAAAGAATGCCATGGTACAACAAAATATAGCATTGCTTTGATAGTGGGGCTATAAAGCGCTGCTGATGAATTGCTTCCTTAATTGTAAGTCGCTTGGATAAAACAAGCATTTGCTAAATGAATACATGTAAAGCAGCTAGTGAGGCCTGTTGTTTTACCTATTCCCTTCTCTAAGTTGTTCATAGTAAAATCTCTAGTTAGAACCATGTGCCATTGTACTGATATGCTGGGTGCAAGTAAGTATACTTAAAGTGGCTTAGGTTAGTGTGCATTTGGCTAATCAACAGCTTGTTGTTACAGCAAGTAGGCTTTGACAGGGAAACTATTAAATGTGCACATATAGACCTTTCTATTCAATACAGACATATCTGGACACTCATATTTAAAGGTGCACACTTTTTTCTCTCTCTGTTTAAAGTTTTACTCCTAAATAAAAAAAAATGTAATTTTGAAGATATGTATGTATATATGAATAAAATCAAGACCATTTACTTTAAATAAAAGCTCCAGTCATATCAGTGACCTCATAAAAGCTGTTTTATTCTACATGGAGCGGGTCCCCTCATGGGGGCTGCCATTTTAGGATCACATGACCAGCTGAATACTACTGGCTTAATCTCAATAACAACCCTGTTGATGGATATTTATGCTCATGAATTAAATTAATCCAGGCTAATTGTAAAGATTACATTTCAAAAATGGCATCTGTAAATTAATACTATTGTGTTTGAATGATGCTGCATCCATACCCCTTGGTGTCCTGTTAAGTCCAAGACATTTTTAACAAAAAAAATACTAAGCACACCTTTCATAAACTAATTGTAAGACAAAGAACTGTTGATTTGACTAGTACTGATACATCTGTTTAAAATAGCACCATTATACTATGTATATCTCATAGTCATGCAGCCGGTGTTATTCAGTTGTGTGCTGAAAGTCAATCCATCAAGGAGACCCGCATCATTATTTTAAATATTATTAAAACAGACCCCCGATGTAGAGAGTTTTGAATTGAATAATAAATTAACAGGGAAGTAGAGATGGTAAAATACATTTATATGCTCAGCCTTTATTCCGTTTTTTAATAGCTGATAGAAAAGTATCTACCTTTATAGAGCAATACAATACTTTAGGCAATTGCAGAATAGTCCCATTAGTCACAGATAAACTTAAGAAAATTGAGTACACAACTATTTCTGGGCTTAAAAAAATACAAAAACCAAATCAATGCAGATCATTTTATCTCAAAAGGAATACAATGTGGCCCCCCATGCAATACTTAAAGCCTGATGTGGCCCCTTTACCAAAAAAGTTGCCCACCCCTGGCCTATACAGTAATTCACTCACTCTGTTAGTTACACAGATGTTTGCTATTTTGAAGACGAGGGACATTCTAAATTCTTCCCACCCCACCCCACCCCCTAGAAACTCTTCAGGGTCACAGTCAGATATAAATAATGATGCAGCCCACTTGGGGGCCACATTCCACCAACTTCATTAGTTTTGTTAAAGGAGCAATATGTAATATATTTAAAGCATAAACTTACAATATGTAATCAGAGATTTAGGAAACATGCTAAATTGAAATACTGGCTTCTCCAAAAACAATGCGTCCGTGTGATCCCGCCCACTGCCCAATAGTATTTCGATACCCTGGGTTGCCTGATTTGAAACAATTTAGCGGGCAAACACAGCGAGCTGCAGCCACGGAAGCCAGCAATACAGATATAAACAAAAATCCACAGGAGCTGATCTATAAATTGAAAACAATAAAATATTGCAAATAGCAGCTAAACAAATTAGCTGATTAACTTACAGTGTAAGGCTTGTCGCTTGCTTGCCATTGCCAGTTTACTTGTCCCCGTTACGTGTCCTCAACCTGGCAACCCGCAGAAGCTTCAAGTCTGAGGAGGAGCCGGCAGTGTAGACAGCTCTCTCCAATATTTTGAATTTGGACTGCAGTTCCCATTTTAAACGCTTGATGTCAATGTTACATATTGCTCCTTTAAATCAACTCAAATAATTGCATCATTGACGGAAAATGTTGACTCATTGTATCCGAGCAATACTTTAGGGTGACATGTTTGATGGCCGTACAGAGGCTCACAGCGGTGATCTATCGGAAATAAACAGTTTTAAGAATAAAGACCAGTGACTTTGGTCACACCCTTTGGCTTCTCTCGCCCCTCATGAGGCGAATGAATGTGCAGTCGTAGCGCCATGTTAAACGGTGTGGGTGACACACACACACACACACACACACACACACACACACACACACACACACACACACACACACACACACACACACACACACACACACACACACACACAGAGAGAGAGAGAGAGAGAGAGAGAGAGAGAGAGAGAGAGAGAGAGAGAGAGCGAGCGAGCAAGCAAGCAAGCAAGCACGCACCCACACACAACGCCAACACGCCGTAAATCTCGTCTGTTTCTTAAAAATAAAGTTTCCATCTCTTTTATACGGTTAGTTTGTACTTATGCCGGGTGTAACTCCCGGTCATCATCATAATCACCGGAGGTTTGGTAAGTTACTGTTTTCTTGTCGCTTCTCTCAGTGTAGCGATATCTCCATCGAGTACCACACATATTTCTTCTTGAGCTTCAACAATAGAGGAGACATTGGCATAAACACACTTCTGAAACTGAAGTAGTTTGATAAAGTAGCGTTTCATTGGTGTTTGAGTGTAATTAGTGCAACATTTGGTCAAGCGATCAAGTTAATCGGAGCTTGGCTAAATTTGGCTAGCATGAGCAGCTAATACTCAAAACACACATTTAAACAGTCTTTATGCATCCAAATAAAACATTAACATATAATTTATTTTACCAGTGTCCACGCTACATAATTTTAAAAACACAACCTAGTCCTAGCCGCATAAAATAGCTTGGGTTTTAAAAAGTTCCCACACTTGCGGAAACTTTAATCATGCTCTCTGTAGCCAGCTAGTTAGCAAGTTTATTTTAAAGGAAACGTTTAATACATTTTAAAAGTCTCTACTGTAACTGCTGCACACTGCATACGTGCACATATGCCTACATGTAATGTATGTTTTGTTATTGATTATACGTGTTATTAGCTTGGAGTGGCTAGCGTGCAATTTTAAGTTAGCTTGATTCTTCTGTCATTTCTAATCGGCCTTGATTTCTTAAACTATTGTTAACTATTCTTCCTAGGCATTTTGCGTTAATATAATAGTTTATTTTAATTCAGCTGTAACACAAACATATTCTATCATAATGTGCTTTTGTCCGTTAAGTCTGTGAACGAAGTGTTACTGGTCTTGCTAAGATAGCTTACATAAATGTTATTTATTAATACTGTATGTTCATATTTTATGTAGCTTTCTTTTGATTTTCTTGAAATAGCCTAAATAGCCTGCTCAGTTTACGTTGTTCCCATATTAGTTAATTTTTTGGTTGTGTTGTCTCAAGAACTTCATTTAAGTGTTTGTAAAGAAGGATTTGTGGTTAAACTAGTTTTTGTCGACACTGCAGTTGGAACGCCACATAGATTAAGGACAATTCATGCACAATGTCAGAGATTTACCGGATAGAAAATGTTTACCCCCATAATATGGACATTGCTTACAGATCCAAAAACAACCCCCTCCATCAGATGATGGACACACCTGGGCTGGGTATTGTTCAAAAACTTTCGATATGATACCTTGACTTTCATACCGGTTCCTAAATGATACTTTTTTCGATATAAATTTTATGAATTCCATTTTAACAAGATCAAAAACATTACACATTACCTCAAAAAAAAAAAAAAAATCATCTCCTGAGCCTTCTGGTCTCCTCATGCCAGGGTCAGCAGGGGCAGAGGCTATAACATTAATGTGAATAAGAGGGGGGAAAAAACAAGAAAGCTAAACTGTTAATTCAGACAACCCTAAGGATAAGTACAGTTTAACAAGATAACTAGTTTAATGTATGTTAAACTTGATCAGTTACTATCAACCTTAAAGCATTTTTAGCATTGATTTATCTAGCTATCTATAGCCATACGTCCAAACAATATCTAATGCTTCGTAGGTCCCAGTCATAGAGCTGCTGCATTAATCAGTAGTTTTGAAGGGAGCTCTGTGGCAGGAGAATGCTGAGAGAATGACTGCACCGGCTCGGTCTTCTTGCAGTCGAAGACGGAGCAAATTTCTGCTCTTAAGTTTATTCCGTGCTCTGTCAAGTTCTTCATCAGATTTGTGGTGTTGCCAGTCTTGGCAGCAATTATCTTGTTGCAAGTATTGCATTGCGTACTGTTGGCATTGAGCCTGGTGAAATGTAGCCACACCTTTGGTCTTTCTTTACCACATCTTTTACATCTAAGGGGGTTGAGACGCATACGCACTACAGCCTCACGTGTGAGCCACGTCTCTGGGCATAACTGGAGTAAACTAGTGTTTTTTTCTTGATGTCTAAACAGAGCCAATCACTGGCACTTTTAAATTTGGGTGCATCTAGCATGCTACATGCTTATCACTGGTGTTGACGAGATTAACCCCTTAAGTGTTGACATTTGGTACCTAACGACAAGACATTTTTTGATACTCAATTGTTTCGAGGCAATTCGGTCGGTGCCAAAAAAGTTCAAACTCGATACCCAGCCCTACGCACCCTTGATTGAGGAGAGTTGTGCTTGTTGTTTTTGTGTGATCCACTTTTGCAGAATATGCATCTTCACCGTTTAGTGTTTTGCATCCTCTAATTAGCCAAACAGGGTCTCTAGAGGACAACTGGGCGAGTGATGTTCCCTTTAGAGCCGATCATCTGACTTTATTTAGCTGAACTACAGAGCAGTCTGACAATTATCAAGTCAAACTGAAATGGAGCGTGAACATCCTTTAAAATCGGGCATGTTACAATTAATGTAATATTGAGTGTATTGCATGTTCTTTGACTTCAAAGACATCTCCAAAGGATTATTTATTAGACATCTTTTTACCTGTTTACACAAGTGACAGAACCGGCTGGAATAGCAGTAAGCACTACATTGCACATTCGTGTTTTCGTTAAAAAGCATTGTGTCTTGTGTAACATGCACTGTACCTTTTTTCAGTCAACTCTGCAGGTCAAGAGGACCTGCATTTTCTTAAAGTCAAGAAATGTTTACAGTTTGAGCAAAAATTATTGGATTTTGGGTGAAATAGTTTTATTTTGCAAGTCTTTACACCTGCTTTTTCTTGCTGCTCAGTTCGTTCTGCCACCAAACACCCTTCTACTATAGATCCTAAAAGTCGTGCAGACATGTTCGCACTTGCCTTGAACACTTTCCTTCTTCAGTATTGAGTGGGATCAGGGTAGCTGCCCTTTACAACTGTGCTGAATTTCTTTTGTGGTTTTAAGGTGTCCCTTATGCAGGATTAGTATGCAGGATTAGTATGCACTGAATACATGTCATGCTGGCGGTCATTGATTAGTATGACCTGTAGACTTGCATTTCAGATGATGGAGGAATAGGTCACATCAGTTCCTGGGTGCAGCATGGTCATTTGTCTATACACAGTTGTTTTTGGTCTTGGAGTACCACAGCTCAGGACAGGACAATTCAGATGTCACACTTTTCTGACACATCTATTTCAGGTCTTTAAGTCTCTACTTAGAAAAAAGATTTTAATATGTGATGCACCGAAATGAAAATTCATGGCCGTCACTGAAAAACAGAAAATATTATTTTAAATAAAAAAAAATTCGGAATGATTACATTCTAAATGTTGTTCTTAGGGATGCACCACTTTTTCTATAACTACACGTTTACTTGTAAAAAAGAGCTTTCAGAAGAGAATTACATAAAAAAATGTGTAGCCTAAACCTAATCTGAACTACTCTACTAGGTAAAGCAACAGCAGAATTTACTACAATTCCAGTGAACATGAAGCTAGTTGTATTGGCACAATAATTTTTTTCTTTAATTTATTGCTTCTTTCCCCACATTAAATGTGGAATGGATTCTTAGTGGATCTGTTTTGTTTTCACTTTATTTGTGATAGATTATCATATTACTTTGTCAATTTAAATATGATTTTAATTTGTAATATATTATAATTATTGTATAATTAAATTTCAGTCTTAATTTTATTTTGAGGACATCAAGAGCAGCGTGGACTGTTTGTGTGTCTGTTTGAGCAGCATTTATTCACTGAAGCATGTTGCGCATGCAGACTGTATTTTTACTTGAATAAATGTTGGATGGCTTCATGAGACTTTGAATAAAATGCACAAGTCACATGGACAACTTTAAATGTGCTTTTATGTTTCTTTAATGTCATTGTGGAGCTTGACAGTAATGACCAGAACACACAATAACACACAATATGGGAGTACTGGAAAACAATCTTTATTAATGTGCTTATGACCAAGAGAGCGATCACTTCACCTCTGGGGAAATTGACTTTAATGTTAACTTAAACAATGCTTTATTTCCATGTGTTATTTCTGCGTTTCTGTGACTGGATTTGATTGTTCTGACCAAATTTTTATTTAACACTGAAGTATGTAACATTTTCGGTGTTAAAATACTTTCTTCCTTCTCAGCTTAATATGTAGAGACAACTAAAAGTCACTCATAGGTTAATTTAATCAAAAACTGTAAATGCTGTTTTTCTTTGGGACCCGCTTAACACCAATATCACTTCACCAATAACATGAGTTGTGTGCTGGACTATCTGACTGTTCAATCAACAGCAGATGAGGGGTGTATTCAGAAAGCTGTTTTGAAAACATTGTGTATTTTTGCAATTGCATTCGGTGGAGCTAGTGTTGCAGAAATTACATAATTTATATTTAAAATAATAGCCTAATTTTTGTTTTTGGGACCAGTGTTACCAGAATTTCCAGTTTCGACCAAGAATTTCAAAAGCAAAGATGAATCCAATGACTTCAAGTCTTTGAGTTAATGGATTTAAATAAACCGATTTATCAGCATATTGGTGTGCATGCAAACACACTCAGTGACCTGATTAAATATACACCAATCGCCCACAGCATTAAAACAACCTGCCAAATATTGTGTAGCTCCCCCTCGTGCTGCCAAAACAGTGCCAACCCACATCTCAGAATATCATTCGGAGATACTATTCTTCTCATCACAATTGTACAGATGTTTATCTGAGTTACTGTAGACTTCGTCAGTTCGAACCAATTTGGCCATTCTCTGTTGACCTCTCTTATCAACAAGGCATTTCCGTCCATGGAAATGCTACTCTCTGGATGGTTTGGCACCATTCAGAGTAAATTCTAGAGACTGTTGTGTGTCAAACCAGCCCATCTGGCATCAACAATCATGCCATGGTTGTAATCACTGAGATCATATTTTTCCCCATTCTGATGGTTGATGTGAACATTAATTGAAGCTGCTGACCTATATCTGCATGATTTTATGCACTGCACTGCTGCCACATGATTGGCTGATTAGATTATCGCATGGATGATTGTTGGTGCCAGATGGGCTGGTTTGAGTATTTCTGTAACTGCTGATCACCAGGGATTTTCACACACAGCAGTGTCTAGAATTTTAGGAAAAAAATAGAAAAATCTGATTAGTGCCTAAAACAAAAACACATCCAGTGAGGGGCAGTTCTGCAGATGGAAAAGCCTTGTTGATGAGAGAGGTCAATGGAGATGGACTGGTTCGAACTGACAGTCTACGGTAAGCGCTCTGTTGTTTTAATGTTGTGGCTGATCTGTGTGTGTGTGTGTGTGTGTATATGTATGTATATATGTATGTGATATATATATATATATATATATATATATTTCACACACACACACATACTACCAGTCAAAAGTTTTGAAACACTCATTCTTTATTATATATTTTTTTCACATTTTAGTAAAAAAAATAGTAAAGTCTTCAAAACTATGAATGGAGTTTAAACTGTAAACTTTTTAAACTGTAATGGAGATAATCTATGTTGGGCTCTTATTGGCTGCTTTTCTTTATTATTTGGTCCAAGTTATCAATTAAAAAAAAAAAAAAAAAATTACATTTTTGTTTTATAATGAAATAAATTAATATGGTTGCACAAATGTTTTTGTCTACAAAACTAATTTCAAACATTTGAGCATACGCCTTCAGATCAAAAGATTTTTAAGATCATGAGAGACATTTTAGTCAAACGTTTCAAAAGTTTTGACTGTTAGTGTACTATCTGAACTAAATGCTATATTGGGAAGTTTAAATTTCAGACAGCTGGAATAGAAAAAGCTGTTCCATTTACATGGCTGTTTAGGAGAACAAAAATATTGTCACTGTAACCAAATGGCCATTGCAGGAGACAAATAGTCAATAGGTCCCAGAATAAGGAAGTTCTTTGTAGAAATCTAGTGGTGATAAAACACTGCTGTGATTTTCCAAAAATGTTATTGCAGCATTTCCATGTAGTGCAAGAGAAGTGTGTCAAAACTGTACGTTGTTGATTTTTAACTAGCCTGAAGTATTGATTCTGTCCATTTCCTGGATAGGTTTTAATGTCATCTTGTAGAATAGAAAGTTGTTGATACTCTTTTATCTGTGGACAGAGAAATCAATGTGAAAGGAAAGCCAGTGCTGCTCACAGAGTCTCTGGCTCAGCTGCAACACCAATCACTAAGAGACCCCTTGATATTAGCAGGACTCTGCCAGACCTGTTCTTTAGTATGGAAGAGGCCACTGCTTGCTCTGAATCCTCACACAGACCCGGCCTGTGTGCTGGCTTCCTGGGCCCCCGTCACAGTGAGAGCTACTGGTGCTTTGTTCCGGTAATGATACAGTTGCCTCTCTCTTCTGATGTGCTGGGCCTGAATTGGTCATTAAAGCAGCAGATGTTTCATTAGGCCCTAGCTGTATTCATGTGTATGCAGACGTGGGATAGAGGCAGTGGGGGTTTCTCAGAAGGCAGCACTCTTTGCTGCTCTGCAAGAGAGCAGGAGTCACATTTCAGTGGCTTTTAATGAATTTATGATGAATTTAATGATGTTTTGGTGGCAATTGCATTCCCAGAGTGCTCAGGACAGGAAAATTATCTTTAGTATGACTTCAGTTAGTACTACTTTGGAGTAATCCCAAATGTTCTTAAATTATGCATGTTTGCATAAAGGCAGGCTTGTTCCAGAATACTGGATTCTTGGTATTTTAAGCATTATTGAACTACAGCGCACAAGCCTCAAGTCTTTTAATCAGGAACATAAGCTGATTTTACATGCAATTTTGTAAGGGAGAACACAGTATTGTGCAATTACTTTTGTGGAAATAAGATGTCTTCCCACATTGCCGCAGAGTGTTGTGTTACCGTAAAGATGAGTAATAGAAACCACTTCATACACTAAGCCACCCCTCTGTGTGAATGCAGTTATGTTTTACACAGCATGTACCTGGGTGGCTAAATGCTACTTGTTCTTAGTTTAAAACGTTTACAGTTGTTTTTACTCTCTTCATGCCATCCCAGGTGTGTATGATTTTTTTACTAGAACATATTTGAAGAAAATTTTAGAAAATATCTTAACTCAGTAGGCCCTGATAATGCAATTGGGTGGGAATTCGACTTTTGAAGCTCGAAAAATCACTGATAGTCTGCATAAAGGTTATCCAAACGAGTCCAGCTGTTAAATTAATGTCTACTAAAATTATATGATGCTTTTGGTGTGAACAAGTTCAATATTTAATTTAATTTTTTAAAAACTCTTTTCATGATATGTCAGCAGTGTTACTTAGCCCACACTAACTGCATCATTAACATCATGTGTGTTCTATGTAAATGTATAAATGACAGCAGAGCACTTTATTCACCATGAAGCGCAACACATGTATACTATATATTTATATAATTAAATCATAGCATTAAGCTATTTAATTCGCACATTAGCCCATTAAGCAAACTGCTTTCCGGAGGTGCTAAGTGAAGTCATCAGAAACATCCTGTTTTCCACCAAAATGTCAAAATAAAAGCTTAACTAGATAGCAGAAATTGAAAAAATGTGACAAATACATTACTTGTGTATAGAAAAATGCAATATTGGTGTAGTAATAATAATTATAATAATATAGATTAAATTATAGATTAAATATGATTAAATTAAATTATATCTAAGCAATATCTCACAAGCAAGAGTTTAATTTCTGCTTTCATTAATACTGTGATTCTCTACTCTTCTGCACTGTATTTGACAAAGTAGATGAAATGAAATGAAACATTTTTAGTTTTAGATTGCACTGTGAGGATCAGTATAGAAGCTCTACATTTAATTAAAATAATACAATTGTATGTTGAAAGTAATTGTTCTGTTTACATTTGATTAAAATTCTGTAAATTCATTTGAGACAATTTTTTAATAATGAAATGTAATTAAACTGTAAAACCCAGAATTCAGAGAAAATTATTTGGAAAATATTTATCATATCGCTTAAGAAGACAATAATTTAACCGCTGGAGTATATAACTATATAAAATGATTGATTTTTTTTTTTTTATATGTGTTCTAGTGAAGAAAGTCATATACACCTGGGATATAATGGCGGTGACTAAATAATGAGTGTGGGGCATGGTGGAGGGCGGGGCCTTTATCCCTCTCGGAGGCTTGATTAG
Organism: Moxostoma hubbsi; assembly: GCA_032164185.1. Lineage (NCBI taxonomy): Eukaryota > Metazoa > Chordata > Actinopteri > Cypriniformes > Catostomidae > Moxostoma > Moxostoma hubbsi. The sequence goes on along the minus strand of JAVLUX010000024.1, from coordinate 14,773,864 downwards.
CCTAATACGGCGTCCTCCACCATGCCACAGAGAGCATTTTCATTTTTGGGTGAACTAACCCTTTAACAGGAGGGGCTGCAAGTGCGCCATTGAATCGACCATTAAACTTCTGTATGCACATGGTGTAATTGACCAACCATATCAACATGATCACATGCTACAAGACACAAAAGTAGTTTATTGTTTGTAAAAATAATGTGATCATAGAAATATTGCCACAATAATCGTCTTTATTATTTTCTTTGCATTTAATTAAAATGTAATCTGATCCTGCTCAATTAAAATTATTAGGTTGAAGTTTGAACCTTTTTAGCTTCTGTCTGACATTTTGGTTTTGTGCTTTCAGGTAATGGAGGAATTCATTGAGCTGGCAACCGTCACTGTGTGGAAATGGTTTTAACAGGCACTAAATAACACAGAAACTGTTCAAACTCGAACACTTATTCGAACTGTTGTACAACATACCTATTTTTGTTTGGAAGAAAAACAAAACTTAATTTTTATTTTCTACTCAAGGAATTATACACTACATACACCACCATGCCAAGCTCTACAATTCGGAGGCAAATGAAAAATGTGGTCAATAACTATTCAGAGCCAGAAAAGAAGGTCAGGGAAGCGACATCCAATGACCCATGGGGCCCCTCTAGCTCGCTGATGTCAGAGATTGCAGACCTCACTTACAATGTGGTGGCCTTTTCAGAAATAATGAGCATGATTTGGAAGAGGCTGAATGACCATGGCAAGAATTGGAGACATGTGTACAAGGCCCTGACGCTGCTGGACTACCTGATCAAAACGGGCTCAGAGCGAGTTGCCCTGCAGTGCAAAGAGAACATCTTTGCCATACAGACACTCAAAGATTTCCAGTATATTGATCGGGACGGCAAAGACCAGGGCATTAACGTCAGAGAGAAGTCCAAGCAGCTAGTGGTGCTGTTGAAGGATGATGAGCGTTTGAAGGGTGAGCGCTCTCAGGCCCTGAAGACTAAAGAGCGCATGGCACAGGTCGCCACCAGTGTGGGTAGCAACAATCAGATTAGCTTCGGCCGAGGTTCCAGCCAGCCGAACCTGTCCACCAGCTACTCAGAGGAGTACGGCAAGTCTGAGGGCTCACCAGCATCATATCATGGATGTAAGTTCCTTCAGGTGTCAACTTACGAGGCATGCCAAGAACAATTTGATTATCGTTGTTTTATATGCACTTATTTACTGGCCCTCATTTTGCTCCAAACTTTTGTGTTCGTTCTTCAGAGGTACACTAAAGGAGATTATTATTATTATTATTATTATTTTGTATTTTTTTTTTAAATGTCCTGGCTTCGCTCTTTCATACCACACATTTTAGAGTGACCAGGGGCTTTCAAGTAGACAGAGTATAATAAAAGTCATATTGCATGCGACTTGTGAGCTATAGTCTTCAGAAGCCATGGAATTGCTTTGTGTGAGGAATGGGCTGTGGAACATACACTGCTTGCCAAAAGTTTGGAATAATGTACAGATTTTGCTATGGAAAGAAATTGGTACTTTTATTCACCAAAATGGCATTCAATTGATCACAATGTATAGTCAGGGCATTAATAACATGAAAAATTACTATTGAAATTTGATTTTTCTTAAACTACTTCAACGAGTTCTCATCAAAAAATCCTCCACATGCAGCAATGACAGCTTTACAGATCCTTGCATTCTAGTTGTCAGTTTGTCCAGATACTCTGGTGACATTTCACCCCACACTTCTGTAGCACTTGCCATAGATGTGCCTGTCTTGTCGGGCTCTTCTTGCGCACCTTACAGTCTATCTGATCCCACAAAAGCTTGATGGGGTTAAGATCCATAAAACTCTTTTCAAATTATCTGTTGTCCAATGTCTGCATTTCTTTGCCCTCTCTAACCATTTCTTTTAGTTTTTCTGTTTCAAAAGTGGCTTTTTCTTGGCAATTCTTCCCATAAGGCACCCCTGAGTCTTCACTTTACTGTTGTACATTAAACTGGTGTTGAATTGGTAGAGTTCAATGAAGCTGTCAGCTGAGGACATGTGAGGTGTCTATTTCTCAAACTAGAGACTCTGGTGTACTTATCCTCTTGTTTAGTTCCACATCTCTTTCTGTCCTTGTCAGAGCCAGTTATCATTTGTCTTTGAAGACTGAGTGGACACCTTTGTTTGAAATCTTCAGTTTGTTTTGGTAATTTCAAGCATTGTATAGCCTTCATTCCTCAAAACAATGACTGACTGATGAGTTTCTAGAGAAATCATTTTTTTTTATTTTGTATGCCATTTTTGACCTAATATTGACCTTAAGACATGCCGGTATTGCATACTGTGGCAACTTAAAAACAAACACAAAGACAATGTTAAGCTTCGTCCAACTAGTTGAATAGTTTTCAACTGTGTTTGATATTATGGCAAGTATTTTTCTTGTATTTTAGCATGATTACTCAAGGATAAGGTGTTGGAGTGATGGATGCTGGAAATGGGGCCCTTCTAGATTTGATTAAAAATATTTATATATATTATATACTATATTTTGTGATCATTTGAATGCCACTTTGGTGAATTAAAGTACCAATTTCCTTCCAAAATAGCGAAATCTGTACATTATTCTAAACTTGTGGCCGCCAGTTAAGAGTGCAAATTGTATGGACTTGTTTTATCATGCATTTCATCATCCTTGGAGCTTCTCGATATGCTTTTGTTGTATGGACAAATGACACAACAACATTCTGAGAAACTTCTCCTTTTGTGTTCTTTGGAAAAAGTCAGTCATACAGTCTGGGAACAACATAAGGGTGAGTAAATGATAGAATGTTTATTCATGGCTGAACTAACCTTTTTAAATCACTAGCAATCATTTATGCTAAAATGCAGCATTATTCACAATGACCGTATGAGGCCCTCTACCTCCACTGACAGGTTGGTAGCCTGCTGATCTTTTCCATTTATGTCCAAAATGTTGCTGTTAAAAGCAACGGCTAGATCTGGAGTGGTGCAGTCATAAGAGTCAACTTTGGTTAATTCATTCTGAGAGCATTAGGGAGAAACTCTGCACACCAGGAGTTTTGACTGCATGGGGCAAATTCTTTAAGTTGCAGACCAGGAAAAGGCATGTCTGCTGTTACTCTGCAGGAAACACATCCTCTGTTGTGCCTCCCTGCAGCACTGAGTGGCTGAATATCAGCCCTGAACAGCTGCATGCCTTCCATGTCCCACCCCTTTTCCTGAGCTTTTTACTGTGAGACAGAATTCCTTAACTCCCAGAGGTCTTTCACTTTGCCCTATGCTTCAAGGATGAAGCTGCACATGTCTGTCTCCCTTTAATTTAGCAGAAAGCGGCACTCTGAAACGTCATGTAAACGAGAACGCCGTTTAAGGGAAAGCTGTTCAACACCTAGAACACGGCTTAGCGTTGCAATGAAAACTCATAAGCGGCATTCTGATGGGTGTTTGAAGAGCAAGCGTATGTGGAACAGACTGGTTAACAAACGTCATAGGATGGAGCCCAACAACATGTCAACACCGAAAAGAATTCAACATTTCTGGGAGCACAGTGGGAAAATCTATAAAATATACCCGTTTATACACACATGTAAAATATCAGCTGTCCCTAACTTCTGCCGATATGTGCTTGTACATTGGGGGAATACCAGAGATTTATGTAAGTGGGAAACCCCACTACTGTGTCAATTCAGGTGCAGGTGCGATAGTAAGTTAAGGAAACAAACACAGCAACTATGGAATATCTGGGAATAAAGCGAGTCAACAGAGTAAAATTACACAAGCGTTGTGGGAAAATTATGTTGCTGTGAAGAAATCTGCTTACTGAATTAGGTGCATGTATACGGAAATAAAGAGTATGCCATTGGGAACGCTGTTTTCTCGCAATAATCTGCTTTCTTGCAAAATGCCTCTTTCTGGTGTCCATGTAACCTTAGACACTGTTTCAAAGATATAGCCTCAAGACATAAACAGTATGTGTGTTTATGCAATTTTAGTGTGAAAAAATACTTGCTAACCATTTCTGTGTTATATCCAATTTTACAACTTCATTACCATGACAACGTAACGCAGTAAACCCTAAAAGGACCCTACAAATTACTATATAAAAAAACTACAGCTGAAACAATGCATTAATCTTTCTGTTAAAACTTGTTTTATAAAATTTATAAACTGCACATTGCTGCCTTTTAAACTCTCAAAAAATTGTCCCCATTTACTTCCATGGTACGTGCCTCACTGTAACCTCGATTTTTGCTTTGTCCAATTGCCCATCTTGGCAAGTTATTAACCACATTTACTTTCACTTAAGAAAACGGCTTATTGTAGGGTTTTTGCAGAAAGTGGCGTTCTGAAATGTTATATAAATGTGCGCAATGTTCATTACACCGCTTAAGGGATTTTAAAAAAGCAGTATAATACACCCTGTTTTTTCCTGAATAATGCAGCTTAATGTGGCCATTAGGGGTGTAAAAATACATTTAAGAAAACTTGGAAATATCTGGGAATTTTAAAATTGTGATTTTCAGGCCTGGAAAAGTCATGGAAATTAATAAAATCTTCAAAATCATGGATTTTTTTTTAATTTATTATTGTTTATAGTGCTAGGTGATATGTAAAACATATTTTAGTGATAATCTCCTTAAAAAATATTGTGATATCCAATTACATCGTCAACCCCTCTGCCGAGGGTCGGTGAATATTTTTTTTGGTTTATTGATTTTGCTTAAAAAAATTTAATTCATTTATTGAAACATGAAAAATATAAGACATTTCAAAATTCAAATTGCACTTTAAACTAAACGAAAATAGCAATAAAATAAAGATGTGATCAAAAAATCTTATTTTGCCACCTCCACAAATCCAAACATTTACCGTCTCCAACAGCTCCATTTGCCATAAGGCAAGCATCCATCAACAACAACAGGTGGAAAATTACTAATATCCTACAGATTAAGAACTAAATACAATTATAAATGTAAAGACAATAATAATAAAAATAAATTAGCCTAATAAATTCCCTTGTGTTCCCAAAATAACGCTGCCAAATATGTGTTCTTATTGAATTTGTGTTTGCATTTTATAGTTTATGCTGCCTAAAGAAAATAAAATGGAACACTATTTTAGGCTCAAAGTGAACGTGTCTTGCATTACTTTATTATTTAATCACTTTTATCTTTGGTTCTTTAATACAAAGAAATATATTACTGAACCTGCAGAGTTGCGTTCACAATGCATGCCAACCAAGTGGAAATAAAGCAAACTGAACTCACAGTACCTCTGAGATGATCGGGATCATTTGCAGCATTCTCACAGATTACATTTTTCTTGCAAACAGTTTTCAGATGAATGAAACGAGACCGGCTTGCGCTGTATGCCTTTGAACAAACAGCGAATCAAACACAAGCATTGATGGCTTTTGTTTTGTCTGTTTGTCTGTTCTGTTTTGTCTTTCTGGTGTCCATGTAAATGGAGTCATTAATGTAAACACAATCAGGTTTGTTTAAAGTAAATGTAACAGGTGTGATCATAAATTGCATTTTTCAAAATATCGGATCTATGAGTTTGGACTTGCAGTGTAATTGTAGGCTAATTGACCTGCCACTGTCTATTGATTTTATTTGTAAATATTGATATTATTATTTAACTATGCCATTGAATATTTCTGTGTAAAACTAATTAATATAAATTAATCTAATACTTGGTGTTAACGGTTTGTATAAATAATCAACAGTAGTCAAGCAAGCTCCACTAATTATGGCAAAAAAAGTATGGTGAGCTTTGTGGAAATAAGTAGTGCTGAAAAGAGTGTGTAAACTCCTGAGTCACTAGCAAAAAAGGAAAAACAGACAATTAGAAGAAAAGTTAAATGTTAACGAGAGTGTTTTGCATTTCTGTAGAAGTTTCCTGGCATTGTTTCTCCGGAAAGTGTAAATGAACACTCCGTGAGATGTAAGTCACACTTCATCAGGTTTAAAAAAAAAAAAGAAAAAAGAATTAGCTCATGGGTGCTAAATATAAAGACGTAGTTGGTAGATGACACAAGCTGGTGTTTTTGACAACATGTAACGAATACATGAAGTTTAATTTTGCATATATATATCCAGAGCTTGAAATACTCTGTAGTTTGTCAGAAACAGACTTTCCATATAAGGTGACTCTGAGTCTGGCTAGTAAGATACAAACAACATGAGCATCTAAGGATTGTTTGTAGTGCCTTAATTTGTGCATATTGGTGTTCTGCTCTGATAAATTGAAATGTGACATTTTATTGAAACTGCTGAAGGAAATGTCTTTGAAAAACCTGGTTTCTAAATTACCACTCCTCATGAAGTCATTTTCAGATGTCAAAACAAGCATTTTTTCTTCCTGTCTGCACACCATCTGAACAGTTTCTGTGTTCTTTAAATATTTTGCGATTATATCATTTAACAATTCTTATTTATCTAATTTTAAAATGGCTTTTAAAAATGGCTCAAATATGCGAGGTGTAAGTAATGTAAAATGACAGCTAAAACAGTGAAATGTCAAGCTGTGTTTTGTTTGTTGCAGTGGATGAGATGATCTTGGCTATTAGTTAAATTTGCTTTTTCCCTTACCCAAGAAAAGGGACTGACCTGTGTTTTAAACAGATTCTAGATGCTTTTATACAGTCAATCTATTGCAGCCAAACTTTTCTCCAGGTCTTCAATGTATTCTTTTTTTTTTTTAGTTTTTGCTTATTCTATGTTTTTGAGCTTTAACGGTTTTTAAATCTATTGTTTCAATTGTTGATTTATTTATTTTTTTTTGTAACACAGCAGTTATTTCCTTTAAACAGGCTCTTGATTTAGCTGTATTTTGAAACTTATTTAGAAATATGAGGTATGCGACTATGTGGCACCATTAATCGAACACCCATAGAGCAATAACTGCAATTTACTTTAGTGTGTTCTTATTGTGTCAGCAAATCCATAATCATGAATGAAAAGTCAATCTTGTTATTCAAGTTAAGGTGCAAACTGTAAAGAAATGTCTTGAACCACGCAGTTTACATGTGAGTCATATTTCCGCTTCTGCTTTTTATGTATGACATGATTTGGTCTAGAGGCCCTTGTGATGTCATAAGTGACATCACAAAGCTCCACGCCCACACTACTTCATTGCTCTTCTCTCCTATTATAGCTGTTCCCCCAGAATCAAGCCCTTTGGTTGTAATTTCTAGTTGGGTTCCTCTGGGTCTGAAGCCTGGGCAATTCTGCTTGGATTTCTCAAGTCACTGTGGGTCTCGTCACATATTTCTAATCTTTATGAATGCAGTGCATCAAGACTAGGTCTGATGGCTGTCAAAGTTTTTATGGATCAAAGACAAGCAATCTATTGATTGATGATGCGTTAAACTAAACAGCCTAGACTAATGAAGGAGTGAACGTCAGAACCATAACACAATGTGTGCCCCTTATGTCAGGCATCAGACAGGGTGTCATCATAGTAGTTGCAAATTGCGATTGCTTTGAACATAGTGTAAATTCTGGCCTTTTGTGACCTGTACTTTGCAAGGTGCTTGGCTTTCAATAGCCTGCGACTGTTCCATGTGCTCTGAGCTGGCTGGTGATACTGCTGTTTTCTAAACAAATGGCTTTCCTAATCCAATCAGTGCACGAGGATGGGCTCCCATCCATTGGTTTAGCATCAAGCTTATAATTAGTGCTAGACTCCTGTTGTGATTTACCCAGCATGCAGCAGGGAGCCCAGCTTCTCCATTCTTGCCTGGCATGTGCAATGTAGGCCCTGCTTACACCTGATATTAAGATCTGACTCTTATCATGTGATCATGAATGCAACGGTCTGTTCCAGAATTAAAAATCCTATTTTTTTTCCACTGGGAAATTGAGTATTAACAAAAACTGATAAATCTTTAAAGACAGATGTACCATGAGTTTTTTTTTTATTTAATGGTATGTTTCATCTGACACCATCAGTCCACATTTATTTTGCAGTACACTTCAAATATATTGATTCTATACTTCTAATCAACAACTTTAAATTAGGGCTGTTGATCTAACACAAATCGCACCATAATAAAGAAGATTCCTGAGAAATGCAAGCTTGTAGTACCACCTGTTTACGTCATAGGGCAGTAAGTGAAATTTCAGCTGTGTGGTAACGCACAGTTTATACAGTGAAGAAAACACTTCAGTAGGCAGAACAACGCATACATACGTTACATTCTTGCATTCAAAACACTTGAAGGAGCGCAAATGCGTGGACTAAGGGATCTCAAGATGTGTTTTAAGATTGAGTATTAAACTATATTTAACTTGAAACTGTGAACTAAACATTTTATGTTTATGATGCCACGAACCCGAGACGCTACACAAGCATGTCTGACGCAGGTGCACATTGACGGGTCCTTAAACAAGCCCTCATAATAAATCTCCAACTGATTGACAAATTCACTTGTGTAATGGATTGCTGTGAACTGTATGCCAATGACTGACTTATGATCATTAATATGGTAGTAAACAATACATTGTATTCTAAAGTCACTTTTTCTATTGTCTTATCAATGATTAACTCTTCTGCTACAGGAATGTAATGAATTTTAATTAGCTGAATATCTTTTATTTTATATATATATATATATATATAATTTAATATTTAAAGATAACTATGTATAATTATATATTGATATAAATATGTATAATCTTTATATATTGAATTACTGTTATATGAGGGGCTTTCTCAGCAAATATTTGTATATGCGATTAATCACGATTAATTAATCGGGACACCATGTAATTAATTCGATTAAAAAGTTTAATCGATTGACAGCCCTACTTTAAATCAATAGTTTTCTAATTTGATTACATTATTTGCAATCCTTTATGGTATTGTAGTTTATACCTTCTCTAAAGACATTAAGTCTTGTAACGTCATACTTTTTTGCTTAAAATCAAAAGTTTGTAATATTTACTTTGGAGCTGGTTGGTTTGGTTCATGGCTTACAATTCTTTTATGAAGATTTTTATGAAATTTCTCACATGAGACATATCTTTATACCAGTTGTAAACGGGGCCCAACAACTGTTCCCACCTTAGTATTCACGTTTATTTTTTTTATTGTATTTAAATAACTTCTTGGCCTGCTAATAGCTAACTTAAATTTGCTGAAAAGATAAATTCCTTACATTTAAGAAGGAGCATTATTTATAGGCCTTACCCTCTTTGTTGTTCTGCTGGTTTAGGGTGTGAGCAATAACCTAGTACCCGATAAGACTTGTTCAGCTGATTGATCCTCAGCAGTAATTGTAATGTATGCTCATTGCTTCACACAGGATGAGCCCTGCCCTAAGATACCCCAGTCAGGTGTGGTTTTAGTTAAGTTCTTGAATGATAATGTCATTTATGTGTGTTTCTGTGTGTTTCAGCCACGTCTCCCAATGCATCCTCAGAATTGGAGCAGGCCAGGCCTCAGACTAGTGGTGAGGAAGAGCTACAGTTGCAGCTGGCTCTTGCCATGAGCCGAGAGGCCGCAGAGCAGGTGCAGTACACCATATCCCCCTTTATCACCTCTTGGGGCCAGTTCACACCAAGTTAGAGTGCATAAAAGTGTGCATTTTATGATGAAAAATTGTAAACTGGGTTCAAAATGTTGTACTGCAACGATCTGTTTGATTAGTTCATTCAGGTAAATTAACCTTTCCCCAAAGAATGCTAAAAATTCAATTCAACATCAGACTCGGTGTGGATAGTTTTGGCGAAAATTTTACAATTCCTTGTACTGCATATTTTATATTTTTAAGTCATACATTTTATAGTTTAGTCACAACAAAATTGGTGTGAACAGACAATAGCGTGTAATTTTCCTTTACCCAAATTCTGTTATGCAGTTCCACCACATAATTTTTGATTGACTACCGAAGAAATGGGATCCATAACCACCCCCATCTGCTGGATTCACCTAGTTGCCCTTTTCTTTCAAAAGTGGCACCAGGTCAACATTGGGATATTGTTTAGGAAGCCTAGAAATGATAGTGGATGTCATACAACCACACAACTGTCTCAAGGGAATTTATAACTGCAACAAAGATGCCATTTAACAGTTATAAAGTTGGCCAGCTTATACAAGAGGAAGTATATTGTTCCCAGCAGTTCTGGTGAAGCTTGAGGCTCGTCAGTGGTTGCTCCCTAAAAAATTATGTGGAGGAAGTAGCGTATATGTGTTTGCGCGCGCGTGTGTGTGTGTGTGTGTGTGTGTGCGTGTGTGTGTGTGTGTGTGTGTGTGTGTGTGTGTGTGTGTGTGTGCACTCAGACATCTGGGATGAATTCCCAAATGAATAAACAGACTGGTGCTGTTGAGTAGGGGCTCATCTAAGAGAGATGGTCATTGTGGTACAGAAATTAATTGTTCTTTTGGCGCTCTTAACCCTGTATGATGTCGCAAATTTCAGATTATTGTGACGTTTGTTTAAGGAACCATTGTCATTGAAATAATTAGGCCTCCAGTTGAACGCTGGAAGAACATCACTCAATTGAAAAACACTTTTGCTTGAACTAGGCCTGTTGCGATTATCAAATCGTCTGGTCGTGGTTATTGTTGATTGTGCACTTCAAATTCCATTTTATTGCCCAAATAAGGGGATTTTAAGCAAATATATTAATGCCATCAGCGGCAAGTTTGTGTGTCATTCAGCTGAACTCCTACCGTCACTGAGCTGCTCCGTGGAGGTCATCCAGTGTAGCTCCTGTCCGAAAGAGCCCATGAAGTGCTCTGATGCACACACTGTCAGCTGAGGCTCGTTGCAAAAAAAAACTCCTGCAAAAATGTAAACGAACAATATAAACTTTAATAGTAAATGCAAAGTGCACCAGAATCACTTTAAACTATCGTGTAATGGCAAATGTTCCTAGTTCATACACACAGTGACACAGAGGAGACACAAGCGTAGTCTATTTCTGTATGAGTGATTAAAATTATGAAATAAAATCCTGGCCTGGATCACCTACTTGGATTGTCACAGACGGATCATCATGATTTGTGAATGAGAGGAACTTTTGATCCTGATCCTGAAGTTTTGATTGTGGGCGATAGAATATGTGCTTCAGAGGAAGATATTAGTTGAGCGCTCGATGGGAAGAAAATGCTGGATTTTCACGAGGTTCTTTAATGACATCTTTTTTGACGAGATATCTGTATATCTGTAGATGGTATATAATAAAAGTTTTATTGATATTTGCCTTTTATCATTAGAAAAGTTACAGGGAACTGTTGAGGAGAGACCGTTTGAATACGTGCTTTAGAGATAAATAAATGAGCACTCCACAGATGCTGGATCTGCTGAAGTTTTGTGAGGTTGGTTTATTACATCTGTTTAAACGAGATATGCGCATATTTGCAGATGGTATATGATATTAGATTTATTGACATTTGTCTTTTTATCATTAGACAAGACAGTTAAAAGTTACAGGGAACTGTTGAAGTGAGAGAGGGAGAATGAAACAGACGAGCACTTTAACATTATGAGCTCAAAAGCATCTGCTGCAGCTCTGATATGCAGACCGTTTAAGTGACACTGTGTTGCACACCAGTCTGTTATTGAAGTAACATGATGGCATGTAACAACAAAATGAACCTTGATTGGTCATTCACATGCTTCACGTGCAAGCAGGCGATTTTCAGCGCCCTCAAGAAAAAAAAATTGCCAAACATGAAAATATAAGCGCACTATGGCTGCCGTTGCATCATCCAGGTAGATGCTGCACACTGGTGGTGGTTGAGGAGAGTCCCGTTTACTGTGTAAAGCGCTTTGAGTGTATTGACAGAAAAGCGCTATATAAATGTTATGTTCATTTAATCATTCATTAAAAGTGTATCTGCCGATGATGATCAGGATTAAGGGCAAGAGATTCTCGCTGTGTGACGTCCATAATGTTCTATAAAATATTTTTTTTTGTGTGCTTGTTTAGGAGGAGAGGATGCGCCGTGGGGATGACCTACGGCTCCAGATGGCTCTGGAAGAAAGCCGCAAAGACCCCAACGTAGGGAAAGGGGCCAAGAAGAAGAAGGAGGTAGGCTTAGTCTGCCTAGACTCGCAGAGCTTGATAACTCATCAGTAGACTACACAGAATCTGTGCCTTCAGAAAGCTCTGCAGAGTTCAAACACCCATCATTTGCAGTGTTCCACATATTCTCATTTTGTGTTAATTTATTAAAAATCTGATGATCTTAGCTAGCAATAATAGCTAAGTTCAATGTTTCCTAAACTGGAGTGGTGACAATGAGGGTATGCAAACAAAATTCTGAGATTCTTTTAATTTCATCCAAGTCATAAAATAACATCCAAACAGAGTTCATGTGTTTCTTACTGGCAAAAAAAAAAATTTTGTGCTCCCTAGTGTAGAAACATCAAAATGGTTGTCTCATAAAAGTCAGATAAATAGCATCCAATCAAATAAACCTTTCTTTTTGCGTTTAAATAATTGCATTCACTCGTGCATTGTCATTCTGGCAAGTATCGCCAAAACACTGCAGTTGTCAGCCGTCCATGATTTTTTCCATGACTCCTAAATGCATTAGGGAGTTCTTATTTTGAAAGTATAAAAAGATCATGAGTTTTGGTGTCAGATGTCACACTATATTTTCCACATTCACTTGCTCTAATTTTCACTCACATTTGCTTGAACTGTAGAGTCCTGTTTTTTCATTGTTGCTTGATTTATTTTTTATTTATTTTCGAATTTGTTCGGTCTGCAAATGAGCTCAAACTTGCTGAAAGTAAATCATCTTGTCTAATCAGCCAATCTTGTGGCAGCAGTGCAGTGCATAAAATCATGCCGATACGGGTCAGGAGCTTCAATTAATGTTCACATCAACCATCAGAATGGCTTGTTGTATTTTAACTGGGATTTTCACACACACAACAGTCTCTAGAATTTACTCCGAATGGTGCCGAAAACAAAAAACACCCAGTGAGCGGCAGTTCTGTGTACGGAAATGCCTTGATTATGAGAGAGGTCAACAGAGAATGGCCAGTATGGTTGTACTGACAAAGTCTACGGTAACTTCAACAACCGCTCTGTACAATTTTGGTGAGAATAATATAATCTCAGAATACTGTGATGCGGGTTGGCATTGTTTGGTGCCATGAGGGGGAGCTACACAATATTAGGCAGGTGGTTTTAATGTTGTGGCTGATTGGTGTGTGTATATACAGTATGTATATACTTGAGTGTGTGTGTGTGTGTGTGTGTGTATATAGCCTATATATTAGATGAAGTCAGAAGTTTACATTCATCTTAGCCAAATACATTTAAACTCAGTTTTTCACAATTCCTGACATTTAATCGTAGAAAACGTTACCTGTCTTAGGTCAGTTTGGAGAAATACTTTATTTTAAGAATGTTAAATGTCAGGATAATAGTAGCGAGAATTATTTATTTTGTCTTACTCCTTTCATCACGTTCCCTGTGTGTCAGAAGTTTACATACACTTTGTTAGTATTTGGTAGCATTGCCTTTAAATTGTTTAACTTGGGTCCAACGTTTTGGGTAGCTTTCCACAAGCTTCTCACAGTAAATTGCTGGAATTTTGGCCCATTTCTCCAGACAGAACTGGTGTAACTTAGCCAGTTTTGTAGGCCTCCTTGCTCACACACGCATTTTCAGTTCTGCCCACAAATTTATTATCATATTGAGGTCAGGGGTTTGTGATGGCCACTCCAATACCTTGACTTTGTTGTCCTTAAGCCATTTTGCCACAACTTTGGAGGTATGCTTGGGGTCACTGACCATTTGGAGGACCCATTTGCGACCAAGCTTTAACTTCCTGTCTGATGTCTAGAGATTTTGCTTTAATATATCAACATAATTTTCCTTGGTCATGATGCCATCCATTTTGTGAAGTGCACCAGTCCCTCCTGCAGCAAAGCACCCCCACAACATGATGCTGCCACCCCCATGCTTTGCAGTTGGGATGGTGGTGTTTGGCTTGCAATCCTCACCCTTTTTCCTCCAAGCATAACGATGGTCATTATGGCCAAACAGTAAAACAGGTTTTGGAGCAGTGGCTTCTTCCTGGCTGAGCAACCTTTCAGGTTAAGTTGATATAGGACTCGTTTTTTCTGTGGATATAGATACTTGTCTACCTGTTTCCTCCAGCATCTTCACAAGGTCCTTTGCTGTTGTTCTGGGATTGATTTGCACTTTTTGCACCAAACTGCGTTCATATCTAGGAGTCAGATTGTGTCTTCCTCCTGAGCAGTATGTTGGCTACGTGGTCCCATGGTGTTTATACTTGCGTACTATTGTTTGTACAGATGAACGTGCTACCTTCAGCTGTTTGGAAATTGCTCCCAAGGATGAACACAACTTGTGGAGCTCCACAACCTGAAGGTCTTGGCTGATCTCTTTTGATTTTCGATAATATCAAGCAAAGAGTTTGGACAGAGTTTGAAGGTAGGCCTTAAAATAAATCTACAGGTACACCTTCAATTGACTCCAATTAGCCAGTCAGAAGCTAATTGTCTAAAGGCTTGACATCATTTTCCAAGCTGCTTAAAGGCACAGTGTATGTAAACTTTGTACCCACTGGAATTGTGATTTTAGTCAATTAAAAGTGAAACAATCTGTCTGTAAACAATTGTTGAAAAAATAACTCTTGTCATGCACAAAGTTATGATTATCTAACGATTATTAGAACATTTGTTCGACTATTCTGCGATTATTGCAACGATTAATCAGAGCTCTTAACCAATTATTCTGCTTTTGTCCTGACATAAAAGGTTGTATAAAACGTGCTTGCTAACAATAAAGACAAAAAAAGGTTAAATTCAGTAAAGAAATTCACTGTAAAAAATTTTTTTTTATTGTTATCAAGTGTTTTTGTCTTGTTTTCCATTTAAAATGGTCTAAAAATCCTTAAAACAAGATACATTTACTACATTAAGATGTACATACATTACATTAAGATACATGCACCTTAAATATACAGTAAGTGTATTTTGTATATAAGTGTGTTTTTTCACTTGGTTATACTTCTGCGAGTGCAGTAAAGACAACATTTATGTATATTCAAGATCTATTCTCTAACAGCAAGTCTAAATATCTGATATGCTGCTTCTCAGGTGAATGCATATTTTTGTAAAGGATTTTTAGATATTTTAAAGTATTTGTATTTTGTATATTACATAAATTCCACATTTACACTTTTATTCACTTTACAGTGCAGCTGCAAATTATCAAACCAATAGATACAGATGAACAAAATAATCTATAAACTTGTTGTATCAAACTGAAATTCCAGAAGAGAACATCTGCTCTTTCTCTCTCGTGCAACTGTCGACAGCTCATTGAGAGCTTGTTAAGTGTAGTGTGAGGGAGCACTTTACCGCATTGTTACTGAACTTAAGATGTTACAGATATATAAACCTTTCTAAACCTGTTAATTCAACATGCAAATGGCATTATACTACGTCTCTGTTATGCCTCCTACACACTACACGACTTTCAAAGACGTCGGATCGTGGTAGAATTCCCGTCTTGTCATGGAAGTTGAAGCGTTTTAAATTACACAAGGAATCGGCGACGGGGTGAAAACATTACAAAACATTTCACTATTGACAAATCCCAGATGACTCTGCCTGGACTCCAAATTACATTTCACAGAAGAGTACACACGAGAGAAGTGATACGAGATACAAAAATAAATGCATGATCATATGTTATACATTTCAGAATATGATGTGTATGTTTTTAATCGCCTAATATATTTTTTTGTTTACAATATGAAAAAGTACCTCCTACTGAAATCTACCTATTTGCTTACCTGACTGTCCAAGAGAATTGGCAATTTCTCTTCAACTTTTCTCTTTCTCCACCCGGTTGTGGTACAGTTCAGATGAAACATCAAATAGGCACTGGTGCTCCTGCCAATGTTCCACTAATTATTTCTCCATTTGTTCAGTCAAATGAGATTTTCTTGATACCTCAGACGTGCTAGTTGATGTTCTGTTTCTTGCTCTCCCATTGGATGTAGGCCAATGCTGCATTTGTATTCAGTCAAAACATATTTCACATTGCGCTATTTGGAATCGGAGACATATCCAGATATTTAACATGCTAGATGTCGCACTGACATCGGCAATGTGTCGGCGCCTCTCTCAAATCACGTCTTTGATCATTCATGCATTGTGATCGTCACTCACGGTAGTGAGCTCCGATTTGCCTATGATTTCAGACTTTTGTCGGTGATCTCCATAAAACTGTCGGCGAGCGAAAATCGGGCTTTAAATCGTGTAGTGTAAACTCTGCATTAGCTAGCGACGCAATAAAACTATCGCTCCTGTGTATAATTAACAAAGTCGTTAACATTGCAAGCTCATGACGTTGGAGCGATCTATAGTTTTGATGCCTTTCATATCTTGGTGCTCCATCATTAGTCATAATGCAGCACATTTTACAAGAAAGGCAGAAATAGCAAAAATGCCTTGGGTACCAGCTGCATGGTGAAGAGAGACAAACACATGCTACATCCAGTGTTCCATCCAGGGTCGGAAACTAACTACATTTAAAATATGGGTTCAGAAAATGCTCTACGCAAATAGTTCCTGTTTATTTATTAATAACATCTGATATAATTCCAAATACATACATTGCGATCTTCATTTGAATTTTCGCTAAACTTTATTTGTTTTGTGCCTTCCGTTGTGCAGATGTTGCGTCAGTGGCAGATGCTCGTACCATAAACGCTCTAAGATGGGCACACCTCACACTCTGCATCAGTTCGGTGCTCTCACGCTAAATTATGTGACAGTTTAGACCATTTATTCAAAATGAGCGGCCCTAGATAGTAACACTGTCACTTATGTTATATTCTACTTCCCTGGCCATGGGCTCATCTCACATATCTTTCTGTTTGAAAAGCATCCTCGCCACCTTGAAGCCAAAAGTGCGGGAGTAAGGGATGTTAGGCTATATATTTCTTAAATTAATCAGGTCTGAGAGAACACAAAATAGGCTATAATGTAACCAAATGCTACAATGTAGTCAATAGCCTAATAATATTAACAAAAATAATATCTGGATAAATTCCATGATGTGAAAAACATTAAATTACAATAATAATTTTACATAAAAAAATAAATTATATATATATATATATATATATATATATATATATATATATATATATATATATATATATATATATATATATATATATATATATACACATACATACACTCACCTAAAGGATTATTAGGAACACCTGTTCAATTTCTCATTAATGCAATTATCTAAACCAATCACATGGCAGTTGCTTCAATGCATTTAGGGGTGTGGTCCTGGTCAAGACAATCTCCTGAACTCCAAACTGAATGTCAGAATGGGAAAGAAAGGTGATTTAAGCAATTTTGAGCGTGGCATGGTTGTTGGTGCCAGACGGGCCGGTCTGAGTATTTCACAATCTGCTCAGTTACTGGGATTTTCACGCACAACCATTTCTAGGGTTTACAAAGAATGGTGTGAAAAGGGAAAAACATCCAGTATGTGGCAGTCCTGTGGGCGAAAATGCCTTGTTGATGCTAGAGGTCAGAGGAGAATGGGCCGACTGATTCAAGCTGATAGAAGAGCAACTTTGACTGAAATAACCACTCGTTACAACCGAGGTATGCAGCAAAGCATTTGTGAAGCCACAACACGCACAACCTTGAGGCGGATGGGCTACAACAGCAGAAGACCCCACCGGGTACCCCCCTCATCTCCACTACAAATAGGAAAAAGAGGCTACAATTTGCAAGAGCTCACCAAAATTGGACAGTTGAAGACTGGAAAAATGTTGCCTGGTCTGATGAGTCTCGATTTCTGTTGAGACATTCAGATGGTAGAGTCAGAATTTGGCGTAAACAGAATGAGAACATGGATCCATCATGCCTTGTTACCACTGTGCAGGCTGGTGGTGGTGGTGTAATGGTGTGGGGGATGTTTTCTTGGCACACTTTAGGCCCCTTAGTGCCAATTGGGCATTGTTTAAATGCCATGGCCTACCTGAGCATCGTTTCTGACCATGTCCATCCCTTTATGGCCACCATGTACCCATCCTCTGATGGCTACTTCCAGCAGGATAATGCACCATGTCACAAAGCTCGAATCATTTCAAATTGGTTTCTTGAACATGACAATGAGTTCACTGTACTAAAATGGCCCCCACAGTCACCAGATCTCAACCCAATAGAGCATCTTTGGGATGTGGTGGAACGGGAGCTTCGTGCCCTGGATGTGCATCCCACAAATCTCCATCAACTGCAAGATGCTATCCTATCAATATGGGCCAACATTTCTAAAGAATGCTTTCAGCACCTTGTTGAATCAATGCCACGTAGAATTAAGGCAGTTCTGAAGGCGAAAGGTGGTCAAACACAGTATTGGTATGGTGTTCCTAATAATCCTTTAGGTGAGTGTGTGTGTGTGTGTGTGTGTGTGTGTGTGTGTGTGTGTGTGTATATATATATATATATAATTTTTATTTTGACATTGTTTTATTCAATTGGCATGGAGTTTTTTTTAAGCTCCTCATTCCAAATCTAGAGAAATGCGGTCATAACCTCCTCTATGTCTGTGCATTAGTTTTGAAGACTATGGTAATTTAATAGCCAAAGTATTTGGAAATATGTGAATGCAAAATGCAATGTCCAGATCGTGTTAATTTGTAACCGAATAGTAAAAAAATTTTCAAATTGAATTAATAGTTTAAATGATAGCATAAAAGGATGGCAGGGTCATTTTATATGGTTAGAATAAAAAAAAATGCCCTTGTAAAGTGAAATGCCCCTGGAAATCAAATATTGCCCCTTAATGGAAAAGTTGATTTCTGACCCTGGTGTCATCTGACCTATACAGGAATTGAGACAAGCAGCCCCCCGTGAGATTTAGGTGAGTTTGTTGTAAAATTTCGGACAATTTAGTGTTACAAGTTTTATTCCCCAAAAAATCTTGTCCATTTTTGTCACATCCGTAACTCAAATAATTTCCCAGTTTACAGTGGGGAGCGTTTCTAAAACATTTCTTATATTTGCAGGGGTCTGTGATGATTATACAAATTGTTTGATATACTGGCAATGAGTACTTTATATATGAAGATATATTTCGCATTTTCAGTGCAAATGTCATGCTCAATGCAGGAATTGCACTTGCTTGTGCTCTATTTTTACTTGGATAAACTTCTTTTTCCCTTCTTTCCTTGCGGACATATTCACTTATGTGAGTATTTGTTCTGAGTTTGGCTACCAAATGTTTTTTACTATAGCTGATCTAATTTATTTTGGACAGCAGTATGACAGCAGTGGTGGCTCAGCGGTTAAGGCTCTGGGTTACTGAACAGAAGGTCGGGGGTTCAAGCCCCAGCTTGAAGACACCACTGTGTGACCCTTGAGCAAGGCCCTTGATCCTATCTGCTCCAGGGGTGCTGAATCATGGCTGACCCTGCAATCTGACCCCAGCTTAGCTGGGATATGTGAAAAATAAATAATTTCACTGTATATATGCAGAAATGTATGTATAATGTGTGACAATTGATCAATTTATTTTATTATTATTGGCTCTAATCTCTAATGTTGGTATGTGTGTGTAGCCTCTACAGTCTTCTCTGATGGACCTGATGGCCAATCAAGCATCAGACCCTTGGGGAGCAGGGGCAGGAGCGGCAGCAGCTGGCACTGCCTCAGACCCCTGGCAATCTTACGGTAAATCCACACACAGATAATTTCTGGTTTCACCATGGTAAATGCATGAACATGCAAATACTCTGACATGGCATTTGTAAGTGGCTAAAGCAGCAACAAAGTGCACTCACTGGGATCAATTGCACAATTCCTGAATCACTTTTACAACTTAAACTAAGGTAGGTTTGTATCCACACTTTAAAAACAAACAACACGCACACATTTTAAATTAAGTTAAGGTGTCAGTGATCTATTAGCCATATCACTATTCTACAAACTGGCTATTAGCACCAGGGGCATTAAATGTGTAAATTATCATCACAGTTGCAAACCTTTACTCTTTGAATATAATGCTCAGGATAATTTGACCACAGGCGTACAGAGAGCCCCCTTTCCTTTGACAATTGCCCCTCCCTACACAGGCTCTTTTTTTGTAACATTGTTTGGGCTGTAGCTCTTTGTGGCGGCTCAGTAATGTAGCTAGGCTGGTAGTTGTGCATTCCAGTGTGCACAAAACAAAGAGATTCAGTATTCAGATCCTTTACTGGTAGAGTGAGCACTGAGCCTGGAAAAAGTGTTCATCTAACAGCCCAATTCTCTCGTCCATGTTCTAAAGCTTAAGCCGAACTGAAGTCATGAAGCATATGGAGAAAAGCACTGAGGCAGGTGTTTGTTTCCTCTGGAACAGGAAACAGCAAGAGCTTTAAACTGAAACACAAAGTTTTACTGTATGTCTCATAATTGGGTCACTTTATAGCCTTCAGTCATAAGTGGCATGCTTACATGAACTTGTATTACCTGTTACATTAATTTGTATGGTAAACAGTTATTTTTATTTTATTATTATTTAAAAAATGTAATTCTGAAAATATAATCTCTTTTTGTAGTTTAGCCCAAAGTATACTTTGCACCTCTGCATAGCGGCTCGTTCCGCGCACAGTATGCGTGGCATTAATTTCATCATAATCCAGTCTGCGTGGCCTGACTGCGCACTGGCCAGATTTTCTCGACTTGTGGACACGGTCATCGTCAGTGTGCATCGTTGTGCTTGCGCAGGCTATTAACTCTACTAACGGAGTATCACAAAGAAGTTGTAGTGGGTATGCGTCAAACACGTTTGTATTTGCTCGCTGTCAAATGAGTATACTCTCAAAGGCAACGCTGTTGACCAGGTGCGAGCCGATCCAGAACATGCAAAAACATGTACTTGGGCCTATATGGGGCTTTTCCACTGCACGGTACAACTCGACTCTGCTCGCTTTTTTGGAGTTTTCCACTGTGGATAGTACCGGGTACCTGATACTTTTTTTTTAGTACCACCTTGTTCGAGGTTCCAAGCGAGCCGAGCCGATACTAAATGTGACCTCAACCTGCAGATGACTGATTGGTGAGGGAGAATTGTCACATCCAGCGTCACTGGATTTCCGACACGCGACATCAACCCACCAGTTTTAATGTTAGTAACAGCAATCACAGTATAATTTGTTCATGTGACTTTCCAATTTTAAAAAAAAGAAATGGCGAAACAACGCTGTGGTCAAAAAACGAGGTGCAGGTGGTCCACTCGTTAGCGATGAGCGAAACGATAAAGTCTCTTAGGAAGTGTCTCAGCTGTTGGCCGCACACGGCTACCACCGGACCTACCAACAGTGTAGGGAAAAGTAAAAAAAAAATTTAAAAGTGACTACAGAACCATCAAGGAAAAGTGGAAGTTGTTCGACCAAATGGATGCTATCTAGACCGGCGAGCAATGGGAGGGAGGGAGAAGTGGCCTGGACTCAGCCACGATGGAGGATGGTACGTTTTGTTATGTTAACTTTATACTCTGCTTGAAAGCTTCACTTTATTTAGTTGACCAGCTACTGGAAGCTTGCTTCTAAAACAACCAGGCCAATTTAACTGTTACACTTGTGTAAAAAAAAATCACCATTCAACAACTGCTTTATGCTGCACAATGAGCTAACTACTTGCAGTTGTGTTATTGTTATGGTCAGTTTGTGTCGTGTTTAAGATTGTCACGGCAGTAGAGGCGGCACTAAACTGCAATGGAAATGCAAGCTCAGAAAAGTAAAGTGAGTAGAGTTGAGGCGAGTCGAACCGTAACGTGCAGTAGAAAAGTGCCATTAGTTCAATGAAAAATTTCAATTCTCATAATTTACTTACCCTCATGCCAATCCTGGTGTGTATAACTTTCTTTAGCAGAACACATTTTAAGAAAAATATCTCAGCACAGTATGTCCTTAAAATGCAAGTGGATGGTGATCCGACTTTTGAAGCTCCATAAAGTCTGCATAAATGTCATCCTTACAACTCTAGAGGTTAAATTAATGAGTTCTAAAATGATACAATCACTTTTGGTGCGGAAATATCAATATTTAAGTACTTTTTAAATATTAACCATCAGCAGCGGTATGTACGTGTGGCATTTTCACGTGAGAACTGATGCATGTTCGACACACCCAGAAAAGCAGCGCTGTTTACAGCCAATTATGAGGAAAGCTGCTTGGGTGTAGATCTGTATTTCTGTTGGTATGATGCATTTGTGTGCTTATCCTGGATTTCTCAACCGAGAGAAAAACGTGAGATAACGTCCTTAACATATCAAAAGTAAATTCGTTACACGAGAGACCATGTGAACTCCGCGCTCTCATGAATGTGTATATTGCTGCTGACCGGAAGCAATGGTTTTGTAAAGATGGTGTCACTTTAGAAGATATTAATTTAACTGCTGGAGTTGTATGGATGATGTTTATGTTGACTGTCTGTTCTTTTTGGAGCTATTTTTTGGTTGAACTATCCCTTTAATGTGCTTAATTTAAGAATTTGAATTATGCTACTAAATTTGCATTTCCTTTCAAAAAGTTACATATTTGTTAAACATCAATGATAATTAAATTCCACCATTCAAAAACGGCAAAACACTTTTTAAAAGTCCCAGCTGGATTTGATTTATGAATAAATTAATTGTTCTCCATTGTTTAATGATAAAATCCAAATGGGAGATTGTTGTGTCTGATTATTGAACACTGAAACTTATGGTGAAGCCCGTTACGTTTCAAACAGTGAAGTAGTTCAAATGTTAAATTAGTAAATATTTTTGTTGCATTCAATTAATTTGTGTTAAACATGTTTAATTTAACTCCAAAGTTAACACATTATCTTGGGCATCCTTAATAGTTTTCTTTGCTGAGAACGTTAACACACTGTATGGCAAAGGCATGAACGCCAGTGATGAATCATTTTTTGACCATGCCAACTCCGTTATATGATGCTTAAAAGCTTACAGTGGGCACACTTCTTTGTCTATCCCCATGTGTCTGTAGGTGCTGCCCCTAAGCCAGCTGCTCCTGTGGATCCCTGGGGTCTTCCCAGTGCCTCTTCTTCAGTCACTCCTCTGAAGAGCAGTGACACCTGGGTATCAACCTCGGCTCCTGCTCCTGCAGATCCCTGGGGCCCTATGCCTGCCACCCAGCCTAAAGGCCCTGCCACAGGTAAGCTATGAAAACCGAAGTTCACCTGAAGTTCAAAATGTTGAATCTGTGCTTTAGGCTATGTCCACATTAATCCTGATAAATTTGAAAAGGACTTTTTCATTTTCAAAATGCTCTCCATCCACACTGCCATTTTCAAACATTTCCCAAAATAGTTTATCCACAACAAAACATATGAAAACGCTTAAGTCCCCTTATTGCACATGCAAAATTTTAGCTGTTCCCTGTACGGTCTAAAAAGACATTGTGCTTGAGTTCCGCTGGCAGACACCAATTCAGAGTAAATTTCCCATTGCCTTTGAATGAATGTAATGTTAAGGTTGTACAAGGCAAAATATCTTCAACATTTCTACCAAAGTGGATAGCAGGCATAATAACACTTCTACAACATGGCCAGCGATCTTGATTATTTTGGGTTGGATGGACAAAAAATGTCATCGTTTTCAAATGTCTGTTTTTCCAGTCCACACTACACTTTTCACTGAAAAAAAAACATCTGCTGTCTCAGTGTGGACAGATCCAAAACATAGAGAGAGAAAAAAAACAGAAACGTGTTCGTGTGGACGTGACTTTTTGGGAAAATAAGGCAGCTCTTATGTTTTTGGCTTGATATAACTGTTTTATTTAAAAATGAAAGATGAAAGGCTTTTTTGTTTTTAATCCCATCTCAGACAAGTATGATTTAGTGATGCAATAAATATTTCACACATTCTCTTGTTTTACTCAGCCAACAGCTTTGATCTCTTCTCCACACCAAATGGTACTTCCAAGGAGGACTTTTCAGAGTTTGACAGTCTCCGCTCCTCATCAATGACAGGTACACCCTAACTTCTACTACCATAGTTTACTAGTCAAGAATGTTTTGTCTGTTGTTCAGGATGGTGTGATAAAGTTTGTTTTTCATAGGTGATGGTAGAGGGAGCTCTGCCTTGCCATCACAGACCAGCTTGTCTATGGGTTCAGATATGTATGACGTACCAGGTGGAGTAGCAAGAAAAACTCCAGAGTCTTTCCTTGGTCCCAACGCCGCCCTTGTCAACCTGGACTCTTTGGTCAGCAAGCCACCACAACCAGCTCCTGTCTCCAACCCATTCCTTGCTGGAGGTATGTCTACCACCAGTGTTTTTCCATTGGGTTTATTGATAGTGTTTACATGTACAACACAATGCTGATAAAGACTGGATCAAAAATCAGTGCATTATAAAAACAAAGAACTGCAACCATGCTTGACATCAAAACATAAATCGACAGGTTTATAAGACGTGCACAATGAGTAAGATACCGGATAATGGGCAATAATCTAGCTTTCACAGTCAGATTTTGCTTAAACTGTTTATGACCTTTGCCTCATAAAAGAACACCATTTCATGCATTTACATGTTGTAAAAACATTCTGTGTTATTCTATGCAGAATCTGTGTTATTGGGTAAAGTTCAGTTTAATCATTGCAAATTCAGTTTAGCAGTGTGTTTACATGTATCTCCTTTTGGTTTCTTTCCCCCACAGGAGCAGCAGCTGCATCTGCACCTGTATCTGTGGCTCTGGTCAACCCCTTCCAGGTGAACCAGCCACTGCCACCCACCCTCAACCAGATGAGAGTCAGCCCCATGATGGGCTTGACCAGTCAAGGCTTCGATAGCCTGGCCCAGAGAACCAATGAGCCCTTGCCTCTGTCCTCTATTCCCACAGTTGCCCCTGTCTCCATGGTACCCATGGCTCCTCTTGGGCCGGTGGGCCAGATGATGCCAAGCATGGGTATCCCTGCCTCCATGTCCATGCCTCAGCCTCTCATGAGCGGAGGGCTGCAGCCCACTGGAACAGCAATGCAAACCGGTGGTGCATCTAACCCCTTCTTATTGTGAGGAACAATTAAGGCTGCCACCACCCATCTACCCCAGACCCACACAAATCTTTCTCCAATCCCTTTTCCTACGGTATAAACAACATAGTCTGTTGTGTTCCCCAGACCAGTGTGCTATTATGAGACATTCGGGATTAGCAGTGTTTACAGTTTTTACATTGACAGGTGATTCCCCTCTCTCCTGTCTGAGATAGGTACCTTACAGTGATTTGGTATTCTTTCCTAAATTTTTCAAATAAACCATGAGCAATATGGTCTAGATTTGGTATTTTTGTTTCACCCACAAACCATAAATGTGTGTAGGTTCTCCTTACATTTAAAGGGGGTCCTGATTTTTAACTACTATTTGATTGCTTTTCTTATCAGAGGCTTGAAACTAGGATAACTGGTTTGTCTTAATTTTTCTAATTTCTAGTCTTTCGAAGCAGTGTAATAGATAAAGCTAACCCTTTTAATCAAAGCAGCCGGTGTGTTCTATGCAGCGCATATACACTATGTGTATTTACAGTATGCTTATGTAGAGGACAGTTAGAGGGCACTCTTATCAGTTTACCTGGAAATGATTTTGATGTTCTAAGCAGGGATTTTGCACATGCTCTGATTCATCTTGTTTAGTCCTTAGCATGTAAAACAATGGGGAACTGTTCACTAAGACATAAGAAGTTTTCACATCAAGCAAAGGAAAACAGCAACCCATGGCACACACTGAGTTTGGTTAAATGCTAAGGACTAGGAGGGAGTTTCTGAACTGCATGTGTAAATGGATTCAAACCTGATGCATTGAAAGATGAACTTCACAATGAAGTGAGTTCTTTTCTTCCTTTTCTTTTGTAATTCATGATGGGGAGTTGGTTTGCATATCATAATATGTCTCTACTTTTATATCCAAGCCTGTTTTTTTACTGCTTTACAATCCCGAGAAGTTGTTTGTTGGGTGAATGGGTTATTTTGATTCAGTGCAGCTCACTGTTTGCACAGCGCCTCCATATTTGACAGCTAATCAATACTAATGATTAGAATTCATCCGCCTTAGTTTGTTCTGTCACAGTGAGCATCAAACAGTCTGAAATGTGATAATTTCTTTAACTTTTATTTATGTGTGTGTGTAAAATGGAGCAAAGGGAAGTGGTAGGATTAGATTTGTTTATATTTCTTCATCAGGTCCTGATGCATCTTACTGTTATAACCAATAACTGTATCACTAATCACTGCTTCCTGATGCAATGTGTTAATGTATCTTGGATAAAAGCCAAGCATATATCAGAGCTCGCCGTTTTTAACAAAATCCTCAGTTTTGAATGAAAAGCTAACATGCTTAATGTTATAAGAATGTGTGATGTTCAGAGAGGTTATTTGAAAAAGTAAGTAGATTGAGTGATTTATTCTCTAGATATTTGTTCATCTTCAGTTCTTTTTTGTTTTTTCTTCAAGGATTTGGTCTACATGTTTGTTAAGAGGTCAAGTCTCATAAATGCATCTAGCTGTGTTGTGGTGGAGCGAGAATTCATGTTTATTTTGGCCAAGGTGGGCTTGATTTGCACACATTATCATAAAATGAGGTGTACACTAGACTCTTCACATGAGAATGATGACAATTTTGTTAGAGGGCCCGTCAAATTTTTTGAGTGAACTGCTTGTCACATTTGGCTCCTAGACTTTGGTGTGTTCTGTGAGCTTAAATGGCTTGTCTGTACATTTTGATTTTAGTTTAACCAGTGGAAGCACAAGATGGCACCATCTCCCCACCTAAATCGCAGTTCCCAAAGTGACATTGCCAGTCCTTTTCAAATGCAGACTGCAGTAGATTTATCTTTTTATTTATTCCTCCATTCTCAATTACTACAAGCGTACCATTTCTAATTCTCTCATTTTGTGAGCTAGTGACATCTGCTGGAAATAATGTGGCAGTTCTGCCCATGTGCATCCTTGTAGCAGAGCCTGAGGTGTGTTTATGGTCAATAATCTGCAGGCATACTCAGGCATTTTGGAGGGGATGGGGTGGGTAAGACAGCTTTAAGATGTATGTAATGCACTTTTGATGGATGTGATGGTCTAAGCAGGCACTAATCCTGCTAAATACGACTCCCTGGTAGTGAGCATCACTGTACTCAATTATGCAGACTACATTTACCATTATGAATTTAACTTTTGAACCCATACAATATCTAGCTCATTTTGTCTATGACCTTTTCATT
Organism: Moxostoma hubbsi; assembly: GCA_032164185.1. Lineage (NCBI taxonomy): Eukaryota > Metazoa > Chordata > Actinopteri > Cypriniformes > Catostomidae > Moxostoma > Moxostoma hubbsi. Next base: position 14,746,626 of record JAVLUX010000024.1, on the reverse strand, counting down.
TTGCTGTCATGTATCACTTCTGTTACCATGTACTCACTATGCATTTATTGTAGAGGACTAATCTTGTGAAGATGCATAACATTTTATTTTTCCATGTTATTGTCTTGTGTATTTACCAAACTGTCTCATATTACTTGGGAGCAGGCTGCTTTTTATGGATATGTGCTCAACTTCTTGGCATTATAACTGTATAATATAATTTATCATCTGGTCTATTGTAACATATTGTTCTGTACCTTATTTCTGTGTAATGGTTTTGTAGGTAAGTCACACGAAGAGTGTGATATTTTATGCTATCTAAATCGCAGTAAGTGATAAAAGGACCTGTAGCTGCAATGGTTAAAAATAAATTGTAGCAATGACTTTTGATCTGTCTCTTGATGTTTTCAGTAATCATATCAACATTGCATGCTGTTGTGGCAATAGTGTCTAATCATTTCAGTCATACAGGTGGTTGACGTTTCTAGATATCAACAAAAACAGTAGACCGGTTTATTAAAAACATACAAAATTGATCAAACAATATAACATGTCTGGTTATGAACAGGTAACTTGTTCTAAAGACTGACATAGATGTACAAAAGCATACAAAGCCTGTTAGCAAAGCCTCTTATCTGCCGTTGAGATCATGTTCCATAAGGCTGCTCTGTTCTTGTTAGTCCTGTAGCAGATGAATGCTCAATTGAAGTAGTCTCATAACCCAGCTTCTTCATGTCCTTAGTTACTATGTTGAACTGTAGTGTTACAAAACCTTGCGAACACACCCTCGTAACTGCAAATCAACAAATGCGACGTTGAACGAAAACCGAAACCGTAATTACACTTAATAATAGCACACCAATTTATGCTTTCTCAACATCAAGCCTTATTCAATTAATTTTGAGGCAAGTTTTAAAGAGTTAGTTCACCCAAAAATGAAAATTATCCCATAATTTACTCACCCTCAAGATATCCTAGGTGTATATGATTTTCGTCTTTAAGCCAAACACAGTTGGAGTTATATTAAAAAAATATCCTAGCTCTTCCAAGCTTTATAATGGGAGTGAATGGTACCTTCGATTTTGAAGGCAAAATAAAGTGCATCCATCCATCAAAAAAGTAATCCATACAGCTCCAGGGGGATAATAAAGGGCATCGCATGGATTTTTGATGGATGGATGCAGTCATACACACCTAGGATGGCTTGAGGGTTAGTAAAGTATGGGATAATTTTTATTTTTGGGTGAACCCTTTAAGAAGAAAGCTTCCTAAGAAAATATTTTGCAATCCCACCTTCTCTTCCCTCTCCTTGGGCAACAACCTTGGGATCTGTGAACTCTGGACGCCTTCCCATTAGCCAGCTGAGTACAAGAGAAATGTTTTATTGTGAGCCTATTACTGAAAGTTCATCAAAGAAAATATGAGTTTGAAGAGCTCAGGGGGATGCAATGTTCTTAACATGAAACTGTCAAACAATCTGTAATAGAACGAACATTGTAATGAAACTTGATTACCCCCTGAACGCATCCAATTCAGTGAACAAATAAGAACATCTCAGCCACAGGAAATTCAATCTAGACCTAAACCTATAACTTCTTGTAATTTTTTTTAGCTGATTTGCAAACAACCTTGTGAACTTCTGCAGTCTTGATGTGGACTCAGGAACAAACATTGGAATAGTCTTGGTGTGTCTGGAACGACAACATTCACAGGTGTGACAATACATTTCAGACATTTATCAAACATGTTGGTTTCTCTTTACACATTATTACACCACAATCTCACAGCAACTTACTTTCCAGGAGTAAAGGGAATGTGCACGGCTCCATAACCTCTTACAACATCATTTCCAAAGGTATCGGGTCCATACACACTGACCACAATCTGGGGCCCTGAAAAAAGATAATGATATATCAGGGCTCCTCAATAGGCGGCCCACACTAAAGGCCTGTTCACACAAATCCATGACAAAACAAACATCCACCAGACATGAATGTATAGTTTGTAAAAAATTAAAAGGAAAAACAATTTAATCCCTGTACAGCAGGCGGTGCTGTTGCTATTCTATAAACATTCATACCAGTCTCCTACCCTGCCCAGTCAGTGCTAGAGATTAATATATTGAATGCTGTAAAAATATTTATTTACATAATTTGGCATAACTTTCCCATTGTTTTTTCAATGGTACTATTGATGCATTTTGAGGAGTATATAATCTGTTTTTATGTGAGTGAGATGAGTAAAGAGCGCTGTTGGATGAATATATATTCTGTTTATATTTGCACATGTATTTTGTCGGGATTAATGCATGTTTAATCCAGTGATGTGAAAAAGTATTTGCCCCATCCTGACTTTTTTTTTTCTATCTATTTGTGATACAAATACATGTGGAATAGTGCACATTAAGAATATCATGAATAGTGCAGTATAAAACATGATACATAATCTTAAATATAATATATAAGAAAACACTGGCTCACTGTCTTTTCTTTATTGAAATGACTGCAATACTTTGTTATATTATCCTTAATATCAATATTAATCCTAACAGGTCTAAGAATTTAATCGGCAATTAAGGGAAGTTTTAATTCAGTTAGCAAATTTTGTTTGATTTCATGTTTAATAATGCTTAATGAAAGGAGTGTAAACTGGTACTTAAAGGAATATTCTATGTTCAAAACATGTTAAGCTCAATCGACAGTATATGTGACAATGTTGATTACAACAAAAATTAATTTGGAATCGTCCCTCCTTTTCTCTAAATAAAGAAAAAAATCAAGGTTACAGTGAAGCACTTACAATGGAGGAGAATGGAGGGCCAATTTTGGAACATTAAAAACTCTTCTTTTTTTTATTTAGCCACAAGACAATCAATATGCGTGTAAACATAAAATAAAATAAAATCAATTATGGAATATTTCTTTGTAAAGTTAAAACTAAACAACTTTACGGCTTAAATAATACATTTTTTGTATTATTCTTTTTAACAAAAGAATAAATGTTAGTTATTTTATAAAAAATTATACATTTTAATTTTCTGTATTTAAACCCTCTAAAAAATTGCCCCCCTAATAGAAGTGCAGGGAGGACATCCTGTATGGTTGCTCATTAAAGTTGTTTTTTTGTTTTTTCACATTTTGAACAGGCAAAGTTGTGTAGTTTTGTGTATCTGTATACAAACAAAATGTTCATAATTGTTTGAATAAATAAAACAAGACTGCTAATACTGAGAAAAAGAAGTAATAAAAATTTTTTGAATATTATATTTACTCTATTATAATATACTCTTTTAACAACAAAAACAACAATAGTAATAACTAACAAAAATAATCATAATAGCAGCAGCACAAACATGTCATAACATCGAGGGTGGCTTTGTATTGTTGACTAAATTTGGCCCTTGAGGAACCTGCGATAGATAGATGCAATCACCAAGCACTTCATTAGGTATACCTGTACACTTACTTATTCATGCAATTTTCTAATCAGCTAATCGTGTGGCAGCAGTGCCCAGAATTATATCATTCAATTACAGGTCAGGAGCTTCAGTTAATGTTCACATCATCCATCAGAACGGTGATTTCTCAGTGACTTGGACTGTAGCATGAGTGTTGGTGCCAGATGGGCTGGTTTGAGTATTTCTGTAACTGGGATTTTCACGTAGAACAATGACAAAGCCACAGTAACTCAGTTAACCACACTGTACAATTGTATAGCATCTCAGAATGCACAACAGGTCGAGACATGAGGCGGGTGTGCAACAACAGCAGAAGAACACGTCTGGAAATTTATTAGGAACATAGAGTTTCTAATAAAGTGCTCGTAGATAGATAGATAGATAGATAGATAGATCGATCTATAGAAAGTCATTATTTTTATATTTTAATTTAGTGGCACAGGTATTACACACTTCGACTTGAAGTCAACCAAAAGGAGGTACACTTACAGCCAAATGGGTTGGTGCTTTTAAATGTGATGTCCAATGGGAAATTCCACACCAAACTCTGAGATCCTCTTCCTTTTGAAGTTATTTGGGAAATTCCCTCTTCCAAGCCCTTCAGATGGAGGAAAAAGGCACAAACTTACTATTACGATTACTATTTATAGGTCTGAGTACACACTCATTCATCAAGTCATGTATAAAAAAGAAGGAAAGAAGTTAGTTACTCACTGACGTGGGCGCCCAATCGTGTCCATACACAAAACAATACTTGCAGTACAGATCGTCATATTCTGGGAACTTCAGACACAATATGACATGTAAGTGATCGAATGAAAGTTAATAACAAGCTTTGCACATAACTAGTTTATTGCATACGTTTGAACACACGCTCCAAGTAAAGATTTGCTTAAACTTCGGGCTTTAATCAATTGTAACTCACATTTGCAGATTCGATTTGCCCATTGACCATGAGAAGAAAAACCGCTGGGTTGTTTGAGGTCATTTCCACACCGATAACACAACGGAAAACATTGAAATCAAAGCCAAAGGAACATAGCTTCAGTTTATTTTGTTGGGCTAGCTGTGAATTAATGGCTTCCCGTTGCTAACATCATTGCGGATGCTATGGACGCTTTCACTACGGCAACTGATAAGGTCCAAATATTATGAGCCAGAAACGCGCTTGGAAACTGACACACCACAAGGCGGCTGTCGTGGACATAAATAGACCTCATACATTGAACCTAACCAATATTATATACGTTAGTGACACTCAATAGTTGTATGTAAGTGTGAATGAAAAAGCATTAATTATACTAGTTTGGATAAAGTAACAACGGAAGCAGAGATGTAGCCTACGCTTGTTATTCTGAAACTGAGCAGAGGCTTCGACAGTGCAAGCATTACAGGACAATTAGTGTATTTCTCTTTAATTTGGTCTTTTGCCAAACTCAGTGTGTTTTACATTTCCATGTAATTGAACTTAAATGTCCAGCTGCCTCAGCGTTTGTGATGATTGGATGTGTAGTAGAACACCATCACTAAGTTGCTAGTGTTGCAGTTGTGGATAATCTGTTTGTGTAATGTGCATTGTTATATATAATGTATATTATGTCAAATGTGTACATTATGCTAAATAGTGTAATATGTATATATGATGTGTAAGAGGACTGCACTTTGGTGGAACAAGCATTCAAGGGATTTCTCTCCTTTCACAGATAGAAAATAAAGTAGAATTGAACTGCATTGACATACAAATGTATATTATTAATCTGTATTATTATGGTTTACACATAAAATTTCAATAAGCATACAAAAGTACTTTAATAAAACTTGTGTATATACAATGAGACAGTGCATAAGAGAATAAACAACATATTGTTTTAGATAGTAAGTCACACAGACAAATCTGACAATGGAAGTGAATAAAGGTAAGTTAAATAAGGAAGCCAGTAAGTTTGTGGTGGCAAACTCACATCTTCACCAAAGGGGAAAGGTAAGTCCCAAAATTGCTAAAGGATTTAATGTTTTAGTAATATCCCCACGAACCACCCGCCACCCGACACGCTCGTGTACTTCTGTCCGGGCTCGGGATGAGTGCGACTCGCCTTGCGGCCAGCCGGCATTCTCCCGCGTAGATGGCCGACATGCTTTCCCAGGCTGCTGTGAGTGTGGGCTTGGACTGGAACCCCCCGTTCCTCTCGACTGGTACCTCGGTGCCGCTCACAGCCACAGCCCCCCATCCTACTGCCCATTTAGTTACTTATTCACAAGAGCCAATTTCTGTACTAGGCTGTTTACTTGCAATGGTAACTAAATATGGCCTTATATGTCCTGCACACTTCTTCATTTTCGACAATGGCACAGCTTTGCTAGGCATGGATCTGATTAAAGGACTCCAGCTCCGATTTGATGGACACACTGTGTTGCCGCCACCACAATCTGCTTCAGTTTGCACCCTCTCCACTCCATCACAGCATACTGCATTTGGCTGTGTAAAGAATTTTACACACAAGGTTAACATTTCTGACTCTGTACCTCCTGTCAGACATAAATTACGTCGCTTGCCTTTCTCTGTGAGAGATGCTGTTTCCACAGAACTAGATCGACTCTTGAATGCAGGCGTAATTGAAAAAATTGATTCATCTCAATGGGTTTCTCCGATTGTTGTGGTCCAAAAGAAAACAGGGGGGATCCGCATGTGTGTGGATCTGTGAGGACCCAACAAGGCAGTTATAGTAGACAGCTACCTATTGCCACATATATGGAAGAGATGATGACATTACTGCAAGGTACAACTGTGTTTTTGACTATAGATTTGGAAAGTGCATATCATCAGCAGGGACCTGACAGCATTCATTACACATGAGGGCCTCTTCAGATTCCGTAGGGTGCCTTATGGCTTGGCGTCTGCTCCATCTGCTTTTCAGAAAATTATGGTTGTCATTCTAAAAGGAATTAAGAATGTTGCAAACTACCTAGATGACATCATCGTCTGGGAACGTTCACTACAGGAGCATGATGAAGCGCTAAAAGATGTGCTGCAACGTCTCAAAGATGCTGGATTGGTGCTAAATGAGTCTAAGTGTCAATTCAGAAAGCAGAGCTTGAAATTTTTAGGACACATAGTGACTGCACAAGGTATTCAGCTGGATCAGGAACATCTCTCCGCAATAGTCAATGCACCTGCACCATCAGATGCTGTTCAGTTTTGTTCTCTGCTGGGACTCCTCTCATGGTAAAATAAGTTTATTCCAAATTTTGCTACAGTAGTGGCACCTCTGCGTGCATGCCTGAGGGACGACAGTGGATTTTACTGGTCTGATGAAGCTCAACAAAGCTTAGCTGAAGTCAAAATGCTACTTGTACACAGTCCTGCTCTTGCACTATTTGAACCGGGGCTGCCAGTGTTCATTTGTACTGACGCGTCTGATTACGGATTAGGTGCTGTTTTTTCACAAATAGACACTGATGGTCAAGAACGTACTGTCGCTTTTGCATCCAGAACGCTCACCCCAGCTGAACAGAAATACTCCACTGTTGAGAAGGAGGCTCTGGCATGTGTTTGGGCAGTAGAGAAGTGGAGGACATACTTATGGGGTAGCAGATTTACTTTGCAGACTGACCATCAAGAATTAGCTACGCTGCTGACCACAAAAGGGAATGATAGAGCTGGTATAAGCATAGCTCGGTGGGCTGCTCGTTTGCTCTGTTTTAACTACACAGTTCAGTACCGTGCTGGATCTGAAAACCACACTGCAGATTATTTGTCTCGCCTGCCCTGCCTCTTACTTCAGATGCAAAGTCGGATACAGAACCTGAGTTTGTTGCTTTACTGTCCACCGGTCCAACCTCCATTTCTCAGGGTGAATTTGCTGCTGCCTCTGCTCGTTGTCCTGAACTCTCTGCACTGCGTACACAAATTGTACGTGGTTGGCCTCCATCTCCTGCTGCTTTGGATCATGTTCTACGTCCGTACTACAAACTAAGACACGAGTTCAGTGTGCAAACTTATTTTGTGTTCAGAGGCTCTCGGCTGGTGGTACCTGGTGAATTGCGTGAGTCACTGGTTCGCATTGCACATGAGGGTCATCGGGGAATTGTAAGAACGAAACAACGCCTATGGGAAATTTATTGGTGGCCCAAAATGGACACACTTGTGGCAGACAATATCACAGCCTGTCAGTTATGCCTTTCTTTGGACAAGACTGCCAAAGCTTCTGTTGTGCCACTCCAGCCTGTTCCTTTGCCCTCTGCACCCTGGGAAAAACTGGCAATAGACATTGTGGGCCCTTTCGAAACTGATGTCTGGGACTGTCGATATGCTCTGACACTCACTGACTATTATAGTAAATGGCCTGAGGTAGCCTTTACTGCATCTGTGGCAACAAAACAGGTGATTTCATTTCTTACCTCTGTCTTCAGTAGACACGGAAATCCGACAACTCTAGTAAGTGACAATGAGCCTCAGTTCACTTTGCCAGAGTTTGCTGCATTCCTGAATGAGAGAAACATTAAACACATTCGTACTTCGGTATATCACCCTGCTGCAAATGGAGCTATTGAACGTTTCCACAGAGTGCTTAAAAGTAAAATTCAATCAGCCATTCTACAATCACCACCATGGAAAGTAATTTACCATGCTACACCACATGCTGTGACAGGTGTTTCCCCTTTTGAATTACTCCATGGAAGGAAAATGCACACCTGCCTCAATGTTATGAGACCTCCACCTTCTTGTCATGAGCATACACAAATGCAGAAGCTTGTTTCAGCATGGCAGGATGTCATGAAATCTCGCTTTGATCATAAGTATTGAGTACGTCATTCTTTCCGAAAAGGGATAAAGTACACATAAAGAAGCCAGTACACGTACCAAAAGCTCATCCAAAATTCACTCCTCCAGTTGAAATTAAGGAAAAAATTGGCCCTTACACTTACATCTTGGAGGATGGAAAGAAGTGGCATGCGTCATGTCTCCCGCCCGTGCCGACTAATGCACTGGATAATGGACTGACCACCAATGCTGAAAACTTACTTCCATCTCATGCTCCTGTTGCCGGTCCTTCTGGCCCCCGCTCCGAATGGGACTCGAACTGATGTCTCCGGCGTGGGAGGCGGGTGTGCTAACGAGGAGGCTAAAGGCTACAGCCACTAGCGTCAGTCATTAGTGCACCTCTTGAGGTCAGGAGAGTGAGCTTTACACACTGCACAGCTATTTACCAGCTGGCTCCCGTTACACTCCATTGTCTGAAAATTCAGTGCCTTCGGATGCTCGTGCACTAGAGAAACGTCAAAGACGTGAGCCAGTTTGGTTAAAAGACTAGGTCTATTAGTCACAGAAATTGACATGGACTTTTGAAAAAAAGTTTTTGTTTCTTTTTATTCATTTAATGTGCTGTTTAATGATTCGCAAATTTGATTTGTGTTTCATGCCCATTGTTGACTACAGAAAGAATTCATTTAAGAGGGGAATATGTGATGTCCTTACATTAATACACCACTAGATGGCAATCAGTTCCTGGTGGTAGTTATGTAATGATGCAGGAGAAGAGGAGAGTGAGAATGATGCACATGTGCATGTTTAGTTGTCCTGTTGGTTCTGAGCATTTTTGATTAAAGTTTCCTGAAGGAATATCTTTTTTCTTACACTACATGAATAGCATTTCAATGCAGTTCAATTCTACTTTATTTTGTATCTGTGAAAGGAGAGAAATTCCTTGAATGCTTGTTCCACCAAAGTGCAGTCCGCTTATGCCGAGTTTACGCTACATGATTTTAAGCCCAATTTTCGCTCACCTATAGTTTGTGGAGATCGCCATCAAAAGCCCAAAATCGTAGGCAAATCGGAGCTCGCTCCCATGAACGACGATCGCAATGAACTATCAAAGTCGTTATTTGAGAGAATTGCAGATGCGTCACCGATGTCAGCGAGATTTGTAGAATGTTAAATATCTGGATCTGGCTGCGATTCCAAATCGTGCAATGTGAAATTTGTTTTGACTGAATATAACAACAGCGGGAGGAGTCCTGATGTACCTGCAACAGAACATCAACTAGAATGGCTGCAGTATCAAGAAAGTCTCATTGGACCGAAGAAATGGAGGAAAAATTTGTGGAACATTGGCAGGAGCACCAGTGCCTATTTGATGTTTCATCTGAACTGTATCACAACCAGTTGGAGAGAAATTGCTAATTCTTTTGGACAGTCCGGTAAACAAATAGGTCAATTTTTCAGTAGGAGCTACTTTTTCATATTTTTTCCAATTTACCTATGATTTTTTAGAACGTTCTTATAAGGATGGCCGCACCAACATTTAACCAAGTCATGTGACCCACATCCTCAAACCAGACCCAACTATGATAAATGATAAGACAAGATTAGGAGAGAAACTCTTTCAAACTTTTTAAACTAAACTAAGACCTGGATGTCACTTTTTGGCCTAACAATGTCCCATTTTGAGCTATTCATGTCTGCTGTCAATTTTCACTCTCAGGAACCAGGTTTATGACTTTCAGTAACCATTAATAGCAACAGACGTCTGTACTACTTACAAGTCCTCTACGGGACCTGTGTCTACCTTTTTAGGCCTGAAATAAAGACATTCAGTCATTTCCAGGGGGTTTGATTTTCTCATCATTCCGAACCAGGGTGGCATTCAGACTGAGCTTCTGGTTCTTGTCCTCCATTTAACATTTTCATAAAGCATGTCAATGCCCAGTTATGAAATCCATTTAGCCTATTTTCATACCTCAGGTCTCAACAGTATTTGAATAGCCATTTCCATCTCACTGACTATTTTTTGGTTGGTTGACATTTACTAGTCTCACCAAAACATGCACCAACTGTCCACACCATAGCAAATGTCATGGAAATGTCAAATGCCCTGGGCTGTAGTTTGGAGGATTTGGCTGGTTGTCTTCTCTCCTCGTCGGATGCATGATCTGGTGAACTCTAGAAGATAACTATTCTCCATCGGTTAGTCAGGTCTACAATGGTATATACCATTTCAAGGACTGTTTGTTGGTGAAATCAAGAACATTTCCCACTTCCTGCTATCAAAATGAATGGGACAAATTGAAATGCCCAATGGCTGCCAATGGTCAACAGATGTAAAAAGGTCTCGCTTTACAAGTAAAATCCTCATTACCGCAACCTTTAAACACAGAGCATGCCTCTCCTTGGGAGACCGATCTCTACCTGCTGCCATTTTTGCAGGTCTAGGAAGACGGCCGCCGAGTGGACTGACTTAACTTGAATAAGAGACCTTGTTGAAATGCTCCGGAAATACGTTTGGACCATTCTAATCACTGATATACAGGGTTGGGGAGTAATGGAATACATGTAACAGGATTAGGTATTTAAAATACAAAATATAAGTAACTGTATTCCACTACATTTACAGTTTAAATAATTGGTCATTAGAATACATTTACATTAAAAAAGTATTTTGATTACTGAAGAGATTACTTTGCATTTTATTGTCAATTTTTTTATATAATATTTAGTCCTTTCAAATGTAAAACATTTATATATATATAAATGATGTGATCCAAAGTGCATTTGATCAGTGGTGAAACACTTTCTTATCATGTGTTACATTCATACGAGCAGACAGAGAAATAAGTTTGAAGTAAGTTTGGAGCAGAAGAAATATAAATAATCTTGTGTAAATTGTCAGCTTAACGCTAAGATAAAATGCTACTTCTAGCCATTTTACAAGCACGTTAACATATTATATTTTTAACAGATCATGTTTTTTAATAAAGAAAATTAACGTTAGATCATAATTTATTTTTTCTTAATTTTTTGGATATTAGGGCAAAAATCATATTCTTGATAAACAAAGTATTTTTTTCCTGTAAAAATATCTTAAAATCCTTAAAACAAGATTTATAAATTTGATTTATCTTGTTTTAGAAACTTTAGAACACAGCATAAGATATTTAGGTTCCTCGTCTGTCGTTCACTTCAACGTTGTGTCGAAGAAGTGAAACTAGGGGTCTCTCTTGAGCACCGAATATACCTCTGATCTATGAAAAAAGGCCAATGAGAAGTTGGTGGACAGAATTTGCATGTCCCGCCCCCGGACATACGGGTACAAAGGCGTGGAAATATGTCTGTTTCATTCAGAAATTTTCTTCAGAGCCGATGGTCGTGTATGCAGCGGGATGCTGTTGGATCTACGGCACACTTCAGTGGCTTTCTCCTTCTCTGCACGGCTGTGCAGTATGCCCCTGGGTGCTTCAACAGCACAAAACTTAAAAGAGTTTATAAAAGAGTGATTTTCTCTAAAAGAGTAATTCACAGTGGTGTTGAAAGTCCTTTTCAGGACGCGTCTTTATAAAGATGCCTTTCCGCCCCTGTGTAGTTCCTGGATACGGAAGAGTGCTCTCCGCTTCAGACGCCACAGGCGCTGTCTCGTGTGTCTGGGCTGCGATCACACCGAGGCAGCGTTTGTGGATGGTTCATGTTCTCACTGCAAGAATCGAAGGAAAACCACTCCAGCCGCCCCCCGTGTCGCTCCTTCTTCCCTCGGGATTGAGGACAACGCGGCTGGCTCAGTTTCACCGGGTACGTCCCCGCGAACCTCCCGCACCCCGGCATGCTCGTTGATTTCCGTCTGGGCTCGAGGCCTATCCTCTGGAGCCCCCCGAGCTGGATGAGCTCGCCACTGCAACACAGAGCGGTCTTGCATCTGATGCGGATGACTCATCTGGGCTGCCGCCTTCGGGACAGCACGCCCAGGCTGAGGCTGACACCCAGATGTCCAACATGCTTGCCCGGGCCGCCGCCAGCGCGCATTTGCAATAAAAGAGTGATTTTTATTTACCTCCCACTGCCCGCTCTGGTATGCCCAAACAGAGGCTCCCCTCAGGGCAGACGCACTGGTACACAGCTGGCCCACGGGGCTGCGCAAGTACGCATTTCCCCCAGTGAGCCTTCTTGCACGGTTGCAAGAGACCAGGTAGTGAACCTGCAAGTGCTGCCCGGGAGGAGGCAGACCCAGCCCCTTCGTTGCTGTGTACGGTACATGCTTTGCGTACCTACTTGGACCGCACGCAGAACTTTAGACGTTCTGAGCAGCTCTTTGTCTGCTTCGGTGGACAGCGGAAAGGGAACGCTGTCTCCAAACAAAGGCTCTCCCACTGGGTGGTGGATGCCATTTCATTGGCCTATCGCACCCAGGCCGTGCTCCCCCCCCCCCCTTTATGGGTCCGAGCACACTCAACATGGAGTGTTGCGTCCTTATGGGCACTGGCCAGAGGCACCTCCCTGGCAGACTTATGCAGAGCAGCGGGTTAGGCAACACCTAATACCTTTGCAAGTTTCTACAATCACAGCAGCACCTTTTTCCTCGGTTGAGGTAATACTGTGCGTTTTTTCCCCCAGGAGATCCCACTCACTCAGCTCCCTGGTTGATTTCTCCCTAGCCCTCAGGGTCCACAATTCGGCGGAGGAATTCGGCCATCCAATCCACTGTGGGTACTCAAATCTACCCTGTACTGGAATAGATGCTCGCAGGTCAGGGCTCCAACGTGGACTTCCCCCCTGTGTGTATTTTCCATGGTACGGCCCCCTTACGAGTGGGTCCGCTGCCCCCCGGTCGCCGTGTCTGTAGCAACTCCTCCCTCCGAAGAGGCGGGATCTACCACCGCGTCCATTTCCCACATGTGACCTAAAAGCCCATGTGGTGTATTCGCCACTCTTACCTCCCCCTCTCTAGGCAGGTGTGGTCTCCACAGGGTCTTTTCCCTGAAACTGGGTAAGAACCCCTCCCCCGGTGCGTATAAGGGCCCCAGACAACGTCGAAGTGAGTGACAGCCGGGGAACGTCTGGGTTACATATGTAAGCTCCGTTCCCTGATGGAGGGAACGAGACGTTGTGTCCTCCCGGCCACGTCACTGAGCCGAGCCACTGTTGTGGCCTGACCATTTCCGGCTCCTCAGAAAAATCCTGAATGAAACAGATGCATTTCCCCGCCTTTATACCCGTATGTCCGGGGGCGGGACATGCAAATTCTGTCCGCCAACTTCTCATTGACCTTTTTTCATAGATCAGAGGTATATTCGGCGCTCAAGAGAGACCCCTAGTGTCGCTTCTTCGACACAACATCCCGTTCCCTCCATCAGGGAATGGAGGTTACATACGTAACCTAGACGTTTTTCAGAGAACATATTTTTAACATGTGTATTTTGTCTTACTGTACTGGCAGAGTTTTTATAGTCAAAACATGTGGAAAAATCTACCAGTGATGAAGTAATCAAAAGTATTTACAATACGTTACATACCTTGAGTAATCTAACGGAATGCATTACAAATAAAATTTTACAGCATGTATTCTGTAATCTGTAGTGGAATACATAACACTCCTAACCCTGCATATATATATATATATATATATATATATATATATATATATATATATATATATATATACAGTGTATATATATATATATATATATATATATATATATATATATATATATATAGAACTGGATCGCTGATGCAACGATAACTGCCAGCAGGAGGTGAAGCCACCGGAAGTGTTAAAGTGCCCATCTTGGTATGCCCAAACTGTAACAGAGCAAAAACGACTGACAGGCGAAAATGCCAGTTTCACCATCTTCGACCTGCTAAAGCCACATTTTGCCCTCTAGTGGCAGTCATGTTTAATGTTTAATTTGCTTGTTATGGATAATGTTCGTTACGAGGAAAAAGATACAGTATATGTGGATACTGATGTCAGAGCATTGACCTGTGAGCCTGTGTAGCCTATCAGCGCAGCACAATGATCACCAAAGAAAATGGCAAAATTGTCCAAAAGGTGTAATGTAAAAAGGAAAAGTTGTAATATCTGCATGTTTAGGACGACAGTATGTCCTTACCCCCAAAAGAGACTTTTAAAAAGTTAGACTGGGATTTCTTGCCCAGGATTTGCTTTCTTTCGTATTGAAGTGCTCTCTGTAGTCATACATTGATACATGTCATTAATACATGTTTGTTTGCCATTTAAATCTAGCATATAAATTAAATTTTAACCAGCTTTGCTTTGTGAGCCTCCCTCTCTGCTCGACTGTTGCATGGGATAGAGGGAGAGAGAGTGCACACTCTTAATCAAATAAGAAAACATAAAACAAGTAACTCTGAACAAACACTTTGATGTTCATAATAAATTAGTCTGAAAATGTATGATAGTATCTTACCTCAGTTTCAGTGAACTTGTTTACATTAAGCTGATCTATTCACCACTGTAGTTAGTTTGAGGTAGACTGTTTGATATACTGTAGATATACATAACTCACCCTGCCTTTCAAGAAACAGGAAATATTCCTGACTTTAAATAAATACATGTGTAGGACGTTTGCGTTGTAGGGATGTAAATGTAGATTTCAGATATACTGTAAAATTGGTGATTGAATGACTATTGTTTTCTTGCTGAAATTAGATGATTTTCCATTAAGTCAATAGGGACATTGGAATGTTTGTGTACAGCAACATGGCAGTCAGTGGCTCCAATGATATGATGTCATCAGCAATCCAGCTCTATTTTATATATCAGTGATTCTAATTCTAATTGTTTTTGTTTACATTCTTGAAATGGTCTATATATGACAGAGACTCTCAAGCTATGTTCATTATTCCTTTTGCACAACACAGTTTCCATCTCTGTGTCTGTTTGATCGGCATGATGTGAATTAAAGAAAACATAAATATTTTTTAACATTTTATGTGAGTGGCGCAAAATTCACCGTCATGAAGCAAGGGTTTTGTGGGTGTTGCTATGTGGTTGCTAAAGAATTCTGAGAGTTTTAATACAGTCGCTATGGTGTTTTGCATGGTTGCTAGTGCATTGCAATAGTTTCTGGGTGTTCTCTGTGATTGCTTAGTGTCCAATGTAAAAAAATTAAAAAAAATAAACATGATATCATAAACATGATATCCATGATATTGCGGTCCTTTTAATATGGTCGCCCCTTCAGTGTAAATCCATGGGACTTTGCCGCATGTTTTATCAAACACCAAGTGAAAATTTTAAGTAGCAAAGACCTCTAATTAAGAATCTTTGTGACTTTCAATATCATTAAGCTTGCTCACCACAGCTGCTGTTCCAAACTTTTACTATTTATTACATTTTTATATTTATTCACTCAATTCTTTGACAGAATGCTTTAGAATTGAACCATAATCCATGATGGAGTAGAATATGCATCTAATACTACCATTATGACTGTATCATAAAGGCCTAAAAGCTAATAAATATATAATATGGCTTAATAGATGATTTAACAAAATTTTTATGGACTAACTTGACTGTCTTGTATATTAGCGCAGTCCCCGACCTGCATCTGCAAACAAAACACTGAACAGCAGGTCACTGTTTCTCCCTGAAACAAGCGACGACTTTGGAAATCTCAGCTGAGACATAACCTGAATATACGTCATGCAAAATTGTTATCGATTTATGTCCTTCACTCCCAAACTCCAATTATGGTCAAAAGCATAGTGCAATTTATTGTGAGGGCTAATCATTAATATTGCCTCTCCATTAGCTGGAGTGCAGCTCTGTGACAGCATAATGGCCTGTGTCAGACAGATGAGTGGGTTACTGTGGATCTGCAAGTGTCAAATCACTCTTGTGGCATGATCAGATGTAGGCTTTTTTCATTTTGACCACTCCCTAATTATGCTTAAAGGATACATCTCTCCTACCCATGCTTTTAGAATTTTTCCATTTAATAAATAATAAAAGAATAAATTTTCATAAGGGAGCAAATAAGTGGTTTTGTTTCTTGGGCATTATTCCGTAACTGATGTTCTCTGACTTCCTAGACCAATCTGCTAGACAGGATATATATTATACATTATAAGGTTCACAGGAGCGGTGTGAACGTTTGTTTGTTTGTTTCAATAGACTGAACTCTCCTATCACACTGTTTGTGGGTCTTTAAAGCCCATTTTCCTTGACTTATGCAATTTACACATTTTCTGACTTCTACCTCTCACCCACTAGTGGTGAGATATTAGACAGTATGATCTTAAAAAACATTTTGCTTTTTTAATTATGTTATTTTCAGCCATTGCTAAGCTTGCAAGATGCAGTTAAACTTTATATTTAAGATAAGTACCCTGCTGTAAAAAAGACCTTCTTTGACCAGTATGAATTTACTGGTTTAAGACAATTTATGTTGTTAGTGCTGGTTTGGTTCTGATCTATGTGGTGGACCAGCATAACCATGTTATTTGCTGGTCAACCAGCATAATTTTTCTGATGAAGCTTGTTGACTAAGGGAAGCTTGCTGGTTAAGCTAGTTTAGAAACATTCTGTGGGTACTAGCATACCAGTATTACAACACATGCTGGTGACAAGAATATTTGTGTTTTTTTTTTGCTAGGTGGATACAGTACATGAAATGAGAAAAATAAACTGACTATATCTTTTGCATAGGTTCTAGGTTAAGTGTGTAATTTCTGCACCATTAGTGTCACAGAATGGACTTAAAATTGAACAAGAATTACACTTTTACAACTTTAAAGGTGAGAGAGAGTGATTTTAACCATTAGCTGCGACCCCCCCTCTTTGCAAATATGTATATAGCACCTTATATTCTTCCTGTCCTATTTTCATCCTATACACTCCTATACACAGCCTCTGAAGGCAGCATTTTCCAGTTGTTGGACACAGCCACACACAGAGACATACCTGTAGACCATTTTATTGGAGCAGATGGAGGGGTAGGGTTGTCATGATACCAAAATTTCAGTAGTCAGTTCTGATACCAGTAAAATTTCACAGTTCTCGGTACCAATTTCGATACCACAGCAAAAATATTTGAACATGATAATGTGCTATTGAACACATTCCTTTAACCTATTTGAAAAGTTACTTTTTGTGTCAATAATTGAATAAAACAAATGCAAATGTGTTTCCTTCAAGTTTTTCTCAATTAAATATACATTGCTTAAGTGTTTCAAGCTGGGCCCTGCTGTTTTAATTTTTCCCAAATCTGTGTATTGACAGAAGCTTCACACCTCCGGATGAGCAGTTCTTTACATAGCCCAGTTTCATCATTAAAGTGTAAATCCAGTGGTTTAATTATAAAAAATATACAGTCTACATGCTGTGCACTTCACAGTGGATGAGTGCTCTGCTCTGTGATCTCATACAACAAATCATACAACACAGCTCATGCAGATTAAAGGCCAATGTATACTTATACCAGAAACAAAGGATCTGACTGCGGCCGCGGACATCTTTTTTCCCACTGTGACTTGAGCTGAGGTTTGTTACAGAGACAGGTGTGATATTCCATGGCAACTATTTCAGTGATATCTGACAGGAAATAGAGGCATTTTCTGCATATCATTCAATAATATAAAACAAAATCTCTTACAGTACCTTTAAGGGCTGTCTGCCATTAAAAAAAAAAAAAAAACATTATTGTGGTGAGGTGAGTTCATATCCTGAGGACAAGTATTCTGACTCTTGAGATCGTTTAGATTTACTGATACATTTTTGTGTAGGTGGTCATGACCTCATTAAACTGATGTCCAATTACATTAAAGTCTGGTCTGTAAATTTACTGTCCATTCCTAATGGTATTTTTGCTTGGCCCACTGCACCACTGCCCATAAGTCCATCATGTGAAATAAGCCTTATGTGGACTTTAGGTTAACTGAATAATTTGTGGTCAGTTGCAGAAATAAAGTTAGATTTTGTATTAGATTGCATGGTTTCTGGGACCTTAACCTCAGGGTGGTTTTCACTTAAATGTGACCATTGTGCATGTTGATTAGTTTTATATACTGTTGGGAAGAATGGTTATGTATCTCAAAGTTTGATATAATATTCCCATATGTATTTGCTACAAAGTAAAGTAGTTTATAAATCTATTTCTTATCACTAAATTGTTTAAAGTAGTGTACAAATAAGTACAAGGTGTGCTGTTGTTACAACCTACCATGCTACTGAGTTGTTACTGACAGAAAACTGTTTTTTTTTTGTACATAGTAATCAAATATTCTTGTTCAGAATCCTTTTTATGCCATCCCCAGAGGAAATGTTTACTATTTTACCTCAAAATGGTTTAATGCCCTCTAAATCCTTAAAAAATAAATAATAATAATAATAAATAAATAAGTAGAATCCACGACTCAGTGGGACATTCTTTGCTTGAAGATGGCCAAACCCTTTGTATGGCCTTTAAATCAACAATCGCTTGTTCTGATACCCTGAATTGACTAATTTAGTCTATGTTCATGTGTAATTCCCTCACAGGCCAGATCATGTATAGTTTCTTAGCCTTATCCGACTCATGGGGAGGAGGGAAGAATGTTTGTAGGGTAACAACCTGAGCCTTAAAGGGGGTTGCCAGAACTTTTAATAAATAACCTTCCCAGGGCTTAAGAATGGCCTTCGACAGACCTGGTCCGAACTTTACAAAGAAGTTGTGTGTATTAATTTGATGGATGCCGAAAGTGAGCATTCTCCAAAGAGAATATGTGTAAGCATACCGCCTCTAGTGTCTCAAAGTGGAACCCATAAGTGTGTTTAATACCAGCACTAAGTGTTGTGGTTCTTGCCTGATTTGTGAAAAACTCACTCTTAAAGACTAGGAGTTTTTGATTTCAGAAGAATAGACTTTATTATCAGACCATAAAGCCGAGTTGCCCCTGCAGAAACAACTGAAGTGTCTTGAATTTTGCACACGCTTACATAGGTCTCACAAGGCGTGGCTAAAACAATGAATATCCTGTTTTGAGCTGAAAAACATCTTTGGAGCCCTAACAAATCTTCTTTATCTTTAAACCAGAAGTCTTCAGTTACATCCTGTGAGCCATTTTCACACTATGTAAAAACACTTTACTAAGAGGGGCCCATCATATATCTTCTTTAGCTTCAACAAAAGTAAATAGGAAACATCTGCATGTCATTTATGTGTGAGTGTCCATGTACCTCTGACATTCCATTCCCAGACTTTTATGCTGAACCACTCACATACACAAAAAACACATATGACCAACAGAAATAATTGTAGAATAAAATGGCATCGATTATACTTGATTAATGTATACTCAACTTGATAAAAATACACCACATATCCCCTCTCTGTGACTTTCAGAAGTCACATTTCCATTTTTACTCAGAGTGCAGTTTCACAATTCAGTCGCCTCAGTAATGCTAACTAGTGACTAAATTAAGTCACACAGCTTTACTACCAATGACCAGATTATGCCACCGCACTCCGTTGGAGATCACAGAACCAAACATCTCTACTCAACTTTGCTTAAGAATAGAGTAAAAGATTCTGTCCCTATATTCATTCAAAAAAATAAAACATACAAAATTGTTTTAAGCATGAGCATGCAATTGGTTCAGCCTTGTGTTTGGTTGTCACAGTTATGTAGAGTGTATCATACAAAATATTCATCATCATTTTAAGAGTTCTTGCTTTTAGTGTAGATGTCTTCAACCCAGATACTTTGCGCATCGAAGAGGGTCACCCTTTGGGGAGAGGTTAGGCTAGCACTTACACCCAGGGCATGGTTCTTCATATCTTCTTATATATATTCATTAGAGAGATCAATTTTCTCCCATCTTGGTCTTTCTGTCCATCCAGGTTAGTTGTCATTGCTTTGGACCATATACATCGATCAAGGTAATCTACTTACTGTTGCTCAAATCAAGAATGACTTTACCAATGGTAACACACAACAGAATATTATTCCTTCCACATTGTTGTTATTCCAAACATTATATTAATTTTAGCTTATTGTGCACCCCATTTCTTTAAGTAATCTATTTAAATCGCTATAAACAAGTCAAACCATGTTAATTTTAGTTACCACCATGTTTTCTTTTTTCCATTCTTCATTATTATTAAAATGCACATGAGTTCGATAAAAGCATAATTCAAAATAATTTTTCAATCTTAATTCTTCATCATACAAACAATCTCAGGTTTGTTCAATGCTTCTTTAATAATTTAGGCACCTCTTTGTATGCAACGGTTCTCAAAGCTTTACCCCCAAAAATCTATAACTTATCTTCTACACAGGGTGTGATCCCCTGATAACACAGTGATAGGATGCTTAGTATTTATCGCTGTGATGAAACATATTAATAAAGCGGTTATTAAGACACATTTGGGTTGAGTGGAACTCACAACTTCGGGCAGGTTTCTTCTAAACCTCCCTTTTGATGCTTCTATCCTAAAAGCATCCATCCACTTCCTTAAACCCATATTACCCTCCCATCTTGGGCAGGTTTCCAGGACGGTGGCACCCTGTCTTAGGCCGCTCTCATTTTGCCATTGGAGAGTCTTTCCCGTCATTGGGTCACCACCTCCTGCCACTGGTCTGATACCGCTCAGTCCTATCAGCCAATTCTTAATAATTTGGTATCTGTAAACAGATATTTTCTTTTGCTTTAGGAAGTATCACCTGAGAACCACCACAGCCAATGGAACCATCTAAATCTGCTTAAATATGAGACAGTTCAAAACATGGTTAAATTCACAAAGCATTATTCAAAATTAAACAGTCTATTAAAACTTAACAAATTAAACAAAATGCTAAAATTTAACTCATTTCCAGAACATTCATTTTCATTAAAATTGTATTTCTGCTCCTTTAGCAAATGTCACAAAAAACCTTGTATAATCATGGGAACTAATATCAGAATAAAACAAATACAGGGTAGCCTCTGTCGAGCTTCTAGGAAGCTTAATTTAAAACATCACCTTAATCAATAATGGTTTCTAGATAGTTTTGAACCTACATTTATTCTCTCAGATGAATGTTCAACTCAATCTCTTTAATATAAGCACCTAACATCAAATTGTCCTCTGAATTGGGATATATTCATTAATTGCCCTTAAAATCTTTAATCATGAGGAAAGCGGTTTTAACCTCTCCTTCATGTCACTGTATCTAACATTAGTGTCACATCACATCATTTACCATATAAAAGAAAATTAAAAGAAAATTCAACAATATAAAGATGTGCCTTTAGCATATACTTCTTGAGTTTCTTGTTCAAGCAGACACTTATCACACAGAGAGTGAGAAAGGGGAGGAGTTCTGAGGGGGACATTCCATCTCATTACAGCTGTTCCTTCTTTCTCATTTTAGAATCTCACAATAATATATTTAAGTTACCCTTCAACATTGAAAAAAGTGATCATTATAAGAATTCATTTTATTATCTGCTTTCAAACTTTTCCATTTTAAACCATCTTCAAATAAAACCTCTTCCAGAACTTTCCATCTTCTTCTCTTGTTAGAAATTTGATTACAGTTCCTGACCCCTGACCTGCTGAGGGCACTGCTTCCAGACATGTGCTAAATCTATCTTTCTCATGTCCATATAATACATAAACACATGCTTGAATGGTCCTTCTGGCACTGGCATATGAGCTATGAGTGGTTTTATTCAACCATCTATGCTTCATGAAAACGCCATATACATTGTGTCTTTTTGTCTTTCTTTTTTTTTTTTTTTTTCTTCACATAGTATGTTCATAAGTTCATCAACACAAGCTTTTCCTCTCTTTTTCAACATTCTCTTTACATTCAATACAACTAACTTTAGCCTTCTGTTCAAGCAGATCTTTACATTTACAACACCCATCTTATCCCTTCTTTTTTCTTTCTGTTGAATAACTCTCTAATGATTCCTTTATATGTTTTCTTACTCTCTCATGAGAAGCTATTCTATCTAATGAAACAACAAAAATCACCTTTTTAAACTAACAGAAAAGTAAGTAAATGTTTAAACAAAATAAAGTATATAAAAAAAGGCACAATTAAAATTCATTAAATCTCTTGTGTTTTACAATAATTGTTCAGTAAAATACATTAAATCCTTCTAATTTCTCATAACTCATCTTTTAAATCCTAATGTTTAGCATCATTTAACAATAAGATTTTTGTTAATTATTATACTCTTATTTTTCCTCAGCATTTCCTTATAAATGATTCAGTTAAATCATAGAGACAAACACCACTGTGCAGAAACTGTATGCCTCTAAAGTGATACTTTCATAGATTCATCTCAAAATGGAAATATTTACATTGGAAAAAAGATACTCTATCAACTCTTTGTAACACCCACTACCATTTTTCTTTAAAGTGAGGGTACGCTCTGGAAATTTAGGTGAGTACCAATCCAATAGGTAACTCTTACTTTGCCATACATTTGTAATATTTTACTCTTTAAATCAATAACTCAGTGGTTAGATGCTGGATTTAGATTTAGACCCTCGGAACAATTTAGACATGGGTATCGAACCCATGGATGGCAGTTTGAGAATCAAACATCCAATTAGTCATATATGACCAAAGTCAACTTATCCAGAGAAATGTAATCCACATTTGTAATGTCAATTCAGTAATGATTACCAGCAGTCATGATAGTGTGAGGGCCAATCAGATAATAGCCCACATCTGTCAGTCTTTTTCCCTCTGACTTCCTCCTGCAGGATTAGCCGCTTCAATAAATCATTTGGCCAGGTCATCTACAATGGTGAGAGACTAGTTGCAGAATGAGTTAGTGAACAACATACACATAATGATGACAGCTTGAAATTCTTAATGATATTCAATTTAATCTCAGTGTTTCTGCATGGGTTTCACCTGCTACCAATGACCAATTTTTAATAGCGTTCTCAATTATTTTTATATTAAATATATCACATATTGGGACTTTATTTAAATTTTATCTGGCATGATTGGTCATAGAACAAACCCAAGAAAAAACTTCTCAAAACTTAGCAAATTTTTAAAAGTAGAGAACATGAAATTATCTAACTCATTCTTAAATGTATTTCCTCTAAATCTAGTTTTAGTGGCAGCTCTCAGTGTACCCATGATCAACCAATGCCTACACTGTATATATAAAACAAGAAATAAAAGAAAAATATCTAATCTTAAAAGAATCTGCTATCTATCTTTTCTAAAGTCGGGGCGCCCCTTTGTTTGAGTGGAGACATCAAGAGAGATGAGATTATTTATTACAGGGTATAACCCCTCCTGCTCTCTCTCCTTACAGAGCCTCGCAGATCTCACTCAATCTCTCCATACAGACATTCCCTAGCAAAAATAATAAACACTACCTGTCTCATTTTTGTTGGTTGATCAAGTTTACACTGATAAAGTTGCACTCACATGTAAATTGTTCTCTAGACTTATTTAAACATATCAAAAACAAAACATATAATCATGGGTTTTTACATTTAGATATCAAGACATTATAGTGTTTAATTTAATATTGACAAACATTGTGTTTTCTCATAAGATTGAATAGACAGCACTTAAAACAGATACATGAATGTGAAGTTTTCTCATTTAAGATTTACTTTTCATACTCCAGTTACAAAATCCTTCTTTTAATTTCTCTTTCCCATTATCTTGAGATGTTAGCATTTCCACTGTGGCTTTCTGGTATAGGTTTACTGCTTACCAGCATACGTGAATGCAAATAAGTCTCTACTTTCCTCTGCCACCGGAATACTGAAAAAGGCAGACCATAAATCAATCATAGTAAAGTATTTGGCATCAAGAGGGACATTTGTCAGCAGCGTGTGTGCGGATTTGGAACATCAGCCTGACAATTTTCTACTATATCATTGATTGCTCGTAAGTCATGAACAAGGCGCCATTTAGATTTGTTTGCTTTGATCACAAGCAAAATTGGAGTATTCCAATAACTGTTTGTTTCTATTAATACTCCTGCTTTTACTAAACCATCTATGGTGTCTTTTATGCCTGTTTCAGCCTCAGGCCGCAAAGGGTACTGTGATTTTCTTGGCAGACGTGCACCTGGTTTAAGTTGTATTCTTATTGGACAGGCTGAATTTACAAGTCCTACACCTGTGTCATTCTGAGACCATAACTTATTTGGTACCTGACGCTCCAATTCTTTAAATAGTTCAGCATCAATAGTGTCTACCAATTTGTGTGTTGTTGTCATCTGTGTTTGTATATTTTTTATTGATGACTACTTCCTGAGGGGTACCCATCAATGGAGTCCCACACAAAATTTTAATGCAATTTTTGTCAACAGAATGAAACATCAATGGATATACTGTTGTTTCCCATTGGCACTGTTTAGTTTTTTTTCATCTTTGGCCCCCAATATTTTGCAATACAATTCTTCCCTAAATATAAGAATACATATGGATCAGAATCTACTACATTACAAGTTCATTCTCAGTTATACTCAAAGCTGCTCCCTGTTTACCTCTTATGATGTATACATTTTTCTGTTTCTTTAATTCTTTTATGTATTTGTGCTTCTATTACTTGCACTTCTGCTTCAATCTCCTCTTCTTCTGTTCTCACTTGCCCTAAAAGTTCTTTTTCACATACAGAATCTTCATCATATTTCAATTAAATTTTTCCTAAAGCTGCCCGTGCTTGTTCATAACAATCTAATTTTTTCTCACTTTTTCTGAACTTTTTTTTATTTTATTTATTTTTTATTTTCTTACTTTCTTTTTCTAAATCCACAATCCACATTCTCCTAAACCTTCTATAGTTCCCTTGAGTATTGGGAACTGACCTTCTGAGGGCACATATGGAGGTGATTTTACAAGGGCCTCTTCTCCTTCCCTCCCTTCTGCATCCTTATTCAAGTCTTATATTTTTCAGATAATTTTCTCCTTCTGTTTTGAACAATGCTAGCAATTCTCTCTCCCTTTCTCTTTTTTCTTCTATCTTTTTATTTTTATTCTTATCTTTAGTTTTGTAATCTTTTATCAATGTTTCCATTTCCTCACACAAAGATACATCAAATCTTCCTTTGGCTATTTTGTCATCAAATTTTTGGTTCTTTTTTGCCATTTGTTTGAGAGTTTATCTATAAGTTCCTTAAACACTGGATATTTTAATCCTAATATGTCCACAGGAGTGGCTGCCATAATTACACCTTATGTATTATAACAACACTTATCTTTACTACAACCTTTGTTTAAAATCCAATTACTCAGTTGAATTTAGTTAAATGCAAAACACTGGAGTCAAAGTTTTTTCTCAGATAATTTGATTTCCCAAATGAAATTCAAGTACTTTAAAGTTTTATATTATTTTAATGTTCTTACTTGTCGCTGTGAAATGAACTCATAAGCACACTTATATCACTTAACTGTATAACTTCTCTTGTATGAAGTTAAATACTTGTCTTTGATTCAGTCTATTTGAGAGTTATGACCAGTCAACAGCTGCTTTTTCTCAGTTTATCTAATCTTACACCAGGCTTCCTGTGTTGCCTGAATTTAACAGTCCTTGACAAAAAATTTTCTGCCAGCCAAAAGTTTTCCCTTCCATGCACATCTTTACAGCTGTGTTGTCTTATAGTTTTTATTATTCTCCCTATTGTTAATTTATACTGTATTACTATTTTGCCTCATATATTGATGGAAGATTGAAAATAGGTCTAAAGAGATATTCTTTTATATAAATTGCATATATACTCTTTGTTGGTTATGCATTAAAGACTGAGTTTTTCCTTGGATCACAGAGACAACCCATAAAGCCAGGATTTCTGTTAACCAAGGAAATTCCTTACCAAAGTTTCATGAGACAGGCTTTCATTCCCAACATCCATTCAACATATAAAAGACAAATCTTTATTAGACAACTTTATTCCATTCATCCTGTCCCTTTTTAATTTTAGGGCTTATATTTGTACTCAGTCATACACTTCCATACACACCCTTTCAAACACAGACACAAGTACACTCACAACCACAGCAATTTCACACTTATTACACACACAAGGCCTTTACAAACACAGAGCTCACAATAACACAACATAGTTCTAGAACACAACTATTCTACCACTCCTCTTGAGTGACCCGTTCCTACAGGATTTACACACACTCCTCTTGAGTGACCCGTTCCTACAGGATTTACACACACTCCTCTTGAGTGACCTGTTCCTACAGGATTTACACACACTCCTCTTGAGTGACCTGTTCCTACAGGATTTACACACACTCCTCTTGAGTGACCTGTTCCTACAGGATTTACACACATACAAAAATGTTTGCCTTCCTGGTCAAAAATATCTGTACTATTAATTTTTTGTCATCCTTCTAGGCCCACTTGACAGTAGAAAACTATTAATTTTATGTCATCCTCTAGGCCCACTTGACAGTAGAAAACTATTAATTTTTTGTCATCCTTCTAGGCCCACTTGACAGTAGAAAACTATTAATTTTATGTCATCCTCTAGGCCCACTTGACAGTAGAAAACTATTAATTTTTTGTCATCCTTCTAGGCCCACTTGACAGTAGAAAACTATTAATTTTATGTCATCCTCTAGGCCCACTTGACAGTAGAAAACTATTAATTTTATGTCATCCTCTAGGCCCACTTGACAGTAGAAAACTATTAATTTTATGTCATCCTCTAGGCCCACTTGACAGTAGAAAACTATTTATTTTTTGTCATCCATCTAGGCCCACTTGACAGTAAAAAAATTATCTATTTCATGCAATTATTTCTTCTGGAATCAAAAACCCTCTATTTATTTTATTTTCCTTATCTGAATTTGGAAGAGCTTTTAGAGTGTTCTTACCACCACAGGTAAACTGGCAAGCAACACAAACTTTTATATAAGCAAAAATGCTTACCTTTTCGGTGGCCACCGTTTATTGTGTTGCTTGTCAAGAAAGCCCGTCGTGGTCACTCTTCTGCCCTGTTCCGTCCTGCCGGGGTCGCCATTTGTTGTGGTTCTTGCCTGATTTGTGAAAAACTCACTCTTAAAGACTAGGAGTTTTTGATTTCAGAAGAATAGACTTTATTATCAGACCATAAAGCCGAGTTGCCCCTGCAGAAACAACTGAAGTGTCTTGAATTTTGCACACGCTTACATAGGTCTCACAAGGCGTGGCTAAAACAATGAATATCCTGTTTTGAGCTGAAAAACATCTTTGGAGCCCTAACAAATCTTCTTTATCTTTAAACCAGAAGTCTTCAGTTACATCCTGTGAGCCATTTTCACACTATGTAAAAACACTTTACTAAGAGGGGCCCATCATATATCTTCTTTAGCTTCAACAAAAGTAAATAGGAAACATCTGCATGTCATTTATGTGTGAGTGTCCATGTACCTCTGACATTCCATTCCCAGACTTTTATGCTGAACCACTCACATACACAAAAAACACATATGACCAACAGAAATAATTGTAGAATAAAATGGCATCGATTATACTTGATTAATGTATACTCAACTTGATAAAAATACACCACATAAGTCCCAGGCCAGGACGGTTTTGGGGCGAAAAATGTTCTTAGCCATCTCGCACCATACAGACTTCTGCTGACCAGAGGGTGTCGCTTAAAGGCAAGCCCTCAGAGGTCATGACCCTGTGTTAAATGCATCCGTGGTGACAACTTTCCATCTGACCATCTTGACAAGTGTCATACCTTTCTGATAAAATTTGGTTCTCCGCAATATCTAGTGTGGTTTAACAGCGATGCGTCACTATGAGGCAATGGTTACCATGTTTCTAAGTGAGATGAGGGACCCTTTTGCTGAGTCAGCACTGGAGATGTCTCATCCGTAGCAAGCTTAGCAGGGCGATGGTGGCTGCATCAGCCATCAAGCCCAGCATTCGCTTTCTTTAGTATTGAAGCATTCAAGTATAGGAAAATGGACTGAATGTGTTCGGCGGTTTTGCTTATTGGGACAGGTCTCTGTTCTTGTATGCTTATACCTATGATTGAGCTATCAGCAACCAATCGTTGAGGTAATAAGGATGCTGACTAGATTGCAAGATGCTCAGCGAAGCATTGCTTCTAACACTACCCTAAAAAAGGAAACTTCTGTTAATATGAAGCTGGCTTCCACTTATATGCTCACATTCCCTTACAAAAAATCTATAGTTGCCACAAAATTTCCGCAAATTTGCCACACATTATTTTAACACACAAATGAGCTTGGTATTCACTGCAAATGTTTGCCAGAAGTTTGCCGCTCTTCACCGGTAGTGGTGAACCTGAATTTTTTTTTTTCTGAAAAGTTTTCCGCAAAGCTCATTTGCATGTGAAAATTAATGAGTAGCGATTTTGCGGCAAGTTTTAGACAACTCTAGATTTATTTTCAGGATTGACATCAGCATAGGCGGAGAGCTAAGCTTCTCCAGCCAATCAAATGTGTGTTATTTGTGTTCAAATTTCCACCCCATAAAGGGAGCTTATGGGGTGGAATGCGTCAGCTTTTGATGCAGCATCAAAGTTGTATTCTTGAAAGGGACATGCGTTTACATTAGACTTGAAATCATGAGATTATTCTCTGCTTTTGACGTCAAAACGTAAACTGTCATGCATAAAACACTTGCACACATTGGATAAGCCAGTAAGAATGGCCAGTAAATTTGTTTAAATGCGGAATCACCTCTACACGCATGTAAAATGAGAAATCCATTTAATGGTAAAAAACTATTGTGTCCTGAACGATTTTGCTATAATGCTTATGAGCCTCCCCAAGTTAAAAGAAAACATTACATTACATCTACATTAGAATTTACGAGATTGAGAGGAAAAGGTAGCCAGCAACTACACCACCCTGGGAATCTCACCCAGGGAATATATATATTATACTGACAAGGAGATAAATCCACCCACAGAAGGAACACAGGTTCGTTTGGCGTGGCTACCTGTACAAAACTAAATATATTTTATTTTCACAAATAAAAAAATTACAAATAAATTTCAATTCAAAATACTGTGATAAGATTCAGTCTGAATGGAATGTTTCACATTACATCAAATAATGGCAGCTGAAGTTATGTTTGACACACACTATCAAAACACTAAACAGAGCTGAGGCTTACCAGCAGGGAGAAGCTAATTACAAACACTATCTGTCCTGGAAAGCATCAGAATCACACTTGTCACACGCAATCACACGTGACACACACACACACGCAAACATCTGAAACACAAACATGACACACACACGTGATACACACACACAGATCCCTATCCAAAATGGCGTGGTGATGAGCACAGCACAACACACATTGATTAAAACCACCACCAGGCACAGAAATGGAAGCCAGTCTCCCTGCTGCAAACACCCAGCTCCTGTAAATTGAAGACAAAAAAAAAAACAAGACAAAGTTAAAAAGATTCAAATACAAATGATTAGCAACAATTGGACACCACACTGGAAAATTGAACCAGTTAACCAAAAAAACAACAAAAAAAAACAGTAAGTAGAGTAAGTGTAAGTGTAAAAAAGAGTAAGTGCAGTCAGCAGTTTCCCGGTATGAACATCAGTGTCAACAATGCTTCAGCTTTACACAATCCAGACCAAGTTCACTCACTCACAGAAAATAATCCAAATATACCAGATTCTACTAACAAATCGGAGTCCAGAACAAATAACAGTTGTTTGTTTGGCGTGAACGTCCGAGATCTGTAGACACACTTCCAAAGGATTAATTTTATTGTTAAACAAACACAATACTCTCTGTCAATCCAAATTGATATTGAACCTCAAAAATGAATGTTTAACATAGAAAAAGTGAGTTTTGTATTTCTCGAGGGAATATATAAGTGTGTACAATTATTAGGCAACTAAATTACAAAAATAATTTCTCCCAACTCAATTGTTTATTCAAAATTTGTATGAGCCTTCCATTGATGGAATCTGTCAGTTACTTGATCTATGCACGATCAACTTTCGCTGAAGCAGCAACCACAACCTCCCAAATGCTGTTCAAAGAGGTGTATTATCTTCCCTCACTGTAAATCTCATGTTTGAGAAGGGCCGACAAGTTCTCAGTAGAATTTAAGTCAGGTGAAGAAGGGGGCTATGTCATTATTTGGGCATCTTTAAGACCCTTGCTGGCTAGCCAAGCAGTAGAGTACTTGTATGCATGTGATGGAGCATTGTATTGCATAAAGATCATGGCCTTCTTGAATGCTGTGGACTTCTTCCTGTACCACTGCTTGAAGTAAGTACTTTCCAGAAACTGGCAGTAGGTTTGGGAGTTTAGTTTCAGTCCATCGTGTCCATTAGTGATGCAGTCACGGGCCCATCCATCTGGTCCATCAAGATTCACTCTTATTTCATCTGTCCATAAATCCTTTGAAACCTTCATGTATTTCTTTGCCCAATCTTGATGCTTCAACTTGTGAATATATTCAGCGGTGGTTGTGTTTCAGCCTTCTTGGCCTTGGCCATGTCTCTGAGGCCATTGTACTTCTGGACACTCCAGGTAGGTTGCTGTTTTGGAATATGGTAGCATTGAAGGATAATGGGTTCCTAGTAGCTTCACGTTTAATTTTTCTCAAGTCTTGTGCAGTTAATTTGCGCTTTTTCTTCTCCATCCGTTTTTTGCGCCCCAGTTGACTATTCGCAACAAAACGTTTGATTGTCCAGTGGTCACGCCTCAATAATTTAGCTATTTCAAGAGTGCTGCGTCCGTCTGAAAAGCATTTTATAATATTTGACTTTTCAGTGTCAGTTAAATCTCTTTTTTGGCCCATTGAGGTAATGAAGCTACCTAATAATTATGCACATCTTGATATAAGGTGTTAGTCACTTTTGCCACACCCTCCCTCATTACAAAAATGCATACCATCTGAAAAGGATTGAATCCAATAAGCATTCAAGTTTATATGGTTTGGAGTTGGAAAATGTGCATGGAAATAATGATAAGATCAGAATACTCACTTGCCTATTAATTGGGCATGCAGTGTATAGGTCAGGCTAGGGCATGATTAAACATGTTATTTGTTCACACTAAATTAATGTGTTAAATTGACAGCCCAAATAAAATAAAAACAAACAGATCCAAATGTACACACAGTACAAAAAATAAATACACCTTAGCCAAACACAGTTAAACTCAGTTTTTCACAAGTCGTGACATTTAATTGTAGAAAATATTCCCTGTCTTTGGTCAGTTAGGGTCACTGCTTTATTTTAAGAATGTGAAATAATAATAATAGATATAATTAATTATTTCAGCTTTTATTTCTTTCATCATATTGGGTAAGAAGTTTGCATACACTTTGTTAGTATTTGGTAGCATTGCCTTTAAATTGTTTAACTTGGGTCAAATATTTTGGGTAGCCTTCCACGAGCTTCTCACAATTAGTTGCTGGAATATTGGCCCATTCCTCCAGACAGAACTGGTGTATCGGTGACAGGTTTGTAGGCCTCCTTGCTCGTGCATGTTTTACAGTTCTGCCCACATATCGGATTGGTCAGGGCTTTGTGATGGCCACTCCAATACCTTGACTTTGTTGTCCTTAAGCCGTTTTCCTTCCTCATGATGCCATCTATTTTGTGAAGTGCAACAGTCCCTCCTGTAGCAAAGTACCACCAAAACATGATACTGCCAACCCCATGCTTCACGGTTGGGATGGTGTTCTTCTGCTTGCAAGCCTCACCCTTTTTCCTCCAAACATAACAATCGTCATTATGGTCAAAAAGTTTTGTTTCATCAGACCAGAGTAAATTTCTCCAAAAAGTAAGATCGTTGTCCCCATGTGCACTGCAAAATGCAGTCTGGCTTTTAAATGCAGTTTTGGAGCAGTGGCTTCTTCCTTACTGTGCTGCCTTTCTGATTATGGTGATATAGGACTCGTTTTACTGTGGATATAGATACTTGCTTACCTGTTTCCTCCAGCATCTTCACAAGGTCATTTTCTGTTGTTCTGGGATTGATTTGCACTTTTCACACCAAAATACGCTCTTCTCTAGGAGAAAGAATGTGTCTTCTTCCTGAGTGGTAAGATGGCTGTGTGGTCATATGGTGTTTATACTTGTGTACTATTGTTTGTACAGATGACGTGGTACTTTCAGCCATTTGGAAATTGCTCTCAATAATTAACAAGACTTGCACAGTTCCACAATCTTTTTTATGAGGTCTTGGATGATTTCTTTAGATTCTCCCATGATATTAAGCAAAGAAGCACTGAGTTTGAAGGTAGGCCTTAAAATACATCCACAGGTACTCCTCCAGTTGACTCCAATTAGCCTATCAGAAGTGAACTGGCTAGTTGTTTAAAGTCTTGACATAATTCTCTGGAATTTTCCTAACTGCTTAAAAGCACAGTTGAATGTAAACTTCTGACCCACTGGAATTGTGATATTGTCAATTAAATGTGAAACAATCTGTCTGTAAACAATTGTTGGAAAAATTACTTGTGACATGCACAAAGTAGGTGTCCTAAACGACTTGTCAAAACTACAGTTTGCTCATATTAAATCTGTGACGTGGTTAAAAAATGTGTTTAAATGACTTTAATCTAAGTATATGTAAACATTTGACTTCATCTGTATACAAGAAAGCCAGTTCTTGAGAAGTGTATAATATAAGAAACAGTAGACTGAATCCCACAGGCAATGAAATCTACATTTCAAGAACTCCAAGCTCTAAACCGAACAATGCATGCCTACTTTGACTAGAATCATAGAAGGAAAGGCTTTGAGATTGCAGTTGTTGAGCTGGAATTTTTTTCTCCATTTCAGTTTTGAACACTGTGTAGAATGCTATTAAGCATTCTACAGAAAAAAAGCTGGCTGAAAGCAAAAAATGTATTACAGTAACCTTTATCTGAATTTCGAGTTTTTGAGCAGCACTGGACCATTTTCTGCACTGAACTGTGTGCATTGTTTTGTGTTTTTGCTTATGTGTATGTTTTTGTGTGCTTTCACAGCACTAATGTTTTCAGTGTAGTCCCTGGTGTAAACACACCTTATCAGCATCTACTGTGCATCTCTTCTCTTTTACACACCTCATGCTGTTACCGAAAAGCTACTGCAAACAAATCCCTCTCTTTTCCTCTGTGTTTATCTTCGGTAGTACCTGGACTCAGCTGCAGTTTACCTCCTTATGGTGGAGTATACCACAATGTGTTTAATACTTTTTCTTTTATTGTTGAAGCATGCTCACTAGATTTCAGGGTTAAACAATTCAACTGAACGTCCATGAAAGTTTTTTATTTTTTTTGCTATCATCACAATAGGGGCATCATAATTAAAACATTACTAAATAGAGATGAAAGGGGAGTTATTACTGTGAAAGTAAATATCTCTGAAATATTAAATGATTCTTGTTTTCAAATTAAAACAGACTGTATCATCATAAGGCAATATCTCAGCTCTATCAACAGAATCAAGACCAGATTCGACCTGCATGGTTTTTGCTGGTTAGTGCTGGTCTGGACTAACAAACCAAGCTGGTAAAATTTTTGACCAGCAAAGTGGTTCTTGTGATGCTGGTTAACCAAAGAAGACTTGCTGGTTAAGCTAGTAAGGAAGCCTGGTGGGAAACAGGCACACCAGCACCCAAAACATAAACTGGTGAGTGGTGACCAACTATGATTCCCTACACAGCCCAAACATGTTATCTACACCAAGAGTTAAACTGAGAAAAATGGTTTAAAAGTTTTAGATTTTCCAGCCACATTGCCACAAAATTTCACTCTTTTTTTCCCTCCAAATATAAGCATAGTTGAGCCAAACCTGTTTGTTACAGGACAGATTAAATGCTGCTTCCCACAGTGTGTAGATGCATTAACACTCGCACTTACACAATGCACTCAGCCATCTATAATGTATGAATTTTCACGGTGGAGTATCATCTCAAATGGAACACTTTTGTTTTTTTCACGACAAGGATCTGCATTCATTGTTTTAAATATTTTTCACACTTTTAAATACATACAATGTGTTGCCACTAGCTTTAGCACATTAGCAAAACATCTTTGGATACTGTCATAACCTCCATTCCCTGATGGAGGAAAAGAGATGTTGTGTCGATGTAGTGACGCTAGGGGTCGCTCTTGGGAGCCCCAAACATCTCTGATCTTTGAGAAAAGGCCAATGAGACTTGGGGAGTGGAATTTGAATGCCACTCCCCTGGACATACGGGTATAAAAGGGGCTGGCTCACAACCACTCATTCAGGTTTTGTGCTGAGGAGCCAAGACAGGGTCCCAGACATTTCAGCGGCTAGTAAATCATTGTGGCAAGAGGGACACATCATCTCGTTCCCTCCATCAGGGAACGGAGGTTACGACAGTAACCAATACGTTCCCTATCTGTCACTCTCTCGACGTTGTGTCGAAGTTGTGACACTAGGGGTCCCTATACAAAACGCCACAACTAGCTGAACTGTATGCTGATCTGGGCTGCTGATGTAGGTGCAAGTAAGCTTCTGTGTGCATAATAGTAGGTGTACCGGTCTGCACGTAGCCTCACCCAAAGCCCCAAAAGACGTCATGTAGTTCCCCACATCCCTGTGGGGGGCGTAACAAGTAGTGGGGCAGGCCGCACCAGCCGTGGCCTTTTCTCTCTATGTTTTTTCTCTCCACAGTGTATTTAGATTCGGCTGGGGCCATCTAATGATACTATTTGTGCCGGGCAAGGTGTTATTTTCCCTTCCTATTCTTTCAGGGGGAAAATACACCACAGAGACCACATCCTGCCCAAAGGCGAGGTTAACATGTGGCAAATATGTCATGTGGGCTCACCAGCCACACACAGAAGAGGTGCAGTAGTAGGTCCTGCCCGAAGGGGAGGAGCTCTACAAACACAGTGACCGGAGGCAGAGAGGGCTCTGGGAACTGGGAAGTCGGGTTCGGACAGAAAAAGGTGTCCCCCCATGACCTCATAAGTTCGCCATGCACCTTGAGTGGCTTCCTGAACCCAGGAACTAATCGTCAAGCCGCAAGGGCTCAGGGATGGGTGGAGGGTTCCACTCCAGCCCGAAACTCGCAGCAGCCTGGGCAAGAATGGCAGTCAGCTCCGTGTCGGCCTCAGACTGGGCGGGCACACCCTAAAGTGGTAGCCCAGTCGAGTCCTCGGCGTCCAACATCTCCAACGTGCTCTCCGATGCTGCTATTGAAACCTCATCCATCTTGTGATCTCCAAAAGAGACATTAGGGTTGCACAGAGGCAAGCTACCTGTCTCATCCCAGAACTGGATCAGTGCAAACGAGTGTGCTAGGGAATGGCGGTCCGCAGGGGATTACCCATTGGAGCCCCCAAATCGACTTGTACCTGTAGATAGAAGGCCAGGCACGGGGGGCGGCTGCAGTGGCTTTCTCTCAGAAGAAGGAAAGCTGTGACCACAACGTTGCCATGGTCATGTTCTCGAAATGAGAACACGAATCATCCACGAATGCTGCCTCAACGTGATTATGGCCCAGGTTCAATGCATGCTCTTTTAGAGGAAAATACACTCTTTGCTCTTTGCTCTTTGCTTTATCCAACAACATACGCTTCTTAAAGAGGTGAATGGACCGGCAGTGGCTCCAAAAAAAAAAAAACCTGAATGAGTATGTCTGGGGGAGTGGCATGCAAATTACTCTTGCCAATTCTCTTTGGCCTTTTCTCAAATATCAGAGGTGTTTGGGGCTGCCAAGAGTGACCCCTAATGTCACTACATCGAGTGAGTGACAGATAGGGAACTCAGTCCAAATTTTAGCTGTGTCCCAAATGATGCACTAGACACAATGCACTAAGACATATACTTTAACATGAGAAATTTTGAAGTGTTGCATTGTCTCAAATGGAAAACTTATTGTTATTTAATACAAAGAATTTGCTATTTAACAGTTGAAGAAATTTTCAAACACATGTGTTGCTGCTAAAAATCTAGAGTTTTGGCAATTTGCCACAAACTTGGTGCAAATTTGCCACTTGTTAATTTCACATGCAAATAAACTTATGTTTCACTGTTTTCAGATGTTTACAGCTCTTCACCAGAAGTGGTGAACCTGCAGAAAACATTTGATAACAATGGACAATTTGCTACAAGTTTGTCGCAAAGCTTATTTTCATGCGAAAATAATCAGTGGTGAATTTGCGGCAAGTTGGTTGCAAATTTGCCATGAACTCCCAATTGTGCAAGGGCACACTCCCTTAAAAAAATCGAGAGTTCACTAATAATTTTCACTAGCAAATGAGCTTTGGAAAACTTACAGCAAACTTACAAGAAATTGTCTAGTGTTGCCAACCTGTTTGCTGCAGGTTCACCACTAACGGAGAGCTGCAAACTTCTGGCGAATCACAAGCTCATTTGCATTTAACAAATAATTAGCAGCAAGTTTGAGGCTTGTTTAAATTTTTTGTAAGGTACACTGGCCAAACTGAGTACAATACTTATATTTCAAGAAACGTAAACTGTATATTCACACAGTGTGCGGTGATGGCAGCATTAAACTCACATTTGCTAGTTGTCACATTCACCACTAACAAACCACCCCAAACCACACACTTCTGCACTATTTATCATCATATTTTAGTGTAAGTAGTGCAAGTAGTATGTTATCACTGAAAATGCTTCAAAAAGAAATGTACACAGATGATGCACTTCTTCAACCGTCAAAACAGAGTGTAGAATGTTGAACAATTTATGCACTTACTGCTCACAGCTTGCTATACATGGCAGGGATAGAGTAACCTGGTTGTGTTGCTGGTCTGAAAAAACATTTGTAAATGATGGAGAATTTTGAATGCTTGACCTTACAAAAATGTACAGTTCTGTCAAACTTGCTGCAAACTTGCCAGTCATTATTTTCACATGCAAATAAGCTTTACAGCAAACTTTTCATAGTCGCCAAATGTTTTCTACAGGTAAACCACTACCAGTAAAGAGCTGCAAACTTCTAGAAAATATTTGTTGTGAAGCAGAAGTTCATTTGCATGTAAAAAAAAAAAATAATGAGTGGGAAACTTGCAGCAAGTTTACAGAATATTTTCGGCACGTTTGTCAGAACTTTGGATTTTTTGTAAGGGTTACCATCACCCCACACTGTTTGGATATGTACTTTGTTTCAGATATAAGTGTTGAACCTAGGTTGGCTAACACACTAACAACACACATCAATCACTATGTCAGTGTGTTACTGCATTACAATAATGCACAACAAAGTTAGAAAAGCCAAAGAAAACAATTGTGCAATATGTCTCCCAGAATTTATTCTAAGATAAAATTAGTCTAAGCATATAATCATAATTTGGAGCAGAATTGTCAGTTATTTTAGTGTATTAGTGTATTACCTGCATGTTGATTTCAGACACCCTGAAGAAGATCTGTGAATTACTTAAAATTAAAAATTTTCCGATCGGACGTTTTTTCCTTGTAAAGCCGCTCATAGTCTGGAAAGGTTAGTTAAAATGTGTAGTAAGATAGACTGGATGGACTTTTTGAAACAAGGGCAGCTAGGAAGGGCTGCTCAGTCCTTTCTGATGTCAATCACCCACTGTTTACTGAATTTCAATTGCTTCCCTCGGGCTTTAAATTTAAACTCCATTTTAGTAAAACAAATTGATACAGGACTTCTTTTTCCCTGCAGTGATCATATATTTGAATGTCTCATTATAACGTAAGTCCATTTGTGCAGGTTGTGTTGTTGTACATGTGTGTGTGTATACTGCTGTCTGTAAAACAAATGGCCTTTTAAGACAATAAAGTTGAGATGAGTTGAAGTTTAAACTCTTGTTTTTGTGCAGACTCACAGACTTGAGTGAAATTTAAGATGACATTTATTTGATGAATATAAAACAGAAAAGTAATGTCTCTCTTTGGCGTAGGCCCCCTCTGGTGGTCTGAAGAAGTTGTACTCAGAATCGTCATATCCTACCGAAGATAGGATACCCCCATGCAGGTCGGGACTCAACTAGTGGTGGCGGGGGGTGGAGGTTGCCGTGTTAGCGCACTGAAAAAGCAATGTGATTGTGAGCAGACTTATAAAGCAATGGCTTAAATGTGATTGGCTGGGAATTATGCAGCTAATGGTGCAATGATGTACAGCTGCTAGTCTTAGAACTACGCTGCGCTTACATTGACAGGCAAGGGGTGGTGCTTCGCTTCTGCTAGGAGACATTCAGAATGGATTAATGTTTACACCTTAAATGTGATGTGTTTTACCACTATTGTGTTTTAGATTACAGTGTCTAATGTTTTAGACCCTGTTTAGACCTGTATTTAGCACTGACCACATGTGATCGGATCACCAAAAATGCATCTTAATACCAGGTGGAAATGGGGCCTTAGTTGTCTCAACACATTAAGATGGGATAAGATAAAGTATTCTTACATTAAAAAATGATGCACTTGACCTAAAGGATTTAGCTTTTTTATTAGCTTTCATTTAAGCACAATGGTATGATGTGAGGAACATGCTCTTTTTGTGAACAGACTTTAAGGATTTTCCTTGTCTTTTTGCACCCTAACAGGAGGTGAAGAGAAGCTTACAGCAACCACTTATTCTCAACTGTCAACGTTGTGGTTTGGGAGATCATGCGAAGAGAAACATGTCTCACTTGTGTGGATGTCTTTGTTAGTTCTTGAGGACCTCTCATGGGATGAGCGATTAACTGTGACAAACCTGTTGTCTGCTTTCTCCGGTGTCTTTAAAGTGTATTTCAATGGGAATTGAGGTTGACACTCTGAATAAACTCTCTTTATTTGGACATATTTTAGATTCACATAATTGTTAATCTAAAGGGTAGGCCTAAAGAGATTAAAAAAAGTGAATGCTGATCTCAAATGTCATTGTTTTCATAGCACCAGGTTCTATTACAGAGAGGATGTTAATGCTTTCATACAGAACTGTCTTGTTGCATAGCAACTAAATGATCAGACTACCCCCAATCTCCCCCTCCCATGCAGGTTCAACTACAACCTGCAAAAAATCTTTACCAACAGCTTTTTTGTTGAGAAGAATTGAATGGAATTTGCTACACACATTTCAGGGGGGAAAAATTGTTGGTTGAACTTGGCAATGACTTTTCCCCTACTGAATCCATCAGACCCCATTTCAAACATTCTATGAGAAATGCCAATAAGCATCTGCACAGATTCACTCTGCAGTACAGAGAGCAAAGAAAAAGAGCATATCAACCGAGTCAGACAATTTCAAATTCAGATTTTATTGCTTCTTATAAGAAACAATATGCATTTCTCCATGGCCAAAAGTAAAACTGATATAAAAGAGCTTACAGATATTTGTTCACTCAGCTTTGCTCGGATTCTCAATGGAACATCAGCATTATGAATTCTGCATGTTGGAATAATAAGTGTTGCTCTGTGTTGCTCTGTCATACTCCTTTCCTCCCCCTTCATGGCCTAATTTGGAAATATATCCTCTGCACTCTACCTTCATTTCATAAGTAACTGCAGTGCTCAAGCACAACATATGTATTGTAA
This sequence comes from Moxostoma hubbsi, assembly GCA_032164185.1. Classification (NCBI taxonomy): domain Eukaryota; kingdom Metazoa; phylum Chordata; class Actinopteri; order Cypriniformes; family Catostomidae; genus Moxostoma; species Moxostoma hubbsi. Next base: position 14,707,010 of record JAVLUX010000024.1, on the reverse strand, counting down.
ATATGCTTTGTGTTGTGCTTGAGGTCTACAGGGTTTATCCTTTTCTCATCTGTGTACTGCACTGGATCTCTGCACCACTTTAATTGCCATGCTGAATCAACAGATACATTTGTACTATTCACCTTACCTACTTTTTGCAAACAAAGGGAGAAGTCGTAAAATGTTTTCTGATCAATCCCATGTCTTCTATTATTCAGATAGTCCCACCTCAAGCTCACGCCATTAGTTGAGCCCAAAGGTGTCAAGGTTTGACTGGTTAGCATGGACATTTAGTCCCTGCTGGTAGATACTATACAAGCTTACACCATTAGTTGAGCCCAAAGGGGTCAAGGTTTGACTGGTTAGCATGGACATTTAGTCCCTGCTGGTAGATACTATACAAGCTCATGCCATTAGTTGAGCCCAAAGGTGTCAAGGTTTGACTGGTTAGCATGGACAATTAGTCCCTGCTGGTAGATACTACTATTATGGGTGCAAAAAACATCTTTCTCAAATGACAGACATTTAAACGTAGCTGTGTATTCTGACGAAATAATAATTTTGCAAGTACTTAATAAGTACTTAATTATCACCATTGGATTAGTTACCCAAAAAGTAATCCACTATAAATTAATAAATACTCCAAAAAAATTTATTGGATTCATTTATTAATTACTGCTTTAAAAAAGTAATCACATTACTAATTTCTTTACTTTGAAATGACATTCCTCAACTTAAAAAGTTAGTTTTTCCCCTTAATGATTTCAAAATAATGTCTGTATTTCCTCCTTGTTTATTGTCACATGCAAGTCACACACACAGTACTACTTGCAATGACTCATTCTCTCTTACAATGACTCTTTGGGAGTGCACGCTCTTCAGATATGCAAACAGACGTACACATGAACATTTACATTTATGCATTTGGCAGATGCTTTTATCCAAAGCAACTTACAGAGTATTTATTACAGGGACAATCCCCCCGGAGAAACCTTGAGTTAAGTTCCTTGCTCAAGGACACAATGGTGGTGGCTGTCGGGATCAAACCAGCGACCTTCTAATTAACAGTTATGTGATTTAGCCCACTACACCACAACCACTGAAAATTGGCAGATAGAATTTGCATGGTCCATCCCCAGACATATGGGACGTGTGTTTGTCAGTCAGATCATTTCTATGGAGCCGAGCGATTGTGCAGCAGCAAGATGAGTTTCACTACTGCTCCACTCACCTCTACCAGAGCATTGCTGTTGGAATCTATGGCGCGTTTCCTGCGGCTTTCTCCTTTTCTGCACGCTGTGCAGTCAAGCCCCTGGGTGCTTCGGCTGTGCTTCTGTAAAGAGTGCATACCCTCTAAAAAGATAAGAATTTTCCATTCTTAAAAGAGTAATACACAGCAGGCGTTGAACGTCCTTTTCTGTGTAGTTCCTGGATGCAGTCGATATCTCTCCAAATCAAGGCAATGCCACTCCAGCCGCCCCCCCGCATCACTCCTCCTTCCCATGGGATTGAGGACGACCCGGTTTCCGGGTCCGAGGTGAGGGCGGCTCACCTCCCTCGAGCCCCCTGAGTTGGATGATGACATCGCCGCTGCATCAGAGAGCTGCCCAGTCTGAGGCTGATGCACAGATGGCTGACATACTTTCACGGGCTGCCATAAGCATCGGGTTGGACTGGAACTCTCCGTCCTCCCAACAGCCTTCACGGCTTGATGATTGACCCCCCCCCCCCCCCCCCCCCCCACAGTACCTTTCTTCCCTAAGGTGCATGACAAGCTAACGAGGACGTCGAGGGCATCTTTTACTATCTGGAACCGACCTCTTCGCTCATCCGCTCTCACTAAGCTTGACAGTGGGGCGGCCTACTGGTACACGGAGGTCCCCCAGGTGTATAGAGCGGTTGCGATCCACCTGTAGCCCGAAAATGCCAGCACCTGGCGGGATCGTCCAGTACTCCCCTCCAAGACCTGTAGGGTGACATCGTCTCTGACCTTGAAAGCCTACAGCGCCACTGGTCAGGCTGCCTCCTCCCTGCATGCCATGGCGCTCCTGCAAGTTCACCAAGCCAAGGCACTTAAAGATCTGCACTTGGGTAGTCCTGGCCCTGACGGAACTACGCTCTGCCACCGACCTTGCTCTCAGAGCTATGAAGGTCAGAGCACAGGCACTCGGGCAGGCGATGGCCACCCACGTGGTCCAGGAACATCACCTGTGGCTAAACCTGGTCGAGATGCGCAACGTTGAAAATCGTTGTTTTCCTTATTTTCTTTTGCCGCATCCCCCTGGGCTGTGGTACCCACATTGTCAATAAAAGAGTGATTTCCTCACTTCCTGTGTCATCTAGCTATTCTCACGGCACCCTGGCACCAAAATCCTACAGCCCTGGTTTCCCGGACGCAGTTACCTCACCTCCGGACCCGCGAATGTCCATCACTGGTGGGCCGGCGCTGACGAGTTCCGAAGATGTTCCTACAGACCTCCTCCTCAATCTCTAACCCTCCCCCTGCCGGGTGCGTGGTGGAAGATAAAGTCTGAGTCTTTTCTCAGCACCCCAACCTCGGCACGCACTTTTGCCTCCCAATGCATTATTACCAGCTTCCCCCGCTGCGAAGCCCCACCAGGTACGTCAAAAACGATCATCTCCCTATTGCCCTTCGCATGGAGCTTGGATGCATGGTTTTTGCTGCCCAACCCGTCGCGCTGGTTGGCCAGGACCATCCGACTCGGCTACGTGATCAAATTCGCCAGGTTCCCGCCTCATTTCAGTGGTATTCGCTCCATCTCGATGCGTGGCAAAAATACCATCACCCTACGTACAGAGATTACAACTCTGCTACTCAAGGATGTGATAGAGTCTGTCCCTCCAGCCAAGATGAAGAAGGGTTTCTATAGCCCTTACTTCATCGTACCCAAAAAGGTGGTGGGTTGCGGCCAATCTTCATCGGGTTTTACACAAACTCTCAAAATGCTCATGCAGAAACAGATTCTAACCTGCGTTTGGCATCCAGATTGGTTTTGCTGCGGTAGACCTGAAGGATGCATACTTCCACGTCTTAATTTTGCCTCGACATCGACCCTTCCTACGGTTCCTCCCCTTTGGCCTGTCCCTGTCCCCTCATGTCTTCACCAAGGTCACAGAGGAAGCCCTTGCCTCGCTACAGGAAGTGGGCATCCACATACTCAATTACATTGATGACTGGCTCATTCTCGCTCACTCTTGAGAGTTACTATGCGCCCAAGGGACCAGGTGCTCAGGCACCTCAGCCGTCTAGGGCTTCAGGTCAACTGGGAAAAGAGCAAGCTCGCCCCGGTTCAGAGCATCTTTTTTCTCGGCTTGGAGTTAGGCTCAGTCTCAATGACAGCTTACCTCACGAACAAGAGCGCCCAGTCGGTTCTAAAGTGCCTTGCTCTCTTTGAGCCAGCACAACAGTTCCTCTAAAACAATTCCAGAGGATCCTGGGGCATATGGAATCCTCAGCCACGGTCACGTTGCTCGGGTTGATGCATATGAGATCACTTCAGCACTGGCTTCAGACTCAAGTCCCGAGATGGGCATGGCGCCACAGCACGTACCGTGTGTTAATCACCCCTTCCTGCCATCAGAATTTCAACCCTTGGACAGACCTCTGTTTTCTGCAGACAGGAGTCCCCCTACAGCAGGTGTCCAGATGTGTCATGGTCACCACAAACGCCTCTCAACTGGGTTGGGGCAACGAGCAAGCAGCCGCTGGTTCCTGGAGAGGGCCCCACTGCGTTGGCATATCAACTACCTAGAGTTGCTGGCTGTATTCCTTGCCCTGTGGAGGTTTCTCCCACTGATTTGGGGCAAGCACGTCTTGATCCGTTCAGACAGCACCACGACGGTAATGTACATAAATCGCCAAGGCGGCATGCACTTTCGTCATATGTCACAACTCCCCGTCATCTCCTCCTTTGGAGTCAGAAGATTCAGAAGAGCTGAGTGACCTACCACCGGCAGTTGTAGACACGATCAACCAACCACTGGCGGTTGTAGGTACAATCAACCAAGTCAGAGCTCCCTCTACCAGGCAGCTTTACACCCTAAAGTGGCACTTGTTTGCAAATTGGTGTTCTTCTCGGTCTGAAGACCCACAGAGATGCGCAGTTTGGTCAGTGCTTTGATTCCTGCAAGAGAGGTTGGAGGGGAGGCTGTCCCCCTCAACCTTAAAGGTGTATGTAGCCCTAATTCGGCCCACCATGATGCAGTGGACGGTAAGTCCTTGGGTAAGCACGATCTGATTGTCATGTTCCTTAGAGGTGCCCGGAGACTGAATCTTCCCAGGCCAAGCCTGTTCCCCTCCTGGAATCTCTCAGTGGTCCTCTCGGGACTTCAGAGAACCCCCTTCAAGCCACTTGACTCAGTAGAGCTTAAGGCCCTCTCCTTATATAGTTAAGTATCTCCTTATGGCCCTACTGATAGTGCTAGCTACCATCAAGAGGGTTGGGGACCTGCAAGCATTCTCTGTCACCAACACTTGCCTAGAGTTCAGTCCGGAGATACTCATGTCATCCTAAGACCATGACTGGGCTATGTGCCCAAGGTTCCTACCCACCCACCTTCAGGGATCAGGTCATGAACCTGCAAGCACTGCCCCAGGAGCTTTAGATGTTCTGAGCAGCTCTTTGTCTGCTTTGGTGGACAGCGGAAAGGGAACGCTGTCTTCAAACAGAGGTTAGCCCACTGGGTCATCGACGCCATCTCCCTGGCCTACCAGACACAGGCCATGCCTGCCCCCTTGCATGTTCAAGCACACTCAACGAGAAGTAAGGCATCCTCATGGGCACTGGCTAGTGGCACCTCCCTAGCAGACATCTGCAAAGCAGCGGGCTGGGCAACACCCAATACCTTTGCAAGATTCTATAATCTCAGGATTGAGTCGGTGTCGTCCCATGTTTTATCAGGTCCAAGCTGGTAGAACTCGTAACACGGAACAACTGACCGGGTGTACCGCTTGCACTCAGCACCTTTCCCCTCCTCTGAGGCGAACACATGTGCTCTTATCCCAGGAGATCCTACTAACTTGGCTCCCTGGATGACTCCTCCCTAGCCCTCTGGCCTGTGAATTCAGCTGAGGACCTACCACCTCGCCACTTCCATATGTGGCTTGACAACACTTGTGACGTATTGGCCACATGTTACCTCCTGGTCTCTGCAGAGTCTTTTCCCCCTGAAAGAATAGGAACGGAAAAGAACGTCTTCCCCAATGCATTTTATAGCGTATAGCGTTTATGCTCTATGACGAGAAACATAGAGAGAGAAAAGGCCGCGGCTGGCCAGCTTGCTCCCATGATAGTCATGTTGCTTGTTCCCCCCTCAGGGGTGCTGGGAACCTAAGAACTGCATATGACACTTTTTGGAGGGTTACGTGTGGCCGATACAGTTGCTTCTCGCATGAAGCAGCTTTCTTGAACCTGTGTCAGCAGCTCATGTAACACGGTTTAGTGCATGGTGTTTTTTAAAATGGGACCCCTTGTGTCACTACAATCGACACAACGTTGAGTAAGTGACAGAATGGGAACGTCATGGTTGCTGTTGTAACCTCCATTCACTGATGGAGGGAATGAGACGTTGTGTCCCCCTTGCCACGACACTAGACCTACCACTGTAAGCGGCCGAACCTTACTCAGTGTAAAAACCTGACTGACAGAAGCACATCCGCTTCCCTTTATGTCTGCCAATTTTTAATTGGCCTTTTCTTAAATCCAGAGGTATGCGAGGCTCTCAAGAAAGGCCCCTTGTGTCACTACAATTGACACAATGTCTCGTTCCCTCCATCAGGGAATGGAGGTTACAACAGCAACCACGATGTTTTGAATTAACTAAACTGAAAGTCAGTAACTGTAATCTGCCAACAATAATTAAAAATGTAATGTATTACACTACTTTTTTTACTTAAAAGGAATTAGATTATAGTTAAAAAAATACTTTTTATTACTGTTAATACCGTTAATTTCTATTATGTTTGTCAGTTTCCTGATCACTTTGAAAGCTGGCATCACTGATAAGTGAATAGTGCCACATGCCATTGGTTCTTTATTGTCATGTACACAGATAAACTGGTACTGTACATTGTCCAGTACAATGCAATTAGACTATGTAATGTATGTGCACACAAATATGGATTATGAGGTAGTGTAGTAGTGTATAATATGCAAAAAGTGCAAAATACGTGCAAAATATATGTATAATCTTTGTAGACAACAAGTCAAAAATGCATACTTAATCCTCATAGTGCAACAATAAAACCATCTAACCAATTGATAAATTAATAATTAGTACAACATTAGATCCATGGCTTGAGTGCCAGTTTAACAAAGACTTAATGATAATAGTCTTAATTGTGGTGAAATCAGTGCAAAGTCGAACCTCAAAACTTCAAATAAATGGACATGTATCCCCCTACATTTCCAAGCAATTAAACCCTCCATCCCCATATGGTATGCATCCTCCACATACAGCATTAACTGAGCATGACAAGTACATAGCAGTGCCAGTGAATCAAATCTGCTCACACTATCAGTTGTTCTTGATGTTAGGGTATAAATATGCTGGTGTTGTATTTTTTCCCCTCATCAGTTAAGAGATCCTCTAATCCAGATGAAATGATGATGTACAATTCATTTTATGCATGACATGTGATTCCACATTTGCATATTTTATTTCAGAACAAGTGAGATCATACAGTGGCTTTAATTTCAATGTGCTCTGCCTGTGCCCAGGATCCTTAGCGCCTTGCTTGAAGCCTTTGGCTACTTCCAACCACCACTGACTGTGCGTGTCATATTATGTAAGGTCACAGCATAGAACTGAGAGTGCAGTGGCACTAGCTCCAACTAGCACAGTGACGCGGGCTCCAACTTGTAATTATTTTACAGTCTACCATTTTTAACAGGTCTGTAAGTAAACGCAATTTGAATCCATCTAAATGCACTTTCTGACAGGTCTTCTGTACAAGTTTTTTATGTATACAGCACCAACAGTTGCTTAAATGTACTGAGAATGGCAGTTTCATCTTGAATGTACTCAGGTTCATGAAGAAATGGCAATTTGTTGTTTCGATACAAATTCACAGTTTTTCCATGATCTTAAAGGAGAACTTAGTAATTTGTTCATTTTGAAGCATAAAACACATGAATACTCTAGTCATATCAGTAGCCTAAAAAAATGTTTTTGTATTATTTTACATGGAGAGGATCACTTAAGTGGGGGCCACCATGTTGAGATAACATGACCAGCCAAATCCACTTTATCTCGGTAACCCTTGGACCCTCAACGTTGTGTCGATGTAGTGACATTAGGGTTCTGAACCTCCCATTCCCCAGAACGGTCGCATGCCCTGGTCTTTTGGAAACTAGCTGCTATTGGGCTACATTCAGATCAGTTTTGTAATGGCAGAGGTCCTCCAGTGTGTCATAAATGAAGGGAGAGAGAGATGGTGTTAACAGGGCCCTGTGCTTCACAAGCCTCTATCCCCAGCACACCCACGCACTGTCTTCTCATATCTGACAGGAAATGGCTTCTCTTACTGTGATAAAAATCCAGCTCTCACGCTCTCTATTTTCCGTTCGCTCAGTTTTTCTTTCCTTCTGCTACTAACCATGGAAAGACTGTAAATAAATGAAGCAATTCTGTTGTCCAAAGGAACCAATCGATTTTTGTATCCATTTTAAAACATTATTTATTACTAAAAGGATAGTTTTTCCAAAAAATTAAAATTTTACTCACAACATTACAACATTATTTACTCACCTTTATGTTGTTTTAAACTTATATGGCTTTCTTCACTATTCACTGCTTCAGTCACTATTTACTTTCATTGCATTGATTTTTCTGTACATTGAAAGTGAATGGTGACTTTGGTTGATATTTGACATGAGGGTGAGAAAATTATGTCAAAATGTTCTTTATTGAGTGAACTATCATTTTAAAGCATTTCGTTCAAGCAGAAGAACATGTCATTTTTCTAGTGCGTATGTTGCAGTAATGATCAGCGAGAATGCTAAATCACATATGCATTCTCAGTTTTGTTAAAAATAAATGATGAATCTTCACATGGTAGACGGGAAGGAAGGAAGAACCTTTAAGCATTTCAGCAAATGCTGCACTCACGTGCAGCTGAAACTGCAGGGGTGGGAATGAGCATGGAGGGGCTGCCTGACCCATTTTGGGTCTGATTGGTGTAGAAAAAAAATTCAGGGCCAGCAGTGCACACAGAGGAGTGGAATGTTTCGCTGTGGAAGAGCTGCTAACTCTCGTTTATTTCTATTCGTCTTCTAGACACTCGTGTCCCATGTTTCATCACAGTATATTTAAATATTTAACCTATGACATTTTCTTGCTGGTGCAACAAGAATGCATAATTTCATGACATTTTTACATTTCCCATTGTGAGTTCTCATTTGCACATTACCTGCATGCTGAAGAACTGTTAGCAGCAGATGTGAAATGCTTAAATGTGTAGGGTTGTTGACAGATGGTCTGCGCAAATATTCCCAAGATAAAATCTTAAAGACAACAGTCGTAACTGTGATGTGTCAATAGTGCACATGTAAGGTATAATATTGGCTTTTTTCCTAAAGGGAAAGTTCACCAAAAATTACAATTCTGTCACTAGCCTACTCTGTTTAGTCACACTCATGTTGTTCCAAAACCATTAGGGATGGCAGATCAATTCTAAAGTATTGATACTTCAGATACTGATATCGTATGGAGAGAGGACATCTATCATATAGACATAAAACTCTTTTTGGGGGGTTTTATCTGACGGATGTTTAAAAAACAAAACAAAACCAGCAGTCTGTCACGATTCACTGTTGTCTGCCCTGTGTTTTACCTCTGTCATCTGTTCCCCATGGACTACACTTCCCATCATCCCCTGCTCTCATCACTGCCAGCTGTCTCTTATTGTTCCTCACCTGTGTTTAAAGTTCTCATTAGTCTTTGTGTATTTAATGCCCTGATTTCTGTTCAGTATTGTCAGTTGTTGAATGTACCTGAATGTGTTTGACCTACCGTGTTCTGCCCGTGCCCTTCGTGGATGTTTTCTCTTGTTTATGTTTTGTTTCCCATCGTGGACGTTTTATTTGTTCCTGGTTTACCCATTATTTTGTATTTGTTTATTATTTCATTAAAATCCTTCGCTGCATCTAGATCCAGCTCTCTTGACTTTTTCCCTGCGTGATAACAACTGACCATGAAATGGATCTAACGGCATACTTCACTCAATTAAGCCAGGCGGATCTAACAATTCGGGAGTTCTCCCATTTCTTCTCCGCAGTTGCCATCCACACCGGTTTCGATGACGAAGCCCTGAAAACCACCTATCTAATCGGATTACCAACATGCATTACACCGGGAATTACACATGGCAGGCGTATGTGAGACTAGTTGTGGAGAAACTCGCTGCAGAGGAGCCACCTCTCTCAATCCCGGTCTCAGCTTCTGAGCGTTCCACGCCTGCCACGGCCAACAAGCCAATGCCCACGACTGCCATGGCCAACGAGCCAACGCCCACACCTGCCACGGCCAACGAGCTGGAGGTCTCTTCCGTCCCAGAGCCAGCGTTGCCAGCCTCGTCCAGCCGGAGGAGGAGGAGAAGAAAGGCTTCTGTAACCCAGTCTCCGCCATCCAAGGCTCCGCCTCCCGAGTCTTCCAGGGCTCCGCCTTCCATAGCTCCGCCTCCCGAGCCTTCCACTGCTCTGCCTTCCAAGGCTCTATCTTCTGAGCCTTCCACGTCTCTGCCTTCCAAGGCTCCGTCTTCTGAGCCTTCCACGGCTTTGCCTTCCATGGCTCCGTCTCCTGAGCCTTCCACGGCTCCGCCTACAGAGCCTTCCACGACTCTGCCTTCCAAGGCTCCATCTCCCGAGCCTTCCACGACTCCGTCTCCGGCTGCGTGACACAGTAATGAGGATTGTATTAAAAAAGAAGAAAATAAAGCATAAAGAAAATACAAAAAAATAAATACAAAAATGAAATAAGGTACAATGAAATATGGTTGAGGCTAATGTCAAATAAGTCCATTAGCCTACCCATACGCTTCAGCATACGTCACCTTATTACATGTGTAACAAAGTTCAATGGAAAGGAGGAGGTTAGAATTGGCTTGACAATATAAATAATCTTTCAATAAAACAAAAAGACACAAACATAAACACATGAAGGGCAGCTGCGTAACTCTCTCTCTCTCTCTCTCTCTCTCTCTCTCTCTAACTGCCGCCTCCGGTCACCTTTATCCTTCTCGATGTCACAGTTTGTCTCCACTGTGTTCAAGGACTCTTATTTTGAAGTTTTCTCCTGCACTTCCCAGATTTCCCAGAATCCACTGCCCTAATCACTTCCTCAGTATCCCCACCTGTATGCCATTCCCTCATTAATTTCCCTGTGTATATATACCTTATAGTTTTGATCATTAGTTGTCAGTCCTTGAACGATAATGATAGAATAGTAATGTTTGAAATGTGATGTTTGAATGGATATGTTTGCGAATGCGTTAGTTTCCAATACAGCGAATGTCCTACTCCTGGGTTTGTAATTAAAAGATTCAAAGCATCTACTCCCGTGTCTCCTCTTCCACTCCTTGGGCAACAAACGTTACAGAAGAACTGAACCAATAACCACAGAAGAATACGGATTCACTTGCCAGCTCATCCCAACGTCTTCCTGTCCTAATAAGCCTCATTTCAAGGAGCACTTCACTGAGCATGGATCCAACAGCTTTATTTTTTTAGCTTTTCAGGCTGGATCTTCCCCTACTGGAATACTCAGCCAGGTTCCTTCGCCTCACAGCTACTACAGACTTTTCCGTTGAGTACCTTAAACCCATTTATGGTATGGGATTAAACTTTAACCATACAACAGCACCTCCTGAGGTGGGGAATCTCTGCCTGGTGGAGTATGTTGCCTCTCTTGGCTCCTCCCTCGGCCCTGCCCTCTGTGTCTTCTGTGTATCCACCCACTTCCTCAGAGACTCCTCCTCCAGAGGTTCCACTTCCTGACCTAGTCCTTGCCCTGCGGTCAACTCCCAGACCTCCTGACCCAGTCTCTGCTCTGTGGCCGCCTCCAGACCCAGTCCCTGCCCTGTGGCCGCCTCCCAGGCCTCCAGATCCAGTCCCTGCGGCCACCTCCCATTACTCCAGACCCAGTCTCTGCCCTGTGTCTGCCTCCAGTTCCATTCCAAGTTCCATCCCTTAAACTGCCCCCTTGATCATCCTCCTGGGATCCTTCTTCTGTGTTTCCCTACCGTCATCCATCTTGGGGCACAAGGAGTCGCCTTTATAGGAGAGGGGGGTAATGTCACAGTTTGTCTCCACTGTGTTCAAGGACTCTTATTCCTACATTTACCAGAATCCACTGCCCTAATCACTTTCTCTGTATCCCCACCTGTATTCCATTCCCTCATTATGTTCCCTGTGTATATATACCTTCTAGTTTTGATCATTAGTTGTCAGTCCTTGAACGGTAATGTTAGAATACTAATGTTTGAATTGTGATGTTTGAATGGATATGTTTGTAAATGCATTTGTTTCCTCTCCAGCGAATGTCCTACTCCTGGGTGTGTAATTAAAAGATTCAAAGATTCTACTCCTGCGTCTCCTCTTCCACTCCTTGGGCAACAAACGTTACACTCGAGGGCTTGCTTAGCCTGATTAGGGGCCGGGTGTGCATCATCACGACCCGGCCCCGCCCTCCTGCCTGCCACAACATGCTTATATCATTCACCGCATTTTATGCATTTAAGTACTTGCTTATATCAGTCAAAGCATTTTATGCAATAAATACATGCTTAAACACTCACAATATTTTATGCATTTATTTATGCTATGAGGACCTGTAGAAATGTTTACAACAATAGAACTCTCGTTATGCATATTCACTTAGTTGGAAAACACTAGGCTATGAATGGTTAAATGAGATATGTCTAATTCTAAATTTACATACCCAGTCCTCACATGTGCATAGAAACGTGGTCAAACTCCACATATGCACATATCCTTCAAAAATGAACCATAACAAACACTCCATTTTTACATACAACTCTTCTGAACACATATTTAATGCAATTTATAAGCATTTTGTGTAAAATTTGACCAAGAATTCTCAAACAATGAACAAAACGGAGGTCTCCTACTCAATACATGCTCTCACCTCTCTATCACGAGAGAGTGCTGAAAAGCATGTGTCTCAAAACTCCAGTCACAGAACTTTTTGAACTATGTTTGAACTATGTAATTTATGACTAGAGTTAAATTGCATGAAATTTCTTAATTTTTCTATATAGATACTATTCTTTTTTTTCTTTTTTTTGTGATTTTATTATTTGTTTACCATGAAAACTGTTGCGTGTCATAAGATTCAAAGTGAAAAATAATTTACTTTTTAAGCAAACAGTTGTGTATGATTGGATCTATTTCCTTTCTGCTTATCATAAGGCACAGAAATGCTCATAAACAGAAGCTGTCGCAGACAGCGCTCAGTCACAGAGCTTGTTTGTTGTAAATTCATTTAAATTAAAAACTGTTAAAAGATTAAAAATGTTGAGTTGATAAATGACCAAAATAAATGTCTGATAATATGCAGTTTAGGCTTATAGATTTATAAAATAATGGCTTTTAAGTATAAGGATAAATGTCTAAAATTACCCATTTGTCCATATAAAAATAATGGAGGCATTGATATCATTGGCCTTAATAGTACTACGTATCAGATCAGAAAGAAAATATGTGGTATCACTCATCCCTAAAACCCTGTCTTTCTTCCATGTAACATCTGGATAGAGATCTTTGGCAGATTGTGAAGGACTAGCAACCTCAGTCACCATTCACTTTCAGTGCTTAAAAATATACCATGTTGTCATAGGACCATCTGGTTAACTTAGCTTTGTTTGTTTCCTGGATACGGTAATGCTGAAAAAATATTGATTTCCTTTGTCAGCTGTAATCACACCTACCTGTATTTCCAACACCCATCAATTGCATGGAACCCAAGTAAACACATATCACACCATTTATGGCATGGTATTACGTATCTACACCCACATCAACATTTGTATATATTCCTAAATAGATAATATTACCTGTGAAAAGGAAAGGTATATCAAGGACAAAGGTTGCTAAGCAACTTTGCTTCACATTTCCTGCTTTGCCGTACAGTCACAATTTAGCAGGCAGCCTGGCTGTGTATTACTGCACATCTCCTACCCGTAACCGAAGCTCTAACTGCTCTTAAACTCTCAATGACATTAAAGCTCTGTTCACCACACCACTTCACACTCTCTTATGCCCACAGAATCAGACAGCACTCTGCTGAGTATCAGCTAGATTTTCTACTTATATGTAGGATAGGCAATATAAAATAACTATGCACTGCAAAATTTGATTTTTAACTTTTGAGTTGACGCCATTGACATGAAAGGAGTCGCTATGGTGATACTGTATTTCTATGATCCTCTGTGGCGATATGCAGATCCATACTTCGGTGAATACTAATTAAAGCAAAGTGAAGAATATTACAATTGAGTAGTGGTGCAGTGACAAGCAAATACTCATGGTGACAGCATAATGATGATCACATGATAGACAGGCCAATAAACAAGGATTGCTAATTGCATTCTGGGTCATGAGGTTCTCTGGACTCCATTGCTTGCCTTTAAAGAGACTGGTTACCTTCCTATCTGTATTAGTGAGGGCTGACCTCTTCCTATTCCAATAATAGTCTGTTATGAGAGGTCACATGCAGACCTGCACAAACTCTAGTTTACTGTTTCTTTAATGACGTTGCTTGAGGACACAGATTTGAGACTGAATATTATTATGTAACAATAAACAAAATGTTGCTAAACAAAACTTATTTAAATAAATTAAAATTAAATAAATTACTATAAATCCAGTCGGATCACATGAAAATTACATGAATGTTATAACATTTTTGCTAAATGATATTGCATGGTTCCTTAAAGGGATAGTTCACCCTGAAAATTATCTCATCATTTACTCACCCTCATGCCATCCCAGATGTGTAAAACTTTCTTTATTCTGGTGAACACAAACGAAGATTATTAGATGAATATTTCAGCTCTGTAGGTCCATACAATGCAAGTGAATGGGTACCAAAAATTTTAAGCTCCAAAATGCACATAAACACAGCATAAAATTAATCCATATGACTCCAGTGGTTAAATCCATGTCTTCAGAAGCAATATAATAGGTGTGGATGAGAAACAGTTCTATATTTAAGTCCTTTTTACCATCACTCTCCACTTTTACATTCTTCTTCTTTTGTTTTAGGTGATTTTCATAATTTGTGCATATCACCCCCTACTGGGCAGGGAGGACAATTGATCGTAAAACATATTGATCTGTTTCTCTCCCACACCATCATATCACTTCTAAAGATATGGATTTAACCACTGGAGTCTTATGGACTCTTTATGAATCTTTTTTTTAAAAACTTGATACGCCTATTTATTTTGCTATTATGACTTATCATGATTATATGATTAGCTGCATTTTACTGTTTGAAATTAGCATAGTTTTTTTTTTTTTTGTGCTGTCATTCACCCTGTCTGAATATACCCAAGACCAATTTTTGCAGCACAACCCACCCGTTGACAACCAGTGCTCTGAATCGATGCCTTAAATATATCCTGCTTTAACTCATCTGAGCTCTCAACATAAAAACTTGAAAATTATGCACTCATGACTATCAATAAAACAGAAAATTTGAATTAGATGGCACTCTGAAATTGACACATCATAACAGATCATATCACATGGGTCATAGTGTGAAATAGGGAGATTCATCAAAACGTAGCTTTGAAACTGTGTAAACAGAAATGCCTACCACATTGTTTTGACAGCATTTTGCTTTATCAAGAATTTCAATAGCACATCATAAATGATCTATTTGTTGAACCTGCCAAAACTACTCTTGCAGATAATACAGTAAGATAAAAGCTGTCACTAAATGAACAGCATGAATACGCTCATGTTCCACAGGCGTGAACAGAATGGTGTGTTTACATAAAGAATTGCTTGTTTTCTCACTGCACAAGGCCAGTGTCTCTCAAACCGTCCTTTCTGTACCGACTTCTCGTACTCTGTGAAATCTCCAACTTGTGACAGCTCATGAAGACACAACAGTTCACAGTATCCCTCCCTCAAATCAACAAGTGGCATAGTGCACACATACAAGCAGGAAACTAAGGGTTTATAGTAAGATAGGAAGACAAGATTTTTATCATCTGCTGTATGCTGCAATAACCTTGGTGATCATCCTCTGAGGAGGCTCATATAGGCCACGCTTGTGCTCCCTGTAATGTCGATTGTTGGACGCTCTTGGGCATGTGTCCCACAAACAGGGGCAGTCCACTGAGTCAACAGCTGATACACCAACCGCTAGACCAGATGCCTGCTTAGCTCTGCCAACATAACAGATGCATTTAGTACATATGATTATTCTCACTGCTTTGCAGTGAACGTGGCACTTCAGCAATGGGTGTCAAAACAAAAACTTTAGGATACACTGGGTGGATAAATTAGGGATTGAGATTTTTCAAAGCAGAGTTTTTCGATTATTGTTTATTTTTAGGACTTTTAAAAATGATGTGTATAATATTTTGGATGTTAAAACCACTTTTTTATTATCCTGGTTTAATATGCAGAGACAACCACAATTAAGTAATTCACATGTTGATTGCCCTAAAAACATAAAAACCAATGCTATGATTTTGGGGCAGGTGGAGTATTCAGGAAAAAAGTGATTCTTTTTTGCAATTCCATTTGAAGATGCCAGTGGTGCAGAAATTACACGTTTCTAAATGTTCTTGTACTTCCTACTACATTGATAAATATTGATGTGTTTCTAGCTTTTCCCAACATGTTATTCTGTGGTTTCAGACAATATAATCATCTAGAGTCACCATCACATTATTGCAAACATATTGCATCACTCAGTTGAGTAGATTTCCTTTACTGCTTAGACCGTGTGTGATTTTTCACGTGTTAAGCACAGGACAGGAGTGCACCCTCGAAAGGTTTGCAGTTCTCCTAAGACCTTCGTGTCACACATCAGTCCTTGCCATTAGCACACACTGATGCTGGCAGGTGTAAGTATGTACAATCCGTAGGTACTATATGTTGAAGACCACAGTGTTAAGTCTCTTCAGGGGACATGGCTTTCTGGAAGAGTAGGTAGAATGGGGCGAATACCCTTACAAATGAGACCTAATCATGCATTGTTTAAGCCAAGTGCCACAGGAGCAAAACATAATGTAGAAGCCCTGCTGGAAAATCCAGCATAAACTGACGCATGTTTCAAAAGCTGTTTTGAAACATGGTAGCTGGTTTCTGGCTGGCCTAAGCTGGTGATTAGCTTGAACAAGCTGCTCATTACCTGGTCCAAGTTGCTCAATTGTTGGTCAAAACTGATAATTAGGTGGTCCAAGCTGGTCATTAGTTTGTCCAAGCTGGTCTTTAGCTGGTCTAAGATGGTCATTAAGTGGTCCAAGATGGTCATTAGCTTGTCATTATCTGGTATAAGTTGGTCATTAAGGGGTCAAAGATGGTCATTAGTTGATTCAAGTTGGTCATTAGCTGGACCAAGCTACTCATTAAATGGTCCAAGATGGTCATTAGCTGGTCTAAGCTGGTCATTAAATGGTCCAAGTTGGTCATTAGTTGGACCAAGCTGGTCATTTGCTGGTTCAAGCTGGTCATTATGTGATCCAAGATGGTTATTGGCTGGTCTAAGATTGTCGTTAGGTGGTCCAAGCTGGTCATTAAGTGGTCCAAGATAGTCATTAGCTGGTCTAAGATGGTCATTAGCTGATTCAAATTGGTCATTAGCTGGACCAAGCTGGTCATTAAGTGGTCAGAGATGACATTAGCTGGTCTAAAATCGTCATTAGCTGGTCTAAGCAGCTGGTCATTAAGTGATCCAAGATCATTATTATCTGGTCTAAGCTGGTCATTAATTGGTCCAAGATGGTGATTAGCTGGTATAAGCTGTTCATTAGCTGGTTCAAGATGGTCATTAATTGGTCCAAGATGGCGATTAGCTGGTCCAAGATCATCATTAGTTGGTTCAAGTTGGTCATTAGCTGGTCTAAGATCATCAAAAGTTGGTCATTAGCTGATTCAAGTTGGTCATTAGCTGGACCAAGCTGGTCATTAAGTGGTCGGAGATGGACATTAGCTGGTCTAAAATCGTCATTAGCTGGTCTAAGCTGGTCATTAAGTGGTCCAAGTTGATCATTAGTTGGACCAAGCTGGTCATTTGCTGGTTCAAATTGGTCATTACGTGATCCAAGATGGTTATTAGCTGGTACAAGCTGGTCATTAAGTGGTCCAAGATGGTCATTAGCTGGTCTAAGATGGTCATTAGCTGGTCTAAGAAGGTGATTAAGTGGTCGAAGGTGGTCATTAGCTGGTCTAAGTTCATCATTAGGAGGTCCAAGCTGGTCATTAAGTGGTCCAAGATGGTCATCAGCTGATCTAAGATTATCATTATCTAGTCTAAGCAGCTGGTAATTTAGTGGTCCAAGGTGGTCATTAGCTGGTATAAGCTGTTCATTAGCTGGTTCAAGATGGTCATTAATTGGTCCAAGATGGCGATTAGCTGGTCTAAGATCATCATTAGTTGGTCCAAGCTGGACATTAAGTGGTTCAAGTTGGTCATTAGCTAGTTTAAGTTCATCATTATTTGGTCAAAGTTGGTCATTAGCTGGACCAAGCTGGTCATTAAGTGGTCAGAGACGGACATTAGCTGGTCTAAAATCGTCCTTAGCTGGTCTAAGCAGCTGGCCATTAAGTGATCCAATATCGTTATTAGCTGGTCTAAGCTGGTCATTAATTGGTCCAAGGTGGTGATTAGCTGGTATAAGCTGTTCATTAGCTGGTCTAAGAAGGTCATTAAGTGGTTCAAGGTGGTCATTAGCTGGTCTAAGATCATCATTAGCTGGTACAAGCTGGTCATTAAGTGGTCCAAGATGGTCATTAGCTGGTCTAAGATGGTCATTAGCTGGTCTAAGAATGTCATTAAGTGGTTCAAGGTGGTCATTAGCTGGTCTAAGATCGTCATTAGGTGGTCCAAGCTGGTCATTAAGTGGTCCAAGATGGTCATCAGCTGATCTAAGATTATCATTAATCAGAAGGTCGCTGGTTCGATCCCCACAGCCACCACCATTGTGTCCTTGAGCAAGACACTTAACTCCAGGTTGCTCCGGGGGGGATTGTCCCTGTAATAAGTGCACTGTAAGTCGCTTTGGATAAAAGCGTCTGCTAAATGCATAAATGTAAATGTAAATGTGATCATTATCTTGTCTAAGCTGGTCATTAATTGGTCCAAGACAGTGATAAGATGGTATAAGCTGTTCATTAGCTGGTTCAAGATGGTCATTAATTGGTCCAAGATGGCGATTAGCTGGTCTAAGATCATCATTAGTTGGTCCAAGCTGGACATTATGTGGTTCAACTTGGTCATTAGCTGGTTTAAGTTCATCATTAATTGGTCAAAG
This sequence comes from Moxostoma hubbsi, assembly GCA_032164185.1. Taxonomy (NCBI): domain Eukaryota; kingdom Metazoa; phylum Chordata; class Actinopteri; order Cypriniformes; family Catostomidae; genus Moxostoma; species Moxostoma hubbsi. The sequence continues at coordinate 14,688,499 of JAVLUX010000024.1, read as the reverse complement.
TTGGTCATTAGCTGGACCAAGCTGGTCATTAAGTGGTCAGAGATGGACATTAGCTGGTCTAAAATTAAACTAGGCACAATTAAAGGACTAAAAATTTATTTGGAGTAATGGCTATTCTGCATCTGCATCAGGAGAAGATTTTAAAAAGCTGACATGGGATCCTGCCAGTTGTCTGGGAAACCCTTTTTATCTCTTGTGCACATTACAGACATGCACTGCGGGCTGCTGTTGAGAGTGTGCTATTTGGAGCTGGGAGTCTGCAGCATAAATCACTGCGTCTCTTTGTCAGAATATGACCTGAGCATTAAATTATCTTGTAAATTGTTGAAAGGAAGTATAGTGCTGTCCTTCCTCATCACACAGACAATAGACTCTGGCCCAATCCAGGAAACAGCCATCACTTACCTTTTGCAGGAAAATGTCTGTTGACAGGCTTTTGTACACATTAATCTAAATGGAAACTTTATGGATCCTTATTAAATTGAACAGTTATCATATGAAATGAGGTGGTGCTAGTATTTTTGTCACTCTGATGGACATATATCAGAGTTTTTGATGTAAGGTGTCAAGTCATTAAATTTTTTTAATTAAAAATATCTGGTTTGCTCTCTTGTTGAGACAGTTGAGACAGTAAAGCTGATGTACTGAATGTAATTTTTGTTCTATTATCTGTTTAATATGCTGAATTCACTAAGAGTAAGCCATTTGTACAGTAGGTTGATTTCACCTGCAAATGTTACTGGGGCTCAGTGGCACTATCAAAAGTCACACATTATTTTACAGTGATCATGTTACTGTGTATTTACATAGGCAATATGTCTTAACTGTGTAATTATTTTGTAGAGCAGCTTGTACTTACAGTATATATTGTTATTATTATTATAGTAATTAATAGTAACATGTATGATGTGTAACACAGACACTGTAAAATAAAGTGTTATCAAACATTGTTCTGTCTAAGCAGCCCATCCATACCATCACAGCAACATTAGCCATTTTTCCAACATAAGGTCGAACAATTCTCTTTGCGAAACTGTGCCATGAACACACAGATAGATAAAAGTTCCCAGACTATTAAAAGGACATTTATTGATAAATAATTAATTTATATAACATTATATTAAATTAATTTTAATAAGCTAGCTACCTCCTACCACCCTAATCTACCTCCCTAATGAAAAAGGCTTGCTGAAAAATTATGTACTACACTAGTCAAACCATCAAAAAAATCATGAATATACACCCAAAACACAAAATTTAATGACATTTTATTAACTTTACTATAGCAAACTTTACCAACTACCTAGAAACAAATGAATTACCTCAGCATTGGCAAATTGACAAGCTTGAGTCATCACAAACTAAAGCCATTCGACCAGCACAGTTAAGCATGGTAAGCTAAACTTGCCAAGAAATCCAGGCCGAGATCGGTTTGTAATCGTGCTGAACCATGCTCAAGTGGAAGTGCTACTGAAACCATTCCTCACCATGCTCGGAACCGTTCGGCTCATTGGTGGAAAAGTGTCTAATCGTTCGACCAATTGTATAATGGAGGTGTGAGGACATCTGTTTGTACAACCAATGAAAGAAGGGGGGAGTTTTCTGTAATCTGTTTGAAAACAGTGATTATTTGGTGCCACTAGTGCAGCAGAAATTCCACACTTCAGGTTTAAAGGGGTTATAGCAAGTTTTGAGCTTTGAAAATTACATTTGTTGGAAATAAGCATCAACAAATTACTTGCTTTGAACTTTCGCAACTTTGTGACATTAAACATGGCCCAAATAGACTCCTCAATGACTATGCATATTTGGTGTTCAGAAACTTTGCTCGCCTAGTCACGGTAAGTTAATAAGGAATCAGTAGGATAGGATATTTCAGATTGGCACAATGTAATACAGGCTTGGCAAAGAGGCTGTCATTGATGGATGAGGCAGTCAAAAAATTAGTTGGACACGATAGCAAACTTTCAGCCATTGTGTGACCACCCGAGCACAGCAATCAGCACTGTTTAATTACTTGAACACGATTTCCTTAACTATAATAATTCATAGCGAACAGTCGTATCCATCTCTGTTTGACCTGACTGGTTGTGATTGACCATCATTTCTGTTGTTTTTTGTATGGAAGACATTATGGTGCCCTTCACATTATGTTTAGCCAACACCTCAGAAAGACACAGTTAGACCAGTCTGACTCCATCCATTTATTAATCTTAAGTTTTTACAAAGAATGCCCCACTGGAGGTCTCAAAGCTTTGCATCTGCTCATCATAATTACCGATTTGCAACTGCTGTCCAACCCAGGAAGGAGCGCAAATGCGAACTAAGGGATCTCAAGATGCGTTTAAAGATTGAGTATTAAACTATATTTAACTTGACACAGTGACATAAACATTTTATGTTTATGATGCAACACAGCCGAGACGCTACACAGGCATGTCTGACGGAGGTTGTAGGCTGGATTGAGATGGTGCAAAATTCGGAAATTACCCCATAAATATCTAATCACAAATAAAATCAATGAAATTTCCTTCAAACTTATTTAAGTACTACCCCACTAATTATTTTCTTGAAGAGAGATTTAATTTTGATGTCGATATATTCTGTACATTTTGTTGTCTGCAGGCGGAAAAATTTTTTCATTCATTTTGGAGTTGTCCCTACTCGACTTGTTTTTGGTCTGATTTCTGCAAGATTGTTAGAGATCATATTATTCCCAGCTTTCAACTTTGTTTTGAAAAAGTTTTTTTTTTTTTTTTTTTTTTTTTTTTTAGTTATGACACGTCTCTTCATAAGGAATATTATTTGATTAATGTTCTGCTTTTGTTTGCCAAGTTTAGTATTCATAAATGTAAGTATGGTGGTTTTAAACCATTAGTTTTATAACCATTTAGGTTCAGCAATACCTAAGAACAATTTCCAATTTGAGTAAAAAAAAACTGTAAAGTGTATTGAAATATGTAAACAATTTGATATTTTTATTTAAACTGTTTATTTATTTTCCTTTTTGTTGTTGTTTGTTTTAATATACCTCTTGGATCTAGATGTAAAAGTTTTGTAAGTATTAATTAAAAAACATATCTGGTGTACATTGACGGTCCTTAAACAAGCCCTCATAATAAATCTCCAACTGATTGACAAATTCACTTGTGTAATGGATTGCTGTGAACTGTATGCCAATGATTGACTTATGATCAATAATATGGTAGTAAACAATACATTGTAATCTAAAGCTGCTTTTTTGTATTGTCTTATCAATGATTAACTCTTCTGCACAAGTTTTGTAATGCAAAAAGAATGTAATGCATTTTATTTATCTGAATATTTTGTATTTATATATATATATATGCGATTAATCTCGATTAATTAATCGGGACACCATGTAATTAATTCATTTAAAAATTTGAATCGATTGACAGCCCTATTAATAAGTAATAACAAATGCATTTTGCCACTTTTACCATTGCTTCATAAAAGTAAGAAGCCAGCCATGCTTGCGCAATACAGAGATTTTACAGAAAACCCCTTACCTATGGTAAAATCACTGTTACACACAGCATATCATGATTGCTTTAGTTAGCCCTCACCACCAAAGGACAATGATTCATGATAATACTGTGTTATATCACTTTTGTCATGGTAATAATTGCTTGGCACATTCATGTTTGTGTTATTTAATAGGGCAGTTTAGGTTGGAGACATTTTGGAGATTTGATTTTTTTATAAATGTTCATGGACAAACACAGCATCTTGTTAAAATGCATCTTGACCCATCCCTGACCTTCATACTGACATTTGAAAGGTAAAATCTGTGCATGACCCTTCCCTGCTATAGCTAGATATCACAGCATTACAAGAAGACAGTGATGCAGTAACATGTTCAATAGAGCGCTCCTGAATACCAGGCTCTGGGAGGACCACCCCACATTAGGATAACTGATTCCAGGCCCTACTACCTCTTGATGACAGTTTTTGATTTAGTTCCATCATAAGAGTGGGTAATAGCTTGTGTAATACACAGTTTCACATCTCCTTATCATTTTCAAACAGCTTCCCTAGAGCTCAGCAGAAAGATTTATCATAGCTGCACGGTGCCCAGAACAGAATCTCAAAAATCACAAATAGGCTTTACGAGGTGTATAAATATGCCTCTGCTGAGAAACATTTAGCCTTTGCCCCTACTGTTCTTAGGGGAAATTAGGTGCTAATGTCAAAAACCAAGAGATTGAAGCACACTATTCTTATTTGTAGAAATTGCATCATGTCAAGTCCACCAAAAGCAAGAAAATCGTCCTGTTAAATTGGGACCCTCCTGGATCTTTTGAGCTGCCAGCTTTAACCTCAACAAAGAGAAGATAAAAAGTATGGTTACAAGACTATTAAGAGTGTGGGTGGAGTTGAATTTGCTTTGTCAAAAGAGCCTCGTCATGCTTGAATAGAAAAGGGCCCCATCCTAATAAAAATGTTACATGCTTGACTTTATGCACCTGTTGGCAATGTACATAACCTGTTTATAGGAAGGGGATGTTCACATAATTATGGCCATGTGGTGTTTTACCGATTTTAAGATGTCACCTGTAAGATCTTGAAAGGTCACTGTATTTTATAAAACCATATTTTAGAGAACTCCGGACTATGGAATGTGTGATCATTTCAATTGTGAATACATATTGCTAATGGGGGGCGGTTGCTCGGTAGATGAAAATCGATTTTAGACTCAGTCCTTGCCTATTTTTCTAACCTGTTATTCTAGCCACAGGTTGTTACAGAATCAGTAATGCCCATTCTCTTTAGCAATGTTTTTCTACCCAGGGATGTTTGAAAAGTGCCTGCCAAGCTTGAAATAAATCATTCTGTTCGAAGATGTTGGCATTATGTCTTTATTGACGATATTATGTCTTGCAGATCAGTGATCTCGTTCAGTAATGGTAGATTAAAGCATTCAGGACAATCAAAACAACAGAAAATCTGCATGACCTCTATTTTCAGATTCATACACTGCATAGATTTTTTGTCTTTTTCTTTATGTCCTCATAGAGTTAAACAGGCTCTGGACAATAGACCACATTCAGTTGTTTCCATTTGGCTACTGGTTTCCATTCAGTCAATGGGTTTTATAACATTATATCATATCAGTTTCTTACTATGCAAATTTAATTATTTGGATGTATTCTTAGGTAATGAGCTCATTAAAGAGAGCTGTTTTTTTTAGTTTTTTTTTCCATGGAGTGCAATTTTTATTTTCCTGGTCAATGGATGTCTGCAGTTTTGCCACAAACATCATTGAATGACGTAGTATAATTTAAGTGGACATAAAAAATAATAATGATCAACAATAATTTGATCTCAACCTGGGAAGACTGGGAATTTTCCCACTGCCGCGTTATGCTGAACAGGCCGCAACTGGTTTAAGAGGGCCGCAAAATTGTGCCGCGAGATGCTGAAGAGTGGCCTTGATATGCAGAAGAGGACAGCGACAACTTTAGTGCATGTGTATCATTACTAACTCATTATTAACTAGCCATGAATCCATGACTTGTTAATACATCATTATGTCATGACTTTACTTCGTAGGGCACATCATTATTACTCATTGTTATTTACTCATGAACTATCATCAACTGCTGGCTTGTTATAAACATCATGTCATGTCTTTACTTGGTGGGGCACATCATTTTAAACTTAATATCAACTACATGTACTACACTTGTATTCATCCCAGTTAAATCACATATTGTTTAGCATCTTTTGGTTTGACATGAGGTAAACGCTGAGATGTGGTCATGGCCTGGATATGGATAACAAATTAACTGAGTGGTGGATCCACAGTGGTATGGTGAGTATGAAGGGAAAGGAATGGAGAATCACACAGAATGGGTTGAGATCAATTATTATTATTAATAATAGTTGTTGGTGGCAATCATTAAAGGAAAAGTTCACCTAAAATTGAAAATTCTCTCATCATTTACTCACACTCATGCCATTCCAGATGTGTATGACTCTCTTTTCTTCTGTAGAACATAAACAAAGATTTTTATAAGAATATCTCAGTTCTATAAGTCCATAAAATGGTGAATGGTGACCAAAATGTTTAAGCTCTAAATAGCACATAAATGCAGCATAAAAGTAGGCTAATCCATTTGATTGTAGTGGTTTAATCTGTTTTATAAAGATGTCCAATCGGTTTTCGGTGAGACCAAAATATAACTCCTTTTTCACAATAAATTTCCTTGGCCATCATGATTTCAAACTCAATTATACTCCTTGCACCATCTGGCACTACAGTGCATGTGTCAAGCACTATAAAGTGTAATTGAGTTTGAAATAAAGATTGTGCCTAAAGACTGCAATGGCAAGATGTTAGATTTATTTTATGCCATTTTATGTTATTTTTGGAACTTCAAAAATATGGTCTCCATTCACGTTCATCATTCATTATATGGGCCTACAGGGCTGAGATATTCTTCTAAAAATCTTCATTTGTGATCTGCAGATGAAACAAAGACAGACACATCTGCATGAGGGTGAGTAAAAGATGGGAGAACATCTAGGTTATTATTGTAACCCCTGTTCCATGATGGAGGGAACAAGACGTTCTGTTGAATGAAGCCACTCTAGGGTTCTTTCTTGAAGGCCTCGGTTACCTCTGAACTTGAGAATAGGCCAATGAGAAATTGGCAGACACATATTGCCTGTCCCTCCCCCGGACATACGGGTATAAAATCAGAGAATCGTGCGTCTGTCCATTCAGGAAATGGCGCGGTGGTAGATCCTACCTAGCGAGTGAGGAGTTGCTACAATCACAGGGACCGGGGGGCAGAGGGGACTTCCCAAGGGAGACGCAGGTCCATCAGCAGGGGGACCGTTACACGGAAAATACACACAGGGGGATTTATCCATGATGGCCATACCCTGTGGAGCACCTATTCCAGTACAGAGTAGTTAGTACCCGTATTGGGTCTGGTCGGGAATTGTGACTAGAGCGTACCGCAGGGCATGAAGTACAGCCAACAACTCTAGGCAGTTAACGTGCCAACGTAGGTGCTGTCCTGTCCAGGAGCCAGTGGCTGCGTGCCAATTGCACACGGCGTCCGAGTTTGCAGGCGTCTATGGCGACCACGACAAATCTGGACACCTGCTGTAGGGGTACTCCTGTCCGTAGAAAATAGAGGTCTGTCTAAGTGTTGAATGTCTGGTGGCAGAAAGAGGTGATGAACACACGTTATGTGCTGTGACACCATGCCCATCTTGGGACTCGAGTCTGAAGCCAGTGCTGTTTCACATGCATCAACCCGAGCAGCGTGGCCACCACTGAGGATGTCATCTGCCCCAGGAACCTCTGGAACCGCCACAGTGGAACCGCTGTGCCTTGTCTGAGCGAACTTAGGCAGTTCAGCACCAGCTGCGGGCACTCGCTTGTGAGGTCCTTAACACTGAGCCTAACTCCAGATGCATTGGAACCGGGGAGAGCTTGCTCTTTTCCCAGTTGACCTGAAGCCCTAGATAGCTGAGGTGCCTGAGCACCTGGTTCCTGTGGGTGCACAGAGACTCTCGAGAGTGAGCTAGAATCAGCCAGTCGTTGAGGAAATCGAGTATGCGGATGCCCACTTCCCTTAGCGGGGAAAGGGCTACTTTTAAGTGCCTAAAGGAACCAACTGTGACAAAAAACCTGATTGAACAGTGTGATATAGGTGCTACTTGACTACTTTCTAGCTGAGGAACATGTGATACGTCTGTACAGATGAAAGTCTTGGAAATATGCACAATTGAACAAATAGAACATCTGGATTATTTCTCACTTTAAAAAAATCTTGAATAGAAAAAGATATCTATTATAGTATTGGATAATGTTTGCAAACATTGGTTGTGGTACAGTAAAAGTAGTTAAAAGTGAAATGTGTAATTTCTGCACCACTACTAGTGGCACCAATCAGAATTGTAAAAAAAAATGTTGCTTTCAAACAGGTTTCTGGCACACTCCCCATTCTTCTATTGGCCGGCCAGGCAGATAGTCCCACCCTAAACTCACACTGTGTTTGACTGATTAGGCTGCAAATAAACAGAGCAACTTGTAATGGTCTGTGCACATTAAACTGGGATGTAAGAACAATACATTATTGAAGCAAAAGCAGATGAGTAAAGAATACAAGTAAGAGTATGAGTAATTTAACAATACAAAAGTGTCTTAAAAAGTCAAAATGTTGTTTATTTCTATATTATTAAACATAAGACTATTGCCCACAGTCCACAGCCAGCTATTTTGAAAAAACAGACAGGGCTGTTGTCACAGGATGCATTCTTGTGTTCCTGGGCTATTTCTGTTTATTTACACATATCAGATGGACACTTTTGGAGCATTTCACTGTGATTGTGTCACGTTTCCTGGTTTTCAATATCTCTAAAATAAATTGTTTTTGGAATTTAAGTTCAGAGGGAATAATTAATTGTGATAATTTGTTAACTAATCAGCAGACTTAATTTGAACATAACAAAAATTATTTTGAAAATACATTTAAAATAAATTCCAAAAAGCACAGTTGCAGAGGGCTTACCTTCACTCAAACAATAAAAGAAGGGAGGGATTTTGGAAGCACAGAGGGGTGAGACAGGATTGCCCCCCTAGTCTGCCCATTTTACCAAAGTCCACGGTTTGTTCCTGGCCGGCAGCAGATGTCCTAACCCTGCCCCCACCCTAATCTTAACCAAATGTTGCCTACAATGCAGAGTAGCCTGCCAGGAACAATATATGGCACCTTCCTCCCATTGCTCTCTAGCCTCAGCCACAGACAGCACACCCATGGACTGCACACAGTCCGGGCTCTAACCTTTGACTTTACTTTTTAAGTCAAAGGTCTGGCTACGTGAGACTAGTGTCCCACCAGAATGATTGACACGTCGATAGTGCTGCTTGCATTTCCCCTGTCAGTCAGCACAAGTCTTAAGAGTGTCTCTCCACAGATATTGAAGTAGCTTTAGTTGAGACATCACAACAGTTGGAAGCTCACAATCTGTTGCGATCCCTTGGCCCCATCAACAATCACCGGTGTAATTTAAGACACACCTGTTTGGGTACTTGTTGATAGATCTTTTGTCTTTATCCTCTCCAGTTAATGCAGTGATGGTTTGGAGTTAGATGTAGCTCAGCGTGTCATTAATATCTATTTATCTATCTGTCTGTCTGTCTGTCTGTCTGTCTGTCTATCTATCTGTCTGTCTCTCTCTGTCTGTCTGTCTATCTATCTGTCTGTCTCTCTGTCTGCATCTCTGTCTGTCTGTCTGTCAGCAACATTGCCTCAACCAATGGCATGAGTTTGGGGTGGGACTATCTATTTTTTTTCAGACCAATGGTAGACATAGGGAGTGTTTAGAAAACCTGTTCGAAAACAGTCATTATTGTTGAAATTCCATTTGGTGGCACAGAAAATGCCATAACTTAATTATATAATGCCATAAACAGAAAAATGAAAATAGTTTGATGGGAATATAAAACATAAACAAATGTTGTTTTCATAGCTGAATTGTTGCAAGATTTTGGAATTGTAAAAGGGACAGCTCACCCCAAAATCAAATTCTGTATTTTCTTTCCCCCTGAACACCTTGATGTTGTTCCAAACATGTGTGACTTTCTTTCTTACATGGTTTCTTTCCTAACATCACTTTTACAAAAGTGATGTTAGGCAGTATGATAGTCTCAGTCACTATTAATTTACTTTATATGTTTGGAACAACATGAGGATGAATATATTATGAATTAAAATTTTTAGGTGAACTATCCTTTTACAGTAACTGGCACATTAAATTATGCATAGGCTATGATGTTGATATATTGTGAAATCTCTGAATTTCAGCAGTGACAGAGCTAATGTGATATTCGTTTAAGTTCTATTATATCTCTTATGTTTTTGAAATCATGTTTTGCTGTACTCATTTCCAAGATAAGTTGAGTGTGGAAGGAAAGCATGTAGACTTGCCCACTGCCTCTCAATAATGCATTTAGTCCATATATATTTCACTGCTGTTGTACAGCACATGTGCGATCTAAATCCAGCAAAACCCCAGTGCTGCTGTCAGTGGGGACCATATGCTTACCCCAAGCTTAAGGGGTCAATTTCCCCAGAGCATTGTATTGATTATCTCAGGGACATAAATGATCTGTTGGAAGAGGCTTTTTTCAAAATGACAGTTCATTTGGTGAGCGTTTCAGATACCATGGGAACAGTGATACTGTAAGCTGTAAAAACGCCTTTCTTAAAGCTTGCAAGACATACTGAGAGTTAAAGAATGTCTAACCTTTTGGAGGCAATTTTAAATTCACACTGAAAGGATAGACTGTTATTCAAAAACGAGGAAATCATACAGAGATTATTCATGATATTGTGTAGAAATATACAGTATAAACTGTAAAATTCTAAACATATGAGCACCTTTAAATGCAAGTGCAAAGTCACGTGTGACATCTTAAAGCCACTCACATGAGAAGAAGAAGAAGAAGAAGAACAAGAAGAAGAAGAAGAAGAAGAAGAAGAAGAAGAAGAAGAAGAAAACCAACAACAACTGCAAAATTCTCATCCAATCTCAATAATGAGATACTATAACCTACAATTATGTTTTTTGGAAAATTCATATTTGCAATAATTTTCTAATATTATATTATTTTGCAAGATTTTATTTATTTTCTAAGATATGTAAGTGTATAGTTTAAGGTCTCTTTTATTTCTACACAATTTTTTTCGTTTTTGCCGCGATTTAACGAAGGTGTAGGTTTACATTTAAAAGACTTTCCTCCATAACTATCTTATGATGGCGAGTAATAACGGAACTCCTTTGATGACACGAGTGTCCAGAAAATTGCCATGTGAGTGAGCAGAACAGATACATATGGGTAGTTGAAAAGACAGCTACGTAACGCGGCATGTTTTATGGATGTCTAAGGATATTAAATATTTAGAATAGTGATAAAATAGTATTTGAAGTAATGCGGGTAAATCCACTGTGAGTTCGTGTCTCAAATGAAGTATCACGTGCACGCGCTCGCCGCGCGCTTGAAGTTTGGCGTGTCACATCAAGGGAGAATCCCGACCAACATAGATGCGCCAAATGTTCCTTTGGATAATTGCTTTTCTGAGATGTTCAGAGATGTTTTGGGATAAATAATTGGCGATTTTTCGTTTTAAAGACAATTAAAGGACTTCCGCATCGTTCAGAAGCAGAAACTGAATTTGAAAGAAACAAATGGATCTCAGCGAGTATCAGTCCCTCTCCACAACGGATTTTTCTGCGGTACACTGAAAGTAAAGGAGATGCTTATGGGAACCTCTAATTCCTTATCTAAAAGGTAACTTGTTTTTAAAATAAAATGTTATAACCTTAGACAGTTTTAAAAGTTGTGTTTAAAATAAATTTTTGATGGAACATGGTTTTAATAATAATAGGCTAATGTACGCAGATGTATTGTTTATGCCTGTTTTGCGCACAGTTGTTTTTGTAATCTAAAAATAATTTTAATAAAAACGTTCACGCAAATCGATTCATACTTAGGTTACTTTGCCTATTTTTAAACACAAAAAAAAAAACTGATGAAATATGATCATTTCTATTTAATGTATATGACAAGCGCATCTGACAGTAGAAAACCGTGTCAATAAACTAGGTTATCCTTTATTTCACACACACATACACGCACACACACACGTTGGTCTACCTATCATTATGAGTATATATATATATATATATATATATATATATATATATATATATATATATATATATATATATATATTATTTTATATTGCACAAACTATAGATTCTGTCCCCTAACCCTACCCCTAAACCTAACCCTCACTAAAAACTTTCTGCATTTTTACATTTTCAATAATTATTTTTTTAAGATATTTAAATTATGGGGACAATAGAAATGTCCTCATAATCCACATTTATAGCATAAATGCACACACACACACACACACACACACACACACACACAAACAAACAAACATTGTCTGCTTGATTTATTTATTTGTAATCTGTAGGATACCATTGTCAGACGCTTTATCATGACTGATGGCGAGGGGAGAGAACACTTTCATTACTTGGAGAGAGGAGAGGTAAGAGTTCCCATCTCTGTGCTGTACCGGGTGCCCGGTCACGGTGAAGAGATCGGAGATGAGGAGGAAAAGAGCAGCACATGGATCCCCGTCCATGAGAGCTCTCAGGCACAGGGGTCTGGGGCCCGGGACCCCACACCGGAGTTGATCTCTGATGAGGAGGAGCAGCCACCATATCCTGCACTCGCGCCCGTGGTGTTCTTCTGCATCAAACAGACCACTCGTCCACGGAGCTGGTGTCTCAGGATGGTTTGCAACCCATATCCTTTACTGGTCCCTGGTTTCTGATGAAAAATATTTTTTTATGTGTTTCATAAAGATATGCAATATGGTGCTGAATGGGGCATTGATCACAACCGATAATCAATAAATTCTTTTTCTGACTGCAAAAAAATGGTCTAAATTGAATTGTCTCATCATTGACGCACCCTCAGGCCATCCTAGATGTGTATGTCTTTCTTTCTTCTTCCGTACACCTCATATGATAGAACATTGTTGGAAACAAGAACACTATGTGAGCAATATTAGATATTTATTGACTTTATTTCTTCTGCTGAACACAAATGAAGATTTTTAGAAGAATATTTCAGCTCTGCATGTTCATACAATGCAAGTGAATGGTGGCCAGAAGTTTGAATCTCCAAAAAAGCACATAAAGGCAGATATGATAGGTGTGGGTAAGAAACAGATAGATATTTAACTCCTTTTTTATTATAAATCTCCTCTCTCACGTTCACATCCACATTCTTCGACTTTTGTTTTTGGCGATTCGCATTCTTCATGCATATCGCCACCTTCTGGTCAAAGGTGGAGATTTACAGTAAAAAAAGACTTAAATATTGATTTTAATCTCATCTCATTTGATACAACTTCTTTAATTCAGCAGTTCAGTTTGGGCACAAAATTAAAACAACAGACAAGACAAACAATAACATCTATATCATTAAAAAATGTAGAAACATGATTATGCAAAAATATGTTCATAAAAATTGCAATATTTTCTATATTAAGGATCTGTATAATAGGTAAACTGGATAAATGGGTCAATAAAATTGTAAATACGTGACCTTTTCAAAATAACACAGTTCTCAATTCCAAATGGCTATCAAAAAGTTACATTTAGATTCAGCTGAGTACAGGCCTTCTGATTTACCATATTTAATAAACGGATTGAACCCAGAATAAAAGACGCTCTACACCAGTTTGTAGACCATCTTGGTACCCGTAGCCTATGCTTTTTGGAGCTTTAAAGGTCTGATCACCATTCAGTTGCATTGTATTGACCAACAGAGATGAAATATTCTTCTAAAAATCTTTGATTGTGCTCTGCAGAAGAAAGAAAGTCATATACATCTGTGGTGAGTGAAGGGTGAGGGTAAGTAAATAATGAGAGAATTTTAATTTTTGGGTGACCTATTAAATTAAAGTTATTTACTAATAAGGGAAAAAGAAAGACCACACAGGCTAAATAAAATTATTATTTTTTTGGACCTGACATACTTTGGTCTCAACTAAAACGTAGGTGTCTGCTGCATGGCTGGCTGGTTGCCATGGCAGCTTGCTGCTTCCTGCATATTTTGACAGGAAACTTCAGCAAATAAGAGCTGATCTCCTTCTTCCAACGGTGTAGGCTTCCCAAAACACGTCCTCTTGGCATTGTTGCAATTAAGAGCATTACTTTATAAATAACTTAATTAGCTTTAGAGGCGGCTGAAGCTCAGTGCCGAGACTCTTTAGAAGTGAATCACAAAATGCTGCATGCACTTTAGATGTTACTTCATGATCTATATAGAGATAATATTAAACTATTTGCTTATGATTCTCTATTTTTTTGATAATGGACTGGACTTGTATTTTTTGCAATTTCCTCCATTTTGTGGTTTGCTTTGGGCTGCTTAGTCATAAAGCAAATTGCACGTAGTGAAATAGCATTCCTGTTGGGTTGTTGTGGTTTTCATATTACTTTTATGATGGCCACATTGTGGTTTGAGCTTTGTGTATTTTATCACTTACAGATTGACAGCTGTAAAGAGAGCAATTAGACCCGTGATTAATGTACATACCCTTAATGTATTTGTGTTTTTCTCATGTAATTCTGCTTGTACATGGAGAGTATGTGGAACATTTGGAGGATGTGGAAAACCTCAGTGCAATTTGTATTAATTGCCTTGCACTTTTGCTGCTGTGTTGTGTGCAGTTTGCACTTTGCTTTCAAGTCTCCATTTAATGGGTTTTTCAGATTTTTTTATATATTTTTTTTATGTTGGAACACTTGTCTGCTCATAAATGACCACTTTTATTATGATGTTTTATTATGATATTTAAATGTCTCTTGGAGTCAACATTATAAGCACCAATGCACCAAGCATGCTGTTCTGTGGGCAACATTAGAGAAATGTTAGTATGCATCATTGCATCATCCTGTTGATTATTTAGACGAATGTACTGAACAACTGAAATATTCATATTCCTTTATCTCCCTTGATTAGTCATACCTGAGCTTTCCTGCCCTTAGGCACGTGTTGCAAGGCCATAACACCTATTTAATTAGGTGATGATGATTAATGTGTACTATGATATTTTGTAGAAATCAATGGTAGAACTGGGACAGTGTGTGTACATTATTGCGGATGTTGCAGTTGCATTAATTAAACAAGGTGACATCTTTTATTATTGTTATTATTATTAGCAGCAGCACACAAACTGCTTATCTTTACTTTTTACATTTTACATTTGCAGTGGTAAAGAAGGAGATTACTTTCTTTTCTGTTACACATTCTCTGTTCTGACTTTGGCTTTTCCAAAAAAATTAAATAAAAAAAAAGTCCAGCCTGAATTGATCAAAATAAATTCTTTCATTTTCTTAAAACTCAAAAAAGGGGGTTACAATCCCTTTCGCAAGTCTTCCATTAAGTTGTGTTTTCACAAGAATAGAAAGATTAAAGATGTCTCAAAAAATTGGATGTGATGCTAGCTATAGATCTTGTGCTTAATGTTCATGTTGCCATGTCTACTATGTGAGGATCCTGTTGAGATGGTCATCTGGACCACAATGTTGCCATGTGTATGTCTTGACCTAACCTGTCAAGAAGCGCAATGCCTTGAGTAAAGACATATAATGATCTTATCTGGGAAAGAATGTTTTGCTGGGTGCAATTGGGTGGAAAATGTAGTTTGCTTTTATTAGTTTCTGTGTTTATGCAGAAATATTAACAATTTGAAGTGGGATTTTACTGTTGTGATATTAATAATCTCTGATTTTCCTGTAGCTTCAACATTGTACAAGGTGCAGATTAGAAGTGAAACCTGGAAATATTTTCCTGTACACTGGCTCTAAGCAAGCTAATCTCAATAAAGGCTTTATCTCATCTGCTCAGCACAACTTCTCATAATTAAATGGAAGCATGTATTCAAGGTGCAGATCACTCAGTTTAATGGTGAAGCTTGGCACTGTGGGATAGGTCATGGGTTGTGCATCACACAAAAACAAAGAAAGTCTGTGCTGGCAGTCTGTTCTGAGATGCATGGAAAGGGTGAGACACACAGAGAGAGAGAGAGAGAGAGAGAGAGAGAGATTGCAGTCTCTCAGCATGTTCTTGTGGTTGGTAACCCACACAGGGCACAGAAGAGACATGAACAAATGCATATAGCTTAATTTTGTACAGTAGCAGTCCGTCAGTGGAGGCAAGAGAGGCTGAGCCTCCTCAAAAACTCATTGAAAATGAACTCCATTTGGTCAAATTATCAGTTGTTAATCTACTTATCTACTTATGTGGATATTCAGATGCAAATGATGTAAAAGAATAAAAAATGTTCTTTTATGTACCCCAGATGACAGCTTATAGGCTCATCTCATTAGTAATGACCATCTGAATAGAAATTCAAACAACCCAAAATAATTTGCTTTCATAAAAAATGTGCCCAAAAAGGAAAAAGAGAGGGGATATGAAATTTTCCTCTGTCAGCATACATTATCAAGCATTATCAGAGGAAGTTAAACCTTTTGGTTTAATATCTGTATCTTGTATACACATTGTGTTGAATGGATGAAATCAGAGCAAAGGTTTGGACATCTGATGTTGTTGAAGACTATCCGTGCACATGAAGAAAGTTACGAACTGTTTCCAAACTGTTGCACACACAAGTTGCATGGGTTAGGTCGCGACTTTAAACGTTGATGTGTGTTTAAGCTTTCATACTGATTCTTAGGGGTGGTGATGCTCTGTGCCTGTGCCTAGATAATGATAATGTGTCTGAGCCTCAGGTTTAATAAAAAAGAATGACAGAGCCAGCCTATTGTGTCAAACCCATTTGTGGGTTTGTTGTGTAGACTATACTTTTAAGTTTACAAATGTCAAATGATACAGCAGATGGCAGCCTGTTCTCCAAAGCTTTTTGAATGGTTTCCTATTTTTGGGGTCAAAATGACCAATATTGTCAGCTCTCGAATGCTGTTATAATGTTGCTCGATGAAATGTCAGTCTTTCATGTGATTTAGAGCTTTTGTATTGTCGAAGAGACATTTACTGAGCAGGAAAAAGTGTATCTTAGCAACCATTTTCTGCATTGATATGTGTGCAGAATTTGATTTTGTAAACAAAGTAAGCTGCAAAATTGCAGGGATGTAAGCATCCATACTTTTATACATTTTGGAAAGTTTGCACCCAACACAGTTTGGAAAGGTATAATTAATATTCATGATCTAAACCTTCAAGTTTTATAAAGTAAGCCTCTGATTTTTATATGCAAATCTTGTTGACTATGGAAACACATGTGAATATTTGAAAGCCTGTTGCATTTTTTATAAAAGCATTTAATTGTGTGATTGTAGCACTGTGCCATTAAGTCCCACAAGAGGACACAGATTCCAGTGCAAAATTCTACAACTCGAAATCTTCTATTGTGCTCATTCACACAACAGCTGGAAATGTATATCCTACATGTCACAGTCTCCAAGGTGTTGTTGGTCACAGTTGTTATTGATTTGGTCACATAAGGTGTTGTACAATAGACTTGTGTGATTTATTCTCAACTGTTGGTTATAAACAAACGACAGAGAAACAAAAGGCATAATTGAAAATCTAAGTGACCATCTAGTTTGAAGCCTGCCATAGACTGATCCCTCTGGTGAACCTCAAATCCACCTGGCTCTAAGATGTTTATATGAGGTGAGAACAGAAAGGATGATAATTGAGTGGCTGGTGGGAGGTGGCTTTTGAGGGAGCAGCAGCCAGCTGGAAACCACTGAATTTGAGGGAGAGGGATATTTTCTCAAAGGTCCAACAGTTGCATGGAAAAATGTTCACATCCATGAAAATAAAAAGAAAGCCTTAAAGGGAAAGTTCACACAAAAATGAAAATTCTTTCATGATTTAAAATCTGAAGGGCCATACCTGTATTTGAGTTCTTGCAGTGCAGTCACTTAAAATCCTTGTTTATATAACATTTACATTGCCTGTTGTCACAGGAGCCCCTATTGAATCGTCATTTCCAAATCCAAGCCTGCTGGAAAGTTGCTTCACTATTGTGTTGATTCAGCTGCCATCACACACTTTGTGAATTTAGACCACACATATATGACTGTGTTAAATGCTCACGATCATGTGTTGATATAAGTGTAAAATGGCACATTTAGAGCAGTGGTTCTCAACCTTTTTTTGACAAACGCCCCCCTACTTCATTACCTTACTTCAGTTTTGTAATTATAAACAGTAGACCTACTCTAAACAAATGTAAAAACAATAAATACAAAATATTAATATTTATAAGTTGTAAATATATATATATATATATATATATATATATATATATATATATATAGATTCCCTCACTCCCTGAATGTAGCCTATTACAAATTTAATAGGGCTGAAGTAGTGATATGATAAAATGTATTATCAGTCTATTTTTGCCTAAAGTAGAGTTAGTGTTACTATAGTAAACTCAAAGGTGGTGATGTAGAATTCTGGTTTCCGATTCTCGCACCTTGCTTCTCACTGTTTCTCACAAAACTGCAAGCTTTGCACTCGCGCTGCTCTGTCCATTGAGCCGTATCCATCTACAGAACCATACAGGTGCATTAGCCAAGGTTGTGCCTCCGCCTGTGTATTTGACGCTGTTAAACCAGATACCTCAGATGCGTCACTAGACTTCAAAATCAGATGAACCGTGGTACAAATGCATACCAACCATATAATTGAGAACCAACTGATATACTCCAAGTCTAGATAAACGTTTTAAGGCAAAAAGGAACTTGACAATAGATTCCATTATTATGACTGATAAACGGATCGCTGAGTTGCACTGGGAAGTGCTGTGAGTCTCTGTGGTGTAATGCACAGCGAGCCACATGATAAGATGCATTTATTCACTTTCTGGCCACACCTAAAGATGAGTTTGTTATATGCTGCTCTCATATTTTCACTCATCTACCTTTGTTTGTCAGTGGATTTCAGTCTGTTTTATAGATAATGCCTTCTTTTATATATTAAGAGATTTTGTAAAGGATATTAGCTTGACTTGTTGTCAAGCTATGAAATTGAGATTAATTTTTAAAGATGCCTGTGTATATTTTGTAGTCAATAGAATAATATTATGCGCCGATAAATCTTTGCTGGCAGAGATTTCAAAGAGAAGAGTGTGAAAATGAGTCCATACGCATATTTCCTGTTGTGATGAAATTTCTGGCCATCTGATATCATTTCCTCTGGCCTTATTCACAAATTGAATTATTAACGAACACTGCACTGCTTATTTGAAGGAATGGCTAGCTTTGTAGCTCAACCTTTTGGAACACATTAGAGGGGTTAGAAAGTCTAATGTGATTCAGAACTTATCTTGCATTTGCTGTCAGACAGATTTCATTTTTGCCCCTCCACTTTTTTAAATCAACATTTTGGTAACACTTTAAAATAAGGTTATTTATGTTAACATTATGCATCCTGAACTAACATTGAATAATAATATATAAAAATTTATACATACTGTATATTGTTCATTGTAAGTTCATGTTATTTAGTCATAGTGCATTAAATAATGCTAACATATACAACTTTTAATGTTAAAAATGTATGAGAATATGTAGATTTAAAATGGCTTTAAACGTGACTTATCCAATCAGGAGAGTTAGAACTATTATAACTAAATGTTACCAACACTTTGTTATGCCAGGTTCACAATTGTTTGAATATAGTGTTTCCTTGCTCATATTTGAAAAGGCTCAGTGATTTCATAGTAAGATGCAAACTATGAATAATGTTATTTGTTGGGCACCGTTCCCCACCTCTTCACACCTGCATCAACCATTCTTGTTGTTTTATGTGAGCCATAGCTCCTGCCTGGCTGTCAATCATATGAGTTTGTGCTCTGCATTCTCTGAGCGTGATACAAGCACAGAGTTCTGATGAATAAATAAAAACTGCATCGCAAAAACTGGTGCTAACAGCAAGGTGTTTGTCCGTCACACTAAGGTTGTCGTGACAGTGTTTACTGTCAGTTTATATGGGGCCTATGAAGCATATTCTCTGAACAGAAGTGTATTTAGCTGCATGACAGCAAAACAACAATAGTTCCATTTATAGATCAATTTTAAATCGTGGCACGTTCACCATCATCTACCATCATGACAGAAAATAAAGTTTGGGAAATTTAAGGCATCCCATTTGAGTTAAAACTTTTCAGAAGGTGGACTGGTTATGAGCAGTATTTGTATATATTTGTATTTGTTTGTGCTGGGAATGAAGTATTAGATAGTTTCATAAAAGGTAAGTGGGGAGGGGCCTTAGGGCAGCACTTTCAATGCATTATAGTATATGGGATTTCTCTGGGGAGAAGCACTACTAGGAACTACTTTGTTGCCAGGCAACAGTCGAGCTCATGACTGACACTTCAAGATCAGAGTACAGCACCCCTTCCAAAAGCATGGGCTTTGCTGAGTCAATACAATACATTATTAATGATCTGGGTTATGAGATGTTGTAGAGATGAGGGTAAAGGGGAATTGGTGTGAGAGATTCAAATTTAAAATTCCATTTGGAACCATTTTTATACCGGGCGACTTCTACTGTATTCCTTTGTTTCGATCAGACAAACAATAAAAAGCAGTAGATCCGTCAAATTTGAAGTCTTAAAGGCTCAAAAAAGGAGTCAAGAGTGTTGTTTTGTACTTCAGTTTTAGCATTGATGTGGTAATGTAATGTCAGACGTTTTACTCTAAATCAAACTCTATTTCATCTGCCTGATGTGTTGATGGTGAAGCCTAGTGGAGCTAATAACCAGAAAACTGCAGGTTCAGATCCCAAAAGAAATGCTCATTGAGTTAGATGATCATTGTTACCTTGTGCAAGGCACTTAACCCAAGTATGCTCCAAGGGGACTGTCTCTCTCAACTTTAATGTGATATCCCAGGAACAAATTCCCGCTATTGCGGTCTTGTGGCAATAATAATATGACCCTGTTTACACATGATATTAACATCAGTTTTCAGTACACAGGTTATACAGTGCTAAAATATTCTACTTGCAAGGCAGTTGAAAATGCACATCAAGATGATCACATCGCATTTGTAATGTAAATGGTCATCCATCTTGTTATTTTCCCAGACAGCATTGAAGTACAGTTTACTCTCTGGTCAATCAGCCATTGTGCTAAACAAGGGTTTTAAATATTGCCCATTATGCTTCACAGAACATCCTCAGTCATATGCAATGACAGACAATTCATAGATTAACAAGTGCACATCTTACGTTCATTTAATGCAGGTACTCAATTAAAATAAACAATGAGCATTTTTTTTGTGGCGAGATTGAAAATCTGTTAAGTAATATGTGATAGCAATACTTTTTTTAATATACTGACATAGTGAGTGATGTACAATATGTAGTCATAAAATCAGAGATCAGAGACCCTTCCCTTGATTAAATTCTATCACAAGTGGTCTCAGGAGATTCATTTGTTATGGCAATGTGTCTCAGCTGACCACTTGTGATCAGATAACCTAAGATGGATGTTAATCACAGGCTTAAACTGGGCCTATGGTTTTTAAGTATTCTGCGATCCAAAATGTTGTTTAAATACAATAAATTATTGCTTCGCTTGTTTTACATTCCTTTACAAATCAAGTAGCTATGCTGCTTTAGTAAAATGAATAAAAAAAATTTAGCTCTTGTGTGTACTTTTGCCAGAATGTTGGCTCACCGGATTTGAAATGTAAGGACAGCACTTATGCAGGGTAGGCTGTCCCACAGAGAGAGACTTTGACGCCTGGAATTGTGTGGTAACTCATTGGTGTTTAAATTGCCATTTAAAAGTGCATTAGCTAATGTCAATGATGTAATGAAAAGAAATTTGATACTTATTGCCCTTCCAGTAGGCCAGATGGAGCTTTATTATCACTGAATTAAAGAGCTTTCATGTGCCGGCTTAGTCCACCATATTCCACTTTTTTAAATAGTTTGTAAAACAAAACAGCAATTGTACCATAAATGGCTTATTTTAGCCAGAGTAGCTTCCAATTCTTTGTAGATGTGTTTGAACATGCAGCAATACGGTCATCTTATCTGTAGAGACAACTGAGAGAGCAACGCTGATGTATTGCATAGGGATGAGTTATGAGCATACATTAGCTTAACTGACAGGACGCCTACTCTTATGCCCTGATCTTGTTTGTTCCAGTTCATTGCCCTGGAATCAGTTCAGTGCTAACACTTCCTGTCTTGACCTTGCACCGCCCATCTCTCTGTTTATAGAGAGAGATGGCCAAAGTTAATGATCTGCTTTTAAATGCAACAAGGAGGACATCACCATTTTACTTACAGCTAAAGACATGTTCTAAAACCTAGTGATCTGCCTCAGTGTTTACACAGGAAGCTGCCTTCTGAGACAGTATCCTAACAGTAATGGAAACTCATAATTGACTAATCTGGAACACTCTTCATGTGCAGTTAAACTCTGTTCAGCATACACAGCACTTCAGACAAGAGACTCAACTCAGAATTTAATAGAGCTTGCCGTTAGCATAGTGCTTAGCTAACAGTCACCCTGGCAGTTGCAAAGCACGGGCACCTTACAGAAATTGACACAATGAGACCTAATAACCATTAAATACACTGCACAATCAAATATTTGTTAAAATAGTACATTTTTAATAAGTTTGATTATTTTTTAATAATAGTTTTACTAAAAGGAGTGATGTAACTAACTTAACTTAATTTTTCAGTAGAGTGACAGTAGCTTGGCTCTTTCCACAACTGTGTAGCTTTTCCAGTTTCACAAAGCTATATTTGTCACATTTTAATGCACACACTGTAGTGTGGCTGAGGTAGTAATCAAACATGCTCACAAACATGATCATCCCTCTCATAGGTACCACTGGGAAATCCAAATCATTTAATTAATTGGTTCTTACAGAGAGTTCATGTAAATTAACTGGTTAAAATAAACTTTTCACTTATATCTTGTTTTGGGAACTCGTTTGATTGTAGTGAATTAGAGTTTGAAGTTTCTTCTTTTTTTAAATGAAATATTTTGTTAATTGGTGCTGTTTATTTCAATACTTAGATTCAGTTAATTAAAATATCTAAAATACGATGTTTTGTAGTTTTATTCGTTTACATTTAATGTACTTTTATGTCCAATTTAATGTTCTCACCCTAATTGTTTTATGTCACCAAATTATACATGACAAACTATATGTTTAAAAAATATTGTCTTCGATAAATAGCCTCAGTGTTGTTGCCTCACTGTTTTTTAAGAATTTGTGGTATTGACTATTATGCCACAATGCTGTCGATTGTGCATAATTTGTATTGAACCTGGAGTAGTCCTTTAAGAATAAAACATGACAGCATTTTATTTCAGAGTAGGTTCACTGTATTATATCAGTTACACATGACGTCAGAGCAGTGGATGTTTGTTAACCTGATTATGAGTGGTTTAACGAAAATATCCTGTGAAGACATCTCATAATTCATCCTAGCAAAGTGAGTAACGAAAATGTCCTATGGCAGCGAGAGCTATTTTTATACAGCTGTCATGTTTGCTCGCATTTGAGGATGAACTTGCTGTACCTCACTGGACTCTTCCTTGCTATTAGTAGAACTATCTCTGTTTGACTCTGTAGCATGTCACCTTCACATGGCATAGCCAACCATCATTAGAAAAAATAACATGAATAAATATGTATAAATAGCACACATAAGGCCTATTTATAATTACACAAGTTAATGACCTACGGAAGATACTTTGTAGGGTCTATGAAACTGATTTATGGTGGTTGATTTTAGAATGAAGGTGGCAAACAGCGCTAAAGGGCCACACAGGTAGCAGATGGACAAACCTCAGTTGGCACACTTCCTTGATGGCCCTATAATGTAATTCACAAGGTTTACAGTGGGACCACCCCAGTGGCTTCAGAAAACAGATCATAGCAGCTCAGGCAGCATGTTTGCAGTTGCTCGTGTCAGGGCTGTTTTTACGCACGTGTGTTTGTTGTTTACAACCGAGCATGACTGGGGGTTTTTGTGACCAGCAGGATTCAGTTCCTAATTAGGTAAATTATCGGAGTGTGCTAGTGTGTAATAAATGTGTAATGCCAAGGTATCAGGAAATAAATCTTCCTGTGTTTTAAATGCTGCATTCCTTTTGTCTGTACTGAGTGCAGAGTGTTAGTGTTTGTAAGCATTCCTCCCCCAAGCATTCTGGCAAAGACCTATACAGACTGACCAAATGGTGCCGACTGCACCGGCAGCCCTGCAGTCCAAAAAAGGATAACTGACCTCAAAGGTATAGTTCACCCAAAAATGAAAATTCTGTTTAATGTGTCTAATTGATCTCACCCTAATGGAAACCCACTGATATCTCCTATTGTGTTCCTGTGAAACACAATAGGAGATGTTTGGCAGAATGACATCCTCAGTCACCATTCAATTTCACTGTATGGCAAAAGATGCAATGAATGTGAAAGGTGACTAAGACTGTCAGTCCTTAATACTCTGCCTAACATTTTCTTTCTTGACAGAATTAACATTTTTGGCCAGACTACCCCTTTAAGGTGAAAAAATATTAATCAACACTTGTTAATGTATGATCTGCGTACATGTAACAATCACATGACTGGTGAAATATGACATGCTCTCATATTCTTTTTACGGCCCTCAATTTAAGCCCACCTTATTCACTCTCATATCAAGAGATCTCTCAAGTTTAGAATGCATGTCATGCTCAGTTTAAACTTGCATAATTGAAAGGAGTCAGCTCTCGGCCAGTGCTTGAAACTTATGAAAGTCTATGAGTGAAGACAGAGGAACATTCCCACTGTGTTTATATCCTGTGAATTACAGTTTGTTAATGTTCACTGTGAAGAATATCTCTGTTATGACCCAATATTTATAGATTTGTATTGTCTTACATGAACAAGAGTAACAAGGCATTAAAATATTGGATCAAGTGCTGGGAGGTATTGTATAGGGTGGCAAATAAGCTAATTTATCTTTACACACTTTTGAATGGCCTCTCCTTTCAGTTTGATTACCTTGTAATGGAATCCTTTAAAAAAAAAAAAAAGCCTGAATGATGGTTCAGAGTTGCTGTGACGACTGGATCCTGGCCCAGAACGGGCCCATGATATTCCTGGATTGCTCTGAACACAGGCTTTATAGATTATTCCCAGTACTCCTGTCATTAAAGGAATCTCGGGAGCAGACATGCTTCACAGTGAAGAGGAAAAACAGTGTTAGAGGTCTGTGCAGAAGGACCCAGCAGACTGTTTTTTGTGAAACAAATGTGTGTAATGTTTCTCTGTGCAATAGGGCCAAGTTGTGAGTAAAAGTGTGCAGAACGACATTGGTAGATGTAACAGGTGTAAACAGGGCCAAAGATTGCTTGTTTTTCTTGATTCTGTCGACTTTGATCCTAAAATACCTAAATCGGGTTTGTAGCATTGAAGGAGAATCCAGTCTGTTCTGGGATGACCTGTTCTCCAGATGCAAAGCAGTGAGCCAGTTGTCTTCAGAAAGCACTAGGAAGCACTTTCTGTTCTCTCTGGTTGTTAATGAGTTCCCGTGGTGAACTCGGAACAATTACATTTTGGTTTGTAATGGACTTCAAAATGCTCTTATTCAAACATTGGGATATATGATAATGGAAATTCATTATGGAGACTGGGCAGAATGCTTGTATCCATGTTTGGTCCAAATCATCATGTGCAGCACTCCGCTTAATGTCAGCTCTCATATCCAGAATGCTGCAAAGAGCTGATTTAAATAGCACAGTCAGTTGCAGGAAGGATATTCATTGTGTCAACTTGTAGTAGACTTACACATGCAGTGAACCCAAAAAAGTTTTTGGACACTGTAACACAGTTCACGTTCATGGGCAAGGAAGAGGCGAGAAACCGGCTTGACATATAAACTAAAGGTTTAATGTAAAACTCAAAAGACAAACACATAAGACAACGGACATGTCCATGAACGATCTCTCTCTCCCTTGCATCACCGTCCGCGAGTGGCCTTTATCCCTCTTGACGGCTTAATTAGCCTAATACGGGACCGGGCGTGCGTAATCACGCCCCGGTCCCGCCCTCCACCGTGCCACATTCCTCCCCCGTTCTTTCAGGCTGGGGACCCCCGGCCTGAGCCGAAGGGGACTCCCCCACCCCTGGCAGCGGTTCTCCCGCTCCAGGCGGTCGGTCGCGATCCCCTCCCCGCTCGTGGATGGCGGTCTTCCCTCGACCCCTCCGCGTTTCAGCGGCTGGTAGGGGCATCCTCCGCCCCTGGCAGCGGCCCTGACCGCTCCAGGCAGTCGGCTATAGGAGCCCCTTCTCCCCTTGCGGTTGGCGGCCATTCCTCCGCGTCCAGGCGGCTGGGCTCCTCATCCCACGGCAGATGGCCGCGGCTGCTTCTTTGGGGTAGTGGCGAGAACTCCGCTACGGCGTATCCCTCTTCCTACCAGGTTTTGGCACCAATGTAACACAGTTCACGTTCATGGGCAAGGAAGAGGCGAGAAACCGGCTTGACATATAAACTAAAGGTTTAATGTAAAACTCAAAAGACAAACACATAAGACAACGGACATGTCTGTGAACGATCTCTCTCTCCCTTGCATCGCCGTCCACGAGTGGCCTTTATCCCTCTTGACGGCTTAATTAGCCTAATACGGGACCGGGCGTGCGTAATCACGCCCCGGTCCCGCCCTCCACCGTGCCACAGACACTTAATCTGAGTCCTTTGGACTTAGTCTGAACTCTTTATAATGCTAAAAAAAAATGTAGACTGAGTGCAAAAAAAAGAAAAAAAAGAACGCTGGTCTCTTGAGATATGTTAATGTCCTTTTTAACTTGACACAGTGTCATAAAAAGCAGAACTCTTACACGAGATGCTAAAAAAACTGTGATGTGCTGTTTACATCGAACACAAGCGGCGCATTGTGTTGCGTCATAATCATATCTTTCCCATTATTGTCAATAAAGCTGTCCACACTGGCAATGTCCATTGCGGCACTGATAGTAAACATAAGCCCCGTTTCATTTTGTGCTGTACGCACTATTGCTACGCCTACCAACAAGACAAATAAAGGCTTTAGAATATTTGCTTCAACACCTCTGGTGTAGATAGCCTCAAGCTGTTATGTTGCTTTGCGTCAACAGTGTAGACGGTGTGAGGTTTGGCGCCATGGTCAAAAACGTCTGTCATGTGCATGTTTATGTAGAAAAATTATTGAAAAACACCATAGACAGACACAAAAATGAATTCAGGATGAACAGCCTCTTACTTTAGATGACTCAGTTACTTACTAATTTTTAAACAGTAATGGCAATGGAGGTATTGTTAGTGATAGAAAGATAGCCGAACTTACCAAGCACTGAAATGAACAAATTCATTGCTGGAAATCCCTAGAAACTCCTCATTTAAAATAATCATGTGCAGTGCAGTGGAACGTCTGAGCATCACCATTCCTCCTGCAGAGGAAATGTATTTCAGTGGCCAGACTCTGCTGACACTTATGGCTTCCTTCTCTCAAAGCTCTATTTCATGCTCAGGTAGACTTAAGCATTTGTTTTGTGTTGGTTAGGGCCAGTTGGGTAATGAACACATATAACATAATTTGAACTCTTGACATTGTTTAGGAGATGTTTATAATTGTTTGTGTTTTGCTACAATGTTGTGTTGTTGTAATTACATAGAGCTGCAATACATTAAATGAAGTACACATGTTTGTTTTAACTTCCTTGCTCAAGAGGTAATTTGATTAAACTTGGTTAATTTATGCAGTGTTTTATGTTTCAGTGGATTGGAAGTGCCAGACAGTGAACTATGTGAGCACTCTTTGAATGCCTATGTGACTATGTTATGAAATATGGCTTGAAAGTCCTTTAGTTATGTGTACCTTTCACTACAATGTCAGATGGCCCTTCTGGTGACTGCTTCCTGCTGCACTTTAAAGGGCTTGAGAGGAGCACTCTATAGGAATTCTCATTTGTCATTTTACTCTCATTTTCATTGTTTAGTTGCCCGTTGAGTGGAGTTAAAGCATTGGAAGCTCTTGATTTAAAGTGTCTGTACTCTCCAAGGATATTAAAGTTGAAGAGTTTTATGAACTCGTATGCTCTGAAAACATTCTGCTCAAGCTCACATTTAGAAAGAACAATGGAAAGAGAAATAAGTTTTAAATATTTTATAAAAATAAAAAATTATGTCCCTAATACTGTACTGTCAGAGATCCCTGAAACAGATGCCATGAAATATCACACCTGTCTCTGTAACAGCCCTTTAGCCTCTGTAAACAGCTGGGGGGAAAACGGTGGTCTGTGGTCAGATTTTTTGCTTACCCAGTCAAAAGACGATGCACTTTCTGCCTTAGCGTCAGTTTGAGAGTTGTTCCTTTGTCATGTGAGAAAGCTATTTTGCTTCTGTTGCTTTTGACAACTAGCATTCTAGTACCTGTACAAGATGCGTAATTATTTGGGTTTGCTGACATCAACTTGCATACTTATTTTTCTTACCTTTGAAATTAAAGTGCTCTCTTGCTCCATTTATGATTTCAACAGTCTTCAAGCGTGTAGTGTGTTTGTGTGTGTGTTTTGGAAAAGGGGTGTGTCCAATTCAATGTCTCGAGGAAGTGGTATCGTTTGTTTGTTTGTTTTTATTTGATATTTAAAAATGTCAGTTATCCTTAAAACAATATCAGTTTACATTAGATTTCCACAGAGTAAAATTGCATAACATTTTAAGACTTGGTTTTGGTGAATGCATCTTGAAGTTAAGTATGTTCTGTCTTATCCCCTAAAAGCTATTTTACCCCTGTATAATGTAATTTTTGAGCACTTTTGTGGGGATTATGTTGAACTAAGGGCGGCACGGTGGTGCAGCGGTTAGCACTGTCGCCTCACAGCAAGAGGGTCGTGGGTTCAAACCCCGGTTGCCCCGGCCTTTCTGTGTTGAGTTTGCATGTTCTCCCTGTGTCTGCGTGGGTTCTCTCCGGGTGCTCCGGCTTCCTCCCACCATCCAAAGACATGCAGGCTAGGTTAATTGGTGTCTCCAAAAATTGCCCGGTGTGAGTGTGTGTCTGTCTATGTGTGGCCCTGCGATGAACTGGCGACCTGTCCAGGGTGTACCCTGCCTTTTGCCCAATGTTAGCTGGGATAGGCTCCAGCCCCCCGTGACCCTGTACACAGGATAAGCGGTTGATGATGGATGGATGGATGGATGGATGGATGGATGGATGTTGAACTAAGAAAAGTATGTTAAAGGGAATATTATATACTTTAGCAGTATTTTATTTATTTCCACCTGGAATCCATTTATAATATTAGTGAAGGCTGCTTGCACCAAAAAATGTCATACTTTAGTTTCACATAACTATTTTCCACCCTTCAATTTCTCCTGGGAATGATTGGTCCTGTAACTTTTTTTTTGTTGTTATGGAATGATATGCAGAAAATAATCATATTACCTAAAATATATCACTGAAATTAGTGTCCTGAGATATAAGACTCGTCTCTTTGACAGCACTTGACTGCCCACAGCCACATTCTTTGATTAGCCAATCAGAAGACTTTGATGTTCTGTCTGTTCATGGGCGAAATGACCAAAATCTTATATCACAGGATCATTAATTTTATATAATGATAATGATCAGAAGAATATATCAGAAGACTTTTATACAGTTATATACTAACTGTATCATGATATAGTTAAAAAAATAATACAAAAAAAAAATGGTTTATATATTAAATAAACATATTGTAATATCCATTTTTGAAAAGTCCAGTCATTGAATTAAATACTGTATAAATGAAAACTACACCCTCTTATATAATTTTCTCTTTATTTGGAACTTGACAAACAGAGGAAAAAAAAATTTGTGGCATTAAAAAAGTTGTAATCAGCCTTACCACAATGCTAACTTTCACATTTCTGTCTGATGTTGTTGAATAGTATTAATATTAGAAAACACTTAATTAATGGTTTAAGTTATCTCTGTAGACAATATTTGAATATCTGAAAGCAAAGCTAGGTTGTTTTCTAATATTGAGTATCATTCAGACTGAATTTTATTTAGGGTGATGATGTGTAGTTGAAAAAATCTTCATGACAGATGACACAATTGCTTTTGCTGTTTTCCTCGTCAGTGTTGGTTAGAATGTCAGACTCTCTCACCTTTTAAGTTGTTTGAATTCCTCCATAGCGCTTTAAGGTAAGAGCTCAAAACTCCAAGTTACAGAATACTGATTAGGTGGTAATATGCAAATGTGGGTGGCCATATGTTACTATGCTCATAGTTATGATGCCAATACCATGATGATTTCTGAATGACCCCAGTGCAGCATAGTTTTTCTAAATGGCTTGAGGAGTAGAGTTCTATGCATTGTAAATATTAGAATATGTCTGCATAATACCGTGACCTGTTTTATTTTAAAAGAGCATGGAAAACCCTGTTTTCTAAGAAGTGGCCACTTTAAATAATGCAATAATGATGTGTGCGGTAATACAGATGGCATGTCTAGCTCGGAGTCCCTTACTGTATGTGTGGAGCAAGGGAGGTCTGTGTATCTTACATCTGCTGCTCTGACAGGCTTGTCATGGTATGGACACCAGCAGCTCTAATGGTGATGGGGGAATTCTCTGCACCTCTGAAACCTTTAAAGGAAGCTGCTTTAATTGGACCCAAGGTGGGAGTAGCCTGAGTTGCCCTGATTCAAGCATCTGAATCTGGCACCACTGCCATGGGACTCGTAACCTAGGCAACGTTAGGATAAAAGTCAGGGATGGAGCTCACATATACATAGAGACTGATTTTCAGCCATGATAGTTGCGAGTTCTCCATCTGTGTAAGTGGTTTAGCTGGAGGCCATTTGAGAAGTTCACCTGGGCTCGTGTACAATTACTCAGACAGTTGAGAGCATCTTGAATGCACTTGCGTGTGTCACTGCGTCTGCTATGGATGAATGCCAGAGAAGAGACTGTAATGACTCAACTCTCAGTGGATCGCAGACTCCAGATCAGCCACGTTTTTCTTTGCTAAAAAAAACAAAAAAAACAAGTGCAAGCCTTTCTCTATTTGTTATGGAAGCACTCACTCTTAGAATGAAATATACAGTACATAGATGACTTCTCAAGAGCTGTATCGTTTTAGCACCTTTGGATGAGGCTTTGTATCTTCCTCGCGGCATCCTCAAATTGGCTACATCCTTTTGTAACAGAGTAAAATCAATAACCTGGCCTTACAGAATCAAGTTAGTTACTAAATCTAGTAAACGTCTCGGTTACGTATGTAACCTCCGTTCCCTGATGGCGGGAACAAGACGTCGTGTTGAAAAAGCGACACTAGGGGTCTCTCTTGAGCGCCGAAAGATGCCTCTGATGTATGAAAAAAGGCCAATGAGAGTTGGCGAACAGTATTTGCATACCCCGCCTCCGGATACGGATATAAAGGCGAGGGAAATATGCTCGTTCATTCAGGATTTTTCTGAGGAGCCGGGAGTGTTCCGGGCACCTCAGCGGCTCGGCTCAGCGACGTGGCCGGGAAGAAACGACGTCTCGTTCCCTCCATCAGGGAATGGAGGTTACATACGTAACCGAGACGTTCCCCGTCTGTCGCTCACTTCGACGTCGTGTCGAAGAAGCGACACTAGGGGTCCACTTCAAAACTCGCCATGCGCTGAGCCATGTAAGTGTACTGCTGACACAGAAGCGGCCAACTGTGCTCAGGCTGCACGTACTCTTCCCCAATGCCCCGAAAAAGCGTCAGAATCCTTTTGGTTACCCTAGGGGGGAACAAGGTGACGCTCCCAACTAGGGAACGGGCCAAGCCTGGCTGGGCCTCTTTTCTCTCTATGTTTTCTCGGCATAGAGCAAGAGCAGCCGGGGCCCTTACCGCATCGAGGGAAGGGGGTCTTATCCCAAATTCCTATTCTTTTTAGGGGGAAAAGACCCTGCGGAGGCCACACCCACCCGAAAGGGGAGGTAGAGGTGGCAAAATACATCACATGGCCTCTTGGGTCACATGTGGGAAGAATGGAGCGGTGGTAGATCCCGCCTCGAGGAGGGGGGAGTTGCTACAACACGGCGACCGGAGGGCAGCCAAAGACTGCCTAAGGGAGACGCGGGTCAGCTCGTAAGGTGACCGTACCGCAGAAGTACACACAGGAGGAGTCCCGTAGGAGGCCTGATCTGTGGAGCACCTATTCCAGTAGGGGTAGCCTGGGGTACCCGTAGTGGACTGGACCAGCAAGTCCCTCCGCTGAACTGCTGCGGGCCCGAAGGGCTAGGGAGGAATCAACCAGGGACCTAGGTTCTCTGGGAAAGAAGGCGCACTGTTTTACCTCGATCAAGGGAAACGGCGCTGGAAACAAGCAATTCACCCGGTCAGATCGTGGATGTGTACCGAGTTCTACGGGCTCGGACCTGAGAGAACACGGGACGAGACTGACTCAACCCTGAGATCGTAAGGGTGTTAGGTGCTGCCCAGCCCGCAGCTCTGCAAATGTCTGCTAGGGAGGTGCCCCTAGCCAGTGCCCATGAGGATGCCACGCTCCTAGTAGAGTGGGCTCGAACCCGCAAAAAAAAAAGGGGGGGCACGGCCTGGGTGTGATAGGCCAACTGAATGGCATCCACCACCCCGTGAGACACCTCTGTTTGGAGACAGAGTTCCCTTTCTGCTGTCCTCCAAAGCAGACAAAGAGCTGCTCAGAGCACCTGAAGCTCTGGGTGCGTTCCAGGTAGGCACGCAAGGCACGTACCGGACACGACAGTGAGAGGGCTGGGTCTGCCTCCTCCCGGGGCAGCGCTTGTAGGTTCACTACCTGATCTCCAGAGGGCGTGGTAGGAACCATGGGCACATAGCCCAGTCGAGGTCTTAGGATCACATGAGTATCTGCCGGACCGAGCTCCAGGCAAGTGTCGTTAGTAGGGAACGCTTGCAGGTCCCCGACCCTCTTGATGGAAGCGAGCGCGATCAGCAGGGCCGTCTTTTTAGGAGAGGGCCCTGAGCCAACTGATTCTAGCGACTCGGGGGGGGGGGGGGGGGGGGGGGGATCTCTGAAGACCGGCGAGGACCACCGAGAGATCCCAGGAGGGGAACAGGTTTGGCCGGGAGGGGTTTAACCTCCGGGCACCTCTTGGGAACCTGACGATTAAGTCGTGCTTACCCAGAGACTTGCTGTCTACTGGGTCATGGTGAGCTGCGATAGTGGCAACATACACCTTCAAGGTGGATGGGGACAGCCTCCCCTACAACCTCTCCTGTAGGAACAGGAGCACAGACCTAACTGCGCACCTCTGGGTCTTCTGCCCGGGAAGAACACCAATTCACGAACAGATGCCATTTCAGGGCGTAGAGTTGCCTGGTAGAAGGGGCTCTGGCTTGGTTGAACATGGCTACGACCGTGGTGGTAGACCAGCTAGATCTTCCGCATCCCGTTCGGGGGCCAGACGTGGAGGTTTCCAAAGGTCTGGGTGCGGATGCCAGAGCGCGCCCCGTCCCTGAGAAAGAAGGTCCTTCCTCAGGGGAATTTGCCAGGGAGGGGCTGTCACGAGGAGTAAAACGTCCAAGAACCAGGCCCGGGTGGGCCAGTAAGGAGCCACGAGAGTGACTTGCTCCTCGTCCTCCCTGACCTTGCACAGCACCTGTGCAAGAAGGCTCACTGGGGGAATGCGTACTTGCGCAGCCCCACCGGCCAGCTGTGTGCCAGTGCATCTGCCCCGAGGGGAGCCTCTGAGCAGGCATACCAGAGCGGGCAGTGGGAGGTCTCTCGGGAGGCAGAGGGGTCTACCTGGGCCTTGCCGAACCGTTCCCAAATCAGCTGAACCGAGTGGGGGTTAAGCCTCCACTCTCCGCCAGGCAAGCGTTGTCATGACAGCGCGTCCGCTATCACATTGAGGTTGCCGGGGATGTGAGTGGCACGCAGCGACTTGAGTCGGTGCTGGCTCCAAAGGAGGAGACGACGGGCGAGTTGTGACATGTGACGGGAGCGTACGCCGCCTTGGTGATTTATGTACGCGACCGCAGTGGTGCTGTCCGACCTGACTAGGATATGTTCATCCCGAATTAATGGGAGAAACTTCCGCAGGGCCAAAAGGATGGTCAACAACTCGAGGCAGTTGATGTGCCAACGCAGCTGGGCCCCTTTCCAACGGCCTGAGGCTGCGTGCCCGTTGCAAACGGCGCTCCAACCCAATCTGGAGGCGTCGGTCGTGACCAGGACGCGTCTGGACACCTGCTGTAGGGGCACTCCAGCCCATAAGAAACAGAGGTCTGTCCAGGGGTTGAATGTCTGACGGCAGGCGGGGGTGATTGTTACCCGGTGCGTGCCGTGGCGCCATGCTCGTCTCGGGACTCGGGTCTGGAGCCAGTGTTGGAGCGGTCTCATATACATCAACCCCAGCGGCGCGACCGCCGCGGAGGTTGCCATATGCCCCAGGAGCCTCTGGAAAAGTTTTAAGGGGGCCGCTGTGCCTGGCCTGAAGGCGGCGAGGCAGTTCAACACTGACTGGGCATGCTCGTTGGTGAGACGTGCCGACATTGAGACCGAGTCTAACTCCATCCCGAGAAAAGAGATGTTCTGAACTGGAGTGAGCTTGCTCTTTTCCCAGTTGACCTGAAGCCCCAGACGGCTGAGGTGCCTGAGCACCTGGTCTCTGTGGGCGCATAGTAACTCTCGCGAGTGGGCCAGAATGAGCCGGTCGTCGAGGTAGTTGAGTATGCAGATGCTGGCTTCTCGGAGCGGGGCAAGAGCTGCCTCTGCGACTTTCATGAAGACGCGAGGGGACAGAGACAGGCCGAAGGGGAGGACTTTGTACTGATACGCCTGGCCCCCGAACGCAAACCGCAGGTAGGGGCGGTGTCGGGGCATGATGGAGACGTGGAAGTACGCGTCCTTCAGGTCTACCGCTGCGAACCAATCTAGATGTCGGACGCAGGTTAAGCGTGAGCATTTTGAACGGGAGTTTGTGCAACGCTTGGTTGAAAACTCGCAAGTCCAAGATTGGTTGTAAGCCGCCGCCTTCCTTGAGTACGATGAGATAAGGGCTGTAGAAACCCTCCTTCATCTCGGTTGGAGGGACAGGCCCTATCGCGTCTTTGGCCAGAAGAGTCACGATTGGGACTGGGCATGTTCGCCGTATACTGCGGAAAAGCGGATGCCCATGAAGGGGGGGCGGGGGCCTGGCAAACTGAATTGCGTAACCGAGTCAGATGGTCCGGGCCAGCCAGCGAGACGGGTTGGGAAGTGAAAGCCACGCGTCCAACCTCTGCACTAGGGGCACCAAGGGGACGATTAATTTTGACGTACCCGGCAGGGCTTCGCAGCGGGGCGGAGCAGGCAGGGCAGCGTTGGGCGGCGACAGGGCGACCCGCAGCTGGGGTGCTGAGAGAGACTCAAAGCACTTACCTTGCTCCGCACACCCGGCAGGGGGCG
Source organism: Moxostoma hubbsi (assembly GCA_032164185.1). Classification (NCBI taxonomy): domain Eukaryota; kingdom Metazoa; phylum Chordata; class Actinopteri; order Cypriniformes; family Catostomidae; genus Moxostoma; species Moxostoma hubbsi. The sequence continues at coordinate 14,653,486 of JAVLUX010000024.1, read as the reverse complement.
GGTTAGCGACTGAGGAGGAGGTCTCGGGTAGGCGTCCTCTAGACTGGTTGGAACCGGCCGGCCGGGGGGGCAGTCGTGGGGCTGGAGACGGGTGGTCCGTGTCCAGGAAGCCGGGACTGCTGAGATCTGGTGGCAGGGTGCCGTGGGAACGGCATTTGCGGGCCAGGTGACCCAGAGACAAAAGGAAATAGCTCATTACAGAGAATATGAGAATGTGAAAACTAATTCGACAAAAAATTCTTACCACCTCCGGAGCTAACATCTTGGTCCCTGGGTTGAGCGTCTACGGACAGCCTGGGAGCCTTCCGGGTCCTCGAGGGGGTCCGTGAGACGGGGGCGTCTGCTTCCTGCTGAGTGCTCGACGCTGGGGCTGAGAGCTGGGCCCAGGTTGAGGCGGAGCAGGGTGTTTCATAGCTGCAGGAGGACGCCCTCGGCGAGCAGACGGGGCATGGCCCATGGTGGCAGGCTTGCGACGGGGCAGGATGTGCAGTGGCCTCCGTCTGCCTCACCGCTGAGGACTGCTGGGCAGAGTCGTCAACAGTGGCGCCGAATGGACGGAGCTGGGAGACAGGGGTGTGGGAGAAGGTGTGCCTTGTCTACCTCCCGCATTTCGACCAGGTCCAGTCCACAGGTGTGTTTCTGGACCACAAGGGGTGGCCATCGCCTGTTCGAGTGCTGGCGCTTCTGACCTCCGTGGCCCGGGGGCGCGGTTGGTCATCCAGCGCAGTTCCTGCAGCACATCAAGAACAGGACTACCCAAGGTGCAAGTTTTGAAGTGCCTTGGCTTGGCGTTGGTTGCAGGAAGGGCCGTGGCGTGCAGAGTGGAAGCAGTCTGGGACCGTTCCACCGCGAGGGTAGTGAGAGCGGAGGAGCGAAGAAGCCTTGGCTTTGCTCAACTCGCCGTGCACGTCCGGGAAGAAAGGAACCGGGGGGGGGGGGGGGGGGGGGCGTGGCTGTGTGCAGCGCACCTGCCCGCGGGACCGATCAAGTAGCCCGGGAAAGCATAGCGGATCTCCGTGCGTCAGGCTCAGGCTGGGCGGCAGACCCGAAGGTGGTGGCCCAGGCGAGCGATCAGCATCCGATGCCGCTGTAACGCTCACCGATGCAGCGGTGATGTCATCCAATTCTGAAGCAAGCAAGCGTGCCGGGGAGGCGGGCGGTTCGAGGGGGTTTACCCGGCGAACAGAGCCCGTCATATTCCCCCAATCGCCTTCATCGCCCGCGGCGCCTGCGCCGATCCCGTAGGAAGAAGGCGGAGCGCGGGGGGCGGCTGAAGTGGCTTTCTCTCATTACAAAAGAAAGCCGTGCGACCGCAATGCTATAACGGCCATGTTCTCACACTGAGAAGATGAACCATTGGAGAGAATGCTCATCCCGGGCTCAGACGGAAGCAAACAAGCGTGCCGGGGAGGCGGGAGGTTCGAGGGGGTTTACCCCGTAGGAAGGAGGCGAGGCGCGGGGGGCGGCTGAAGCGGCTTTCTCTCATTACAAAAGAAAGCCACACGACCGCAATGTTGCCATGGCTATGTTCTCGCACTGAGAACATGAACCATTCATAAAACGCTGCCTGCGTGTGATCGCAGCCCAGGCATGCAAGACAGTTTTTTATGACTGAGAGAGGTGGGGAGAAATCACCGCATCCAGAAACTACACAGGGGCGGAAATTACATCTTTAAAAAGACGCGTCCTGAAAAGGACGTTCAACGCCGCTGTGTAATGCTCTTTCAGAGAAATAAACTCTTTTACAGAGAAAATCACTCTTTCAACTCTTTTAACTCTGCGCTGTCAAAGCGCCCAGGGGCAAACTGCACGCCGGCAGTGAAGAGAAAAGCCGCTGTAGTGCGCCGTAAATCCAACAGCAAAGCAGAGCGTCAGAGGATCAGAAGCAGGATCAGTTGTGTTACTCGCAGCTGACTGCATACACACGACCATCGGAAAATTACTGAATGAATGAGCGTATTTCCCTCTCCTTTATATCCGTATCCGGAGGCGGGGTATGCAAATACTGTTCGCCAACTCTCATTGGCCTTTTTTCATAGATCAGAGGCATCTTTCGGCGCTCAAGAGAGACCCCTAGTGTCGCTTCTTCGACACAACGTCGAAGTGAGCGACAGACGGGGAACTACATTTTTGCCAAATAATTTTTACATGGCTTTTTAGAATTGCGGTACTTTCCTGGTGAAACAAACACTAAATGCGGCCTTTCACGCAAATTACAAGTCAAATTATCAGATTATCAGTTAATAAACACTTATTTTTCACCCTCAATACACAATACTGTCCTATGACAGTAAGACAGTTTTAGGTTGCACTTTATTTTACAGTATGTGTACTTTCAGTATACTTACAGTGTAGGCCTACTTACCCAAGAAAGTACTGAGTAATATTAGGTAACTTTATGTACTTAATATGGGTTAAGGTTAGGGTTGGGATTAGGTTTAGGGTTAGTACCTAGCAATTACTGTAGTTGTTGTAATTATATAGTATTTCAATGTAAAACAGTACTGCAAAATAAAGTGCTATTTTATTATAGTGCATAGCTTGTAAGGCAATACATTTTAAATTGTGCATTATATAACCAAATTTATTTTCAAGCTTGTTCAAGTACAAGTAAATTACACAGTTGTTCAACTGACAGAGCATTGCACTTGTGATGCTAAGGTTTGGTGTACGAGTCCTGCTGAGCACACAAATTGCAGGTGAGCTGAAAGTGTCATAAGGGCACAAACAAAAAATTATGTAGATTGCTTCAGAAATTGAATTTTTCATCTCACATTTACTTTTTCTGGCACTATCAGTTAGGTTTGAGTTTCAGGTTTATGGTAGGGAGATAGGTTTTGTTGATTTAAAACTCGATAGAGCAGTAACCAAAAAAAGTATCTGTTTGGAAAAAAATGTAACACTTTTATCGCCACACAGTGGACATTTCACCTTGGAACTGCCATGATATGTGTAAGGAACATACCACATACTGTAACAACATTTGTAACAAAAATGTCACCACAGTCCTGTACCTTTCATAAGATCATGCTGATAATTAAAAGGGAAAGTTCACCCAAAAGTGAAAATTCTGTAATCATTTACTCGCCATCATTTCATTCCAAACCCATATGTCTTTCTTCCCTCTGTGGAACATAGGGAGATATAAGGCAGAATGTTAGACTTAGTCACTATTCACTTTTATTACATTGTTTTTTCCATACAATAAAAGTGAATGGTGAATTTTGAGTCGAGTTTTATGTTTTAAATAGTTTTTCACATTAAATGAAATAAAGCAGCTAGTTGCTAGTCCTGGTGTGAGGACTAGCAACACATATTTTATAGGGTCACATGTTTGTAATGGTTCTCGGTAAAAAACAAAATGGACAGTTCGCCACCCACGGTTCGGGAAGCATTGGCACCAAGGTCAGTTCACCTCAAGTTTAATTATGCATCTGGAGCACAAGTTTTGGTCAAGAAAACAAAGCGTCAAACAGACAGTTTTCAACCTCCACTAATGCGCCAGAATGGATATGCTCCACCTGTGCTTCACATGGGTCAACTTGACATCGCTGTTCTGCAAGCGTTGTGTGTAGCTGAAAATGGCAAGTTGAGAAAACGAAACGCTGATAGAGAATCCCCTTGCGTTTCTCCTTTCTGTGAAATTTTTTTGCAGTCAATTACAACAGTGATAGTAAAAAGACGTTTACAAAACAGGCACTGTTTGCAGACATCGCTCGACACGAGTGCTATATAGTACAGGCACTATATAATATAACTAAAGCGCATGGGGTGTTCATGTGGGATTTCCATGTATGATTAAAATACTCAAGCAGCATTATCACAACATCCCTTCTGGTATGCATTCTAATACAGAAGTTATTCCTTTTATAGTGATATACAGCTTCCGGATATTGAAAATGTTGAGATGAGTTTGAAGTGCACTTTAAGTTGATGCATGTAGGGTATTAGTACAGGTATTAAGTTAAAATGTTGATTTAGTAATTAGAGAAAATGTTTGTTTTTTTTTAGTTAAAGAACCTGACAAAAATTAACCATGGTTTTACTATTGTAATATTGTAGTAACCATGACTGCTGTCACCAGGATTTTCGAACTTGAATTTGAGAAAAGGCCAATGTCAAGTTGGCAGACAGAATTTGCATGCCCCGCCCCGGACATACGGGTATAAAGGGAGCGGGCGAGCGAATGCCAGACAGGTTTTCACTGAGGAGCCGAGAATATGGTTACGGTGCATTACAGTGGTAGGGATAGTGACATGGCAAGGGGAACAGTAGTGACACAAGAGGTCCCACTTAAAAACACCATGCACTACCCTGTGTTATGTGGCTGCCGAGCCAGGTGCAAGCAGGCTGTTGCGTGCTAGAAGCAGCTGGGTCAGCTGCACGCAACCCTCCCCAACACCCCAATAAAAGGTTTACATACCACTCTTAGCACTCTCACGGCCTGGGTGTGATAGGCTAGGGAAATAGCGTCAACAACCCAATGAGCTAACCTCTGTTTGTAGACGGCGTTCCCTTTCCGCCGTCCACCACAGCAGACAAAGAGCTGCTCAGAGCATCTAGAGCCCTGCTTGTGGTCCACATGAGTACGCAAAGCACGTACCAGACACAGCAATGAAGAGGCTGGGTCTGCCTCCTCCCGGGGCAGCTTCGCTTGCAGGTTCACGACCTAAACCCTGAAGGGGGGGTCGTAGGAACCTTGGGCACATAGGTGAGCATCTCCCAGACCGAACTCCAGGCAAGTGTTGCTGACAGAGAACGCTTGCAGGTCCCCAGCTCTCTTGATGGAAGTGAGCGCGGTCAGGAGGGTCGTCTTCAAGGAGAGGGCTTTGAGCTCGACTGAATCAAGCGGCTTGAAGGGGGGTGTCTGAAGGCCCGAGAGGACCACTGAGAGATCCCAGGAGGGAAATAGGCTTGGCCGGGAAGGGTTCAACCTCCGGGCAGCTCTTAAGGAACCTGATAATCAAGTCGTGCTTAATAAGGGACTTGCCGTCTACTGCATTGTGGTGGGCTGCGATAGCAGTGACACACACCTTCTAGGTGGAGGGGGACAGCCTCCCTTCCAGCCACTCCTGCAGGAATGAAGCACTGACCAAACTGTGCATGTCTGTGGGTCTTCAGATCTGGAAGAACACCAAGTTGTGAACAGACGCCACTTGAGGGCGTAAAGTTGCCTGGTAGAGGGAGCTCTGGCTTGGTTGATTGTGTCTACTACTGCAGGTGGTAGACCACTTAAATCACTACATCGAGACACGACGTCGAGTGAGTGACAGAAGGGGAACCATGGATTTATAACAGTAATACTGTAGTTTCTATATAGTAACCATGATTTTAATAATTAGTAACCATGACAGTAACCATGGTTATATTGTGTTTATTATGATTTTACTACAAATGCCATGATTAAACTATGGTTACTGTTGTAAAACAACGATTGTTATATAAGTGCAAACCTGTTGAAGTGCTTACCAAATAGAATATACTTTGGATTTGGCAGTAATGTTTTTTTTTTTTTTTTTTTTTTAAACAAAGCAAATACTGAACCGTACTGAAACCGTGACCCTTAAAACATGATTAGTTTTTTGAGATTTGGAGCAGAGAAATGTAATATTTGACTATACAGAAATTATATTTTGCAGTAAAAAAAATATTATTTATTGTAAATCTGCTCTCATATCCCAGTTTGAATGCCGATAGGAATGATTTTGTAAGGTATGGAGCAGAGAATTCATCATACAAATTAAAAATTGTACTTGGTCTGCTTAGTAAAAGTGGTGAACTCGGAACTGTCTGATGTTGTTTCTCATGCATGACCACAAGGAAAGGGTTGCACTTGGAGAACAACTTGAACACTATGTTTGAGAGGATGGGAACAGGAAGTGAGAAAATATCACTTTCTGAGAAGTACGGGGGAAGCTCTGAAATGTTAAATCCAGTTGACAGAGGGAGACCTCTGTGAATGGATCCAGCAGCATCTATTAACACCGTCTGAACCTATGGCTGTGCTCAGTGACTGATAAGGTTTTATGAATCTGAGAATGAAGCATTCTGCAGACCTGCCTTCACATCTCAGGATGAGTTCTGTGTGTGAAGATGTGTGATAGACCCCATGATAGCATGAGAGATCATAATTATGAAAAAAACACACATTTTCGACCCATTTTACTTAATGGAGACATATAGTTTCTTTACAGGATATAACACTGTAACAGTGTTAAAACTAAATATATTTGCTTGAGAAGCAACATTTTTTATTTTTCTTGATAATTTCCTACATTGGCCATTTTTGTTTTAGTTCTAAACCTCATTGAATTTTGTTTAAATATTTATGCTTAAAACACAACAAAACTATTTGCCAGTGGGGAAAGAAAAATTTACTTTATTCAAGATATATTATCTGAAAGCAAATGTTATTAATGTGTGCAATTTTGCTTTTCAAGTAAATGTATTTTGATTTAAGGTAAATCTGTAGCACTCTGTTTATGCACCATTTTGAACATTTGTCCTTTCTGTATTACATATTTATGGTTTCTGGATTTTCATTAAGACACAAAAGGGAGCAACAATCAAATGCAATCAAGTGGCAATGATTTTTGAATACTGTTGTACAGTCTTACTGCCAGATACTATGATTATCAGCCTATGGCCTGTGCATTTAATGGTATGGAAATTGTTTTACACTGCTGCCTGCATAAGGGCTTGAAGGAAGTAAAATTATTTGAAATGTATTTATTGGTGCTGAATGATTCCAAACTGCATCAGTGCACATAATGTCATTATATTAAAATGTGTATGTAATAGCATAGCCTGGGAGAAGCATTTTTGTTTTTGAAATAGAATGAAGGGCTGATTTTTTTGAAGGTTGATTGTGTTTAGTTTTTATTTGTAGGTGTGCAGAAACGTGTCTGCTCTGATTAATCCCAAACTGTTTGGGGCATTCTGACAGAACTGACCTTTCAATGTACTACACTGATGTTTTGTGCCACTGAGAGTCTGTTTGTTGGGTGGGATGGGGGGTTTTAAAGGAGAAAATGTAAATGCTGTCACTTAAATACTGATGTTCTAGCTGTGGCAGCTGAAATTAGGGAGGGGTGGTCTGTCTAGACATCCCTCATGCTTTTAGACTACTGTGGATGATTATGTAGCTTTGGGTAAAGCATTAGTTCACCCAAAACTGAAAGTTCTCTCATCATTTGCACACCCTCATGCCATCCCAGATGTGTATGACTTTCTTTCTTCTGCAGAACACAAATTAAGATTTTTAGAAGAATATCTCCATTTAATACAAGTGAATGGGGACCAAAACTTTGAAGCTCCAAAAAGAAGATCAAGTCAGCTTAAACATAATCCATCAAACTCCAGTGGTTAAACTCATGTCTTCTGAAGCAATCAAGTTGGTTTTGAGTGAGAACATGCCATCCCAGATGTGTATGACTTTCTTTCTTCTGCAGAACACAAATTAAGATTTTTAGAAGAATATCTCCATTTAATACAAGTGAATGGGGACCACAACTTTGAAGCTCCAAAAAGAAGATCAAGTCAGCCTAAACATAATCCATCAAACTCCAGTGGTTAAACTCATGTCTTCTGAAGCAATCAAGTTGGTTTTGAGTGAGAACAGACCAAATTGTAACTCCTTTTTCACTGTACATCTTGACAGCAGTCTCCTTGGCAATCATGATTTCAAGCTCACTTACACCTCCTATTGTCACCAGAGCTGGACTGGTAATCTGGCATGCCAGGCAATTTCCCAGTGGGCCAAATCACTTTGGGGCCAATCAGGGGTGGACTGGCCATCGGGAGGACCAAGTGGGTCTTTGGGTTGGCTGCGAAACTGGCCGAATGGGCCGCGATAGGCTAAAATGAGCACCGCGTTATACAGAACGGACCACAAAACAGTGCCGTGATATGCAGAAAAGGCCCGAGGTGGACAGGCTAGTCGATGGCCACAGGGAACAGGACAGGCTCTTCAACGGCAACAGGGAACACGACAGGCTTGTTGACAGCTGACCTGTTCTTCCTCCTCCTCCTCTGTTTATGGGTCATAAGAGGACTGGGGATTGGGCTTGTTGCGGGTGGGATAATGGTGTGTTCCACCTGGGGAAACTTCTCCTGGGATGAGAGTGCAGACTCCCTGCACTCGAAGAGATGGTCAACAAAGTCCCAAAGCCCAAATGCCCCAGCTTCTCCATCTCCCCTCGACTGAGATGTTGATCAAGGCAGATGTTATAAACCTCATTCAGATCAGTCTCATCATAGTCCAGCCTGTCCACTGCAATCAAAAGCTCACATGCAAAGTCCCTCGTGTCAGTTCCTCTCTGAAGGACATTGCAAAGGTGGAAAAGATGAATCATGCACTAATGGATGGAAAAGTCAGTGAGGGGAGATTGAAAAATGAAGATGACCATTGTGCCTCTGCTGGGTCCAGAATTGGCTGGATTGTTCTGTCATGGTACATGGTGTTGAGAGAAGGACCCAAATGCAGATTGGCAACAATGAGCTTTAATATAAACAGAAAATAAACATAACCAAAAACTCTCACGATGGAGAAAGAAAACAAAATGCATTCTCACACAAGACACAGACTATACATGACACTAAACATGAGTGTCAGAGCTCAGCCACAAAGACAATAAAAACACAACCAAAAGAAGTGGCTGAACCCTGACACTTATAACACCATTTAGCACTCACAAAGTGCATTCGTCAAGCACTAGGAAGTGTTATCGAGCTTGAAATCATGATCGTGCCTTGAGCAAAAGCAAGGTGGGCAGTAAATGTTGAGTTTCATTTTTGTTTGTTTTCACCCAAATCCAAATGGATCATTTCAGCAGACATTGATTAGTCTGCTGGAGTTTTATGGATAACCTTTAAGCTGCCTCTCTCTCCTTTTTCGGAGCTGCAAAGTTTTGTTCACCATTCACTTGCATTGTATGGATCTACAGAGCTTAATTTGTGTTCTTCAGAAGAAAGAAAGTCACACATGCCTCTGAACTGCCCCAGTGCTGCACACACACACAAAATAAAACAGCACAGACACATCATCAGAGCATGTCCTGACACAATGCATTTGCTCTAGGAACATTAGTGCTCAGTGATGCTATACAGTTTATGCAAGGACATTTCCATTCCTATACAGTAAACAATGCACAGTAAACAATGCAGTCGGTAAGCTTGCGCAGCAACAGATATATTATATTTTGGCAAAATAATAATAATTTGTAGTGGGCACTTTCCACAAATACAGTATACTTTGGTTTCCTGTGACTTTTTAAAGCATTAGAGGCCCATATCACATGCTTTTGTTGCAAGACTGATCATCCTGTAAATTTGGCAACAATAGGTTAAAGGTAGTGCTGATTAAATCTGTCTATGCTTGCCAAATTCATATCACTGACCCCATTATATGAAGCTGAAAGTGTTGAATGTATGGCCATGGATAAGCTCAAGCTTCTGGATGAAATGTCCACAGAGTGGTGGCAAAAGCGAGTAGTAAGATAATATAGTAATATAGCCAGCAGGGATGCACATTTTATTAACTGTACCCCCTTACTCAAACTCTAACGCTAATCTTAACAATCAGTGCTGTAAACATTTAATTTATGAGGGAAAATGCAACCTCCGTATCATGCTCACCATTGTTTATGTGAACTTAATTACTTCCTGATTCCAATGGGACCAGAATCTGTGCCTCGGAGGTAATGTAGGAGTATTCACGCCTCAATTGATGCAAAAATGTCTGATGAGATATGGGGCTTGTCAGTAATTACTAGGGGTGTAACGCTTTGAATTTCTCACAGTTCTATTTGTATCACGGATTAAGGGTCATGGTTTCATTACAGTTCAGAATTTCCTTTGTTAAAAAAAATAACAAAAATAATATATATATATATATATATATATATATATATATATATATATATATATATATTACTGACAAATCCAAAGAATAATCTATTTGGTAAGCACTTCAACAGGTTTGCCCTTAAATAACAATTGTTGTTTTACAACAATTTAATGCTCCCCGTTAAATTTAGTTTAATCATGGCATTTGTAGTAAAATCATAGTAAACACAATATAACCATGGTTACTGTCATGGTTACAATAAATATTAAAATCATGGTTACTATATAGAAACTACATTATTACTGTTATAAATCCATGGTTAATTGTATCAAAACCATGATTTCTGCTCAGAAAATCCTGGTGACAGCAGTCATGGTTACTACAATATTACTATAGTAAAACCATGGTTCATTTTTGTCAGGGTCTTTAACTAAAAAAAACGTCTCGGGTTACATGTGTAACCCTTGTTCCCTGAAAAAAGCGGAACGAGATGCTGCGCTTTGCTAAGCGCTTTGGGAACGACCCTAGTCGTGACCGAGCTGTGAATATGTGTGTAACACGTCAATGAACATTGACTGGAATTTATAGCCTCGGCTGATGTGATCATTAGACGCACCTGAGGCCAGGCTATAAATGGATACATCACCAGGTGTCGTCAGATACTTCTTTTTGAAGAGCAGTTCTGGGACGTCCCAGTGCAGCAAAGAAGCGCAGCATCTCGTTCCGCTTTTTTCAGGGAACAAGGGTTACACATGTAACCTGAGACGTTCCCTTTACAAAAAGCTTCACTTATGATGCTTTGCTAAGCGCTTTGGGAACGCAATACCCACGCCTCCGCACTGGGGCTGTCCGGACACCTACGGTTGTGCAGTGTGCTCACAAGAACGCGAAAGGTCTCGGACACGAGCTTGAGATGTCTACTCAAGGGCATAAGAGCCCGGAGTAACAAACATCTAAACCATAAAATTTGATGAATGTGTGCGGAGAGGACCAGCCTGCCGCATCACAAACTTGTTCAGGCATAAGCGGAGATGTCGACTCAAGGGCATAAGAGCCCGGAGTAGCAAAGCATCTAACCCATAAAGTTCGATGAATGTGTGCGAAGAGAACCCTATCGCAACACAAACTTGTCATAAAAACTGATGAATGTGTGCGGAGAGGACCAGCCCGCCGCATCACAAACTTGTCCAGACATGAGCTTGAGATGTCGACTCAAGGGCATAAGAGCCCGGAGTGGCAAAACATCCAAATTATTAAAGTCTAATGAATGTGTGCGGAGAGGACAACCTGCTGCATCACAAACTTGCTGCAGAGGGAGACCTCTAGCCAAAGCTTTAGAGGAGGAGAGCCCTCTGGTAGAGTGCGCCCTAAAACCTACTGGCGAAGCTTGACCGCGCGCCTCGTAGGCTTGTGCAATAATGTCCCTCACCCAAAGTGACATAGTCTACCAGGAGGTGACCGCCCCCGGTCACGGCTCCCAAGTGAAGAATTGCTGCCCTGACTTTACACCACTAGCAAATGCGGTGGACATAAGTCTGAAGGGTACAGACTAGACAAAGTCTGAGAAGTCTTACTCCTAGCAGAGGAAAGAAAGTTTTGACAGAGTTGTAAAACACACATACACAGAATCGCTCTGAAAAAAGAGGATCTGACGACACCTGGTGACGTATCCATTTATAGCCTGGCCTCAGGTGCGTCTAATGATCACATCAGCCGAGGCTATAAATTCCAGTCAATGTTCATTGACGTGTTACACACATATTCACAGCTCGTTCACGACTAGGGTCGTTCCCAAAGCGCTTAGCAAAGCGCAGCATCATAAGTGAAGCTTTTTGTAAAGGGAACAAACATTTTCTCTAATTACTAAATCAACATTTTTACTTAATACCTGCACAATACCCTACATGCATCAACTTAAAGTGCACTTCAAACTCAGCTCAACATATTCAATATTTGGTAGCTGTATATCACTATAAAATTGAAAATTGAAAATACTCTATTAGAATACATACCAGAAGGGATGTTGTGATAATGCTGCTTGAGTATTTTAATCATACATGGAAATCCCACATGAACACCCCATGCGCTTTAGTTATTGTTTCATGTCTGTATGGATTAGTGTGCCTGTTTAAAAATGGAAGGGAGTACTTGCAGTTTTGTCTAACCTGCATTTTAATAACATTAATCAAAGTTTTGACATGATAGATCAAAGCCACATGAGGAAACAGGAAGAACTTGCATGTGCGTTTTAAATAAACCCTCACGCCCATTATTGATATATATTACCATTAAACAGCACTCGTGTCGAGCGATGTCTGCAAACAGTGCTTGTTTTTTAAACGTCTTTTTACCATCGCTCATCATGCAGCACCTTCCTCCTAAAACATGGCTAAGTAAATAATCTCATTCCACCTTGTCAATTTTTACAAGTATTGTTGTGTAGACTGGATTCGTCAAGTTCAACCCTGTTAATTATTTTTGGAAAAAATATTAAACAAATGAAAAAATATTTTTCTTTAGTTAATGGGAAACCTATCATTACAACAAACCAACATTTGGTCAGTCCAATTCTAGTTAGATACAACCCTGTTACCCATTCTGGTGTTTTTTTTTTTTTTTTTTTATGAATTTAAATGTTTGTTTAATGTTTATTGACAAAAGAAAAAGAAAAAGTAAAATGACACAAATAAAGATTTTAAACAAACTGTATTTAGACATGTCATTAATTTAGGTAATTAATTACAAACTAATATTGCAAACCTCTTATAAAACTAATATTTTGTTTGACCTGATCCAGAATGCTTTAAAAAAGATATTACATTTTTTTTTAAAGATTTTTAGGCCCTATTTTGTTCCCTTTTCATGGAAAGTGCCAGTGAGTACCATTGAGCAGCTTTTGAATAAGAATGTAGTTAAAAGCCATAGAGGAAAAGAGATGACCATGGTTAGCGCAGATTTACATGCCACATTTACACTGCCCTCTCTGCGGTCTGAGCTGCTCTTTGTTGGAGAAGCGTTAAATAACTGTGGGCCAGATCTCCACAGGTGATCCTCTGTAGATTTGAGGTCCTGCGCATGGTGAGTGTGGAGGTGGCACGGTGCACTGTCGCTATGCCTCACACTCATAATTAGCCTTGCAAAACGAATGACCAAACTTGACCACCCATACTATTTTGTGTGGGTTTTGTTGGATGCAGTGGCTAAAGGTTGTTTTGTTACACACTTTTACAAGGAATTACTAATTGGCTGCAGAAATCATAGTGCTAGCATTGCATAATGTCTGTCACTTTGTAGTTGCTACTGAAGACGACACTGTCTATCAGAATTTGAGATTAGATTGTGTTGTGAGCCCCATCCATTTACATTTACATTGGTTTTATACATTCATTAATTTCCATAAGCCACAGAGAATGCTTGCTGAATTTTGCATATGATGAACTGTTGTACAAAAACGTATTGTACAGGATACATTTTAATCTATTCAGTGAGAGTATATCTGTCTACCCTGAAGCTTTCATGCACAAGAGGACTTCTTAAGCTACAATGCAAATCCTTGGAAAGAGTTGGAATGGAAATCCTTAAGCACATCTTGTAGGGTGTTAAATAAAAGTTTTGTGGCAGCTCCGATGAGTTATAAGACACTGGAGAAGAGATGGCTTTTCTGATTGCATGAGTGGCCTTAGTTGCACATAAACATGGGTCAATCCATCAAATGAGGTTTGAAGATCTGCTGTGATGGACATTTGGAATCCTGTCGAGAGAGTAATCAGACAAATAGTGCCTGGGGAAACCCTGTCCATCTGAATGCATTACAGTGTCTGTCTTTGCGTTGAGCTTCAGGATATGATCTGTGTGTACTGGCCTCTGGTACTGAAAGTGTCAACACACAGACCACTGAACATGGCACATATTTACAGCTATTGTATGTTGTGATTCATCAGTGAATAAAAAGGGATAACCAAATCATGATCTTGATCAATGTTGTCCAATAAAGAACAACAAACAATACTGTCAATAAGCAACTGTGCACATTTAGTTGGTAAATTGCAATAATATAATGGCAATCAGTCAAATGTTAATTACCAAGGACAAGGTGTTGCAAATGCTACTACTGCATATTACGATTTCCAAAACTCTCTAACAATATAAATCTGAAAAATAAAAATACTACTGAAGATTCACATTAGTCAAAATAGAAAATAGTGTAATAACCTACAAATTAACGTATTGCTTTATTGGCTAACATATTGTTTATATATTGTAACTTATTACGTTGCTTTATTGATTACTTTATTCTGATTCTGCCTGATTCTGCATCCTGACATCAGATATTTTTGTGTAATGTCCACTAAATTGTTTAACCTCCAGTGACCCGAGCGCGACGTGCATTGCTGTGTGCATTTTACCTTTTTGATTTGTTACCAGTAGCTCCTAATAAACATGCTTAAAAAATAATCTTAATGAGCAAATGGTTTTCTAAAAACTGATGTCCTCATATGGGGTCAGCGGGCCTAAGTTGTGAAATTAAACCAGTGGTTGTTGTTGTGGCTGACTTTGTATATAATTTATATGCAATATAATTTGTGACAAAAGAAAATAAATGCTTTTTAACTAGTGTGGCAGAATGACCCGCCCCCTCTTCATCATCACAACGGCAGTTGGGCAGGAGAAGAGAAGAGGCACACAATTAATAAGCCTCATTGGGGCAGCGTTGATGAGGCACACCTGAATTGGATAGAGCCTTATCTGCGCTGCTATAAAAATGCAGAGTGAGCTTCTTCTTGTGAAGCCAGCATCTATCCCCTTGTGTGCACACACTGGCATGCTCACAAATCCAGCAGCAGAGTGGGGAGGGTCTGGCCCAGATTGGTTTTGCAATTGGAGGTAACAAATATTGCAGGTATAATAGGGGTATTCTTTAGCCAAGCTTGAACACAAAACAGAAGTGGATCAATTCTCAAGAACGTCAACAGCATGCGATTGTCACGTTATGTCTTCACCTGTTTCATGGACTTTTATTTTGAAGTTCTCTCCCTCACTACATTTCCCATAATTCACTGTTTCAATCACTCCTTCATTATCCCCACCTGCATGTCATTCCCTCGTTTAGTTCCTTGTGCATAAATATCCTTTAGTTCTGTCTGTCTGGGTCAGTCCTTGAATGTTGTGTTAACAAGTAATGTTTGGTTTGTGAAGTTTGTTCCTACTCCAGCGTGTGTTCCTACTCCAGCGTGTGTTCCTACTCCAGCGTGTAAATTATTAACGGATCTAAAGTTCCTACTCCTGTATCTCCTTGATTCCCAGCACACCCAAACGTTACAGAAGGACTGATCGTATAACTATGGATTTACCAGCTGTTCAAATCCTCCTCGAACAAGGAGATCATCCAGTCGAGGATCACGTGCGTGAGTTTCTCCATCTTGCGAATTTGGTGCACTATGAGGACATCTTTCTAGTATATTTCTTCAGAGATGGTCTGAATAGTGCGCTGAAGGAGCAGATGCCTCCGGCGGGTCCTCACTGGACGCTGTGCGTTTTTTTTTTTTTTTTTTTTTTTTTTTTTTGTGGAGATGGCACTAAAACTCAGCGGTTCACCTTTCACTGTGGGTAGGGAGGATGAGGACTTGAAATCTCCTCCCACAGTGGACATCCTCAAGCCTTCCACGGTCCCGGTCTCCAAGCCTTCCACGGCCCCAGTCTCCAAGGTAACTCCACTCCATCCAACATCCCAAAATAATTTTTTTAGGGGGCTCACCCTATCCTGTCTCCAGTGGCCGATTCACTGCTGCAGTCTACAGTAGCGGCCACGGTCAGCGAGCCAGAGCCCATGCCTGCCACGGTCAGCGAGCCAGAACCCTTGCCTACCACAGTCAGCGAGCCAGCGCCTGTAGCCTAGACCGTCCCGGAGCCAGCGCCTGTAGCCTCGACCGTCCCCGTAACCACGCTCCCTGTTGGCAAAAGGAGAAAGAGAAGGAAGCAGGCACCTTCTCCCCAGTTTCTGCCAGTGCCTTCCACGTCTCCTGTGCCTTCCATGGCTCCGCCTTCCACGGCTCCGCCCCCAGAGTCCTCCTTGGCTCCGCCTTCCACGGCTCCACCCCCGGAGTCCTCCTTGGCTCCGCCTTCCACGGCTCCACCCCCGGAGTCCTCCTTGGCTCCGCCTTCCACGGCTCCACCCCCAGAGTCCTCCATGGCTCCGCCTTCTACGGCTCCACCCCTGGAATCTTCCATGGCTCTGCCTTCCATGGCTCCACCCCAGAGACCTCCTTGGCTCCAACTTCCACAGCTCCGTCTCCCACGGCTCCGCCCACAGAGTCCTCCTTGACTCCGTCTTCCACGGCTCCGCCCACAGTGTCCTCCTTGGCTCCGTCTTCCATGGCTCCGCTCGCTCCCCTAGAGACAATTCCTCCCGCGGCTCCGCCCGCTCCCTTAAAGTGGCCGCCTCCCAGGCCTCCAGACCCATTCCCTGTCCTGTGGCCGCCTCCCAGGCCTCCAGACCCATTCCCTGTCCTGTGGCCGCCTCCCAGGCCTCCAGACCCATTCCCTGTCCTGTGGCCGCCTCCCAGGCCTCCAAACCCAGTCCCTGTCCAGCGGCCGCCTCTAAACCCAGTCCCTGTCCTGTGGCCGCCTCCCATGCCTCCAGATCCATTACCTGCCCTGAAGCCACCACCCAGACCCCGATCATTCTTCTCTGTTCCCCCACCATCTTCTGTCTTGGGGCGCCAGGAGTCGCCCATTTAAAAAGGGGGGGGGTAATGTCACGTTTTGTCTTCACCTGTTTCATGGACTCTTATTTTGAAGTTCTCTCCCTCACAACATTTCCAATAATTCACTGTTTCAATCACTCCTTCATTATCCCCACCTCCATGTCATTCCCTCGTTTAGTTCCTTGTGTATAAATATCCTTTAGTTCTGTCTGTCTGGGTCAGTCCTTGAATGTTGTGTGAACAAGTAATGTTTGGTTTGTGAAGTTTGTTCCTACTCCAGCGTGTGTTCCTACTCCAGCGTGTAAATTATTAAAGGATCTAAAGTTCCTACTCCTGTGTCTCCTATCTCCTTGATTCCCAGCACACCAAAACGTTACAGCGATATGCATGACTGCGTGATATGTTATTGAACAGAACTTGCACTACATTCATTTCCATTTAGAGAAGCCTGGTTGTTTGTGTTCAGAACATTTTGTTTTACTGTGCACCATTGCTAGAACATGTTTGACCTTTGGATTTTGTCAGTGAAAACTCAATGTTAATTGCATTAATGTAAATATTTACTTGTAAAAGCAGAGGGCTTTATGGTAAACTTTAGTCCAATGTTTATATACATGCTGTGATAAAATGCAGATATTTGAGTGACTCAGTTAGTCATTTAATTTATATTAACTGTTGACCAATAATGATTGATGAGCAAACAATACATGTAAACGTGTGCTGTGATGCGTTTCTTTTTTTTTTTCCTGCACCTTGTGGCATTAGAGCTGCATTCTGTTGTTCTACTGTAGGTCTAGCTGCTTTAGAACACAAGAATGTGTCCTATGTCAATAGCCTCTAAGATCATTTTTTTATTTCATTTTATATAATACATTTTTAGAAAATATGATTCTCTCAGTTCAGGGGAGTGCCCATTTTATCAGCTCAGTTTGAAACTCAACCCATTTCGGGCACCAGTCTCCCTCAGCAGTCCGCAGAGCCTGAAAGTGTAGTACTCTGGGTGATGTGTTTTTTTTTTTTCTAAAAGCCAATGGCAGCTCCTCTGCCCTCTCTTCTTCTGGTGTGGCTTACAGCTGGGAATGACCGCAGAAAGCTATTTATCCCGACAGGCATGAAAGGAAGATGGTGAGATACTGCCTGGGTCATCAAGGCAGAGCTGCACAGAGAATGTCAGCTGTGTAACACAGCTGCTCTTAGACACTCCAAGGAGTTCACCATTATGAAACGGACCCTTCAGACTCTTTAACCAGGTTCAAGTCATAGTAAAATTACTATAATGCACACCTGTGGCATTCTATGTTAATGTGCTATGTTGCTGTGTTGCCTGGCAACCATAAACCACCCACTCAAAAAATATTTCAGACTACTTTTAAGATTTAAGCATTTAAATTCTATGAGAAATTTCCATCAAAATGAATTGAATAATCTTTAAATGTTATTAATACTTATTACATAATTAGATCACTAAATAATTATTTAAGAATTAACTAATTAGTTGAATAATAATTTAAGTAACTGTAGTGAACTTGGTGGAAGAATATTGTATTCCAATTTTTAATTTTAAATAACATTAAAGGATTGTTCCTGGTTTAATACAAGCTCAGTTGACAGCATCTGTGTCATAATGTTGATTACTACTAAAAATAATTTGGACTTAAAAATTTATTTTTTTTTAAACAACGCAGCACTTATTGTACAATTGAAGTGAACATGGCCAGTCCATAAGTGTTAAATACAATTTTAGAACTTTGTTGTCATGTAACAGGGTAACACTGGTAAAATCATGTTAACACAGGTTTTCACATTTATGGACCGTCCCCATTCACTTCCAGTGTAAGTGCCTTACTTTAACCCTGATTTTTGCTCTTCTTTTTTTAATATAAACAAGGGATGAGTCAAAGTATTTTTGTGGTAATCACAATTATGCTACAAATACTGTTGATAAAGATGAACTTGTATATAAGCCTGGAATATTCCTTTAAACAACACTAATTAATATTGACCAACACTAATTATTATTAATGTCTAAGAACAGTGGTTAAATCATAGTAAGGCTCTATTTAAAATGGCTAATTGCTTTATTTTACCTCTTTAGCTTCATATTGTCTGCTGTACATGCATGTGAATGTGTGTGTGTGTGTGTGTGTGTGTTGTGTTGTGTGTGTGTGTGTGTGTGTGTGTGTGTGTGTGTGTGTGTGTGTGTGTGCTCCCTGAGGATCAAGTGAGGGGATTTGTTGGCTTATTAAGTATTAGGTATCTAGGTCTCTAGAAGGAGATGTATCATTGCTAAGTCAGAGGCGGGGGCAGTATATTAAGGGAAGTAAATCATTGCAAATTACATTCTTAAAGCTTTAAAGCAAAGAGGAAATGAAGGAGAACATTTTGGCAGACTCCAGAGCTCCAGAGTTTTATTATCTGAAAGAGTACAGTCATAGATCTGGAAATCATTTTGAGGGGAGAACTTTTAGAGAGTATGGAAGAGTGCTGTAAATGACAGCACCTGCCAAACGTTTCTCCTGGGCAATCAACTTATGTGTGCATCAACTGGAAGACAAACCCCAACCTATGCTTCATGATTAATACAGTTGGAGCCACTGTAAACGGTTATCCTCTTTTCCCTTGGGGACTGAGGTACATACAATATGACTGAACGACAAAACAAAAAAAGAGTTAGACTGTTTCCTGAAGACACAGACTTTGATTAACTGTCAGGGTGATAAAATACGCAGAGGAGCTTTCAAACAGCTCAAAAGATACGTGGGTGTTTTAACGGACTGTGGTAACTGAATTTCTCATTCAAGCAGATGCACTGTCACAAATCTCCATGGCAACCATGAGTCTATTTGCGTGATGATGTGAATGTGATTCCCATCCTGTGCACTAGTGGAAGTCAGAGAACTTGCAGCAGGAAAATAGCTCTGAGCCAATCAGATTCTGAGCTCAGGATGCAGTGGGCTGACCATATTACTGAGAGAGTCTGTTTAAATATTTACACAATAAAGATGTTCGTTATCCAGTTTTCACACTTGTGGAGAAAGGTGCACTTTGATTTAAAGAGCAGCGCTTGTTGTATATGCATGACTTTTTGTCTTTTGCAAAGAACATTACTGCAGGGTGGAAGATAATAGAGGCAGAACTTTTGTTTTATAATGAGGGGTTGGTGGAGGTGGAGAACATAGATTTAGTTCTTGCTTTGAGTACACAAGGTGCTGGTAGTTTTTCTGATAGCCAGTATGAAAGACCACTTACAATCAATTTTACTTTCATAATCTGACATATTTCCAGGGGATAGTCAAAAGGAAATTCTGTGTGCATCTCAGTCAGCTCCCTAGTTCAGTATTCAGGGCATATTTCAATCGCAAAATCGTTTCAATGCATTGAAACCCGCAAAACCGTTTTACCGTTTTACCGGAAACGTTGCCATGTCTTCTGAAGTCTTTTAAGTTGTTAGAAGATGAACACAAGTGTAAAACTATTAAGTCAAAGCCTTATTTTCTCTTTAAAAGAGATATTGTTTGCAATATTTTTCAACCATAATGACCATAAAAGGGAAACAGATACTGATTTACAATATAGGGAGTTAGGAAGCTGATTGAGATCGATGCACCACCAGTTATTTTTATATATAAATTTTTTTCTCCCCTTTTCTCCCCAATTTGGAATCCCAATTCCCAATGCACTCTAAGACCTCGTGGTGGCGTAGTGCCTCAATCCAGGTGGCGGAGGAAGAATCTCATTTGCCTCAGCATCTGAGACCATCAATCCGCTCATCATGTGGCTTGTTGAGTGCTTTACCGCGGAGATGTAACGCGTGTGGAGGCTTTGCGCTATTCTCCGCGGCATCCATGCACAACTCATCACGCACCCCACAGAGAGCAAGAACCACATTATTGTGAATTATATCTGGCTGAGTCACTCGGCATACCCTGGATTTAAACTTGCGACTCCAGGGGTGGTAGTCAGCGATAATACTCTCTGAGCTACCCAGGCCCTGCATACACCACCAGTTATTGAATAATCTAGATGAATATTCTGATTTCACTGTTGTTATTGATTTAATCGTAATAAGTGAGTATTTCATATTTTAATGATTTGTAGAGGGTATGTGTTAAAAAAATAAAAAGAATTCATTATGTCTGTTGGAAAGTTAAGTTGTTTCAGTCACATAATAAATTAATAAATTTTTCTCATTAAAACATCCATTATAATTAGACAAACCTTGTCTAATTATAACATAATGTCATGTAAACTTGTAATAAGGCACGTAATTTTGTTTTTTCAAGAATGTTACCATGGTCACATAAATTTTCCTGAGTATATGCATTAAAAAAGTGAATTGGGTCAATTTTGATTTCAAAATCTTGCTTGCTTTTTCAAATTTTCCCTTTCCCCACTGCTTCAGCTGATTTTGGATCAAGTTACTATTGGATGTGGGCTCTAATATCTGTGACTAATATGTGCACCTGCTTCTATTTTTCCATCATTTGTAATGTCAAATGCAACTTGTCATGTGTATTTTGTTGGTTCAAATTTATGTCTTTTATTTTGAAATTCTAGTTCCTGTTTCATGTCATGTGGTTCCCTTATCATGTGATTACATGTTTTCCCTTCATGTTTATGTGTCTTGTTTTCATTGGTTGATTGTTTGTATGTAACTTTGTTGGAGTCAAATCTATGTCAAGTCTAGTTATGCCAAGCCAAGTCTATGTTATGTCAAATTCATGTTAATGTTTACTTCATGTTTGTAGTTAGGGTTTAGGGAATACCCATTGGAATATAATTGTACTTGGGTTCTTTACTTCATCATCATCGTCTTTGTCATTGCCTGCACCAGCAGCAACATTACAGATGTTACAGACACATCGTTACAGTACTGTATTATGTAAACTAGTCCATGGAATAGTGTTGTTTCTGAAATGCTTGAATTAATGTTGCACCATAATTAGGCTGTCCTTTCCATCTCTGAACTGTTTGTAATTAGGCTACGTAACATAATTTGCTAATTTCCACAAAAAAATCAGGCTAATGGCATATGGAAATATTGTTTATTGTCACCAGATGTGACACAAAATATAGAGAGAGCTTTCATCTCTCACAGAGTTTTTTTGATCTGTTGTGCCTGTTCCACTTCAAAAGACTCGATGTACACAAGCCAAAATGTGACAAATCTCGTCTGCCCAAAATTCTATCTACTGCACAAAATGGTTCCCGCTCACTTGAGTAGGATACATGGCACTGTCCATGAATAGGGTACACTGTGGTGTTCCATTACTAGGTTCAAACAAATTGTTTTTTAACTAATGTACTAAATCTTGGAAGCAGAGTTGTAAATAAAACAGCTTCTATTATATTTAGTTTGATCTTCAGAGGAGAATGATCACCTTCTTCTGAAAGCTAAAAACTAAAACTAAAAAAGTATTGAAAAATTCTTTTTTTTTTTTTTTTTACAAGATTCAGGCTCTGTTTTATACCCTATTCATGGAAGCTGCTACATTTGTTATTGCAGTTTACTTGCAATTTTGAAGCACAGTATACATATAGTTGGGATTCGGAGGGTTGCTTTTGAAATGTATTCCACTACAGATTACAGAATACATGCTGTAAAATGTAATTTGTAATGTATTCCATTAGATTACTCAAAGTCAGTAATGTATTCTAAATACTTTGGATTACTTCTTCAGCACTGCTAGATTTTTTTCATTTGTTTTGACTATAAAAACTCTGCCAGTACAGAGTGACAAAATACACATGTTAAAAATACATTCTCTGAAAAACCTAAATATCTTATGCAGTGATAAATGAAATTGATCTTGTTTTAAGGATTTTTAAATATCTTTACAGGAAAACAATCAAAAAATTATTATCAAGAATCCGATTTTTGCCCTAATATCAAAAGTCTTACTAGAAAAAATAAATTATGATCCAATGTTAATTTTCTTGATATAAAAACATGATCGTCCCTGGTAACATGTCCATGTAAAATGGCTATAAATAGCATTTTAACTTAGCATAAAGCTGACAATTTACACAAGATATATTTCTATTTCTTCTGCTCCAAACTTACTTCAAACGTACTATTCTGTCTGCTCGTATGAATGTAATATATCATAAGAAAGAATTTCACCACTGTTCAAATGCACTTTGGATCACATCATTTATATGTATAAATGTTTTGCATCTGAAAGGACTAAATATTAAATGAAACAAATGACAGTAAAATGCAAAGTAATCTCTTCAGTAATCAAAATACATTAAATTGTAAATGTAGTGGAATACAGTTACTTATATTTTGTATTTTAAATATGTAATTCTGTTACATGTATTCCGTTACTCCCCAACCCTGTGTACTTCATATGTTAATACTGTATATACTCGCATCAAAACTTTCAAGCAGTAACAACTCTGTCCAAATGAATAACACCCCAACCCCAATTGATAGTTTTTTAAATGTATTTATGTAATGTCAAAAAAATAAATCATATTCTAGACAAAGAGTCCTAAATGAATAAAATCCCAGCTTTTAAAATAACCAGAAAAAATTGAGATTTAGTGCATAACACGGTACTTTTAAGTATAAACAAACCCGAAACACACCAGGGACTCTTATTTTGAAATGACAAAATTTTGCCATAGACTTTTGCTGAGAACGATAGTTGCAAAAAGTAACTATCGCCACCAATTAATAAACTTACCGATAAAATCATTTACTTACCGTATCTGTGTAAAGTTATATCCAGTTTTACAAAAGCAATATAATTTATTCTTCTATTAAAACTCTAATTATTTTATTCTAAAACTGTATTATTTGAGCTGTAAAGTTGTTTAAATTGTAATTTTTACAGTCATTTAAGAGTTTTAGGGTTTGTTGACATTACATTGTCATGGCAATGAAGTTTGTTGACATTACATCATCATGGCAAAGAAGTTTCTTAAATTGTCTATAACTTTACACAGAAAAGGTTAGTAGGCCTACGTGATTTTATCACAGTAAAATCATGTTAACACACATATTGTTTGTCTTGTGGCTATATTTTTGAAAAATTTTATATTTTTAACCTTCAGAAATTGGCCACATTCACTTCCATTGTAAGTGTCTCACTGTAACACTGATTTTTGCTTTTTTTTAAACAAAAGGAAGGGCAAGTCAAAATTAATTTTGTGGTAATCAAATGCTGTCGACTGAGCTTAACATGTACTGAACCCATAATGTTCCTTTAAGCGCCTGTAAATGGTCAAAGTTTAAATAGGTGTGGTAGTTCTTCTCTCTGAGTTGTTTCAGACACAGCTTTTTGAATGGAGTGTTGACAGATGAACAGTGTGAAGGACATTAGACAGCCAAGCACTCAGGGTGCAGAAGATTATAGGCATGTTATGTGAAATTATAGCGTTGATGAAATCAAATGCTATTGTTTACACTGTATAGATGTAATTTGATGATTTAATTATTAATGCATGCAAGCTGTGGGGCATTCATATGATAATAGAATAAATAACTACTGAAGCTGAAGAATACTGCCAGCAGGAATGATGTGGATGTGTTAGACAAAACACAGAATAAAAAACATTGTCTGCTTTAGAATTTTGATTGCAATGTGAGACACAGTATCATTTATTTCTCTGTATGCCTAATGGATACTGTAAAGTGGTTTAAACAAGCAGATGTTCATCTAATACTTTTACTCTAGCAGTATTGATTGACTCAAGTAAGAGATGAAGGTATTGTGATGCCTCTTAAAGGTGTTGAACTGTCTATCTTGTTTTTTTTTTTCCAGTCTAGACTCTTAATCCAATATTAGGCAGGATAGGTTTGTGGGGCAGCAAGCAGCTAAAATACTTTGGCATGGGCCCTTAGGCAGACAAATGTATTTCTGTGGAGACAGCCAAAGTGGAAACAAATTTGATTATATCTTTCTGTTCTCCCTCTTTATATCTCCATCCCCCTCCTATTTATATATTTTCTTGTCTTTTATAAAAGGGATAATTTCAGCCACATTTACTACTCTTTGTTGCATTAAACTAATATTTCTGAAGAAATCCAAGGCAATAGTTAAAATTCCAGAAAAGTGAGGCAGATCAAAGGACATTTTTAATGAGGCTACACACACGCTATATAGCTGTGACTTTGAAACCACTTATAATCCAGACTGTCTTTGTCATCATAGCTATTATGTTTGTCAAATAACTTCAAATGAACTGGATTTTATTATGGCAAATCTTGTACCCAAAGGGATGATTTTAGGTTTAGCTGAAATAGTAGAGGATTTGACAAATTAATATGACTGAATTAAAAATTAACTCTTGAATTTGTCTTTTATGAGATCGAACAGTGATAATCTATTACAGAGACACCACTGTGGTGTCATTACCAAAGAAATCTTGCCATTTAAACCTGACATTGCAGAGATATATTTTAATTCAACATGGTGATTAACCTTACCAACAGGGCGGTTTAACAAAGTGTAGCCGGTGGGTTGAAAATAATCACCACGGAAACAAAAATACCTTTTGGGGTTGTATTCTGCTTTAAAAAAATCATTAAAAAATAGCAGTCGATGATGTCATATACAAGAAAAAAATACTGATGTAACCTCTGTTCCCTGATGGAGGGAACAAGACGTTGTGTCGATGTAGTGATACTATGGGTCAAACTTGGGTGCCCCAAACACCTCTGATATTTGAGAAAAGGCCAATGAGAATTGGTGAGTGGAATTTGCATGCCATTCCACCTGACATACTGGTATAAAAGGATACAGCTTGCAACCACTCATTCAGGTTTGTGCTGAGGAGTCGAGACAGGACCCCGGCCATTTCAGCGGGTATTTCAGTGTTGTGGCAGGAGGGACACAACGTCTCGTTCCCTCCATCATGGAACGGAGGTTACAATAGTAACTAAGACGTTCCCTATCTGTCACTCACTCGACGTTATAACACCCTATACAAAACGCCACAACCAGCTGAACTCTGTTATGTGGATTGGCGGAGCAATTGCCGGCAGGCTGTCGCATGCCTAGTAACGTGTCCACAGCCCCATGGTTTAAAAAAAAAAATACAAAATTAACTTAGCTGGGACCAAGATACATTCGCAAGTACTGGGCCTGGCATCAAATTCCTCTGCTGAATTCACCTGCCACAGGGTGTTGGGGGAAGAAAGACATCCAGGATTCACTGGTAACGGGAACTCACGTGGAATAAAAAGTGCACGTTATCCCTTCAGGGAGGGAAAAGGTGCTGGATGCAAGCGGTACACCCGGCCAGCTGTCCGCATACTTACCTGTTCGGACCTGCTAACACGTGGGAAGAATCTGGCTAAACCTGAAGATTGTAAAATCCTGCAAAGATATTTGGTGTCGCCCAGCCCGCTGCTCTACAGATGTCTGTTAGAGAGGCGCCATTGCCAGAGCCCAGTAGGATGCCACAGTCCCAGTGGAGTGTGCTCATACTCCCAGGGGGCACGACGCGCCCTGGCCTGGTATGCCAAAGCAATGGCATCCACAATCCAGTAGGCAATCTGCTGTTGGAGACAGCCTTCCACTTTCGCTGTCCCCCAAAACAGACAAAATCTGCTCAGAGTATCTAAAACTCTCTGTGCAGTCCGAGTAACTATGCAAGATGTGTACTAGACACAGCCACGACAAAGCTGGGTCTGCCTTTTCCCGGGGCAGCACTTGCAAGTTCACCACTTGATCCTTAAAAGTGGTAGTGGAACTTTGGGCACATAGCCTGCCTGGAGTCTCAGGATCACGTGAGAGTATGCCGAACCGAACTCTAAGCATGTAACGCTGACAGAAAATGCCTGCATGTCAACAACCCTCATGATGGAAGTGACCACAGTCAGGAGGCCAAATTCAATGAGACGGCTTCTAGCTTGACTGACTCCAGGGCCTCAAACAAGGCTCTCTGTTGGCCCAGCAAGAGTACAGAGAGGTTCCCATGAGGGAATGAGGCATGGCCTAGGAGGATTCAACCTCCTGGTGCCTCTAAGGATCCTGATGACTAAGTCATGCTTCCCCAAGAACTTACCATCTACATACCTGTTTGTAACCACTTTCAAGATGGAGGGGACAGACGTCCCTCCAGCCTCTCCTGCAGGAAGGAAAGTAATGACCTGACCTGACCTCTGAGGGTCTTCACCTTGGGGAGATCATCAATTCACGAACAGACACCACTTCAAGGCATTCAGCTGCCTTGTAGAAGAAGCTCTGGCCTGAGTGATGGTGTAGCCCACTTGGGTCTCCCACGTCCCATCCAGGGGCCAGACATGGATGTTCCAGTGGTCTGGGTACGGATGCCAAATCATGCCCCGTCCCTGAGTAAGGAGGTCCATTCTCAGAGGAATTTGCCATGGAGGGGCTGTCGTGAGGAGAGTGTGCTCCGAGAACCAAGTCTGGGTGGGCCAGTATGGTGCAACCATCATGACTTGTTCTTCGTCCTCCCTGACTTTGCAGTTTGTGCAAGCAGGCTCACTGGGGGAAACACATATTTGCATAGGCCCTGGGGCCAGCTGTGTGCCAATGCATCTGTGCCAAGCAGAGTCTCGGCCAGGGAGTACCATAGCGGGCAATGGGAGGATTTCTAGAAAGCAAACAGGTCTACCTGCGCTTCTCGAATCGACTCCAAATCAGCTGAACCACCTGGGGGAGAAGCACTCTCCTCCGAGCATCACCTGTCGTGACAGCGTGTCCGCCGAGTGATTGGGTTTGCCTGGGATATAAGTGGCCCGCAACAACTTAATTTGCTGCTGACTCCAAAGGAGGAGATGGTGGGCGAGTTGCTTAAACTGCCTTGACTTCCTATATATGCTACCATCGCCGTGTTGTCCATCCGGACTAACACGTGCTTGCCCTGGATCAACGCCTGAAACCTCAGCAGAGCCAGCAATACCAGCAGCAACTCGAGGCAGTTGAGGTCCCATCTCTGAGCTCGAGGCTCCATGCCCATTGCAAATGGTGCCCCAGCCTGACCTGGATGTGGCTGTTGTGACATCGACACACCTGGATGTCTGTTCTAGGGAACCCCTGACCGTAGAAATGCAAGGTCCATCCAAGGGCTGAACATGTTGTGACAGATCGGCGTGATATCCATGCGTGTTATCTTTTGTAAATCTTCCTTTTGGCAAACGGTATACGTAGCCTCCGCCCCGAAGGAAGAACCTCAAAGCAGGAGTAGAGGGGATGAGTCTGATCTGAATATACTGCTAGCGCCCTTTCCTCCATGAAATGTGAGAACAGCTCTTGCAATGTACTCTGTTTTTGGCCGACGATTTTATTTGCCTCATTAATTACTCTGGTTAATTTGTTCTTCTGTCTCATTGTTAAGTTTCCGTACAATGATACAATATTATAAGTTAAAACACTTTCAATCATAGATCTATAAACAATAGTTAAGATCCTCCTATCAATGCCAACATTTCTAAGCTTCCTGAGTAGACTCAAACGCTGTCTAGTTTTCTTACGTGTATGGTCCACATTCTCCTGAAACGAAAGTTTGTCATCAATGATTGTACCTAGATATTTAAAATTTGAGACTTGTTTTATCTTTATACCCTTTATAATAACTTGTTCATATGGGGGGCCAGCTATACCTTTCCTATTTTGATTCCCACAGCATAGTTCCTTTGTCTTCTCTATGTTCAACCGTAGATGACTGTTGTCAAACCATTGTACAAGATTGCCAATATACTCAAAATAGGTAGAACAATTCTTATCTGTTTGGCAAGAAATTAAAACCAAATCATCTGCATATTTGATCAGGGTGAGATCATCCTTATTACACCGAAGCTCATTAGTATAGACAGAGAAAAGTAGAGGAGATAATACGCAACCCTGTGGTAACCCTGTATTTAAAACTATAGTATCAGAAAAAAATTCCATTGACACAGACTCGTTGGGGCCTATTACTTAAGAATTTCTCAATCCATAATATTAAGCAGCTACTTACACCTAACTCTCACAACCTTTCTTTCAAGATTTGTGGCTGTACAGTATTAAATGCTGATGTAAAATCCATAAAAAGCATTCTGACATGAGCATTTGTTTTATCTAAATGATGCTGAGCCTTATGTAATAAGGTCAAGGAGGCATCAACTTTGCTCCATTTCTGCATGTAAGCAAATTGTAATGGGTCTACAGAGCCGTTAATTTGTGCTTAAAGTTCCTTGCTCAATATACGCTCCATGCACTTGCACAGCACAGATGTAAGGGCAATTGGGCAAAGGTCCTTAGGAGCTCTGGCATTAGAAGTTTTAGGTACTGGGATAACAGTAGTGTTTTTCCATACCACTGGCACAAAACCAGCATCTAAAAAGATCTGAAGCAACCTAGTACAAACATGCCCAAGTTGTACTGCGCATTCTTTTAAAACAATACCCCTAAGGCCCCTTATTTGGTTTGATTCCACAGAGCACTTTGATAACCTCCCCTAACTCTATTTTCAAAGGTTCAGATTCTGTCATAGTGACATTATACTCAATGCCTACATTGTTATCAAATCTTGAATAAAAAGCATTTAAATTATTTACAAAGCTGTGGGGGTCATCATCAGACAATTGTGCCCATTTCTTTTGTTTGCCCATCAGTATGTTTAATCCTTTCCATGCATCTCTGACATTACCAGTTTTAAATTCATTTTCGATTTTACCTTTATACTGTAATTGTGCCTCCTTTATCTTATATTTAATTTCTTTATTTAATTCTCTTACCCTGTCTGTTTCATTACTTAAAAAAGCCATTCTTTTCTCATTTAGAGATTGTTTAAGATCTTTGTTAATCCAGGGTTTGTTGTTTGGAAAATTCTAACATTTCTTATTTGAACCACTGCCTCTGTACAGAAATTGATTTAACTGGTAATCGTATCATTCAGAGACTCAGAATCATCATTGCAACAATTAAAATCATTAAAAAACAGATGCCAATCTGTCCTCTCAAAGCAATCTCTTAGGTTTTCAATTGAGTCTTTAGTCCATGACTGGACCTGCTGAATGACAGGTTCAGACCTTTTTAATATCTGTCTATATTTTGGAAGTAGATGGATTACATTATGGTCTGAACGTCCTAATGGTGGGTGTGACCTCGGTACATAAACATCATCCACATTACCAAAACCAAGGTCCAAGGTTTTACTCAAGTCTCATCAGGCAAGTTATGTACTGTTCCAGATTCGGCAAAAACGCAGATAATACACAGTTATTAAAATCCCCCAAGAGGAACACTGGATCATCCGGTGAGTTACGTAGTGCCATGTTGTAACTGGCAGCAATGCCCTCGGCTGCAAATACAAAATTTGGCCCAGGTACATAAGCTAAAATAACAGTTATTTGTCCGAACTCATGGGGCAGATAGTGTGGCCTGATTGACACCGATAATAGTTTGTAATGGGTTGAACAATAAGTTCCACGCACCGTGATGTTTGTTGCCCAGTGGTTGTTGACAATCATACACAGTCCTCCCCCGATGGTTTTGGATGATTTCTGACTATCACGGTCCAGTTGAATTAATGTATATCCCTCAAGGTTTATATCATCAGTCTCCTCAGTTAGCCATGTTTCAGTAATACAAAACAGATTTGTTCTTTTAAAGTCTTTATTATATTTAATTATATAGTTCAGGCATTTTGTTCTTGAGTGATCGAGCATTAGTAATTGTGGGCAGAGGAAAACGGCTTCCGCGTTGTTTGAGTCTGTTCCTAATTCCCCCCCTAGCACCTCTCCTTCTCCTTTTCCTTCTCCTGCAGATTGATTGTGGAGAATAAATAATTCCATATGGAATATCACAAGGAGGTCTCGGCGGAACTCCCGTATTATGGCGAAGGCTCAGTAAATCCTCCTGGCTGTAGATAGTTGATTCGCCGTTTCTCAAACTTCCCAACTCCACGTTGGCTTCCGGTACAAAGGCACAATCGGCAAGATATTCCAAGCTCCAGCTCCAAATCCAGACCAATGTAAGTTTAAAAAACATATCTCAAAGTTTTGAGAGTAGAACGGCATCAGAAACAAAGTTTAAAAAACAAACAGACAGACACGAACATACCAGCGTCTGGGTCAGCACCTGCGCATGCGCCCCACACGTGGTGCACAGGTGCACTGCAATCACCTGCTTTAACCAAGGAACCTCTGTGTACCCCCTGACCGCCCCGCCATCAAGGGTAGTGAGAGGGGAAGAACCCAAGAAATGGGACGGGGCAGTAAAAGGTGCCCGCCATGACTCTGGGTAGAAAGGAACTGGGCCAGAGCAGGGCTGTGTGCGGCACTCTGAGCCCAGGAACCAATCGTCCAGGTGCGAATGCTCATGGTGGGGTGGAGGGTTCCACTCCAGCCCGACGCCTGCGGCGGCCCGGGCAAGTATGGCTGTCAGTGCTGTGGCAGCCTCTGACTGGGCAAGCTCTCCGATGCAGTGATCGATACCTCATTGCGAGCCCCGAATGAGACATTAAGCCTGCTCTAAGGTGAGCCGCCTGACTCATACATGAATTCGACTGTTGGAAACGAGCGTGCTGGGTAATGGGAGGTCCGTGGGGATTCACCTAGCGAAAATGCTCCCATTAAATCCCCCAAATCGGCCCCAGTGCTAACCGCCGTGGCCTTGTGCATGTCAGCAGAAGGACCAGGACAGGGAGTGACTGCAGTGGCTTTCTCTCTATTAAAGAAAGAAATACGTGATCGCAACTTTGCCATGGTCACGTTCTCACAGTGAGAACATATATGAAGCTCTATATATATATATATATATATATATATATATATACACTACCGTTCAAAAGTTTGGGGTCACCCAAACAATTTTGTGTTTTCCTGAAAAGTCACACTTATTCACCACCATACGTTGTGAAATGAATAGAAAATAGAGTCAAGACATTGACAAGGTTAGAAATAATGATTTGTATTTGAAATAAGATTTTTTTTACATCAAACTTTGCTTTCGTCAAAGAATCCTCCATTTGCTGCAATTACAGCATTGCAGACCTTTGGCATTCTAGCTGTTAATTTGTTGAGGTAATCTGGAGAAATTGCACCCCACGCTTCCAGAAGCAGCTCCCACAAGTTGGATTGGTTGGATGGGCACTTCTTGCGTACCATACGGTCAAGCTGCTCCCACAACAGCTCAATGGGGTTCAGATCTGGTGACTGCGCTGGCCACTCCATTACCGATAGAATACCAGCTGCCTGCTTCTGCTCTAAATAGTTCTTGCACAATTTGGAGGTGTGTTTAGGGTCATTGTCCTGTTGTAGGATGAAATTGGCTCCAATCAAGCGCTGTCCACTGGGTATGGCATGGCGTTGCAAAATGGAGTGATAGCCTTCCTTATTCAGAATCCCTTTTACCCTGTACAAATCTCCCACCTTACCAGCACCAAAGCAACCCCAGACCATTATATTACCTCCACCATGCTTAACAGATGGCGTCAGGCATTCTTCCAGCATCTTTTCATTTGTTCTGCGTCTCACAAACGTTCTTCTTTGTGATCCAAACACCTCAAACTTGGATTCATCTGTCCACAACACTTTTTTCCAGTCTTCCTCTGTCCAATGTCTGTGTTCTTTTGCCCATCTTAATCTTTTTCTTTTATTGGCCAGTCTCAGATATGGCTTTTTCTTTGCCACTCTGCCCTGAAGCCCAGAATCCCGCAGCCGCCTCTTCACTGTACATGTTGACACTGGTGTTTTGCGGGTACTATTTAATGAAGATGCCAGTTGGGGACCTGTGAGGCGTCTGTTTCTCAAACTAGAGACTCTAATGTACTTATCTTCTTGCTCAGTTGTGCAACGCGGCCTCCCACTTCTTTTTCTACTCTGGTTAGAGCCTGTTTGTGCTGTCCTCTGAAGGGAGTAGTACACACCGTTGTAGGAAATCTTCAATTTCTTAGCAATGTCTCGCATGGAATAGCCTTCATTTCTAAGGACAAGAATAGACTGTCGAGTTTCAGATGAAAGTTCTCTTTTTCTGGCCATTTTGAGCGTTTAATTGACCCCACAAATGTGATGCTCCAGAAACTCAATCTGCTCAAAGGAAGGTCAGTTTTGTAGCTTCTGTAACGACCTAAACTGTTTTCAGATGTGTGAACATGATTGCACAAGGGTTTTCTAATCATCAATTAGCCTTCTGAGCCAATGAGCAAACACATTGTACCATTAGAACACTGGAGTGATAGTTGCTGGAAATGGGCCTCTATACACCTATGTACATATTGCACCAAAAACCAGACATTTGCAGCTAGAATAGTCATTTACCACATTAGCAATGTATAGAGTGTATTTCTTCAAAGTTAAGACTAGTTTAAAGTTGTCTTCATTGAAAAGTGCAGTGCTTTTCCTTCAAAAATAAGGACATTTCAATGTGACCCCAAACTTTTGAACGGTAGTGTATATATATATATATATATATATATATATATATATATATATATATATATATATATATATAATGCTTGTAGTGCTGTTTTGGCTCACATCTTATTCTTTTAGATTTTGTTTCATATAGCGGCTGTCATACAGGGAAACATTAAATGTAAATTATATTTGCTAATATATATGCAATTAAGTGATATTGTGCAGACATAAACAACAGCATTGCTGTCTCTTTCTTTTTAATAGGTAACTGAGACTAGTAGTCTAGGTGGCCTGGATCTCAGATACTGATCTAGGACTTTATAAAGTGTCAGTCTGTGATTCCACTCTCTGCTCCTTTATACATAATTTCTCTGTTGTGTGTCACACCGCAGATGGTCTGTCCCATCAACAACTGTTCCTGTTGTTTCTAAGCAACCAGAACACTATAACATTTTGTAATTTGTCTTTTTGTCATGAGCAATGTAATCAGTGTAATCAAAAAGAAGTGTCTCCATGTATTCTGTGGTGCACATTATACATTATTTGTTGCCTTATAAGTGTTATCTTGTGCTAATCACCAGCCGCCCTGTCCACTTGTAGTCCCCATTAATTTAGGAGATTGGTAACGTACTATAACCTTTTCTTGTCAAAATAGAGCACAACAGTGACCAGACACTTTTTGAGTGCCCTCGGATGTATTTATTTATTTTATCATTTTCTCCATAAGAATTTCAAAATGTCCTCAGTAAAGTGATATAAGCCATGAACCAAAATCTACTTGGTCTCATAAAAACACATTATTATACCTACAGTACATTTTAGCTAAATTATATTTACGTAGCTCGTTGATACGGCAGTGTCCTGGTGAAATGAATACTAGAAATTGTATTCACTTTCACACAAATCAAGAGTAAAAGGTCAGATTATCAGACCATAAAGGTTTACTTTTCACCCTGTTCCTTACACAATGCGATCTTCAGAACACTTTTTTTTCTCCCATTTTTCTCCCAATTTGAATTGTTCTTGTGGTGCCGTAGTGACTCGCCTTAATCCGGGTGGCGGAGGACGAATCTCAGCTGCCTCCACGTCTGAGACCGTCAACCTGCGCATCTTATCATGTGGCTTGTTGAGCACGTTACTACACACAACTCACCACGTGCCCCACCGAGAGCGAACCACATAGCGATCACGAGGAGATTACCCCATGTGACTCTGCCCTCCCTTGCAACCAGACCTATTTGGTTGCTTAGGAGACCTGGCTGGAGTCACTCAACACGCCTTCATAACACTTTTGCTTTAGCATATGGCATTGCGACCACGTTGCCTTTAAAAGTATACTCTTTTGACCGTAAATTAATATGAACGTGTTTGACTGCTTGGTGATATTCTTTTAGTACAGTCAACAGTATGCACATGTGCTGACGAAGTGCACAGATGAAGACTGTCTGGGTGCCGAGAAAATATGGACTGCACGTGGAACTGTGCTGATGATGAAATTTTCATCATGCATTACTGTGCGCTGGGTAATCAGCAACACGGACAACAAAGTATACTTTGGCATTAAGGTCATACATTTTAACATCTTCATTGCATAACCAATTACATTTACAAGCTTGTACAAGTGAGTGTGATCTGACAGAGCGTTGCAAAAAAGGACCATTGTACAATTACTGGAGAGCATGCAAGTCGACACTTCAGCTGAAAGTATCAGAGAAGCACCACAAAATGATTTGTTGCATGAACAATTGCGTTTTTCGTCTCACATTCACTGTTCCGGAGACAATCAATTAGGTTTAGGTTTCAGATTTAAGGTTTCAGGAAGGAACGTAGGTTTTGTTGATTTAAAACTCGATCAAGGATTAACATTAAAAACCTCATCTGTTTGGAAGAAAATGTAACCCCCTTTTAGTGCCACTCAGTGAACATTTTTCCTCAGAACTGCTGTGATACGTCTAAGAGGCCACGTAATATGATTTTGAAAAAGTGCTACCACAGTCATTTAATTTTCATGAGATCAGGCTTACCAAACACTCAGCTCTGAGATGAATCACAACATTGCACACTTTGATTTGAAGCAAAATGTATATGAAAAAGAGTATAAGAGTATAAAGAGTATATATATATGAAAATATAAAGTATAAAGGTACAAGACTGTGCACTTAACTTACAGTTTTTTATGACTAACTGAATAAAAGATGGTAAAATTTAGAAATATTGATTTATAGTAATTATTTAAAATAGATTTGAGTTTTTTGTGAAATATTCATATATATACAAATATATAAGTTTATGAGTGTATATAAACAGACCCTATTATGTCATTCACAATGCTTTATGGGATTGGGCAGTTGATTTTTAGCTCTTTTGGTGAGGTTCATATTTCTGTCTCTGATTGGTGGATCTCTCTTCAGGATTATTTGTAGTTTAGTGCTTAAATGGTTAGTTCTCCACCCCCCCCCCACAAAAAAATCAGTCTAATGCATTATTTTATGAAACTGTTGACTGACCGTTGCTCTCCTCTGTCGTTTGCTTGGTTTCTATTTTTTGGAATAGTGCTGTTAACTGCCACCAGCCCAAAAATTTTCTCATAACAGTATATTGAAGCCAGCATATCATGACAGTTACAAACTACTTGATTTTGTCTGAGAATGCAACACCTACCAAATGTTTCCCTGAGGTATCGCTCTCTTCAAATGGAGAACAGGTGACAGACATTCCCGCCTACTCTATCTCTTTGCTTGATTGAATACTCTGGTTAAAAAATATACGGCTGGGCATATCAATGCATCTATACTTGGACTGGAAACTCTTCAGACATAATTTGTTAGTTCTGTTCTCTGGTTTGTGTGCAGCTGTGCTGTTTTTTGTTCTTTAGTATCACTGTGGCAGACCTGTTTTTAGATAAACAAAATGCGTTTTCACTTGAACGAGCGGAGGAAAGCAATGATCGGTCAACAGTTTCATAACAATCATGAGTCTCGTGGAATCATTTATTAGAGTTCTGAATTATACTTTTGTACTTTATTATACTTTTATATTTCCTGTTTGAAGAGATGGTCACCATAAACTGCCATTGTATGATGCATCACTGAGCACAACATTTTTTCACAATTTCTCCTTTCAAATTTCTCCTTTCAAATTTCCAAAGAAATTTGTGTTGGTTATAACAACACAGGGGTGAGTAAATTGAAGTGACTGAATTCAAATGTTTAGGTGAACAAACCCTTTAATTTGGAATTCAGCTATTAAACACTGAATTCCAATTAAAAATGAAGTTCAAATAACTGACTTGTGTCTTCTACAGAAGTAAATACCATCACTTAACAATCTCAAAGCTCATTGTAGGCCTGTCTTGAAAGGCTTATTCATTATTGTAAAAATCAATTTCTCCATGGAGAAAATGGATATGATTTTTAATTCTCAGAAACCATACTGTTGCTCTTTGAGTGTGTTTCGTCTCTCGTTTGGCAGAATAATAATAATCCAGATTACTGTGTACACAGCTGCAAGTGATTGCAGTGATTCAGGTGAAATAAATCAAATGAATAAAACTATTCTGAAGATGAAACTGTCTGAAGATTTTGTAGTCGAAGTATTGTCGAAGAATAGATGCATTTCTATGCCCAGCCCTATTTTATTTTTTTAGCCTAAGTACTCAATCAAACTGAATCAAACTAATTATGTCGTTAGCTTGGTTTCTATTTTTTGGCATAGTGCTATTAACTGCCACCAGTCCAAAAACTTTCTCATAACAGTATATACAATTATATATTCTCATAAACAGCATACAGTGTTGTATACAGTATCCACTGAGTAAAAGTAAAGATACCTACATGGAAATATTGACTATTTTAAGTTAAAGTTAAAATAGCTCATGAGAAAATAACTTAAAGTAACTGAAATTAAATGTACTTAAGTATCAAAAGTACAAGTAAATTGCATAAACGGAACAGTTAATTAAACACATGGCAACTTATTTGATTGGTGGTGCTCATCATTTACTCAAACCCTCATGCTATCCCAGATGTGTATGACTTTCTTTCATCTGCAGAACACATACAAAGAGTTTTAGAAGAATATTTCTGCTCTGTAGGTCAATTCAATGCAAGTGAATGGTAGCCAGACATTTCAAGCTACAAAAGCACATTAAGGGAGCATAAAGTTATCCATACTACTACAGTGGTTAAATCCATGTCATCTGAAGCAATTCAGTTGGTTTTTGGTGAAAACAAACCAAATTACAACTAATTTTCACTGTATATCTTACCATTTCAATCAACAGGCATGATCTTGATTTCAAGCTTGATTTCATCTTCTAGTGCTTGACGCATGCGCAGAGCCCTAAGTGGCGCTATAGGAAGTGCAATCGAGCTTGAAATCCTGGTTGTCAAGGAGACTGTTAATGACAAGATTTATAGTAAATAAAGGAGTTATATTTTGGTCTATTCTCACCCAAATCCAATTGGATCTGTTCAGAAGAGTGTTATGGATTACAATTATGCAGCATGTATGTGCTTTTTGGAGCTTAACATTTCTGGCCACCATTCACTTACATTGAATTAACCTAAATAACAGCAATCTTCTTGTGAAAATCTTTTTTTATTTGTGTTCTGCTGAAAAATAAGTCATACACATCTTGGATCGAATGAGGGTGAGATATTTCTCAGAGAATTTTCATTTTTAAACAAACTATCCCTTTAATGGCGCATTCAAGTTGCATCAGAATTATCATATTTATGGGATGAGTGTAAATGAAATCCACAGTCCATAAAAATTGTAACAGAGACTTGTGGGGGTGGGCTCTTTTCCTTTGGGCCAATAAGCAACCACCCAGAACACCCTGGCAACTGCATAGCAATGTGCTGGAACACAATAAAATGAGCTTAACAACACCATAGCAACAACCTGACAACCACCTGAAACACCATCAACTGTGCAAAAAACACACCAGAAAGCAACAGC
This sequence comes from Moxostoma hubbsi, assembly GCA_032164185.1. NCBI lineage: Eukaryota > Metazoa > Chordata > Actinopteri > Cypriniformes > Catostomidae > Moxostoma > Moxostoma hubbsi. The sequence continues at coordinate 14,615,652 of JAVLUX010000024.1, read as the reverse complement.
ATAGTTACAACTTGGCAACCGCATACTGTAGCAATGTGCCTTGCAGCAGAGATCACTTCGACCACTGCATAGCATGCCCTAGCAACCATTCAGAAAACCTTAGTTACCACATACTGTAGCATAACTATGCTACACAGCAAATATAACACAAGAAAACTAGTTTTTCTTAGGCAAAGACCATTCACATCTTCATCAAATATCAAAATAAATATTGTTGGACATTTTCATGAGCACTGGTAATTATTCATAAACATCACACCTTGGTTAAACGTAAAATGTAAACATATGTGATTGACTTTTATATGAACAGGTCTCCTGGAAATGTAGGACACTGATCGCACTATCAAATAAATTTGTCAAAAAAATAAACTCACATGAGCAGTTTCTTGTCTTCCCCAGTGGAGACAGACGATGGAACACTTAAACAGGCACGCACATCGCTTGTGATTTTTGATTCAGTTTCATGATTTGCTATACGAATCATTCTTTCAATGAATCACACATCACTATTGCCGATCTGCATGCATTTTGCATGCAAATAACAACTGTTATTTGTTTGTGGTGCTCAGTCACAAAACTAACGAAAGGGTCTGGAGAAATCTATCGGCTTAAAAGTATAACTTTTTTCTTCAAAATAAAATAAATAAAGTAAAATTCCAAAGAAATATTTATACTCAAGTACAAATATTGAAAAACTGTACTTAAGTACATTAACTAAGTATTTGTGCTTTGCTACTAAACACCTCTGGCAGCATCTCAGCTCAGGGACACAGTAGAGGAGTGCCACACAAGACTTGTTTAATTGCTGCTGTGCGTCCTCTCTTAACAGTCGTAGGTTTGGCAGAGGACTTTAGTGAAGCCAGTGGTTGACTTGAGGGTCTGCAACTCCAGGTGCATCACTGTTCCTGGATAGCTCAGGGCTCTCGCACACGTCACATGTGACTTTCGCCTTGGCCTGGTCTCGATCATTCTAAATGATGTGAATCCACACATGATGTATATAGGTGTGGAGCAGCACATGTCCTAAGGGTATGTAGCTGATAGCTTCAGCATTGCCCTTAACAATTTCAACTCTCTATTGGAAAAGTAAAGAATGTGAACCTTTTGTGAGTAAAATTCCCTAATTCTCTGAATTATGCTGCATTAATATGAATGCTTTGCCAAAAGTGTTGTCACAGAACTCATCATATGTTGTATTCATGATTCAACCATCAAAATTTTGATCTTCTTTTGAGAAAAGACCAGTTTTTAATTATTATTATTTTTTCGCAATACGATTTTGTAAATTCTGGACATAAGCCAGAGTAATTGATTTTTAAAAAACTGAAAATGTTATTGAAATAATGCATGGATGCTGTGGAAATTGATCTGTTGTCATCCATACAAATAAGTATTTTATTTAGTCTGAGATGTTTTGAAGTTGTTGTCAAGGTTTGCATTTTATGCACCCTGTCGACAGCCATTTAAAAATGTTTAGTGGCAACAGTGGCTAAAATGTGTAACACATTTTAACAGATTCCTGTAATTGTTTAAAGAACCTGTGCATGGAAATGCAATAAGACCTGCCGTTAATTGGGATATATTTCCACACCATGACACCACTGAACTTTAATCAATTAAAAAATAAAGCTTAGGCAAACTTGCAAAAAAAAAACATTCATTTATGAATGTGACGCATGCTGAGATATTTTAAGTGACACTAATTGTAGAAAAACTTTTTTAAGTTTTTTGTGTCACTTTACAATATTAGGGTGACTTTGCCTGTCAATCAAGCTCTGTGTCCTCTATTCTCTGCACTTAACATCGTGAGATTCTAGTTCACCAATGATTGACAGTTTGAATTTGTCATTGCTCCAGGGACTCTTTCTCCTTATTGTTCCTGCAGATGAAAGTGTTTTAACAGCAGCATGTTGTGGTGGCTTAAAGAAGTGATGATAGTCTGGACGTGATCAGCAGTTTGTCTTGCAGCACAGCCGCTTTGTTGCTGTTCTGAGATCCACTTGATCTGTTTGTGGGGAGTTGGGGGAATTCAGCTATGTGAAAATGATAAATGTCTCGTCTCTTGAAACTGCATTCGACAAACGTTTTGCTTATAGTTTTTGATCATTAAAAACCACTTAGCTTGTGGAATCTGGTAGTTTATCATACTTAGATCAGCATGAATTTACATGCTGGTCTCTCTAACTCTGATGGTCTACCAGCATGTTTTTTCTGGAGAAGTTCATGCTAACCAGGGTACATCTTTGCGTATAAGATGGTTAAAAAGCCTGGTGGAGACACCTTCAGACCAGCATTACATACAGGGACCAATATCCAAAACACAGCAATTACTTGGAGAAAAGTATGAGAAAATGTTATGAAATATTGTAAGAAACTGCACTGTAGTAGAGACTGCAATGTTGGAAATACCTTGATATATTTGAGAAAGCTTACAAAATTATGTCAAGATTGTGAAGTTTTAATTCAGTTCAGTTAAATATATAAATAAATATTGTTCCAAAGGTGCTTTACAGAAATGTATTTTGTAAAATTTTTGTAAGCGTGATAGGTCACGACTTAATGTCCAATGTAAAATCTGGGTCAAGCAAAACCAGTAAAACATTACTTTGGAGAGTATGCTGAATCAAGGGTTTTTAAGGATCTCTTGTCTCCTTTGACCAATCTCTGCCTCGAACAACAATGATATTCAATGTCACTCCCTGGGGGTCTGGATCTTCTGACCCTACAGGAGAATGTTATTACAGATTACCTTGATTCAATTTGCTCTCTGCTAATGAACGTGAAGCAGAGAGCAGCATCCTGGTAAAAGTTATGTACATTGTTGCATGGTGATGAGCTGGCTGAATCATAAGAACCCAGTCACCCTCATGTTAGTGATATGCATTAGTCTAGGTGGCAGGCTGTGACAGTACTTCAGGCTTACTCAATGTGATAGCTTCATTAATCCTGCTCTCCTAAACCAGCAACAAGCAAATAATCCAATAGTTTGCACTGCAGTGACAGTGAACAGTGAGACTTGCAGCTTCTGTTACCCCCAGTTCTTTTTTTGGAGATTGTCTTGATGCTGCCTCTTCCAGGTGAATCCAATGCTTAGAGAAAATAATTTTTTCATCTTGAAGGGTTTTTCTGAAAAGGGGGAGCTCTGGCTAAAATGTTATTAAGGATATTTGCATTATCTAAAACCTAGAACAGGGAACTTCAACCTTTTTCAGGGCAAGGTCCCCTGGTTGAGAGAGAAACAGGAGATAGAGCAGGGACCCCCTGTTAAATATTTGTATCTAGAATGTGTAAATAAAGACGTCTAGGTTACGCATGAAACCTCTGTTCCCTGATGGAGGGAACATGACGTTGTGTCGAAGAAGCGACACTAGGGGTCTCTCTTGAGCGCCGAATATACCTCTGATCTATGAAAAAAGGCCAATGAGAAGTTGGCGGACAGAATTTGCATGTCTCGCCCCCCGGACATATGGGTATGAAGGCGGGGAAATGCATCTGTTTCATTCAGGATTTTTCTGAGGAGCCAGAAATGGTCAACAACAGTGGCTCGGCTCAGCGACGTGGCCGGGAGGACGCAACGTCTCATTCCCTCCACCAGGGAACGGTGGTTACATACATTATCTAGACGTTCCCCGTCTGTCGCTCACTTCGACGTTGTGCCGAAGAAGCGACACTAGGGGTCCAATTTAAATCACGTCATGCGCTAAGCCATGTACTGCTGACACAGGAGCAGGCAGGTACTTGACGTGACAAAACGACCAGCTGTATCAGACTGCACGTAACCTTCCCCAAAGCCCCATAAAGTTGTTGGAACAGGCCGAGCCTAGCCGGTCCTCTTTTCTCTCTATGTTTCTCACATAGAGTCAATGGCTGGGGCCCTTACACGCACCGGGTAAGGGGATATTACCCAGTTTCAAGGAAAAGACCCTGTGGAGACCACACCTGCCCAGAGAAGGGGAGGTAAGAGTGGTGAATACACCACATGGGCTTATAGGTCACATGTGGGAAATGGACACGGTGGTAGATCCTGCCTCTTCGGAGGGAGGAGTTGCTACAGACACGGCGACGGGGGGCAGCGGGAACTGCCCAAGGGAGACGTGGACCCACTCGTAAGGGGGCCGTACCGCAGAAAATACACACAGGGGGGAAGTCCATGTAGGAACCCTGGCCTGCGGAGCACCTATTCCAGTACAGGGTAGATTTGAGTACCCGCAGTGGGTTGGGTCGATAAATTCCTCCGCCGAATTGCTGACCCCGAGGGCTAGGGAGCAATCAACCAGGGAGTCTAGTGAGTGGGATCTCCTTGGAAAAAAAGCACACGGTATTACCTCAACCGAGGGAAAAGGCACTGCAAGTGATCCACCCGGTCAGTCCGTCAGCGTGTTACCGAGTTCTACTGGCTCGGACCTAGAGAAAACATGGGACGAGACTGACTCTACCTTGAGAATGTAGAATCTCGCAAAGGTGTTGCCCAACCCACTGCTCTGCATATGTCTGCCAGGGAGGTGCCTCTGGCCAGTGCCCATGAGGACGCAACACTCCTTGTTGATTGTGCTCGGACCCGTAAAGGGGGAGGCACTCCCAGTGGGAGAGCCACTGTTTGGAGACAGCATTCCCTTTCCGCTGTCCACCGAAGCAGACAAAGAGCTGCTCAGAACATTTAAAGTTCTGCGTGCGGTCCAAGTAGGTATGCAAAGCACGTACCGGACACAGCAATGAAGGGGCTGGGTCTGCCTCTTCTCGGACAGCGCTTGCAGGTTGACTACCTGGTCTCTGAAGGGCATGGTAGGAACCTTGGGCACGTAGCCCGGTCGCAGTCATGTGTGTCTGCCGGACCGTATTCCAGGCAAGTGTCGCTGACAGAGAACACTTGAAGGTTCCCGGCCCTCTTGATGGAAGCGAGCGCGATCAGCAGGGCCGTCTTTAGAGAGAGGGTCCTGAGTCCAACTGATTCTAGCGGCTCGAAGGGGGGTCGCTGAAGGCCCGAGAAGACCACTGAGAGATCCCAGGAGGGGAACAGACTTGGCTGGGAGGGATTCAACCTCCGGGTGCCTTTTAGGAACCTGATAATCAAGTCGTGCTTACCCAAAGACGCCGTCTTCTGCATCGTGGTGGGCTGCAATAGCAGCTACATACACCTTCAAGGTGGACGGGGACAGCCTCCCCTACAACCTCTCCTGCAGAAATGAGAGCACTGACCTGACTGTGCACCTTTGTGGGTCTTCGCCCTGAGAAGAACACCAATTCGCAAACAAGCTCCATTTTAGAGCGTAAAGTTGCCTGGTAGAAGGGCCTCTGGCTTGGTTGATCGTGTCTATGACAGCAGGTGGTAGATCAGCTAGATCTTCTGCATCCCGTTGGGCCAGACGTGGAGGTTCCAGAGGTCTGGGTGCGGATGCCAGAGAGTGCCCCGTCCCTGAGAAAAAAGGTCTTTCCTCAGGAGAATTTGCCAGGGAGGGGCTGTCACGAAGAGTACGAGGTCCGAGAACCAAGCCTGGGTTGGCCAATAGGGAGCCACTAGAGTGACTTGTTCCTCGTCCTCCCTGACCTTGCACAGCACCTGTGCAAGAAGGCTCACTGGGGGAAATGCGTACTTGCGCAGCCCCATGGGCCAGCTGTGTGCCAGCGCATCTGCCCTGAGGGGAGCCTCTGTTTTGGCATACCAAAGCAGGCAGTGGGAGGTCTCTCAGGAGGCAAACAGGTCTACCTGAGCCTTGCCGAACCATTCCCAAATCAGCTAGACCAACTGGGGGTGAAGCCTCCACTCTCCACTGGGCAAGCGTTGCCGTGATAGCGAGTCCGCCACCACATTGAGGTTGCTGGGGATGTGAGTGGCGCACAGCGACTTGAGTTGCTGCTGGCTCCAAAGGAGGAGACGACAGGTGAGTTGTGACATGTGGCGGGAGCATACGCCACCTTGGCCTGTTGCACACAACGCCCCAACCCAATTTGGAGGCATCGGTCGTGACCAGGACACGTCAGGACACCTGCTGCAAGGGGACTCCTGCCTGCAGAAAGCAGAGGTCTGTCCAGGGTTTGAATGTTTGGTGGCAGGCAGGGGTGAGCATCACATGGTGCGTGCCGTGGCGCCATGCTCGTCTCGGGACTCGAGTCTGGAGCCAGTGCTGAAGCGGTCTCATATGCATCAACCCCAGCGCTGTGACCATCGCGGAGGATGCCATATGCCCCAGGAGTCTCTGGAAAAGTTTTAAAGGGACCACAGTGCCTGGCCTGAAGGCGGTGAGGCATTCCAGCACTGACTGCGTGCGCTCGTTGGTGAGGTGCGCTGACATTGAGACTGAGTCTAACTCCATGCAGAGAAAAGAGATGCTCTGAACCGGGGCAAGCTTGCACTTTTCCCAGTTGACCTGAAGCCCTAAGCGGCTGAGGTGCCTGAGCACCTGGTCCCTGTTGGCGCATAGTAACTTTCGGGAATGGGCCAGGATGAGTCAGTCGTAGAGTTAGTTGAGTATGCGGATGCCGGCTTCTCGGAGCAGGGCAAGGGCTGCCTCTGCGACCCTTGTAAAGATGCGAGGGGACAGGGACATGCCGAAGGGGAGGACCTTGTACTGATACGCCTGGCTGTCGAACGTGAACTGTAGAAAGGGTCGATGTCGAGGCAATATTGAGACGTGGAAGTACACGTCCTTCAGGTCTACTACTGCGAACCAATCTAGATGCCGAATGCAAGTTAAGATGTGTTTTTGCGTGAACTGTTTTTGAACGGGAGTTTGTGCAATGCCCAGTTGAAAACTCGCAAGTCCAAGATCGGTCGTAAGCCGCCGCCCCGTTTCTTGGGTACGATGATGTAAAGGCTGTAGAAACCCTTCTTCATCTCGGTTGAAGGGACAGGCTCTATCACGTCTTTGAGTAAGAGGGTCGCGATTTCCCTAATTTGGCATGCTCGCCGTGTACTTCAGTAAAGCGGATGCCCCCGAAGGGGGGGTGCCTGGCAAACTGAATTGCGTAACCGAGTTGGATTGTCCTGGCCAGCCAGCGTGACAGTTGGGAAGTGAAAGCCACTGTGGCAGGGCGGAGGGCGGGACCAGGTCGTGATCCTACACACCCGGTCCCGTATTAGGCTAATCAAGCCTCCGAGAGGGATAATAGCCGATCGTAGAGGATGGTGCGGGAGAGAGAGATCGTTTACTGACATGTCCGTCATGTGCGTGTGTTTGTGTATTTTGTTTTAAGTTTATTATTAAACTTTTATTTATATTAGTCAAGCCGATTCTCGCCTCCTCCTTGCCCATCTAAATTCCTTGTGACACTGGTGCCGAAACCCGGGAAGGAGGAGGGATATGCCGTAGTAGAGTTCTCGCCACTACCGTCCACCCCAACGGAGCAGCTGCAGCCATCTGCTGGGAGACGAGGAGCTCAGCCGCCTGGAAGCAGAGGAATGGCCGCCGACCGCGAGGGGAGAAGGGCCGCTGCCAGGGGCGGAGGAGTCCCCACCAGCCGCTGAAGCACAGCGGGGTATGAGACCGCCGACCGCGAGCAGGGAGGGGCACACTGCCGACCACCTGGAGCATAAGAACCACTGCCAGGGGCGGGGGAGACCCCTTCGGCTCCCCGAGAACGCGGCGGGGCGTTCCGTCTGCCAGGGGCTGGAGGACTGCCTCCAATCCGCCCGGAGAGGCGCGGCTGTCGTCTGTTAGAGGGTGGAGGAGTGGCCGAGGAACAAGCTACGGTGTATCGGAGAACCAGCGAGTAAGTCTGTACTGTTACAGGAAGTACCCCCCCCCCCCCCCACACACACACATTTAATTATTTCCCAGGGAAAGGGGGGGGGGGGTGTACATCAGGCCGGGGGCTCCCCAGCCTGAAAGAACAAGGGAGGAATGTGGCAGGGCGGAGGGCGGGACCAGGTCATGATCCGACACACCCGGTCCCATATTAGGCTAATCAAGCCTCCGATAGGGATAAGGGCCGATTGCAGAGGATGGTGTGGGAGAGAGAGATCGTTTACGGACATGTCCGTCGTGTGTGTGTGTTTGTGTATTTTGTTTTAAGTTTATTATTAAACAATTATTTATATCGTCAAGCCGGTTCTCGCCTCCTCCTTGCCCATCTAAATTCCTTGTGAGATCCACGCATCCAAGCTCCATGCTAGGGGCACTAATGGGACAATTTTTTTTTACGTATCCGGTGGGACTTCGCAGCGGGGCGGAGCAGGTAGTATGGCATTGGGAGGCAAAGGTGCGTCCCAAGGCTCTGGTGCTGAGAAAATACTCGAAGCACTTACCTTGCTCCGCATACCCGGCAGGGGGCGGGTTAATGACCGAGGATGAGGTTCGGCGGAGGCATCCTCTAGACTTGTCAGAACCGGCCAGCCGAAGAACATTTGTAGGGCTTAAGGCGGGGAGTCTGTGTCCATCATGCCGGGACTGTTGAGGTGTGGTGGCAGAGTGCCGTGAGAATTGCAGGCCAGGTGAGTAGTGAGTAGTTCTTTCTAGGATGTGCAAAGGCAAAAGACAATCTGAAGAAAATCGCTCTTTTATTGAGAATGTGGGTACAAATTAAATAAATTCAAATAAGGATTCTCCTCCCGGCCCTCCACCAGGGCACGGAGTGGTCCGCTTACTAGCTCCAGAGCGAACGTCTCGGGCTCTGGGTCGATTGTCTCAGGAGCGCCTGGGAGCCTTCCAGGTCCTCGAGGGGGTCCCGCTGGGGCTGAGAGCTGAGGCGGAGCTGCACATTTTCTAGCCGCAGGAGGACGCCCTCTGCGAGCAGACGGGGCTTGGCCCATGGCGGCAGGATTGCAGCGGGGCAGGGTATGTGAAATGGCCTCGTCTGCTTTTTCACAGCGGAGAGCTGCTGGGCAAAGTCCTCAAGCGTGTCTTGTCCGTCTCGCACATCTTGACCAAGTTCAGCCACAGATGAAGTTCCTGGACCACAAGTGTGGCCATTGCCTGCCTGAGTGACTGTGCTGTGTCCTTCGTGGCCCTGAGGGCGAGGTCGGTCGCTGAGCGCAGTTCCTGCAGAACGTCGGGACTACCCTTGTGCAGATCTTTAAGTGCCTTGGCCTGGTGGACTTGCAGGAGGGCTATGGCATGCAGGGCATAAGCGGCCTCTCCGGTGGCGCTGTAGGCTTTGGCGGTCAATGATGACCTCATCCTACAGGCCTTGGAGGGGAGCACAGGGCGACCAGATGGCGGCGTTCTCGGGGCATAGTTGTATCGCAACCGCCCTATCCACCTGGGGAATCTCCGATGCAGTGGCGAGCTCATCCAGCTCGGGGGGCTCCAGAGGATATGCAGGCTGGCTGTGAGGCGAGCCGCTGTTGCCTCGAGCCCGAACGGAAGTCAACGAGTACCCGGCGAAACCGAGCCCGCTGCCATCCCCAGATCGCCTCCATTGCCAGCCTCGTCGTCCTCAATCCCGTGGGAAGAAGGAATGACGCGGGGGGCGGCTGGAGTGGTGTTCCTTGGGTTGAAGGAAAGTCGCGACCGTAACATTACCATGGTCATGTTCTCGCAGTGAGAACATGAACCATCCACAAACGCTGCCTTGGTGTGATCGCAGCCCAGAAACACGAGACAGCGCCTGTGGCCGTCTGAAGCGGAGAGCACTCTACCGCATCCAGGTACTACACAGGGGCGGAAAGGCATCTTTATAAAGACGCATCCTGAAAAGGACGTTCAACGCAGCTGTGTATTGCTCTTTTAGAGGGAATTACTCTTTTAGAGAAAATCACTCTTTTATAAACTCTTTTAAGTTTCGCGCTGTCGAAGCGCCCATGGGCAAACTGCACTGCCGTGCAGAGAAGGAGAAAGCTGCTGAAGTGTGTCGTAGATCCAACAGCAGTATCACTCAGAGGTAGAGGAACAGGTGTGTGACTCGCAGCTCGCGGCATACACGACCATCGGCTCTGAAGAAAATTTCTGAATGAAACGGACGCATTTCCCCGCCTTTATACCCTTATGTCCGGGGGCGGGACATGCAAATTCTGTCCGCCAACTTCTCATTGGCCTTTTTTCATAGATCAGAGGTATATTCGGCGCTCAAGAGAGACCCCTAGTGTCGCTTCTTCGACACAACGTCGAAGTGAGCGACAGATGGGGAACCTCTGTTAATGATGTGTTATCACTATTGCTTGGACCAGCAACTTACATTTGTGCTTAAAAATGAAAACGAATAGCATGGCATAGATTAAATTGAATAATAATTAAATAATATTAAATGATTTACAATGCTTAAACAAAAATAAAAATAATAATATAATCAGTTGAAGTTATAGTATTCAGTGTGTTTTGATGTAAAAACAATATTTTTTTGTGTGATTTTAAGAGATTTTTTTATAAGGTTCTAAAGAAAGAAACCAAAATACTGAGATACTCTTTAAAACTATACAAGCATTTATTTAATCTTGTGGATATTCCATGTTTTGTTCACAGCTCATACTGAATGTAAAAGGCCAGTTTATGTAATGTGACTCATTCTGATTTTTAAAACAGCTGTTAAATAAAAAGCTGAAAGGGAAAAAATAGAGAGTAAATGTAAAACAGATCATTTCATGGGCAAGGAAGAGGCGAGAAACCGGCTTAACATATAAACTTAAAGGTTTAATGAAGAACTCAAAAGACAAACACATAATAAGACGGACGTCCGTAATTGAGCTCTCTCTCTCGATCACCGTCCGCGAGTGGCCTTTATCCCTCTTGACGGCGTAATTAGCCTACTACGGGACCGGGCGTGCGTAATCACGCGCGGTCCCGCCCTCCACCGTGCCACAGTAAAAAATTAATTTTGATGAAAATGAAAAAAGAAAGATATTGAAGGACAAGATGTATCGAGAATTGTTTTATAATCGAATCGTTACCCTTTCAATCATAATCGAATCGTGAGGCCAGTGAAGATTCACACCTCTAATGCTTCCATTGTGAAGTCATTAAGATTTGTAATGTACAGATTCATATTCTTTTACATTGCATTTTAATGTGGAATAGACAAAGAAACTTTAGCTCCTTTAGCTTTCACCATCTGTCCTGTATTATCTGAACTGTTCCCTATTTTGGCTGAAATTATGCCATTGCTTACCCTCCACTACCGTGCCCCTGCCAGATGGCGAAAAGCTCGAAGGGGATCCCCATAGCATGTCACAATGCAGGAAATGTCAACTTACCAAAAGTATTTCATGTCAACTTATCAAACTGTTATATATTTATAACATTGGCAGCTGCATCATGCAGCTAACAGAACAATTTAATAAAATAAAATAATGATAATGTGAACAGCAGTGTCAAAAACCCACATTAGCACCTAGAATGTGTAAATAAACACCTCTGTTAATGATGTCTTATTACTATTGCTTTAATAGCTTAAGAAATGCCTTATTTGTGCAGTGACACAATGCCAGCAGCTAGAATAACAGGGATTTGAGCTTTTCCTGTGAGTCATGCATTTGCATATTAGTGGGATTCTGTCCGGGCGGTAGCTGGTATTTCCACAGGAAAGAGAAGCTGAAGGGTCGTTCTAACACACAGATGCATGTTTCGATGTAGCTATATGGCAGATGTTCACGAGAGTGTGATAAAGGAGCCAGTCTGGCTTTGTCCCAATGAGTAGTTCTTTCAAGGACAGACATTCTATTGCACAAAAAAATAAATAAATAAAGGTTCCTTTTAGACATCAAATTAATGCAACTTTTCTGTGATGCTGCAGAAAGCCCAGTAAATTACTGCAATAAGCCCCATTTTTGGAGCTACCTGGAAACAAGAACTGGAGGCTTTGTGTGAAGTGCAAAGGCAAAAGACAATCTGAGAAATTGTATGTGTCATTGCTAGCTAGAGAACATATTAATTAAAACAGGGGTGGGGAACCTTTTTCCCATTAAGGGCTATTCGAGTATATACTCTGTTATCCATGGGTCATTCATTTGCTTGCAATTTTTTAATGTGGGTTGAAATTAACGTACACATTCCATTACATGCTCACGCACCAATAAAAAAAACAATTAAATGTATGTCTATTGTACAATATTTTGCGTTGAAATCATATAAAAATGATTTTTAATAATTATTTTAATTGTATTTTTATTTTTATTATTTTAGTTTTTACTGTTAATTGAATCAAGGCCATTTTATTGCTTTCCAAATTATTTTTCAAAAGGCTTTGCGAGCCTGGTAAAAGGGTCATGCAGGCCTTGTACAGCCCTGAGGCCTGACGTTTCAATTTACTGTACTTAGTCTATCACTCATATTATGGCTATTGCAATGGGCTAGTTTAAAAACTAGCTCAAAAACAGTATATTCCAGGGCAGGGATACTCAATTAATGTTCCAAGAGGTCCGGTCTCTACATTTTCTTCCCAGCAAAGGCCCAGATAATAATATGTAGCTTACACTGTGTCATATGGCTATGTAATTATATGTATAATATATATTTTTGAATAGTTTTTATAAATTGCCATGTTTGCAGCTATAGTACTTTGAAAAAAAACCTAAAAAAAAACACATTCTAACAGTCCAAATAGTCTATTCAAAACTGGGTAGGGATGAGGAACTTGGGGGCCTAGAGACAGACAAAGTAGTGGGGTCTGGGGGATCTTCTACCAGAAGATTGAAATATTTCACCAAGACTTCATCAGTCAAGGGCACTTGGATATGAATATTAAAAGATAAGATCAGCAGTTCATTTTGAAGCTAAATGACAGCTGTCCAGTTTTTGTTTAAACCTTTTTACATATAAAAAATACTGTATGGGGGTTCAGGGGTATACCCTGAGAGAAAATGTTTAAAAATGTAAAAGTCTTGATGGACCATTTTTAGATTTTCCTTAAAGTTAAAATCTACTAACAATCAAACAATTTACATATCTGTTTACTTAATTTCATGCTGATTAATTAAGATAAATTTAGACGGAAAAGCATTACAGTCTAAAGGCATCACGTTAACTTGTCCTGGCACAAACCTGGGCTGTGTTTCCCAAAAGCGTTGTAAGATCTAAGTAGATCATAAAAATAATTGGCACCAATGGTCTCTACGATCAACTTAAGCTTGCGATGCTTTTGGGAAATGCAGCCCTGACTTTTTAAAAGTCTGAATCAAATATCAGACAGATTGCTTCATTTTGGGTTTCTGCAGTGTGTTTAAGTGAAAGATGCCAGTATCTGTAGAACATGTATAGTGAATCAGGCTTTATGCTGCGAACACTCTGAGAACAGGAATAAAGCGCGTTCAGTGCTAGGAAATAAAATGTGTTGTGCTGGACATGCTTTTTTTCTGCACCGCGTGCATACTGTATGCTTACATAATCACTTAGCCAGGTGTCAGATAACTAGCATAAAGATTTAGATCTCGGTCTGGACTGAATTGTCCTTCAGTCCGGATCCAGACAGGAGTCTGCCTATCGAGTACCCCTGTTCCAGGGGGTCAAGGAGCGGCTGGTTATCATGGGGGCTTAGCCTGTAAGGAATGCTAAGGGATAGCTTTCTAGGTATTTTAGACCTTGCCTGTATATTCTGTTGCTTTTGACATCTTGTTATAATGTTGCAAAAATATGAAGAATAAAGTGAATATATTAGAAAAAGGGTAAAGGAAACAGAAATGTGGAATAATGAGGGAATAAATGCAAGGACAACAATAAACGTTTTAGCACAATTTTCAGTGATTTTTTGCCCTCGCCCTTGAGTTGGCATGACTGGAGGTTGGAAAAATAGTATTTAAGTAGAAATGCATTTCCATTTTCCTTTTAAGGATAGATTATCGATTTAAGTCACTCTCGCTGTAGATGGTATGTGGGAATTTTAGCGTGTGTCACTGCCGAGTGACCCCAGCTGCACTGTGTGCCCTTCAATTCTTTTAACCTTTGACATAAATAACAAATTGCCACTCTATTTGTGTGCTTTCCCTAGAAGGTGTAAGTAATACTTGAAGTATGCCATAAAGTGCCTAAGGAGTGGAATTTGGTGCTTGGATACTTGGAAGCACTTTGTTGGTTGTGCATGATGTGAGCTTTGGGCCAGCTTCTGAGGAACACTATTTAAAGTGTTCCATATCCTCATTTACCACTGGCCCCTGGGCGGCCACTGTCCATCACTAACACAAGGGAAATCACGTCTGACCTTAATTTTTCTCCTTTGTATGGCAGTTGAATAGAAATCTGAAATGCTGTAATTACTTTCTCACACCAAATATGAACAAACCTCTATGACTTTACTTCTTATGTAGAATAAAAATTATTATATTTTTATAGCATCTTCAAGCTGCTCTTTCCATGCAACAACAGTCGTCTAGGTTACGGATGTAACCTCTGTTCCCTGATGGAGGGAACGAGACGTTGTGTCGAAGAAGCGACACTAGGGGTCTCTCTTGAGCGCCTTTTGCATCTCTGAGCTATGAGAAAAGGCCAATGAGAAATTGGCAGACAGAATTTGCATGTTCCGCCCCGGACATACAGGTATAAAGGGAGGGAAATGCATCTGTTTCATTCAGGATTTTTCAGAGGAGCCGAAAAAGGTTCGGCCGCAACAGTGGCTCAGTTCAGAGACGTGGCCGGGAGGACACAACCTCTCGTTCCCCCCATCAGGGAACGGAGGTTACATACGTAACCTAGACGTTCCCCTTCTGTCGCTCACTTCGACGTTGTGTCGAAGAAGCGACACTAGGGGTCCAATTTAAATCACGCCATGCACTGAGCCGTGTACGTGTACTGCTGACACAGGAGTGGGCATAATCTTACGTGCCAAAGCGACCGGCTGTGTCAGACTGCACGTACCCTTCCCCAATGCCCAATAAATTTGTCAGAGCTTTCTGGTTCTTACCCCGATAGGGGGGAACAAGGCAACGTTCCAAGCATGGTAGCAGGCCTCGGCAGCCACGCCTTTTCTCTCTCTATGTTTCTCGCATAGAGCTAAAGCGGCTGGGGCCATCTTAACGCTATCATTTGCATCGGGGAAGGCGATCTTTCCCAATTCATATTATTTCAGGGGGAAAAGACCCTGTGAAGACCACACCTGCCCAGACTGGGGGATGTAAAGAGTGGTGAAATACATCACATGGGCTGTTAGGTCACATGTGGAAAGTGGCGCGGTGGTAGATCCTGCCTATTGGGATGGAGGAGTTGCTACAGACACGGCGACCAGAGGCCAGTGGGAACTGCCCAAGGGAGACGCGGGTCCGCTCGCAAGGGGACCGTACCATGGAAAATAAACACGGGGGGAAGTCCACGTTGGAGCCCGACCTGTGGAGCACCTATTCCACTATAGGGTAGATTGAGTACCCGCATTGTATTTGGTCGGCGAATTCCTCCGCTGAATTCGCGGTCCAGTGGGCTAGGGAGGAGTCATCCAGGGAGCCGAGTTAGTGCGATCTCCTGGGATAAGATGCCGGGCCGCTCTCCGATGCAGCGGCGAGCTCATCCAGCTCGGGGGGCTCAAGAGGATAGGCAGGCTGGCTGTGAGGCGAGCCGCTGTTGCCTTGAGCCCGGACAGAAGTCAACGAGCATGCCGGGGGGCAGGTGGTTCGTGGGGGCGTACCTGGCAGAACCGAGCCCTCTGCCATCCCCAGATCGCCTTCTTCGACGGGAAATCATAATTGTACATAGCCCGCCCCCACCCCCCCAAAAGGGTTAGTTTAGCCTAAAATTATAATTATTTCATCATTACCCTCATGCCATCCCAGGTGTGTATTATTCTTCAGCAGAGCACATTTGAAGAAAATTAAAAAAAATATATCAGCACAGTAGGTATGTCCGTAAAATGCAAACAGATGGTGATCAGATCGCAGACAGTGAGCATAGATGTCATCCATACGACAAGATTCAGGAAGGAGGAAGCAGGAACTGGATTAACAATTAACAAAACTTGAATCAACACAAACGCTTAAGTGAAACATGACCATAGAGGTCAAACACACAAACACACAACTCCATGTGTATCTCTCTCTCTCTCTGGCATCCCCAGCTCCTCCCTTATCTCTCTCCAGCTGATTGGGCAACTCAGCATGGGAGGCATGCATCCTCATTGCCCAGCCACGCCCTCCTCCTCGTCACACGTGCACACTGCTGCTGACTGGAAGCGATGATTAATAGTTAGAAAAGGACTCACATTTTTATCTATTTTGCACAAAAAGCGATCGTATCACTTTAGAATACATACATTTAACCACTGGAATCGTATGGATAACATTTATGCTGACTGTCTGTGCTTTTTGGAACTTCAAAGGTCTGACAAGATCACACAAAAGTCTCTAGAATTTACTCCAAATGGTGTCAAAAACAAAAAACATCCAGTGAGCGGCAGTTCTGCAGATGAAAATGCCTTGTTGATGAGAGAGGTCATCAGAGAATGGCCAGACTGTTTCGAACTGACAAAATATACGATAACTCATATAATCGCTCTTTACAATTGTGATGAGAAGAATAGCATTTTGAGATTTGGGTTGGTGCTGTTTTGGCGGTTGTTTTGGAGAGTTACCTACCTGTACACGATATTTGGTAGGTGGTTTTAATGTTGTGGCTGATCGGTGTGTATATTTAAGCAATATCAGAGTGCAATATGGCGTTACATCTGTACTTGTGTGATGAGGCCATGGGTCAGCTTTCTCAGTGGTAAAATAGCCATTCAAGTCGGGTATTCCACTCTATTTTGCAGTAGCCGGTGCGCAAGAGTCATTCACTATAGAAACCTCATGTCCTCCTCCATTTTAATCAGCATGTCTTCTCCAATGTAGAAACTCCGGGAAGAGGTAAGCACCTTGAGTTCTGTAATCAATCAGTCAGTTGTGTCTCTCAGCTGTGATGAGCCATGTAATGCTGAAGTTGTTCATTTAAAGCTATTTCCTATCTTTAGTAGTGAATTAGTAATACGAGCGATAACGGAGCACTGTTGTATGTAAACAGTGGCTGATGTGGATTCACTTTACGTCACCTAAATGGCTCATATTACACACAAAAATTATCTTTTGCCACCACCTGCTGGCGAACATATGTAATGTAAAAAAATAGACGTAAAAAGAAACACATAGCCTACAATAGCTCTTAACACATATGGATACTTATCTTACTCTTTAGTTTAGAACGGCACAAACACAAGCGGGATCATACACGTCTGAGTGCTGATGCTGTGAGATCATCAGTGCTCATGGAACGTCTCTCGTCCAATCAGATTTGAGGACCGGAACTAACTGTTGTATATATGTATGAGCAAAGGTTTTAGGAAAAATGTTGTATAGTGAGGATTTCTTCAAAAATAATGGAATAATTAGTTTTAATTTTTCAAACAAAGTCTAGTAAACATAAAAAAAGCTAAATCAATATTTGATGTGAGGGCGGCACGGTGGTGCAGTGGTTAGCACTGTCGCCTCACAGCAAGAAGGTCATGGGTTCAAACCCCGGTTGCCCCGGCCTTTCTGTGTGGAGTTTGCATGTTCTCCCCGTGTCTGCGTGGGTTCTCTCCGGGTGCTCCGGCTTCCTCCCACCATCCAAAGACATGCAGGCTAGGTTAATTGGTGTCTCCAAAAATTGCCCTAGGTGTGGATGTGAGTATGAGTGTGTGTCTGTATATGTGTGGCCCTGTGATGGACTGGCGACCTGTCCAGGGTGTACCCCGCCTTTCGCCCAATGTTAGCTGGGATAGGCTCCAGCCCCCCGTGACCCTGTACAGGATAAGCGGTTGAAGATGAATGAATGAATATTTGATGTGACAAACTTTGCATTCAAAATTGACACAGTTTTTCTTGGTTTTTGGGAGGTAGGATGTTCCAAGCTCCTTGGAGAATTCACCACAGTTCTTTTATCTATTTAGGCTGTCTCAGTTGCGTTTGTTGCTTTATATAATCCCAGAATGACTCTGTGTTCATTGGGGGTCTCTGTGGGGCCATGCCATCTGTTGCATGCCATGTTGCCATGCCCTGTTCTTCTATTCTATTCTATTTGCATAAGGAATGTTTGGGAGTCTAAAATGTATATTAACTATTGACACACTATAGCTAAAGATATAAATAACCATCTTAAGACACATTTTTTTGTTAAACATCTTAAAAGATTATTAAAATACTTTTGCACAGTATGTGTGTGTGTGTATATATATATATATATATATATATATATATATATATATATATATATATATACAATATCACATTGAGTTAGATGAGGATGCTGGCATGCTGTCTTATTCTTATTGTGCAATTTATGTATCTTCGACCGCCTCATAGCAGAAGAGGTCCCATGCCCCTAGAGGTTCCGTGCCTAGTAAACTCTGGTCCCCATTTTGGGAACCATTAATGTAGAGTACATTTAGGTGATTTTTGCTGGGTTTTTTTTTTTCATTTTTTTTACTATGAGATATTGCTGAATGCAAAAGAGCAGTGTTATGATTCCTCAAAATCTATCTGCTGTACTTTTTCTCCCACAGAATTAAAAAAGTCATATGGCTTTGGAGTGACATAAGGGTGAATTTTCATTGTTGTGTGAACTATTCCTTTAACACTTTTTAAAATGTTATTTGCAGACTGATTTTCCCCTATTCATCCATTCTTTACAACTTTACACAAGAGTTATGATGACTTAAAAACCCTCTGGGTTCATCAGCACCTGATTTCCGTCACCACTGCTCATTTGTGAAGGAACAAAACGTTACGACACCAACAATCCCGAACACCATTATAGTTTATGGAAATTAGGCAGCAGCCCTATTCAAATTTCTAATTTCTCTGTAGCATAGCAAGTGCCCATCATGTGTCCCACTTAGAGGAGCAGACTTGCATAAAACATGAGGTTATAAGCCCTCTGTGGAACAAGGCTGGCATTTCAACCCTAAGGAAAGAAAGCTGATCGTATCCTCAGAGGGATTAAGCTCAGATGTTTAAAAGATTGCTGGATTATCAGAGATGCTCTCTGATAGGCTGTGTTTGTGCACTCAAGTCCATGTCCTGTGTTCAGAAGATTTGTGATGGCTGCTGGTCATGATGGACATGTTGGTCATGATCTTCAGTGTAACAGACAGCGTCAGCGGAGGTGCTAAGAGGTCATGCTTGTTGACAGCGGCAGCAGATTGTTTCGGCCTCGCCGCTGATGGTTTATATGCTATCTGACAGACGGCAATGGAAACAAAATATGTGCAGCTGAAACTGACATAACTCTGTACATTGTGTACTCACAAATAATTTCAGAAAATAATCAGCAAAGAGAATATTTTATGGCTCTTGAGCTTTTTGAATTCTTGATATGGCTGTTATGGCTAAAAAGTTTATTGATGGCTGAAGTTTTAGTCCTAAATTGGCAGAAATGTTTTACTTTAGCCGCATTTCAAGTCAGCTATTTATATAACACTGATTACACAAAATGTTTAACTGTGTGTATGTATATATATATATATATATATATATATATATATATATATATATATATATATATACAGTACAGAACGTCTTATATTCTAGTTTCTTCAAAGTAGCCACCCTTTGCTCTGATTACTGCTTTGCACACTCTTGGCATTCTCTTGATGAGCTTCAATAGGTAGTCACCTGAAATGGTTTTCCAACAGTCTTGAAGGAGTTCCCAGAGATGCTTAGCACTTGTTGGCCCTTTTGCCTTCACTCTGCGGTCCAGCTCACCCCAAACCATCTCGATTGGGTTCAGGTCCGGTGACTGTGGAGGCCAGGTCATCTGGCGCAGCACTCCATCACTCTCC
The DNA here is from genome assembly GCA_032164185.1 of Moxostoma hubbsi. NCBI lineage: Eukaryota > Metazoa > Chordata > Actinopteri > Cypriniformes > Catostomidae > Moxostoma > Moxostoma hubbsi. Next base: position 14,596,020 of record JAVLUX010000024.1, on the reverse strand, counting down.
TTCTTGGTCAAATAGCCCTTACACAGCCTGGAGGTGTGTTTGGGGTCATTGTCCTGTTGAAAATTAAATGATGGTCCAACTAATCGCAAACCGGATGGGATGGCATGTCGCTGCAGGATGCTGTGGTAGCCATGCTGGTTCAGTATGCCTTCAATTTTGAATAAATCCCCAACAGTGTCACCAGCAAAGCACCCCCACACCATCACACCTCCTCCTCCATGCTTCACGGTGGGAACCAGGCATGTAGAATCCATCCTTTCACCTTTTATGCGTCGCACAAAGACACGGCGGTTGGAACCAAAGATCTCAAATTTGGACTCGTCAGACCAAAGCACAGATTTCCACTGGTCTAATGTCCATTCCTTGTGTTTCTTGGCCCAAACAAATCTCTTCTGCTTGTTGCCTCTCCTTAGCAATGGTTTCCTAGCAGCTACATGACCATGAAGGCCTGATATGCGCAGTCGCCTCTTAACAGTTGTTCTATAGATGTGTCTGCTGCTAGAACTCTGTGTGGCATTCAGCTGGTCTCTAATCTGTGCTGCTGTTAACCTGCGATTTCTGAGGCTGGTGACTCGGATGAACTTATCCTCAGCAGCAGAGGTGACTCTTGGTCTTTCTTTCCTGCGGCGGTCCACATGTGAGCCAGTTTCATTGTAGCGCTTGATGGTTATTTCACACTTTTTTGTTAAGTACATGATTCCATATGTGTTCATTCATAGTTTTGATGCCTTCAGTGAGAATCTACAATGTAAATAGTCATGAAAATAAAGAAAACGCATTGAATGAGAAGGTGTGTCCAAACTTTTGGCCTGTACTGTATGTATGTATGTATGTATGTCTGTCTGTCTAAGACCCTGTCATGGCCAGCCCAATCTCCAGACCTGAAGCCCATTGAAAACAAATGTAATGTGATCAAGACGAAGATGGATGGCCACAAGTCATCAAACAAAGCCAAGCTGCTTGAATTTTTGCACCAGGAGTGGCATAAAGTCACCCAACACCAATGTGAAAGACTGGTAGAGAGCATGCCAAGACGCATGAATCCTGTGATTGAAAATCTGGGTTATTCCACCAAATATTGATTTCTGAACTCTTCCTAAGTTAAAACATTAGTACTGTGTTGTTTAAAAATTAATATGAACCGGTTTTCTTTGCACTATTCGAGGTCTGAAAACAATCTTTTTTATATTTTGACCAATTGTCATTTTGTGCCAAACATTTATTCCAAACATTGATTGCAACCAATGTAATAAGATTTAGCAATTTAATTAATTAGTGCCTGTGGTTTGTTAAACTTTATAAGATACCTCCAGACTGATTTATCTTGCATTCCACCTGTGTTGTTTTTAGGTCTAGAAGAAACCAAAAACTCAAATTAACAGAGACAAAAAAGTGATTCTAAATTTGCATTCCATCTGTAAATAATAGCTTTGCATTCCATCACAATTGCTTTTGAAGTTTTCTAATTAAATTTCAGTCAGAAGGAAGAAACATTTTGCAATAATTCCCTTGTATTTTTGGCAAATCCATAGTGTTGTTGGCTCAGGTTTGTTAAACTTGTTTGCTCTGAATACCAGAGCAGTAAAATCAACATTCTTGTTTGTTCTTGTTTCCTTCTGTTTCATGGAGATGCATTTTAAAACTGCAACACACATTTACTTGCACATGGCTGATAAAAATCCCTGTTGTAAAAAGTATGTCATGACTTTGAGTTTGTAATATGTGCTGTTTTGTATTTCCTTGACTCGTGTGCACATGGTTTGAGCATGTGAGCATGCTGGTCATTCTGCTAAACTGTGTGACTCTGGGCATGTTCCAGCCATGTGAGGACCTCAAGTGCCAGTCTGAGTGGTGTGTCATCCTCCAGGTGAGTCTCACTCTATTACACCATGTGGGAGGATGCTTGCTCATAATGTGATTTGTTTATTCAGCCAATGACTTAATTGATCCATCGCTAAGCTCAGACATTGATTTTGGTTGCTTGTTCTGACAAGCTCTGCAGAACTCCCTATAGGAATGGATGAGAGAATGCCCTGAACATTTTTTTGCTAAATATTCTCATAAACAGAATGAGTAATATTATTGATTGGGCTGGAATGAACAATAACATTGCATATTCATCTGAAATTTTTTGTAAAATAAATTGTTAAATTACACAGAAATTTTATTGAAAACTGCAGATTGTGAATCAGAATTGAGGCAAATGATCATCACGGTCACATAAAAAAGAAAAGAGTCATTTTATAGTGATTACACATCAAATCAAATTTGTGTAAGTGAAGAGAACCGCTAATAACCCCATATAACACACTCACTGTAATGCCGTGAACTCTTCTTTTTACTATCGCCTTTACTATGACCTGAATCAACACATCAGTTCATTAATGTTAAGTTATTAGATTTAATTTTCCTTGAAGCAAATGTCAAAAGCAAAAACTGTCCCATCATCGAGTTTGATTTTAGCCCATGTTTTATGGCATACACAGATTTAAGGGTTCAGCGGAGGCTTTGCCAGATTTTCTAATTCTGACCCTGCCCCACATGTGTATGTCCAAAAGAGCCTTCCAGTAGCATCAGCAGGATGGGTCAGCTTAGGCCAGAAATGGAAATTCAGCAAAACATGAACCATAGCTGATCTTCTCACTCTCTCCCTGTGAACTGCTTGAATGATGCCAAATTTTATAGCTGTAGGAAATAGCTTATGAACTCATTGCATTTATATATGATTTCTGCATAAATTGGACATAAAATGTATCTGATCTTGAACTGATCCACTTTAGAAACACATGAAAACAATGAAAACATGCAGTATCATTGTTTGTGTGTTTGATTAAGCAGACTGTGTTTGATTACTTTTGTGAATTTAAAGGAATATTCCGGGTTCAATACAAGTTAAGCTTAATCAACAGTATTTGTGGCATAATGTTGATTTCCACAAAAGTTTTTTCAACTCGCCCCTTGAGGTTACATTGAGGCAATTACAATGGAAGTGAATGGGGACCATTTTTGGAGGGGTTAAAGGCAGAAATGTGCAGCTTAAATGTTATAAAACCATTTGTTATAAAAGTTTTTTAAATTTTCATTTGTACAGTCATTTTAGGGTTTTTAGGGTTCCCTATCTGTCACTCACTTGATGTTGTGTCGATGAAGTGACACTAGGGGTCACTCTTGGGAGCCAGAGACACCTCTGATCTTTGATAAACGGACAATTGGAATTGGCGAGTGGTATTTGCATGCCACTCCCCCGAACATACGGGTATAAAGGAACTGGCATGCGAACCGCTCATTCAGATTTTCTCTTCGGAGCCGAGCGGTTGATGTTCATTGAGCTGAATTCCCACGGCTTCCCATTCACCTCAGCTGGATTCCTAATGGCAAATTACAGCGGCTTTCTCTTCCTTCTGCACTGGTGCACTGCAGAGATCGCCCATGGGCGCTTCGGCAGAACAAAACTGAAAGAGTATATTCTAAAAGAGTATTTTCCCTAAAATAGTATATTCTAAAAGAGCAGCACACACGGAAATGTATTTTTAAAGATGCATCTTTTTAAAGATGCCTTTCCGCTTGTGTGTTATTCCTGGTTGCGGTAGTTATCTCTCGCCTTCCGATGGCCACGATCGCTGTCCCTCATGTCTGGATGCTACTCACGTGGAGACATCATTCGTGGATCCGTCATGTCCTCACAGTAAGGACATGACCATATCAGTGTTGCAGTCATGGCTTGCCTTCGTAATATATCAAGCTACCCCAGTGGCTCCCCGCCTTGGCCCTTCTACTTATGGGTATGATTTGGGGACCTCAATGGGACCCCATGGACCTCCCATTCCCCGGCATGCTCTTTTGCCCCGATCAGGCTTCCATTTGAGTGCGCCGGCATGTCTCAACGTGAGTTCGACCTCTTGTTCGTGGCCCACGAAGGTGATGAGCAGCACACCATGACACAGTGGACAGTAAGTCCTTAGGGAAGCACGACCTAATCATCAGGTTCCTGAGAGGCACCAGGAGGTTGAATCCCTCCAGACCATGCCTCGTTCTCTCATGGGATCTCTCTGTAGTCCTCCAGGGTCTACGAGGAGCTCCCTTTGAGCCTTTGGAGTCAGTTGAGCTTAAGGCACTCTCTTTATAGACTGCCCTCCTGACTGCGCTCACTTCCATCAAGAGGGTAGGTGACCTGCAAGTGTTCGCTGTCAGCGAAATGTGTCTGGAATTCGGTCCAGCCTACTCTCACGTGATCTTGAGACCCCAACCGAGCTATGTGCCCAAGGTTCCCATGACCCCATTCAGGGATCAGGTGGTGAACCTGCAAGAGCTGCCCAAGGAGGCGGCAGACCCAGCCTTGACGTTGCGGTGTCCGGTGCGCATTTTACGCATATATTTGGATCGCATGCAGAACTTCAGTGTCTCTGAGCAGCTCTTTGTCTGCTTTGGTGGACAGTGGAAAGGAAGCGCTGTCTCCAAGCAGAGGATCGCCCACTGGATTATTATGCCCAGAATGTGCAGCCTCCCGCAGGGCTACGAGCCCACTCTACCAGAGATGTGGTGGCCTCCAGGGCCCTGACCAGTGGTGCCTTTCAAACAGACATTTGCAGAGCAGACACATGTATCGCTTGTGCATAGCGCCTTTCACCTCCACTGAGCTGAAGATGTGCACTGTTGACTCCCAATAGTGTTCACAAAATGTGTTCTCTGGATGATTTCCTCCTAGCCCTGTGGCAGACTAGTTTGCGGAGAAACTTGCTGCCGGCTCAGTACACGTGCTAACTAAGCCCTGTACTGGGGTAGGTGCTCTGCATGTGCTGGTTCCCCATAGGTAACCCCATGCGACGTATATCTTCTGCTAAATCGTTTTCCTGTTGGTAAACTGCATCTTCATTGGGCAGAGGCCCCTCTGCCCCAGTCACTATGTTTGTAGAAGCTCCTCCCCCGCTGGGAAGGACCTACCTTGGGACTTCTCCACAGGACATACTTCCGACAAAAAAAGAGTCTGCGAGACCATGTGAGGTATTCCACTCAAAATACCCGGAGTGTGGTCTCCCCGCGAGAGGTGTCTCAGTCTTCCAAGAGTGACCCCTAGTGTCACTTCATTGACACTAGGTCTCGTTCCCTCCAACAGGGAACAGAGCATACGGAAGTAACAAGGATGTTTGCTGACATTGCATTTTATCTTGAAAAACAAATTGGCCCCATTCACTTCTATTGCAAGTGCCTCACTGTAACACAGATTTGTGCTTTTTTTTTTTAAAGAAAAGGAGGAACTTTTTTTGTGCTAATCAATATTTTGCCACAAATGCTGTTGATTGAGCTTAACTTGTAGTGAACCTGGAAATGTTTTTTTGCATAGAGTCCACATACTTTTTCCTGCAACTGTCTATACACACATTTGACGGTTTTAAACAATCTCATGGTTTTTCATTTTTCATTGTTTTGAGGGTATTTGGGAAAGAGTATCTATTCTGCCTCCCTAGTAATGTGTCTGTCATGCTATTTATCTAGATATTAATGTAGTCTGTGTCCACAGGTATTTGATGACTGCATCTTCGTCTTCTTTGCTGTGGAGATGGTCATCAAAATGATAGCCCTGGGGATTTTTGGATCAAAGTGTTACCTTGGTGACACATGGAACCGCCTGGACTTCTTCATTGTCATGGCAGGGTGAGGAATCCTGCCTCTTTTCTCACTTGTCAGTCATTCAGCTATTATCACCACAGTAAAGCTACTCAGGAGGGACACACTGCTCAATTTACAGGCTCTCAGTTGGGAGATAGAATTACCCTGAGCCTTCTCGGCACTTCTCATTTAACATTAAAAAAAAACTTGTTTAAAACGACCTTTAAATTGAAGCGAATTATATACACTTTAAGACTTTTTAAAGTGCCTTTTAATATCACTTTTCTTTTGTTATCCTCAAGTAAGATTGACAAATGGAAAGGTTACTAGAGTGTGACCTTTAGTGTCTGACGCTTGCAGTTTCTGCTGCTCTGCTCCCTTCAGGATGATGGAGTATTCCCTGGATGGTCATAACGCCAGCCTGTCAGCCATCCGGACTGTGCGAGTGCTAAGGCCCCTGCGAGCCATCAACAGAGTGCCCAGTAAGTGTCCTTCCAAAACCAGCTTCTGATGGTAGCCGGTCATTTATGGTCATTAACTGGCAAGCATGTTCCAGAGAGGCGTTGGGCATCAGCCTCATTGGAGGCTTTTGTGACACTGTCGCAATTGTTGCAAAAATTTTGCAATTGCGAGATTTAATGTCCAAAAACACTACCCAGTCAGTCAATAAATCTGACTGACTGGGTACCCAGTACCCTCACTAACCAGTCAATCAATAACTAGGCAGCGATTTGCATTTGAAGGCAGCTCATTAGGATGCTAGTTTCAGACAGCCTTTCAAGGCACCTTGCATTTCAAGTGAGTAAATATTTATGATTTGGGATATTAAAGCAAGCAAATGTTGGATTTATGCTGCATTCGCCTACTGGTGAAAAAGCAGCTATTGTCTTGTATCCTTTCATCTGGAGTCAAATGTGAAAACAGCTGTCAGGTGGCAGCTGGTGCCTTCTCAGCCAATCACATGATTAATTTCTGTGCTAGAAAGACAACTTACAAATCACTTTTTAGTGCATACATTACAGAGCAGAGCATGTCCTACAAAATGGTAGGGACTTATTTCTCACAGATATGAGTCTCTGTGTTGCGGAGGGACAGTTATATTTGATCACTTATATCATTGTTTATAAGAATTTAGTTATCAAGTCCTGTAAGTCAGAAGGCAAATACAGTTTCCGTTGTCTCCCCCGTGCCTATTGTTTCTACTAATGGAGATCTACAGATCAGGAAGTGCCCTTTGCTCTTTTTTTTAATGGCTCATAGATTTAGAGTATGGTTAAGTCTTTAGATTTAATGAATCTGCTGTTGCCCAGATGGAAGATGAGATACTGTGATATATTGGTCTGAGTGTTGCCACAATTGCAAGTGCTTTTATTATTGAATTATATTATTATGCACTGAAGTGAATTGTGGATGGTAGTTTGAGTGTATGTGTGCATCTGTGTGTGCATGAGTTTGTTATTGCTGGCATGCAATCTCACACCTGGTGCCATAATTCAAATACCAAGCTAGAAACCCTTTCCAGCTCTATGCTAAGTATGCGTGGTTCCCTGCTACACAGTATGCAAAAATCATTACATCAAATGAGTAGGATGTCCAAAAGCTCATGATGCAGTAGGCGAACAGTACCTACTACTGAGGAACCATCCCAGAACAGTTAACAGATGTGGTCTCCATGATGAAGTGTTCCAGTTACAAGCTGGACATTCTTTATCCACGCCGCCTTAAAGAAGTTTTCATTCCAATCAGTTCCAGTGTGACAGCTATTATTAACAGCTCATTAGCAAGTAGAGTTGTTCCAAGTAGTTTTAAACTGGCAATTCTACATCCTTTGTTAAAAAAAAATACAATTACAGTCCAATCTCCAAACTGCCTTTTATTTCCAAGATTTTGGAGAGAGTTGTTTATTCACAGCTCTACTCCTATCTAAATAGATTTAACATTTTAGATACATTTCAGTCTGGTTTCAGACACTTGCACAGCACTAAATCTGCATTGGTGAAGGTCACTAATGATATTTTACTCTGAATTCAGATATCAGTGATGCGTTTGACACAATCGACCATAATATTTTCCTCAATCATCTAGAATGTATGGTTGGCATCCAGGGGATGATCCTCCAGTGGTTTTCCTCCAATCTATAGAAAAGACATTCTCTGTGAATTTAGGTAATTAATCTTCTTCTGCTGCTCAATTATAGTGTGGTGTCCCTCAAGGGTCAATCTTAGGACCTTTGTTATTTTCACTGTTTATGCTTCATTTTTAAGCGCTATTTTTAAAAAATACAGCATATCTTATCACTGTCAAATCAAAAAAATCAAATCAAAATCAAATCACATTATTGTCACACTACTGTGTACACGAGTGCAACAGCAGGTGAAATTCTTGTGTGCAGTTCCGAGCAACATAGCAGTAATGACAGTGACGAGACATAAACCACTTTACAATAAACAACATATTACACAAAACAATTTACATAAACTTACACAACAATTTACATAACAAATGTACACATACCTACACAACAATTTACATAACAAATGTACACAATACACACAATGTAGAATACACACACTAGAGAAGGGTATAAATATATATATATATATACACTGACTGAATTGGGAGCGAGAATATATTGACAGAATGAGGATTAATAAAGTGCAGTGCTGATTGTTGATTGTGAGGGATCAAGTGTTCAAAAGTCTTATTGCTTGTGGGAAGAAGCTGTCATGTAGTCGGGTGGTGCGGGTCCTGATGCTGCGATACCGCCTGCCTGATGGAAGCAGTGAGAGCAGCCCATGACTCGGGTGGCTGGAGTCTTTGATAATCCTCTGAGCTTTCTTCACACACCGTCTGTTATATATATCCTGGAGGGAGGGAAGCTCACCTCCGATGATGTTTCTGGCCGTTCGCACCACCCTTTGCAGGTCTTTGCGGTTGTGGGCGGTGCTATTGCCGTACCAGGCGGTGATGCAGCCAGTCAAGATGCTCTCAACAGTACTAGTGTAGAACTGTGTGAGGATGTGTTGGTTCATTCCAAACTTCCTCAGCCGTCTCAGGAAGAAGAGGCACTGGTGAGCCTTCTTCACAACGGCCTCAGTGTGGACGGACCATGTGAGTTCCTCAGTAATGTGGACACCGAGGAACTTGAAACTGCTGACTCTCTCCACCGGTGCTCCATTAATGGTGATGGGGCTGTGTTCTCTGTCTTTCTTCCTGAAGTCCACCACAAGCTCCTTGGTTTTACTGACGTTGAGGGAGAGTTTGTGCTCCTGACACCAGCGCGTCAGAGTGTGCACCTCCTCTCTGTAGGCTGTTTCATCATTGTCAGTGATCAGACCTACAACCGTCGTATCGTCAGCAAACTTAATGCTGGCATTGGAGCTATGTGTCGCCACACAGTCATGTGTGTAAAGGGAATACAGGAGTGGGCTGAGAACACAGCCCTGCAGGGCTCCAGTGTTGAGGGTCAGTGATGAGGAGATGTTGCTGCCCATTCTAACCACCTGACGTCTACCTGACAGGAAATCCAGGATCCAGCTGCACAGCAAGCTGTTTAAGCCCAGAGCCCGGAGTTTCACATCAAGCTTGGAGGGCACTATGGTGTTAAATGCTGAGCTGTAGTCTACAAACAGCATTCTCACATATGTGTTCCTTTTTTCCAGGTGGGAAAGAGCAGTGTGTATTGTAGATGCAATGGCATCATCAGTGGAGCGGTTGTTACGGTAGGCAAACTGCAATGGGTCCAAAGAGGTGGGCAGAACAGAGCAGATGTGATCTCTGATCAACCTCTCAAAGCATTTGCTGATGATGGGGGTCAGAGCAACAGGACGCCAGTCATTTAAACAAGTGATTTTGGCTTGCTTCGGTACAGGCACAATGGTTGATGTTTTGAAGCATGTGGGGACTACAGACAGGGAGAGGGACAGGTTGAAAATGTCCGTAAAAACACCAGCCAGTTGGTTCGCGCATGCTCTGATGACGCGGCCCGGAATGCCGTCTGGACCCGCGGCTTTACGGATGTTCACCCGTCGAAAGGATCGGGTTACATCCGCAACAGAGACGGAGAGTGAACCATCATCTGTAGTATCGGCCGCGAGTGCTCTCTCCGCGAGGGCGGTGTTGTTGTCCTCGAAACGAGCATAAAATGTATTAAGCTCGTCCGGGAGAGAGGCAACGGTGTTCATGGCGGAGTTTTTATTCTGTTTATAGTCCGTGATGATGTTAATTCCCTTCCACATACTTCTGGAGTCAGTGGTGTTGAACTGACCTTCAATTTTGTGCCTGTACTGGCGTTTGGCTGTGCTGATGGATTTACGGAGGGCATAACTGGCTTGTTTACACTCCTCCGCGTTCCCGGAATTAAAAGCGGTGGTCCGCGCAGTAAGTGCCGCGCGAACATCGCCGTTAACCCAGGGTTTCTGGTTGGGGTAGATCCGTATGTTTTTCGTCGGAACAACGTCCTCTACGCACTTCCTGATGAAACACGTTACGCTATCAGCGTAAACCTCGATGTCGTCATCGGAGGCAGACCGGAACATCTCCCAGTCCGCGTGATCAAAACAGTCCTGTAGCGCAGAGTCTGATTGGTCCGACCAGCACTGGATCATTCTGAGGGCGGGTGATTCCCGTTTCAGTTTTTGCCTGTAAGCCGGCAGAAGCAGAACAGAAGAGTGGACAGATTTGCCAAATGGTGGGCGGGGGAGGGATTTGTAGCCATCCCGGAAAGGAGAATAAGAATGATCCAAAACCCGGTCCCCTCGTGTGTTAAAGCTGATGTGTTGGTGGTATTTTGGTGCTATTGTTTTGAAGTTGGCTTTGTTGAAGTCCCCGGTAACAATGAACGCGGCCTCAGGGTGCGCGGTTTCCTGCTGACTTATACTGCCATACAGTTCCCTAAGTGCCCGGTCTGTGTCGGCTTGTGGGGGGGATGTACACAGCAGTGATAATGACCGCTGTGAATTCCCTCGGTAGCCAGAATGGTCGACACAGAAGCATGAGAAATTCCAGATCAGGAGAGCAGAAAGACCTGATAAAATGTACATTCCTCTGATCACACCATGATTTGTTGATCATAAAACATACACCTCCACCTCTGCTTTTACCTGAGAGGTCTTTCGCTCTGTCCGCTCGGTGCACGGAGAAACCCGTGGGTTCGATGGCCGAGTCTGGAATCTCCGCGGACAACCAGGTTTCCGTAAGACAGATAACACAGCAATCTCTCGTTGGAAAGAGATCCGCGCTCTCAGCTCGCAGAGCTTGTTGTCCAGAGACTGAACATTTGCCAGTAGTATACTGGGTAGCGGGGGGCGATTTGCGCGACGTCTTAATCTGATGAGAACGCCGGCTCTTTTTCCTCTTTTCCTTCTGCGTTTCCGCGGCCGGGCAGCCCAAACAAAGGGCTCCGCTGGCGTGTTTGTAAACCGCGGGTCGGCATTGAGGAATGTGAAGTCCGGTTTTCGGTGTGTGATTGTTATGTGATTGTTTCGGTGTGTTTCTGTTATGCTGACCATTCCCAATTTTAGTTCCCAGTTAGTGTACACATCAATTGTTCTTCTGAGAACACCCAAAATTGCTTCAAAGATATTAAACATTGGCTGGCAAACAATTTGTTACAATTAAATGAAAGCAAAAAAGAATTTCTGATTTTAGGTTCCACTCTGTCCTACTTACCTGGCCTGGTTGCCCAGTTAGGTCCTCTGTTGTCAAATGTACAGGATCATGTGAGGAGTCTTGGAGTGATTGTAGACTCATCATTACTTTTTAATAAGCAGATCAGTGCTGTTGAGTAATAAGAAGATTGTCAACCTTAGATCTCAAGTCAAGTCAAGTCAAGTGGTTTTTATTGTCGTTTCAACCATATACAGTTAATACAGTACACAGTGAAACGAGACAACGTTCCTCCAGGACCATGGTGCTACATAAAACAACATAGGACAAATACAGGACCACATGAGACTACACAGACTAAATAAAAATACCTATATAAAATAACAATATAATGCCTATATAAAGTGCACGTGCAAAAACGTGTGCAAAAGTACGGGACAGTACAATACATTTCGAACAATGAACATTGCAATAGGCACAGTGATAGACAGTGCAGCGCCGACCAGTACACAGTAGTGCAAAAAGATGACAGTTACTAAATGCCAAATGTAAACATAACATACTATGAGATAGTGTCCTATGCACATAGCACTTTTTGAGGTAGCAGACAGTTATAAAGTGGCAGTTAATAAAGTGCAACTCAGGACACGTGTGTGTGTGTCAAACCAGTCTCTGAGTATTGAGGAGTCTGATGGCTTGGGGGAAGAAGCTGTTACACAGTCTGGTCATGAGGGCCCGAATGCTTCGGTACCTCTTGCCAGACGGCAGGAGGGTAAAGAGTTTGTGTGAGGGGTGTGCGGGGTCCTCCACAATGCTGGTTGCTTTGCGGATACAGTGTTTTATGTAAATGTCTTTGATGGAGGGAAGAGAGACCCCGATGATCATCTTAGCTGTTCTCACTATCCTCTGCAGGGCTTTGCGGTCCAAAACGGTGCAAGTCCCAAACCAGGCAGTGATGCAGCTGCTCAGGATGCTCTCAATAGTCCCTCTATAGAACGTAGTGAGGATGGGGGGTGGGAGATGTGCTTTCCTCAGCCTTTGAAGAAAGTAGAGACACTGCTGGGCTTTCTTGGTGATAGAGCTGGTGTTGAGGGACCAGGTGAGGTTCTCTGCCAGGTGAACACCAAGGAATTTGGGGCACTTGACGATCTCCACAGAGGAGCCGTCGATGTTCAGTGGGGAGTGTTCACCTTGTGCTCTCCTAAAGTCAACAACCATCTCTTTTGTTTTGTCGACATTCAGGGACAGGTTGTTGGCTCTATACCAGTCCGTAAGCCGCTGCACCTCCTCTCTGTATGCTGACTCGTCGTTCTTGCTGATGAGACCCACCACGGTCATGTCATCGGCGAACTTGATGATGTGATTCAAGCTGTGCATTGCTGCACAGTCGTGAGTCAGCAGAGTGAACAGCAGTGGACTGAGCACACAGCCCTGGGGGGCCCCAGTGCTCAGTGTGGTGGTGGTGGAGATGCTGTTCCCGATCCGGACTGACTGTGGTCTCCCAGTCAGGATGTCCAGGATCCAGTTGCAGAGGGAGGTGTCCAGGCCCAGCAGGTTCAGCTTTCCAATCAGGTGCTGAGGAATTATTGTGTTGAATGCTGAGCTGAAGTCTATGAACAGCATTCGAACATATGAGTCCTTTTTGTCTAGGTGGGTGAGGGTCAGATGGAGGGTTGTGGTGATGGCGTCGTCCATTGAACGATTTGGACAATACGCAAACTGCAGTGGGTCTAGTGAGGGGGGCAGCTGGGTCTTAATGTGCCTCATGACGAGCCTCTCGAAGCGCTTCATGATGATTGGTGTGAGTGCAACGGGACGGTAGTCATTGAGGCAGGACACTGAAGACTTCTTTGGCATTGGAATGATCGTGGTGGCCTTGCGCCGTCATTCCAACGTTCTTCTGCTCAGAGAGATGTTGAAGATGTCGGTAAGAACATCTGCCAGCTGGTCTGCACATCCTCTGAGCACTCTGCCAGGAATGTTGTCTGGTCCAGCGACCTTCCATGGGTTGACTCTATGTAGAGTTTTCCTCACATCCGCCGTGGTGAGACAGAGCACCTGGTCGTTGGGAGGAGGGGTGGTCTTCCTCGCCACAACGTCGTTCTGCACTTCAAACCGAGCGTAGAAGTCGTTCAGCGCATCTGGAAGGGAGGCATCTTTGTCACAGGCAATGGATGTTGTTCTGTAGTTGGTGATGGCCTGGATACCCTGCCACATGCGCCGCGTGTCACCGTTGTCCTGGAAGTGACTGTGGATTCTCTGGGCGTGAGCATGCTTTGCCTCTCTGATAGCCCGGGACAGTTTGGCCCTAGCTGTTCTTAGGGCTGCCTTATCGCCTGCTGAAGGCGGAGTCTCGGGTCTTCAGCAGCATGCGCACCTCCGCAGTCATCCACGGCTTCTGGATGGAGCGTTTTGTGATGGTCTTGGAGAAAGTGACATCATCAATGCACTTGCTGTGCTGTGTATTCCTCCAAGTTGGTAGAATCGCCATATGTTGCAGCCTCCCTAAACATGTTGTGACACTTCTATATTAGGGTTAAGAGGAATACACATACTTTATTTTATCAATGTGATGGAGGAAAAAATATTGTAAAATAAGTAAAGGTATGATTAAATTGGTTTCAGGCCCTAGTTGAAGTTCTCTGTCTTTTGTATGTGGGACTTTTATGTTTGGTGCAGAAACATCCTGTAGTTGGCAAAATGGACTCTTATTTTGACAGGAGAGCACCTTGGAAGAGGAAGGCCTTCTTTAGTAGAAAAGGCCAAGCCAGGGGGTGCCAAGGGCATGCATGTTTGAACCAAACAGATTGGTGTTTTTTAGCCTTCTCCTTTGGAGTCGTTTATGGATTATTTACCCATCGAGGTTCAAGAGAAGACTTGGGTTTTTTGGTATTTTTTGCTAGTTCATCACGTGTGGAGGATTATTACCATTTTTGCTGGACAATTTTGATTCATTTTTTGGTTGCAAGGACTAAGGGTTCACACATAAGGACAATACTTCTCACGCATGGACTATTTGATCAAGGACTCTGGGATAAGTGTTAATCTTTCTGATTTGATTGTTGTGTTATCAATATACTTTGTTGGTTAATCTGCTTATGCCTATCTTTGTTTGATTTCAAGTATTGATACAGTTTTTTCCCTTATTCATTCATACCTTGTGAGTGTCCTGAACTTTTAAGTGACTACTGGTTTACTTAAGCTGCAAGCCAAGTTTGTTACAGATGGTGGCCTGTACGGGGAAAACTCATGTGAATGGTGGTATTGAAATGAATTGATTTAACTGTGTTATCTGATTTGTTATTTATCATTTTGGTCAAACAGTTTTTTATAATTACAATGGAAACTGTTAATTCTAATTCAGAGGCAGAGTTAATTCCAGTAGATGATGTGGGTGTAGCAGAGTCCCTTCCTTTCAATCCTGCTCCACCTGGAAATATATACAGGAATCCAGGATCCATAATAGAGATAAGCTCACTGTTGGGTGAAATGTATATTGACAGCCAAGCTGAAGAGAGTGATGATGAGGCTCAGCCTGTTGTAAATCCGTTAAGAAGTGAGATTGGAAGAACAGATTTAGTAATATCAAACCTCTCTCAATCAGTCCAAGAATTACGTGCTGAAATAGAAACATTGAAAGATGGTCTTCGAACATCCAGTGAGAGTGCAGTAAACCGCGAAGCTGTATTCAGAGATGGGGTGAATCAACGGTTCGATGACATTGACAATTTCATGCAAAGAACTTTGGCTAAGCTAGAAAATGGAGTTATAGACTGTCTTCAAAGAAGGGATGAAAAGTGGCGAAAGGAAGTTGACCGTATCAGGAAAACCAGCACTCCAATGACCCATTTTTCCTTTGGGGCTGCCACTTCAGACAGTGAGAGAATGCAATCAACTATACCAACTGCTTCCTACCCTAAACCCCCAATACATTTAGAATTTCCTAGTTTTGGAGAATCCAGAGAAACCAGTGATGTAGTGGAGTTTGTGGAGCGATGTGAAAATTTTTTGACACTCAGACACTTGTCAGACATCGAACTTATAGCCACCCTAAATGCTGTTCTCTCTGGACCTGCCAGGAGTTGGTGACTGGCAGAAAGAAATAAGATCCATAACTGGGATGAGTTTAAAAGAGCCTTTTATGGAGCATTCCTTCCCACAGACTATCTCACTGAGGTAGAGGAACAACTTAAAGCTATGATCAAAGGTCCCGATCAATGCATTCGAGATTTTGCTTATGACTACAAGGCAATATGCTTAAAGTGGAAGACTGACCTTCCTGAGGAAGAAGTGGTGAGAAGAATCCTAAATAACTGTAACCCTTCTCTGGCAGGAAGCTAAAGGGGTGCTGTGCATACAGTGGAGCAATTGGTCAAGGTTGGGTCATTGGTGGAAAGAGACCTCAATTCCAAAAGAGACTATTGGGCCAAAATAAATCAGATGAAAGCCAATGAAAAAGGGAAGAAGAATCCAACAGCCCGTCATGTCAATGTCTCCAAACACCTGTCTGGACCAACTCAACATCTAGCTTTAGTGCAGGCTACCACCCCTCCGTTGCTTCGAGCGGTTTTGGGAATTCGGGGCAAGCTAGTGGAAGCTATCCTAGACACTGGCTCCACATTCACTTTAATGCAGAGACAGCTGTGGGAAGTGTTGGCTAAGCCAGGTGAGCATCTGAGGAAACATTTCAACAGGACTTTCATGCTAGCTGATGGGAAGGCCCAAACCTCAGAAGGCAGAGTCCATATGACCTATGAGTGGCATGGAATGATGTGGACAGTTGACACTTATGTGATGGCAGACCAACAGCTTGCTTTTCCCCTTATATTAGGCCTGGATTTTTTTTAAGTCAAACGGGAGTACGTTTACATGTGGGAGAACATAGTTATGAACTGTGTATCAATGGACGGATGACTGTGTTTCCTTTTCTCTGCCAGCCCCTTGGGGATAAATTATGGAGCCAGCAGGAGGAACAGGTTATCAATGTGTTTATGGCACTGTCCTTAGAGTCTGGAGTACCTGAGTCAGTAACTGTTGTGGAATCTTCATTGAAGGATGATCTGATACAGAGGCAATACAACAGCTGTTGCATGCATGGCCTTCTGTCTGGTCCAACAAACTGGGGAAGACAAACCTAACCACCCACCAGATCATAACCACAGATGACCTCCCAGTTAGGTGCAAAGCCTATCAAGTCTCACCTCTAAAGAAGGATATAATTTGTGAAGAGATTGAAAGAATGCTCCAAGATGGCATCATTGAGCCCTCACAATCTCCTTGGGCATCCCCAGTGATACTGGTGCCTAAACCTGATCAAAGCCTACGGTTCTGTGTTGATTATAGGCGTTTAAATGCTAAAATGCCTCAAGATGCTTATCCTATGCCCCTCATCCATGATATTCTAGAATCCATGCATGGAGTGAAATATTTCAGCATGCTGGATTTGAAATCAGGGTACTGACAGGTGGAGATGGAGAAGAGTAGCCAGGAAAATACTGCTTTCATCACCCCCTTTGGCCTATACCATTTTTTGACAATGCTGTTTGGTCTGAAAACTGCAGGAGCTTCTTTCCAATGGAGAGGGTATTTGAGGGGTTGAGAGGCAGCATCTGTTTTGTATACATCGATGATATTATTGTATATTCTCCGTCTAAACAGCAGCATCTTCAGTATCTTGAAGCGGTCTTTTGTTGACTTCAGAAGGCCAACTTGACCTTGAATTTGAAGAAATGCCATTTTCTCAAGACAGAGCTAAAGTTCTTGGGCAATGTAGTCTCAGGAAAAGGGGTGGAAGTGGATCCGGAAAAGACAGCTGCTATTACCAACTATCCCATACCTCATGATCTTCTTTCCTTGCAGAGGTTCTTAGGCCTGATAGGATGGTACCACAAGTTCATTTCTCATTTTGCTGAGCTTGCTGCCCCCTTGTATCATTTGCAGCAAAAAAACGTTTCCTGGGCTTGGACCAAAGAATGTCAGCAGAGTGTGGAGTGTCTGAAAGTAGCCTTACAACAAGCCCCTGTGCTGGTCCAACCAAATTTTCTTCATCCATTTCAAGTACAAACCGATGCCAGTGCCATCGGACTTGAAGCAGTACTCACGCAAAAGATTGATAATGAAGAATATGTTATCGCTTATGCCTCGAAGTCTAAGGGGAGCCGAACTAAACTATTCAACCTCGGAGAAAGAGTGCCTAGCTGTTGTATGGGCAGTAGAAAAATGGCACCACTACCTGGAGGGGGTACCCTTTGTAGTATACACTGACCATGCAGCATTGTTGTGGGCCTTTTAACGCTCCAAAGACAACATCCAGACTCACCAGATGGACACTGAGGCTACAACGATTCCAATTTCAAGTTCAGTATAGAAAAGGTAGAATGATCGTGGTACCTGATGCCCTATCTAGGTCAGTCCAAGATCAAGCAATTGTGGCTGCATGTGTAGCAAAGAGGACCTTCTCATGGAACTTTGAGTTGCCATCCTCTCTGGCTGAGATAGCAGAAACTCAAGACCAAGACGAGCAGGTAAAGGAATTGATGGGTAAAGTAGAAGTGAAGAATGAACAAATTGATCGGATAAGATGGGATATCCAACAGGGCGTGTTATATAGAGTTCTACCATATGCTGGTGGTGCCAAATACCAGCTGGTGGTGCCAAAATCCCTTGTCCTCACTTTCATCGACTACTTTCACAACAATCCTTTAGGAGCTCATCTTGGGAAGATGAAGACCCTTTTGAAAATCTTGGAGGTGGCATGGTGGCTCGAAATCAGAAAGGATGTGTGGCAACATGTTAAAGAGTGTCTTGTGTGCCAGCAGTATAAGCCTTCCAATTCAAAACCTTTGGGCTTCCTCCAATCAACTGAGGTGAATGAGCCTGGTCATATGCTTGGCGTTGACCTCATGGGACCGTTCCCTAAAAGTAAGAAGGGCAATATCTTTCTTTTGGTAGTGGTGGACTACTTTACTAAATGGGTTGAGCTTTTCCCTTTGAGAGACAGTAAGACTCCACGCATATGTTGAATCTTAAAGGACGACATCTTCAATCGTTGAGGTGTCCCGAAGTACATCCTATCAGATTGAGGCCCACAATTCCTCAGCCAGCTCCTGGTTGATTTGTGTAGAAACTGGGGAGTAACTAAAAAATTAACTACCAGTTACCACCCACAGACTGAAAGAGTTAACAGGACCTTGAAGACCATGATGGCTTCTTATGTGGGAGAGAACCACAGAGAGTGGGACATGTGGCTGGCAGAGTTTCGATTTGCAATAAATAATGCCAAACATGAAACTACTAAAAGGACTCCTGCGGAGCTCACTCTGGGAAGACAACTTCAAGGACCTCTTGAGAGACTGGTTCACTTTTCGCCAAACCCCTCTCAATCTTCATACTCAATAATAGAAAGACAGCATCAACTCGCTGAAGAAGTTAAACAATCTATGAGGAAGGCACAACTTAGACAAGCCAGGTACTATAATACCCACAGGAGAGATACACAATTTCAGGTTGGAGACCTGGTCTGGGTGAGGGCCCATCCTGTTTCTAAAGCTTCAGAGTATTTCTCATCTAAATTAGCCCCACGATGGTCAGGGCCAGCGAGGGTAAAGACGAAGCTTGGCCCAGTGAATTACAGAGTCAGATGGATTCATCCAAATAACAAAGAGACAGCAAACATTGTTAATTTAAAACCCATCTGGGGAAGCCTCCCTCAGTAGCCGCAGGCAGGGAGGGGGGACTCTGTGACACTTCTATATTAGGGTTAAGAGGAATACACATACTTTATTTTACCAATGTGAAGGAGGAAAAAATATTGTAAAATAAGTAAAGGTATGATTAAATTGGTTTCAGGCCCTAGTTGAAGTTCTCTGTCTTTTGTATGTGGGACTTTTATGTTTGGTGCAGAAACATCCTGTAGTTGGCAAAATGGACTCTTATTTTGACAGGAGAGTACCTTGGAAGAGGAAGGCCTTCTTTAGTAGAAAAGGCCAAGCCAGGGGGTGCCAAGGGCATGCATGTTTGAACCAAACAGATTGGTGTTTTTTAGCCTTCTCCTTTGGAGTCGTTTATGGATTATTTACCCATCGAGGTTCAAGAGAAGACTTGGGTTTTTTGGTATTTTTTGCTAGTTCATCACGTGTGGAGGATTATTACCATTTTTGCTGGACAATTTTGATTCATTTTTTGGTCGCAAGGACTAAGGGTTCACACATAAGGACAATACTTCTCACGCATGGACTATTTGATCAAGGACTCTGGGATAAGTGTTAATCTTTCTGATTTGATTGTTGTGTTATCAATATACTTTGTTGGTTAATCTGCTTATGCCTATCTTTGTTTGATTTCAAGTATTGATACAGTTTTTTCCCTTATTCATTCATACCTTGTGAGTGCCCTGAACTTTTAAGTGACTACTGGTTTACTTAAGTTGCAAGCCAAGTTTGTTACAATGTACCAGTCAGTACACTCAAAACAGTCCTGAAGAGCAGGGATGGCTCCTGGCCAGGTTTTCATCTGCTTCTGAAGCGGTTTTGTGCATCTGACGAACGGTCTGTATGCTGGAATTAGCATAACAGAGATGTGGTCTGAGTAGCCGAGGTGGGGGTGGGGCTCCGCCTGGTACGCGCCTGGGATGTTCGTGTAAACAAGATCAAGCGCGTTCGCCCCTCTCGTTGCAAAGTCCACATACTGATGGAATTTAGGGAGCACTGTCTTGAGATTCGCATGGTTGAAATCTCCAGCGACAATAAACAGTCCGTCGGGTTGAGCGTTCTGCTGTTCGCTCATAGCCCCATACAGTTCAAAGAGCGCTTCCTTAACGTTAGCGCTGGGGGGAATGTAAACTCTGATTATGCAAACAGTGATGAATTCCCGTGGTAAATAAAAAGGTCTGCATCTAACAGTCACAAGTTCCAACAGCGATGAACAGTAGCTAGAGACTAGCACAGAGTTCTTGCACCATTCCGTGTTGATGTAAACACACAAGCCACCACCGCGAGTCTTACCGCAGAGAGCTGTATTTCTGTCGGCACAAAATGAGGCGAGCCCATCTAGCTGAATGTCGGCGTCCAGAACTCTGTCGCTGAGCCACGTCTCCGTGAAAACAAAGACGCAGCAGTCTCTAAACTCACGCTGCGTAGCCTGCTGGAGTCGGATATAGTCCAGTTTATTGTCCAGGGAGCAAACATTTGAGAGCAGGATAGATGGGAGAGGCGGCTGGCTAGGGCTTGTTTTTAGCCTAGCATGCCGCGCTTCCGCTTCCTCACACACCGCTTACAACGTCCTCTCTCCCGGGCCACCAGCATCAGGCGACGCCAAGGCCTCGAGGCCTGGTCTCTGTAGCAAGCCGAGTACGCGTAGCGCCTCCCGCAGTTCATCATGCAGCTTGGTTTTTGCATGAGTCTTATATCTTAGTAGTGTTTGGCGATGGTAGACACGAACACCTGTTGCGCCGATGCCCGTGTGCTGCAAAAGTCGGGCTTATTAAACAAAAATAGCACCATTTTGGATCCGGAGTGTCCGCTGCGTGCTACCGCGCCGCCATCTTGTGGAAAAGATCTATCACTAACATAAAACATTCTATCCCTTAAAACTTGGAAATTGTGACCCACTCACGTATTTCTTCAAGGTTAGACTATTGCAACTCATTGTACATTTGTCTGCCACAAACTGCGTTATCCTGCCTACAGCTTGTTCAAAATGTGGCAGCTAGGATTTTAACAGGGTCAAGAAAGAGGGATTACTTTTTCCCGATTTTAGCATCTCTACACTGGCTTCTGGTGAAACGCAGGGTCGATTTTTAAAATTCAGAATTTTGTCTACAAGGCACTATCTGGTCTCTTGCCCTAATATATAAGTGACCTTCTACACCCTTACTCCCCCACCAGAGCGCTCAGTTCTTCTGATCACCTTCTATTGAAGGTTCCTCATTGCAGCTATAGATCTAAGGGTGACCATGCCTTTTCTGTGATAGGTCCTAATCTATGTAATAGAGAGAATGGTCTCCTTCTCTCTCCACTCAGACAGGACCATTTAAGGCCCACTCCTCCCCACATCATACCCTTAAATTACATCAGCAATACACACCCACCTCAAACATATTAGTCACACGCTTACACAGGATACATAGCCACTCTCGGAGGGCACTTACCTCAATGACGTTTGCTTATGTTTTCCTGCTCTCGGAGTCAACAATTCAGTGTTCACTGTTCTTTACTCTTGTTGTTTTGTTGTATCATATTGTGTGTGAGTGGATACAATAGCACCCGGGAAGGAGAGGTGCGGCGACTTTGTTTGCATATATGTTAAGTTTGTACATTTGTACAGAGATGATTTAACCTCTAAAAAACTAAAGTGTGCCAAAAAATGACCAAACAAATGACTAAAACAGCAATTGCGTGTTGGGTGGCCAATGAGGTGTTCAGGCTTCAGCCCATGGTGGCCACGGCCACCCCTGGCCACCCCCTAGCTTCGCCACTGGTTCACACTGGCATTATTAACACCGAACCTAAATATAATAAACAAAAGGTTTTATGAAAAATTCTCAACCTGATTATGACATATATTTTGTGATGGAACTTGCCAAACATCCAAAACAATGTGCTAAATGCACTCGTTTGATCGATATGGTGGTATATTTATCAGCTGAGAACAAACGCAGAGCTAATAAAATTTGTAAAGGAGTCAAAACAGCACTAGCAATTCCTCCGTTGTACACACAAATGAAGATATATTGCAAGAACGACTGAAGGCGGTTCCAACACCTGTACCAACTATAATGTGCAACATAGCTCCTGTGATGAGAAGAACCAGGTATGCTTGAGGTCAGCATTAGGCAAATTACTACCTGTTTTTGGTCCGTTTAGATGTCTTTTGTCCATATTGCATTCATATATCAATGGAACCGCACAAGAGTTTGTTTGGAAGCAGACCGAGACCCACTATTCAGGGGGTCTTGGTCCACTTGTTTGGTGCGCACCAAGGTTCGGATGGCTTGTTCAAATGAACCGCAATAACATAGCAATCGCACCAGAGTTTGTTTTAATCGAACCTAACCTGCCAAGTGTGAACACACCCTAAATTTCTTTAAAGTAATATTTCACCCAATAATTTTTATTCTCTCAGCATTTACTCACCCTTACGCTATCCGAGATGTGTATGACTTTCTTCTGTTGAACACAAACAAAGATTTTTAGAAGAATACTTGTAGGTCCCTACAATGCAAGTGAACAGTGATCAGACCTTTGTAGCTCCAGAAATTGCATAAAGGACACATAAAAGTAATCAGTAAGACTCCAGTGGTTAAATCCATATATTCAGAAGTTATATGATAAGTGTGGGTGAAAAACAGAACGTCTCGGTTGCGTTTGTAACCTCCGTTCCTTGATGGAGGGAACGAGACGTCGTGTCGAAGAAGCGACACTAGGGGTCTCTCTTGAGCACCGAATATGCCTCTGGGCTATGGCCAATGAGAAGTTGGCAGACAGTATTTGCACTCCCCGCCCGAACATATGGGTATAAAAGCGAGGAAATGAATTGAGTTCATTCAGGATTTTTCTGTGGAGCCGGAAATGGTCCGGCCACTGCAGTGGCTCGGCTCAGCGACGTGGCCGGGAGGACACGACCAACTGTGTTTCAGACTACACGTACCCTTCCCCAATGCCCCAAAAGAGTCGTCGGAATCCTTCTGGTTACCCTAGAGGGGAACAAGGTGACGCTTGCCAACCTGGGAATGGGCCAAGCCTGGCTGGGCCTCTTTTCTATCTATGTTTCTCGGCATAGAGCAAGAGCAGCCGGGGCCCTTACCGCATCATGGGAAGGGGGTATTACCCAGTTTCCTATTCTTTCAGGGGGAAAAGACCCTACAGAGGTCACACCTGCCCGAAAAGGGGGGGGTAAAGGTGGCGAAAATAGATCACATGGCCTCTTCGGTCACATGTGGGAAAGAATGGCGTGGTGGTAGATCCAGCCTCAAGGAGGGGGGAGTTGCTACACCATGGCGACCGGAGGGCAGTGAAAAACTGCTTCAGTAGTACCGTGGAAATACACAGAGGAGGAGTACCGTGGAAATACACACAGGAGGAGTCCACGTAGGAGGCCTGACCTGTGGAGCACCTATTCCAGTACAGGGTAGCCTAGGGTACCCATAGTGGACTGGGTCGGCAAGTTCCTCCGCTGAACTTCGGACCCAAAAGGGCTAGGGAGGATTGTAAAATCTTGCAAAGGTATTAGGTGTTGCCCAACCCGCTGCCCTACAAATGTCTTCTAGGGAGGTGCCCCTAGCCAGTGCCCACGAGGATGCAACACTCCTTATAGAGTGTGTTCGAATCCGGAGGGGGGTGGCACGGCCTGGGTACGATAGGCCAGTAGGATGGCATCCGCCACCTAGTGGTAAAGCCTCTGTTTGGAGACAGCGTTCCCTTTCCGCTGTCCCCCATATTAGACAAAGAGCTGCTCAGAGCACCTAAAGCTCTGAGTGCGGTCCAGGTAGGCACGCAAGGCACGTACCAGACACAGCAATGAGGCGGCTGGGTCTGCCTCCTCCCGGGGCAGCGTTTGCAGGTTCGCTACCTGATCTCTGAAGGGCGTGGTAGGAACCTTGGGCACGTAGCCCTGTCGGGGTCTTAGGAGCACATATGTGTCTGCCGGACCGAACTCCAGGCAGGTGTTGCTAACAGAGAACGCTTGCAGGTCCCCGATCCTCTTGATGGAGGCGAGCGTGATCAGCAGGGCCGTCTTTAGGGAGAGGGTCCTGAGTCCAGCTGATTCTAGCAGCTTGAATGGGGGATCTCTGAAGACCGGCGAGGACCACCGAGAGATCCCAGGAGGGGAACAGGCTTGGCCGGGAGGGATTTAACCTCTGGGCGCCTCTTAGGAACCTGATAATTAAGTCATACTTTCCCAGAGACTTGCCGTCTACTGGGTCATGGTGAGCTGCGATAGTGGCAACATACACCATCAAGGTGGAAGGGGACAGCCTCCCTTCCAACTTCTCCTGTAGGAACAAGAGCACTGACCTAACTGCACACCTCTGTGGGTCTTCAGTCCGGGAAGAACACCAATTCGCAAAAAAACGCCATTTCAGTGCGTAAAGTTGCCTGGTAGAGGGGTTCTGGCTTGGTTGATTGTGGCTATGACCGTGGGTGGTAGACCAGCTAGATCTTCGTCCAGGGGCCAGACGTGGAGGTTCCAAAGGTCTGGGTGCGGATGCCAGAGCATGCCCCATCCCTGAGAAAGAAGGTCTTTCCTCAGGGGAATTCGCCAGGGAGGGGCTATGGCGAGGAGTACGAGGTCCGAGAACCAGGCCCGGGTGGGCCAATAAGGAGCCACAAGAGTGACTTGTTCCTCATCCTCCCTGACCTTGCACAGCACCTGTGCAAGAAGGATCACTGGGGGAAATGCGTACTTGTGCAGCCCCGCTGGCCAGCTGTGTGCCAGTGCGTCTGCCCCAAGGGGAGCCTTTGAGCAGGCATACCAGAGTGGGCAGTGGGAGGTCTCAGGAGGTGAACAGGTCTACCTGGGCCTTGCCGAACCGTTGCCCAATCAGCTGGACCGACTGTGGGTGAAGCCTCCACTCTCCACCAGGCAAGTGTTGTCGTGACAGCGCGTCCGCTATCACATTGAAGTTGCCGGGGATGTGAGTGGCACGCAGCGACTTGAGTCGAAAGGTGGTGACGACTCACGAGTTGTGACATGTGGCGGGACTGCACGCCGCCTTGCCGATTTATGTACGCTACCGCAGTGGGGCTGTCTGACCTGACCAGGACATTTTTGTCTCGAACTAATGGGAAAAACTTCCGCAGGGCAAAGAAGACAGTCAACAACTCCAGGCAGTTGATGTGCCAACGCAGTGGGGCCCCTTTCCAACGGCCTGCTACTGCGTGCCCGTTGCATACGGCGCCCCAACCTGATCTGGAGGCGTCGATCGTGACAGGACACGTCGGGACACCTGCTGTAAGGGCACTCCTGCCCATAGAAAACAGAGGTCTGTCCAGTGTTTGGCGGCAGGCGGGGTTGATCGTCACACGGTGCGTGCCGTGGCACCATGCTTGTCTCGGGACTCGAGTCTGAAGCTAGTGCTGAAGCGGTCTCATATGCATCAACCCCAACGGCGCGTCCGCCGCGGAGGATGCCATATGCCCCAGGAGCGTCTGGAAAAGTTTTAAGGGGACCGTTGTGCCCGGTCTGAAAGCGGCGAGGCACCTCAACACTGACTGCGCTCGTTGGTGAGACGTGCTGACATTGAGACCAAGTCTAACTCCATGCCGAGAAAAGAGATGCTCTGAACTGGAGTGAGCTTGCTCTTTTCCCAGTTGACCTGAAGCCGTAAACGGCTGAGGTGCCTGAGCACCTGGTCTCTGTGAGTGCATTGTAACTCTCGCGAGTAGGCCAGAATGAGCCAGTTGTCGAGGTAATTGAGTATGCGGATGCCGGCTTCTCGGAGCTGCCTCTGCGACTATCGTGAAGACGCGAGGGGACAGAGACATGCCAAAGGGGAGGACCTTGTACTGATACGCCTGGCCATCGAACGCGGACCGCAAAAAGGGGCGGTGTCAAGGCAAAATTGAGATGTGGAAGTACATGTCCTTCAGGTCTACCACTGCGAACCAATCTAGATGTCGGACGCAGGTTAAAATGTGTTTCTGCGTGTGCATTTTGAATGGGAGTTTGTGCAATGCTTGGTTGAAACTCGCAAGTCCAATATTGGTCGTATGCCATCACCTTTCTTGGGTACGATGAAGTAAGGGCTGTAGAAACCCTTCTTCATCTCGGTTGGAGGGGCAGGCTCTTATCGCGTCTTTGAGTAAAAGAGTGGCGATTTCCGCATGCAGGGACTTGGCATGTTCGCCGTGTACTGCGGAAAAGCGGACGCCCATG
Organism: Moxostoma hubbsi; assembly: GCA_032164185.1. Taxonomy (NCBI): domain Eukaryota; kingdom Metazoa; phylum Chordata; class Actinopteri; order Cypriniformes; family Catostomidae; genus Moxostoma; species Moxostoma hubbsi. The sequence goes on along the minus strand of JAVLUX010000024.1, from coordinate 14,569,932 downwards.
AAGGGGGGCGGGGGCCTGGCAAACTGAATTGCGTAACCGAGTCGGATGGTCCGGGCCAGCCAGCAAGTCGGGTTGGGAAGTGAGAGCCACATCGTGGCCCTGAGGGCGAGGTCGGACGCTGAGCACAGTTCCTGCAACACGTCAGGATCAGGACTTGCAGGATGGCCATGGCATGCAAGGCGGAAGCAGCCTGTCCCATGGCGCTGTAGGCTTTGGTGGTAAACGAGGATGTCGTCCTACAGGCCTTGGAAGGGAGCACAGGGCGACCCCGCCAGGTGGTAGGGTTTCCGGGGCATAGATGGAGCGCAACAGCCCTATCCACCTGGGGAATCGCCGTATACCTGTGGGCCGCTTCGCCGTCGAAGGTAGCAAGAACGGATGAGCAGGGCTTGTGACGAGTGAAGAGGGGGGCTCTCCACGAAGACGTCAGCACATCATGCACCTCTGGGAAAAATGGGACCGGGTGGGCGAGGCTGTGAGCGGCACGCAGACCCCAGGAACCAGTCATCCAACCGCGATGGGTGTGAGGAGGACGGAAGGTTCCAGTCCAACCCCACACTGACGGCGGCCCGGGCAAGCATGTAGAACATCTGCGCGTCAGCCTCAGCCTGGGCGTGCTGGCCCAAAGGCGGTAGCCCAGGGGAGGTATCAGCATCAGACGCCGCGCTCTCCGATGTAGCGGCGAGCTCATCCAACTCGAGCTCCAGAGGATAGGCAGACTGGCCGTGAAGTCGCTGTTATGGGGGCGGCTGGAGTGGCGTGCTTTCTATTGAAAGCAAGCTGCGACCGCAACGTTGCCATGGTCATGCCCTCGCAGTGAGAGCATGAACCATCCACAAACTCTCTCTATCGCTGCCCAGACACACGAGACAACGCCTGTGGCCGTCTGAAGCGGAGAGCACCAGGAACTACATGGGGCGGAATGGCATCTTTAAGAAGACGCGTCCTGAAAAGGTCGTTCAATGCCACTGTGTATTGCTCTTTTAGAGAAATAAACTCTTTTATAGAGAAAATTACTCTTTTAACAGACTCTTTCAATACTCTGTGCTGTCAAAGCGCCCAGGGGCAAAGGAGAAAGCCGCTGAAGTGCGCTGTAGATCCAACAGCAGATAGTACGTCAGAGGAACAGAAGCAGGAATCTGGTGTCATTCGCAGCTGGCTGCATACACGACCATCGGCTCCGAAGAAAATTTCTGAATGAACTCGACGTATTTCCCCGCTTTTATACCCATATGTCCAGGGCGGGGTATGCAAATACTGTCTGCCAACTTCTCACTGGCCTTTTTTCATAGACCAGAGGCATATTCGGCGCTCAAGAGAGACCCCTAGTGTCGTTTCTTCGACACGACGTCAAAGTGAGCGACAGACGGGGAACAATATTGAAGTCCTTTTTTAATCTAAATCTCCACTTTAACTTTCAGATTTGAAAGTGAAACTAAACAGGCACCACATGTGACTTTCAGATGTAAAAGTGAAAGTGGAGATTTAAAGTAAAATAAAACCATAATTGTTGATCTGTTTCTCATATAACCATTTAAAGTAAACTTGTTCAGACAAACAGTGATTAAAAATGGTTAAAAGCTTGATAAATGAAAATGGTGACCCAGCACAGGGCATAAAATATAAATTTTCTCTTATACATTCATATGCTGTACATTTTAACCTAAAATCTGGATGTTGATGTAAAAGAAGCCCATGACCAAGTTATGCAGCAACTACCCAAATATACATCCAGGTCATTTTTGGGGGGTTGGGGTGTTATTCATTTGGACAGAGTTGATACTGCTTGAAAGTTTTGATGCGAGTATATACAGTGTTAACGTATGAAGTACACAGGGTTGGGGAGTAACGGAATACATGTAGGATTGCGTATTTAAAATACAAAATATAAGTAAATGTATTCCACTACATTTACAATTTTATGTATTTTGATTACTGAAGAGATTGCTTTGCTTTTTATTGTTATTTGTTTCATTTAATATTTTGTCCTTTCAGATGCAAAACATTTATACATATAAATGATGTGATCCAAAGTGCATTTGAACACTTTCTTATCAAGTGTTACATTCATACGAGCAGAGAGAAAAGTACGTTTGAAGTAAGTTTAGAGCAGAAGAAATAGAAATAAATCTTGTGTAAATTGTCAGCTTTACGCTAAGCTAAAATGCTATTTATAGCCATTTTACGTGCACATGTTACCAGGCACGATCATTTTTTTTTTTTTAGCAAGAAAATTAACATTAGATCATAATACATTTTTTCTAGTATGACCTTTTTGATATTAGGGCAAAAATCGGATTCTTGATAATAATTTTTGTATTGTTTTCCTGTAAAGAGATCTAAAAATCCTGAAAACAAGATCAGTTTGATTTATCTTGTTTTAGAAACAACACTGCATAAGATATTTAGTTTTTTTCAGAGATTTTTTTTTTTGAACATGTGTATTTTTTCTTACGGTAATGAGTTTTTATAGTCAAAACCAGTGAAAAAAATCTACCAGTGATGAAGTAATCCAAGTATTTAGAATACGTTACTGACCTTGTCGTGGAATATTCACGATGAATCTCTCTAAGTTGTAAGAAAACTCTCGGAGTCCCAAGTTCCAGATGCCAAAGTTATAGTTTATTGAACACCAACAAACTACATGAGACCAGTCAGCTGTCTGTTCTACTTTCGTTTTCCTAAGTTCCCAATTATATACCCCTTTTTTGTTGTCTTTCTGCTCCTTATCTCTAGCCAATGGGATTATTTCCCTCAATTCTTTCCCTAGCCACCAATATGTTTTATGTTGCTTGCTAATTAACTATTGGTGGAAAATCCCTTGCTCATCTATTTTTTAAAAACACGTGTATCTTTCACATTCAGCCAATTACCTCACATTTTGGACATATTCCATAGTTCACAGAAAGGGCTCTTTCATTCAGAAACATCTGTGTATGAGAAAAAACAGCCATGTCCTCATCTCACCACCTTAGCCTTTGAGCTACAGGTCAGTGTACCCTCTTGATACCACAATATTATTATCTCCATGTGCTCACACAGGTCAGTGTACCCTCTTGATACCACAATATTATTATATCCATGTGCTCACACACTCAATATTATTATTATTTCCATGAAAAGGAGTACAAGCTCTAAAGATATTCATTATACTTTCAGTTTGTTAGAGCAGTCACCGTGACCGGTCGAGAGATATACAACACAGAAATACACCATATATTTGTTTTCAGAGAAGTACACAGAGAAACACAGAGAAATACACCATATACTCCCCCCTGTGAGACTTACAAAAAGTCTCACACCCTATTTCCCTCGACCAGAGTGCAGTCACACAAGCCAGCCCATCTTATTCCATCATGTGGCCAAAATAGGCCACGCAATTTCTTTAACCAATACTGTCTATATGGGGCTGCACTCTGCAGGACTTGGGTCCAAACATCTCCTCCCACACTTGGCTAGAAAGGAGTAAAAGAACCCAATCCTCTAGCTATCACTGTTCTCGGGGAGAGTGTCAACAAATCAACTTTGTGTTTTAAGCATGTGCATGAAAGTGTAAAGCCTTGCGTGATGTAGAATATAAGTGATTACATATTGATTAGATATGTTAACAATTACTAGAATAACTGATATAATAATATGCCTCCATCAGTGCCAGAGGAACTCACAGACATTTCCGGTAGCCTGAAGTGCTATCTGGTGCTGTGTTGGAGCAGACAGCGGGTTTTTAAACCACCAGTTGAGTCTTATTTGCTCTTGCAGCTAAGCACTGAGGTGCTCGTCGCTCCAAACTTTATGTCTTCTTGTTGTAGCCATTCTTGTTCCCTCTGGGCAAATACTCACAATAACAGTTGTCATACATATTGAAATATAAGTAGTAAGTCCACTATTTTCTACTTGATTAACTCAATCAGGGTGTTTTACAGAAACCTCCCTCTATACTATTAAATCAATTGATAACTGTAATAAAAGAACAAAAAGATGTCAGAATAATACGCAAACAAAAAACATATTCATAATGTAAAGGAAAGTACAATTACCAAAGAATATCCCTTTTAATTGGTTACATTACCTTGTAACATTACCTTGTAACATGGATAATGATCTGATTCAGAATCTCATCATTCCCTTTCATTATCATTGCTTGATTAGACAACAAACATAATTTTAAAGGAATACTAACTTCAGGAAGGGGTATATGCCAAAATAATAAACAAAACACCCTCTATCTTCCTGCCTACTCTATCCAATCTAAAATACTACCTAATTTTATTATAAAAGAAAATACAATGAGTATGCTGACTCCCTTGCTATCCAAAAACAATAGAAAAGTGAAAATAAAGAGTCAAAATAAAAGGCTCCCCTTCCCTACCACTCTTGTGAAATTCCAGGATTTTTTCTAGAAGTCGTCCAGGTCATCCAGTCCAGGGCATGTGGGTTATACAGTAGCCCCAATGTCACTTCCAGATGGCTTTACAGATACATTGGTCATCTGTTTGGCTGCAGCATTGGCCAGCATTGATCTAAGAAGAGGCACAACACAACAAAACAACAACAACACAAATAATAACAACAGCTATGACTATTATTACTCCCACTTTAGTCCAGGATCCAAATAGTTTGTCAAACCAATTTCTAACCAAGCCATTTTACTTGTAGGTTCTAGTTGGCCTGTAGGCTTTCAATGAGTCATTAATATAATTAATCAATCTTTGCTGACTGTAATTTTTCAAGGGAGAGGGCGAACATATTATATAACTCGTCATATTTGCTTGTTTTACTATATATTCGGCCCATTTATACCAGTCATTTTGAGTTGCGTGTAGTTCCTCCTTTCCTGCGGACTCTACGGGTTCCATAATATATTCTAGGTCTATGGGTTTTGATACCCTATGATGGGGCATTGTGTCAGGTTGGGTCTTATTTGGACTGTTCGGTTTGCCCTGTTTAGCCAAATTGCTTATCCAATTTCAAGTCTTTCCAGGTTCACCTTTGTTCAATGATCCAGGTGCTTGTTTCTGTCTGATTTCTCATTCTATGCTATATTGTCTCTGCTCAGTCTGGGAAATAGAACTCAAGGTCTGTGGTGTCAATTATAGGAAATTCATCATACCATATTCGTAGTGATGGTCCTTCATCTGAAGAGTCTGATCTTTCCTGGGTCGCCTCTCCGGTAGGCCCTGTGTGGGAGGCAATATCTGTCCCAAATATGTTAATAACAGCATCATCCACACCAATACCTCTTAGAGCTTCCATTCTTTCCTCTGCGTCCCGCAACACTTCGTCCAGCGGCTGCGTTTGCTGGCCTGTTTCATTTCCTTCAGTTGATTCTGTGTCTCAATCTCTCTTTCTGCCTCAGAGTGCTCTTCCCCTACGTGGGGTTGTCCTTCTTCTACTTCCGCTTCTCCTTCTTCAGATTCTCTAGCCGGTGCTTGCGCATCTTCTCCTTCCTCAGGTTCTTGGTTTTGTGCTTGCTGCTCTTCTTCGTCTGAATCTTGCCTCGTATTCATCATTGGGAAGTCCATATTCATAGTTACTTCAATACAGTCCGTCAAGTGCTCTGTACTTTCTGAATTCACTTTCTGGAATATTTTGTTTTAGTTCAGCTTCATTGGAAAGGCCATCCAAGATCCCCAAGGCTGATTGTAGGGAACCCACTCTGCAGTGTGCTTTCTTAGAATTGTTCATCTGGGGATCCTGGTCGTCCTTGGGACGTTTCTGCGGTAGGCCTTTTATTGGGGGCAACACTTATCCCAAATTTGTTAGTAATAACATCATCCAAATTAATATGTCTTTCTAATTCATTGGTATTGTAGGCCACAATTGTTTTCCACCTTCTCTCCTTCAATGGGTCAACCTGTCCCAACTTGCGTCAATGATGGCAACAGCATTACTATTTCATTTTATATACATAAAGCACACTGTAATCAACTCATATGGTTATATGTTTTATATTAACTAACAATCATTACTTTCTGCATTCATTTGATTAGTATATTAAATGATTTCCCTTATTACAGTCATTGGCTACACACATTCTTGTAAGAGAGGAAATGTGTGCACACTCACATACATTTGTTGCATCTCATTTGTAGCACTAAATTACACATGGGTCCTCTGCCTCCTCCAGGCATGCGCCAGGCAGAGTCTGGCTTTATTCCAATCAAAAACATTAGACCATCCCTTTAGTATCTATACACAACATTTTTTTTTTCATGGTCATTCACAGAAAGGGTCATTCACAGAGAGGCTATAATTCTCCCCAAAAGAGGGAAACTACCACAGGTGTTCCTTATCTTAAAACTCCCAACTCATGCACTTATCACATACATTTCATTTCCTCCTGTTACCCAAGGTCTCTCAATGTCTGTATCATATTAATTAATTTTCCCTGCAAGCTAAGCTGTTTTTCATAGCTTCAGACTGCATCAGAGTAATTCAGAGTATTAAATAAATAAAAGAATGATCAAATATGTAACATATGATTCATTTCCTCATACATGTCTTTATTGGAGGAATCAATTTCCTCCCAGTTTGGTCTTTCTGTTGCATTGGACCATTCACATTGATCAGTGTCATCTGCTTGTTTTGATAAATAATTATCTAATCAATGGTAACACACAATAGAATATTATTCCCCTCACAAGAATTGCTGTTTCAATCATTATACCAATTTTAGCCAACCCTGCACCTTATTTCTTAAATAATTCCATGTAAATTGTTACAAGCAAACAAGACAAGCAATGTTAATCTTTTTAGTCACCAACATGTTTCTTTTCCATACTTCATTACTTTTAAAATGTACATGAGTTCAATTAAAGCATAAGTAATAAATCATCTTCCAGTCTAAATTAATTATCATACAAACATTCCCATGTTTGTTTAATACTTCTATAAAAAGTCAGGCACTCCTTTGTCTGCAACGGCTCTCAAAACTTTACCCCCAAAACCAATCTATAAATAATCCTCTACACAGGGTATGATCCCCTGATAACACAGTGACAGAATGCTTTGTTATTAAAATACAGTCGGGTTCAGTGGAACTTTCCATTTTCGGGCAGGTCTCTTCTAGACCTCCCTTTTGATGCTTCTGATCTAAGAGCATCCATCCACTTCCTTAAACCCCTTTCAAACCTTCTTGGGCAGGTTTCCAGGGCGGTGACGCCCTGCCTTAGGTTGCTCAACATTTTTGCCATTGTCAAGTCTTACCCGTCATCGGACCGTCACCTCTTGCCACTGGTCTTGATACTGCTCTGTCCTCAATCCTTAATAATTTGGTATCAGGAAACAGATATTTTCTTTCAGGGAGTATCACCAGAGAACCGACACAGCCAATGGAACCATCTACAACTACTTAAATATGGAGACAATTCAAAACATGGTTAAATTCAAAAAGCATTATTAAAAATTCATCAATCTATTAAAATTGTCCAAATTAAAATAAAATATGCTAAAATTGAACTCATTTATAGATCACTAATTTCCATTCAGGTTGTATTTCTGCTACTTTAGCAAATGTCACAAAAGACCATGTATCATGGTTGGGAATAACATCAGAACAAAGCCCTGTCAAGCTTCTAGGAAGCTTCATTTAAAAACATCACCTTAATTCAATAATAGTCTCTTGACAGTTTTTTAACCTACATTTATTCTTTCAAATGAATTTTCAACTAAATCTCCTATCTTTAGTCCAATCTTCATATCACTCTATCTAACATTATTGTCAAAGCACATCATTTTACATATAAAAATCAAATCAAATCAAAATAAAACAACTTAGAGATATTTCTTCAAAATCTGCTCTTGTGTTTCTGTTCCAAGCAGACACTTATCAATTTTAGACCAAGAGTGAGGAGTGAGGGGGGGCATTCCACTCCCTCACACTGTTTCTAATCTCATTAAAGCTATTTCTTCTTTTTTCGTTTTACAATCTCACAATAATATGTTTGATTTATTCTTCAACAGTAAAAATAGTAATATTTATAATAATTGATTATATTAACTGCTTTCAAACTTTCTCATCTCACACCATTTAAAAACCAAAAACTACTCTCAACTCACTTCTTTAAATTCAAACAACATACATAACCTTCAAATCTTTAATAAAACAGAACACAATGTCTTTTTCAACATTCTCTATATAATCAATTAAACTTATTTTTAGCCTTCTGTTCAAGCAGAGCTTTACATTTGCAACACCTATCTTAATATTAATATATTATAATCCCCTTTTTACTATTAAGCAATAACTCATTATTACTGCTTTCTCCATTTCTTACACTTTGTCAGGTTAAGGAACTTCCATTCTGTCTAATAAAATAATATAAATCAAGATTTTAAACTAACAGAAAAGTAAAAGTCTAAACAGAATTAAGTCATAAAGAGGCACAATGGAAATTCAAACATATCTCTTGTCTTGTGTTTTGAAATAATTGCTCTGTAAAATACATTCTAAAATACACTACGCTCTCTTAATTTCTCATTACTCTCTTTTTTTTTTTTTTTTTTAAATCCAAATGTGTCAGCATCATTTAACAGTTATCATTATTATACCTCTAAAATTATACTTTCATGTATTAACTATGGCAAATAGACACTCAAGCAACTCTTTTTAGAACCCAGAAACCTCTTTTGAGGGTATTCTCTGGAAAATTTGGGGGAGTAACCAATCCGATAGGTAACTCTATAACTTTGTCATACATTTGTAATATTTACTCTTCAAATCAGTAAATCATTGGTTAGCTGCTGGATTTAAATTTAGACCCTCAGAACAATTTAATTTTCCATTGATGGCATTCTGGAAAATCATAAAGTGATCGTATAAGACTGAAATCAATTTTTTCCAGAGAAATTTTAATCCACATCATAAATGGCAGATCAGTAATGATTACCAGCAGTAATGAGCGCAGGAGGATCAATCAGATAATAGTCCACATCATTTTCAGTCTTTGTCTCCGGATTTCCTCCTGCAGTAATAGTAACTTCTATAAAATCATCTTGCCCAGCGTCTGCAATGGTGAGAAACTAGTTCCAGAATGAGTTAGTGAAACAACATACACATTATGATGACAAAAGAAACACAGAATAGACACATAAATACGAAGTTATTAACATTCATATTTGAGGACGATATGATGTTCAGTTTAATCTTAACCTTTCTCCATGGGCTTCACCTGCCCCATAAACCAATTTTTAAATAATCCAAATCATTCTTACATTTATTTTCCTTTAATTTTAGTCTCAAATGCAGCTTCTCAGTGTACTCATGATCAACCAAGACCTATTCTGTGTAAACCAAACAAAACAAAACAACAAAAAAACAAAATAAAAATAAAATATCTATCTATCTGCTATCTATCTTTTTCTAAAGTCGGGGCCCATTTCTGTCTGTCTGAAGACACCAAGAAAGGCCTGTTTCCCCTCAAAATCATCCTCAATGCCTTCATCAGACAGTCCCTAACAAAAATAAAAAAAATCTCTGTCTATCTTTTGTTGGTTGATCAAGTCTACACTGACAGCGCCGCACTCACATTTATATTGTTCTCCAGACACTTTTAAAATCATCGAAAAATCAAAAACAACTTTCTAGTGTATAATTTAATAATGTTAAAATAATTTTTTCTCATAAACTGGACAGTACAGAACATAAAACAGACACATGATTTCATAAGATACAAAATACAATTTTCTTATTAGTTATTTTGTCATCATATCATTGGCCCTCTTTTGCCATTTGCTTGAATATAACAACACTTATCTTATATACAACCTTTGTTTAAAATCCAATTACTTATTTGACTTTAGTTTATTGCAATACACTTGACTCAAAGCTTTATTGTTTCTCCAGATAATGTGATTTCCCAAATAAAATTCAATTGCTTTAAAGTGATTTAATTTTGTATATAATCTAAATATTCTTACTCGTCACTTAGATATAAAAGGAGTTATGATCTGGCACATGTCCATTCAACAGCTGCTCCCTCTCAGTTTAGATAATCTCACATCAGGCTTCCTTCATGGCATGAAAAGAACAGCCCAACAATAAACATCGTCCAGTCAGCTAAGAGTTAACTTTTTGATTTCACGCACATTTTTGTTTTACATGTATTTGTTTGGTTATACTGTATTATATTTATCCTTATACATACATATTCATACATACACACATACATACACATATACACACACATATACATACACACATACACACATATACATACACACATATTTTTTTATCATTGGTTTTAATTCTACAACCAGAATATTCATTAATTGCCCTTTTTGTTTTTATTCATCAGATCTTTTCAGCCTCTCGTATTGATGGAAGTTTGAAAATAGCCTAAACAGATTTTCTTTGCTGTAAATTGCACACATACTCCTCATCAATTACACAGCAGAGGATCAATCTCTCTATCTTGATCCCAAATTCTAGAATTTGATTATACTAAAACAAACCTATTACTTCTGCCCCTCCTTTTGCTCTCCTCTTTTTATCCCTCTCCTTTATTTCCATAAAAACCACTCGTTATTTACAGTGGTTGATTACTATATCTGTTACTTCTTCGGTTTTATATTAAAACCCATGTACCCACAGCTGTCTCATCCATTTTAGGTCTCTGTTCAAGACAATTTCTTCATTGGTGCTAATTCTCCTTTACTCTCTATTAACAATCACCTTAAACTCTTTTTTTTTTTTTTTTTTTTTTCTTTCCTTTTTTTATAGTTAATTTGTTCATAACTCCAGAAATGATCACTAATTCCTTGTTATTATTAATCTTTTTAATTCTACTTATTTTCTCCTCTCAGCCTGCCACCAAATTAGGATTTCTGTTTCATGAGGAAAACTGAGACAAGAAAAAAAAAGTCTTCTCCGTTTCTGTGCATGCTCACAGCCCCTCCCTTTACAGCTCTGTCTCTGCTCAGCCCCTCCCCTACAGCTCTTCACAGCACTCAGTCTCTAGTACTGTATGAGAGATGTTACCTGCTGCAATTTCTTTCCAGACAACAAACGGATAAAACTCTCCTGTCTCTGCATTTTTCTCTAGTCTTGTTCACTGCAATGGAAAACATTTTGCCTTTTCTTTATCTTTTTCCAATTATTCAATTTGTCTATTCTAAGTTTCCTCTGTCTTTCTCTCCCTCTCATGGGGCTGTCCGGTCAGCCAACCAGCGAGCGAGAGCAAGGCAAGGAAATAACAGAGAATCAGATACCATTTGTCTCTAATTTTCAACAGTCTTTTTACTCAGTCAATTTGTTTCAGTTTATTTGTCCCATTTCACTCTTGGGCATTTCTTTATTGTATCTGATTCTCTGCTCCACTCCGCCTCTGCAAACAATACCTCATCAACACTAGAATCATGCATTTAAACAAACACACAAACCCAGCGCAATTAGTATTTGTAAGTACACAGGCACTAGCAACACAGTTAGTCATGCACATTATTCATTATTTCAAACACACACAGAGTTCAACAATTCCCCGTTTTCTGCTCAGTCCGGGTTCCATCAAAACACTGCAATAAATAATCTAATCTAACACCTGGAGAAATTATGACGCAAATTTTCTACTATAAATGCACCTGCGTTAGGATTTTCACACCTGTAGCTACAGGAATTTTTCCACTTCTTGATTATATACCTAAACACGGGATTTTAACACGCGCCGTCGCACATCGACACACCTCTACAGGCCTTTTTATCTTCTTCTTCTTCTTCTTCTTCTTCTTTAAATAACTACCCCCCCTCCCCAATTTTGAAATCTGGAACTCACCTCTATCTTAGCCAATTAGTCCAAATTATTCTATGTTCGGACCGGCAAAGGTCTTAGGGAAGCCACCTACTGGGACTTGCTATCACAGATCACACAAAAACACCTTAAGCAAAACGCTTACCTCGATTTTATGGCGCCGGTGATTTTTGTGCGACCAGTGCCAGCGTCCTGTCAGCAACCTCTGGCCCCTTGACCTCAATGCCGGCCCCACGTTGGGCGCCAAAGAATATGTCGTGGAATATTCACGATGAATCTCTCTAAGTTGTAAGAAAACTCTCGGAGTCCCAAGTTCCAGATGCCAAAGTTATAGTTTATTGAACACCAACAAACTACATGAGACCAGTCAGCTGTCTGTTCTACTTTCGTTTTCCTAAGTTCCCAATTATATACCCCTTTTTTGTTGTCTTTCTGCTCCTTATCTCTAGCCAATGGGATTATTTCCCTCAATTCTTTCCCTAGCCACCAATATGTTTTATGTTGCTTGCTAATTAACTATTGGTGGAAAATCCCTTGCTCATCTATTTTTTAAAAACACGTGTATCTTTCACATTCAGCCAATTACCTCACATTTTGGACATATTCCATAGTTCACAGAAAGGGCTCTTTCATTCAGAAACATCTGTGTATGAGAAAAAACAGCCATGTCCTCATCTCACCTTCTTAGCCTTTGATCTACAGGTCAGTGTACCCTCTTGATACCACAATATTATTATATCCATGTGCTCACACAGGTCAGTGTACCCTCTTGATACCACAATATTATTATATCCATGTGCTCACACACTCAATATTATTATTATTTCCATGAAAAGGAGTACAAGCTCTAAAGATATTCATTATACTTTCAGTTTGTTAGAGCAGTCACCGTGACCGGTCGAGAGATATACAACACAGAAATACACCATATATTTGTTTTCAGAGAAGTACACAGAGAAACACAGAGAAATACACCATAACCTTGAGTAATCTAACGGAATATGTTACAAATTACATTTTACAGCATGTATTCTGTAATCTGTAGTGGAATACATTTAAAAAGTAACCCTCACAACCCTGGAAAAACATCCCTTAGAATTTTCCTATTATAGTAATTCTCAGTGCTACTCGGGCATTTTATATGCCCTATTTTTAAGATCACATTGGGCCAGACAGTAATTGAAGAATCTTGTCTGCATTACTATATAGAATGAAAAAGAATGAAAGAATTTGCCAATTTAACAATTTTTTTGCAGTCATGGATTCTTAGGGCCCTCCTTCAGCCAGGCTCACAACGAGAGTGGGCTGGAGAGTGAGAAGAGGTGCACAGTTAATAAGTCTCGTTTTGACAGTGGTGGATGAAGCACACCTGATATGAATAATGCTTCATCACCCCTGTCTTTAAAACATAGAGTGCACCTCTTCTTGGGGAGCCAGCTTCAAATCTCCATGGGCACACACTGGCATCCTCGCATGCCTAGGACCAGTGCGGGGAGGGTTCGGACTAATTAGATGCAACGCTGGACCTGCTTTTCGGACCCCCGACATGAGTTAGATGTGTCGCAGGGGGAGAACAGCACGCGTCATGGCCGGCGGGCTACATCTGCCATGGCCCTGGGAAGACCGGCCGTTAACGACGATGACGCGCCATGGATCCAGGAACTTAAGCCTGGGCCACTCCATGGCCATTTAAGACATTCAGTCTTAATTGTCCATTAAAGTCAGACTCAGCCAGTCCCTTTGGTCCCTCAGCAGTGCACTTAAAATATGCAATTTCTCTGCTCTGTCAAATATTATTACACAAGGGACCAATTTAGGTTAGAGGTGTCCTATAGTCTGAGGTTTGCCATTTTTTTTACACTTTACTTGAGTAGCCTTCTAGTTAGAATGATGTTGTATACATATTAAAAAAACTCTCAACTCATGAATGTGCCCCTTTATCATATGCTGCTTTGTTGCAAAGCAATTTTACAGAGTTAATAAGAATACTACTTATGAATACTGTTACCAACAACTATGATAATTGTTATTGTATGTATTATTAATAAAGCACTTTATCAACCCATATGGTTCTTTCAATGATAGAGACATCAGCTGTCTAAAAACACATCACTTTTAAGACCACCTGACTCATAATTGATTATGCACTTTCTTGATGCACTTTTTTTTTATTATTATTCTTTCGAAGATAGAAAAATAGAATTGGAAAAGTCCCACACACTGTTGTGATCTGTTATAATTTAATAAAGAATTGCAAGCTACATGAATAGTGTGACTATTTCTATTCTATTTTTCCATTGCAGTGTCCTTCGCTCCTGCCCTTCAACCACCCAGGTGTACGGGGGTACTTATTCAAAAGTTATTGTTTTTTACAACTCTTAAATAAAAGTTCCTACAGTATTTTTTACTGTGGATCACTTTCATCTATATTCTAGCCTGTACATTTCTGGGAAATTTTTAAAGTCTCCCTAGGATAAATAAAATAGCATCTGCTAAATAAATGTCAATGTAAATGTGATATATATAATATATTTGACATAATACAGTGTAATATGAAAAGCACCTAAAATTAAACATTTAATTAAATGAATTTATGTATTTTATATAATATTACTTGAATCTAATGAATCTAATATAATTTAAACTGAACATTTGCATTATCCATTTAGAAGGCTGTTGGTAAATTTTAAAATTTACACAATTCTGGTAATTGGAAAAATAGGCAGGGCCAGTGCTAATAAATTCAATATGGCCAAATATTAGCCAATGAATTGGCCTTCTTGATATATTAGTGTGTATGCAACAATTTGCCTGATGTTGCCTCTGTTTCTTGTTTCTGCAGGTATGAGGATATTGGTCACTCTGCTTCTAGATACTCTGCCTATGTTAGGCAACGTCCTCCTGCTGTGCTTTTTCGTCTTCTTTATATTTGGCATTATTGGGGTGCAGCTCTGGTCGGGACTTCTAAGGAATCGCTGTTTCATGGCAGAAGACATTAAAGCGTAAGTACTGCCTGACTCTTATCTAACTGCCAGCTTTGTCCCTTCTTCTCATTGCCCCCTCTGTCCTCTGGGAGAATGTCACCACCTCAGATATGATCCAAAGTGGCAGGCAACTGTTGCCAGCAGCAATGGCATTTCAGCCACTGACAGGCTTGTAAACTGAACATTAAACCCAGGCAGAAAATCAGTGTTCAGTGAATCAGCCTGTGAGTACTGTAGGCACACCCACCACTAATGCCCTGTGCACAAAGGTATAGAGGAAATAAATCTTGAAAGTCTGTCATGCGTACACACTGTGGTTATCAAAATGAGTTGTTTTAGAAGTCATATATTTTTATGTAATGAAACAAATTAGTGCTCTGTAAGTGCTTGTGTTTGTGTAATGGCCCTTGTTGTTCAGATATGCAAGAGCAACAACATTTTCTTATGTCATGCCTTATTTAGCTCTTGATCTGAAGTTGTTTTTTTTTCTCCAGATTGTGGTGAAAATGTATTATTATTTTATTTAAAGTACTGCAGAAGATGATTGTAAAAGCACGGGGATTTGATGGTCTTTACTCACATATAGTTGATGCTTTAATTTTTGAAGTGGTTTAGCAGTACCTTTTTGACAATATATTCCAGATATTGCTGACTTGAGGATATGCAGTTTTCTTATGTGTGGGTGTTTGTTTTTATTTTATTTTATATAAATTACTGTGTTTATAAATTATATACACTGAGTTTATATATGTGTATATACTGTATATACACTGACAGTTAAAGGTTTTGAGTTTATGTTTATGTTTGTTCTTTTTGCTGACAAAGATAAATTGTGCCTATGCACAGTATGAATGTCTTTACAAAACTACAATTTAAATTGGAAAAGTTAAAATCGGTTTGTTGGACCAGATAATGTAGAAAGAGCAGTCAAAAAGTGACTGACGTGTACATGGGAAATTCGTGAATACTTTTTCAAAGCATCTCAGGTGGATATCTTAGATAAAGATCCAGTGTGCGCTGAGCTGTAGCCTAGACAAAGAGTGGCTACTTTGAAGAAGCTAAAATATAAGATAGCTTTGATTTTGTTCAACATTTTGGTCAGTATATAATTCCTATACTTCCATTTGTGAAATGTCATAGTTTTGATGACTTTACTATTGTGCTAACATGTGGAAAATAGTAATAATGAAGAATGAGTACTCTAGGTAGATGACTAAACTTTTGAAATGTTGGTAATGTTTGATAAAAACAGTATGATTTCAGCATTTAATGCTGTGAAGCAAATGCAATGTTCTTTTTCTTTCCACAGCCTCTATAATCTGTCATTTATGAGTCCATACTTCATGCATGAGGATGGTGAAGACAACCCCTTCATCTGCTCCACCAGTGAGGAGAACGGCATGTTGCATTGCCATGAGGTGTCTCCTCTTAAGGAGGGTGATGTGGAGTGCTCTTTAAAAGCACCTCCACCTGGACATGCCAACTTTGGCCTGGATGGACCCAGCAAGAACAGCTGTGTTAACTGGAATCAGTATTACAGTACGTGTAAATCTGGGGAGCTCAACCCCCATAAAGGGGCAGTGAACTTTGATAATATTGGATATGCCTGGATTGCTATATTTCAGGTAAGTGTCTCACATTGTGGATTAGTGATGTTTGTTATACAAATCACTGCCATATCAATGGCCTTTTTGTTGTAATGTGCAAGTTGACATATAAGAAGGCTGTGGAAACAGTGCATTAGAACAGGGGTCTAAAAACTTAAACATATTGCATTTTATGCCTGGCATATAATAACATGTAGATAATACCATATAAATGTATTTACATACTTTATGATGCTTACATTGCAAAGCCATTCAAATAATCATTAATGATGTACAGAGTCATATACATGTATTTTACATTTAACTTGTACTTAGTACATTTTAATGTGGGTGGGACAATGAAACATTTAGCTGAGCTTCAGCTTCTTGACTGGAGTAAGACTATCTAAATCTTAAAATTGTATATTTAACAAATATTTAAATTTTCTATCAAATTAGTTTAAGTTCAACAATAATTGGCAGACCCCCTGCAGTGTGGCCACCAGCCTAATAACACAGTGAAATCGGAAAGACTAGGGCGACTTTTTTTGTGTGAAAAAAAAAAAAAACGGTATATGCTTACCGAAACTTGAAACACTGCCCCCAGTGGTCAAAGTGGTAAGTGTTGTAGTGCATATAGGCATGTGTAAGCTGTTTTAGTCCAGGAGAAGTCGCCAAAAGCTAGTTGTGAAGCAAGTACTTTTCAGCAGTACAGGGTGTAATACAGTGAATAGGAATGCATATTTTATGGACTGTAACCCCCAACCCAAAACTAAACCTAACGATTAGTGGAGTAAAAATGAAATTTTAGGAGGAAATGTGCAACCTCCGCAAAGTACTTCCTGATTTCAGTGTGAATACGAATCCTGCTCTCAAGCTGCTAATGCAGCGTGCTACGCAGGTCATACCACGTGGGAAGGTCAAGTCAAGTCATTTTTATTTGTATAGCGTATTTCACATTGTTTCAAAGCAACTTTTCAAAAAAATCATGCTTTATCAGAATCTAAAATCTATATTCTGTCCTGGCAGATACGTCACTGTATTGTTAGACAGATAGCGAACATCAAAAATAAGACTCAGTAGGCTTGACTCCAGGTTGAGTGTTTTGTTTTCTTTTTTGTAAAACTGCAATACAGTATAAAATAAACACTGTTACAGTCAAATATGTGCAACATCAACATAAATATAATAACCACAGCACATATTACAATATGATTCACTCAAAGAACATAAGTAAATGGGCTAAATAAAACACAGGAAAAAAATAATCATAAATGAGGCTTAACAGCCTGCTAACCCTGTATCTATAACCCAGCTAAATCCATGCTAGTGGTTAGCATCGCGATTAGCTTTAACCCGATTATCACAGAAAATAAATGCTTTTAAACAATAGTAGTAGAACGTCTACACATGTACTACTTAAACTACTTAAACAACTGAGCGACCATACTCACTGATGGATCTATTCCAAGGATAGACAAATAACACTGGAAGAGGAGCATTCAGTCTGCATGTACACCTGATGACGATCTCCTTACAAGCGCAATGACCCGCAATACCACCAGATGTCGCCACATAACATTAATAATAAAGCACTGACACTGATAGGAGTCAGAACAATCTAAAATAATCTAAAAAGTCTTCGAGTCATCATTGTGCATTTTTATAAAAATATGAGTATAAAATGTGTTTAAAAATAAATAAGTAAATAATACAGGTGAAACTCGAAAAATTAGAATATCGTGCAAAAGTTCATTAATTTCAGTAATTCAACTTAAAAGGTGAAACTAATATATTATATAGACTCATTACAAGCAAAGTAAGATATTTCAAGCCTTTATTTGATATAATTTTTATGATTATGGCTTACAGCTTATGAAAACCCCAAATTCAGAATCTCAGAAAATTAGAATATTACATGAAATCAATAAAAAAAAGGATTTTAAATACAGAAATGTCGGCCCTCTGAAAAGTATAATCATGCATATGTACTCAGTACTTGGTTTGGGCCCCTTTTGCATTAATTACTGCCTCAATGCGGCGTGGCATGGATGCTATCAGCCTGTGGCACTGCTGAGGTGTTATGGAAGACCAAGATGCTTGAATAGCGGCCTTCAGCTCTTCTGCATTGTTTTGTCTCATGTCTCTCATCTTTCTCTTGGCAATGCCCCATAGATTCTCTATGGGGTTCAGGTCAGGCGAGTTTTCTGGCCAATCAAGCACAGTAATACCATGGTCATTGAACCAGGTTTTGGTACTTTTGGCAGTGTGGGCAGGTGCCAAGTCCTGCTGGAAAATGAAGTCAGCATCTCCATAAAGCTTGTCTGCTGAAGGAAGCATGAAGTGCTCTAAAATGTCCCGGTAGACAGCTGCGTTGACTCTGGACTTAATAAAGCACAGTGGACCAACACCAGCCGATGACATGGCTCCCCAAACCAACACAGACTGTGGAAACTTCACACTGGACTTCAAGCGTCTTGGATTGTGTGCCTCTCCATTCTTCCTCCAGATTCTGGGACCTTGGTTTCCAAATGAGATGCAAACCACTGAGCAACAGACCAGTTCTTTTTTTCTTTAGCCCAGGTAAGACGCTTCTGACGTTGTTTGTTGTTCAGGAGCGGCTTGACAAGAGGAATACGACATTTGAAGCCCATGTCCAGGACCCGTCTGTGTGTGGTGGCTCTTGATGCAGTAACTCCAGCCTCAGTCCACTCCTTGTGAAACTCCCCCACACATTTGAATGGCCTTTTCCTGACAATCCTCTCCAGGCTACGGTCATCCCTGCTGCTTGTGCACCTTTTTCTTCCACACTTTTCCCTTCCACTTAACTTTCTATTAATGTGCTTTGATACAGCACTTTGAGAACATCCAACTTCTTTTGCAATTACCTTTTGAGGCTTTCCCTCCTTGTGGAGGGTGTCAATGATGGTTTTCTGCACAACTGTCAGGTCAGCAGTCTTCCCCATGATTGTGAATTCAACTGAACCAGACTGAGAGACCATTTAAAGGCTCAGGAACCCTTTGCATGTGTTTTGGATTAATTAGCTGATTAGAGTGTGACACTTTGAGCCTACAATACTGAACCTTTTCACAATATTCTAATTTTCTGAGATTCTGAATTTGGGGTTTTCATAAGCTGTAAGCCATAATCATAAAAAGTATATCAAATAAAGGCTTGAAATATCTTACTTTGCTTGTAATGAGTCTATATAATATATTAGTTTCACCTTTTAAGTTGAATTACTGAAATTAATGAACTTTTGCACGATATTCTAATTTTTCGAGTTTCACCTGTAATTGTATTTAGCCCCTGAGAGCATGTCAAAGGTGACTGTGGCAAAGAACACAAAACTCCATAAGATTTGCCTTTGGAGAAACTAGACTCACTGTGGTGGTCAGTTCCCCTCTGGGTAAACAGCATAAATATAATGCCAATATTGGTTAATTATGTGTAGTGCAGGTCATGGTTTAAAATTATTATGGTTAATGGTTAATTATGTGTAGTGCAGGTCATGGTTTAAAATTATTAAACTAAGTAAGTGTTAAGGGCCAATGTGTAAACGACAATATTTTGTACAGACTGTAAGATGAATGACTAATGTCTTTGAGGTCCATCCTAGATTAACTGCAGAAGTTCACATGGATGCATTTACCTTTGTTAGTTGGCTGATTAAGGCTTTTGTTGGCAACTAATTGATTGTCTATGCATTCCATTTTAAGACTGTAGTCCATCATTAGACCAAGGTGATGCAGGCAGAAATCAGTGAGGCGCATCGCAGTTCAACTTGCAGGTCATTTTGGTGAGGTCTATCCTAAGTCCAAGGTTCAGGCAGTGGCACATGCAATATCCTATGTCTTATGGTTGGAGTTGGCATCAGATCACCCTCTGTGAAGTCCATCTCCGTAGACTGTAGTATATCTGGCTGGCACAAGATGCAGTTGGTCGTCATCACTCATCAACATGCCGCAATGGGAGTCAGACACCAAGCAGGAATGGAGGTGAATCTGGACGGATATCTGGATATGAATCGCGAGGTTGGGACAGGGAAACAAATAGATTAATATTTGCATTGATGCCATTCAATTTATTGCAGAGTTATAAAACATGAGAAGTGTTTCCGGTTCCGGCAGATCTAACTAATGCAGCATAACTATGAGTTGATGGATAAATTAGGTTCATGCCTGGCTGAATGGATGAGTCTTTCATCGAGACTTAAACAGTGCCCTCCAAGCTTGATGTGAAACTCCAGGCTCTGGGCTTAAACAGCTCGCTGTGCAGCTGGATCCTGGATTTCCTGTCAGGCAGACGTCAGGTGGTTAGAATGGGCAGCAACATCTCCTCACCACTGACCCTCAACACTGGAGCCCCGCAGGGCTGTGTTCTCAGCCCACTCCTGTATTCCCTTTACACACATGACTGTGTGGCGACACATAGCTCCAATGCCATCATTAAGTTTGCTGACGATACGACGGTTGTAGGTCTGATCACTGACAATGATGAAACAGCCTACAGAGAGGAGGTGCACACTCTGACACGCTGGTGTCAGGAGCACAACCTCTCCCTCAACGTCAGTAAAACCATGGAGCTTGTGGTGGACTTCAGGAAGAAAGACAGAGAACACAGCCCCATCACCATTAATGGAGCACCGGTGGAGAGAGTCAGCAGTTTCAAGTTCCTCGGTGTCCACATTACTGAGGAACTCACATGGTCCGTCCACACTGAGGCCGTTGTGAAGAAGGCTCACCAGCGCCTCTTCTTCCTGAGACGGCTGAGGAAGTTTGGAATGAACCAACACATCCTCACACTGTTCTACACTAGTACTGTTGAGAGCATCTTGACTGGCTGCATCACCTCCTGGTACGGCAATAGCACCGCCCACAACCGCAAAGACCTGCAAAGGGTGGTGCGAACTGCCAGAAACATCATCGGAGGTGAGCTTCCCTCCCTCCAGGATATATATAAGAGATGGTGTGTGAAGA
The DNA here is from genome assembly GCA_032164185.1 of Moxostoma hubbsi. Taxonomy (NCBI): domain Eukaryota; kingdom Metazoa; phylum Chordata; class Actinopteri; order Cypriniformes; family Catostomidae; genus Moxostoma; species Moxostoma hubbsi. Next base: position 14,548,638 of record JAVLUX010000024.1, on the reverse strand, counting down.
AAGCTCGGAGGATTATCAAAGACTCCAGCCACCCGAGTCATGGGCTGCTCTCACTGCTTCCATCAGGCAGGCGGTATCGCAGCATCAGGACCCGCACCACCCGACTACATGACAGCTTCTTCCCACAAGCAATAAGACTTTTGAACACATGATCTCTCACGATCTACAATCAGCACTGCACTTTATTAATCATCACTCTGTCAATATATTCTCCCAATTCAGTTAGTGTGTATATATATATATATATATATATATATATATATATATATATATATATATATATATATTTATACCCTTATCTAGTGTATGTGTATTCTACATTGTGTGTATTGTGTACATTTGTTATGTAAATTGTTGTGTAGGTATGTGTACATTTGTTATGTAAATTGTTGTGTAAGTTTGTTATGTAAACTGTTTTGTGTAATATGTTGTTTATTGTAAAGTGATTTATGTCTCGTCACTGTCATTACTGCTATGTTGCTCGGAACTGCACACAAGAATTTCACCTGCTGTTGCACTCGTGTACACAGTAGTGTGACAATAAAGTGATTTGATTTGATTTGAGTCCCGAACAGTGTGAGGGAAACTATTCCATAGTTTAGGAGTCAAATATGAAAATGATCTCCAGAGAGATGAGAATATCGCTAAATACTTTTTCATTATCTATGTGAATGTTAAAGTCACCAACTATTACAGCTGTATCCACATTAAATACTAGATCTTATAGAAAATCTGCAAATTCACTAACAAAATCAGAATAAGGCCCGGGTGATCTATATACTGTAGCAAGGGCAAAAGACGACAGAGATTTTTTATTTATATCTAACGATGTCACATTAAGCATTTTAGTTCAAAAGACTTAAACTTGTATCCTATCCTCTGAGTAACACCAAAAACATTACTGTAAATTGCAGCGACACCTCCTCTTCAACCCTTCAGACAAGGCTCATGTTTATAACAATAACCCGGGGGAGTAAATTCATTTAAACTAATATATTCATCCGGTTTAAACCAGGTTTCAGTCAAACAGTGCGCATCCAAACTAATGCTTTGGATGAAAGAGATTTAAAGTTTAGTTGCCGTGTCTTTATATGATGTTTCTTTTTTTTCTTTTGACCTCAATAAAAAAAATGTCTAAATGATTTTGTGAGGGGTTTGTGTTTGGTAGTTTGAGGAACAGACAGGTTAAGGTTCCCTGGAGGGATGGAGTCCGGATCTCTTTAACAGGTCAGGTCTACCCCAAAAACTCTTCCAATTGTCTATAAATCCTATGCTATTCTCCGGACACCACTGAGGTAAACATGCTGAAACTGATGCAAAATTGTCTGATGGGAAATTTTGCAAGTCAGTGACTCGGCATACTGTCGCCGATCCAAGGATACCAGAACTTTTGGAAACAGCATTAATATGTATGATCATGTTGTGGCCATTGACCCTCCAGTTGAAGATCCCCTGCATTAAAAAGTGCCACTGTTCTTTTTTAAGCCAAAGCCCTAGTTATTCTAAAGAAAGATGAGTTCTTTTTACAACTTTTAATTGTTAGATTTTCTTCTTGTTAAGCACACTCCAACCACTCCTGAATCTCCTTTTAAGCAAATGTCTGTTTTTGTCATTTCTGCCCCCTATTTGCAAGACACTCTGAAAAGTGATGAGATTTTTTGATGGGAAAGTGGTATCATGTATCATTGCCTATAGAAATGAAATCAGAAAAGAAAGAGTGTCTTGTTGCTTATTAAATCATCAGCACTTCCAATCCATCCTCATCAGCAGGTCTAAATAATTTCAGACGGATTGGTGACATAAACCCCTGTCTAATAGTACTAAATATGTGCAGACATGTTCCTGGTTGGGGGGGCATTGGGCCCAGCGTACATACGCACAATGAGACTTTTGCTCCATTCTTTGGAAATGAATGCCAGTCTCGTTTATCCAATTGTCACAAGTGGGTCAGTCAGATGGTGTCCCTGTTGGCTGGGTTAATGACAGCACAGGGTTTGCAATTGTATGGCTGAAGGGTTTTCACCTGTGTTAAGATCTTAATTGGACCTGTTAATTGGAATGTTTATGCATTAGGAATGTTCACAGATACAGTTGCCTCGATTTACCTGTATTTTTGTATAAATTGCTCATGCAGTAATATGTGATCTTCAACTAAGTACAGTAGTGATATGCCAAGGTGATGGCTTCCACGAACCAATGGGCCATCCTCTGTTTGGAGATAGCCTTCCCCTTCTGCTGTTCTGCTGACTCAAGACATTTTGAGAGCATGCTGGATTGAACTCCAGGCATGTATCGCCGATACATGTTACACAGTTAGCACAGTGAGGAGCGTTTCTTCAGGGAGAGGGCCTTTAGCTCAACTGCCGAGCGGCATCCACCATGTTGGACATCGCCTGCCTGAGAGTCAGCGCCATGACCTTTGTCACCCACAGGGTGAGGTAATTTAAAGAGACATTAAACTCGCCCTGAACTCAACTTTGGCAAATGAATGTACCTGGGGGTGGGAGTTCACCTAGTGGAACCGCTCCCATTGGGGTCCCCAAATCACCCCCAGCGCTAACCGTTGGTAGAAGGCTGGGGTGGGGAGCAGCTGGGGTGGCTTTTACTCTGAAGAAGGAAAGCAGTGACCGCAACGTTGCCATGATTATGCTCTCGCAGTGAGAGCCATCCAAGAAGGCTGTCTTCACGTGGCTACAGCCCATACACATGAGGCAGCGATCTTGACCGTTAGAGGCAGAGAGATAGTGACCGCATCCAGGAACTACACATAGACGGAAAGGCATCTTTAAAAAGACGCTTTCCGTTAGTGCTCACTCTTTTAGAGAAATACTCTTTTAGATATACTCTCTTAGTGTAGCTGCCGATGCACCCATTGGCGTTCTCTGCACTTATCCGTGCAAGAGGGGAGAACCCCCTGCAATGCGCCAAAAACAGCTTAAAATGCTTCGAGGTGAATGGAACAGCAGTGGAGTACATAGACACCGATTAGCTCCAAAGAACAAATCTGAATGAGTGGTTGCAAGCTGGCTCCTTTTATACCCATATGTCCAGGGGAGTGGCATGCAAATTCTACTCTGCAAATTTCATTGGCATTTTCTCAAATATCAGAGATGTTTGGAGCTCCCAAGGGTGACCCCTAGTCTCACTACATCGACACAACGTTGAGTAAGTGACAGACAGGGAACTTTATTTTCAATGTAAAGTTCATCAAAACCTATTTGTTACAGTAGTTGAAGGTGTGAGGTCATGTTTGTTCTTCAGCCAGATCTTAAGAAAGAATTTATGGCCATATCTTAAAAAATGTAATTGAATATCCTTGACTATTTTAATGCAAATAAATGCATATTATTAACAGTGTTTGTTTTTCATGTTAGCATGATAGTTTCAATGAAAGTTTTAGGTAAGATAAATACTGAAAAAAGTTGAGATTTCATCTGGATAATGTGGCCCCTGCAAGAAAGTGGTTTTAAGAGCCCTGCCAAATAGTATAAAACCCCAAATGTATTTATTTATTTTTAAATACACATATGTTGTGAACAAATGCAGTCTCAGTATCATTTAGTTATAAAAAATATTTTAATACCAACAATTCAATGAAACTAGAGGCAGTATAAGCATATTTACAAAAATGGACAAGCATATTGATTGTTTATATTCGCAATGGCGTATGAGCCTATAAACGACCCTTCTGTCGAATTCCGTTGAATTTGATCTTCATTTGATCTAATTTTCTCTTCTTCACTTTTCAGGTTATCACTTTGGAAGGATGGGTGGACATCATGTATTATGTTATGGATGCCCACTCCTTTTACAATTTTATATATTTTATAATGCTTATTATAGTAAGTATGATCAATTTAAAAATCTTTCTTATAAAGATAAAATGATCTCATGGATTGGTAATTGGTTCTTGGTGCTAAGGTCCTTTTTGTCCCTTAGGTGGGTTCCTTCTTTATGATCAACCTGTGCCTGGTTGTAATAGCCACCCAGTTTTCTGAAACAAAGCAGCGTGAGAACCAACTGATGCAGGAGCAGAGAGCACGCTACCTATCCAACGACAGCACGCTCGCTAGCTACTCCGAGCCAGGAAGCTGCTACGAGGAGATGCTCAGGTACATCAGCCACCTGTGCCGCAAGGTGAAGCGCCGTGCTTCCCGCATCTACCATGGCTGGCAGAGCAAGCGCAGAAAGAAAGTGAACCCCAACAGTGGGCTGGGTGGAGGAGGAGGGGGTGGAGGTGGGGCTAATGGTCACAGCAGGCACAGAGGTGGCGACCACTCGGTCCACTCCATACACAATCTCATCCAGCAGCACCAACGTCAGCATTGTCACCTCAGCAATGGCAGCCCCAGCCCTCTTGCTGCTACGGGGACTGGCGAGGCTCTAGAAATGAGGTCCATCACAACGGGACCACAGCTTACTGTGTCCTCTCAGCTAACCACTGTGCAGAATCTTTCTTCCAGGACTCAATCTGTGCACAGTATCTATCAAGGGGATTTTCACATGACCCCGCAAGTGCGAACGAACACTGCTGGTGAGCCCACACTTCCAAGATTAAACGGGGGCATGAACTATCCAACCATCTTGCCCTCCTTCATCTGCAGATACACTGCCAGCAACACTGCAGGTAAAGGGAGGGTGGAGTCCGACAGCAATACAGGATGTGATGCGATATATCCCTTCGAGAAGCTGCAACAACTCCTGGGAGAACACAGTAAGTGTTATTGGCCCAGTGTCATTTAGAATTCTCTGTTATTGTTTTTAGAGGAGTAAATGTATTAAGTGAGCTCTGGATGTGCGTCCTTCACATGATGTGTCACTGCATGTTGATATCAGGCATGAAAAAGTTCTATATGAAGTCTTGTGCATGTGAATATATATATATATATAGAGAGAGAGAGAGAGAGAGAGAGAGAGAGAGAGAGAGAGAGAGATCTTTATTGCACTTTTCCAAATGTTTCTTATAAAGTCACCCACCCACAATTGGCAAAGTTTAAAAACCTTGCCCCTGATTGGCTAGTGTGTTGCTGACCCTTTAATGTTGTTCGGGACACATCATGATAGATTAGCACATTGCCTCATTACCCATGCCTCAGAACTAAGGTTTTGATTTGATTCAATTCCAGTTCATAAGCTCTTGATTCAATACGATTTTTCTTTCATTTGGGTATATTTCATTAATAAAGAATCATTTATAATGTAATTTTACATTCATTCATTATGTAATTGTGCTTACTTATGAAATTCTCAGGGAACAGGGGACCTTCTAACTCGGTACATTACAAAATGTTAATAAAAAAAATCACAATCAGGGATTTGCAACTATGCATTTCAGTTGTTATTTGTTTAACATATATAAAAATTAACACATACAAACTGAAGTAAACTTTAGAGTAAAAGATTGCTCTTGGGATTTTAAGAATCAAAATTGGGATTGTTTAAATGTTGACAACAAATCATCTGAAACTCATATTTTTATCCAGCCCAGAAGAATGTGGTTGATGTGGACAAATCTTCAGTTTTGAACCCAGTATTCAGAGTCCCTTTTCAAATGGCTTACCCGAAACAGATGATAATACCATGTTTAAAGCAGACAATTTTTTCTACTTCACATCAGGTGCAGCTGATCTTACTTCACATGGCCTGTACCAGGATATGTGCGTGGTATAGCGGTCTCTCTGTTAAACTAAAATCTCAGTTGTTTAGACTTATATCTATTTGTTCTAAGATTGTGGGCCAAATGCTTGAGCCAAGTTTTCATGAGTTGTACATGACAAAAATTTTGTCTCTGACAGGTAAAATGATGTCTGACACTTCTCATATTCTGTATGAGGAATATCAACTTTTGAGAGTAGCATATGCTAGAACGAACAGATTACAGAAATCTTTTGTTCATCAATCAGTAAAATTAATAAATCAGAAGTAGGCCTCGGGATTCTGAAAAATATAAGGACTAAATCAATGTACTGCAGCTGGTTGTGCAGTTACATACTGATATGTGGGTTTTGCATCAAGTGTTAATTATTGTATTGTGTTTATAATTTGACATGGATGTGTATTGATGTGAATTAATGTGAGACAGTAAACGCTGTGGGATGCGAGACCATTTTTTTAAGAGATTCCAACAATAAAGTGGAAATTGAATTGAATTGAAATAATGGGAAGCATCCCAGAAGTGATTGTTAGGTGGCCCTTTATCGATGTGACAGAAAATAAATTCCTCAAATGTTAAAGTTATAATCACGATCTTTAAAAGAGTGAGGCGACATGTAGCACTCCACAAGTGACTGTGGCCATCAAAATTACAGAATGGATGTTATTTCAGCCCTGAAAATTCTTACAGTCAAGCAACAAGAGTTAATTTCCCATACTCAAAATACTCTATGATTGTGTGGGAGCAGAGGGTTGGGGGATTATAGAGTATACCTGTTACACAAAAATGAAAATCGTGTAATTAGTTTCTAACCATTGTGTCGTTTCGAACCCATGTGACATTCTTTCTTCTGTGGAACACAAAAAGGAGATTGTTGGAGCTGGATTTTTAATTTTTTTTCCATTCAATGAAATTAACTTGCAATACAATTTCCAATTAAATGTACAATTTCCAGACAATATAGAAGAAGGAGCTTTCATATTCTGAGGAATATTCCTTTAACTGTGTAACAGTGTATAGAAGTAGTATCAGTGACAAGCACGGCCAGAACATATTTGCACTGGATGAGATGAATACAGCAAATTTGGTTTTAGCATTATTCTGTTTGTCCAGCAACACAAAACTAGATAGATCCTGCTTTTCATATCCAAGTCTGTTTTTTCCACTTCAGCCTTTGCAGCATGAATGTCTGAGGATTTCTGTCAAAAAGCATATGAAATTGATGTTTACCTCAAATCCACTGCCTCTGCCAGCAGTAATCTGTGATTGCTGTTTGAGTCATCTCCACTTCAGCTCATTACCTCAGGATAAAGTGGGCCACTGTGTATGATTACATCCTCAGGAAACACATTAAAATAAGAGGACAGCCATGGACATACTGTGATTGGAGTGATTTGTTTTATTTGAGGTTATGAGATCAAAAAACCAAGTGAAGGCAAAGCAATTGAACACAATACATGGGGCACTACCTATTTCTCATTGACCAAGGCTGGAAAGTTTCTTCAAGCAAATGTTTTTGGCCATGGTTTTCCATCTCTTTTGAATTGTATTTATGTTTCCTTTATAGAAATGTATGAAACAAAGTAGCTGTTGACTGACTGTGGTTTTCTATGTGTAGGTCACAGTCATGTGCTGCTGCAGATGGCTGGTGTGGTGCCCAGTCCTCTACTCTTTGAGCTCTTGAGCTGCCCGTTTTGTGTTAGGGCTCTGGAAAACATGGACCTGGAGCTTTGTGATTCAGACTACTCTAGGTCAGAAGGAGATGTGGTGTATGAGTTCTCCCACGGAGCTGAGTTTAAACCCAGCTCTTCATCCCGTCACAAAATACTGGAGGAGTGTATCCACTTGCCGCAGTACTGGCATGACTTCCGGGACCGACTGAATCGCATTGTGGATAGCAAATACTTTAATCGAGGAATTATGTTTGCCATCCTCATCAACACTTTAAGTATGGGGATAGAATACCATGAGCAGGTGAGTGCAAACCTGGTGTCCCTCATGCATGATTTTTGCTGGCATTCCACATTTCACACTGTACGATATTTGCCACAATTATGACATCCAAGACAAACTTGTTTATATAATATGCAACAGAAATTGATCTATTTTCTATTCACATTATGATTGACCTATCAAAATTACTTTGAGTTCATTCTGAAGAATGAATAGTCCACAAATTCCCTCATCTTCTTTTTTCAGAGTTTGTTGGGCAAAATCGACTGTTTTTGATCACTTATTATGACATTATGTTCATGGCCAATTTATTGCCTCTGTTATGAATCTTAAGCAGATTGCACATTGGACAAGCCACACTGCATCGCGTGAACATACCTGAACACGTTCGTTGTGAAAGGAAAAAAAAAAAGGTGCAGCTGTGCAAACTGAAAGATTAGAAAGGGCGTCATTTATTATGCAATTTCTCTAAATTAGCCCAGACTTTATTCAAGCTATCAAACCACGAAACAACAGACTTGTTACTGAAAATACATTGTGTAGAATATATTAAAGAGAAATCTCTTTCAAATTTAGGACAAATTTTCTGTAAAGCTGATTTGAAACAATGTGTGTTGTGAAAAGCACTATAGAAATAAAAATGACTTGACTTGATATTGTGTGTTGTCCGGCAGAAGTGTCTGGAGTGCGACCCCCCCCTTTTGCCTCCAATGAAGTTCTGACATTGTCCAAAACTTTGGGTAGCATTCCATTTTAACAGCTACTATGACAGCCATCTAATGGCATACCAATGAGAGCACACCAACTGATGATGTGTGTGTGTGTGTGTGTGTGTGTGTGTGTGTGTGTGTGTGTGTGTGTGTGTATATATATATATATATATATATATAGCTTTCTCAGTGGAACAATAGTATCCAAGCGGGGGTATTTCTCCCTATTTTGTGGTAGCCGCGCAAGAGTCATTCACTGTTTAAAATGTCGTCCGCCATTTTAAACAGTGTGCATCCAATGTGGAAACTCGGTAAGAGCCTCGAGTTCTGTAATCAAAAAGTCAGTTGTGTCTCTCAGCTGCGATGAGACTTAATTCTGAAATTGTTAATTTAAAGCCGTTTAAATAATGTCCTAGCTTAAGTAATGTAGTGGTAATACGAGTGATCATGGAGTGCTGTTCTATGTAAACAATGACTAACGGATTCACTTTACATGACCAACTGGCTCATATAACCACTAAAATTATCTTTTGCCACCACCTTCTGGCTAACATATGTAATGTAAAAAATAAAGACAGTAACAGATCTGCACACGAACACAAGTGGAGTGATTCACACATTGAAATGTCCGAGTGCTGATACTGTCAGACCATCAGTGCTCATGGAACGTCGCTTGTCCAAACAGATTTGAGGAACAGAACTAACTGTGGTGTGTGTGTGTGTGTGTGTGTGTGTATATATATATATATATATTGTATATACAGTATATTATGTATAGACATCATGATATTTGCATTCCTTTCTCACTGTGATTGTGCTATTTACATTTATTCGAGTTCCCTCTGAAGAATGAGCTCTCCACAAATGTTCATTTTCGCCAAGCTTTGATCGACTCCAGACACTCCGACTTTTTTTCTTTTTCAGGAAAAACATTCCTAACAAAGACTTCCTCAGGGTTGTGCAATTTTGGTGTGGATATTAGAACATGACACAATTTATGTTAAACACCCAGTCAACACTGTCCTAAGATGCATGTCACACATGAAAGATTTTATGCTGATGTAGCTCAGTCTGCCTTGGCTTTGACCCAAGATTTTATATAATTGGGTCGTATCGTACAATATGACAAGCAACAATTGTAAAGCACAAAACAAATTTCACAGTGTATAGTACACCCGGCTTATATAGGACTTAGATTGCTTTAGTAATGATTGTTCATAAGGAAAAACAACCCATAGGAGGAAACACAGGCCATTTGCTTCAAAGGACAAGTAAAACTGCTGACATATGCCTGGCTTATATCAAAGTCTGAACGATGTATTTTTCAGCAGAATTGCATTTGTGTACACACAAAGGTTAGCACATTATTTATTTTCATATATAAACAATGGTGTGACAGAAATGGCCAGGGGAAAGATCAAGTAAGGTCAATGACAATCAGCGCTCATCTTCTGTCATTCTGTCATCCATTAAAAGCAAAGATATAGCATTCGAGTGCATGATAATTGTTTCCCACCATTGTGGTTGCAAAATATCATGCACCTTTTCATGACACAACGATACATTGCTTTGCAATGTATCAGAAAGAGACTCTGACGGTGAGAAAAACTGCAGCGCTCTTTGGACAAAAGTACAGTACATTGTTGTTAAAATGCTTCATTTGAATTTTTTTTACATCCTTGTGATAAACAATATACAGCGAAAACTACGACACCGTGATCTAAAGAGAAACCGCCTACACTATTGCATGTTAGGCATTTGTTTCATAACTGAACCATAAAACCCCATTATACATGGTTGCTTAAGACATTACTAAGACTTGTACTAGACAGTGGCCGTGAAAGGTCTTTAGTGGCACGGTGGCTCAGTGGTTAGCACTGTCACATTACAGCAAGAAGGTCCTGGGTTTGAGTCGTGGCTCAACTAGTGCCTTTCTGTGTGGAGTTTGCATGTTCTCCCCGTGTTTGTGTGGATTTCCTCTGGGTGCTCCCCCACAAGTCCAAAAACATGCAGATTACGTGAATTGGAGACTGTAAATTTACCATATGTGTTTGAGTGAGAGTTCCCCTGTCCCTTATTAAAGAGCAATCTTCACATTAATAGATAAGTATGCTAATAATAGGTCTTAATAATGCCTTTTATCCTACATTTAATTACTTTTGATAATGTATGATTGATTAGTTCATGTTTGACTAAAACTTGGCTTGATGAATACAAAAGGGCCACCAGATCACACTTCTGTTTCTGAAGTAAAAATCGACTTTAATCATTGTTACTTTCAAAAAGAACTTGTTATTGTCTATGTCTAATTAACCAAAGAGAGATCTAAAAAGATTTCATCCTTATTACAGAAACAGAAGAGGTTGTTACAGTAATGTTGGGGGTTTGGAAACTTCTTTACTTTAAAGAAACATTCCAGGTTACTTTCAAATTGTCTATGTTTATAATTTTTTTAGCATGATGTCAGTTTCCACATACAATAATATTGCACTTTTCCTTCAATTGTAAAAACTTATTGTTTACGATGGACAAACACTTTTGGACATTGGTTCTGCAATAGCACACCGAAAACCGGACTTTAAATACCTCAGTGTGGACCCACCAGCGGAGCCCATTTTCTGGGCAGCCTGCAGCCGGAAAATGAGGAGTGTCGGCGTTCTCATCAGACTAAGACATAGTGTAAATTAACCCCCGCTATCCAGTATTCTACTGGCAATATTCAGTGTCTAGGCAACAAGCTCTGTGAGCTGAGAGCGCAGATCACAATGAGAGACTACGGACTGCTGCATTTCTGCCTAACAGAAACTTGGATGTTTACTGTGATTCCAGACTCAGCCATTGAACCCATGGGGTTCTCCGTGCACCAAGCGGACAGAGTGAAAGACCTCTTAGATAAAAGCAGATGTGGTGGTGTATGTTTTATGATCAACAAATCTTGGTGTGATCAGAGGAACGTACATTCTTTCAAGTCTTTCCGCTCTCCTGATCTGGAATTTCTCATGCAAATTGGACTACTCTTTCATTCTGCTTCTGCCTGCTTACAGGCAGAAATTGAAACAGGAAGCACCCGCACTCAGAATAATCCAGTGCTGGTAAAACAATCAGATTATATGCTACAGGACCATGTTTTGGTCTTGTTTTGATCACACAGACTGGGAGATGTTCCGATCCGCCTCTGATGAGAACAGCTAGGTCTATGCTGATAGCGTAACATGTTTCATTAGGGAATGCATAGATGACGTAGTACCAACCAAAAATATACGGATCTACCTGAACCCGATGTTCATGTGGCACTTTGAACGCGAAGAGCTTTAACAAGCTAGTTATGCCCTCTGCAAAACTATCAGAGAAGCCAAACGCCAGTACAGGGACAAGATTTAAGGACAGTCCAACATCACCAACTCTAGAAGCATGCGGCAGGGAATTAATATCATCACAGATTTCAAAGGGAATAAAATCCCTGCCGTAAACACCACTGCCTCTCTCCCGGATAAGCTTAATACCTTTTATGCTCGTTTCGAGGGAAATAACACCGCCCTTACAGAGAGCTCTCGCAGCCAAAGCTACAGAGGTTAGTTCAATATCTGTCTCTGTAGCAGATGCAACCCAATCCTTCCAACGAGTGAATATCCGTAAAGCCGTGGGTCCAGAAGGCATTCCGGGCCACGTCATCAGAGCGTGCGCGACTGGCTGGTGTTTTTATGGACATTTTCAACCTTTCCCTCTACTTGTCTGTGGTCCCCACATGCTTTAAAACGTCCACCATTGTGCCTATACCAAAGCAATCCAAAATCACTTGCTTAAATGACTGGCATCCTGTTGCTCTGACCCTCATCATCAGCAAATTGAATTCCACATCTTTTTACCAAACACAACATATCTTCAAATGCATTGATTGGGACTTGTCACTGTATAGTTTACAGTTGTGAAATGATGTGCGTTGTTTCAAAGACCATTGGAAGTCGCCGTTGTTTTCATTCCTTTTGACTTTTCTGATTTGAGTTGTTCTGCTCTCAGAGGTTTATACCCAAGTGGGGGATGAGGAATGTGTGCTATGTTGAGGCATCATGGGATATGGAGGAAGGGGGCAGTTAAGAGCATAGAAGTCGACTCCCTCTGGAGAAGTGCAGCCGTCCTCTCCTAACATCACTCTGCCATGATGCCGTCACTGAAATCCCAGTGTCCCAACATGCATTTTCACTGTCACTGCTGTTCCCATTGCTATTTTTCTCTGTCCAACTAATGTGCCCGATGCAACAGCAGTGGGAATTTCAGCTTTGCACTCAGGGATGCTATGTTTAGCAAAGCCAAGTTGGAGATTCAATTTGTTTGTAGTGTACAGGGCAGAGTTAAAGATCCCATTACCCCATTTTTTTGTTTGTGCTTTTTTTTAGTCCATTGTATATGTAACTAACACAGGTTTTTGAAATTTTTTGTCATGTTGATAATGCTAGCTTGTACAATGTACTAATACCGTGTTAAATTGTTGATCGTTAAATAGGCCTTTTCAACATGTCAATGTTTGTCACATTCAACACTGATTAGATTTAGACAGTTAGATTTACAAACTTCTGCCTGCATTTTTTTTGTCAATTAATCTGTCAGTTTGATACCTGTAGATAAATTCAGCTACCTCATTTGAAGTTGCCAATAAATCTGTTTAAACAATTTAAACAGTTTTGTTTTGCTTTACATGTCAATTTAATATGGCCCCATTTACACCTTGCATTAACGTGTTTTAGGTGATCAGATCGCTATTGTATAGCACTTGACCACATTAAATGCCAGGTGTAAATGCACCCAAGACGCTTTGTGATCAGGTAAATTAATCTACATGTTTGGTGGTTAGAGATAGATTTTGACCACATTCAAAGGTGTAAATGCAAATGCATTTTCGTTATCTGGATGCTACATACCTAATTAAAAATGTGATGAGGTTATGTTACAGTCATCCATTGTTTAAGTGCTGTGTTGCGGTTTCTTTCCTTTTTTGTTTATTCTGCCATTGAAATGGTAAGAACAGAACAGCCACTGTCATCTTGCAATTTTGTCACCCAAAAAATTTATAATATACCACGAATTGTTCAATTGGAATACGTACACTTGGAATATCTCATCTCTCTCCTCAAATCCCCACTCGCTCACATCTCTCTTCTGCTTTCTAATTACTATGTGTCTCGCGTGACACTCACGTGAAACCAGGCTTCACTTGCGCATTTAAGGTTAGAAGCATATTTAGCAGTGAACGTGAGATGATTATCAATAAATTTGCTTCTGCGACATGAAATTAAGCTTTGGTGACCGCCAAAAATGTTTAATTAAGGAAAAGCTCTGACTTTCAAACTTATAGATAGCATTTGATGTATCTATCAATGTTTCTAAAAGACCACAGCCTCTTACATTATGTAATATTTAAGTAGCATTGATTTATGTTGCACTACACAGATTTTTTTTTGTCCAATCAAATGCTCTCAAGAATGATTATGTACTTCAGCCTGGAACTAACTAGCAAGTTTCAAATCATGGTTTGTGGCTGTGACATAACTAAAGCCTAATTGCTATTTAAAAATAAAGGAACAAGCCCTTTGACATGTCCGTCTCCCAGCCAAATGTCCTGCTTCTATCGGAAATACACTCACCTAAAGGATTATTAGGAACACCTGTTCAATTTCTCATTAATGCAATTATCTAATCAACCAATCACATGGCAGTTGCTTCAATGCATTTAGGGGTGTGGTCCTGGTCAAGACAATCTCCTGAACTCCAAACTGAATGTCAGAATGGGAAAGAAAGGTGATTTAAGCAATTTTGAGCGTGGCATGGTTGTTGGTGCCAGACGGGCCAGTCTGAGTATTTCACAATCTGCTCAGTTACTGGGATTTTCACGCACAACCATTTCTAGGGTTTACAAAGAATGATGTGAAAAGGGAAAAACATCCAGTATGCGGCAGTCCTGTGGGCGAAAATGCCTTGTTGATGCTAGAGGTCAGAGGAGAATGGGCCGACTGATTCAAGCTGATAGAAGAGCAACTTTGACTGAAATAACCACTCGTTACAACCGAGGTATGCAGCAAAGCATTTGTGAAGCCACAACACGCACAACCTTGAGGCGGATGGGCTACAACAGCAGAAGACCCCACCGGGTACCACTCATCTCCACTACAAATAGGAAAAAGAGGCTACAATTTGCAAGAGCTCACCAAAATTGGACAGTTGAAGACTGGAAAAATGTTGCCTGGTCTGATAAGTCTTGATTTCTGTTGAGACATTCAGATGATAGAGTCAGAATTTGGCGTAAACAGAATGAGAACATGGATCCATCATGCCTTGTTACCACTGTGCAGGCTGGTGGTGGTGGTGTAATGGTGTGGGGGATGTTTTGTTGGCACACTTTAGGCCCCTTATTGCCAATCGGGCATCGTTTAAATGCCACGGCCTACCTGAGCATTGTTTCTGACCATGTCCATCCCTTTATGGCCACCATGTACCCATCCTCTGATGGCTACTTCCAGCAGGATAATGCACCATGTCACAAAGCTCGAATCATTTCAAATTGGTTTCTTGAACATGACAATGAGTTCACTGTACTAAAATGGCCCCCACAGTCACCAGATCTCAACCCAATAGAGCATCTTTGGGATGTGGTGGAACGGGAGCTTCGTGCCCTGGATGTGCATCCCACAAATCTCCATCAACTGCAAGATGCTATCCTATCAATATGGGCCAACATTTCTAAAGAATGCTTTCAGCACCTTGTTGAATCAATGCCACGTAGAATTAAGGCAGTTCTGAAGGCGAAAGGGGGTCAAACACAGTATTAGTATGGTGTTCCTAATAATCCTTTAGGTGAGTGTACATCAGCACAGGACAGAAATCTGTGCTCACCAGGTGATTTCATGGGGTCTTTAAGGGTTTGTTGAAGGTGAGGAGGGATTTTGTTGGTGGAGGTGAGGTAGTCTCAGACACAATGTTGGGGCTCATTATTTTAAAATGTAGAAATTCACAAATTCTCTGTCATTGGAAAAAGGACACCATTTTATTGGAAAAATTATGCATAGACTGTGAGATTGTGTTTAGAATTAATCATGGTAATGGCACTGCATAAAACCCTTCATAGGTTTTTTTCAATATTAAAAGGAACATTCCAGTAAACAATGTTTATGCGTGTTGGTTCAGAGTTGTTCAGGTAAATTAGGATCTATAGGTTACTGTGTGTTGGGTTGTCTCACTATGGGATACACCCCTTCTGCATATTCCTAAAAGCCCTATTACATTATGCCAGCCCTTTTTGGCTGGCAGAAGTGACGCTTGTGTCAGGAGGAGGCTACGCTTCCCAGTATAAAAGGGGTGACACAATGTCATTACATTATTCAGAACAAGCACACCTCTTCATCACATCACACAGCAAGGAGTATGATCTGGTGAGACACATCACTTAATGCTTTCATAGAGGTTACACAAGGAGCCTATAGTCTTACTGGACTATGCCAAAGAAATAGCTTCCACTATCCAGTACGATAAGCGCTGTTTGGTGATTGGCTTTCCCGTGCGTGGTTTCGTCCAGGAAACAAACAGCTAATCACTCTCCCTGAATTTTTCAGTCCTTTCTGTATAAACGTGCAGAGCAGACACTGGCATAATGCATTCGACTTCTGCTGCTCTAACGAAGCAAAGGGTGCTGGACAAAAAGCCCTGAGTTCACGAGGAACCAAAGATTTAATAACATTGGGCATGAATGCAGGGTTTTGTTGTAATAAACCCCTGTATCCCCTGGCATAAATTGCATATATGCAGTGTATATGCAATGTATAGAAAGTGGTTGTATCTCACTAACTCGTTTCGCTCAAGCCAATGCTAACAATAGTGCCATCTTGAACAACAATATCTTGAAAGCAACTTGTCCAGTGCCTCAAATGGAGGCCCTGAAATAGTATCAAGCACCATTGCTAAATCCCTTGAGGGAGAAAGCGGTTTAGAAACTGGGAGAGTGTGACGCGCACCCTTCATAAAGCGACGCACTAATGGATGCTGCTCTACTGTATTACCATTAAAGCCTATATGTGATGCTGATATAGCAGCCAGAAACACTAATGGTTGAGAACGCTTTCCCCTTATCTGTCAATTCTTGTAGAAATTATAGTGTAACCACCACTGAGCACTGATATGGAATCTTGTGTTTATCTGTGCACCAATGCTCAAACACGCCTCATTTACACCCATACAAATATCTAGTAGACAATGCTCTAGCATTCTGTATAGTCCTAATAACACTATGGAGCAACCCAGTTGCATTCAAATTGAACCACTCAAGGCCCAGGCCCACAGTGCCAGGTGCTCTGGATGAGGATGGATAATCTCCCCCTGTGCCTGCAACAACAGGTCTCTCCACAGCAGAATAGGCCACGGCTGTTCATATAGCATATTTATGATCTCTGCCAGCACAGAGCTATTAATAGCTATTAAGGAGAATGTGAGGCCATTCATGCGCCAGCGCATCTGTTCCCAGTGGTGCGCTCTGATCTTTTAGAGAAAAGAACAGAGGGCACTGAGCATGCTCTTGAGACGTGAACAGATCCACTGTCGCCCTGCCAAACCAGCTCCAAATCTGCTTGAACGCTTCTTTGTTCAGTCTCCACTCCCTGTAAAGAGGATTGCCCCTCGACAGCAAATCTGCACCCCGATTCATAATACCCTGTACGTGCATCGCTCTCAGGGATAAGAAGTGGGAATTACCCCACAGAATCAGTTTGCGTGCCAATGTGTGTAGAAGGAGTGATCTGATACCTCCTAGTCAGTTTTTATATGCTACCACTGTAGTGTTGTCCATTCTCACAAGAACATGATGCCCTTCCAATAAGGGGAGAAAATGCTTTAGGTTTAAGAAAACCACCAGCATTTCCAGATAATTTAAATTGTTATTGGTCAGATGTCGACCCAATCTCCCATTTATTATTCTGCTCTCGTGAGTTCCCTCCAACCGGACAGTGAAGCATCTGTCGTAATTACTTTTCTGACCTGAACAACACCCATGGGGACCCCTTAAATCAAAAAGGATGGGTGTCTCCAATGGCTCAATGCCAACACTGATATCGATCTCATCCTCACTCTCCTCCAAGAGTGATGTCAGGGATAGGGTTGGGTATCGTTTCAATTTTAACGATTCCGATTCCGATTCTGCTTATCGAATCCGGTTCTTAACGATTCTTGGTTTCGATTCCAATATTTATAATTAATTAATTTATTTATATTTATATTTAGAAAAAGGAGAGCAAATACTTGTAAAAATTCTACCTTTTATTCTTGTCACATTTAGGCTATTACCAGTAAAACTGTGACAATGCGTCTTATTACATTATTAGACCAATAGGTGGCAGCAAGTGAGTGTTAAACGTATTTTTTTTCATTGAATCGTTCATTCAAAAGATTCGTTCAGAAAATGGTGAATCATCCATTAACTAAAGTATTTATGGAGTATCAAACAAGTACCCATTAAAAAAATACATTTAATAGACTCGACTCATTAATTGTCTGATGTATTTATTCATCATGATCTCCATTTTAAACAAAACAACACAACAAGAACAATTTTAAACAAAACTGGTTCTCATTTTATCCAGAATTATGCGGCTCTAATTCGAAGACGAATGTCTGCTCATCTGTGTTTTGTACCTGAGTGTGAGAGACTGCTAGTGCTGCTGCTAGTAGCTTTATCTGGTGTGAGGAAACCTGTGGTACTGCTGCTGAGAGATCGCACCGAATCAAATGCGGTGCATTCCTTCAAATTGACCCCGTGTTGAAGCAAATGTTTCATCATATTGGAGGTGCTTCCTCCCTTGCATGAAATGTCTTTCTTGCATGTTAAACAATTCGCTGTATTTTCGTCTTTTTTTGAAAAGCTTAACCACACTTTTGAACGTTTGCCGCGCTCTGCCATCGTAAATATAACGTACAGCGCATGTGGAGCAGGCAGGTCCTGGCAGATCAATACAACAGTAAACAAATGCTCACTGCCATTCACCGCGCGTACGTGCATGCGTGCGTGCGCGAGCGAGCATCACCAAAGTAAGGAATCGATAAGCGGAACCGAAATGCGTGTGTCTTATCAAATCCCCGGTTTTTGGCATTTTGGAACCGGTTCTAAAATGGAACCGGTTCTCGATACCCAACCCTAGTCAGGGACGAGATCAACTCAACCCTGAGATTATAGAATCTCACAAAGGTGTGTTTGGTGTTGCCCAGCCTGCTGCTCTGTAGATGTCTGCTAGGGAGGTGCTGTTGGCCTGTGCCCCCGAGGATGCCACACTTCTCGTTGAGTGTGCGTGAACTCGCACGGCCTGGGTCTGGTAGATCAGGGAGATGGCGTCGACGACCCAGTGGGCTAACCTCTGTTTAAAGACAGCGTTCTCTTTTTGCCATCCAGCTAGATAACCCAGAAAGTGAGGAAATCGCTCTTTTATTGACAATGTGGGTACCGCAGACCGAAGGGGGTGTGGCAAAAGAAAATAAGGAAAACAAGGATTTTCCTCCCGGCCCTCCACCAGGGGACGGAGTGGTCTTGGAAACCAACTCCGAATCGAACATCTGACTGCCCAGGTCTTCCATCTCAGGAGTGCTTAGGAGCCTAGATGGGGTCCTGGAGAGGGGGGGCATACACTGCCTGCGGGGTGCTCGACGCTGTGGTTCGAGGGTTTTGGTGGAGCTGCCTGTTGTTTTGATGAAGCTGCAGGGGGACGCCCACGACAGGCAGATGTGGCACGGGCTGTGCTGGGGCGGTGATGTGAGAGATCGCTTATATCTGCCTTTTTTACGCCAAAAACTGCTGGGCAAATTTGTTGACGGTGCCGCCGAAGAGACCAAGAAGAGACCTGATCCGAAGGTGGCAGCCCAGTCAAGTCTTCTGCGTCAGTGGACGCTCTCCAATGCAGCGGCGACGTCATCATCCAACTCAGCGTGCTCGAGGGAGAACACGGACTGGCCGTGAGGCGAGCCGCCCTCACCTCAAACCCAGATGGAAACAAGTGAGCGTGCTGGGAGGCGGGTGGTTCGTGGGGACGTACCCAGTGAAACCGAGCCCGCTGCCATCCCCAAATCGTCTCCATCGCCAACTGAGTCATCCTCAATCCAGTGGGAAGAAGGAGTGATGCGGGGTTGTTGGAGTGGCATTCACTTTGAGGAATGAAAGACGTAACTGTCACTAATTGTGTCACTACAATTGACACAATGACGTGTGAATGACAGAAAGGGAACTAGGCTTCTGAAGAGAAGTGTGAAGAGGTTTTGGAATAATATAATTATGCTGTGCCACCCGTTTTATACTGGGAAGCAGAGCCTCCTGCAGACACAAGTGTCACTTCTGCCAGCCAATAAGAGCTGGCATAATGTAATAGGGCTTCTAGGAATACGCGGAGGGGGCATATCCCACAGTGAGACACCGAAATGTACGCTTGAAAGAGAACAAATTGTTACTTCATGCCATTTTGAGTTAACACACTTTAACAATCCTGTCACCTGAGCTGATATCTGCTGCTGGATGATTCACATAGTAACCTGTTTGACACAACACAGAGTACATCTATATGTACGTTTCACACATTTTTAGACAGCTTTTGATGTTGTCATTGCTAGCTTTTTTTGCTAACTTTCCAAGTGTCATTCTTCCCTTCACTTCCAATTCCAGTCTAATCTAACATTGCAATAAAAAAGGTTTAGTGTACGTTTTTATAAATGTTTTACTAATCCAGTACTTATGTGTTGTTTGTTCTTATGTAACAATGCATACTCTTCTGACTTCATACTGCATACTGACTTCTCCAGAATGCTTAAATTAATCATTTAATGTGTGTACTGTAGATCAATGCTGGCAGCAGTGGTCTTGGAGCCCCCCAGGGGTGACATGTTAGGTTTTACAATGATTTTATCTTTTTAAATTAAATTGTTTAACACAGTGACTTTCAACCTACCCGTAGCGAGGATGGTAGCCTAACAGTTTGATTTACTGATTTTATAAGTATGTTAATGTGAACAGTAACAAGGTGAATGCTGAGGGTGGCTGCTCTTATAATAGGCAGCAAAACCCTGAGGCTTATGCAGTTTATAGTTGCTTTAGGATGTCTTTATTGATTTTGTATTGGAGAACTGAGTGTAGTGGTAATTTCTGTCTCCTCACAAATAGTTGATGCAGTGTGCATCAGCAAATGTAAAGATATTTGAAATTGCTTATGATGGACAAATTAATGTCTGTCCGATTAATATGTGCTTGCTGCATTGCCTTGCTCTCAGTAAAAGGATTTATGGCATTCCGTGGGTTTTCATTTTGATAATCAAAGGGATGTATTTGTGTAAAACTGATCAATTGTAATTTCTTTTTAAGTATGCTGAAATGTCTTAATATATTTAGGCATATAGGCCTAATGTTACATGATTTGTGCGTTTATCAAGATGTCCTCCATATTCTTGCACCTATCTGTGTTTATATACTATAATTACTACCAAAGTTCAAGTAAATCAGCTTTCTCGGCAGTAGGGCTGGACGATATGGCTTAAAATATTATCACAATCTCTCTCTTTCTCTCTCTTTCTCTCTCTCTCTCTCTCTCTCTTATATATATATATACAGGTCCTTCTCAAAAAATTAGCATATTGTGATAAAGTTCATTATTTTCCATAATGTAATGATAAAAATTAAACTTACATATATTTTAGATTCATTGCACACCAACTGAAATATTTCAGGTCTTTTATTGTTTTAATACTGATGATTTTGGCATACAGCTCATGAAAACCCAAAATTCCTATCTCAAAAAATTAGCATATTTCATCCGACCAATAAAAGAAGTGTTTTTAATACAAAAAAAAAAGTCAACCTTCAAATAATTATGTTCAGTTATGCACTCAATACTTGGTCGGGAATCCGTTTGCAGAAATGACTGCTTCAATGCGGCGTGGCATGGAGGCAATCAGCCTGTGGCACTGCTGAGGTGTTACGGAGGCCCAGGATGCTTCAATAGCGGCCTTAAGCTCATCCAGAGTGTTGGGTCTTGCGTCTCTCAACTTTCTCTTCACAATATCCCACAGATTCTCTATGGGGTTCAGGTCAGGAGAGTTGGCAGGCCAATTGAGCACAGTAATACCATGGTCAGTAAACCATTTACCAGTGGTTTTGGCACTGTGAGCAGGTGCCAGGTCGTGCTGAAAAATGAAATCTTCATCTCCATAAAGCTTTTCAGCAGATGGAAGCATGAAGTGCTCCAAAATCTCCTGATAGCTAGCTGCATTGACCCTGCCCTTGATAAAACACAGTGGACCAACACCAGCAGCTGACATGGCACCCCAGACCATCACTGACTGTGGGTACTTGACACTGGACTTCAGGCATTTTGGCATTTCCTTCTCCCCAGTCTTCCTCCAGACTCTGGCACCTTGATTTCCGAATGACATGCAAAATTTGCTTTCATCCGAAAAAAGTCTTCTCTGTAGCCCAGGTCAGGCGCTTCTGCCGCTGTTTCTGGTTCAAAAGTGGCTTGACCTGGGGAATGCGGCACCTGTAGCCCATTTCCTGCACACACCTGTGCACGGTGGCTCTGGATGTTTCTACTCCAGACTCAGTCCACTGCTTCCGCAGGTCATCCAAGGTCTGGAATCGGTCCTTCTCCACAATCTTCCTCAGGGTCCGGTCACCTCTTGTCGTTGTGCAGCGTTTTTTGCCACACTTTTTCCTTCCCACAGACTTCCCACTGAGGTGCCTTGATACAGCACTCTGGGAACAGCCTATTTGTTCAGAAATTTCTTTCTGTGTCTTACCCTCTTGCTTGAGGGTGTCAATGATGGCCTTCTGGACAGCAGTCAGGTCGGCAGTCTTACCCATGATTGCGGTTTTGAGTAATGAAACAGGCTGGGAGTTTTTTAAAAGCCTCAGGAATCTTTTGCAGGTGTTTAGAGTTAATTAGTTGATTCAGATGATTAGGTTAATAGCTCGTTTAGAGACCCTTTTCATGATATGCTAATTTTTTGAGATAGGAATTTTGGGTTTTCATGAGCTGTATGCCAAAATCATCAGTATTAAAACAATAAAAGACCTGAAATATTTCAGTTGGTGTGCAATGAATCTAAAATATATGTAAGTTTAATTTTTATCATTACATTATGGAAAATAATGAACTTTATCACAATATGCTAATTTTTTGAGAAGGACCTGTATATATATATATACACTACCGTTCAAAAGTTTGGGGTCACATTGAAATGTCCTTATTTTTGAAGGAAAAGCACTGTACTTTTCAATGAAGACAACTTTAAACTAGTCTTAACTTTGAAGAAATACACTCTATACATTGCTAATGTGGTAAATGACTATTCTAGCTGCAAATGTCTGGTTTTTGGTGCAATATGTACATAGGTGTATAGAGGCCCATTTCCAGCAACTATCACTCCAGTGTTCTAATGGTACAATGTGTTTGCTCATTGGCTCAGAAGGCTAATTGATGATTAGAAAACCCTTGTGCAATCATGTTCACACATCTGAAAACAGTTTAGGTCGTTACAGAAGCTACAAAACTGACCTTCCTTTGAGCAGATTGAGTTTCTGGAGCATCACATTTGTGGGGTCAATTAAACGCTCAAAATGGCCAGAAAAAGAGAACTTTCATCTGAAACTCGACAGTCTATTCTTGTCCTTAGAAATGAAGGCTCCAGCAATGCGAGACATTGCTAAGAAATTGAAGATTTCCTACAACGGTGTGTACTACTCCCTTCAGAGGACAGCACAAACAGGCTCTAACCAGAGTAGAAAAAGAAGTGGGAGGCCGCGTTGCACAACTGAGCAAGAAGATAAGTACATTAGAGTCTCTAGTTTGAGAAACAGACGCCTCACAGGTCCCCAACTGGCATCTTCATTAAATAGTACCCGCAAAACACCAGTGTCAACATGTACAGTGAAGAGGCGGCTGCGGGATTCTGGGCTTCAGGGCAGAGTGGCAAAGAAAAAGCCATATCTGAGACTGGCCAATAAAAGAAAAAGATTAAGATGGGCAAAAGAACACAGACATTGGACAGAGGAAGACTGGAAAAAAGTGTTGTGGACAGATGAATCCAAGTTTGAGGTGTTTGGATCACAAAGAAGAACGTTTGTGAGACGCAGAACAAATGAAAAGATGCTGGAAGAATGCCTGACGCCATCTGTTAAGCATGGTGGAGGTAATATAATGGTCTGGGGTTGCTTTGGTGCTGGTAAGGTGGGAGATTTGTACAGGGTAAAAGGGATTCTGAATAAGGAAGGCTATCACTCCATTTTGCAACGCCATGCCATACCCAGTGGACAGCGCTTGATTGGAGCCAATTTCATCCTACAACAGGACAATGACCCTAAACACACCTCCAAATTGTGCAAGAACTATTTAGAGCAGAAGCAGGCAGCTGGTATTCTATCGGTAATGGAGTGGCCAACGCAGTCACCAGATCTGAACCCCATTGAGCTGTTGTGGGAGCAGCTTGACCGTATGGTACGCAAGAAGTGCCCATCCAACCAATCCAACTTGTGGGAGCTGCTTCTGGAAGCGGGGGGTGCAATTTCTCCAGATTACCTCAACAAATTAACAGCTAGAATGCCAAAGGTCTGCAATGCTGTAATTGCTGCAAATGGAGGATTCTTTGACGAAAGCAAAGTTTGATGTAAAAAAAATCTTATTTCAAATACAAATCATTATTTCTAACCTTGTCAATGTCTTGACTCTATTTTCTATTCATTTCACAACGTATGGTGGTGAATAAGTGTGACTTTTCAGGAAAACACAAAATTGTTTGGGTGACCCCAAACTTTTGAACGGTAATGTGTGTATATATATATATATATATATATATATATATATATATATATATATATATTAATGGGGAAGGAAATGCAATCCACATGTTCGTTAGACCTCAACAATGAATATAAACATAACATGTTTGTTTAAAAGTAAACTCTGGATGGTAAGCTACCTTTTAATTCGAAGTTCATGAAGTATACTCAGTTCAGGGTGTGTGACCTCTTTTCACCACAATGCCATCATCTTCAGTGGATGTTTGACTCTCCTCATGGTCATTCATTTTCAAATTTCCAACAATTTTCTTCTTCCTGATTTTGCCCATCGTGTGTTACCTATGTAACCGATACATGACATAATTGCTGTAGCCTAAAACTCAGAAATGAGGAAATAATCTTTAAGATTTTATCGAGATTGACTTATGGTCATCTTGCTATTGCAATGGACGTAAAGAGCACTCAATATTATTTAAAAGTTTATCATTGATATCAAATATGTTTTTTCTGATTAAAAGCAAGATTTTTTTTATCGCATATCCCTACTCGGCAGCCATCTTGGTAACATCTCTGGTGTATATAGGCTCAAATCTATATTTTTCAGTCTGTTTCATCTAATGTGTCAAAACATTTTTAGAGTAAACTAACAAGCAATGACTCTATCAAAAATGTCAATTGTATTTTGTAACTGATAGGTGGGACTCTGCTGAGAAGAGAAGCATTTCCCATGCTGGTCTAGGCTGGTTTATACTGGTTAGTGTAGTTTGGTGCTGGTTTTGCTGGAGGACCAGCAACCTACGTGGTGAAGCTATAAAGTTTGTATATTGTAATGCTGTTTTTTCAAGGAAGCTATGCTGGCCACCTGCTATGCTAAGTTTTTTTTTTTTTTTTTTCTTAATTTTCAACATCCGCCATATTGAGCATTAGGTTTTTCCATTATTTTTTATATGAGTGAGCTGTCTCATCCTCCTATACTCTCTTTGGTACAGCCCTTTGGCATTTAATATATCGTTGTAAGAGCAAGGGTGTGTGAAGGTGTCATGATAAGGGTCAGTGATTAAGGTCACTCATATGTAGTATTCCCAGTAGTATCCTGGCATGACTTTTACCTGCAGAAGTTAATGAGGTGTTTCCCTGTTTCCCTGTTCACAGCCTGAGCAGCTGACAGACATTCTGGAGATCAGCAATATTGTCTTCACTAGCATGTTTGTCCTAGAAATGCTCTTCAAACTGCTGGCCTTTGGTATCTTCGGCTACATCAGGAATCCATACAACATCTTTGATGGGATTATTGTAGTCATAAGGTAAGATCTGTTCAGAAGGACAAATTTGTTTATATGGGTATATTTCTTGAGAGTCATACTCTAAAACTGTTAAGGAATTCTAGCAGGGCTTTTTCTAGAATCAAGATTAAAGTTCACCCAAAAATGAAAATTGTCTCATTATTTACTCACCGTCATGAAATCCCAGGTGTGTATGACTTGCTTTCTTCACCAGAACACATCTGAAGAAAAATAGAACAATATCTTAGATCAGTAGGTACTTAAAATGCAAGTGAGTGGAGATTTCTCTTTTGAAGCTCCAAAAACCACAGACTTTCAGCATAAACATCATCGAAACGACGCCAGCAATTCAATTAATTTTTTTTACTTACAAAGCGATACATTCACTTTTGGTATGAAAAAATATTAATATTTAAGTACTTTTTTACTGTAAACCATCTCTTCTGTTTGGATTGAGAAGAGGGGGAGATCACGCGGTCTCTCGTGTGACGTATTCGCGTTGCCATGATACAGACATAATCTTGCATTCTCCACGGTTGAGACATCCAGGATGCGTACATAAACACACCATTATGAGTAAAGAAACAGATCAATACAGATCTAAACCCAAACTAACCAAGCTACTGTACAGCGTTCCTCCTCACTTGGAAACAGAGCTGCTCTTCTGGCTGTGATGCACATGCCTCAGTTCTCACGTGTTTCAAATGCCAATGTGATTACATCACATGCTCTTACCACTGCAGAATGGAAGCATGATTTAAGAGTTTAAAAAGTTTTGAAAAAGTTTTATCTTTTTCGCACCAAAAGCAATTGTGTCGCTTTAGAAGACATTCATTTAAAAGCTGGTGTCATATTGATGACATTTATGCTGACTGTCTGTGATTTTTGGAGCTTCAAAAGAGAAATCTCCATCCACTTGCATTTTAGGGACCAGGTAGAGTTAATATATTTGTATATTTTTCTTCAAATGTATTTTAGTGAAGAAAGAAAGTCATACACACCTGGGATATCATAAGGGTAAATTATGAAAGAATGAGTGAACTATCTCTTTTTTAAGACCTTTGTGGATTTTGTCCTTGTGTGTTAGCTTTGAGGCCATCTACACGCTAGTATACCTCTAACAGTTAAAAAAATAGGGTACAGGGTACTTAAAAAAAGGATAAGTCCTTGGCTATGTCCTGTCCAAACTTACTGTTTCGTAAGAAAAGCATCAACACAGGAAAGAAAACTGCACTTGTCAAGGAAATCACAGGGTCTTTAAAAGTCACATAGTATTTAAAGTGCATGTACAGTAGGTATTTATGTTGAATGTTGGGCTGAGTCTGAGAATATCAAACATGACTTTGCTTCGCATGTGTCTGTCCTTGACAGTGTGTGGGAGATCATAGGACAGGCAGATGGAGGTCTTTCAGTGCTGAGAACATTTCGACTTCTCCGTGTCCTCAAACTGGTGCGCTTCCTCCCTGCACTTCGCAGACAGCTGGTGGTCCTCATGAAGACTATGGACAATGTGGCGACATTCTGCATGCTGCTCATGTTGTTCATCTTCACTTTCAGGTGCTGACCACACCCACACCACATTCACTAATCAGAACAAAGCCTGGTGCCCATTGCTGCTGAGATTATAATCTTAACAGTTTGCTTTAGAAAATACTGTAAGTGGTTATAGTAATATATAGTAATAACTAATTGAAGGGAGTTTTCATAGTGTTGAAAAATTTTGGATTATCTACAGTAAATCCATGAACATTTCTGCTGAAGTTTCTGTTGAAGAATTATGTTCAAGAACAGAGCTTGCATAAATATGTAAGTGCATAATAATATACATTTAATTTTTCTGTTACTGTAACACAGCATTCTTGGAATGCACCTGTTTGGATGCAAATTCAGCCTAAAGATGGAGAATGGAGACACAATTCCA
Organism: Moxostoma hubbsi; assembly: GCA_032164185.1. Taxonomy (NCBI): domain Eukaryota; kingdom Metazoa; phylum Chordata; class Actinopteri; order Cypriniformes; family Catostomidae; genus Moxostoma; species Moxostoma hubbsi. The sequence continues at coordinate 14,521,319 of JAVLUX010000024.1, read as the reverse complement.
GACAGGAAAAACTTTGACTCCCTGTTGTGGGCCATTGTCACTGTGTTTCAGGTCAGAACAGACTGTTGCTCTTTCTCTTGTGTATCTAAGACTATGCCACCCCTCGATTTTACCTTAGGGCTGAGGGGAGCCCTAGTAATTAAACAACCAGGGTTAAAGGAAAGTTAACACCTTTATATTGTAATATATATTTTAAAACATTTACTGTTATATTTAAGCCAACCAAGATAAAAAATACTGCCACTTCCCCTGTTTGAACAACCTAGAAAACCACTGAGCTACACATACACACATGCTAATTTCACTGCATATCATAAGTGTATATACAGCAAGCCTTAATCCCTAAACACCCACTGATGAAAGATGAATCACACTGGTTTCACAGCCAAATATAAAGCACCATACTCACATCAACCGTGTGACACCCAAAGCTCAAATAATAGCCCCTTAGATCACTAAATTGGGTGGACACTCCAAACTGCCCTGGTTACATGCAAGGCCTTTAACACTTAACAATTATATGAAAAAATAAAAAAGTCACCAGCAATTATCCAGTAGTCTACTACAAAACTCAATGCTGGCTAGGAAGGGGAAAAAAAAAAAAAAAAAAACAACAATACATTCAAAACTGGGAGCAGCAATAGTTCTTTCACATGCCAAAATCTAACAAACTGAAAAGGAAAGACAAAAACAAAACAAAAAAGAACAGTGACTTGCAACTAAAGTATTCAACAACTTATACAGCACCAGCCTGACAAACAAATGAAGATAAACTGGCTCAGTCAATCAGGCAGTTTTTTTGTATTGTTTAAAACACAGCTCTGCCTCAGTTTACGGAGTAGAAAAGAAGAGCCATTTTTAGAATTTCTTGACTAGAACCTTGTAACAAGGTTCGATATGGGAAGGGAAAAGAAGGACACGGTGACAGCTCTCTCTCCACTCAGGTAGGGGCCTTTATTGTGCCAGCAAGGTATATTTTTATATAATACAGAAACGTGCAATCAGAAAACTCTAAAATGTGTGCAGCTTGCTCCGATGCCAACACTAGACTGGCGTGTCTCTCCTTCGCTGGCGATGTTGTGGCCCTTTTATGCCGCTCTCCCCATACTCACTGAAATTAGAGACAGGTGTTAGACATAATTTAGCTCAGGTGCAAGCGCCCTTACCGCTTTCTCCCTTCGGACGGGCGCTTGACCACGCCCCCGCTGCCACATACCCCCACCGCCCGACTCAGGCCGGGGCGTCATCCGGCCTGCCTACCACTCCCCCCCATTTCTGGAAAGGAAGTCGGCGACAGCCATCTGCACCCCCGGTCTGTGGACCACCTCGAACTTAAAAGGCTGGAGAGCCAGATACCAACGGGTGATCCGGGCGTTAGTATCCTTCATGCGGTGGAGCCACTGCAGTGGGGCATGATCCGAGCAGAGAGTGAAGGCCCGCCCCAGCAGGTAGTAGCGGAGCGTGAGGACCGCCCATTTGATAGCCAGACATTCTTTCTCCACGGTGCTGTACTTGGTCTCCCTTAAGGAGAGCTTTCTACTAATGTACAGCACGGGGCGCTCCTCCCCCTCCACCACCTGCGAGGGCACGGCCCCCAGCCCTCTGTCTGAAGCGTCCGTCTGTAATAGGAAAGGGAGAGAGAAATTAGGAGAATATAAAAGCGGCCCCCCACAGAGTACGGCTTTAACCCGTGTGAACGCCTGTTGGCACTGCTCCGACCACTGGACCGGATCTGGAGCCCCCTTTTTAGTGAGGTCAGTCAGCGGACTGGTGACGTCCGAATAATTAGGGATGAACCTCCTATAATAGCCAGCCAGCCCCAGGAACTGCCTCACCCCCTTTTTGGTCTTGGGCCTAGGGCAAGTCGCAATCGCCGCGGTCTTATCAATTTGGGGACGCACCTGGCCATGACCCAAGTGGAACCCCAGATACCGCACCTCCACTCACCCAATCGCGCACTTCTTAGGGTTTGCTGTGAGCCCTGCCCGCCGCAGCGACTTCAGGACCGCCCTCAGATGTTGTATATGCCGCTGCCAGTCATTACTATAGATAATAATATCATCTAGGTAGGCAGCGGCGTAAGCGGAGTGCGGCCGGAGGACACGGTCCATCAGACGCTGGAACGTGGCTGGGGCCCCGAACAAACCGAACGGGAGTGTCACGAATTGGTGTAATCCGAACGGCGTAGTGAAGGCTGTTTTTTCTCGGGAGATTGGTGTCAAGGGGATCTGCCAATAACCCTTTGTCAAATCTAGGGTCGAATAAAAGCGAGCAGTACCTAACCGATCGAGCAGTTCATCAACCCGGGGCATTGGGTACGCGTCAAATTTAGACACCGCGTTGACTTTTCTATAGTCCACACAGAATCGCACCGACCCGTCGCTCTTGGGAACAAGAACGACCGGGCTAGACCAGTCACTGTAGGACTCTTCTATTACGCCCATATCAAGCATGGCATCCAATTCGTCCCGAACAATTTTTTTTTTATGCTCGGGGAGACGATAAGGGCGGCTACGAACGACCACTCCCGGCTCGGTCTCGATGTGGTGTTCAATGAGGTTCGTGCGACCCGGTAGGGGAGAAAACACGTCAGAAAACTCCTTTTGCAACCTGGCCACCTCTGATCGTTGGCACGGGGAGAGGTGGTCTCCACAAATGACCGGGGCATTGAGATCAGGTTTTGGATTTACCTCCGGTCCGAGCTCCGCCCTCTCTGGAATCACCGTGGCCAACGATACAGGGACCGCCTCCCTCCATAATTTAAGGAGGTTGAGGTGGTAAATTTTACGTGCATCCCCTCTATCGGTTCGTTTAACCTCATAATCGAGATCCCCTACTCGTCGTGTGACCTCGAAGTGCCCTTGCCACTTGGCGAGTAATTTGGAGCTCGATGTGGGGAGTAATACAAGGACTTTATCTCCCGGTGCAAATTCCCTTAGCTGTGCTCCCCTGTCGTACAGCCGGCGTTGACGTTCTTGGGCCCGGAGCAAATTTTTTTGTGTTAGTTTTCCCAAAGCGTGAAGTTTTGCTCTGAGGTCAAGAACGTATTGAATTTCGTTTTTGCTATTTGAAGGTCCTTCCTCCCAGCCCTCCCGTAAGACATCTAAGATGCTACGCGGGCGACGCCCATATAACAGCTCAAACGGAGAGAAGCCGGTTGAGGCTTGCGGGACCTCTCGCACTGCAAACAACAGGGGGTCGAGCCATCTGTCCCAATTTTTAGCATCCTCGTGCACAAACTTACGAATCATGTTTTTGAGGGTTTTGTTAAAACGTTCCACTAGGCCATCTGTCTGCGGATGATAAACGCTAGTGTGAATCGATTTAATACCCAACAGATCGTAGAGTTCGCGAAGTGTACGTGATATAAATGTTGTGCCTTGATCGGTGAGGATTTCTTTTGGAATCCCCACCCGGGAGATTATTTTGAAGAGTGCCGTAGCAACACTACGTGCTGAGATGTTGCTTAACGGCACTGCTTCCGGATATCGCGTTGCGTAATCCACTAGGACTAACACAAAGCGATGTCCGCGTGCTGTCCGTTCTAATGGCCCGACGAGGTCCATTCCAATTCTTTCGAAGGGGACCTCGATCAAGGGAAGAGGGCGCAATGGCGCTTTTGGGGTGGCCGGTGGGTTTACCAGCTGGCATTCGCGGCACGCCGCACACCACCTGCGGACGTCACCGCTAATGCCCGGCCAATAAAAACGGGCGATTAGACGGAGAAGTGTTTTCCTTTCCCCTAGGTGACCTGCCATGGGATTATAATGAGCCGCCTGGAATAACATTTCCCGGCGGCTCCGTGGAATCAAAAGCTGTGTTACATTTTCTTTGGTCTGAGTGTCCTGCATCATTCTATACAGTCGGTCATTTATAATTGCAAAATAGGGATGTGCGAGAGCGATGTCTGGCCGAAGACGCTGCCCATCGATCGTTTTCACCTGATCGAAGGCATGCTTAAGGGTTTCGTCGTGCGACTGCTCCAAAGGGAAATCCTCGTCAGGGAATTCCCTGCGTAGGGGAGGGGCGAGACCCTCGCCCCTCTCCTCGTGATCTCGATTTGGAGCAGCCGAGGACGGACCTGGCTCCGCCTCCCCTGCTAAAGCATCGCACATCGCACACCTCCCCATTTTAGTGCAGGACCCATCCTCACAAATATTCCCTAATAAATTCTTAAACGCAGGCCAATCTGTCACCAAAATCAGAGGATGGGTGAGGCGGGAACTAACCGCTGCCTCCACTCTGTGTTTTTTCCCTTGAAATTTGATCAGCACAGTCACCAACGGATAGTTGTGAACATCCCCATGCACACACCTCACCCTTACCCGCTTAGCTGTGCTCAAAGCCCCGGGTTGAACCAAGCGTTGATGGATTGTGGTCTGATTACAACCGGTATCCAGCAAAGCTTGGTGTGTACCCCCCTGGATTCTTACCGGAATCCGGTACGCTCCAGCCCGATCGGGGGCAGCATGCTGGGGATCGGAGACCTGAACCACCGTCCCCACCTCCATCATCGGACACTGATCGCGGAGGTGACTCGGGTCCCCGCACCTCCAACAGGCCGGCCCAGGCGCCACCCCCGTACCTGCGTCGGCGGACGCTCCCACCTGAGGGGGAGAGCGGTTAAATGTTGTGGAGGGGGAGTGAGCTGCCGTAGAAGGTCTCTGCCAGACTCCTCGCCTGCGGGGGGCAGGAACGGACCCTGGAGAGAAGACAGAGCGAGAGGGGGGCGGGGGATGGGAGAAAGTAGAAAAAAACACAGGGGGAGGGGGAGGAGAGAGAGAGAGAGAAGGCTGATCGATCAGTCCCTCGATGTCGCGGTCCCCCACTAGCAGCCATTTCCTGCAGGCATCACGGAGTCGCTGGGCAAACGCGAACGGGCGGTCGGCTTTCTCCAGTTTCATAGCTCGGAAGAGTTGGCGATGTTCCTCAGGACTCCGACCAACCCGTTGCATGATGGCTCTCCTTAAGTCAGAGTAGGCCAGGAGGTTCGTCGCGGGTAGTTGTTGGGCCGCGAGTTGGGCTTCCCCGGACAAAAGAGGAACAAGGCGGGCTGCCCATTGATCGCGGGGCCAACCCCAAATTTCGGCGGTCCGCTCAAACAAGTCCAGGAAAGCCTCCGGATCGTCCGTTGCCCCCATCTTCTGTAATGTGGGCGGGGGTAACGGGGAACGATTGTCCGGGGTCGCGGCTGTGGCGGGAGCGACCTCCTGGCTGAGCAGGCTCCGGATGATCTGCCGGTCCTCTGCTTGAGCCCGCATGATCTCAAAGAAGCGCCGGTCTTGGTCCTCTCGGAGCTCAAGCAGAGACTGTTGGTGGTTCTGGTGTAATGCCGCGAGGGACTGGAGGACTTCGGCCAGCTGGGAGGAATCTACGGGGCGACCTTCCATGTTCGGTGATTTTATTCCTGGGTTTCGGCACCAGTGTAACAAGGTTCGATATGGGAAGGGAAAAGAAGGACACGGTGACAGCTCTCTCTCCACTCAGGTAGGGGCCTTTATTGTGCCATAAGGTATATTTTTATATAATACAGAAACGTGCAATCAGAAAACTCTAAAATGTGTGCAGCTTGCTCCGATGCCAACACTAGACTGGCGTGTCTCTCCTTCGCTGGCAATGTTGTGGCCCTTTTATGCCGCTCTCCCCATACTCACTGAAATTAGAGACAGGTGTTAGACATAATTTAGCTCAGGTGCAAGCGCCCTTACCGCTTTCTCCCTTCGGACGGGCGCTTGACCACGCCCCCGCTGCCACAAACCTATAACATGTAAAAATGTGAAGAATGTAAAGTGTGCAGCCAATAACTAATTTTATATTTTACATTTATGCATTTGGCAGACTAATTATTTTAGATTTAGATAAACATGAATTTACATCCATCGCAGATTTGTTTTTATATATTCAGGGTTAAATAAATATTGTATGTAAATAAAAATATTTAGCTAATATTAACTACACATTTACCTGTAATTATAAATGTAACATTTACAGTATATTTAAAATTTGAAGCTATATTTGATATTTGTTAATGCACTGTATATTCCCCTTTAAATTTATATAAATACTTTTTATGATTTATATTTCATGTGGATTTGGGGTATACATTTAGATATAGCATATTTTAATATTTATGTAATCCTTTCTTTTTTTTTAAGTGACATTTTAGTTTTTTAAGACACATTTTAAGTTATTTCTTCGTGCTAAATCTGGTGACATGAAATAGTTTTTGCAGCTCATTTAGTTCTACAATTGACATCCTGCATCAGCACAATTTACTGTGATAAAGCTGAGCTGCTGAACCTGCATTGTAACTGAATAGTAACATGCACATTTAGAGTACCTATTCTCAATTGATTATCTATACAGCATTTTGTGGTTTATAAAGACTTATTTGCTGTACTGGGACAGCCATTTACTTTGACTTCAGGAAGCAGAAGAACTATATAAGAATAGATTGTATCACAAAACATTTCTTACGTTACAAGGACATACACCATCAATTACTGTTCGTTTCCCCCACTGTTTAAATCACAGTTTACTGGAATATACTGTACATACACAAAACACTACTCTATAACACATTTAATTAATATATCAGTTTTTTCCCCTGATTTTACCTTTGTTCTGCTGCTCTCTGTCCTCCTGTATTTCTTAGAGAAACTGTTTGTGTTTCAGATTCTAACTCAGGAGGACTGGAATGTGGTTCTCTACAATGGAATGGCTTCCACCACGCCATGGGCTGCTCTTTATTTTGTGGCTCTGATGACTTTTGGGAATTACGTGCTCTTTAACCTGCTGGTGGCCATCTTAGTGGAGGGATTTCAGGCAGAGGTAACAAAAAACATTCTCTTTCATTTGGGGTGGCTGTGGCTCAATTGGTAGAGCAGGTCGGCCACTAATCACAGGATTGGTGGTTCAAATCCTGGCCCACACGACTCCACATGCCGAAGAGTCCTTGAGCAAGACACTGAACCCCAAGTTGCTCCCAAGTAGCGCCTTGCATGGCAGCTCTACCGCCATTGGTGTATGAATGGGTGAATGTGTCACAGTGTTAAAAAGGTGCTATATAAGTGCAGACCATTTGGATCAATTTTAGGGTTGAATTCATTGCAGAGTTAAGCCACTGTAGTGTCCAGTATTTCAGCACAAAAACCTGCCTCTTATTCAACCTGTCCAGTTTAACCAGGCACCAAATGCACTGCCATAACAGTGTGACATGAGTATTTAAATTAACCAGCACAAATGTACTCTACCTTCTATCTATGTAAATTATCCTTATTGTAAATTGTACGTTTTCACTAAACTGAGTGGTTTTTGCATGTTGCAATTAAAAGGTTAGTTCAGTAGAATTATCTCGTCATTTACTCACCTTCATGGCATCCCAGATATGTTTGACTTACTTTCATCAGCAGAACACAAACAAATATTTTTATAAGAATATCTCAACTCCATACAATGTCCATACAATCCAAGTGAAAGCTGATCAGCATTTAAACCTGCAAAAAGGACAGACAGTCGTATTAAAATTAATCCTTTGGACTCCAGTGGTTAAAATTATTGTCTTCTAAAATGAAACGATTGCTTTGGTAGAGTAACAGATCAATATTTAAGTCCTTTTCACTAAACTTGTTTACTTTTGATCACTCTCCTATGTGCGTTCATGAGGGGATCCAGTTCATGCTGCAGATCGCAGTAGTATGCTGCATCCGCAACAACCACTCAATAATGAAGGGAATTGTGCAGTGCAAATTGCACTCACCACAAGAATTTTGGCTGTGTGCTTTGTTAATTTGCATGATTGGTTCATTTGTATTAATTTCTAATTTAAATAATTTATTTAGTAGATTGTGTGCTAAAACAATTCAGACAACACATGCAAAAAAAAACAACGCTATCAACAGCCTCTATTCATTCTTATTGATATCCCGCCAGAATGTTTGTCTTCTGTAGGACAGCAGACATCTCAAAAGGAAGTTTATACATTTTGCTTCTTACCTAAGGATGCAGGTTTATGCACACACTAAGATTGTGTCTTCACTCTCTGGATAGTCTGGTGCATACTGCAATGCTGATACTGTGCTGCAGTTCTTAGGCCCATCTGTCATGCTGGGGGCTGTGTGAATTGTGAACTGGTTATGAGTAGGTGTAAACCTGCAAAGGCTAAAACAAACACTAACTTAACACAACCCTAACAGCAACATAGGTCTAATAGTCAGAACAGTCATATTGATAGCAGGGGCACCTCAGCTGTCTGTATGCACAGCAGGCTCAAACTGAGTGAAGGGCAGTTTGTTGTTGATGCCAGAGGCCTGCGTCCTCAGAGAGAGTGACTTTTGTTTGGCATCACTGCAGACTGAATAACACTTTAGTAGGCTGAGGATTTTATTAAAACACTGTGTACTGTCCACAATAATCTCTTGCGCTTTGCAGGGGGATGCTAACAAGTCAGATGTGGATGAGGAAAAGAGGTCGGTGAAGTTTGAAGAGGAGGAGAAGATGGGGGAATTACGAGCCACAGGTTACTTAAATTTTTTGCATCATAAAATGTTCTTCAAGGGTGAAAAGTTAAATTACTTTAATGTGTGAGTGTACACATGCACTTTTTACACTGCATAGATTTCTTTTGACCATAACATGCTCTGGGCAATAAAAATGGCAATGGTCCTCCAGTCACATTAAAGGGATAGTTCACCCAAAAATGAAATTTCACTCATGATTTACTCACCCTCCTGGCATCCCAGATTTGTATGACATTATTTCTTCTGCAGTACACAAATTAAGATTTTTAGGAGAACATTTCAGTTCTGTAGGTCCATACAATGCAAGTGAAAAGGTGCCAAAAGTTTGAAAATCCATATAACGTCAGCATAAAAGTAATCCATATGACTGGTTAAATCCATGTATTCAGTCATGATATGATATGTGTGGGTAAGAAACATATCAATATTTAAGGAATTTTTGGTCATAAATTCTCCCTACCCAGTAGGTGGCAGTATGCACGAATAATGTGAATCACCAAAAAAAGGAGGAGAAAGTGAAAGTGAAAGAAAAAGGACTTAAATATCTGTTTCTCACCCATACCTATCAAATCGCTACAATAGTTGTCAGGAGTACTTTTATGTTGCCCTTATAGTGTTCTTGGAGCTTCAAAGTTTTGGCACCCATTCACTTGCATTGAAAGGACCTGCAGAGCTGAGATATACTTCTAAAAATCTTCATATGTGTTCTGCTGAATAAAGAAAGTCATTCACATCTGAATTTTCATTTTGGATAACCTAAGCCTTTAAAGACAACCTACCCATTCCACATATATCTATTGGGGGAAAGCCCTTTTATGTGTTCTACTGCCATTTACGTTGCTTGGCAAATCTTTTATAAAAAAAAATAAAAATTAAATTAATAGTGATGGGTTTCATCAAATAACCCATAGTTTTCATTTCCACCAATAGAGTTGAAGATGTACTCTCTGATGATGTCAGCGAATGGCCATGTGGATCCTCGAGGCACTTTGCCACCACCAGTCATCATGCGCACTGCCGCCACACCCATGCCCACTCCGAAGAGTTCTCTTGGCCCAGAATCAGTGCTTGGTTTGAAGTCAAGGCGGGGAAGTGGGGTCTCAATAGATCCAAATGCCTTTGATCAGAAATCCTTGGTAAGAAAAAAACTTGGGTTGACATATGGACTGACAAAGGTTGATACATTGATTATCTAGGATAACCAATTTCAGTGACATTGTAAAGACGGATCGATCGAGCATCGTTGTGCAAAGACAATTGTCATATTATTCATTACATTGTTAATGTTACTGGGATGGTGGCATATGCTCAGGGCTGATAACCAGAAGGTTGCTGGTTCAATCCCTACAATGAGCGAGCCATGTCCCATCCCCATTGTACATCTGAGTTAGGCACTTTACCCTAAGTGTTCATAAGTGTTCTACAAATCACTTTGGATAATAGTATCTGCTTAATGACTACTCACTTACTGTGTATTTACTTACAGTAAGTGTGCTTAATATATAAATATTGTATGGAGTTGTTTGTAATTACAATTTGTTAGTGTCATTGCTATAGTACTTATTTGTGGACGTTTTTAATGATTATGTTAATGATATCTAGAGAACAGGGTTGCCAATTAATGCCTACAGTACAGTGTACTGTATGTATAAAATACAGTTTAATGATAACAAATAAGATATACATAGAATTGCTGAATTTAAACACTTATTTTATTCAACAATTATTCAAAATTCACAGAATTTAAACAATTTTTGAAAACCTAAAATGCACACTATCCTTAAAAAAAGAAGAAGCTGATTTTAGAAAAGATGCTTTTGTTATTTGTTTAGGATTATAAAATAATAATAATAAAAAACCTAAAGGCTTGGTCACATAATGAAATTCTGCAATCGAGGAAGGCGTGATGCTGAGTGAGTGTGACACATGCAAAAATTACTTGTCAAGCAGTCTATTTTTAATATTCAGTGTAGCTATGTTGGAAGCACTGCCCACACAGAGGTCAATGCCAAACCAAACAACTTTCTATTGGTCAATGCTGCAAATTTGCATGTAAAATGTTCATACTTAAATCAAATTGAATCCCTGCGGTGCAAAGGTAAATGTGAGTGAGACTTAACCCAAGTGTGTAGAATAGTATTTTGGCTTGACTAAACCAAAGAAATTAGCTACGGTAATATGTGTAATGGACCCTGTGTAATGTGGTAAACTTGTATTCTTTTTCTATCCCAGACCAGCCCAAGAAGATCTCCCTGCCAGCCCCGTGGCTCAGGGAGCAACTGGGGAAGCCGCAGGTCAAGTTGGAACAGTTTAGGGCGAGCGCCGAGTTTGAAAAGGAAGGATACATCTGGAGAAAGAGAGTCTCTGCTGTATGGGGAGGGTAAGGGCAGTTTTGAGGATGAAAACTCAGAGGGCGAGAAAATGGGCAATACCAGTGGGGGCTCATTGCAGCACCCCTGCTCTCTAGATATCCCTGAGCTGCACCAGAGCCTCAGCTTGAGCCCGTTAGGAGAGTACCATGACTGTAATGGAAGAACACTGCACCTTCCCACTGACCTTCCAACCACCCTTGGCAAAGAAGACTCTCTCACAGAGGAAGAATTGGATGATGTAAGTATATGATATAGGTTTTGTTTTGTTAAGTCAGAAGGGGTTAATGCCCATTTTTCCGAAGATGCCCTCCCAGGGGTTTATCTTGTGAGGAGAATAATTGTCATGCTGTAATTGATTTGGCTTGGTGGTTTGAAAACTATAATTGTTTTTCTTGGTGAGGGGAAAGTGACCTTTTGTTGTCAGTGTGATGAAATCTAAGCACACAAGAGCCTTTGTCTTGAAATTGAGGCTCAAGTGCTGGAAAATAAACAGAAAAAGCAGGCTGCTTTTCTCTGTTAGATGAGTAAGGGAAAGGAGGTTTGTGTTTGGATTAGGGATTTCAATTTTCAGACATTTTCATAATTGATAGCTGTGGAAATTTGCAATCAATTAATCAATTAATCGATTAATCGATAACGTTAATATCGCAAAACTCGTGCGGCGGAATCAAAATAATGTGCATGTAGCCTTCTGTTTAAATAGAATTTAAATTAATACACTTAATTAATACAAGTATTGGCATTTCCCTGTTAAAATATACCTAGTTCAATGTATTTTAATTCAATGTAATTTAATTTAAAAGGCTTTGTTTAGTACGACTTTGTGAGTTTAATTACTTTTAATGAATTAGGCTACTGTTAAAAATAACTTGTATTCAAAATATATCATTTGTATACATATTTGAGTTCTTTAAAACGTCATATTGTGAATTGTTAGATATTTCGGACCTTTGGACTTACAGTATATTTTATTTGAAATTATGTCAAATCATAACATGCTGCATAAACACAGTACATGGCATACTTTTCTGAGATATCAGCTGAATGTGGTTTCATGCTTTCCCGTTGATCACGACACTGACGTACTTGTAGGTTGGGATGAAATGAGGAGATCAACAGTGCTTGTTGTCATGTTGTAATTCAACACACTGTGTGCTGAAAGCATTAATGTTCATTTATGAAGGAACGCTCCAACACTGCTACATTGGGCACGGATTATTTTCAGCTGCGTGCCTTCTTCTGTGATTTGGATCAACGTCTGCTTTCATGATTTCTGGATGCATTTGTCCAGAAAATAATGAATCGACAGTTGATAAGCTTAATTGATCAAATTATAAACAACAATTAATACATTTTCGAGTCATCATTAACATCCCTAGCTTGGATTAAGAGATTTGTGGCATAAATTCATTGACAATTACAATTGACCATTCTAAGACACATTCAATGTCATTTTTGGTGTTCTTGAGCAGTTCCTGGAATTATTATAATGAAAATACCATGATAAGAAGAAATAAGAAAAGATCCTGTACACTGCTGTAGTTTGCAGAGAATACTTAATATTTATTGACACTCCAACATTTTGGTCATATGCCCACGTGCTTGTAAAATATGAGGTGTGTGAGGGGTCTTTTGTGTTTCATAATAATGCAATGCAAGTTGTGTGTTCATTTGTCTTCTTTTTTGTATCTTTTCTTGTCACAGAAATAGGAGTTATGCATCATGAAGTAGTTATAACTGGGTTGTTAAATAAAAACTCACTTTAAATTGTAGTGTCAAAAGGTACAGTGTGGTCTTAACGGAAACTGCATAATTGACTGCACAGAGCATTTCCATAACACAGACAACTTGAGGTAGATTGGAAATGTTTTTCTAATGATTTCTCACAATTGCATTACCAGCCTAATAATAACAGCAGGCTCATGTGTCATTTCTGCAAATGACTTACTAACAGAGTTGCTTGCAAATCAGTTTGACGTTGAGACAAAATTGACTTAAATTGTGCAAAATGTATGTTGGAGAAAATACATTTACAAAATGAATGGTTAAGTCACCTCTACATAATGTTTCAGTAAAAACGCAATTCATCAAAATTATATAAGCATGCATTTGAATTATATTCTTCCACACTTAAAAAATAGAGAGCTCATCCTTCATAATTAATTAAGGCCATTAACCTAATGCTTGTAGGTACCCAAAACACTGTAAACATCTCAGTGTTCTGTAGAAGTTTGTTCTTGTGTTACAGAGCTTCTGTTTGCGTCTGAAGAGAACACTGGAAGCATTTAAACCTAAGTGGTGTAAAGATCATGAAGATTGGTCACTTTATCTGTTATCTCCTCAGAACAAGTAGGTATTTCCAATCTCATAGCACCTACTGACCAGTGTGTCCTTTCAAAGTTCACTTTTGTAAACATTATACAATTCCTCTAGGTTTCGGATGGCATGTCAAAGGTTAATTTCTCACAAGATGTTCGATTATGTGGTCTTGGTATTCATCTTCCTGAATTGTATCACCATTGCTCTAGAGAGGCCCAAAATTCAGCAGCAATCTGTAAGTGACTTGTCCTTAAAGGGATATTTGTCTAAAAAAATAAAAAATCTGTCATAATTTACTCACTTGTTCACATTGGCTTGCTAAAAACAACTCAATTTGTTGCATGAGCACTCAATCCACTGTAAGGGTGCACTGGAAAAAAAGGAATTGTTCAGCAAAATCAAGGCAACATGATGTAATTGTTTTAATAATTGTCCTCAGTAACATTGTCAACATTTAGTCAATGTGAATTTGTTTGTTCACTAAATGCATTGTTGAGAGAACTACTATTTTCTTGTTCACCCAATTATTTATTCACAATAAAAGAACATTTAGATTTTGATACCATTTAAATTACTTTTACATGAAGAAGTCAGAACGTACAATTGTTTGACACAGACACACAATAGATTTCGAGCCTTAACATGCAAATCTCAATAACGGTGAAAATCAGCATGAGCTCTTAACATTACCACACAACAATTAATAAAAAAAATAAAACAATAACAGCATTATTAAAGTCAGCAAACAGCAAAAAAACAGTATATGTGCAATGCATGCTGGGAACTCGCAAATCAGCAGTATTGTTCAAAATGAAAATACTTTCAGACGACTCTGTTAGGCTTGTTGAGACAACATTTGGTGGAATATTGTTGGTCTAAAGTGTGTTTTTATGTAGATGCAAAGTAATTGACATTTTGTTATAACTGTGACTCAAAATACCCCATAAGCTGGATAAAATGCAATTACATTTTTTACAGTGCAAGTAAATTATGACAGGTTCCCTCATTTTTATTCCTTTAAAAGTACTTTTTTATCTAGTGTTTGTTATGGCCATGCTTGTACAGAATGGATAATTTGGTTAACTCCCTTTTGTTTTTCATTTCAGGAAACTGTGATCTTTCTCAATATCTCTAATTATGTTTTCACTGTGATCTTTGTTGCTGAAATGACTGTGAAGGTATTGATGATGTAGTCTTTTTTTATATGTAGACTGCATTAATTATCCAAAGTAATCTGACAGAGTCAATATGGCTTTTCTTAAAGGTGGTGGCCCTTGGCTTCTGCTCTGGGAAGCACAGTTACCTACAGAGCACCTGGAATGTTCTGGATGGGGTTCTAGTCTTCGTCTCTCTCATTGACATTCTGGTCTCTCTGGCTTCCACGGGTGGGAACAGAATCTTTGGCATCCTGAGGGTTCTTCGCCTGCTGAGAACTCTGCGGCCTCTCAGGTAAGCAAACAAGGGTTGCAACCCTCAGTAAGCACCTGTCTTACTGAGCCGCATCCAATCAATGAAATCCATTGGCCCAATTAAGGATTAAAAAAAATGTTAATTATGTGGTAGTATTAATTCTAGACTACACACTTAAAGCCTGTTCTCTCAAAGCTATTCGACTAAATCTTATATAATAAGTCTATTATCTTTGAATGCATTTTAGAGACAGATCAAGCAGCAGTTTACGGTAGTGTTGGGTTCGAGTCCACCTTAGTCGAGTCCGAGTCAAGTCCGAGTCTTTAAACAATCTAGTCAGAGTCGAGTTTGAGTCAAAAAGGGGCGGAGTCGGACTCAAGACCGAGTTCATAACAGTCCGAGTCTGAATGAATCTGTTCATGAATCTGAATTAAAATTGTACCTGTAAACTCAACATCAATATTTTAAGATTATTTTAAACTTCACAACAAAGAAAAACAGTTTGTCAGTATAAATGTAACAAATACGCCTCTGTTGCATTTCATATATACAGGTGCTGGTCATATAATTAGAATATCATCAAAAAGTTGATTTATTTCAGTAATTCCGTTCAAAAAGTGAAACTTGTATATTATATTCATTCAGTACACACAGACTGAAATATTTCAAATGTTTATTTCATTTAATTGTGATGATTATAACTGACAACTAATGAAAACCCCAAAATCAGTATCTCAGAAAATTAGAATATTGTGAAAAGGTTCAATATTGAAGACACCTGGTGCCACACTCTAATCATCTAATTAACTCAAAACACCTGCAAAGGCCTTTAAATGGTCTCTCAGTCTAGTTCTGTAGGCTGCACAATCATGGGGAAGACTGCTGACTTGACAGCTGTCCAAAAGACGACCATTGACATCTTGCACAAGGAGGGCAAGACACAAAAGGTCATTGCTAAAGAGGCTGACTGTTCACAGAGCTCTGTGTCCAAGCACATTAATAGAGAGGTGAAGGGAAGAAAAAGATGTGGTAGAAAAAAGTGTACAAGCAATAGGGATAACCGCACCCTGGAGAGGAATGTGAAACAAAACCCATTAAAAAATGTGGGGGAGATTCACAAAGAGTGGACTGCAGCTGGAGTCAGTGCTTCAAGAACCACCACGCACAGACATATGCAAGACATGGGTTTCAGCTGTCTCTTGAACAAGACACAGCGTCAGAAGCGTCTCGCCTGGGCTAAAGACAAAAAGGACTGGACTGCTGCTGAGTGGTCCAAAGTTATGTTCCCTGATGAAAGTAAATTTTGCATTTCCTTTGGAAATCAAAGTCCCAGAGTCTGGAGGAAGAGAGGAGAGGCACAGAATCCATGTTGCTTGAAGTCCAGTGTAAAGTTTCCACAGTCAGTGATGGTTTGGGGTGCCATGTCATCTGCTGGTGTTGGTCCACTGTGTTTTCTGAGGTCCAAGGTCAACGCAGCCGTCTACCAGGAAGTTTTAGAGCACTTCATGCTTCCTGCTTCTGACCAATTTTATGGAGATGCAGATTTCATTTTCCAACAGGACTTGGCACCTGCACACAGTGCCAAAGCTACCAGTACCTGGTTTAAGGACCATGGTATCCCTGTTCTTAACTGGCCAGCAAACTTGCCTGACCTTAACCATATAGAAAATATATGGGGTATTGTGTAGAGGAAGATGCGATACGCCAGACCCAACAATGCAGAAGAGCTGAAGGCCACTATCAGAGCAACCTGGACTCTCATAACACCTGAGCAGTGCCACAGACTGATCGACCCCATGCCACGCCGCATTGCTGCAGTAATTCAGGCAAAAGGAGCCCCAACTAAGTATTGAGTGCTGTACATGCTCATACTTTTCATGTTCATACTTTTCAGTTGGCCAACATTTCTAAAAATCCTTTTTTTGTATTGGTCTTAAGTAATATTCTAATTTTCGGAGATACTGAATTTGGGATTTTCATTAGTTGTCAGTTTTAGTCATCACAATTAAATGAAATAAACATTTGAAATATATCAGTCTGTGTGTAATGAATGAATATAATATCCAAGTTTCACTTTTTGAATGGAATTACTGAAATAAATCAACTTTTTGATGATATTCTAATTATATGACCAGCACCTGTATATATTTTATGATTAGTATCCTGCTGAACAAACTTCAAAGTGATTATTATTATTTCAAATTTGAATTTAGTTTTTATTTCTAATTCAT
This sequence comes from Moxostoma hubbsi, assembly GCA_032164185.1. Taxonomy (NCBI): domain Eukaryota; kingdom Metazoa; phylum Chordata; class Actinopteri; order Cypriniformes; family Catostomidae; genus Moxostoma; species Moxostoma hubbsi. The sequence continues at coordinate 14,504,468 of JAVLUX010000024.1, read as the reverse complement.
TTTCAATTTGTCAATTCAATTTAATTTAGTTTTATTTAAAATGATCCCTGTCTAAAAAATAATAGTCTGTACTGAGATTTCATTCTGAATCTTTTTTTCTCTATCTGCCAACTGATTTGGGAAAACATACAAATGAGTCAACACAGTAGTACTTAGCACTCATTGAGAAGTTACGTCTCATAATTTTGACTGATAGTCACAGACATGATTTTCTAGTTAATTTCTGGGAAACCGCACAATGAAGGGCAGTTCTGCATGCTGCTCATGTACTAAACACTTCAAAAGTGTCAGAGATATAGGCTAAAAAAAAGATGTGCATAAGTTGTAATGTAAACCCAGTGGTTTACAATAAAAATAAAATAAACATTTAAAATAAAAACATATAAAATAAATTCATATTGTAACATGAAATTTAGCTTCATACGCAAACGCTGTCATCGAATAATACATTTATTATATAGTTTAGAATTAAATTATAAACAAAACATTTCACTGCTCAAAATATCCTAATATTTTATTGAGCATGGTTGAATGATGTGAATGGTGGACAAATGCTGTAAAAGAATGTATTTTAAGCAGCTCGTCAATGCTTTGAAAATAGTCAATCTAAAAGTTACACAGTTAATTCATCAAGCTATTATGGAGCAGTTCAAGCTGACAACACTGCGTGTACCACAAGAGAATACAGATGCCTACATGTGTAGATACATTATGCCTAAAAAGTCTTAATATCCAATATTAATACTATTTTTATTTATTTATATTCCAATATGCTGTTTTTAGTGAATTGTGGAAGACATGATGTGGGTGACTTGACTCAATGAAATTCTTGATTTTAAGTTTTTAACTACGATGAAACCTCAGTGCGAGCACCGTCTTGGCTGCACAAACAGTACACACAATTTGACCAGTTGTCAGGTCCTGTGTTGTGTGGAACTGCCTTGTTTAGTTTCTATTACATTGGATACATACCCATCTTTATGTTTTCGTCACGCCAGCAACCTTGGTAGTCAATGTATATATTGATCAATGTAGTAACATTCAATTATATTGGTTGACCGATGAGTGTGTGTGTGTGTGTGTGTGTGTGTGTGTGTGTGTGTGTGTGTGTGTGTGTGTGTGTGTGTGTGTGTGTGTGTGTGTGTGTGTGCTTAAACACAGTGAAACATCTCTGGCTACGTCTATGACTTCAGGGGCTAATACAGCTGCATGCAGATAGAGATATGTTCATTCATTTCTGTTTTGATATTTATTTATTTCATTGCATCACAATGTTTTTTATTTGTTTGTTTGTTTGTTTTTCAAATAAATAGAGTGATTAGTCGTGCTCCTGGACTGAAGCTGGTGGTGGAAACACTAATAACATCTCTTAGGCCCATTGGGAACATTGTGCTGATCTGCTGTGCCTTCTTTATTGTCTTTGGCATTCTTGGAGTTCAGGTAAATTCTTTAAACACTACAACACTAAAGGGCATGGGTTAGATACCTAGGGAAATGCACATACTGATAAAATGTACAGCTTGAATGCACTGTAAAGCCGCACACATAAATGTGAATGTAAAGCAAATGTCTCCTGTTAAAGACGCTACATACTTTTTAACACAAATATGAATTATTGTTTTGTTTGTTTTTTATAACAGTTTCAATATTATCTATTACAGCTCTTTAAAGGAAAGTTTTACCTTTGTGAAGGTCCCAACACCAAAAACGTCACCAACAAGTCTGACTGTCTTCAAGCAGACAACAAATGGATTCGGAGAAAGTACAACTTTGACAATTTGGGACAGGTAATTATAATTCACCAGTGTTAAGCTGAATGAAGCATCTGGGTGGTTCAAAATGTGGGGTCATGTTGCCTTTGAAATTTATAGGATCTTCAGAAAGCGTTTTCTGGTCTAATATGCTTGAAATTATTCCCAGATGGCCATTAAGAGCCCCATAACTGCACTGAATGAATGATGGTTTCGCCGGCACTGTGTCTCTCTTCCACAGGCTCTTATGTCACTGTTCGTTCTATCTTGTAAGGACGGGTGGGTGAATATAATGTACGACGGGCTGGATGCTGTGGGGGTGGACCAGCAGGTTTGGATTTGCTTTGCTTAATCAGGCCAATCATGTTACAATATTTGGGTAAATTACAAATAAGGATGTCCAAAATACAAAAAATTAGACATCTAGTTTATACGCGCAATCTTAGAAATCTAATCAATGTTTTCATGATGATTTCATAAATTTTTTAAAAACATCTACCATTTCCAAACAATCATTTATTTTAATGAGATAATAAAAGAGTTTGGGTAGTTAACTCATGTGACCATGGACATTTGTTTTATCAATATCAATATTTTTTTTAATGTATGTAAATAAATAAGGGAAAGTGTATATTTTAGGTCCTGTAACTGTAAATGTTCAGTAAATGCTGTTTAAAATAGTTTTAGATTAACTCTAGCATATCACACGACAAGTATCTGAAGTACCCAGGAATTGCATTTGCAAGTTGCAAATGTATTTTGACAGGTTCAGACAAAAAAATTAAAAATGTCATCACATCATGGACCTATTTATCAAGAAAAAAAAAATATCAAATTAATTTCCTAATTTGTCATCTAATGGATGTGTCTCCTTGTACCCCATGTCTGTCTCCATTGCAGCCTGTGCGCAACCATAACCCCTGGATGCTCCTCTACTTTATCTCTTTCCTCCTGATCGTCAGCTTTTTTGTACTGAACATGTTTGTTGGCGTGGTGGTAGAGAACTTCCACAAGTGTCGACAGGACCAGGAAGAAGAGGAGACACGTATGCGTGAGGAGAAGAGGCAGCGGCTCCTGGAGAAAAAGCGCAGGAGTAAGGCGAAATGCGGGTCTGGTCGGTAGTCTATTTTTCTGAGCACTGCCTGCTTCCAGAGCCTGAGAGAGAAAGCTAAACAGATTTATAAAAAAAAAGACAATAGTCAAAAGACTGAAGAAATTATAAAACCTTGCACATCTTGGCACGAATCAGATGTCAGCCTTGGATTGTGATGGACTGCAGCATGCTTTTGCATGAGATCCCTGCAACTTGGTGGTGCATGAAAAGCCAAGAGGAGTTTGCATAGCACATATTGGGTTAGCGTCATGACCAGACCGGTAGTAGCCTCATTCTATGAGTATGTAGTGGATCAGGGTAAATGAAGAGAAACACAGTGAGCATTATTGTTTATTTAGTAAAAAGTCAAACATAGATATGGAAAGGGGAGAAGAATGTGTCCAAAAGGGTACTGTTAGAAGATCAAAGGGGACGTAGTGGGTATCGGTGACATTTAGATGCATTAGGGTTCGTTCAGGGCAAGGTGGCAACTTTTAATTTTTTATTAATTTATTTTTATGTTTCAAAATAGAATTTTGGCTCAAATATCAGAGGATTCACTATGCTTTTGGGTTGGTGTTGATAATTTATTCTAGAGTGCAGAGCTTCCAGCTCAAACATGTGAAATTATATGAAGCAAAGTTATATCAGTTTATCCATTATTAGAGAAATCATAGGTGGAGATTTCCATTGGTTACTCTCTGGCTGGCAGTCGTAATCAGTTTTGCATGCAGAGGGCACTATTAGTGTTGTCTGGTTCACTTCTGTGTGCATTAAAGACTCTGAGAAGATAGCCATGATTTTATGTGACTAAACAAATAAATGTGAAGAACTGTGTTGTTTGTTTAAGCACCATGCATTGCAGGGAAAAGCTACCTGATAAATGGTCTTAAGTGAAAAACCTGACAGTTTTATCTACGTTTGTCACACTCGGCTCCTCTAGCCTTTAATGCAGTCTGGGATAAATAGCGCAAGCGAGTCTGACTTATTGCACTCATATCTGAGTCAATAGCGGTCTAGTTTTATTTTCCTAAATCTATTCAAAGTGCACCTCAATCCATACATCTGGGATAGATCTTAGGACATATCTCAAGACAGTTCTCACTACTAAAAGAGTGAGTTCAGCAGGACCAGGAGGCAAATATTTGTATGTCTGCAATATATCCAGTTATTTGTGGAATGATCCATTATACAGGCCCACTTGGAAGCTGTGAACACAGTAATTGCATAATTGGAATGCCCAACATTCTGTTCTGCCCTACTCATTTCACGAAATTTAAAGAAATAGTTCACCCCAAAATGAAACTTCTGTAACATAATTCTGTAATTATGCAACTCATGCATAATATTCATAAAAAATATGCATAAAAGTGCAAATTATATTTTAATAATGGCAATTTGAGAAAAAGTTATAAATACTACGAAGTTTAGAATTGCATAAAAAAAAAACACTAAAATAATTTGTAATGGGGGAGTGGTGATCATCAAATCTTGCCACCAGATTCTAGGCTTCCTCTTCCTCCAAAGTCCATATTTAACCCTTACGCTTTCATTTTTGGGTGAACTTTTCCTATTGAAATTCTGCAGATTCTACCCAAAAATATGTACAGAAAAAAAAGGCCACAGATTCCATCTGTGCTTGTCATTATCCCGTCATATGATTCTATGTGCAACTTTACAAGATTGTCTAGATGTCCATGAATGTTATATCTACTAAGGAAAGTTGTTAGATGCATCATGATGCTGTACTTGCATGTTTAAGTCTATTAGGTATTCAGTAGCTTAGAGGCTTCTCTCTTGGCATATGGTGTTTACTAGAAAACATGCTTTTATGGCAGACTCAGAAAGATGGATTCAAACAAAAATCAATTTTATGGTTGCTGTCATGTCCAATATATCGCCCACGAGACAACTAATCAATGTACATTCACCTTTATGCTCTCCTTGAGAAAAACAAAGTACAGTACATCCCCCATACCATGTGCCACACAAAGAAATCCTTTTATGTTTTCAGCACAGCCATGTTTACAACGGCATGTTCACCCAAAGCAGCATGCTTTAAGTTCATGAAGGCATGAGTGCTGCATGAGAGAGTTTTTGGTAAACAAATCTCTTTTAAGCAAATTATCACAATAATATCACATTATCACATTGATAGCAAGGTTAAATCCTGGTCCTCTCTGTAGTAATCATCTCTTCATACCAGTGCCTCTTACTTCTGCATTAGTGAATTGGTTTGTACATGTTTACCCTGAACTGACCCTTGCCATGCTGTCTTTTTGTGTGACTGTTTCAACAGAGGCCCAGCAGAGACCATACTATGCAGACTACTCTCCAGCCCGCCTCTATATCCACACACTGTGTACCAACCACTACCTGGACCTCTTCATCACCTGCATCATCTGCATCAATGTGGTCACTATGTCTATCGAGCATTTCAATCAGCCTTCGGTGAGTCTCTGAACTCTCAATTAACTTTTACAGTTGCAGGAGAGGCTGATAGAACAAAATGTGATACTTGTGTATATCTTGATTTTGTTCAATTGTACTGTAGGGCAATTCTTATGTGCTCCTGGAGGGCCACCTTCCTGCAGATTTAGTTTTAACCACAATCATTTTTTGGACATGGCTGCGAAGGATTTGAATGTCACGCTCTAGGGATTTTGTTTTTAGTAAATAATAAAATTACAAATATAACATATAGCTTTGAAATATTTCTTAATTGTGTTGACCCAAGAGGTCAGTGTTTGATGTTTCAGTGGATCACACATCTTCTCGTCAAACAAATTTGCGGGTGAGACCAAACCTGAACTTTAGATCACAGCAGATTGTGACATTTCATCGCATGAGCTTCCGTTTCAAGTCTTCCGCTTGCAAACAATGCATATGAATGTAAGTGCGAAGTCTAATGTGATCCTTAATGCTGAAGACCTTAATTAGCTGGTTCAGGTGTGTTTGATTAAGGTTGGAAATAAACTCTGCAGGATAGTGGCATGGAGGTGAAGGGCCCTGTTGTACTGCATTAAAATATATGTGCTAACGTCATTACTTCTGTCTCCCACAGTACCTTAATGTGGCACTGAAATACTGTAACTATGTCTTTACCATCGTCTTCATTATTGAGGCTTTGCTCAAACTTGTGGCTTTTGGCTTTCGGAAATTCTTCAAAGACAGGTATTGTAGCAGGTCTATAGATGTGAAAGGACTTTATACTGAATAATGAATGAGAATGGGAATGAAAACGTGGCTGTGAGGGATATAAGTACAGTAACTTCATTGTGTTGTAATTAACTGTTGTTTAAATTGGTGTTGATAGTTCCACTGACAAAGCACTGAAAAAAAATATCTTTCCAAAGAAATTTCAGAAAACAAATACTAATAAACAAAATATTGAAAATGAGATGTTTTCAAAAGTTAAATATGGCACATCTCTGAAAAAAGCTTAGAATAAACAGATGGATGAATGGATGCAAATCTATAATGAACCAGTTTATACTGGTGTTATAATCTAATATTCTAAAGAAGATTATATATTATATTATCTTGCAAAACAATTATAGTTGTCAAGCCCTTTTTAACAAGGGAACAGCGGGGTGCATAGGGTGCTCTTTAGATGGCATTATACGGGCTATATATCAGAGGTGCCCAAATTTTTTCCTCACAGGGCCAAAAATCTAACTTGATTGAGGGCCGTGGGCCGAAATTAAACATTGCATTTTTATCATTCTGTATTATATTAAAATATAAAAGTTGCCCTGGTTCCCCTCTTTTATGATTACATAATACATAATATAAGAAAAACAATCTGCTTAACTAATGCAATGAAGAGCTGCGTCAATGGCAATTTGGCAATTTTTCTTTTTTCTTTTGTACCTCTTGTCATAAATGGCAAGGTAGGCCAAATCAAAGGTTAACTTTTTCTTATCCTAATCCTGATACTAAATGAAGTTGATCTAAGATCCCCTTTGCAGCTGGTATTAAGATGTGTTTTTGGTGATCTGATCACATGGTCAGCACTAAATACAGGCCTTAACGGGGTCTAAATTGTTTTGTGATTAGATTACAAAAAGCGCAGATGAATTTGTTCAAAACCACATGTGACTGCATCACCTTTGAGGTGTAAACACTAATCTGTCCTGTATGTGTCCCAGCAGCAGCGAAGCACCCCCCTCACCTGGTAATCAACTGCTGCGCTAAAACAAGAGTTTCAACTTTGCCGGTTAATAGCAGTTTATAAGGAAAAAACTTCAGACTGGAAAAAATAAAAAGCAAATTTATACACAAACATGAGAACTTCACAGATTTTCTTCAGTGTGTCTGATATCAACATGCACGGACACTTATGAGAAGCGCAAACATGCAGCTCAGGTTAATACAAGTAATCCACTAAAATAACAGATAATACTGCTCAAAGTGCGTTTGTGCTTCGATTAAATTTCAGCTGCATCGAGGAGAAATAGCTAACCTTTTTTCACACTTTCTTTGTCTTTTCTGATTTTGTTGTACAGAAACACAATGAGATAGTGATTGAAATGAAACTGAGTCCCTCCCCTCCAAATCTAATCAAGTGGTCACAGGAGTCACATTTAAGTGACCAGTTGTAAAGAGCGATGTGTCTTACCTGACCACTTGACTGGATCACTTGAGACGCATCTTAATACCAGGTGGAAACGTGGTCTAAGATGTCAGTGGGAAATCTTGCCAGTCCCCAACCCCTCAGTTACTTTTGTCCCTTTACAATATACTCGCATTTGAACACAAAAATGGACTTACACAGTACATGTATTATCACAGGTTATACTCTCTAATACAATAAATGTTGAAATCAAACTTTATAATAAAGCATGTCAGTGTGATTAAGTCTTGTTTTAATACGTCTGATGTTATGAGATGCACGGGGAACTGGCTGAATAATTTATTTCAGTTTAATGGAACATGATCAATTAAAAGAGTCATGATCCCCGTTAATCATTAATATCACATTATTACATGTTCAGGTGCAATCAGCCGTATGCTGTTGTATTTGCAATATGCTTTTGAATCTGTGTACAGTTTTTGTGCTCAGCTTGCTTAATGTTCAGACAGCGACTAAAATTAAACATTGCATATTGAGGGTTGTTGTGTTTTAACTGTATAATTTTTATTGCACCTGCAGATGGAACCAGCTAGATCTTGCCATAGTTCTGCTCTCTGTCATGGGCATCACGCTGGAGGAGATGAACGCTGCATTGCCAATAAATCCCACCATCATCCGTATTATGAGAGTGTTGAGGATAGCCAGAGGTACTGCAGTTTTGCCGCTGCATGTATCAACAATGTTCTTTAGTATCTCCTCCTATTAAAGGGATAATTAACCCCAAAATTATGATTATTTGATCATTTACTAACACTCATGTTTTTTCCATATCTGTAAGACTTTCTTTCTTCCGTAGAACACAAAAGGAGATGTTAGGCAGAATTACAGTCTCAGTCACCAATCACTGTAATTGTATGGGAACAAGATGAAATGAAAGTGAATAGTGAAAGTGAACATTCTTGCTAACATCTTCTTTTGTGTTCCACAAAAGATTGAAAGTCATAAAGGTTTGGAACAATATGAGGGTGAGTAAATACATTTTCATTTGGTGAAGTATTCCCTAAAGCACAAGGACGTTTCTTCAACTTCAGGCAATATTAATTCCCAGGGGTTGGTTTTCATTCAAACAAACCGATTTAAACTTTTTTATTATTATTTAATGTACTGTAAATAATAAATGTTCTTATTGTTTTTATTTTACCAGGCTTTCATCATTTATTTTTGGTACTTTTCAAATGCCTGTTATGTACATATTTGACTGATTTAGCCTTGTCCCAAACCCAGACTTTAATTTCAAACTAGAAAAATCCATTAAAGAAATACAAATTATTACTTAAAGAAAAAAGAACTAGGTGTGCTCCAAAGGTGTCAAAAAAGTAAAGCCACATTTTATGTAAAAAGAGACAAATCCAAGGCATTTATTTATTTATTCATCAGTGTACCTGATCCATATAACTTTTACAATGATCTAATTATCTTTGATAATCTAAACTAGTTAAATAAATATAAGAAATGTAAATATTTATTATTTAAAAATAATTTCTATAAATTTTTCAAAATTACCTACCACAGTTATGGAGTCATTTCCTCCATGCCAAAAATTGTTGCCCATAATGTTTTTTTTTTTAAAAGTTAGTGGGATTTTTATCCAAGCCAACAAAAATGTTAGTGAGGAATATGCTTAAGAAAATATATGACATGTGATATTTGAAGAAAACAAAGAAAAATCAAGAAAAATATGCTTGAGAGCAGAATATTTGAAAATATGCTTATGCTTGAGAGCAGAATATTTTAAATGGGTGTCATTACCAATCATGCTGTAATTTTGCCAAATTATGCCAAAAATGTGAACATATTATTTAATGTGTATTTAGGATGCACAACATATTAGATCAATAAAAGAGTGGCCATTAAAAAAGAAAAAATATTTTACTTTCATCACCGTCATTTCCACCACAGAATTAAATTAAATGCAATACAGTTTTTGAGATGTGGTGGGAATTTTAATGAATTTCATTAATAAAATTGCTAAAATGCCATCTCCTGTGAAACATGAACATACTGTACAATGTTGGACATTGTTAGTAGACAAATAAAGTGTGGACAAATGTTTTAACAAGACTTTACTCTCCAGAAGTCCACAGTGCTAAAAGTGTCTGATGTTGAATAAAAACACCCACAAATAGCCTGGGATATGTTTTCTGCTTAACTTTAGTGCCATTTTTATATACGTGTAGAAATGAGTGGGTATAAGGGGTTCTCATTATGCTTTAATCCACAGTACTGAAGCTTTTGAAGATGGCTACTGGCATGAGAGCCCTGTTGGACACAGTAATGCAAGCTTTACCACAGGTAACTAAAGCTGTGCAAATATACATACTGTATATAGGCCTATATAACACACAATATACTGTATATACAATATACAGAACACATGCATTTGTCTGTTGTAGGTATATGTGGATACAATTTACATATATTTGCAAGTGGGTTTTGTTTTAGAAGGGTAAAGATACGTACTGTAGTATTGCAGTGCGCAATGTGGAAGACATGGGGTGGACAGAGAAACAATTGCAGAAAAACTATGTATAACACCATGCTACTTCCCTTGATTGATTGTTTAATAACATACTGTGATAATGTGTTTCATCTCTTTAGGTGGGAAATCTGGGCCTGCTGTTTATGCTCCTCTTCTTCATTTATGCAGCACTTGGCGTGGAGCTTTTTGGGAAACTAGGTCAGTGCTGCATTCCTGCACTGTTCATACCAAGCTCTCCATTTGACAGTTATAGGGGCTTTGCTCTACCTTAGCTTAGGTCGGAAATGTTGAAATGTGATCCTTAAGGGCATGTTTCCCTCACAGAACTCTCCTTAGACTACAGTACTGTCATGATAGGAGAAGGGCCTAAATTGGCTCTGTAGATCTTTGCAGCTTGCTCCTGCAATAGCAGCTTTTTGTGAGAATGCCCCTAGGCTCAAAAAAGACATTTCTATGCTATTTACAGTATATCCCTGTGAGAAGTCTCTTGAACAGGAATGACAGTATTAAGCTTTCTCTTAAATTGCAAGTCCTCTAACTTTCATTAGCCTTCAACTTTAGAATCAATGCCAATTATTGTGTCAGACCTGTCTGAGAATCATTTGCTTGGCTCGTTTGCTCCTTTAATGTATGCAGAGGACTCAGTCAGGTTACTTCCACTTTTAGCAACACATTCTAGTGTCTAGAATGTCTAGCTAAAACTGTTCTCTTTAGGATGTGATTAACAGTGTTTGATAATTGTCTCCCTTTTGTCAACAATTATTTTCATCTAGAATGCAATGACATCAACCCATGTGAAGGATTAAGTCGTCATGCCACATTTGAAAACTTTGGCATGGCCTTTCTAACATTATTCAGAGTGTCAACAGGGGACAACTGGAATGGTATAATGAAGGTACTAAAAGCTAGTTTGGCATCTGACAACTGTATTGCACTGACTGTATTAAGGTAGTTTATAAGTGGTGCAATTGTATTCTCCCTGGTTATTGAATTAAGTGTTGTTTGTGTGCAGGACACTTTGCGGGAGTGCACTCCAGAAGATACACCCTGCTACCTGCCACTGGTCTCCCCCATTTACTTTGTCACATTTGTGTTGATGGCTCAGTTTGTGCTTGTTAATGTGGTGGTGGCTGTACTGATGAAACACTTGGAGGAGAGCAATAAGGAAGCTAAGGAAGATGCAGAAATGGATGCTGAGATTGAGATGGAGATGGAAATGGCTCGGCGTCTCAGCAACGTCTCAGCAGTGAGCTCTACAGGACCTGATGGAAGGGAATCCTTTGTAGGACTACACCCAGATTCACCTGAAGAGGTAAGTAAGCCCAGTTTGCCTTAATGACTCAAAAGCTTCTTAAAGAACAAATGTTTGTCAGAGATGTGGCACAGTGGGCTGTGCACATGCTCAGGACATGTACTGTAAGATTGTAAGATGGCTCAGGACTCCGGTTCGAGTCTGGCCTGAGTCAAGTCTATCTCTCACGCTATTTTCAGTCCAAGCTCTACCTTCCTGTAAATAAAGGCAAAAATCCCAAAAGAAAAATAAAATGTTGAGACTAAGATTGTCACGATACATAATCATATCTTACGATACCAGCTAAAGTATCACGATATCAAGTAGTGTCACGATACCGCACGATAGTGTGTTAATTCTTAACAAAATTTGTCGTAGCAAAGATGCTTCTTGGAAATTCCACTTGTTGTTCCAGAAGTGGTGAAATTGACTAATTTGTTGACTAATACATTCTTAGTTTGATGTAAAAAAAAAAAAAAGTATCTTCGCCGCCTCAAAACAGCCATGAAGTGACACCTACCCATGTGTATTCAGAGGGATGTGTCTGAAGGTGTATAATAAGGTTGCTGGTGTTTCTCCTTTTGGCTTGAAATCTCTGTAGGCATTCACAGCAGATGGGATTTCCCGGTCTCATCTGGCAAAACCCAAAATAATTCAAAATCCTGCTACTTGAGACTTGTGTAAAAAGCTTCTCACTCTCCAAACTTTACTTAAATCCATATTATCCATTTGGAGACACAACCGCCAAATTAACACGCTGCGATTCAGACGTGTGTGTTTGAAGCATGGGAAAACCACTCATTGAATAATAAACAAACCATATAAGCGGCAAATTCTAAACAGTATTTTAAAGAGCACTGCGTGAAGGGAATGCTACTCGAAAAGACTATATATTTAATGTTATTTAATGTTTAAATAAAGGTTTTAGCAAAAATAATATTTACTACCGCACAGACATCATAACTTATGGTACTACCATATTAGCATTTGTACCGTATATAAAATACTTTGGTACTGCCAGTATTTTGAAGCTTTAATATCGCGATACTACTGTAACACCGGTCTACCATGCAACACTTGTTGAGACGATTCAAGCTGTATATTTTTGATAATAGTAAAATTAACTGGCCATAATGTACCAGCCGTTGTCCCACTTGTTCTCTCTGTTTAGTTTAGTTGTGCATCATTAACTCTATAAAAAGCAGCCTGAGTTAGCTGCAGGGAACAGTATTGCATTTGTTTTGTTTTTTGGGTGCTGAGTTGTCACAATACAAAGAAAATATGCTGAGAGGATGAGGTCAGCAAGAAGTGTGGCTCTGTGGGGAGACCAGGAACATTTGTCACCTCTCTTGGGCTGCTCTGGCAAGGAGTCTATTTGCTTTGTCAGCTGCATCGAGCCAATGAATGAGCCCAGCTAGCTTAGTTCTAGGTTTTTATGGGTTTTGCCAGTTTATGTATGAGGGCAGACAAAAGATGCAACATATTTCTCTTTCACAGGATGAGGGGATGCACAGAACCCAGGAGAATATGCTTTCGCCGCGAAAAATGGCAGTGTTAAGGATGCACTCTTTGCCCAATGACAGTTACATGTTTCACCCTGTGAGGCCGGCCAGTGCTCCATATCTGCTTGAAGAGGCGGAACCCAGTCAAGGGTACCTTGAATTAGGTACTAAATATTTTACCCCCACTTTGAGTTCATGTCTTTGTGATTACTGCCTAAAAAGCCAAAATGCAGTAACTCCGCAACACTGAAACTTAAAAAAAAAAAAAAATATATATATATATATATATATATATATATTATTAATAATTATTTTGTATTATTTATTGATTGTCCAGTCAAATGTGGATTATACAATAGTCTCACTCCATTTTCTCTAAATCTGAATATAGTTGAGGAAAATCTGTTTGTCATAACAGATCATAGATGTTATTTTGATTATAACTCAAATTTGGCAAAAATGTGTAGTTACTGCTTTTTGGCTTTGTAGGGCAGTACTGTAATTACTTTGTATTGACCTCTAAAGGAAAAAGTATCTTATGGGCTTATAGTGTAAACACACCCGTATCCTTTCCTGTAGGCTCCATCACCTCGGTTCATTCCCAACTATGTGAGGGCCATTCCCTGCCCCAAGTTCCTGGTGTTCCTCCCCATTCCCAGTTCAACAGCTGCATCCCCAGAATTCCCCCTCCCAAGCCCTCTCCAACCCACAGTATAGGAAGGACTCTACACAGACAGGTAGACTCTCGCTAATCCCCTCATTATTAGGCAATTCATTTACAAATGTATGTGCTTTACATGTTATTCTACTTTATTCTTTCAGGAGGCAATAAAAAATGACTCAATTGATGTGCAAAGTTTCGACTCCAAAGACAATCTTCACAGACAAGCAGGGATTACTACAGGCAGCTTGACGCTGCCTGTTCCACGGATTTACAGTCCCAACAGCCCCCAGGTGTCACCCTTGCCACGTGGACCGAGCGTCCGCACCTTCCAGCACCCCCACAGCCAGCACAATATCTCCTCTCGACTTTCCAGTCAGGCCAGCAGAAGCACCAGCCCCAGTGGCTCTATGTTTGACTCAGCTGATCCGACGGATGAGGAGGTCCACCACATCAACAGCACAGCACAGCTGTGGGCAGGGGTCCAGCCAGAAGCGCGGAGTCACTCACTGTCTCCTTACGCCACCTCAGGGATGCTGCTTCCAATCCCAGTGAAGAACTGCAGCAGTGCTGCCAACTTAGGCGAGTTCAAAGATAAAGACTCGAAGAAGTGCTTCAGTGTGGACACTGAGGGTTTTCTGGAAAAACCCTTCAGTACCGATGACCATCGTAGACACTCGATTGAGATTTGCCCCACAGTAGATGATCAGCTATTTGGTCAAGAACTAGGTGAAAAGAAGTATCCTCCAACACGTGGAAAGTCCTTGCACATTCCCAGGAAGAAAAAGATGAGCCCTCCTTGCATTTCCATAGAGCCCCCATTTGAAACGGAGGCTCCTGGGTCTCTTGCATCCATGAAAAAGCTGTCAGAGAGCAGCATGCTACTGCGGAGGAGGACACCGTCCTTTGACCTGACCCTGCAGCGTGACTCTCTGGGTTTGCCGGAGAGCCAGCTGTCCACCCAGCCGCTCATCAAAGTAGAGCGTCATCACTCTCACTGTGCCGAGTATTTGTCCCTGCCGCACCCCACTCCCATGGGTGGTCTGGCAGGCATTTTGTGCGAGAGCACACAGCCGCCCCCCTTTGATAGCAGATTTGAAGAATCCACAGACTTCAGCTCAGTAAACAGGACAGGCCAATAAGAGACATCACAGGAGAAATGTGGGTGGCTTTATCCAAATGTTACCGTCTGCACTCAAGGGTGTGGCAACTAGTTGTACGGGGGACATCAACCTCTTTCTGTAGCCAAAGTTTTATTTCTTTGTTTCTTTTTCAAACGTAATATCATCATGAAAGCCAGTCAGGAATGACAGGCGATCCTAGTTGGGACCGCTTTTGATTCGACTGTGATTGAGCAAGTTGTTGAACATGGGATATGCAATTTCAGGTTTCCAAATGGAACTCTGGTTCTTAATTTAGTCCCAGTGCTCAATCACATTGATTTGAGTTCAGGATGTGTAGTGTTACAGTATGTATCTTCTGTATGATAGTTTTCAGCAACACATTCTCACACCCAACTCGTCACATATTGACGCTTTTGACAGGACCCCTTGGCGTCACATTTTAACGCCCTGGGTATACCTTTGGCGTCATTTTTCGACGCGTTGGGTAGTCCGATAGATTTCTATAGAGGATTTTAAAAATAAAAATATAAAAAACTTTGATTAATTGAACAAAATTCTAAAAATAAAAATGTAAAAAAACTTTGATTAATTGAACACAATCGTAGCATATTATATATATGTATTAACATCAACAAACCTCCCATAAAAATACGTTATCCAGCATGCTCTAGTTACCAGTACCTAAGAAAATGCTTAAACTGCTTACTTGCACACGCCGTGGAGCGTTGTTAAACTCACCTTTGAATGCGGTTTTGGTTAAGACTACCCAATGCGTCGAAAAATGACGCCAAAGGTATACCCAGGGCGTTAAAATGTGACGCCAAGGGGTCCTGTCAAAAGCGTCAATATGTGACGAGTTGGGTGTGAGAATGTGTTGTTTTCAGTCCTTCCTCTCTTTGTCATGAACATTGCTAATGTTTTCTGTACAGATAGAGTATACAGATTAAAACGACTAATAAGAACTGTACATGTTATGTACTTTATTAACTCATGGTGTGTAGAAGATAACATATTGTATTAGTGAAGAAATAAGCACTATTCATATGCACATATTTTTTATTGAAATCTATACTGTTTTTGCACATATCCGTTTGAACTTCAAGTTGAATCGTCCTCTGTTGTCTTCTTGTGAATGTAATTTTTTTTTTAATCAATTATAGTCTGTTAAGGCCTACTTATATTGAGAGGATTTTTATTTTTCTATTGGGAGGCGGGGTCTATCATGTATGGATCCAATGAAAACCAAACTTCAAATGATCTGTAGCCTGAGTGCAATACACTATATATGTTTCTGTAAGTTTACCCAGTTAGGTTAATAACTTTTTAACCCTTGTGCGACCTTCGGGACATTATTGTCTTTTACATTTTAGTTTTTTCGGTAATTTTGTCTGTAAATGCCAATGGCATTCATTTTGCCAAAGGTGTGTACTTTTTGGGGAATTTTGATATTTCAACCTCAGTTCCTATAATATATCTATAATACACTGTGTACACAAAATAGCTACACTCAGGACCTTAAGGACAAAAATGTCCCCATTGAAACCCATTAAAACTGCAATATTTGATCCCAGTGCCATTAAAGCATAAAATCATGAATTCTATGATATTATGCTTTCATTCGGGAGCCCTGGTTTCAAAATGTAAGTTTTTAATATTTTTCACCAGATGGCACAATTTTTCTCATGTTTTACCTATGGAGCAAATGCATGCTTTTTTCCTATTTTCTGTTTGCTGTATTATAGAGCACTGCAGGCCAATTGAATAAATGATGCAGCTAAAATTGTGTGAGTGTGTTGGTATGGATGTGTGTGTGTGTGTGTGTGTGTGTGTGTGTGTGTGTGTGTGTGTGTGTGTGTGTGTGTGTGTGTGTGTGTGTGTGTGTGTGTGTGTGTGTTAAAAACAACAGTGGCATTGTGTCCACAAACTGGCATTTAAAGGGTAAAAACTGAAAATGAATGAATATTCAGGACTGATGTTGGTTAAATATTCAGTGAAATTGGAAAATAATATTAATCTAATTTATTTTTATGGCAGTTTTTTGACACATACATTTTTGTCCTCTAAGGACCTCTGAGTAACTTTTTTTATTGACGCACAAGGGTTAACTGAAACACAGCCAGTAACGTGAATCTCACACATACACAACCATTGACCATGCTCAGGTTCATCTCAAAATGTATATTAAGATTTCCACTACACTACATTATATCCTAATTTAACAGCAACATAACCTTTTTTAACTTTTATGTGGCCCTTGGCTTTGGCACAAGTTGCATGTGAATGACAGATAATAATATAAATGTAAATGTGACCTTGTTCTGTTTCTCCCATAGTTCAAACTTTAGAACTGTCATAGAAGAATAAGGGAGTTTATATCAGCACATATCTGATCTCCTTTTGAATTTATTCAGCTTTGAAATGGTACATCTGAGGTTGTGCCCTCGGAAAAGAGTGAGGCGCAGTGCTCGAAGTGGGGTGGTATGCAGCGGTACGCAGTACCTGCAATTCTATCATTTACTCTACAGAGTACCACCAGTTTTTCTTACTTGCAACACTTCTCAGAGTCTCCTGGTACGATGCAATATCTTTATTTAATGTAAGTCAGTGATTTGATGCAGCCCGCCAATCACTTTTATCTGACCTTCCGAATGATTTTGATGAAATTGCGGTAAACTTCCAAACGCTCTCTGCGCAAAACTCAGCGGTGAGTTTAACAACAATCGACACGCGCAACAGCATCGACGATCGTCAAACGATTCGTGGTCCAGTTCCAGAGGAGTGCATGTCTGGGCATATAGTTCAGTTTCACTCTTCTCCAAAACATGAACCAGCAACTTTTGGGTGATCGCATTTTATCGCATCTAATTCACTCAAATGTATTTATGCAAATTGCTTAGCTTCTGGGTGCAGTAAAAACTACAGGCTTTAAAAAAGGCTGTTACGGAAGTGATGTCAGCTCATATGCACAACTTTTTTTTTTCACAAGAGGCAAAACGATGATGAAAACGGAACCTTCATAGAAAATACACGGGAAAATGTGCTTTTATTCTCACTGAACTTGCTAATGCATATATCCTGACAGTGTTTGGTTCTACATCGTTCTCAATCCTGAACATCATCAAATCAGTTTGTTCACCATTTCTATTGATTGTTATCTGCACAAGTATCTGGTTCCTATGTGCAAATGAATGTGTGCAGGATAAGGAAAGCAAATTGTGCCCTCATTGAATGAGAGGCTAATAAAAATGTAAGTACGAAAAACAGACATAATGCTCTTTTTCAGTTTTAGGCAACATTTATTTTGTGTAAAAGACAGTTCAACATTAGATTGCCATTGTTCTAATATGTGTCTTGATATTGACACAGATACAGACTTTAGCAGATCTAAATATTCTTTCTCAGCTTACAGATACAATAACCCTTTGTATGTTTTTATTTTCAAAGTAAAGCTAATCAAAACCTTTGTTAGCTGAGGATGTAAGGCCATATTTGTTCTTCAGCCAGATCTTAAGAAGGAATTTACTGCCACACCTTGAAAATGTTATTTAAATACCTATTTAACGTAATTACATGCTACTTTAATGTAAATAAACACATTATTAACCATTTTGATTTTACATGTTAACATGATAGTTACAATAAAATTGAGGGGAATAAAATCATGTTTAATACTAGCAAGGAGAGTACCTGCACTTTTCTTCCACTTCAAGCACTGGTGAGGTGTTTAGTGAAAGAAACACAAAGGAACATTTTGGTTCTTGAATTTTGAAGAGGTATCCGTGTTATTCATGTGTAGTTAAACTAATCCGCTGTTTTGGCAAATCACAGGTAAAATCCTCTTATTTAAAGTGATATTAGGCTAATGTGCGCATTGTTTCATTTCCTAAAGGACCACAGCCACAGTTTAGCAAAAGGATTGTTGATTGAGTTTTTTTGTTTTTTAATTACTGTTGGACAGAGTAGTATCTCAATGCTAAAAGTGTTTCTAAACACTTTCAGCATGTTGACATTATTAGATCTTTATATATATATATATATATATATATATATATATATATAAACATGAGCTTTTGTCATCTAGCAGCCTAATGCCCTTAACCCTTCAATAAATAATCAAAGCATTTCTTCAAGCTTTTATGATGACATTCATTTCCCGCTACCAAAACATATTCATTTTAAGCAAACTGTCTGCAATAAGTTTGATTTTTTTGTTTTTTATAAGACTTGGTTGATAAAACAGAAGTGTTTGAAAAGCTATACAATTGTATTGTATGTTTTATTCTGTAACGATCACAAGTGATCTGAGGGATATTCTCTGTCTGATACAGATAAACGTTTTTATTGCAAAAGTAAGATGTGTAATTTATTTCTTCAAGTTTAAATAGACAGTTCAGAGATCTGTTTCATTTTAATTTAATGTATTGAACTGTCCTACCAAAAGTGCTTTCAACTATATGCACATTTGTATTTTGTCTATAACAAGGGATACATTCATATATCTCAGACAGTGAGCGGTTTAGGTCAGAAACCAATAGCCAGTTCAGACCTGGCAGTAACCTTCAAACAGTTAAATGTCTAGTTTAAAAGTACAAAGGCTGTGACTTGAGCAGGAATATGATCACATTAACAGCATTAAATATGGTGCTACTTTAATTAAGGTCTATCACCAAGTTACCAAGATTCAGGCATGTGCAGAGGGGGTGGTTCTAGTGGCTTGAGCCCCTGCCCTTTTGCTGAGGTGCCCTTCAGAAGGAGCAGTGGCATAGCAAATGCCACCTAAAATAAAAGCTTTCACGCCCAAATTAAATTACCTTTTTATACTTAACACTAGTATGTAGGGTGTAAAATGCAGCACTATAATGCTGAAACTTTAATGCACTGATAATGTAATTTAATAATCAATTGTAATGACTATAATACACAATGTGTTAGAGAGGCTGTCTCAGATTACACGCGCACTCTTGCAACTGATGCGGGCCGCGTGACTGACACACACTTTCAGAAAGTTTAGCTTGGATTTCTGCATCATTGTTCATAATTGTGCACAACTTTATAACTAAATAAGATAATTGTTGTTCTTTTCTTATCCACTTATGATATGTTATGCATATTGTGGAATATTTGGAGAATACAGTTGAAAGAGAGGTGATGCTAAGCCTCTACTTGTGAGCATTATTTGTCCTAAACATGTTACACACTGTTATGTTTTTAATTCTGTCAGTCTGCTTGATTTAAAGATCAGACCATCTGCCTTTATAGATGACAGATTAAATTGTTTGTTCAATAATTGTTCCCATGATGATATGCAATTTTATTATGCATAATTAGCAGTCTACTTAAAGTCTGTGTGCTTAAAGTTTGACAAGACGCTATTATCCTTTATTAATTTTGACTTAATAATTACCATTAGAGGTTGACCGATTTATACCAGTTTTGCCAATTAATCAGCACTGATAACAGATTTCTGGAACTATGTTTATCAGCAAAAATCCCCACCGACATGTTTCTCTTGCGTCCGGTGCTGGAGCGGCTGGGAAGGTTCCGCTGTCGTTATACAGTATGACAGCGGCCTCTAGAGGCGAAATAAAAACTATCACTTCACTGATGCTTTGTGGTGTTTGTTTTGACAAGTGAAACTACACTCTGCATGGAGCAAAACACTTCAGATGCGGATTTAAAAGGTATGTATACAGTACACTACAGTACACGTTTGTCATATCATTATAAAGAAATTAATTTGTTGACAAGATGCTGCATTAGTAGAGAACAGTAGTATGTTTACCAACAAGGCTGAGAGGACGCTAACATTAAAGCTAACCTCAAACGGTTAGAACAATGTGACAAAAATACACGCAAGTCCTACCCAAATGTTAAAATGTCATGATGGTTATTTGCATAAGTTTATATCCAGCTGACGTTTGTTAGCCAGCTAATTTGCATATTTAAAACTAGTGACATGAGAAAGCAAATTAATATCTCCATGCAGCTGAGAAGAAACATAAACAAATCAGAAACTTATTACAATAATAAAAAAAAGGATAATCACGTAATACGAAGACTTTAGATCGATCACATTTTTGCGCTAAAAAAGGCTAGACACAGCACAACAAATACAGTTTAACAGAAAGCACATGTCTCAATATGCTTTTAAAGTTAATTTGAATTAGACACATCATCTAAAAAACAGTGATCCTGCACGAGATGCTGAATAAACAAAACAAAGGGAAACAAAGATGTTCATCTAGCGTGCGTTTACATAGAAAAGCAAATTCAGGTTGCAAAAGCGTTCAGTGTGAACAGCTCCTGTCCTGGGCTCATAGTCTGTTCAGCCGAATATCACTGCTATCTGGGAATATTGTTACTACATATAACTGTACTGAATAAAAAACAATGCAGTATTTTGCTGTTATTGTGAAGCTTTATTCTGGAGTATTACTAATCAGTGCAAGTGTAACACCATGTGAACTGTATATTGAAGCGCATTTGAGAATATTGACCGACTAAAATGTTTTATTTATTTATTTTATACATATTAGTTGAAAATATAATGCTCTTTTTTTAACATCCAGGATAGGAACTAGCCTACGTAATAATATAACGGTGCTGAATGATTTATGTATTTATTGCGCCCTCTTGTGGACTGAGGAAACTACGTCAATTTAAAAATCTAAATGAAAAAAAATACTTTAAAGTTTTAATATACATATATATGAATATTTATATATTTATTTCATTTTAAAAAGTACAACACATTTTCATGGTTCAGTCAGTACTGTTTATTTTTGTAATAAAGTTCAGCACTATTTTACTTTTAATGTTATTTTTAAATTCAGTGTCAATTTTAAAAACTGTTGGTTGATTAATTGATTATCGGCAGGTTCTTCCCGACTTAGTTATTGTTATCGTTAAAATCCACTATCTGTCGACCTCTAATTACCATAACAACATTTTTATTTGTATTTTTTTAGTATGAACCAAACTTCTCTGTACTCTTTAAATACAAATAATGATCAGAAAAGTTTTTTTTATCTTCTTACATCTTTATCTTGTACATTCTTCTGTTCAACACAATGCATTATGCATTTATTTTCTTATCCACGTTTTTGTAACCTAAACCCGCTGTACATTTTCCTGTATAGCATCCCACCATTTTTATTTTCGTCTTAAACATATTTTGGAAAATAATTATGAAAACTATATTATTGAATCAAATTGTGTGACAAATTATTAAGCCTAATATGTTGACACTTTAACACTACTGAAAAATCTTCATTTGTGTTCAGCAGAAGAAAGAAAGTCAAACACGTCTGGGATGGCATCCTAAATTATGAGCGATTTTTCATTTTTGTGTGAACTAATCCTTTAAGCCGTTCGTCTTCAAGCTGTATTTCTGAACAGTGTGTGGCTCCACTGAAGTTTCAGCGCCATCTGCCGGATGACGCAGAGCAGAAACACGCAGGACGAAACGGAACTCCGTCGCCTTCACAATGTTTCCCACGGAACTGACAGCGTGACTGTACCGATGTGCGGGACGTTGAAGGGTTGTTGTTTTTAAAACATATAACGATTAAAAGGAGTCATGTGAAAGTTGTCTATTAAGAGGCACGGGTATAGCCGTAGTCATAGAGTCATGAAATGAACATGAACGTCAGTAACTTGGACGGATTAAATTAAAAGACTCGGTATACAGTTACATAGTAATACAACAACTGTTGGGCAAAAGACAGAAATGTGGGGAGAAATCGAGCCATGCACTGAACCCAAGGAGGGTCAAAGGACTTTCAGCTTTGAGTCTGGGAGAGGTGCGAGGTGCCGAGACTCTCCAGATATAAAGGTAAGTGAGGTAACATTATCCACTTCTGCTCGGATCATGTAAATCCAGAAGGGTGATTTTCATTGTCAAGAAAATGTCCAGATTTAAGCCCGAAATAATGTTATTAATATTTTTATTTATATATATATATATATATATATATATATATATATATATATATATATATAGTTTTGTTAAATATGAGTAAAAAAAACTCAATAGCAATAGTGACAATAGCGTTACAATTATAGCTAAGGGTTTTCTTAACTTAAATAGTTTCTTTCAACTGGCCAAAAATATTTGCCTGACAGCTTTTGTGAGAATCACCCAAAAATGACCGTAACCCTGTGTATATCCCTGTTGACACTTCTGTCTGCTGCAGAAGACAGTAATGTGGGGAGAAATTGAACCATGCACAAAATCTGAAACATCTTCCAAATGCAGTGAACCTACACCTGAAAATAGATGTCCTGCTAAGACAAATGTCAACGAGGGTCCAACCACTTGCAGGTTTGGGACAGGTGCAGGTTCCCCAGACTTTCTTTTGAGTCTAAAGGTGAGATGTCATGTTAGACTTAAATTCATCTCATGTAACAATTATACATGATTTTAACCATGTTGCTCTATTTGTTGACTCTACTTGTGTCTCTCAGGGTGAATCATCCAGCAGTCTCAAAGCCATGATAGAGACTATAGCAGCCAGTGGGAGTCCAGTGAAAAGCCAACAGCTTGGAGAACCAGACTTAACTGTAGAGGAGAAGAAGGAGGTCCTTATGGAACAGTACAAATCCAAGCCCTTAGTCTTCTTAGAGCGTTATCAGGCTCATCTGAAACCAGAGCACTTAGAGGCTTTCTCTCACCTGAGTAGTGACTGCAGAGCTCAGTATTACTGCAAGGAAATTCAGAGGCGGGCAACCGGAACAGCCAACCGGACAAGGATCCGTAACAATCGTTACGCAGCTCTCCGTGTTCTTCAGAAGGGTAAGCAGCACAGGTTATTTTGAAACACCTGCTTGAATTAGAATCTGGAGCACAAAAAAAGCCATTTCAAACATTACAGCTGACAGTTGCAGTTGAAAGGGGCCATATTCTACACTTGTGTGTGTCATTATTTGTACCTTAAGTCCACTTACAATGTTAGTCAAGGTTTCTTGCACCAAAACAGTCATAATTTAGTTTTTTTATGACAATTTCCACCCTTCCTATCAGAGATTCCTATTCACAAGCTCTCGATTTGATTCTGATTTTATTCCTATTCACAAGCTCTCGATTTGATTCCGATTTTATTCCTAATCACAAGCTCTCGATTTGATTCCGATTTTATTCCTATTCACAAGCTCTCGATTTGATTCCGATTTTATTCCTAATCACAAGCTCTCGATTTGATTCCAATTTTATTCCTATTCACAAGCTCTCGATTTGATTCCGATTTTATTCCTAATCACAAGCTCTCGATTAGATTGAGAATTCGATTTCTATTCACAAGCTCTCCGTTTGGTTCAGATTTCAATTTGATTCCTATTCACAAGCTCTCGATTCGATCCCAGTTGGTTTTCTTTTGACAAGCTCTTGATTTGATTCCTATTCACAATTTATCGATTCAATTCAGATTTCAATTCAGTTTCTATTCACAAGCTCTCAATTAGATTCAGATTTCAATTCAGTTTCTATTCACAAGCTCTCAATTAGATTCAGATTTCAATTCGATCCCTATTCTCAAGCTCTCAGTTCAATTCAGTTGTTATGCGCTATCCGGAAAAGCAACTGAGGTTGAAAAGTCCGTTTGTATGGGAGAGTAGATGTAGTTTGTCCGTTTTGTTAGGAAGAGAGTGGAGATTTGCTAGATGAATTCTTGGCAGGGCTGTTTGAAAGCCGCGCCATCGGAGCTTGACTAGCGTGCCTGCTTGTCTCCCTCACCTGTGTGTCTAGCTGCACCTTCAACTAAAATGTCCAACAAAGTGTCTGAATAGTCAAAAACTTGGTATATGCTGCCGAATGTTCAGCAGTTCGTCCCTGGTAAAACTGAATGGATAAAGATTACCAAACACAGTAGAAACAAACAAAAACTGAATTGAATTCAAAAAAGAATTGGAGCGCTCACACCGAGGCGGCCATCTAAGGCACCATCTTGATGTATACCAATTCATTTCAATTCGATGTCTATTCACAAGCACTCAATACGATTTAGATTTGATTCCTATTCACAAGCTCTTTATTTGATTGAGATGTTGATTAGGGGACAGTTGCAAAAAACGTTTTAGTCTAGTCTTACTAGTTAACTTTTTCAGTCAGTTGCATAAAAACTTGATCGCTCTAATTTTCAGCCCATAATGTTACACGCTATCTACACTGGACGCAAGCACCATGTTTCATCGCATCAAAAACAATAGAACCCTATTATAATCAATCATGCTGTCTACACTGGAAGCATCCGTTGCGGCACGTCCATTGCGCCGACAATTAACGGGTGTTGTGTTTCATTTTGCGCTTGCGTTACAACACAAGTTAAATGGTTTCGAACGTTCGTGTAGACCGCCTCAAGCTGTTGTGGTGTGTCACGTTGTGTCAATGGACTCACCCATTGTAGATGGTGTATTTGTCTAATTAGCAAATATTTTCAGCAAATGAAAACTGTATTGAGTGTCCACAGTCGGGCATTTTTTTTAAGCTGTTCAGTGTCTTACTTTTCACACAAAGTAATGAATTAGACCGTCTTACTATAGACAACTGTGAGCTTGTTTTATGCAACAGGAATTATGTTGCCTTTAGCTAGCCAGGCTAATTGTTAGACAAAGTCTTAAGTTAATGCCTATGTTATGCAACCGACCCTAGATTTCTCTCAGCTAATGCTGTTAATTATACAGGGGACCTTCTAACTCATAACATTATGAACATGTTGATTTTACAAATCAAATTTTATCATTCGTTTTTCATAATTTTGGTCACATTTTAGCTTTTAAAAATGTACAGATTCCATGTATTGCATCAATAAATATGATTTGTTGAAATTGCAAATATTTGAATTATTTTTAGGTTTTAAATTGTGCAAGTGCTAAAACGGTGCTGTCTATACCGGCAGTTTGGTAAACAACAGTGATTTTTGCGGTGCTATGTACATTGATACTATCTGAATATATTTAAATTTTTCTATTTTTCTTGTTTTCGATTAACAACTGACTGTAAAGAACAGAACGTATATTAAAAAAGATATTAATCCATGACAAATGGATTGCGTGGATCTCGTCTTAATATCGGGATCATTCACTTGAAAATGTTTTCGCTTGTGTACCTTTAAGATCTCTATATGTAAATGACCGCTTTCACTGGCTAACCATTTGGGCCAGAATAGTCCATGACAAGTTATGGATGATTTTTGCAATTTAGTTTACATAGATAATTTGAGTGGACTGCTGCGTGAGCTTTTCATTTTGAATTCAAAGGAGCAAGGAAAATATATTTTTCCATGATATGGCTTCTTTAACGCTGCGTGAACTTAAGTAATGCTTAAATCAATAATAGCATATTGAGTTAATCAGAAGAGACTTTTCTCTAACTCAGCATCTTTGTCCCCCGGCAGAGGGCCAGTACTTCAGCGAGGAACAGATGCGTGTGCGAGATCCTCTGCTGTACGAGCAGTACATCGGACAGTACCTCAGTGAAGAGGAGATCCTTCAGCGCTCCGAGGAGGCCATGCGGAACGGCCCAGGGGGACTCTCTGACCTGCTTATCAACTCCTACCAGGAGAGACTTATTCAGAACCGTCTGGAGGAGGAGCAGGAGAGAGAGCAGTGTGCAGTGGAGGAGTCTGATGAAGAAGGTGAGAGTCCTCATAACTGCTGACTGACTGGTTATGACATCATGACATGGCAATGACTTAGCTCATGAATAATAATTCAGGGCTCGACATTAAGCATTGTAATGTGCTTGTCCTTTAGACAAGTAAATTGATCATTCACTTGTCTGAGTAAAAAATTTACTTTTTGTCTTATTGGCTTTTCTTGGACTAAAGAAAAGCCTCCATCATCATCATGTACACCTTAGAACATTAAGAACGCAGTGTAGAAAGACAGTAAATCATACGGTATGTAACTAACATTAACAAATGGAACTTTTTTGTAACATGTTACAAAATTTTCATTTTTGAGTAAATCACCTCTTTGAGAGTTCAAGTCAATTCTCACCAGTTGCATTAAACAGCTGTTTAATATTGACAAAATGCATCAAAAATGTTAACAGATATAATCCTGAGAGAACATTGCTGCTAAATATTTATGTTTAGTAAAAAACAGATATAAATATTAAAGAGATTTTCATTGTGTGTAATTTAATAATGCTATAGTGTTAATATTAATATAATGTATATTATATATATATATATATATATATATATATATATATATATATATGTATATTAAGTATGTTATATACTTATTAAAATTTACTGATTCACATGGCAGAGGAAATACCTCGGATACATACATTGGGTGGAGCTCTAGAAAGATGAGAGATGTAACGGGTGCACAAGTCTGTTTTAAGAGTTTCTCTTCACTCTACAGATGGTTTTATTACACAAAGCATTTTTTAAATTTCTGCTCTGAGGGAGCGCCACGATGTGACGAGACAAAATGTGCTCTCTCCAACATTGCTCGCTTGCGATGAAGACAGCTTTGTTGATTATAAGTGGGAGCAATAGTTTTATCGCTCGCTTTAGAGACATGGTACAGCACCATTCACATGTCCAATTAACAGTTTTATACCCGTTTATATATGTAAAATCTAAAGTTCAGTAGATATGTGCACTACTTATACTCACAAGCTGCTGAACACTGTACAGGTGAAGGCGAGCGGTAGAGAGGGTGATGCGATAGAGAGAATTCTCGACATTTGAATGTGAAACATGCGGGAATGATTTAAATTGTGCTCAATCCCTGCAATCCCTTGCGATTGAGCTAACATTTGTTATTGAGATTTGAATCAGTCTACTTGTCTGGTCAGCAAGAAAAATTATCTTTAATTTGCCTGTTCAAAATTTCCACTTGTCCCAGACAAGAGTTAATGTCGAGCCTTGTAATTAGGCTGATACAGGACCTTACATTCATGTGACCTAATTAATATTCATGAGCCAAGCAAATGTGCTTGAGTGGAAAGGTCTACAGGACATACCATGCTAACTTGAGGGCAAAAAGTCACTTTTAAATGTGGGAAATATTATCTGATGTTACAACTATAGCCAAATATAGTCTATAACTGGAATTAATTTTAATATAAGCTGACCACTTGTCCTGACTGAATGAGTCATAACTGCGATTCTGTTAAAAACTGTTTGATGGATGAATGCATATCTGTGTTTTAGACTGTGATGAGCCCAGACAGGCAGAGTGGGAGCCGAACCCACAAGAGAAAGCCATGCTGAGGGAAGAATTCCTGAGTCAAATGCATCAGCGATTTCTGGATGGAAAGGATGACTACAATTACAGGTTAAACAGTAGTACATTGCACCTAGTCTTGCTCCAGTTTTACAATGTTGTTACCTCTAAATTTTAATCAGATGTTTTCATATTCAGTGTACTTTGTCAGTCAACAGAAGTAAATAGCCTCTTTATAATGCAGTCAAATAATAAGTAAATAATAATTAAAAAATAATAAAGTCAAACATCTATTCTGCCAATGCTCAATACAATCATAAAACTGATTGTACACTTAATATTGAATCAGTGTTAATTGCCAATATTTCAGCTCTTAAATAATTGACTCATGTTCATATTCACATTGCAGTGAAGTGGATGAGAACCCAGATTATGATAACCTTGATATTGTAAGCCGTGACGCAGAGGAGCGTTACTTTGATGATGATGATGGTGAGGAGGAGGAGGAGGAAGAAGAGGATATGATGCAGTAGCCCTTCATGTACAGAATGGTCTCCAAATAAAAATACATTTGTTTCAATTCACTGTAAATCCTTAAAAAATATATCCTGGTAAGGTTTACATTGTTTGACATTTTGCTTATGTTAATGGGATGATCTGCACCAAAATGTCTTTAATAAAAGAGTACTATTTTTCAATCTGTGGTTGAGAACACTTGTAATGAATTCTCAACACTTGTAAAATATGCAAGACCCAGTTACAGGTCTGACCGAAGTGTTTTAAAAGGCAAAAGACTTTACTATAAAGAAGTTGTTGGTTCTCTTCATTTGCTGTGCTGTACACATGACTATCAGATGTATCCCCTGAAGAGTAGGGTACAACAGGGCTTAAGGCACCACTTCAGGAAAGGTTGCTTTTTTTTTTTTTCATGGACACAAAATGTATCAAGGTTAAAATAATTTACACTTTTTTTTTACTGAATATTGATGGAGCAACATAATTTGTGTGGGGGAAAAAATACATAAAGTTGTTTAGATTAAAATGCAGTTTTAAAAATAAATAAAGATGGTGAGGGAGACTTTTACCCCAAGTGTGGGGTATAAGGCCCCTAGGGGGTTTCAAGTGATAATGTGTAAATTCTGGGGCAATGGTTATAGGGCACAATTTGGGACTAATGCAAATAATTTTCAGACCACAAATGCCTTGATCATTAAGATGATGTTTACACAAAATAACTACTTCAGAAAAAGTCAACAATTTCCAGATAATTTCAGACATATTTGGCATTTTGTTACATCTTAAGTATTCTATAAACAAACTAATCTCTATTATGATTGGATGAGTCAATTAACATTTTTCATAACAAATCTATTCGCCCCACTTTAAAAACAAAACAATGTGTTTTAGGGGGCTTTAGCACCAGCAACAACCCCTTTATGCTAAACTTTCAATTTTTTTTAATTACTTTAAAACTAAAAATTATAAATAAGTATTTTGTCTCAAAAGAAATGTGTTAATTTCAGGGATTTTCAAACGCTACATACATTTGTGACATTTATTAAATATATTAAAGATTAGATCAAATTGCCTTAAACTTTTTACAATTTACGCATTGGTCTCATGGTTCAGGAACATTTTGTAGTGCACAGTGACAAACAGGTGTTTATGAAAGTGCGGTGGTAGTTTTTGTTGCAATTTATTGTTTTGGGTGAAAATAAAATCAAAGGAGCCTTTTACCCCACAGAGCCTTGATTCCCGTTGTAACCTACAGTAAGCAGAAGACATGCAGAGAACACGAGATTCCAACATTCTACATTGCAGAAGTGTGCTTGATGCTACATTAAATAATATTTAATACATGTGTCAGTTATTTATAATTAATTTGCTATCAATGGAGCGCAGTCAGAGTGTCAATCGCTCAGGAAGCTAGTACAACCAACTGATCAGACTGCACATCTATCCCTCAGTTTTCATTTGTTTCAAATCAAATAAGGGTCATTAAAGACATTCCGCCTTGATTTTTGTATTTTAATGTCTTTTTAACGACTTTTTCTGGTTTCATCCACATACCTTCATTTTAAAAGGCCTAAGGGCATCTCAGTGCTTGCTCAAACAACTCCGCTCTGTAAACATTAGAAAACGAGCTAAATCCGGCATTGATTTAAACCCCAAGTATCTTCACTGAAAGTTCTATTGATCTTAAAAGACATTTATAATGGGTGACAATGTAGCCCACTGATTCTTGAGACATGGTACAAAACAGGGTGAAAATTTAAAAAAAATAAAACCTTGTGCTCAGACAAATTAAACTACATGTATGTATCTAACATGTACTAAGCTACTGAGCTACGCTTTGATACAACCTCCCAACTTTTCTCTTTTTTATCAAAATGTGCTTTTTAATTTGCCATCACTTATTTTGTGTCAACACCATCAGACACCAAAAACACAAATTAATTTATTCTCACATTATGCTAGACCTTTAAGTCTTCAAGTAAACATTAATTTTCACCAAGGCTGACAGAGGCCACAAAAAAATTACTTTCAATATATAAATATATATATATTATATAGATTTCCATCTGTGTTTTTTTAATTGGGCTATGTAATATAATTTTAACTTTACCTTTAACAGCAATCAAGATGTTTTTAAGTTTTGAAAACACATTCTCAAGTTAGGAGACAGATTACATTTTCACATATGACCAACAATTCCTCAACAAATATGAAATATCATAATTAAATATTATCAAAATATTCATCTGACAGAGGTGACATAGACCTGACAGAGTTGACACATATCTGACAGTGGTGACGAAAACCTGAATTTGTAGATATTTTAACTATCAAATACATTGAATCAATCAAATACTTCATTAAAACAAACACAACATTGAGTATTTTATTGTTTATAAACCTTTTAATCAAGATTCACATTTAAGTTTTTTGATATTTATCATTGGAACACAAATGATCTATAGATGTTTTATCTCATCTCAGATCTGTATGTCTGCAGTGCATCTGCTATGGTAACAAAGTAACTTAAAAACAGTTGTATAAAAATAACAAAACAATTAGGTGTCAATTTCCATTCATATAAATTTAATCTCATCTCATCCTAACAAATGATCCAAAAACAAACAAACTGTATTATGTACGTAGATATAGGTTTTATCTTATCTCAGAATAATGTGTCTGCAGTGTGTTTGCTATGCTAACAAAGTAATATTAAACTTTTTAAACAACTGAATGAAAAAATGAATACAATTTGGTGTTATTCTACATTGTGCATAACGAGACAAGAAGGTGTATTTTAAATTGTCTCATGTGCTTTGATATCATGCTGCTTATCTGTAACCTTTGACTACGGAAATATCAGAAACTGAATGTGCTCCCTCTCTATATAGTCCATCACCTCAGGTGAGAGGTGAAATATATCTCTAGTGCTGCTTGCACAACTCAGAGATGATGGCTCAGTCAGCTTCATCAGGATCTTTTTGAATGGAATGAAGCACACATCCTTTACTTCTCGTTTTGGATGAAACTGAGTGCTTGGCCCATTAGGATGGAAGAATTCCATCTTAACATCTTGGTGATGTGTATCCACAGTGATGACTTTTGCCAACCACCAGTTCTTGTCGTATATCACAGCAAGCCAGTCTCCACAGTTAATGTGATCTGCCGCTATCTTTGTGTGAACTCCTTCTGGAACTTTGTCGCTCCATTTCCTCCATTAGCATGGCAACAGGTCCTTTTTGCATGGTTTGAGCAGCAGAACTGCTACCACCTGTGATCTTAGCATGCCTTTTCGAATTCATCACTTTTACATGCTCATTGAGATCAAACATGGCTGGAGTGAAACACTGACAAATCTTTGGTTCACAGCAAAAGCAGGACAATGATCTGCAAGAGATCTTCTTCCCCTCAGGAATAACCTGATGAACTTTTCGTGTTTTTTTTTTTAATCATGGGTTGAATGAGTTCATCATAGCACATCATTTCTTCATCTTTGACATAGAAGAGTTGGATGTTGGTAAGACTTTTCCCCACCATGTCATAGAATGTTTTCCCACTTGCAATATCATTCCCTTTCAGAAGGAGACTATCTGCAGTTCTTTTGACCGTCCCTCCGATGCCGTCTGGTGCTCCCTTGCCGTGAGAAGTTGCAAAGAAGTTCCAAGTTGCTCTTTGGAAACCGAATCTTGAAGGGATATCACATAGAAGAGAGAATTTTTTCTTGTTTTTATATTGTTTGCTAGGGCCATCAGACCAAAAGTGGATGGTGTGAGCACCAGGAAACTTGTCTCTTATTGTTTTGAGGACAGGATCCATGTATGCCCAAATGGAGGCAGCATCCTGACGCTTGGATTCAGACACAGTGCAAAAGCCAACCTTTTCATCTTTTGTGTAGTACATGCCAGTGTGCAGATTGAGTTGAGGGAGGTTCTGGCCAAAATGACATGACTGTACCTCAGAGCTATATTTGCATTTCCATGCTTCTGCAAAGTCAACATGCATGATTACACTGTTTTCATCACAGTTGTCTATCATCTTCCTGTATTCTCTGGACTGATTTTTAACTAAACACACATGTGTTGTTGTCTCATTATCCAACAGGTGTTCATACAGCCGTATGAGTTCTGCTAAGATCCCAGTATGCTTCACAAGTACAGTGTTGTAGTGAGATTCACCTGCGACTTGGTCCTTTACCCGTTCCCACTGTTGCCACTCAACATTGATCAGCTCTTGCTGTGCTTCAATAGGTGTGCTTTTGTGAAGACAGCGAGTACAAACACGCAGGAGACATGCTTCACTTGGGGGAGAGCAACAAATAAGGTAAAAACTATCCTCAAGCTTGCTACACTGAGTAACCCCATGTTCTCTCAAGACCTCAAGCATCATCTTTGCATTTTCATGGTATTGGCACTGACAGGTATTTCGATCAGATGGCTTGGGTGCTGTGACATAGAAGGGGCGAAGAGTGCAGAAAGATGAATAACTCAGACTAACGTCTGGGCGTTGCTTGGTAAAATCTTTGTGGAGGTTAATCATTGTGTCTGAGAGGACCATTCTTTGATGCTTTTTCTTCTTTTGTGTAATTGTGTCTTGTTTGTCAGTGGTCATACGTGCGGAATTACAAAAGAAGTTTTGGACTGTTTGTGTGATTGTTTGAAGGTAAGTGGGCCTTCTGACTTTGGATTTCTTTGGCCTTAGCGTTTTGTATGTCAGACCAAATTGCCTCATTTTGTATAGCAGCCGGTATTTTTTAAGAATCCTCCCTGACAAGAGAAGGTGCTTAGATTTTGCATGAGACCTCTGAAGTGGTTCTGCACTCTGTTTTCCTTCGTTGAATTCTTTCATTAGAACATTGTGGAACAGGAGAGTTTTCTTTACTGAAGGGGAGCTGGAATTTCTACCGCGCATCATTCCCTCTGTGGTGGTTCTTGGTGATTCACATGAGGTGCTCTTGTGTGTTGTTTTCTGTTTTATGCGCCATATTTGCTTTCTTAATTTTCTATTCTCTTTTTGGGCCTTTCTGAATTTGGTCTTTATTATTTTAATTTCTCTAGAACGTCTCTGCCTTATTTTGACTCTTTCTCTTTTCCCTGCTGCAGCCTGTCTGCTCGTCTGTGGTGTCTCATTCAAGTAATTTGATGGACTATCTGGGGGTGTTTCCAATGGTTGAGTGTCTGTCTGTCTTTGCTCTCTTGATTTTCTCTGGCTATGCTTCCAGTTCTTTCTCCTTTTCCTCTGTTCTCTTTCACTCAAATCCTTGATTTGCTTTATTTTACCTTCCTCAACTCTCTGTTTCCACCTTTGTCTCTCCTGTCTTAGATATTCCTCTTTTAATTCTGGCTGTGTACTGATTTTCTCTCTTCGCTTTTTTTGATACTCTCTGTTCCTCCTTCTACGCTCCTCCAATGAGAGATGCTGCCTAGCCATGCTGGACTGAAACACACAAAAGCACTCTGAATATATTTAATCATATTTGCCTATACTATAATAGAGGGGGATTGTGTCTATGTTCCCTCAGCCTTATGTTCCCTGAATCTTATGTTCCCTCAACCCTAACTCAGCTAGAGTTGATGACTATCAATCCAAAAAAGCAATATATACTGTCAAGCCACATATTTAGTATTTATACATTATTAGAAAAACTACACACTATTTCTATATTTCATATAATTAAAATTTACTTGAAAACCACAAAATTATGACTTCACATTGAATGTCAACTCCGTCATTGGCCCGTCACCACCATCAGACAGAAAATCTGACAGAGTTGACATCTGACGGTGTTGACACATTAGGCATTTCTTTCACAAAACAAATTGAGTTGTGTAATAGCCATTTTGTTTTTTTCTGTTGATGCAAGATGCTAAATGATCCTACTTCAGGAAAATAAAATGATCCAAGCATTTCAAATAACTTCCTCAGAAATTGGAAGAGGGTGTTGACATATCATGGTTGTGACACAGGGAATATTAACATTAAGATTTAAAATATTCTAAAACTATAAAGCTTACCAGAGCCTGTCTGACATTGATGCACTCTGCAGAGGTGGAAGGTGGCAAGGGGTCTTTCAGAGTGACAGCTGCCCCTGATATTGCCTGATTTTATTACATTTTAATGAATGTTTGACGGTGTTGACAAAAATTGGGGACACAACTTTGAAACCTCAAGATACACGCATGTGATGTTGAAAAACAACCTTGCTCTGATATGAGATATTATTAAGTGTTGCTTTTGATGAAAAAAAGCTCTTTTTAATCATTATTTTTTTTTTTTTTTATCCATTTTATTGCATATGAATGATTGAACCCTTCCCTGTGGACACACTGTTTTAGAGGTATTGAGAAGACAATAAGCTGAAAAGGTTTGATATTCTAATAATTAAATGATATTGAAGGGGAAAATTGTGTTAAATACATTCTATTATTAATCCCTCATAACATATATGATTTAAAATATTTTCATTTTTAAACCTAATAGAAGTTACAATTGCTGGACGTGTTTTGTCCCAAGTCTCAAGAATCAGTGAGCCTACAAAGACTAGACTACTTCACTGACACAAATGAGATAACTGGTATTGTACAGCCAAGGAAAACAACTTGGCTCCATTATGACAATGCTGCTCAAGATTCTGTGTAAAGACACGATTATGCATAAAATCTAGACAAAGTTAAGCCAGCGCTGACCATCCTCAGCCTCCATAGACCTTATTCACGCTAGCGCCATCTTTGATTTTTAATGAGAATTGGGAATGACAAGAGGCTGTGAGCGATCAGTCTCTTCAACGGGCTGTACTGCAGTTTAAAGTGTTTTTGGATTGTTCCACAGAAAAAACATTGATAAAATAGCTGTCCAAGAACATTCAGTATACAAAGAACTCCAGACAACATGAGCTGTGGAAAATCAGATAAGATCTAGGAGCTTATTCGTGCCATTGAAGAGACTGTAAGTCTAACCCTCAGCCTCATTGTCATTCACATTAAAAATCAAAGATGGCGCTAGCGTAAATAAGGTCTAGAGGCTGAGGATGGTCTGCGCAGGCTTAACTTTGTATAGATTTTATAATCGTGTCTTTTAGTAGTATCAAAGGCAGTTTTGATGCTGCTTTGGTTCTGTGTAAATGAAACGCAAAATCAGAGCAGCCTTAAACTTTGTTGTTGTCATGATAGAGCATATATCTTATAATTTAATATTTTCCATTGGTTTTTATTCATCATTTTAGATTTTAAATATTCATCTCATGACATTATTTATGCATTTGTAATTGCTGTGTAAATGCATTTATGCCTGCTCTGAGCAGCATTAAACAATCTGTGTAAATACAACTAAATGCCACTTCTGATGCAGCTTCTGTGCCACCTTTGCAGTGTAAAGACAGCTTAAAATAATAAAAAAAATTGATGTCTTTTTGGAAAATATGGTCTGGATTTTAGTTTGAGAACAAACAACAACATTTCGACGAGATGTGGAGTAGATACTTTATTATCATTCAAGATTTTTATTTAGCATTGCCATATCTCAAATTAAAATTCTACACAAGAAAAATAAAACTTAAATACAGGTTCACAGGATAGTAACTGAATGGAGCAAGGTTAAATGGCATCAAAAATATACAAACATAAAACAACTACAATTAGTGAGGTCCTTTTGAAACATATAACAGACTAAACAAATGCAGGTAATACGTAGAGAAATGTCACTGATATCAGGGAAATTATTTATGTGCAATTGTTTTCCTTGTAGTTGATGTAAATAAGCATGTCTATTTACAAGTAATTTTCTTTACCATCACTAAAAGCCCACTTACTGAAAACTGCCTTATCTGATCTGAGCCAATTGTTTCCTAAATCATTTCAAATGTGCCTGTGCTCCACACTCATCCTATTCCTTCATAATCGATTCTCTGTCTATTTAGTAAACTAACCCCTAACATTCACGTAGTAATTACTTGAAACAAAATGCAGTGTTATAAATTCCTAGTTACCTAAACACCAGTGACATACCTATAAAATACAAAATCCCAACCCTAAGTCATATAAAATTATTCTAAAGTATACTGTGTAAATAGAAAAGGTCATTAGCTCAATCATAATTTGTTAATACTGTGGCAAACACATGCGTAACATGAATTGACACATATTCCTTCAAATTATAGCCTTCACAGTAAACTGCCAGAATTGCATACAAATGGCAAGTGGTTATGGGACATTATTTAAAAATAATTATAATAACGACGACTGAAAGAAAGGAGAATATCTCTTATCAAACCCACAGGGTCCATAACTTGAACTTTTCAATAGACTCCTGATTTGTGTTCAGAAACCATCACAGTATCACAGATATTGTTGAAAAGGCTGTCAGGAGGAAAAAAGTAAACACTTCATACAGACTAAACACCTTTCTCCTACTTAAATGAGCAGGGCACTAAAAATGTTCTTTACTTCTAAATGAGTTTTGCTTTTTTGCTTAATTTGACTTTTATAGATATTTTCCTTGGTGCCACAATAAAAAAACCTACACAAGGTGCAGTAGCCCAAACAGATATTACTTGACTGTAGCATCCATGTATTTTTAGGAAATTAACTCAAGAAGCAAGATAAAGTCAAATTTAAATACATGTATTTCCTATTTGATTTAGCGTAAATTAATTAATGTCACCAAGTGAGACGAGAGGTGACATGGGAAAAAAGGAATGTTAAAAGAATAGAAATACTTCATGGGGTCACTGTAAGCGCATACAGCCTGCAAACGGACATTGTGCAACACATCTTGGTCATTTTCTTCATCCAATACCTTTATAAGTCTTTACTTCTTCTAAAATGTACCATTTTATGAGGGGAAAAAAATGAAACTGGAATAAAGGTGAAGGAGAAGAGTATCACAGAATGAATCATTCAGTCTTTTGGCAGAGGGAAAAGTGCGACATTCCCATTGTAAAATCTTCATGGTGCAACTTCAGGTCCGGAGTCAGAAACGCTCCGTCAGGTCACAATTAGATGTAATGAGTTCAGCTGATGAGTCATTCCCATAACTGCCCCTGAAAAGGAACATCTTCATTAATGTTTAAATTCTGATGCAATTATATTTAACTGCAGGCACTCATCCAAACGCTCCATTTGATCTTATCAGCAGTAAGCAATATTATTCATATCCATACAATCAAAGTGAATGAGGACTGGTGCCGTCAAGTTCTAAAATGAAAAGCGTAAAAAAATATTATCAAAAAGTGGTTCATGTGACTTGTGCATTATATTCTTCTTACAAAGTTGGCTTCACATGACTTCAGAAGAGTAGTATAAACTTAAAGGGTTAGCTCACCCAAGTATCCCATAATTTACTCACTCTCAAGCCATCCTAGGTGTATATGACTTTCTTCATTCAGCCAAACACAATCGGAGTAATATTAAAAAATATCCTGGCTCTTCCAAGCTTTATAATTGGAGTGAATGGTACCTTAGATTTTGAAGCCCAAAAAAGCCCATCCATCCATCAAAAAAGTAATCCATACTTCCGGTAACGGCCATCCTCGCATTCACAAGAGAGTCGAGTTTCAGCGTATGATGTAGGGGTAGCGTAAGCTCCGGTGAGAAGTGATGAACGTGGAAGTGCGCGTTGTTTACAGCAAAGGAAAACAACGAAAAGTAGTGAGTGGTTTTAGCTATACTGTAGATTTGTATTAGTCTTAAAATGGTGCGTTTGTTCATGTATCCAGTCATTCCAATAGTCCATTCATGGCAGCAAACACACTCAGCCTCTGTTAGCATTATCTCGCATTTCCAGCGTGAGCACCACCACGTCTCCAGTACTCTCCGTATACAGGATTCTTTAGTTTGTGCCGCTGCTGCAACCTCCTCCATCTCCCAGAGTACCTGGTTGGTGTACTCCGGTTCAAACAAATAGGGCTGGGCAAAAAAACTCAATCTCCTCTTTTCTTATATCGAAATCCTCTGACATTTTTCTTTAAAAATCCTCATTGTTGTCTTCTAATTCATGACAAGCGTTTTGTTTTACTTTATCCTCTGCGCTTCCACATTCGTCACTTCTCACCGTGGCTTATGCTACACCTACGTCATACGGCAGAACACAACTCTTGTGAACGCGTGGACGGCCGTTACCAGAAGCCAGTGATTACAGGATATATTTCTTACAAAAGCGGATCGTTTCGCTTCAGAAGGCCTTTATTAACCCCCTTGAGCCGTATGGATAACTTTTTTGATGGATGGATGCACTTTTTTGGGCTTCAAAATCTAAGGTACCATATACTCCCATTATGAAGCTTGGAAGAGCTAGGATATTTTTTAGATAACTCCGATTGTGTTTGGCTGAAAGAAGAAAGTCATATACATCTATGATGGATTGAGGGTGAGTAAATTATGGGATCATTTTCATTTTTGGGTGAACTAACCCTTTAAATACCTCAGCGATACTTTTTATGGTGCTTTTGTGTAATTTTGGAGCTACACAACTTCATTTTGTATTTTATGAAAGTCATACAAGTTCGAAACAAAGAGAGTAAATTACAGAATTTATGTGTGTGTGAACAACCCCTGTAAAACCACAGTTTTGTCTCTTTACCTCCTACTAGTATCATCAGCCTGCTGGCTTGCTTTTATTTACAAGAATGTAATGCTAAGCTCTGGCCAATGCCTTAATTGTGTACACCCCCAAAAGAAAATTCTTGTGCAAAGTAATGTTAAGCACGGATGTACACATTAAACAGGCAGACTCAGTGGGGGTCTGTTTCCTCAGTCAGGCACGCCTCCCATCTGCATCCAATAACAAATATCCTGTCTAATCTCCACAGACCAGTCAGTCACAGCTGGTTCCTCACCTCAAGCTGTCTGCCAGCTCGTCTCAGTTGATGAGGATTCCAGGAGGCCTTCCATCCTCTTCAGTGATGTTCCTGAAGTTGTTCTCAGCTTCATCTACACTCCTGAAGTAAAAACCCAAAATACACACAGACAGGCAGCTAATATGAGATTATTTATTTTACATATCCCAATCAAATCTGTCTAGTTATTTTGTAGACCATATGTGGTTTGAAATCCGATTAAAGTTATGACAGCTTATGAAGATATACCAGTTATTGACTACATGTTTGAACAAACAGATCTGATTGAATCACTTATAAAATGACCGCACACAGTCAAGTTAATCTGTATGTGCAGCATGAACAAAGCATAATAGATAGAGAACAGTTAAATAAAGAAAGCTCACATTAAGTAGTCTTTGACGTCCTCCATGGTGAGCTCACCAGTGGTGTCCAGATTGATATCAGCGCTGCTGTTTGGAGAATCAAGGACAGGCGAGGACAAGGCACTCCGCATTTCCTCCAACAGCCCTGACAGAGTGACGTCATCACAAATCATTATGACATCAGCTGACTCATTGACACTATCTGTATTTGAATGAATAATGGCCGTAGCTTGAGTAATGCAGTATCTTTTTTTTTTTTTGGCTTTTCAATCAAAGCAATGAACCCCTATTTCATGAGAAGTGAAGCGTTCAATTTTTTGTGACTTGCAATGTCAATTTACTGCTGCATGAGTCATTAAACCAAGTATTGGTACATAAATTAGACTTAATAAAAAAAAGACAAATTCTAAACCATCCATCCCTCTTCAACCACTTATCCAAAGTCGGGCGCGGGGGCAGCAGCTCCAGCAGGGGGCCCCAAACTTCCCTATCCCGAGTCACATTAACCAGCTCTGATTGGGGGACCCTGAGGGATTCCCAGGCTAGTGTGGAGATGTAATCTCTCCACCTAGTCCTGGGTCTTCCCCGAGGCCTCCTCCCAGCTGGACGTGCCTGAAACGCCTCCCTAGGGAGGCGCCCAGGGGGCATCCTTACCAGATGCCCAAACCACCTCAACTGACTCCTTTCGACGCAAAGGAGCTGCGGCTCTACTCAGAGCTCCTCACGGATGACTGAGCTCCTCACCCTATCTCTCAGGGAGAAGCCCGCCACCCTTCTGAGGAAGCCCATTTTGGCCACTTGTACTCACGACCTAGTTCTTTCGGTCATGACCCAACCTTCATGACCATAGATGAGGGTAGAAACAAAAATTGACCAGTAGATCGAGAGCTTTTCCTTCCGGCTCAGCTCACTTTTTGTGACAACGGTGCGATAGAGCGAGTGCAATACGGCCCCCTCTGCCCCGATACTCCGGCCAACCTCCAGCTCCATTGTCCCCTCAAATGTGAACAAAACCCCGAGGTACTTGAACTCCTTCACTTGGGGCAATACCTCCTTCCCTACCCGGAGTACGCACTCCATTGGTTTCCTGCTGAGAACCATGGCCTGGTATGCACCGAACAGCAGTTCAGAGTATTTGGCCTAAATTCTAAACCAATTTCCATTCAAACAAAACCACACAAATTCTGGGTAATTGAAGTTTTGAAGTAATCCAGCTGTTAAGACTTTTAAAAGAAGAATGGTTACCTTCAGCTTCCACAGACTTGCCCTCTGCTTGTGTCTTATGTGTTCCATTAGCCTGTGTTGGGACGGTCATGCTAGAGCTGCTACAAAAATAAAATAAAAATTACATTGAGTCAAAAATGCAGATCTATTATTTTCTGAGCATTCGAGAAATAATTTTCTCTTTTCTTATTTTTTGACACAACCCACCAAAAAGTTATGATTATCAGGGCATGATTAATTGCAATAGTTTTGTAATGCTTTCTTTTTCATCACATTCAATTACCATGTTAAATTGACAGCCCTAATTACATTACATTACACACTACAATGTGAATTTTTCATATTAAAAAAAAAAATTTGCAAAATTCCTCAACAGTGCATTGTCGACAAAGATCAAAAGTTACTTTATGGCCTTTGTGAGCTTCCATATAATTGTGAACAATCCCATTTTTTTTTTCTAATCCATTTGGTGCCACCAAAGGCATTACACACATTAGGCCTTAAAGTGAAAATAGTGGAATCAGTCTCATGTTAAGTACCTGTGTTCAGAAAGGTCATGAGGTCGCTCCACATCCACCTGGCACAGTGGCTCTGTGATCACACGAGCAGACAGCGAGAATCTCTCATACTCCGACGGCGAGATCAAGTAGAATCCTGAAAACATTGAAGATACCATGACATTTAGGAGCTCAGAGCTGGAAATGATTTAGGAACACATCTTTTGAGAACACACGGTCTACTAACCTTGTCCAGTCTTGGTGAACACACAGGAGGCAATGCCACTGATGTCTTCTTTACGGATGCAGTCATAGCGTACTTGTGGCCTCAGTGCTGGCACACTAAACACGTGGATGTCACCGAGGTTTGTGAGGCACACTAGTGTGTTCTCAGAATAGTCCTCAGATGTTACGCTGGTGAAGTTTGACAGTGCCAGCTTCCGTACTCGACAGCCTTCATGGGCGGTCAACTTGAACTTGGTCTTTGCGTTTACCTTAGGCAGCATGAACACCTATAGTTTGCAAAAATAATGATGTTGCATTTGTTTTCAAGTATGAAGATTAAGCATGTTCAATAAAGTCTTTGTTTTAAAACTAGAACATTCCTTTAATTAAAAAAAATTATCTCTAGCATATGTGGCATGCTGATTAGTGTTGCCACAGAAAATAATGCACAATCCCCGTTTTAAAAACAAAAGTATACACTAATGGAATTTGGCAATAGAAGTCTCTGGGGCAAGGAATTTCCAACCATTTAAAAGCAGAAATGTGCAGCTTGCATTTTATAATGCACCTATATTAATTCTTCCATACATATGTGTATTATATGTGCTGTAAAATAGTCTTAATTGTCCTTTTAGCAGCAAGACTACTGGAGGATGAAGTTGTGTTACTGGTGTAATTTCTGTGGGTAGATTTCTCTCAAAATAAACAGCACTTTGCAGTTAAAGGAATATTCAGAGTTCAATAGAAGTTATGCTCAATTTACCGCATTTATGGCATAATGTTATGTTATTAGTTATTTATTTCAACTTGTCCCGATCTTAAAAAAAAAAAAAAAAAAAAAGCAAAAATCTGGGTTACAGTGAGGCACTTACAATGGAAGTGAATGGGACCAATCCATAAATGTTCAAAAGTTCAAAAGTATAGCCACAAGATTATGCATGTTTACATTTTTTACTAGTGCGTTAAAATCGCTTACTAACACTCTGTATTAAACTACATTTTACAACTTTGCTGACATGACAGCATAATGCCATAAACTCTAAAATGACCGTAAAAACAAAAGTTGAAACATCTTTACAGCTCAAATAAAACACAGAATTATTTTTATAAAATTATAAGCTTCAAATTTCTGCCTTAAAACGCTCCAAGATTGGGCCTCATCCACTTCCACTTCCACTTGTGCCTCACTGTAACCTCAATTTTAAGGAGGGACGAGTCAAGAATATATGTAGTAAATCAACATTATGCCACAAATTATGTAAATTTATCTTAGCTTGTATTGAACCCAGGATATTCCTATAATGACTTCATGTCCCCTTCTGCAGGTTGGCAAGCATTTTTTTTTTTTTTTTTTTAATTAGTCTCATATTATCATGTGTAATGTCAAAGTGTATTTTAATGTTTATCCCAGTGTAATGCCTTGCCCCACATAAAAAAAAAAATTTTTACACTAATGCTCAAAATTATTTTCAGCAGCATGCCAAAAATGTTGTACAAAGAACCTGGAACATTTTTTAATATAAATCCACCACAAACAGTTCACGTCCCCACCTTAAACTGCTCCTCAGAAATAATAAGAACAGAGTGGCTGCTCTGCATGTCTGGTGCTTTGGCCAGATCTCTCGAGACTTCATACGGCTCGGGCAGAGGGTTCCCTCGACCATCCAGAACAGCGATGGACACAACTGGAGCTCTGTGCATCAGCTGGATCTCCTTACCCAGCAGGGCCTCCACGCTCTGCTCCGAGAACTTCTCTTGAGAGGGGACGTCCAGAGCATACGCGTAAACCGAGCCAGAGTTTGTGCCAGCCCACATGGTAGGACCATGGTGTGTTCCTGAGAAACCAAGATGAGGAAAAAAACTGATCTGATCAGGTGGCAGGCATGGTGAGCACAGCATGTTAGAGCACAGGTCATAAACCTTTATATACGTTTTTCTCAAACCTGTTTGAGAATGTAATTATACTTTACATCGGCCTACCTACATTAGTACTTCATCAGCAATGTTCTAGTAACTAGTATGGGAATTGAGCTGATATGGGTGCATCAGAATAGTAAGAACTTCAACAACGATTCAGGTGGTTTAAAACACCACATATTCCGTCCAATAGTGTTGGGCAATACAACGATATACATCGTGGTGATGATATAAAGTGCCAATCGATAGATATTTTGCATCGGTGTTTCATTTGAG
Organism: Moxostoma hubbsi; assembly: GCA_032164185.1. NCBI lineage: Eukaryota > Metazoa > Chordata > Actinopteri > Cypriniformes > Catostomidae > Moxostoma > Moxostoma hubbsi. The sequence goes on along the minus strand of JAVLUX010000024.1, from coordinate 14,460,904 downwards.
TGTCGCTTGCACTTTTTCTGGAGCCCATGTGAGTCCAGCCGCAGCCTTGATATTCACAAGAGAGTGGAGAGCGCGATCACTCGTACTACTCAGTCATTATTGACCCAGGAAAAAAAATCATCTTTACAGAACGGGATAACTCCCAAACAAGTCAAGAAAATGAAGAGCAGCTCGTTATTAAAAAGGGTGCGACATCTGTGATGTGGGGTAGTAACTGATTACATGTAATCTGGGTTACAAAATCACATTACAAAATCAAGTAATTATAATTTGATTAAATTACATTTAAAATACTCATAATTGGACTACAGTTACTTTTTATAGATTACACGATTACATATTAATTTAATGCTGTTGCCTTGTTAATATTAATTTATATTAAAGTAATATTTTATTAATCATCCTCTTATTTTCTGATTGTTTCATGTTGATGTTCGTAAAATTGCTATTGTTGTATGCACTCAAAATTAACAAGATATCCCAGTATTTTGAATTATAAACTTTGGCCATGCACTGTCATTGATGTTAGATTTAATGTTTATTTAATTCATGTAATGTTTAATGCACTTTTTATAAATGTCATAAGGAGCTCTTTTTGTTAGTAATAAAGAAAATATTTTCATCTTTGAATTTGAATGTTAAAATCATTATCCTACTCAAATGCATGAGAAAAAATAAAGAACCGTTGAAAGTAATCCAAAAGGTAATTGGATTATATTACCCCAAAATATAATCTATGAGATTACATTACTGATTGAATTTTTTACAGTGTAATTTGTAATCATTATCTGATTACAATTCACAAGTAATGCGCCCAGCACTGGGTGTAGGTTCATAAAAGCCAACACAGAGCAGAAACATTTTATCTGCAAACTCTCGCACGACGATAATCACTCGTAATACAAGCAATTTGTTTTACCTCCTAAAAATGAAGCAGACAAAATATTATTATGAAATCCAAAAGATGCACTTTGCATTAATTCTGTAATTTTTGTAAATAATTTTTCAAGAAGTGTTTATATTAATGTATTGTTTATTTTATGCAAGAATTGTTTACATAATTTTTTATAATTTCTACAAAAAGGGTTTGGAGTTTTTTTTTTTTTACTTGTGCATTATTTTCTTTGTTGAATTGCTTTAGGAAGATCTTATGAGGACATTTTATAATAATAATAATAATAATAATGTTGGTCAACAACATATTAGTTTGAAATGTGACAATGTGAAATTATTATTAGCATTATGGTAAGAATAATTTAAACAAAGTTGAGTTCTTTTGTACTATGACTATTGTCAAGTTACAAATAATGAAAATGAGAAAATTATATAAGAGTATATACTGGAAGTATTTAATTCACTGACTGGGTTATCCAAATATAGTCATTAGAATTTGCTCATTTAAAATATAAACCATTTTTTATTGATTTTCCAACAAAAATATACTCTTATCATGATATAGTGTTATCGTGATATAAATTATTCACATTGTGGTTTAAGCTTTTGGTCATATCACCCACCCCTACCACCCATGTTTGTAGTGAATACACTTTCTATGTTTCCCCTATTCAGTCAGCACAGCCGTTTCAGATAATACTAACCTGGCCTGACATATTATAAAGTTCCACTCACATGCTTAAAGGCAAAGATATTTTCCCCCATTATTGTGCATTATTTAAAATCCAATATATTGAACTGATAAAACAATACTGCTTTGTTCAGAAATTCCCTCTTGGAGAATTCCCCTTTCTCCAAAAATGATTTAATCACTATTGTGTAAGAGTCTATTTGAGTTAAGAGCTCAAATATATTTGCGTAGCAGAAAAATGAGGCAGGCCTGCTTTGTGCTTATGTGGCCCAGACAGTGCAGACATCATAATATACAGGAACAGCATAAATCACTTACTTTAATATCACAAACGTGGGTGAGTGTGTAACAGCCTTGATCAGGCTTTAAACTATATCCACATCAGCAGAATCTTCAGGGACAGCCCACACATTTCACACAGAACAAAAAAAAAAAACTACACACAAGTAAAAGAGGGCATTTCTTTTCTCTCTAAACTCACCATCTTTCTGATGTAGTCCTTTTTTTTTTCTTGAAATTTCCACATCAAAGATCCACAAAGCACAGAACGATACTGCATGCTCAACCACTTTCAAATGTGACTCAAAATTAAAAACGAGTATACATTATTTTAATCAGTTATTCAACCCTAAAAAGGGATTTAACTATTTGAAAGTTGGTGAAAAACATTTTTCATAGTATCAGTATCTTATAATCAGGCCCGCTTGTAATCTGTGCTTACAGAAATCTGCATTTACAAAGCTCTACACTCAACTCTACAAAACATGCGTGCGTGTTTGTTTATATTAAAAAAAAAATTGTCAGGAGCTACCAATAAAAAGTGTCGTACTCTCAGCTGCGATGAACACATTTACTGTACCAAGTTTTAAACTCATTCATCTGAATGTTGCAGAATTGTCATTAATTTGTTTATTCTCACCATCTCTGAGGAATGTGTCAGCGAAGCAGAGGCAGCGCACCACACCAGACAGCGAATCATCAACAGAGCGGGGCTCAATCCGTCTCTGAACCGGTGTCACCTCGGCATCATGCTCTGCCAAATGTGCATTAGCCTCCTGCACCTAAAGCAAGCAACATGAGGATCTTTCACAAAACAAACACCAACAAGATTCTAATTCCTTAATATCAGGAAATCCATGTGATTTTCTTATTAATGAAATCATGCAGAAAATCAAACTAAAACTTTGAAAAACCAGGGTTTCTGCAGGTTTTATGAAGATAAATATAAGACTTTATTTTATATTTATAAGGGGGGGGGGGGCACTGAAAATGTCCACTGAGCACTGAAAATGTCCACTTTTCTTAAGAAAAACCCAACTACAGTAAATATATTTGGATTCTCTGCATCTTCTGCACATTTCAGTTCTTCCCAACAGTGGCTATATACGAGGTCCATATTTTGACAGTTGAGGGACAAATACACAACTATTACAAAAGGTGCAAACAACTATTGATGCTCAAGGTGGCAACACAAGAAGAACCAAGGGTGCAAACTTTTGAACAGTATGATTTGTGTAAATAAGTGTACATTGCGTTATGAAGCTTTTGAAGGGCAATACTACATTACAAAAAAAAAAAAAAAAAAAATCTCTAATAGGCTATTGTTATACATTCTGAAAGGGGTGTGGAAACTTATAAAACAAAAGGGTTAGGCAAACTTTTGCACTTGACTGTTTAGGCTATATAGTTTGTGAAAATTTACATTATATTTTAGATTTAGTTTTTTCACATTTCAACCATATTTTAGCTTTTTTTAATATACAAATTCCATGTATCCTATCCATATGATGTCATATTGCATTTGTTATTATGAAATGATTTCACAAAATTTCTAAATACAACCCCACATCCAAACATATAAGTGCTTGTACTACATAAAAATGCAATGTAGCCGTCTAAATGTAACATTGTCTGATTTACCTCCGTGCTCGAAGAAATGAAAATTTCAGAAAAATACTCGCTTATATATTCACGTGCTACATGAAGACATGGATCGTGTCCTTTCAGCTCATTGTTGAAAAACATTTTTTTTATAGGTGCATTTCCTGTCAGTCTACTGACTGACAGAATTACAAAGAGTGCGTGCCAAGCATATGACGTCATTGTTATGGTATCCGGATACATTTCAGCAGATTTGCAGAAAGACTAGAATTAAAGTATCGTCAAATCAATGTGCAATGCTTCGAAATTGCTTCTCTTCTCTGCAAACGATGCTAAAGAAAATAACGAGAAGGAAAATTAGTACATTAAAAGTAGAAAAAAAATAAAAATCAGTGAGCCTACCAGCTGAAACCAGGACACAATTACAATGTTTAGAGAATTATCGGGACACCAGGACACACCTCTTCAACGTCTGGTCACCCTACTTAAACGCAACGAGAAAACAATCCCTCATACAACATTTAATGCCATGACCTTATGAATTAAAGACTTGTTGCTCTGATTTAAGAACTTTTTAAGGCCTTATTTTGCAGAAGGGCGAATTAAGACTTTAAGACCCGCAGAAACCCTGAAAACTAGACAAACCTATGTTCACGACAGATATTTCAAGGACTTTCCAAGGCATTATTGATTTTCATTACTTTTCCAGGCCTGGGAATATCAATTAGGCACTCACTTTACTGGTGGGACTATTAACCACAGCACGTTTCTTTCCTGAAACTCTGCTCTTCCGGATTCTTCTGAAGGATTGCCGTAAGGATTTCTTTAGAGACTTCACTCGCGAGAGAGGGCCCTCCATAGCCAGAGAATCATTGGGGTGTAGAGTGCACCTACAGCAAAAACACAAACCTCAGTAAGTGAATAATCCTCAAATTCCTTATTGAATCACTCAAAAACAAAACAAAAAAACAGTTTTTATTAATATCGTATAAAGCTATCACATGCAGCAATGTAATTGCTGAAGGAAATGCACATTCAGAATATATTAATAATGTCATGGCAAATTAGACTCATCTCTTTGAAGCCGAAGCAGATAATGCAGCATTAATAGTGGTCCCGAACAACAATTTGGCAAAGTAACAAAGCCTCAGATGGCCCCCTGATTTACCTCGCCAGCACTGGACTTCGCCGATGGTAGTCAAAGAGGCCAAACCCATGACTGGTGCCAAACGCAATGAGGTTCCACTCAGCATTCAGAGTTACCGCGGTAACAGCTGCGGGGGGCATGCACTGCACCAGGACAACTGGCTGGAATCCAGGAGCAAACACCACAGAGCCGCTCTTAGGAGGCAGCCGGTCGTGACCCTTCCATGTAAAACCCTCCCGGTCCTGGAGAAGATCCACTGTGGCCACATCAATCATGTGATCAGACTTTTCATCACCAAGAACCATAACTATAACCTGTAAACAAAAGCAACGGTTATGACTTTAACTAATACTGATTGTTCTGAGAAAAATAATGAATTATAATTACTAGGGTCACCCAAGTTAATGTGACCAATTACAGTAAACAGATCCAACGCTGTTAAATAAAACACAGTTAAGCTTTTACACTTTTATTTCACATTACATCCATTATGTTCTGTTCTGTTTGTGTCCTAAAGTCAGTTTGTAGCATTTAAAACATACACAACCCCCCAGAGAGGTTCTCAATCACCAGTAAATAATGGCAAAAGGCCTTCTTAAGAGCTAAATTGTTATAAATCAACATGAAACTTTAACAAGACTAATTTGCAGGCTTTGTATGGTGGAATTGTTTTTAAAAACGGAGCAAGCATGAACTATCACCAATAAGAGATACACACCATGTAGCAGAACTTTGGCAGACTAGAATTGCAAAACAAATGGTTACAAATATGAATGAATGAACACACACACGAAAAAAAACTTTCATTAAATTGCAATAGCAACAGAAAATGGTAATCTATTGGTAGCCCTAATAAATATTTTTGCATAAATCATAAAAAATAAAAATATAATAAAAAATGTTGTGACCATACTTGTCCAGCAGTGCCAGCCACCACCATTTTCCCGCTATATTTACAGAGGCTGATCTTCTGGATTCCTAGTCTGGGATCATCACTATACGGGTCAAAACAGCCCACCTGGAAATAAATTAAAAGCAAACAGAAATTGTTATTCTTTGTCATTATATTTTTATAGATTCTCGAGGCTGCACAAACATAAGAGCTGCAATATCCTATTCGAGAGGAATTAAATGTTACAAAAACACACCTGAGCCAATGAAGTACATTCTTGCGGTCACAAAGAAAAACAACAAACCTTCCACACCTTGTCAAAGAAGAAAAATAAATAAAAAGAAGTTCTTCAGTGGTCTTTTATGGTCAACAGACCAAATCCGAACACTTTAGGACACTTAAGTCACACAGAAAAGTGTATGATTGTCGTTGTACTAGATAACAAAATATCAAAATCAAGTGGCATCTTCAAATGAGTCATGATCAAGATTTGTTTTTAAAAAAATAACTTTCTTATTCTGAGCCAGTTGTGAATGTATGATATAATATCTATTGCATCATTTCAAACCTAAACCTTTAGTAAAATGTTTTGCTTGAAAGGTGTGCTTGTGCTATCTTTTAAATAAATGCCACTTTTTTCATTTAGTTATATAGCACAAAGACATGCATTTTCATACATTGTCATACATTATAAACCACAGCCTTACAGAAAGAAAACATCACATGCTCATGTATCTCCACATACATATATGTGATGAACGATATAATACATGAACAATACAAGACTATATTTCCTTCCCCTCTAGACACATTGACCCTAAACAACATATCTGCTCCCAGCCAAACTACAACGAAAAGGTTGAAACATACATGTTATGAAGGTAATCAAAAAATATCAGTAAAACAGTCAATGCAGAAGTGCCATTCAGAGCAGAAATGTGCTTCATCAGATGCTAGAGAAGCAATTCAGCCAATAGACAGACAGTCTGATTTTAATTATGGTGCAGCAGGAATTGAATCCAGTGTGAATCCCATATGCTAAAATGGGCCACACGCCAGACTTCAGTCGGCACAACATTTGCGAAGCAGATGATAAGGTGGGTTAGGAAAACAAAGAGAAGGGAGAGGTTAGAAACTTGTTGAGCTAAAGTTGCCCTTGAAAAAGAAAGAACAGCAGCATAAAATAAAATCAAGTAAAATAACATTCACCCAGTATTCAGGTGACGTGATTCATTTCTGCAACACCAAACATAATTCGATTCTGGGAAATCAACCTACTAATGATTTATAATTGTCTCTGCACATTAAACTGGGACAGAATTAAGTGTCGAAACATTGAAATTACACACTTCCCCTTTTTGTAGAGATAGTTCAGCCAAAAATTACTATGTACTCACTACTCACCCTCATGTCGTTCCAAACCCATATGACTCCGTTGAGTCAAAAGAGTTATCTAGCAGAATATCCAAACAGCTCTTTCTTTTTTTTGTGCAATGAAAATGGTTATCACAGCTGTCCATGGTCCCCATGGACTTTCATTGAACTGAATAGAGCAGCTTGAACATTATAATACATTTCTCTTTTTGTGCTTCAGAAAGACAGATTGGGAACAACATGACCGTGAGCAAATAATGACAGAATTTTCATATTTGGGATGAACTATTCCTTTGTTTTAATGGTGAAAAACAGAATACATTTCTCATAAGTCCCTGACCTTTCTAAAAGGAGGCCATTCCTCCTCCCCGGCCTGGGTCAGGCTGTCGTTGTGGTCACAGTCGGTTTGAAAGATGTTAGCCGTGCCGAGTTTGTACAGTGGTTTGAGCGACACTCCAGACGCATCCCAAAAACGCACTGTGCCATCCTCGTGACTAAAGCAATGAAAACAAAATACATCATTCTGACATGTGATCTAAATAAACAGAATGTTACCCGATTCAACAAGGCCTATAGGATGTTTCATCTAGATTTAATAAACATCTAAGCAAATAAACTTATTTAATTTGCTACGATTTGTAATGAGACACTGGAGCACAGCAATAAAAAGAAAAATACTCACCCAGTTAACAGCAGTTCTTTCTGCATTGGATCAGGTGCTAAGTTTTTCCCTCCACATATCGGCCAATTCTGTGACAATATATAGAGAAAACATCCCCACATTAACAAAACGGGGGAAAAAACATCTGGCATTTAAATCTTTAAATTTACTGATGAAATAACAAGGACTTTGATGCTGGTTTATGTTTTATTGACAGTCATTAAAATAAAATCCCTTTCAGAAAGTCACACCATTGAGCTGTTAAATCTAAAAATACAGTATGAGCTTATGGTATTAAATTGATTCATTTCTATAAAACAATAACCTAAAAAGAAGAGTGGTGTTTGTTTCATGATGTTCTCAACAGAGGTTATATGTAAAAAGCCGACATTGTTTAGTTTCCTGCTGAAATGGATAAAAATAAGAATTTCAAGTAAAATGGAAAAATATTGCAATATTTCAGCTATGGATTGACACATACGTAATCTGTACCCGCAGAATTCTCAGGAAAAGCATTACAGATCTGTAACAACAACTGAAACAGCAATATCGAAAAAATATTTTAGAACAGAACATAACTAGATAAATGTACATTCACTTTACAAATTTCAAATGACTTTTTCTAGGTCTGGAAAAAACAAATGTAAAATTGTCTGATATTTTCAGGTTTTACACTGGCGTATGTTTTTGAATATTCATTGTTAATTTGATAATGCTTGCAGGAACCAAAAAAAAAAAAAAAAAAAGTGATGTAGTGCAGTACTCTCAGCTCTGTTTAATATCATTTTCAATATTTAAACGCATCCCACATTACTTTGTGCAAATTCTGGGTGGGGGTTTGTCATCAGGGTTTGTTTTCCAGAAACTGCTTGCATTAACTTGCATTAAGTTGAGATCTGACAACTCCGGAAAACGGCTCCAGAGCACCAGATCTTAGTCATCAACAAAATCACAACTTTACCTCCGCTTACGGGTCACCTGCGAAGACTGAGCACCCATTCACTCACCTCAAAGTTCTGCAGAGGACACTGTTGTTGGCCAGCATTGATCACTCGCTCCCAAAGCTTGGGCGGCACATTTGAGATGTGGCATGAACAGGTGATGGCGGAGGAGTGCAGAGGAGCCAGGTAAGGAGCAGGTACTGTGGGCCAGCCAGCCATCTGAAGGTCAATCACCACCAGCTCTTCTTCCAAAAGAACAACAAGGGCTGAAGGGTCATCAAATTCTACTGGACAGAAAAAAATTGCAACTAAAGTACATGCACAGGAAACAAAAGTTGCCACATAACAGAAGAAAAAAAATGATCAATGATTTACAGTAAAGTTATAATAGATAAAATGTCCCAGGAGCAACTAACAGCAATTAAACAGTAATTAATGACTAATAATTGGACATGTAAGGGACAAGTTATGGGCTTGTTTGAATTAAAAGGCATTTATTAGCCCTTTGTTCGGTTGATTTCTTACCCTTGCCTAATAGCCTCTTTACATTTGTTTTTCCTAACAATCATCTTATTAGGTAAAAACAAAAGATACTAATAGGTAATGTGCAAAATACATCCTTTATAGGTTGTCATTACACTATGTGAATTTACAAATGATAAGTATAAAATAAATATAGAAAGCAGAGACTTTTGATATTTAGTGTAAATGGCAACAAAAAGCATCCTCTCTGCACTAAAGGCAAATAGTGTTAGATGCCATTTTCACCCCCCAATTAAATTTTACCATACAGTATGGGGCATCACTGCAGGATGTTTATTTAGGGTCCCACAAAAACCCTACACCAACCACTACCCCTAAACCTTCGACTTAGGACTGACCCCACCGAACATCACCGAAATGACCTGCAGGTCGAACTGCGATGCACTTGGGTTATAAATACAGTTAATCATTTCATTTTTATACACATTTTACAATCATATTTAATCAAACTACACAACGATCACTGTAAAAACTATAAATATTGGTATCAATTTTTTTTGTTTTTGTTAATGCATGATTTCCTGTAAAGCTGCTTTGAAACAATGTGTGATGTGAAAAGTGCTATACAAATAAAAATGACTCGACACAACAAAAAGAAATATAAAATGGACTATAAAGCTAAAATAAGAAATCAGCCAAAAAGGCTTAATAAATACTTTATAAATTTCAAACAATCCATAACTAGTCAATTACAAGTGTAATTATTAGTTTATCTCTAAATTAAAAATTATATTCACTATAGAAATGTCCATGACTTTATAACTTTCCATGACTTCCCAGCATATAACTTAAGAAAAAAAAAAAAAAGAAAAAAAATCATTGAGAACCCCCTTTCGTTTATCAGCCCAGGTATTTAAACACCAGGCAACCCCATCCCACGCAAGCATGGCCTGCTCACCCTGATCTCTGTCAGTGCAGTGAATGGTGAAGAAGTCTATGACACGGGAGGTGAAGTCTAGGGTGACGTGGTTGTGGTCTTGTAGGATGGTTAAGCAGTGTCTGTCTCCATAGCTCGCTCTGGGCATACCGCCACTGAACAGCACTAGAGGAGCTCTGCAGAGAAATTAGGAGATCTTATATCAGACAGGCAGAACCGAAACATGCGATTAAGGGATTTAATTCACACACTAAAGCACGAACCCTGATTCTGTTGTCCTCCACAATATCTTGTTCACGGCTTTGCAGGGAAAAGGGCCTGAGATGAGTAACACAGAGGGGAAAAAAACCATGAGAAAGACAGTTGGACAGAAACCATTCAAAATCTTGGCAGATAGTAGTAAACATGGAAGGGCAAAACACAGACGTTTAAAATTGGAAAATATCCATAGAACCCCAAACAGTTTGAGTCAACAAACCATCGGCTAATAGTGAAAAGTTTCTTTTCATAAAGAGGTTTATGATCCCTTTAATAGGTCTGGAGAGGGATTTGAATGGCCTATTACAAAAGTCAAATGGACTTGAAACTTTACTATAGAGCAACATTTTCTGACTTTGTGCGAGTTAAACACACATTACAGGGTGACCAGGCGACTAAGAGTTTGTGGCTACTGCAATAACTACACTAACAATCAAAAGTTTGGACACACTTCACTGCATTCATGTTTCTTATTACCTCAAGCCGAAGGCTTATGTCAACGCTGTAAATTAGTTTTGTTGACAAATAAATTGTGCCTACATATGAATTTCTTTACAAAAGTCCATTTTAAAACTTTTGAAATGGATGAGTTGGACGAGTTACTGAAGGAAAAGCAAGAACTCAGCATACATGGGAACTACTTTAACTGTTTAAAAGGCATCTAAATGACCAGAGTGTGCAGAGCTGTACTCTAGGCAAAGGGTGGCTAAATTTTCATTAAACTGTTCCAAGATAAAACAAAATCACATGGACAATGCTATCCACATTAAAGGGACAGTTTACCCAAAAAGGAAAATTCTTTCATCATTTACTCACCATCATGCCTTTTAGAAGAATATTTCAGCTCTGTAACTCTACAATGTAAGTGAATGGGTGGCAAAAATTTTGAAGCTACAAAATCCACATAAAGGCAGCATAAAAGTAATCCATATGAATTCATGAAGAATGTGAATCACCAAAAACAGAAGGGGAAATTTAAGTCATATAACTATCATATAACTTCAGAAGATAAGGATTTAACCACCAGAGTTGTCTGGAGTATTTTTGTGTTGCTATTATGTGGATTTTGGAGTTTCAAAATTTTGGTCACCATTCACTAGCACTGTATGAACCTACAGAATTGAGATATTCTTCTAAAAAAATTCATAATTATTGTTCAGCGGAAGAAAGTCATACACATCTGGGATGCCAGGAGGGTAAGTAAATGATGAGAGAATGTTCATTTTAGGGCGAACTATCCCATTAAATTTGTGCTTCTACACTACTTTTTTTTTTTATTATTTATTGTTTTTAAAAACTTCCATTCATTTTATTTCACAACTGACTTCACTATTATTCTAAAATGTGAAAAGTAGTAATAATTAAGAATGAATAGGTGTGTCCAAACGTTTGACTGGTATAATACATTTGCACATCAATCAGCCAAAAACACTGCTAACAAACAATCTGTATGCAGGAAGGAGAGAGAGAGAGAGAGAGAGAGAGAGAGAGAGAGAGAGAGAGAGAGAGAGAGAGAGAGAGATATGTGTAACTGGCATGGGCTGTGGCTCACCATATGGTATGGTGGAAGAGACGGGATCATGAGTGCAGGGATTGCTGCTGCTGACAGCCCACACCATGTATCCACCATCACTATGGGAACTGACAAAGCTGTTCCCCGAACGTTCCCAGACCAAACTCTCCAGCTGCTGCAGGAGTGACAGTCCAGCACAATACAAGACATCAAAAAAGACAAAAGACAATGACACAGAGCCAAAGGTTTCAAGTTAAACCATCTGCACATGAAACGTGACATCAAGAACTCCTGATTTAAAGATGTAATTTAAGCAATCTTTGACAGATTTTTTGACTTAATGATTTTGAAAGCTGGTGCTTCTCTTTCCAAAACCTAGAGAGCTGGATAAAAAGACTTCTGCAAAGGCTCTTCTAAAAGGTAAGCAACTAAACTGGAGTGACAAACTTGCAGAATGTCAATTACAAACATTATACTTGTTCAATCAATACTGAAAAGTACTGAAATATTTTTATGAAATATAATTTTAAAAAAATTACTATTTACCTCATATTAACTAATGAGTGTGCTAAATAATTCTATGCTTAAGTGTATCACATTTTAGTTTATCTAAAGTCTAATGTGAAAATCCGATTTTTAAGAATGCTTCAAATAGATCAATTATGAAGTTTCATGCTGGTTAGGATGCTGCCTTGCAAGGCATCAGCGAGAGCAGTAGCTTATTAGGTTTTGGTAGTTTGAGAATGCACTTTCAAACAATTATTTGACATTTGCAGACAGACCTCAAAACCCTGATGTCTGCATTTCTATTTTTAATTCTGTGCACAAACCACATGAACCCACAGCGTGTTGAAAGCCACCAGAGAGACCCTGAACTTGCATGCATACAGACATGCACACACACACACCTGTTTTCCAAGGAAGACATTGTCTACGTGTCGACTGTTAATGTCCCAAAGTACAACCAGACCTCTGCTGTATCCAATGAGGATTTTATCAGAGTCCCTTGGATGTTCCTGTAGGGACTCCACAGGCCCCAATGATTTCCCACACTTGTACTTATCTGGAACGCTGAAGAGGGGAATAACAAGAAATGTGAAGATCATACAGAAAAACAACAGGCAGATGAAAAAAGCGAGCACAACTCTGCACAAGGGAACATTTGGAAGATTTATTCTCCTTGTAGTGCTGCTCTATTGCACTTCTGTTTGCCGAAAAACCAAATGTCTGAGTACACACCACTTTGCTCTCCAAACACTGAACTGAAGTGCACAATTGAGGTTACAGAAAGCCTCAACATCATCACAGCAAAACTTCAGTCAACACTTTTATTCTCACCACAATCAAGCAGGATTGTGTGGAAAAGAATTTCAAATGGAGCACTTAATAAAAATGTGCAGTGTGTGAAGAACAAACCAAACTCCAAGCTTTCAGACAATTTGTCGAACATTTTGTAACCATTACTTTGATTCATGTTTGAAAAAATAAATAAAGGGTGAAATAGAATGAAAATATGAAGCTCAATAAAGTGATTTTTTTTTTTATATACATAAGCTGTTCATATGTATAACACAGCAGAAGTTGACATAATATTATCAGATGCTGACAAGCTTAAATTCAGTTTAAAAACCAAACAAATATGATGACCAATCTAAAGCCACAATCCAGGATACCTCTGTGGCTGTGGCATGGATACAAGAGCTGGAATGTGCATGGTATACCCACAGAGGCAGGATGAGATGTAACCATGAAAGGGGGGGAAGAGGAGAGAGGAAGACACATGGAAAAGATGGACTGGAGTAGCTGTTGTGTGGCTTGGCTTTGGATGAGAAAAGCCACAAGAGACCATTTTACACAAACACACTTGAGGCTTTTAAAATGAACATTCATCCCAAAAATTGTCAGAGGTACAAAACAAGATTTGCATTTCCTGAAAGACAGTACGGTGCTTAAAATTGACGGTTTGATGCAAACCAATCATAATTCAGTTTGCAAATATAACAATTATATAATTGGTAACAAATCGTTAGATCTAGAACATCAAACATTTTGTCAATTAAGCAGTCAAACATTCTGTCATTCATTTAGTGCATATAGGTGCACAGTGGGTTTTTGCATACACAAGAGACCAATTGTGATTAACGTGTATACTTGATGGAAGCAGAACTAAAATTGCATCAAGTCTGCTAGTCCGACTTCCCAAAAATCTAACTGAATTTATATGATATTTTCCCAAATATTGGTTTAGCCTGATTGAAATCAAACTGTTATAAAATGGATGACCACGTACTCCGTGAGAGACTCACCCTCATGAAATCCCAGATGTGTATGTCTTTCTTTCTTCTGCTGAACACAAAGCTCTTTAAAAGAATATCTCAGCTCTGTTGAGCAAATAAAGTCAGTAAATATAAAATCCATAAGACTCCAGTGGTTAAATCAATGTCTTCAGAAGTGATATGATAAGTGTGGTTGAGAAACAGATCAACGTTCAAGTAATTATTTTCCAGAAATTCTGCATCCTGCCCAGTAGGTAGCGATATGCATGAAGAATGTGAATCAGCAAAAACAATAGAATAATATGGAAGTGAAAGTGGGGATTTACAGTAAAAAAAAAAAAGGTTAGTGGAGAGAGAGAAACAAGATATGACTGGGAGAAGGAGGGTATCAGGATCAGGAAAGGACCTCAAGCCGGGACTCAAACTGTGATGCTTACTGCATCATATACCAATCAGCCACAACATTAAAACAACCTGCCTTATTGTGTAGGTCCCCCTCGTGCCACCAAAACAATGCCAAACCAACATTTCAGAACAGCATTCAGAGATGATATTCTCGCACCACAATTGTACAGAGCAGTTATCTGAGTTACCGTAGACTTTGTCAGTTCTAACCAGCCTGTCCATTCTCTCAAGGCATTTCCGTCCACAGAACTGCCACTCTCTGGATGTTTTTTGTTTTTGGCACCATTCTGAGTAAATTCTAGAGACGTGTGTGTGTGAAAATCCCAGTAGATCAGCAGTTACAGAAATACTCAAACCAGCCCATCTAGCACCAACAACCATCCATGCGATTGTCTAATCAGCCAAATCGCAGGCAGTTTTAATGTTGTGGCTGATCGGTGTATGTCAAAGCACTTGCCCACAAGGCTACAGCTCTGATATGACTTATATATTGATCTGTTTCTTACCCATACCGATCAGATCACTTCTGAAGATATGGATTTAAACAATAGAGTCTTATGGATTACTTTGTTGGCTTTTGCTTTTTGGAGCACCATTCACTTGCATTGTATGGGCCTACAGAGCTGAAATATTCTTCAATATAAGCTTCAGTTGTGTCCATCAGAAGAATGGGACGGCATGAGGGTGAGTAAATGATGAGAGAATGTAAATTTTTGGGTGAACTAGCCCATTCAATTTAATAGAATTTATGAAGCTTTTAAAAATGGAAAGTGCACAGCACACCTGAAGGCTGAATTTATCTACTAAAAGTTCAAATGGAGTCTGTTATGTGGATTGCCTTCCAAACTGTAATTAATAGAGGGAAGTTTTAGATAATATTTAAAAAACAACAAGTAGTGCAGACTTAACAGTTTCAGATCAGCTTTGCTTTCCAATACCCATGGTCTCCTGAGAGATTATGCAAAGATGTTTGGACCGCAGTGGATGCATATTAGGTTTCATCCTTACAAAAACAACAAATGTCAATCTAGTCAGGTCAAGAAATGTTTATTTGTATAGCGCTTTTCACAACACCCATCGTTTCAAAGCTTTTCAGAAAATTATACTTTAATTTCAATAAAGTTATAGTCATCTTTGTGTAGTTAGATAAAATATGATTGTGAATTGTGTTTATATACAAGTATGTATTTAGAGTCCCAGTGAGCAAGCCGAAGGCGACTGTGGCAAGGAATACAAATCTAGGCGTATATAATACCTTAAAGATTCAAAAAAACAATGCTTTGACAAAGCCAAAAGAGCATTTTCCAGCATCCTGCTGATTCCCAAAGATGAGTGTGCAAAGCTTATATCCTCCGTTTTAAACGCCTCCTCGGCTGGGGCCCAAGAGTTCTGGCACATGGTACAATAGCATTTTGTTCAACAGTTTCCTGGCTGACACATACTTATTACCAGTGCCACAGATCAGATGCCCATTACTCTAAATTGTACTCAGTTAATGAGTAGTTCAAGGTCTCTCAGAAGCAGATGAAGGCCACATTAAACCATCCAGGCTATATCTGCAAGAGGGCACACACACTGGCAAAGCTGTAATTTCTCTCACAGTTAAACAACATCTTTAAGAGAGTAAGATGACTAGCTAGTGTGATTCCCTGCCTTGAAATAAGCATAATTACAGGCAACTGGAAAAACAGACTTCTTAAAGGCTGACATATTAAATATTTATAAATATTTATATAATGACAACTGAATAGTTAATTTAGCTGACATCTTAAAATGTAAGGAGCAAAAAAAAAAAAAAACCATTAAAAGTGACAAATGCCCCAGATATTTAAAATGACAAGGCTGTGAAAAACATAGATTTTCTGATTAAATCGCAAATCTTCATTTAAATGACCATCATTGATTATTAAATCCAAAGATCAATCTTTTCCTTCTACTTTAAAGTTTACTTTAGTTTTTGGTTGTGTCATGTATTATGCCCTTTCAAATAAATTACAATTGATCTGCATAGTTTAGGCCATGTTGGTTTTCTTTTTAATATGTTTGTAATGTACCAAGTTAAAAGGATCCCTGTATAATTTACAACATTAGCCAAGAGATATTTTATATGCAAACAAAATGATCATTATAACTGAAATGTACCCAAATGAATCAGATTTGAATTACATTTGAATAAAATTGCATCATAATCGAAAGCTTGTGAATCGTAAAACAAATCAAATCAGGAAATCTGTATCGATAGCCTTATACAATTATGTGAAGTCCTGTTTTTAATCTGTAGTCTAATATTTGATACATTTCATAGTATTCGGTTTGATGTTTATGTAGTTATGACTTGCACACCATAGATACCATTTCACTTAAATAAGTGAAAAAATGAAACTTCTTTCGTCATTCACTCAACATCATTCTGTTCCAAACGCATATAACATTATTTCTTTCATGGATCATAAAAGGAGATGTTAGCTCAAGACACCTTTCACTTTTATTGCATAGTCATTGATGACCATTTTCAATTTTGGTTGAACTATCCCTTCAAGTGTTTGACAGACACAACACACTGTGTGCTCATACATATATATATATATATATATATATATATATATATATATAAAAAATAAAATAACACCACCATCATAAAAGGTAAAAAAAAAAATACCCCTGTGTAACGCGGGGTTATGATGGGCAAGGAGGAGGCGAGAACCGGCTTGTCAATATAAATAATATTTTAATGAACTTAAAACAAAAGCATAAACAAACACCTAGGACAACGGACATGTCCAGGATTGAGCTCTCTCTCTCGAACCGTCGTCACCGGCCGCCTTTATCCCTCGCGCGCCCCATCAGGCCGATTGGGGACCGGGCATGCAACATTCCAGCCCGGCCCAGCCCCCCTCCACTCCACACCCTGTAAATAAATTCTGGGTTGCAAATATTGCCCATTAGTGAAAATAATTTTCTTCCACTGGTTATACGTCTCATTGAAACATCAAGATACAGGCCATTCCGAACTGTGAATATCTACCCATTGAAGAGTGAACTCAGTGACTTGAACTTGGGACAGGAAAGCTTGAGCAGTATGACGCTCTCCTGACAGAGTAACAGAAGGCCACAGCTGGGGGCAAGAAAGGACATTTAGCCTTGAGTGAATCAGGAAGGCTCCTTCCCTAGTTCAAAGTGTCCATGAGCATATGACAAAAGCACCCTTGGAGCATAGGACCAAGAGAGGAAAAGACAATAAATAAATGGTCCTGGTGCAGTTTCATTAGCCTCATGTAGTGTCTTTTTCAGATGGGAGGGAGTCCCCAAATGCTTATTTTATGAGGCAAGCACACAAGCTGTGGAATCTGGGTCCTGAGCCACAGAGGCAAAGATTGGGGGGTGGGAATTTTGCCATGAGATGCAGAAAGTCTATTTGAGCACAGTTGTGGAAAGAGTGTCAATGGTTTAAAGGGATAGCACACACAAAAAAAGCAAATTGTCATAATGTCACCAAAACCTTCCGTAAGAAATTTAACTGAATAACAACTTAAATTTAAGCCTTTTCCTCACACAAAGCTCTTGTGTTGCTTCAGAGGCCTATGATTGTTATAGCACTTTTTGGAGCTTTACAACCAATGGTCTCCATCCACATTCAGTGCAAGGAGCCTGGGAATTCTGCATCAATTTTGTACCACAGAAAAATACATAATTCAGGTTTACGGTGATTTGAAGGTAAATAGGTTTATTTTTTTTATCCCTTTAATACATGTTTGGTTTCACACATACACAGCTGGGTGGAAGAGGGTAACAGATGAATGTTGCAACTTCGTAGTCAGTCAGCGAATTTGCTAATATCAGTGTGAACTGATAATGTGTCAAGTGAGGAAGACAAGGGCGATTGGTAGGGATGGGACAATATGGTTCTCTCATGATTCAGTTTGATGTACGATATACGCAAGTTTAAGGATTCAACATAATCTCGATTCTATATAACACTTACTGCAAATGAGAAAATATGACAGAAAATTGCTTTTATTTTTTTAGAATTTTTTTTTAAATGCACATTAGAATTTCTCATCAAAATAAAGTTCTTTGATCCACAAATTAAATGTTCAAAGTTCAAATAACAGAGTTTCTAATTTACATTTCTCTATAAGAAAAGATCTCAAATTAACCATCAAAAATAGTTGGCTACATTCAGGCTGATCAGCTGCATGACAAGCCATAAAACTGAACAGGTCCTCAAAAAAACATGTGAAAGTGTATATATGTCATCATTATTATAATCCCAATTTAACTTAAATATTTAAAAATTCTACATTCTATAAATTAATAAAATGGTCTATATGAAAGTGATGAGTTGTCACTAAGAAATAATGTGTAAAATTTACAATCAATTTTAATACATTTTTAAATAGTCGTGCCATGTGTGATTAATGTTTCTTTTTACTTTTTAATCCAAAAATTGGCTGTAAAGAACAGAAAGGATATTAAAAGGCACATTATTTAAATTAATGCAGAGTGCAGGATCTCATCTTTGATGGACACGCATTACACGGAAGAAATGGTCAGTATTCATTTAAGCATTTTTCAACAAAAAGTGATTTTCCAGTACTTAAAACTTTCTGAAAGCTAAATTCAAGCACTTCTAGCATTTCAAGGACAGAGAATTTGATGGGTCATTTCATTAATGATCACATGGACAGAAAACAATGTTTCAAATTTCGAAATATAGAGTTTTGCCTCAGTGGTTTGTTTTTCATTTTGGTTCGTGATATTTCTAAATTCAATATATTGTCCCATCCCTAGACGTTGGTAAATGGCTACCCTTACCTCTGCATAATCTCATCCTGGAATAGTGACTTGTTCAGCAGTGTAAGGCTGGGCAGCTCCAGGAAGTGCACTCCACCACCTTCAGTGCCCAGAGCAAGAAGATCACAGCTCAGATTCAACAGCATAACAGTCACACGGGTCGCACTATAGAAGGAGATTAAAGACATCAGCATCATCGCCTGAACAACATGGTAAAGGGCAACACAAAGAAAATAAAAAAAACGAAAATATTTTTAATAAATAAATAAATTTATATATCTATATCTATATCTATATTACACACACACACACACACACACACACACACACACACACTTTTTTATGATTTCTTTTATATTTTGTCTAAATGGTACTAAAAAGAGTTTCATGTCAAACATTAGAATTTTCTGACAGTTCTTTCATATGTCAATTTGTATCAATCTGTAACTAGTACAGAGTGGAATCTGGATGAGGATGGTCAGTCTAGAAATGGTAATAGTGGTCACTGGTAGTGTAAAAGTGCTGACCTAGTGCTCTCGATGCCTGGCCTGCCAGGAAGGGTGAAGCTGTGAACCTCTACCAAATGAGAGCGGTTTTCTCTCTGTATGATCTCCCACAGGTGAATGGTATTGTCATCCAACAGAGAAAGAATCCTCCCCTGTTAATACAAAACAAAACACATGGCAAAAATCACAAGTCCAAACTACTTCTCTCAAATCAATGCCATCAATAAATTGATCACCAGTGCCTACTGTTAAAAAAGTCACAAATACAGTGAGGAAAATAAGTATTTGAACACCCTGCTATTTTGCAAGTTCTACCACTTGGAAATCATGGAGGGGTCTGAAATTGTCATCGTAGGTGCATGTCCACTGTGAGAGACATAATCTAAAAAAAAATATCCAGAAATCACAATATATGATTTTTTAACTATTTATTTGTATGATACAGCTGCAAATAAGTATTTGAACACTTGTCTATCAGCTAGAATTCTGACCCTCAAAGACCTGTTAGTCTGCCTTAAAATGTCCACCTCCACTCCATTTATTATCCTAAATTAGATGCACCTGTTTGAGGTGGTTAGCTGCATAAAGACACCTGTCCACCCCATACAATCAGTAAGAATCCAACTACTAACATGGCCAAGACCAAAGAGCTGTCCAAAGACACTAGAGACAAAATTGTACACCTCCACAAGGCTGGAAAGGGAAATTGCCAAGCAGCTTGGTGAAAAAAGGTCCACTGTTGGAGCAATCATTAGAAAATGGAAGAAGCTAAACATGACTGTCAATCTCCCTCGGACTGGGGCTCCATGCAAGATCTCACCTCGTGGGGTCTCAATGATCCTAAGAAAGGTGAGAAATCAGCCCAGAACTACACGGGAGGAGCTGGTCAATGACCTGAAAAGAGCTGGGACCACCGTTTCCAAGGTTACTGTTGGTAATACACTAAGACGTCATGGTTTGAAATCATGCATGGCACGGAAGGTTCCCCTGCTTAAACCAGCACATGTCAAGGCCCGTCTTAAGTTTGCCAATGACCATTTGGATGATCCAGAGGAGTCATGGGAGAAAGTCATGTGGTCAGATGAGACCAAAATAGAACTTTTTGGTCATAATTCCACTAACCGTGTTTGGAGGAAGAAGAATGATGAGTACCATCCCAAGAACACCATCCCTACTGTGAAGCATGGGGGTGGTAGCATCATGCTTTGGGGGTGTTTTTCTGCACATGGGACAGGGCGACTGCACTGTATTAAGGAGAGGATGACCGGGGCCATGTATTGCGAGATTTTGGGGAACAACCTCCTTCCCTCAGTTAGAGCATTGAAGATGGGTCGAGGCTGGGTCTTCCAACATGACAATGACCCGAAGCACACAGCCAGGATAACCAAGGAGTGGCTCTGTAAGAAGCATATCAAGGTTCTGGCGTGGCCTAGCCAGTCTCCAGACCTAAACCCAATAGAGAATCTTTGGAGGGAGTTCAAACTCCATGTTTCTCAGCGACAGCCCAGAAACCTGACTGATCTAGAGAAGATCTGTGTGGAGGAGTGGGCCAAAATCCCTCCTGCAGTGTGTGCAAACCTGGTGAAAAACTACAGGAAACGTTTGACCTCTGTAATTGCAAACAAAGGCTACTGTACCAAATATTAACATTGATTTTCTCAGGTGTTCAAATACTTATTTGCAGCTGTATCATACAAATAAATAGTTAAAAAAAATCATACATTGTGATTTCTGGATATTTTTTTTTAGATTATGTCTCTCACGGTGGACATGCACCTACGATGACAATTTCAGACCCCTCCATGATTTCTAAGTGGGAGAACTTGCAAAATAGCAGGGTGTTCAAATACTTATTTTCCTCACTGTATATTATTATACCCAACATGAGTAAAGGCTTGAAATGCTTACCTGTCCATGAAGGAAATGTATCTGTGTGACAGCAGCAGTGTCTTTATGAAGTCCAGTCATCTCCACTGCAGGGGCACCATATCTTCATGAGCAGTCAAGGAATATTAACGAATTTGCATATCTCTTCGTAAATTTTTCCTGAAGTCTCCCCAAAATGAAAATTCTGACATAATTGACTCTCTTGATTATGCAGAACACAAAAGGAAAACTATAAAAGAATATCCCTGTCTGCCTTTTCAATTCAATGGCAGTTAATAGTAGAGGATCGACCGCGTACTATAACTAAGGCCGATAACAGATTAATCAGTTGACAGTTTTTAAAAACTAGTACAGACATAGAGGCTACAAGAGTCCAAAATGAATAAAATCTCAGACACAGTTTATTAGTCAACCAAAATTCCAATATTAACCAGACAAAAATTAAAATTTGGGGCATGACGTGGGATTTTGAACTATACAGAAGACACTTCTTTTGCAATAACTGAGACTTTGTTAAAACACTATATTTAAGTATTTACCAAATTAAGCTTTTCAAAAAGTGTTTTGTGTATATATATATATATATGACATTCGATGCATGTGCTGACTTTTCCATGTTACAATTTTCTTTGCATGTCCTCGCTTTAAATTTAGAACAGTTAATTATCTAATTAAAATTATCTAATATTATCCAATTAAAAACTAAATATTCATTGCAGTAATGGTAAAATAAATGAACATTGTCATTGAAAGATTTAGAAACTGCTAATCTGTAAACGCCAATCCAATATTTCAGTGTACCTCCAGTTTACAGTGAGAGAAACTTGTTCACAGTGGCACACATGGTCACACGAGAACTGAAAAATAACTTACATTTTGGGTCTTTTTTTCCCAAAAAAATATTAGTCATTTGCCTTCAGAAGACTTGGGATATGATGCACAAGTCACATGGACTACTTTTATGACACTATAGAGTGCTTTTTATGTTTTAATGTATTCAACTGCCATTATGTTGAAAATACAGGGGATATGCATTTAATACATTTCTCTTTTTGGGCCTCCATCCTTTTATGCTCGTTTTCTATCAGAGAGAAACCAGTTAAGCATGTCAATCAATGCTAAATTACATGTGTTGAAAATTACATGTCAAGCAAGCAAAGTCTAAAGACTTCTCTGTGGGGATTGAGACAACCCAAGTAATAACAGCCATATAATGCTCATTAAATACAGCCCAACAATCTGAATACAATAAGAAATTTGCTGAAATCAAACAAAAACAAAAGAGCACTGATTGGCCCACACTCAATCTGATCACAGACGTCTCTGGAATCAAGAGAAAAAAAAACTCACATCTCTTTTAGTTTTGGCATCAACAGTTGGCAAAGTCGAAAGGGTGTTTTGAACAGGCTGTTTACTCAAATGATTTCTGTATGGCTATTGTAGTCTGCTTTTCATTACCAATCTGCACAGCCTTCCACACTCATAACAAAAGGGTGGATATCTAGGTCAAATCTGATCCACGTAAGACAATACAAACCCTGCAGAGAGAAAGACATCTGCAGAATAACTGAATTTAGCAGACTTTGTTGAAAGAGAGCAGCTCTTTAAAAGTCAAGAGTAGATAAAAAAAAACAAAAAAAAAACAAATGGGTATGTTTCAAATGGCATACTATTTTTTTTATGATTTATGTAAACATTAAGCAAACTACTTGGTATCCAACAATGAAATGACCAACCTGACCTTCCATTTACAGTGTGACAAATGACCTTGAAGTGATGAACCATGGTTGTAAAATCTGCCATGACGCATTATCATGACATTTAACTTTAGCAGAGTATAGCCAAACATAAAAGTTCTGTTACAATGACTGGACCTTTCCCCTCTCTTCATGTCATGACAGACACACTTAAGAAAACAGAGATAGCATGTATGCAATGACATGACATGACACAGATCCACCTACCTTAAAGTAACTTTCTAAGAAATGTATACATATAATAAAGTTACCAATTATTATTTTAATTGTAAAATGAATCCATGTAATAAGCAGAAGAATAATCTCTGACAAAAATACTGTAGGCTCACTCCAGACCCCCTTGAATAAATAGCAAAGTGACATGACCCTGGCAGTAAAAAAATTGGGGAACCCTGTTTTAGCAGTTACTTTTATCCAAAGTGACGTACAATTGAGAAACATTCCAGCAAATGATCATACAAGAGCAACAATATTCATATTACCGCAACGTGAATAGGCTTGAGTAGAACCTGAAGAAGCAGCAGCAAGTAAGATTTTTTATAGAATGTTTTTAATTTAGGAAGTGCCTTTGTTTATGGTTAAGTGTTTAGTTAAGCTTTAGTAAGGTTTAGTTTTGCAGTTTGTCTTCAATATTTCTTGACAAGCAGACTGCCAAAAGTTTCGAATTTTTAAACAACATTGCACTAAAGTGGCAAGATAACCATACTTCCAAAATGATAACTAGAAACTATTTGCAGAATTAAATGTGCAACATAGTCAGGTCACAACCTCACAAAATGACAACCAAGCAGCATACAACCATCTAAAACATTTAGCATCGTTAACTGCGTAGCGTTTGCATATCGTAAAAAATAAAAAAAATAAAAAAAATAGCAATGCGTAAAAATGTAGAATAGAAAAAAAGACACCAGTGTTTTGTTATATTTCAAACTATTTCAGGCTTTTTTTTAGCACAAGAACACATTCAATCTGAACAGTGCCTTAGTGTTCCGTTCATAGCCTTTTGCTCCCTGTAAACTTGATTGTGATAAAGGATAGGCATTGGGGCAGGTGGGCTTCTTTACATTTATCTATGATTGGGAAGGTTAATGTTATTAAAATAAATTGTTTTCCAAAATTCAACTACCTGCTACAATCTCTTCCTGTAGATGTCCCCCTCTCTTATTTCAAGCAATTTGATAGCATAGCGAAGTCCTTCATTTGGAATGGTAAGTGTCCCAGATTAAACTTCATTAAGTTACACAGGCTGATTGACAAAGGTGGTTTAGGCCTACCCAAGATTTTGTTTTATTATTATGCATTCAGTCTCAGATATTTGGCTCATTGGTCACTTCCATCTAAGAGATCCCCTCCCTGGTTTCTTAATGAACAAGACGTTCTTGCCCCTAATTCACCATTGCAAATCATTTCCATTAAACTAACAGAGAAGTTAATTCACACCCAGTTATCTCGCATTTGCAAGCGGTATGTACAAAAGCATCCAGAGTATTTGATTCTGACATTTATTTGAATGCTGCCTCAAGCATATGGCTAAACCCTACATTATGTATTAATATGTCCCCTTTCTGTTGGTCAGATTGGATTGTGAGGTGGGTTACTACACTCTGTGACCTATATGTGAGTGGAGTGTTGAGATCCTTTGAAAATTTGGTTCACCATTTTAGGATTCCCAGATCAGTTTTACAGTTGTGCCTCCTGCTTTAAATTACTCCTTTTGGAAAAGGTCATGAGGCATCAGTGTATTACTCCCTGCTAGTTCAGAGTCTGATGGATGTAGATTTAACTTCCATCAAGAGATTATGTGAGAATTTTTATTTGGTATTTAAAAAAAAAATTCAGAGCAAAGAGAAGAGATAGATGCTGTTGTGGTGGGGTGACTGGAGCTAAAGACACACTGTCAGCTCGCCTTAACCAAGAACAAAAGCGCAGACTGTGTGGCACTGGCACACATCACCAATGCCACCTCACACACAGCTCAGAGAGACCCACTTCAGCAGCTGCCTAATCAACCCAGCTCTCGAAACACCACCTCTGACAAACTGCTCCCATTCTGAAGTCCCCTTGGTTGCCATGGCAGCATTTCTATTATGTCACACAGGAACAGGCATTATGTAGTGTGCCTATTTGCAGAGGGGCTCATATGCCCCACAAAAAAATGCTACATAACAAAAAAATTTCCAAGCTGGGAAACACGTAAGCCTGAGTAAAGCTTGCTTTCCCATAAAACCAAAGACATGCTTGCCCATAAAACATAACTCAAACCATTACAAAAGCAACTTTATCAGTAACTGCCAAATTTGATTGCCACTGAGCAAGCCTACAAATGTAGTTGGTTATGTAATACAGACATTAAAATAAAAAGGCTAAAAGTAATGTTTTGTAGTACAAGTTTTTTTTATATCATAAGATGGCACCGTTTAAAAAACGGGTCGAAAAGGCACATGTTTTTGAACTGATTATCTGCCATTTTACATGTAATTTGTGTGGAAGTGAATAAAAGTAATTGTTGTTGTAGCACCTCTAGTGTTCTTTTCAACCAGGGAACCACGACACATACAACAAGCACGTAAAAACAATTTTGCTAAATTGTAGGTAGCGCGTTTCTATGATAGGTTGAATAAGCGCAATAAAGACAGCTGGTCATTATTGTAAAATAGCCGCCTTCTGGATGACAAGATTTTGATCCTGATCACTTGGTTTATTTTTTGCAATAATGGCTGTACATTATCCCTTACCTTCATCATACGCCTGCACAAAGAAAGAGACAGAGAGAGGTGGGTGAGATGATCAAAAGAAAGAAAGAACTAGATATAGAGAACAGAGACAAGAGAGGAGAAAAAGAGCACGACAAGGGTTCGTGTTCTCAAGTAAGGCTTCATGAAAGCAGCACAGAAAGGTGTATGAAGCATGAAAGGAGAGCTGGGCCCCTGTTCTTAGTGTAAGAATAAAACAGAGGAGCCTGGACTAAAAAACATCTGCAGAGTTCTCTCACACTCAGTCCTGATTACTCCACAGGTCATTAACATTAACAGAGAGGCCCTGTCAGTTTTTCCCCTCAAACTCTCCCTAAACACAGTCAATATACCAGGAACTCAAATCCTCCCACAAATTCTGTTTTTAAGGCCTATCCGTCCACTTCAGTGCATTGCTAATCGAGCAGAGAAATCAGAAACCATGAGATGCTGAACTCCAAACAGGGCACAGCACACTCAGAAGCGGAGGCAACTAAGACTTGTCCTCCGCCACCAAGATTGAGGTAAGTAACCGTGTCACCATGAGGGCCTACAAAAGGAGTGGGAATTGGACATTACAAACTAGGAGAAAATGGGCTACAAATTAGAAAAAAAAGAAAAGATAAAAAGAATGAGATATACAGTGTGCATAAAACAATGCATAACAACCGTGAAAGGGTGATCTTGTGCAGGGTGACCAATGCAGTACACAGTAGTGCAAATGGAGAGTCAAGAGATCCAGAGTAATGATGATAGTCCAGTCTACAATGCTGGAGTGTATGCTTGTGCAGAGCAGTACATGGAGACATTCATGTAATGTATAACATGATCAGTTTGAGACCAGCGTAACTGATAACTTCTAAAGTGCAAAGGATGGGAAGAAGGGGTGGGGTGATGCTGTGGTGATGTTCTTAGATTGAGTTTGCCAGTCTGATGGCCTGCAGATAGAAGCTGCCCTGCAGCCTGCTGGTGCGGGACCCGATGCTGCGATACATCTACCTGAAGGTAACAGCGAGTGTAGTCCATGGTTCGAGTGGCTGGAGACTCTGATGATCCTCTGAGCTTTCCTCATACAACGCTTGGTGTGGATGTCCTGGAGGGAGGGAAGCTCACTTCCAATGACGTGTTGGGCAGTTTGCACCAACCTCTGCAGAGATTTGCGGTTGAGGGCAGAACAATTTCCGTACCAGGCCGCGATGCAGCTAGTTAGAATGCTCTCCACAGTGCATGTGTAGAACGTTCTGAGGATGTTTGTGCTCATACCAAACTTCCTCAGTCACCTGAGGAAGCAGCGCTGGGGAGCCTTCACCACTGTCTCAGTGTGAAAAGAACATGTGAGGTCATCAGTGATGAACACAGAGGAATTAAAAGCTGTGGACCCACTCCACTGGTGTCATGTTGATGGTAATAGGGGTGTGCTCTCTGTCCTGCTCTATAAAATCCACCACAAGCTCCTTGGTCTTTTTGACATTGAGAGAGAGGTGGTTCTCCTGGCACCAGTGTGTCAGGGTGCGCACCTCCTCTCTGTAGGCTGTCTCATCATTGTCAGTGATCAGGCCCATCACCATTTTGTCATCAGCAAATTTCACAATGACATTGGAGCTATGCAGTCGTGTGTACAGGGAAAAAAGGAGGGGGCTGAGAACACAGCCCTGTGGAGCACCAGTGTTGAGGGTCAGCGCGAAAGAGATGCTACAGCCCATTCTAACCACCAGGAATCTACCTGACAGGAAGTCCAGGATACATCTGCAGAGGGAGCCGTTCAGGCCCAGAGCCCGGAGTTTCAGGCCGAGCTTGGAGGGCACAATGGTACTGAATGCGGAGCTGTAGTCAACAAACAGCACTCACATAGGTGTTCGTTTTGTCCAGGCGAGAGAGAGCAGTGTGTAAGGTGTATGCTAGAGTATCATCAGTGGAGTGGTTGCTATGTTAAGCAAACTGCAGTGAGTCCAGTGAGGCAGGCAAAACAGAGCAGATGTAATCTCAGACTAGCCTCTCAAAGCATTTGCTGATGATCGGGGTCAGAGCAACAGGGCGCCAATCATTTAAGCCAAGTGATTTTGGTTTGCTTTGGTACAGGCATAACGGTGGCTGTTTTAAAGGATGTGGGGACCAAAGACAGGGAAAGGTTGAAAATGTTGTAAAAACACCAGCCAGTTAGTTTGCGCACACACTGATGTGGCCTGAAATGCCGTCTGGACCAATGGCTTTGCGGATCTTCACCGGTCAGAAGGATCGTGATACATCCGCTACAGAGACGTTGAGTGAACTAACTTTTGTAGCTTCGTCCGCGAGAGCTCTCTCCAAGAGGGAGGTGTTGTTTCCCTCGAAACGAGCATAAAAAGTATTAAGCTCAATTTTATAAGATTTTATACTTCTATAAGATTTTCAATTATAGAAGTAACAAGTAGACACTCAACAGAACCTGATATTCCCAGGTCACACCAAAGAACATGAATTCAAGTCAATCGAGGTATCAGTCTCGGTTTTCTGCCCCATCGAGCAATCAAAGAAAACCAACTAAACCATATATGAATAAATTTATATTACTTTGACCTATTTGATAAATTTTAGAGCAAAAGAGGTTACAGCAATGTAAATACAAACAGTTCCCCAAAAACACATATCCAAAGAATTTCCTTTGCTTTCATTTGGGAACAGCTATAACAATATGTTTGAGAAGCTAGTTCAGCCTGGGAACAGCTAAAACAATATGTTTGAGAAGCGAGATCAGCCTGGGAATCGGATATACCTGATAAGTTGTAGTAACAGTTGTTTGTAGAGCATTTTAATGGAATAGTCCACACAAAAATTTAAACAGCTCTCAAATCTCATTTGTGCTTATGTCGTTAACTAATACCATGTGGTGTAATTTACATTATTCCTGGCACAATGTTTAATTAAGCGCAAATGCGAAAGAGATTTGATATGTGTGGAAGATTTCAGTGAGCAACAACTTAAACCAAGTTACCCAAATGAGTCATTTTATATCATGATTACAATATGCAAATCATTTTAATCAAAAACTTTCTAGAACATCAATAAAAAAACATTACATTTAAATTTTTAGAGAACCAGTCAGGGAAAATATTTTTTTTTCAATAAAACCAAATTAATATGTAAGCCCAAGAAGATGAAGCTTTCAACAAATACAAATGGAACCCAGCCAACAAAAATCCAAAGTCTTTCCTTTAATCAGCTGAAATCACTGCAGTACCCTCAACACATAAGACTATTTAGCACAGATGGGTAACTTCTATTAAAATGAATGGAAGTAATTGGAATACCCGATGGCCATCGGATGAAGGAAGGAAGTCCTGCCTTACATATAAAAGAGCCAATCACTTTTCAGATACAGACATCACTAGTCAATGAACGAGAAAATGCATTAAGCTAGACAAGCTGTGAAATTCCATTTTTCAGCACAGGAAACAAGTGTTGTCAGATTTTATTGCTGATTTTAAATATGTTCTTTGAAAATGATCTTGACAACCCATTTTGGAGGTTATGATCTTTCACCATTCAAGTAGATAGGAGCTGTACTGGCATGGTACTCGTTTACACACAAAAATAGCTGCCCTGACTTGCTAAAAAAGACTTTAATTAAAAAGGTAATACTTAAATACTCAATCATGGAGGACAACTAAGACAGTATGTTTGAAGGAATCCGAATCTGAACAATTGTAGTAGCATGTTTGTGGAAGTGTTAAATATAAATAACTTTTTCAATACAAATGTATGACATGAGCTCTTTGATCTCTGTGCCATATTAAGGTTGCTCTCCTCCCTCTCTTTTGCCTTTGAGTTTATTCGAATATTCAGCGATTATTGTAACAATTAATAATTTGCTCTTAACTGATTATTCTGCTTGTGTCCGATTTAAAATGCTGAATTAAATGTGCTTACTAACAATACAGAAAACAAAATCAGCTTTTTTTTAAAAAAAAAAAACTCTAAATGACATTCACTGAATTAAAGAGAAAAAAATACTTTATTAAAAGGTCCAATATGTAACAATTTTCATGTAATATTAGTCTTTTTTGCCAATGTGTGAATGGCTTGTAATGCAACTTAAAAAATGAGCCCTTACCAGACTTCCTAGGTTTCCTATTAAAGCCTGTAAACTGTTTTTCATGCAAAGGGAGCGGGTAGCTTTTGTAGGGAAAAGGATGCGATATTTATATGTGCTCCCGAGAGCCTTGCCTCAGGTAATTGCTTCTCTTTCACATCTACAGAAAGTCTGCAATAGTAGGTAATATTATCTTAAAGATGGAATCCAGCAAACTTCTGCCTCTCTGTGTTATAAATTGATCTTGCCTGCTAACGCTGATGAATTGCAAGCTACCTTGCTTCGTCACTTTCAAATAATTTCAATGATCTTCTCTTTATACTAAAAGTGAGGTATACAGGATAAATTTAAAGCAAATACGCTGGTTTCTTATTTGTAGTACATAATCTTATTATTGTCAAGTGTTTTTGTCTTGTTTTCCATTTAAAATTGTCTAAAAATCCTTAAAACAAGACACATTTAATTGAGAAACAACATATAAAATATTTAGACTTCCTTTAAGAGAATGTATCTTAAGTATACAGTAAGTGTATTCTGTATATAGGTGTATTTTTTCAATTGTTTATACTTCTGCGAATGCAGTAAAGACAAAATATATGTATATTCATGATCTATTCTCTAACAGCAAGTATAAATATCTGATATGCTGCTTCTCAGGTGAATGCATCTTTTTTTAAAGGATTTTTAGATATTTTAAAATATTTGTATTTTTAATATTATATTCAACATTCTCAAATAACAATTTTTTTCTCCTGCAGTATAGCTGCAAAAGAAAATGTATAAATGGAAAAGAAGCCAAAACAAAAATAAATAAAAATATTTTTTTGCAGTGTTTAATGGGGCGAAGACTACCTCTCTCGATTTTTTTATTCAATTCAATCCATCATTAACTCTCAAAAAACAAACTCTCTTATTAATAAAGCGGTGTATTGCCAACTTCACGATAAGAAATGCACAGTGACACATATACTGTATAAATGATTCAATAAGATGTGAGACATCACGTTATAATCTAGCTGCATTAAGTGTTGCATCAGCCGGATGCAGTTTCAATCTCTTCCCCCTTAGATCGGGACATTTATGCAAATCATAGAAGAGGCGCTGACTGCACAGAAAAATGCCAGTTTTGGAGTTTGCATTTATTTACATGATAAATGCTTCCTTATTATTTGAACTTTTAAATGAAGCTATAATGCATTAAATATAACTGCATTTAAGATGTAACATCAGGGTGTTTCCTTTAAAGACGATCAACATGCAAGTTTTGCTTCAGTGGAGCGGCAGATCCAGGTCCACTTATTCCACAACGAGAGTGCTTCTGTATTTACTTATTTGGTATTTTTGTATTCTAATTCACTAATACTTTGTGATCTACATCACCTGAAGCGGTTTGGAAAGTTTAGAGTGCATCTGAACTGTGAGCCGTTTTCTCTACCTCTCCTCAGTCAGGCCGACTTTAGTGCTGCTCTCGTGTGTCATCATTAGAGTTTAATGTGATCTCATGTTACTTTAAACAAGATCAAAGGAGTATTTTTGTTGCCAATTTTTTATTGTCGAAGTTGTCAATAATGTCAACTAATAATTTCAGCCCTAGTTACAATCAGAACTCCCTTCCTGGGCCCCAGATTGCTCTGACAGCACAGGCCAAACATACTCTGAGGCCCTACACTGGCATCTCCTCTCCACTTACTCCCAACAATGCTCCGCAATTACTCACTCAAGCACTAACGGCAAGTTAGTAAGGATAATGCAATTTCACGGTCTGAATAGTGACAAACAGCAGACATTTGTGTCCCAACTATAATGCAGTAAACATTCACTGTCCTATATTGAAGATAAACCAACATAAGCAATTATGGCAGTTTTCTACAAAAACAACACTAACAGCTTAGTTGACGCTTGAAAATAGCCAGATTATTAAAAGGAATATTCTTGGTTCAATACAAGTTATGCTCAATTGAGAGCATTTATGCCATAGTGTTTATTACCACCAAAAATTATTTCAACTTGTCTCTTTAACCATCTGAATAAATTCGATCCAATTGCTGATTCCGAATGTACCGTTTATATTTCCCCTACATTTTGCAATCCAATACATATATTCGTTTGCATGTGCATTACATGCATTCCAAACAAAACTTCTCCACATGCAATGGAGCGTCAGTCGTTGTGTTCTGACGAAGTGGAGAAAAGTTGAGAAAGTAAGAAATGGCACCAAAGTTCTAAATGCTTTGAGATATCTAAAAAAAAAAATATCCCAGAAAAGCTTTCTTCTTATGTTACACACTCTACTCAGCAAAAAAAGAATTAGGAGCAGCATCTAATACCCTGTCTGACTTGTTTTTGCTTCATGCCAATTCCTCCTCCAATCGCACCACAGTCATCTCTGGATGAGAGTAGGAAGTAAAGACAGGTGGGTAAGAGTTGTCCTTAAAAGTAGTTAACAGATGTGAAATGTAAAAAAAAAAAATAATAGGGACTTTAAGCAACAGCTGCAGATGGGACCCTACTCAAAAATCACTAAGCAATAATGACGGCAGAACGGAGCATTTAATCATTCAAGAAACAATTTTTTTAGAATACAATTGATAAAGTAGACCAATTCAAAAAGTTTACATGGCTAATATTTTTCTTTTAAACAAATTTTTTAGGTCTACACCACCCCCTTCAATCAGATGGAAATTTCATTCTGATCCAGCTCAATCAGATCATTTTTGATTTTACATGAAGGCTTTTCTGATTTTATCTGATTGAACTATCAGTTGGAATATAAACTGATTATTTGGTTGCATGTAAATGTAGCTAGGGATGCACTTACAATGAAAGAGATTGAGGCCAATTGTGGGAGGATTTAAAAGGCAGATTAAATTTTATAAAAGCAATTGCATTAATTCATCTGTTAAAACTTGTGTATTATATGAGCTGTAAAGTTATTTAAATCGTTATTTTAGAGTTTAAGGGTTTGTTGAGGTTACATTGTCATTGCAATGAAGTTGTAAAATTGGCTCCTTTAACCATCACTGACAAAACATTTGACATACAGCAGCTCCTGCTGAACTTTGGCTTTGTTAGCATTTAAAAACTGCAGTTCTAGTTTCAGAGAATGAACAATGAACTTTGTTACCCACAGAGTGCACAACCATTTTCAGTTAATGTCACAACACATTAGGCTGACTGCAGCAACCCTATTGACAGAGATTTTCAGTTCCTTCATCGGCCTTGCTTATTTTCAAATCCAAGCCAAGCAAAAAAAGCTCCTTACCCCACTAGCAAACACTTTCCCCATCCAGTAATACACCACAATTAAACAAAAGGAACTTTAAGTGAAAAGGTTTGGCAGAAACTGAATTAAATGACGCCTCTTCACCATTCTTGTGTTACTGGATCCCAAGGGTCTATAGATTGCTATTAAAAACCTGAAGTGTGTTACCGGGGACAGAAGTGGATGACGGGGGGGGGGGGACTGATTTTGAGCTCCCTGTGTGTGTCTTGAAACCCACAACAGAATACTAATGGCTTCAGTCTGAGGAAGCTACACGAGGAAAGATATGCAAAGAGACATCAATTGATATTTAAAATCATTAGAAAAAGTAACTCCAGCAAACAAATGAGCAGTTATGAATGAACCGATGAAGGCGACTCATTCATAGCAAAACAGAGGATACCCCCCCCCCCCCGTGGGAACTTGAAACATGAGAGTAACAGTCTTTTGTGACGAAGCATGCCAAAGTAAAAAATTTTGATATGACTATGCCTCCAGACCAGACATATGTTAGAGATTTTGCAGTGGCATGGATGCAAACTCCCTGGCTCCCTGGAGTAGAGAGCTGCAACAATACCAAAAGGGAGACCACTCACTGAATACAGATAGCAGGCACACTAGGACAAGACTCCGTGCATATAGAGTCGTCACGTGATGCCATGCAAGGAGCAGACGCGTGAACTGTGAGCTCTGCACACTTTGCTAGTTTTTAATACTTTTTATGTCATAAACCAGTGAGAGTCGATACACCCCGATACTTAACTGTGTTATGAAGACAATGTCAAAGAATTCCAAATCCTCAGGCTCTGGAGATACTAAAAGACACTTACGTGCTCAAGCTGATACCTCAGACAGGGCTGCAGACCAGGGACTCATTTGGAAGTTGCGGCGGGAGAAATTCAGCGGCAACTGGTGAGCATGTCTGCAATGCTGTCAAAAGTCGTCACAGACTTGGAGGATCTGGCTGTGATGCGTTGATTGATCACTTCCATGGAGTCAAAATTCAGTTAGTTGTTCAGAGTTGGTTACAAGATTGCCGCTGGCGACCAAGACAGACTTGCAGCATGTTTGGGAAAAACTGGAGGATTTGGAGAATCGTAAGACAAAACAACAACAATTGCTGGAATTCCGGAGCATGAGGAAGGACAAGATATGGTAAAATTCCTAGATGAGTTCTTTCCGATCTGCTGGACATAACAGGCCATAAGTTGGAAATTGAGTGAGCTCACTGTGTCCCGGTTCGGAGATCCGCTGAGGGAGACATGCCCCGATCAATTCTGGCCAAATTTCTGAGATCATCCGATAAAGACCTCATGCTACACGAGGCGATGAGCAAAGGAAAGCTTTCTTGGAAGAACTACAGCATTTTGTTGTTGCCAGACTTTGCAAATTTGACAAGAGAGAAACGTGATCGATTTAAGGAATGCAAGAAACTCCTGGTTCCACTAGCGGCTGGAGCTTGTTCTGTGGAGAAACACACCTTTGGGACATTTATGTGGATGAATCTACATATTATTTGGGTTTATTCTGCTTATTGGCTGGAGTTTGTTCTATAGACTATTTTTTTGCAGTGTAATTCTGTTTCACAAAATTTGACTTGGGCAATCTGACGGCAATGTTGTCTCGTGGACTCTCGCAGGAGTACGTGGACTGTTTGAGTTTAGAGGGATGGGCGCCGGTTGGCACTGTGGTGCGTGGGGTTAATGCGCACATCTTTTTTCTTTTTGTTTGGTTCAAGGGAAGTTTGAGGTTTGAATGTTACAATAATTTGGTCTTTATAATATTGTTTTTGACACAATGTATTTTTTTTAATATGTCAAATGTTAATGAGTTTAATAACTCTCTCCACGTAGAATGTGAATGGACTGGGGTACCCCTTAAAAAGGAGGAAGATTATTTATTTTCTTAAACGGTGCAGAAAATGCATCTTTCGTCCTTGTCTATGATGACATTAGAAACATTGTGGAACCACTAGAACTCCCTAAACTGATGACTAAGCAAAACTATTATGTTGATTCTGAGATAAATTTGGAGGAGCTTGAGGAGGTAATTAAGGCCTTGCCTACAAGCAAGGCTCAGGAGTCAGATGGCTTTGCCACTGAATTTTTTTTAGATCTTATGCTACAGAATTGGCTCCACATTTGCTAGAATTTTATATGGAATCATTAAAGAATGGAAAGCATCCACCAACCTTGACACAAGCACAGATCAGTCTGATTCTTAAAAAGTACAAAGATACAAGCGAGTGTAAGGGTTAGCGTCCAATTTCCCTGATACAGCTAGGCAAAAAAAAAATATTATCAAAAATTCTGTTATGTCTGGCCCTGGAACCATTAGCTGCCACAATAAGAAAGGAGAATGGTTTTCCAGGGCTGGGGGTGAAAGGTATGGTGCATAAGCTTTTGATTTACGCAGATGATTTTATTATTTGTCTCCAACCCAACTAGATCTATGCCTTTGCCTTCACAGAATTATTAATTTATTTTCGAGGTTCTAAGGATACAGAGTTAATTGGTGTTTATCCAAAACTTTGTCTCTGACAGCATACTGCCTAGTAACGGCTTTCAAGCCGGGTGCCTTCCAGTGGCTCAAATAGGGCATTAAGTATCTGGGCTATGATTGGGAAGGTTAATGTTATTAAAATGAATCTCTTCCTGTAGATGTCCTTCTCTCTTATTTCAAGCAATTTTATAGCATAGCCAAGTCCTTCATTTGGAAAGGTAAATGTCCCAGATTAAACTTCAGTAAGTTACACAGGCCGATTGACAAGTTGGGCTAGGCCTACCCAAGATTTTGTTTTATTATTATGCATTTGGTCTCAGATATTTGGCTCAGTCGCTTCCACCTGAGAGAGCCTCTCCCTGGTTTTGTATTAAACAGGAAGTTCTTACCCCTATTTTGCCATTGAAAAGCCCATCAATCTAACCGGAGAGGATATGGTACACCCCGCTATCTCGCATTTGCACTCGGTATGGACAAAAGTGTCCAGTGTGTTTAATTCTGACATTTATTTAAATGTTGCCTCAAGAATATGGTTGAACTCTAAATTGTGTATTAAGAAGTTCCCTTTCTGCTGGTCAGACTGGATTGTGCGGGGGGATACTACACTCAGTGACATATGAGAAAATTTGGTTCAACATTTTGGGATTCCCAGATCTCAATTCTATTAGGTATTTACAGCTGCGCCACCTGCTCTGTATTGTTTTTGAGAGTAGCATACACCCCCCTAAAGTGGCAGATACTCTGGGGGGAGGTGATTACTGCTTTTGGAAAAGGTCATGATGCATCAATGTATTACTGCCTGCTAATTCAGAGTCTGGGGGACGGAGCTTAAACTTCTGTCAAGAAATTATGGGAGAAAGATTTAAAAAGATGTATTATTTTGTGTGTGTATGTATTCTATTTTTTGAGTGTTTGATGGGGGTCAGGGTGGGGCAATAGTGGGGGTTAAATGTTGTCTCAATGTATATGTTTTTTATGTTTGTCAATAAAAAAAATTAAATTTGAATTGAGGGGGGGAAAAAAAAAAAAAACACTTTGCATACAGATCCACTAATTTAGAACAACTGTGCCTAGTTGATAAGATAACCAATAGTTATTTGTGTGTGTTTGAGATATAGACAGAATGATTAAAAGGTGATGCATTTAATTTTTTAGATGTTAAAATGCAGCTTAAAATGCAGAAACAAAATTACAAGTAAGCCGTTCTAAGGTTGTTTTTCCTCAAAGTGTAATCCCTGTGACACTTTCAAAACACTGCTCTAGAGTATCCCGACTTGTCAAATACAGCAAACACAGACTAAGACTACCTGTTTGAAAATAGCAATTTTAAAAAAAAAAAAATTTCACAGAAATTACATTTCACATTTCAAGTTCTGATAGAAACTGTGTGCTGAGCTTTTAGAGAGTGATTTCTGTGAGATCTTATATGCTGCTTCTCAGGTGAATGTTTCATGTTTTAAGGATTTTTAGACAATTTTAAAATGGAAAACTAGACAAAAACAATTTGCAGTGAATTTATTTACTGAATAAAACTTAAAGTATATTTTTTCCCTTTAATTCAGTGAATGTCATTTATAGGTATTTTTAAAAGATTTGTTCTCTTGTTGTAAGCACGTTTAATTCAACGTTTTAAGTCGGGGCACAAGCTGAATAACCGGTCAAGCGCTAATGATTAATCGTTGCAATAAATCGCAGAATAATCATTCTAATAAATCATTAGATTATCCGATTATCAAAATAATCATTAGTTGCAGCCCTAATACACATGCAAAACAAAGTGATAAATGGGTTCTTGAATTGTTTTTTATTATTATTATTATTATTATTATTATAAACAACACTTTAAAATTTTGAATATATTATTGTGGCTAGGTCATGATGGTGCATGGATGGCACTGAATCAGATGATCAGGGGGAGAGCGAGATAAAGTGGTGCCGGAGGCGCCAATTCAAGAGAGAGAGTGATGCACGTGGTCACCTTGCATGTGTCTGTGTTAGTTTATATTTTATATTGTTTTCATTTCATTTATACTATTAAACTATGTTGACTGTTCAGCCGGTTCCCACCTCCTCCTTGCCCGTCCATTACCCGTTACAATTATGCATAAAAATTTAATGCAATTGACACATTTCACAGTTAGTTATTTGTGGCAGCTGTGGCATCTCGATTATTTATACAGAAGCACATTTTACTAAAATTGAAGAACATCCTGATTACCAGCCTGCTCCAGTGGTGCCCTTGGAAACCATTTCAAAAGATGTCTTTGAGACAAGAGCAGGCAAAAACAGCTCTGAGGAATGTCCTCTTACTGCAGTGGGTGAACTTGGGGGCACAGCCACATACATTCTTTAGGAATGAACAGAGCAGAGTTCCAGCAGCTCCTCTGTCCCAGTAGTATCATTACTTTCCACACAGCCTCGCTAAAACCTAGAGCTTTCAAATATAGTCCCCACCCCAGCGCCTCAATTTGTGGTGGCACCGGAGACACATTTATGATCAGACAAGCTCATATTGCATCGCTTGGGGAGCATTCAGAGGCCAAGAAACAAAAGGCAACAGTAAACATCATAATTTAAGATGCAGGCCTAAGAGAGTCATAAATGGTTTTAAATAAAAATATATACGTATCAGGGTTTCCGATAGACTGTAATTACTGATTTTTGACTGACAATATTTGAATTTGTTGTATATAAGGTCATTTTAACAGACACAATATCTGATAAACATATTACATGAATAGTCAGCAAAGACTTTAGCTGATGCCACAAGTGCACAGTGTGCCGCCATCCCATTGATAACAGTGATTTGCCTTTAAACTTCCAAAGGTGGCAAAGTCCTATTCCGTGACTAGAAATGCGCATTGTAACCCACTGTGAAGAGGCTGGCGTGTCCGGGCCAGCGGAATCAGCTGAACAGCAGGAGAGCGAGATAAAGGGGAGCTGAAGGCGCCAGTTTGAGAGAGGGAAAGAGATGCACGCAAAAACGTTGCATGGGCATCTGTGTTTGTTTATGTTTGGTTAAAGTCAATTTTGACATTAAAACTTTGTTTACTGTTCAGCTGGTTCCCACCTCCTCCTTGCTCAGCCTTAAATTGTTACACCCGCAAAAGCAGCCATTATTACCATCACATGTGCCCGCAGTGAGAATCTTCTCCCTTCAGAATTAGACTTCAACATTAAAACACCCTTGAGTTGTCATCTTTTGGAGAAGGACACCACGCTTACATGAGACACTGGACACATTTAACTTCATTTCATCAGCAAAACAAATTTGTGCTATGAAAATCTGAGAAAAATAGTCATACAAATAAAGAGGCAAGGATATTAGCCAAGGTGAGAAATTATAGGACATAACCTAATGATTTGTTAGGCTATTTTAATATTTTTTTGAAAACGAAAGGATGAGTGGCAACATGCAATTTAATTTATTGCATTGCCCCAGTTTTTTTATTTTAATTAGACACTATTTCCATGACAGCTGGATGTAAAAAAACAAAACCAAAAAAATGTGTGTGTGTGTAATATATATATATATATACACACACACACACACACACACACACACACACACACACACACACACACACACCTAAAGGATTATTAGGAACACCTGTTCAATTTCTCATTAATGCAATTATCTAATCAACC
Organism: Moxostoma hubbsi; assembly: GCA_032164185.1. NCBI lineage: Eukaryota > Metazoa > Chordata > Actinopteri > Cypriniformes > Catostomidae > Moxostoma > Moxostoma hubbsi. The sequence continues at coordinate 14,421,394 of JAVLUX010000024.1, read as the reverse complement.
AATCACATGGCAGTTGCTTCAATGCATTTAGGGGTGTGGTCCTGGTCAAGACAATCTATGAACTCCAAACTGAATGTCAGAATGGGAAAGAAAGGTGATTTAAGCAATTTTGAGCGTGGCATGGTTGTTGGTGCCAGACGGGCCAGTCTGAGTATTTCACAATCTGCTCCGTTACTGGGATTTTCACGCACAACCATTTCTAGGGTTTACAAAGAATGGTGTGAAAAGGGAAAAACATCCAGTATGCGGCAGTCCTGTGGGCGAAAATGCCTTGTTGATGCTAGAGGTCAGAGGAGAATGGGCCGACTGATTCAAGCTGATAGAAGAGCAACTTTGACTGAAATAACCACTCGTTACAACCGAGGTATGCAGCAAAGCATTTGTGAAGCCACAACACGCACAACCTTGAGGCGGATGGGCTGCAACAGCAGAAGACCCCACCGGGTACCACTCATCTCCACTACAAATAGGAAAAAGAGGCTACAATTTGCAAGAGCTCACCAAAATTGGACAGTTGAAGACTGGAAAAATGTTGCCTGGTCTGATGAGTCTCGATTTCTGTTGAGACATTCAGATGGTAGAGTCAGAATTTGGCGTAAACAGAATGAGAACATGGATCCATCATGCCTTGTTACCACTGTGCAGGCTGGTGGTGGTGGTGTAATGGTGTGGGGGATGTTTTCTTGGCACACTTTAGGCCCCTTAGTGCCAATTGGGCATCGTTTAAATGCCACGGACTACCTGAGCATTGTTTCTGACCATGTCCATCCCTTTATGGCCACCATGTACCCATCCTCTGATGGCTACTTCCAGCAGGATAATGCACCATGTCATAAAGCTCGAATCATTTCAAATTGGTTTCTTGAACATGACAATGAGTTCACTGTACTAAAATGGCCCCCACAGTCACCAGATCTCAACCCAATAGAGCATCTTTGGGATGTGGTGGAACGGGAGCTTCGTGCCCTGGATGTGCATCCCACAAATCTCCATCAACTGCAAGATGCTATCCTATCAATATGGGCCAACATTTCTAAAGAATGCTTTCAGCACCTTGTTGAATCAATGCCACGTAGAATTAAGGCAGTTCTGAAGGCGAAAGGGGGTCGAACACAGTATTAGTATGGTGTTCCTAATAATCCTTTAGGTGAGTGTATGTGTGTGTGTGTGTGTGTGTGTGTGTGTATATATTAATTTTATATATATATATATATATATATATATATATATATATAAAAATGTATGTAAAAGCAGCTATAATGAACAAACATTTATCATTCATATTCACTTGATGACTCATTATTATACAAAGTCCTTCACATTACAAAACAAACAGAAATTTGATAAGCTTATTTTTTCTTTTCTTTTTTTAAAATAAAACCAAAATTTAGCAGCCAAAACTCTGATCTCTATATATTTTGCTCAAGAAAAACTGATGGATTTTACAGGTGACGTGTCTAAAAGTAACGTAAAAAGTAAAAGGGCAAAAATTGATGTGCGCTGATCAGTTTGTTTACACCATTTATGACCTTATCCCGATAAAGGAAAAGTGTTTTAAGGTATAGTTCACCCAAAAATAAAAATTCTCTCATTATTTACTCATCCTCATGATATCCCAGGTGTTTATGGCTTTCTTCACCAGAACACATTGGAAGAAATATATCTTGAGAAATCCTAAATGGATACGATGGTTTACTTTTAAAAAGTACTAAAATATTTATCTTTTGCACCAAATCATTGACCGAATCACTTTAAAAGACATTGTAACACTGTTAGAATGGGAAAGGAAGAAGCGGGACTTAAACAAAAAGACACACAACATAAACACACACATGGCAGCTGCATGTGGCTCTCTCTCCTGAACTGACATGTTTCACTGCATTCATGCCTTTTCTTGGCTGATTAGCCCAATTGGGGGCTGGGCATGCATAGTCACGGCCCGGACCCACCCTCCTCCACATCACAGACATTCATTTAATTGTCTATGAGTCGTATCGATGGCATTTACGCTGACTGTCAGTATGCTGGGCGATATGGCTTCAGAAATTATCTCTCTATATTTTTAGCAAATTGACAAAAGAAACCAGATGAACATTGCATCATACTAAATTATTAGTGTGGAACCCAAACAAGTTTCTTATGATAATATAAAACTAAATTATTATTATTATTTTCAGGATAATATTTGTTAAACTAGGATCGTGAAATTGGTCTACTAATGCACTCTATGAAACTTAATGGCCAAATAAAAGGCTCGTTAAAATCATCGGGATATTCACGATATTGTCTAATTTTATATCGTCAGCAAAATCATTGCGATTACATCGTGGTTATTCGTTGTATCGCTTAGCTCTAACTGACAGTGATTTTTGGAGCTTCTAAAGAGAAAAATCGACATTCACTTGCATTTGAATTACTTATTAGAACCTATTAGATTATTTCAAATGAAGAAAAAGTCATACTGGGATATCATGATTGTTCACTCAGAAACTAAAATTCTCTCATTATTTAAAGGCATTTTCATGACCTTGCAGGTTGTCAGCTTATCGAGCATATTCGTTTTAAGAGCATACATGTTAATGCACTCGTTGTTAAACAGGTAATCCCACCTCAAACCAGAGTCAGAAGTTGACATGATCGCTCAACCAAAAGCAATGTTTTAAAAAGCACCACAAAACCACAGTGTTTACAATTTTAAGGAAGTCAACAAATGGCATGGTTGTCTCTGCATATACAACTAGTATGAGAGAATGTTTTAAACAAAAAAAAAAGGTTACACTTTTTGTGTGTGACACAAGAACTACCAAAAAAAAAAAAAAAAAAAAAAAAAAAAAAAGTAAACCCTTCAATGGAATGGTTAATTGAATTGTTAAAGAATAAATGAATCCAGAGTTTCTGTTGAATTGGACAAACTGATGACAGCACCCTTGATCAGCCATGTGCTTCAGACTGGGCCGTACCCTTCTAAGGGTACTGGCGTCTGAAACAGGATGGCTGGAGCTGCAGAGCTATGCAGATCACAGCAGACAGCACTTAAGCCTTTGATGTGCAAGCAAACATCTGGAGCTGGAACCAATCAAGATAAAATGGAGAAGTTTATCAAACAACCAACAGTGCTGGTCCAGTGTTTTTTTTTGTTTTTTTTACTAACGAAAGCACCAAGTTCTTAGTCAAATTATTTGTCAGGAAACAATACAGGATAACTGTATCCTGTATTAAATTTATAAATTATAGATCAATTGTTTAAGTCATTTCTAGCATATTTTTTCATACAACAGGATATATGTTATTGATTTAGCAAGTGTTGTTTACGCATAGCCCAGAGATAAGGACAGAGGGCACGAGTTTGGAGTCTGAGTCTCCACTGTAGAGAAAGAGCAGTTTGAGGCCACATTTACACACCAATTAATTTTTGGGTCAAAATTTTTTTTTAAAATTAGACCGTTTTCGAAAGTCTTGAATTACTGTTTAGGAAAATACAAATTCCAGTTGTGAATGAGGGGGAAGATGTAGCAAAAACATTTTTAACCGAAAATGTGGATGTTGCCGTCCTCAAAACAAAGATTGAATGATGAGTTTCTAGAGAAAGCGGTTTCTTTTTTGCCATTTTGACCTAAAATTGACCTTAAGACATGCCAGTCTATTGCATACTGTGGCAACACAAAAACAAAGACAATGTAAAGCTTCATTTAATGAAACCAATAGCCTTCAACTGTGTTTGATATAATGACAAGTGATTTTCTAGTATCAAATTATAAAATTTATCATGATTACTCAAGGATAAGGTGTTGGAGTGATGGCTGCTGGAAATGGAGTCTGTCTATATTTTATCAAAAAGGACTTTTTTTTTTTTTTCAAATAGTGATGCTGTTTTTTTTACATCAGTAATGTCCTGACTATACTTTGTGATCAGTTGAATGCCACTTTGGTGAATTAAAATACCAATTTTCATCCGAAAAATTGGTTCCGAATATATATCTCACACACGCGCACACACACACACACACACACACACACACACACACACAAAATTAAAACCACCTGTCTAATATTGTGTAGGTCCCCCACGTGCTGCCAAAATAGCACCAACCCACATTTCAGAATGTCATTCTGAGATTATATTCTTCCCACCACAATTGTACAGAGCAGTTATCTGAGTTACTGTAGACATTGTCATTTCAAACAAGTTTGACCATTCTTTGTTAACCCCTCTCATCAACAAGGCATTTCTGTCCACAGAACTGCCGCTCACTGGAAGTTTTTGGCACAAATTGGAGTCAATTCTAGAGACTGTTTTGTGTGAAAATCCCAAGAGATCAGCAGTTACAGAAATACTCAAACCAGCCCGTCTGACACCACCAATCACGGCACGGTCCAAATGACTGAGAACAATTTTTTTCCCCCCATTCTGATGGTTGATGTGAACATTAACAGAAGCTCCTGAATCTGCATGATTAACTGACACACAATTGGCTGATTAGATAATCACATGGATGATTGTTGGTGCTAGACTGGCTTGTTTGAGTATTTCTGCATCTGGGACACACACACACACACACACACACACACACACACACAACACACAACACACAAATCTCTAAAATTTACTCCGAATGGTGCCTTGTCAAGTCAAGAGGTCAACAGAAAATGGTCAGACTGGTTTGAACTGACAAAGTCTACGGTAACTCTGAATAACCGCTCTGTACAATTGTGGTGTGAAGAATATCATCTCAGAATGCTTTTCTGAGATGTAGGTTGGCACTGTTATGGCGGCATGAGGAGGATCTACACAAAATTAGGCAGGTGGTTTTAATGTTGTGGCTATTTGGCATATATGAATATAACAATCAATATAATTATAAAGCATTCAATTTTTGCGGCAGATGAGTAAAGTATTGATTAGACAATAAGAAAAGCAGGTTTAGAAGGCAATATTCAACCCCCATTGTTTGAACATAAGCTGATCATTGGCCTACAGTCCACAGCAATCTATTTTGCAATTGAATTCTTCAATTTGTCCAAGGTTGACCTATTATAAGGGAGCATCTCTTTGGTTGGGTCACATCATAAACAGGTTTAGGACACTGTATAAAGTGAAATTTAGTTTGAAACTTTATTAAAAAACAAAAAAAACATGCCTCGAGTCAACACCCCTGCATTCGGAGATGTGCTCTGACCAGCGGTGTTTGAAGTTGAATATGAGCGCATCTTAACCATGTGCTGTCTGTTGCCCAGTGTGGTTTGTTGCCTGCACAGCTGTATGTGTGCTTATTCAACAGGGGGCAGTGAGACTTCTAGAAATATTGAAGGTGGTACTTTAAAGGTGCTGTAGGGATTTGTTTATGAAGATTCTTTTATACACAACTATTTTCAGTAGTAGCAGTGAACTCATAAATTACAATAATAGAATGTAATCGGCACATATTATGGCCACGTAGTTAGCTCATTTGCGCAATGAATTTAGAATAAAAACAAGACAATATACACCTCATCTCAGCAAATATATTACTTTAAACCATCGAGCAGTTAAAACACCAATCATGTGTGAATTCTACTCATAGAATGATTTGATGACACATTTTAATGTTATTTTAGTTGATGTTTTCCTCTAAATGCCTCCCACAGTGGTGTGGCCAGTTTCAAACAGTATGTCATTGCTCAGCTGTTTTGAAATTCTTTTTGGCTTGGAGCAAAGATGCACTTCTCCATAAGTGTGCTGGGGCCATAGGTCTGAATTGCTTGATGGTAGTAATCAGGAACCAAAAATGGTTCAAGGTACGTAAACTGTAAACCAACTAATTTTCTAGCAGAACGTAACTGAAAACCGGAAACAAAGTGATTTTCAACTGTTCCAGAGTGAAAGTTATTTTTAAATGCTGGTAACCGGTTAATTTCATTCTGATAGTTTTTCATGAAACTAAAGGTTAAAGTGTTTATCACAGTAAATTTTTCTTCAACTACACTACATGTTGCCCGAAAAAAATGAAACATGTGATTTGATCCTTTAGGAAACTGTTACATCACACATGTCTTTGCCTAATGTGGGAGTCACATTCTCTGAACGAAGACATTTTTAACAACTATGAATAATTACTACATACAAACCCCAACATGAGTTTTAAAACAATTAACAAAATTCTTACACCTATTAAGCCACCGATCTATTCCTCTGTACATCATTACAGACATTCTAGAAATCATTACATTGAAATTTTGGATCCGTGGCCATGCAAATCCCCGGATCCAAATCCCATAGAGAACCTGCGGTCAATCCTCAAAAGGCGAATGGACAAGCAGAAGCCCACAAATCGTGATTAACTCAGAGCACTAATAAGGCAGGAATGGATCGCCATCAGTCAGGATTTGGCCCAGAAACTGATATCCAGCATGCTAGAGTGAATTGCAGAGGTTATGAAGAACAAAAGGTCAACACTGTAAATATTGACTCTTTGCATATTGAATGTTTTTGCCAATAAAAGCCTTTAAAACTCATGAAATGCTCATCATTGTTTTCCAGTATATCATGAAACATGTGAAAAATAATCTACAAGTACTGAAGTAGCAAACTTTGCAAAACACAAACTTTGTCACTGCCAATACTTTTGGCCACGGCTGTTCTCTTGACCCTATCCCAACAGTTGTTCTTAAGGAATGTTTGCCATCAATATGTCCACTCATTTTGAACACTTCACTTACTACTGGTAATGTTCCAGAAGCTCTTAAGTTTGCAGCTATTATACCAGTCCTTAAAAAAAAATGGAATTGATAAGTCAGATCTATCAAATTACAGGCCTATCTCAAACCTTCCCTTTCTTGCTAAGGTTTTGGAACGTGTCATTGCGACAACTATACTCACACTTGTCACTCAACAAGCTATTTGAGCCTTTCCAATCTGGGTTTAGAAAGAGACAGTACAGAGACTAACTTGGTTCGAGTCACGAATGACCTGCTTGTATCAACTGACTCTGGAGCCTCTTCCTTCTTGGTGTTGTTAGATTGGAGTGCAGCATTTGATACGGTGTGCCACTCCATTCTGCTTAATAGACTTGAGAGTTGGCTTGGTATCTCTTGTACGGTGCTTAAATCTTACCTTACTGATCGTTCCCAGTTTGTTGTTTTGAGAAACAGAAAATCTGACATTGGACAGGTCTGTCATGGTGTTCCTGAGGGATCTGTCTTGGGTCCTATATTGTTTAGCATTTATAAGCTTCCTCTGGGGCAAATAATTAGGAATTATGGCTTAGGGTACCACTTTTATGCTGATGATACTCAGATAGTTTGCATTGGCTTCCTGTTCAGTCATGTATTGATTTTTAAAACTCTCACTCTAACTTACAATGCTGTGCATGGAACGTCTCCTTATATCGGTGACTTGGTTATCCTTTACATGCCTTCTCATTCTCTTCATTCTGCTGATTCTTTTACTCTTCAGCAGCCTCCTTGTAGACTCAAATCTATGGGTGAGAGAGCTTTTTCAGTTGCTGCACCTAGATTATGTAATGCACTTCCTCTTGCTGTTAGAGATGCTCCCACATTAGACAGTTTCAAGAAGTTGTTAAAAACCTATATTTTTCTAATTGCTTTTATAGATTGAGATTACTCATTTTATTGTATTGATTAATTCTGTTGTATTGTTTAGAATTATTAGTTTTTTACTGTTTTACAGAACTTTTGTACTTTGTATTATTTTATTGGCATTTGTTTGTAGCGCTTTGGGTATTAGAAAAGTGCATTATAAAATGTATTATTATTATTATTATTATTATTATTATTCATGCATGGCTAATCCAGATACAAGGAAAACATTATTAGAGGTAAAAAGTACATTTCTCAGTTGTTTCCAGGTTTTCACGGAATTATTATTAGATTTAATGCTGTCGGGATTTGACTGAGAAGCAGATCTGTGATTAAAATTATACTTAACTGTTAATTAACTGTATGCTGGGCTAGTTCACCCACCCATTAGCACAAAGTACTGTCATTTTGAAAAGAACGTTAATAGCCATTCTTTTATTTTGTTCTAACCGGTAACCTTTTTGTACCAACCGGAACAAAAAAAATAGTTTTTGAAACATGTTTTTGCTCAGAACAAACTGAAATGAAAAACATTTTGTTTTTAGTCCCTGTAGGAATATTCCTTATTACAGTCCGGGGGACTGATTAATGGCATTAAATTAACACATTTTGTAAATATAATTAAATCACAATTAATTAACGCCTTAAATGGTTTTCCTTTATCAGGGTAAGGAATAAAACGGTTAAGCATAACCTGATCTGCACACCTAGATGTTTGCCCATTACTTTAATTGCATGTAAATGCCTTCACCAGCATTCTTACCAGCATATCCAGTGTTGTGTGCATGCCTGGTAACATGATTTGAAGTCTCATGTAAATGCAGTTTACTTGCATTGTCTGAAATGTTTTAATAAGCAACTGAGCACGCAAACACACTCCCTGTATCTCAGCTCCATTTAATACATTTAAGAAGTTCCAATCTACAGACTTTCCCCCAAAAGAAGCAAAAAATGTAATTAATGTCTGCAGATTCTGCCAGGGCCTGAACATAAAATTTATACAGTGTGCAGTTTTATTTGAAAACTTAAACAGTGGCTCTCTACAAACAAACTGTCGAAACACCACGTCAATTAACTCCTTGTTAAAACATTTCCATGGAGGAAACGTCTCACCAGAACCTATAAATCACTTAAAAAGTACTCTAAATCCCAAGGTGTGTGTGCAGGGGGGGGGGGAAATTGGTCAAGTCTAGGCTAATGCAGAATAGGATGTGAATGTGCTATATACCTAAATGTCAAAGACATTCAGTTTCAACAGCAAGGGAGTCAGACTAGATAAACGATACTCTGACCTCTCAAACTCTAATCACGCCCCCTTCAACGCCCAATCAGAGGAAATGCTTCCAAAGCCAAACCACTCATTACTCAACCTCAAAACACCCCATTTATTTACAGCCATCCAGTCAAGGTCCGCTCTCAATCATGAGTCTTCTTGTCTGATGGATGAGGCATTAGCTGCTAAGTGCTGACAGATACTCACTCAGATCTAGTGAGTGGCAGGTTGTCAGAACCTGACCCCCCAGCATCTCAGCTGCTGGACCGTGCCTGACACTACCAGCCTCTCATGACCAGCTTGAAGGAACTAATCCAACATTCTATGCAATTTTGCTTCTGTACGTCTCTTCCAGTAGAAGAGCACTAGACGATAACAGCTCACAAAGGGAGTCTCCAACACATTATTTGGATAAGAGATTACCCTCCTAAACATTCTTTCAACCCAATGGATTTAAAGACTCAGGCCTGGACAGTCTCAACAATAAGGAAAAAAAAATAAATTTTTAAAGTACAAAGTTTTATAGGACCAGTACAACATGTATTATGTCATATTGTGCAGAAAATTCATCTGGTCTCGACATGAATTTGAATAAAAGTACAGACACAACAGAGCCATACATCCACAGCCATTAATAACCATTGATTAATGAATCATAAAGTAGGGTATTCTCTCACTGCATTTCATCATTATTCTAAATAAAAATGACCAACTACAAACCCATTTAAAAATGGTATGATCCATAGACAGTATAGCATTTTTTTCAAGTTTAACAGAGTGTGATTGAATATGAAATTGACCTGAAACACACACACACACACACATTTTTGTATGTTTAAATTAGGGCTGCGTGATGAGGAAAATCTTATTTATGTTTCATTTCCCTCGATACTGTAATTGCGATTATTCCTTTCGAACAATACAACTTACATTTCAATATTTATTCCATATTAGGGATGAAACTATTCGTTTATGTTATGGACAATGTTGACAATTTCCGCTGTCGAATAGTCGTTTGATCTCATTTAACGTGACATGAGATCACATTAAACACTATTGATGGCATGCGAGAGCAGTACACGCCTGACTGAGGAGAGGAAGAATGACACAGATCACAGTCCAGATGCACTCTAAACTTTCCAGAGAGCTTTAGGTGACGTAGATCACAAAGTATGAGGAAATAATAACGCAAAAATACCAAATAAATAAATACAGAAGCACTCTTGTTGTGGAATAAGTGGTGCTGCAGTTCTGCTGAAGCTAATCATGTGTGTCGAGGATCTTTAAAGGAAACACCTCTTAAATGGTGTTATATTTCATGCGTTATAGCTTTACTAAAGATAAAATAATATGGAAGCAGATTATGTAAATTACTACAAACTCAGAAACTGGCATTTGTGTGTGCGGTGAGCGCCTCTTCTATGAGTTGCGTGAATGTCCCAATCTAAGGGGGAAGAGATTGAAACTGCACCCGGCTGATGCACACACTGTCACGGGGACACTCGTCCCTCAAGTACGCACATTTAATGCAGCTAGATTATAACGTGATGGCTCGAGACTTATTGAATCATAATATGTGTCACTGCTTCTCAAGTAAATGTGTCTTGTTTTAAGGATTTTTAGACATTTTTAAAATCGAAAACAAGACAAAAACCCTTAACAATAGGATTTTTTCAGTGAATTTCTTTACTGAAAAGTAGTATTTTTTCACTTATATTCAGTGAACATCATTTAGAGTCCATTTTTAAATGATTTTGTCCTATTTATTGTTAATAAGCATGTTTAATACAACATTTTAAGTCAGACCACAAGCTGAATAATCAGTTAAGAGCTAATGATTAATTGTTGCAATAATCAGTGAATAATCGTTAGGTTAATCGATAATTAAAATACTCACTAGTTGCATCCATATTCTGTATAAGGCAACCGCATGCCATATTCTTTATTATACACATATACAAGTTATACACAATCTGAGTTACTGATATCGCTTTACAATAATTTAAACTCTGATTTGCCATTGCATGCAAATTCTGACAAAAAAGAAAAGTGACAAGACGACCTAAAATAAAAACCTGCAAGTGACACTTTTCATGATTAGTTAATTTAATTGTTGCTAATTTTCTGATGAAATGTGCAGCCATAATTCAAATGTAGCATTACTGATACTTCACATACACCTACCAAACATTCTGCAATTGATATCCATTCAAAAAAAAATGCAGTACATAAGGAATAGATAGAGCAAAAATTTAAATTCATTCACAAAATGTTTGAAATGTATGATTTTTTATTTATTTTTTTTCACTGTGGAGCACAAAAGGAGATGTCTTCATTCTACTCTGTCTTTATACAATGGAAGATTGCAGGCTGTCACGCTCCGAAAAGAAGGTAAACTAACTTTCCAGTAGTCCATGAGACACAGATTGGAACAACATGCAGGCGAGTAAATTACAGAATTTCACATTGTTGGTTGAGCTACTTCTTTTCTACCATTTATGTTAAAATTGCTCAAAAGGATACATTTTGATGGCTCCTGATTTAGTTCCAATAGCCATAAGCTGCAGTTTGGGATCATAGGCCAGAGCACTTGGCTGGTTTGGGAATCCATGTTCAACTGTCTACATAAAAGAGAAGCAAGATCTCATATTCAAAAGTAATTTTCAGCATATAGACATTGACATTTGAATTTAAGCTTTATGCAACGGAGTTTAACATCATACTTCATTGACCTCCAATGAGCCCTGATGATACAATGAACAATATGATTCAGAGCAATCCGACAGGAACAGGATTTGCTTGTTTTAGCAGAAAACACTAACACAGAACCAGAAATAGCAAGGAAGGAGTTGCAAAAGATTTGACAGAGAATGCCACATTCATCTTTACACAAGCAATCACAAAATATTAGCGGAAATTTTTTTTTTAGGACAATTTCAAAACAGTCACTTCAATTTAACACACAGTTATGCACAAACGGAGCCTGAAGTTGGCCAAAAGATGCATCTCTCGCTCTCTTCTCAGGTTGACAAGGTGTGACATGATAAATAACAGGACCTTCATGTGACATTACACACAGTGTCAAAGCTTTATCATACACCCCCCATTCTACCAAAACCATATGTTGCAAAATTTAATCAGCACTCTTTGTGAAATGAACAAGAACTGGAGTTTTTAAATACTAGATGTGCAATATGAGATCTCTAATTTCATCATGTAGGTCTCTAAACTGAGGAGGAAGGGTAGAAGGGTATAGTTTGGTCATCAGTGGAGGGTCTGCAATCAAATCCTTTCTGTGTTTCTGGCAGGGGAGCTGTATCATGTACATTTTGATTTAAGATTAGTCTCATTACAATACATTACAAATCCCTTAAAAAACACCCTGCTGCTGCCAGCACCACTGAAGGACACCGAATGCTAAATATCCAATGTTACTTTTGGGTGTTTCTTCAGCTTCAGGAACATTCACCACTGTGAACTAAGATAGTTAGGTCTTATTAAAAAATGTCCACTCTCATTAGCTCATTTAATTTGTCAATTATGTACGTTAGAGATTTGTAAATTTTTCCAAAAGTATTACAAATTCCAACCACAGTGGTCATTACAAAGCTCAAATACTGTTTTGTAGGGTTTTCAAACTGTGGTCTGGGATCTGTAGACATTATTGGGAATTATTACAGTTTAATTCTGAAACCATGAGATCATGATTATTTTATTTTATTGACAGCAATAGATGTGGACTATAAGAAAAATAAAGCAAATCTGCATATAATTTCATATATTATGAAAAAACATTTCTTATTTTAAGTAGTAAAGGTAGTATTTTACTATTCTCTTAAAGCTGCTTTGAACAATATTTATTGCTTTGTTGTTCTGCCATACAAGTAAATTTGAGTTTAAAATTTTATTTTGGGGGTTTAAACATCTTACATCACTATAATATAAAAAAGACAGACAAATCAATGAATAAGTGTATTTTCCATATACAATTTGAAAATTAATTTTGCTTTAATAAAATGGCACTATAAAAGCCAGTTTTAATTTTGCAAACAACATGTCTTTATAATTTCATGTTAACTATTTTTCTCACACAGTGGGTTCCTCAAGGGATCATCATAATTAGGGGTACATGGCATCAAAAAAGACATGGAAATGATGGTGATGTAAATTCAATTTCTATCCATCTTTTTTTTTTTTTATCCCCTTTTCTCCCAATTTGGAATGCCCAATTGCCCAATTCCCACTACTTAGTTGGTCCTCGTGGTGGCACAGTTACTCACCTCAATCCAAGTGGCGGAGGACAAATCTCAGTTGCCTCCACTTCTGAGACCGTCAAACAGTGCATGTGGAGGCCCATGCTACTCTCTGCAATATACACACAACTTACCACACACCCCATTGAGAGTTAGAACCACTAATCGAGACCATGTGGAGGTTACCCCATGTGACTACCCTCCCTAGCAACCGGGCCAATTTGGTTGCTTAGGAGACCTGGCTGGAGTCACTGAGCACACCCTGGATTCGAACTCGCGACTCCAGGGGTGGTAGTCATTGACAGTACTCGCTGAGCTGCCCAGGCCCAATGACATTTCTATGGTTTTGAAAATAAAATGGACAAAACATTTGTCTTGCTAAGGCTAATCTTGTAGATAACAGTTATGCATCTTAAATACATATTTTTTTTTTATAATTTGGCTAAATATCAGCTTGATTTGAAATGGCAGCCAATAATAGCCTACTCACAAGAAAGACTTTCTGGTCAGGTCAAAAAAAAAAACAAAAAAAAAAAAACACATTGTCATGCAACAACTATTGAAATGCTATTTTAATCCTTTGTTTAGATTACCATAGTTTTAACCCTGTAATCATTTGCATTTTTGAGGATTTTCATGGTTTAATTCTGAATGGCTGTGACAAGGCTAAAACAAAATCTCTACATAAAAATATGCATTTCAAAAGCACCAAAAAAAAATAAATGTAATGAAGACATGGCAAAAAAGTTTCCAAGTCAATTTTAGTGTGACACTCAAATAACAAAAAGAACCATTTTATAAACAAGACAAATAAAAAAAAAAAAATCCCTGGGACATGAGTGTGCACGAAGATGAAGAAACACCCTTCTACAATTTAAGGCAAAACAATGATTCATGTGTGCATAGAGACCAGAAGAGGGAACGCTGAAAGAACTTCAGATTCCTCCATTGCGTTTCGTGATGCACATAAGAAGCTTTGGGGTGAAATATGTTAGTTTTAATTGTTAAAAACAAATGAGAAAAGTTTTTGGGGTCACTCACAATAGTCAACGCGCCTGATCTGGTGAGCCCCATTGATGAAAATGATTATCCCACGCAAACACAACTCATTTTCTTACAGTACACAGCTAAACACATCCGACTGTGCAATCAACAACAACAATATTTCAAACTCCAACAGTTTCAAACAACTTTGCTGCGCTTATTTTGGCATGTCCGACCCTTGTAGTTGGACAGCATTGCTGTACTATCAATTGCATGTAAATCAAGATCAAATTCTCTGCCATGAATCTGTGCACGTTCACAATAAACACAATCATTTTCCGCAAGAAATGCATGAGCTTGGGTTAACTCTCTCTCTCAGTCGATTTCAATGCAACCCGAAACCGCATGCATGCTCAGTCTCGGGGGGAGAGAGAGAGGTGACTATTGAACAACGCTATGCGTAACACATACCTTATTGAATGCAAACAGATCCTGCTTGATTTTCTCACGATGAGGGTCATTTCCCTGCCGTCTGAACCGAAACTTCATCATCCTGTACCAAAGATGTATCACAACCCGCACCGTCTCAGACTGATCTAAATTCCGTTAGGCGTGAATCGGTGCAGAGAAACAATGTGATCCTTCATGCACGCTCCAGATTCTTTTCTATCCACTCCTCAATCCGTGCAAGTTTTCGGCTGTATGTTTATGCAGTTTGACCACAGGGCAAATTCACAGGAACCACGTCTTAAGAGAGCCAATCAGAAGGCAAGTATCTGTAACTAATTCACCAAACCACGCCCCCAGCCATTATGCTTGTGGAAAACCCGGATCCGGATCTTTCTGGATTGGGTTTAGTTTTTCTTTCGTTTGAGGCGAGATTAATTGAAATGCATGGAGAGACTTTCACTATTTAGTCAGAGCAATCATTCAATTTTATAACATAAAATTATTTTAAGAATTTTAGCATTGAATAAACATATCACGAGTTAAAATTATTCAATAGTGCAGCTACATTATTCCCAAGAAAGTAACATCTAGTAACATCTAGGACTGTCATGAAATAAGCATTTGAAGAAACACAGTGCAGTTCAGATTTTTTATTTTATTTAGAATGAAGACTTCACATTTAAACTACAAGATTTAAGATATATTGCTTTTTTTTGGTCCACATCCAGATTGTTACAATGACACATAAATGCATAAAATATTTAAATATTCAAAATGTATCATGCTCCCATGTAGTGCAAATTACTATACCTTTAAAATATGCAGCTTAAAAAAATATGTTTCTCTCTCTCATACTAAATATATTGATTCATACACCCTTCACTGCTTCCTTCTGCTCTGACAATGTTCCTAAAGTCTAAGGATTGTTTTTTTTCCAGTAGGACAATTCTCCATGCCACACAGACAGGTCAACCAAGATGTTAATGGAGGACCTCCGGATCAAGGCGCTGTCATGGCCAGCCCAATCTCCAGACCTGAAGTCCATTGAAAACCTCTGGAATGTGATCAAGAGGAAGATGGATGGCCACAAGCCATCAAACAAAGCCAAGGTGCTTGAATTTTTGCACCAGGAGTGGCATAAAGTCACCCAACAGCATTGTGAAAGTCCAGGTTATTTCCCCAAATATTGTTTCCTGTACTCTTCCTAAGTTAAAACATTAGTAATTATTCTATTAGTATAGAATAAAAATTTTTTTTTACTCAAACACGTACCTATAAATAGTAAATCCAGTTAAACTGATCAATGTTCAGTGATCTCTTAATATATATGTACGTAAATAGACTCTTGCTGAATATGCATCCAGAACCAGTGGTAGTAACGCTACTATTTTAAATTATATGGTAAACCTAATGGAATGCATGCTATCTGGTATTTGATCTGCTATTTGGCTATGAAATTCCAAACAGACACATTGCATTATCAAAAATGACAGGAGGTTTTTCGATGGGAAGGACTTTAATAAGTGTCTGATTGCAATTACTGCCATAAAAGCGGTAATAAATAACAGCTGTGGGAAGGGGACTAGAGCAGAGTGATTTCACTGGGAGGCAGAGTGAGCCTCTTCTCTCGTACAGACAGCAGGTTCTCCATATGCATGGCGATGACACGGCACAGCTCGAGACTCTGTAAAGTAAAACACACTGGAATAAGTTCCGCCCAGTTACTCACATTGAAAATGACCTACTCAGACAAACAACACACCTTAAAAGCTTAAGGTTAAATTAAAATGACTAGATATGACATTAGAAAATGTTGTGATATGAAATGAAGGTTTACACTCCACCAGTTAGTTGAGAGCCCATACCTGGTCCAGCTGTAACTGTGTAATGCGTTGAGACATTAGGTCACCCAGTATTATCTCCACATATGGGTAGCTGGAGCCAGCTGTGGGCCTTTGTGTACGCGACGACTGCACCTCTTTCAGTGGAAACCTTACCATTGGCTCCTGGGGAAAATTGAAAACAGCTGTGGATGAACCCTATACAAATATACTGCATAGAATATAAAAGACAAGGTTAAAAAGTATGTTGGGTAAAAGGGACACTTCAACAGTGCTAAAAACAGATGATGTTTAAAGACTCCATGAATCTGCTTAATTAGGACAGTTTTCTGTCCTGAGTTTGAGGCAGGACAAATCAAAGAGCTTGTCAGAGGCAGGGGGTGGGACAATCTCATTATAGAGAACATTTGATTGGATCCAAATCTGTGTTGTCAATATTTTGGGTCAATATTTTCCCAGAGGACACAGACTGTAAATTTTAAATGTGTATATCTGCTTAAAGTTAATTTTGTCAACTGTTATGAGTACACCAACATATAGATAACCTCAAAAGAAACACAAAAAGCCACCAAAGTGATTTCACAGAGTCTTTAATCACTGAATTAAACATCAACGTAAATATAAAGTCAACGTGAAATGCCAGGTGCAACTGATTTTACTTCCGTACTCTAACATATTTCACAGTGAAACAGGATATTTAATGAGAATACATGTAGGTTTGATTTTATCCTTCTCGAATTTACTTGATTTGAATTTTTTTATTTGATTATTTTTATGTATTTGAATTTATTTGATCACGGGGTATGAGGCTGTCAACCGAAAATGCAGAGCAAGTAATTCAATTTTGATAAGAGTACAAAGACTTTTTATGTGCATTGATGGACTGTGCTAAAAGGGTCAATTTTTATTTCATTTTAAGGCTCACTGTAGTTTACAACTTTAAAGACTAAGCTGTTTTAATAACGATCTAAAAACAAGAGGTTAAGCTTACATGAGTGTCTTTGCTTAGAAAGTTCAGGCCATTTTGATTGACAGCCAGTACACATGGGGTGTCGATAGCATTGTTGCTGCTGCTTTGTATGTAGAAGAATGATGAGCCAAACATGGGAAAAGCACTGACGAGCCCTACAGAGACACAAGCACAACAATCAGTCTTGAGAGGAAATGGTTATATGTCTCCAGCTGTGCTCCTGAGTCAACTCCTCACCCAGAAATTGTGCTCTGGCCTGATGAGGACTGAGAACCTGGATCTGCTGGTTATGCTGGATCACCATGTTTAGCCATTGTTGGGGCCGCTGAAGCCCAAAAAGCTGGGATGGAATATACTCCTGAACCTCATGACTGAAGGCAGAGAACAAGAGGAGATCTGTCTATAGTAGGGTCAGAAATTTAGCAGGGCTCAGGGCAAAAATGCTACCAAAAAATAACAGAAAAGGTCCCAAACTTCTAAATGTGGGGTTAATGTTCTGTAATAATGAAACGATTATGTTGAAGTATTTTACATAAATGAACGAGACACAGTTCACATATAAAATGGTTAGAAATTAAATATGTCCTCACAAATGTTAAAAAAATAATCAAATAAAGAGGGAAAAAAATTCCCCTAATGTGAAAGCTAATTTCTGACACTGGTCTAATGTGGTTCCCCGTCTGTCACTCACTTCGACGTTGTGTCGAAGAAGCAACACTAGGGGTCTCTCCTGAGAGCCTCGCGCATCTCTGAACTTGAGAAAAGGCCAATGAGAAATTGGCAGACAGAATTTGCATGTCCTGCCCCTGGACATACGGGTATAAAGGGATGGAAATGCATCTGTTCATTAAGAAATTTTCTTCGGAGCCGACAATTTGTGTGAGCAGCGAGCTATGATTCACAAAACTGTTCACCTCATCTCTAAGAGCATATGCTGTTGGATCTACGCCACATATCAGCGGCTTTCTCCTTCTCTGCACGACAGTGCAGCTTTGCCCCTGGGCACTTCGACAGAGCTGTCTAAAAGAGAATATTGTGAAAGAGTTTGATTCTCTTAAAGAGAAATACACAGCGGCGTTAAACGTCCTTCTCAGGACGCGTCTTTATAAAGATGCCCTTCTGCCCCTGTGTAGTTCCTGGATGCGGTCGAGTTCTCACCGCTCCTGACGGTCACAGGCACTGCCTCGTGTGTCTGGGCTGCGATCACACCGAGGCAGCATTTGTGGATGGTTTGTGTTCTCACTGCGAGAACCTTACCATGGCAATGCTGCGGTCGCGGCGTTCCTTCCTAAAAAGGAACGCCACTCTAGCCGCCCGACAGGCCGCTTCCATGGGACCTCCTTCTTAGTCACCAACCCGCCTCCTGCTGATGTGTGCGGAGGGTGTGCGGAGATAGGTAAGTACTTCTAGTCTTCCCTCAGCACCAGAGCCTCGGGACGTGCTTTTGCCTCCCGACGCCGTATTACCTGCTTCGCCCCGCTGCGAAGCCCCACCGGGTACGTCAAAAACGGTCGCCCCCTTAGTGCCCCTAGCATGGAGCTTGGATGCCTGGCTTTCACTTCCTAATCTGTCACGCTAGCTGGCCAAGACCATCCGACTCTTTTATGCAATTTAGTTTGCAAGGCCAAGGTGTCCGCTTTACCGCGGTGTCCCTGCGTGCGGAAATCGCGACTATCTTACTCAAAGACGTGATAGAGCCTGTCCCTCCAGTCGAGATGAAGAAGGGTTTCTACAGCCTTACTTAATTGTACCCAAGAAAGGCGGTGGCTTACGACCGATCTTGAACCTGCGAGTTTTCAACCGTGCCTTGCACAAACTCCCGTTCAAAACGCTAATGCAAACACACATCTTAACTTGCGTTCAGCATCTAGATTGGTTCGCAGCGGTAGACCTGAAGGACGTGTATTTCCACGTCTCGATCTTGCCTCGACATCGACACTTTCTATGGTTCGCGTTTGACGGCCAGGCGTATCAGTACAAGGTCCTCCCCTTCGGCATGTCCCTGTCCCCTCGCGTCTTTATGAAGGTCGCAGAGGCAGCCCTTGCCCCGCTTCGGGAAGCAGGCATTCGCACACTCAACTAACTCGACGACTGGTTCATCCTGGCCCACTCCCTCAGGGAGTTCAGAGTTCCACAGGGACCAGGTGCTCAGGCACCTCAGCCGCTTAGGAGTTCAGTTTGTTTTCTTTGCCTCGCCCCCTTCGGTCTGCGGTACCCACATTCTCAATAAAGGAGCAATTTCCTCTTTCTCTGGTCACCTTCCCCGCAAATGCCGTTCTCACAGCACAAATTTGCATTTCCCTCCCAATGAGGTAGGATCTACCACAGTGCCATTTTCCACATGCGACCTGAAATCCCATGTGATGTATTTCACCACTCTTTACCTCCCCCTGCCTTGGCAGGTGTGGTCTCCGCAGGGTCTTTCCCCCCTGAAAGAATAGGAATTGGGAAAGCACGCCTTCCCCGATGAGTGTGATAGCGTTAAGATGGCCCCAGCCGCTTTAACTCTATGTGAGAATCATAAAGAGATGCTTAGCACGTCGCCTTGTTCCCCCATATAGGGAACCAGAAGGTTATGACAATCTTATGGGGCATTGTGGAAGGGTACGTACATTCTGACACAGCCTGTCGCTTTGGCACGCAACTGCCTGCCCGCACCTGTGTCAGCAGCGCACATACATGGTTCAGCACATGGCGTGATTAAAATTGGACCCCTAGTGTCACTTCTTCGACACAACGTCGAAGTGAGCGACAGATGGGGAAGGTCTAGGTTACTGTTGTAACCTCCGTTCCCTGATGGAGGGAACGAGGCGATGTGTCCTCCCCGCCACGTCGCTGAACAGAGCCACTGTTACGGCAAAATCCTGAATGGACAGCATTTCCCTCCCTTTATACCTTTATGTCCGGGGAGTGGTACATGCAAATTCTGTCTGCCAATTTCTCATTGGCCTTTTCTCAAGTTCAGAGATGCGCGAGGCTCTCAAGAGAGACCCCTAGTGTTGCTTCTTCGAAAACAACATTTCGTTCCCTCCATCAGGGAACAGAGGTTACAACAGTAACCTAGACATTCTCAAATGTTTCCCTTCAGGAGAATTTATGTATGTCTAATGGCTATAATTTTGCAACAGTAAGTTTTTTAAAATTACAGATTGGACCCATTCACTTCCGTTGTAAGTGCCTCACTGTTTTTTCTTTATTTAAAGAAAAGGAGGGACAAGTCGAAATTATATTTTGTGGTCAACATTATGCCACAAATGCTGTCGATTAAGCTTAAATGTGCAGTAAGCAATTTTAGTGTTCTGAAGTTTTCACGTGATTGAGCCGTTAAATTAGCCACGCCCCCTCACTCAAAATCCCCGCCTTCCAAAGATAATTTTGAGACCAAAACCAAGCACAAGAGCAGCATTGTTTGTTCCTATGACTGTCAAATTCAACAGTGGCACAATAGCACCCTCAACTAACAATCCTTATTAATCATATCCTCAATGATCCACTTCAAATACAACCACTATGAGAATAAGCAAAATGGCTGACAGGTGAAAAGCGTCAATGTGTGCAAACAAAATTTTGTTTGCTGTTACAAAGTCTACAGCTGTCACAGAGACTGTGAGATATCTCAGTACATTTATCTCATTAATATCTTTAACAGAGTAGGAACAAATGTTTGCATACTTTTCCATGGAAAAATCGCTTACAGCACATTTAACATACACTGAAACCAGAATATTCCTTTACAAACCACTGTCCTACATTGTTAAATTTCAGCTAATATGTCCATTATAAAACATTTGGCTATTGAGGAATATGCAACATATTTTTCCTTTGTTTGATTAAGCCAGTATTCTTGATTTATGGCATTACAGTGTAGGGAGGTAGATTGAGTCCTTGGCACGATGTTGCAGAGTGGCCAGTTTTGACACTTGCTGAAGTTGTTGATCACTGGCCTTACCCTGTGGGATGACATTGAGCAGCCCTTTCAAGTAGTCAGGGGAAACCTGCAAAACGTGAACAAAGACTTTAGTAGCTTGAAAGGAGAAAACCTAGAACAAACCATGACCAATTCCTTCAGATCTTTGGTAAATGATGCAATAAACAGCATAAAACATGAATATCTGGGAAACTGAATCAGTCAGGATGACATGCCTGATTGTAATGCATAGTGACTCCCAACTCATTGTCAAACTTTAGTGGCTGTGTCCAGATTACTCGTCGAAACCATAGACTGTAGTTGCTATCAACCGGTTCTGCCTCTGTAGTAATATCCAAGATGTACTCCCTTTTGTTTAAGGGGCGGACATTCTGACCTGCAGAGTGAGTCATTGGATGCAAACAGCTGACTTGAATGACTAGCAAAATGACACTTTGCTAAAATATGTGAATGGCCTTATCAGCTATTTTGACATAAATGTGCATTACCTCTGTTTGCGACCACAAAAATAGCATACTCGTCCAAGGCCTCAAGTTTATGCAGAGCCATCTCGTAGCACAGCTCTTCAATGGCATCCAATGCCACCTTCACAGTCAAATAACCAAAATTAATTTTTCCTATTAAATTAATTACTTTACTGGCCAAGCTGCATTAAATATTTATGAAGTAAGATGGAAATAAGTTCTATTACTGAGCAGGTTTTGATTTTTAGATGCCGTTCAATTCCACCAGGAAGCAGAAACAACTGGCGTTTGGAGCTCCGTCCAGCCTTGCAAATAAGGATTGTACTAAATTAAGCACAGATTGGAAAAATGTTATAACTTAATATTATAATGAGCAACTAACCAGCATAGCCTTCAGCTCCATGCCATTAGGATACTCAATACGCCCACCAAATTGGAATGTCTTCCTTAGATTCTGCTCACAAGCCTTGGCAATACCTGTCAACATTAAAACATACATACTGTACAAACCTATCGAGGAACCTCTGATTTTCTTATTTTTGAATCATTGTGAAATCAATAGCTGAAACCCCTACTGGAAATCTATATTAGACTGGTCGCTGTGTTTAAAAAAAAATGGTAACTGGTTTCTAGCAAATCTATGTTGGTTATTAGTTGGTTCAAGCTGGTCAACCAGCCACCATTTTCCAGAAACCAGCTGATTTGGTAGTTGATTTGCTTCTGGTCCAAGTTGGTCTATCAGCTGACTAGCTATTGACCAGTTAAGACTAGCTTGGACCAATCATCATGCTCCAGAACACAGCTACCAGCTTCAGATGGATTTCCCTCCAGGGACATAAAGTTATAAGAGCAGTCTACCTTGAAAATGCACCCCTTGACTTGCACAGACATCTTGGAGGTATTTAAGCAGGTAAGGTTTGAGCACCTCTGAACATTTGTAGTATGCAGTGAGGATGTAGAGCAGCCTCCAACCCCTCTGGCAGCTCTCCCTGTGAAACAGCCAAAAAAAAACAATATTAACCCTCTGCCTAGCACAGCCAGATGAGTCTATGGGATTTTCCTACTCAGAAAGAAGCTTACGTCTTGGAGCTGGTGTTCCCAGTGATCTGCTTGAGCACTTGGCAGTAAGCTTCATCGCTCATCAGTCCATACTCTCCACTCAGCTGCAAAAGGAAGATTGAGCTCATGTCAAAGTTAGGCATCAAAGGCATTAAGCATATTCCTGCCTTGTGTATGTAAATATTTAATGATGAAGGCTTGGTGGGTTATATAAAGAGTAATATACCCTCAGGAAAGTGCTGACAATGTCCTGCTCAGACTGGCCTTTCATGGGGTAGTCCCCCATAAACTTCATTATAGCTGAAAAATATAGAGTATTACAGTGGAAAACATAATGGATGGAAGGATGTATGAATGAAAGTGGGATTTTCTCACTTACCAAGAAAAATCTCTGCAGCTACTTTGTTTATGTTTTCATCAGTGAACTCAATCAGAGACTCTTGAATAGGGGACTACATAACCAACGAAAAAAGAATAGACATAGCACAGACATCAAAGAAATTTGAAACCTTTATGAGGACTCATTACATGGCCAGATAACTCAGTGGCATATTTAGGCATGGGCGACATGGGCAGTAATTTTTGGGTGAATTATCCCTTTAAGGGAGTAGTATTCAGCTGGTCATGTGATCCTAACATAGCAGCCCCCATGAGTGGACCCGCTCAATGTAGAATAAAACTTCTTAAAAATATAAAAATTACTATTTAAGCTAGGGTGAGTAATCCAGAGAGGCTAGCAGTTAGCAAACTAGCTTTGAAAGCATTGAGCCCACCCTTGCTTCAGAGATTTCTCCAAAGCCACACCTCCCCATCACACATGAACACACACACACACGTGTATATATATATATATATAAATGTATATATACATTTAAACCACTTAAAGTATTAATTGCTATCAGGATGTGAAGAAACTTTCAACCAGTATAACAAAAACATTTTCTGGAAAAGATTGCACAGCCTAGCTTTAATGTCTTTGAGTGTAAAACTTTTTTAATGAGAAAAAAAAAAATACTGTGTGAACCTTTGATCAATTCCATGCTGATAAATGATGGGATGCATTCTGTACCTTGGAATATTTCACCATTTCTGATGGTTCCCTGGCATCCTTTCCTTTCTTCGACTTTTTCTTACATGAATCACTGCAAAATACAAGCAGAATGTCATTTTGACAATTACCATTTTTTCTTTATTGTAGAGTAGCTGTGAGGATAAGAGCTCCTAATGAACGTTGATATATCTTAACAGCGATGACCAGCACCATAATTCGTAGATCAACCCTAATGTTTCATGTCACCACTTTGCTCTTCTGAATTGTCATTCCATCTCTGATGAAGCCTCTTACCTCAATGAAATAATCACTGACAATAACCTTGATATGTTACTACTTGTTGAAACTTGGCAAGTACCCAATGATTATTTGCAGCAGAACCTTCTTACACCAGATGGATATAAACACCTGTCCAGATCGCGGTTACATGGCAAGGGGGGTGGCCTTGCTGTAATCTGTCAAAATTATTTGCATTTCACCCAACTTGATTTCCACAACACAAATACATTTTAATTTATGATATTGAAGGCTGATTCTCATTGTCCTCTCACAATTATTCTACTATATTGTCCTCCTAAGGCTCAATCTGACTTTTTTTCAAACTCAGTGAACTGTTGACTCTTGCCTGTGCTTCATCATCACGTATCCTCCTGCTTGGTGACTTTAATATTCATGTGGATATAGTTTGCTCTAATTCATCACAATTATTGTCTGTTTTTGACTCAACAGGTGTCTTTTTCTACTCATACTCATGGTTATATTCTTGATTTAATCTGTACACATTTGGGATTGATATTGCTGCAGTGTCTCCTTTTGACACTGGCATCTCTGATCATAAGCCTAGTGAATTTAGTTGTAGTCTACCTGCTCAGAAACAATGCCATAACAAAATTATATCCTGTTGTGACTTTAAATCTGTCTATGTCACAAAATGTTCTGCTTCCATCGCTTCCTCTGCAATTTCTGATGTCTCTGATGTCTTCTATCCTTCATTGATACTTTCTAAGTATGATCCTATTCTATTCCCTACTCCCACACTCCCCCCTGGTATACACCTGAGATCCAGGCCTTAAAAGTCACTGGTAGAAAGCTTGAGAAGCTTTATAGAAAAACAGTTCTTACTGTCACCATCTAGCTCTCATTGAACACCTCAACGCATACAAAATTGCTCTGAACTCTGCACAGTCTAACTATGTCTCTACAATTGTCAATAAAGAAAGCAATAGGCCCAAGGTTTTGTTTGACACGATAAATAAGCTCACCCAACCTCCAGTTCATGATGTCCATGCATCTGATGAGCTTTGTTGTTCTTTCCTGAATTATTTCCAGGAAAATGTTAATGCTGTCCGCCAGTGCTTTATAGATGAGGCTTCAAATTTTAGTTTTATGCCAGACCACTCTTGACAATATTTGACACTCTTGTCTAGTTTTACTCCTACAACACCCTGCTCTATCAGTGACTTAATACTGAATTCTTCATCTTGCCGACTTGATCCTGCTCTCATATCCCTCCGTCATTCTGTCATCTCTGCACCTATCTCACATTTCATAAACAGATCTCTAGCTTCTGCTTCTCTCCCTTTACCACTTAAAACTGCTGCAGTAACTACAGTACTTAAAAAACCTAACTTGTACCCTACTGTTCTTTCTAATTTTCAACCTATCTCTAACTTACCATTCATTTAAAAAAAAAAAAAAACTACTGGAAAGAGTTGTTGCTTCCCAGTTACAATCTTTCCTTGTTCAAAATGTTCTATTTGACCCCTTTCAGTCTGGCTTTTGCCCTCTTCGCAGTACTGAAACTACCCTTGTAAGGGTTGTCAATGACCTACTACTCACTGGTGACTCTGGTTCTCTCTCCATTCCTCTATTACTTGATCTTAGTTCTGCTTTTGATACTTTTTGCCATGAATAACTTCTCTCCCACCTCTTGGATGTTGGTATCACTGGTGCTGCTCTCTCCTGGCTTTCTTCATACCTCACGGATAGACAGTTTTACATTTCAATGCAAAATTATCAGTCACCTACTGTTTCCCTAAAATTAGGTGTCCCTAAGGGATTGGTTCTTGGACTTTTAATATTCATTATATACTGTATATACTGCCTTTGGGTCAACTCATTCACCACCACGATTTCAGTTGCCACTGCTATGCTGATGACATTCAAATATGTGCATTTTGTGGATCTGATATTGATGGCACTTTCATTAAACCATCCAATACTGTAAAAAATATAGGTATCATCTTTGATCCCTCCCTCACTTTTGTAGATCATATTAAATCTGTATCTAAAATTGCCTTCTTTCACCTTCGCTGCATTGCTCGCCTTCATCAATTTATCAGTCTCAAAGACACTGAAACAGTGGTTCATGCTTTATATCCTCACATCTTGACTATTGCAATGCCCTCTTCATTGGTTTACCTGCTAACTCTATTGCTAGGTTGCAATATATTCAAAATTCTGCTGCTAGAATTCTTACACATGCTCAATGGTTACCAGTTTTGCTTTGCATCAAACATAAACTAATCCTGCTTACATTTAAATCACTTCATGGTCTGGCACCTCACTATCTTAGTGAATTGCTTCTCCCCTACAACCCGATCCACTCACTTCGGTCTTCTTGATCCGTATTCCTTTCTGTCCCTAGATCTCATCTCTCTACTGTGGGTGGAAGGTCATTCAGCGTAGTAGCACCCAATATAAGGAATTCACACCCCTCTGACTCTTTTCAGCATCTTTAAATCTCAGCTTAAAACATTTTTGTTTTCTAAGTGTTATTTATCTTAATGTGTTATGTATTCACTCTCAATGACTGTAATAGCTGAACTGAGTTTTTGTGACAGTTCTTTGTTTGTGTTTATTGTGTTACTATTTTATGGCATCCTTGAGCTCTGGAAAGGTGCTTTATAAATTTAACGTATTATTATAATTATTATTATTATTAATGCTTCAGGATGTCATCAACGGACCCGCCTTTCCTCAGGGCCCCTCTGAAGTACTTCTTGGCAAACTCTCCCATGTTGTATTGGCTGTTCTGCAGGATTCTCTCATCAAGGTCCATGTCAGAACTGCCAGTGTAGGCCTCTGCATAGTCACTGACTGGAGACGCCACCTAGAGGTGAGACACATCAATACAATGGCACTCTGAGAGATCTATAGCAAAAATGACCAAGAATTCCAGTCTATATGCTTGAAGAGAACACAAACCTCAATGGAGCGGTCCAGTTCATAGGCTGCAGCGGTAGACCCAACGGCCACAGCCACAGCAGCTGAGGCAGCCACACGACCCTGCTTATTCTTGGGTTCCTCTTTCTTATCCAAAGGAATGTTAATGAAGTCTGGAGCAGCCACTGGCTGTACAAACTCCACAGGAAAAAACCCAGATCGCCCATGAATGGCACCAAACTTCCAGCCTTTTAGCAAAACAAGGACATGGTATATGTGAAAGAGTGTGTGTCATGATAATTTGACATTTTTATTGCAGTGCAATATCAAAATGTTAGTAAAACCATCATGCTTAAGAAAGGGACACAGTCTCCATCCATGCATTTAGGGATGCATGCTATATTGGTGATCATATCGGTATCATCAAATATTAGCTTCTTTTTTTTTTATTATCACAATTGGTCTATTTAGGCTAATATTGGAAGCCATAAAGTCATTGGGCATAGCATAAAAATTAATATTGGATATCATATCAAACAGGATGTCTATATTGGTGCATCCGTACATGCAAGTTACATCAGACAAACATCAGATATAAGACTAGCAAGTCAGTTGAAATGACGTTGCCAAGTGCAGTGCATCACAGTCAAACAGCACATCAAGAATCAAAATAGCACTTCATGCAGGTGTCACACACCGACCCACCAAAATCAGGTGTGTCTCTTTTTAATTCCTCAAGTCGAATCACCTTCTTTTTCACTATGCAACCATAACACTGCCCTGTGAAACAGCCACATGGGTCAAATGTCAAAATTTCAATTTGATGAACAAGTTATGAGCCTTTAAACTTAAAACAGCAACATCATTTACACCCTAAGTATACTATTTGGTTGTAATAATTAAACCATTTAGTAGTCGATAACTCATTAAAACAGTAAGTATATATGTGGATTTTCTAATAATAAAATAATAATACATTTTATCTGTTTTGAACCTTTCATTCATAAAATGCAGCTCAAAGTACAATTTTCAAAATCTGTAAAAATAGTTTAAAAGCATGTGCCAATTTCTCAGAAATCTTTTTTCACGCTAGTTTCTAACATTTTTATATACTTGATCCCTGTCACTGTTGAAGTCCCACAAAAAACCCATCAAAATTAATTAAAACATGTTAATCTCCTAGGGAATACACTCTAAAATGTATACATTGAATCACTCTGGATAAAAGAGTCTAGCTAGTTCTTGCTCAGGGATTGTAACAAACTTCATAAACACTCTTGGATGAAAGCAGTCTCACCTGCGTCCAGGCCGTCCATCTTTTGTAAGCGTATGATGTCTCCCTTGTGGAAACTCAGCAGTGTTCTGTCATCTGTTATGTAATTACGCACAGCAACTACATAGTCTGAATCCTTAAGTAGGAAAGAGCAAAATGACTCACTTCACAGCACAGTAACCAATAATCTCTGAAGTGACCCAGTGTGGCAAGACTGTAGGCTACTGACCTTTTTAAGATCTGTGATGAAGTAGTCAATCATGGTTTTGACCTGAGGAGCTTTGGCAGAGAACAGAATCAGCTTCTCATTGGTGAGGTTGAACTCCAGCATGTTTTTGGAGGGAATGGTGACAAACATGATGTCTGTATAGCTGTAAGAGAAGAGACATGATCACAGAATCATCCACAACTAGCTAAAAAAGGATCATGTATGTTGTGCCATTGGTATCAAAATGAATCCTAATCATTTCAATTATTTAAGAAAATGCAAATACTGTAGTACAGTCTCATTAAAGGAAAAGTTCACCCAAAAATGAAAATTCTCTCATTATTTACTCACCCTCAAACCATCCCAGATGTGTATGACTTTCTTTCTTCAGTAGAACACAAACTAAGATTTTTAGAAGAATATTTCAGCTCTGTAGGTCCATACAATGTCAGTGAATGGTAATCAGACATTTGCAGCTCCAAAAATCATAAAAGGAAAGTGGTTCAATACATGTTTTCAGAAATGATAGGAAAGGTGTGGGTGAGAAACAGAACAATAAGTACTTTGTTACTCTAAATCTCCACTTAGATGTGTAAGTGAAATTAAACAGGCATCACATGTGACTTTCAGATGTGAAAGTGAAAGTGGAGATTTAGAGTAACAAAGCACATACATTTTTATCTGTTTCTCACATACTATTATATTGCTTCAGAAGTCATGGATTAAACCACTGGAGTCATATGAATTAATTGTATGCTGCCTTTATGTAATTTTTGAAGCTACAAACGTCTGGTCACCATTCACTTGCATTGTATGGACCTACAGAACTGAAATATTCTTCTAAAAATCTTTGTTTGAGTTTTGCAGAAGACAAAATGTCATACACATCTGGGATGGTAGGAGGGTGAGTACATGATGAGAGAATTTTCATTTTTGGGTGAACTATCCCTTTAACACCCCTTGACTGTACCTGTAGGGTCGCAGAACTCTGAAGTAGTCTGGGGCTACTGCATTGCTCCTGACCATTTTTAAAAGCTTGATCCCTCTATGAGAGACAGACAGCACCTGGATACCTGTTCCCACACTGCCCTGTGTGAACCAGCAGACAGGTTTTTACTAGCAGGGTGTAAATGGCAATATGAAGTAGAATATCCCTGCTGAAAATACCAGCATATGTCATGTTTTGGCCCAGCATGGTTTGCTGGTTTCCCTCACTAGCTTAACCAACAAGACTGAAAAACAGCTTTACCAGAACCATGCTGGTCCACCAGCTTCCCCAGCTTCACTATGGCTATGATCACAAAATAGACTAGCACTATATCCAACATTAACCAGTCTGGACCAGTATGTAAATTCATGCTGGATTAGGGCTGGTCTTTTCAGCAGGGTTGACCAGAGCAAGATTTCTTACAGATGCTGGGAAGAGGCGTGAGAAGTAGATATCCCAGGTGTCTCTTGCTGCAACTACAACCTTCTTCTTTGCATTCTCATCTTGGATTGCGGCATTGATGTCAATGCTGTGCTCGGCTGTAACATGCACAAGACACAATAGAAAACCAACCCTCCTCATAAGCAGAGTTAAAATTATTATATGACCTCAATGTATACATAAGAGAATCATACCAAAGAGAGATTTCATCTTCTGCCTCTCCTCTGTTGTAATGCGAATGCAAGCTTCTGAGAATGTGTCATGGACAATCTGAGATGAAAGATATAATGTAATTATAGATGTTAAACTGTTAAACAATAAACCTGAATACCTTTAAAGGGATAGTTCATCTATTTACTCGCCTTCATGCCATCCCAGATGTGTATGACTTTCTTTCATCTGCAGAAAACAAACAAAGATTTTTAGAAGAATATTTCAGCTCTGTACGTCCTTACAATGCAAGTGAATGGTGACCAAAAAGCTCCAAAGCACATAAAGGCAGCATAAAAGAAATCCATACAACTCCAATGGAAAAATCCATACCTTCCGAAGCAATCTAATCGGTTTTAGGTGAGAACAGACCAAAATGGCACTCCCTTTTCACTATAGATCTTAAAATCAGCAGTCTCCTTGGCGATCATGACTTTAAACTGGATTAAACTTCCTATCGCCATCTAGCGCTATGTGCATGCATCAAGCACTAGGAAGTGTAATCAAGCTTGAAGTCATGATTGTGCCTAGAGACCACATTTGCAAGGTGTACAGTGAAAAAGTAGTTACATTTTTGGTCTGTTCTCACCCAAAATCGATTGGATGATTTTAGAAGACATTGATTAAACCACTGGAGTCATATGGATTACTTTTATGTTGTCTTTTGGAGCTTCAAAGTTGTATGGACCTACAGAGCTGAAATATTCTTCTAATATCTTTATTTGTATTCAGTAGAAGAAAGAAGATCTGGGAAGGCATCAGGGTGAGTAAATGATGAGAGAATTTTCATTTTTGGGTGAACTATCCCTTTAAGATAAGCCTTTCAGAAAAGTAACAAAATACACAAAGTGAACTGAGAAAAACAAATCAAACCTGTTTAAACAAGAGCTCTAGTAACAGCGGGTGATTGAAGCTGTCTTTTGGATAAAAAATCTAAAAAAAAAAGAAAGAAAAGAAAACACACACATGCCACCCTTTTAAAAAGTTAATGTTTTAGTTGAAAAAGTACTTTATCCTGTTGACCCCTCACTTAAAAATACACAGTACACTAACCTCTTTTCTCAGATAAATTTTCCAGGGCACATTGGTGTAAGTGTATTGCTCTTCACTGCTCCTCTTGTGCAGCTTAGTCTGAATATTCTCCTCTTCTGCTGGAAGTTCTCTAGATACTGTAACACAACATACCACAGTGACTTGTTATAGCCACACCAATGTGGTCTCTATATTGAGCCATGAACTTAAATGAGATCACATAGTCAAATATCTTTATCACAGAGATCACTGTAGTTTACCAGGTGCAGGGGCAGGTAATCTCTGACTAACAGCTGGCACGGGAGGGGATCTCTTTGTCTTTATGCTTTTTGCCCCACCATCATAATCAAATTCCCTTGTGGATGATGAGGAAGAGACTGGAGCATAGGCCTTCTTTCGCTGGTTGTGTGTGACATAAACACACATTGAGCATTAGTCACACTGATAATACTAACAGGGCGAATACAGGTGCATTGAGACAATTTTTGCCTTTCACCTCAATGACAAAAAGTATCCCAGTTATTCTGTATTTGCCCTAACTGACAATTCATCACATAGTTTTAATTAAAATGACATTCAAATGAATAAACTCCTCTCGCACACTAAGGTGGTCATAGGCATGTGTGTAGGACACTGACAATACAATGGATAGAGCAGAAAAAGTCCTTCTAACTTTCGTAAATCTTTATCAGCAATATTTCAGTGAAAAATCCTTAACAGGCATTTTTAAAGTAATAGAAAATGTGGTTTCTTAAGGCACATTTACTATTCTTTCCAACTAATATGATATTACACTAAGCATATCTGTTGACTTTGAGTTAACAAGACTACGTTCTACCTGTGAAGGTGCAGCATTCATCTGGTCTTTTAGAATCATCATAGCTTCATCATGGGGGTCTGGTTTCTTCAAAAACACTTTAGCTTCCCTTCTGTAATACAGAACAGCCCAAAAAGACATTGCAAACACATGTTAGAGCAAGTTGTTTGACCTTTGTTTAGTTCTAGATTTAAATAGATTTAATTGCAAGATGTTAATGACTATTTTCTTGTTGTTTTGTTAAAAGGTCAGGGTGAACATCGGTTTATCATGTCCTTCAACCTTAAGATGTAAAAAGGGCTTGTCAGATCTAAAATAGTTCATTTCTCACCTGGGAATCTCTGCTGGTTTTACAGGGTTACCCTGGTACTGTTGGATGATGTCTTTGATGTTGTGACTTGGTTGTAAATGTTCTGAGTTTGAGATTGTGCTTCTCACTACATCCCCTGGTGGTGAATCCCTTCTAGTTGAGCCTTTGAAAACATATCAAAACACTAAAGAATTAGTGACTTTAAAGAATAAAATGAAGCCAGAAGGTAAATGGCCTGATATAATGACATACTCTGCTGTCGCTGTGGTGATCTTTGTGTGGAAACATGAGCTGGTTTGTAAGAAACCGGTCCAGTTTCTTGCCTAGTCTTCAAATAAGATACATGTATTGATTAAAATCATAACAACAGCTTTTTCAAAAAAATTCAAAAACAAACTGTTTATCGTTTTATAAGAAAAATAAGCATGAGAGTCCATGACAATACAGTGGAGTTCACAAATTTCATTAGACCACTAGTGAAGTTGCTACTATTTTTCTCATTTAATACAAGATGTTTCATTTCCAATTCTATTAGCAGCATAACCATTTTAATGAAATGTTGAATCAAACTATTCACACGAATTTCAGAATTTTACATCATAACATTTCTATAACATTCATGTTTTACACTTTACAACATCCTAAAACTTTGTTTATTTCCAGGTTTAAATTAGACCTTGAATCCCAGTATTTTATTGTAGTCTCAGACTTTTGGATTACCACTATATAAGTGCATGAAACATGTCCATTTAAGACTAGACAAGCTGTAACTTTAAGTTCCGTTTAACTTCTGCAGGTTTTATCTTTGCAATATAATCAATTCGCTCAAATCTTGATATTTAATGTAATGAGATCTTGTAATCAGTGCTGAGAGATACTCACAGGGCTGGACTGACTGGAGCGGGGAGCAGGCATATGCTCACTGTGTGTGTGCTGTGATAAATTATACATATGCTGCTGGAGGGCCATGGCTTGCATTGTCATCTGCTGAGCCTGTGCATATCAGAGTAGCTTGGTATTAAAACACATTCAGTTCAAAATTCGAGACATCTAACTTGCTCTATATACTCACCAATATGATGGCTTGCTGGTTGATGATGGCTTGCTGTTGCTGTGCTAAATTAGCTGGATCTACACCTTTAGTGATTTATAGAGCCACAACATAAAGGAAATGAAGAAGGGTATGTAATTATTACAATAGGAAAATGCATGCCAGAGAATCAGTTAGTCCCAAGCACCATTATTTAGAATGATTTACAGCATCCATACCTGACATATCAGGCATCGGTGGCACATTAGGGAAAGGTTGCATAGCAGGAAAAGCTGGCATAGTAGGCATAGCTGACATTGAAGGCATTGGGGGTACTGAGGGCATGGAGGATGGGGTGGGTGCATGAGGTACAGAGGGCATAGCCGGCATAGGTATAGGTGGCATCATTTTTCCTCCCATAACAGGTAAAACTGGCACAGCTGAGAACAGTAAAAATGGATCAGCAAGCAATGACTGCTTTAACAAATCTTTATGAAATAACTGAATGCAAGCTTTGATAAAGCCCGATCAGCTGTGCCAACTCCCTAAATTGAAATAAAAATGATCAATACTGCTGAACATGGAATAAACACCATGAAGTTTGTGGCACTTTCCACAAATAGGGTACATAATGAGGCCAAAAACCTTTAAATACATGAAAAGTCATTCTAAAAGTATTTTTTTATTTTCAAAACTAATTATAAAAGTTTTACTACTTAAATTATTATATAAATATATATATATATTAATAAATTATTTACAAGTAAATTAATAAATAAACTAAACTAATTATTAACTAATAACTAATAACTATAAACTAATATTTTCTAGCAATAAGCATTTCATAAATACAAAATGAACAAGACAAAACACGGCTGAAGGGGTAACAGGGTGGAAAATTTAGGCTACATTTAGATATCACTCAGCAGGGGCAAGCTAGTTTTGGACAAAATGCTGGTTTTTAATTATTGATAAACTTACATTTGCCTTAAAGTAACATTATTTGATCATTTTTTTAACACAGGATTGAATGGACGAGCTTGACCCTGCCAAGAGACATTGAATTTAGATTTTCTGTGTAAACTACTAAAGATTTATTCACAATTTGTGCTTTAAAGATCTCATGAAATTAAAATTATATATAGTTGTTTAAGTCCATGTTTGTTAGCTTTGAAGCCATGTAAACAGGGTTGAAAAATGTAGCTTGACAAATGCAGTCAACACAACTTTGTAAAAACTGAGGAAATGGAGTCAGATTTTTTTGCTTTTCCTTCCACTATACTGTAGAATAGGGTAAAATGTTGCCACAAATTAAAGAAATCTTACATTTGTTTATACTAGGTGGGAAATCATCTGTCATTATGAGCAAATGTTTGATTTATGCGTCTAATGCTTTACAAAAAGAGAAATGGGACACCAAATTGTATCCTATGTGAGGAAAGTGCCTATTGTCATTTATAGAATTTCCTGCAACTCCAGCAACTGAAAGTCAAATAGTTTGCTTACACAATAGAATACCAATCACCAAAGGCACAGTCAAATCACCAAAGCAGTAAGTCGCTCTAAATAATCCAAAGATCATTTATCAAGCAAAGCTTTAGCAACAAAGAGTGTGGTTGGAAATAATTTGCAAGTCTAAATGTTTATCCTGCAATTAATTGCTTTTAGGTACCAATTGACCCTGGAGCATCCATGCATAATTGATGTGAGGTATAGGAGAGCATAGAAAGAGAACAGATGTAGGGCTCACCACCGGGCTGCAGTCCTGGGGGATATGGCCTGCTTCTGAGGGGCTTCTCCATGTCCTCATCATTCCCTCCAATTCCACCCACTCCCTTCATACAACTGGATATGCTGGACGACTTCTCCATATCCCGAAGTGCAGATAAGGCAAGGCAAGGCAAGGCAAAGCAAAACAGGCTCTCACCCAGGCTGGACCCTTCTCAACTCAGTCAAACGAGAAATCAATCTCCCCACGGGAGTACCTTATACTCTCTAAGAGGAGCATGGCCCTTTTACTACTGCCATAAAGAGAGAGAGCTGTGCTGGCTTTGCCCACAGAAATCAGGCTTTAACTTTCCATTCTAGAATGTTTAAGTGACCAAAAATGCATTATTGTTGTGCTATTTGTGCCCTTTTTTCAGCTTAATGGTTTACTTGCTTGTTTTTACAGGTGGCCTGAATTATTTCTTTGTTTGCAACAAGAAAAAAACAAGCTTTAGTCCTTTTAAATACCACTACCATACCTCTACAGGAGTTTAAAAACACCAGACATTCTCTCAAAGGCATAATATTTTAATGCTATTGGCAAAAAAAAAAAAAAAAAAAAAAAAGGGCTTTAATTCTGTGAAAAATACTGTAAACAGATAACTTAATCACCTTCAATGCAGGAGGCCTGGCACCAACAGTGTACATTTGATACACTCAGTCACTTACAATCTGAAGATCAAATGTCTTGATCTATTCTGCATACATTTATGTTGTATTTTTAAGCTGCTTCCCCAAATATTTGACTTACCCCATCAGACAGCACTGGGTCAAACAGACTGTCAAGATAACTGTCCATGCCTTTCTGAGTTGGAGCCTCACTGAAGTCTAATTCTATTGGTTGGTCATAGTTATTGGGAAAATAACAGAAATCATATAATTTGGATATGGAATATATGCATAAATAAATAAAGTATAAAAGCATCTTGAAAGCAAGTATAAACAGCTGACCATGGCTGTAATATCCATCTGAATCTGGGAGGCTGGAACTGGCCTTTGCTTGAGGCAGAACAAATGAGCTGTCATCATCGGAATCAAATCCGCTTCCAAACAGAGCCCTGTGAAAGTTCATATTGAGGGCAAAATATCAGTTAACACTTCATTAATACAATAAAAACTTTTCACACCTTGGACACCTTGAAGTTACATATTCCACCATTTGTGCCTTAAAGTCGGAGTTTGGATTTATACTAGGGCTGTCAATTGATTAAAATGTTTAATCAAATTAATTATATGATATGCCAAATTATTATCACAATTAATTGATGAAATAATTCCAAACAATTCTATTTAAATAATTATAATATAATATATATATAATAAATATAACAATTCACATAATTAAAATACAATACGTTACTGTGGCAGATGAGTAAAGCATTGATTAGACAATACAAAAAGTGCCTTTAGAAAGCAATATATTGTTTGAACATAAGCCTATCATTGGGCTACAGTCCACAGGAATCCATTTTGCAATTGAAATCTGTCTGAGCTAGACTATTATAAAGGCTCTTCTACTGATGTGTGCAGCTGGATTTGTACTTACTGCCCCCTGCTGAGTGCTGACTGAGACTCGTAAAAACATGAAGATAAATTTAAGCTTGAACGCTTGGTAGGAATATTCCTTATTACTGTCAGGGTGTATGATTAATGGTGTACATTTATTACGAATAATTGTTTATGTAAATAATTGTAACACATTAATTCGACAGCCTTACTTTAAATGTCTATTGGCTTTGAAAGCATATGCTAATCTACACCCAAAAGTTGAATTAACTTTCAGTATATATGAACATTAATATACAGTATTCCTCTTGCAGGAAAATGGACCAAAAACATCCAAATCAAATAAAATACACCAAATGTAACAGACAATCAAGTAGCAAATCATGACTGTGACATGGGGTGAGAGCAATAATTCTAAGCATAATTATTGTGCCAGCACAAAGTGCAAGTGTCTATCTGTGAGTGTATGTGTGCAAACTGTGGGTCTACTGTATGTTAATGAAATGCTGCAAATTGCAATATGTTAGTTTAATGAGAAATAGGTAATTGTGTTAAAAAGTTTCACAACCACCTCTGTTTTCAGTACAGTCTAAATTCAGATCCTGCATTTGCAGTTTGAAGATTCCACCAGTAGGTGATAATAAAGTTCATGTCTAAACTATGAAAATACAATGGAACATAATTTATGAATTTCTGAGATTTTTTGTATTTATTATATTAATAAACGAATGTAATTTTTAAACAAAATCGACCAGCAGAAGTGAAGTGCATACAACAATCCACAGACTCACCACAGATTTGTGTGTCAGTTTATCAATATGACAAAATAATACTTAGATTTAAGTAAGACTTATAATTTAGAGACAATAACCAAAGAAGAACCTCAGAATTATATTAAACTTAACCCAAAACATTAGTGCTTTGCATACACAATTTCGTCAAACCCACTTGCGCTTAGACTTAGCGCATACTTGCATGAAAATACAAACACTTCACGCCCATGGCTGCTGATTTTGCGCATATGATGTATGCTTATAGTTTAGTGCTTTTAAAATAGGGTCAGTAAAGTAAAACCTACTGGTTATTTTTTTTAAAGGGTACAAGCCCATTGATATGTCCCAACTTAACTTCCTCTTTCAATTGGATATACCTCAACACAGGAAATAAAAACTGCACTTGACAAGCGATATTATGTTTTTTTAAGGGTGAAATGTTGAATTTCTGCGGCACTAGCAGCACCATACAGAATTGAAAAATAATGATTTCTGATTTCAGTGTTTTGAACAATCCTCCCATCTTACATTATTTGGAATAAATGGTAGCCCTCCCCAAACTCACACCATTGAACAAATGTAATGTTTGGTCCAGCTGGTCCACTCAAACAAACAAATTGCAATTCCATTTGGTGCCACTACTGCAGCACAAATTACACAATTTATCGTTAAGCAAGCAGAGCAGGCCTATTTAAACGCAATTCGTATCTATGAATAGTGCACATAATCCATTTCCAGTGTTAATTAATCTAGATTACTCAAATGAGAATAAACATGAGGCAGTATTATACAGATACTGACAGACTGGCATTGGGTCTGGTTCTGGTGGGACTCTCAGTCGAGATGATGAAGTAAGACTTTTGCTTTGGAAAATTTTTCATCAGCTCCATGTCTGCGATCAAGTCCATTACGTAATCATGCCCTGCAAGCTCTGCCCACTGTCCATGCTCTTTCATGATGACTGAGCAACCCTTCCAGGCCTCCGTCACACCCCTGTGGAGCCAATTAATGGAACTATTCATTTCAGCTAAATTACAGATGAAAGAGATACTGAAGGGCTCATTATAGACTCTACGTATCCCAACATGCTTGAAAGAATCAGCCATGCACTAATGACTGGAATACAGCATATGAAAAGGCTTCTAATGAAGACATGGAAACATTACATAATTTAAACAGACTAAAATGTGACAAGAGAAGAGTTCTTTGCTGAAGTAGATTTTAACATTAGATTTTTACAAAGTATATGAGTGGTGCTTGCCCATGCAAAACTCACCGGCATGATGCTAGGATGTTGTGTGTGGATGCCATTGCCATGTGGTTTCTGTGTTCTGAGTGATTTTAAATGCATTGCTATGTGGTTGCTAGGGTGTTTTGGGTGGTTGCTAGGGCATTGCTATGTGGTCTCTTACTGACCCAAGTCAAAAGAGCCCACTTATGTCTCTATGTCATTCTGTCCCTATATGTTGCTGGGGTCCCTCTCCTTTAGTGAAGTTCTATTGGTTTTTCTTATTATACATCAGGCAAAAATGCACCGTCTCTTCATGTGAAATAGTAATAGCAAAGTTTACCTAAATAAACTAGGCCCTTGCCACAAATAGTGAGGGATGAGGTATTTGCTAAAGTTAATACTAAGGGTTAGGGGTTTAGAAAAACTTGCAAGTAAAATGAGTTAATGAAACAGAAAATATGGTGATAAAAAAGACAAAGGTGATAGATAGTATGGTGTTTTGTGGGAACTGATGCACACACTGTAGTAATAGCTTGATTAGCTTGCTTGGTTTTGTACCTGTGTTGTAGAATATCTCCAGCCAACTCCTCCCCACTAGTCCAGGAGTGCACAGGGCACAGGAAAGATACCCCTGCCAATATAACATGACGTTTAACAGCTGTGGTTAGACAGGCATGAGTGAAGACTACAAGCAAATGTCTTTTTTATATTCTGTTTAACACCAGATCAGGTATCATCAGATATAGCTGAGCTTTACACAATTGTCTCCAGAGGGTTTATAGATACAAAGGAACCTGCCAGGTTGATTTATGAAGATTACAGTGATGGAAGAGCATTTAAAAAATGCTTAATTTGGTGTTTGCAAGATATTGTTTCTTTCTTGCCTTATGTAAGTGTGTATCTCTTCCATGCCAAACAAGGCAATCTCAAAAGATTTGTTCTCCAACATTCCTAATCAACAATGTCTCATTCATAGCCTAATTTTACACCCACTATGCCTCAAAAATCTAATTTTATATTTTGCTAGGTTTTCTTTTGATACTTATATGCATGCATTTTATTTTGTATTAAATAAACCAATATTTCATGAACATTATTCATACTAATTAAATAAAGAAATAATATTAACATATAATAGTGCTGTAGCACTTTCCAATACACTTTTCTAGTAAATGCACTTCGTTTAATGAACAAACGCTGAGCAAGTTTCTTTTTTGGTTAATGTTAATTTATGTTAATTTTACTGTTCATTGTTATTTCATGTTAGTTCATAATACATTAACTAATTTTAACATATACATTTATATTAAACTTTAGGTTCATTGTTAGTTCATTTTAACTAATATATTTAACTAATTTTAACAAATTCAAACTTGTCGTAAAGTGTTAAAGTGCTGAAATGTAAAACTGAGTTTAAAGTGAATCCCTTGTTGAAATTGAAGTCTGACTTTAAAGTAATCATGCAACAGGATTCAAATTAATCTAAGTTTACCATAAAGCTAAAACCAGGAACGAAATGTGCAGTTGAAGTCAGAAATTTACATACAACATAGCCAAATACATTTAAACAATTTTTTTCACAATTCCTGAAATTTAATCGTAGAAAACATTCCCTGTCTTAGGTCAGTTAGGATTACTACTTTATTTTAAGAATGTGAAATGTCAGCATAATAGTAGAGATAATTATTTATTTCAGCTTTTATTTCTTTCATCACATTCCCAGAGGGTCAGAAGTTTACATATATTTTGTTAGTTTTTGGTAGCATTGACTTTAAATTGTTTAACTTGCGTCAAATGTTTTGGGGAGCCTTCCACAAGTTTCTCACAAGTTGCTGGAATTTTTGCAATTAAGTCAGGTTTGTAGGCCTCCTTGCTTGCACACCATCAGATTGAGGTCAGGGCATTGTGATGGCCACTCCATCCATTGTCCATTTGGAAGACCCATTTGCGACCGTGCTTTAACTTCCTGGCTGATGTCTTGAGATGTTGCTTCAATATATCCCCATAATTTTCCTTCCTCATGATGCCATCTATTTTGTGAAGTGCACCAGTCCCTCCTGCAGCAAAGCACCCCCACAACATGCCACCCCAATGCTTCACAGTTGGGATGGTGTTCTTCGGCTTCCAAGCCTCACCCTTTTTCCTCCAAACATAACGATGGTCATTATGGCCAAACAGTTAAATCCAAAAAGTAACATTTTTGTCCTCATGTGCTCTTGCAAACTGTAGTCTGGCTTTTTAATGGCGGTTTTGGAGCAGTGGCTACTTCCTGGCTGAGCAGCCTTTTAGGTTAATCAATATAGGACTCATTTTTACTGTGGATATAGATACTTGTCTATCGTGTTTTCCTCCAGCATCTTCACAAGGTCATTTGCTGTTTTTCTGGGATTGATTTGCACTTTTTGCATCAAACTACGTTCATCTCTAGGACACAGAATGTGTCTCTTTCCTGAGCAGTATGATGCAGCGTGGTCCCATGGTGTTTATTTTTTTTATTATTTTTTTTTTTTATTCACTTTTTATAAAAGCTTACAATGACATTTATCCCATGGTGTTTATACTTGTGTACTATTGTTTGTACAGATGAATGTGGTACCGTCAGGTGTTTGGAAATTGATTCCATGTATGAACCAGGCTTGTGGAGGTCCATAATTATTTTTCTGAGGTCTGATTTCTTTTGATTTTCTCATGATGTCAAGCAAAGAAGCACTGAGTTTGAATGTAGACCTTAAAACACATCCACAGGTACACCTCCAATTGACTACAATTAGCCAATTAGCATATCAGAATCAAATTACTATTATTCCAATTAATTGGTTAATTGTCTAAAGGCTTGACAACATTTACTGGACTTTTCCAAGTTGCTTAAAGGCACAGTTAACATGTAAACTTCTGACCTACTGGAATTGTGATATTGTCAGTTAAAAGTGAAACAATCCTAAACAATACATGTCATAAAGGACTTGCCAAAACAAAAGTTTGCTAATATTAAATCTGTGGAGTGGTAAAAAAATTTGTTTTAATGACTTCAACCTAAGTGTATGTAAACATCTGACTTCTAGTGTAACCTACTGTAACCCTGACAATATTTAACAAGTTTTAAAGTTTGTTGCATCTCGAAGATAACTAAACCTCGATTTAAACCAAGTTCAGTCTTACTCCTTATTGGTGCAACTCATCCTGGGAGTCATTATTGGGAAGCACTGTGTAAAACTCTGATACACACCATCAAAACAGTGCACTTGCAAAACCATGTTTGCTTTCTTTCTATTAGCTGTCCATTCCAGCAGTGACAGTGGGTAGGTCCTCGCTGTCTCCGGTCCATACAGAGACTTCTGCATGGCTTGTATTAGCTTGTGTTGGCCGACAGCTTTGAATCCATTATAAGCATGGTCTGAAACAAACCTAAAACATATAAAAAGCAAAAAGTGATAAATACACCAGTTTAGCTTATTACAAGTTGATATTGAACTGCAGAATATTTAATGTTTATTCAATATTTTTATGAATTTGATTATTTTTTAAGTTATCAGCAAGAGTGTAGTACTCTCATTTCTATTTAAAGAGATAGTTTACCCAAAAATGAAAATTCTCTCATCATTTACTCACTCTCATGCCATCCCAGATGTATATGACTTTTTTTCTTCTGCTGAACACAAATAAAGATTTTTAATTCCACTACAATACCAACAGATGAACACACTCTCCTCGCTCTCCTGGGATTATTATTTTGAGCTCTTGTGTCCTGTTTTCCCCAGCGTTCGTGACACCTATCATATCGTGTCTGAACACATGGATTTAACCACTGGAGTCATATGGATTACTTTTATGCTCCGTTTATGTGGATTTTGGAGTTTCAAAATTTTGGTAACCATTCACTTGCATCGTATGGACCTACAGATCTGAAATATTCTTCTAAATAACTTATTTTGTGTTTTGCAGATGAACGAAAGTCATACAGT
The DNA here is from genome assembly GCA_032164185.1 of Moxostoma hubbsi. NCBI lineage: Eukaryota > Metazoa > Chordata > Actinopteri > Cypriniformes > Catostomidae > Moxostoma > Moxostoma hubbsi. The sequence goes on along the minus strand of JAVLUX010000024.1, from coordinate 14,378,833 downwards.
CATCTGGGATAAAGGATGAGTAAAGGATGAGTGAATTTTCAATTTTGGGTGAATTATTCCTTTAACGCATTTTACTACATTTAAATCCATTCCAAATAATTTCAAAAATGTCCCCCTAAATAAGTGCAGAAAATGCAGAATCTGTCAGGGCCTAATTAGATAAGCCAGACAGGCATTCTGGTATGTTGTTTACTTCAGAAGGTATTTCTCCATTTTGGCTGATGGTGCAAATGCACTCAGGCAGGCTAACAGCAGCATCCATCCTCTCTCTGAGTTTTCTTGATTGGTATTTCTCCAGACCTGATTGGCAATTTGACACAAGATTTCATCCCGCAAGCCAGGGTTGGTGAGCCCCTTCTGGATGATGTAATTTCCAAATAAATTCTCCTGAGCACCATTCAGATGAGGGTCGCCCATAAACCTCAAGATCTACAAAGTGGAAGGGTATAACTTTAATGCTAGAAGCATGAATAATAGAGGACAAATAAAAAACCTTCAACAGTATATAATGCAGTGCACCATGACAAAAACTTCTAGAGCCTCATGTGTAAAATCATCATCAATGTGGGTTAGTGGTGTTTTCAACGGTGCCGTTAACATTCCAAACTTTGGCTCCTATGAAATGAATGGAAATCAATGTATTAATCACTAGTCACTTGTTACACAGCAAACATTTACAAAATATGTCAGGCCCATGTGAATATGTGCGTTTCAATTTGTGTTCTTGGAATATATGACTGCAACTTGTCTTACTTTGAAGTGAATCTGGATGAATTTTGAGATGGTGAAGTTGTTGATGTCGAGAGGTAGCATGAGCTGAGACTCCACCTGAACCGTGGGAGCCTGAACAAGAGCCAAGCAATCAGAATGAAGCTCTGTACCACCTTAAAAACAAAGATGATCCAAAAAGTGGAGAGAGGTGAGGAAGTAAGTACACAAAGTTTAAGGTACATGCATATTTAATCATTAAGTAGATAACTTTATCCAAAGTGGCTTAGTTTTCAGAGTAAGCTAGAGTAGAGCAGCTCCCTGCCCTCTTAGACCTGGCCATGGCTTGAACAGAAGTGAAAATTCAGAAAAGTGGCAACAAAAAAAAACAAAAAAAAAAAACAGAAAGGGATTTTTTTAATAAAGTTTATTTATAGGGAGCACAATTGTGTATGGTTATGGTTTAATTAAGTGCTTGTGAAAGAGGCGTTTCTTCAGTTATTTCTTGAAGGTTGTGATGGTCTCAGCAGATCGGGTTGAGATTTGGGAGAAAAAAATCTCATAATTAACTAAATATTTTTCTCCAAAACATGTTTGCCACAATTACTGGCATTCCTAGAAATACGTATGATTAAAATATATCTGATGTATATTCCCATTCATATTTTACATTTTTTAGTACACCTGGGTGACTAGGAACATGAAATTGTTCAGCTATGACTTCCTGTTTCACAGGGGTATAAATATGAGGTAACACACGGGCCAAATTCTCTTAATCATCAATCACAGTGGATTAGACTAAATAATATAGTTCTGATGTGCAGCAAAAGGTTGTTGAGCTTCACAAAATGTAAAGTGGCTAAAAGACAATAGAAATTGAACATTTCTATTATTGCCACTATCAGGGCAATAATAAAGAAGGTCCATTTAACTGGAGATGCTACGAATCATTCTAAAAGAGGACGTGTGTCTATATTGTCTCCATGCACAGTGAAGAGGATGGTCTGAGTGGCCAAGAATTCTCCAAGGATCACAGCTGGAGAACTGCAGAAATTATTTGGGTCTTGGGGTCAGAAAGTCTCCAAAACCACAATCAGACATCACCTACTAAGTAGTTTGGGAGAGTTTGAAGAAAAAAGCCTCTGCTCTCTTCCAACAATAAAGGCATCTTCAGTTTGCCAGACACAACTGGAACTTTAAATGGGACCGGATTATATGGTCAGAAAAAAATAAATAGCTTTTTGGTAGCAAACGCCAGAGATAGATTTGCCGCACATCCATATGGAAAAGTACCTCACGGCCACGTTTAAATATGGTGGAGGATCTTTAATTTTGTGGGGTTGTTTTTCTGCCAGAGGTCCTGGACATATTGTTTGGATACATGGCATCACAGACTCTATCAAATACCAACAGATAAAATAACTAAACCTGGCTGCCTCTGCCAGATAGCTTAAAATATGGTTGGATCTTCCAGCAGGGTGATGATCCAAAACAAACATCTAAATCAACACAAAAATGTTTAACTGACCACAAAATCAAGGTTCTGCCATGGCCATCCCAGTCTCTTGACCTGAACCCCATAGAAAACATGTGGGGTGAACTGAAAAGGAGAGTACACCAGCATGGACCTCTGAATTTGAAGGATCTGTAGAGATTCTGTATGGAGGAATGGTCTCAGATCCCTTGCCAGGTGTTCTCCAACCTCATTAGGCATTATAGGAGAAGACTCAGAGCTGTTATCTTGGCAAAAGTAGGTTGCACAATGTATTGAATAAAAGGCTGCCAATAATTGTGTCACACATATATTTGACAAAAAATGTTAGTTTTTTGATAAAACATATGTTCTGTTCACAATTGTTTGATATCCATTAGACGATAGATTTTTGTGAATATTCTGAATAAATAGAGAAGAAAAATAAGACATATTTTTCACAGATTTCTTTGCTCAAACTCCAGAAAGTATTCACAGCGCTTCACCTTTTCCACGTGTTGTTATGTTACAGCCTTATTCCAAAATGGATTAAATTAATTATTTCCTCAAAATTCTACAAACAATATCCCGTAATGACAACGTGAAAGAAGTTTGTTTGAAATCTTTGCAAATTTAATAGAAAATAAATAAAAATCACGTACATAAGTATTCACAGCCTTTGCTCAATACTTTGTTGAAGCACCTTTGGCAAAAATTACAGCCTCAAGACTTTTTGAGTATGATGCTTCAAGCTTGGCACACCTATTTTTGGGCAGTTTCTCCCATTCTTCTTTGCAGGACCTCTCAAGCTCCATCAGGTTGGATGGGGAGCGTCAGTGCACAGCCATTTTCAGATCTATCCAGAGATGTTCAATCAGGTTCAAGTCTGGGCTCTGGATTGGCCACTCAAGGACATTCACAGAGTTGTCCCGTAGCCACTCCTTTGTTATCTTGGCTGTGTGCTTAGGGTCGTTGTCCTGTTGGAAGATGAACCGTCGCCCCAGTCTGAGGTCCAGACATCTCTGGAGCAGGTTTTCATCAAGGATGTCTCTGTGCATTGCTGCATTCATCTTTCCCTCGATCCTGACTAGTCTCCCAGTTCCTGCCGCTGAAAAACATCCCCACAACATGATGCTGCCACCACCATGCTTCACTATAGGGATGTTACTGGCCAGGTGATGAGGTTTCCTCCAGACATGACGCTTGCCATTCAGGCCAAAGAGTTCAATCTTTGTTTCATCAGACCAGATAATTTTGTTTCTCATGGTCTAGGAGTCCTTCAGGTGGCTTTTGGCAAACTCCAGGCGGGCTGTCATGTGCCTTTTACTGAGGAGTGGTTTCCGTCTGGCCACTCAACCATACAGGCCTGATTGGTGGAGTGCTGCAGAGATGGTTGTTCTTCTGGAAGTTTCTCCTCTCTCCACAGAGAAACATTGCAGCTCTGTTAGAGTGACCATCAACCTGATGGTCACTCTAACAGAGCTCCAATGTTTTCTCTGTGGAGAGAGGGACCAATCTTGGTCACCTCCCTGACTAAGGCCCTTCTCCATTAATCGCTCAGTTTGGCGGCCAACTGTAGGAAGAGTCCTGGTGGTTCCAAACGGATGATGGAGGCCACTGGGACCTTCAATGCTGCAGATTTTTTCTGTACCCTTCCCTAGATCTGTGCCTCGATACAATCCTGTCTCGGAGGTCTACAGACAATTCCTTGGATTTCATGGCTTGGTTTGTGCTCTGACATGCACTGTTAACTGTGGGACTTTATATAGACAGGTGTTTGTCTTTCCAAATCATGTCCAATCAACTGAATTTACCACAGGTGGACTCCAATCGTTGTAGAAACATCTCAAGGATGATCAGTGGAAACAGGATGCACCTGTGCTCAATTTTGAGTGTCATGGCAAAGGCTGTGAATACTTATGTACATGTGATTTTTTTCGTTTTTTATTTTTAATAAATTTACAAATATTTCAAAAAACTTCTTTCAAGTTCTCATTATGGGGTATTGTTTGAAGAATTTTTAGGAAAATAATGAATTTAATCCATTTTGGAATAAGGCTGTAAAATAACAAAATGTGGGAAAAGTGAAGCGCTGTGAATACTTTCCGGATGCACTGTATTTAACAAGGGTGCCAATATTTTTGGCCACCACTGTATTTCTGCCTTTCCTGTCAAAGGTGCTGTATTATGAGCTAGCAGCACGATATGAGACAAAACTAGATCTCTTCAATGACGCATGCTTTCACTGACAGCTTAGTTGATTATGAACAGGATTGATAGTTTTATTATGTCATTCACTTGCAACGATGTGGTAAATTGGCATTTTCATGTTGAATTAACAGGCTTATATTTAATTTTTAAGATCAGCAAATATATAACAATGCAATTCCTTAGCTCACTGAGTGAATCTGTTATGTGCATTTGTGGATCGCTGTATGTGTGTGTGGATCTGTTACATGTATTTGTGGATGGCTCTGTGTGTGTGTGGATCTGTTACGTGCTTTTGTGGATCGCTGTATGTGTGTGTGAATCTGTTACGTGCATTTGTGGATGGCTCTGTGTGTGTGTGTGTGTGTGTGGATCTGTTACACGCATTTTTGGATCGCTGTATGTGTGTGTGTGGATCTGTTATGTGCATTTGTGGATTGCTGTATGTGTGTGTGTGGAACTGTTGAGTGCATTTGTGGATCGCTCTGTGTGTGTGTGTGTGTGTGTGTGTGTGTGTGTGTGTGTGTGGATCTGTTGAGTGCATTTGTGGATCGCTGTGTGTGTGTGTGTGTGTGTGTGTGGACACCATACATTTGTGGATCGCTGTATGTGTGTGTGGATCTGCTATGTGCATTTGTGGATCGCTGTGTGTCTGTCTGTGTGTGTGTGTGTGTGTGTGGGTGTGTGTGGACCTGTTGAGTGCATTTGTGGATCACTGTGTGTGTGTGTGTGTGTATCTTTTGAGTGCATTTGTGGGTCTGTGTGTGTGTATGTGTGGATCTGTTGAGTGCATTTGTGGATCGGGGTGTGTGTGTGGGTGTGTGTGTGTGTGTGTGTGTGTATCTTTTGAGTGCATTTGTGGGTCTGTGTGTGTGTATGTGTGGATCTGTTGAGTGCATTTGTGGATCGGTGTGTGTGTGTGGGTGTATGTGTGTGTGTGTGTGTGTATCTTTTGAGTGCATTTGTGGGTCGGTGTGTGTGTATGTGTGGATCTGTTGAGTGCATTTGTGGATCGGTGTGTGTGTGTGTGTGTGTGTGTGTGTGTGTGTGTGGATCTGTTGAGCGCATTTGTGGATCGGTGTGTGTGGATCTGTTGAGCGCATTTGTGGATCGGTGTGTGTGTGTGTGGATCTGCTATGTGCATTTGTGGATCGCTGTGTGTCTGTCTGTGTGTGTGTGTGTGTGTGTGTGTGTGTGTGTGTGTGGGTGTGTGTGGACCTGTTGAGTGCATTTGTGGATCACTGTGTGTGTGTGTGTGTGTGTATCTTTTGAGTGCATTTGTGGGTCTGTGTGTGTGTATGTGTGGATCTGTTGAGTGCATTTGTGGATCAGTGTGTGTGTGTGGGTGTGTGTGTGTGTGTGTGTGTATCTTTTGAGTGCATTTGTGGGTCGGTGTGTGTGTATGTGTGGATCTGTTGAGTGCATTTGTGGATCGGTGTGTGTGTGTGTGTGTGTGTGTGTGGAACTGTTGAGTGCATTTGTGGATCGGTGTGCGTGTGTGTGTGTGTGGACCTGTTGAGTGCATTTGTGGATCACTGTGTGTGTGTGTGTGTGTGTGTGTGTGTGTGTGTGTGTGTATGCGTGTGTGTGTGTGTGTGGATCTGTTGAGAGCATTTGTGGATCGCTGTGTGTGTGTGTGTGTGTGTGTGGATCTGCTGAGTGCATTTGTGGATCACTGTGTGTGTGTGTGTGTGTGTGTGTGTGTGTGTGTGTGTGTGTGTGTGTGGACACCATACATTTGTGGATCGCTGTATGTGTGTGTGGATCTGTTACGTGCTTTTGTGGATCGCTGTATGTGTGTGTGGATCTGTTACGTGCATTTGTGAATGGCTCTGTGTGTGTGTGTGTGTGGATCTGTTACACGCATTTTTGGATCGCTGTATGTGTGTGTGTGGATCTGTTATGTGCATTTGTGGATCGCTGTATGTGTGTGTGTGGAACTGTTGAGTGCATTTGTGGATCGCTGTGTGTCTGTGTGTGTGTGTGTGTGTGTGTGTGTGTGTGTGTGTGTGTGGACACCATACATTTGTGGATCGCTGTATGTGTGTGTGGATCTGCTATGTGCATTTGTGGATCGCTGTGTGTCTGTCTGTGTGTGTGTGTGTGTGTGTGTGTGTGTGTGTGTGTGTGTGTGTGTGTGTGTGGGTGTGTGTGGACCTGTTGAGTGCATTTGTGGATCTGTGTGTGTGTGTGTGTGTGTGTGTGTGTGTGTGTGTGTGTATCTTTTGAGTGCATTTGTGGGTCTGTGTGTGTATGTGTGGATCTGTTGAGTGCATTTGTGGATCGGTGTGTGTGTGTGGGTGTGTGTGTGTGTGTGTGTGTGTATCTTTTGAGTGCATTTGTGGGTCGATTTGTGTGTATGTGTGGATCTGTTGAGTGCATTTGTGGATCGGTGTGTGTGTGTGTGTGTGTATGTGTGTGTGTGTGTGTGTGGATCTGTTGAGCGCATTTGTGGATCGGTGTGTGTGTGTGTGTGTGTGTGTGTGTGTGTGGATCTGTTGAGCGCATTTGTGGATCGGTGTGTGTGTGTGTGTGTGTGTGTGTGTGTGTGTGTGTGGATCTGTTGAGCGCATTTGTGGATCGGTGTGTGTGTGTGTGTGTGGATCTGTTGAGCGCATTTGTGGATCAGTGTGTGTGTGTGTGTGTGTGTGTGTGTGTGTGTGTGGAACTGTTGAGTGCATTTGTGGATCACTGTGAGTATGCGTGTGTGTGTGTGTGTGTGTGTGTGTGTGTGCGTGTGTGTGTGTGTGTATGCGTGTGTGTGTGTGTGTGGATCTGTTGAGTGCATTTGTGGATCGCTGTGTGTATGTGTGTGTGTGTGTGTGTGTGTGTGTGTGGATCTGCTGAGAGCATTTGTGGATTGCTGTGTGTGTGTGTGTGTGTGTGTGTGTGTTTATGTGGTTTACAGGGCCAATTTTTTTAGGTTACAAACTGGTAATTACAAGGGTATTATGCAATAAATGTGGTTTATGAGGACATTTCTAGTGTCCCCATAATTTAAATAGCTTAAAAAACATATTAAACGATGTTTTATTGAAAATGTAAAAATGTAGATAGTTTTTTGTGAGGGTTAGGGTTAGGGGTTGTGTTAGGTTTAGGGGATAGAATCTGTCTATGGAAAGTCCTCATAATGATAGGTAGACCAACATGTGTGTGTGTGTGGATCTGTTGAGTGCATTTGTGGATCGCTCTGTGAGTGTGTGTGTGTGTGTATGTATGTATGTATGTATGTATGTGTGTGTGTGTGTGTGTGTGTGTGTGTGTGTGTGTGTGTGTATTTGTAGATTGCTGTGTCCATGTGTGGATCTGTTGCATACAGTTATGAAAGGCTTCACTTTTGTTTTCACTCCATACACCAGGCACCAGTGGTTCCATCACACAGTATTTTGATAGTGTGTGAGAATTGCACTTCAGTACCTGCGGCTGCCAGCAGCAATGCTCCGAGTTCAGCTGGAATGACCAGATGAGTGACGTTGACCACTTCCCTTCTTGACAACTCCTGCAAATAAAGTATTTACTGTGTAAGTATAAAAAATATACTAAATTGTGTTTTATTCACAGATCAAATGTCATTCCTACCATTTCTCGGATCCTTTCCTTCTCTTCTGCCTTCCTCCTGGCTTCATATCTCAGCTACAATAGTAAGAAGAAAAACTATTTAACATGGGATTGTAGCTTCAGCCTGATCACTAACTACTTAAAATGGATTGTTCTTACCCGAATGTATCTCTTGCGATTGACATACATATGAACCAGAGAGCGGAATTTCACCAGGCTAGCTCTCATTTTTACATATCGCTTTCTATGAAAATCATATACAACATAAATGGATCATTCAATGACAAATATGAATAATTCAATCATATCATTATAGTGTAAGCACCTGCTGAAGCAGCTAAAGAGACATATAGGCTGAGAAATGGTAGCTGGTACCTTGTGAGATAGCCTCTGCAAAGGGCCTGCAGCCATATGATCTTCATGCGAAAGGCCATGTAGCGTTTTCTCACAAAGAACATCCTGGTGTAGCGCTGCAGAGTCAGAGCAGCTACATGCCTCACTCTGTCCCTCTTACTCTCCAGCAGGAAGTAAATGTCCTCTTTCATGAACAGCTATCAAACATTAAGAGGTACATTTAAGTATTAAAACAGAAATGTTCAAATTGAACTGAGCATTTTGTAACTATGGCTGTAAGTTATGTGCCTATACTGGAATTAAATAGACTCAATAGAGTAAATCTTGACTTATAAGTGTGACAGCTAGCCAAGATGGAGAGAACCAGGGGCACCATAAAGCATTTTCAGAATCATGCTCACTTTGGTGACACCGACTTGAAACACTCCTGGCCTCACAGGGCAAAGCTTGCTCAACATGATGACACAGTTTTCACCATTGGCAGGAGGAGGTTGTTTGATGCCCAGCAGTGACTTGTATCTAAATATAACCAAATAATTGGATTAGTGTTTAAAATATCAACAGACAGAAAGTTGATAGCTAATGATTTCAGATACACCAGGGACATTCCTGTGTTATGTCCTCAGCTTTAGTATTACATTTTTAGCTGTTACCTGAAAAGGAAGACATCAAAGGGCATTCTGATTGGATAGCCCTCTCTCCTGATTCGAATGGTTACCAAAATCCCAGAATAGCTCAGCTGGGCACTGACCAGATCCACATCAAACACACCAGGCTCCTGTAAGTTTACACATTCTGTCAGTCGATTTAAATGACAGATAAGTCATTTTTTTAAGTTTGACATCCCTGAACTCAGTGACTGCTGTTTCTTACCTTGTTTTGGTTTGGCTTTATGCACCGCACAAAATATGGATTGGATCTGTTAGTAACAAAATTTAAAGTAAGTGTTCGATGAAAAAACTGACTTGCTATGAGATTTACATAGACACTGCAATGCACAGTTAAAGGATTACTTAAGCCCTAATAAAAATTCTGTCTAGATTTACTCACCCTAATGTTGTTCCAAAACCTATATAACATTATTTTGTGTTTCGAAATTGTTAACTCAAGAACTGCTGCAACCAGATCATTAAGTAAGTTGAACTCAAAAACTGGATTAGATAAATTTGTGTGCACATTGTTAAAATCGGTTTTGTGTACAAATTAAACCATCCACTAAAATATTCAAATCAAAAGAATGTTTTGTTTGAACAGTATTATTAAGGAGACCTAGGTTGGATGTCAATATTTTCAATGAATAGCTTATTATGCAACAAAATTGTAATTCATTCATCATTTTCACACCCTCATGCCATCCTAGATGTGTATGATTTTCTTTATTCTGCTGAATACAAACAAAGATTTTTAGAAGAATATCTCAGCTCTGCTGGTCCATACAATGCAATTAAATGTTGATGAAAACTTTAAAGCTCCAAAAAGCTCATAAAGGCAGCATAAAAGTAATTCATACAATTCCAGTGTCTTTATCCGTCTTTAAAAGCGATCCAAACGGTTTTGGGTGAGAAAGGACCAAAATGTAACTCCTTTTTCACTGTACATCTAGACAGCAGTCTTCTTGGCGATCATAATTTTAAGCTGGATTACACTTCCTATAGTGCCATCTAGCAGACTGCTCATGCGTCAAGCATTAGGAAGTGTAATCGAGTGTAGTCATGATTGTGCCTAGAGATTGCAATGGCTAGCTGTACAGTGAAAAAGGAATTATATTTTGGTGTGTTCTTACTAAAAAACGATAATTTTAGAAGACCTTGATTAAACTACTTGAGTCGTTTTGGATTACTTTAATGATGGCTTTATCTGCTTTTACGAGCTTAAAAGATCTGGTCACCATTCACTTGCATTGTATGGACCTACAGAGCTGAAATGTTCTTCTAAAAATCTTAATTTGTGTTTAGCTGAAGAAAGAAATTATACACATCGGATGACATGAGGGTGAGTAAATGATGAGAGATTTTCATTCATTTCTGCGTGAACTCACCCTTTAAATATTGGTCTGTTTCTCACCAACACCTACACTACCATATCACTTCTGAAGACATCGATTGAACCACTGGAATCACATGGATTACTTTATGTGCTTTTTAGACCTTCAAAAGTTTGGTCACCATTCACTTGCATTGTATGGACCTACAGAGCTGAAATTTTCTTCAAAAAACCTTTGTTTGTGTTCTACAGAAGAATAAAAGTCATACACATCTGAGATGTTAGAAGGGTGAGTAAATCATGAGAGACTTTAATGGTGCTTTTAAAACCATTTTGAAGCTCGAAAAGCTCCAGTCCCCATTAATTTCATTGCATGAATAATAGCAACCAGCACAGTATTAAATGTATCTTTTTGTGCTAGACAGAAGAAAGAAAATTCATACAGGTTTGGAGCGACATGGCACTCTCATGTCACGATATGACATATTTGGATTAACTATTAGTTTAGTGTGTTCTATATGAAGGTATGAGTGCCTGTGACAGTGTAACTTGTAGTTGTAGAGATTAGCCACACATGTGTATCAGTAAATTTGAAGTCACAGAAAACAATGTTTTAAGAGTTGCAATCTTGTAGGTTTTTTTTCCTCTCCCACTAACACAACACAACAGTTACACCTTCTTTGCACCTCAAATTCTTCATTGCAGGTGCACAAATCCTTTTCTACGAATCACAAATTAAGAAACTTGTACGCTCAGATGTTTGCTACACTTGTTGAAGTGAATATGGTGTAAAATACATTCACACACCCACATTAAAAAAAGTGAAGTCACTTTTGCTCATCCGCAAATCAGCAAGCGAACAGGCACAGTTGTTTTGCACCAAAAATATTTTCATAGTTCTACCTCTCCATCTTTTCCACAAGCTCCATAAGTGACAGTTGGAACTTGGATGCCACTGTTGATGCCTGCTGACGGCGTGTTACAGTGCTGTTTTTCCCAACATGGGACCTCTGTTGGTTCAGGGCCTCCGCAAAGCCCATAAACAGATATGCAACACTCTAAAGCCACAGCAAGAAAAGGTTCAGTTTGTCATTATTGTCATTAAATTCCTGTAGTTTACAGTATCTAAATCAAATTCTAACTTGCTCAGCTCTTGCCTTGTTCTTGCTCTGAATAAAAAGGTCAAGGACATCCTGTCGAACCTGATCATAGTTCTTATCCAGAAATTTATGGACCTGTGAAGCATGAAGTTTTCAATCACTTAAAGTTTGGTTTACTCCTCCAGTAACACTTTATTAGGGAATAATTCAAAGAGTTGACGTAGACAAGAAGTTTAAACGCACCTGATAGCAGACCTTCCCAGCATAATGCTTGATGGTAAATTCAGGGAGAGGCATTTTTGGCTTGGAATACAGTGGATTGTTGCCATGGTGATAGTGGCATTTCTGAAGGAAGGTATGGTCTGTAGCCTATAGACATTAATTAATTAAGAAGCAAATCGTGTAAACTAGTCGTGATAAACAGATTAAAAACTAACAAGAACATCAAAGAACATTAAGAAGTAATGACACCTGAGGAAAACCGCTCTGATCATCTAGAATTCTGAGTATCCCGTGAGGCTTTGCTGCAATGAGGTCAATGCAGGCCTGGTTATCAGAGAAAGGCACCTCTTCACAGTTGATTTGCTCTCTGTTGTATTCATCCTTGGATATTCAAAAGAAGTAATTTTTCAGATGCTTACCACAGGCAATCTACTATCAACAATTCTCTCAGGATTAGCATGAAGAGAGACAGCTTACTTGTTCTTCTTTGAAAATGACCCTGTTGAAAAAGAACTGAAGGAACTCATTTGCATAATTTATGCAAAGCTGTTCAAAGCTATTGAAGGTAAGGTCCTACAAATCACAAAAGGTGTGATTCAGTCAATTGCATTTACATTTACATTTACATTTATTCATTTGGCAGACGCTTTTATCCAAAGCGACTTACAAAAGAGGAAGAACATATTGCCATATACAGTGCAGCTTATTAGCAAACCCTTTTACTGTCATGAGAAAGCAAGTCCTATACCTAAGCACTATACCTCAAATCCATAGATATCAAGGATGGAGATCGACAGAGCATCATTTCTGGGATAAACCTGCTTATTTATTCTATCCGTTAGCCAACTGAATAGAAGGGAGTACAGGATCTTGGCAACTGCATCTCTGTTAAGTTTGTGAGAGAAAATGAACATGATTCAATGACACAGCACCCAATCAACATCAATATTTCATAGTAGTGTCATGCACTTTTGTTTATTTGGATAAAGCTCTCCGAACGTCTGAATGGACACGATAACTGAAACTGATGCTAATGCTAACATTCTTGAACATTCATTCCTACTGAATCTTTTTCAATTCCATTTTTAATTCTTGTCCTGTCCTTAGCCATCATAATTTTATTACGCTCCTTCTATTCTTTACTGCAGAATTCTGTAATTTATTCTATATTCAATAAAGTTCTGGTTGGTCAGTTAATCTCCCAGTCTGACCAGCTGACAAATGCCCTAAACTCCTGTAAAAAATATATTAAAACAGACTAGTCTGGGGGCCTGGGTAGCTCAGCGAGAAATGACGCTGACTACCACCCCTGGAGTCACAAGTTCGAAACCAGGGCATGCTGAGTGACTCCAGCCAGGTCTCCTAAGCAATCAAATTGGCCCGGTTGCTAGGGAGGGTAGAGTCACATGGGGTAACCTGCTCGTGGTCGCTATAATGTGGTTCTCGCTCTCTGTGGGGCACGTGGTGAGTTGTGCATGGGTGCTGTGGAGAATAGCGTGAATCCTCCACACGTGCTATGTCTCCGCGGTATTGAGGAGCCACGTGATAAAATGCGCAGACTGACAATCTCAGACACGGAGGAAACTGAGATTCATCCTCCACCACCCGGATTGATGCGATAAAATACCATTATAATATAATACCATGTTTTTTGAACATACAATATTCCATAGTGTTACCGTGGAAGCCTGAAATGGAGTGTCTATTTGTGTAAATAGCATCTGTCACACAGTGCAGCTATTTGCACGCCAATAGTCTGGTGGAACAGTAGAAACATACGAAAAAATTTACCAATAGATGTCGCTGCATTGGCGTGGGGTATAAAGGTATAAAGGTATTAAAGTTTGTGAATGTGTAGTGAGGTGCTAGCAACCGTGGTTCAAAATTGCATTTTATCCCACTCTTTTTCCATTCTGATTTCCTCTTTCCACTCTTAATATTTCCTTTAATGCTACTTAAAATAATAGATACAAATGAATATAAATGTTGATTTCATCACAGTGATTTGGTCATGGTGAATGTTGCAGAGAAGGGGTCTGTTGTGTGCGAAACCATGGTTACTGTCGTAAAACCAAGGTTAGTTTAAGGTTAGGTTTAGGGTAGAGGTTAATGTAGTGTCTGTGGGACTCTAAATAAACACAATGAACACACTGTAGTGATGCCCATATTGTATGTTAATATTTTAATATGGGTGCAAATAGTATCTGACACTATTTGCACCAGGGTTCAGTTAGTATCTTCCATTGTTTGCACCAGGGTTGGGGTGCATATAATATCTGGCACTATTTGCACTGGGGTGTAAATAGCATGTACCATTTTTTGCACCAGGGTGCAAATTGTATCTGCCATTCTTTAAAGTACCTGGGAGTGTCATGTAATTACTATGGTATATGAATATGGTAATCATTCGGTACCAGCCAGGGTATATATCAAAACAACATGGAATTATCATCTGATATTATTACTGTACCATGGTACCACCACATTACTGTGGTGTATGCAGTAATTGCAAGTTGGATGGATAAAACATTTATTACATTTGTAAATGTGAAGGTTCTTTCATCTTAGTTAAACTAAGGGCAGCGCCACACTAGACGATTGTTCCAATGAATTTCAGGTGTGCACTTAATTAAGTCTGAACCCGACTCAAACCCGAAATCGCTCACTATATTTATAATTTCTTCTAGTAAATATTGCTGAAATGGGATGTATTTTATGTAAGCACATAGGTAACATCCGTAACAGTATTGGAACAGTTAACATAAAGCCTACAGCAGTGGTCCCAACCCAGTTCCTGAGGCCCCCCAACACTACACATTCTGGATATCTCCCAAATCAAACACACCTGATTCAACTCATGAGCTCATAAGTGGAGACTCCAAGACCTGAACTGGGTGTGTCAGAAAAGGGAGATATACAAATTGTGCAGTGTTGGGGGGCTTCCAGGAACAGGGTTGGGGACCACTGGCCTACAGTTTTATCAAGGCACAGTACTCTCTCAATACACTAGAGCAGAAGGGGGAAAAAGCATTGACTAACCATTTATGTGCTGAAACTTTGCTTGGTGCAGAACAGTCTGGAATAATATGAAACAATGCAATATTTCCCTCTATGTAGCCTGAATTTGTTCAGAATGTTGAATCTTTGTGACTCTTACGCTAAAAACAATCTAGACTCAGCATAAAGAATGAAACAGAGCGTAGGTGTCTCGACATCCATTTTTGAAAATGTGAAGTATCTTTAACATGTTTAAAAGTACTGGTCCTGTGCGAGTCGCTAATGAAACAGCGAGATGCGGTGCAACAGTCAAAGACCTTTGTCCAGAATGTGTTTACTAGAAAAACAATGGGAAAGTAGAACAGACGCACGCAAAAACATGATCAGTGTGAAAGGCCCCTAACTCGTCCATTCGTGTGTGTATGCGAGTGAGATTGTGAAACGAGTTCAATAGGCCTGTTTATATTTTCATTAATTACAAACCTGAGCCTAACCCGAACCCGAAGTCCTACATGAAAAACTGACCCGAACCTGGCCCGAAACCTGTTGGGTGCTTAGGTCCCAGGCCAGGCAGAGGGACACAAAGCCCGTCTCTCAGTGGGAGGGCATTAATCATTTGACTGTCAGACTCCCTGTTGAATTAATGGTTCCAGCAATGGAAAAGAACATCAAAACTGTTAGAAAAAAGTCGTTCTGACGCCGAGGCGGGATCTTGTGTTCATGTCAATTGACCAATGAGTTTCTTCTTTTTACTGAAGAACTGACAAGACGTTAAGCTGATCTAAATGTTTTCATCGCACTCAGCTGCATATCATCAACAACACTGATTGTAATCCAAAGTTGTGTCACCAAGCGTTTTTCCTGCATTTTTTTCCTTCAATAAAATGACATTAACACATGGTGTAGGCAACTTTTTGACAGATAAAAACGTGGTTTGTGTTTTGGTAAGAAAGTGAGAGAGAGAGAGAGTTCCATGACCGTGAGAACAGATATTTTTCAGTTTCGTCCGTTTTAAAATATAACCTTGTGAAAGCAAACCAGAACCATAAAGAAAAGCAACATTGTAACTATTTTAGCCCCAGTTTCAGAATCAAATCAATCAAGTCTGAAAATGCCCTAAAACACTATATTGCAATTGTTGCTCATGCGGTACTCCTGCTGTTAAAGTATTTAGGCAAGCTCCACGTAACAGGGAATCAAAAAGAGAGAGAATTGTGGTAAGTCTGTATGTTTTTCATCTCTCCATCATTTTGTATCGACAAGTGTGTCTTAGCTCGGACTAAACAGAGTGAGATCTCAGCAAAACAGTCTGCATGTGTGACACCCTCAGCCAAAATCGAATAGTTTTGAGTGTGCTAATGTGGCGCTGGCTTTAAGTTATATAAAAGTAGATAGAAACGCCTGAGAATATTTTTTTTTACCTGGCATCAATTGCACTCTCAACAGTCAGGGGGGTGTAGATCTTCTCCCGCATTGTCTCCTATTAGAAAGAACAGAATAATCAGAAATACTGTTAGCAAAGTTTCTAAAAATTGGTGGGCCAACTGAAAAAAAAATATTTTATTGGCAAACAATACAATTTTGTTCAAATATTTCAGAGGCTTTTGCAATTAGACGTTACTGAGGCACTGTCTGCAGGCAAGTGAAACTGATTTGGCCATTCAGAAGACCAGCCTAGTCCTAATGTCAGAAGATATACAAGCCAGCCAGCAATCCTAATCCTACTGATTCAACAGATCACAGTAAAGCCTTTTCAGAAAAATCTGTCATTATATAGTTTAACATTGTGGCAGTTAATCTTCTCCTCAATCACTTCTCTTCACTTAGATACCTGTCATCTGAAAGCAGGGTTTTAAAGCTTTTATCACATAAGCCATGTCCAGTAGCATGAGCTCACAGTCCAATCAACTGGACAAAGGGTAATGACGTGAGTATGGCCCTCTCCTGTTTCATAGGGAGTACTTGTTCCACTAATTTGAAGAATGTCACACTTGCAGTTTTAATGTCTTAGTACATAACAACATGGCAGTGGGGCCGCAAACATGAGGAGCAAGACCAGTCTGAAAGAAGACACCAAGTAAAGGATCAAATAAAAGGACTTTTGATGAAACAACCGAAATCAGGAACTTAAGGGCTCTGATGTGAGTACTGAAGACGGACATGTTGATGTTCTCCACCAGAGGAAACGGAAATAGAAGGGTGAGGACTTTGACACCACAAATGCAAAAGGACAGACATTGTCTTGTTCATTTAGTCCCTGGATGCTTCACTATTTTCAGAAATTTTGCTGGATAATTCATGATGAAATGCTGGAACTCTGTAAGGAAACATGTCTCAGTTTTGAATTGGAACAGTGATCTCAACATGCTTTCTATTTTGGTTTGACTGACACATTTGAAAGATTTTATGAACGCTCTTATCTCTTTTAGTGAATTTATATAATATTTTAGATTGAATTATAAGCTTTTTAGTATGCAAGAGTAGCTCTATAATATAAAAATGGCATGTATGACATTCCATTAATTAATGAGTCATTAATTAATAGTCAATTAGTCAATTTATAGTCAGTGCCAAGTACATATGGTGCATATATTAACAGTAAAATATTTTGAAAAACTCAATGTAGATCACTTTTTGTGATATCAGTGTTAAACTTTGTCACTCATCTATACTAATTTGATCTTTTACCTTAGAGAAGTACTTTCAATCACAGTGGCAATGTACTAGCATATACTATCATACTACTCTTACTTTATTGCATTATAGCCTATACTGTGCACTATATGGGATACTTTTTTGGATATGGAGATGTAATTCCTTTAAGCAGGGTTAGTACTGCGACAGACCTCTGGGTGGCACCCCTGCAGAGGGCTTTGATATCTGTTACACACCGCAGAACGTTAACACGGGGCATGTTGGGAGGCTGACATACTATAGCAGAACAACACCTTGTTGTCTGTTCCTGGCCAGGGTTTTCCCTTATTGGGTTACAATGGTTTCCAAAGTAATATGGCCCGCTGCCATGCCATAATCAACTCTCCAGCTTATTCTATCTGAGGGACTTGGGGCTTATACGCACCATTTGCGGCTTTCTTTCTGTGACTTTGCCCCAGCTGTCAAAAAGGCAAATTGAACAGTGTTGGCATTTGTATTGTATTTCAAAGGGAGAGCAAAGTAAATGATGTAATGATAAATCCCCCACATAACAGTGTGCTGATACTTGGTATGGGGCCTTGATGTGAGGTCTGTCTGAGTTCATGTGAGGTCTAGAGGTGACTCACCCCTATTGCTGCTATTCAAGTACAGTCTTGTCAAACAGTGTCAGTTCATGTGACACACAATACAGGCCTATAACAATACACAGTAGTCCTTTGTTAATACTGTTGAATTGATGTTATAAAATTGGTATTGTTGTAGCAGTTAAATAAGGGGAAGATAAATTAGGGGGGAAGATAAATTATGCAATATAACTTGCACAGAAAAAAAAGCATTTATATATATATATATATATATATATATATATATATATATATATATATATATATATATATATACACACACACACACACACACACACACACACACACACACACACACAGTTGAGCCAAAACATTATGACCACCTGCCTAATATGCTGTTTGTTGTCTGTGTGCCGCCAAAACTGTGCCAACCCCCAAGGCATGTACTCAGCAAGACCCCTGAAGGTGTCCTGTGGTATCTGGCACCAATTCATTAGCAGCAGATCCTTTGAGTCCTGTCAGTTGCGAGGTGGAGCCACCATAGATCAGACTTGTTGGTCCAGCACATCCCTCAGATGCTCAATCAGATTGAGATCTGGGGAATTTGGAGGTCAGGGTAATCTTGAACTCTTCATAATTTTCCTCAACCCGAACAATGTGTGCAGTGTGGAAGGGCTCACTATCCTGCTGAAAGAGGCCACTGCCATCAGGGAATAACATTTCCATGAAGGGGTGTACCTGGCCTGCAACGATGTTTAGGTAGGTGGCACCTGTCAAATTGACATCCACATGAATGGTCAGATGCAGGGTTTCCCAGCAGGACATTGCCCAAAACATCACACTCCTTCCACCGGCTTGTCGTCTTCTCTCAGTGCATCCTGCTGCCATCACTTCCCCAGGTAAACGGTGCACACATGCACGACCGTCCACGTGATGTAAAAGAAAATGGAACTCATCGGACCAGATGACTTTCTTCCACTGCTCCAAGGACCAGTTCTGAAGCTTGCATGCTCATTGTAGGCACTTTCAATGGTGGACAGGGGCACTCTGACCGGTCTGCAGCTACGCAGATCCATACGCAGCAGGGTGCGATGCACTGTGTTGTGACACATTCCTCTCGTAGCCATCATTAAAATTTTCTGAGACTCATGCTACAGTATAATTTCTGGGGGTTTGGAGCAGATGGTAAAGCCTTCGTTTGCCCTCGTGCATTGATGAGAATTGGATGCCCAACAGTTTGGCTTTAGTTTGACTAGTTTGTCCCTCCTCGGACTACTGTTGGTAGGTACTCACTACTGCTGACCAGGAGCACCCCACAAGCATTACCACTTCAGAGATGCTCTGACCCAGTCTTCTGGCAATAACAATTTGGCTCTTGTCAAAGTCACTCAGGTCTTTCCTTCTGCCCATTTCTCCAGCATTCAACATGCTGACTACGAGAACTGACTGTTCACTTACCATCTAATCTGCACAAACCATAATTTTGGCTCATCAGTGTACAGTATATTATCTATTCATTTTAGCATTTATTCTGCAAAACATTTTGAGTGAAAAGTTCAGCTGAAAAAATGTACATGAATTTGAGAATTTCTTCACATTCAGTATGTCCCCTTTTGCATTAATGATGGCATGCACATGAGCTAGCATGGACTCCACAAGTTTGTGCAAAACCAGATGATCCATGTTATCCATATGATGATTTGAGAATGTTCCAAAGAGCATCTTACATACTTTAGTGGAACAGTAGCAAGGAAATATGACCTTCTGCACAAAAAAAAAAACTTAACATGGTCCATGTCACAAATTCACTTATTTGATTAGTGTCCTAGAAATAGGCAGAATATTAAAGATTTCTTACTCATCTTTAAGTCAGAACGTTTCTTTGTTTTTATTCTTTTTTTTAACCCCTTTTATATTATTATTGATCTATTATTGAAAATGTTATCAAGCAAGCCTTTCTTACCGTGACTTTGAAAGTGATTGACTTCTGTAAGCCCTCTGGAGAAATCTGCAGAAGTCCAGCCACCACTCTGATCTCCTGAGCACTCACAACTGATGCCATTTCCTGACATTCAGTCTGTCAAGACATGGGCAAAAAATCAAACTTAATTCTTGGCACCATTGAAGAACAGCATCATTGCTTTGAAAGCAAAGGGAAGACATGTGGGGTGGAGACACTTTCAGTGAGTTTCATTCACCTCATATCTCTCGAAGAAGACATTTCCAAGGTGGAGGATGGAAGACAGGACCCTGAAGATACCGTTCTGGTCTTCGGCACTGAAGTGAAGAATTTCCATGGCACTGAGGAGCCTGCGGAAGTCCTCTCCATCACTCTTGCCAGTAATCTCACAGTCTCCACCCTTACAACCAAAAAGAACATCCGTGAGAGAGATAATAGCAGTCGGTTTTTCACTTTTGTGGGCTGAGCTCAGACTTTTCTTACAACTTACAATAATAATCTATAAATGCAAAGCCTCACCTGATTGAGGTAATAATATGTCTCTGCCTCCTGAAGGTAGAAAGACTCTTTCTGTTGTGAAGGAAGGCCTGCAAGCATCTCATAAAAAATGTGGTAGTTTCTTTCATCTTTGGCCTGAAATAGGGGAAATTAATCATTATATGTTAACTTAAAAAGCAACTGATTATTAAAGTCAATTAACAGTTTTTACCCTTAGGCCCACTTTTAAGTCACAAATATGTTTTTATAGACCTTATTCACAGTAGTGCCATTTTTATTTTTGGCATAAATGACAATAAGGCTGTGAATAATGGACTTTATCAAACTGTATAAAGCTTCTAGATCACATCTATTCCACACATTTTCTGGAGTTTTTTGTCAACTGAATTTTCTTGGAAAGCTGTTTTTCACAGGGAGGAAGTTTTGAGTTCTCTCATATATGTTTTCATAATCCAATGAACTCTAATCTAAAAAAAAAATAAAGGAAAATTTGATTCCTTATGACCCCTTTAAATGATGCATTTAAAATATCCATATGATGAGAATTGTGAAGAATACCTGAAACACAATCCTGGACTTTTCAAGTAGATACTGTGAGGTTATGGCACCACTGATTACCCCTCTGTTTGGAGCAGGAAAACCAGACAAGCATTAATATGTAATTTTCAACTTGTAACATGCATAACAGGGCCAATCTCCTCTCCAATAAAGTGCTTCCTCTTTCTGGGTGTATCAGTAAAGTAAAATATTATATTGTTCAACTTACTCTTCCATAAATATTTCCATGTACTTCCCAAATCGACTTGAGTTATCGTTCCGTACAGTTTTGGCATTTCCAAATGACTCTAAAAGAGGAGCTGCTTCAAGAATCTGTAGATGAAGCCAAAAACGAATGTATAAAGAATGTAGAATGTATTCTCAAACAGCTGTGATTTGTACACTACCATATTCAAAATAATAATTACATTTCTTTTTTTAAAGGGGCCTATTATGCAAAATTCACTTTTACGTGGTGTTTGAACAAAAATGTGTTGTCAGTGTGTGTACACAACCACCGTATAATGATAAAAATTCAACCAGTCCTTTTTTTTAAATCCCCATTAATCATAAGCCACTGTCTCAGAACAAGCCATTTGCAGATTCTGTACAAAGTGACATCACTTTGTACAGGCCCTGCCCACGACTGTTGTCGGACACTGCCGCACCTGTACACCAATTAATAAGTGAACATTACGCCACGTGTACAATGTGTTTGTTTTGCGTGTGTTGTTTCGTTATATAAATGCTGTAACAGTGTGTATGTGTGTGTTGCTCATCCACCAAACTTCCTGGTTCATTCTCAAAGTTGTTACTTCTGACCCTCCCCTCCCTTATCAGTGTCTGACTCCGGTTCAAACATATAGGGCTGAACACCACTATTTTCGCTGTCAGTCATATTGCTTATGATGTCTAGTTATCCGAAGTGGAGATGTCAAAACACCACCCCTTTCTGGATATGGGGCAGGGAGCATCAGCTCATTTGTATTTAAAACCACACACACAAAAACAGCTAATTTTTATTCCCACTATTATTATTTATATGATCACTTGTTTAAAGGTGAACTGTAACTTTTTCAAATTGGAAAACTTTCTTCGATCCTAATTGAATATGAAGAGACAACTATAAGAAAGCCATTCGAATGTTGATTCCTCGAAAAGTGATATCACTATGGCTCTGTGACACTATCAAAACATTTGACAGCTGCGAATCCCAACCAGCCTAACGCAACCAAGTCATATTTATTTGTACAGCTCTTTTCACGACACACGTTTCAAAAGCAGCCTTACAGAAAATGATGCTGTTACAGAAAATTGCAACAGAAAATTGTAAAAAATGCCTTAAAAAAAAAAATGTATATAGGAGTACATACATTTATTATTTGTTTTATTAAAAAAAAAAAATTTTAAAAACGCAGCTAAATTGACCCTTCTCTAAGCCCCGCCTTAAAAGATCTTCTGATCAATCCTGTCTTTGCAACTGTTGCCCTGCCGCCATTTTTCTGACATGCGTTTGCTATTTTCCAATGACAGCCTATGGGATTTATGTGTGTTTGAGTACTTAAAAGTGGGATTTTATCAAAATAATCAAAACAATTTAAAACATGTTGTTGCCGGGTCATATGTAATAGTGAGTTACCCAGAGAGGATACACACAGTATATATTTCTCTTTTTTTTTATTATCTTTAAATAAATCTGGAGAAGAGCATGTTATGGATTAAAATGTGTCAGCCATCATTCCCAAATGAATATTAATGATTAAATGAATGAATGAATGAATGAATGAATGAATGAACGTTACATTTATATAGTGCTTTTCTGTCACTACACTCGCTTTACACAGTGAACAGGGGACTTTCACCATTGTGCAGCATCCACCTGGATGATGCGACGGCAGTCATAGAGCGCCAGTAAACTCACTACACACCAGCTGCTGGTGGAGAGGAGAGAGGAGATTTATTGAGCTAATTAATGGATGGGGATTAATAGGAAGCCATAATTGATAAGGGCCAATGGGGGGAATTTGGCCAAGATACACCCCTAATATTTTAGAGAAGACATCTACAACATCAGCAATGACACCTACATTTTCTCCAAGGTAAACTAAAGCTAAAAACTGAATGTTAAATAATTTATGTATTGATTTAAGTCATAGTAAAAGTACATGTAAATAAGCAGTTCACCGCATCAAAATGACTGTGTTATGAGACATTATAAACAGCTCTGTTCATTTACACTAATGTTATTAGATGTGTGATTGCTATTGAATGAATTTTTTCTCTTTTCAAGTGACTGTAATAATTGTTTGCCTTGATTCTGATTCACAGTCTCCACAGTTTTAATCAAATTACTAGCAGTTCCGTAGCTAGCAATTAGTAGCAATTCCTTTAAAAAAAACAACTTAACATTAATATGCATTACAATGTCACTCTTCATACCAGTGCACGTTAAAATATTATCCATTTAGTTTGAGAATATTTAGCCAAAAACCACGTCGTTCACGGCAATCTCCAATTCATTCCAATGGGGAGTTCTGCAAAGCTTGACAAATTGAGCAGCCATAACTCAGAGGGGCGGAGCTTAGCGAAGGGTAATTTGATTTAAATAAATGTGTTTGGAGCAGGACTAACTGGGAAACATGTTTCAAAATATTGATTATTTTTACAATTCGATTTGGTGACACTAGATGTCACAGAAATTACACACTTCACCTCTAACATGAACAACACTATTTTTGCGTTGTTGTTTTAAGATGGTATTTGTTGTCATTTCAGTTGCTGATACTTCCTATAAATTAAAAAGTTCTGTTAAACCATTTAATACTCTGTAAGGAACTAGAAAAATTTCACACACTTGCACATCAAAATTCAACATCCCATGCTACATCTAAAGGGTACAAGCAATGATGACATGCTAATACGCACAGACAATCATAAACCAATAGAAAATGCAATACCTCAATCTGCATCAGAGCACATAAAATCAAAGTGGAGGAAAAAGTGCATAAAATGTGCATAAACAGAGTTCTAAAAGCATAACTCTGACATGAACAAGAGTTCACGTGTGTTACTCATACCTGTTGTGTGACGCTCTGTTTGTAATGTATTGCTGCTAAGTAGCGGAGAACTAGCTTTGTGGTCTCTGTCTTACCAGAGCCGCTCTCCCCACTGAAAGACAATAAGCACATTTAGACCACATGATGACTGTGACCCCCTCAATTACCAGCTTAACCCCTTAATTGCATCCAAAACTGGCACAGACCAACTTGGCATGAGTAGAACTGACTTCCTTGCCTTTTGCTTTGCACTTAAGTAATAAGCTAGGTGTCTGATCATCAGACAGAGGTGAAATTAAATGCTTGAGTGTGACTGTCATGCCAGCTACTCTGAACAGCCATGGGTGCATTTCACAGAGACATGATCTGTTGGTGCAATCATGGCCCAGAAATCAGAAGTCTTTCCTTACAGGTATCTCCATCAGAGCTAGGTTTAAAGTGTTCCAGGCGATCAGTTGTGTCAAGTAGAACTGACACTGATGGTTTCATCAGCTTAAAAGTCTTCCCGAGGTGACAGGAAGAAGATCAGATGTTTGAATTCTGTAATTCCCTTTCATTTATTTTTCTGTAGCATTATATTCAGTTTAATTTGCTGAACAATGTTCCAAGAAGTATGTTAAAATAATATTTAACCTGTATATGATATAAACAGAATATATTCTCCAACATACAGTTTACATATTGTACATATAGTACATACATACATTTAGATTCTTACGATTAGATCCTACCTGATAATAATGCACTGGTTTTCTTTGGCATCCCTCATTTTGGTATAGGAAGCATTTGCAATAGCAAATATATGCCTGAAAATAGGACAACATAAGGAATTTCTCTAAGGTAAAGAATTTTTTTCTTAAGTACCAGTCCTGGATGAATACAAAATACAAAAAAGGTCAATGTTGCAAAATAAGGGAAATTAATGAATGAATGAACTTACGGAGGATTCTCTCCAAGTGCATGACCTTTGTGTTGCAGTACCATGTCTGTTCCATAGATGTTGAACATCTTGTATGGGTTAACAGACACTAGGATACTTCCAATGTACGTCTTGGGATAAAACAAAATAGTTTTTTTAGAATCTGTTTTTGGAAAAAATGTTGCCCTACTTTTGGTTTTAAATTTAGACAAATTTCTTGTACAGCAGAGTAGAGTTGCTGTAATATAAATATTTACAGAATTTTCTATTACTAAAGACATTTTCAATTATATGCTTCAGTGTTATTCATTAACATTGTTAGGTATCAATAAATATGGAATGGGCTTTGAAATCAACTTACGTATATCAAATTGCGTTCAAACCTTTTCTTCAAATTCAATAGCACAGTACCATCATGCAGTTCCCTGAAAAGAGTGATTTGTTTTTTATGAAAGCACAATTTCTTTCAGAAGTGATCATACATTTTCAGAACTTATTCATACTGTGTTACATATGTTTAAACATATTAAATATGTAATTAATATATTTTGTAAAGGTTTACCTAATTCAACATCAACATACATTTTCAGCAATACTCTAGTGTAATTTAGCGTTTACATATTCAAAAAATGTATCATAGTCAATAAATTCATACTCAAGCTGTGTCATGTCCTCAAAACCATCTTCCTCCGCACATTCACGATACAACATTGTGGGTAGACTTCGAATTGAGTACATCTAAAAAGCATGTTGTGGTATTATGTAAATAATAGTTCTCGAAAAACTGTATATAACCAATACAAGCCAATGTTTCACTTTACAGTTACTTATTGAAATGATACCTGTTAGTTGTTTTAATATAGCTGATGTGTCAGCTGTGTTTTGGGGTTTTATTGGACATTTTACATGCACTGACATTCTTTTGTAGTTTCGACCCATAGTTTTAAAACTTAAATTCAACCCTTTTAATCTGAAGCTTCAGCTATACCATTAGTATTGTCTTATTGGCAGATAAATTGCACTCACAGCACTCAGGAAATGTTATCTCAATATGAATATCTTATCTTAATAATAATCTGCTTTTCTAGTGTAAGAATAATTCCACTCATAGTAACTGTGGAAACAAAATTAACATAAAAACTGGCATATCTGAGTAAACATTTAAATACATTTTACTGCACAAATATTGTATGCAGGGGGATTTTTATATAGCACAATTTTTATTTTATTTTATGCAGATAAATTATATAGAGTATGAGGTAGTTACCTTGTCATACCAGCTCCCTTGAGGTTCACCTTCCCTATCTGGTACCCATGTTGTTTCTGTGCTATCTGTTTTTTGGCCAGGATACACTGGGATGACAAAATTCTCCAGTTCTTCATCCCTATACATTGACCATTTTGTGAAGTTCTGAACAGTATGATGAGGGAGGGCTCTTTCTGAAGACCACATTTCCTCATGAGGATCTATTATTTGATTTTCAGCCACATGTTCACCAGACTGACCCTGAACCTGTGGGGTCACCACTGCATACCTTGGGTCCTCAGAAGAACGTCCCAATGTCATCGGAATCTTGTAGGAGGCTTTACGCAAGTTAGCATTCGTCAAGGCATTTCCCAGAAAGGGTGATGTGGGTCCTTCATTTTGAGCTGCTTTACCTCTTGTCATGATTGATCCATCTGGCAACCTATAAGAAGCTTTACTAAGGTTTTGGTTCTGAAGGGCACTGGACAGCATAGAAGGGGGAGTTTGCTCTTGTTTTGGATTTCTAAACAGACCAGAGGTATTAGGTAAGCGATAGTTAGCCTTATTAACATTTTGTAAAGCACTTGACAAATGGGAGGAAATTGTGTTCTCTGGCTCAGCGCTTGTAGTGAAAATGGTTCCATCAGGAAGCTTATAGCAAGCCTCACGAAGGTTAGAATTCAAAAGAGCATTTGAAAGAAGTGGTGAGGATGTCTGTTCTGTCTGATGGTTTCGGGAGAAGAGAGATCCATCAGGCAGTTTATAAGAAGCTTTACTTAGGTTGATATTCTGTAGAGCACTTCCCAAGTATGGTGAGGACTTCGCTGTGTCAGCTGTTTGGTCAGTGCTATTGGATACAAGTGTTCCATCAGGAAGTCTGTAACTTGCATTTCGAATGTTGGGATTCAGAAGAGCATTGGATAACAGTGAAGAAGATGGGCCTGGTTGTGTATGCTCATTTCTTGATATTATTGTACCATCTGGGAGCCTATAAGTAGCTTTTCGGAGACCAGAATTTTGCAAAGCATTCGACAGAAGAGATATAGGGGTCTCTTCTTTTTGACCTCCTAAATTCCTGGATATTACTGATCCATCAGGTAGTCGATAGGAAGCTCCTTGAAGGCTTGGATTTTTTAATGCATTTGACAATGGTGAGGAATATACCTGTGCTTGTTGGAAAGGAGTGGGGCTCCTCTGGAGAGGAGAGGCATAAGATGCATTCCTTAAGTTTGGATTCTTAAGTGCACTTGATAATAATGATGCTTGCTGACTGGGATGTGAAATCCCTGGAGCATATGCATTCCTCTGAAGAGGTGAGATAAATGAGGCACTGCGTAACTGAGGATTTTGTAGTGCATTACTTAGCACTGAGGAAGATTGCAAAATGTTCTGATGTCCCTGCCGATTAGCTGAAGGAGAATATGGAGATGTGCTTTGTAGAGAGGAAGTGAATGAGTCATTACATAGGTAAAGATTTTGCAATCCATTAGACAGCATTGGAGAAGAACTCTGATCAATTTCCTGGACCTCTTGAGGTGTCACCATGGAATGGGGAGATGCAGACCTTTGCAGAGTTGAGCGATAATTGGCATTACGGAGAATTG
Organism: Moxostoma hubbsi; assembly: GCA_032164185.1. Lineage (NCBI taxonomy): Eukaryota > Metazoa > Chordata > Actinopteri > Cypriniformes > Catostomidae > Moxostoma > Moxostoma hubbsi. Next base: position 14,351,173 of record JAVLUX010000024.1, on the reverse strand, counting down.
GATTTTGTAATGCATTTGTCAAAGCTGGGGAAGAACTCGTGGCATCATGGTTGATCTGAGACATTGGGGACTTGAACCGGGGAAGAGGTGAATTGAATGAAGCATTGGCAAGGTTTGGGTTCTGTAAAGCATTTGTTAGTAGAGGCGATGGTCCTTGTTGAACTGTTTGGGCAAATTCAGTTAGTTCTTGGGGCTGAAGAGTGCTACCAGGTGGAAATGGTGATCTGAGAGGGGTGTGATTAATTTGTTCGTTATGTATAGCATTTCTTTGAATAGAGGCTGAGAAGTTTGGTGATTGAGAGCGTACAGATACTGGGGAACCAGCTCTCACTGAAAGCTGAGGTGATGGACATGGTGTTGGTACATGTCTCATAGAGAGTTGTGGTGAAGGTACTCCTGGTTGTTTCATTTGAACTTTCATTACAAGAGGAAGGCTCTGCCCTCTTATTGATTGTCTTAGAGGAACAGGACTTATTGGTACTCTTACTACGGGACGCCCTCTCCCCACAGGTCTATGATAACCTCTCTGTGGGTTAGGTGTTCCAGGTGGAAAGAATCTCTTTGAGTCCTGAAAACCAGCTGGTCTTGAACCTTGTCTTGCCAACATAATGGGGGAGGATCTAGCATTCTGATCCAAAGCTCCAGTGCCCATTGGGGCGGTATGGACAGAAGATCTAAATGGGGCAACATTTTGCATATGAGGAGAAGCATGACAACTTTTTCTTTGCATAATTGGATTCACAGGTGATGGCTTAACTGTTCCCATTGGTACTTTGTTGGCGCCAAATTCTCTGAATCGACTTGTGGAGGAACGAGTTGGTAAATGTTGCGGGTCATGTTGAATCCTGCCAGAAAATCCTGATGGTGATGGGGACAGAGTTCTCTGGGATCTATTAGCAAAAGGGGATATTGGTCTTGGAGATGCAGGTCTTTGAATGGGAGATGTGGTTCTGCGGGGTAGATATTGAGAGGTCTCTTCTAAAGTTTGTTGGCCTTTTGTTGGAGACAGTGGAGGGCTCCTTCTCCGTAAAGATGATTGTGGTGAAAGAGAACTTTTCCTGATAGATCTAGATGACATGAAAGACTCTTGATTGCATCTTCCAATTGGCCTGAAACAAGATTTTATTGGAGGGGCAGGACTAGCTTGGACACTTTGCCTCAGGGCTGGTCTAGGAGAAGAGGGAGGGTGTCTCCTTCTTATTGAGTCTTGTGGGGACATAAGAGGGCTCTCTCTTCCATTAACAAAAGGGGATGGTGCTCTAGAACCATAAGGCTTTCTCTGGGGTTTTGGAGATTTTCCCCTTAAAGAGACCATGGGTGATGGAGATCGCCCTTGTGGGGAAGAGGGGGGGCTGAACATTCTCCTTTGGATGGGGGAGAACTGTCTTTGTGGATTATTATTGTATGATGGTGGGCCAAACATTCTATACTGCCTTGGTGAAAACCTTGGACCCATTTCCTCATACATATCAGAATTTTGGTGAGGCATTGGTCTGCTTCGACCAAGAAAAAACTTGCTTTGTCTTATTGAGAGCTGTGGAGAGGGCATATTATTTACTTGCCTCAGTGTTGTTGGTTGGATGTTTTCATGTGAAAATGGGATCAACATAGGATCTGAATAGACTAAATGGGGGGATATTGGATCAACTAAAATGGGATCAAATCTCCTTGCAGACAGAATAGGAGATGGTGGTGCTGAGATTGTCAAGGTTCCAACAGGTCCAAAAGAATGTCTGCTTGTGGTAGGTGATACTGGGATTGTTGATGAAAAAGCTCTTGATTGAGGAACAGGGGAAAATGGTATTAGGGGTGATCGGGTTAAAATGGGACTACTAGGTGGCATTACAGGTGCTGGTGTTGGTATTTGCTGAATTAACATAGGTGATAATGATCTTTGTACATCTTCTGTTTGCTGGGGAGTATATACAGGAAACCCCACAGTTGAAGAAAATGGTTGGTTTTCAGTCTGGTCTGAAATCATCTCAAGATCATTCCTGGGGTTATAAGACATTGGATTTGCAATTTCAAGTTTTTCTTTTCCAAACAATTTTACTTGTGGTCTTGGGAATCTGAACGAGTCCTCAGTCAACATTCCTTCTGTTGGTATATGTGCATATTCATTACCATACATTTCTGTGGGTTCTGTTGGTTCCATGACATCCTCCACTGTGTACATAAATGACTGGTTAGCAACCACCTGAGGGTCAAGGTAAACTGCGGTGGCATCTCCATTGTAACTATACTGATTTTGATGGTATGCACTTGGATGAGATGAATACATCATGTAGGCATCTGGTACACCATCAAAGTGATTATAATAATTCTGCTGATCACCATAATAGAAAAACTGTTCTGGATAATACCCATAGTCATAGTATTCTGCATCATTACCAAGGTAGCCATTTTCATCCTCCATAACCATACCCATTTCATCATAGTATTCCATGCCATCAATAGGGTAACCATATTCATCCATTCTCTGGTACCTGTAATCATAATCCATTATATCATCATAATAACCATATGGTTGTCTTCCATCATACTGATCATAATAGTCCTCATTATAATAGCCATATTCATCATCATACATGGGATAATAGTAATCATTTTCCTCATCATAGAAGCCATACTCATCTTCAGGATAATCATAATATTCCTGGTCATCTTCATAGTAGTCATACTGATGTGGTCCTCTAAAACGGCCTTGGATATAGCCATCAACATTTCTGCTCCTATATCGCCCATGGAGTTTATTTCTGCAATAACTGTTTTGAGCATAGTCATCTTCTTCATAGCTTAACTCACCCTCATCAAATTCATATCCTCCATTCTGATGGCCATTATATTGCCCTATACTTGACCTGCCATAACGAACAGACTGCCCCAGTCTTCCAGTTTTAGATGAGATTAATTTATTAGTTAGCCAATTTGCTGCTCTTGATATCTTCCCCAAAGCCCATCCTTTACTCTTGAATTGAGCAGCTCCAGGTTTCTTTTTACCAAAGAAGCCTTTGAATTTTCCTCCAAGTCCAGAGGTTGCTGCAGCGTTTTTATTTGCCTTTCCACCAATATTTAGTAATAAGTGTGTTCTTCCACCCTCTTCTTTTTTATTTTTATCATCATCTGCTTTTGACTTTCCAAAGCCTGAAAACAATTTTGATGTGCTTTGTAATGTTTTTGGTGTCATACCTTTCTTTTTCTTGCTGCCTGATAGTCCCATGAAGAGACTAGATGTGCTCTTTAGCCCGCGTTTTGATTGTTTTGGGGCAGGCTTTGAGAAAAATGGGGATTTTCCTGTCAGACCTGTGAGAACTTTAGAAGTGCCTTTTAAATTAGCTTTTGCATCCTCATTTTTTTGCACATTCTTCTGACCCTGAACAGCAAAGCCCATCATTGCAGATGAGGCCCCTTTCAGATTTATGTCCTTCATTTTCCCTAACTGAATTTGTGGCTTCTTTTCTTCAGGTTTGAATCCTGCCACAGCTTTGGATGCAACCTTAATATTGGCACGCTTACCAGTTTTTGGATCAACACCTTCTTGGTCACGCTTTGGCTTAGCAGCAGCCTTTACTGCCATTGCTTTGGAAGCTCCCTTCAATGCAGCTTTCCCTTTCCCTTGTTTACCGCCATCATCCTCACTTTGCACATCTTCTTCATCCACTGTCTCGCTGTCCTCAACCTCACTCTTTTCTACCTCCTCGGAGGCCTCCTCAGATTCACTAGGAGCTGCTAGCTTCCCCTTTCCTTTGCCTTTTTTCAGGTCCTCTTTTCCTTTGCCTTTAGCAGGCTGCTCTTTTCCTCCCTTCCCCCCTTTCTTGTCATCTTTTCCAGGCTTTGTATCTTCTTTCGATTCCTGTCCCTTTCCCTTGTCACCTTTCTTAGGGGCAGCTTTGTCTCCTTTCTTTGGTGGCATTCTATCCTTTAGCAAATGTCATACTAAAACATGTCACTGTTTAAAAAATGAGTCGTCCGTGACTCAGACGGTAATACAAATCTTATATGTGGTATATAGGTTCAAAAAAGCAAAAACTGACAATTAACATTGCAAATATAAGCAGATCTCTTATATCACAATAAAGGTAATTTAGTCTCTTGATTGTAAACCCAAGTCTGAAGCATTTCCACTTAACACAAAAGCCAAAATGCTGATAGTTCCTTTTGTTTAGGACTGTACCTCGTTGGTGGATTCCTCACATTTAAGAAATGTCCACCAGATTCTTGTCCTTGGCTGCAGTGCTAATTTTGTCAAGAGATTTCCCAAAGACAAAAGGCTTTTTGTCCACTATCTCAGGCATCCATGAATGTCAACATCCATTTTGTTGTGAGCTACAAGCTTCATGGAAAAAAAGTGCTCCAGTTACATTTGTTTTCCTCTGAGTTGTGTAGGTAGTGTCCTTCAAGAGCTCAAGATGCATGTGTCTGAAAGTGAGTGAGGGTTCCCTGTGATAGTTGCAAAGGGCACCTTAAATGTATCAACTACACTGACTTAGGGTAACATTATCTCTTTGACTCATTCCTGTCTAAATAATGCATGTTGGCTGAGCTGTTACTAAACTGTGTCTGGGAACGTTTCCAAAAAAGGACCAAAATATGGTAATGATGCTGAACGAAGAGGAATCTCTCCTCCATCACATCTGAGGTGGGTTTGATGTTTGATATTATAAGAGAATCAAATGAATAAAACTCTTGCAATTTGATACTGTTTTGCCAGACATGTTCTGTTTGTTCTTGAGCCATGACTTGAGGCAGTGACATTTTGAATTCAATGCATCAACTAAACAAAATAAAAATTTTAAATATTTAAATAAAAAAAAGATGGAAATATCCTTATTCAGTGCACTGATATAACTTAATATGATGATATAATTAATGGAATGTCTAATACTGTACATCATGTTTGCATAAAAGTTAAGTCCTATAAAACAGTGAATTAAGTAATTCTACTACTTATACTACTTAAAAAGTAGATAAACCTAAAAAAAAATTATGGTTTGTTTTTATTTCATTTTTTGTTACTGAGCTGAAATAACGTTATTTATGAATTGCTTTGTTACATGTTATGCTATAGGCAATATGACTTCAGCACATAGCAAGATATCAGCATAAAGTATTTTGCCACAAACTGTCTGATATGTATTACAGATCTTAGAAATTCAGTGGTCACTCACATATGTACATATTAAGCTGTGTTCACTGAGTTCATGACAGTGATAGGTATGAATCCTTAATGTTCTGTATTCAGTTCAATAAGAAAGAATTAAATATTAATCGGAAAAGTTCTAAATATAGAGCGACCCCATTTATTGTTAACTACTCATATTCTCCATCACATGCACAGATGTGCATAGTGTATTGCTAAATGTGATATTTACATTGAACACATTTTTTCATTATCTAAATTTGCTGTCATTTTCCATGCAAGAGATGATGTTATCAGGGTATTATAAGTTGCATCATTTTGCCTCTGGACTTCATCAGCTATTATGTCTGACTGTCCAAAAGGAGGTGGAAAGCTGTGTTCTGTCAATTATATTAATTTCATTTTTATTCCTTATCAGATGTGTCTAAAATATTTTTTTTAATTTCAATATATTGAATACATCATTTAAAATAAATAAACACTATCAGAAGTGGGTTTGTCCTGTTTCATTACAATGCTAAATGACACTCTTATAGTCCATGAGTCCAAAATAATTTAACAAGATATTCTATCAGAATGATCTAATTAAATATTATAAGGGTGAGTTTAACAAAGACTCATAGCTATGTAGACAGCAGACACATACTGCAGCTTAAAGTAATGCATACCCCAAACAAACCTGTTTAAATCTATTAAAAGCTATTCACCGAGGCCAAATGATGGGTAGGATTACAATCAAGTGGCTCAGTAGAGGAATGGATTAAATTTAAAATGGTCTTATAAAGGGTTAGAAGTGAGATATCTAAGTAAATATGCCATATTGCACATATGTATCAAACATCATCATTTGCACATGTAGTGTGAAATGGCTTTTCATAATGCTGGTTTAAACAGTGCAGTAATGCACCATACTGTACTCAATCTTTAAAATGTTTACATTTTAGATGAAATGTTCAATTTATTGTTTGTTTCACGCTATGTTTTTTCCAAAGTCACTGGGGAAACAACATTGTTCCTCTTTAGAGGTGCAACAACAAAATTTGAATTAAATTAACTTTTCAAAATGTCATGTTATCATGTAAATTAGTTAATTTCATATAATTAGGCTATACCACGCTGGTGAAAGGAAAGTGCGTTTTTGTCACGTATACCACAAGCAAAGTGTTTGATAAGCTTAATGAACTTTTTGTTTGGCAGTGCCAGCCCTTAGCTATTCAATAAATAATGAAGGGAAATCCTTAACACGGCACCTGGGGGATACTGAATAGTGGTCAAATCCCCAAGGTATGTTCTATATAGTAAAATAATAATAGCCCCTCAAAAAAAAATTAATATTTCTATAAACACAAGAGCACTAAATGCCTATTAGAATGATAGTTAACAGTTTCTATGTAGGCATATTTCTTAATCATTGTAAAGGCAAGGGTAAATAAAAATAAAAGTCTCATAAAATACACTTTAAATGTTACAACTTCTCAAATAATTGCAACTATAGTGAATACATTTGAATACTTGCCTGTTCATAGTTTTACCTTAAATAGTATAATGCATTATGACACAATCAATGTCCAGTTTCATCTGTAGAAGTTGTACTATTATACATTACATATTGTTTAAGTGCTGTCATGCAAAAGCAACATAGTGTCAACAATCAGAAAGCTTTATGATGTGAATACACCATTATAAGTGTCTTGGCCTGCTTAAAAGTTAGAAAAGCAAGGTCTTCATATAAACAGTCATAACAAAAAGTTAATTAAAAAAGCACAGACTACAACAGAACACATATTTACAATGTAAATTGAGACATTAAGTAATTTTTCTTGTCATTTTGCAAGTGGAACAGGCCTTATGCCTAATGAAAGTATATAAAGTTCACAAAAATAGAATAAGCATTTTACAAGCTTGTCTTGTAATGTATTAACTTCTAATATATATATATATATATATATATATATATATATATATATATATATATATATATATATATATATATATATATAATGTTTAAAAGACCTTGCATTTGTCACTTTACTTAAAAAGCATCTCACATGCAAACAATACACATGTAAAAAAAAAAAAAATGTGCAGATATATAGAAACAATTTGATATTGGTCATGTTTTAATGCATTATACTCCAACTACGAATATTTATAATGTATTATAACTGTGGTTGCAATTATTTATAAAAAGTTATATTATAAAAGGTGCATTTCGAGAATGAACAGAAATTGTTACATTGTTTTTATTTTTTTGTTATATATAAAGCAACACCTTAAAACCACACCACAACATATTACTTAAAACAAATGTATTGATCACATGCAAATATACAAATGATCATGACACAATCATCAACAGTTTTATAGGGGTTTTAAAAGGAACGGGTTCAGGGCAAAAATGCACCTGGTAGAGGCAGAAATGCCACTGAATTTCAAATTGTGGGGGCTGAAAAAACCTCAGAATTAAATTCCTTCATCTTCTGATATCTTTGTTTATATGACCAGTTCCATCATTTTGAGTCACTTTGAACAAGAAACAAATTGAGTTGTATGCACTAAAGTCAAAAGGAAGCATTTAAATGATTATATCCCAGCAACAGTTTGGAGTAGAAAAAAAGCCTCCACTTATATCATAAGTGGAGACTTAATTTTTTGGAGTATAAGTGACTTAAGATTAATAAGCAGGTCATATTCATTTCCAGTCCTGGTAAAGTTTTAAGATGTAGAACTTAAATAAACAGAAATTAAACTGTAGTGAGGTTGACATGCTCTTTTAATATCTCATAAAATAAATACTATCAGGTTAAGCAATAAGCACTTTAAAATCACATCCAGGCAATTAAAAAAAAAAGTGTGCATTTCTGACACTGCTAGTCACCAACTAAACACATACATAGAGAAATACTTTTAAGGCATTACGTTACTTATTGTGAAATTGTCTGTCACCAATGCCTTAAACACTTACCTTGAAATGGCTTTTAACAAATCATTACTTCCAAATATCCCATCATTTCAAAGAGACACTCTCATGCACTTTACGGTTATATGATGATTCCGTTCTGGTATCCCATCAGACTACACCCAATCAGTGTGGTCCACTTAAGTATGCTGGACTAACATAACAGCTGATCTATTGCGTGGTCCCTCACCCAGTCTGCTTAAAAGTTATCTGTGATGCGCACACAAGCATTCATCTTCGCAAACTGCTGAGATAGAACAAAAGCAGTGGTCATTTGACTTTGTTTAAAACAACAGTGCTTGCGCCCGGATTTGGAAAATAGACATTATAGGACAAACCATCATCATAGACCTCTGAGAAGATTGCAGGTAAACATTTATATTATTTTAGTGCCCACAGACCTGGCTCTGATCGACAGGCAAACAACCCACATCACTCCTTCAATGAGCTTTTAAAATGTTTCAAATCTACAATACCACAACCTTTGCTCACACACAGGGCCATCCTTAAAACAATGCAACCGGTGCCATCCCCCTGGAGACCTCTATCATGGGAGGCATTTACTAGAGACTGTCCTGCTCACACAATTCTAACATATGGAGTATTACAACATGCTCTTTTGGCTGATCGATCTTTCCCCTTAACTCATTTAAAGTGACTAACGTACTGTACATGTGAACCGTTTGGCTGAGACAATCATCATTTCTGACTTAGCATGATGATACATCAAGAAACAACATTACCAAACATTGCAAACAGGCCATGACTTCAGAAACTTTTGAGGGTCATTCTACATAATCTGTGGCCATCTGTCCTTATAAGCATATGAAAAAAATTACTAAATAGCAGATGTGAACTTTTACTGTGTTACTCTGTAGGCCTATACAGTTTTCTAAAAATGGCCCCACCCATGCATTTTTCACTTCTCTTTGCTGTATTAGCAAATATGCACATCCTGTAGAAAACAAAAATATACAGTTATCAAAACTAGCATTGACACTATTCTTTTCATATTTTAGTCAACATAATGTTTAATTAAAAGTCACCAGCAACCACCAGGGGCCAGAATCTCAAAACATTCTTAAGATATTACTTAACTACCATTTTCTTCATTTGTAAATTAAGAAAATTTACGGGAATCTGGCCCCTGGTGTGTAACGGTGTCTAGGAGTGGAAGAGAGACGCAGGAATGGAATCTTTAAATCCTTTAATTAGAAACGCTGGAGAGGATCAAACGATAGCACTAACTTCACCAAAATAACAAAACAAGGAAACACTATCATCAACGCAACACTTCAAGGACTGACAAATCACTGAACAATACTAGAGGGTATTTATACACACAAAAATAATGAGGGAATGGAAGGCAGGTGAGGATGACCATGAGCAGATGGAAGTGATCAGGACAGTGAATTCTGGAGAGAGTCCTTAAAGAACATAATGGAGACAGACTGTGACATGGTGTCACCTGGTTGTAAGACGACCCTGAACTATGCATAAAAAATCATAACAATAAATAAATAATATGATAAAGGCCCTGTAGTGGCTTTCCTATAAGCCAAGGCGGTGAGATGTTCTTTAACATAGTTTGGAATAAACAATGTCCACTCATTGATATCCATTTCAAATGCTTTGTTGTCCATTTAATGAACTATATTTTACAGACTGTAACGCATGTTGCTCTATGGTACGATATGTTCCCGCCACCTGTCCCCTGATACAACCCACAGGAGACCACACCCACACCACTGGTGCACACTGCCATCTAGTGGTTTGAACAATCATTACATTTGGCTCCTAAAGTCCCATTCTTTTTTAAATCACTTGATCCTGTGTTTTGATATGCTTTTCAATATGAGGTGATCTGAAAATGTAAAACACGCTATCATAATTATGTATAATGAACAGCAATAATAACTGAAAAGAGGTTTGCGGAAATACGAACATTTTATTATCTTTCTGATAAACCAAGTATTTTCACTACCTTGAGTTTGTGATCTCAAATTAATCTGTAAAACTACCCTTACTGTTATTATATCATTTAAAGGAATATTCCAGGTTCAATACAAGTTAAGCTTAACCGACAGCGTTTGTGGGAATTTATTATGACTCGTCCTTCCTTTTCTTAAAAAAAAAAGCTAAAATCTGTTACAGTGAGGCACTCACAATGGAAGTGAATATGGCCAATTTTTTAATGTTTAAATACTCACATTTTCAAAAGTATAGCCACAAGATATAAACAATATGTGTGTAAACATGATTTTAGTCTGATAAAATCACTTACTGACCTTTTCTGTGTAAAGTTATAGAGTTTTACAACTGCCATGACGATGTAATGTCAACAAACACTAAAACGACTGTAACATTTTAAATTTAAACAACTTTACAGCTCAAATAGTTTTTTACAGAATTTTAACAGAATAATTATTGTTAGTGCTTTTCTAAAATTATAAGCTTCACATTTCTGTTTAAACATTCCAACAATTGGCCACATTCACTTCCACTGTAAGTGACTCACCGTAACACTGATTTTTTTAAAGAAAAGGAGGGACGAGACAAAATCAACATGTTAATCAACATTAAGCCACAAATGCTGTTGATTGAGCTTAACTTGTATTGACCAGGATATTCCTTTAACTAAAAATGTATTATTTTAGCTTGAGATGGGACAATGTTATTTACTATCACTTAAATACATTATATATTTGATAGAATGTTTAAAATTACCTTATAAAACTGGATAATGCCCAAAATCATTTTACACTGGTTAAGTACTTTCGATAGAGCCACTTTCATATTTTTTCGATGTACAATACTGATTATTCAGCAGGGGCAGCAAAAGCCCTTTATATTCTCTCTCTCTGCTATGTTCCATTCCATGTCTGTGTGTGTGTGTGTGTGAGTGAGAGAGAGAGAGAGAGAGAGAGAGAGAGAGAGAGAGAGAGAGAGGTGGAGCTTCGGTTAAGATAAATTATTTTTTATTTATTAGATTTTATATATATATATATATATTGTATGAGTGTGTGTTCATAAAATGACACCGAGTATCTACTATATATATTCCCTACATATCAAGAGTTTATTCTAAAAATAATCGTTTGATCCACCACCTTTCCACATACCGTGTTCCTCAAATATATATTAGCGTTTAGAGCATTTAACCTAAGAACTGGCTGTTCTAAACATTTACAATAATTTGCTATAAAAAAAATTAATTGCCTACAGTCTGTAAGCTGTTACTGTCTTAACGACCATTCCACAGGTGCATGTTCATTAACTGTTTATGGTTCATTGGACAAGCATTGAAAACATTGTTTAAACCCTTTACAATAAAGATCTGTGAAGTTATTAGAATTTGTACTAAATTACGTTTAAAATATATTGTCCTGAAAAAGGGACGTTAATTTATTTAATTTTTTTTTGAGTTTATATTGATTTATTCCAAGTGCTATTATGGAGCTTCTTTTCGGTTTAATAATTTGACAATCATTGAGAGTCTTTATGTGAAGAGATGCTTTTAAAATACACAGCAGTACATGATATTCACCTGTTTAACCTGCTAGAGGGTGCCATACATCAAATGTTCCTCATGAAAGGACAGTGTTGTGAACAATTACCTGTTTATTTGGTGCAAATAATATTGAAAGGGTCTATTATTGATTTATTAATAACAATGTTCCGGCTCATATAAATCATGCTCTCGGGACACAAAAATATAATCACAATTTAAATTTTTCACTTATTCTCTTGGATCTTATTGACCAACTGAGACATTTTTGACTAGTTTCTCACAAGTTACAACCGTGACAAATAATAAAGTGGAAATTTAAGAGAGGACATGCAGTTTGTTTTAGGCCATCCAAGCACATATCACATTTTTATTTATATATTGCTTTTCACAACACATCCTTTCAAAGCAGCTTTAAAGAAAATGATGCTGTAACAGACAATGGGCCTGTACTATCTGCAAGTCCTCACTGTGCTGTTTAAATGAAAAATGCAATTGAAAAGCATGTCTTAAAAAATATTGTCTTTAGGCCCCCTGTGAGCAAGTCAAATGTCACTGTGTCAAGAAACACAAAACTCGAAAAGATGTTAGTTAATGGAGAAAAATATCAGGCTCACCTTGGGAAGCCAGTTCCCCTCTGGCTATATAAAGGTGTAAAATACATATACTCAAATAATTAAATGGTATTAAATGGGCTAAATGAGCTTGATTAGAGTTAAGAATGCTACATATGCCATGTCAAAGTCTCATCCCATCAAAGTAAAAAAAAAAAGCCAGTCTTTCAACATTCTGCTATAATAAAAACTCCTCAACATCAGTAAATGATGCAGAATACATGCTAAAACACACCCAACCACACTGTGCCATATGGCCCCGGCATCATGTGTCATGTTTGCACGCATAGCACATTGGCAAAGCACTCGTCTGTCTTACCAATATCTTTCCATCCAAACTCATTCAAATCAACTCCAGTATCGAAACGGGAATCCTCAAGTTATTCCAAAACAGTTTCTTGCCATCCTTCTTGTCATTTTAGCATGGTTAAATATGGCCTAATTACACAAAGATCCATCAAGCTTGAAGTGGAACAGCCTTCCAATAGCTTGATAATTCCCCCACTCCACACTTGTCCAGTGTGTTGTACAGCACGAGTGCCTCAGCATGCATATTTAATGTTGTCTATTATGCTAGTTTTTGGTAATGAATAGAGTAGGCAGCTCTAGGTTTTCAGAAGAATGCAGGAAGGTAATAGTTCACATCTTAGAAACATAAAGAGTGCTTCTGAGTTACCACCCAATGATCCACACTTAATTGAGTTAGTTAGTGCTGGTGGGCGAGTAGAAGATAAAGTTTTCACCCTGTAACAATACTTTATTGTCTTTGTTTTTGAGGTACTCTCTGAACATGATAATGTTTTAACACAATTTCTATGATATACACACTAAGCATGTCTAAAAAAAAAAACTCAAGGACAATATCACTCTCACTAAGGCAACACAGTAGGTTTCTTTTTTTTCTCTCTCTCTATGAAAGTATGAAGAAATGTGTAATGTCATCGGGCCTGGGTAGCTCAGTGAGTAATGACGCTGACTACCACCCCTGGAGTCACGAGTTTGAATCCAGGGTGTGCTCAGTCTCCTAAGCAACCAAATTGGTCCGGTTGCTAGGGACAATAGAGTCACATGGGGTAACTTCGTCATGGTCGTGATTAGTTGTTCTCACTCTCAGTGGGGTGTGTGGTAAATTGTGCGTGGATCACGGAGGGTAGCATGAGCCTCCACATCCTGGGAGTCTCCGCTGTGTCATATGCAACAAAACCACGTGATAAGATAAGGATTGACTGTCTCGGAAGCGGAGGCAACTGAGACTTGTCCTCCGCCACCCGGATTGAGGTGAGTAACTGCATGACACAAGTAGTGGGAATTGGGCATTCCAAATTGTGGAGAAAAGGGGATAAAAAAAAGAATGAATGTGTAATGGCCATTGGTTATCTGGTAAAACATCATAATCTCTCCAATGGTCTCATTAAGGTTAAATTGTTTCTTATACAATCATTTTAACTAATAATGAGAGAAGAAAAATGATCAACATACCTATAGACTTGTTTTACAATGAACATTAACTCCTACTAGAAACTCTATATGTTCTCTGGTTGTCTTTGGCTGGTATTTAAAGAGAATTGATCTTCAATTTAGAATGAAATGATCTTTTCTGATCTTTTTCAAACTGTGATGGTAAATTTGGTTTCAGGGGCTTGTAAACTCTTCACACCCTATAAACCATCAGCCATTTTCTAACCTTTTGAACATTTGGAACATATTACTGTTAGCATACCTTGTGACAAACACATTACAATGACTTTTACAGTCGTTCGTTATCAATGGACAAGGGTTTAAAGATTTTGTCAGAACTGAAAAAAGTGTATATTTACATCAAAAATTGTCATGCTGTTCGCTGACTCTTAAGACTTTTCCAGTGTCATGTATTCCCCGTTTTTTGTGCTTAGACTTTTATTTGAAATTCTTGTTTAGTTCCCTGTTCCTGTTAGTTTTGTAGTTTCTTTTCATGATTGGTTTTCCCCTAATTGTTTTCCCCAGGTGTTCCTCGTTCCCTTGTTTGCCCTTGTGTATTTAAGCCCATGTTTTCCCTGGTTTCTTTGTCAGTCTTCACATATGTTGTCATGTTCTTAAAAGCTGCACACTGCAAAGATCCTCATTCCTCGTCACATTCAGGTCTTTAAAACGGCTTTATATTTTCAGGTTTTTCATGACAGTTTCAAGTTTCTGAAAAAACAATCTTTAAAAAGCTGATGAAAAATATGCAATTAGATTAATTGGTAATTACCAATATATTAAGAGAGCAGAGTATGTTTTTTGCCATAATAAATGTCAAAAATAAAACAAGGGTCTAAATATTTATTTTAATGGTTTTTTGTAAGGTAGATGATTTTCCATAAAGAAAATAAACTATTTCTATTTAAGTCTTGAGCAAGTCTTGCAAACACTGTAGTTGTTAACAGAAAAATAAAAATTCTGTTCATATTGTAGTTCAGGGGTTGGCAACCTCTTTGACATGGAGTGGCATTTATTTATTTTTTCTGGTCAATGGCTGTGTTGATTTTGTATGTGATTTTCCAAAGTTTGAGTCCTCTTGTGAAAATGTTTATATTTTGCATTTTTCTATTTAATTGTTTATTTTTCATTACAAATTATATTATCAGCATAACAGTTTGAGTGAAAAATTTGTGCAAAACCTGCATGTGAAAAATCTTGCATGTGAATTTTCACAGAATCTTGTCAAAGTGCTTTAATGAAAGAAAACCTGTCCTTTTGTACAAAATTAGTTCACGTAATAGTCACAAATTTGCTTATTTGATTACTGAACACGAAAGTGTGTGGAATCTTAAATATTTCTTATATTATGTCATTATAATCATGTCATCACTTGCACGCAAGCAACAGCAAGAGAGATCTTATTTATATGAAGTTTTTTGCACCTGCATTCCAATCCACATCCTGATGTGAGATTTCATCACCTGTGATTTCATCAGATGAATGGGAGGCTAAACACTAATGTGTGACGAGACTCGCGCTGCACGAGCAAGCCATTCGCGCAACTGAAGCCGATCAACTACTAAATAGCCCTTTTTGGTGAATCGTACCTGCAAAATTTTGATTTCCAGGTTTAATTTATATTTTTAATAGACTCTGATCTTTGAACCAACCCTTTTTTTCTTAATCTTTCAATGTATTTTTGTGTGTGATCATAGTTTGAGGGTTGCAAATCTCAAGGATTAATAGTGGTGTTTTCCTTATTACATCACGTGTTGTTCTGAAAGCAAAAAGAAACAAATGAATCACTGAATGTAGGCTGCCATTCGCACAGCCTGACCGCAGCAAAGCGGGCACGTTTACTTGCACGATTAACCGAAAGTGAAGCGCTGCCGGCTTGTGATGCGTGAATGGCTTGCATGCGCTGCACGAGTCTGTTGGGTAAACTGCGTTCTCGTCACAATTTAAATTTTAGCCTCCCATACAGCTCATGCAAACACGCTGCAGGATCATAAGGAAGGATTATATCAAGAATTTCGTATGAATAAAATAGTTTACTCCTTTCTCGCAGTTGTAGGCGTGCCAGTGATTACCCCTCCGCATGCCAATGCTGGCACACATGCTATAGGTTGCCGACCCCAGTAGTTGATATGAATACTAGATTTTATTTCTTCACAATCTGAATAACATCCTCGTGTTCCATGATGTGTGTAAGTCCTACTCTCTGAGGACTGTACTTTGTGCTTGTTCCCTGTCATAAAAAATGAAAGAAGAATTTTAGGGAAAACACGTATGGAACAAACACCAATAATTAATGTTTCATGTTTAATGTTTCACATGAGGACTGATCTTACCCAGACAAGTGCGTACTTGAACTGATTTGCTAATGTCCTGTGGATTCTGTGACACTGAAATAAATAAGGAGTACAGTCTTGAGTCTGAGAAATGCTTAATGCAAGAGAATTATGTAAACTGTAAATATATGCTTTACAGCATATATTTGAAGAATACAATGATTTAGCATCAAAAGTTGCCTTACCAAATACAAAAAAATCACTGGGGTTCAAGGTACACCGCATAATATCATATTTATGTTTCACCTGCTTTTATTTGTATTCCTAAACAACCAATTCAACCGCATTAGCCTATCTACTGACCCCAACATGTCTGGAGCAGCCATGAAGAATGTGACATTACTACAGGTTAACAATATTTGCACCACATGTTGAATTTCTTTGGAAAATGCTACAGTTTCAAGTTAGTTTATATGAAGCTTATGTTTACTAACTCTGTTTAATAACAAGACATGGCTGGTCATGGCATTCCCCACAACCAGCCTCATGCACAATACAAGTCTTGTGTAGGTTTATATCATTTTAAACATATTTATTTCTTTAGGCACAAAACTTCTAGTGGAATTACTTAGTTACTTAACTGAAGTGTTAATGGTTTCTCTTGCTGCATATTTTTAGTCTATCTTTTTTATTTATTACTTACAGTTCAGCTAAACTGGAAACAATATTGTAGGTAATGCAGGACAACAGAACTGAGACATACCACATGTTCAACTGAAGCTCCTCGTCTCATGATTATAGGGTCACCGAAATCTGGTCGTTCTAAACAACATGAAAAAGGGAAAGAATTGGGGGGGTTTTACAGAAATGTAACACATAAGCAGTTTTGACCTAAAACTAATTTCTAGCAAAAAATAAAGGAACAGTAAGTCCTTTTTTAGTAAGGCTAACCTATTTTTAGCATATAGAAATTGTATAGGAGTTACTGTTGAATTATTGTCTGTAATCTTGTAATTTTTTTGTGTTAATCTACAGCAAGCCACTAATAGACCTTGTTGAAAATAACCAAGAATATTCCTTTAAATAATATAGTCAGTTGGCTTCCTGAATAAAACAAGTGCCTTCAGTCACTTTGTGTAATGCAAATTTAAATAATGTGTGCTGCACTTGTTTAATTTTTATGACAACCTCAGCAAAAATTACAGAAATGTTGCACACTTAAAGCTGAAGTGAGTGATGGGTGTTCAGGAAAACTGTTTGATAACAAACAATATTTTTGTATTTATGGCTTGGTGACTCTAATGGCGCATAACTACGATTACCATTAAAATTACATGATGTTGGTATAAGTTAATTTGACTTGTTTACATTTCCTTTCAACAACCATTTACCTCCTCTCTTCTTGGTATATATGCAGATCAGAGCCAGGTATTCCCATAACTGCTCAAGGAGGTAATCTAGATTCAGTTTCATGCCACAGCTGATGACTACACTGTGAGGTCTATGAGCAAGACGATCTACTTCCTCTATTGAGATCTGGTCCACTTTGTTATAAACCTGTAATAAGAAAAATAGAGTGAACAATTGTCAACTTCATTCAGAGCTGCAAAAAGAAAAAAAATAGTGCTTAAAAAGAAAACATACTCACATATAAGCAAGGCATGTACACTCTGTTGCCCACAATGACATCAATAAATTCATCTGGGGTGCTGTCCTCTCTAAACAACACCTCAGCATTGAAGATTTCTGCAGTCGCATTAAGATAAATATGTACCATCTCAATCATTTCATGAAGATGAAGCATAAACTGACAAAATGTTGCAGAAGGATACTGTACTCATGAAGAATGAGCTGAACGAGTTTCTCTGAGCAATGTGTGAGCGGAACCGTTGAATTGTACGACAGTCCACCACCTTTTTTAGGCTGAAAATGAAAATGGATGACAGTTGGAACAGTTGGAAGATGATTCAGCACACGTGAGCGAGCACAATAAACACAAGATGAATTGTTCAGTATTTCTTGTAATGTTCCAGTATTAGTGTGCATGAGTTTTATGCACCTTAAAATAGATATTTGGTTTGGATCGGTTGAGTCTGATGCCAACAGATTCAAGCTCTTTTTCCAGAAGTTCCCTGAAGGAAAGAACAAAGAAGGCCAAACAGTGCAATACAGGGTGGATTTGGTCAAATTATGCATTCTGCAAAGACTACAAGCTAAAACTGACCTCTGAACATCTCCTTTGGTTGCATCCAGCATCATGATGACCACATCTGCAGTTCTGGCCACAGCAATGACCTGTCTGCCTCTGCCCTTACCTGAAAGAAAAGGAATTATCAGACATAAAAGACAGGACATATTCCTCTTAGACCTCATTTACACCTGGTATTAAGATGCGTCTCGGGTGATCCAGTCACATGTGGTCAGGCTAGACACATCGCTGTTTACACCTTACAGTGCTGTGGAAATGTATTTGCCCCTCTCCCGAGTTCTTCAGTTTTTGTGTATGTCTTATACTAAATTGTTTAAAAAAATGCAAGAATGTAACATAAAAACAAAGGCAATCTTTGAAGCAAAAAAGTTATCCAATACCAACTGGGCCTGTGTGAATAAGTATTTGCCCCTTTAGTTACTAAATCCCCAAATCTATGAAACTGCATTCCTTATGCGGTTCAGCTGGACTAGACACACCCAGGCCTGAATACTGCCAGCCCAGTTCAATCAAATCAACACCTACATAGAACTTATTCGGCAGCATGAAGTTGACGAAAAGGTCTCACTCAGTAGCACAATATGCCATGGTCAAAAGGAATTCCAGAAATTATGAGGAGAAAAGGTGATTGTAATGCATCAATCTGGGAAGGGTTACAAAGCTATTTCAAAGGCTCCAAAAGAACCACAGTGAGAGCCATTATCTCCAAATGGAGAACACTTGTCACAGTAGTGAATCTTTCCAGAAGGGGTCGACCTTCCAAAATTCCTCCAAGAGCACAGTGACGATTCAATCAGAAAGTCACAAAAAAGCCAAGGAACTGCAGGCCTCTCTCGCATCAATAAAGGTCACTGTTCATGACTTCACTATCAGAAAGTCACTGGCCAAAAACGCTATCCATGGAAGAGTGGCGAGATGAAAACCACTGCTAAAAGAACATTAAGGCTGGTCTGAATTTTGCCAAAACACCTTGATGATCCTCAAACATTTTGGGAGAATGTTCTGTGGACTGATGAGTCAAAAGTGGAAGACAGGGGTCCCATTACATCTGGCGTAAATCAAACACAGAATTCCAACACGGGTCAAGCATGGTGGTGGTAGTGCTGTGTGTGGGCATGCTTTGCTACTTCAGGGCCAGGGCAACTTCCAACCAGAAAATCCTAAAGGGGAACGTGCAGTCATCAGGCTGCGAGTTGAAGCTCAAGCGCAACTGGATTATGCAGCAAGACAATGATCCAAAGCATAGGAGTAAGTCCACCTCTGAATGGCTCAAAAGAAGCTAAATTAGAGTTTTGGAGTGGCCTAGTCTAAGTCCTGACTTGAACCCGATCGAGATGCTGTGACAGGACCTTAAACAGGCAGTTCATCCTCAAACCATCCAATGTGGCTGAACTAAAGCAGTCCTGCAAAGAATAGTGGGCCAAAATCCCAGCACAGCGTTGTGAAAGACTGATCTCCAGTTATTGGAAGCGTTTGGTTGCAGTTGATGCTGCTAAAGGTGGCACAGCCAGCTATCAAGTTTCAGGGGGCAGTTAGTTTTTCACATGGGTGATATAGGTGTTGGACAACATTTTTGCTTTTTTTATTTAAAAAATGAAAACTGTATTTTGTTTACTTTTTATATCTTGATTGAAAATCTAAAACAATTTAGTATGAAAAATACCCCACAACAGGATGGGGGCAAATACTTTTCCACAGCGCTGTAAATGTCACTTAAATACATCTCCTGTGACCAGTTGTTCACATTTCGAGGGGAGGGTCCCAAATTTCATGACGACATACATCAATCACTATGTCTGTGTGCTACTGCATGATAATAAACTGACAAAAAAAGCCTTAAAAGACAAAAAAGCATGAATGAAACCAGTGCGTTGTTTCTCCCGGATGCAGTTAAAATTCGATTCAAGCACAAAAGCAACATTTAGAGCAAAATTCTCTGTTATTTTAGAGGATTTGCTGTATTTACCCGAGCTTTAGATGTTCATGTTTCTCATCTGTGTCCCTGCATGTTAATATCAGACACACTGAAGATCTGAAAAGTTCTTGTGCTTTTGTCTGTATCCACTTTTTTAAACTGTCTGATCGGTTATTTCCTATTAAACTGCTCTTAACTGGCAACGTTTAAACACTTGTTTTAACGCAGTGGTTGACTGACAGGTGAGGGGTGGTGCCTCATTACTGTTTTTGACTACTTCCTTTGTGGTTTTTGTGATCTGATCACAAAATGTTTTAAACCCTGTTTAGAACTGTATTTTGCACTGACCACATGTGGTCGAATCCCCCGGAACGCACCAGGTGTAATACCAGGTGTAAACGTGGTCCTAGAAATACAAATTACCATACCTTGTGCAGCACCCTCAATGATACCAGGCAAATCCAGCAGCTGTATGTTGGCACCTTTGTGCTACAATTGCAAATGAGGAAAGAATTAATCAAATGAACAAAATAATAAATTCTATATCTCTCGCACAAATAATAATGTTAATAATGAATTGAAAGGAAGAGATAATGAACAAAGGAGACATAAACAAAAATTAAAAGAAATGAATGAAAAAATAACAGATACCTCAATGACACCTGGGATGCAGGTCAACGTGGTGAATTCATATGAAGCTACTTCACTTTCTGTTTTTGTCATTAAACTAAGAAAAGTAGACTACAAAAATACCTTGGATTAGAGCAGGTCTCACATTTTTTTAAATATTGTACACATGCAAATTATGTCATAGTTACCTTTCCAACGGAGGGAAATCCAATGAGAGCTACTCTCGCATCACCAGATTTCATGACATCAAAGCCTTCACCTTTTGGTCCAGCTGACTTTGAGGGCTCTAAAAGCTGGGCTCTGTACTTGGCTAGCTTGGCTTTCAATAAACCCAGATGATACTCAGTGGCTGCAAAATAAGTTTATAACTTATTATAAAAGTCTGCTAGTTAAAAGGAGGGTTCAACCAAACAGGAAAATTCTCTCATATACTCACCCTCATGCCATCACAGATGTGTATGACTTTCTGTCATCTGCTAAACACAAACAAAGATTATAAAATGAATATCTCAGCTCTGCTGGTCAATACAATGCAAGTGAATGATGAACTTTGAAGCTCCAAAAATCACATAAATGCAGCATAAAATTAATCCATAATTCTCCAGTGGTTAAATCTATGTCTTCAGAAGAGATTTGATAGGTGTGCGTGAGAAACAGAACAATATTTAAGGCTCTTATTTTTCTACAATAAATCACATTCTCCTTTGTTTTTGAAGATTCACATTCTTCATGCATATTACCACCTACTGCACAGGGAGGAGAATTTATGGTAAAAAAAAAAAAAAAAGGACTTGTATAGAGATCTGTTTCTCACCCACACCTATCATATTGCATCAGAAGACAAAAAAAAAATAGAGTTTCTGGATTAATTTTATGCTGCCTTTATGTGCTTCTGGAGCTTAAAGTTCTGGCCATAATTCACTTACAATGTATGGACCTACAGATCTGAAATATTCTTCTAAAAATCTTAATTTGTGTTCAACAGAAGAAAGAAAGGCATACACATCTTAGACGACATGAGGGTGAGTAAATGATGAGAACATTTTCCTTTTTAGGGTGTACTGTCCCTTTAAAACTCAAGATTTTCCAATTGAGTGGCATTGTTAATTTAAGTTTCACAAAATGCAATATGCTTAAAAAAAATAATTAAAAAAAGGATTAAAAGAAAATTAATCATGAATGTCAATGCTTGGGAGGGTGCAGAGCTTGACTCACCTTTATTCTTCTGTGTTCGAGAGATTTCTCTCTCTATCTCTGCTATCTTTTCGAGAATCCCCATTGTCAATGAAGTATGATATCTCTCTTAATGAGAACTCTGTGAATATGACAGTAATATGAATTAAAGCACGTCAGTCATATTGTACAGTCAACACATGCACTCTGGTTGCCTTGTCAGTCATAAGCTAAGCTAGCAGACACTTATAACTTGTGAAACACTACAGTAGATTGGTCTGTCATGCAATTTCAATGTCAAACCCCTACTGTTATACATTAAACACTCTTACACTTTGTCACTCGTGTTTTATAAGAGATAAATGTTATGATAATTACAGTTTTGGGCAGCCCCAACTCTGCAGCGTGCACTGCTGGTGACGTCACCATCCGGCAGCAGACAGTGCTGCAGGGAATTTGTTCCGGCGAGAAATACAAAACTATTTGTGAACGTACAGACGAAGAGGAACTTCAATGTTAATATTGTACATTAAGTAAATGTTTATGCAATACCATTAAAAGGGAATCCGTTGTTATGTTGAGGTTGAGTAAATAAATGACACATCCTCCCGACTCGAGACTGATGTGTGCACAATCGTGCGAATGGAAAAATGGCAGCACCTACAGGGTCGACATCCTCCACACAGAACCACCTCAGGTATGGAGGGTTTCCTTTTTTCATGTAGACCACCGGAGGACAGCACGGGTAAAGACCAGGCCATCACGGCAGAACCGAAAAATAAGCGCATTTTGTTCAGATTTTAAATCATGGATGAAGACGCTGCAGAAACAGACGACACCAGTCTTAATGCAGGTTAACAGACTTTGAATCAAAAACCTGAATCTACATCTAAATTTACTATGACCGATATACTGGATCAAGAGTCGAAAGTCATTGCCTAGTCAAGCCGAATAACATGGCTTTAATGTAAATGAAACATTGCTGAACTATATAGAACTTGCAAATGGGGCCTAAAATGAAGTTACCATGGTAAAGTGATGGTTTAACACCATGGTACTTCCCATCGCTTTAACATGGTATTTTCTTTATGCTGGCTTAAGTCTGTTATTCTACACACTTGCTTTTGGTTTGTCTTTTAAATTCCTAAACCAAGGCCAACATATCATAATTGTAACTACTCGTAGAGCTTTCAAGCTACATCCACCAAACTTGGAACAGGCCTTCAGGCTGTTCGGACTGGTTTTCACACAGTGGACCATCTAAACTCCTTGAAGTCCCATAGACTTACAGTTGAAGTCAGAAGTTTACATACATCTTAGGCAAATACCTTTAACTCAGTTTGTCACAATTCCTGACATTTCATCATAGAAAACATTCCCTGTCTTAGGTCAGTTGTCAGAATAATAGTAGAGAGAATTATTTATTTCAGCTTTTATTTCTTTCATCACATTCCCAGTGGGTCAGAAGTTTATATACACTTTGTTAGTATTTGGTAGCATTGCCTTTAAATTGTTTAACTTCGGTCAAACCTTTTGGGTAGCCTTTCACAAGCTTCTCACAATAAGTTGCTGGAATTTTGGTCCATTCCTCCAGACAGAACTGGTGTAACTGAGTCAGTTTTATAGCCTACTTGCTCGCACATGCTTTTTCAGTTCTGCCCACAAATCAGATTAATCCAGTACCTTGACTTTGTTGTCCTTAACCCATTTTGGCACAACTTTGAGGGTATGCTTTGGGTCATTTTCCATTTGGAAGACCCATTTTTGACAGAGCTTTAACTTCAATGCGGATGGCTTGAGCTTCAAAATATACACATTACGTTCCTTCCTCATGATGCAATCTATTTTGTGACGTGCATCAGTCCCTCCTGCAGCAAAGCCCCCCCACAACATGATGCTGCCACCCCCATGCTTCACAATTGGGATGGTGTTCTTCAGCTTGCAAGCCTCACCCCTTTTACTCCAAAAATAACGATGGTCATTATGGCCAAACAGTTACATTTTTGAAATTTCTCCAAAGAGTAAGATGTCCCAATGTGATTACAAACTGTAGTCTGCCTTTTTTTAAATGCAGTTTTGGAGCAGTGGATTCTTCCTTACTGAGCAGCCTTTCAGATTATTTCAATTTAGGACTTGTTTTACTGTGGATATAGATACTGGTCTACATGTTTATTCCAGCATATTGACAAGTTCCTTTGCTGTTGTTTTGGGATTGATTTGCATGTTTCGCACCAAACTACATTCATCTCTAGGAGACAGAATGTGTCTCCTTCCAGAGCAGTATGATAGCTGCACACTCCCATGGTGTTTACACTGGTGTACCATTGTTTGTACAGATGAATGTGGTACCTTCAGACATATGGAAATTGCTCCCAAGGATGAACCAGACTTGTGGAGGTTTTTTTTTTTTATGAGGTCTTGGCGGATTTCTTTTGAATTTTTCCCATGATGTCAAGCAAATAAGCACTGAGTTTGAATTTAGGCCTTAAAATACATCCACAGGTACACCTCCATTTGACTCCAATTAGCCTATCAGAAGCTAATTTGCTAATTGCCTAAAGGCTTGACATAATTTTCTGGAATTTTCCAAGCTGCTTAAAGGCACAGTTAAACTCCTAACCCACTGGAATTGTTATATAGTCAATTAAAAGTGAAACAATCTGCCTGTAAACAGTTGTTGGGGAAAAAATTACTCATGTCTTGCGCAAAGTAGACGTCTTAAACAACTTGCCAAAACTATAGTTTGCTAATATTAAATCTGTGGAGTGGTTAAAAAAAAAAACAAGTTTTAATGACTTCAACCTAAGTGTATGTAAACATCTGACTTCATCTGTACATTGACAGAATGTTTAGATGAGCCAAGACTATTCAAACATCAACTGTCCAAAACATTAAAATGTAAACAAATCCACTAAAGGCCTGCAAGTGTGATGCAATACCAACCTATGAAATTTAAATGAGAGAAATGGGAAGTGCATTTAGAAAAGATACCATTTTATGTCAGTGATTAAGCAGATGTCTTTAGCAAGATCTGGAACCCTGTAATAGACTTCCTGAAGACGCATAGGCTAACTGCAATTGCTGTGTATGTACTTGTGTGAATTTGTATCTCTCTTTTTTCTTCTTCTTTTGTTGTTTTTTATTTTTATCACCTGTACTGTAAAGAGTGAATATAACCATCTAGTTTGTATTAGAGGTTGACCGATATATCATTTTTACAGAAAAGTTGAATTTCTGTGCCGATAGTTGCTTTTTGGAACTATTGGTCAACAATCTGAATGCAGATTTGTATTTTTATTTTTGTGAAAAAGGAAACTACCGTTCTTATAACCACAGCAGAGGTGAATTAAAAGCAATCACTGACACCTCAAGGGGATTTTCTTTATTTAAATCTTTCATCATTGACAATATTCATACATATTTGTATCCTCACTTCAATGCATATTTTGTTATTTTGATTAGATAATCAAGTGTTTTAAATTGAAGCGAAGGCAGACAATGAAAATTTGTACTTTATGGAAATGTCCCTCTTCAGCACATGCATTGTGTCTTTAACTTCATATCTTAATGTAAATAATAATAAACCTTATTCCCAATTAAACCTGATCTGGTGAAAGATATACAGTATATACAAAACCCATCATCTGGTGAATATATAGGCAAAAGAAATGTGTTTAACACTTAACATAGAGCATTGTAACAGAGCCAAGTCTCCTTCATTTAAAAAAAGAGTCCCTGGTGTGTTTCGGGCTTGTTTATTGTTAAAAAAAAAAAGTCTCAAATTATGTGCCAAATCTTCATCTTTTTTTTTCTTTTCTTGTTATTATTTGGATAACTGGGGTTTTATTAACTTTTGATGCCACTATGCTCATAGTAAGAAAAGAATAAGAAAACATGTAAATATTCTATAAATGTATTTTTAAAAACTATCGGACCGATTAATTGGTTATCAGCCTTCTCCGCAACTTTTGTTATTGGAAAAATCCACTATCGGTCAACCTCTGGTTTGAATGATGCACTGGACTTTGTTTACCATTGAAAAGTGAAAATAAACATGAAAAAGAAAAATATGCCTATTATTCAAGAGCTAGTATAAATTTAAATGTTACTGTAATTTCATAGAGCTTGATTTAATCAGTCCACCACAGTAAACAGTGTCCCATGACACTTCAAACAGGAGAGCAGGGCAGCAAAGGAGACTGAAAAGGCAGTCGAATGCCCCCTGGACAGAGAGGAACTGGGCAGGAGCTCATGCTCTTTTCTGCACACTATGACAGCCTACTATCCAGACGCCCCATCCATATCTCAACAGCAGGAGATGACTCAGTTTCTCAATCTCTTCTCAAAGTTTGTCCAGAAGACTTAAGAACAAAGTTTTTGATTTATTATTCTGTATTTGTACTTTACTATTGACTGCCGATTTCTGCACTAATATAGCAGTGCTTACATTAAGTTTGGTAGAGGATATGATGTGCGATTTGTTTCAGTGATTGCATCTTCCATATTATCAGATTGAAAACAAATCAACCAGATGCTAGCAGCCTCCACAACCTCTCACAGTGGCTGTGTCGTCTCCATAATTGCATCAACATTCGGTTAGGCAAGCCAGAGTTTGTCTGCAGCTGGGTGGATGAGCGATGGAGAGATGGCTAGAAAGATGGCTCTTGTGACTGGCAGCCCACCACCATGAACGAAAGTGCAAAGGGACAAAGTGCAGGGACCATGCCTTTAGGCTTCTGTGGACTTATCATCCTTTCATTGTAATAAGGTTACATTGACAATCAAGAGTCGTGCATTAATGTATACATATTCAGTTTGCACTTATTCTTTGTTCTAATTAAGATAATAATATATGGATTTACAAATGTCTATATTGTGTTTTTAATCAAGAGTATATCTTTCTGCAAGATTATGGCATTGTGTTCCATGTTTGTTCCGTGTTCCATGTGTGTTCCAAACTTCGTTTCATTTGTGCTGCTGCTGGAAATAAAAATAAAAAAATTTGGTTTCAAAAATTTTTTTATTTGGTTTGAGGTCTCACTAAATTATTAATCTATCAGAAGAATAGATTGGGTTTTGAATATGTTCAGTTCCATCTACAGTAAAAAAAAAATATTTTGAGGTAGTACACACAGCAGAAAAGTGTAAGTGTGAAAAGTGTGAACTTGAAATTATGAAGTAAATTCTACATTAAAACTCAATTCAAACATGTAAAAATGAATGTTCTGCTTAAAGTAAAATATATTGGATTATTTGTTATGTTTACAATTCATTGTGCAGCAATGCTAAATCAGAAAACCTTGTCATTTATTGGCTAATTTGAGTACATTTCACGGGTAATAAAATAAGTGTATTTACTTAACTTTTCAAAGCTGGTGTTCATGCCCCCGGGCTTGAATAATTAATGAGCTTGCATGGTTTCACTGTTTGTACGCTGTTTTACACTGTTTTCATTGTTGATGCTGTTACATTTGGTAACTTCTTGTTTTGTGATGTCTGAAGTTAATTTTTTTTTTTATTCAAAATGACCCGTGCATTATCAAAAAAAAAAGAAAAAAAGATGTGTTAATTGTTGCTGTCATCGTGTTTTGAGCACCAAGTGTTCAGATCTGCAAGCGCAGCTTCGGATCTTGTTTCTGTCGCTATAAAAGAAAAGTGATGCTGTCTCAGATGACATAGCAGGCATTAATCTGTCATGTGACATGGTTAAGTACAATAAAAAAAACATTGGAATGCTAGCACACTTTTAAAGGCATGACTAGGGAGCATATATAGCTAGTAAAATGTATTTGAAACAAAGCATTACAAAGTAAACTTTACTTGAGAATGTCTCATTAAAACCACTAAGAATTGTGAGTAGCTTTTGCTTGAAAATATGGTCTGTTAAATTTACAATTCCTGCATGGAAATTGTTTCCTAGGATTTTTTCAAGTAAACCCCTCTCCAAAATTCCAGTGTAGATAAGCTCTTTAAAGGAACTGCCCCCACCCCCACCCCTTATGTTGTTCCAAAGTGCCAGTATTCTGATTTTATCATTATTTCCATGCACATTTTCCAACTCAAAACCATATAAACTTGAATGCTTATTGGAGTCAATAATTTTCAGGTGGTATGTATTTTTGTAATGAGGGAGGGTGTGGCAAAAGTGACTAACACCTTATATCAAGATTTGCATAATTATTAGGCAGCTTCATTACCTAAGAAGGTAGTTGCAGGCATTGTTGTTCTTGTTGAAAACGCAGTAGAGCCTCTCACTGCCATGGTTGACATAGCCTTCATTTATTATGGATCCAAACACCACTATTGAGAAGATCTATGGTGAAAAAGATGCAATTATTATAACTGTTGACCATTATAAAGTACAGTGTTTCTTTTAGTAGTTAGTTTGGTGCAACTTCATTAGCAAACAAGGTGCAATGAAATGACAAAAAGAAAGTAGGCCTAATACACACATTATAAATGACTGGCCAAGACAATAATATTAGACAGTAATAAAAATTTCATTTTTGCATGAAATTCCAACAGATCAGCAGTATTAAAGTAAAATGGGCCAAAAAAGAGATTTAACTGACACTAAAATGTAAAATATTGTTAAATGCCTTTCAGACGGATACAGCACTCGTCCAAGGCCAAGAAGGCTGAAACACAACCACCACTGAATATATTCACATTCAAGTTGCAGCGTCAAGATTGGGCAAAGAAATACATGAAGGTTTTATGGACAGATGAAATGAGAGTGACTCTTGATGGACCAGATGGATGGGCCCATGACTGGATCACTAATGGACACAGGGCACCACTTCGAGTCAAGTGCCAGCATGTGGAGGAGGGGTACTAGTGTGGGCTGCTATCATTAAGGATGAGGTAGTTGGACCTTTTCGAGTTGAAGATGGACTGAAAATAAACTCTCAAACCTACTGCCAGTTTCTGGAAAGTACTTGCTTCAAGCAGTGGTACAGGAAGAAGTCCACAGCATTCAAGAAGGCCATGATCTTTATGCAATTCAATGCTCCATCACATGCATCCACGTACTCCACTGCTTGGCTAGCCAGCAAGGGTCTCAAAGATGCCCAAATAATGACATGACCCCCTTCCTCACCTGACTTAAATCCCACTGAGAACTTGTGGGCCCTTCTCAAACGTGAGATTTACAGTGAGGGAAGATAATACACCTCTTTGAACAGCATTTGGGAGGCTGTGGTTGCTGCTTCAGCGAAAGTTGATCGTGAACAGATCAAGTAACAGACAGACTCCATCAATGGAAGGCTCATAGCAGTTATTGAAAAGTGGCTATTTTGTTCACTGAATATTTTTAAAATGTTAAGTTATTAAATTTAAATATTGTGTTACTTATATGTTGCATCTACTCTAAAAAAAATTTGAATAAACAATTGAGTTGCCTAATAATTGTGCACACTTATATATTCCCTCGAGAAAGACAAAACTCGCTTTTTCTTTTGTTAAACATTCAGGTTTGAGGTTCAATAACATTTTGGATTGACAGTGTATTGTGTTTGTTCAAGAATACAATTTGCCTAATAATTGGGCATGCTGTGTAGTATGACTTTCTTTAGTGGAATGCACTGGCCGTTTAAGTCCCTGTTCACATTTCATTGCATTTTTTCAATAAAAGTAAAAGATGACTGGGGCTGTTAACCTATAACATTCTGCCTAACATCAAATTTTGTGTTCCACGTTAAGAAAGATAGATATACTGGTTTGGATCAACATGAGGGAGGTAGATAACAAAATTTACATTTTGCATGAACTATTCCATTAAGTTAATTAAAAGTCAATTAATGTGCCTGCTTTTGTGCACTTTTCAAGGCGCTGGGGTGTCCCTAAGAAGTATTGAAAATGTAATACAGTCAGTAGATGTTGCTGTTGAGACAATGTAATACACAGATTGCGCGCGCCTCTGATGTGTATGTGTGCGTGCGTTTGTGCGCGTGTGTGTGTGTGTGTGAGAGAGACCCTTAATAACAGTCGGAGGAAAATGGACGGAGTGGGTTCATTTGGTGCTGGCAGAGCCGGGTCTGCATTCGACCCCATTGCCTTTATTCAACAGCCGCAGACCATCCTCAGAATATTATCATGGGTAAGAAGAGGTTTTATTGTCGTACACATGATCATATCAGCCCGTAGAAGACATATGAGGTCCGTAGGGATAACCAGAACAAATCATAATCACAACATTTTCGCTCATAATTAAATGAGGTCACTGGGGAATATTACGCTAATATGTATGTGTGTGCGATGAATATTTGCAAAAGGTGAGACATGAATTTTCATTTTGGTAAAAACAATATTGACGTATTGATGTCATGTTCCATATTTGTTCTGGTGGTGACTGACGAGGTTACTCGTGTGCTTCTTTAATAGGCTAATAATAACATAAAAGCGTGAATTTACATGCGTTCGTTCTGTATTAGCTATATTGTGTCATTTATTGTGGAATTAATTAGTTTTTAATATAATATATATAGTTATATAGACGTGTATTCTGGCTGTACGTATTTTATTTGTAAACATCACCATGAGTAGATACGGCCTCAAAACGTGAAATTATATTTCTTAAAATAAAAGCAGTACAATGAACGAGGTTGATGTCATGGATGAGGCGTGAACGTTTCTCTATTATGCAATGGGGTTTTCAGTCAGCATCATCACGTCTATGTCTCAAAACATACGAGTTGCATAACTAGCTAGCATTTTTGAGTGTCACTGTTTGGATATTTTGCTCAAAAATGCTCTCTGGACAGCCCTTTAAGGTTTGAGACACAGCCATAGTCTTCTTCAATATGACTGGATTGGTTTGTGATTGGTTGTTGCATTACTATACGCTCGTGCACTGTTACTTCCAGTTGATTTTATTTGCATCAGACAAAATGCATCACGTGGACCAGAGATGAGGTCTGAAACAGTCTAGTGCTGCATATCATTTTCTTTTAAAGGAATATTTCGGGTTCAATACAAGTTTAGTTGAATCAGCAGCATTTGTGTCAATGTTGATTCCCACAAAAATCATTTTAACGCGTTTCTCAAGGTTACTGGAGTCACTTACAATGGAACTGAGTGGGGGACAATTTTTAAGGCAGAAATGTGAAGCGTATAATTTTATAAAGGTATAAAATAATACACAAGTTCTGACAAATTTATTATTTTGTTTTAGGGTTCACAAAGTTGTCAAATTTGCTAGAACTTTACACAGAAAAGGTTAGTAAGCAATTTTGTCACTAAATCATGTTAACATACATATTGTTTACATCTTGTGGCTGGCTATACTTTTGAAATATTATTACGTTTTGTCCCCATTCACTTCCATTGTAAGTGCCTCACTCTAACATAGATATTTGCATTATTTTTAAAGAAAAGGAGAGACAAGTCTAAATATTTTTTTTTGTTCATCAACATTATGCCGTAAATGCTGTCGATTGAGCTTAATTTGTATTGAAATATTAATTTAAGACATGTTGAATGTTTTATGTGTTATTTAAGAAATAAAAATGCGGTGCTTCAAAAGTTGATTTTTGTTCTCCCTCAAATGGAAAAATGGGTTATCACCTCAGATAATCTTTGACTAATACTAAATGCCCTACTTAGTTAATACAATATTTCATACAGGACAGTATTGTTTGAGGAAATATTTAATATATGCCCTTCAAATGGAAAATATTGATTTCAATGTGCATTAAGTAGTGACTTACCATTCAATGTTAATGCTCGTCAAATAGCATTTTGCTAGTCATTCAGTGTATCTAATCTCAGTGTAACTGTCTTTTCCTGTCTCATAATGTAATTGAAACACTTGTTTACATTAACGTGTGCAGTCTTTAAATAACCATATGTTCCAGAAATTGAATTGGTGTCTGAATTGACCAGATCATGATCATATGATCATGATTACTGTCTAATATTATTGTCTTGGCCAGTCATTTATAATGTGTGTATTAGGCCTACTTTCATTTTGTCATTTCATTGCACCTTGTTTGCTAATGAAGTTGCACCAAACTAACTACTAAAAGAAACACTGTACTTTATAATGGTCAACAGTTATAATAATTGCATCTTTTTCACCATAGATCTTCTCAATAGTGGTGTTTGGATCCATAATAAATGAAGGCTATGTCAACCATGGCAGTGAGAGGCTCTACTGCGTTTTCAACAAGAACAACAATGCCTGCAACTATGGGACAACCATTGGGCTCATAGCCTTTTTAGCCTGCATTTTCTTCCTTTTCCTTGACATGAAATTCCAACAAATCAGCAGTATTAAAGACAGAAAGAAGGCGGTGATGCTGGACATTGGATTCTCAGGTAAACAATAAGAGCATGCCAAAACAGATCCAGAATCTCTCTGTGACTCCATGCTATTTTTAAACTGTGAATTGTCCATAGACTTTGTAAAGGGTCTGGAAAGGTTTCATGATCTCAGCACATTACAGTATTGCCTTCAGACGTTGCCAATTTCATTGCAGTTGTGTCTATTCCTAGCCATACAGTGAAGACAAAGTTGGATTTGCTATTTAATTTCAGGTTTTCAAGGGACAAATCTCGAGGGCAGCCTAACATCTGATCTTATCGCAATAATCAATAGAATCGATGTTTTGTCATTGATTTAAATCTAAAATTTGTCATGCATTATTACAGGTTTCTGGGCGTTTTTATGGTTTGTTGGGTTCTGCTTCTTGGCCAACCAATGGCAGCGCACCACCCCAGATGAGCTGCCCTTAAATCAGGGAGCGGATGCTGCCAGAGCTGCCATAACCTTCTCCTTCTTCTCCATCTTCACCTGGGTAAATATTGCTCAAGTACATCTATGCTGAAATTAGACATTTTATTGGTTTGCCGTGACAGTAAGTGCCATTCCTTTTCAGTGGTATTGAAATTTATTATTGCACAGTCGGCTCTTATCCCTCTCGGAGGCTTGATTAGCCTAATAAGGGACTGGGTGTGTAGACTCACGACCCGGCCCCGCCCTCCGCCCTGCCACATTCCTCCCTCGTTCTGTCAGGTCGGGGAACCTACGGCATGACGTACACCCCCCCCCCCCCCTTTCTCTGGGGAGGGGCGTGCCTTTTGCCTCGTCTGCCGGCAGGTCATCCCTGTCTACCTGGACAATGGAGGGGACAAGGGGAGGGAAACAGAAATAATTAAAGGGGGGGGGGGGGGGGGGGTACTTCCTGTAACAGTGTAGTACCCCCCAAAAAAACACTACAATTTAAAATAGAGGGAAAAGGCGAACGCGGAGCAGCAGTGAGAGAGAGAGGAGAGAGAGATGAGTAAAAAAAAACTTTCTCGCCAGTTCTCCAATACGACGTAGCTTGGTCCCCGGCCACTCCTCCACCCTCTAACTGACAACAGCCGCGCCTCCCCGGGCGGATCAGAGGCAGTCCTCAAGCCCCTGGCAGATGGAACGCCCCCACCGCGTTCTCGGGGAACAGAAGGGGGACTCCCCCACCCCTGGCAGCGGTCCTCCCGCTCCAGGCGGTCGGTAGCAAGCCCCTCCCCGCTCGTGGTTGGCAGTCTCAGACCCCGCCGCATTTCAGCACCTGGTAGGGGACTCCTCCGCCCCTGGCAGCGGCCCTGATTGCTCCAGGCAGTCGGTTAGGAGTCTCCCCTCACAGTCAGCGGCCGTTCCTCCGCTTCCAGGCAGGTGTGCTCCTCATCCCCTGGCAGATGGCCATGGCTGCTCCATTGGGGTGGACGGTAGTGGCGAGAACTCTACTACGGCGTATCCCTCCTCCTTCCCTGGTTTCGGCACCAGTGTAATTCAATGGAAAGGAGGAGGCGAGAACTGGCTTGACGATATAAATAATATTTTAATGATAAACTTAAACAAAAAACAAAACACACACATGAAGGTCATGTCTGTAAACGATCTCTCTCTCCCGCACCATCCTCCGCAGTCGGCTCTTATCCCTCTCGGAGGCTTGATTAGACTAATAAGGGGCCGGGTGTGTAGACTCACGACCCAGCCCCGCCCTCCACCTTGCCACACAGACAAAAAAATATAGGCAAAAATTCTGGCTAATCGATTAAGTAAAGTTATGACATCTCTTCTATATATAGATCAAGTGGGGTTTATTCTGGGCCATAACTCTTCTGATAACATTAGGTGTTTCATCAATATCATGTGGTAGGTGGTGAATGATCAGACTCCGGTCGCTGCCATCTCACTTGATGCCAAAAAAAAACGTTTGATATGGTAGAATGGGATTATCTAATTAAAATTTTGGAAATGTATGGGTTTGGGAATACATATATTGGATGGATTAAATTACTGTATAGATTCCCTGTAGCAGCAGTACAAATTAATGGATTAATTTCAGATTATTTTACTCTGGATAGGAGCACCTGGCAGGGTTGTCCTCTTTCCCCATTATTGTTCTGTCTAGCAGCTACGATAAGAAGGGAGAATGTTTGTCCGGGGGTGGTGGAAGGAGGTATGGCGCATAAGCTTTTGCTTTACGCGGATGATATTTTATTATTTATCTGACTCTACTAGATCTATGCCTTGCCTCCACAGAATTATTAATTCCTTTTCCAAGTTCTCAGGATACAGAGTCAACTGGTCTAAATCCGAAGCTTTGTCTCTGACAGCGTACTGCCCAGTAACAGCCTTCAAGCCAGGCACCTTCCAGTGGCCCAAACAGGGTATTAAGTATTTGGGCATTTTATTCCCAGCAAATTTGTCTGATTTAATGTTTAGAGTTCATTTTGACCCCTTAATAAAAAGGTTTTCGATCAATGTGGGCAGGTGGGCTTCATTACATTTATCTATGATTGGAAGGTTAATGTTGTTAAAATGAATTGTATTCCAAAATTCAACTACTTGCTACAATCTCTCCCTGTAGATGTCCTCCTCTCTTATTTCAAGCAATTTGATAGCATAGCAAAGTCCATCATTTGGAATGGTAAGTGTCCCAGATTAAACTTCAGTAAGTTACACAGGCTGATTGACAAATGTGGATTATTACGCAATCGGTCTCAGACATTTGGCACATTGGTCGCTTCTAACGTTGAAGTTAAGTCACACCCCGCTATCTCGCATTTGCACGCGGTATGGACTAAAGTGTTCAGAGTGTTTAATTCAGACATTTATTTAAATGTTGCCTCGAGGATATGGCTGAACCCTAAATTATGTATTAATAAATCCTGTTTCTGTTGGTCAGAGTGGACTGGGTGGTTAATACACTCGGTGATCTATATGAGAGTGGGGTGATGAGATCCTTTCAACATTTGGTTCAGCATTTTAGGATTCCCAGATCTCAGTTTTGTAGGTATTTACAGCTGCGGCACCTGCTCTGTACTATTTTGGGAGTAGCATACACCCCCCTAAAGTGGCAGATACTCTGGGGGTTGGTGATTACAGCTTTTGCAAAAGGTCATGAGGCATCAGTGTATTACTCCCTGCTAATTCAGAGTCTGGGGGATGGAGATTCAACTTCTCTCTAGAGATTATGGGAGAAAGATTTAAACTTGGTATTGAGGTGGGGTGTGTATGATAGGATTCTAAAAAACATTAAGTCTACATCTAGAGATGCAAGGGTGTGCCTGATGCAATATAAGATTTGACATTGTTTCTATTGGACCACCTCTAGATTGCATAGGGTTGGTCTCTAAGACACACCCACCTGCTGGAAATGCCAATCAGAAGATGGGGACACAACCCATGTTTTTTGGTGGTGTGTTAAGATCCTTTTTTGGTTGAGGGTTCAGAGTTTTATGTGTAATTGGGTACTCAAATGTAAATTTTCCCCAGACACTGTATTCTAGGCAATGGGATGATTATTAATATAGGGGATGGGTACATAAAGAATTGGGTCCTGGCTGGTTTTACGATTGGAAGTCAGGTCATCATTAGGGAATGGAAGTCGGCTGGAGCACCCTCGTTTCGGGAGTGGTGCACGGAGTTGGGCAGGGTGGCGGCATTTGGGGGGATGATATATAGAATGCTGGGCAATATGGGTTTATTTCATTAAAAAAATGGGTCAGATATTTGGACAGTTCTGAGGGAAGAGCTTAACTTGATTATGTATTTTCTGTCATGTTTATTTAATCTGTGACTGGAATCAATAAAAATGTTAATAACAAACACTAAGACAGACAGGAAGACAGACAAAAAGAAAGAAAAAAGAGAGAGAGAAAGAAAGAAAGAAGGAATAAAAAGAAAACAGCAAGAATCAGAGAGAGAGTTAAAGCTGATTAAATGCCTTGTTTACATTTGAATTGTTGAATTTTTGGTTAGATGGAGTTTGAATAGTCTTGGCCTGTTTAAACATTCTGTTAAGTCTATGGGATTTGGGTTTTTCTTTTTTCGCTGCTGTGCGAAAGTCATAGCAACCCGAGTCAGAACCATGTCTGTAGAATAACAGTAGTTTGAGAGAGCAATATGAGTAAGAGAGCCATAGACTGCTACTTTCATTTAAGCACCATCACATGGCCCCACCATCACATAAAAAAGGGGTACATCTCAGTCAGCTCCCAAGTTCAGTAGTCATTTCTAGGGCTGTCCCATTTGCAAAGTCATTTCAGTGCATAGTTCAACCACTTCTGAAGAAGCAACTGCTGAAGGTAGTGAAGGATAGCAATATTTTTTAGAGTATTTTTTCTATATTTGTTTCAGGTTTTAGGGAAAATCACAGTAAAGAAACTGCCCTTCTTAGGGTGACCAATGATTTATTGATGGTGGAGGATGCTGTAGAGTGCTCCATTTTAGTGTTGCTTGATTTAACTGCAGCATTTGTTAGTTAAACATTCAGATTTCAGTGAAGAGATGTGTAGGAATATCTGGGGTGGCTTTAGACTGGTTTGTTTCCTATTTGTAGAATAGGAAATTTGTAGTGTCTGTTGGAGATAAAAAAAGTCCTCCTCTTCTACAATAAATTGTGGTGTTCCACAAGGATCCCTGTTAGGGCCAATTTGTTTTTGTTTTTTGTTTTTTTTGTTTTCTTGTAATTCAACTTTTTATTGTTCAACTGTCAAAAACATACAATACATCACCACAGTATTCAGTTATCACCTTTGCAATTACACATTCAGCCACAAGTCACCATCAGTAGAATACAATCAAAACAAAAGCACATGGAAATCAAACAGTTGTTAAGCAGTCCTACTCATTCACACCATTTTTATATGTTGCCAAAAGTGATCCCATGTTTTTTTTTATTTCTTCCTCAATACAACCAATCTTAATATAATAAATGCATTTTTTGCTATGTTGGGTACCACTGATTTATCTCCAAGAAGGCATAGTATGGTTCCACAGGTAAATTAGACCCCATCCACTCTTCCTGTACTCCCAGAATTTTACACCAGAATGGGTGAACTAAAGAACATTCCCAAATCATATGTAGATACATTACCAGTACCTTCTTCTTCATTACATTTCCAGCATAGATTATTTCTAGCGATCCCCATCCTGTAAAGCATAGGTGGTGTATAATAATATCTATGTACTATTTTGTACTGAATGAATTTTCCCCTAGCTTCCCTTATGTTCTTACCCACATTAGATAGGATGTACAACCAGTCATTATCATGGATATTAATCCCCAAATCCTTCTGCCATATTGTTTTCAGACTATTACAGGTATCTGCAGTTACACTAATCATTGATTTGTAACACATAGAAGCAGTCTGAGCTTCACGTGGCAACTGAAGATAGACATAAACAGGGTTCTCACTTGTACTGAATTTGTTCTTGACACAGTGTCTAATCTGCAGATATTTCCAAACAATTTCTTGGCCCCCAATACTATATTTTTTCACCAATTCAGAGTATGACATAAAAATTCCATTCTCATACATATCACTGATTACAGTTACCCCTTTAAGCTGCCATTGTTTCCAAAACACCCTTGCTTTACCTTTGCAAATTTCAGGATTATTCCGCAATGATGCATATGACTGTCTATAATGTGATAACCTGCACACTTTATGAATTTTGCTCCAGGCATGCCACGAGTGTATTGTCACTGGATTTGAGTCACATTTAGCTCCAGAGCATTGTGAAAGAATGTAAATGGGATGAAATGGAATGAAATTCTATCTTGACCCAGTCCAACT
Source organism: Moxostoma hubbsi (assembly GCA_032164185.1). Lineage (NCBI taxonomy): Eukaryota > Metazoa > Chordata > Actinopteri > Cypriniformes > Catostomidae > Moxostoma > Moxostoma hubbsi. The sequence goes on along the minus strand of JAVLUX010000024.1, from coordinate 14,313,223 downwards.
CAGAATCTGTCCCGTCCCAATGTTTAGCCAGTTTGGCCATTTCAAAAGAGAGATTATACATCCTCACATCAGATAATCCAAGGCCCCCTTTGTCCCTTGGAGAGTTCAACTTGCTCATTTTAATCCTGGGTCTTTTTCCTTCCCATAGAAAGTCCTTGATAATTTTATCATATCTTTTAAAGTCTGGAATGTTCACAGGTATCATCATGGATATATAATTCAACTGCGGAGCAATAACTATTTTGACTATATTCACTTTGGCCCACAGAGGGAGTTTCAGCTGTTCCCATTTATCCACATTATTTTTTATTTTTGACAGCAGTGGTTCATAATTCAGCATCATTATACAATTTGTTTTCTTTATATATGTTACCGCTTGGTTCTGTGATTCAAAAATACAACATAAATTTTAATTGCAATGCAGATGACCTACAGTTGTATGCCATTGAATCCTAATGATCTGTTCTTCAAGCTTGTATAGCAGATATAAAAAACTGGATGGCATGTAATTTCTGCAGTTAAGTAATGATAAAACCGAGGTAGTTATAATCGGTCATGGTTTTAAAAAAGAAGTCTTTGAGCCAATTGAGCTACCACTTATTCAGGTGGTTCCAAATATTCAGCAGGTGCTGAAAAATCTGGGCATTTTTTTTATACTAATTTACATTTTGAATACCAATCAGGAGGTTAATTTAGTCTTTTTTATTTTTTCATTTAATAAACATTTCCAATGCGAGACATTGTAAAGGGAATAGGGGAAAGGAGGCAGCGAGAACCGGCTTGACAATATAAATAATAGTGTAACGAAGAACTAAACAAAAAGACACAAACACACACATGACGGTCAGCTGACCGTAAACGATCTTGCTCTCGTCACACCACCTTCCGCAGTCGGCCTTTATCCCTCTCGGAGGCTTAATTAGCCTGATAAGGGTTGTGTGTATAATCTGATAAGGGTTGTGTGTATAATCACCGGTGTGTATAATCACGATTCGGCCCTGCCCTCCGCCCTGTCACAGACATGTTTTGAGTTTTAGGTATACAGAGAAACGTATTAATGCTTTTATTTCTTTATACTTTTAGTTCTTTACAAAAGCAACATCTAAAGAGCCAATAATATTATTCAGATAATGCTTCAGTGGGTTGCTAAGGATACAAATTTAGCACTTTGACAAGACCACAAAACTAAACGTCAAGTACTAGAGACTGTAGTGTTATCAGAATAAGGGAAGTCAAAGGTTTCTTCCGTACAATTGGTCAGAGTTGAACATATTTTTTTAATTTATTTTTTTATGAGTGCTACAGACAAATTTGTAACTTTTATTTAGAGATGCAAAAGTATCGGCCAAACATCGGTATTGATCGATAAAAACAATTAGCTGCACTTTGTGTGTGAAAGACAGTGTCTGTAGAATGATTGAATTGGGTGACAGTGACAGCAGAATTGCAACTTTTTGAAACTACCGTTAAAACTTTGAACACAAATAATTTGATTTCTCACCATAAAGCTCTACATATCAAGGACTATGATGAGTTTGTTAAAGCTAAAGCTCAGGCTGCTTCAGCTAAAACAGGACAAGATTCATCATTCAGATACTGTGAATTAAGAATGATTATGTGAGTTAATAATGTGCTTTTTGTGTCAGTGTTGTGTACAACTGAGACCAGTTAATCTGAAGCATGGAAAACACATAAAGAGAATAAAGTTATTATTTACATTTATTTCTTGTTAAGCTGAGTAATTCATTTTCAACCACCAAACTATGTGATACTGGCTCACAAATTATGTATTGTTGTATCCCTACTTTTAATCAATTATTTTTATTATTTCAGACTGGCTTGACTGTAAGAGCGGTGCAGAAGTACATGCTAGGTACCGACATGTCCCTCTTCACCAAAGAACACCTCGATGGCAGCCCACCCATCCAGCCCTACCCCACTGGCCCAAACACTGAGCCCACTGACACATACCAGAGCCCACCCTTCACTGAAAACCAGGACTCCACCGCCCCAAACTACCAGGTGCCAATTTACTAAAGCAGTGCCCAGCAGAGTCATCGGTCTATGTGGATGGGTGGCACTGGCCTTCAAACTGATGTTCATAGGTAGTAGTGTTCTGTGAACTTCTGTACAAGAATATGCTGATTGTGATTTCATTTCGTTAGGAATATTACATGTTAATTTACCAGGTGGAATGAAACCGATTGAGGGATATCAGTTTCAATGTTGTGTAAAAAATGAAAAAGGAACATGTTATGTTGCATGTGTTATATTTAGAAAGATATGAACTGTCATGCATCCCAAACAATAATTTATATATTCAGTTTCCATAATGCCATTGGGTACTGTATATTAAGTGCAATCTCTAAAACATGGAAAGGCAGTCCATAATGCATTTAAATGTTCTACAACTAAAAGCTGCCAAAATTGTCTACTTCTGAGAACTTAACAGAGGTGTCTTCATAAGAGAGGGTTGAATTCTGCTGTAGATAAGGTTTTCTTATGTATGAAAAGGTATTTCAATGTAAAAAAAGATTAACATGTGGAGTCAGTGTTTAAATTAGTGTAAACACTGTGTTTTGCCTAGTGTAGGATGTGTGAATACTTCTGACAATACAAACCATGAAGGTTTTATGTATCCCATAAAAAAACTAATTCAAACAACATACAAAACTAAATTTGTACCTAAGCCACAACTGCCATTAGTTATGTAACAGAGCCATGACAGTTTTTATAGGTTAAATTGGTATTATGAGAAAGATGAACACAAAGATACAATCAAAGTTAATTTTATATCAGCATTTAAATTAAATATTCTGTAATTACACAAACTTTGACAATATCATCACTTGGTATGTTTTCAAAATTAGAAATGGGGAAAAAAACTGTATGGCAAGTCACTTTAAGATATATCTATGCCAGTGGTTTACACAGTGGTGTTTGGGATAGAACGACACCCTGTTGTGAAGAAAAAAGAAAAAAAATAGAAACCGTTTGGTGACATCATCATTGCTTTGTCTGATATGTGGTAGAATTCTGGTAAAGTTTCTTTGTTCAGAGATAGGGCAACATACACAAAATGATAGCGACTGTACTTCAATACATGTCAACGGAGTATGTTTGTGAAAGTGGTCAGGGTCTTGTGTTTCCTGTACTTAACACTGCACTCCTGATAAATTGCTTCATGGACCAATTTTACTAAACCGTTTCAGAGACCTATTCTGAGGTAGGGTTTGCTGGTTCAAAATTTGCACCTCTAATAAGTATTACAGATTACAGGTAAAAGATACTGAAGATCAGTAAAACTAAAAACAAAAGACCTTGTTAGCTTTTGTATTTGTACCTCATTGAATGTGCAAAATTTGCACCAGTAAAAATACTTGAGTTCTTGTTCATGACTCTTTTTATACATATTACATGCTGTATCTTCAGGCAATATAACCCATCTTGTGAAAGTTGTACACAAAAGATTTGTTGTTGTCCAATGGAATGTCTTCAGACTGCAGTTAAAAAATTAATAAATAAAAAATGTTCATGAGTGGATCACTCTGTAATGTGTACCTTGAATACACCCAGTTATACAGAAACCTCTGTGATATGGAAGCCAGAACCTGTAAAATAAACTAAAAAAATGGTTTCAAACACTCAGGGTGTTTGTTAAATTGGGATTTTGAAGGTGGGGGAACCCCAAGATCTGGCCATTCTGGCCCAGTTTAACCTCTTCAAATCCTTAAATTATGATCCTCAGTCACAATGTTCCTTGGGCTTGGGTCTATGGCAGTGTGAAGAACTATTTTAGAGGCACAAGCACGATGCAGAGCTGTGGTAATTTAAAAAAAAAAAATACAAAGTTTAGAGCTTCTGACATTTTTGAAAATTTGAAGGCAGTGGAAACTGATGAGTGATCTTTCTTGCATTGATTTAAATGTATAATTTTGAAATAAGTCGATAACGCCTAAACAAGTGCTGAGGTTTCATGTCAGACAATCATATGTGCACTAAGGAGTGCTGAATGATCATTATGTTCCCTGGTTTGATCGTTGAATTAAACAAACATTCATTGTTCTTCAAAAATGCATTTCTGTTTAAATAGACATTGATCACTGTACCTTACTCTAGAAATTCTATGTATTAACCAATTTAATATTTATGCGCTGTAGATTTTGTAAACAGTAATTAATTTTTTTTTTTTTTTTTTTTTTTTTTTTTTTTTTTTTTTTTTTTTAAATCAGCCAACAGACAGGAGCGTTTTGAAATAAATAATAATCATTTTGTTTTTTTTAAAGGCAGTTAACCTGACAGCATTAAAAAAAACAAAAAAACAAATGACCATGCTAACAGCATTGGAAAAACCTGATGAAAATAAGTAAAAGTGTTTGAAGGGGTAAATTAATGGAATTAACGTTAGAACTCAATCTTTCAATTAGATTTATCTTGGCCCCCTTCAAAATGGTTACAGTCCCATTTGCACTCTGAAAGGAAAAGATCTTGATTGTTCTTCTTCGAAAGGGCACACTTCCACACTTTCAACTAAATGCAAATACAGATCAAGTGTGCACTTTAGATCACCCCTCATCTTTTCAAGCATCTGGTGAAGTGCCAGTCCCTGTGTTGCAGACTGAATTTGTGGATACATCTACAGCTAACTGATGATCTTGCTTATGGCCTGGAGAGAGGGAAAGTCATCGTCTCCAATGTGCTGGGTCTTATGGCTGTTAAAGTCTTTCAGGGCCAGAACCTGTTTACAGGTGGGACACACTTGACAGTCCAGCTCCAGGCTGTTGCTGGTACTACCTGTCTGCCAGGCTTTCTTTTTGTTCTTCTTGGGCTTTGAGCCTTGCTGCTGTTTCTCAAGGGCCTTAAAGTCCCCATGGGCAGTGAGAAGCTCCTGCTGCTTGCGAGTGTCTGGTAGGAGAACCAGCAACTCATTGAAGACCCTGTTGAAATTCTCTCCCAGCAGTTCCTGGCAGCTTTTGTAGTACTGGGTAGCAGGTATTATACCCTGGTCGACAGAAGAGATTTAAATCATCATTACTAACATCTATTAAGGGATGGGAAAATATTGAATTGTAAAACACTGAATGAAAAGTGATATAATAAATGCGGTCCTACAGTTAGTCTTTGACAATTACCTGTCTAAACTGGCCTGAATAGTTTTTGAATTCATTAAATTTGGTTTCATCATTTTGAAGAAAATTATTAATCGACTGAATAAGGTCTATATTTCTCTGCTGGAAATTTTCAGGTATGAGGTAGGATCCAATAGCAGGTGTTGATCTGAAATGAAAGCAAACACAATGGCTGATGACGTAAAGTGATGCGGTTTAATAAATACAAATGTGTGCAGTTATTTTGCAGTAAACACACAGCTATAAAGTAATTCCAGGTCTTGACCAAATAACAGCTCTTAAATCACTTCGTCAAATTATCCAAAGTGCAATACAGGCTACCACAGCAAAATAACCAAATAAAACATCAACATTGGTTAAGTACATCGGATAAGAATGACAAACAATGCCTAAATCGTATCCTAAATGTATTTCAATTTCTGTTAAAAAGCACTCTTGTATTCACCACAACTACAGATGTGGCCAAAAATATTGGAATCCTTTGTAAATATGAGCAAAAAAAATAAAAATCTGCATTGTTTATTCTTTTGATATTTCATTCAAAATATTCACAGAAATTTAACCTTTAATTGAAGTCAAACAATTGAATGAGGGGAAATATCTCTTTGTTAAATAAATATTATTCTCCAAAACACGTTGGCCACATTTATTGGCACCCCTAGAGTAAAATATATCTGATGTATATTCCCATTCATATTTAAAAATGTTAGTGCACCTGGGTGACTAGGAACATGACATTGTTCAGCTATGACTTCCTGTTTCACAGGGGTATAAATATGAGGTAACACACGGGCCAAATTCTCTTAATCAATCACAGTGGATTAGACCAAATAATAAAGTTATGATGTGCAGCAAAAGGTTGTTGAGCTTCACAAAATGGGGAGTATCTATAAGAAAATAGCTAAAGCATTGAAAATGCCCATTTCCAACATCAGGGCAATAATAAAAAAGCTCCATTCAACTGGAGATCTTAAGAATCAGCCTGGAAAAGGACGTGCGTCTATATTGTCTCCATGCATGGTGAGGAGGATTGTTTAAGTGGACAAAAAAATCTCCAACGATCACAGCTGGAGAACTGCAGAAATTATTTGGGTCAGAAAGCTTAAAAAAAAAGTATCAGACATCACCTACATCACCCCAAGTTGTTTGGGAGGGTTTCAAGAAAAAATGCCTCATCTCTCATCCAACAACAAACTCAAGAGTCTTTATGAGCGCCAGACGCTACTGGAACTTCAAATGCGACCTGTTCTATGGTCAGATGAAACAAAAAAAAACAAAACAAAAAAGAGCTTTTTGGCAGCAAACACCAGAAATGAGTTTGGCGCACAGAGATGAACCTGGCTGCCTCTGCCAGAAAGCTTACAATGAGCCCTGGCTGGATCTTCCAGCATGACAATGATCCAAAACAAACTTTCCCGTTTCAATTGTTTTACTTCAATTAAAGATTAGATTTTTGTGTTTGTTTTTATGTAAGATCAAAAGTTTAAACAATGAAGATTTTTTTTCACAGCCTTGTTTGCTCATATTTACAAAGGGTGCCAATATTTTTGGCCACAACTGTACACTCACACACATTTGACACCCATCTACACGCACACACAGAGTCGCGAACAACAAACATAACCTTGATGTTAAGGCAACCCCGCAACTTGATCAATACAAACAGTTTCTAACGGAGGCTTCAGTGGGCCTACCATCTGTGTACCTCAGCAGAAATCCAGATTCATTAGACCAGGCTGTTTTTCCAGTCTTCAACTGTCCAGTTTTGGTGAGCCTGTGCCCACTGCAGCCTCAGCTTTCTGTTCTTGGTTGACAGATTTGGAACCCAACGTGTTCTTCTGCTGTTGTAGCCCATCTGCCTCAAGGTTCGATGTGTTGTGTATTCTGAGATGCTATTCTGCTCACTACAATTGTACAGAGGAGCTATCCGAGTTACGTAGCCTTTTTTGTCAGCTCGAACCATTCTGGCCATACTCCATTGACCTCAGAACTGCTGCTCACTAGGGCTGAAATGATTTGTCAACGTTATCGACAACGTTGAAAATAAAAAATTGCCGAAAAATATTCTCATTGCCGAATAGTCGTTTAACGTAACATGAGAGCATATGAAGTATTATAAAGCACAAGAGCAGCACTTCAGCTTGTGTCTGATTGAGGAAGAAGACACAGCTCGTGTCTTTAAAGGAAATACCCCAGCATTATATCTTTAATGCATCCTGTATTAAAGTTCAAATAATAAGGAAGCAGATCATGTGAATAAGTACAAACTCCGAAACTGGCATTTTTTGAGGGGAGATTGAACTCTGGCGAGTGCGCTTGCTGCAGCTAGATTATAACGTGATTGCTTACAAAGTAGTGAATCATACGTCACTGTGTGTTTCTTAGGTAAAAAACCTGAGCAATATACAGTGTTATTAAAAATAGTGTGTTTTTTTTGGGGAGTTAAAGATGGATTGAAGTGAACAGAAAGGTGAGAGAGGAAGTCTTTGCCCCATTATACACTGCAACAAAATACGTTTTTGATTTGGCTTGTTTTCCAATATAAATATCTAAAACTCTTTAAAAAAAAAAAAAAAGTACATTTAATTTAGGAGCTATACTGTAGAAGATTTTTTTTTTATCTGAGAATGTTGAATATAAAAAAATTTAAATATTTGAAAAAAATAAAAAAGGACGCATTCACCTGAGAAGCAGCATATAAGATATTTATACCTGCTGTTAGAGAATAGATATTGAATATAAGTATATTTTGTGTTTACTGCACTTGCAGAAGTATGAACGAGTGAAAGAATACACATATACAAAATACACTTATATTTTAGATACATTCTCTTAATGCTGCTTCTCAATTAAATGCATCTTATTTTAAGGATTTTTAGACAATTTAAATTTGAAAACAAAACAAAAACACTAACAATATAATTTTTTGCAGTGAATTTCTTTACTGTATTAAACTTGAGTTTTTATCCCTTTAATTCAGTGAAAGTCATTTAGAGGTATTTTTAAAAGATGATTTTGTCCTCTTTATTGTTAGTAAGCATGTTTAATTCAACCTCGGGACACAAGCAGAATAATTGGTTAAGAGCTAATGACTAATCTTTGCAATAATCGCAGAATAGTCGAACAATTGTTCTAATAATCGTTAGATTAGTCGATTATCAAAATAATCGTTAGTTGCAGCCTTGCCGTTCACTGGATGTTTTTGTTTTTGGCACTATTCTGAGTAAATTCTAGCGACTGTTGTGTGTGAAAATCCCAGGAGATCAGCAGTTACAGAAATACTCAAACCAAATATCGGAGACTCACAGCATGTGGAGGCTCATACTGCTCTCTGCAATCCAAGCACAACTTGTCACGCGCCCCAACTCAGAGCGAGAACCACTAATCGCGACCACGAAGAGGTTACCACGTGACTACCCTCCCTAGCAACTGGGCAAATTTGGTTGCTTGGGAGACCTGGCTGGAGTCACTCAGCACAACCTGGATTCAAACTCGCGAATCCAGGGGTGGTAGTCAGCGTCAATACTCACTGAGCTACCCAGGTCCCAAAACTACCGGTAATATTATGCACAAAGTAATATTTAGAAAACTTGTTATTGTTGCAATATACACTTGTTGCCCCTCAATTTATATTAAAGATTTCAAGTCTTTTGTATCTAACTTTATTGGTAAACCCGATATTAAAGAACCGATAACCAATTAAGTGGAAAAATGTAAATATCGGTCAGACCGATAATTGGTCTCTCTCTATCTAGCACAATATCTATCACTCTAGATATTGGCATCGGAATGTTGGAACTATTAAAAATCATAATTTTCATATTTTTTTATTTACTTTAATATAATTGAAGTTATATATAAATTTAAAATCAAACCTAATTTTATTTAAATTTAGCATAAGGAGAATAACATATTACAGCCACATATCAGTGCACATGCTTTCTAACCTGTTAACAGCAGACATTGAAGGTTCCACTAAATTTCTGTTGAGTGGGATGCCAGTGAATCCTGGAGGAGGTTTGCTGACCACAGACCCGAGTCCAGGAGGAGGAGGGAGCAAACTCTGAATGCCCTTTAAGGGAAATGCACTTTTAAAACCTAGAAAACATAAAGCTTTTGTTTATGAACAATTCCATTATCTGGGGCATAGGTTCTTTTTACCAGTAGGAATTTGTAAAACTGCATATGGAAGATGCCTACATGACTAGTTGGTTTTAAGGAAGCCCTGTATAAATTACACTGGTTTGGGGTTCACTTAACCCTGAGTGGTTGCATTTCGTAGGGGGTGTTCTTGTGTTCAAAAACAGCTAGTTGCAGTGCAAAGGGAAAGAACAGAAAGTGAAGGTCTTGAGGTATTTTCTTTTTAAGTTAACTAACTAGTTACGTCATGTTAAAAACGCAACGCTCATGGCAGGACACTCAAAAAAACAGTAAAAGATGTAAAACAACGCAGCAGCCGAAAATGTCTGAATGTGTGTGGCTGAAGCCACTGTCAGCATGCAAATTTATTAAAACTTAATTTATTAAAAAAATATTAAAACAAGCTAAGCGACCTAACTAATTGACTATGTGATTCTTAGACGACATTGTGACCATGTCTTCTTACCAGGTGGAGTTTTTTTTGAGACAAGAGCAGGAAAATCCTCTTCCTTGGGTGGACTAACTTGGTCATTTTCAGCCTTCTTTAAAGGGGGAGGAATATTTTCAGGAAATGTTGTACATGACAGTGCTTCTGTTGTCTTCTCTGCAAGTCCATTCATAAATGAGTTCATTTTTGGGGCTGTAGGACCTTTGGCGAGACTGGTGTCTGGTGGTTTTGTCTCAGGAACATTCTCTTTGTGAGCTAATTTGGACACTGACTCCGCGGTGTGCGAGGGAGTACCAGGAGATGATGTCGTTGCCTGCTTCTTCTTGCTGGTTTTGGGATTTGGCTGAGATGAGCCACCTTTCACAGTCAGCAAAGTAGAGATGTCAAGCATGGTGGGTACCGCACGGATCTCCTGGGCCATTTTACTGTTCTGGCGGTCTTCATCATCGGACAAAGTTGGACACTTAACTTTAGGTGGAGCTTTGTTGGTTTCTGCTGGGGTAAGCTTCTTTTTGATTCGAGATGAGGTGGCAGTGAGAGGCTGAGGCATGCTACCACTGGGGGGTGGGTCACTGGCAGATAATATGGATGAAGAGACTGCAGGGGTGGTTTTGGTTGGCAGAACCACGGGTTTATTATTGGGAACCACCACAGGTTTACATCCTGCTTGAGACCATGCAGATTTTGCATTCGTCTGGGGCTTAAGTGGCTTGATCTTGGAGACCAGTGCTGGGAAGTCCTCCTCTTGAAAGGATGAATGTCTCTTGGGTTGATTTGTGTAAGCAGGTGTCATTGGGGTGGAAACAACAGAGCCAGACAGACTTGGAAAATCACCGTCATTCAGCGAGACAGGAGTTTGTTTGACCATGCTGAAACGTCAAGATATCATGACATTGTTAACAACTGAAATATTTAGAATTCACTTTATCTCAACAAGAGCTGCACATTTCTGGATAAATTAAAAATCTATATATTTTTTTGCTTTGAATAAAGATCACGATTCTCATGATTCGGAAGAAAAAAAAATGCTTATGTGAATTTGGACATAACGGTAATAAATAAAATGTTATGTACTAGAGGTTCTGACAAAATGTTCTCTGCTTCAAAGTTGTAAATCAAGTATATACACATTTAAAATGTCCTAAATCCACAAGGGCACAACAAATACATTACTAACTAAACAGCACCTTGTGATTATTGCAAAATAAATACATTTGGAAAAAAATAACAAAATTAAAATACTGCATAAAAAAATTAAATGACGATTAATAAACGATTTAGCCTGTTTATAACAAGTAAAAAGCAAAATGAATGGAAAAATCATCATTAACAGTTCTATGTTAACTTAGTTTTGCACTGGTAGGCAAATATGAAAAACAACACTGATATTTTACTAAAGTTTATAAAATAAAGTTTTTTTTTGTTTGCAGTAAGAATGCCTAAATGCCTACAACAGACAACATGCAGCTTATATACATTTAGACATCGCAAAGATCTAACACTGAAGAATTTGTCCCATCTGCTTATACATTAACTAAAGAGGGGTATTTTGATAAAAAAAAAAAACAGCACAGAGTCTCGTGCAGGAGTGCTGCATTCATCACAAGACACAAGTGCACAGGCAGACACGCATGTGAGCGTTTGAGAGCAGTCGGCTGTAATCAAACAGTGCACGGGTAGCAAATTTAGTCAGATTTTGGTAATGCCAGTTTTTTTTTTTTTTTTTTAAAGCATCGGTGGCAATCAAAATAATTAATTAAGCAGAGATTCTGTCACACTTCTAGCTAATCATGGCTACACCCTGCAGTTTGTAAAGCATTGTGCAGGACAAAGTCTTTGGCCATTGTGTTTTACTTTATTCAGCTTCTCACGCAGGAGAGCTGTGCTTTGTAGATGTCCTATAAAGTTTAAAAGATTTTAAAAAAGTGACTCTCTCATTAAAATTTGAGCGCCTTTCAAAAGGCATGCCACAGAAACTTTAATATACATTGCAGAATCCTTCTCATTTAGAAATTAGATCACGGGGGTATCTGAATCGAGATTGTGATCTTTTAATGTATTACGTATTATCTTATCCATGTATTACATCAATAAATATTATATTGGATATATTATATTTTGTTACATGTTTAATTGCATAATTTGTACTATTTCAAATATTTATGTTGATTTGTTGAAAACGTGCTATAAACCGGTGCGGCCTCTTTAAGAAAACTGGCAGTTCTGTAAAGAGCATCTGTAGATGAGCGCATGTTAATGAGAGATACTCGAACGGCTTTCCTCATCTGTGCTATTCGTGATTAGAATTTTAAAAAAATGTGTTGTTTTTGATCGACAACTGACTGCGCAAAATTTGGTTGCAAATTGGTTCCTCTCATGGGTTGCGCATAGAGTAAAAGATCAATCTTGGAGTTTAAGAATCAATATAATGAAGACTGCAATGCATTAGAAAATCAATATTTTTACCCAGCCCTAGTTGTGGGTGGTTAATATAGTCAAAAGAGCCCACTCCAAGTCTCTAATATTTTGTGCCCAGTTGCAAAAAAACCCTTAAGTTAAGAAAATCATATGTATTAATTGTAAGGGTTTCATTACTTTTCATTTCTTACCAATTTGGGGTATGTTAAAATTGTCTGCAGCTCCCTATATATGGCACAAGTCTGTCTGTCCTTTATTGTACTGTAAGTCTGTTCATTTTTATCTAATTTATTGTTTACCATATGACAATTATGCTTTTTTTTTTTTTTTTTTTGCTTTTTAGGAATAGTTTGAATAGTACAACTGAAGATTTTTAGAAGATGGAGCTCCCTCATGTCCTTATAATGCAAGTACATTGAAATCAGCACTTTGACGGTCCAAAAGTCACATTTAGGCAACATAAAAGTAATCCATTCGACTCAAGTCGATCAGTGAATGTCTTCTGAAGCAAATCGATACGTTTGTGTAAATAATATATTGATAATTAAAAAGTAATAAACATTTAATAGCACCTGCCAGCAGCTGACGCATTACAAAGCAATCGAGAGACGCAAGCGCGTTCACGCGAGAATTCGGAAGTGGTTATTTACAACAGAAGAACGAATGTCATGCGAGAGTTCGGCCATCTCAAAAACCACCAGATCCCTGAATGTAAGTGCTGATTTAAAGTTACAATTTCTTTACTTTCAACTTGTTTTTTACATAAACATATCGATTTGCTTCAGAAGACATTGACAGTCATACACATCTGTGATGGTATCAGGGTAAGTGAATAATGAGAACCTTAATTTTTGAGGGAACTATCCCTTTAAAGTAATAGCACACTTCTCAACAATCAGCACATTTTGTTTAAATCCCTAGCCCCAAGTATGAAAAACAGTAATAGCAATGAATCCTAGCAAGCACTACTATTAAATAAACAATGTTAAATCTTCCACATGGAAAAGAAAAGCACAAACACACCTTTGAATGGGGACCGGAGGCACAACTGCCCTTAAAACTGGGAAGTCCTCACCAGCCACAGAGGCATTACTCTTCATTGCTTGAGCTGAAATATATTTAAATCTGCAGTTTAATTAACTTTTTAAAATCTCTAAAATTATACACCACAATTTCAATTGTCCTACCTTGCTTTTCATTCAGCGGCTTCACTGTAGCTCTGTTCTTTCTCATCTCATCTGGTTCCATCGTATCTTCTTTGCCTGGCTTCTGGCTGCTTCGATCTTGGACGTGACCCCTCTCCTCCTGTACATGGCTGACCATCGATGCTCGTAAAGCAGCAGCCACCTCTCGGTCCTCTTCCTCTCTGCAGACAACAGCTCATCAATCTTCTAGAAGCTCTCAATAATAATGTCAGCAAGCAACTGGCAATACTACTTATGAGGACCTACCGATTATATCTCCAGCTCCTTACGTTCTGCTGTCCTCCAGGAGCTCGTCCTCTTCCCGGCCGTCCCTGTCTGTTGAAGCGTTCCACTTCATTGTAGTCATCACCACCAACCAGACCTTAAAAAACACATTCAGATAGGCTTGATTAAGGGATGTGGCCCGCTAAGTGGTTATATCCAACTCACAAAAAGAGCAAATTCTGTTTTACCGTCATTTCTTCGTTGCTGTCTGGATGCATAGGTGAACTGTATGTCGATTTGTCGATTCTGCCGCGCCTCTGCCCGGTTTTTGCTATGTTCAGCAGCTTTGTGAGCCTTATAGTCAATCTCTGTGCGGAAAGCATGAGTGAACTGCTCTGTACTGCAGCGGCCCTCCTCACAGAGATAATGGCTCTCTCTGAAGTGCTCACTGAGGTATTGGTAGTCACTGTTGGCACCAATATAACACATTTTGGTTTGATACATAATGATTAGTAGTATACCTCAAATGCACTGTAATGTGCTTTAAGCCAAATTAATCAATATAAATGTACACTATGACAGGGCAGAAGGCGGGGCCTGGTCGTGATGCTACACACCCGGCCCCTAATCAGGCTAATCAAGCCTCAGAGAGGGATAAAGGCTGACTGGAGACTGCAGTGGGACAGAGAGAGAGAGATTTACGGGCAGCTGCCCGACACCTTTGTGTGCTTGTCTTTTTTGTTTAAGTTCCTTATTAAAATATGATTTATATCGTCAAGCCGGTTCTCGCCTCCTCCTTTCCAAATAATAATTAGTATGTAGTTTTTCGAAACTTTTGCCTGGTAGTGCAAGTAAAGAAACAAGAACACAGCAACTGATAGTGCTGGCAGAATGGAAGTAGTCTTCTACCTGTAATACTCCTGAGCTCCATCTGCATCACAGAAATGGCAGAAGTAGTGATCTCGCCGCAGATGTTTCAGCAGCTCATCATTGTCCAGATAGCGATCATCACAGAATTTACAAAGCGGATGCCCACGATGCGATGTATCATCCGGGTCCCCTTGAAGTCGATGACGAGCCAGCTCTTTCCGGTTGTACCATTTTCGCTCATAAGAGAATATCTGTATAGAGTTTAATAAATTACTTTGTAAATATAATGTGTAAGGCAAAGAATTAAAGTCACCAGATTAAGATGCAATACCTTCAGGTGCTTGGCACACAACTTGCAGCAGAAAAGCTCATGTTGTTTCCGCATATGTTGCTCTAACTCTTCGAATTTGGAAAACACTTTTGTGTCTGGGCAATGTGGACATTCATGTAACAAAATCATCCTGCATGCGTTGCAGATAACAAAAAAAAAAAAGAGCATGTGAGAAACAGAAATAGTATTAGAATAATACACTTACAACTGAAAATTCTCTCATCATTTATTCACCCTCATGCCATCCCGGATTGTATGCAGAACACAAAGATATTTAGAAGAATATCTCTGTTGGTCCCTACAATGCAAGTGATTAGTGACCAAACTTTTGAAGCCCCAAAAAGCACATCAAGGAAACATAGAAGTACTGTAATCCATAAGACTCTAGTGGTTAAATCTATGCATTCTGAAATTATGTAATCATGAGAACAGACCAAAACGTAACTCACTTTTCGCTGTAAATTTTGACATCAGCAGTCTCCATGGCGATTGAGATTTCAAGATCGATTACACTTCCTAGCGTCATCTAGAGCGCTGCACACACGCCAAGCACTAGGAAGTGTAATCAAGCTTGAAATCATGATCGTCCCTTAAGACCGCAAATGCCAAATGTACAGTGAAAAAAAAAGTTATATTTTGATCTGTTCTCACCCAAAACCAATTAGGTTTCTTCAGAAGACACGGATTAAACCACTGGAGATTTATGGATTACTTTTATGATGCCTTAATGTGCTTTTTGGAGTTTTACTTTTTTGTTCACCATTCACTTGTGTTGAGCTGAACTGAAATATTCTTCTAAAAATCTTTGTTCTGTAGAAGAAAGTCAAACTCATCTGGGACGGCATGAAGGCGAGTAACTTGTGAATTTTCTTTCTGACAATGACCAAACAAACCAATGAAGTACCTGAACTGTGTATAAGTCTTTCCATCTGCAAAATATATGTCATATTTCTTCTCACACTGATATTGATGAATGTTCAGAGCTGCAAATGGTTCAGGTTTCTTTACAAAGACCACCTGAAAGAATATAAAGAAAAATAGTAAATCGCATATGAATCACACCACACCAGAGAAGTTAGAATGACAGGCCGCCTCAAACAGCATGAAAATAGACAAAGTGCACGAGCTAATCCATGCAAGACTGGCTAACTAATGTAGCTAAATGCTTAATGGGCACATTAGAGCTGCGTGCACTCTTGATTGATGATATGAGTCACTCACTATCAACATGACGTCTCCCTTTGACAGCCTGTCAAGAGAAACTCCTCAGCCAGAGCTATCTGAAGCAGTTTACATAACCCCACGCATATCTAGAGATTGAAAACCAACTCAAACGTTATTTAATGGACTATTTCGTCCCCTAAGCATCTATTGACTGTTATATTTAAATTAAATAGTGTTAAACTAAACTTTGAAGGACGTGTCCAACAAGTGAACCGGTTGTCACGGGAAACGTCAAACACTGAATCTCCATTGGAAGCCAGCTCACTTATAACAAGTCAACTGTCTACAACCAACCACAAACCATTTATGTAAACAACAAACTCGAGTTCATTTAGGAAGAAAGCTTTAAATTACTTCTCAGTGCTAACTGATTTCATGCGACTGATTTATCTACACAGCTCGCGACCAACACGAACGCATCAATTACAATCAGCGCTAACGGCATTACGACGAGGACGTTGTAGTTCTGTCGCGTCGCGTGGCTCGCTCACTGTGTAGCAGAGGCCGCGGCCTGTGCGCGCTGTTGAATGAGAGGCGGCGGTACCTTGTCGAGCTGTTCCCGGCAGACGGCGCAGTACTTCTGCTCGCACAGCACCCGCATCTTGGTAGAGCAGCGGTAACACACCGGGTGATCGCATTTCCCCACCGCAAAAATATCGATGTCAAGGCAGCACAGCACGCACGTGCTCTCCGCGTCTTTCTTAGGGGTGGACTCCATAGCGATCAAAGGCACTGGCCGACTGTGGTGTTTCGGGTTCTTCGTTACAGTCCGTGTGGATCTGGAAGGGCTGTGAACGTCACTACAGGCAGTGAGTCCGATTTACGTAATCGCTCAGAGCAGAACTCTGCATTGTGGGTATGGATCAGATCACGGGTGACCATTCGTGACTAGAAGGTAACCCTCCGGTTGCCGAAAGTCTCGCGAGAGACGCATGCAACGTTTACGCATTGTGTTTATTGCTTTTATTTGAAGTTCCTCAGACAAGCTACAACTACCCCTAAACCTAACCGTAACACTGGTCCTAAATATAAACCTAACTATAAACTTATTAACAGCTAATGAGACTCTCGCGAGTCTTTGGGTGCCGGAAGGGTTACCTTCTAGAAGCAGGCCGGGAGACAGGAAGAGCTTTTATTATGATACACCCACTGATCTATACTACACTTATATACTGCACATAACTCGAGCACAAAAACACCCAAGGAGTCCACTTAGAAATATTTTCAAATATTAAATGATAATTATTATACAATTTTGTGGGAAAATTTAATTATTTAAACTGCAAATCATATTTAAGTTTAAAATTATGATCTTCAGATTTGCACATTTCCCAAAGTGTTTGAAAATGTATCATTTGAGCGTTTACTTAAAATATTTATAATTGGTGTACATTTAGTAATGTAATAATCCAAAGATAATTTTTCTTTATCACTAGTGTTAAAAATATTTTAAACCCACACATAAATATAAAATTCCATATTATTGCTTAAATTAGCAAATATATTTGTGAGCTTTACAAAGAGAGTGTTGCAGTGCACATTAGTAATGGAGGGTCTGTAATGAGAGGTGTAGTTTTCTGAACTCTAATGCTTGTATATGTGTAGTGTTCAGACGGACTCTGTGAAGTGCAAGGCTAGTTTATGCAGGTGTGGTCTTGTAGGTGCTCCAGGCGTGGAGACAACATTTAAAACGCACCAGGCGCAGTTTTCTCAGGTGCTCTGCATGCTTTGACCTCATGTGTTGAATATAGACCTGCTTAAAGGGTAAAACATCATTAAGCAGGCACAGGAAAGGCCATGGTGATGCCGTTGAATAAAACTGTAATTCAATCTGTCACTTACCTGACAAGCCTTCAGGCTCAGTTTGATCTCCACTTGACTTGTCTGTGTACCAACCCACATGTAAACCTGGAAACCCAGGAATAGAATCTAAGCAACAAATTCACAGGTAAGATAGCGTTTGGCTGGAAGCACAAAGCACTACCTCTTTTTCATTGTCCAGAAGCATGATGTCATCATCAGCCAGGTCATCTTGACAGAAGTCAGAGCACTTCTCAGATACAGCAAAGTAACCTTTCTCATTAGAGCACCTTACATAAGCGGACATATCTATTATCTTCACATGCAAAAATAACAGATGGAGAGACACAATAAAAGTCATTTTTCCTGTAACTAAATCCTTACCTAAACGGTCTGGCATATTTCATGTATTCTGCATCTTCATCGTATGGCTTCTGTGAGCCAATGCCGGCCCAGAAGAAATTTTCTGGCTCCTCTCCTTCATTTATCACCTGAATAAAGGAAAAAGAAGAAATAATAATAATTCAGTGTATTACAATTAAGCTCAAGAATTTGTCTTGGCACAAGAGTATGTAGCCTACCTGTTTGCTGTATGAATCATCAAACATGGTGTTCATGACGTCCTCTGCCAGTTTAACTTCATCTGGGTCTGCTGCTCGGCCAACACATGTGTACACAATTCCCTGGCTGTCTGTACTTTCAAATGGCACTTAAACAAAAGAACAATGTTGTTATTCACAGCTGATGAATCATAGCAAATATGAATTCTGTTTCATGTCTTACTTAATATTTGATTAGAGAGCACACACTTTACCTTCAGTATGAAGCAGAACTCAGAGTTGAGGTTACTGGAATCGGTGGCTTTGAATAGTCTTTAAACTCAACAAAAATAATTAAACCTGTACATTTTTTATGCTACATTTTTAAGCATAATGTTATCTGTTGCAGAGTGCACTTCCATTTGTCCTGATGTGGTATAAGCTTGTTTGCACACTGTCGAGCTTTAGCTTCCTCTTGCCTTTATGGATGATGAACTTCTTGAAGCGTGACAAGAATTTGAGGTTCTCCTGTTGCTGGGTCATTCTCCAACCTGAAGCAAACAGAGATTACAACATTTTTAAGAAATACATCTAGGTTTTAAAGGGACAGTTCACCCAAAAATGAAAATTCTCTCATTATTTACTCACCCTCATGTCATCCCAGATGTATGTGACTTTCTTTCTTCAGCAGAACACAAATGAAGATTTTTAGAAGAATATTTCAGCTCTGTAGGTCCATACAATTGAAATTGAATTGGAAAAATTACATAAATACAGCACAAAAGTAATTCATTACTTTTAACTCCAGTGGTTAAATCCATGTCTTCAGAAGTGATATAATTGGTGTAGGTGAGAAACAAAGTAATATTTAAGTCCTTTTTCCCCCCCTATCGGTCTCCACGTTCATAATTTTCTTTTGTTTTTGGTGATTGACATTCTTTGTGCCTCACAACGCAAGTGAATGGTGACCAAAACTTTGAAGCTCCAAAAAGCACATAAATGCAGCTTAAATAGCAGCAGTAATCCATATGAAACCTGTGGTTTAATCCATGTCTTCTCTAGCGATCTAATCGGTAATGGGTAAAAACAGACCAAAATATAACTTTTCTTCACTGTACGTTTTGCCATTGCACAATCAGGATTTTAAGCTTGTTTACACTTCATAGTGCTTGATGTGTATGCAGAGATCTAGATGGTACTAGGAAGTGTAATGGAGCTACAAATCATGATCGACAAGGAGACTGCTGATGTCAAGAGTTATATTTTGGTCTGTACTTACCTATAACAGATTAGATCACTTGAGAAGACATGGATTAAACCACTGGAGTCATATGGATTACTTATGTGCTTTTTGGAGCTTCAAAGTTCTGGCCACTATTCAATTCCATTGTATGGACCTACAGAGCTGAAATATTCTTCTAAAAATCTTTATTTGTGTTCAGCAGAATAAAGAAAGTCATACACATCTGGGATGGCAAGAGGGTGAATAATTAATATTCTGATGGAGATATTAAATGGTGCAGGAAGAGTTACAGGCCAAAGTTTAACACTTGGGGTTAGGCATTTGAAAACAAACCCATAACCCTAGGTAAGAGCAACAGTAATAGTACAACCCCTGGCAAAAATTATGGAATCATCACACTTAGAAGATGTTCACCCAGCTTTTTTACTTCATAGCAAATCACATATATGACACAAAACAATTTTGTTTAATAGCTGAACTTTCTGGCTTCGTGAAAAATCCCTCAAAAAAGGAAACCCTTGTGTGACCTTCGGGACATTTTTTTTTTTTTCATTTTAATTTTTTTATAATTTTGTCTGTTAATGCCAATGGCATAAAATTTGCCAAAGGTGTGTACTTTTGGGGGAATTTTTATATTTTCCTATAATATATCTATAATACACTGTGCACACAAAATAGCTACAATCAGGACATTAAGGACAAAAATGTCTCCATTGAAACCCATTACAACAGTAATATTTGATCACAGTGCCATTAAAGCATAAAATCATGAATTATAAGATATTATGCTTTCATTCCAGAGCCCTGGCTATTTTCCACCAGATGGCACCATTTTTCTCATGTTTTACCTATGGAGCAAATGCATGCTTTTTTCCTATTTTCTGTTTGCTGTATTATAGAGCACTGCAGGCCAATTGAATAAATGTTGCAGCTAAAATTGTGTGTGTGTGTGTTGGTATGGATGTCAGAGGATTTTGTATGTGTGTATTGAGAAATGCGTGCATTCGCATGTGTGTGTGTAAAAAACAAAAGTGGCATTATGTAATTTTTTTTTATAAATCTGACACTGCACAAAAAATAATAATGCATCAAAATCAATGTTGTTGCTAATCATTGACAGACTGTGACAATCTAAAAATTCCACTTAGCATTTAGAATATGGAAAATAATTCATTTGTGTTTTTTGTTTTTTTCTTAAAAATAACAGTGGCATTATATAAACAAACTGGCATTTAAAGGGTTAAAATCCTGAAAATGAACTAATATTTGGTAGTTATGATCAGGACTGATGTTGATTAAGAAAATGAACTTATTGAAAGTGGAAAATAATATTCATATATAATATATTTAAGGCAGTATTTGACGTGGACATTTTTGTCCTCTAAGGACCTCTGAGTAACTTTTTTATTGAAGCACAAGGATTAAATTACATTATTTTAATAAATAGGGGGAAAAAATCTGATTAAATAAAGGAAAAATGTATGGAATCACTCTTTATTGAGGAAAACATTATAAAAAAAAAAAATCACAATTATTACTTTGTTGCTCCTCTGACTTTTATGATGGCCTGAATTCTTTGAGGCATGGACTTCACAGATGAAAAACAATATTCTGCATCAAGCTGGTTCCAAATTTCTCGAATAGCAGTTGACAGATCAGCTTTGCAGGATGGAGCCTTGTCATGGACTGATTTTTTTCAATTTTCACCATAAATTTTCAATCGGAAAATGAGATCTGGACTGTTTGCTGGCCATGTCATTGAATTGATGTGCCTTTCCATAAGAACAGCTTTAACACTCTTTGCTCTGTGGCAGGATGCATCAACATCCTGAAAAATGAGTTCATCATCACCAAAACTATTTTCTATCGATGGAATGAGAAAAGTGTCCAAAATGTAAATGTACACCTGTGCATTGAATGTTGAGGTAATGATTAACATCTCCCCTGGTCCATATCATAAATGACTGAGGAAATTGTATTGTTTTCTTTGCACTCTGCGCCCTCCAGATTACGGATGACTATGGCATGTTCTGGCTGATGAAGCATACTGCACACCTCTTGGCCCAGTTTCAACGCAGCTGCCCTAACAAGACGTGGGGATTTATCCAGATGAAGACATCCAACCAGCAATCTAAGATGTAGATGCCCTTTGTTTCCAGGAGACATTGTACCTAGAAAGAAAAATAAATAAGTAAACACAAACACAAGTTAGTGCATTTAATTCCAACGATTAACACATGACTGAACATTCTTAGTTTTTAGTTCACCAAAAAATGAAAATTCTGTCATCATTTACTCTTGATTCTGCATCAACGTTGTGATCTCTGCTTTGCTTTTTCGCTCATTTTTGTTGATCTTTTCGGCAAATAACCTGTAAACAACCCACATTACAAATCTGAACCACATAAGGGGGCACAAGAGTTGCAGCCGAGTTGTTTGCAAGATACCTTGCTTTCATAGTACTACCAAGAGGTGCATAGCCTACTCTCCAAACAAATATTTCAAGGCCAGCATTCAGCAAAAACACATATCTGGGAAGAGAAAAGGAATCAGGGGGAAAATCACTCTCAGATGTGAACATGTGATCATGCCAAACAAAATATGTAATAGAGCACAGCACCTGAACTCACCGTGGGTCAAACGATGATCCTTTCACAGGCACAGATTCTAATCTGATGTTCTTTTTCCCATACACCCTGTACAGCCTAACAAAAACACAAAACAAACAAGATAAGAGTGAGTCAGATCAGGCACAAGCTTGAAAGATTGTCCTGGGTGTTGTTTTTGGTGGGGCACCTGTCGGGTATTGTGCGTCCTCTACTGAGCAAAATCCACTGACAGTTCCTCCCTCAATGTAAGAGATTGCATTGTTAAAAAACTAAAATGAACCCGTAGAGAAAAACTGAGCTAGACACATCTATAATAATGCAGCATTACATCAGTGATGTTTTATTTTTATTGTTTTATTGACCTTGCAAGGCATTTTGTTCTGGGAATTATGTATATTTTACTGACCGCACTGAATTCTTCACTATTGTCTCCCATCTCCTCTCTGATTGTCCTGCACTCAGCACCCAAATAATTACGAAGATTGACAGCATGGATGGCAGAGCCTGCTTTCTTGTCAAGGGTAGCTTCCTGCCCGATCCAGAAATTGATGTGCCAGTTCAGGGCTCCATTGTCCTCCAAGAAGGTCTGTAAAAAAGTGGAAATTATAAGGCATAATTTCACAGACGAAGATCTGCGTGCTGGGAGCAAATGAGAAAGGACTTATCAAGGCTATTGAGAAAATAATTTTTCAAATAGATTTTTTACATTTTCTCAATGTAAATTTAGCTTGCCTGTACAAAACATAGCTAACATGATGTTGTAGTTGGCCTGACCACTTTTCCTGTATTTCCTAATCCATTGATAAGGTTTTCTGAGTGGTTTCTAGGGCACTGCTAGGGTATTATGGGTGACTGCTAAGGGGTTCAGAGTGGTTTCTATGTGGTCAAAAAGAGACATTCCTCAATCCTCTATGAAATTCTGGTCCCTAGACATGTTGGCGTGACCCATTTTCAATATAAGTCAATGGGATTTTATCATTTGGGCAAAAGAATGATACCAGAAAAATGATCATCATTAGCAAACATTAAAAAGATCCACAGGGCTGACCTTAAGAACAATGTAACAGTCAACCTCGTATAACTTTCCATGGAAGGCTTTGTCAACCTGCATGGGCACGAAGTTCTCTTTCTGCCAAACTGTAACACCTGAAATCTGTCCCACATCCTCCTGGAGGAACTCTGAGTAATCCAGCTGAGGTTTCTCCAGGTATTTGTCCCAGCACTTGGTTTTCAGGTCAGAGTATTTCAAGTCACCATTCTCCTAAAAGATCAAGAGACACATGAAGGTCAGGAATTATTGTAAACGGGCTAATAACATTCTTCCCTGGACCAGGTCATTATATTCAAGAGTGGATTCATAGTAAAACTCTACTGTTATCTCACCTCAAAAGATTTGTTCTTTTCCTGAGCCACGTCCAACATTCCCTTTAGCACCTGTTTAGCCTGATCATCCTGAGACGAGTCCTTCCGTCTCTTCAGTCTTATTTTCCTGGCCATATTGTCTCTTGGGCTATTTCCTGTATAACAAAGATTCATGTTTCACTTTGAGATGCTCTACAATGTCACATATACAGGTCGTTTGTACAAATTTAACAAATAAAATCATGAGCTTGTATGGGTGAAGGTGTGAGAGCTCAATATACTGGTGGTAACAACAAAGTTATCTCTTTGAACAAACAAGCAAATACTACCTCCACCGGCTGCTACCAGTGGCCGGGAACGCACCAACCGTAGATGGTTCTGCAATGAGAAGTCTATGTTGTACCACTCAGCTGTCCTATCTACTGGTTTAGGAGGCCTGACCAGATTTGGATTCTCATGAACATCTAAAACCTATAGCAAAATATCACAGCATCACCTCATTACAGTATAATAAAATAACTGAGCAACCAATAAAGCCACATATTTCTCCACTTCTGACAGTTTTCTAAAGGAGAGTTTACGAAAACCTATTCCACATTTTTTTCCTCAAAAAAATAAATAAATGAAATGAATGAATGGGTTGCATTCAAATAATAAATAAGAGCCAAAGGATTATTCCATGACAAGTTCTTACTTCCAAGTCAGTCAGGAAATGGATGGCCTCTGGTAATGTCACCAGCCGGTTCTTGTTCAAAACTAGCTTCTTCAATTTCCCACACCTGAGGAAAACAAAGGCCATGCATTAAAGGGACAGTTCACCCAAAAAATAAAATTCTCTCCTCATTTGCTCACCCTCATGCCATCCCAGATGTGTGACTTTCTTTCTTCTGCAGAACTTAAATTAAGATTTTTAGAAGAATATTTCAGCTCTGTAGGTCCATACAATGTCAGTGAATGATGGCAAGAACTTTGATGCTCCAAAAATAACTTGGCAGCATAAAAGTAATCCATAAGACTCCAGTGATTTACTCAATGTATTCTGGAATGATATGATAGGTGTGGGTGAGAAAGTAAGGCTATACAATGCTTGAAATTGACTAAGAAAACAAACAAAGATTTCATACAAAGGTGTCCACTACAGTCTTCAAAGACAAAGGACAACTGGCTCTAACAAGGACAGAAAGAGACGTGGAAGACCATATGTTCAACTAAACAAGAGGATAAGTACATCAGAGTCTCTAGTTTGAGAAATAGACGCCTCACATGTCCTCAGCTGACAGCTTCATTGAATTCTACCCGCTCAACACCAGTTTCATGTACAACAGTAAAGAGAAGACTCATAGGTGCAGCCTTATGGGAAGAATTAAAAATTAAAAGCCACTTTTGAAACAGAAAAAGAAAAGGTTAGAGTGGCAAAGAAACAGACAAATGGACAACAGTTAATTGGAAAATAGTGTTATGGATCTTCACCCCATTGAGCTTTTATGGGATCAGCTAGACTGTAAGGTACGCAAGAAATGCCCGACAAGACAGCCACATCTATGGCAAGTGCTACAGGAAGTGTGGGGTGAAATGTCACTGGAGTTTCGGGACAAACTGACTGCTAGAATGCCAATAATCTACCCCAATTAAAATTTTTTTTAATTGCAATAGTAATTTTTCATGTTATTAATGCCCTGACTATACATTGTGATCAATTGAATGCCATTTTGATTAATAAAAGTACCAATTTCTTTACATAAGAGCAAAATCTGTACATTATTCCAAACTTTTGGCCGCCAGTGTATATCTTCAAAGAAATTCATCATTAACATTATAATTACAACAACAACAACAAAAACCTTGGGATGAACATTTTCATTAAGTACTTGATACATCAGAGCACTTGATGCAGCGAGTGGCAATGGAGTGAGTTCAATGCAGTCAGTTCTCTCTTTTGTGTTTCGATGTACATTACATCTGTGTAAGAAATATTTGAGTGATAGATCAAGTCTCACTGTTTTCTCAGGATCTAATGTAAGTGAGTCACATTTTTATCATAGTGAGCATGATTACGTGCACGTTTTTACACCGATTTTCTTAAACAAAACAACAACGTGTAATGTCAAGTTAACGCCTTGATCACGGTCATAAACCGTTAAAGCAAACATGTGTATATGACTGTTTACATTATGACATCAAAAGCAGAGAATAATCTGACAAGTCTCATGTAAACGCAGTTTTCGAGCATTGTTGGATTTTTTTTTCTAATATCATTAGAGTTTCATATGATCTCATGTTACGTTAAATGAGATTAAACGACCAATCGACAACGAACATTTCTGTCGATAATATTTTTTTATGGTCGATAACGTTATATTGAATTGTGAGGACCAACAGAATTGAGATATTCTTCTAAAAATATTCGTTTATGTTCTGCTGAAGAAAGAAAGTCACACATCTGGGATGACATGAGGGTACGTAAATGATGAGATAATTTTAATTTTGGGGTACACTATCACTTTAAGAATACCCAGAGCCTCACAGCGCATCAGCACACATGTACTCAAGTGAACTGACACAATTGTCAGTTAGAGAAGTTAGGTAATACAGCCAGGGGACTCATACCAAGTGAAAGACAAATGTTTTTTAGGTTATATATATATGCTTCTAGTAGCAAAGATATATGAAGCTCCTTCCTAGTTTACATGCGTTGAGAAACATTGTGCTAGCAACCTGGTTATTTTACGGACACCGCAACCCTCGTGATAACATAACAAAGTGACATTGTGTCATCAATGCTGAACCGCTAACAATCCTCTAGAGATTTCCACGCGTCGCATCGCTTGATTGACCGCCTTGAGCTGCTCTCCAAGTAGTTATCACAGATAGCTTTTATCTCGCATGAGTCATTGGTTACAATAACAGGTTACTACGGATATTTCGTAGATGTAGAGTTCCTGAGGCAGAAGGCTTACCTTAAAGTCATTACCACTCAAGTCTACTCCCCTTATGAAGGCCATGTCTAATTCAGGATTTCTGTTTGAGCTCAAGAAGCTGCTGGTGGGACACACACACACACACACACACCTGCTCATATGGTACTCCCCAATAACTGCTTCTTTTCAACCACTGACAACATCATAAGCATGACATTTTTTTTTACGCTTTAACATGAGTTAACCACAAAATGAATTGGCTGTTGAAGGTACCACCACCACCACTAAGTATATTGATGTACTCTTGTGAAAAGACATGTATGGTTACTTGGTTAAACTTAGTTAAGCCTCTTTTCTTTGATAGAAAGGCCTATATGTTACAATCAGACTGTGAAACAGGACAGCAGGACATGCAATAATAAGAACCAAATAACTGACTTATAGAATAAATTACTAAACACAACAATTACATTTAAAAACAACTTTATTTTACATGGCACATTATATTCTATACAAACCTTTGCATCTCTTAAGAGTATTCATTTATTTTTTACAAATATTTAAAAAATAATTTCTACCACTTTACTGGGACTGAGGGCAGGTGACCCGGGTATGTCCAGGCTCATGACATATTCCACAGGTTCTCTGCCTTTTGGCAGCAGGAGGTTTATTTGAGGCAGTGCTGGTCTTTTTGTTCCCAACATGCTTACCCCCATTTCCTTCAGGAAACACTGTGGCTGAAAAAATGAGATAAAAAGAAAAATGAACAACAAAGACAATATTAAAGATATAGTTCACAATCATAATATCTACATCCCCTTTTTTTCTCCAATTTGGAATACCCAATTGCCACTACTTTAGTAGTTCCTTGTGGTGGCGCGGTTACTCACCACAATCCAGGTGGTGGAGGACAAGTCTCAGTTGCCTCCACTTCTGAGACCGTCAATCTGCGCATCTTATAACGTGGCTCGTTGTGCATGACACAGCGGAGACTCCCAAGCATGTGGAGGCTCATGCTATTCTCCGTGATCAACGCACAACTTACCACGCACCACATTGAGAGGGAAAACCACAAATCTTGACCATGAGGAGGTTACCCCATGTGACTCTAGCAACCGGGCCAATTTGGTTGCTTAGGAGACCTGGCTGGAGTCACTCAGCACACCTTGGATTCGATCTCACGACTCAAGGGGTGGTAGTCAGCGTCAGTACTCACATAGCTACCCCTACACATACTGTATCTACATATCTTTGAACAATTTGGTTAAAATCATTTCTGGTTGCACTTTCCCTCCTCTCACACTAACCAGGTCCTGACCAGGCACAACATTTCAAGTTTCCAGCGGCAAGTAATTTGTGTCCACACCAAAAGCAAAAATATAGCTTGATGCTACATAATCAAAAGCATAATTATGATGTTTAATAGTAAAAGGACCAATAGGACCAGGATTTGGACCAATAACTTCATGCCTGTTTAGGACATGAGGCTTGCATGGGTTAACGGAGTCTGTAAGAATGACCCTTTTTAAGATATTTTGACTATATTATGCCTAAATATTAACATGTTTAATAGACTGTTGTGTACCTGGAGACACATTCTCGTTTGCCCACTGGAAGAACCCACACTGCTGATCACGTGGTTTTCCACAGGTGTGAAACATTCGGCTCTTGTTTGGCCCATCTTTCATGACAGTCCTGGTTACTGCAGGCTCATTGCAGTTACACATAGTTTCCCCCTCATCGACCCCAGATCCTCTGCTGTTCTGCCTTTGCTGAGGTACATTTCCAAAACCAAGTGAGGCCCTGGGAGGTAGTGAATTCTGACTTAGGGGCCCTCTGCACCATCCTGACGCTCTCTGCTCAGCCGGCTGATCAGCCCATAAAAAGAACTTACAATCCCCTGTGTTACACTTGTAAAACTGACGCCCTTGATTTGGACCCTCTTTGCGAACAGTGAGAAGAATTGCATCTTGACCACAGTTACACACAATGGCATCGGCCTGGTCTGAAGCTGGTGGTGGTACTGTCCGTGGAGGTGGCAGACTGGCTGGGGGCCTATTGCTGTCGTTTCTGGGTTGGGGTGCTGGAGGTCTGATGTTCTCCACCCTAGACGGAGCTCCTGAATTGGTTCTAGGTACATGAGGCTGATGGGAAACTAAGTTGTTATTAGTCCGGGAGCCAGAATCTCCATCTCCTCTGAGATATTTTAAATTCAAGACCTCTCGGAGAGTCTCATCACATCCTCCAATGCATCCGACAAATTCAAGGGGCATCATAGGTGGAAGACTTCCCCTCTTGAATTTAAACTTCAGCCTGTCAAGGATGTAAAGAAATAAATCCAGAATCAGATTCATCAGTCAACATGAAATAAAAATATGAAAATATTCCTGGCACGATTCATCTGTGCACATTATTTAGAAAAAAAATATAAAATAAAAAAACAAATAACAAAAGTGTCTTCGTAACCAAGTGGTTTACAACATAAAAGTGATTCCAAAGCAACATAAAAAACAAAATCCTTACATATGCACAGGATGTGGACGGCATGTGGGACAGATGCTCTCATCTCTGCTGACCTCCAGTACTGTGTCTGGAAACCATACGGCTGCTTTACAAGCAGGATATCCCAGACATGAGAGAAACATCCTGCAAACAGTAAAACAGAGAATGACAAAAGAGGAGGTACTGAAAATGAGTTCATAAAACTAATGTCCACTCTCATTTCACATCGTTTTAACATTGTCTTCCCAAAGTATTAAATGAGCACATGGTGTTGTCTCACCTTGTGCTGTCTTTCTTCTTCTTCAACACCATGTCACGGTTACACTGAGGACACTTTCGAACTGGTAACGGTAACT
This sequence comes from Moxostoma hubbsi, assembly GCA_032164185.1. Taxonomy (NCBI): domain Eukaryota; kingdom Metazoa; phylum Chordata; class Actinopteri; order Cypriniformes; family Catostomidae; genus Moxostoma; species Moxostoma hubbsi. The sequence goes on along the minus strand of JAVLUX010000024.1, from coordinate 14,283,925 downwards.
CCATTTCTCCTTGCTCTTGTTCTGTAAACTCCTGAGCCGGGCCCAAATAATTGGACAAAGCCTCATCCAATCTGTGGAAAATATAACATCTGTTACACCAACTTCAAATTTGTAGTTTAATATATTACAGCAACTACTAGTACACTGGAATAAACAAAAGTAGAACTGAACCAATCAGATAGTCAAGAGGCCTTGTTTACACCTGGTATTATGATACGTTGATCCCACTTTATTTTAGGTGTCTTTAACTACTATGTACTAACATTAAAATACATACAATACTTATTGTGTAACTACGTGTTCTGCAAAATTCTCACAATATTCACAGTTGGTGCTACGAGGTTGAGATACAGGTCAGTTTAAGGGTAAACAGTTTAACTACAGATGTAGTTAAATCCGGTCCTTTAAATGAAAGTGCAATGTGCCTTGCCTGTCCACTTGTGATCAGATCACCCAAAACACTTAATACTGGTGTAAACAGGGCCTAATAGACTTTTGCAGTGTAATCCAAATTAAGCAATGTTCCATTCAGACTCACTTCTTTGCCTTCCTCACAGACTCAATAAAGACAGCTTTGTATTTTGCCACATGATAACTAAGGACAGAAGCTTTGTCCTTCCGCCCATCTGACACAAGTTTAAGGTCCGCCTCCAGTTCTGCTCTCAAGTCTGGCTTAGACATCTCATACCCCATAGAGTTGTACCCTGAAACAAAGTGATACTCAGTGAAATCATCCACAAATATAGAAAGTAGCAGTTCTTTGAAGACTCCAAGTCACTAATGTGCTCAATACCTTCAACGAGACCCATGCCGAGCTCTCCCGGAAGGAACCTCTGGTCAGCTGTCAGCCCTACATACATGCGGCTCTTTATGGTCTCAATATGTTCAGCATGTGTTGCATCAGTACCTACAAATATTACATGGGTGAGCTTCTTAAAAAAATAACTAATTTCCAAAAATATTGTTCTTATTTAAAACAAGGAATCACTTCACTACTGGGATGCACTACCAATGCCATGCTTTTCCATGAGAGAAATCAAATCTGCCTCTGTCAGAAGCTGTGGTGGACTGGTCTGTCCTTCCAACATCTCAATTGCTGTGGGCTGGAAGGTTGTGTCAGGCATATATAATGGAATAACCTTTACAAACAAACAAAACAAAAATTCCAGGCACATTACCTATTGAGTAACTGCACTCTTAACAAATTTGAACTCAATCCACATAGCTATAAAATATCTGCTAGTCGTAATCACCTTATTGTACCACTTGTCATAAGGGTACACCTCCAGGTAATTTCGTGCAATGATCGTCAGTCCACTAGCAGAGAATCTCTCCTCAGCAATTTCAATTTCAACTATCACCTCTTGACCTTGAGCATCTTTGGAACAACAGGCCAGAAAGTGACGCACAATGAACTCATACAACCGTTTTTCATTTCCCTGTAAAAAAAAAGGAAAACTCAAACTTGACCGAAAGAGACTAAGCAAGCTTTCTTTTGCAACTAGCTAATAAGTCCAAGTCATCATGGTTCTTGAAGAGAGATCGCTCACCTGTAAACTGTTGGTGTACTTGGTGGGGTGAATGGGGGGATGGGCCTGGTCTGATTTGTTTCCATTTCGCGGGGTCGGCCCACCGTTGTTCAAAATGCGCTGTGCAAAATTTCCCCATTCATTATCTTGTGTCTGCTGCTCAACGAGCAGAGTAAGGTTCAGGTTTTGTGGAAACATGTTGGTCTCAGTTCGAGGATAACTGATAAACCTAAAAGGAAACAGACAGTCTACTTTGTTAAAGGGTCCAAAGTCAAAAGGGTCCAAAACTTTGAAGTTTCAAAAATCAGCATAAAAGTAGTCCAAATTATTTCAGTGTTTAAGTCCATGTCTTCAGAAGTGATATGATAGGTGTGGGTGAGAAACAGATCAATATTAAAGTCATTTTTTAAATGATAAATTCTCCTCCCTGTCCAGTAGGTGGTGATGCACTGGTGGCTCTTTAGGCTCAAATAATGAGAGTCACCAGTGCATCTCCTCCCTGTCCAGTAGGTGGTGATGCACTGGTGACTCTCATTATTTGAGCCTAAAGAGCTTAAATAATGAGAGTATTTACATTTTTGGGCGAACTATCCCTTTAAGGGAGCCAAACATATACTGTATATCCCAACTGCATGCAAATGCTGATTCATTGCAGGAAAAAAGTGGATGAAATAAATCAACATACCCTTGAGTATAAAGCTTTTCTGCGATTTTCATGGTTTCTTTAGCACTCATCCTCAATTTTCTTGAAGCCAGTTTTTCAAGTTCCTGAACAAAATTTTTTAAAACAGATGAACTATAATTACATTATAGATTTTTCTCTCCATGATTTACTTGATGACTGCCATTAACTTGAATGATTTTATGGGTCGAGCAAAGGTCAATCTTGAAATGGCAAGGAATAAGTAAAATAGCTAATGACTATGGATTGATCTGGTATAATTTCCAAATGTATTCATATTCAATCACCTTGTCTGTAGCTGCATAATAACTATGTAATCATCCAGACTGAAATTTAATTTAAAGGAATATTCTGGGTTCAGTTCAGCTTAAGCTCAATCAACAGCATTTGTGGCATGAAATCGATGTTACAGTAAGGCACTTAGGGACAATTTTTGGAGGGTTTGGAAATGTGAAGCTTATAATTTTATTAAAACACTTACATTAATTCTGTTAAAACTCATGTATTATTTGAGCTGTAAAGTTGTTTAAATCATCATTTTTACAGACATTTTAGGGTTTGATGACATTACATCATCATGAAAACACTAAAATCATGTTAACACACATATCGTTTATGTCTTGTGGCTACACTTTTGAAAAAGTGAGTATTTTAATGTAAACAAATGGCCATATTCAATTCACTTGCAAGTTCCTCAGTGTAATCCAGATTTTTGCTTTTTTAAAAGAAAAGGTGGGGCAAGTCAAAAAAATATTTATTTTTTTGTGGTAATCAATATTATTCCACAAATGCTGTTGATTGAACTGGTTTTGAACCCGGAACTTTCCTGCACTGGAATAACGAAAAGTCTGCATCTGGCTGAATTACCACCTACCACTGTATCGAGGGGTAATGGTCGCCATTTGCTTTTTGGTTTGCTTGTAACAGATATCACTTTCGCAGTAGGATCCTAAACAAAATAAACATAAAAAAATTGGCTTTAAAAACAATCACCTTAGATATGGTTTCAAAACTAACAAAGAAACACTTCAAATCTGTTGAAATTTGTTTTAATAGTCATAATAGTGGACTTATGAAAAATGTATTTCACTAATATTTTCAGTGCTTAAAAACATAGAAACAAGGCAGGTAAAAGTACACACCTCCATGCACATCTGATACAGCACAAGGCATGCTGTGTGGTTGAAAAGACGATGTCTTTTCCAGCTGAATTCGACTGATTCCTCCTCGTTAGGCTCATGGACAACTATTATAAAGAATATAACTATTAGGGGGCATAACTGATATACATGTTTTTTTGTGTGTGCATGTAATTTTCTCTTTTTTTTTTTATTGCATTTAACAATAATACACATAATTTAAACATAGTAGCAGACAAACACAGGGTACATAGCTTGAATAAGTGTGATGTTTTCGGGGGTGAATAAGAGGGGAAAGAACCCACATACAAAAAGCAGGGGAAATTACATTACAGATAAGCACTCATATAATACAGTGTGTGTTTTGGATTGAGATGAGATGTTTGTGTAAAATATTTATTATCCTTAGGTTTATATGAAATGCAGTATTGGTGTAGTGGGGGGAGATTTTATTGTCATATTATTGTCCTCATTAAGATGTGTTAATGTTAAAAGCCTCTGAATTCAGTGCCCCCCTCCATCTGAGTATCCACGGTCAGTGTGGCCGGCGTCTCCGTAGTCATCTCTGGGGTCGG